>CM028130.1:81252500-86052500 GCA_016271365.2 Neoceratodus forsteri | reverse complement strand
ATCTGGAGATATTTCCAGAAATCTGAGTTCGGGATACCCCATAGATGTTGTAAGGAATGAAAAGTCTGCATGGTTTTATATTCAGGGGTTAACAGATCACTCATTTTAGTTATGCCCAACTCCACCCAATGCTTCCATATAACTACAGCTCCTCCTATAGTGATATCTGGGTTTTGCCAAATCGGTATGTGAGAAAGTGGGAGGGGGTCTAACCTCATCTTATGGTGAGAACTAAACCAATTAGCTCTAGATGCTATTACCATGGGCAAAATAAAGTCTACCTTTGTTTTACTAGCCCCAGCTCTTTTAAGGCTACTCCTCTGTACAAAAAGGAAAGAAGAATGAGACAGGCCCATAATGTCTGTTTCTAGTTGTATCCATTGTGGCGAAAGGGGTGGAGAAACATGTGCCCATTTGACTGTCTGAGCCATAAGAAAGGCCCGACGATAGCCCTCCGGCCAGGGGAGATTCCAACCGCCCTTCTTCCAGTGTGACCTCAGCTTAGATCGGCTAAATCTAGGTTTAGATCCCTCCCATAGAAAATCCCCAATTAAATTATCAAACATCTGAAACCATTGTTTTGGTAAGGGAACAGGCAGATGCATCAGTAAATAAAAATGTTTAGGGGCTGAAATCATTTTTACCGCAGCAATTTTCCCTGCCAGAGTAAGCTTAAGAAATCTCCACCTATCGAAATCTGTCTTAATGGAGGTGAGGAGGGGCTGTACGTTAGTTTGCCATATTGTCTCCAATGATGGGGTCATGAAAATCCCCAGGTATGTAATCCCTTCTGGTGCCCAGAGTAAGGTATCTACAGGTATCATTTGCTGTACACAGCGGGAGTTAAGAGGGAGTACTTCCATCTTACTCTGGTTTATTCGTAGACCTGAATAAGATGAAAAGGTTTCTAGGAGGGTGAGAAGGGGAGGGATAGCCATATGAGCGTCTTCCAACAGGAGAAGAATCATCAGCGTACATAAAAGTTGTATAGCGCATGTTCTCTACTAACAGCCCCTTTATCTCTGGTTGACTTCTGATAGCTGCAGCCAGGGGTTCGACAGCTAACACAAACAGCAAGGGGGAGAGTGGGCATCCTTGCCTTGTACCTCTGCCCAAAGGGAATGGAGCGGAGAGCATTGAATTTGTGCTAACCCTAGCTAGTGGGCCTTCATATATAGCTTTTATCCTAGAGAGAAATATATCCTCTAACCCAAAATGAGACAAGGTCATATATAAGTAGTCCCATTCAACGGAATCAAATGCCTTTTCAAAGTCGACCATGACAGCAGCTGTAGGTGTATGTAGGGACTTGGCAAGGGGGATCAAATTCAGCAGAGTTCTTAAATGATCTGAACTATGCCGCCCAGATATAAATCCCACCTGTGATGGGTGTACAAGAAGATTCAGTAAAGGGTTAAGTCTGGAAGCTAGGATTTTGGCATACAGCTTACTGTCCAGATTTATAAGTGAGATCGGACGATAACTTCCCGGGTTAGTAGGGTCTTTTCCTTTTTTGGGAATAACCACTATGATTGCCTCCCTCATAGAGGGGTAGGGTACCTTTGACTTCTATCTCCTGGAACACTTGGGTTAGTAAGGGTGATATAGTGGAAGCCAGAATCTGATAAAAATCAGCCGTATAGCTGTCACTGCCTGGAGATTTCCCTTTTTTCAGGTCTTGAATGGCTGCAAGCACTTCCTCTCTGGAAATAGGGAGATCAAGAAGTTGCACTTGCTCCCTCTTTAATTTAGGCAATCCCAGAGTATTCAAAAAACCCTGTGTGTCTTTATTAGGGTGAGTATGTGTGGAGGAATAAAGGTTTTTGTAAAAGGAGGACATAATATCATTAATATCTCTAGAGGAGGTACCTAACTCCCCATGTTTGTTCCTCAGCACCGAGATATATCTGCTGGCTTGCTGTTTACGCAGTTGATAGGCAAGTACTTTACCCCCTTTATCTCCGCCTTCCCAAAAGGTGTGTTTAAGGTGAAGGATAGCTGCTTCAGCTTTTCTATTTCAAATTTGGTTGATTTCAAACCGAATACTCAAGAAGGATTTACCTATAGATAACTGAGTAGATGGAGAGGGCATAGTTTTAAAAATATTCTCAGCTGTAGCCAATCTCTGTTCAAGATTGACCAGGTGCGCTTCCCTTTGCCTATGTTTGGATGCAGTGAACCCCATAATGCTACCTCGTATCGTAGCCTTAAGAGCTTCCCAGGTACTACCGGCAGAGGTGTCACTTATAGGGTTCTCAACAAGAAAAAGGGAAACCTCCCTATTAACCCACGGAGTAAAGTCAGGGTCTTTCACTAGAAGCGGGTCCAATCTCCATTGTTTAGTCGGGAAGGCCACCGGGTCCCAAGGTATAAGAAGCTGGATTAGGGCATGATCTGAAATGCAGCATGGGAGAATTGAAACATCAAGGGTTTTAGTTGTCAAATTGGATAAGCCGAGCCAACAGTCCAAATGGCTGTATGAGGCATTTGCTGCTGAATGAAACGTATAGTCTCTTACCCTGGGGTGGAATAACTGCCACAAGTCTGTAAGCCCTTGGTCAGTGATCATTTGCTGGAGAGCTCACCCACTTCTAAGGTATGTTTCTTTCCCCCCATTGTTCCTATCCAGGAGGGGTACCAACGTGAGGTTAAAGTCCCCACCAATTAACAGGGGACATTGAGAGGGGTTAAATTCCAAAATTGTTTCTGCCAGGGAGTGAAAAAACCGAGAGGTGTCTTCATTGGGGGCATATACATTACACAGGGTGAGTGGGCCTGTGGGCGTACTGTAGGTAACTAATACCCATCTGCCATCCTGATCCGAACAGGTCTGTTCCAGTGACCAGGCTAGAGATTTATGGACAAGGATGAGAACCCCATGTTTCCTGGTCTGGGCACTGAAGTGAACTTGTTGACCGACCCAATCTTTTCTCATACAGATATGGTCCTCCTCGGAGAACTTAGTCTCTTGCAGGACAGCCACTTGGGACCGGTTACTTTTCAGATGGGCCAGAACCTTTTTTCATTTTATTGGGGAGTTTAGCCCCCTTACATTCCAAGTGTGTATCACGATATCAGACATTTCATTAAGGGCCCCCAGAATATACCAGAGAAGCGAAGACACAGAGATAGGGGAGACAAGACCACGGACAAAAAAAATAGGGGTACCTCTATTCGTACAGTATTCGTGGATCACTAAGGTGTTCCTACAAGGGAACTTATGCAGTGGCTGTGGGATTATCTACCAGGAGTCTATATACTATACACTGTCTAAAAGTCTTAACAAACTAACTAACTTATCCTACAAAATATTAGAGAGGTTGCGGAAGGACTAAACTGGCTAGAGCCCTAGCCAATGGTATGCCCTAACGCCCTTGGGGGTGGGGAACAGAACGTCCCAAAAGGGAAGTAAACAGCTTGTTATTAATTTGTTTGTACCGACTTATCTGGCACCAAGTTAAAGCTCAGAGAGAGCAGCTATCCAACTCTTGCACAAGCCATAAACGAATATACGTGCAACCCCTTTTGGGTGGAGAGGTACAAACATTTGAGGAGTTCTTAACCTGATATACAATATGTTTATCACAATAATGGCCCAGGCTCAGCTATATCCTCAAATCTAACCTTCTTAATAGTCATTGTAACACGACTCACTGTCAGCCGCTGCAAAGGAGCGTGAGAATTGGCCAAATGGCCACAGCTGGGGAGGCTGCAGCGCCGCCGCTGGCGCCATGCAGTGGTGACTCGGCAGGCAGGTGCCCTCTGCTGTCTCCATGGCCACAGCTGGTACTGACCGAGCGGGCATTATGCGAGGCCATGGAGAGCAGCGAGTGTGGCTGCATGAGGAGCTGTGGAAACCCAGTCACATGCCACAGCACCAGACAGTGCTCCGTCAGCACCAAGTGCCGGAGCCGAGGTACACAGTAGCCAGAACCTCAAGAGAGCAGAGAACGAAAGCAGCACATAGAGAGCTAGTATCATGGGGGGCAAGAGCTGGAGCGTGGCACCGAAGGTATGGAGCAGTGCACCACAACTTTTGCACTCTGTGGAGTGTGGGGCATCAGCCGATGGGTCACCGAGGAGTTCGGCAAGGACGCACCCGCATGCAGAAGCGGGCCAGCTGCTGCACCTGTCACAACAGTGCTGAGACCTGGCAGCAGCGAGGCTGTGGAGAGCAGTGAGTGGCTGCATGAGGAGCTGTGGAAACCCAGTCACATGCCACAGCACCAGACAGTGCTCCTCTACTCAGCAGCAGATGGAGAGAGACCAGAGAGGGTGTCCACAGAGGGTCGTGCTGTGGAGGACACCTGTGCCCAGTGCTGCCCACTCAGTGCAGCAGCAGCAGCAGTGACCCAAGAGACTGCCAGCAGTGGCAGTAGGGCAGCAGGGAGTGCACAGCAGCTGGAGGCCAGCAGCCCCACAGACAGTCGCCGTGGATGCCATGAGCCAGAGGTGCAAGGTAGCAGCCATACAGCACAGCAGCCGGCTCACAGGCCCCCCAACACCTGTAGTGGCCAGATGGGGAGAGGCACAGGGAAGTCAAGCACAAGCAGCAGTGTGCATCCACGCCACGCCACTGTCAACGAGAAGGAGGTGGACGGGCTGGAGAGCAGACACGTTGAGGTCAACACACACAAGAATACAGCGTGGGCCTCCAACGTCCTCCTAGACTGGCTGAGAGCAGCAGGCCACCAGGTGGACCTCAAAAGTCTGCCATCATCTGAGCTGGCAGCCCTCCTCTTCCAGTTCTATGCCTCAGTGCGCACAGAACAGAGAACCCAGTACAGCCTGAGCTCATTCGTGGGGCTGCGCACAGGCCTCCAGCGGTACCTGACTGGGCCACCGAACTACAGAGTCCTGAATATCATCACGGACACTGAGTTCATTGCAGCAAACAATGTCTTTGTGGCGGTGCTGAAGGAGTACGGGTGAGCAGGGCAGGACAGAGTCACCCACCACCCCAGCATCTCACCCACTGACCTAGCAAGAATTCGGAGCTGTGAGTGGCTGAGCCCTGAGACACCGTACGGGCTGGTGCGCAGGGTCTGGTTTGAGGTCCAGCTAGGGCTGGCTCAGAGGGGCCGAGAGGGACAGAGAGAGCTGCGCCAGGACTCACTAAGCATCCAGACCAATGAGGTGGTCAATGAGTTCCTGGCACTCTCCTTCAATGAGCAGACGAAGAACCACGGGCAGGTGGGTGACCCAACAAGGCAGACCACGAGAGGGGTGCTGTATGGCAGCCCTGGCAGCAGGGACTGCATTGTCGCACTGTTCCATGAGTACATCCAGCGGTGCCCACCCGATGCCCCTGCCCTCTACCTACACCCACGGAGGGTAGACCACCAGGCCCCTGCAGAGCGTGACTGCTGGTACACATGCCAGCCAATGGGGAAGAACTACCTTGGGTCCCTCATGCCCCAGATTTCCGATGATGCCCAGCTGTCAAAGCGCTACACCAACCACAGCATCAGGAGCACAGCTGTCACCATGCTCACTGAGGCTGCGCTTGCAAGTAGGGAGATAATGTCAGTGACAGGGCATCGCTGCGAGACAAGTCTGCACAGCTACTGGTCTCCGTCCACTGCAGACCGGAAGAGGTGGTCCACCATCCTCTCCAGTGGCACACCTGCACGGAGCGCCCCCTGCACCCCAGTCGAGGCCACCACAACCTCCTGCCGCCTTGCTCACCACCCCTCCAGCAGCACACCACACGACAGCACCCAGCAGACATCAGGCCTGGCCCCCCTGCCCACCTAGCAAAGCTGGAAGGAACGGCAGCAGAAGCACCAGCCACCCAGTCCAGCAGAGTCAGTGGAATGATGGGTGGGGCGAGGACAGACACCCACAGCAAGACACCCAGAGGCATAGCAGAGACCACCTGCGCAGCACCGAGCAGGCCCCCCCCACCTACAGACCAGAACAGTGCAGCTCAGCCTGGAGGCAGCCAGGGCCCCCGCCCATCCTCTCACCCCAACGACACGCCTGCTGGTCAGCCCACCACCACACAGACCTCCTCTCCATGGCAGGGGCCCCCCTCCCCCAACCTGAGCAGCGGTCCTCCTCTGCAGCAGCCAAGTGAGCCTCAGGGACACGGGAGGACCGGAGGATGGGCCTCGATGCAGGGTCCCGCCTGCCAGATGTTCCAGATACAGCACATGGTCGTGCATGGCTCGGTGAGCTTCTCCTGTGCCCAGCCGGGCAAGGCAGCTGAGTAGATGAGAAGCATCTGCTACGTCATCCAGTGTGCATCCCCCCCCATGCAGAGAGACAGAATGCCCGCCTCCCGGAGCCGGCAGAGGGCTGAAATCATTGAGCCCTGATATACCCAGACTGCAAGGAGGCAGGCAACAGAACCGGCAGCCAGCACTGCGAGCAGAGCAATGCAATCATTCAGGAATGCTCCAGGACTGAACAGTGCAAGCCTGTGTCCTGTGCCTGTAAGCCCAATAAAATCAGTTACCTGCAAGATGTGTGTCCCGCCTGCTGTGTGGATAGGGGTGCCGTCGGAGCATAGAGGTCACCGGAGGTGAGCGCTGAAACATAGGCTCGTGGCCACCGCCGGCCCAGCAATATAAGTTATCATCATTCACAGCGTCGGCTCTGCCGATTAATGCCCGCTGGGCGGTTGGACCCCTGGGCTGCGCCCTCGGGCACAACCCCCCCAGCGGGCATTAATCCACCGGCAGAGCCCTCCTCTGGCAGTGATTAATGCTTACTTAATCTATTAACAGCAGTATACCAAAGCTGGGGTTAGCATATGATATCAGCCAAACTGGTCTCTGTGTCTTTCCTGAAACATCACACCCTGTAACAAAAACGTCAGGGAATGAAAGACAAAAAGAGCCCACAACCCACTACAGAATTAGCGCCACTTTGTCACCAATATATATAGGGTAGGCCGTTTCAAAGCAAACCCTGCCCTTCTTAACATTAGGGTTCAGCACCGGGCAAAAGCTTCTGCTATATAAAGTGATTAATATTACCTTGAGTAGTTGATAAAGGAGCGATAATGCTGTTAGCTACATGGGAGCACTGTATCAGGTGCTGTATCAGGTGCGGCCCAAATCGCACTTAGTTGGTCTGCATCGTCTCAAAGCCTGTCATCCTGTACAGTACTCCTCCCTTGTTGCCACATTATATAGTATAAGTATCGCCAGCATCAACAGAAATTCCAGATAGCTGCGTACCTAAGTACTTTAAAAAAGAACAAACAAAAAAGGAGTGACAAAGAGGGGAGTCGCACAATCATGGGACCCATAAAATGTAAATGGGGGATAAACTATACATCAAGTGGTCCTCTACCGAACATACTAAACAGAGCTCACTCATAGAACAGTGTGGGAAAAGGCCAAAAGAAAAACCTTCAAGTCACTTTGATGGGAACTGGTGAGCCTTGAAACACAATGGAGGGGAGGTACCAGTGCGTTCCAGACTGAAAAGCAATGTTATCAGGTAATTTTATCCCCCAGGAAGTCCCTAAATGACCAAGTTTTAATGTAATAATTGGCTTAGCCTTATCTGTAGCCTTTACATTCTGTAAAAAGGAAAAGAAAAAGGAAAAGACCAGGGCTAACATAAAATACGCAGAACTAACTAGTGTTAGAGCCAGTCCACAGTAGCTAACTGAATCGACCTATATTTAGCCATATAGGCCTCAGTCCCCCCCAAGCACTTCCCATCTCCGTTCTCTAATGTCTTTCAGCCAGCAGCCCCCAAATACTTATCCGAGAATTAAACTGTTATGAATTGTGGGGACTCATAGTTCATGAAGGGTTTAGTGGTTTCGGCTCAGCGGGGTCTCGATCGGCGATTCGGTCTGGAGGAGAACCTGGGGTTTGAAGATCAGACGAAGTTGACACCGGCTTAGACTCCGCACTGTGGACCCGAACTGCATGTGTATCTTCGGGGCTGTCGTGGTCCGAGTCTCCCTTCTCAGTATCCATTTCAGCGCCTGCCTCCGCATCCAAAAGGCCACTCAAAATCGAAAACCGATTATGGGCAAAGTACGGGCTGACATACTCTATTTCGGGTTCAGCTGCTGCCGAGAAGGTTTGGGCCTGCATTGCAGGGGCATGATTCCTCTCCCATGGGTGGCCCCACTTGGAGTGTGGGGAGGTTGGCGGCCTTTTCCTACTTTTCGCAATTCTGGGTTCCAGTCCCACCTGGGGAGCGGGGGGGAGGGAGGTATCAGAAGAATCCCGTTGAGAGATTTTCTCGGACTACTCGGAGGACATAGAACTTGGGCCGTCTGGGCGCATAGTAGCAATAAAGGCCAAGGCTGCTTCTGGAGACAGGAATTGACGGGCTGTGCCATTTATAGAGATTTGTAACGTTGCTGGATACCTCAGGGTAAAGGGAATACTCAGCGCGTGTAGCTGTCGTCGGGTTTCGGTGAAGGCCTTACAATGGATTGCTAACTCTCTTGAGTGATCCTTAAAATCATAATTTTGTGCTCCTTCCATCGGAGTTGGCCTAGCTCCCTAGCCCTTATTTGGATAGCTTCTTTTTCAGCAAAGTTCAGAATTCATACTATGACTGGGCGAGGCCTTTATCCTTGAGCCGGTCTGGGTTGCAGTGTACGATGCGCCCTCTCCATCGTGATCTTAGTGCCCTGGGGTAATTATAGAATCTCCGGAAGCGCTTGCTATAAAAAGGGTAACACTCTCCCACCCTCACAGCCCTCCGGAAAACCAAGAATGCGTAAGTTGTTACGACGACTTCTGTTTTCTAAGTCGTCTACTTTTTCTTGTAGAGACCGAATTTGGGCCGCTTGTTCCCTCATAATAGCAGCCTGATTCTGGAGTGCTTCCTCTTGCCCTACAGTCTTTTGTTCTACTGCATCAACTCTCAGATTTGTTTGTTGTATAGAAAAAGCAGAATTGCTCGCTGCTAAGGAAAGCGAATCAATACTAGCCATAGTAGTCGCAAACATCTCCCTGATCGAAGGTTCTTCTTTCTCTTTTAGTAACTGCGCCATACTGTCTGCTTGGTTGCTAGATTTACTGCTCCAAACGCTCATAATTAAGTCAATTATGGTCTGTTTTGTCCCGGAGTCAGCCAGTTGGTAGAGTGAATCTTCGGGTCTTTTAGGATTTCTTTCCCTCTTTGGAAATCACCCGAAAGAGTGTCAATTTAGGGTTCTAGGCTCTTGTGCTGACGGAGTTGTAGAGCTAAGTGGCCATCTTGGTCGAGCGTTAGCCACGCCCCCCATTAAATTCTTTCTGGGTCAGAATCCAGCATCCACCCCTAATGACATGATACTAAATGGCATACACTGCAATAATACTAGAACTATCGCAAACTTTTTTAACAGAAATTTCTCTTACCTAACTAACTACACATTCTCTTTCCCTACCAAGTTGAACATGCCTACCCCAACAGATGTAAACAGCCCCCATTTCTTTTTCAAGGCAATCTCAAGGTGTAATGTGCTTAAATTGCTAAAAAAATATCTTTGATTACACTGTGGCTGGCTCTGACAATCTAGAACCCAAGCTGCTAAAGATAGCTGCTCCCCCCATTGCTGCCCCACTGGCCAAGATTTTCACGTTCTCTCTATGCCAGAGCTACAGTGGCGTGAAAAAGTATTTGCCCCCTTCCTGATTTTCTCTATTATTGCATATTTGTCACACTGGATGTTTTCAGGTCTTTAGACAAAATATAATATTAGATAAAGGGAACCTGAGTGAACAAATAACACTTTTTTTTTTTTACTTATTTCATTTATTTAATGAAAAAAGATAACCAACACCAACTGGCACTGTGTGAAAAAGTAATTGCCCCTAGTTAAATCAACCCAATTAAAGGGATAATTAGAGTCAGCTGATTGAACACAGCCAGGCTTGATTACAGCCAGCCCTGCTCAATATAAACCTCACTTATTTTGGCCCTTACCATCAGAGTCACGTTGCCAGCACAAGATTCAACAAGCACATTATGCCATGATCAAAGGAAGTTCCTGAAAAGATCAGAAAAAAATTTGTTGCCCTCTATCAGTCTGGAAAGGGTTACAAAGCTATTTCTAAGGCTCTGGGACTCCATCAAACCGCAGTGAGAGCCATAATCTCCAAATGAAGAACACTTGGAACAGTAGTGAACCTTCCCAGGAGTGGGCGGCCTGCCAAAATTACTCCAAGGGCGCAGCGTAATATCATCCAAGAAGTCTCAAAGGATCCTAAAACAACATCCAAAGAACTGCAGGCTTCTCTTGCCTCAGCTAAGGTCAGTGTTCATGACTCCACAATCAGAAAGAGACTGGGCAAAATGGCTTCATGTGAGAGTAGCAAAGCGGAAACCACTGCTAACCAAGAAGAACATAAATGCTCGTCTCTCATTTGCCAAGAAGCACCTGGATGATCCACAAGCCTTTTGGGAAAATGTTCTATGGACAGATGAGTCCAAAGTGGAACTTTTGGACAACATGGATCCCATAATGTCTCGCGTAAAGCAAACACAGCATTCCACAGTAAGAACACCATACCAACAGTCAAACATGGTGGTGGTAGTGTGATGGTGTGGGGATGCTTGCTGCCTAAGGACCTGGATGACTTGCCATAATTAAAGGAACCATGAATTCTGCTCTGTACCAGAAAATTCTTAAGGAGAATGTCCAGTCATCCTTCCGTCAGCTGAAGCTGAAGCGTAGTTGGGTCATGCAGCAAGACAATGATCCAAAACTCAAAAGCAAGTCCACATCAGAATGGCTAAAAAGAAGTAAAATTAAAGTTTTGGAGTGGCCTAGTCAAAGTCCAGACTTAAACCCAATAGAGATGCTGTGGCAGGACCTGAAACGAGCAGTTCATGCTCGAAAACCTACCAAATGTTACTGAATTAAAGCAGTTCTGCGAGGAAGAGTGGGTTAAAATTCCTCCACAGCGATGTGAAAGACTGATATTGAATTATAGGAAGTGTTTGGTTGCAGTCATTGCAGCTAAATGTGGCATAACCAGTTATTAAGTGTAAGGGGGCAATTACTTTTTCACACAGTGCCAGTTGTTGGTTAACTTTTTTTCATTAAATAAGTGAAATTAAAAAAAAAAACAAGTGTTATTTGTTCACTCAGGTTCCCTTTATCTAATATTACATTTTCTCTAAAGACCTGAAAACATCCAGTGTGACAAATATGCAATACTAGAGAAAATCAGGAAGGGGGCAAATACTTTTTCACACCACTGTATGTGCCTGACATTTGGAAGGAAGCTAGGATTACCTCTGTTTTCAAAAAAGGTTATCATAAGGATCCCTCAAATTACAGACCCATATCCATCCTGTCAGTCCTCAACAAAATTCTTGAGAAACTGATAGCCGCCCAAGCAATTGATTTCCTCGAGAAACATGATCTACTCACCACAGCCCAGCATGGCTTTCGCAAGGGCCATAGCACCACCACCGCACTTCTCAAATTCACACCCAATACACTAGAGGCTGTGGATTCTGGTCTTCTCACCGGGGCCATTTTCATCAACATGACTAAGGCATTTGACCTAGTTGATCACTCCATCCTCCTAGGCTCTCTTAGATCACTAGGTTTCTTGCTAAATGTTGTAAAGTGGTTTGGTAGCTACTTATCCAACAGGACCCAAACTGTGAAATACAACTCTACCCTCTCTGACAAGGCCACTGTAAACATTGGGGTGCCACAAGGAGACATTCTTGGACCTCTGCTTTTCTCTATCTTCATAAATAACATCACCTTCAACCTACATAGGACAGAGTCCCTGCTATATGCCAGATGACATTGTTCTATATACCAGTGCAAAAAACATTGAAGACATAAATAATCAACTCTCCCTTGACTTTAAACTCAACCAACAATGGTTATCTAGTCACAAACTTGTACTAAATGAGTCCAAAACCCAAGCCATGCTTTTCAGATCAAATACCAAACTCAAGCATGCCCATCCAAAATTTACAGTCTCCTCCTCAAATGGCTTAACTATCGGGGTGGTGGACTCTTTCAAATATCTGGGTGTCACACTTGACCCATCACTAAATTTCGACCAACACATACAACTGACTTTCAAGCAGGTAAACACCAAAACTGGCATAGCATACGTACCAGTTATGTGCTTACTCCCTCGGCAAGGCTTGCCGTAGCACATGGCATCCTCCTGCCCTCACTCACTTATAGGGATGCTACATACACATCTGCATGCAAAACACATCTTCGGAAGTGGGACGTAACTTACAACAACATTTGTTGTTAAGCGTCCTCCTCACATAAGCTGAAGCACCACTGTCTCCTTTATTCAGAGCTGGGATGGCTTACTCCGCTTGAGCTACGGCTTTATGCCTATGGCTCTGTCATAGACAATATTGTTCGGCTACAAATACCCAAACCCCTTGCAGCCCATTTCCAAATCAGAACACCCTCCTATGGGCTGAGATCCACTGACAGTGCCCCTGTCTGCATGCCTAGACATTATACCTCCAAAGGAGCTAGTGCTTTCACCTGTCATGCCCCCAATACTGGAACTCCCTCCCTTGAGCCGTGCACCAAGTACCATCACATGCAACATTTAAGAAAAAATTGCAATCCCATCTTGAGTCTTCCTGCATGTGCCGCTGTTTCAAACCCGCTTAGCTCTCACATCCTCCCTACCTAGTCTCTCCCTACTTTTGCTGCTTCTACTCTACTATATAAATAGCACTTCCCCCACCTGTCTGTCCTACCTCCCACTTAGACTCATCCCCTATCCTCTTCTTGCTTTCTCTTCTATCTCCCTTACTCTTATACCCCTTGCTTTTCCCAACTGTCAACCCCAAATAAACACTATAGCATTCACAATCTATCTTATTTTTCCTTAAAAAAAATGTTATGTAACCTGTATTTTGAATATGTTTCTGTTTATTATTCCCATTACACTGTTATTGCACCTACCCTGTTGGTAGCCACCTCTTTTGCATATTACTTTCTCACACTGTTAATACTTTCTACCTTGTCTGTAGCCACCTTTCCTTTTCTCTATTTACTCTGTATGCTATTGTCAATTATGTTGTACTTGTAATGAAATATATGCCATTGTCTATTATGTCGTGTTTGTAATGAAATGTTCTGTATGCATCGATGTACTGTACCCTCCCGGGTCATGCCTGAAAATAGCCATTGCCATGGCTAGTGCACTTACCTGGTAAACAAAAACTAAATAAATAAATAATGCTGAAATCTAACTGCCAATGCTATTTCGTAGTCTTAATTGTTATTTAGCCTGTAGCCTTATTTGTTATTTAGCCTGCTGCCTTAAACTACACTACTGCTTGCCGTCTGTTTACCATGCTCTGTCTCCATTACTGCTGCCCTTTCTCTCCCAAACTGCCTTTCTGTTTCCTTCCCTCTCTCACTCCTGCACCTCTTAATTCTGTCCCATACTCTTTCTTTCTGCCTTGCCCCTGGACCCCTGCTGCCTCTCCCATCACCTGCCTTTACCAGCTCTTCTTAATTCTTGCCTGGTGCCTTAGACCCCTGCCCTGGACCCCTGCTTCCTCCCCCTATTACCCCTCAACATAGCCTATTTTTTTTTTTTTTGGGCTGTTGTTTAATTCCTGACTGGTGCCTCTGACCAGACTGCTCATCAGGAATCCTTAAATTTCTCTTCACACCCACTGTTTTCACCTACTCCTGCCCTGAGCACTTAAATGCCCAGGGCCCTCCCACCATTTAAAGTGCAATTTTGTCCTCTTTATTTTAATTGACCAATGGCCTGCCTTTTTATGTTGATTGTGCACAGCGCAAGAAACATATTGGGACAGCTTGCTCAGAAGCAGGCTGTGGAGGCGCGGCACTGTTGTGGCCAATGCCCCCACAGCCTGCAAAGGCTTGTCCCACTTCCCCCAATGCCGTAGCATGCTGCTGGTGACACAGGTTTGTAACCTTGCCACCAACTTCTGACAATTTCGACGCTGCAATCAGGGGCCACCTCATCATTGCAGCGTCAGCTATCCACTGCAATGAGGAAGCGACCCATCATTGCAGGGCGGGATATAGAAACCCTGATATTGTTTGTGAACATGGCGGTGGTTTGTCGCCATGTTCACAAACAATATAACCCACCCCTCCCATTGTGCCCACGTGTTTCTATTGCCAACGGGGGAGCCCACTCCCCGTCGGCATTCTGTAACCCTTCCCCCGCTTTTATTGCCCGCTGACAAGGTGCCCAATCCTGCCGCATAATGATACCCCTTTAGGTGCTGACGGGTGCCCAATCCCCATTGGCTACTGCTGCCCCCAAAGAAAGCCTCTGGTGGCACGCTGAGAGCCCACCCCAGCATGCCACATGCCCTGTAAAGTAAAAACGGTCCCGTAATGTCTTTCGCTTTTTTCCTGCAAAAGGAAACTGTCCTCATAGTCTCCTGCCCCCACCCACAATCCGCACCCACCTGCTGTGCACCCTGACTCACACACCCCCCACCCCATATCTTACCTCCGAGCTCGGCGCGACGATCTTCAGTGGACCGGGAACACTTCTGCACTCTTCAAAGCTGACTCCGAACTGAGGAAATGCTGGTAAGCTGTATAATGTAATTAAATAGGGTTTTTTTCAACTTTAGTGTATATCTCGGGCATTTTTGGGAATTATTTCACCAAATTTTCAACATGGGATTTTTGGGATCCCCCCTCATGAATTCTTGAACTGTCGTGGTGTTAATCTGCCCCGAAAGATGATTCCGCGGTCAGTGCGCGGAATCATCTTTCATGTCCGATTAACGAAACAACAGTGACAGTGATCATGAGGTGGGCTCTCAAAAAGCCTATGTTGCAAATTTGGTGGAAAAAATCCAAAACATTACTGTTTTACGAGCGTGCGCTGTGCAGCTCCTATGTACGCTCGTAACTTCGTGAATTTGCAATATTTTCACACCAGATTTTCAACACTGGCATTTTTTCACACCTCCTTGTGAGCAGTACAGCTGTCATTGTTCACATCCTGGTGGAAATGTGTTTTCACACTTCTGGCGCAGAATAGCACGGTCGCTGTTGGAAATCAGTGTTCGGGACAGATTAAGAAAATGACAGTGACACTATTTATGAGTAGAGGTCCTGAAATGGCTATTTTGGAAATTTGGTAACGATACTCCATAAAATGACTGTGTTACGAGCGTGCGTTGCTCAGTTTGAATGCATGCTCGTAACTCCGTGAAATTATAATATTTTCACTCCAGATTTCCAACATTGCCATTTTCCCACACCTACTTATGAACAGTACAGCTGTCATTTTTCCCATCCTGGCCAAAATGTGTTTTCACACTTCCGACGCAGAATAGAGCAGTCGCTGTGGGAAATCACTCCAGGACAGATTAAGAAAATGACAGTGATACTGTTCATGAGCAGAGGTCCTAAAATGCCTATGTTGAAAATTTGGTGATGATAGCCCATTAAATGAACTGTGTTAGAAGTGTGCGTTGCACACTTTCCACGCACCCTTGTAACTTCGCAAATTTGTAATATTGTCACCCCAGATTTTCAACAGTGGCATTTTTTCACACCTCCTTATGAGCAGTACAGCTGTTATTTTTCACATCCTGACTGAAATGGCTTTTCACAGTTCCAGCGCAGAATAACGCGGTCGCTGTGGGAAATCACTGTTCGAGACAGATTAAGAAAATGACAGTGGCATTGTTCATGAGCAGAGGTCCTAAAATGCCTATGTTTAAAATTTGGTGATGAAACTCCGTAACATGACTGTGTTACAAGCATGCATTGAACTGTTTCCACGCAGCCTTGTAACTTCACAATTCTGTAATATTTTCACGCCACATTTTCAGCAGTGGCATTTTTCCACACCTCCTTATGAACAGTACAGCTGCCATTTTTCACATCCTGGCTAAAATATGTTTTTGCACTCCTGCCGGAGAATAGAATGATCACTGTGGGAAATCACTGTTTGGGACAGATTAAGATTAAAGGAGTGAGAAGGGGAAGTGACCAAGCTCAACTGAGCTCTGTCGGGACTGCTGCGCATTTGTTTATTGGCAGAAAAAGGCTCCCAATGCAAAAGCCCAGTACAAAAGGGCAGCCTGCAGCACTGGGAAAAACAGAATGAGAGAGCGAGTGACGGAGGGGGAGTGAGCGAACTCACTGGAGCGCTGTGAGGACTGCTGCAGATTTCTTTGTGGGCAGAAAAAGGCATCAGTGCAGGCAGGGGCCAAGTACAAAGGGCCAGCCTGCAGTGGTGGGAGAAACAGTACGAGTGAGTGAGACAGGGGAACTGAGTGAGCTCAACGGAACTCTATCAGGACTGCTGCAGATTTCTTTGTGGGCAGGAAAAGGCACCAATGCAGGCAGGAGCCCCATACAAAAGGGCCACTTTCAGCACCAGGACAAACAGAATGAGCTCGTGACAGAGGGAGACTGAGCAACCTCAACAGAGCTCTGTCGGGACAGCTGCAGATTTCTTTGTGGACAGACAAAGGTGCCAACGCAGCCAGGAGCCCCGTACACAAGCGCAGCCTACAGCACCAAGAGAAACAGAATGAGTGAGTGACAGAGTGGTAATGAGCGAGCTCAACGGAGCTCTATTGTGACTGCTGCAGATTTCTTTGTGGGCAGAAAATGCGGCAACGCAGGCAGGAGCCCAGTACAAAGACCAGCTTGCAGCGCCTGCAGAAACGGAATGAGTGAGTGAGAGAGGGGAAGTGAGTGAGCTAAATGGAGCTGTGTCGGGACTGCTTCAGATTTCTTTCTGGCCAGAACAGGCCGCCAATGCAGGCAGGAGCCCAGTACAAAAGGGCAGCCAGCAGCGGCAGGAGACACAGAACGAGTGAGTGAGGGAGGGGGAGTGAGTGAGCTCAACGCAGGTCTGTTGGGACTGCTGCAGATTTGTTTGTGGGCAGAAAAAGGCAGCAATAAATGCAGGGGCCCAGTACAAAAGGGGAGCCTGCAGTGGAGGAAAAACCAGAATGAGCCAGTGAGAGAGGGGGAGTGAGTGAGCTCAATGGAGCTCTATTGTAACTGCTGCAAATTTCTTTGTGGGCAGAAGAAGGCAGCAACAGAGGCAGGAGCCCAATAGAAAAGGGCAGCCTGCAGCGCTGGCAGAAACGGAATGAGTGAGTGAGATAAGGGGAGTGAGTGACCTCAACGGAGCTTTGTCGGGACTGTTACGGATTTCTTTGTGGACAGAAAATGTAACCAACAGGCGCTGAGGCCAATGCAAAGGGCAGCCTGCAGCGCCAGGAGAAACAGAATGAGTGAGTGACACAGGGGGAGTGAGCGACCTCAATGGAGCTCTATCGTGACTGCTGTGGATTTCTTTGTTGGCAGAAAAAGGCGGCAACGCAGGCAGGAGCCCAGTACAAAAGCCCAGCCTATAGCGCCGGCAGAAATGGAACAAGTGAGTGAGAGAGGGGGAGTCAGTAGGCTCAACAGACCTGTGTCGGGACTGCTGCAGATTTCTTTGTGGGCAGAAAAAGCCGCCAACAGAGGCAGGAGCCCAGTACAAAAGGGCAGCCTGCAGCACTAGGAGAAACAGAATGAGCGAATGAGAGAGGGGGGAGTGAGCCACCTCAATGGAGATCTGTCGGGACAGCTGCGTATTTCTTAGTGGGCAGAACAAGGTGCCAATGCAGGCAGGAGTCCAGTACAAAAGAGCAGCCTGCAGCACCGGGAGAAACAGACTGAGCAAGTGACAGAGGGGCATTGAGCAAGCTCAACACATCAACGTAATCAACATTCGACACTGACAAATGCTTGTTTTTTTTTCAGTTGCACTATTCTCCTTATGTTAATCTCACTAATGGACCACCTTCTCTTTTCCCTATTTTAGCCGCTAGCCCCATTCAGGCTCCCTGCTTCTGTTGAGCAGCCCCGGTGCTGATCTCAGCCGGTGGCCATACCACTTCAACCAGCCCACCTCCCAGACCCATGAAAGCAGGTACGAAAGCTAAGCTCACAGCCCGGAGCTGCGAGGATTCAATCCCAGTGGATTTGATTGGCACCTGGGGTCTATGGCCACTTCCCCATTGTTAAAATGCTCCTGGAAACATTTTCAAAACGCAGCTCAGACACTGTAACTGGCTCTGCACTCAGGACAGTTTTTTGGGCATTTCATTTGCTGGATTTTAATAACTGCTAACTGCATTTCTGTTGCTAAATTTAATTTACTGCTAACTGCATTTCTTTGCTATACTTAATTTAATGCTGAAATCTAATTGCCAATGCTATTTTGTATCCTTATTTTTTATTTAGCCTGTTGCCTTATTTGTTATTTAGCCTGCTGCCTTAAACTTCTCTTCACACCCACTGTTTTCACCTACTCCCACCCTGAGCACTTAATTGCTCGGACACTGTAACTGGCTCTGCATTCTGGACAGTTGGGCCCCCCCCTCCCCCACCCCCGGCCTTAATTAAATGCATCTGCCAGCTGATATCTGCCCCAGTCCTCAAGCTAGTCAATTTCAGCAACCTCTTAAAAGGGCTGTCCTCTTCTTGCAACTTTAAAGGGACTGTCCTCTCTCCTGACCAAATTTTACACACCCTTCTGCCTACCTTTTCTTAATTAACACTCTTCATGTAGTCCCCTCTTCCAGTACCTGCCTCTAAGCTACTCCAATACTTTATTTCTCCTCCTCCTTCAACTTCGGTTTTCCCCATATCTTTATCCCCTAACATTTTGCTGTCCTTTCACTTAGGGCCACAGTAATGGGGGGGAAGTGTGGAAGTTGTCCGGGGCCCCGAGCTCAGGAGGGGCCCACCTGAGGAGCCGGCATTACCCTTGGCATTAGCTGGTTTTGGAAACAGGGGCCCATTTCGATTGACTTGTCCTGGGCCCCAAAATTCATAGCTGCAGCCCCACCTACCCTTTCTTTCTGCCAACATGGAGTGCCCCAAGCTGTTCTTTCTCCTTTATTCTCTCTTACTCCTAGCTTTTACCCTGTGCCCCTCCTTGCTCTTCTCCCCCCACCCCTTCCTCCCACCCCTCCTCACCAATCTGGCCCCACTAATCCTTCCCATGCCTGCCCCCTCTCTCTCTCACCCCTCGCCCCACACTCCTCGCTCCCTCCCATACCTCTATTTGTACTACCAAATCCATCCCTGCCCCTCCCCATGCCAGTCCCTTCATCAACCTCTGTCTGTTCCAAGAGTTCTTGCTTCCTACCACAGCTGCTTCTTTTTCTCCCTCCACTACTCCAGGCTACACTCTTCTAAGCTGTTTTCGCTTGCTGACCGCAGGCACTTAAGACTCCTACTCCTCATCTCAGGCTCTGTCCACCCCAACCCAGCCCCTCACCCCTACCCATTCCACCTCTCTTCCCCAAACCCTCCAAGTAGCTCACTTTTGCTCACCTTAATGTGCAAAGCCTTATGGCAAAAAAACCTTGATCGAGTCCTGGGGTGGCTGCTAACACATTTGACATGATTGCCTTCACCGAAACCTGGCTGAAGGAGGATATCTCCCCTAATGATATCCTCCTTGGTGGATACTCAGTCTTTAGGAAAGATAGGGTGGGGAAGTGTGGAGGGCTGCCTCATCTAGGTTGCTGACCACCTCCTTGCCACCGGATTTGACCCCCCACTTCCCACCTTGTTCCTCGAGACCATCTCGGTTAACCTCCTTCTTGATGTGGATAAAATAGTCACTGTCAGCGTGGTGTATCTGCCACCCTCCTCCTCACCCCATGATCTTGACTTCTTCCTCTATATCAAGACCTCCCTTCCCTAAGGGAGAGATTGTATCATCCTTGAGGATTTCAATCTAAACTGGCAGTCCCCTCACTGTGACTCCACCAAGGAATCCTTACTTGGCCTTGGCCTCCACTAGCTTATCACTGAACCTGCCAGAAGCAACTACAAGACTGTGTCTCAGTCCCTCATTGATTGGGTCCTGATCTCACACCCCTCCCATGTCACCATCTCTGGAGTTCATTCCGATTCAATCAGCAACCACTGTGCTGTTTTCTGCCGCTGGCCCACAAAATCCCCCCTCCCCCACTCACATAAATTCATCCAAACCAGGCATTTAAAGATGATGGACACCTCTGAGTTTGCCAAAGCCTCCCTAACCCAAGACTGGTCCTTCACTGAAAACATTTCGGACATCAGCAAAGTGCTTGAAGCCTTTAGCAATAAGTTCCTTGCCCTATGCGACCATTTCATCCCGCTTAAGAAAATCCAGGTCAAGGTATCTAGCCAAGAATGGGTCACACCCCAAGCTTCGCAAGCTAATGAGGAATAGGGACTGTGCCTGGAGGTTATATAGGAAACAAAAAAAAAACCATCTCCTCCAAAATTTAAAACCCCTCAGGAACAGGTGCAAATCCTCCACAAGAGCTGCTAAATCCTCCTTCATCCTGGAAAAGGAAGTGCTGCCCAGGGGAACCCAAAGAGGACTTGGAACATCCTCAACAACCTCATTGGGAGGGGTATCTCCAATGAGCAGTTCTGTCTCACCTCTGATGGAACTACCATTGCCAAGCCAGGTGAAATAGCCTCCCTTTTTAATAAATACTTCAGTGACCTGGACCAGTACAAGCTCAGCTCCCCTCCCACTCCTCTTATCCCCACCGTCCCCAAAGTCTCTTACCCCAGGTTCCATTTCAGATACCTATCCCCTGCCAAAGTAGTCAAGCTAATCAGAACTAATGACTCCAGACCTTCCATGGGAGCAGACAACATTGACTACAGAGTTCTCCGTCTTGTCTGTGACTCCCTGGTTGTCCCACTAACAAACATCCTCAACCACTCCCTCTGCCCGGGATCCTTTCTCAAGGCATGGAAGTGTGCTGTTATTAAACCTCTACACAAATCTGGTCCTAAGGATCTAGTATCCAACTACCGGTCCCTCTCCCCCCTCGCTTCTCTCTTCAAAATCCTAGAGAAAGTGGTCTACAGGCAAACCACCGAATTCCTCTCGAAGTACAACCTGCTCACGGATGCCCAGCATGGATTCCGTGCTCGCCACAATATCAAAACAGCCCTCATCAAGTTCACCCACTCCATAGACAAAGCCAACAATGAAGGCCTCTACACCTGCACTGCATTTGTGGACCTCACCAAAGCCTTCAATCTCAGTGACCAAAGCTGAATTAGGAGTAAGCTGGTAAACGAGTGTCTAGAAGTGGCATCTTTTGCCTTGTACTAGTAACAGAATACTCAAATGTTGCCACTTCAAACAGTATTTATTTGTACACAGCTAACAGTAAAGTGTTAAAAGAAGTGAGTGAGCTGTCTCCCCATAAGATTTGCAAACACAGTCACCATTGGGATTTTAATATTCAGGCTTTAATGTGTTGGTCTGACTGTGTCAGGCATAACAGCTGTTGGGATTCTAAGAGTCGGGATATAGTACCAGATCCGTGCTAGCTAGTAGACCAGTGTGTATATCAGTTTACTCCTACAAAGACAGAAGCAAGAAGTCTGCTGTTTTAAGTTTTTTTTAATTATTAGAGAGACAGGAAAGACAAGCGCTGCTTATTATGTGCCATGGATAAGAGAGGGGAACAGCAGTTGTACAGTTGGGCTGGCATGTTGGTGCCTTGAACTGGTGGTGAAATAAGGTTATTTTTGACTTACAAAATGTTACCAAAGTATGTCATACTTGGCTGCACTTTGGAAGTATGTTTATAGTGTGTGTGTGTGTGTGTGTGTGTGTGTGTGTGTGTGTGTGTGTGTGTGCGCAACAGGTTGAAAGGCTGCAAAATGGCTGGTGTGTCCAGGGGTGCCCTTGTGATCTTATGCTGCTCCACATACTTCCACATACTGTGCTGTATTCCACAGGGTATGGAGGATGTGTGTGTGTGTGTGTGTGTGTGTGTGTGTGTGTGCGGCGCGAGCATGCGCACGTGTGTGTGTGGTGCACAGGGCCTGACTGTTTAGATGATTTGGCTATAACGACTGTGTGTGGGTTTGGGGAGCAGGCTGTGTGTGTCTTGGTGGGGGATGGTGGCTATTGTAGGAGAAGCTGGGTGTAAGTGTGGGGAACTGGCCCATGTTTGCAGTGGGAGGGACCGGGCATATATGTGGGGAGCCGATTATGTTGGTGGGGGGCAGGCATGCCACAGGAGCTGGCCATGGCATTGGGGGGGTAAGGGTGCCATGGGGACCTGACCATGTTGGTGTGTTAAACTGGTGGGTAAAGGTTATTTTTGACTCATGAAATTTTACAAAAGCATGCCATACTTGGCTGAACTTTGAGAAGTGTGTGTGTGTGTGTGTGTGTGTGTGTGTGTTTCAACAGGTTAAAAAGCTGCAGTATGGCTGGTGTGTCCTGGGAGCCCTTCTGATCTTAGGTGGCTCCACATACTGTGCTGTACTGCATAGGGTATGGGGATATGTGTGTGTGTGTGTGTGTGTGTGTGTGTGTGGTGCACAGGACCTGACTGTTTAGATGAGTTGGCTAAGAGGAATAAGGGTGGAGTGAACTGTGTGTGGGTTTGGGAAGTAGGCTGAGTGTGTTTTAGTGTGGGATGGTGGCTATGGTAGGAGAAGCCAGGTGTATGTGTGGGGAAACTGTCCATGTTGGCAGTGGAAGGGACCGGGCATATGTGTGGGGAGTTGAACATGTTGGTGGGAGCAGATATGTTGCAGGAACTGACCATGGCATTCGGGGATGAGGGTGCCAGACATGGAATGCACTTTGGTAAGAGTGTGTGTGTGTGTGTGTGTGCGTGTGTGTGTGTGTGTGTGTGTCTGCAACAGGTTGAAAGGTTGCAAGATGGCTGGTGTGTAAGTGTGTATATGAGTGTGTGTGTGTGTGTGTGTGTGTGTGCGCACGCAACAGGTTGAAAGACTACAAGATGGCTGGTGTGTCTGGGGGGCCCTTGTGATCTTAGGCGGCTCCACATTCTGTGCTGTATTACATAGGGTATGGTGTGTGTGTGTCGCACAGGACCTGACTGTTTAGATGAGTTGGCTATAAGGAATGAGGGTGGAGTGGACTGTGTGAACGTACAGTAGCAGGCATCTGACTGCAAGCAACTTAACACAAGATTGATGGAGGTTACATGGAACTGCAAGAACAATTCATGAAATAAATACATACTGTAAGTAATTGATCTACTGTGCACGTTTTCCTTTCCTAGACTCATTCAGAAATGTATTTCTGTGGATGTGCCACAGATGAGGTTACAGTGAGGTATTCAGAAGGCCTATGACTTCAAAAACTACAGGACCTGGAGTATTTCAACTTCCAAAATGTGTAGACTGGAATTATTTTGACTTACAAAAATTGACAGTTAGAAGTATTTTGACTTCAGAAATGACTTCCAAATTTCAACCCATGGAAGTATTTGACTTCCACCCAAAAAAAAAATGCCTGACCTTTGAGTAAGGTTTTTCCAGTGTAGTCTCTATCTTTTCCAAATGTGTTTAGTTTTATCTCTGGAAATACTGTATTCCCCATAGTCTTACATGTGTATTATCCTGTAATACATGTAGATATTGCAGAGTATTATATGTTATTTTCATATACTTAATACTTTCTGTGACTGAGTCATTTCAGATATAGATTATCGGAGTAAATTGGCAAGTCTGTGATCTATTTCCAGAGACACAGACTGCAAAGTTACCATATCAAAATCAAAGTTGTCTCAGCTGTGACAAAAAGGGTGTGTTGTTTGCCCATTGGAAGAGAGCACTGTACTGTGTGAGCAATGGCTCTAGTGGGGTTTGGATCTAGAGATACCCCAAGTGAAAGTTACCCTGAGTGGTGACGGCATACAACAGTAACCCTTTCAGGTATCTGAAGTGTTGTGGAATTTGGTAGCGGTACCAGAAGCAAAAAAAAAAAAGGCAAGCTTCAAGAGCCACTGTATCCACATATTTTATTAAAGTACTAGATACAAAAGGACAATTGTAAAAAACTTGACTATAGGCATAGATTACAGTAATAAGTTACAGTCATGCCATGACAGTGGCGGTGTACAAAATGATCTCTGACAACCCAACGGGTTTCGTATGAAGCTTTTTCAAGGGACCTTTTACCAGCAGAAGTGATTTCATTGTGATCCACGAGGTCTGGGTTGCAATCCTGATCCTTCTAATATTCTTTTCACCTCAGATTTCACTAGGGCGGTGATCCACGGCAGCATGGTGTTGGAATAGTAAATCTGCATTTCAGAGTAAAGCAGAAGACAAAAACTAAGTGCAGGAAAGAAACTGATCCCAAACCAGATCTTAGGGGAACAATTTACCTGGAGCCCAAATCTTCTACTGAGAGAAGTAAAAAATCAGATGCACACACCAAGGAGCTGGTGCAGTGAAATGTATTGCTCCAAACTGCCCATAAAATACAAGGCAAAGCCTACCTCATGTACATTCACCTTCTCCAAGCCTTCATCTGAGGGCAGTGATTGTAACATTATGTGTGCTTTTATAACCATAGATGTGAACGTTCATTAAGCTTGCAACATCCTGTAGTCATGTGCAGAAATGGAGCCCGTACAAATAAACAGGTGTTATAAATATTATAAGAATTATATAAATAGTGTCTTACAATGTGAAATATATCAGTGATATATATTTGAAATTAACATTCCTTTGAAACCTGTCAAAAGTTATTCTGGTTTTGATTCAGAGTGGTCACTGTATTAAGAAGTGAGATAAGTAACTCAATTGCCAATCATAATGAGGCTTGCTTGTTGGTAAATATAACTTCAAAAATACATGTGTACCCCAATTTGGGAAATCAAGGCCATTTCAGCCACAACTGAACAACCAAGTCTAAACAAAAGTGGCAACTTTAGGTGGGGGGGAGGAAAGGAAGAAGGGCAAAAAGTTTGTAGACCAATTTCTCAAACAGCCAGTACCAAAATGTAAGAGCTACTCACCTGATACCATGCATGTAATTCAGAAACTAGATGGGATCCACTGGCAAGATCAATTTTGCTGGCCTATTATCGATATTGTATCATTGTACACTTCTATGTGCCATCAACATTGCATTACAGCAGCAAAATAGTTCCTAGTGGAAGACAACAATCTAAGATTTGCACCTGAAAAGTTCACTTTAGACTTAGTAACTTTTGTGTTATACCACAACTATTTACTTTTTGATTGTAGGTTTTACTTACAATTAAGAGGGAAAGTGATGGGGGCTTCTTTAGCTCCATCTTATGCTAATCTTTTCCTCACATGGTGGGAGAAGAATATAGTGTTCATTGATTCCAACCCCCAATTCAGATGTATTATACATAGTTAGAGATTTATGGATGACATCCTAAGTGTCTGGTGTGGGGGTATAGAATCCGTCCCCCAGTTTATAGAATGGTTAAGTTCAACAGTTTGAATACCATGTGCACATACTACCGTGATAAAAACAGTGTGAAATTTCCTTATGTTCATTTGAGGAATGACAGTGGGAATGTTGCTGAAGTGGAACCTTACAGGAAGCCCATTTTGGGCAACACCATGCTCTGAGATGAGAGTGCCCACATCAGATCTCTGATAGACATAATCCCATATGGTTAGTTCTTGTCAATACATGGAAACCGTACCTCCCTGGAAACATCTGAAAAGGAGGCAGGGATCCTGTCTACCAGATTTAAGGAGAGGGGATTATTCTCATGAGGTGATCAACAAAGCATATAAAAAAGCCAGAAGCAGACACAGAGAACATCTCAGAAACATCCCAAATCACATGTGAAAACCAATAAAGAGAATAGAATCACTTTTGTCTCAAATTTCAACTTTGAGTCAGAGAATAAATGATATTATACACAACAGACGGGATATTTTAACACCTGACCCAGAATCAGCAATGGTGGTGGGACTGAAACCTAGGATGTCCTATCAGAGGGACAGGAATATTTCTGACATGGTGACCAATAGTCACATGTAACTCATTATTGCATTAGTGAGTGCAGAGGTCCAAGCAATGTTACTTGCTTCAATTGCCTAAATTTTATCTTTCTTTTAACTGTGGCCATACTGCTCACTACCTAGTGAGCCTGAGCCCTACTATCCTGGAACAAGGAAGTAGGTGGAGAAACCATAGTTCACTCAGAGTAAGGAGTGAACTATGAGTCTGTACAGGGGCTGCAATTTTTCACCTGCACAGTTTATTGGGGCACATTGGTCTCTTCAGACATGCCAGATCCTCTCATGAGAGGATTTCGCCCAGTCAGAGGATAAATAAAAACTTTTATTTGGCTTGGGATTGTTGTGCTGCTGTTGACCCGAGGTACAGCGTCCAGGTTACACCACACTATTTGAGCCATCCTGCTGTGAGCAGGGTGCACTCAGGGCACGAGCCACATGCAGTTCAGCATGAGCAGTGTGATTGTGTGGGAACCCTAATACGGTCCATCGCTATAAGGTAGGCCAGGATTCTAAACCTCTCTGCTGAAGGGATATAGTATCCTAGTGGACAGTGCAGCTTTAGGTCTGTTACCACAGGCATCCAGTTTGGTTTTCCTCTTAGCTTCCATTATATAGTCAAGCCCTACTTTAATGATTGTGACATTCAGATAGTATAGTGCCCGAAGCATTACTCACTAATCTAGTAAGATGGCAGAAACCATCAGGACTATCGACAGTCAGGTGTGGAAGCAATGCTCTAAACGCTTTATGTATTTACTCCTCACAGTCCCTATGCCAAATAATACCTTTACATGCATTAAATGCATTCAAAAGGCTAGTATGTTACAGGAAATTACTGAGTTTAATAGTAGACTTCTAAGTGTGGAGAACAGCCAAATGAACAATGCACAAAGGTTCAGGGTATTAAGCAACCATCTATGACACCCACTCATGTTCATAGCACACCCTTAGGCATCTCTGTTAATGAGACTACTACTGAAAAAACTATTGGATTTGGACTTTCGTCAACCCCTATTTCCAAGCCCTTAGATGCTAAGTTAGACAATTCCAAGGTTAACATAGAATGTACCAGTAAGAAACGGGCAATGGACGATGACCCATCCAAGGGTACCGACGATCATTGGTACAAGGTCCAGAGTAAAAGAGTATTTAACAAGCATTTGTCAATGCCGAATGTTTGCTTGCTGGTATTAGCACTGGAAATGCAGTAGTTAGACAGATGCAGAGTAGGAATGGTAGTGAAGTACTGAACTTCACGCCAACCCCACCTTCACCCTGCAGAGACAGACAGGCATTGGGGTATGCGTTTGGGTTGTCGCCCATAACGTTCATGCCATTTCACTGCACCCTATCCTGCAGACAGTGACAAGTGTTGAGGTTGGCCTTGGGGTGTTCGGCTTTATGGTCACCCCACTCCATAAGGACATATGCTGAAATGTGTGCAATATAGAATGCTATGAACTCTAGGGACGAAGAGTCCAAGGCACAGCTCGATGCCTGTCAGAGGCTGCAGGGTGGGAGGGTGAGGTTGGAATGATATGAGCATTACAGTCGGCAATCCAAAGGCATACCCCTGATGCCTGTCAATCTGTACAGTTTCGGACGTTATGGTTAGAAACCGTAACGCCCCGGGCATTTGTTGGTATTTGCAATACAAATGTTCAGCATGGCCATTTTGTGGCCCCCACCTCATGAAAGCATTTGGGACCTCTTCTCATGAACAGTGGTACTGTGATTTTGTCAGTGTGTCCTGAAATTTGAGTTTCCACAGCGACCATGCCATTGTGCGTCAGATATAAGAAAACACAGATCGGGCAGGATTTGAAGAATGAGAGCTGTACCATTCATAAGGAGGTGTGAAGAGAAGGCAATGTTGAAAATCTGTAGTGAAAATATTAAAAATGCTCAAACTTCCGAGTATACGTGGAAACTGTGCAATGCATGCACGTAACTAGTCATTTAGTGGAATTATTTCACCAAATTTTCAACATAGGCATTTTGTGATCTCTGCTCATGAACACTGTCACCATGATTTTCTGAATGGGTCCCAGACATTGATTTCCCACAGCAACTGCAGTATTCTGCGCCAGATTTGTAAATTCATATTTCAGGCAGCATGTGAAAAATGACAGCTGTACTGTTCATAAGGAGGTCAGAAAAAATGGCAATGTTGAAAATCTGGAGTCAAAATACTACAAATTTGTGAAGTTACGAGGGTGCATGGAAACTGCACAACACATGCTTGTAACAGTCATGTTATGGACATTTGTCACCAAATTTTCAACATAGGCACTATGATTTTACATACGAACATACATATGAACATATGAACATACGAATCTGCCAGCAGACCACACCAATCGGTCAATGTAAGTCTGCCTGAGTGTGCATCTAGCACCCTAGACTGCAGCTGGCCCAGCCTCCTCGCCCTCATTTCCCCCGCTGCTTGTCCCAGCCCCTGCCCCCCCAACTCTTCCTCTTGCTTTATCCCACTCCTCCTTAAAACTATTGACTGTCCTACATGTTACCACCCCCTCTGGCAGTGCATTCCAAGTAGACACCACCCTCTCAGAGAAGTAGTGTCTCCTCATTTCCCTCTTGAAACATGCCCCTTCCAACCTTAGTCAGTGCCCCCTCATCTCTCTTCCACTCCTCAGTTTAAACACCCCCTCAGTGCTAGGTTTATTTACCCCCTCAGATATTTAAATGCTTCAATCATATCCCCCCATCCCTCCTCTCCTCCAGTGTGTACATGTTCTGGTCCTTCAGCCTAACTTCATATTCCTTTCCTTCCATCCCCTTTAACATTTTTTGTTGCCCTCCTTTGCACCCCCTCCAGTAACTTTATATCTCTCCTCAGGTATGGCCTCCAGTATTGCACACAGTACTGTAGGTGTGGTGTGACCAATGATCTGTGGAGAGGTAGGATCACATCCCTGTGTCTGGATGAAAACCCCCCCCTTGTGATGCACCCCAGCATCCTGTTTGCTTTCGCTGCTGCTTTCCTGCACTGGGCCGAGTTGTTCATACTTCCAGTTACCAACACCCCTAGGTCCTTCTCCTCCTCTGTGATCCCCAACCAATAGTCTCTCTTCTGGTTCTTAGCCCTGAAATGTATCACCTTACACTTCTTTGCACTAACTCCTAGTTGCCACTCTACCGACCATGTCTCTAGTTTGGTTAGGTCCCCCTGCAGTTTTTCCCATCTATCCCCTTCATCCACCAGCACCCCCAATTTGGTATAATGTGCGAACAGACTAATGCTGCTCCCCACTCTGTGTGCTATACCGGAGATAATGAGCCCAAATAGCACCGGGCCCAGCACTGACCCCTGCAGCACCCACTTGTCACTGCTCTGGGTGCCAAGAGCTACCCCACCACCACCACCCTCTGTACCCTCCCCTCTAACCAGTTCTCTATCCATTTAGTCAGACCACATTCCACCTGTACCCCTCCTTCTCCTCACTCTTCTCCTCCTTGGCCTGTGTCCCTCCTCCCAGTAGTCCGCACCCTTTCTCCTCCTCATTCTTACCGGGTGGTGGTGCCTTCTGTATTACACTCAGACCACTCTGCCCACCCCCTCCCAGGGTTACTATGCCTCCGCCTTTTCCTATATCTAGGGGGTGAGCTCATTAGGCTCCCCATCCAGACCTTTCTGCCAAGCACAGTCTTTTGGCCACCCCCCACTAGTTTAAATCCACCTTAGTAGAGATACACACCCCTCTAATCCTGCCTTTAATACTCCCCTTCCTGCTCAAGTGTACCCTGTCACACGCGTACAAGTCACTATTCCCCCCAGACCCTACCCCAGTTAGTCACTAACCCATAATTTTTGGTGTAGCACCAATCCCTCAGCCAGTCATTGAACTCCTCAATCCTCCCCTTCCTCCCTATGCTTGCACATGGTACTGGCAGTACCTTCAAGAATGCCACTGACTCCCCCACCCCCTCACACTGCCTGCCCAACTACTCTAACTTTCCCTTCACTGCTTCCACAGTCTCCCCTCCAAGTCGTTTGTACACACATGCAATACTAAATGAGGTTTCTTCCTCCCTCTTACTGCACATTTGAGCAGTGCCTGCCCCCCTTGGGATAGCTTCAACTCAAATACGGCTATGCCTTCCCCCCCCCTTCAGTCCCATCTCACCCCTTTCAGCATAGAATCCCCCAGGATGAGTACTTCCCCGTCCCTTACCCTCTTTCCCTTCTAATGCCCCGTTCCACCACCCCAGTATTCATTCTTCACTGCCCCTTACCCCCACCAACTGCACCCTGTGTGGCTTCTGTATCTGTACCCCCTACTTCTGCCTCACCCCTTTTCTCTGCCTTATTCCTGCCATCCCCCTTAAACCCCTTCCCAGCCTGACTACTTCCTACTGGGCTTCCCATGTCGACCTGTCCTCCTCCCTTGCTGATTTCCAATGCCTCTGCTATCCCCACTGTTGTCAGTTTAGAGCCCCCATTCCCTTCTACCACTATAGTGATGCCCCTCCCATCCTTCCCCTTCCCGTAGCCTTCTCTCCTGTAGTCACCACCCCTTCCTTCCTTACTAGCCCCTTGTACCCTTTCATCCTCGCTATCTCTTCCCCTACCTGTTGCCATCCCTCTCATGCCCCGCTTGTCCTCTCCCCTTCAGTATGTTCCTGCTCTCCCTCTCTCTCCCACAGCAGAGGTTCAAATCTATTCCTAGTCAATACCCCTCCTACATCTCTTCCCCCTATCGGTTCCCCCTCCTACTAGTTCCCCTCTGTGCCACCCCTGGTCCCTCTCTGCCCACAGCCATCTGCTCTCTCCCCTGGTACTCCTCGTGGTCTCTTCCTCCCCATCAGGAGGACCCCCCCTTCCCTCGGGCACCCCCTCGCTTCTCCTCTCTTTTATGTTAGTGCCTTTGATACGGGAGTCAGTTTCACTCCCTAGTTGTTCTTCCTCCGTCCCCCTTTGCCATCTCCTATCCCCTCCCAGCCAGGATGTCTACCATACTCATCTGCCTTGCCACTTAGACTCCTCCCTAACCTCCACAGTTCCTCCCTCAAACTAGCTAGTCATCTACAGACCATACACCCCCCCCATCCTCCAAGCCCAGTCCAGGATCATGGCAGACCCACACCCTCTATAACCCACCAACCTTCCAAAGATGCCCGCCCTATTGACATGTGGCATCCAGTGGCGTCATGCCCATAGGGCCTGAGGGGGCATGTTCCCCCTCAATATTGTAGTGCAATCCATAAAAAAATCATCACCTAACACTGGTACCAGTTTCTGCCTAGTTTGTACCATGTACTGAATTTTCACCTGTTTCTGTTCTGCTTTAATTTTTCCCCAATCATTTCTACTGTGTCTGCTCAGTGCCAGAGCAGGCTAAACTCAAAGTTCCAGTGTCTCTAGCAGCTGGAGCTAGCCGCAACCAACACAGTATACATGTGACCCAGTTAGAAAGATGTCACATCATCATACAGAGTGGGAGTTCCTGGTGAAGACAGCAAGCATGCTGCCATGTTGTCGTCTGACAAGAAGATAGAGTGCCAAGCTGTGAGTATCATTGGGTCATGTTGGTTAAACTGGTGGAGTGGTTTGCAATAGTAGTGTTCTGCAGTGTGAATCATGGTCCAGACTGAGAAAGAAGAGAACTGACCTGCTGGGCCCTGGACTACGAGGCTGGCCCAAGCAGCTGTAGTGTTACTGCGATGAGTGTTTACTGCCAGTGGCAGTGCCACTATCATCTTTACTAGTCACCCGAGACTCGGAGCAACACAGGTTGCGGGTGGCTCACTGTGTGGATGGTATGCCAGCTTGCTGGAAACAGGACTGCTGCCTAGTCGTGGTGTTTTGTTGGTCATCCATCCTACTGTCTCAGTCTCTGCAGATTTCATTAAGTGGGTTAAGATATTATACCAGAATTTGTCCTCATCAGTTATAACTAATAGTTTAATCCCCCCTAGCTTTGAGCTAATGAGTGGCACTAGACAAGTATGTCCTCTCTCGCCTTTGCTTTTTGATCTCACACTAAACCCGATGGTGAGAAGACTTTCTCGGGAGAAGTCCATTAAAGGTATTCCCATACTGAATCAGGAATATTTAGTTTCTCTATATGCGGATGATATCCTTTTGTCAGTATGGGATCCCAAAAACTCTATTCCAAAGATATTAGATATAGTGTATGACTTTGGGAATATTTCCAGCTACAAATTAAACAAAGTTAAATCTAGCTGTTTGCCTTTAAATACATACTGCTATAAAGATACATAGATACATACATAGACAGTGTCGGCAGATAAGGGCCTATGGCCCACCCAGTCTGCCCATTTAAGTTTGTAAGTTCAGTTATGTTTTCCAGGAAGTCTGTTGCCCCTTACCCCTGACCTCCTAAGCTAGGTATAAGATGGGAAACAGATGGTCTAGATTATTTGGGTTTGAAAATATTTAGATCAGTTGATAACACAGTTAATAGCAATCTGAAAAATCTTAAGGCCTACATTGTTGCTTCCTTAGCTAAATGGAATTGTTTACCTTTGGGTTTTTGAGGAAGAATGGAAGCTATTAAAATGAACATCTTACCAAAAGCTCTATTTATATTTCAAAATGATCCCTTTTTTTATTCCTAAAAAGTGATTTGCAGACTTACAAAGCAACATAAACAGATTTTTGTGGAATTATAAAAGGAGCAGGATGGTGAATAAAAACATTTCCAGACTTAGACATAATGGTGGTCTTAAATTTCCAGGTTTTTATTTATATTATCTCTCCTGTAGAACCTCTCAATCGGTTAAATGGTTTACTCTGTCACATAATGATAGGGAAATACCTAAATGGTTACAAATTAAGAAAGATATTCTGGAAACCAAGGGCCTTGGGATAGCCACATTATTATTTGCTAAACCAAATATTATTTTACACAACATAATTATTTCGGATAACTCTAGACTTCTTTCAATTTTCCAGAAACTTTTTTCTATGAACATTAAAAATTCTGGATTACAACCTTTATGGGGTAACCCCAATATACTTGATAATTCCAAAACTATTTTATTTAATGACTGGCTCTTTAAAGGAATTTGCTCTATTAAAGATGTGGTCTCAGACACACAGATTGTTCCCTTTCAAAAACGTAGTATCTCTTTTGATTTAGACCCTCATGCCATCAACGAATATAAGATCCTATTCATTTCCATCCATTATTTTTATAATCATGATTTGAGGAAAATAAATGTGAATGGAAACACTACAGCATTTCTGGCATCTATACGGATACGTCCCTCTATTTCTAATCTATATAATTTACCGGTTGATCAGGTCCTGGTAACTGATGTTGAAAATATTAGGTGGTGGTCATATGTTACAGGGAAGGATGTACAAAATTAGGATTGGAAGAATATTTGGACTATGTCTTTGAAGGCTTTTAAAACAGTTAATATGAAAATAGTACTGTACAGTTTAAATCTGTTCATAATCTATATTATTCCCCTCTTGTGTTATATAAAATAGGCATACGTAACTCCTCAACTTGTGAAAAATGTGGTAATGGAAATGTCAATCTCCTTCACATGTTTTGGGAATGTAGGAAAATTAAAAATCTATGGCATGATATCAGACATCTGTTCAGAGATGTAGAGTGGTTGCAAGATAAATTCACAGCCGAGACGTGTTATTTGACATATTGATTCTCAACAGCTCTGGACCAAAGAACCTAAATATACGGTTCAACTTATTTCTGCTTCTGCCAAAAATGCTATTCTTCATTATTGGATAGGAGAGGAGGTACCATCTTTGTTAGAGTGGAGAAATTAATGTTTAGAGATTCTCCGATTAGAAAGACTTGCTCATCTAATAGTAAATCAAGTTGAAAGCTTTAATTCTAAATGGGGTTCCTTTTATGGATTAATGACCCAGCTTTAATATACTGTCGGTTGACACTGGGTTTTTAACTGTCACTTCTTTTCTTCCTTATTTTCATGCTTTTCTATCCTTCTAGCTTCCTTTAATATATTATTGCTAATCTTTGATTCAGCAGAGGATTGATCTCTTTCGTTTCTTTCATGGAGAACAATTAGATGAACTGAGTCTGATCTTAAATGAATGCCTAAATAAGTTAAGGTAAGACACAACTATTAATTTACTATAAAGCCTTGCCGCAGACTCTAACTGAACTCTCATAAGACAATTGTAGTTCTTCTATTTAATATCTATCTCTTCTATTACTAGTAGCAATAATTCTACTTTGGTTTTGTTTAAGGTATTCTTAATTTAAGTATTGAATATACAGAAATGTTTTTTACCCATTGTAATGTTATTCAATAGATGTTACTTACTGTAATATGTGGTACATATATTATGAATGGTTAGAGATGTATGATTGTACTTTCAAATCTAAATTAATAAAATATCATTGAGAAAAAAATAAACAATGACCATAACTCTATGGCTTTTTTTCTAAACATTAATTTCATCTGGTATGCTAGCAATACAAAAGTGTTTTTGTATGATAAAGCAGATATTCAAAAAAATTAAACAGGAGCTTGCCAAATATAACTGGGAGAATATTTTTTCCTCACACACTGCACAAGGTACAGTAGTTGGGAATTGATAAAAAGTATATTAATTGATTTGAGAGATAATTTCATTCCCAGCATTGCCTCCTCCCCTCCCCCCAAACATATTCCACTGCTTCTGCCCCACACAAACTCAGCATGGCCGGCAATTGGCCCTGCCATCCTGACCCTACGGTCACTCAGCATACCATGCATGGGGAGCGCACACAGTCCGTACCGCTCCACAGCTGGATATATAAACAAGCATAGGCCTCTCCTCAGAATTATCTCTCTCCTCCTACTTCTATCTGGAAATGTACACCCAAACCCGGGACCTAGGTCCAGCAACACGCAGAAACAGACACCAGCACTGGCCTACGCATTAGGTCCATGAATATCTGCAGTATACTGAAAAAAATGCTGCACTCCAATGCTGGATTACAAGGCACCAACTGGACATCCTAACCCTGGTTGAAACCTGGCTATCCAAGTCCACCCCAACTCAGCTGTCTCCTTCCCTGGCTACTCACTCTTTGGACTGGACAGAGTGGGCAAATGAGGCAGCAAGTGTGCAATTTACATTAAGCACACCCTATTGGCCCAGGCACTACCCCCCAGCATTAGAACACAAAGTACAAGCATTATCACTGAAAATCTCCCCTGACTCATCAAAGGCCCCCCTAATAGTCACTGCAGCCTATCTCCCACCCTGCAAACAAATGCAAGCCCTCCACTCACTAATAGAGTACCTTGCCAGCCTCCCCCACAAATCAGAACACATACTACTAGGGAATCTCAACATAAACTGGCTCAGCAAAGCAGCCACCTCTGCCTCAGATGTGCTCACTGCTGTTGACCTACATCAGTTGGTGACTAAACCAACTAGATGTAACCCAGCCATGGGCACACACACCTTGCTGGATGTCATCCTCACCAACTGGCCCCACAAAATCAAGGACATTGAAGTCCTACCAAACTCCCTCAGTGACCACTTCTGGTAATTTGCTCATGGTCAGGCCAGCAACCTGCACCACCCCCAACCACAACACTCCAAAGCCAACCACGTCCAGGCAAACTCTCCAACTTTAAACAGCATCTTACTTAATGAGAATGGTCCCCAGTATACTGTGCCCACGGCATTGATGCAGCGCTCAGCTATTTCCAGGACTCCTTCACTCAGGCCTGTGACACCTTTGCCCCTATAAAAAAGGCAAGCATCAAAAAACAGAGCACACCATGGATAACTCCATCCCTCCTCCAGCAGCTCAAAAGCCATGATAACCTTTAGTACAGGACCAATGAATCAGGCAAACCTGCTGACAGGCAGGCATACAGAGCTGCTCAGAACAGCTACACCTGGGCTATTCGGAAGACAAAAGCCGAGCACTACCGAGTCACCCTAACCGCCTCCTGGGGCTCATCACGCAAGTTCTGGGACAACATAAAGTCCCTAAATGGAAAAACACACATGCTGCCTCTGTCCCAAATAGCATCTAAGGGACTGGTCACCACAGACCCTAAGGAGATTGCCAACACACTCAACAACAGCTTTACTGACCTAAGCTGCATTCTCCCCCCAAACTTCTTTAACCCAGTACCTGCTCCTGACCCCCCCACTACCCACAGCCACCTTTATATCTCTGGACTATCTCCACTACGGAAGCAAGGCCATACCTAGCCAATGCCCTGAATGGTACTAGCCCCTGAATGACCCAATTGACATCAAACTCCTCCGTCTGGCGCTGGACGTGCTGATTACCCAGTTCACCGGCCTCCTGGACTGCTCCCTATGCCTTGGTCAGTTTCCCACAGCCTGGAAGAATGCAGTTGTTACACCAATCCACAAAGGCAGTGACCCCCTAACACCGGGAAACTACTGACCAATCTCCATTCTCCCTCCACTGTCCAAAGCGCTAGAAAAAGTTGTGGCGGATCAGCTAACTGACTACCTTAAAACCCATGACTCTACTCTGCAAAGAACAGCATGGGTTCCATGCTGGGCATAGTACCACCACGGCCATGCTAGAATTCTCAAACTACATACATACTGCTCTTGATAGAGGGCACATCGTAAGGGCCATGTTCATAGACCTATCCAAGGCCTTTGACACGGTCAGTCACCCCCTCCTATTAAACTCCCTCCTCCTAATGGGGTTCTCACAAGGGTCATTGGACTGGTTTACTAGTTACCATTGGACTGGTTTACTAGTTACCTGTCTTCTAGGTCCCAGTGTGTGTGGAGAAATAACACAGTCTTCTGCTTGTGTTCCATCCACTCGGGAGTCCCGCAGGGATCCATTCTAGGGCCCCTGCTTTTTAACATATTCTGGAACGCAATTTCCACTGCCTGCCCCGAAAAGATCCCCTCTATGTAGACAATGCCGTCATCTGTGCCTCCCACACCAACCCAACCGAACTTCATGCCTCACTCCAGAACGCGTTCAACCAAGCTGAATTCTGATCAGCCAAGCATAGACTAGTCATGAACCTGAAAAAAAATAAGACCCTACTCTTCGCACATCACCAAAACAAATTAAAAAATGCCCAATTGCATATTCAAGCACAGTCACTCTACACCCTGGAGCAGGTCTCGTTCTATAAATATCTAGGGGTTATCTTTGACACTGCCCTCTCCTTCCACACACACATAAACGCCCTCACATCTGCTACCAATGCATGCATTGGTCTCCTTTATCGCCATAAGGACTGCTTTACACCAGAAGCTCTGAGACTAGCCATAACATCCTCAGTAATGTCTCTGATCGACTATGGGTTGCTGGTCTATGCTGCCGCAGATGCAACAGCTATAGGTAAAATAAAAGTGGTCATTAACAAAGCCTGCAGGCTCTTAAATGCTGGAAGTCACATGGCACACACATGCACGCTCTATTCCATTGCCCAGATCCTGAACATTGACGAGAGGGTCCACTACCAGTCCTGCCTCTTGACCCAAAAATCCCTCCTTGGCTTGACCCCCCAGGCCTATCTGCCACCCTAATCTCCTCTTCCCCCACAGTGTACACATGCAGCTCGACCAAAGCTGCACTGGCCATTCCCCGAGTCAGAACCACACTCGCCCAGAGGTCTTTTCTGGTCAGGGCTCCCTCCTACTTCAATGCCCTCCCACCATCAGTCTCTAACCATCAAAAACTTAGCCCCTTTAAAAAGGCACTCAAGACCCATCTCCTTGCCACCCGCACCTGCACCTGCACACTCTAAGTCCACCAGTAGTGCCTTCACCAGCCACTCAGAATGGCCACACGACCTCTTTCACAGTCAATGGCCTACAGTCAGGCAGTCTGACAAAGTCTTCCAACAGACTGCTCTAGAACTTGCACTACCTGCCTCCCCTAACTTACCCAGTTTACTCAACTCCAGCCAAGCATAGAAGGCATGTGCACTCTCCCCCGATTCACTCTCTGGCCACTAACTGGTTTCTTACTGTTAGATTTATCCTACGCACTGTCAACAGCCACAACAATGTATTAGACATCCTTGTAAACTGGTCAGGACATAGAAACATAGAAACATAGAAGTTGACAGCAGATAAGGACCACAAGGCCCATCCACTCTGCCCATTTCTTTTTCTACCTTATGAATGTGCCATAGGCCTTTGCTCTGCCAATGGTCTATCTATTCATACTCATCTGTATTGCTCCCGTATGCCTATCCCATGCATGTTTGAAGCCCTGCACTGTATTCATATCCACCACTTCCTGAGGTAGGCCATTCCATGCATCCACCACCCTTTCTGTGAAAAAGAACTTCCTCACATTACCCCTTAATCGGCCTCCCTCTAATCTCATGCTGTGTCCTGTTGTCCTGCTATTTTTTTATATTGAAACATGTTAGACTCAGTCACCTTGTTAATGCCCTTAAGGTGTTTGAATGTTTCAATCATATCACCTCTCTCCCTCCTTTGCTCTAGGGTATACATATTGAGTTCAGTTAATCTGTCCTCATATGTTTTCTGATGCAGTCACTGCACCATTTTGGTTGCCCTTCTCTGGACTGCCTCAATATGGTTAATGTCCTTGTGAAGGTGTGGCCTCCAGTACTGCACGCAGTACTCCAGATGGGCCTAACCAGTGTCTTGTAAAGAGGGATTATTACCTCCCTCTTCCGACTTGAGATACCCCTACTAATACACCCCAACGTCCCTCCCACCTTACCTACTGCTTTAGAGGTCTGCTTGGATGATTTCAGGTCATTGTTGAAGATGATGCCCACGTCTCTTTCTTCCCTTGTGACTGCCAGCAACTCCCCTCCCAGCCTATAGGTGGCTTCAGGGTTTCTCTTCCCTATGTGCATGATATTGCACTTCGTTGTGTTAAACCCCAGTTGCCACTCTTCCGACCATTTTGCTAGTTTATCCAGATCTCTTCTCATTCTGCCCACCCCATCGGGATCATCTACTCTGTTGCAGATCTTGGTGTCATCTGCAAACAGACAAACCTTACCCTCAAGTCCATTTGCAATGTCACTGATGAAGATATTGAAGGGACTGGCCCAGGACTGATCCCTAGAGTACCCACTTGTGACTTGCATCTCTTCTGACTGCATAACATTTACCACCACTATCTGTTTTCTGCCCGCTAACCAGTTTGCCACCCAGTTGACCAACATCTGACCCACCCTGAGCCTACCCAGCTTATTAATCAATCTTCTATGTAGAACAGTATCGAAAGCTTTGCTGAAGTCAAGGTAGGCAACATCAACTGCTCCCCCTTGGTCCACCGCTCTGGTTACCCAGTCAAAGAAATCTATGAGATTAGTTTGACAGGACCTTCCTTTTATAAAGCCATGCTGTCTTGGATCCTATGCTCCTATGGATTCCAGGTGTTGCACTATCCTTTCCTTAAGGAGTGCCTCCATAATCTTGCCCACTACTGAGGTAAGACTGACTGGTCTGTATTTCCCTGCCTCCTCCCTGCTACCACTCTTGTGGAGTGGGATCACATGAGCCGTTCTCCAGTCTTCTGGGACCTCTCCTGTGCTCAGAGACTCACTAAACAGTTCTGATAATGGCTCTACTAGCTCTATCCTTAGCTCCTTTAGTACCCTGGGATGTATGCCATCAGGTCCCATTGCCTTGTCCACCCTGAGCTTATCGAGCTCTTGTAGGACCCTTTCTTTTGTGAAGGGACTAGTGCACACCTCCCTCCCTCCTGTGTCCATGGTGCAGAGTCATGGGCCCTGCCCTACCTTCTCTTCAGTAAATACTGAGCAGAAGTATCTATTTAGGATAGATGCTTTTACATGGCTCTCCTCCTCCTTGTAAAGTGGTCATGCTGTAACTGGAAGTCAAAGTGCCCTGGCACTGTACCCTATATTGTACTGTTTACTGTGTTGCCCACAGCCTATAGCCTCAACACTGTAATAGACATCTCTGTATACTGCTCATGCTGTAACCTTGCCATCAAACTGCCCTGGCATTGTATATTGTATCGTACTGTCTATTGTATTTACCCATGTCTGTATTGTGTATTGACGTGGAGCTTTTGGAAATGAGTGTCTGACTCAAAGGTTGTAATTCCAAGATTTTAAATAAATAAAATAAATAAATAAAAATAAATGTGGCCAACTGAAGGGGGCATGCCCATGCAAATACGGCACATCCCAATATTCAGCCCAGGATGTGCCGCGCATCTGCTGGCACAACCACTAGATGCGCCGCATACTGGGGCACAAAGTTGAACCTGAAAAAAATGGTTCAAATGCTGGCCACCCACATTTGGGCGACTGTATTGCAGGGTGCAACACAGCAACCACCAGCTGTGGGTGGCCACCCACCCACCCAGAACACTATCCACAAGCACCCATGTGGTCCCTGATGGTCTAGTGGTACCCTCCTCCCTTCCTGTAGCTGCGATCACCAGTTTTAATATTTAAATCACATCCCTGGTAGTCTAGTGGCACCCCCCACCCTGCCTGTAACTCCAATCATGGGTAAACCCTTCAGAACATCATCCCTGGTGATCCAGTGGCACCTCCACCCCCCCCACCCACACAGGATCCCTGCCCACCGGGCTCCTCCCCCCATCATCGGTAGGCAGCTGCAACCTGCCCGCATACCACCCAGCCGCCCACTGAATGACAACTTACAGTATGAGCTGAAAGTCCATTGGTCCACACTGTGGACCAATGGGCTTGTAGGACATACTGTACTAGACAGATCCGTATTTACTAACTGAGTTGGGTCTTGAGTTTAGAGATGACCATTATGCCTCTAAAATTAATGAGAAAAAGATTTCATCACTCCAATCGAAAATACTTTTTCGCTCAAAGAATTATTAACCCAGCAACTCAGCAATTTTTGTCGACCTGGCAAAAGCATTCAACACTGTCTCCCACTCACTCCTCCTGTCCAAGCTCTCTCTCGTAGGACTCTCTAGTGTGGCTATCGACTGGTTCCATTTCTACCTGGTCAGTAGAACCCAATCAGTCTGTATTGGAAACACCACCTCTGCCCCGCTCCCTATTACCACTGGGGTGCCCCAGGGCTCCGTCCTTGATCCACTCTTGTTTTCTATCTTGCTTAAAGATCTGTCCTCTGCTTGCCCTGACACTTCCATTCATATGTACGTGGACAACACTGTGCTGTAACCTCTGGCCCCACAGCCACTGATGTGGTGACCAGACTCCAGATGGACTTCAATAATGTTCAGCTATGGTTTTGCGCAAATCAGCTTTCACTCAGTTCCAAGAAAACAGTCTTCATGACCTTCAGTACTAGGCAGAGACTCTTGTAGCTTCCTTCCACCCCCAATTTCCACACCCTGGCTGGGACTTCCCTTGAGGCCTGTACCTCCTTTAGATATCTTGGTGTCTGCCTCGACCAGCACCTCAACTTTTCTGTGCATATCGATGCCATCCACAATAAGCTTCACCCCAGGCTGGGTGCTCTATACTATAATCATGGTTGCATCCCGCTGCTGGCTTACCATGCCATTGTACAGAAAAGAATCCTCCCTATCTTTGACTACAGGGACGTAGTCTACAGTGCTACTCCCAAGTCCACCCTAGCAAGACTGGACCCACTGTTCCACTCCTTCTGTCATTTAGTTCTTGACTGTCCTCCTCCCACCCACCACTGCATCCTCTACCAGTGCCTGAGACTCCCCCCCCCCCCCACAGGACCAAAGACTGTCACACTGTGTACAGATCACAGCCAAGTTCTGGACCCAGTCTCTACCCACTTACCTCACATCTAAATGATCTGCTCCTACTCTTCCTGTGTATGCACCGAGGAACAATGATGCCAGACTCCTATCTGTACCACACATGTCCACAGCTGCAGGTCAGGCAGCCTTCAGGCATCACATGCCTAAACTATGGAACTCCCTCCCTATGGCCATTCAGCATGCATCCATCACCCAGCACCTCAACTCCCTCCTCAAATCGCATTTCTCCTCCAATTGCAAATGTGACTAAATAATCTTGTCCACTCTAGGGCCAGCATCACCTCTTGTGTTTGTATAAATTAGATCCAAAGGGTTCTGAAGTATGTGCATATCATAGTTTATTGATTGTTTTACATGTCTTGCACTACTACTTGCTGCTGCACTGTATTTATGTACTGTACTTTGTGCCTTGTATTTTAGTATCTTGTATATTTTGACACTAAAGAAAAAGGACTTAACAAAGATGTTTTTTTAATACACTACCAGTGATGTGCTTCAGATTTTCTTTTTAAACCCTCACATCAGCACCCTCTAGCTGTTTTAACAGGTACCTTCTTAAGACAATTGTATGTATTCTCTTTCTGTCTTTACTTTTTAGAAATGTTAATTAATGGTCCAGAGTCAGAGTAAAATTAGGTAGCCCTTTGATCTTACACGTTGATCTCTACAAAAGACACACTCCAGTGAAAATGAGTCTTCCTGTTTATAAGAGGTGCCAGTTGACTGCAATGTTTTAATCTGTAAACTGCTAGTCTAGGTTTTGAATCCACACACAACCTTTATATCTGTTTTACTGCTCAGCTGTTTTCACTTTGACCTGAGGAAGAGAGCTTTATCTCTCAAAAGCTAGTCTTAAAAAAAATTTTGTTAGTCAGTAAAAGGTACCACCTGCAACATAGTTGTTGTATTTTTTTTTTCTCTACAGTATCTTGTATGTGTACTGTATTTTCTCTTTAAATAAAAAAATAGACCCTTGGAACAGGCTCTCGCTGGATGTAGTCTCTAGTAAGTCTAAATCAGAATTTAAACTGTGCCTCGATAATTATGTTGTGGCAGGTTTTGATATTAGCTATTATAAATAAAACAGCAGGTACAACCATGGAAGCATAGCCTTCTAGCACCTTTCAGGCCTTAGTGAACCTATGTCAACAAGACTACCAAGGTTACCCTCCACAGCACCTTCCAAAAATGTCACAGTTGAAATATTTGTACATTTGCAGTCACTGGCCTTAATTTTGTACATCCAGCAACTGGTGAAACATTCACCATTAACCACTATGTGAATTGCAAGACCACACACATAATTTATGTGGGGTGGTGAAAGTGTGAAATGTTGTACGGAGTACACAACTGCAGCTGAGATGTTGAATATAGGATCATGTTAAGGCTATTTTGCACAGGAGATACCCAGAATGCTCTTGGACAACATTTTAAAAACCAACATGACTGTAGTCCAAACAACTTTACACTTAGACCACTAGAACATGTTCTGAAGTCAGAGAAGGTTGGTAATGGAGTCAAAACATTGGACAGACAAGCGGTAGCATGGATGTACAAACTGTCCTCAATAGCCCCCAGGGGGCTTACTGAAAAATGTGACCTCAAATTATATCTATAAGGTTGCATTTCACCTTTCCTGAATTATTTTATGTTAGCTTTTGTTCTTTGATATTGGTGATCCAAGCATTGGTTTAATTGGCTTAGCACCAGTAAAAAAAAATCTTCTAAAAAAATCTTTTAAAAAATCCTTTAATAGTGTTGACTGGCCTAAATTGCTCATTTACATTCTCTATTTGTGCAATCTAGTTTATATGTGGCTCATTTGAAGGGGTTAAATGTAGAAACATAGAATTTATCAACAGAAAAGGATCACTTGCCCACCAAATCTGCTCAAGTGTTCCCTGCCTATTCTGCCTCCTCAGACCCATTCTGTTCTCCAGTGACCCTTCCTCCTCTCTACCTCTATTCTAATATAGCCCTATGATTATCCCATGCATTAACCTATGATTATCCCATGCAGGCTTGAACCCCCCCACTGTTCTAGCCTCTATCGCTCTGTTGGCAGCCTGTTTCAGGCAGCTACCGCCCTTTCGGTGAAGAAATATTTCCTTATATCTCTCTTGAACACCCCCTACAGCTTCACCACCTGGCCCCTTGGTCTTGAGCTCTTTCTCATTTGAAAGAGACTCCCCACTTGCAGCCTGTTCATCTCTTTGAGGTACCTGTAGTTTTTGATCATGTCACCTCTCTCTTTCCTCTCTTCCAGGGTGTAGATGCTGAGATCCCTCAGTCTCTCCTCATAGGGCTTCCCATGCAAACCCTAGACATTTTTGTTGCACTCCTCTGGACTTAGAAACATAGAAACATAGACTTTGACGGCAGATAAGGACCACTTGGCCCACCCAGTTTGCCCATTTCCCTTCCTATTGGATAAGCTGCAGATTCTAGTTAACCAACAGCCTACTTCCTGCAACCCCCCACTACAATTGCCTTATGTCTGTCCCATGCATGTTTGAATTCCCCCACTGTTTTAGAGCCAACAACCTCCCAGGAAGGCGGTTCCATGCATCCACCACTCTCTCCATGAAAAAAAATTTCCTCCACATTACCCTTGAGCTGTCCCCCCCTCTATCTTTAAATTGTGCCCCCTTTTCCCCTGTTTATGTTTTTTCTGAGTTGTGTTCTCCAAAACTGGACACAGTACTCCAGGTGGGGTTGCACCAGTGTGTGATACAGCAGCAACACCACCTTCTTCCTCCTGCTGGAGATACCCCTCTCTATGCACCTCAGCATCCCACTAGTCTTTTATTCTGCCTTGTCACAGTACCCTACCTCCTTGTGGACTTCTAATATGATACCCCAAGGTCTCTTTCCAGTCTTGTGACTGTCAGTGCCTCATCCCTCATCCTATATTTCACACCAGGGTCATATGTCCTAGGGGCATGCTTTTGGATTTTTTGGCATTGAACCCCAGCTGCCATATTTTTGACCACACCTCAAGTTTCCCAGAATCCCTGTGCATTTTCACCGTCCACTCCTGAGTGTCCACCCTATTACGGATTTTGGTGTCATCTGCAAAAATAACATACCTTCCCCTCTAGTTCCTCTGCAAGGTCCACTATGAAGAGCCTGAAAGGGGCTGGTCCCAGTACCAATTCCTGTGGTACCCCAATGGTCACTCTCCCATCTTTAGAGTGAGTACCATTAACCACCAGCCTCTCATTTCTACCTATTAACCTGTTTCTAACCCTATTAATCAACTTGGATCCCACTCCTAAACTGGTCAGCACCTTAATCTGTCTACTGTGCAGCACAGTGTCAAAGTCCTTGCTAAAGTCCAGACAGGCCACATTCACTATCCTCCCCTGATGTATTTCTCTGGTCACCCTGTCAAGAAAATCCCTCCAATTTGTTTGACATGACCTTCCACCCTTTAACAAGCTATAACAGGTGCCAACAAAAGTAGATAAGGTATATCTGGGGATTATTGGCACATCTCAGCAGGTAGTGCTTTGTTCCATGCTGACTTGATCAACCCAACCCCCTCCCCACTTTTGCCACCTAAGACTGCAGTGTGCTTATCTCCCTGACATTTTCCCTACTCTCCTACCAGACACTCTGTGATGGTCATTCTCCCCTCCACCCCAACTGACCATCACCCCCACTCCATCCCATCTCTCCTCCAGTCCCCACCCACCCTTTTCCCTTCCCAGCTAGCCACTTGTTATACACTACTGTAGCAAAATTGAAATTTGGAACAATGTAAATGCTGTCACATGCTTTTGCCTTTAATATACACTGCACTGGTGCCCTGGTGATGACATCACCTTAAATGTGATTGCATAAATTCATAGTTTCATGGTTTGGTACAAGTCAAAAGGTCAATAAACTATTAAGAACTGCCACTATATCAGTGGCATTGTCTACACCAAAAGTCCCCCATGAAACTGTTCAGCTTCTACGGACTCACTACAGACCATTTCACTAGGTAAATTATTCCATTGTGACACAATACGGTGGCTAAACCAGGTACCCCTTTTACCTGTTCTATAACCAGTTCCTTTTAGTTGTCCATTGTGTGCCCTAGTGTTAGCTGACTTGTAACACCTTTCAAGACCCACTGCTTCCTGTATAAATAAGTTGTCATAGGTGTTATAGATGTAACACGTCTCCTCGGAATCTGCTGTACTCTGTACTCAGTCGAGTACAAGTTCAGTTCCTGCAACCTTCCATCACAGGATTCATACTTCTTTCCCTTTATCCTCCTGGTCATTTTCCTTTGCACTCTTTCCAGAGTTTTGTTGTCACAGGCTAATTGTGGGGCACAGAAAGGAGAACAGTAATCAAGATGTGGTCGAACAAGGGCAGAGTACAATGGCAATAAGACTCCTGACTTGTGGCTCTTAATGTTCCTTAATATACAGCCAGTGATTATATGGCACTTCTAGGCTACAATTTTTTGAGTGTCAGCTAAATGAAAAATCATTAGTTATGGTGATACCCAGAGTTCGCCTGTCAGGCCATACCGGTGGGGTGCTACAGTTGGAAACCCTAACACCGTAGGCGTGTAGTGGCAGTTTCACTCTACATTTTCAACATGGGCTGCTTGTCAGGCCACCTCATGAAAAGTGACACAATCGCTTTGTTAGCTGAAAGGTGGTTTTGCACAGCGGCTGCAGCATTTGGTGACAGAGGGACGAAAACAGTTTTGGGCAGGATGTGGAGAATGACAACTGTATTGTTCATGAAGAGGCATAAAAAATGGCAACGTTGAAAATCTGGAGTGGCAATATGAAATATTGGTGAAGCAATGAACATGCATACAAACTGCGCTGCAGACGTCAGCAACCCAATTATTTGTGGGAGGTTTTTAGGCACATTTTTAACATAGGTATTTTGGGACCTCCCCTCATGAACAGTGGCGCTGTGATTTTGCTAATGTGTCCCAAAAGGTGATGTCCCCCAGTGAGCACGCCATTGTGCGCCACGGTTGCAGGAACGCGTTTTGGGCAGGCTGTGAAAAATGGCAGCTGTACTGTTGATAAGGAGGTGTGCACAAATGCCAGTGGTGAAAATCTGGCATGAAAATATTGCAAATGTACGAAGTTACAAGGCTGCGTGGAAACTGCGCAACGCATGCTTGCAGCACAGTCATTTTATGGATTTTCAGCACCAAATTTTCAACGTAGGCATTTTAGGACCTCTGCTCATAAACAGTATCATTGTCATTTCCTCAAACTGCCCCAAAAACTGATTTCACACAGCAACCGTGCAATTCTGCGCCGGACGTGCAAAAACACATTTCTGTCAGGATATGTAAAATGACAGCTGTACTGTTCATAAGGAGGTGTGGAAAAAAGCCAATTTTGAACATGTGGAGTGAAAATATTACAAATGCACGAAGTCACGTACGTGCGTGCAAACTGCGTAATGCACGCTCGTAAAACACTCATTTTATGGACTTTTGGCCCCAAATTTTCAACATAGCCATTTTAGGACCTCTGCTAATGAACAGTGTCACTGTCATTTTCATAATGTGTCTTGAACATGGACTTTCCACAGCGACCATGCTATTCTGCACCGGAACTGCGAAAACACATTTTGGTCAGGATGTAAAAAATGACAGCTATACTGTTCATAAGGAGGTGCAGAATAATGGCAATGTTGAAAATCTGGAGTGAAAATATTATAAATTCACAGACTTACGAGCATGCATGCAAACTGTGCAACGCATGCTCATAACACAGTCATGTTGTGGAGTATTGTCACCAAATTTTCGGGATACGCATTTTAGGACCTCTGCTAAGGAACAGTGTCACTGTCATTTTCATAATGTGTCTCGAACACAGACTTTCCACAGCAACCATGCTATTCTGTACTGGAAGTGTGAAAACACATTTTGGGCAGGATGTGAAAAATGACAGCTGTATGGTTCATAAGAAGGTGTGGAAAAATGCCAATGCTGAACATGTGGAGTGAAAATATTGCAAATTCGCTAAGTTATGAGCGTGCATAGCAACTGCGCAATGCACGCTCATAAAACAGTCATTTTTTTGATTTTTCCCACCAAATTTGCATCATAGGCTTTTTGAGAGCCCCCCTCATGAACACTGGCACTGTCGTTTCGTTCCTCGCTCCCAAAAGGTGATTCCATGCAGTGACTGCGAAATCACCTTTCAGGACCAAATAACACCATGACAGTGCAATAATTCATGAGGAGGGGTCCCAAAAACCCCATGTTGAAAATTTGGTGCCAATATTGCAAACAATGCCTGAGATATGCATCAAAGTTGAAAAACACCTATTTATTCCATTATACAGCTTACCAGCATTTCCTCAGTTCGCAGTCGGCTTTGAAGAGTGCAGACGTGTTCCCGGTCCACCGAAGATCATCACGCCGAACTCTGCAGGTAAGTATGGGGTGAGGGAAGGTGTGGGGAGGCAGGGTGCGCAGATGGTGGGTGCGGGTTGTGGGAGGGAGACTACAAGGGACCGTTTTTGTGTTATGGGTAAAAACAAAACATTGCAGGACAGTTTTTTTTCCTCAGGGGATTTGGCACACTGGGATGGGCTCCCAGCATGCCACCTAACTGTATGGAGGGGTGCTGCAGCCGACAGGGGATTGGGCACCCTCGTCAGCACACCACACAAGGCGAGTTAATTTATGCCGACGGGATTGGGCACCACATCGGCACACATGAAAGCGGGGCAAGAGCCGGGGATCGGGCACCCTCTCTTGGCATATAGCAAATGGGAGGAGTGCTTTATGCCAGCGGAGAGTGGGCTCCCCTGTCGGCACATACATTGGGGCCACAGGAAGCCGGCAGGGGGATTGGGCACCCCCAAAGTCGGCAGTTGGGCTGCCGCCCGCCATGCATAGAATGTGGCCGAACACGTTGGGAGGTCCGCTGCGTCTGACGAGCTTTGCTCAGATTGCAGCAGACCTTTCCTTAGATGTGCTTGCCACATTATGTATGCATGGTGTGGTGCCGGCATGCAGGCTGATTGGGGAATGAGGGACGCACCTACTGATGCATGCCCTGCATTCACCCAACAGCAATCGCTCCTCCAAATCTCCACTGCCGCAAGATGTTGGCTGCGCAAGCACGCCAACATAAAAATGGCTATCCATTGTTAAATATTTGCACATTTTAAATGTGAGACTTTTTTGCTGCACTGTTGTTATGCAGCACATATTGTATAAAATATGTTTGGTTGCCTAAGAACATTATAGTGGGTTGGTGTCTGAGAAAGCCAGATTTTGTATAAATGAAAAGTTTACCTCAATAGGGAAAATGCTGGAGGACAATATAAAAAGCCATTTTTTCAGGCTGCTGAGTAAGAAAATGGATGTTCTTCATTCTCCTTTTATGTAGAAGGTATTTATTTTATTTAAAATTCATAATGGTATCTGATATAAACTGCCCTGGTATTTCAGTCTGCCCAGATCCAGTTGCAAACAGCCTTGTTTTTTCAGTCTGCCCAGAGCCTTGAAAACAGTTACAAGCAGCCTTGTTTTTTCAGTCTGCCCAGAGCTTTGAAAAAGTTACAAGCAGCCTTGTTTTTTTCAGTCTGCCTGGAGCCTGGGAGAGGAAAGGACATGCAGTCTTCATGTCCTCAAAGAAAATATGAAGCACAGATGAGAAAAGGATCCTAGCAATGTTATGTGATCCTGACTGTTGCATCCTAACACATGCTATGTAATGATTTCTTCTCTTTTATTGATTTTTATTTCCTTGTGGTTTTTTTTTTCATTTTTTGGAACCTTGTTGAAATAAAATCATGTATCAAGCATGTTATGCTTTATACGAACTGAATCAGTGTTTATCTTTTATACCCACACCCTGGGACATGTGTTTCAGGTGGTATGGGGAACATCAATCAGCAGATACCAGCCCTGGTATCACAATAGACCTAAAGGTACATGTCTCAAGACCAGGAAGACAGCCTAAAAGGAGCATTAAGTACCTGAGGGGTATTAAGAATGACCATGGCTGAAGAAATTGGAGAAAAGCCACTGCCTCATCTGGAGCTTGGAGCCCAAAGGAAGACAAAGTCTGATTCCTTATTTGATGCTAGTATGGAAGAGACACGTGAGGAACTGTCCAGTGAACCTCCAGAGACTATAAATGAACTGTTGCAGTGATTGGCTGTAAACCAAGGAAAGAGAGAGAGGAGAGAGAGAGAGAGAGGAGAGAGGGAGAGAGAGAGAGAGAGAGAGAGAGAGAGAGAGAGAGAGAGAGAGAGAGAAAGCCAAGAAAGGGAAATGGGGTGCAGATGACAGGATCAGGGTGGGCTGATACAATACGAGTGCTCCTGGTCACTGGGACCAGTCATCCTACTGGTGGGACTGGTACATCTCCAAAAGACCTAAAGCTTACCAAAATGACTGGTACAGATGATATTGAGGCCTACCTGACTACCTTCGAAAGAACCGTAGGCTGTGAGTGTTTTACCTGACCCCACCATATTTCTTGAATTGAGCCTCCCACTCTAATTATTCCCCGACTCTTCCACTCTAGTTATCCCTGACCCTTATTCATTCTATTTTCATCTCCCCTCCAGTACCTTGACCCTGCACCCTATGGCACTTCTCAAGTGGTCTTAGCAGTTCCTTGTGATCAGGGACCCTTATGGCTTCCACCACCCAGTTGGCCTTCCCCCTTCAACCCTACCCTCTACCTTCTCCCTTAAAGCCATCTGCCCCTTCCTCTCGCTCTCTATGGATCTATCCCACTACTTCCTACCTAACCTAACCTAAAGAGCCTCTCTGCACCCTGTAAGCTCCTTTCATCTTGTATCTCTTTTGCCCTTCTTACAGTGCAGCCAATCTTTTACTTATATTTTGCACATATTTTGAATATTTATTTTATCAAGAATTAGTACTGTTATCCTTGTGTTCATTGTTCTTCTTTAATGTATATTGTAACTTAACGTATTAAGTTCTGCTGTGTTTGTAACCTGTATCTATGTCCAGGTCCACCTCGAAAATAAGCATTGCTCAATGGTGATCACCTGGTTAAATAAAGATTTGATTGACTGATTGGTTGATTGATTGATTGTGAGTGGCCTCAGGCCAAGTGAGTAGTGTGATTAGCTCCATATTATACAATGGCAAGAAACAATGCTGGGCTCTGATTGGTCAGTCTAGGGCTAGACCCATGATGTTATCCTAGCATATCATCCCGGATCTGGTCCCAGCACACACAAAACTGTATCAAATGTTAAAAGTATCACTACACAAGCCATGTCCAAGTTGCCCACACTCGGCATGGCTGAAGGGAAGTTTGCCAGTACTTCATGATTTTTTCCTTGTGAAACCCCTCCCTCCCACAGCTCACAGATTCAATAAAACACCCCAAAAAATGCCTCAAGATAAACCCACCACCAAAACCCTACAACATTATTCCTCTGATATTTTAAATAAAACAAAAAATTTATGTCAAAGGAAGCCGTCAGTGTGACCAGCTTCACTGCTTACAGTCATCGCTCTAGTCACAATACTATGTGAGCATGCATGCTCTACCCGCTAATTACTGGATAAATCTTCTCCCAGTACAAACTTGCCAACTGTACCAGAAGAAGCAAGCAAAATACAAATATGTTAACGGGGTGGGGTTGGACGACGACCGCAAAGCCCATTCCACCTCACACACCATTCTCCAAACTTTGTCTGAGAAGAGTCAGCGCCTGTGTTTTTCAAAAGCACACTGTGCTCTACTGACTCGTGGAGTGCTGTTCTCTTTATCTTCATCTGTACCAACTCCAGGAATACCGTTCTGTGTATCTTCATCTCCTGGTGCAACCAAAATGTCTGCCGTAGTGGGAGAAAATGCACAGAATGGTCACAGGTTGCAGCTCTGAATCATAACCGACCGAGCGAGTGAGAGAGAAACTGCATCTGTGAACAGTCACCGCACAGCTGCTCTCCTTGCTTGGTTTTCAACGTACATCCATTTTTTTAAAATATTGCCAGGATTCTTTTCTTAAAAAATGTATCTCCTTACCTCTGTTTAAAAGCAGTACCAGACAGATGCTACCTGGAGGTTACTGGTGCAGGACCTCTAAAGAGTGGCAGCAGACAGAGGGTGGCAGGAGCTGTAAGCACAAATTTAATTTCCCAGTACAACATTAAAAGTCAAGCTGTACCGGGAGAACTGCAACCAAGATATAGTTTGTTTGGGGGGGGGGGTGCCACAGGCCAAATGAAAGGAAATCACACATGGAACCAGCAAGCATACAAAACAGAACAAAATTAATCTACTGTACAGACAGTGCCTCCTGTTGGATAGACATAAAAAATGAACTTTTTTCTATAAATACACTTCCACTCACAAAAAAACAAGTAAAAATGTTTACAGAAATACTTATTTTTTATTTTATTTTCTTGTACTTAAACATTAGCCATTGTATAATAGGAATAATGCACTCCAGGGTGTGTGTCGTGCAGGGATAACATCACTTCTGGGGTGATTAGTCGCACTCGGCCTATGGCCTCATGCCTAATCACCCCAGACGTGACGTTATCCCAGCACAACACACCCCCTGCATGCATTATTCCTTTATTTAACTGGTCATGCCCAGTTAGCCTACAGTCATATAGACGGTAGAGACGCAGATGACTATGATTTAGTAAAGAAAGAAATCTTAAAATGATTTGATATTAGCACTGAACCTACAGACAAAGGTTTCATTCACTTCATTATAAAAATATGGATATTCCAAGAGAAGTGTATACCTGATTAAAGGAGTTGTGCATCAAGTGGCTTCAAGCTGAAGGGAAGACGGTTGCTGAGATCTTGGAAACCTTGCTGATTGAGAAATTCTTACAAATACTAGCTCAAGATGTCCAGAAGTGGATGAGGGAACATCAACCAGAAACTGCAGAGATTTCCTGGCTGCCCAACAGTTTATCACAAGATGGTACAGAGGAACTGGTATTTCTAACTCTACCACATCTAGTATGCTAAGACAACCCCCTTTTATACCTAATCAAGCCTCAGCAGAAACCTCAGAGAAACCTGAGGGGAAATCAGGAAAAGGAAGGAGAAGTTTTCCACCTGCTATTTTCTGCCACAGTTGTCAAGGGGCAGGCGATATTGCTCGCTAGTGGCAGAAAAAAAAATTGGAGCCCACACATCTGCCTTAGCCAGCTGGGGACATTTTTTAACTAATGTTAACACTGATAACAAGCAAGTGATGGGGCTGATAGACTCTGGCAGTAAGAAGATATTGATCATTTTGGATCTCCTGGACAATGTGGCAAATAGAGGTCCTCATACAGGTGTCATTTGTATTCATGGGGACACACATCATTACCCTACCACTGTTGTAAATATGGCCATGGAAGGTAAACCAGTTAGAGTAACTGCAGGACTTATGCCTAGACTTCCTGTACCTGTGGTTACAGGGCATGATTTCCCAGACTTTGGCACTTTGATAAAAAGAGATGAAATGATGTCCACAGGACTGCCACGGCCCAGGCTAAGCATTAAAATACCCTTAATGACATCTTTCCCTTTGAAGGAGATGTAATAAGGGCTCCTGACAAGAATAAACATTAAAAGGAAAAGACAAGACTAATGAAGAAATAGAATGAACAACATAATGGTCTGTCTGAGGTTCACTTAGATAAAATGTTTGAATGGTGTAATATTGAGGTTGAACAAAAGAATGATAAAACAATAACCCCCTTTTTTTCAACAGGTGGGGAAAAGCATGTGTCAAGGGACACCCAAATACAAGGAGAAAAATAATATTTTATACCGGGTCTGTGTTAATCCAAACACAAGAGAAGTAGTAGAGCAGTTGGTCGTCCTTGAAAGGTTTTGTCCCCAATTTTTATACTTGGCCCAAGACTTACTGTTAGCAGGTCATGCTGGGAGGTACCTTACCTTGAAACATAGAAACATAGACTTTGATGGCAGATAAGGACCGCTTGGCCCATCTAGTCTGCCCATTTCCCTACCTACAGGATAGGCCGCAGATCCTAGTTAACCAACAGCCTATTTCTTTCTACCCCCCACAAGAATTGCCTTATGTCTGTCCCATGCATTCTTGAATTCTCCCACAGTTTTAGACCCCACAACTTCCTCAGGAAGGCTGTTCCATGCATCCACTACCCTCTCTGTGAAATAATACTCTCACATTGCCCTGGAACCGCCCTCCTTCTATCTTTAAATTGTGTCCCCTTGTTCTTGCAAGTCTCTTTTCTGAAAGATGCTACCCTCTTGGACTTTGTTGATTCCACTGAGGTACTTAAAGTTTCTATCATGTCCCCCCTCTCCTTCTTTCCTCAAGGGTATACATATTAAGCTCCTTTAGTCTCTCCTCATACGGCTTCTCTTGCAGACCCTGCACCATTTTAGTTGCCCTCCTCTGGACTACCTCTATCCTGTCTATGTCCTTGCGGAGATGGGGTCTCCAGAACTGGACACAGTACTCCAGATGGGGTCTCACCAACTGTCTGTACAGAGGGATAACAACTTCCTGTTTTCTGCTGCTGATGCCTCTCCCTATACATCCCAGTATACCCCCAGCCCTCCCTACTGCCTTCTCACATTGCTTGCTAGCCTTAAGGTCGTCTGATATGATTACCCCCAGGTCCCTTTCCTTTTTGTTGTTGTTACTACCTCCCCCCGTTGTGTATTCTTCCCCTGGGTTCTTGTTTCCCAGGTGCATTATTTTGCACTTATTTGCATTGAATCCTAGCTGCCATACTTCTGACCATTCCTCCAACCTTGCCAAGTCCTTTTCATCCTTTCCATGCCTCCTTGTGTATCAACCCTGTTGCAGATCATTGTGTCATCTGCAAAAGGCATACTTTCCTTCAGTCCCTCTGCAATGTCACTGATGAAGACATTAAAAGGACTGACCAATACTGAACCCTCATGGTACCCTACTAGTAACCCCTCTTTCTTCAGAGTGGACTCCATTTACAATTACCTTCTGTGTCCTGCTGTGCAGCCAGTGTTTTACCTAGGCTACCACCTTGGGACCCACTCCCAGGCTGGTTAATGTGACTACTAATTTGTTGTGTGGGACTGTGTCAAATACCTTGCTAAAGTCTAGGTAGGCCATGTCCACAGCCCCTCCCTGGTCTACTACTTTGGTCACCCAGTCAAAGAAATCTATTAGATTCATCTGACATGACCTTCCCGCTGTGAACCCATGCTGCCTTGGGTCCTGTGCTCCACTGACCTCTAGGTACTCAACTATTCTTTCCTTCAGAAGTGAATCCATCACTTTCCCTACCACAGAGATCAGACTGACAGGTCTGTTGTTTCCTGCCTCTGTCTTGGTCCCACTTTTGTGAAGGGGAATCACATCCGCCTTCCTCTAGTCCTCGGGTACCACACCATCCTCCCATGATTTATTAAAAAGAATTACTTATTGCAAAGGTTCTTTTGGCCCAATATCCGTGAGCAGGCAGCTGAGTATTGTCGAGCTTGTGCAGAATGTCAAAAAGTTACAGAAACAGGGAGGAAGGATATGGTGCCCATGATACCCTTACCTTTGGGGATTATGCCCTTTGAAAGAATAGCTATGGACACAGTAGGCCCATTAGAGAAGAGCTGTTGAGGGAACCACTTCATATTGGTTGTATGTGACTATGCCACCAAATACCCAGAGGCCATACCCTTACGTACAATCACTACCCCAAAAATTGCAGAGGAGCTGGTAAAAACTATTCGGCAGACTAGACATCCCAAAAGTGATCCTTACAGATGAGGGAAGCAATTTTAATGCAACATTGTTAAAATAATTATACCACCTATTGGGTGTAGTAGCAGTCCTGATGTCCCCCTACCATCCCCAAACAGATGGGCTGGTGGAAAGAATTAACCAACTCCTGCAACAAATGCTGAGAAAGTGTGCCCATGATGAAGGAAAGAACTAGGATAGGTACAGTATTTGTCTTTCCTGCTGTTTGCGTACTGTGAGGTGCCCCAAGCTTCCAGTGGTACTCTACCTTTTCGCTGTTATCTGGGAGAATCCTCAGGGCCCATTAGATGTTGTCAAAGAATATTGGAAGGAGGGAACAGAAACTGGACAGACAAATGTAGTGGAGTACATGATACAGCTTTGTAAGTGGATGGTTAAATATACTGAAATAGCACATGACAATTATGTACTGGTCCAGAGAAAGCATAAATATGTTTATGATCAGGGAGTGATACATAATGCATTTAAAGAAGAATAAAGTCTTGTTACTCCTACCCTCCTCTGAAAATAAGTTATGAAATGGTAGGGGTCTTACCAGGTCCTTAGACAGACATGACCAGTGACATACGAGATAGAGACCCCAGAGAGATGCCAGAGTAAAAATATATGTCATGCAAACCTGTTAAAAACAGTGGCACCAGAAAGACAACCCCTCTGACCTGAGCCCAATAGTTTTTTTAGAGAGTGAGAGAGAGAGAGAGAGAGAGGGAGAGAGAACACAGAAATGGATTTGCCCTATAAAAGATTAGAAAAAACAGGGAGGGTAAGGAACTGATAATCAGCCCTACATTGCAGTGCACACAACACAATGAGGTAAAACAACTGTGTCTGTTACAGACTTTTCAAATCACTTTTACAAGCATCCCAGGCAAAGCAGAAGGGGTATAATATCAAACAGTTGTTACCTAAGCACAACCTATGAGGCAACATCCATATGGGCTCCCTGAGAGGGAGAGAAGTGTGGTTATGGCCGAGACAAAAAAATTGGAACAGTTGGGTATCATAGAGCCATCTACTAGCACCTGGGCTTTAGCTATTGTAGTGGCTGGTAAGAAAGAGTGTCGAATCAGACTATACTTGGATTTCCAGAAGCTAAACATTATATCTCCCTTTGATGGTTACCCCATGCCACTGGTAGATGATATAATAGACTGTATAGGAAATGACAAGTATATTACCACATGCGATCTGACAAAAGGGTACAGGCAAATCCCTTTGGAAAAGAAATCTAGGGATAAGACAGTCTTTATTACCCCTCTAGGTCTTTTCCAATTTATAACCATGCCCTTTGGCCTACATGGTGCCCTTGCTACTTTCCAGTGGTTTATGGATCTGATTTTAACTCCGCACACGGGGTCTGATTCCAAAATGCGTTACGCCTGGCGCAAGGTGATTTACACCAAACCCGATAGCGCAAATTGCACCTTGCGCCAGGCAATACACAAGTCATGATTCCAAGTCACAGCTTGAGCTATGCCGTATGCAGGTTACTCTAAAGGTTGGCTATGCCACCCACTACGCCCACAACCCGCAACGGCGTGGCGCAAAGGTGGGTTGTGGCAGCAAATACATCCTATCCCAAAAGGGCAGCTGCTGTAACCCACCTATGCTATTCCAGGAGCTGCCATGGTGCAGCAGAGTTTGACCAGCAGGGAGATGGTCTAAGGGGCATCCATCCATACCAATCAACAGATGCCCACTCCACAGCACTGTGGCACACATATCGCCCATCTCCCACACCCTCCAACACAGACATGCTCCGCACCCCCCCCAAACGTAGGGGACCCCCAGGATCCATTCCACAAAGTGCCCCCCCAAACACTAGTGCCACTTGGCCAGCCCCAATGCCCCTTGGTGCATGTGGTGGTGTTCAGGACAGGGGGACACTAGGAGACAGTTCTCTGTAGACTGCGACTTGCGGCGCCCAGGTCCATTGTGCTTAATCATAGGATATAGTGCCGGGACCCTGCCCACCTTGGAATATGGCGAGGGTCCTCGAGAGAAGTTTACGGCACAACTTCATACACCCTGAGTTGCTCCATGTTTTTGGAATAGGGCCCACAAAGTATTGTTTGGCCTATCTAGATGATGTGGTAATGTATAGCCCAGACTGAATGACACACCTTACATAGTTAGCTGCTGTTGTAAAGTCTATAAATCAGCAGGGTTGACCATCAACCCTGCTAAATGTGCTTCAGCTATGACTGAAACCAAGTACCTAGGATTTATGTTTGGGAAATGGGCAAGTTAGGCCCAAGACTGAGAGAATAAAAGCTGTGGAAAGGTGTCCTATCCCCCAAACAAAAAACCATGTTAGATCATTCCTGGACTTGGCAGGTTACTATCGAAGGTACATTCCTAATTTTGTCACAATAGCTACCCCATTGACAGATTTGACTCAGAAAAGGTATTCTAATAAAGTCAAATGGAGACCAGCCTTTGAAGGAGCTTTCACGTCAATTACTGCTGCCCTTTGATCTGCTCCTGTTTTAAAATGTCCAGATTTTACAGTCCCATTTAAGGTACAGACAGATGCCTCTGAGACTGGTATTGGGGGTGTACTCAGCCAGACAATATAGGGGGAAGAACATCCAATTATATTACTCTAAGTAGTAAACTGCACAAAAGATAAAAAATATTCTACCATTGAGAAAGAATGCTTGGCAGTTAGATGGGCCATAGAATCACTATGATTTTATTTGTGGGGTGCTGCGTTCAAATTGATTACTGACTATAACCCCCTTTGCAGGATACAACAAGTAAAATATAAAAATCCATGAATTATGAGGTGGTTTCTTGCTTTGCAGCCCTATTGTTTTACTGTGCAACATAGACCTGGTACCTAACACAAAAATGCAGATTTTCTGTCTTGGCAAGGAGCAGATATAAAACATGAATAATACAATGCTGTAAAAGGTATCTCAGATGCTAGATACTATATAACCCCAGGGTATATGTATATGATTGTATAGCTATAGAAATTTGAAGAATTTTTTGTTTAATAGCCCAACCCCCATCCCCTAATCCCCCCTTTCTACTTCAGAGCTATCTCAATTATTGACATCACTAAGCTCCTCAAATGTCTCCTTAACCATGGCTCCCCCGGGGCCAACGGCCTCTCCCCAGGCTTATCTCCCCAGCCATCATCAAACCACTCACTTTTATTTATTTATTATTTTTTTACTTACTATGCTTTTATTCTTCTGGTAGCCAACCCCTTCAGCCGCCCCTTTCTGCCGCAGTTGAACTGGCAGTCATCCACATGCAATGCCTCCTGGATTACCCCCCAGGGTGGAGTCATCAGAGCCTCCCCCTCATAGCCCTGATGGTGCTCTGTTATGGGTACACTGGGGACCCCCTCTCATCCACCGCAGCTGGGGAGGCATCTTGCTGCACACCAGAGGCCTATGTCTCGCTTAGGAAATGGGGGGTGTCACATTAAGCACCGTGACACAGCCCCATTATGCACTCTAACACACCCCCAAGGAGCAATGCTCAGGTGCTCTGGTAGCAGCACATCCCATGGTCACCTGGGAGCCCGGACCACAAACATTTAACCCCCCCGCGGAGGTGAACAGCGTGCAATGGCCACTCAATTCACCCTGCCAGCCCTCGAGTGTCTGTAGTCTGTTTCTGAACCTGAGTCACCCATGGCGCAGTGGTAAATCTTTCCACTGTGCTGACTGCCCGGCCACTCACTTTTATTTTTAACCTTGCCCTTTCCACCTCCTCCATGCCTGAGAACTGGAAGACTGCCAAAGTGATTCCCATTTTCAAAGCTGGTGATCCCATACCCACGGACAACTATCATACTATCTCCATCCCCCATCTTAGTAAACTGCTTGAGAAGGCCATCCACCACCAACTCACGGAACACATAGACAAGTATAATCTCTTGTGTAGCCAACAGCATGGCTTCCACAAGAATTATAGTACCCCCCACAGCCTTTGCACTGCTGATTGACCACATCCTGATGAACATGGAACATGGAAATGCCACTGGTGCAGTTTTGTGGACCTCTCCAAAGCCTTCAACATGGTCAACCATGCCCTCCTCCTCTCCAGGCTACATCTCCTTGGCTGTTCATAAGAGGTAACTAAATAGTTCAGGAGCTACCTCACCAATCACTTCAAATTTGTGTGTGTCAGCCCTGCTTGCTCCCCTATCCTGACAGTCTCAGCTGCAAATCTCTCTTCTTTGCTTTTGACCTCATACTTTTCTACAGCGATAAATCCCTTGCCTGCATTTCCTCAGCTCTCACTCTTAACTATGCTGCTGCCCACAACTGGTTTGCAGCTAACCTCCTCCTGGTAAACATCAAAAAAACGAAATTCATGCTGTTTGGATCCATGCCCTTCCTAACCAAGTCCAAAACACACTCCTCTCTAAACATTGTCTCCCCTGATGGCCAGGTCCTTAAAGATGTCGATACCTTCAAATACTCCTCCCTCTCCTTCTCTGAGCACATCAACTCTGTGGTTCATATGATACACCAAAAGCTGGGTGCTGCCTACAGATTCCGGCACTACCTCACCCCTGAGTTCTAACTTGCCATCATCCAGGGGAACCTACTCCCTATACTCGACTACTGCTCCATCATCTATGCAAGGACATCCACAACCCTTATGGCTAAGCTCTCTACTGCCTACAATAGTGCTTGTCACTTTGCCTTGCTGGCCCCCTTTGCCACCCACTACTGTGCCCTTTACCAGTCACTTGGATGGCTCCCACTGCAAGACCACTTTGACATCGCGCTTTGCTGCATGGTTGATACTGCTATCCGTACTGGCCAGGAATCTACCCTTGCAACCCTCCTCAAAGTTCACACACTACACCACTGTCTCCATTCCAACAACATCCCCCCTCTAAATGTTCCCAGGGTATCCACCAATATGGGCAGGAGAGCCTTGTCAGCTGCAGCCCATTCGCTGTGGAATAAACTACCTGCTGAGCTCCATTCCCTCAACACCCACTGCCAGTTCAAATCCCACCTCAAAGACTGGCTCCTGGCAGAATCCCACTGCCACTGCTTCACCGGGTAGTCCCCTATCCCCATCCACCCAGACCACCAAGCTTATCTGTATCTCAACAACTTCCTTTTGTGTTAATCCTCCAATCCCTCCCTCTCCCTCAACCCCCCTCCCTTCCCTCTACTCCCCTTCTCTTGGGGTTTCCCCTCCCACATCCAGGGACTACTCCTCTTCACTTATCTGCTTAGTCCAATTACTGTTAGTGAATATTGTTTGTTTTCAAACAACATGAAGTCTTGCTATATTATAGACATTAGCAGTTTGATCCAGCTCTAGAACTGCCCCGGAGTGAAATGGTTAAAACCATTCCAAAATAGAATTTTGGCACGAGAGCAGCTCTATCTGTGTCATTTCAAACTTGAACTGTCAGATTCTTTACTCCGCCTCAGTGAACAGTCGCTCCGGAGATTTCTCCTTCTGCTCGGTTCATTTCTCGGTTTAAAAAGTGTTTTCTCGGTTGGATTTAACCGAGAATAGTTTTATTTTAACCACAAAACTGTTCGGTTCAAGCTCTATCTGTGGTAACCGTAAGTAAATGAAGGTTTTGTCTGTGTGGAACTTGTAAGTTATCGGTTCGGTTTTGAACCGATCAGTGGGTTTAAAACTCATTTAAAACTAAAAGTTACTATTTTAGAGTGCGGTTTCCGGTTCTTATCGGTTCTAAAAAAAACGGATTTATTACAGTTTTTTCCAATACCCGTGACACGGTTAGGAACCGATAAGGGTGTCTTGCCTGGCACTGCCGTTAAAAGGGCAAGTTTTTGGTTAGGCTGGCATTATGTCTGAGAAACCCAAAAGAAAAACCGGGCCCACTGGTTTCAACACCATGATGTTTGTGGGAAGTCTTTGCCAAGGCTGACCCACACACCACATGTTTTATTGTCTGGGGTTGACCACCTCCCAGTCAGACTGCCAGGTATGTAAGAATTTCCTGCAGCCACCCTGGAAAAAAAAAGATTGGGCAGGCTCAGGAACTAGAGGTCAAAAGTCCGCTTGACCTTAAAGCACAGCCCGTTCGTGTCAATCAACCAGAGGGAGTGCCTCTTTGACCAGGGCCAGACTTCCTCTGGCAAAGAAAAGCTGGTTCTGAGGAACCAATTCCAGTAAAGAAAACAAGAAAATCAGCAGGTCTGGAGTCCAAAATTCCTTCTCCAACTGCTGCAGAGATAGCAAAAGCCATACAAATTGTCCAGTCACTGTCTCAGGGTCCGTCCGAACCACCACTATCTGGTAAAAGGTCAGTTTGTCCGGTCCCAGTGGTTCAGGATTATGATATTGAGGAATTTTATGAACCAGAGGAGGGGGAGGAGGATTATGAACAGTATGAATGTGGCTGGGAAGGTCTGGGTGTGCCCATTGAACCGGACATCTCCCCAGACAGACCTTTAGAATCTCCCCCTATGCTGTCTGAGTCCCCATCTCATTTTATGTTTTATAAAAAAGTTGCTGAAACCCTCCATCTTCCTTTAGAAGAGGCTGTGGATGAGCAAGAGGAGCCTGATTTTGTAGAAATGATGGATATTCCAGAGTCTAGGAGATTGTCTATTCCTTTACATAAGTCTTTTAGGAAACAAACAATTAAAATTTTAAAAGCTCAATTCTGTGCCTCCTGTAGATAAAAAGATGGACAGAGAAGGTATACATTGTCAGGCCCTGATACAGAATTCCTTTCTCAGCAATGCAGTCATGTTAGTAGTTCAGGCTGCTGCCTGTGATAAAGCTAATATTCCTTGGCTTCACATCCTCCGACAAGGATTCCAGGAAGATTGATGCCATGGCAAAAACAGTATATGGCAGCCTCTGGGACTCAGGCAAGCAAATTATATGGCTTATGTAGCTAGGTATCAGAAATCTAGATGGGATACTGTTATGCAATTGGCAAGCAGGCCCATGGCCAGCTGGCTAGTGAACTAGAACAGGTGGCTGCTGATGGCATTGAAGCCTCTAAGGTTCAGTTTCATGCTGCTGTGGATGTTAATGATGTTTCCTCTAGGGTCATGGCCACATCTGTAGCTTTCGTGAGGTTGGCCTGGCTCAGGTGTACTAGTTTGTCACAGGATACCCAGACTAAGGCTATGGATTTTCCTGTGGTGGAAATTTCTGTTTGGAGAGCAGACAGAGAATTACATGAAAGAAGATGAATGAATATGGGACTACTTACAAGAGTGCCCAGGCTAAGGAGCGGCAAGCCACTCCTCAAAGGCATGCCCCCAGGGGTAGGGGTAGGCCTTTCACAGGCCTTCTACCAGACTCAGGCCTCCTCTGCCTATGCTCAGAGGGGCTTCTTCAGAGGCAGGCAGATGAGGGTGGGCAGACCTGCTCCCACCCCCAGCCTAAAGCTCCTGAAACAGGCACCCTGATGGGGTGCCCAGGGCAGATTCTCCTGTACCAGTGGGGGCAGTCTGGCTTACTTCAGTCAGAATGGGCTTTTAACCTCAGACAAGTGGGTTCTGGAAGTAGTAAGCCAGGGTCTGGTTCTCAGCTCAAAAAGTTTCCGAGTTGAGAAGCAGACTTTTCTACCTGCAAGTGCTTCAGAGACCCTCGCTCTGGAAACAGAGGTCTCATCCTGTTAGCTCTCAGAGCAGTAGAAAGGGTTCCTCCCTGCATCAGGGCAGGGTCTGTATTCCAGATACTTCCTTACCCCAAAAGACAGGAGAATGGCAGCCCATTTTAGATCTCAGATATCTGAACAAGCATCTTTTGAAACCAAAGTTCAAAATGGTAACTCTGGCAATGATTTTACCTTCCCTAAGGCCAGGGACTGGCTAGCCTCCCTGGACCTCAAGGATGCCTATTTCCATGTCCTAATCAGAAGATCCCATCAAAAGTACCTCAGATTCGAACTGCCCTCAGGTCATTACCAGTTCAGAGCAATGCCCTTGACGCCTCCTCTGCTCCAAGGGTATTCTACAAAGTGTCTAGCAGTGGCAGTGGCCCACTTAAGGAGGCAGAGGATTGCTGTTTTCCCTATCTAGACGACTGGCTCATTGTAGGCCAGTCCCCAGAACAGGTAAAATCTCACCTGCAGGTCACCCAGCAGCTTCTCACCTCCCTGGGTTTTCTGCTAAACCTACCAAAATCAGTTCTGGAACCAGTCCAGGTACTCACCTTTATAGGGGCAGAATTGGACATAAAGCTAGCCAGAGCCTTTCTTCCCCCAGAAAGGGTAAGGAATTTAGTGGCTCTGGCCTCTTCCTTCACTCTGCAGGTGTCTCGACCAGCAAGACACTTTCTGCAGCTCCTGGGGCACATGGCTGCATCCACAGCTGTTGTGCAGGGAGCAGATTTCAGATGAGAGACATTCAGTTTCACTTGAGAACCTTTGGTCTCAGAGAAGAGACCCCTTTCCAAGTTGGTCCCAGTGACTCGAACCTTGATCCTAGCTCTCAGTGGTGGCAGGATCAGAGCAACTTAAGAGCGGGGTCCCTTCATTTCCCCTTCTCACGACTTGACTCTCACTACAGATGCTTCCCTTCTGGGTTGGGGAGCCCACATAGGCGACCTTTCCACTCAGGAGTTTGGTCCCCAGGAATCTCTGCTGCCCACATCAATTTGCTGGAACTCAGAGCTGTCTTTTTAGCTCTTCAAGCTTTTTCTGCATCTGTCCATGACAAGGTGATACAAGTCAGAACAGACAACACCACAACAATGTGGTACATCAACAAACAGGGGGGCACTCGGTCTTCGGCCTTGTGCACCGAGGCAATGAAGTTGTGGTCTCTGGTCTATTCCCTGAACACTTCCCTCATAGCAGTTCATCTTCCAGGGAAGGACAATGTCCTAGCGGATGCCCTCAGCAGGATTTCCCAGGGCCATCACGAATGGTCCCTGGATCCTCAAGTGCTGGGGATAGTTTTTGCCAGGTGGGGCATCCCTCAGATAGATCTTTTTGCAGCCCCAGACAATCACAAACTTCCTCTGTTCTGTTGCAGGCCTCCAGTGTTGGGCTCAGTTCCCCTGGATGCCCTTCTTCTGGATTGGGAGGGGAAGTTCCTCTATGCTTTCCCCCCTTTCCTCTCCTATTCAAAGTACTAGTCAAAATCAGATCTCAGCCTTGCAGGGTGATTCTGATTGCCCCAGATTGGGCCAGGCAGCCCTGGTACCCACTCCTTCTGTCTCTGACAGTCCATCTTCCCCTGTGCCTCCCCAGGAATCACAATCTGTTGACTTGTGTCCAAGGAAGGGTTTGGTATCCAGACCTCAAATCCCTCAACCTCAAGGCCTGGCTCTTGAGGAGTTAGAGTTTGTTGATTTACACCTCTCTCAGGGTGTTCTTGAGATCCTAAAGGCTTCAGAAAGCCTTCCACTAGGCTACTTATAATTCTAAATGGAAAAGGTTTTCCATTTGGTGTGCTGGAAAAATATTTCCCAGAATCTGCTGAATTGCCCATTTTGTTAGATTACATGGTACATCTTAATTCCTTGGTCTCAGACCAGCTACCCTGAGAGTTCATTTGGCAGCTGTGTCTGCTTTTGTGTCAGCAGGAAAGTCATCCCCTTTCCTCTCATCCTGTGTTTTCCAAGTTTTTAAGGGATTACTCCATACTAATCCTCCTTTTGGGAACCGCCCCTGCTTGGGACCTTAATGTTTGCATTGCCCAGTTAATGCAACCCCTTTGAACCTCTGTCTTCTGCAGAGCTTAAGTACCTAACTTGAAAACTGTTTTCTAGTGGCTATCACTTCTGCCAGACGCATAAATGAATTGCAAGCCTTGTCAGTGGAGACTGACTTTATTTCTTTACACAGGGATAAGGTAGTCCTTAGGACTAATAGGAAGTTTTTGCCTAAGATGGTTTCAGATTTCCATCTTAATCAATCTATCTCCCTTCCAGTATTTTTCACTGATCACTCCTCTTTGGGTGAGAGGAGGTTGCACAGCCTGGATGTTATGAGAGCTCTTAGTTATTATATAGAGCGAACCAAAGGTCACAGGTTCGAATCCCTGCAACTTTTCCTTACCTATGGTGAAGTTGGGAAAGGCAAACCTGCCACTAAGAGATCAATAGCCAGGTGGATTGTCTCTTGTATCCAATTTTGTTATCAGAAAGTGGGCAGAGCCCCCGGTTTGAGGGCTCATTCTACCAGGGGTACAGCTGCGTCTCTAGCTGCTGCCAGAGATATCCCTTTATTAGAGATTTGCCAGGCTGCTACTTGGAAAACGGTACACACTTTTACCAAGCATTACTCCCTGGATGTCCAGGCCAGGAGAGATGCTCGGTTTGGCACAGCTGTTCTTCAGAGCCTATTTCCTAAGTAGGTTCTGCCCCTCCTCCATGGAGGTACTGCTGTGTATTCTGCTAATGTCTATAATATAGCAAGACTTCATGTTGTTTGAAGAAAAAATTACTCACCTTAGTAATGTTGTTTCTTCTAATGGAGTCTTGCTATATTATAGACCTCCCCCCCAACCTGCCCCTCTCAGAACCTCTACTTGGTGGGGTGCGGGCAACTTAGTGTGGGCACTACTTATGTCCTGTTAGCATTTTGTCCCCTTTGGGACTTTGGGGTGTGTATGTGTGCAGCGTGTGTGTGTTTATTATACTTATGTTCCATTTTTCATATTATTAGAATGGTGTTAGTATTTCTGGTCCCCTGACTTGAGTCTTGGGTGTTGGGACCATCAATGGTTGTTATTATTTAGGTAGCCATTTGGCTAGTGTGAGTTACAGCTCACACAGACCTTAGTGAGTTTGGCTCGTAAAGATCTGACAGTTCAAGTTTGAAATGACACAGATAGAGCTGCTCTCGTGCCAAAATTCTATTTTGGAATGGTATTAACCATTTCACTCCGGGGCAGTTCTAGAGCTGGATCAAACTGCTAATGTCTATAATATAGCAAGACTCCATTAGAAGAAACAACATTACTAAGGTGAGTAATTTTTTCATCTCTGCTATGCTGTAAGTCATATTTATTGCATTTTTGCAAACTTGTATCTTGTATACTGTTGGATCTTGTTTTTGTCTTATTGTTAAACTGCTAACTGTTCTATGAACATTGTTTCGATGTGCTTATGCAACTGGATGAGAAAATATGAGATGATGCTTTGTGTAACTTGATTTGCTTTGTGGCTTTCCACCTCTCTATCCAGGGGATATACCACTCTGTAGGGGTATGACACAAGGAACCCTAGAGGGGGGTTCCCCCCCTTACAGGTGCTGCAGGAATGAATGAGTCGGCTAAAGGTAGGTTAGGAAGAAGTCCACTGGTAAGAGAGATGAGCCGCTGGAGGAGGAAGGGTGGATAGTGGGCAATGAAAAATTAATCCTGGCAAAGACCAGGGTGTTTGACTTTTTAAGCCCAATGGGGGAGTGACGTTGTTGCTCCGCACATTGAACCTCGGGCTTAAAGCTCTTCCATTCAATGTGCTTACTCAACTGGATAAGAAAATATGAGATGATGCTTTGTGTAACTTGATTTGATTTTTGGCTTTTCACCTCTCTATCCATGGGATATACCACCCTGTAAGGGTATGACACAAGGAACCCTAGAGGTGGGTTCTCCCCTACAGGTGCAACAGGAATGAATGAGTCAGCTAAAGGTAGGTTAGGAAGAAGCCCAAAAAGAATACCCAAAGATGTCGAGATTCAAAAAGGCGAGGATGATGAATGAATTCTGTGAAGAGAAGGGCAGACTTCCTAAGGAGAGAGGGGAAAGCTGGGACCACCATCTGCCTCCATCCAACAGCAGAACCTAACTAACTAACCAAAGAAAGCACCAACTCTAACTAATATTATGACCACTGGCACAGAAGAGAGGAAAAACCCCCTTTGAGGAGGAAACCTCTGCGAATCCAAGGCCTAAGTTGCCTTTCCTGCAGGTTGACGACGTTTGATTTGAGGACGTATGTCAGTAAAGAGAATGGTTCATTAATGAGGGATATGAGTAGGGAGGATGATGACAGGATAGGGAAAACTCCAAAGAAGCACATATTAAAGAAGGAGCATGAGGCAGCAGGGACCCAAGAAGGGTATGCTTGTGTAGTCGATGGGAGGGAGTAAATCCATGTAGAAGTTAGAGAAGCAAGGTATCCAGATGTTTTGATTTAAGGACATATGATGCTAAAGAAGGATATGAGTAGGCGAGATGATGGCAGGATAGGGAAAAACCCCAAAAGAAAGCACAGATCAAAGAAGGAACATGAGGTAGCATTGACCCAATAGGGGTATGGTCAAGTAGTCAAGGGGAAGGAGTAGACCCATGTGGGGGTTGGATGAGTGAGGGTAATCCAGATGCAGTAAGACTATGGAGAATGATGAAGACTGATGATGATGATCGCAGCAGGAGTGCAGCAGTGCAGTGAGGCAGCATAAGACCCAATGAGAGGTATGCTCAATTGAGCGATGTGATTGAGTAGACTCTGAGGCCAAGAAGACACGCCTGGAACCAGAGGGTATGATCGGGTCAAGCAATCGATGGAAGCAAAATGGACGATGGACAATGATGGAGTGAATTCATGATTGGAGTGAATTCTTGATGGCTGGTATGAGATAAGGCATGCACAGATTGAAGAGAAGACAGGAGATGAACTTGAACGATGGTGGAGAGGAGCCAGCCAGCCTTAGCAAAGGGCAATGGAAGGAACACATGTCCTTGAGTGGAGATCGAGTCGATCTGAGCTAGCAGGGACCCAAGAGAGGTATGCTTGAGTGTGCAATGTGAAGGAGTAGACCCATGTAGAGGTCAGATGATTGAGGGCTCAGAGACAACTAAATGATGTGGATGTGAAGGATCATTGTTCAGGTTCTGTTTCACTCTGAAGCGGAATAAAAAAAATATACAGGGGTGCAGAGAGACAAGGCAGTATGAGTGGGGAAGGTGATGGTAGGATAGGGAAAAATCCCAAAAGAAATGCACAGGCCAGGGCTTGGAAAACTGGAAGCCCCATAGATATGGGAGTTGAGCAGAAGCAAGGGCCAAGGATAGCAGCACTCCAAATGGAGACAGGTGTTACCGAGGGTCAGAACAATGAAGAGTCATGGTTTCAGACACATGAACTCAGAAAACATGTAACCAATCTGATAGAAATATACCTTATCATGTTACATTTATAAGTGGTGTGGGACAGGCATGGTAGGTTGAGCTCCATGTACACCTGGTTTGTCTTGGTAAGTCAAACAGATGTTAAGTCGAATACATATTCTGCTATGAACAATTCCAGTGAAACCACTAAAGATACACTGACATGGCTTCAAGAAGGAGATGAACCATGTGAGTAATCTAGAAAATAATGAAGGAAAGCACAAGGAGCTGGAGTCCTCACCAGTGACTCCAACAATCCAAATGAAAAGAATGAGCAGAACTGAAAGAAAATTATCTGAGCCCCACTATAGGTACCATGGTAAGCTGGTATCCACTGCCTCAACCGAAGATACTAGCCCTGGCCCTGAAGCTGTAGTATTCATGTGTGATCCTTCTCCTGGGGCATCTGAAATGCCAAAGTGTCACAAAGTTGGAAGGCCAGTGTGAGGACAGTAAAACCCGAGAGGCTGAGAGGAGGTAACAGAAATGCTTGGCTGCCGAAGAGCCAATGAGGGCAGCAGCAGGTGGGGAAAGGGAGCCAAGATTACGAGAGGTAGGAAGGGACATCCAGAATGGGGAAAGAGTGAGTCTGCAATGGTAAAACACTGACGAGGTTATGCTGGAGCGTCAAGGGAACAGCACAACATGCACCAGAGAGGAGGACTGGGTGAGTTTGCAGACCCGGAGCAGGCGAGTGACAGATGGAGAGTGGAGCAACTGACTAGATGCCAGTGGAGTACTGGAGCACTCCAGGAGGAAGGCAGGAACAGAGATTATCCAGGAGGGGGCCATGGGAATGGGCAGCCAAAATGGAGCTCTGAATGACGACAGCACGCCTAGAAGGTGGACTTGGAGCCATGGAACGGAGGACCAAAAAAAGGAGAGGAAGCCCAGATAAAAAACAAACATGGTAAATGGAGTGCTGGAATGCCCAAGGAATGAGGCAGGGAATGGAGAGGAAGGAACGAGCAGGACAGAGGAGGGAAGGGAACAGAACGAGCAAAAAAGAGACTGATGGGGAATGTGAGGAGGGCAACAGGAGGGAGGAGAATGGGAGAGGAGCAGCAAGCAGTCCCATAACTTTGTGGCAGCGGGCCAAGAAGCCGAGATAGGAGAAGCAGAGATAGGGTTGGCAAAGGGGCAACAAGGATACACAGAGGAGAAACAGCTGACATAGCCTCCAGCTGCAATGAAAAATGAATCCTGGCAAAGCCCAGGATGTTTGACCTTTTAAGCCTGATGGGGGAGTGATGTTGTTGCTCCACTCACTGGACCTCGGGCTTAAAGCCCTCCCATTATAGTTTACTTCTGTGCCATTGTATGTGGCCCGGGTCGTGCCTGAAAATGGCCTCTGGGATCAGTGCACTACGCAGTTACCAAAGTCATAAATAAATAAACAAAAATAGGGACCCTGAGGTGGAGCTTCTGTAGAGGGTGGGTGAAAGCTCCCATTGCTCCATTATGACTGAGTGTATGAAAACCAATTAACTAAAAAGTCACTGGTTTCATTCTGAATAAGGGTGTGTGTGGTAGGCTGGTTGTCCTACCTTGGAATTAGAGGGACTCCATTCTAATTTCTTTTTCTAAACCTGTTGCAATAACATTCTAACTATTCTATTCTATACTATTCTCTGCCTGTTTTGTCAGGATGGCAACCTACAGAACTCCCCTTTTTTATGTTGGCGTGCTTGCACAGCCAACATCTTGCGGCAGTGGAGATTTGGAGGCATGGTCACTGTTAGGTGAATGCAGGGCACGCACCAGTAGGTGCGTGCTGCATTCTCCCCAATCAGCCAGCAGCAGGGGCTTACACCCTGCCTGGCTAATGAGGTGACAACATCTGAGAAAAGATCCACTGCAATGAGAGTGAAGCTCTCCTGCAGCGTGACCACAGCACACCTCCCCCTTCGTGCAGGCAACATTGCGGCAGTGACTGCCGCTGTTGCCTGTCAACTCCCCTTCCTTTATTGTGTGCTGACAGGGCTGCCCAATCCCCATCGGCATCATGTAACCCCCCCCTTTTTGATTGCCGAGGGGGTGCCCAATCCCTCTCGGCATCATGTGTCCATCCCAACAGTTTCTCTTTGCTGATGGGGGTGCCCAATCCCCGTCTGCATGTATCCCTCTCTCCCCTTGAATTTTGCAGATGGGGAAGCCCACTCCCCGTAGGCATAATGTGGTCCCCCTTCCGTTTTTTGATTGCCGAGGGGGTGCCCAATCCCTCTCGGCTCCTGCAGCTTCTCCCCCTTTCCTTGTTTGCCAATGGGGGTACCCAATCCCCCACCGGCTAAAGCACCCACACACCTACACACTCAGGTGGCATGCTGGGAGCCCACTCCAGTGTGCCAAAGCACCTATTAAAAATTAAAACGGTTCCCCAATGTCTTTTATTTATTCTTTTCCCTGTAAAGAAGGAAATGGTCCGTCGGTGGTCTCCCTTGCCCCCCTCCCACAACCCGCACCCACCCACTGTGCACCTTGCCTCCCCACACCCCCTTCACCTCATACTTACCTCAGGAGTCCGGCGCAACAATCTTCAGTGGACTGGGAACATGTCTGAACTCTTCAAAGCCGACCGTGAACTAAGGATATGCTGGTAAACTGTATAATGGAATGAATAGGGTTTTTCCAATTTTAATGCATATCTCAGGCATTTTTTGGAATGTTGGTACCAAATTTTCAACATGGGTTTTTTGGGACCCTCCTCATGAATTCTATCACTGTCAAGGCGTTAATCGGCCTCGAAAGGTGATTTTGCAGTCACTGCGCGGAATCACCTTTGGGGACCGATTAATGAAACGGCAGTGTCAGTGTTCATGAAGTGGCCTCTCAAAAAGCCTATGATGCAAATTTGGTGGAAAAAAATCCAACAAATGACTGTTTTATGAGCGTGCGTTGCGCGGTTGCTACGCAGGCTCGTAAGTTCACGGATTCATGAGATTTTCATGCCATATTTTCAATATTGTCATTTTTGTACACCTCCTTCTGAACAGTACAGCTGTCATTTTTCACATCCTGCCCAAAATGTGTTTCCGCACTTCTGGCACAAAGTAGTGCAGTCGCTGTGGGAAATCAGTGTTCGGGCCAGATTATGAAAATGACAGTGACACAGTTCATGAGCAGAGGTCTAAAATGCCTATGCTGAAAATTTGGTGACCGATACTCCATAAATGACTGTGTTACTGAAAGTGTGCGCGCAGTAGATTGCATGCACTCGCTAACATTGGCAAGATTTGTAATGTTTTCACTCTGGATTTTCACCATTGCATTTCAGCACCTCTTGATGAAAAGTACAGCTGTCATTTCACATATCCTGCCCAAAATGTGTTTTTGCACTTGCGGTGCAAAATAGCATAGTCGCTGTGCAAAATCACATTTTGGGACAGTTTAGGAAATAACAGTGACACTGTACATAAGCAGAGATACTAAAATGGCTATGTTGAAAATGTGGTGCCGAACGCCCATAAAATGATTGTGTTACAAGCATGCATTGCATATTTCCCATGCACCCTTGAAACTTCGCAAATTTGTTATATTTACATGCCACACACACAACACTGGCATTTTTTTACACCTCCTTATGAACTGTACAGCTGTCATTTTTCCCATCCTGTCCAAAATGTTTTCCCGCACTGCACTGCCAAAGCCAATGCCAGCGCGACAACATTCAGCATTGACAAATGCTTGTTTCTCCTTTACTCTCTGTTTCCTTTTCAAGTCCCTTTAAAATGCATCCTGCATGGTTCAAAGTGAACAAACAATGCAATAGCTAGTTAGCACAGTTTCATTTGTCAATATAAAAACAGATACCTGTTGTTAAATATTTTCAAATTTTTTGTTGCACTGTTGTTATGCAGCACATATACAGTAGTATAAAATATGTCTGATTGCCGAAATACATTGAAAATGTTATATACTACATAGTGGTTTGGTGTCTGAGAAAGCCAGGTTTTGTATAAATGAAAAGTTTTCCTTGATAGGAAAAGGGCTGGGGGACAATATAAAAAGCTGTTTTTTCAGGCTGCTGAATAAGAAAATGGATGTTCTTCCTTCTCCTTTTATGGAGAATGTATTTGTTTTATTTTAAATTCATAATGGTATCTGATATAAATAGCCTTGGTTTTTAAATCTGCCCAGAGCCTTGAAAAATGGTTGCAAGCAGCCTTGGTTTTTCAGTCTGCCCGGAGCCTGGGAGAGGAAAGGACATACAGATGTCATGTTCTCAATGCAATCTGAAGCACAGACAGGGTCGGACTGGGAAGCAAAGGGCCCACCTGGAAATTGGCCCAGGGGGGCCTTGGTACTGGTAGGGGAGGTCCTGTTAGGGTCATGGGGGGCCCCCCAAACACGGCATGCTGTAGACAAGTACAAGATGTCAGCATGTATTCTATTCAGAAGAAAGCTATTGTATACTATGAAGAAAGCTATTACATTACTGGAAAATGTATATTCATTATTTCGGAGGCTTCAGTCCCATTGATTTAAAGTGAACTCTGACACCTTGCAAAAATGCTGCTAGCCATGACCTGCTAGTCCCACCCCTGCAGCAATACTGCAGGAAAGCAGGTTACCAATTTAGCAATACTTGTTTCATTAACTGATCCTGCAACATTACATTTATCCAGCTACATGGCTGCAGGTGAGCAGAGAATTCCCCTTTCAAACAAAATCAATGGTTAAGCTCAACGCCCCGGCAAGGCACCTCCGGAGGTTGAGGCCCTACCTTTCCCTACCCTTTCCCTTTCTGAGCAATTTGTGAGGCAACATGATGTGAACAGGAGAAAAGAGTGCAGTGCAATGTGTGTTATGCTAAGATTCTGCCAAAAGCAGCCTATGTGCCCCCAACATGATTGTTACAGTACTATTGTTAGCCCCAATAAAGGAACACGAGGCAGCAACTCACAATGTCTGCCTTAAGACAGAAATGAGGTTGCTCATCTGAAGAGATTGGTGTCCGCTAATTATATACACAGTGAAAAGTTTCCACCAAGGCATTTTCACAAAGTTTTGAAAAATTTTTAATTTTGCTTTGGGTCCCCTCATATCTACTTGCATACAGTTTCACTCAGCTACTGAGTCATGTGTAAGTGTTCTATGGCTTAATAACCCCACTCTATGCTATACATCTGAATGGTCTCGAATGGTGTTATTGATGTCACAGAATGTTCGGGCAGTGTGAAAGAGCAGCAGCTCGCAGAGTAAAGGGGATTCAGGGACTGGTTACAAAGGCAATAAAATCAGATGCAACACAAAACGTCAGACTCAAAGGACAATTGAATGCCATCTAGAGGTGTAAACAGTGTAACAGTGTTCTATTGTATATTGATGTTAGTGCTGCTGTATTAAACTGCACTGTATTGTGTGACATGAATTTAATCAAATTGGTACTTATACCGAATCATGGCACATTTCCAGCCAGGTGCAACCAGAGTAAAAGGGAAGAGGAAAAGCACAGGTGGTATTAGTGAGGGTGACAATGTATATGTTTAATTGCAGCACATATAAAATGGTTGGTGATAGTTCTTATGAACTAGCATAGAAATTGATGAATTGGGCAAACTAAAATGCATAGTGCCAGAGTGAAGTGAGGCCAAGCTGGTGCTCAAGTTACCTAAAGCAGGAAATAGCTGCCAGGATGTTGCAACTGAGGGTGGAAGGGAGGGGGTGGTCAAAGGCCCAGCCATGGTAAGAAAGGGTTCAGAAAAGGGTTTGCATGGAAAGACTTGAAAATGGGCCTTGACTCAGCTTGTTACACAGAAGTAGATCTATCCTAATCTTTCCCTACACTTTCCCTAATTCTAAACATTAGCTGCACAGTACAATCTGTTGTACGTTTCCCATCATCATTTGATCAGTTATACTTTAGTCTGTCCACAGTGTCATGTAATTTGATTTTAATAAAACAGAACTGTGTATCCATTGTGTGTTTCATTGTCATTTGATCACTTATACATTAAAGTCTGCCAACAGTGTCCTGAGTGTAATTTTTATTTTCATAAACTAACTGTGCATCTGTTTTACCACATACAAAGTATAAAAGTACAAATTCAATGATAAGGTCTCCATACAAACAAAACCAATAACCAGAACAGTGCATACCATGGTTTTTAGTCAGAAGAAATTAAAAATGTATACTTCCACGCAATTACGTTTGAGGATCTCTTCTGCATGCACTCAGCTCACATTACAGCGAAGACCAGCATGGTAAATATCCCTTTCTTCAGTTCAGACATGATCACTACTCCAGGTAGCAAATACAGTAGCCAGTTTTTTTTATTTTTTTATATACTTTTATTTTTAGATTTTCAGTTGCTTTATATCAAAGCCACAAAAACATTGTATCCATGACAGTCTATACATAAATCAATTTTAGGGGACACAGCCCCTTTAAACATAGGATTAGTGCATCAAGGATATGTTGATACCACATATGGGGGAAAACTAATTAGCCAGACTTAAATATATTGAAGACTTATGCTGCATAAGTTAAGCACATGAGCAGTAGGACTTTATTCAAACACAAAAAAAACTAAAGTCCACAGAAAGGACAGCTTTTGCCTGCCTGAACTCAGGGTATTGGCGTCATACTAAAAACCTAAAGATAGTTCCTAAAATAAAGTGAAATCTGGCAGCTAAATCAACGTTTAACTATATTTACTCAAAGCCCAGAATTTTACAAAAATCTCCAACTGGATTTAACAAGATATTGAAAAATTGACATCACATTTTACACTAGGGCTCCTAGAAAGCCTTCCAGCACTAAGCAATTATTTAATAATGGCTCGAAAAACCGAATAGTCTGGAGCAAAGCTCAGCCGGAGAGGCTGAAATACATATAAAGGCACTCACACCGTCTGAAAATATCCAGACAGACCTTTCTGTTATATACCACTCGCAACCTGGCAGGGAAGAGCACTGTGTGAGGGATACGATTCTCTCTAAGTCGCCTTCTAATTCCATCAAACTTTTTCTGGCGCATGAGAGTCGCATAGCTTAGATCAGGAAATAAATAAACTGCCCTTTCATCTTGCATTAGAGAACCCACTCGACGGGCCAATCTCAGAATGTGGTCTCCAGTCCCAACACTGTCTGTCACCAAAAGTAGAGTGCGTGGCGTGTCCGAATCTGACCTGTATCCTCAAGGTGCAATTCTGTACACTGTTTGCAAGCCAAAATGTGCCAGGGGTTCTTCCACAGACAGTTTCTCTTGAAGCTACTCTTGGATAAACATCACCAGGTGATCTATCCCCTCGGGCATTCCTAAAATCCGAATATGCATGGATTGAGCCTGGTTTGAGTGTCTGTAACCTAGCCCGAAAGTGCGTGTTTTCCTTGATCAGGTTCATGGTAGTTACCATGGCCTTCTCTGTTTTTTGACTTCCTCCATCTCACTTTTAGTTTATTCCATGGATGTTTCAACTACAGTCAGTCGGGAATTGTATGCATCCACTTTTGAATTCAGGTCAGAGACCAGATATCTGCCTCTGCAGTTTTGTCCCAATCGACAATAAAGGTCTCTTCGGGTTCCGTGGTGGATGAGGCCTGTACAGTCAGATTCGTCCTAGCAGAGTGAGAGGATCCTGTGGCTTTTCCTTCTGGACCGCCGCCTTTCTCTTTACGAGGACTACCCATAGCGTACTTCCCAATGGTACTGTTCAGATTCTCAAAATAGCCTCGAATTTCTGTCTACCAATGGTTAATTTGATTTTTAGAGTAAAGATTTGGAGCGGATAGATTTTGCTGCCAGTTAGCTCGGGCCCCACAGCGCCCCCCACAGTAGCCAGTCTAATCCATTGAATCCTTCTGGACCTGGGTACCTCAATCCAGCATCCAGCTTTGGCCCTCTAGTGACAGTAGCAGTAGCCTTCCAGTATCAGGGTGACAGTACTCACTTGTATGCTTCAGATCGTTGAATTAATTTCTGGATGACATCTTCTGCGCGCACTCCATCAAGAAGGTCTCTCTCAATGGCCATAATCATGAATGCCTCCAGTTTCTCTTGTCCCAGCAATGAGCGCAGTCGAGTCTTTATTATCTTTAGCTTGCTGAAAGCTCTCTCACAAGACACCTGGGTAAACGATAGAGTCAACAAATACTCGTAGACAACGAACAAGGTTGAAAATGCAGCAAGTGCATGTTGTACTGTGCCAAAATTTTATAACAGCACATTAGGCATTCTTTGCAGGACTTGCATTTGTCTGGCAAATCTCTTCTCTTGTTGCTCATTCTGGTCATTGGTTTCACTTTCACGATCACAGTGTCGGAGTCTTGGTCATGAAAGTCAACATCCTCTGTCAACACATCCGCAGTGTATTCTTCAGGCAGTGATCTTTGCAGTCGTCTGAATATTTTGTAAACGTTAACAACTCCAGTTTAAGTCTGCTACGGTCTACTTCTGCCAAGAATGCCACTTTCTGCAGACTTTCATCTGGTATGCCACCTTGAATTATACTTTTGAAGTGACGTGGGTCCATGCAGCTGGTATCCAGAATCAGTTGCTTGTTGTTATCAAAGCGATCATTTAAGCTCATCCGAACTTGATCCATAATACGAGTGTACACTTCACATTCAAATCGCTTCATGGGATCTGCCACTCGTTCGTCACTGACATTTTCCCCTGGCATTCTCTTCTTCCTGGCTACCCTTTTATTTGGCAGATGATCCTCAAGGTCAATCTCAATACCCAACTCATCAATTTCTTCTTGTCTTCCAGCAACAAAGTTAGAAGCTTTTTGCTGGATGTTTATGAATTCAGACTGTTGCAACTCCATCTTAGCATGATCCACCATGCGCCATGCGAAAGATAGTCTAGTCCCTTAGTCTGCAGATACTTTGATACTGGCCCAATTACTGTAAAGATCTTCATGAACACAAAGGCTATCAAAATGACATCAAACTTCTTCCATTTGTCAAGCAGTGAATCTGCCTCACTGGCCTTTAGCATCAAACTTTCCAGAGGTACTAATAAAAGCAAAGTCTGGAGGTGACACATACAGATTCTTCTCTTGGTTTTCATATGTTCCGAAGATGCATGCCAGTGCTCTGGGTTTTGCCCACCATCTGGTTTCACCAAACTTTTGAAGCCGTCTGAGGTTTGTCCTGTCCTGTACCATCAATGCTAGATTTCCATATAGTCATCCTTTGTGCGATTCACTAATGAAGACGGATGTCCTTTGTAGCAAACCAAATAATGTCTTTGCTTCCACAACTGCTTCACTACAATCTGAGACACACAAATTGAGAACATGTGCATAACACCAGGTATAGACACTGTTTGGTGAATCCCTTTTATCAAAGCTCGTAACCCCACAAACTCGCTCCCATGTTGGCTGCACCATCAAATGACTCCCCGATGTTCTTCATATTGAGTCCATGCATTTCAAAGTTCTCCTTTAAAACCTTGTGCATTCCTTGTCCAGAAGTGTCCTGCACCTCAACCACAGCAAGAGCGCATGAACTTTAAGGTCCTTCACATACACCGTAGAATGATAGCCGCTTGGTCAGTCACACCAATGTCCTGTGTGGTATCCATCTGAATGCTGATCTTCTGGTCCATAGCATCCTTTACAATGCTGTCTCTGATTATCTGCATAATAATCTCGATAATTTGATTTATGGTGGTCTTTGACAGCAAGGTAATCAGCCCTCCACGACCAGCGCTTCTGAAGTGTCCTTTTCTTTCTCCATTCTCTGCTTCCTTCTCTTGCTCTGCTCTACTGCTTTTGGATGTGTGTATTCAGAGGAACATCAAATTGGGACAACAGAAGAATCAGCTCAAGAAATTTCCATGGTTAAGTGATGGGTCCTGCACACTGTATAGCAGCCGTCTTTTTCCACGATATGGCAGGCACTGGCGTCCAATAAACTTGACAACTTCAATAATTCTCCGCATGACATCTATGTTCTGCTGGACTTGCTTCCTCCGACTTGCAACCATATCTTTGTTCACCAGCGTTTCAACATCAGCATCCACTAAGCAGGCCAGATCGCATCCACAGCTGCATTGTGAGCTCTGGAATCCTCATGTTCTATCATGCCTTGGTAGATGTGCTTAAAGTCTTGGTATCCTGTAACAAACCTGAGTTTCCACATCTGAAAATGCCATGCAGATACTGCAGTGGAAGAATGCACCAAACAGTCAACCACCTGTACAGTGACCCAGTTCCTTGGTATAACTTTGTTGCTCCCAGGAAGAATCCGTGTGTAGATTTTGACGGTTTAGTGCGGTGGGACTTTAACATCTGCGAATCGGGCTGAACTGGATGCCTTTGTACAAAGGCAACCTTTTCATATTGCGAGGCAGAGCTTTTGGGGCATTGAAAATAGGATTTTGATTCTTCACAACATCAAGTGGCACAACTGCCCCTTGCAGAATCCACTGGCTGTATTTGCTGATATTTAGATTCTGACTAGCAGTGCAGCTGCTCCACAGTGAACCACAATTTGTCCACCTTGTATTTCAGCTGCATCCTCAAGACTAGTTTTGTTCGTGAGGTAGTAGCTTTGTTTTGTATGCATGTAAACAGCGATAGCTTCCTTTGTTTTGGATCACTTGATGCTGCCACCAGTGCAGACAAGTTAGCCAGTTTCCGTTTCTGTGCACCAGATTTGACTTTGCTCAGCTCAGACATCGTGAAGACTGATTTCTACCACGCAATAAGGGGATCCTCCAGACAACTGTTCTATCTGAAAGGCAATAACTGTACCAAAAGAACACGACAAACACGCAACAAACAGAACCAGAAAGGACAAATAACTGAACCCAAAAGTCAACCAGATTTACCTTTGCTAGTTCTGCTCCTCTGGTCAAGCTACACTGCCAGTGATGTGCTGCGCCAAGCTCAGTCTGTCAGTCACCACACTGTCCACTCTGTTCCTGCTGCTTTTACCTGCCCATTACAGTAATCTGGAGTTGAATTATATGGCAGACAATTATGCAACAACATGAGTGGTTGACCAGTACCACTAAACAGATTTCATTTCTCTATACGTAAGAGAACCCCAAGAACATCCCCCCGCCATTACTCCATGATAGCGGCGGCATTGGGTGGGATCTTGAACTCATTTTCCATGAAAAATGAACACATTTTGAAACTGGGTTTTAGATGCTGGTATAGCATAGCAAAAGCTCTATGCAAAAAACAGGAGGTAATGCCAACCATTTCCAAAATGGCACATCAGCATACCACCAACCATTTTCTCTAGTGGATTCATGGCAAATCTATGCCACAATGGACAAAGATGGTACGGGACTTAAGAAGGCATATATGACTAGAGAGAGCACAGGACCTCAATAGAGAGAGAGACACACACACACACACACCCCAATACGAGAAAGCCTTCAAATATCTCAATGGAATAAATAGGGCACTGGAGGATAGCATCTTTCAGAAATGGAGAGGCAGAGGAATGAGAGGGCATGACATAAGGTTCGAATGGGTAGACTAAGTAGCATAAAGCATCATTACTTCACGGAAGGGTGGTGGATGCATGGAAAGAGTTCCCAGTGGAGCTGATGGGGCTAACCGTGGAGAAGTTGAAAAAGATGCATAGGACAGGCACAGGATAATCCTAGAGATAGGAGTGAGAAGGTGAAGCCACAGACAGAAGTAGAAACTATTTTGCATGTAGCATGCTACATCCACAGTCAAACTGCACAAGCTTCCAAAAAGCAGCCCACGCTATGACCAGCCTCAAGGTGAAAACAGTTTCCATGACATTCCATCTGGCCCTATGTTTTAAACATACAATGTTTCGTACCTACAGAACTTTGAGAAATGAAGCACAACCTCTCAGCTGAACTGTCAACCAACACTACAGGCCGAACACATGGCTAAAGAGCAAGAGCTGTGGTTCATTAAACTCTCTCCAAACCCGAACATACATGCAGCTTGACCAACTACAACTCAACGGGACCGCAGGTACTCTGAGAATTCCACCACATGTGGAGGTGGCCTGTATACCTTTACCAGTGTAACCTGGAGCTTTTGGAGCAAAAGCAAGCCATAATCATCATGCCACAAATGCTAATGCCTCAAATTGAACCGTTAGTGCTACACACAAAAGTATGAGTGGCAAAGCTGTTCAGCATAAAAATTACCTTTCCAATGGTGCTATGCAGTCAATTGCACCCACTCCGGTTTGTTAATATTTAAGTTAAGCAGTGACGTCCTCAGTGGGACAAGACCTCAGGAATATCTTTCTGCTACCACCTACATGGGTCTTGGAGTCTCAATGAGTTAAGCCCGCTAGTAAAGCTCAAATTCCTTAGGAAACAAACACTGACTCCCTACAGGCACTTGTTTGCCTACAATGCAAGATGAGTGTGGGAGTGTGCTCCACTGACTAAGGGGTTTTTTTTATCTGGTTGTGTGCAGATTTTGACAAAGAATGCCTCTGCTTGACTGATAAGGTCCTTGTTAGTGAGCAGCAGCATTCCTTTGTCAAAATGATGAATAAAAAAAAAACCGAGCTCACAGCCAATAAGGGCACACCCACGCTCACCTTGCTAAGTGTCACATGCCAGTGTGTGTGGGGGTCTCCTAAGGAAACTGGAGCATGACGGCCTCATCTGAAGTTCTGTGTCCAGTTTTTGGAGGCCATATCTCAGAAAGGACATGGGACACACAAACCCAAGGGAGGAATACAGGATGTGGGGGGTGTTGGGGGGTCAGGTTCTGTCCACTACAAGTCAGGAGAGAGACTTGGGGTTATAATATCCGATGACCTGAAGTCAGCCAAACAATGCAAAAAAGCAGTGGGGAAGCAAACCAAATACTGGGGCATGGGTGCATAAGAAGGGGCATAACCAGTAGGACTAAAGTGATGATGCCACTATTGATCACTGGTGAGGCCTCATCTGAAATACTGTGTCTGGTTCTGGAGACCACATCTCAGGAAGGCATCAAGACAGAATGGAAGCAATCCAGAAAGAGAAGAGCAACAAAAATTGTGGACCGCACCCACAAACTTTAGGAGGAAAGACTGAGGAATATACAGAGTACAGGAGGGAAGCATATTTTAAATAATGGGCACAAGGACAAGGGTACATGAGGCAGAAGGGAGGCCTAGGGAAAATCCTAGAAGTATCTTTTCACAGAGGGTGGTGGATCCATGGAACAGCCTACCTGCAGAGGTAGTGGAAGTGAACAGTACAGGGATTCAGTAAAGTGCATGGGATAAGCATAAAGTCACCCTGCTATACAGCAGAGTGGGGAAAGGTAGTCCAGACGAGAGTAGGGATTGCCAAATAAGGAATGAAAATCCAAGTAAAGGTCCGATACACATCTAAACAGAAGCAGAGCGTGAACTGCACAGCCCTTTAAAGCCTTATCCTCTAAAACTTTAAAATTACTTAAAAAGTCATGCACAACATCATATTAGCAACTGTCTAATTATTTTATTTAACTTCCTGGATGCTCCACCCCTCCCACAGAAAGATGAAAATAAAATAAAGCTATTACTTTATGAGGAGAAGCTCCAGTCAACCATACCCCCCACCCACCCCCACCCACATCCACCCCACACCCACCCACACGTGGTGACCGAGGTCCACGGACCATTTTCTTCCACCAGCACCTGCACCAACACAAGTTAACATTACTACCCTACTTGATGGTCCAGAACTCCAGCCCATACAGCAGCCTCCTCCATGTTCAGACAGGCCAGGAAAACCAGAACCCAATTCCCTCCCTTGCCCCATTCCCCTGGCTGCTGCTGTGCACTTGGTTTTCAAATAGGAGATTTACCAAGCAGGGCTCCTGTCACAGCCCAGATTCAATCTGAAAGGAACACTGCCTGACCTGACCTGACCATTACACCATTAACTGGTGGAGCAGCCTGGCCTGGACCCCAATCCCTTTCCCACTGTCCAGCCCCATGCACCAGCATTGTTTGCTTACAGAGAGCAGCATCGAGTCTCACCCCCCACACACAGGCTCATAAGTGACTACACCCCCAGTCCAGGCACTGAAACTGGTTTGTTCCCGACAGCAGCATTGCCAGCATACGACTCATACCCCCCACAGGCCCAGTAACCGACTAAACGCAATTAGCCGACTACAATACAACCCAACCCCCCGTGACGACCCTCCTGGTCCCATCCACCACCACATTAACACAACCATATGATCCACTGCACAGTCTCCAGCTTAAATGTTAAAATGCATCTGAAAGTTAAATTCTTACCTTACCCTGGAGAAGCTGATTTTTGGGTCCAGAGATGCTGTCTGGATATGTGGTGGGGCGGCCACAGTCTGCTCAGGTTCAGTGTCTTGCAGGAAAAATCTGGTTCCAATCCTGGATTTCTGTCCTCCACGAAGTCACAAACTGACCACAATAAGCACCGGAACGGAACCCGTATCAAACTCTCGTCGACCGAACCAGCCGAGGGTGAGCGTGCTCGGTAGTACTGTTAAACGGTTCAGCTGAAACATAGGATCATAGAATTTGACGGCAGATATTAAGGCCCACCTAGTCTGCCCATTTTCCTACCTAACAGATAAGATGCAGATCCTGTTAACCAACAGCTTACTTCCTCCTACCCCCCACTAGGACTGCTTTACGTCTGTCCCATGCATTCTTGAATTCCCTACTAACCCCACCCCAGTTAGGGTGAGTTACCCCTCCCCACCCACGCCCTCTCACCCGGCCCGAAGTGTAATTTTATCTATTATATAGCAGCACACCACCAACAGGTGTAGACTAACAGACTGGCTTTGGTTACAATATTGCACTGTGACTAGCCTATGTACCTCATCAAGGTAGGCAGTCCCACAAAGGTCCATTCCCACCATACCAGACATGCCACCAGACCAGATAGGTTTCAGACTAACAGACTGGCTTTCAGTTCTGTGCAAAGAAGATGAGGCTGGAAAGGCCGGGGCTGAGAAACAGCTGGGCTGCAACATTTGGAGCTATGACCGGAGGGAGAGAGTTCCCTTTTTAGACTCAATGAATTCCATCTCATCAATAAACAGAATGGTCCTTCAACTGAGTTCTCATGCCTGCTGGAAAAAATTCCTTAAAGTTTCTTCAGGTTTAGACCTATGAATAGAAGGTCCACTGATGCCAAGCAATAATGTGCCCACTTCCTTGACAACCTCTTTTACTAAGGATCTTCCCTACTACTGGAGGGCCAATGAGTAACACTCCTCTGGGACATTTTCCAGTCCACCCACAGGAATATTTTTTTTTTTTTAGAGAAATTAAAGACTACTTGCTTGTGCCATTGTAAGGTTATTACTTCTTTAATATGAATAGTTGTTTTATCCATTACAATGCCAGCTTAATTTGTGACTGGGCCTACAACAAGTACTCCTACAAAGATTACAGGGGTGTAAATGGGTGCCACAGAAACCACACAGTCAGAGTCAGCACAAACATACATTTCTAAGCAAATCCTTTTACTAATTCTTCCACTAGGGTTTGACTGAGAGCATTCTGGGGAATCTGTGCTTCCAGACTTTTCACAACTACTTTAACTGTCACACATGTGATGTGTTGCAATTTCACATATGGCATGCACTTCAACTGATCCAGATGTACCACCTGATTCCTACAAGTCATTTCAGGTCAGATTGCAGGAAGCCATCAGTAAAGCCTTTCCTCAGCCAGGCAGTGCAAAAACAAGTGCCACCAAGAACTGAAAGCTGCACTAACAATCCCAACTTCAAACCTAATGACTAATTTGAATATACTGGGTACTATCAGCCATAGGTGCTTGCACAAACACACACCAAAAAAAACACACACCACAAAAAACACAAAAATACAATTCTTAACACAGAGGTTCCAGACACAACTACTTTATGTCCACATACAGAGCCTTACCCCTGGGATGAATAGTTATGATTGGGGCCATGTAATATGCATGCCTTTTACAATACTTTTTTTTTCCCCCATCCCCATCCAGCGGGCTCGAAAAGCAAGGGAAGACATCGGGCAGCTGCCTTCCGAATGTAGGTGGGAGCACCTACATCATGGGCTGGGCAGCACTGCATGTCCAATGTCGGGGGGTGTAACCAGAACAAGGCAAAAAACAGCGCCAAGGATCAGGCGACGGCACCTATCCCCCATGCCCCACGCCAGGCTTCCTCGACTGGCCTTCAATTTCCCCTATCCACCCCTCATCCACTGCAGGAGATATGCCTTACTAAGAGCACCCAAAGTAGGAGGGAGTGACCCACCCTGGATGGGTTAAACCGGGGGCTGGCAGCGGAGGGGGGGAGAGAGAGGAGGCACAGTTCGGGTATCCTCAGGCGGGCAGGATAAAGATAGGATGCCTGAGAGAGGACCTTGGGGCCGTGATGGGAGTGAAATAAAGTCGGGGAAAAAATAAATAAATAAAATAAAAACTCCTACTATAAGAAAAAAATGTAATTGTGTGCTAAGCACAGCAAAAGTTGAAGCTGAAGGTTGCCACAATTAAATAGACTTCTTGCTGCACTGCAGCCAGAGAATTCAACCAGTGACCTCAGCTAAGTCTGGGAAACCAACCTGCTAGTACCACAGCTGAGACTGGTTATTGTCAAACACTAGGAACTGGATGCTCAGACATATTGCATGGATAGGACTGACTTTTTCATAGGTTAGGCTGCCTTGTCCGTGCACTTGAAAAATAAATGCTGAGATCAGAACAGGCCTGACCTGGACCAGAGAAACAGCCTTTTGCCAGTCAACACTGGAGGCCTTCAGAAGGTGAGCCAGTGAAACCAGTCGGAGAGGGACTCACTGCAAACTGCGTCATCACCCCTATCTACTGAGGGATCCTTGGTCTGGGAAACTGAGTAAATTAGAGCTTGCATCTCATACTGTAGTCATGAGAATGCATTTAAAGGATTAAGCTATTTGGCGGGACTTACAGATACCTCTTAATGGTTAAACAGTATTCAGGTTTGGGGTTTTAAGTTGCAAAGCATTGCTATTGTTTAAGTGTACCACTGCTGGCCAGCAGTGTTCAATGTCATCAGACCTGTTCCATTTCCTTGGCTGGGCACCCCAGTGAAACTCAGGGAGCTCCCCAATAAAGGGTTATTAAGTCTGGTACTAGTGGAGAGAGGGTAGTGCCCTCCAGTAGAAGGACACAGGAGCAAGCAAGTATAGTGTGCAGTATGTGGTGTGGTGGCAGGCACTGTTATTTGCTGGAGCTCAGAAGGACGTTTCAAGTACCATATATGTTTTTTTAATGCCCCTTGAAGTGCAGTCCTGTGTTATTTGGCTGGGTCCGGAAGGGCTAACATACTACACTAGATCCTGCCAGGATGCAGTGCAGACTTCTGCACAGTTACTGCAGGGAACAAGGCAATTTCATAGGCAGTTAATCCTTTCGTCATGCAGGAATCTGTGACACAGTGTTGTATTCTGGTGGGCTCCGTCATACCTCACATTGCCTAGCCTGCCCTCCAAGGAATTCTCTCATTGATGAGTCTGGCCATGGATGCTGCCCCTTTACTAGGAGCTATGACTCCTACCTTACTCCTCCCACTGTTACACTTCAGTCTCTGATATCACCTGCCAGCTTTCTAGTGCTTGACATCTCAGTAAAAGCTGGACTCCAGGGTTGCCCCTCCACCAACATGTCCCTTAATCATTTTCAGGGGAACCTGTCACAGGCCAATAAGTCATCAGAAAGTTTCTCTTGGGCACTTCTGGTGATGTCACTAAATTTCCACACTATGGACAACAATCTACCCACAGATCTCAGCAGCTTGGGATTCATCCTGAGTGCCACTGTTCCTGCCTGGTGTTCTCTCAATGGCATCACAATACACTCATGACTGTGAGATGTCTCAGACTACATGCCACTCTTAAGGCAGTTAAAGTATCTGGCATCCTACTTTTTCTGCATTTCCAGACAGGAGCTTAGCTTGGGATATCTCCTGTGGCCCTGGCCCAAGTTCTGCAGCTAGTGGCATAGTGGGCACAGATGACCCCACTTCTACTGGGTAATGGAGGGGTATCCTTGCACCACAGCATTCAGCTGAATGTGCCCATGATCCTTCATCCAGCACCCCTGCCCAGGGTGGCCCAACCAACCCTTTCCCCACACACCAGAGGGTACCTGCCCAGAGGTGGCCACCTAGAGCACTGATGTTCCATCCAACCACAATTGTCTTCTAAGGCACAATATCTGGCACTAAGAGGGCCCCTATCATTATACTGCCTGTAGCTCCTCCCATAGTGCTACACCCAAAAAGAATGATGCCTGAGCACCACTCCATCTCTGAACTAAATACTAACCTTGCAGAAGGAGAGAGGCTAGGCGAGCAGATGGACAGGGATCGCTCCAGGTCATCGCCCCCTCCCTCCTCCTCCCCAAAACATCATTTTTCACAGGATGTATGTAAGACAAGACCACTAGGCCTAGGCGATGATGGCAAAAGCAGCAAGAGGAAAATATCCACCATTGTGATGTTTCACTGTAGCAGAACCAGCAGTGCGGGTAGGAGGCTGGGGCGAGGAGGAAGTGTTAGTGCGGCAGCGATGCTGACTTGGCAGCTGGCTGGCTGTTTTGCACGATGGAGGGATGCTGCAGTGTCAGGATAGAGGAGGGGAGGGATGGAGGGGGAAGACGCTGTACAAAATCCCTCCCAGGCCCCTGCCAGATGCTCAGACGACCGTGGATGTAAAAGCAGGCAGGCGGAGATGACCAGTCAATTATCATAACCACACCAACCGCAACCTTACCTTCCTCGACCACAACTTCTAGGAAATGGAAATCCGGCTCCTCGCACTGCAGCCCACCGGCTCTTAAAGGTACGGAGAACGGGACAAACTACTCCACATGTCCGACGATGCTACGCAGTTTGGTCTCCCCGAGTGGCATGCTGGAAAGGACTGAATGTTGTTGCAGGGGTCTTTTAAGTGCCCGCGCTGTCGTGTCGCGCACAGTGATGTCATTAGAGTGACGGTGACGTCCTGGGCGCGGTGACGATGCGACTCATGATGCTGCCATTAGGGGTGGTCTGACTGAGCAATACACTGCCTCCTGTGCCTAGACGACCCCCCTTCCCCGCAACCTACATAGGCAGCTGGAGCTGAAGCGGATAATGGATTTAGCCTGGTGCTGCACGCATAACAAAGGGGCCCAACCCCCCACGCCCGGCACTGTTAACAGGTGAGCCACTACTACTAGCCAGTCACTTGTGTTTAATTATGAATTAGGTAAGGATTCCGATTCGCGACCGCCCACCCACAGACGCTGTAATTATGAAGCGAGCCAGCCCAGCCTTCAGGCTCAGCTGTGACCCAGTGAATGTTAAATGTTTTCATGACCACGTTGTAACTGTTGCGCCCCCCCCATGCAAACGAGTGAAGTTTCGATGTTTTCATGACCGCGTTGTTGTGCCCCCATGCAAACGGCGTATTGGTGATTACAGTAATGAGGGGGGCCCACCCGGAAATTTCCGGGTATCCAGGCAGGCCAGTCCGACGCTGAGCACAGATGAGAAAAGGATCCCAGCGATGTTATGTGATCCTGACTGTTAAATCCTGACAAATACTGTGTAATGATTTATTTTCTTTTATTTATTTTTATTTCCTTGTGTTTTTTCCTCATTTTTGGAACCTTGTTGAAATAAAATCACACAGCAAGTGTGTTGTACCTTATACACATCGAATCAGTGTTTGTCTTTTACACCCAAACCCTGGAACACACTGGGTGTTGTTCAGCACGCCTCCATTTGTTATCTGTGTTCATCTTACCAAATCTACTTGCAGCAAGCAGCCACCCTGTCTGACTGTTTCCATCCAGTGCTGAGAGGTTGGATGGACATCTACTGCTGTTCCTTGTGTTCCTTAAGTTGGCGATCAGGACACATTACTAATACCCTGATTCACCTTGCTTTTAATCTTGAAGTAATGAAATATGGTGGGCACCTTGGAATCCCTTCAGAACTGTTATATGTATTACAATTCCTTTTGGTAAATGTATCAAAATGTGTAAATTATGAGAAAGTTGTAAATAATTACTCATCAACATATGAATGTATCATACATATAGTAAGGTTGTTTCCAATTGCCTGTGATAATGTACTTGGGTTTCCCCCACACCTTGCATTTAGGAATTTAGGAGTACTGTCCCATACTGCCTCCCTCAACTGTATACAACTTAGCATCAAACTCCCAGCATCACTGCTGAACATGACTATAAGGGGCATAGCTATGGCATTTCTAAACATTTTCTTAAGTCAAAGAATAGATCATTTGCTTTATAGTATAGTTGCCCAAGGACCCCTGAGGCATTCGGATGACACCACTCCTCCTCTATTCCTATCCACCTCCCTTTTGAAGCATGAAAGCCATACCACATGGGTTGTCCCAGAAAGGGACTTGTTATCTAATCTTTTCTGTCTCAAATGGCAAAACAGGAGAATGTGTCTCTGGTAAATAATCCCATGCTCTGAAGCTACTATCTCAATTGCTAATAGTACTTTCTGGAGATGTTCAGTCCAACCCTGATCCCCCTTTGTTCAATCAAGTTAGCTCCCCTGCTGACCCCAATTGGGTCTGCTCTAGGGGGTTGAAAATGGTCCAAATGAATATATTCAGGCTGTGCCCTAAGATGCAAGAACTGCAATGTTGGGTTGGCCTCTACAAGCCAAATCTCCTCACAATATCAAAAACCTGGCTGAAGCCACAAATTCTGACATGTGAGATAGAGCTCCCGGGGTTCGAAGTCTTCATGAATGTTAGAGTGGGTAAAAAAGGGGGGGCATCCTAATCTACATAAGAGATACTTTAAGTGCCTCTATAGCTACTTCTCCACCCCCCCCCGAATAATGATGACAGTGAATCACTGTACATAACGCTAACCCTTGGTAATGCAAAATCCCTCACGTTGGGCTGCGTTTACCATCCACCCAGAGCAGCTGCTCCTGCTCTTGATGCTCACAAATATGCTTACTGAACATGCCCCTTCAAAGGTAATTATTTTGGGAGATTTCAGTCTCAGTTGGTCACTTGAGTCTGAGCCATATCTCTATCTACGATGCCCAGTGCTGTTTGTACATAATTTGCCTAAATCCCATGGGTATGCAGCCATGCCCATGGGATTTAGGTAAATTCTGTAGAAACAGCACTAGGCATCAGAGATACTGACATTGTTAAAGTTCCATAAATAAGGGCACTATTAAAGCGATTTACCAAGTTTGGATATATGAACACATATACTGCAAGGTGACTGCATATAGAACTGATTTGCAATGTATTTTGATAGATGCATAGCCTATTTTAGCAAATTAAATCAGGTTTTCACCATCACAAACCAGGAAGTGTCATTTTGTGTATCAGAGCCTGTGTTTGGTGACCTTTGACACTCATTACCTTTGCAGTGTCACTGCAGGGAGATCTGTGCTCTGCAATTAAAATTAGTTCTTGGTCACAGCAATTCTGTCTTGATAACAGAGCTCTTGGTCACAGCATGCAGCATGACAATGGCAATGTCAAACAGTTCATTTTCAGGGTCCGACGATGAAAGCATTATGTTGTCCTGCACTAACAGTGATCTTTCGGACACTGACATAGTGCCACAATTTGACAGCCGCTCCATAGTAGATCCCCATAGGGATGACCCTATGACAGCAGCGAGAATGATGAGGGCAGTAGCTCAGGCAGTCACAGCAGTAGTCCCAATCCATTCCAGTACAGCAGCGAGAGCAGACTTAGCAACACGGACTGTTAATATTATATTTTGCTACTTAGTGCTACGGTTTGGTTCCTGTCATTGCTGTCATATTACTGTGTAAAATCAAGGTATGGTGTGTGTTCTGTTACTCCCAGCATCGATCTGCCCACACAAATGCTAATGATAGTACCCTGGGTTTTTATATTTCTTTTTTTTTGGGGGGGGGTTGCTTTCCCTATGCGAATGTTGTTGGCCACTCCAGCTTGACACTGAGAGCACGGCTCGATCTGGTGGCATTGCTTGAGCAGGATAAATGGCTCACAATTTGTCAAAATCCAATTTCTCCAAATTCCTCACCTGGTACTAGTTAGTAGTAACCTCCCACCAATTGATTTATCAGTCACTTACTCTGATGGATCACAGAGTGGAAATTACAGGCAGGCACCTTGTACCCCAACCACTTCAAACCCCCCAGCTGCACACATACACTTAGAAAAATGCTGCAGCAAGGAACTTTTATTATCTGTAAATTATTTATACTGTTTGGGTCTGTCTTTGCCCTAGTGCCAACTAGTCTACACTATAGCTTTCTTCTCTTTGTATGTGTGTGTTTGGGGGTGGGGGCCCTGCTTGTTCTTTCCCCTTTAGAGGTATCAGTGATTGAGTAACTTGTTGAAGTCACCGATTCCCCTGTTTATGGCATGTTATAAATTTAAAGCTACAAATTATTGCACCAGCTTTGCGTTACCTCTAAGCACTCAGCTATACAGACTGCAACTGTCATTAGTGTCTGCATAAGCATCTGTAATACCATCCTGGCATTGGCTTATTGCCCGCTACATGTATGCCTCCAGGTGCATTATGAATTGAACAAAAAATACACAGTACAGTCGGTGATCGTCCCCCACCCCCCAAGGTTAAAAATAACACTGCCAATACCCTTCTCATGGAGAAAGAGACTGCATTTATGTTTAGATAGTCTAAGTACCGTTTGATTGGTCCACTACAAAAAGGGGACATATCCTTGCGGTAGGTAGTCAAGTGTTAGACTGTATTTGAACCACCCTTCCTCACTTATGTCACCATACTTCATTACCACTTCGGTCTGTGTCAAGCCGTTTGTGTTTTCCCATTTTTTCCATTACAGTGGATCTCTGATGCACATGCGTAAAGTGTACAGCAAATACAACAGATGCTGCACCATACTGTCTCCCATGCCTTACTGATGTCATGGTGCATTGTGTAGACTCCCTGCATTCATTGCTGTGTTGCCCATATTTTGATTCAGACATTATTCCCCAAGTATGCCAAACTGACTAGCACACTTTGCAATATAACACCATAGAAGCTGTACATTGGTACCACAGTGTCGGGAGAGGATGGCAACTGCAGTCTCTTCTTTTGCTGATGCTCCGGAGCACATACAATGATGCTATAATCCTAATTAGAAATAAAGCCTATATGTTAAAATGTTAAAAAACTAAGTGTTTAATTTTGAGATACACTGTAAACTATGTAAAGTATAACTATGTACAGTGTATAACTGATTTTATTGCATTCATTTTTAAACTTAGCGAGGAGCTGGCAAGCTGGAGAAACAATTCAGTGCACCATGTCCCTTTATTCATGCACATCTAAGCATACTTTGGTGATCAGTGTTATGGTGCTTGCATGAGAACACCAAATGATCCCAAGAAAACACAGAAGCGCAGGAAAAAATATGAACTGTCTATGGTGATGGTGACAATCAGAAATGCAATAGCAAAGGTAGTTTACTGAAGCAATCACACTGGAAGCCGCACTTGCCAAAAATACACAGTTTATTGCACTGTTCTCCTGGGATTGGCTGTGCAGCTCAGTGCTTATACTCTTACTGCACATTACAATTCTGAACTGTTGAAAAAGTCATCCATTTAACACAGACCTCTACGATATGTACCAATACTGAAAAGCTTACTGCAATTTATAGATCTGCCCAGTTCAAAAGTCATCCTTTTGTGTCCCAATACGCTGCAGATTACAGCTCCACTCAGTTAAAAAAAATTATTTTTTTGTACAGACTTGTTGTTACAATTATGTACCTGCAGCACTTACTAAAACTGTAACAACTCAAGCAATGTAGCTTCTGATGTTCCTAGAACCGATGGACCTAGGACACAGAGCTTAGTCATATGAGTAAAATTGAAAATCAGGAGAAATTACCACTTCTGCAATCCCAAAAGCAAGTATCCGCCTCAGCTGGCAATATAACAAACAGTTTCAGTCATCAGTGCTGTAATATTTGCCAGTTCAGTTTTGGATCTGCACTCACTGAGGCTGGGTCCAGGAAAGATGAATAAACAAGCAGTGAGAAAGGTGCAGTGGGAACACCTTTCCTTTGCTGATGTCACTCATGCATGTGGATGCACTGCTCATGTCCGAACTTCAAACAAAGAAAAAAACATGCAGAGACAACTGTGGCACAAAACTGTTAAAAAACTAAGCATCTGAATATATTTAATACTTAACTTCAGGGCAGCTGAGCTTTGCATCACTCAATGAAGGGAAGGTGATCTTCAAACATGACATTGGGGGAAGTTGGTAAGTCACTTTAAGGGACTGGCAGTGCAGCACCATTTTCTCGTGATATTACCAGTAAGATTCTGGGAGGTTGAGGAGCGCCATAATTAAAATGTCAGCTGCACCGGAGGTTTGGGATATTTTTACGAGTGCTCAGGTAATAAAACTATTCCTTTCATACGGTGTCTGCAGGGGGCATCGGAGAGGTAAAGTCCCAGTCTGTGCAGCGGGAGGTGGTTCACTTCTTCTGGTCATTCCCCCTTAATACACGCTCAGCTAACCCAAGTCATTTGCAAATCAATGCTACACAACAGCAAGACAGGAAGCTATTCATTATTTGACTGGGTCTTAGCATCTAACCCTGATAGAATACAAGCTGCTGGTATATTTACTGATGCCCTAAACAACCATTTCCCTGTCTTCTGTATTTGGAAGAACAGCCACCCCCCCACCTCAAAATACCACCAAGAACATTTCCAGCTAGTGACTTCTTAAATTGTTCAGCTGAATCCTTTCAAGCTTCCCTTGTTGAAATAAACCGGAGTTCTGTCCGTGAGCTTCCTAGCATACGTACTGCCTTTGAGTACTTTGTTAACAACTTTTTATCTGCTGCCAACAATCATGCCCCTCCTAGGAAGCTGAGGGTCAAAAGCAAATGCTATAAATGGATTACGCCACAAATAAAGAAATTAATAACCTAGGGGGGTAGGGGCTGGCGAGAGGGGGGGAGGTGTAGGGGGGAATTTGGGCAGACTTGATGAGCCGATGTGGTCCTTTTCTGCTGTCAAGATTCTATGATGATTCTATAGGGATAGGGCCTGGGGTCAGTTCAAGACATCAGGGTGACAGGCTGACTGGATCAAATTCAGGGAGCTCCGCAGCCAATGCAAAAAGAGCTCAAAGGCTGCAAAAAGACATTATGTTAGAGACCTGCAGCAAAATAACCTCACTGTCTGCTGCCAATGCCTTTAACAAAAACTTTACAGACTTTGGAAAATACAAAAATGGGTCATCAGTCCCCCCTTCCTCCACCCCAAGTCCCTCTGGACCTGGTCCCCTTCCCCCCAAATTTCATCTTAGACTAGTAACTAGGAATGAGGTATTTGCCCTGCTCAAGAAAATAAAATCCAGTGGTTCAGCGGGCCTTAACAAACTGGAACCTTGGCTACTAAAAGCAGCTGCCTCGGCAATAGTGTCCCCAGTTACCATGGTATTCAACTAAGATGCTAATCTTTACTTGTTGGTCAAATACTAGGGAAGTGGAAAGAAGCAGTCATAGTCCCTGTCCACAAAGGTGGTCTCAGGGAATGAACAGGCAACTACAGGCCTATTTCTCTCCTCTGTATCCTGGCAAAGGTTCAGGAAAGGCTGGTGTATAACCAGCTGAGAGATTATCTCAAACTGCATTATCAATTATCTGATCAGCAGCATGGTTTTAGAAGCAACCACGGCACAGATACTGCGTTACTTAAGTTTACTATGGATGTACTACAGACACTCAATAATGGCACCCCCACAGGGGTCATTTTTATAGGCTTAACCGGGGCCTTTGATTTGGTTAGTCATGAACTTCTCATCAGAAAGCTAAAAAAATTGTGGTCATGACTTCCACTCGCTCACCTGGTTCACCCATTATCTCTCTCACAGAACCCAAGCTGTCAGATGGAGAGGTGCCATATCTGCCAATTGCAGATGTTGTACCTCAGGGGCTATATATTAGGCCATCTGTTGTCTTCATTATTTATCACTGACCTGGGCAATAACTGTGGCAGCAGTCAACTCCTACTGTATGGGGATGATGCTGTCCTTTGTGGGAGCTCTCGTGACACCCTGGCACTCAACACCCAATTGCAAAAGGACATTGTAAGCCTTGAAAAGTGGATCCAGTCAAACTGGTACTAAATGTTAAAGAGACAAAGGCTGTATTATTTGGATCCAAACAACTTGGCCCTATTAGAAGACACCTGCTCCCCCTCACAACCTCCTCGTGGCTTACTATTGAGGTTCGGGATACGGTAAAATACCTTGGTGTATTACTCAATCAAGGCTTCACCTTTAAGACACAGGTAGATCAGATTACCCTAACTGTCCACCAAAAATTGGGTGTACCATGTAGACTGAACTGCCACTTCACCTCAGACTCCAGACTAGCAATAGCAAATAGTATCCTGTTTCCTAAACTCACATATACTACGCCTGTCTTACAGTCCCTAAGTAAGTCTGAAACAAACGGGTTAGCGTTACTGTATCACAAAACTGTGCGCTTTACAATGATGTCCCTTCCTAGGAAGCACCATTGTGATTTTCTGGCCTCCCTAAACTGGCCTTCACTAACTAGTCAATTCCAGTACCCTCTATTAACCATGGTGTATAAACTGTTATATTTATCCGCTCCCCCTAGTCTTAATGGTCTCCTTGTCCCTAAGCGCTCATGCAGGCTGCTCCATACCTCTAACAAAAAGTTGCGTGAGATGTCCAGGATTAGATCTGCAAGGGGGAACAAATCCTTTGCTTACTCAGCCCCATGTCTTTGGAATGCCCTACCAGAGGACTTGCAATTGTCTAGCTCCTTGGACAGTTTTAGAAAGGGCCTAAAATCCAATCTACTTGAACGTTGCCTATGTTCTTGCCTTCACTTATTGCCTTGCTTAAGTTACTTAAGGTCCCCATGGATGCATGATCCAGATACTGGAATGGTCTTTGACCTATCTGAATAACCTGCCACTGAATATATTCTGTTACAGTGTCTGTCCCAGATGTTGTGAACCTGTATGGCACTTGCTTGCTCCATAATTTCCGCATTGTGTTTCCCTCATGTTACGTGTCCTTCTAGCCTAGGATTATACAATGTTTTATATCACCAAATTGTTATTGTTCTATGTAGAGTAATTAACCCAGCCATTGTCTGGCATTTGTGAATTGTGTTTCTAGCATATTATTCCTCCTTTTATATTTGATGTTCTGTTTATTCAATTGTTATGTATGTAATTAATCCCAGGTCACCCCTGAAAAAGGGACTTCGAGTTCCAGTGGGCTTACCCGGTTATCAAGAATTAAATAAGTAAATATCTATAGTGAGGGAATTTACTGTAGATAGATTTTACAAAGGGCTCTTAGTTTTTAATCATAGCATAATTATTTTTGTAACACCAAAGATTGACCTGATACAGCCGTCCCTTCTTTTTTGTCCATCTCCCTTTTCTGCCCCCTCCCCCCCAAGTTGGCACTTTTGTTTATACTCAGTGATTCAATACTGGTTGAAAGGGGACATCACGGTCAGCAGGGTGTTGGAGGGACTAAGAGCCCTGTGAGTTGATAAGGTACCCGGACCAGATGGCATACACCCCAGGGTTCTGAAGGAGTTGGTGGACATCCTATCAGAGCCACTTGTAGACCTGTTCCACTCTTCTCTGGGGACTGGATGTGTGCCACAGGACTGGAAGATGGCACATGTGGTACCCCTACACAAAAGTGGACCCAAGGATGAACCAGGCAACTATAGACCAGTCAGTCTTACATCTACTGTAGAGAAACTGATGGAGACAATGCTGAAGGAAAGGTTAGTAACCTTTCTGGAGGTGAATGGACTCCAGGACAAGAGCCAGCATGGGTTTGTCTCAGGCAGATACTGCCAGACAAACCTGGTTGACTTTTATGACTCGGTCACCAGGGCACTAAACAGAGGCTAAGCAGTGGATGTCCTGTACCTGGACTTTAGCAAGGCCTTTGCTTCCATGCCACACAGGAGGCTGTTTAGCAAACTGATTTACAAGGGAGTAGGGGAGAAATTAGTGGACTGGGTAAAAACTGGCACCAGGACAGACAGCAGAGAGGGTTGGTGGAAGGGAAACACTCTTCTCCAAGAGATGTAACCAGTGGAGTGTCACAGGGCGTGGTCCTGGGTCCAGTGTTGTTCAACATATTTATAGCAGACATCTTGCATGACATTAAGAACAAGGTCAGCCTTTGTGCAGATGACATGATGATCGGGGCAGTGGTGTGGATGATGCAGAAGGGTGGCAAGGACTGCAGGGGATCTGGCTGAACTTGAACAGTGGTCGGAAACTTGGCAGTTGGGGTTTAAGAGTGCAAAGTCATGCATTGGGAGCAGGAAACCCGAGAAATTGTTATTGGTTGGGTGGGGTACAGTTGTCCACTACAGAGAAGGAAAAAGATCTGGGGGTGCTGATAACTGGGAAAATGAACCACTCAGCACAGTGTAGAAAAGCAGCAGCCAAAGCTAACAAGATGCTGTGGTGTATAGCAAGAGGGATCACCTCCAGGCAAGGAGAGGTCATCCTGCCATTGTACAGATCGCTGGTGAGGCCCCATATGGAGTACTGCATGCAGTACTGACATTCCTACTTGAAGAAAGATATCAAATTGCTGGAAGGGGTTCAATGCAGAGCAACCAAGATGATCTGTGGACTGGAGGAAAAGCCATACGAGGAGAGACTGAGCATACTTAGCATGTATTCCCTGGAGGATCAGAGGGATGGGGAGACATGATAGAAACCTTCAAATATATGAGGGGCATGAATAAGGTCGACACAGGTAGCATTCTTAAGCACAGGGAAGGGAGGGACACTAGAGGGCATAGTTTGAAGCTGGAGAGAGGTAGATTCAGGGGGGAAATGAGAAGGCATTACTTTACAGAAAGAGTGGTGAAAGGGTGGAACACCATGACAGGTGAGGTGGTGTCCTTAACATCAGTGGGAGGTTTTAAGAGGGGGTGGGACAGGGTTAAGAGGATGTTCACAAAGAGGGCAAAGGAGGGGGTGGGGTCAGCAAGCAGGGCATGACCTTGAAGGAGAGGGTGGGGGAGGGAGGCGGCTACAGTGTAATTGACTTCTAGCTGCACACTTGAGTAGGCTTGATAGACCATATGACCTGTATCTGCTGGCAGTTTTTGTATGTTCGTAGCACACACTACGTTACAAGCACCACCCTCTGATGAAGCCTTGAAGAAGGCAAATGCACATGGGGGTAGTCTTTATCTTGTGTTTTGTGGGCAGTTTGCAGCAATAAATTTCACTGCACCAGCACTTTGGTGTGAGCATCTGAGCTTTCAGTTTTCTGAGGCCATGATCAAGGCCTTAAGCCTATCCTTGGATCTGTCCTGCTGGTCTTGAATCAATTCGGCTACCATACGCTGCACCGTCTCTAGCCAGTCTTTTTCTTTTCTTGGGTGGGGGCTCCAGAACTGGGTACTGTGTTTATTTATTTATTCGTTTACAGGGTGGGTGCTCTGATCCCAGGGACCATTTTCAGGCACGACCCAGGCCACTTAGGCGGCATATCAAATGACAATACACAGTTTCTTTACAAGTACAGTGGGGAGGAGAACAGTCTCCAAGTTACAGCACAGACAAAGAAGATACAATAGCAGTATAACAGATTCTAGATGGCACCTCACTGGTGATCTAGTTCATGATTCTAGAGTACCACCACTTTTATAGTACATGTGTAAACAATGTCATAGGGCAGTGATATAGCTGTAGACTATAGTGAGGTACTGGAGCCCAATTTGAGCGTATCAGCAGATTTGGAGATAGAGTAACAAAGTAGTTTTCAAATGTCATTTTAACCCATTGTCATCGTTTCTTGTATCTGTGCTCTTCTGGGGCTCCACTCAGAGTATAATATGCAGTATACAAAAGGACCCTGAAACAAATAAAAGCAAATACTGTAATTAACAAACCAACAGCTCAATATGTTACAATAAGCAGCATGACACACAGATTCTATGCCAGAAATCAGTATTCCAAATGACTACCACATGCCTCCACAAAGGTGGAATTTCAGCAACCTTTTGGATTTACTGGGTAGAGGCTGCACTTACTCTCTGGTCTGGACATTCCAAACTCCTGGGCCTGTCTCTAAAAAGGCTTATCTCCTACAGACTTCAACCAGCGCACACAAATTATTATGAAGAGACTGTCTTTGTAGAACCGAAGTTGCTGAGCAGGGCAGTACCACCCCAAGGGACCTTCAATCTATGAAAAGCCTCACTCATTCCATGCAAGGCCCTGAAAACCAATAGGAGACTGACCATCTTGATGTCTGGTAGCTGGGAAACTTCACAGCAGGACTCTGATGTGAACACCCAGAGGCCCCCAGTCCTGTTGGAGATAAAATAAGTAAGCGTCCAACCCAGGCACAGAGAATATTATATCTGAAGGAATTGCCATGGGGTTGGGGGAGGGTGTGCACCAAATTCTCCATTTGAATTGATGTATGCAAAAAAGCAGTCGCACCTGTAATGAAAAATCCATTTAAAGTTTGTGAATGAGCAATGGCTGAGCTACCAATTTTGTGTTCGACACTACGGAAACAAGTATATATATGTACAGTTTATGAGATGTTTTGAATGTATTAATGTTTTGATTTCTTATTTTGTTTAATTTTGTTTTTATTTTGTTTAATTTTAAATAAAATTCCCATGCTCTTTTTGAAATCCAATTGTAGAAATGAAAAGTGTGACTCTCACTGGGATTTGAACACAGGACTTCAGCAATCCGTGCTTTAGCTCTTAACCAACTGAGCTATGAGAGTTCAGTCAATTAAGGTCCCTGAGTTTTCCCATGCTAATCATACATACATTCCTTTCTGGTGTTGCAATGAGCAAACAGGAAGTCTTTTTACAGACTCAAATAACTCCTCCTCAATCTCTCCCAAGTGCAGTATATGCCACTGCGAAGCAAAGTTAGAAATCCAGTTGTACCCTTTTTGAGACATGCCATCATAACTTTAACGTTCTCTGAACAACCACCAGAAAAGGCAGCTAGGATCTCTTTTAACATCTCAACCAATGGATGGAATATCTCAACAGTACAGCATCCCCCTAGCACTGCATTCAGGTGCCATCATTTATAGTCTAAGTCCAATCCCAGTGAGGGACAAGATCCTTACCTTCAGTGGTTCCTCGCATTTACAGTTTAAGCCACATCACTTCTTAGGTCTTCAATATATGAGCCCCTCCTCTTCCAGACCCTTTCAGCATGCAACACCTACAATACAGTTTATATTAAACTTTTAGTGAAACTAGTTCACTACCTGTTAGCATGTCAGCTGTTAAGACTGCATAGGACATATTTTGTCAATGATATCATGTTGCTGAGGGGTAAAATAACAAATCAGCTAGTCAGACCCATTGCCCTCACATTGCACTATAAGTTTAATGTGAACTGCACTGTATCTCCCCTACCTGACCCTCAATGTGCGTTTCTCCCATTTCAGTGTAGCTAGCACTTACTCCATGAGAGGAAGTAGGATGCAGTTGCAGTGTGGCCACAAGGGAAAAGGGGGGGCATATCCATTTACCTGATGGACATAGGCAGCCATCCAATTGGTCCATCACTCTGCTAGAGGTGAGGGTCCTTTTGTTCTGCCCCACCTCCCAGTCTGAATGGTTACAAGCTCATGTCTGTACTGGGAGGATGCCTGATGCTTCCTGGTCACATGTACATCGACTGTATCTCCATCACATTTACCCTGGGTGTCGCTAAGAAAAGGCACAAGGAATCCTTCGTCTTCCAGGAGGAGAGTGTCCACACACTCTATGTCCTCATTGCCAGTCTTCTCTCCAGATGTCACAGGCTCGGGACATGAATGCAGGTCACCAGCAAGCCAAAGCAGTCTCCCACCACAGAGATGACCTAGGTCTGTCTCCATACTACACCCCTTCCTAAAGCCAGATTGGGTGACATGTAAGATGTTATAATTCTCCAGGTGCAACTGAATTGTGGCCACCTTGTCTGGAAGCAAAGAGTTTGTTCTTGCTAGCAGAGCAAGGAGGCAGCTGACGGAAGAAACTAGAACATTTCTGCTAAAACATTTCTAACTAGGGGTAAGTAGCCAGACACTTTATTAGAAGCACAGAGTCTGCCAGGTAAACTGGGTCTTACAGTCGATATTACAAAAAACAGTAGTTATCTATGTGCTAGTCTGAGTTGGGGGAAGGTAGCTGAGAATGTTTCTTGTTGCTATCTTGGTGAGTATAGCTATGAAATGGAGGGTGTGGCTTAGGCAGAAGTGAGCCAGTTGTCTTCATTTCCTGTTTCTAGCCTTCTTACAAGAGCACTATAAAAAGAACTCCCTCCAGTCATGTTCCATTCATATTCGCGTCCCATCACGTGAGTGGAACAGTATAGGAGTGAAACAGGATTAGTGACTTAGGCAACAGCAGGCACACATGGAACTCTGCCAGTTCACTAAGGTAAGGTACTTTACCTGTTTACTTGTTGCTGCCTGAGTACAAGAGCACTGAAGGAAGATAAGTGGGTAATGAAAGGGAGGAAACAAGCTATACAAGCAGTAAGTACCTGTTGAGTGAGAAAGAGAAAACACGCTATCATGGGTAAAGGTACAAAGAGGTTAAAGTAAAGCAAGAAAGGAGAAACCTAGAAACACCCTATCTAAGGTAAAGGTACAAAGTAAATTCCTGAAAAAAAGTAGAGTGAATGGGAATTTGGGGAGTAGGGCAATACAGTGAAGCTGCAGTTTTCAGAGAACTTTTGAAAACTGAGGTGCTACCCCATCTGCACGCATCTCTCTGGGCTGAGGGAGGAGGAGGTCACTGTACTCCAGGCCAAGTTGTCTAGGATTCAGGAGACCTCTGCTCCAACCCAGAGGCTACCAAGACTACCACCAATGTCCCAGAGTATGCCTAGGAGAAGGAGGACTGTGGTGGGCTTTGTGAGAGGTGGCAGATTAGGGGCACATTCCTCAGCCTGTGCAACTATGGAACTCATTGCTGCTCTTTCAGGATGGGACTGCTGGCAGATGGCACCCTTAGTAGTGGTCAGGGAGGATGTGGGGGGCCCTCTGTACGATAGGCCCCAAGGTGGCAGGTAGAGGCCCTAAGTAGAGGAGAAAGCAACTTCTGGTGGATGACTCGATCTTTAGGTGGGTAGATTTGAAAACAGGAACGGAGGGAAAGAGGAAGGTGAGGTGCCTACCTGTCGCCACTGCTTGGAGAGATGGAAAGTGAATCCTAAGAATTACTTGGGCAGTGGGGAGGAGAGGTAACTGAATGTTATTGTCCTGCTGTGGACTAATGACCTGGCTAGATATGGGGCTGGGACTGAGAAAGGGGATTTTAGGGAGTTGGGAAGGGGTCTTAGGCAGGTAGCACACTCAGTGGCTTTTTTGTTAAGGTGCTGACTGTCTACAGCCAAGAGGAGGATAGGGTTCTCCACACCAGGAGCTTCAGCTCAAGGTTGAAGGAATAGTGCAGAGAAGAGGGATTTGGTTATATTGGGTACCAGGGACCTGGAGGGATCTGGGCCTATACAAGGGTGACAGCCTGCATCTGTCTTATCAGGGAACTGCAGTCCTCAGTGGACAGTTTAAATGATACTTTGATGAACATTTAAAATTGCTAAGGGGTGTAGAGGAAGAAAAAAAGTAAAAGTAAACTGTGACCCCCTCATGGATTGAAGCAGAGAGAAAGGAGGACCTGAGATGAGGAAAATCTCGCCTGGTGCAAAATAAACTAAAAAGATGTGTGGTAGAAACCAAAGGGAATGGGAACAGCAACTGTAAAAAGACAGGGGAAAGGAAGCAGGGCGAAAATGAAAAATGGGGGCGTATCAAGCAGAGTAGAAACAAAGTGCAGAAGGCCATGTGTGCAAACGTAAAAAATCTATGAAACAAAATTCCAGACCTAGAGGCCATCATGGCAGAAGCAGACCTGGATATTGTGGCTGTTGTTGAGTAATGGTGGACAACAAACCAGGACTGGGACATGGCCGTACCAGGCTATACTCAGCTCAGGAAAGATATGGTAGGAAGGAAGGGGTGTGGTGCTGTATGTAAGAGACGGTATCAATGCAAAGAAGACACAATGAATACAGGTGAGAATAGGAGGAGGGAGTTGAAGGTACTGTGTGTCTCCCCCTGGAAACAGGAACCAGAGCCACCATTTGCACTGGCATGATCTACAGGCCTCCAGCACAGAGAGAAAAACTGGATATGACACTGGTGTAAGCCATTAGCACAATGGTAGAAAAGGTGAGGTGCTGTTGGTGGGGGACTTCAATCTGCAAGATATGGATTGGAGCCACCTCTTCAGCTAGAAGTAGGGGCATCCTAGACTCCCTGCGGGGGGCATTTCTCAGGCAGCTAGTCAGAGAGCCTTGATGGGGCAATACTGGGCCTGCTGCTCACAAACAGGGAAGGTATTGCAGATGTCAAGGTGGGAGACCCCCTGGGGACCAGCGATCATCATACGGTGTGGTTCAACATAATGATGGTAGATGAAGAAACCACACAAGGATGAGGGTTCTGGACTTCAGTAAGGCAGATTTTTTAAATATGGATGAATGTCTCAAAGACGACCTAAGAGGGAGGGATAACCTGGGTGGGGTGGAGTAACAGTGAGCTAAGTTAAGGGAAGGCATAGTGAAGTCAACAAAACAACTTTGAAAAGGAATTAAGCAAAAGTAGGAGAAAAAAGAGGCTGCAATGGTTCTCAAATGGTGTGGTGGTAAAGCTACAGGCTAAAAGGGTAGCATTCAGAAGGTATGAAGGGATGCAGAGGGAAGATGATAGGGAGGTGTGTCAGGAGAAGCAGAGGAAAGCAGGGAAAGCGGTGAGGAGTGCAAAGATGCAAACTGAGGAAAGAACAGGCAAAGGGGTAGCTAAAGGGGACAAAACCCTTTATAGGTGCTTAAAGAGCAGCTGACACATTTCTACGATTTGGGCAGACAACTCATTCCAGGGAGCTGCCAATTATTGCCTGCCTGATAAGCTAAATAAGCTAGCTGGAACTTTTTTTTTATTAAAGTTTAATCTATTAAAGCACCCCGGCCACAGTTCACCTGGAGCACCCCTGACCTTGAGGAGTCAGGGGGACAACTGATCCAGGCAGTCCTAATGCATGGGAGTGGATTTTGCTTTGGTACCAGCATGCAGGGAAGCCCAATGAACCCAGCACACGTGGAGACATGCAGCCACTCCAGGCTTCCTGTTGATGTCCTTGCCCTCCCCTTCCATAGCACCCTGGACTGTACTGCTGGCCTTGGTCACCAGGTGGCAGTAATGCAGCAGTTGCAACATCCCTTCCCCTGGAGGAGAGCAGCCCTTAGAGCACTCAGTCATCCTCCCCCCGGCTGGCCCTCCAGTGAACAAGGCTCATTCCCGAACCCCGATCGCCAGCATCACAGGTGGTAACTACTGCGGCACCAGCAGGCCAGCCCCTTGAACTTATTTTAAATAGTGTAAATGAAGTACTTTTACCTTGTTTTGCTTGGCTAGTAACTTCTGCATACGAGCTGAGCAATCACCTAGAGCTGCAGCCCCACTCCGAAAAGCAGCACTTTGATGACACGAGGTAGGGGACAGGGCTACAGGTGCACTATGTAGTTATTAATAGGATTGGGGAGGGGACTGCCTATATGTACTATGAATATCTTTGCCGGCAGTTCTACATGTATGGGGTAGTATACCACATGTACAGTATACACTAGCACCATACATGTATGTTGTCAAGGCACAGGTGATTCATGTGGGTTATATCTGGAGTGCCTTTCGGCTTCTCCGATATAACTTCACTTTTTTTGCTCAGTCTCGTGAACATGGCTTTCACCGAGACCTTTGGAGACTGGCAGTTTTTTCAAGTTGTCAACTAATTGAGCTAGGTTAGGGACAACAACACAGACGGTTGGAAAAGAGACCTTTGTGTTATGGTTTATACCACCTGCCACAATTATACTAATTTGACACTTGACTGACCAAGACTATGTGAACTCAATCCAGGCAGGCTGCTGTGTTCCTTAAAATCTAAAGTTTCTTTGTGGGCATGTTTATTTGTTAGTGGACCATAAGTCCTTATAGTTTTTTTTTATATATTTTTATATAAATATTTACTTTAAAACTATTTGTTTGTGTGTGCCTGTGGCAGTTATATATCTTGCACCAGTGTCTTTTATTAAAATTCTTAATACTCCAGCATATTTCTAAGATTGTCTTGTTCCAAACTCAGTACTCTGAATTTGATAATATGTGGAGAATGAAAGCCAAATTCAGGATTCATGCAGTAGTGTAGCAAATTCCCAGAGGGCCTGGGTGCAAGGGTATGTTATAGGGCCCTCCTGTTTTGAATAGACATCAAAATTATGATTTGGGCCCCTCAAACCTCATGGGCCCAGGAGCGACTGCACCCCCTGCACCCTTGTAGCTACTCCCCTGGATTCATGATAAAATATGTTTACTTTTGACAACAATCATTTTAAAGCTTAAAAGGCAGTTTTGACAGTAAATCAATGGACACTCACAATTTTTATAAGTGTAATCACAGTTTTTGACTGTCTAAGGAAACAATGTTGATAAGGCAGTTGGTAATAGTGAAATAAATGAATTTGTGGCAAGTCTTAAAGTCACAGTCAATTTCTTAAGTTGCCCACATGGGCAACATCTATAAAATTATTTTAATTTTTTTAGAAATAAATATTCAGTTACACAACTAAAATCACATTTCCTAAAGTGTCTATAAAACTAGTGCGTAACAAGGCAAGTTTCTTTTGGCATGTAGATAGACAAACACAGGATTGTAAATTACATCACATCTTAAAATATTTCTATCATTTTTCTGAACAATAGTACAAACAGAAAACAATACTTCCTGTGTTGACTAAGGTAGTCACCGACAGGAATAAAATAGAAGCCAGATTTGTCAGTCCTAGTTCCGATACCTAGGATGTGGTAACAATACTCACCAGACCTTATACAACCTGATGTCCTCTGAGATCCTGAGAGCAAGGTGACCTGCAGCTATTTCCCTCTGAGTCACCTTCCTTGCTTTAGATTTTTGGGCTCTTAAATATTCTTGCCAAGGCACACAATTGGGAGGTTCTGGATACTTTGATAGTCTTTTGGGTCTTTGCATCCTCTTTGACAACTAGCATTTGTCAATGCCGAATGTTGTCTTGCTGACAGTGGCATTGGAAGTGCAGGAGTTAGACAGATGCATAAAAGGAATGGCAGTGAAGTACGGAAGTGACGCCAACCCCACACCACCCTGAAGAGACTGAGAGGCACTGAGGTGTGCCTTTGGATGTCGGCCATAACGCTCATGCGATTTCACCTCACCCTACCCTGCAGAGTTCAGCAAGTATCAAGTTCTGTCTTGGGGTCCTTGGGCCTTACGCTCACCCAATTTCATATGGAAATACGTTGAGATGGGTGCAGTATAGGAGAATGGGGGTGAACTTTGGGGCCGAAGAGTCCAAGGCACAGTTCAATGCCTGTCAGTGGCTGCAGGGTGGGCAGTGGGGGTGGGGGAGGAATGGAGTGAGCATTAGAACCGACAATCTAAAGTCATGCCCCTGACACCAGTTAGTCTCTACAGTGTGGGACGTTATGGTTAGAAACCCTAACGCCCCGGGCATTTGTTGGTATTTGCACTCCAAATTTCCAGCATGGGATTTTTCTCACCCCACCTCATGAAAGTATTTGGGACCTCTGCTCATGAACAGTGGTACTGTGATTTTGTTAATCTGTCCTGAACATTGATGTCCCACAGTGATTGCGCCATTCTGTGCCAGTAGTTCAAAACCACATTTTGGGCAGGATGTGAGAAAGGACAACTGTACTGTTCTGAAGCAGGTGTGCAAAAATGGCAATGTGTAAAATATGGAGTGAAAATATTAAACATTCTCCAAGTTATGAGCGTGCATGGAAACTGTGCAATGCGTGCTTGTAACACAGTCACTCTGTGGAATTTTCTCACCAAATTTCCCACATAGGCATTTTAGGACCTCCACTCATTAAGACTGTCACAGTGATTTTCTTAATCTGTCCCGAACATTGATTTCCTACAGCAACTGCACCATTGTGCACCGCATGTGCAAAAACACATTTCGTGCAGCATGTGAAAAATAACAATTGTACTGCTCTTAAGAAGGTGTGCAAAAATGGCAATGTTGAAAACTGGAGTGAAAATATTAACAATTCTCAAAGTTAAGAGTGTGCCTGGAAACCGCGCAATGCACGCTCATAAAATAGGCATTTTGTGGAATTTTGTCACCAAATTTTCAACAGGCAGTATAGCCTAGAGATTAGAGTAATGAGCTGTGAATGAGCTTGGTACATTCAGCAGAGCAGATCTGGGACTGATTCTCACAACCTCCAGTTGCGTACTTAAGCAATAATGCATGACAGGGTGTGTGTTGTGCTGGGATACGTCACGCTGGGGTGATTACTCCACAGGCCGCGAGGCCGAAAGCGACTAATCACCCCAGAAGTGATATTATCCCAGCACAACACACACCCTGGAGTGCATTATTGCTAATATACAATGGCTCGTTTGTAAATAAAATAAAAAAATTAGAAAAATATAATTTATTTTTTTATTTTTTATTTGATTTTTGTATGTGGATGTGCACATATGGAAAAAAAAAGTCCAGTTTTTCTCTTTGCACTAGATGGAGCTGTGTGAAGGATGCCGTCTGAGGTGCATAACTGTTGCTGTTTCCTGTGTCTTCCTATGTGAAGAAACTCTTTAAGAACCACCCCCCCAAAAAAAATCTGGCTGCTAAGTTTGTGTTTTTTTTTCTTTATTTTGTGTCCTGCAGTTTCAGTTTAAACGTATAAGACCTTTGTTTTCTGTGGCCAGCGAGGTGTTTGCGGACTGCATGTAGCGTAGTGCTGAAATGGGTAGCCTAGGCGGTGTTACAGGAGTTGGAGCAGATGGACTTACACTCCATGGCTGTACTTGCCTGACAGAAAACAGGCTGCCTGGACTGCAGAAAAAGACGTGGGGCTTGCTTTCGTTCTGAGGTTTGCAGGCGGCAAGTTTACACCACGGCAGTTATGTGTGCACATGCTGTATACAGCAGGCCACAGAAAAGGCAGTTAGAGTTATGGCTTTCTTCTGTTGTAGACACTGTTCGAGTTGGGGGCTTAAAAAAAGAAAGAAATAGCTTCTTGAGCGAATTTGTGGACTCGGAGCAGAGCGACTGCACATGATCTATAGGGTGAAGCTGCTCGTGGCTGTGTTTAAAAAAAAATGCGATCTGGCAGGGCAGCACTTTTCCTCTTCTTGTAGCCTTGTGTTGTTGCTACATGTGTTTTCCTTTTAAACAGTAAAAAGAGAGGAGGATGCTGTCACCCTCAGTTCATCGGTGTGTTGAGAAAAAGGAGATGCGCTGGATTGTAAAGGCAGCGATCTTCCCTGGTCGGTTTCGGTAAGTAACAGGGAAAAATACATGGAGTTGCAATGTGTACCGAGTAAACCACAGTGAAATATTTTGGGGTGGGGAGAGGGATTTTGTTTGTAACAGATACGGTCTTGGCTGGCGGGGTCTGTGACTTGAATGAGCAGTGAGAAGCTGATCTCAAATGTTGCTTTCAGTTGGGGTTATAGATAGGACGGGTACTGATTTTTTCCCCTGTGATTGGGTCAAGTCTGTGCTGGGACTACATCTGTGATGTTGTACTGGGATAACATCACGGGTCTAGCCCTACACTGACCAATCACAGCCAATGATTTTTTCTTGCGATTGTATAATGTGTGATTCTGAACAAGTCACTTAACCGCCCAGTGCTCTCAGGTCACCACTGAAAACAGGCACTTGTGCCTGGTGGGCCTTAACCGGTTACCAAAGACTAAAATAACAAGCACTTGTCAATGCCAAATGTTGATTGCGTTGGTCCATTGAGCTCGCTCACTGCCCCTGTGTCATTCACTCGTTCTGTTTCTCCTGGTGCCACAGGCTGCTGTTTTGTATTGGGATCCTGCTTGCATTTGCACATTTTTCTGCCCAGAAAGAAATCTGCAGCTGTCCCGACGGAGCTCTGTTGAGGTGGGTCACTCCCCCTCTCTCGCTCATTCCATTTCTGCCGGCGCTGTAGGCTGGCCTTTTGTACTGGGCTCCTGCCTCCATTGTCACCTTTTTCTGCCCAAAAAGCAATCTGCAGCAGTCATGATAGAGGTCTGTTGAGCTCGCTCACTCCCCCTCTCTCACTCGCTCGTTGTGTTTCTCCCGGCGCTGCTGGCTGCCCTTTTGTAGTGTGCTTCTGCCTGCATTGGCACCTTTTTCTGTCCACAAAGAAATCTGCAGCTGTCTCAACAGAGCTCCGTTGAGGTCGCGCTCTCCACCTGTGTCACTCGCTCATTCTGTTTCTCCTGGTGCTGCAGGCTGCTCTTTTGTACTGGGCTTCTGCCTGCATTGGCAAGTTTTGATGCCCAAAAAGAGATCTGCAGCTGTCCCGACAGAGCTCCATTGAGGTGGGTCATGCCCCCTCTCTCACTCGCTCATTCTGTTTCTGCTGGCGCTCCAGGCTGCCCTTTTGTACGGGGCTCCCGCCTCTGTTGGCGGCTTCTTCTGTCCACAAAGAAATCTGCAGCAGTCCTGACACAGGTCCATTGAGCTAGCTCACTCCCTCTCTCTCGCTTGTTCCATTTCTGCTGGCGCTGCAGGCTGGTCTTTTGTACTAGGCTCCTGCCTGTGTTGCCGCCTTTTTCTGCCCACAAAGCAATACGCAGCAGTCACGATAGAGGTCTGTTGAGCTCGCTCACCCCCCCCCCCACTCAGTCATTGTGTTTCTCCCAGTGCTGCTGGCTGCCCTTTTGTACTGGGCTTCTGCTTGCATTGGCACCTTTTTCTGCCCACAAAGAAATCCGCAGCTGTCCTGACAGAGCTCTGTTGAGGTCGCTTACTCCGCCTGTCTCACTCACTCATTCTATTTCTCCTGGTGTTGCAGGCTGTCATTTTATAGTGGTCTCCTGCCTTTGTTAGTGCCTTTTTCTGCCCACAAAGAAATCTGCAGCAGTCCCAACAGAGCTCCGTTGAGCTTGCTCACTAACTCCCCCAGTCGCTGGATCCTAATCTGTCCCAAACACTGATTTCCGACAGTGACTGCGGTATTCTGTGCTGGAAGTGCAGAAACACATTTCATCCAGGATGTGAAAAATGACAGCAGTACTGTTCATAAGAAGGTGTGAATAAATGCCAGTGTTGAAAATCTGCCGTGAAAATATTACTAATTTGCAAACTTACAAGGGTGCGTGGAACCTTCACAACACACGCTCGTAACACAGTCATTTTATGGAGTTTCATCACAAAATTTTCAACATAGGCATTTTAGGATCTCTGCTCATGAACAGTGTCAGTGTGATTTTCTTAATATGTCCTGAACACTGATTTCCCACACCGACTGCGCCACTGTGTACCAGAAGAGTGAAAACATATTTCGGCCAGGATGTTAAAAATGACAGCTGCACCTTTCATAAGGAGGTGTGGCAAAAAGGTAATGCTGAAAACCTGGAGTGAAAATATTGCAAAATTACGAAGTTACAAGCCTGAATGGAAACTGTGGAATGCACATTCATAACACACTCATTTTATGGACTTTCGTCACCAAATTTTAAACATAGGCATTTTAGGACCTCTGCTAATGAACAGTGTCACTGTCATTTTCATAATGTGTCCTGAACACAGATTTCCCACAGCGACCACTCTACTCTGTGCTGGAACTGCGAAAAGCACATTTCGTCCAGGATGTGAAAAATGACACCTGTACTGTTCATAAGGAGGTGCAGAAGAATGGCAATGTTGAAAATCTGGAATGAAAATATTATTAATTTGTGAAGTTACAAGCATGCATGCAAACTGCGCAATGCACACTTGTAACACAGTCATTTTATGGAGTATCATCACCAAATTTTGAACACTGGCATTTTAGGACCTCTGCTCATGAACAGTGCTGCTGTCATTTTCTTAATCTATCCTGAACACTGATTTCCCACAGTGACCTTGCTAGTCTGCGCCGGAAGTGCGAAAACACATTTCGACCAGGATGTGGAAAATGACAGCTGTACTGTTCACAAGGAGGTCTGAAAAAATGCCAGTGTTGAAAATCTGGTGTGAAAATATTGCAAATTTGCTAAGTTACGAATGTACGTAGCAACTGCACAATGCGATGTCAGAAACAGTCATTTTTGGGATTTTTCTCACCAAATTTAGTATAGGCTTTTGAGAGCCCAATCATGAACACTGGCACTGTCATTTCAATAATCTGTCCCGAAGGATTCTGTGCAGTGACCGCAAAAATCACCTTCGGGCTGAATAATGCCATGGCAGTGCCAGAATTCAAGAGGAGAGGTCCCAAAAACCCCATGTTGAAAATTTGGTGCCAAAATTCCAAAAAATGCCTGAGATATGCATCAAAGTTGAAAAACCCCTATTAATTCCATTATACAGCTTACCGGCATCTCCTCAGTTCGCAGTCAGCTTTGAAGAGTGCAGACGTGTTCCCGGTCTACCGAAGATCATCGTGCTGGAGGTAAGTATGGGGTGAGGGGTGTGTGGGGAGGCAGGGTGCGCAGTGGGCGGGCGCAGGTTGTGGGATGGGGGCAGGGAGACCGCCAGGGGACCATTTCCTTTTTTACAGGTTAAAAAAGAAAGACATTGCGGGACCGTTTTTTGATTTTACAGGGTCATGTGGCATGCTGGTGTGGGCTCCCAGTGTGCCAACAGATCTTTTTTTGGTGGGGCAGCTGTAGCCAATGGGGGATTGGGCACCCCCATTGGCACACAACAAAATGGGGGGTGTTACATTATGCTGACGGAGATTGGGCACCCCGATCGGCACACAACAAAGGGTGACATTATGCCGACGGGACTGGGCACCTTGTCGGCAGACAGCATAAGCGGGGTTACATAATGCCAACAGGGAGTGGCTACCATCAGCAACATAAACCTAGCACTGAAGCCGACAGGGATTGGGGCCCCTGCCGGCAAACAAAGACGGTGGGGGGGGGGACACATGCTGCCGAGGGGGATTGGGCACCCCCTCTGCAGGGGGGTTAATATTGTTTGTGAAAACTGCAGCAAGCCTCCACCATGTTCACAAACAATATCAGTGTTTCAAGGTTCTGCCCTGAAATGACGAGTTGCTCCCTCATTGCAGCGAATGGCTGATGCTGCAATGACGAGGCGGCCCCTGATTGCAGCAGCTAAAATTTTACAAGTTGGTGGCACACTGGCTGAACTAGTGTCAGCAGCAGCATGCCATGGCATTGGGGGAAGTGGGCCAAGCCTTTAAAGGCTGTGGGGGCACTGGCCACAACAGTGCCGTGTCTCCAAAACCTGCTTCTGGAGAAAGCTGCCGCAATATGTTTCTTGCGCATGCGCACAATCAACGTAAAAATAAAACATGCATTTTGGGACCTCAGCTAATGGACAGTGTCACTGTGATTTTCTTAATCTGTCCAGAACATTGATTTCACACACTGACCACACCATTGTGCGCCACATACGCGAACACACATTTTGGTCGAGATGTGAAAAATGACAGCTGTACCGTTCATAAGGTGGTGTGGTAAAATGGCAATGTTAAAAATCTCGAGTGAAAATATTAAAAATTCCTTAAGTTACGAGAGTGCGTAGGAAATGCACAACACATGCTTGTAACGCAGTCATTTTTTGGAATTGTTTCACCAAATTTGCAGCATAGGGCTTTTGGAAGCCTACCTCATGAACTGTGACACTTTCATTTCATTACTCGATCCTGAAAGATGGTTCCGTACAGTGACCGTGAAATCACCTTTCAGGACCGAATAACAAAATGACAATGACTGAGTTCATGAGGTGGGGTCCCAAGAACCCCATGTTGAACATTTGATGAAAAAATTCCCCAAACTGGCCAAGATATTCACCAAAGTTAAAAAAAAACTATTTATGCCATTATACAGCTTACCGGCATTTCTTCAGTTTGCAGTCGGCTTTGAAGAGCGCAGACGTGTTCCCAGTCCACCAAAGATCATTGAGCTGGCCTCGGGAGGTAAGTATGGGGTGGGGGCATGTGGAGATGGGTGCACAGAGGGTGGGTGCGGGTTGGGGGGGCACAAGAGACTGCAAGGGACTGTTTTTACAGGGAAACATAAAACAGCAACGTGGGACGCTTTGTGCACACTGGAGTGGGCTCCCAGCGTGCCAGCATACCTAGGTGTTTCTTTGGGGTCTGGAGCCAATGGGGAATTGGGCATCCTGTTGGCCATACAGTGTGCTGGGGGACATGAGCACACTGGGGTGGGCTCCCAACGTGCCATCTGGCTTTTTGTTTGGGGGAAGGAGCTGGAGCCGATGGGGAATGAGCACCCCTGTCAGCCACACGGTGTGCTTTTGGGGGGGCAACATGAGTCGAGGGGGATTGGGCACCCCCTTGGCACACAACAGTTTTTTGGGGGAGGGGCACTATGCCAACAGGGAGTGGGCTACCTCATCAGCAAATGAACTGGTGAGGGCAAATGCCAACAGTGGGATTGGGCACCCCCCCCGACATCGGCTGTTATGGGGACTGTGAGAGGCGGACAGCTCCGCCATGTTTATTGTAATGTTACACCAGGGAAGGCATGCCCTGCAATGATGGGGCACTCCCTCATTACAGCGGCTAAATCCTTTCAAGGTGGTAGCACACTTTTGCACTGCTGTCATAGACAGTGTGCAATCTAATTCGTGCCACAGAGCCCAGCCCGAAAAAGCAGTGGTACCATTGGCCACTACAGGGACACACCTCCAAAACCTGCGATTCCAAGTTACTGCAATATGTTTCTTGTGCATGCGCAAGACAACATAAAAATTATTAATTGTGGAAATCTGCTAGTAATTAAAAAGGCTTCTATCTAATATAATGGGTTTGCTTGGGGCTGTAATCTTAATTTGGCGTCATCACATTTAAACAAAACATGGCCAATATATTACAATATATTAAAATATTAGATAGTATCATTAAGTAGCATTAGTGCTTTTTCAAGCATGGTACCCAGTCTAGGAGTGTGAACACCTGGCCACTCATGTGGTCAGTTGTTTACTCAGCAGGGGCATAGTTGACTACTACTATGGTAAGTTATAGCTCAGAGGACAGGGTTGACTGCTTGTGACCGCTCAGGCGGTTACTGTTTTACATTGTAGGATAGGGCTGATCTTCTACTAACCCCTTGCAGCTAGACTATGTAGACATAAATAGACTATCTTATAGGCACCATAGGAAAGTACCTAAGAAGATCACGCTCAGGCCTCATGAAGACATAAGCTGCCTGGTAGTTACTAATATGCTCTCATAAGAAGTTACAGAAAAAAATAATCATTCAAGTTTTCTAGTTTGAAGCACTTATAGGTTACAAGTTGTTAATCATTCAATACTTAGATTAAATGCTCCCAAAGCCATTGATAAGTATCAGGTTACAGATGATTAATCAGTTAATATAAAATCAAAACATGTGTGAATCCATTTGCGGGCTACAAACTATTAATCAGAACAAAATCAAACTTTTATAATTATGATTATTAGTCAAGTAAAAGACAAGCTAAAGCTTAAACATTTTGGCCTAGTTACTGTCACGTTCTTAAAATCCAGAGTATGGAATGTTCTCAGCAATCCACTCATACAGTATTGTCTCTTCTTCTGGTGACATGTATTCATTGACTGGGGGGCAGTTGGTCAGTCAACCCTGGATCATTTTCCAACCATGGGACATAAGGGCTTAGTGGCACAGGTGGGTTAAGTGAGACAGGTGCAGGCTGTGGGCCATTCAGGACTGGATCTGGAATTAAATGGTTTTGAGGTGTCAGATTAAATAGGTCAGGTGGAACTGGCGGTATAGGCAGAACTGGTGTGGTCTGCGAGATGGGACTGCATGCAGAACACAGGTCAAGAAGCACAGGAAAACCAGGAGCAGTTGCAGAATTCACCAAAAATATTTGTTTACAGTATCAGTAACATATTAAATAAACTTGTTCAGAATTACTATGTACAGAGGAGAAATGAATTAGTTTTTTCTTTCAGTCTGTGTCCTTTTTTTTTTCTAATCTCTCTTGCAGTTGCAGCTTAGCTCTTTTATAAATCTTTTCATCCCTCATTATTAGCAAGCATCCTGTTCTTCTAAGTTTCAGGAGCTGCTAGAACACATTGTGCCTGAGCTGAGGCCCCTTCTGCAGCTTTTGCAAAAGGCTGGAAGATTTGCACTTAGGTAACCTCTAGAGTTTATAATAGCTTTCTGCAATCATCTAAAATTATAACTATATACATTTCAAGAGAAATACTATACATTTTCCTAACAAAAGGGATCCCAGCATCAGTTAATTTCCACAAAATGAGCTGCATATATTTTTATGTCAGCAAGTATGCAAGGGAGAAAAAGAGAGACAGCAAGGGGAGACTGAGAAACAGTGAGAGGCAAAGAATTGCTAGACTGTTTGGGTTGATCAAGTCCGAGGTCTCACAGGAAAATTTGGTTGCACAACCTGACAGAGAGGAGACAGAAAAGGACAGATCCTTGCATTTAAACACTTTCTCCAACAAATGCGACAGGGTCCTACTCCACCCTGTCACAATGTAGAACTGCCAGCAAAGATAACCATAGTACATTTAGACAGCCCCCTTCCCATCCTATTAATAACTACATAGAGAGCTACATGGAGCATCTGCAGCTCCATCCCCTACCTCGCATCATCAAAGTGCTGTTTTTTTGGGTGGGGCTGCAGCGCTCGGCAATCACTCGGCTCATACGCAGAAGTTACAAGCCAAGCAAAATAAGATAAAATGAATATCTTTACACTATTTAAAAATACATTCAACTGGCTCATTAAGCTTATCGGGCAGGCAATTCCCTGGAATAAGTTGCCTGCCCAAATCATGTCAGTGGCTCTTTAAGTGAAAAGAGGAAGATAAAAGAGAGAGATTGTGAGGTTAAACAGGGCAGGGGACTGTGCAAGGGGGATGGGGAAAAAAAAAGCAGATATCCTGAATAAATACTTTTGTTCAGTCTTCACAGTGGAAAAGGAAGGGAATGGGCCACATACTGGGGGGGGTAGACTAAAGTCCATTTACAGAGGAAAGAGTCCTGAAGGGACTCACAAATGTGAAAGTGGACAAAGCTATGGGGCCAGATGGGGTACACCCAAGGGTATTGAGGGAGCTCAGTGAGGTACTGGCTGCACCTCTGACAGCCCTATTCAACAACTCTCTGAAAATAACAGCGGTTCCGGAGGAATGAAGGAGGGAAGATGCAGTCCCACTTATGAAGCGGGAAAAAAGTGGTAACATAGTAGTTGTCTGCAGAAAAAGACCGGTCTGGTCTTAAAAATTTTTTTTACCTATTGTACTGCTGCAGACCCTCCTTGATCTGCAGCCTTTGTCCCTCCCCCCGGCCGTATTTCTAATATCCACCTGTGTTTATCCCATGCATGCTTGAATCCTGCTACCATGTTGGTACCTACCACCTTTACTGCTAGTGTGTTCTGGGTGTCCACCACCCTTTCCATGTAGAAGTAGTTTCTCACATTATCTCTCCCCCTTTCCAACCTCAAATAATTCCCTCTTGTCTTTGAGCATCCCTTTCTATGTAGTATGCTACCATCCTGTACCTTATTGATGCCGATGAGGTATTTGAATGTCTCTATCACATCTCCCCTTTCCCTTCTATCCTCAAGAGAGTACATATTCAATTCCTTGAGTCTTTTCTCATAGCTTTTCTGATGTATGCCATGCACCATCTTGGTTGCCCTCCTCTGTATCACCTCCACCTGGTCAATGTCCTTCTTGAGATGGGGTCTCCAGAACTGGACACAGTACTCCAAGTGGGACCTCACTATTGACGTATACAGAGGCAGTACCATCTCCCTCCTCCTGCTTGTTATACCTCTCCCAATGCACCACAGCATTCTAGTAGCGTTTCCTACTGTTTTTTCACACTGTTTTGCCACTTTGAGGTTATCAGATATTATGACTCCCCAGGTCTCTTTCCTGCTTTGTGATTGTCACCTCCTCTTCCCCCAGATGGTACGTTGCCTTTGGGTTCTTATGCCCTATGTGCATAGTCTTGCACTTTTTTTGCACTGAAGCCCAGCTTCCATACCCTTGACCACTCTTTCAGTTTCTTCAGTACATTTCTCGTTCTATCTCCCCACCCTTCTGTGTTCACTCTGTTTCAGATTTTTGTGTCATCTGTGAACAGGCATACTTTCACTTCTAGTCCTTCAGCGATGTCGCTAATGAAGACATTGAAGAGTACTGGTCCCAGAACTGACTCCTGTGGCACCCCGCTGGTCACACTCCCCTCCAAATGAGGATAAGTTTTCCTCAGGGAGCTTCATTCTATTGAGTTATAGCTGTGGTTTGATGTATTTTTGTGCAAAACTTGAGTTTTAACATTTTTTATTCTTTGATTGAGAGCCTGCAAATTCTTTGATCGTGAGATTCTTTGATCTCAATCTTTGATTACGAGGGAGGGACTAGATGACCAGATTTGGAGGGTTCAGATAGCCCAATTTTAAAAATTTTTCAAATTAAATACCTGTATCTCGAAAACAGTTTGGTCTTTTAACTTGAAATTTGGAGGGTGCTGATGGGATGTCCTGTAGATGTGACTTATGGTGTTTAGGTGTCAGACAATACATTTTTTGCGGAGATATTGCATGGCGCAGTTTCCATTTTGTGAATAGCATTTTCCATTGTGGTAGTGGCTTTAAATTTATAGGGTAGCTAGCCTTACTACCATGGATGTACTTTTCAGTCATTAGGTGTGTAAAATGTAAACAGGTGTAGAATTCTGACACTCCGACGAATGAAAATCTCAAACTTTCAAATGTTATCGCTCGGAAGCGGTTTGGTCTTTTAAATTGAAATTTGGAGGGTGTTGAGGGGATGTCCTGTATATGTGAATTATGGTATTTAGGTGTTGGAAAATTAATTTGCTGCAGAGATATTGTGTGACACACGTTATGTTTTGCGTACAGCATTTTGCATTGTGGTAGTGGCTTCACATTTATAGGGTACCTAGCCTTACTGCTATCGAGGTAATTTTCAGTAGTTAGGTCCTTGATATGTAAGCAGGTATGGAATTATACCACGCTGATGAATGAAACTTTGTTTTGTTTCAAGATGGTGGGAGCGGGCCCCACGGTCCCACCCATATGCACTTCCATCACTACATATTATATTCAGTACTTGCACTGTTATGTTAAGCTAGAAATTTACAAGTAGGTGGGGGGCCCTGCACTCCCACCAACCTGCGTGACTTTCTACATTTCTATGCTTTCTCAAAAAGTAAGGAAATTCTATGCAAAAAAACTTTGTTAATGCATCATTTAGGGTTAAAACACAAAAAGTAAGGAAATGAGACCTTTAGGGTTGCCCCCTCCCTCCCTCATGTACCCCCCCATCTCCCAAGATTGACAGATGATGGGGTGCATCATTGGGGTTGTGAGGCCAAAATGTCACCCCATTCTTCTTTACTGTGGCTTGTGAATATGATTACGCATGGAATGGGGTGACATTTAGGCATCACAACCCCAATGACACACCCTGTTGTCTGTCAATCTCAGGAGGAGGGGAGGTACAAGGGGGGAAGTGCAACCCTAAAGGTCTCATTTCCTTCCTTTTTGTGTTTTAACCCTAAATGATGCATTAATTAAGTTTTTTGCATATAATATATATCTATATAAATATATATATATATATATATATATATATATATATATGCCTGTAATAGAAATGAAATTAATTAACCCATTTATTTGGGCACTTTGACTCTAATGCTATTCTCAAGTAGGAAATTTTCCTCAAATCATGCTATATTTCACCCCTGTTCATTTATTACATTCTGTATTTATGTTATCTACTAATACTAATAAAATCTTACACAAAATATAGATTATCCCCCTAAAGTTTCATATATTAAAGTAGTCATCTGGTTCCCTACTCGATGGACCATAAGTGACGCTTACGGGAGGGGATAGGCCAGGTCCTAGGCCATAAAGCACACAACCAGAAAATGTGGTTTCTACATCAATTACTATCCCCCAATGGATTTCGATACCTTAGCTGTTGGGTCCAAAGTGCTCCAACCTGTGCATCCAGCTAGGGTTCGCCATAAGGGGTCCAGGTGGTGCACCCCATAGCGCATGCTATCCCGTACTCCACAAAGTGACCCCATTATAGGCATTCACCCTCAACTGTTATGCATACTAGGGTCAAATATAGGTCCCTGCTGCCAAGTCCAAATCCTCCAATCAGATCTTTTCATCTTCTTTATGTCCCAAAATCTGTATCAGCTGAAAGCCATGACTCCATAGCTCTCCCCAACCCGACTCAGGGCCACAGTGACCCCATATAGAGAAAAAACAAGGTTGATATGAATAAACATGCAGGGGTCTTCATACAAAAAGAGGCAACATTTCTTCAATAAATGATTGCCCTGACTAAACATGACCCAAGGTTACTACTAACCATAAATCCTAAATACATGCGGTAAATTCTTAGCAAATAAATAAGCAAATGTTGCAGCTTCTGTACATTACAAACTGAATAACGTGATATACAATATGGTTGTGTGGTATATAAAAATTAAAAACAAGTGGTTATGGTTCAAAACTTCAAACCATATATATAAAGACAACCAAACTGAACCAATCTGCTCCGTTTCCAGGAGTCCTTCTACTATTCCTTCAGCTGTTACCAGCTGAAATCCATTAATAACTGGATACCAAATAATCCACCAGAATCAGGAATAAAGTGCTTTCCGGAAGGAATCACCCCAAAAGGCAAACTCCTCCATCACCATGATAACTTTCTTGCCCTTTCAGAGCCTTATAAGTTAAAAATGTAAAACAGAAAGATGGTATAGAGCTTCCTTCTAAAACCCATACATATTGATGGGTATTTCAGGCTCACACACCTCATTCCCTGAACAGTATTTAGCTGTACAACCTCTCTATATCCCTATAATAAATTTAAGCCAAAGTCAGGAGATAAAGGGAATTCATTTAAAATATGGGGCAAACTCTGACAATACCACTGCATCGTTTTTTTGAGAAGTGCATTTAAGGCTCCCCTAACTTGGGAGTCCATAGATTATAACCAAAAAGACTCCGTTCATTTTATACATATTCAAAATTTCATCAATTATATGCAGAGAAAATTAAAGACCAAAAAATAGCGTCTCAGCAGTCTCCCTTTGTCACTGGGTCAGCATGCCGCTTTTATCAAACTCATACTTCAAGATAGTTTACCTCCGGAAGCCTTGGTAAATAAATTAAAGAATCACAGTACCTCTGGAGCAAGTATTTTATCTCTCTCAAAGAAATATGTGCTAAGGATTTATATAATCCCCAGACAGGGTCTTTTTGCCATGGAGAAAGCTCTGCTCTCAACAGTCCAGAAATATCTTATCCTTAGCACCTTGCGTCTTGCAACCCATGCTGTCCTAAGCGTAATTTCCATCACTTTTCTTCACTTTATCTCAAAGGGGAGCACACCTGCAGATTCAAACACAAAATTTCCCCCACTGAGCACAATAACTTATGGTACATAAAAAAACTCTTCAAGTTCAACCCCCTAGGTAACAGTGGCATACCTTTAAATGCTCAAAACAAGGCTATCAGCGTTGAAGCGTTATACTGATCCCAGTAATCCCAATCAAGAGTCCCAGCTCCACTCCACATCACCGCATACTGAGTGCTCATTCGCCAGGGCTGCAAACTACAAAGCAGGCAGCAACATCTCATATCCTGCTCTGTCAGTGCTTAACACACCGCCAAAATGCCTGACGCTGACCAGGTGGTTGAACCAGCACACCGTGGAACAGTATATCAAAACAGTATCAGCAAAACAGACTAGGTACAAATCTAAATACATTTTCGTTCATCAATTTGAAGGTAGAAACTGAAAACCAGAGCTTTATAAAAGAACTTCAGAGACAGAGTAGCGAGGAGCGGAGCAGTGTTGCAGCCATCTTGCTGCTCCGCCCCTGAAGTAATTGTAGTGAACCACTAAAAAGTGTAAAATCATGCACCTAGGGCATAGAGACCCAGAGACAGAGTACAAAATGGGAGAAGTGGTATTGATGTTCACCAAACAGGAACGGGACCTGGGGTAATTATATCTGATGACCTCAAGGTGGCAAGAGGGTGAGACAGTGCAGTGGGTAGGGCCAGTAGGATGATGGAGTGCATAGGGAGGAGTATCACCAGCATAAAGAGGGAGGTGGTTTTGTCACTGTATAGATTACTGGTGAGACCCCAACTGGAGTATAGTTCTGGAGACCACATCTTAGGAAGGACATGGACAGGGTAGAGGTTATCCAGTGGAGGGCAATTAAAATGATGCAGGGGCTGCATCAGATGCCCTATGAGGAGAGACTAATGGACTTGAATATGTACACCCTGGAAGAGAGAAGGGGGAACATTATAGGAACCTATAAATAAGACACTGGGTTAAATAAGGTACAGGAAGGGAGTATTTTTCAGAGGAAAAGGTGCACAAAAACAAGGGGAAATGCAACAAAGGTAGACTGGGGAACATTTAGGAGAGATGTGAGGAAGTACTTTGTCACTGAAAGAGTAGTGGATTCCTGGATCAGTTTTCCATCAGAGGTGGTGGGGTGAAAACAGTGGTGGGCTTCAAGCATGCAATGGATAGGCACAAAATCTTAGTTGAGAAGTAAGTGGGGGAAGGCCAGAGATCAAGTAGGGTCTTCAGTGATAGGGAGGATAGGCAGGGAAGAATGGGCAGACTGGGCTGACCCATTGGTGCAGGGGTAGGATTTCCTCCTGCTACACTGGCAACCTGGGTTTGAATCCAGATTAGGGCCATCGGAGGGCCAGCCGGGGGTGAGCATCCCAGGGATTGCTCTCCTCCTTTGGGGGTAGAGTGTGTGTCATTAAATGTCTGATGCAAAAGTGCGGACCACTGGTGTAGGCTGGAGGATCCGATGTGACCGGCGCCTGATACATGAGGAGGTGGGATGCACGTCAGGTTCATCCCACTGATGTCATTGCACATCCCGCCTCCTGAGGGGATTAGCATCCACTAAAAATGCTGCCTGTCCCTGGGATGATGCCGCCTCCTGGGGGTAAGCCTATGGAGCCCTGCCAGTCACAATGATGTGACCAGTAACCTGGAACTGTCTCCATGGGGTGGGGTCAAAAAAAAAATGGGCAGACTTGGTGGGCCAAACAGTCCTTATCTGTCATCAGATATCATGTTTCTATGTAAGCTTTTCCAAAAAGGGCTGATTGGATGCTGGGTAGACATTAATAAAATCACCAGGATCAAAAGAAGATTCCTTCAAAATTGATTTCTCAAAGACCCTCTTCAAGGCATCAGGAACCATATGTTAATTCAAAGATGGGGTATTTCTGTTTGTTTGGAAAGCTCTTCAGGAAACTTATATTTTGGAGCATTGGTGTAGCGCTGCTTTAGTTGTGTTTCTATCTTATTAATTCAAAGATGTCCTGATGATAGTTTCCGGTACAGAGAAAGAACTGGAAGGGGACAGGATCAGTTGTGTTCCAGGACAGTAGCTGCTGCTGTTGTTTTCACAGGGTTCTTGTGGATTTTACTTGGTAGGTTGGTTCTTTTCTTTCTTACTTCTAAGGGGCTAGCAGGGTATTGTTTGGGGTGCTGCTGGATGTTTGTAAACTGATTTGGTGGCTGTAAGGGGGGCTCATTTTGTGGAGGGTTTCACTGTGTAACAGGCTGCGCTGGTAGAGCCTATTTCTTCTGATTTAAAACCTATTTGGTGGGATTTGCTTGGGCCTGGTTCTTTGGCTGCTGGGCTTGGAGGGGAGACACAGGGCTGATACACTCTCTCTCGAGTCAGGTGTCTGCCCAAGACCCGCCCTCCCCACCCCTCCCTCTTCAGAAGTCTGCAAATTTATAGGGGAACACCTGCCCTGCAATTGGAGGAAAAGGCTGCAGGTGCAGCTCATGTAATTCTAGCCACTGGGGGTAGAATTTAAAGGCTGGGAGAGAGGAGCTTTCGGAGTTGTTCATTTCCCTTATAAGTTTAATGTGTTGTACTGCACCTAGTAACAGGGTTACTGGTGTACAGTGGGACTGTCTGTAAGATTAGTGGGTGACCTGATTAGGCAGTAGGGGTATCTTGGACTAGGGGGAACCTGGTGGCTCACCCAAGGAAACCTATTTGGAAGGGGATGGAACCACACATCGTTAGGGCTGGCATCTTTGGGAGGGTGGTGGGGTGCACAGGGTGTGGAGCAGCCATGATACTGGACTGGGCTTGGAAGTTCGGTGGTTGCCCAGTGTGCTACCAGCTAGCACAGCTTAGGGAGGAGGTTGCAGGGATTAGGAGAAAGCTGGGGAAGGGGTGGTGTATGGTTGGGGAAGGGGTGGGAATCTCCCAGAGGGTTGCACCAAGCACGGGGGGTGGGGGCATAGGGAAAGGAGTGCAGGAGAATACTCAGGGGTCACATAGGGAACCTGGCAGAGGGGGTGCAAAAGGACACTACCAAGGAAGCAGGCAGGTAACTGGGGGCCCTCACAAAGGGGGGACAGAGGGACAACATTCTCAGGGAAGTAGGCAGATGGCCAGGGCTGGACAGAAGGAAGCAAGGCGGGGAGGTGGATCAGACCTTACACTCAGTAACCGCTTCAATTCTCTTCTGCTCAAGGATGAGGGGGGTGATGTAGCCATGACAGGGGTAGTTAGAGATGGAAAGGGAGTGGGAGTGGGAGGCAGGAGGCAGGGGCCAGATAGCAGGAAGAACAGGGGACCTGGAATGCAGGAGAATGGGGAGCAGTGAATCAAAGCAGGAGGGAAGGGGAAGAGGGAGGAAGCGCAAGGAGAAGGACCAGTTGGGAGGAAAGGTAAGGAGAAGGACCAGAAGTACAAGGAGGATTCAGTAAAGGGAGCTGAGGGTTTAGGCCAGGGAGCATGACTAGAAAGGAGGAACTAAATGGAGACAGGAAGAAAGGGAGGATGAGCCAGGCTAGTTTACAGATGGGGGAAGGACCAGTTGCGAGCAGTGAGGGGGGAATTAGCAAGGAACAGAAGGATACTCAGGAGGAGGAGAGGCATAGGATTGGAGGGGAGGGGGTGGCCATGGTAAATAAGGAGGGGGTGGCATGTGGCACCCAGAAAGGGGGAGGAACATGGAGCCGGCTGGGTGGAGGGGCCTGTAGAAAGGATGAGGGACATGGAAGGGGGGAATGGAGGAAAAGGAGTGGTCAGAGTGCTCCTGCTGGGGGATTCTATGATCAGGGGTATCAAATGGGATAGGGAGGGAGAAGCCTGGCCAGTTAGAACAAGATGCTTCCCTGGACTAACGGTGCACAGGGCTAAGCACGAGGTATATCAGCTGGCAAAGGATTGTGGGGGTTCCCCAGACATACTGGTCCACCTGGGTACAAATGACATTGAGGAAATAGCAAGCTAGAGATACAGGCAAGATTCAGGAGCTCGCAAGGTCTGTCATGACATAGGATGCACAGTTTCCTTCTCAGAAATCCTGCCAGTGCCAAGGCTAGTGGGGAACACAAAGGAAAATTGGGAGATAAACCAGTGGCTCAGGGGTGGTGTGAGGCCAGAGGGTATGGGTTGATGGGGATTGGGGAGACCTGGGAGGATAAGGAGCTGTATGCTGAGATAGACTACATCTCAATTTGGAGCGGAGGGAATCCTTAAGTTGAAAATAGAGGTTCATTGGTGAAAAGTGGGGTTTAAACTGTGAAGGGGGTGGGATGGGAGAAAAGGCTGTCAAGGGGTGCCGATAAAGGAGGACTCTGTCTCCACCCCTGGGACCAGGAGGATTGCAGGAAAAGGCCAACAAGGAAGTGCAGACCAGGGGAAAACAGAATCCCCATGGGAACACAAGCAGGGAAATGGAACTATAGGGAAAGGGTGAAGGTAGTCATAAAATGCCAGGAGCTTGGGCAACAAAATGCCTGAGCTCCAGGCGATGCTAACTGAGGGCAGTGGATGTGGCAGCGGTCACTGAGACTTGGGCCACTGCAAGACATGACTGGGACCTGAACCTGGAGGGATACACTATGTTCAGGAAGGACGGGGGAGGGAGGAGAGGTAGCAATGATAGTCAAAACTGCATTGGCATAGGGAGTAGAGGAGGAGGGAACCGTGGAGGCGATTTGGGTCACCTTGATAACAAGGGGGGCAAGAGGGTAAAAATAGGAGGTGTATAGACCCCTGCCCTGGCAGAGGAGCTGGAGGACAGTCTGGTGGCAGATGTTGGGAGACACTGCAGACTGGGCAGAGGAACGGTGGTGGTGTTGGGGACTTAAACATGCCAGGAACAGACTGGAGACTATGACATCCTCTGTGACCAGGGAACAGAGGTTGTTGGATGTCTTTCAAGACGCGCTCCTAACTCAGCAGGTGAGGGAACCCGACCAGGAGGCACGGGTACTGGATGTGGTCCTGGCAGACAGTGACCAGATTGGGGGCCTGGAGGTAAGGGACCCATTGGCGGGGAGTGACCATGCCACGGTCTGGTTCTGCCTGGACCTAGGAGGGATAGAAGGCTGCACAAAGACGGAAGTAACCGACTTCAGGGGGGCAGATTTTAAGGAAATGGGAAGGATCCTTAAGGAGCATTTGGATGGGATTGGGTCAGACATGGACGCTGATAGTAGGTGGGAAATCATCAGGAGAGGGTGCAGGATGCTACCAGCACCTGTGCAAGAGTAAGACAAATCGGTGGGGCCCAAAACTCCTGTTGGTGGACCAGGGAGGTCCAGGAGGTGGTGTGGGAAAGAAAGCAGCCTATAAGCAATTCAAGTGCTCAAGGAGTGAAAGGAATCGAGGGGAGTACGAGCTGATGGCTAGAAGGGCCACTAGAGTGGTGAGGGCGGCTAAGGCAAGGAAGGAGCAGAACCTGGCCAGGGAAATTAGGAGAGGGAACAAGGGGTTCTTTAGATACATTGGGAAAAACGAAGGGTGAAGGAGTAGATTAGCAGGATTAAATCAGGGAGAGATGGGCACAAGACCCGGGGAGCAGGCTGAGGTACTAATGAGTACTTCACCTCAGTTTTCACAGGGAAAATGGGGTGCTGCATCATACATGGGAGGAGACAGAGATACTGAGGAGGGGGACCCTTACCGATCGGCAGGTCTGGGGAGAGGGAGGCATCACTGGCAGGTGGGGAGGGCTAAGCAGGGAGAAGGTTACCGGAAGTGAAATCACAGCAGAGAGAGTGAGGAAGCCCTCAGCTCCCTTAAGACGGAGAAAGCACCGGGCTGGATAAATTACATCCCAGAGTGCTGAAGGAACTTGCAGATGTCCTGGCAAAACCCCTGGCAGAGCTTTTCACCATCTCTCTGAGGACAGGGTGGGTGCCCCAAGACTGGAAGGTGGTGCAGATAGTGCCTATCCACAAGGGGGGATCAAGGGAGGTGGCAGGGAACTACAGGCCTGTCAGCCTGACCTCGGTGGTGGGCAAGGTGATGGAGGGCATTGTCAAGAAGAGGCTAGGGGGGGACCTGGATAAGTCAGGGTGCCTGGATGATAGACAGCATGGATTCATCCCGGGGAAATCGTGTCAGACAAACCTGGTGGAGTTCTATGACTGGGTGACAAGTGCCTTGGACCTGGGTAGACCAGTGGATGTCCTCTTTCTAGACTTCAGCAAGGCATTTGACTCTGTTCTTCATGTGGCCTGTTGGATAAGCTGGGAGAAATGGGGTGGGGAACCAGATGATTAGATGGATAGGCAATTGGCTCCAGGACCGGACCCAGAGGGTCGAGTTGGTGGGATAGTCTCATCCCCAAGGAGGGTCATTAGTAGGGTCTCACAGGATCAGTCCTTGGGCCTTTTTCTGTTCACGATCGGACATAAGGACAGGAATCAGGAGTGAGATGAGTCTCTTTGCAGATGACTCGAAACTGGGGCGGTGGATGGGGAGGAGGGAGGGTGGCTCTACAGGGGACCTGAGGCTCTGGAAAGATGGTCTAGAAAGTGGAAGCTGAGGTTCAATGCAGGGAAATGCAAGGTACTCCACCTGGGGCCAGAAACCCAGGTCAAGTGTACACCCTGGGAAATGCTAAGGTCTCGATGGCTGAGAGGGACCTGGGGTGGTGGTGGATGTCAAGATGAACAACTCTGAGACTTGTAGGAGGGCAGCAGCCAAGGCCAACATGATGCTGGGATGCATCGCTGGGAATCACCTCAGAAGGAGGAGAGTGATACTCCCTCTGTATAACTGCTTGGTGAGGCCGCACCTTGAGTACTGCATGCAGTTTTGAGGCCACACTAAAGCGGGACATTAACCTCCTGGAGAGGTCCAGAGGAGGGCAACCAAAATGATTTGGGGCTTGGAGGACAGGACCTATGAGAGGCTCGAAGAGCTAAATATGTACACATTGGAAGAGAGAAGGGACCAAGGGGACATGATAGAGGTCTTTAGGTACATGAAGAGGGTAAATAGGGGAGGAACAGTTGGGGTGCTTCGAAGGAAGGAGGAAGGGGCCACTAGAGGGCATGGCTGGAAGCTGGAGGGGGGAAGATTCAGGGGAGAAAGGAGGAGGTGCTACTTCACTGAGAGGGTGGTGGAGCCATGGAATGCACTGCCTAGGGGGCTGGTGGAGGCCGAGACAGTGGAGGGGTTCAAGAGGGGGTGGGACAGGTACAGGGGAAGGGTTCTGGAAGCAAAATCCAATGCAGCAAGAATATCCGGAACTGGGAAGGGAGAAGCCAGAGAAGGCAAGGGGGACAGCAAGGTCAGCACCCAGGTTGAGGACTGACCAAACGAGCAGACACGAAAGACCGTTAGGCCTATTCTGCTGGCATTTTAGTATGTTAGTACAGGGCCCAATAACTTTTTTTTTTTTTATTTAGTTGTTTAACCAGGTATAGCACACTAAGCTGAAAGCTTTTTTACAGGAGCGACCTGGGAGCATAACTTCCCAGCCTTCTTCAGGAACCATGTTGGTTCTGGGTCAAATCCAGCTGTCGGGTATTTGGATGCATCATGGAAAACACCTTGAGCATTTCCAAGGGAGTAACTATCATAAAATCATTGTGAAGTGCAGGGCATTTATCACCTTCAGGGCAATCCCCTCCCTGCATCGTTTCTTCCAGTAGCACATTGAGAAGTCCAAACATTCCATTACTTAGCCTTGATACAAAATGGCAGCTTCAGTGAAACTGAATTAATACTGATAAATGCCATCATATCTCAAATTCACTGAGTCCAGTTTTGAAACTCCTCACAGAGTTACTACAAGGCTCATAGGGTGCAGAAGGGTGCAGACAGACTGGATTTATCTAGCTCAAGAGAATGAAAAATACCCAGCACTGACAGACATCAGATTGTGTTCGAAGATTTATTATAGTACAAGGAGAAAAACAGAAAATCCTGGTGCTTCAAGGCACTCAGCCTCTTCCTCAGGGAATTTATCAGCTCATCCACTACTTTATATTGCTTGGTTGGTCTGCTGTTTGCTGACTCACTTAGGGGGAGACAAAATGTTGCCTCCATAACCAGCTTTGCTATTCCTACAAAAAGATGACCTTAGAGTCAGAATCGTGATATGAGCACACCCTCAACCTGTGCTCCATTGGCATATCTCCTCAACTCCAGTAGTACAGCCAAGAACCACAGCATTCTTCTGGGTATAGAGGAAAGACAAATGTAGAACTGGCGCAATGGTGTTAGGTGCAGAGGAGATACAGTGGTGCTGGCCAGGATGCAATGCAAAATCCTGTGACACTGCATGGCAAAAGGAATTAGCAACCACTGAAATTGCCTTGCTTGCTGCAGTAACTATGCTGCAGTATGGTATTGCATCCTGATGGTGCCATTGTGGCGCAGATATAGATATACTATAGCTATAAACAGAGGTACAGATACAGATACAGATATGGATACAGATACGGATACAGATACAGATACAGATACAGATATAGATATAGATATGGATATAGATATAGATATGGATATCGATACAGATATAGATATACATAGGGGACACATGATGAGCAGGTGTGGGATATGGAAAATATTCTCACTCCTGCAGAGTGAGCTGTGTATTCTCACGAGTGCCGAAGGCATGAATGAAAATACACAGATCACAAGGCAGAAGTGAGAATATTTTCCATATGTCATGATCTGCCCATCATGTTTGAGATTTATACCACAGGGGTGAGAGCTGCAGGAACATTTTTTTCTAAGTCTGTGTGTTTCCTGTTCATTCTGTGTGTGCTGTCAGTGTGAGTGTGAGTGTGAGTGTGTGTGTGTGTGTGTGTGTGTGTGTGTGTGTGTGTTCTGAATGTACTGGGAGTCAGAAACACAGGTGAGTGTGTTTTGCAAAGCTAATTGAGTGAGTTAGAGGCTCAGTGAGAAAGACAAACTGCTGCAGGTAGCACTGAGAAACAGAACCTGCTTTGTAAAAGACTTTCATTTAGAATTCAGGTTGTTTTGACGCTGAGATCAGCACAGTAATGGGCCAGCAATGTTAGAAACACAGTGGAACACAGGTGCAAAGTTAATTGAGTAAGTTGCAGCTTCAGTGAGAAAGAGACACTTTTTCTGAAGCAGTTTCCTTTAGAATGCAAGCTGCAGTGCATTTATCCTCACTGTGGTGACATCAGCAGAGTATGGATAAATGTCGATATCCTCACTCTGCTGATGTCATCAGGATTTATCCTCACTGCAGTGGAAATAACACTGGTTATCCTACTGAGAAAGCTCTCACCCCCGTGGTATAAGTACAGATATATATTTCATCACACCCTCAACTCCTGTTAAGCAGGCATGAAGCATGAGGGGTCAACTTGGTCTAAATTTGCTCCCTTCCAATGGGTGAATTACAATAGTTGTGGCCTCAACATTAAACTGCATGACACTGTGATCAGACCATGGTAGAGGGGTTACCAACAACCCCTCCCCTCCTAGACCTAATAAGAATACAAGAACATCTAGATTCACAGAGCATCGATCTGACATAAATGGGATGATAAACATGTGTTCCATTTCTGCTTGTATTGCTACATTTTCCCTAGGGCAAAATGTGTTGGCCATTCATTTACAGGCAAGGTGTTTAAAGATTCAGTCCACGAGTCCAAAGTGGGAAGATTCGTGGAGCTCCAGTTTATTAGATACAAAATGAATTGGAACACCATCAGAAAAAAGTTACAAAATTACCAATTTTCTCTCTGTCTTCTACACAGTTTACTTTAGCTCTATACCTAAGATAGGTTTATAGATGCTAATTTTTGTAAACATCTTAATGTTATGAATAACTCTGTTTACTGTTATTTGCAGTTTGGAACCCTTGATTGTTATTCTTCTTATGTTGAAAATTTAATAAAAATTTTAAATACAAAAAAAAAAAAAAGAATACAATATGTTGCAGTGTTCATATGTTGCTTTTGATTCCTGAATGCCACAAAGTCAGTCAAGGCCTGTGTTATACAGTACGTTCTTGGATGCATCTTTAAAGCAGAACTCTGCTCTCAGTTTGTTTCTAGAAATAACCTGAAAACTGGAACTGTAACCCCAGGAATCACGTACATAATGTCTACTCTTTATGCCCTCAGGTTGCACCTGGAATTAAGCCTTGGCTCACTGTGCCTTTCCCGGTTATCAACTTAAAATAAATAAATAAATTATGCAGTCACCTCAATTCATAGTGATGCCCTGAAGACAGAATCTACGCACATTTTAGAATTTGGGATGTAGGTTCAAACATAGCCTTCGTACTCCACTCTGGCCATTGTTCAGATCTATTTCTCTGCCTGAATAGAGCAGTCACCCAGTAGTGAACTCCAGTAATGGCCGGATCGGTTCCACCAAGTCACATCGACATGAAATTTGTCGATCCACATTAAAATGATGGCACAATGCCGACATTCGCCATTGTGCCATTATAAGCAGAATGTGTTCTTTGCGGGGGGCTTCATCCACCGCACCCCCCATGCAGGAAGCTCAGCCCCCCACCCACCGCACATTTTAGATTAGCAACTCCAAGTCATAATTGTTTCAGGGAGGATGCAAAATCATGGAAGATAGCAGTGTTGGTAATACTGTGGACCATTACAGCGAACTGCAGATTTTGTCACTGTAATGGTCTTCATAGTATTGCCGTCGCTGTGTCAATGGAATACGGGCTGGATCTCCATTTGGTTTGGTTATTTGTAATGTGTTTTTAACGTTTATTTTGGATACTTTTTCGATTACTCTGCATTAGCTAGTTTTTTTATTAATTATGGTATTTCCAGTTCCTGTTTGAATCACCCAGGAACTAGAGGTTATCCTAGCTGGCTACCATTTTATTTTCTAAATATTTTTGGCTAGCTAAGCCAATTTTACCATTATTTTATAAGTGGTTTAGTATTTTTATTGAACAGGTTGCAGTAAAAGGAATGCTTTCACTTTCCATTTCTGGCTGTGCCTTTTCACCTTAATAAATTGGTTCTTGCTTCAGAAACTGCAGTTTGACCTTTGACACAGTTTTTCTTAGTACACAAGCCACTTTTAGTACTTGGCCTTTGTACTGCAACATTTTCGGAAATATTTTTTTATTATTCAAAGTTTTCTCATACTGGTATGTCAGAGAGGCATTGTGGACCTTCAAATAAATTTCAAAATTGCTTCTAGCTCCTGGAAGGGCAGACTACCACAAGCTTTGTTTACAGTGGCTGGGTCCAGAACCTGACATTATAAATTGTAAGTCTCATTATATTTGTTTGCCCAAAAACCTCACTAAAATGCTAAACAAAATATAAAAGGAAGCATACCATCTCAGTCTTGTCTCTGTGTCACCTAAAAGTAATGAAAAAGTCTCTGAGGGTGTTCTTCACGATGATGAAAAGCATGCATCAAAAGGGTCCATCTTCTCATGTACAGCAGCAAATAATGTAAAAGGTGACACGAAAAAAGATACTAAGCTGCACAGTCATCAGAAAGGCTTGTTAAAGATGGTTCAGATGTCGGGCTGCCCAAAAGAAGGAACTCTGAATCCAGTGATGGCAGAAATAAAACCATTATGGAGTGTCCAAGCCGTTACTTGTGAGAGAGCAAAAGTCATTCAATCTGCACAACCCCCTGCAAAAGACTCTAAAAAACTGGTTGCTGTGGCCAAAAAGGTTTATACAACAGCTTCCCTGCTGATCAGACAGGCTGTTTATTCAGCACGTACAGGGCAGTACCAGAAAGCACTTTGTAACACAGTTCTGGCACTGGCAGAGAGAAGAAAGAGTAGATGATGATTTGGCACAGAAAACGATTGCCACAGCAAGATCAGCCCAGGATGCTACAAAATATAATTTTCATGCTGCCGTGGACACTGACAACACTGCTGTCACAGTCTTAGCTCATGTAGTGTCCTTGAGAAAGTTTTCCTGGCTTAGGACTACCATCCTTCCTCGGGATATTCAAAACAAGTTCATAGATTTTTCCTTTGAGAGAAATTTATTATTTGGTGACAAAACAAAGGCCTACATAAAAAAAAGTGGATGAATACAAAACTACTTTTAAAAGAAAGTAACAATGAGAAGGAAAAGGCCTCCACCTCCTATGGGTCCTATGGAAGGGGAGACAGAGAATCATATATAACCCCCCCTACCAATTTGGGGTTTACCTTAATGTCTTCCTGGGCTCCTCAATGCCCACTGCCAGGCTACTGTCCTGTCTACCTTGTGATCCTGCTTATTTGCATGAAAGTGCCATGCTGAGCCTTCGCACCTGTCCCTTTAAGAGACTTTAAGGTCTGTGTGTAGTGAATGGTTTGTGCTGGGTCCGAGTGATTTAGTGCTTGCAACCAGCCAGCCACTGCTCTGATTTGCTCCATTCAGCAGTTGATATTTTTTGCAGTGGGAGCTTGTATGGGAACTGTACTTATTTACTGTTCATATGCTGTTATATTTGAAATAGAAGAGTTTGTCTAACCTGCTTTCCTTGCAGCTTGTCTTTCTGAATGGAAGTCACCCTGTTAGGTCCAAGACTTCTTGTAACTGGACCAATCAAACTCTGAGGGCCTAAAACAGATTCTGACCTAGGGGTCTCACTGGAAGAAAAACTGTAGTTTTGATGTTGGCACCAAAACTGGCCTGGAGGAGGAGCCCAAACTGTGAATGACAGCTTCCTCAGCCAACCTGAATGCTGAATTACAAGGGAAATGCCCAGAACATTGAGAGACAGTGGATCAGTTAGAGTAGGAGCCTGAAGTGTGAACAGCTCAAGCTTTTGAGCAGCTGCTCCCTAGACAGAGTTCAGGGGAACAGGCGGGACCTTACCTGCCTGCCACCTTTCTCCTGCTTGGAACTGCCTGATAGCAGAGGTCCGATATGTTCTGATTCCAGCCTGGAACTGCGGCAGAAAGAGGAAAGGAAACTTATAAGTGCCATTTGCATTTTGGACAGAAGGTTTGCTCCTGTGAAGCGGTCGGCCCAGTTTGTGTGTGCGACTAACTTCAGAACAAAAGGTTTGCTCAGTGAAACTGCTGAATTAGCAACTGGACTATATCTGAACTGTACAAAGTTAGTGCTGCTTATTTTGAATGTGCTGAATGTGTTTGTTGGGTCGAGTCCTGCTTGCCTACGACCCAACCTGTTATGCCAGCTGGAGGCTTCACCAGCAAGAAGACAAACAAACTTTGCCAAATTGCTCATCCTGCCTGGGCCTTTGCCAACCTGGCCCAGACCGAATACCCTGCACTAGAGACTGTTTCAGTGAGAGACCGGCTTTGGGGATCCAGCCCATGTGCAACAATAACTCGCAGGTTGCAGCCACCTGGAGGAAAGGCCATGAAGAGGAGGTGTGACGTGTTGGCCCTGCTTCCCCATGCTCATCGGTGAACACCACGAGGTCTCCATATCACTTACCCGTCTGCAGAAATGTAGTAACGTGAGTACAATCAGGGTAGCTCCCTGCAATGACTGTTTAAATCATCTGTGGTACCATCTGATTTCATTTGCTTCCTGGGTTTACAAGGGACTGCGCCGACTGGCTCAGATTACAAATAATCATCTTGTAATTGTGCATGCTAACTACTTTTCTTTACATCAAGGGCCACAAAATCAGCTGTAATGCTGGCCACCCCCTGGGCAATGCCTTTGGCTAGCCAGATATTTCATCCTGGGTACTCAGTGTAGTCTGACTGTTATTTGGGACTAAGGAAGTGCATGACAAACCTGAACAAAATCAGATTACTAATCGCTTGCCTAGATTCATGCCCTCTTCCTTGTTCATGACCCCTAAATAAACCTGATTGTCTGTTTTCATGTTTAACCTGGCTAGTGTGCATATTAGCAGTTGGGTTACAGCTTTGAAAGTGTGTAGTTGTATTGCAAACCTTATTTTACAGGAGGTCTCCAGGGAAGTTGCTGAAGGTCCATTCCTGGTGCTAAATCTGAAGGGTGTGTGTGCATATTATTACTGTGTTATACTGACTGCGAATTTACTGCTATACCAGATATTGGACCACTAGGAGGGTTGGTGGGTGGTTATATGTAACCCCCCTGCAAATGGGGGTTCCCAAAAGACTTCCAGGAGCTTGCTTGAATGCTCCAAGCCTGAATGGTGTTTGGCGTTTAAGCCATTTATCAGTGAGTGTTTTTAGAGCCTCTGGTACTGTCTCTTTAAGAGCTGTCTGCTTGCAGACATAATTAGTTTGTATGGGGGGACTGTGTGCTTCTCTGTTTGAGTACCACTCGAGCTGCTGCCAATTCACTCCATTTTTGCAGTCACTAGGAGTGCAAAGGGAACCTATCTGAAAGATGTAACTGTTTGCCAGAAATCATTTAGAGTAATAATGAAATTACAGTTTGTCTAACCTGCTTTCTTTGCAGTCAGAACTGTGTCTGCCTAGTTCCCCATTCTGGTTTTGAACTGCTGAACTGGACCAATCAGTGTGGGGTAAGCTAGCTCTAACATGGTGCCTTGGACGAATCAGAACTTGGACTCATAATCTGAGCCAGCCACAAGAGGATTGTATGGGCAGTGACTCTGGGAGATGTAGTTTAGACTTCGCGCCTTTTGGACCAACAGCAGCAGTCAATTGTAGTGACAGCCAATCCAGTCAAGAACTGGGAGGAACTCAAAGGAAGTGCCAGTTTTGTCTGTTGGAGTTTCAGTTTAGCTCTGGCAGTGAGGGGAAAGGAACCCTGTGCTCCTTCAGTACACAGTTTGAATTAAAAAACATGTGTAAGGTCCAGAGTTCCAGTCTGCAGCTTGTGTAACTGCTTGTTAGGACTGAATCCATCCTGTGAAGAGAATCAAAGGATATCTGAAGAGTAGAAACCAGGCTCACCCTGTAGAAGACTGGAGAAATTGCTGAATTGCACTCGATCTGTCAGGAACTGAATCTGCTGTGTGTTCTCCCGGGTATTGTGCAGTAATTGCGATCGGGATAGAGAAGCAGCCTGCCTGGTATAGTACTTTCTTTTTTACCATATAAATGTGTGAGGAGTCTCGTGGAGCTCAAGAGTAGCCCTGCTGACGTTGAAGGACCCTATCTTGTTTGGAGGTCGTGAGTACTAATTCAGGGTCGCTCCCTGTTGAATTGCCACATTAAATCCAAATGGAATCACTGTACTGCTGACTGTTTGTTTAAACTATTTTCTTTTCTCTGTGTAAAGGGCCCCTACCAGCTGCCACGGTTTGGACTAGCCACTAGGGCTTGGGTACCCAGGGACAGTAACTGATAGGGATAGGCCTGTGCACAGAGCCATAGGTAGATGAGTAGAGTGATAAGCTAATTAACCTGATTTCCCCCGTCCTTGTTATATCCCCCTAAATAAATCAGAGCTGCTTGTTTCAGCAAAGTTATACTGCCTGAGGTATTTGTCTATGTTAAAGTACTGTACTGTGATTGTTGCACTGTATTTTATTTCACAGGAGGTCCCAGTGCCGGAACCAGTCCTGGGAGTAAGTGTATACTGTGAAGGTAATTCTGATATATTGTGTGGGCCACTAGTGGGAAGAAAGGGGGGTTGCAGTGTCCCAGAGGGCTGTGACCAAGTTAGTTTAACTATTGCAAACCCTGACCTCTGGGTGGAGGCACCCGCCATTGGATCCAGACCCCTCAACCTGTTAGTGGCAAATCAGGCAGGGGTAGTATCCCCTGGGATAGCGCCATCTAGGGGTTACATATAGCTTCACAAAGGGCTATAGCAGAATGGACAGACACCCCTATACCATTACTCTGGGTGGAGGCAGCTTACTACCAAATCCAGGCCCCTCAACCTGTGCCCAGACATACAGGCAGAGGTAGTAACCTTGGGGATAGAGCTGTCAAGGGGTTACACATAGAAATCTGGTGGCAGACAAGGACCCACTGGCCCATCGAATCTCCCACTACTTCCCAAGAGCCTATGTCTATAATGCTCCCTATGAGTACCAGTCGCAAGCGGGTTACTATAGGGGAAGGGGTAAAAGGGCTTCCAGCCATAAAGTTGCAGCTCTAGCACCTAAGCCCCAATAAAAACAAAACCCCTGACAATTATGCTCCAGTCGCCCAATCATTGCCAGTGGGAGGAAGACTGGCACACTACTTCCAGGAATGGGTAAACATTACAACAGAAAAGTGGGTACTAGAAGTAGTGGGCCAGGGTTTGTGTCTGCAGTTCAAACACTTTCCAAACCTGCATGAACACAGACATTTTCCATCTCACTCTCCCACAGAAAAACGTCTACTGGAACTGAAAGTAAAAGAAAAAATATTAATAGCAAAAGCTATAGAAAAAGTCCCTGCCTCCCAGTGGGGCAGGAGTGTCAAGATGCGTCCTGACCAACAAAAAAATGACGAGTGGCAACCCATTTTAGACCTCAAGTTTTTGAGCAAGCATTTGAAAAGAAGAAAAATTCAAGATATTCACATTAAGGACAGTGATGCCATCTTTGCAGAAAGATCATTGGTTGTAATCCCAGGATCTGAAATATACCTACAGTAGGTTCATATCCCAGTCAGACAATCTCACAAAATGTACCTCAGATTCAAGCTGGGGAACTGCCAATACCAGTTCACAGCTCTCCCATTTGTTTTCACCTCAGCTCCAAGGGTTTTCACAAAGTGCTCGGAGGTGGTGGCAGCACATCTGAGGAAACAAGGCATGGTGGTTTTCCCCCACATGGATGACTGGCAATTCTCAGGAAAAACAGAACAAGAGGCAAAGTGCTCAGTTCAGTTCATAACAAGCATTTGTCAATGCCGAATGTTTGCTTGCTGGCATTGGCATTGGTAGTGTAGAAGTTACAGAGCTGCATAATAGGAATGGCAGCGAAGTATTAAACTGAAGCCAACCCCACCACCACCCTGCAGAGAGTGACAGGCATTGGGGTGTGCCTTTGGGTCGTCAGACATAACGACCATGCCATTTCATTACACCCCACCCTGCAGACACTGACAAGCATCCTGGTGTGCCTTGAGGGGCCTTTGGCCATATGCACACCCATTCCATCAGGAAATACTGTGAGATGGAGGCGATATAGAGAATGGGGTGAAGTTTGGCCCGAAGAGTCCGAGGCACACCTTGATACCTCTCACTGGCTACAGGTGTGGTGGGTAGAATGATATGAGCATGACAGGCAAGAATCCCAAGTCACACCCCTGATGCCTGTCATTTCTCTTCAGGGTGGGCGCATGGTCGGAAACCCTAACGCCTCAGGCATTCTGATTTTCACCCAGATTTTCAACATGTTTTTTTGTGACCCCACCTCATGAACAGTGGCAATATCAGTTTGTTAGCTGAAACTGCTTTTGCATAGTGACTATGGCATTTGGCACCACAGGTGCAAAACACATTCTGAACAGGATGTGAAAATTACAAGCCAGTACTGTTCATGGGAGGTGTAAAAATGGCAATGTTGAAAATCTGTGAAAATCTTAAAAAACTGGTGAAGTCACGGCGTGCGTAGAAACTGTGCAATGCACACCGTAATGTAACTAGTTTGGGGATTTTTATAGCAGATTGTTAACACAGGCATTTTGGGACCTCTGATCATGAACAGTGTCAGTGTGATTTTCTTTATCTGTCCCAAACAATGATTTCCCACAGTGACCACGCATTTCTGTGCTGAAAGTGTGAAAACACATTTCGGCCATGTTGTGGAAAATGACAGCTGTACTGTTCATAAGGAGGTGTGGAAAAATGCCACTGGTGAAAATCTGGACTGCAAATATTACAAATTCATAAACTTATGAGGGTGCGTCGAAACTGCCAATGCTCACTCGTAACACAGCCATTTTTTGGAGTTTTGTCACTAATTTTTCAACATAGCCATTTTAAGACCTCTGCTCATGACCAGTGTCACTGTGATTTTCTTACTCTGTCCCAAACATTGTTTTCGCACACCGACTGTACCATTGTGCACTACATGTGCGGAAACACATTTTGGGGAGATGTGAAAATGGTAGCTGTACTGCTCATAAGGAAGTGCGGTAAAATGACACTGTTGAAAATCTGGTGTGAAAATATTACAAATTCGCAAACTTGACAGCGTGCATAGGAACTGCGCAACGTGTGCTCCAAAAACAGTCATTTTGGGGAATTTTTTCACCAGATTTTCAACATAGCCATTTTAACACCTCTGCTCATGGCCAGTGTCACTGTGACTATCTTAACATGTCCCATACATTGATTTCACACACCAACTGCGCCATTTTGCGCTACATGGGCAGAAACACATTGTGGGCAAGATGTGAAAAATGACAACTGTACTGCTCATAAGGAGGTGTGGTAAAATGGCAATGTTGAAAATCTGGAGTGAAAATATTGAAATTTCGCAAACTTACGAGCGTGCGTAGGAACTCTGCAACGCACACCGTGAAACAGTCATTTTTAGGAATTTTTTCACCAAATTTTCAACATAGCCATTTTAAGACCTCTGCTTATGAACAGTGTCACTATGATTTTCTTAATGTGTCCTGTACATTGATTTCTCAACACCGACTGCCCACTGTGCACTACATGGGCGGAAACACATTTTGGGTGCGATGTGAAAATGACAGCTGTACTGCTCATAAGGAGGTGTGGTAAAATGGCAATGTTGAAAATCTGAGTGAAATATTGAATTGCAACCATTTGTGAGCTGCCATGAGAATTGCACAACGCATGCTCCTAAAACAGTCATTTTTGGGAATTTTTTCACCAAATTTTCAACATTGTCATTTCAACACCTCTGCTCATGCCTAGTGTCACTATGACTTTCTTAATGTGTCCCATACATTGATTTTGCACACGACTGCGCCATTGTGCGCTACATGGGCAGAAACACATTGTGGGCGAGATGTGAAAAATGACAACTGTGCTGCTCATAAGGAGGTGTGGTAAAATGGCAATGTTGAAAATCTGGAGTGAAAATACTGAAACTTTGCAAACTTATGAGCGTGCGTAGGAACTCTGCAATGCACGCTCGTAAAACAGTCATTTTTAGGAATTTTTTCACCAAATTTTCAACATTTTCATTTTAACACCTCTGCTCATGACCAGCATCACTATGAATTTCTTAACATGTCCCATACATTGATTTTGCACAACGACTGTTCCATTGTGCACTACATGGGCAAAAACACATTTTGGGTGAGATGTGAAATTGACAGCTGTACTGCTCATAAGAAGATGTGGCAAAATGGCAATGTTGAAAATCTGGAGTGAAAATATTGAAAATTCGCCAACTTACGAGCGTGCATAGGAACTGCGCAGAATGCACGCAGTAAAACAGATCGATGCCCACCAATTTCAAAATAGGCTTTTGAGAGCTCCACTTTATGAACACTGACAATGTCATTTCTTAAATCATTCTGGAAAGGTAATTTCATGCAGTGGCTGCGAAATCACCTTCGGGACCAAGTAATGCGCCAGTGCAAGAATTCATGAGGAGGGTCCAAAAACCCCATGTTGAAAATTTGGTGCAAAATTCCAAAGATGCCTGAGATATGCAACAAAGTTGAAAAACCTATCTATCCCATTATACAGCTTACTGGCATTTCTCAGTTTGCGGTCGGTTTTGAAGAGTGCAGACATGTTCCCGTCCATCAAGATCGCTCCTACCAGACTCCGAGGTGCATGGGGTGGGGGTGTGGGGAGGCAGGGTGCATTGGGTGGTGCGGGTTGTGGGAGGCAGGGAGACTGTGAGGACCGCTTTTTTCTTTACAGGTTTTTTTGTTTTAAAAGACGACATCGGGACATTTGCCATGCTGGGGTGGGCTCCTAGCATGGCAGAAGGACAGCTGGGGGGCCGTGGAGCCGACGGGGGATTGGGCACCCTGTCGGCCATGGCATCTGTTGCCACACTGGGGTGGGCTCCCAGCGTGGCACCCTGTACTCGGGGGGAGGCACAGTGGAGACGATGGGGGACTGGGCACCTCCATTGGCTATACGACATAGCCACTCTAGGGTGGGCACCCAGCGTGGCTTATGAAACTGTGTTTCAGGGGGGTGCAGCACAGCCAACGGGGGATTGGGCACCCCCATCGGCTATACAGTGTGTGTGTTGGGGGGGCAGCAGCATGTGTGTGCGTGTGTGTGTGTGTGTGTGTGTGTAGGGGGAGCGCGCATGAGCAGGCAATATCTGATCGCTGCTCACTGAAGTGTAGCTACCCCTTTCAACTGTATGCCACTGCATTTTGGAGCTGTCATAGACAGCTCCAGCAGGCATTGTAGAACTACGGCCACGCCTGCAAACACACTGACTGAATTGGAAGAGGGCTGACACACCTCCGAAAACTCCGATGATGGCACTATGTTTCTTGCACATGCGTGCAAGCAAACATAAAAAGGACTTTGGAGAACTTGGGATTCTTGATAAAATTGCAGAAGTCCCAGCTAGAGCCTGTTCAAGTACTGAACTTCAGAGGAGCAGAGCAAAATACCCTGCAGGGAAAAGCTTTCCTCTTGCAGGCCATAGTTACAGTTTTAATAGCAATAGTAGAGTCATTCACAGCAGGTCAGCCAGGGCTAGCAAGAGACTTTCTGCTGTTATTAGGGCACATGGTCACATCCACAGCTGTGGTTCCATGGGCTAGGTTCTGAATGAGACATGTCCAGTACCACTTAAGGAACAACTGGTCTCAAAGATGGGATGCACTTTCGAAGCTAGTGCCAGTGACAAAGGCACTGGTGGAATCATTAGAGCAGTGGAAGAAGGAAAGCAACCACAGAGGGGGCATCCCCTTCCTTCAGCAATCACCAATAAGTATTCTTACCACAGATGCCTCACCCCTGGGGTGGAGCACCCACCTGCAGGACCTCACGTTTAGCAGTACATGGAGCTCGCAGGAGTCGATAGAAAACATCAGCCTCCTAGAGTTCAGAGCAGGGCCCTGTGTTCACTGCAGCAAACTGGACCTTCATTCTGCGGCAGGACCCCATGCTTGCTGCAGACAGGCTAAGCGCAATTCTGTGGTCATTCTGCGGCAATTCTGTGATGGACTTTACATTCTCTGGCAACTCAAATGTGCCCCAAAATAAAATCTAGTTACCCAGAAAGAATGTTAAGGAAAAGGTAGCCTGGGGCAGTTTGACAAATGCACAGGCAACGCAATGCAAGGCAACTCTGGCATCATGATTTGGACTGGGATGTAGGACATGGGGGACTTGAAGGGTAATTTATTTCTTTACTGCAGTCTGTTTTATTGTCCCATAGCTCCATCCCACCTGCCCAGTGCTGCTTTACCACAGTGGTGCTCCTGAGAATTTCTCCCCCTGCCAGCCCAGTTGCTTGAAGACCAGTATTGCCTGGTTGCAAACCAGTGCTTCTCCAATGGCTCCTCCCACCCTCTTGCTTGAAGCCTGGTGGTGATGGTTTGTGCTGTAACACTGCTCTAGTTGCTTCCTCCTGCTCGTGCAGTTCAACAGTGGTGGTGCCATTTGTGTCAATGCCACTTGGCTTCTGTATCTTCTCTTCCACTCTGTAAGGATTTACTGTGAGGCTAGAGAGTAGTTGGACCATTTTACATTAGACAAAGGTCCAGCAAGTCTCCCAATTCTTGTCTGCAATAATTACTAATACTTTTCCATTCCATAGTTCTGCAATTGGCAAATAGTACCACCATTCTTTCTCATGAAATAGACTTCCTGAAGTTCCCTCAGCATTTGTAGAAGGCCATAATTGTCATAAGTTTCAGGGTTGAGTGCCAGTGGATTGGAAAGGGGTGGCTCCACTGACTACTGCAACCCAGGGGGGATGGATGTACAATGGAGCTGCCAACAACTCACACTGATGCCATTTTAAGCTTGCTCATAATCATTTTAGCCATTTAGTTGGGGTTTTCACTGGTGACAACCATTTTTGCTACTCCAAAAAATGCTGTTTCTGCAGCAGAGGCCTGTTTCTGCATCAGGACCATGTTTCTGAGGCAGTTGCTACAACCGCAGAATCACAGAAAACACAGGGCCCTGGTTCAGAGCAGTACTGCTAGCAATTTTTTTCTCCTCCCAGCTACTGCAAGAGGAAGGAGATGCTGTTCGAACTATATTTCTCTACTGGGAATAAAGAACTAGAACTCTACTACTGGGACCTTCAATTTAGGGTAAAAACAAACAAACAAAAAAGAGTTAGTGTGTTTGTCTGAGTTGGGTGAAGTGAATTGTTATCTGTGCAGTTCACTAGGTGTAGAAGGAAACAATTGTTATCTGTGCAGTTAGCTAGGTGTAGAAGGAAACTGTGAATTGGGGGAGTGGCTTAGACAGAAGGAAGACAAGTGTTTTGGATTTAATAACTGCCCTAGATAGCTTGCGGCAGAGAACAGCAAGAGTAAGGAGATACTGGTAGAACTATACTACTCTACTGGGACTATATTGCCCTCCTGCCCTCCTTCTCACCCCCCACCCCACCCCCAATCTTAGCCAGTTATACTTTTTAGGCACAGGATGTGATTGACAACAGGAACTTCCTGTTTGGGAGCAGGAAGGGAGTGATCACAGAGGCACAAAAGACTCGCCATCCTAGAAGGAAAAGAGTAGCTCTCCGTCCCCCCAAGCTGCTGGAGGTCTGACTCTTAGCAAGTAAGAAGGAGACAAATATAGGAATTTCCTGTCCCAGCACAGAAAGATCAGGAGCTTTAAGGGCACGGAGGCATTAGGAAAGTAGGGAGAGAAAAAAATTACGTATAAAAAAAATAATAATAATAAACAGAAAGAGGAAAGAGTAAGTATACAAAACAACAGTTAAGGGGTCACAAATAAGACATGATGGGAGTGGTGCAGTGCAGTGGCTGTGGAGCAGCAATCTTCCAGGAGACATTCTGGAGAATGCGGTGTTGTCTCATCTGCAGGTACCTTTCTGGGCTGAGAGAGGAGGTTGCTCATCTCCAGGCTGAGCTGGCCAGGATTCGGGGGACCTCCTCTCCCACCCAGGGACCACCAGGGCCACTGCCGCTGCCTCTGACATTGGCAAGAAAGAGGAGTGGTTGGATCACAGTGGGCTCAGAGAGGGTGAGGGTGGTGGAACAGAGGTGCATCTCTCCAGTTGTACCTCTCCACAAGTCATATGCCATTATGCCAGAGTGTGGTTCCTCAATAGAGGTACCTGCAGTGGAGACCAGGGATGTTGGGAACTTCCATAAAGGTGACCCACAGGAGGGAGGCATGGGATCCCACAGGGGAAGGAAACAACTCCTGGTGGGGGACTCCATTGTTAGGAGGGTAGAACTGGGGGAGGGAGGGGAGAGGGAGGGAGATAAGGTGCCTGCCTGGTGCCATGGCTTGGAGGGACAGGGAGCGAATCCTCAGGATCGCGGGAGCTGCTGCACAGAGGAGGGAGCAGGATGTCATTGTCCACTTAGGGAGAAATGATCTCACTGGGAAAGGGATCAGAACAGTGGAGGAGGAGTTTGTGGAGTTGGGGAGGGGGCCTTAGACAAGTAGCACGCACGGTAACCTTCTCTGAGGTGCTGCCTGTCTATGGCATGGATCAGGTTAGGGTGCTCCACACCATGGGATTCAATCAATGGTTAAAAACCTGGTGCAGAGCTCAGGGTTTTGGCTTCATTGGGGACTGGGGGTCCACCTGGAGGGATACAGGTTTATACTGGCGCGGTGGTCTGCATCTGTCCTGGAGGGAAACCAGGATCCTAGGTGACAAATTTAAATACTTCATTGGCAAGCATTTAAACTAGCCAAGGGGGGAGGCACTGAAAAGGAGCAGGGAAATCCTAGACCCCCCCAAAAAAATCAGGGTAGTTAATGAGGTAAAAACCAAGGTAGAGATGTTGATAGAGAGAAGGGCAGGTGTAAATGGAGAAAAAGGCAAAGGCAGTAAAGACAGGGATGGGGCAAAAAGGAGTAAGGCCATCAAAAAAAGGAGTGTAATGAGTACAAATGCCCACAGTCTAGGTAACAAGCTCCCTGAACTGGTGGCCTTGATGGAAGAGGGATGCCTGGATATCGTGGCAGTCACAGAAACATGGTACACAGAGAACCATGACTGGGATGTCAACATACAAGGGTTCACAATCTACAGGAGAGACAGGGAGGGTAGAAGAGGAGGAGGAGTAGCTCTCTATGTAAGGGAGGGGATCAAAGCAATGGAACAAAAGGTAAACAGTGAGAAGAGGAGGCACTGTGGGTCACCCTGGAGACTGGAAATGGCACCACAATCTGTGCAGGGGTTGTATACAGACCCTTGTCTCAGGGGGAGGAAATGGACAAGGAAATGACAGAAGATATCCTTAGGATGGCAGAGAAAGGGGAGATATTGTTGATGGGGGACCCGAATATACCATATGTTAACTGGAACACCTTTGCTGCAGCCACATCCAAGAGCAGGGCCATTCTCAATGCCCTACAGGGGGCATACCTCAGACAGCTAGTGTTGGAACCTACTCAGAAGGGAGCAAACTTAGACCTGGTACTCTCAAATGGGGACGGAGAGAGGATCTCAGATCTAGAAGTGGGTAGCCATCTGGGAACAAGTGACCACCAAACAGTGTGGTTCATGATAAACTCAGCTGCAGAGTGAAGCCACACAAAAGTGAGGGTACTGGACTTCAGGAGGGCTGACTTTGTCAAAATGGGAGAGTGCCTCAGAAAAGCACTAGCAAACAGACGAGAAGGAGAGATGGAGTAACGATGGGGAAACATCAAAACTGCCATCACAGAGGCAACAAGCCTTGCGTGAAGCAAATAAACAAATCAAAATGAAAGAAAAAAACACTATGGTTCTCAAAAGAGGTGGCGGGGAAAGTTAGGGAGAAAAAGGTAGCATTTCGGAAGTATAAGGAAACACAGAAGGAGCAGGACAGAGAACTGTATCAGTTAAAGCAGAAAGAAGCAGGGAAGGCAGTCAGAATAGCAAAGGCCATAACCAAGGAAAAGATAGCCAACTCATTTAAGAAGGGGGATAAAACCTTTTATACGTACATTAGGGAGCGTAGAAAGACAAAGGGAGGGATAGTGAGGCTGAATAAAGGGGACGGTAGGTGGGCACAGAGGTACAGTAGAAAAGCAGGGATACTGAATGAATACTTCTGCTCAGTGTTCACAAAAGAAGAAGAGGGGGAGGTACCTAATCCAATCAATAGAAGCACTCTGGATGGGGGGTCGATCACAGTCCTTTCACAGAAGAAAGTGTTCTGAAAGAACTCCTAAAACTGAAGGTGGACAAAGCAATGGGTCATGACAGGATTCACCCCAGAATTCTAAAAGAATTAAGGGGAGAACTAGTGACACCTCTGACTAGCCTTTTTAACAAATCATGGGAGGATGATGTGGTACCTGAAGACTGGAGGAGGGCAGCTGTGATTCCCCTTCACAAAAGTGGGAGCAAGACAGAGGCAGGAAGCTATAGACCTGTCAGTTTGACCTCAGTGGTAGGGAAAACGATGGAATCACTTCTGAAGGAAAGAATTGTTGAGCACCTAGAGGCCAATGGGGCACTGCACCCAAGGCAGCATTGATTCACAGCGGGAAGGTCATCTCAGACGAATCTAATCAATTTCTTTGACTGGGTGACCAAATTAGTAGACCAGGGAGGGGCTGTGGACATGGCCTACCTAGACTTTAGTAAGGCATTTGACACAGTCCCACACAAAAGATTAATAAACAAATTAGCCAGCCTCGGAGTGGATCCCAGGGTGGTAGCCTGGATAAAACATTGGCTGGACAACAGAATACAGAAGGTGATAGTAAATGGAGTCTACTCTGAAGAAAGGGGGGTTACTAGTGGGGTACTGCAGGGTTCAGTACTGGGTCTGGTCCTTTTTAATGCCTTTATAGGTGACATTGCAGAGGGACTGGAAGGAGAAGTATGCCTCTTTGCAGACAACACAAAGATCTGCAACTGGGCTGATACACAAGGAGGGGTGGAAAGGATGAGAAGGGACTTGGCAAGGTTGGAGGAATGGTCAGAAGTATGGCAGCTTGGATTCAATGCAAAGAAGTACAAAGTAATGCACCTCAGAAACAAAATCCAGGACAAGAGTACACAATGGAGGGGGAGGTAGTAACAACAAAAAAATGGAAAGGGACCTAGGGGTAATAATATCAGATGACCTAAAGGTTAGCAAGCAATGTGAGAAGGCAGTAGGGATGGCTGGGGAGATACTGGGATGTATAGGGAGAGGAAACCCCAGTAGTAAACAAGAAGTTTGGGAGGCAGTATAGCGTAGTGGTCTAAGGCTCTGAGCTGCAAATCTGGTGACATCCAGCAGACCAGACCTGGGTTTGAATCCCATAGCTTCCACTTGCATACTGTGTGACCCTGAGCAAGTCACTTAACTTCCTTGTGCTCCCAGGTCGCTCCTGTAAAAAAGCTTTCAGCTTAGTGTGCTATACCTGGTTAAACAACTAAATAAAAAAAAAAAAGTTGTTATCCTTCTGTATACACAGTTGGTGAGACCCCATCTGGAGTACTGTGTCCAGTTCTGGAGACGCCATGTCCATAAGGACATAGACAGGATAGAGACAGTCCAGAGAAGGGCAGCTAAAATGGTGCAGGGTCTGCAACAGAAGCCATACGAGGAGAGACTAAAGGAGTTTAACATGTATACCCTTGAGGAAAGGAGGGAGAGGGGGAACATGATAGAAACTTTTAAGTATCTCAGGGGAATCAACAAAGTTCAAGAGGGTAGCGTCTTTCAGAAAAAGAGATACGAACATACAAAGAAGCCAGCAGAACAACACCATTTGGTCTATCAAGTCTGCTCATATTGCAGGGTCCACAGCTTGAGCTAATGTCCCTGCCCTCCTCCCTCCCCACTCTTCCCATCCAACATAAAGAACAACAAGAACAAGAACAAGAACATGGGGACACAATTTGAAGATAGAGGGGGGACGGCTCAGGGGTAATGTAAGGAAGTATTTTTTTTACAGAGAGGGTGGTGGGCACATGGAACGGCCTTCCTGAGGAGGATGTGGGATCAAAGACGGTGGGGAAATTCAAGAATGCATGGAACAAACATAAGGCAATTCTTGTGGGGTGTAGGAAGAAATAGGCTGTTGGTTAACTAGGATCTGCAATTTATCCAGTAGGTAGGGAAATGGGCAGACTAGGTGGACCAAGCGGTCCTTATCTGACGTCAGAGTCTATGTTTCTGTGTTACTGGGTCAGTCTATCCAAATCAGGACACAAAACATTACAACAATGTACTATTTAAACAAGTAGGATGAACAAGATCCTTTAAAACTGTCAATCAATCAATCAAGTTTTTATTTATATAAGGCGCCCTTCCAATGCTCAGGGCGCCTTTACACACTATAACATTAAAATGTATCACACATCATAGAACATATATAAAACATATTAAAAGACATTCATGTAAATTCAAACTCAATATATTCCTGAGAAGGCCTGGTTAAATAGATACGTCTTTGGACAATTTTTAAAAGCTTCTACAGTCTGGCTATCTCGTATCTGGCGAGGTAGAGAATTCCACAGGGTAGGAGCCATGAAGGCAAAAGATCTTCCTGCCGATGTTTTAAGGGATACCCTGGGAATCTCTAGCAATCCCTTGCCAGAGGAACGGAGTGAGCGGAAGGGACAGTAAGGATGCAAGAGCTCTTTCAGGTAGTGGGAACCCTGCTCGTGTAGGGCCTTATAGGTCAGCAACGCGACCTTGAAGGTAATCCGCCACTGTATTGGCAACCAGTGCAGATCACGCAGCACAGCTGTAATATGACTAGCTCTAGAAGCTCCAGTCAGCAACCTGGCCATCGCGTTCTGCACTAGTTGCAAGCTGCGGATATCTACCCCCGTTAGCTCTTGGTAGAGGGCGTTGCAATAATCAAGACAATTGCTGACAAAGGCTTGGACCAAGGTCAGAAGATCTTTGGGTGGGTCCAGGTGCTTTACCCAGGCTATGTTCCTAAGATGGTAATAGGAAGATTTGACTACAGCCAAAACCTGCACCCTCAACGTCATGCCTTCATCAAAAACAATGCTCAGGTTCTGCACCGAGCCAGAGGCAATAAGCAGGGTCCCACAAAGATTTAATCCTAATGGTTTCCCCGCCCATGTCCCTGTCATCCTATGACCAGGGTCCACAACCAATACCTCATTTTTTTTCAAGTTCAGCCAAAGCCAACTAGCACTCATCCAGTTCTAAATCTTCAGTAGGCAGTTATTAAACACCGCAACGGAATCTAATTACTGGTCGGGTACAAAGGACATGTACAGCTGAGAATCATCAGCATAGCAATGAAAGTTCAATCTGTACCACCTTATAATGTCCCCTAATGGAAGCAAATACACTGCGAATAACATGGGGGACAGAACCGAGCCCTGTGGGACCCCGCAGAGCAGTCCATGAGGGGCCAAAGAATAAATTCCCGACACCACTCTCTGAGACCTACCCTCAAGGAAGGACTTAAACCAATTGTGGACTGCCCCCCTCAGTCCACAAAAAACCACAGGCGCTTGAGCAGCACCCCATGATCCACAGTGTCAAATGCTGCTAAGAGATCAAGGAGAACCAAGATCGAATGGGCTGTCCAATCTCTCGCTGTCAGAAGGTCATTAAGTACCCTCACCAGGGCTGTTTCAGTGCTATGCCTTTTTCTGAAGCCAGACTGGAGAGGGTCATAGATATTGTGGTTGGTCAAATGGTCATCTAGCTGCAGTGCGACCACATTCTCAATAACTTTCCCAACAAAGGGTAAGTTCGTTATTGGTCTGTAGTTAGCTTGGCAGTCGGGGTCAAGGGTGGTTTTTTTTAAAAGGGGGTGAACTACTGCCTCCTTTAAGAGATCAGGAAAGATCTCTCTCTCCAATGAAACTCTCACTATCCCAGCAAGGACCGTGCCGATGATTTCTACACACCCCACTAGTAGGCATGTAGGGCCCGGGTCCAAACTACAGTAAGTTGGCCACAGAGTCTGAATGATCCTCACTATATCTACGACTACTGACTGGCTAAAAGTGGACCAGGACAACCAGGTATTAGTACTACCCAGTTGATTAATGCATGGACCAACGGGAAGGCACTGGCTGATCTCATTTCTGATGGTGGACACCTTATCAGAAAAGAACTGCGTAAACTCCTCAGACTGTTTTTGTGACAATGCTCGACCAGAGTGAAGACAGGCTGGAATGCACAGTCCATCCACAGTTCAGAAGAGCTGAGCTGGTCTGTTCTTTGCTGTAGCAATTTCCCTGGACAGGAATTCTGCCTTATAACAGGAAATAGCTGATCGATAGACATCATAATGGTCCATCAATCTAAGTCTGTCCACCTCCAGGTAAGTTTTCCGCCAGTGTCTTTCCAACCTTCGCCCTGCCTCTTTAAATCATGGATCTCCCCATTAAACCATGGGGCACCCGGATGAGAGGTAAGGGGGCGAACACAAGAAGGAGCAACGATATCCAGTAACAGCCTTACTATAGACTGACACAAGAGGCCCTGGATCAGTGCTATCCCCTTGAATAACCGAGAGGTCCAGCACCACCATTAGTCCTTCTGTGGTAATTCCTCTTAAAGTGCAGAACTGTACCAACTCCCTTGGGGCAGACCTATTTCAGGGGGCTGTGAAACTGAATCTCAGGAGGTGATGGTCAGACCATACAACAGGCTCCACCTCCACATCGGAGGTCTCCATCCCCAGGTGAAATACCAAGTCCAATGAGTGTACTTTCTTATGGGTTGCAGTGGTAATAACCCATGTTAGGCCCAATGAGTCCATCAATTGGAGGAGGTTCTGTCCAAATGGTGAGAGTTCATTGTCAACTGAGGCACTGAAATCCCCCAAGATCAACCATCTGGGAGATTCCAACAACCTGTTAGCAATGAAGTCCACAACCTCCTTCAGGAATTCCCTCCCATCACCTGGTGGATGGTAAATGAGAAGTATCCTGTAGCCCACACCTGCACCCATTATACACTCAAAGGAATTGGTAACCTCAACTGGAACCTCCATGATACCCAGTTCCTGTCTAAAACAGACAGCATCCCCCATCCCACCCCAACGATCCACTCTCAGGCGGTGAATCACCTAGAACCCGGCTGGAATTGCAGACTCCAAAATGGGGCCAGCACTTCCATCCAGCCAGGTCTCAGTGATACAAGTCAGGTCTACAGATGCCACAAGAGCAGCAATAACTGCTGTTTTATTTTTCATTGACCTGGCATTGCTCAACACCGCCCGAAAGGGACTGGAATCCAGGGATGACCCCACTTCCTGCCTGATAAAATCAGAGCCCTTAGGTATGGGCACAAGACAAGGAGAACCTTGTTCCTGTGTCCGTTTCATACCAGGGCATCTCCTGGTCCTCACTATCCCAATCCATCTGCTCCCTTCCCATCCCCCTCGTGAGTTCCAGGATCTCCTATTCCATCTGCTCCCTTGTCCCCTTAAAATACCAAGGGCACGACATCTAAAATAAACATCAGATGGAAGCGATGGATAATCAAATGGATGGAAAACCCTTAGTCTCGAGGAGGGGTACTGTATGAGTGCACTCCTGCTTCCCCAACACATAACTCAGGTATTATAGAATTTAAAATATTTAATACAATAACCTCCCTGCTTAACCCTCCCTCCTCCCAAATTTCTTTAAACTCATTGTTTAAAATTAAACCCTAATAAATTAAGTCCCAAATATATTGTGTCATAAAGTTTCATTTGAAGACGTGCGTATAGTGAGTAAAAACACTCGTAATTTTCTCTGTGGAGCTAAGCAGCCAAAATGGCCTGACCTCCTGAATCAGAGAGACATGCCCCCACACTAGTACATTTCATGATGTCAGTAAAGGACAAGTGTGGAGGTGCGCTCCATAGACTTCAACGGGGGTAGTTTTCAAAGACTTTTTTATTTGAGTGTCGATTTTGATAAATGACGCCACCCCGACTAATAAGGACCTTTGTTAGTTGAGCCGTTGCCATCATTTGTCAAAATTGGCACTCAGAAGTTTTAAAAAAAGCCTCTGAAAACTGCCCTCACTGAAGTTTATGGAGCCCTCCTCCACGCTTTTCCTTTACCGATGTCACAAAATTATGAGTGTTTTTACTGAAAATACGCACATCTACAAATGAAACTTTATGGCACAATGCATTTGGGCACAGGTAAACTGCCTTATATGTTTGGGGGGGCAGAAGTACTAGAACTAAGAACCTGCTTTTTAAGGACACACTCTACAAGAGGTACCTGTGCCTCTGTGGCATCCTCAAGAGGCATCCCATTGTTACACATCTGTAAAGCAGCTACCTGGAAAACAGTATACACCTTTACAAAACACTACTGTTTTGACATGCAGTCCAGAAGGGATGCCAGCTTTGGAACTGCTGTCTTGCAGAAACTTTTTCCTATTTAAGTTCTGGACCCAGCTTTCCAAGATACTGCTACTGAGTCTGCATAAAGTGTAAACATTAAGTGAGTGATTCCTGGGTTTAGAAGAAAAAATTACTCACTGCAGTAATGTTGTTTCTTCTTAAGGGATCACTCACTATATTTACACTCTTTACCCTACTTCCCCTTCCAGAACCTGAAATAGACTGACACAAGAATCAATTCCTTTTATTGAGGTTGCTTGAGCATTACTGCTGCAACTCCTACAACTGTAAGCTTGCTGTTATTATTTATGGTTAAAATTTCAGAAGTCTGCTCCAATTTATTTGGTGTTTTTAAAAAAATTATATGAAACTTTTTCAAAATTTTTTTGGTAGCCTTTTTAGCCAGTTTCAAGAGCTGCTTCTCCTCTCTGGCTTGGAAACAGATCTGAACAATGACCAGAGTGAAGCATGGATGCAGAGTTTGAACCTACCTGTACATTCCAAATTCAAAAATGTGCATATGTTCTGTCTCCACTCTCAGCAAAGATACCGCATAAAGTGTAAACATAGTGAGTGTTCCCTGAAACAGCACCTTTGGGAAAACTTTGGAAAACATAATATTTATACGTAATTTAGTTTGTATTTTATATATCTTGTATAGATTTCTCATCTCCATTAAGTATTACTGAAGAAATTCCCACCAAAATATGATCTTTGTCTCTTAGAATTTGTCTACCTTTATAGCTTATTCCTTGCTTGAAATTATAGTGCTGTGTTACGACATCACAGTGTGTTGCTATGGGAATAACTGTGATGTCACAAGTTGAGTATTATGATATCAGGTTGGCAACAAGCAATAGGAGTTGATGAATCTTCAGTGAACAGCTGTCCTGTTTTCTTGCATGTCACCTCAGTAATAAATAATGGGGATATAAAATACAGAACTAATGAGAAATATCAGCTACTTTGTGTCCAAATATTACATTTTTCAAAGTTTTTCTTGAGACGTCGGAGGCTATTTAAGAAGAGACATTATGAAGGTATTTTTTTCTTCTCTAATATACAGATACATCCTTGGAATCAGGCCAAATGTTAAAATCCATAGAAAATGTGGATTTCCTCACTCATGGATTTTTGGTGTTGGTCACACATACAGTAATACAGTGCAATCTTAATTTAATGAACCCCCATTATAGGGACATCCATATCTAATGGACTGGTAGCATGTCTCCCAAATGAATACACTCTGAGCATCTTAATCCCAGTTTTACGGACTCCCTATTATCTGAACTAATTTCACGTCTCCCAAACAGTCTGGAAAATCGAGATTGTACTGTACTACAATAAGTTCTACCCAACAAAAATGCATTCTGGGAGTTACAGTTGCTGAGAAACTCTGGCTTGGAACTGAGATAACATGTTTTCAAGTGAAAAACTACAGTTCCCAGAGCTAAGCAGAATCACACAACCTAGTTTGAAGACTGTTTGGAACATGTCTGAAGAGATATTAATATACTGTACATTACTCTGTGAGTTACAGTTCCCAAGAAGCTATTGTTAAGGGACTTTCTTTTTTTTTTTTTTTTAGTTGTTTAACCAGAAGTAGCGCATTAAGCTGAAAGCTTTTTTACAGGAGCATCCTGGGAGCACAGGGAAGTTAAGTGACTTGCTCAGGGTCACACAGTATGTAAGTGGAAGCTGTGGGATTCAAACCCAGGTCTTGTCTGCTGGATATCACCAGATTTGCAGCTCAGAGCCTTAAACCACTTCACTATACTGCCTCCCTTTCAGGCTATAGGATATCAGATTTAAACCTACACTGCCCAGAATTCAGCAAAAAACCTTTAGTTCCCTTTATCACCAACATTAATACATCAAACTAAGAAAACATGTATTTTTTTACTGAATATGCATGCATTTTATAAAGACTTTTAAAACCAATTATAAAATGGGTTGGAAGTTTCCTTTCTGATTGGCTAAAACATTCCTGAAACCCATATTTTAGTTCTCCACAACTGCACAGTTTTGAAAAAGTTCGACCAATAGAATTTGGAATTTGGGCAACTCGCATACAGAATTCATGAGCCACTTCAGTCTATCTAAGTTCCATCACAAACATGGCTGCTACCCTTACTCATATATAAAAATCTTCAACTAGGCCCTAAAACAATCGCTTAAACTAAACAAAATAAATAAATAATTGAATATTAGTTCCACTCATAAGCCCCTCCCAACATATCAATTTAAAAAAATCTAGTACTGTTCAGAGTTTCCATTTCTTGTATTTCTTTGAAAACCATGAAAGATCTACTTCCTGTCCTTACCAGTTTGGCACATAACTCCCTGTTCCTCACCCTGCAACTGATGAAGTTGAGGTTCTGGTTCCACTTGAGCGTTGTATGTGTGCGTGTGTGTGCGTGTGTGTCTGTGCGCCACTGAAATTCTGCAAAATGTTGAATTCATGTGTTCCATGTTTCCATTCCATATGTGTTGGGGGGGGATGACTGAGCATTCTTCTAGTGGAATACGTCATAATTTTGAATTCTTATATTTCATGTTAAACAAACACCCTATGTACTGAATGTGTAGAATGACAGATGACTGATGGCAGATACTATCTGTAGAGGGACTATTTTACATATTTTAGCTTTATCTATCTTTATATCTATCTGTCTATCTATCTCTCTGTATAGATAGACAGGCAGACAGACAGACATATAGACAGTTGTCTCTTAAAACTCTTAAGAGTGTTTTTTTTAATTGCCTATGGACACATTTTATGTAAGCAATAAATCATGACAGGGCGTGCGTTAGGCAGTTCTAATGCACAGCTAGGGGGTGTAGTGAGGCTCAAGGCCGCAGGCTGTGCATCCAGGCCCTTATCCATGCATTAGAACTGTCTAACACACACCCTGGAGTGGCTTATTATGTTTATGAAATGGGCACTTTAATTGTTAATGACAGACAAAATTAAAATTAAATGACTAAGTAGAAAAATGTTATATGTTTGTGGTCATTTTAAATAAAATACCTGTCAGTGTGAGGAAATGGAGTAAATATGCTTGATTTTATTTATCAGTTTTTTAGGTGTGTTATTGGCAGTGCGGGTGAGGAGAAGCCGCCCATGTGTGTAGCAGTCAGGGAGGGGTTGAGGGGATGTGGATGTATGGGAGGAGCACCTCTGCACAGCTATTTCATGAATGATTGAGAGAATCAGAATGGAGTGTGAAAATAAATAAAACAAGGTTAGTGACTGTTATGTTGAAGCAGTGAATGGTGGGAGTGAGGGAGCGAGGGCTGGTAAAGATGAGACAGCAGGAGAGCAAGCGGATGGATCAGTGGTGGGAGGGCTGGCTAGTGGCTGACATCTGAAAGTATGAGGTACTTAATTAAGTAGTTTTTTTTTAAGGGGAATGGCAGTAAAAAAAAAGATAAAATGGAAGATTTAGAGGCTAAAGGAACTGTTGAGTGGCCAGCAGGTTATCCCTTGAGGAAAGAGAACAGTGAGTGAGTGGACAGCATGAGAGATCATGGGAAGCATGTTTTATTTTATTGTTTTTTACTGCTTTGATCTTGTTTATTAATTTAAAAAATTCAAGCAGTTTCAAATAGTGAGGGCAAGTGGAAAGCAGCTCAAAGGTTATGTAACAGACAGAGTGAGCAGGTGAGCAGTAAGAGAGTGAGGCAGTGGGTAGGCAAGAGAGAGAGGTCTTGCAAGGCTGGCACAAGGATTTAAAAAGTGGGTACTGTGTCCTGTTTGCCATGACTAGTTGTACAGTAGCTGTGCATTAGACACTTCCAGCACATGTTATCAACCCATTACAAAGTCTGGATATCTTAAGCTCATTTCATAAAAGTGCAGTAAGACACTTCAGGGTGTTGGTTGTCCTGGTTTCACCAATCCTCCAGGGGCTGAAAGCACTCTGTCTTCATTCTTATGGCTTACTGTTCCCCAGGTGTATGGTAAAACCAGGACAACCAATGCCCCATCCTGTCTTATTGCTTACACATACTTTGTTTTAGCACTTTTCTAAACATAAATGGTAAATGTGATGAAAATCCCCTCACCAGGGACTTCTAGTTCACTGCCACCACTGGGTTTTTATCAACAGGAACCAGGAAACTTGTTTCTTACCTCTTCCATTGCACAACGTCAGGAAGGTCAACACAATAACTGTGGGTATGGTGCCTATTCAGAGAAGAACTGCAGAGTCCAGCAGAAAAAAAAATTACCTTAACAAATAAACAGGCAGTCACTTGTTCTATCAAAATAGATTCTTTACTAGAAGACTACAAGTATTTACAACAGGGTTTATGTACAGTCAGATAAAAGCATTACAGTCTACTAGAAATGAAAATAAATGAAGTTAAACCAGAAAGTTATCAGACAGAAAATCTGAAACTATTCCCACTCTACAACCTATTTACCTGCGGCCATCCAAAGAAACACTCTTCCCTAAGCTGTATTTCTTGCCAGACCTCTAGCTGCAGGGCTGTGGGTTTTCAGCTGTTATTGGGTCCAAGAGAGGGAGCTGAACCTCAACATGCGGATTTATCCCCACTGTATGTGGGAGGTGGTTTTGCCCCTTTAAGTGACAGTTTACCCCTGCCTCCCCCCTTCCCAGATGAGTGTGTGTATGGAGGGATGACATCATCCAGGCTAGCTGGCTTCTACACACTCAGACATCCTCAGTCCAATTTTATGATTCTGTATTCACGAACGTCTGAGGTGTTCAACCTCATGCCTCTGCTTTTCAGGCTGACTGAGATGTTCAAAATGGTGCATTCACATCTGCCTTATAGAGTTTGTAGCTGAATGCTCCCAATGGAACATTCCCCTGAGCAGCTTTGGCCAATGTTTCCCATAAGACCTGTTTGGTCTTGTGACTTTGGAAGCCATGTTTTATGCCCACTTATGACAGAAGCATAATTACACTAATCAAATACATTAACAAAATGAAATTAAAGAGCTAGTGAACTGCCTAAAACTAATACTAGTTTTTAAAAGCAGTCAACCATTACCTTCTATAACTGAGGTACTTTTTATTTTCCTGCAGGTTAATTAGAAGACTGATTACCTGATGTTAGTAGCTTTGCTGTGTAGAACAGAACTCTACCTGGCAGCTGACTTACCTAGCTCTGTTTCCCCCATTACATCATCAGCATTGTGACCTTACTGATTCCGACATCACTGCTGCTTAGGAACAGTCACTCAGTAGCTGCCAGGTCACTCACCTGTGATGTCACTATCAGTGAGCTCACAGTGCTGATGATGTGTTGGGGGAACTAGAGACAGATATGTCAGCAGCCAGGCTGAGAACTGTTCCACACATCCAGCACAATATTATAGCAATATTATCCCCCTACTAATGGCACCTTTTCACCCCCATACCTCCCCCTTACTCTTAGACTTACCGCACTGACTAATGCAGCTATGACAATCCTGAAGGTATTACAATTGCCCCCTCCAACCCCTCCTAACCTCTCCTCCCTCCACTATCCTTGCGCATCCTGCGCCCTCAGTAACATTGCTTTATAGTCTTCTCTGAGGCCATGTAATGCTTTGCTGGTCTAGACATCATCCAATATAATATTGTACTCTACTGTCTATCAGAGACCTGCCTTGAACAGAACTCACACATAGTAGTATGCTGACTGCCTTTATTACCACACCTGTAAATTATGCTGCCTTGTTCTGTTCTCAGTGTCAAATTTTATATTACTATTTGTAAATTATTGTACACCACTGTGCCAAGCCACACCATTCTCATTTGTAATGACTGTACATAGGCTGCTAATGTTGCTACGCCTACACCAAATTGTTGTATTGTGACTTGTTGTTTAAACTACCAGGTTCATCTTGTAAATGAGCCCTGCTCAATGGTGTTCCACCTGCTAAATAAAGATACTGATTGATTGATTGATTAATTGACATAGAAAACTTTCTAGTGAGCAAAATGAAAAAGAAAAATACTTTGGAAATAAAAGTCACAACTGACTGCTTCTTAAAATTTGTATCATTTTACTGTCTGTCGGTTTTAGTTCCACTAGCTCTTTAATAGATCTGTCTGGTCATATGTCCATCACATCCCCCCTCTCTGGAAATGAAGGTGTGTCTCTTTTGGGAAACCCCCAAGAGACACTGCCATTCATGTAGGGACTTGGGTGACACCTAAAAGAACTTGTCATGCACTCAGCCCTGCCTCAAAAAGTCCATTTGCATTGGCATTCTGCACCCCACATTGGTGCTGAATGATAATATTATATGAATGTAGTACCAAACTTCAGCACAATAACTTTGTATTTTTCTAACTAGTCTTATGGAGCCATGTCAAGGGGTTATGGTCTTTGATCACAGTGAACTCCCTTCCGTACAGATATGGCTGCAGCTTCTGAAGGGCCCACACTATCCCCAGACATTCCCTCTCAAATATGGCATATATCTTTTCCCTGGGCAGAAGCTTCCTGCTCAGATATGCTATGAGGTGCTCCTCCCCCTGCAGTGTAACCTGGCTCAGGACAGTACCTAGCCCATGATCCAAGGCACCTACATGTACTATGACCTCTAAGCCATAATTGGGGCTAGCATGCATAGGTGACCCACATAATGCCTCCTTCAACCGTTGGAAGGCATACTCACAGTCCTCTGTCCAGAGAACTTTCTCAAGCAATTTTTTTTGTTAGGTCTGTCAGGGGCTTAGCTATGTCACTATAGTGAGGGACAAACCTGTAGTACCCAGCTGTCCCCAGAAATGCTCTTACCTGTTTCTTTGTGGCAGAGATGAGCTAGGCCTGGATGTCCTCAACCTTCGCAGACTCTGGACAGATTCATCCAATGCCCACCCGGTGCCCAAGGTAGGACACACTGGTCATGCCTACTTGGCATTTTTCCACCTTAACTGTCAGCCCTGCAGCCTTCGGTCTGCAGAACACCTCCCTCAAGTGCCTGACATGATCCTCCCAGGTCTGGCTGTAAATGGCTATATTGTAAATGTATGCCAGAGCAAATTCACCTGCCCCAGCCAGAATGCAATCCACAAGCCTTTGGAAGGTTGCAGGTGCATTCTACATCCCAAATGGCTTTACTCAGAATTTGAATAAGCCACATGGGGTGATGAAGGCAGACCTCTCCCTGGCTGTGGGGGCTACAGCACATGCCAATAGCCCTTCTTCGGGTCTCTTGTAGTCAGAAAGCAGGCTCCCCCCAGCCATTCCAAGGTCTCACCCATTCTGGGCACGTGGTAGGCATCAGACTCCATACAGCTGTTGAGCCTCCAGTAGTCAACACAAAACCGTGTGGTACCATCCTTCTTGGGGATTATGATCACGGATGAAGCACAGGGTCTACTGAACTCCTAGATCACTCCAAGGGCCAACATCTCCCTGAGTTCTTCCAGCATGGTTGTCTTAACCCCCTCTGGTACCCAGTAGGGGTACTACCTCAGCAAACCTTGGGCCCCAGTGTCCATGTGGTGTTCAGTCATTATGGTGTACCCCGGATTCCCCATGAACATGTCACCAAAATCTCACAGCACCCCCTCATCTCCTTGGCCTGGGCCAGGGTCAGCCGCCCTGAGAGGGTGAGATTATTCACTGCGGATCCCTCCCAGGCTTCCCAAAGAAGGTCGACCAGGGAATTAGCTTCATTGCTCTCCTCTGGTGCGCTGCACGTGGTCAGGACCTCTCCTCCCTATCGTAGTAGGGCTTACATAGAAACACAGAAACATCGATCTTGTCAGCATAAAAGGACTGCTTGGCCAATCCAGTCTGCCCAGTATGCCTAGCAAACTGCTAGGACTTCCCTTCCTCCCGCCCTCCTCCCTGGAACTACCAGTCCCTTGTGTTTGTCCCACGCTGTCTTGAAACCCCCCACAGTTCCTGCCTCCACCACCTCTCCTGGAAGACTTTTCCAGCTATCTACCACCCTCTCTGTAAAGTAGAATTTTCTGATGTTCCCCCTGAATCTCCCCCCTACTATCTGCGTATTGTGTCCCCTTGTTTTTGATTTTTGATTTAGCTGGAAGATATCCCCTGCTGGTATTTTGTTGAAACCCTTGATATACTTGAAGGTCTCAATCAGGTTCCCCCTTTCTCTCCTCTGTTTGAGGGAGTACATGTTGAGCTCCTTCAGCCATTTCTCATATGATAGATACCCAAGTCCCCCTACCATTTTTGTTACCCATCTCTGAACGTGCTCCACCCTCTCCACATCCTTCATAAGGTATGGCCTACAGAACTGGACTCCATACTCAAAGTGTGGCTGACAAGCTGCCACCTGGCAGGGCATAGTTTGTTGGAAGTGCAGGCAAGGTTTAGGGCACTTGACAGGTTCTGCAGCAACCTGGGGCTCAGATCTTTTTCAGAAGTGTTGCCCATACCAAGAGCAAGCACAGAGAGAGGGCTGAGGATTGAGGAATTTAATAGGTGGCTGGCGGGATGGAGTGTACAGATGGGGTATGGATTAGTAGGGGACTGGGGGACAACATGGAGGGATGACAGCTTATTTGCCCTGGATAGGCGGCACCTGAACAGGGAAGGCACAGCAGTGCTAAGGTGCAAATTGGGAGATTTCATAGAACTGAACTACAATTTAAACTGACTCGGTGGGGGGGTAGAAAAAATCCCACACCATGAGAAGGGAGAAATGGAGTCTACCAGCCCTCCCCCCCAGGCTGGAAAGAACAAGTTTAGAGGAGTAGGTAAGGCAACAAGCAATGGGGGACAGCTAAAGGAGTCAAGCATATGGAGAGCCATGTGCACCAATGCCAGAAGCCTGGGAAAAAAGATCCCAGACTTAGCGGCAGTCATGGCTGAGGCAGACCTGGATATCATGGGAATCATGGAGATTTGGGGTCATGAGAGCCAGGACTGGGACATGGCAATACCAGGGTATATACTTTTTAGAAAGGACAGGGCAGATAGGAGAGGGGGTTGGGGTTGCCCTATATGTGAAAAAAACATTAAGGCTATGGAAGTAATGGGTAAGTGGGGGAGGCAGATGCTTTATGGGTATCACTGGACACGGGGAAGGGAGAGGTAATACATATTGGGGTGATTTACAGACCACCAGTGCAGTGGGGGAGGTGGATAGGGAAATGATGGAGGAGATCCAGAGGATAGTGGACAGAGGGGAGATGCTGCTGATGGGGGACTTAAACTTGCTACATGTGGATTGGGGTGCTCCATCAGCAGTATCTGCCAGAAGCAGGGAGATCATGGACTCCCTACAGTGTGCACTCATGAAACAGCTCATAAGAGAACCGATCAGGGAAGGGGCAATCCTTGATTTAATACTTATGAATGGGGAACAGGTGGGTGAGATAACCGTAGGAGAGAACCTAGGCACAAGTGACCATAGCACTGTCTGGTTCACTGGTAAAAAGTCTGCTGCTGAGGTACATTGGCCAAGAGTGAAGGCGTTAGACCTTAGACATGCAGACTTTCAGAAAATGGGGGAAAGTGTTCATCACGCACTAGCTGGGGTGGAAAAACTAGGGGGATGGAGGAAATGTGGGGTAAAATAAAGGGGGCAATAGTGAAAACCACTAGCCTCTATGTCAGGAGGGTAACTAGAAACATAGAAACATAGACTTTAACTGCAGATAAGGACCACTTGGCCCACTCAGTCTGCCCATTTTAAAACCTATTGGACAAGCTGCAGATTCTAGTTAACCAACAGCCTACTTCCTGCAACTTCCCACTATAATTGCCTTATGTCTGTCCCATGCATGTTTGAATTCCCCCACTATTTTAGACTCCACATCTTCCCCAGGAAGGGGGTTCCATGCGTCCACCACTCTCTCTGTAAAAAACAATTTCCTCACATTACCCCTGAGTCATCCCCCTCTATCTTTAAATTATGCCCCCTTGTTCTTGCACATCTCTTTTTCTGAAAGATGCTACCTTCTTGGACTTTGTTGATTCCCTTGAGGTACTTGAACGTTTCTATCATGTCTCCCCGTCCCTCCTTTCATCAAGGGTATACATATTAAGCTCTCTCAGTCTCTCTTCATATGGTTTCTGATGCAGACCCTGCACCATTTTAGTTACCCTCCTCTGGACTGCTTCCATGCTGTCTATGTCCTAGTGTAGATGGGGTCTCCAAAACTGCACGTAGTACTCCAGATGGGGTCTCACTAACTGTCTGTACAGAGGGATTACCACTTCCCTTTTTCTACTTGTGATGCCCTTCCCTATGCATCCCAGTATCCCCCTGGCTCTCCTTACTGACTTTTCACATTGCTTACCCATCTTTAGGTCATCTGATATGACTACCCCCAGGTCCCTTTCTGTTATTGTTGTTGTTAGTACTTCACCTGCCATTGTGTACTCTTCTCCTGGGTTTTTGTTTCCCAGGTGCATTACTCTGCACTTCTTTGCATTGAATCTAAGTGCCATACGTCTGACCATTCCTCCAACTTTGCCAAGTCCCTTCTTATCCTTTCTACCCCCCCTTGTGTATTAACTCTGTTACATATCTTTGTGTCATCTGGAAAGAGGCATACCTTTCCTTCCAGACCCTCTGCAATGTTACCTATAAAGATGTTAAAGAGGACTGGACCCAGTAGTGAGTCTTGAGGTACCCCACTAGTAACCCCCCTTTCTTTGGAATGAATTCCATTCACTATTACCTTCTGTGTCCTGTTGTGCAGCCAGTTTGCTATCCAGGCTACCACCCTGGGACCCACTCCCAGGCTGGCTAACTTGATTATTAATCTTTTGTTTGGGACTGTGTCAAATGCCTTGCTAAAGTCTAGGTAGGCCATATCCACAGCCTCTCCCCGATCTATTACTTTGGTCACCCAGTCAAAGAAATCAATTAGATTGGTCTAACATGACCTTCCTGCTGTGAATCCATGCTGCTTTGGGTCCTGTGCCCACTGGCCTCTAGGTACCCAACAATTCTTTTTTCAGAAGTGATTCCATCATTTTCCCTACCACTGAGGTCAAACTAATAGGTCTGTAGTTTCCTGCTTCTGCCTTGCTCCCACTTTTGTGAAGGAGAATCACATCTGCTCTCCTCCAGTCCTCAGGTACCACCCCATCCTCCCATGATTTGTTAAAAGTGTGGTCAGTGGTGTCACTAGGTCCCCCCCTTAGTTCTTTTAGGATTCAGGGGTGAATCCAGTCAGGCCCTATTGCTTTGTCCACCTTGAGTTTTAGGAGGTCTTTCAGGACTCTTTCTTCTGTAAATGGACTGGTGTCAACCCCCCTACCCAGAGTGCTTCTATTGTTTCATTTAGGTAACTCCTCCTTTTCTTCTTTTGTGAATACTGAGCAAAGGTATTCATTCAGTATCTCTGCCTTTTCACTGTCTCCCTCTTCCCACCTCCCCTCTCCTTTATTAATCTTCACTATCCCTCCCTAAGCTTTTCCATGCTCCCTAATGTACCTATAAAAGGTTTTATCCCCCTTCTTAACTGAGTGGGCTATCTTTTCCTCAGTTTGGGCCTTTGCTATTCTGACTGCCTTCCCCACTTCTTTGTGCTTTAATTGATACAGTTCCCTGTCGTGCTCCTTCTGTGATTCCTTATACTTTTTGCATGCAGCCTTTTCTCACTAACCTTCCCTGCCACCTCTTTTGAGAACCATAGTGTTTTTTTACTCCGTTTTGTTTTCTTTATTTGTTTCACACATAGGCTTGTTGCCACCATGATGGTAGTTTGGGTTTTTCTCCATTGTTCTTCCATCCCTCCTTCTGGCCATTTGCTAGTGCATTCCTCAGGTATTAACCCATTTTGCCAAAGTCAGCCCTTCTAAAGTCCAGTATCCTTGTTTTTGTATGACTTGTCTCCATGGTTGTGCTTATTGTGAAGCACACTGTACAGTGGTCGCTTGTTCCCAGATGTCTACTGACTTTTAAATCTGTGATTGTCTCTCCATTTGAGAGTACCAGGTCTAATATTGCTCCCTCCTGAGTGGGTTCCAACACTAGCTGTCTAAGGCATGCCCCCTGTAGGGCATCAAGAATGACCCTACTCTTAAATGTGGCTGTAGTACATGTTGTCCAGTTAACATCTGGCATATTCAGGTCCCCATCAACAGTATCTCTCCTTTTTCAGCCATTTTGAGAATGTCCTCTATCATTGTCTTGTCCATTTCCTCCCCTTGAGATGGGAGTCAGTATACAAACCCTGTGTGGATTGTGATGCCATTCCCTGTCTCCAAGGTAACCCACAGTGCCTCTTGTCCTCCCCCTTTACTTTTTAGTTCTGTAGCTTTGATCCCTTCCCTTATGTAGAGAGCTACTCCACCTCCTCTTTTACCCTTCCTAAAAACAGGAAAAGGAGGAAGCCCCTTTGGTTCCATAAAGAGGTGGCAGAGAAGGTCAGAGAAAAGATAAAGGCATTTAGGAGGTATAAGGGGACACAGAGGGAGGAGGAGAGGGCTTTATACCAGGAGAAACAGAGGGAAGCAGGTAGGGAGGTCAGGAGGGCAAAGGGAAGAACGGAAGGGAAAATAGCCAATATAGTCAAGGTGGGGGATTAAACCTTCTTCTGTGAGCAAAAAGAGAAGGTCAAGGGCAGGGATAATTAGGCTGAGAAACAAGGAAGGGAAGTTGGTGGAGGATGACCGTGGGAAGGCGGAAATACTCAAAAACTACTTTTGCTCTGTGTTCACAGTTGAAAAGGAGGAGGAGATCAAGAAAATCAGGGAACACGAGGTGATGGGAAGAGGGGTTGACTCCAGTCCATTCCGGGTTGGGGAGGTCCTGAGGGAACTTAAGGGTTTGAAGGTGGATAAGGCAATGGGGCCAGATAGGGTGCACCCCAGGGAACTGAGGGAGCTCAGCAAAGTGCTAGCGGAACCTCTGACCAGCCTCTTCAACAAGTCCTTGGAGATGGGGAGATCCCTGATGACTGGAGAAGGGCAGATGTGGTCCCCCTTTATAAGGGGGGGGAACAAGGATGAGCCAGGCAAATATAGGCCGGTGAGCTTAACATCGGTGGTAGGTAAGCTCATGGAGAAACTGCTCAAGAAGAGAATCTCAAGCTACCTGGAGACCAATGGTCTTCTGGACCGGTGGCAACACGGTTTCACTGAGGGAAGGTTGTGTCAAACAAACTTGATAGAGTTGTTTGACTGGGTCACCAGGGTACTGGATCAGGGGGATCTATAGACACTGTGTTATGCGTATCTCGACTTCAATAAGGCGTTTGATTCAGTGCCACACAGGAGACTACTGCACAAAATAAGATGCTTTGGGCTGGGGCCACTAGTGGTTAGGTGGGTGCAAAACTGAGATCTACCCTCTGCCTGCACCTTCTGTTAGACTACCCTACTACATAGTTAATATCACTCACCTCACTGATTATGGGGAATGGGCCCTCCCATGCTGCCTGCAGTTTATTGTGTCGGACTGGGACAAGTACCATCACTCACTGTCCAACTTCATTCTCCCGGGTTCTGGCCCACGGTCATATAAGGTGTTCTGTTGCTGTTGTGCAGTGGCTAAGTGCTCCTGGGCGAGCCCCATGAGCTCATTAATCCAGACTCTGACATTTAGGATGTACTCCACATCAGACTCCCCTTGGGAGGCATGGTCACATTCCTATTCATCCCTGACTAAATCTAGGGTCCCTCTCTTCTTGTAACCAATCAGGAGCTCAAAAGGTAAGAATCCTGTGGATTTCTGTGGGACTTCCCTGTATGTAAAGAGGAGGTGGGGCAAATAGTTGTCCCAGTCCCTTCTGTGCTGGTCAGCAAATGCCATGAGCATAGTTTTGAGGGTCCCATTGAACCGCTCAACCAGGCCATTTGTCTCGGGGTGATAGGGCGAAGCACAGAGCTGTTTCACCCCGCACTTCTCCCACAAACTGGTCATTCAGGACGACATGAAATTTGTCCCCTGGTCTGACAAAATCTCCTAGGGAAATCCCACTCTGCTAAAGATTCCCAGGAGCTCCTCAGCCATTTTTTCTGCCTCAGTGGAGGACATGGCCACTGCCTCAGGGTACCTGGTTGAGTAATCCACAGCAACCAGTATGTATCTTTTGCCTGTGTGACTTGGGATACTCAGGGGCTCAACTATGTCCATGTTTACCCTCCTAAAGGGTTTATCAATAATAGGCAGGGGCACCAAAGCTGCCTTAGCATTGTCCCAAACCTTCCCTACCCTCAGGCACTGTGGACAAGTCCAACAGTAATTTGTCATGTCTGTGTGCATGTTCAGCCAAAAGAAGTTGTTGGCAAGCTGCTTTTTTGTGTGGTTAAAACCCAGGTGGCCTGAAAAAGGACTTCATGTGTCAGGACCAGAAGCTGCTTTCAGTAGTCCCAGGGGACTACCAGATGCTGGAGTACCTTTTCCTCTAGCCTCCTCTGTGGTGTATTCTCTCTTTACAGCAGCACATTCTTCCAATAAACTGACTTTTACTCCCCTGAGAGTCCTCAGTACTATCTGCCATCTCTCCCAATTTATGGAGGGCAGGATCAGCTCACTGCACCCTGCCCAGCTCCTCCTGTCTGACCTTCCCCAAGTCCCCTTTAGGAGGAAAGCTGCCCTTGGCGATGGCCTCCTCTGCTTGCAGCTGGGGCTCAGGGCTACTACTCCAAGCCAGCCCTTCACTCACACAAGCTGCTTCCTCAGCTGCTGAGGGAGGGGTCTGCACAGGCTGTGTCACCCCCTCCTCACCCTCAGAAGCTTGCCCTTTTGCCTGGCTATGGGTAGTAACACATACTATGTTTTCACTGTGGTCAGAATCATCCCCTATGATTACATCCACAGGGAGATCAGGTACGACTCCCACCTCTTGTACCCCATGGCCACCCTCCTAGCTCAGGAAGACCTGAGTCATTGGCATTTGGACTACTGGCCCTGTGACTCCCTGCATCCTAGAAAACTGCCCCGGTAGAATCTGCTTCACCTGGATCAGATCCTGCCTTACCATTGAGATGGAGGCACCAGTGTCCCTCAATCTCTGTGTTACTATCTCACTGACTAAAATAGGGTGCATATGCTTGGTGGAGTTTGGTGGCACTACAGTGTGTGTGTAGTTTACCAACTGTTGTGTACTGTCTTGGTCACCCCCTTCCCCTGGCTTGTGCCCTTTGCTTTGGTTTCTAGGGCAGTCATAGGATAGATGCCCCACTTTCTGGCAAATCCAGCATTCCTTTGCCCCTGGCTCCTTGTTCTCCTTAGAACCGGTGGGTTCTGTTTTGGGTTTAAGTGCAGGCTGGTTCCCTTTCGGCTGCCCCCTGTGTCCCATTAAAACCATGTGCTGCCCCACCCCTATTGTTCTTACGCTGCGAACATGGTCTGCTGGCCACATACAAAACAACACTTTCTGCTGCCTCCTTCGTGGAGTTGCATGCCAGATCCAGCAGCCAAATGCACAGGTCATCACGTACACTTTTAAGAAATTGTTCCCTTATAATTAAATCTTTAATTTGCTCTACAGTCTTCGCCTTAGCCCCATCAGCCCAATGATCTAAACAGGCACACATTTGGACATGCAGTTCTACATAGCTGTCTCCTGGGCCTTTTCTTAATTCTCTAAATTTCCATCTATAAGCCTCAAGAATCAGTTCAAAATGTTTAACTTTATGATAGTCCATGCAATAATTATCGTCCATTCGAGCAAATGCACGCAACGCATGGCCAGTAAGCAATGGGGTCAGGAGGATCATCCATGAAATCTTGTCCAATTTAAACTGCCCACAAACCCTCTCAAATGATTTTAAAAACAAATTCAGATAATCTCCCTTCCGGTATTGTGGGAACATTTCAGAATTAACTGTGGCTTTGTGGGTTGAACCCTCTTTGCCATTACTTATGGTTTGCTATGGTGTTTGCTGGCGTAATGTCTCCATTTCGACCTTGTGCTGTCATTCTTTCTCTCACTCTGCTAATTCTGTCTCTCTTTCCTCCTGCATCAGGATCTCATGCTGGTGAATCTTTTCTCTTTCCTCTACCTCCATCCTTGCTTTCTCCCTTTCAGCATCCAGCCTTGCCCTCTGTAGTTCGGTATCCTTCAGCATAGGTTCTGCCTTCAGAATCTCCAGCTCCATGCTTACATTTGGGTTGTTCAGCTCCCCCAGCTTGTATCATAAGGTGCCCCCCTTCCTCAGCTGCTGCAACCTCAGTCTCGCTACCTGGGTCATTGTCCTCAGTGACTGCCTGTGACCAGGTATTGGGCCATCCACCTCTGGGACTGTCCTTCCCCTGGCATTCGGTCATGTACCAACAGGGCTTCCATGACTGCACTCTTTGTCAGGCCCTCATGGATAATCCCTCTCTTAGTGCACAGCTCAGGAAGCTGCTGTACATGAAATTTGACATAGGCTGTGAAGCTCATATTCTCTAGCTATGTTGTACTAAGCTGTCTAGAAATAAACAAAACGGTAGTAAACACTGTAACCTTTTGGAATCCTGTTTTGTGACTGTTAAAGTATATTTCTGCTGGCACTCTGTTACCACTGTGCCATCTCTCTCTTTCTCTCTCTCTCTCTCTCTCTGTCTCTGTCTCTCTCTCTCAGAGTTTCTGCCTCACAGGAAAGCACACTGCATGCTGCTCTGCACTGCACTGGTACCAATTGCAAAACTGACCCCACTACTGACACCAATGTGACAAAAATTCCCTCATCAAGGACTTCTAGTCCACTGCCACCACCAGGTTTTTACCAACAGGAACCAGGAGCCCTGCTTCTTACCTCATCCCTTGCACAAGGTTAGGGAGAGCAACACAATAACAATGGATAGAGTACCCCTTCAGAGATGGACTACAATTAGAGTCAGCAGAAATAACCAAATTACCTTTACAAATAAACAGGCAGTCACTTGTTCTATCAAAAATAGATTTTTTACTAGAGAACTACAGTTATTTACAACAGGATTTATGTACAGTCCGACAAAAGATTACAATCTACTAGAAATGAAAATAAATGGAGTTAAACCAGACAGTTAGCAGATAGAAGAATCTGAACTATTCTCACTCTACCACCTAGTTACCTGTGGCTATCTGAAGAAACACTCTTCTCTAAGCTATATTTCTTACCAGACCTCTAGCTGCAGGGCCCTGATTTTCAAATGTTACTGGGTCCAATAGAGGGAGCTGAACCTCTTCCTCAACACACTGATTTATCCACTCTGTCTATGGGAGGTGGTTTTGCCCCTTTGAGTGACAGTTTACCCCTGCCTCCACCTTCTGCAGATAAGTGTGTGTATGGAGGGATGACATCATCCAGGCCAGCTGGCTTCTACACACTCAGACATCTTCAGTCCTATTTTATGATTTTGTATTCCAGGATGTCTGAGGTGTTCAGCCCCACACCTCTGCCTTTCAGGCTGACTGAGGCATTCAGAGTGGCACACTCACATCTGCCTTACAGAATCTATGGCTGAATGTCCCCAAGGGAACATTTCCCTGAGCAGCTTTGTCTAATGTTTTCCATCAGATCTGTTTGGTCATGTGACATTGGAAGCTATGTTTTGTGCCCACTTATGACAAAAGCATAATTACACTAACAAAATACATTAACAAAATGAAATGAATAGATCCATCTGGTCATATGTCCATCACAGTAACTTACAAATAAACATGGCCCTCTTTCACAGACTGCAGCAAGAGTGGAGGGTTATAAAAAACAAAGACTATTAAAGCAGCATTGCAGTGAAATAGGGCAACAAATATGACTCTACCTTTGTTTCAATATAACAGACTCCAGGCAGCTTCCATTTTTTTAGTTGTAAATTATCCTAGTTCTGCCAAAATCTGAGTATTTCGAAAATGTTTTCATTTAATTATTTTTTCTCAGGAAAAAAATATGCGCAACACATCTAGCTTAGTAATAACATTGCAGACCAGGTAATTGTTAAGATTGAGAATGTTTAAAAAAAAGACGGTGTACAGTTTAGAAAATGCCTAGAAAATTGGATTTGTCAGCTATGTTAATATTTTTATCAACTGTACCTGAAAGTAGCTTTTTGGAAAAAATATTTTTCAGTGAAGAGTTGCTTTAATAACAGGGGCCCACAGGGGTTTACTCCATATAGTATGGGGGCAGCATCCAGGGTTCACTTACCATGTGGAGACAAGAGATTAAAGAAGAGGAAGAATGGTTAGATTAATACTCTCAATCACTCTTACCGTAGAGGCAATCGTTATTTGGTGACTGTGCTAAATTACCTATGATGGTGTTCAGGGAGAGGAAGCTCTTCGAACAGGAGTCTCACAACAAATCTTTTCAGATGAAAGCAAACACTGGACACTGACACAGATATCCACTTCAACAAAGATTGCCTCTTTATTCAGTTAGATAAGTACTTCAGTCAATCAACTGTTTATTAATGCATGACTTTTGCCTTTGCATATGAACAAGACAATTCAGCACAAATGAAAGCCTGCATATCTGTACAAATCATGAATTTTTATTCAGTTAGATAAGCACTTAGAAGAGAAAAAACTGTCATTAAAATCAAGGCACAAAATCAAAGAGTTCAGTTGTTGTCAGCGTAACACAGTCACACACAAAACCCACTGATGGCTGTGGCATATGTTTCCAGTTCCCAGGGAACAGCAGATTCCAATATGTACAGGATCTTACTGACATTAATCTTTCCCAGTTCTCTACACAGCAAAGCTTCCCGGGTCCCATAGTATCAACTGTCCCAAATCCCCCTGCGGTTTGTTGAATTACTGTGGGCTCCCTTCACCTCCCAGTGTGTCCCCAGCAGATGTATTTGATGTTTAGACAGATGCAATCATCTCATCAGTGCCCCTCTCTTCAGGAACTAAGATAAAGAGAGAATTTTCTGTTTCACCTGCAGCCCCTCTCTTGAGGAACCAGAAACAGGAACTCTGGGGAAACCTTCCTCTAGGGTCTGAGACCATGCATTACTCAGCTGCACAAGGTGCACTCCTGGCCAGTCCTTCTCTAGTCAAACCTCCTTCTCTTCACCTCTACACTTTGGAATACAGTACACTTTCCCCTCCCAGGTTTGGAGAGCATGCTAGATAGCTAGCCTACCACAGAACTCCTGCTGAGTGGTAGCCACCAACTACCCAAACATATAGACCAAGGGTGTCCTTCCCTGCTCTGGAGAAAGCCCTAAACATGACAAGATGCAGGGCTCCACATTACCCATGTTCAGCAGCCCTCTTATCACAAGAATGATCTTCACTAGCCGCAGCCCCATCTTTTGTTGGATCCTACTCAATGGGAAGGAGAAAAAAAAAGTCCCTCAGAAAATGGCAGGGACCCTATATGTCAATTTCCAGAGCAAACTAGTAGAGCAGCTCGGACAAGGAAAATACATGGACTAATCTTTTACCCCGAAAAATGGGAGGGGGAGTCGCATCCCTCATTCTGAAAATAACTTTTGTCCAAAACATAAATATTGTTATAATTCATAAACTTACTAACACGTCATCATACCTGACTAAGACAGCAAGTGACACTGTAACAACCAGCAAAGTTTGACACACACACTGCCGAACAGAACAGGCTATACTGCAAAACAGGCAAGGATGAAATTAAAAATGTTACTGCATAACTGTTTGTGTGGCACACGCTAATTATACAATGCATAGGAGAAGTTCTGGAAATGAATAAGTGGAAGCAGTCTGTGTCACTTCAGAGCTATTATTGCTATAATACACTCCAGGGTGTGGTATTATCAGGGGATATTGTCACTTCTTGGGTGGTTGAAGGCACTCAGCATTGCCTCATTGCATCACAAAACAGCCAAGGAGTGGCAATATTTCATGATAAACCCCACCCTGTCATGTTATTTTTAAATAACAGCTACTATCATCCGCTACTACTCTACCACCTAGTGTACTTTCATGATCATGTACGTCTCTTCCCCAGTTTAAGAGATATTTCAAGGAAATCTACTTTCCCCTTCAATCTGCAGTGGTACTTGCACTTAATCCCCCTTCAGACTTCCTCTGTGTATCTCTCCTCCTTCACCTACCCTGTCTAACTGTCCTTTATCATCCCAAACCCCCTTTCTCATCCCTAACCCTCCTCCCTCACCTGCCCTCACTAGCTGTCCTTTCTCATCCCTGACCCTCTCTCTTACTCTTACACTCCCCCCACCTCTCCCCCACCCCATCTGACCTCCCTTTCTTCCTCTAACCCTTTCCCTCCCCTACTGTCTCTCCTACCACTCCTTCTTCTTGTAAAATCTCTCTCTCTCTCTCTCCATTATTATATTTTGCAAATATATCATATATTGAACTATTTATTTATTTATTTATTTGTTTTTGTTGACCGGGTAAGTCACACTAGACAGCCAAGTGCCTATTTTCAGGTGCAACCCGGGAGAGTTACAAACTTAAGTAGGCAGGTACAGTGATAAATCAGTTTTACATACAATGGAATAACAGATGATGGAAGAGAGTGACAACCAGTAACAAGTCACAAACCCGGAGGGTGTTACAGATGACCCGGGAGAGTTACAAGCTACAGCATACACAAACAGTGAGTGAGTCAAGATTTACATATAACGGGAGAGCAGGCAAAACCATTATGGCACTCAAGGAGGAGATGGTATGCTTTAGAATGATTCGGGTAGGTAGTTGACAGTGCTCAAAAGGGTTAGGACAAGGTAGGAGCAGTGCACATACTAACCGTAATACAGGTTCAGTCATATGTTAAGCCGAATAAGTGCCAGCATGTGGGGGGGGGCCTCAGGATGAGCTAACGAGGGGGGGGCCAGGTGACCTCGTTTGGGAGGTAAGACGGGGTCAGCCATTACTTGACCAGTGGACGGGAGAATAAGTGCGGTGGACCCTGGGGACGCAGAGACCCCCCATGTCTGCATAGTGCAGGGGGCTACGAGGTGCATAGACAGGTGGAGGAGCCCTTCAGGAAGTTCCAAAGGGAAGTTTTAAAACTTAGATGGGAGGGGGTGGACTGAGTAAGGGCTGGGAACGAATTCCATGGTTTAGGGGCATAGTTGGCGAAGGCCCAATCACCCACAAGGGTGCGTGTCCTAGGAACCAGACAGCTGAGTGTCGCGCTTGACCTAAGGTGGTAGGAAGAGGTGTCAGGGTTGAGGGGAAGGGCAAGGGCAGTGGGGATGGCTGATCTTACAATGCTGTCAATGAAGTTCCCTACTACAAAGGTGCACTACTATATAGTGTTTTGTGTGGTAGTTCTCAACTGGATTAGCTCACCTCTTCCAGTGCAATGGTATCAAGAACCACCAAGGACTTCAGATGCAAGCCAAAAACTAAGGATTACCGACGCAAGACCCCTCCGGGCCTGCACTGGTATCTTCATTCCAGCATCGGAAGCAACTGACCTTATGCACACAGCAAACTGTTGTACAACTTTCTGTATACTGTAAAAACTGTCTCTAACCTCAGATTGTACTCATTTCTCCTTATGTCTTAGCTCTTGCATTCAATGTACATTGTGACAACTCGTGGAATTGTCTGTCTTCCCCAGGTCGCCCCTGAAAAAGGGACTTGTCTGTCTTAGTGGGCCTACCCAGTTATCAAAACTCAAATAAAATAAATAAATAAACTATCATGGTACATCACAAAAATATGCAGGCCCATTATACAACTTTTGTGCTACGTTGCATGATTAGTTACATACGAACATAGGAAAGAAATGACATACCAGGCATTCACAGTATCTGGTTTCACTTTTGAAGTTCCATTAAGAGCATCAAATATCTGAAGAAACTGTAAAAAAACTGCATTTCATTAAAACTGGCATTTACTACCTTAGGAATATATCACAACACAATGAACACTAAATGCTTGCCAGCCGTGTTGGCAGTCTCACATCAAGGGACAAGGACTAGATGGGCACGGAGTCTGAACTATTCACTCACCTGCATGGCGGTTCCTCCATGACTCTGAGATCACGGTGCACTGGTGAAACTGTGTAGAGAAGCCTGCACTGTGATCCCCATGCTGTACCTGCCACGTGGGTAAAAATGAGGGCATCAGTCTCTAGTCCTACCATTCTGGCAACTTTCAGGAGCACAAATCTTCATGACAAAAAAAATTCAAACAATATATCACAAGTTAATGATTCTGCAAATGTGTCTGTTTATCATACTCGTTGCATTTTGTTTCTTTTATACTGTCTATCCCATCACCAGAGTTGCTTTCCTTTGCCTCTGGCTGCCATGTAGCCTCGTACATCTCCTTCTCTGGTGTTTACTTGTCCTCATGATGTCCATAGGGCATCCCAGGCCATAGTGAATTCCATCCGGAGGCATGACAGGGAATTGCCTACCATAATTTTAACTCCTGAGCAGCCTCAATAGACCATGAGGCCTCCTCTGCTAGCATTTTAGTATGTTAGTATGCCTGCCAAGTGTGGAAGGCAACTGCCAGTTGGAGTGGTGGGGCCAGAATGTGCCAGCTTCATTCTGCAGTTCTCTGGGGTTTTCCTCATCATTTCACCCAGTCTCTGGGATGCAGCTGGTGAGGTCCCTATGGTGCACATGCACAAAACATTGCTAGGCTGTATCCACCTCCCACGAATCCATACGCCAGCACTCGAGGAAGGGAGATGCACAACAGCAGCAAGCGCAAAAATAATACATTTATGGCATGGTACGTTTTGAAACCATATGTGACATGTGGAGGAATGACGACCAACGCCCACAAGCACCATCCCACAGGCTCTTCCATCTGTACCACCACCATCTGAGGTCACCCAAGTGATGGCGGTATTGCAGTGGTGCATGCTGGCCTCCTTCGCTAGTGTAGAGGAGCATCCTGCTCAATTTTCTTCCTTCTGGCCTGCTCACAATGTCTCAGGCATGTTCCTGAAACCAGGTGGCCCGCTTCGTGTTCACTGCATTTTATAAAAGAATATTATAGAGTAAAAGATGGCTGCCACTACTGAACACCCTGAAATAAATGGCTAACATGTCTCTGAGCAAACTAAAATGACTCTACTGTGAGTCTGCTGGTAGCTCCATTATACATCGCTCTCTTCCGGGCTGCAGCGGTCAGTGGGGCAACCCCTCCTAATGCACTGGCACTCAGCCCTGAAGCTTATGACCATTATGGTCTTCTACAAACTTTGGAGAAACCTCAGGAAGTCTGTTTCATGAAAAAAAGTGTTTCTATTTGCCAGCTGCAGAACTGTGGAATGAAAACATATTAGTAATTATTGCAAAAACACAAAACAGAAGGCTTTGTGGACCTGTGTCTGCTGTAAAATGATCCAGTTGCTCTCTAGCCTCACAGTAAATCATGACAGAGTGGGAGAGAAGATGATGTGGAAGCCAAGTGGCATGAATGCAAACAACATAGAAACACAGAAACATAGAATTTGATGGCAGATAAGGACCACTAGGCCCGCCTAGTCTGCCCATTTCCCTACCTAATGGGTAAGCTGCAGATCCTAGTTAACCAACAGCCTACTTCCTCCTATCCCCCACCAGAATTGCCTTATGTCTGTCCCATGCATTCCTGAATTCCTCCACTGTTTTTGACTCCATGACTTCCTCAGGAAGGCTGTTCCATGCATCCACAACCTCTCATAAAAAAAAAAAAAAAATACTTCCTCACATTACATCTGAGCCATCCCCCCTCTGTCTTCAAATTGTGCCCCCTTGTTCTTGCACATCTTTTTTTCTGAAAGATACTACCTTCTTGGACTTTGTTAATTCCCTTGAGGTACTTGAAAGTTTTTATCATGTCCCCCCTCTCCCTCCTTTCCTCGAGGGTATACATATTAAGCTCCTTTAGTCTCTCTTCGTATGGCATCTGGGTCAGGTCAGATATTATTGGATAGCATCACTTTAGCCGGATTTCGGATGCCTTTAGATGGTATAGATACTGACCACAGATCTGACCTCCTCAGATGCCTGTGGATCCAACCAAAATCTGATGGATCTGACGAGCACAGCCAGTTCTGGCCTGATGGTGCATACCTGGATCTGCAATCGGGTTCACAACAATCTGATTCTAGATCTGAAATCTCACTTTGGTCAGATTATTGTCAGATCTGGAGGCAGATATTAGCACTATCCAATGTCTTCTGGTGCAGACCCAGCACCATTTTGGTTGCCCTCCTCTGGACAACCTCCACCCTGTCAATGTCTTTGTGGAGATGGGGTCTCCAAAACTGCATGCAGTACTCCAGCTGGGGTCTCACCAACTGTCTGTACAGAGGGATAACAACTTCCTGTTTTCTACTGGTGATGCCTCTCCCTATGCATCCCAGTATCACCCCAGCCCTCCTTACTGCCTTCTCACATTGCTTGCCCACCTTTAGATCATTTGATATAACTACCCTCAGGTCCATTTCCATTTTTGTTGTCGTCAGTATCTCACCCCCCATTGTGTACTCTTCCCCTGGGTTTTTGTTTCCCAGGTGCATTATTTTGCACTTCTTAGAGTTGAATCTAAGCTGCCATACATTTGACCAGTCCTCCAACTTTGCAAAGTCCCTTCTCATCCTTTCCACCCCACCTTGTGTATCAACCCTGTTACAGATCTTTGTGTTGTCTGCAAAGAGACATACTTTTCACACATACACATCAACAGTGTTGAAGTGGGCCATCAGGAGGAAGCAACTGAAGTGGTATTACAGCACAAACCGGCACCACCTGGCTTCAAGCAAGTGGGTGGGAGGAGCCATTGGAGCAGCACTGCAAGTGGGTGGGAGGAGCCATTGGAGCAGGACTGCTTTGCAACCTCTCACTGCAGGTCTTCAAGCAAGAGGACAGATGGGGCAGAAATCCACAGGAGAGTCAATCTGATAAACCAGCACTGGGCAGGTGTGAGGGAGCCATGAGACAACAGAAGAGATTCCATTAAAAAAATAAATACTTCACTCCCCCTGTCCTGCTTCCAGTCCAAATGATGGTGCCAGAATTGCATTGAATTACCCAGCCTGTGCGTCTGCTGAACCACCCCAGGCTGCCATTTTCTGAGCATTCTTTTCAGGAACCAGATTTAATTTGGGGGCTCATCTGAGTTGCTGCATAATGTAAAGTTCATCACAGAGCCCCCTCAGAAGGCTATAAGCCAAGGTGCTAGGGGCTTGTGTGAAGTCTGACCAAATCTTAACTGCATTTGCAATTTATTTGTGTGGTGATTTTACCTTCTCTACCTGAGTGCATTGGATTCTGGATCTTCATCAGAGAGTTGGCCTGCTGGCGTAGAGTTTGGATTTTCATCTATGATGTGAATGCCACCAGGTTTGGATACGGACTCAGAGCATCAGAGGTCTGGCCGGGGGAGGGGAAGGGAGGAGGATTGAGTGTCCTAGGGACTGCTTTCTTCCTCCCTGGAGGGGGGGAGTGTGACCTGTACATGACTGACCCCTCCCGAAGGCCAGGGAGAATACAGCTGCCAGAGTCAAGCTGTCAGAGAGGTGAGCCAGATGTCGTGTATTGCACATTATTTCATTGCATGGCTCCCGGGGAGCATACCATTAACTAAATAATCACTGACAGCTCTGTTCATGACACCCCACTGCTCCATCTCCATGCCACCCTCTATGATACTTGACTGGTGACTGTGTGAGAGTTTCCATCCGTATGGTCTGGTTCCACCACCCTGCCCTGAGGGGTAAGCCATGGATGCTCTCCCAGTGGTTTTCCCATCAGCATCCTTGTCCAGTTGTCCATGGGAGCCATGCCCACCTGATAGCAGCACCCACAGGGGGTAAGCCTCGGTGTATCGCCACTCCAGGTAGGTCCCAGGGATGATTGGAGGTCGTGGAAGTCAGGGCTGAGGTCTCAGAGATCTGACACCTCAAAAAGCATAGTAAATAATTTTTTTTTTAAAAGTCCATTACAGAACGGACACAGAATCACTGCAGAGTTGGTCATAGTCTGGTGACTGCAATGCTGCTCCAGTAACTCCCTCCCAGCCACTTGCTTGAAGTCTGTTGGTACTGAATGGAGGTCCACTTTGCCACAGTGTGTGCAGGGCCCTGGCTGTAGTGTTCTGGCTCCCCACAACTGCAGCAGCTCAATGTTGCCAAAGTGCTTGTCTCCTGATGCGTCCCCATACTGCTCTGTGTTCAGTGCAGCAGCCATTGTGCACCACTCACAGAGGTACACAACTAGGAAGTGTGGCCTTATGTTTACAGCGTAGTACATATATATAGAATACTGTATGGGTATGGTAACCATGCACAACAAGGCTGTGTTTCCATCAAAGGGTTGAAATGACAGCATATGAATCTGGCCAGGTCATGCATTATTGCCCTATAAATGATATGTTTGTTGGTAATTTTTTTTTTATTTGTTTTACACAGGAATCACAGAAGCAACTCCCCTCCAAAAAATAAATAAAGTAAGCAAAAAAACTGCAATTTCAGCTTGATTCTAAGATTGATATTAAACGTATAGACTTTTACAAGTTAATAGCTAAACGTTGGGCACTGGAGGGATAATAAGCAGCTGGGTGTAGGATGACAGTGGAATTTATCATGTTATGATCTGGGAACTGTGTAGAATAACAGTTTATAATGTGCATAATAACACTTTCAAATGTGCACAACAAAAGATTTTAAGTAGGCTGATTTTTTTATATAGACCCTTATAATGTAAGCCCATGCAAAACAATGAAGGGAAACGTAGAAGCACTGCATTGTCCAGGCTCCATTTTGTCCTATTAACCCTGCCCAACAGTATTACAACTTGTTTAAGTTTGCTAGACAAGTGTGAAAAGGTGGCACTATCTGAGGCTATACTATGCCAAGCAGACATGTTTTGTGCATCTCTAAGTGAAACCCTGTGAAGAAAAAATCTGTTGCCATTCTTCAAGCTCCCCTGGGTATTGCCTCACTCACCCACTGCTACAGTACAAGTCACTTGCCAGGGTCTGGGGAGCAGTCACTCCTCTGCCTCTTATGCAAGCTCTCTATTTGTTTGATCAGTCACCTGTGCACACTATTAAAGAACAATATTAAGGGTCTAACGATGGAAACTCACTCTGGTGAGGAGTGGATAATACCTAAGTGATTTCTCCACTGCCTCTCCAATGAAAGAGATCCATATTTCACTTGGGCCGTGGGCAGTCAGCTGTGCCTTTTTAATGCCATTGTTTTATAGAGAGAAGGAGCAATAAATGAATACAGAATTGTGCTTTCATATTCTCTGTTCCTGCTTTTTTTTAGTTTATTTCATACACAAGCCGAAGCTGACCAGCTGAGATTGGAAAGAAATACAGCTACAACATGCAGGTGATGGTCTGTGCAGTAACTTAACCCTCACCCTGCTATGAATGGCAGTTTCAGAGAGAGTACAGAGTCTCAGTCTGTAGTCAGAAGTATAAATAATGGATGGGAACACTCTTTCACTGCACCATGGTCTAAGTTCTCGGACAGGGTAAGGTTCAAAAAAGGTTCTTCTTCTCCAACATTAATTTTAACCTTTCATTCCCAACTAAATATATGGGGCACTGTCCATCCAAATATGGGAAAAGGGTCTGACCCAGTATTGTGTTGTCTACATTGCGTGTGTGAGGCACTGCACACACAAATTGGAAGCCGCCATTTAATTTTGAGTATGACTTTTTTTGCACATGGAAATCCTTTTGCACACATGCAAGCAAGTAGGACCACGGCTACATAGCCTGAAGGAGCAACATTCACTCCTGGTAAAGAGGAAGGGTGCAAATGTAGATCCTCAGGGTGGGGGACAAGGGACTAATGTGAAGGAGGGAGGGAAGAACAAAGAAATGTAGAAATAGAAGGCAAAATAAGGGAACTCCACATCTAAGCTCTGACACAGAAGATCACACTGCTCTGAAAACGTGTGCTTTCAAGCCCCAAAGTTCATTAAGCAACAAACAAATACAGACTTTGGGTCAGCACCCTCTTGATTCCGGACAGAAGGTTTCCGGGTGCTAAAATGAGAAATTTTTCCTCATAATGTGGAAACAATGAGATGTACGTTTCCAAACCATATTAAAACAAACAGTTTGTGTAAAATGTGTATTGCAAATTTATAAAATAATAAGAGAAATCCCAGAACCCAAGTGGCTGAACCAAGTTTCATACCATGACAATATCTATGTATCACCACATGGGTTGAAACAGAGTACCATAAGGGAACCATATTCCAATCCCTGTTACTTATTTTCTAGTCACAATGATATATTCCAAGGTATGGCAGAGCATAGCATGGTATATCATTATTTCATAGGTGGCTGAAACACTCAGGTTTGCCTTGTGCCTCACAACGCTCCTGAGGTATGATGATATGTTATAAATAGGGCTATAGTTTGGTCATAGTTTATTTTGGAGAAAATCATGGTATTACCATGGTCAAAATGACAGCGATCATGGAAATACCTCTCAGCTGCTATGCATTTCATGTAGTGCTATGTTTTTTACTCCCAAATAAGCCTTTGCTTCACAAAGATATACTAACTTTGTGCATAAAGTTAGAGCTATTTCTGGACACACATACTATTAAAAAATTAAACTAAGTTGATAAAAATATTCCTTAATGCAAAACATAAGATGCCTCCTATTCGTAAACGTATTATTCTTTAAAAGAAGAAAGTGCTATTCATTCTGGCTATTTGCTCTGAATTTTGAATGCCCATGCTATGCATTCTAATGTTAAGATGTTGCAAGGCATAGACATAAAATAAGGGCTGTTTGGATATCTGGTTTTAAACTCAGGTACCTTGGATTCTGACCCTAAAGTTAGGATCCAGGATTTGCAGATGTTTAGTTTAGTTTATTGGTCTAGGAATTAATACCTTTGAGCCAGGGCTCTTTTACAAAGGTTCCACGTCACTTAGAACATCAAACAAACAAAACACATTACAAGTATTATCAGAAGGAGAAGTTACATAATAAATATGCTTTAACAGTTTTAAGGCAGTAACAATTTAGGAAACAAAAAACTGCCTTCCAAGGAGGGGTAGATAAATTGGAGGCAAACAGGGAGGCGAAAAGAAGGGAAAGTAGTGGGCAGTAGAGCAAGTGAGAGGGGAAGAAGGGGAAGTAGAAGAGTGAGTTAGGAGGCAGACAGGAGTTGGTGGTGGTACATGTGGGTTCTTTAGACAAGGAGGATAGGCTATGGTTTGGGGATGTTCAGAGGAGCAATTAGTCTTTTATCGAATGCAATCACAGTTGCTAGTGTTAGTGAGGTGGGCATAGAGCATGGTTTTGAAAGCTCCAAGAGAGGTGGAGGATAGAGTAGGTGGACTTAGAGCATTGTACCAGGTCGGGGCCCTGTACGCGAATGTTCTTTGTCCCTGAGCGGTCCAGCATCTGGGAACCAGAAAAGGTTGGTGTTCAGATCTGGTGGTGGGACGCATGCCATGATTGAGGCAGAGTAGATTTTGGATACACAGTGGAGTCAGCCCCATGATAGATTTTTTGCCATTATGCAGGTGAGATATACAAGGCGATTTGATAGTTGCAACCAGCCTGTTTCATAGTAAAGCTCACACGTGATGTAGCTGCTAAAAATCCTAAATCTTAATTATTAGATCTCCATGCTGGATTCTGACTCCAAAATCCAGTATCCAATCTGGAATCCAAGATTTTCATGTTTGAAATGTCTTTAAAATCCATCCCCCATGCAAATCACCATCCACCCTGCAGGCCCACCAGCACAGCAGTAGTGCTCCCGCTCGTGACGCCGATCACCCAGGTTCAGAAGAGAGCCTGGGTGTTGGAGGGCTGGCCAGGGGAGGAGGGTCAAGCATCCTATGGACTGCTCTCTTCCTCCACGAGTGATGGTGGGGAAGCTCCTGGCACTCATCTGACCCACAGTGGAGGCCAGATGTGTGACAGCCAATGCACATACTTGCTGGAGGTGGGCAGACATCAGGGTACATGACCCCTGACACCATTGCACATTCCACCTCCTGGGAGAAAATTGGGAACCTTGGACTGTACAGGCTGCCACCTGCCTCATGCAACAGGTCCTGCACCACCAACCGTGGCACTGTCAGAGCTGTATCCCTTCAACTGCTGGGAAGAAGAGCCCCTCCCAAAGGCCCCACCCTGGGGTAAAATCCAAGGCATAACTCCAGGTCAGAAGCATCCTGGGGCTGTATCCCATAGAACGGGTCTTCTCTCAGAGATCCTGCCCTGAGGAGTAATTCAGGACACAACTCCAATCAAGTACGTCCTGGGGAAGTGGATGATGGGGCAGGGCACGAGGTATGGCCAATGGGGGCCAGTCCATTGGAGGAGCAAAATATACAGCAAATAAAATAAAATCACCATCCACTCACCTTTACTCACCCTGACAACATCCCCCAGACCTCTGATGGATTAGATAATTCCCGACCCTATTCATGCCGACAATGAACCTCCCTCCTCTCCCAAGTCTCCTGTGAAGTAAATTTTTTTGTAAGGCTGCTGCACATTGTAAATAAGCCCAGTTTCTTTACACATGCCTAACCATGAACCAGTAACCCTTGCCCTGCCAACTATCCGGACCCCAGAGTTTAAATGATAACCCCCCACTCTATGCACCCTCTGGAACACAACCCCCTACCCCCAGCCTCAAACTATAAGGATATACAATGCAACCAACCACAACGCAATGCAGTAACCTGCATTAAATGACATGTCACAGAATGACTTAATTGCTACTGAATTACAGTGTTCTCTGCAGCACTTTGTGATATACTGCAGCACCACTGCATTGCATCCTGGCTGGCCCCACTGTATATGGGTCCCACAGTGGAGCAATTGATGTGCTTGTCTTCACTTAGTGTCCCAGCTAGTTTTAATAAATAATAATGTCATTCTATAGTATCACCTGATTTTCCACTTGGCAGTCAATCAGGTGTTACTAAAGGTGCATGAAATAATTTCATGGAAATCATAGCAGAAGTCAAGACAGGTGATGCTTCCATTTCATGTTAACCAAATCACTTCTATTTTGACATATTTGTTGTACAAGTGCAACAGCAAAGATTTAACTGTTTTCAGAATTATGTTTTGGGCATGCCCTCCATTGGGTGGTGACACACTGTGCTGTTAACCAAAGACCAGGGCTTGCATGTGAGCCTTATAATCCCACACTGAGGCTGACTGAGTGACAAGCACGTCAAAGGGGAAAAACACAAAATCATGGTTTTGTCATGGCAAACGCAATACACCACGGCATTTTCATGAACAATGCTAAGTATCATGGCATTGTCATGGAAAATGCAAAACATCATGGTGTTGTCAAGGAAAATGTCAAAAATCATGGTGTTGTGATGGAAAATGGCAAATATCACGCTGTTGTCATGGAAAATGCCATGTCAACGGTCATGGTGCTGTCATTGAAAATGCAAAAAGTGATGGGGCTGTTACGGAAAATGGAAAATGTCATGGTGTTCTTATGGAAAATGCTAACATTTATAGTGTTCCTCCAGTCATAATTCAGTAAATAAACTCTGCTCATGTTTGCATTACAGTAATGATATTTTAATCAATGCAGCTTATCAGTCATATTTTATAGTCAACGTTTCACTGCTCAAATAGGCACAGCTTCATCAGGAAACATGACTTTAAAAAAAATTAAGTATCCCTACTCTGCCTTGAAATGTCTGTGACTGACAAAATACAGGGGAGTTAAAATTGGAAAGCAGTATGTTGACCCTCTAGCAAGAGTAACTGAAGTAATATTTTAATATATATGAAAAGCCCTTCAGCCCCAATCCTACAAAGAAAAATATTTATACCTGCCCAGCCTGCATGGGGTACTAGAACTGCACAGCAAAACACACATTGCCACACCTTTACTCTACCACGAGGCCAGGCATACATGACTAAGCTGTTGATTGACTAGATTATTAAAGTAATATTGCATATTTCCTCCAATGTGGTAACACAGGAAAGGTATCTCTTGCCTTTGTGAGTGGAAATGTGATCAGTAACCAATGTTTATATCCTTTCATGGTATTTGTTATTGCAAGTTTTGTTTGTAAAAGTTATAAATAAAAAGTAAAATAAATTATGTAACATTTCCATATTGTCTAACATTAATATAATGGCTGGGATATTCAGAGCACTTGTGCATGGCACAACCAAGATTCAAGTCTGAAGATGTAACACCGAGCGACATTCAAAGGGAGCTGCAGCGCAACGCAAATCACATTGCACCAATGCGTAACCAAAATGTATGCAGCGCAAGTGCAAGGGAGTGTACCCATGCATAAGTAGCGCAACGGCATATTCAACCGCAGACCATGGTGCAAGTGTGGAGCAAACCTCTAGGTTGTGCCAGGCAGACTAGAGCCAATAAATAGAGGTTCAAACACACAGACAGCAGATGCACAACACTGAGCACAGTGAGAGAGAGAGTGAGAGGGAGTGACAGAGAAAGAGAGAGAGAGAGACAGAGAGACAGAGAGACAGAGAGGGGAGACAGGCAGAAAGGAAGGGAGCATGATGCAGACCAATAGACAGATGGACAGAGCATGAGTGGCACCCAGGGAGATACCCAGTGGCTGAACAATGGACAGTGGCCCATTCCTGATGGATGTCATCATGAGGGACATGGTCAAACAGGAAGAACAGCAGCGTGGCCAACAAAGGGCCCAGCGGTGGTATGCCCAACACAGGTGGTACCATGCCAGGATCACATATGAAAACTATAGTGACAGAGAGATCATGGGCTGGTACCACTTGAACAGGGCGGCTCTGTGCAGTGATGGGATGCAGATACCCACCATACGTAGCCATGCCATGACAGTGGAGATGAAGGTGACTGCTATGATGTTCCTGCTTGCCACGGGCACCTTCCAAATACCAACAGGTGATACCACGGGCATCACTCAGTTGGCCACGTCCCACCTTCTCACCCAGTTCCTCACCACTCTGCTGCCACATGCTGCGGAGTATATCCATTTCCCCAACACACAGGCAGAGCGCACAGCAAACATACAGGAGTTCCACTGGGTGGCAGAAATGCCAGGCACAATTGAGGCAATAAACAGCACCCATGTTGGCATCCACACACCACCCAGCCAGAGGGCATGGTGTACATTAACCAAAAAGGATACCCATCCATCAACTGCCAGGTGGTGTGCAATGCCATGGGGTGCATCATCAATGTCTGTGCCACGCACCCTGGGAGTGCACACGATGCCTTCATATGGCACAGTTCTACACTGTGCCATAGGTTTGAGTGGGGAGATATCCCCATGGGCCACCTTGTAGGTGAGTAGGACATGTGCCAGGGTGGCCGAGGGACATGGCCCCAGGGGCTGGTGAGGGAGGATGGGGCGGTGGATGAGGTCTGTGTGGTGGCTGGGAGGGAGCAGGTGACAGCACAGCACAGCACAGGGATAACAATGTTGTCATCCACACAGGCGACAGTGCATACCCACTAAGGCCATGGCTGCTCACCCCCTACCAGTGACCATCATCCCCTGCAGAGGAATGCTACAACGAGGCACACGCCAGCACACGCAACATCATCGAGAGTGTCTTTGGCATGCTGAAGATGCAATTCCGTTGCCTAGACAGATCAGGTGGTGCCCTACAATACAGTCTCTTGAAAGCCTGTGGCATATACCTGGCCTCCTGCATCCTGCACAACGAGGCTGATGCTGGCGACAGTAGTGGGGACAATGATGGTACTGGGCCAGAGGCAGGTGGGCAGGTGCCCCTTGGTAGTAGGGATCCCAGAATGGTGCAGAAGGCATGACATCACTGTGATATGATCACAAGAAAGCATTACGGACAACAAAGGTGAGTACACAGACACACAGGCATGGCCCACACAGCCCAGCACACACCACAAGGGACGGGATGGGCACAGTAGTAGTAGGCATGCTGGGATGGGGGCGTACATCAGACAGGGCAGGGCCACAAACACACGGGCATGCACATACAGACACATGCAGCAGTGGCATGCACACAGGCAGTCACGCACACACACGCACACTCACACACACACACAGCCGCACACGCGCAGGGTGAGGGACATGGCATGGATCAGACACATGACACCGGTGCACAGGCAGCACCGGTGCTTGGCTGCCATCATCATACCCATGCCACATGCACCAGCAGCATGGTCCACATGCACACAGGGGGCATGCAGCACAACACACATGCGCGCCACCACATGCAAGCTGCACCACCACCAGCCGCTGGTGCGTGTGGTGACACCAGTGGATGGCAGGGCAGGCAGTGGACACATCACACCAACCGCTTAGTCCCATGACCACCATGGCCATGGGGGCAGCCACACCGGGGCCGACCAGCAGATGCCTGCTGCACATCGGCCATGGGGAGGTGCCAGACACACCCCCAGGGGTTGGTGTGCACGACCGTGACTAAGTCCACGCAGGGGTATCCTGCTGGCCAAATGGGCCTGACTCAGGGGTGTCTGGGATGCTGACATCCAATCCCAGTGTCCTCCATGCTGGTGTCACCAGGTGCCGGGACCGTGGGGTTGACAGTGTACTGTGGGGGTCCTCTGCATATGGCCGAGCCCAGAGGCCACTGCCGCTGCTGGCCCAGCTGCAATGGCACCAGCCATGCGGTCCATTGATGCCACAATGGCACTGGTCATGCGGTCAAATGCTGCAGTCATGGCCTCCTGCATCTAGACGAGCCTGTCCATCAGCTGCGCATTGCCCCGTCCCACTGCTCAGCCATCTGGCACATCGCTGCCTGCAGTGTGCGCACCTCACTAGCAAGCAATGCCTGGTTATCCACAGAGGCCCACAGTAACCAGGTGTACTCCATCAGCCTCTCAGCCTTCTGGTCCTCCTGGTCTGGCCACTGGACTGGGGAAGGGGTCTCAGCACAATGCTGCACAGTCTTCTGCTTAGATGGATACTGCACAGTGGGCCATACAGGGGCCACAGTGTTGCCTGCCGCAACAGCGTTGGGCACTGCGGCATACTGCCAACATCACCTGCATCCTGCTGCTGCAACCCGACTGACTGCTGGGCAGGGCCCCGTGCCTCCACCACACCCACAGCACCACCACCACCCACACCGGACACGACTGTGGCGCCACACACAGCCGCACAGGTGGGAATGGGGGATGGATGTGGGGCTGCGGACACAGTGATGGGACATGCTGGTGCCTGTGTGGCAGGTAGGGGCGTGTCGGACACCATGGCCCCTATGCTCTCCGGTACCAGTGTGAGGTCATCATCAGTGTCGGATGCCATGCTGAGCTGGGTCTCTGCACACAGCACCTCCAGGCTATCACCATGAAGGAACCCAGCCAGGGGGTCATCCAACACCATGTCAGGTATGGCCACATGCCCAACACTGCCGAGACACAGCCTGTCCCGGCTCCAGATGCCCACTGAGATCGAGGGTCAGGCATCCGTGTCTGCAGCTGCCTCCACCAGCTCCCCTGCATAGAGGCGTGCTGGTGCTGCAAAACAAGAACAGTGTGTCAATGGAGCAGCAGACCCCATGGACACCTCCACACACCCCCACACCCTATCCCCCCAGCCCCAACCTGACTCCACCCCCCCATCCAGCCTCACCCATGCCACAGTTGCCACCTGCCACCATGCTGCACTGCGTATCTGCATCCACACATGCATGGGGCAGTGGGCATGGCCTCAGACACACCTACATGACACACCCACGACAGGCACACCTGCCGGCTGGACATACTCACCATGTAGTGTGGGTCTGCTACCTGTCTGGAACCCACCACCAGACACACCCTCCACCGCCGTGCAGCTGATGGTGGATGCCACAAGCTCCTCCGTGGCAGTCAGCGGTGGCACGGTCGATGGCCCACCACTGGTCACCCTGCAGGATGCCCAGATGGCCAAAACTTTGTCCTTGATTTGCCTCCTGTCTGTGCCAACCTTCTTCTTGCACTCCTGAGTGGTGCGGTGGTGGTGCCCAGGAGTGTTCACATACCGGGCCACCTCCCCCCAGGCCACTGCATGCTCCTGTGGTGTGCCTGTTGCACCACTGAGTAGGCCCTCCTGATCCATATAGGCCTCAAACAGGGCAGAGGTCTCAGCAGCAGTAAAGTTGGGCCTGCATATGTGAGCAGGACCCTGGTTCTCCGCTCCTTCACCTCCCGACATTCTTCCACCTGTGGACATGAAAACCAGTGAGGGTCATTGCCAGCATGTTGCATTGCAGCACCCAGTAGCAGTGTGTGATGAGGCCTTGGACCCCCATGTTGCTGGTCACGTACCTGAGCAGTTGCAATACCAGTCTGTGGCCTGTGCTGTTCCGCAGCACTTTTAAGGTGCAAGGCATGCAAATTTGCCTGTGTGTCATTGAAATGATATGCTAATGCACCCCACTGTGCCATGCATTGGCTCATGAAGTGATTTGCATGCGGCGTTCGAATATTGTGTGATTGTGCAATGCACAATAGGAGTTGCACAGGAGCAAGTATGTAGCACAATACCCGCACATGTGCGGTAAGTGTGCCCGCAGTGTGCATGTGCATGGCATTGGCCACACCATTATCACACATCCTGCACAGCTTGTACAATGCCATGGTATGGCGCATGCCACACCAGTTTGCCATCACGCATGTGTGCAGCGCCTCTATCATGCACCTGCGCACTGCACCCATGGTGCAGTGCTGACCTCTGACCCACAGGTCCTGACATGACCCCATGACTCCACTAGGCCCCAGCACATATGCCCAGGACTGTGCTATTGCTCTGCACTGCACAGTGATCGCGCAGCCACATGCTGCGTGATTGCAGCCCTGTGTACCCTATCGCGCATCCTACACATGTGGTAGGCACGTGCGCTAATACACAGCCATGTTCCTGCGTAACCTGGCAGTTCAGCATGGCACAGAGGCAGAGCAGGAGTGCAGCCAACTGGTCTGAGGTTGAGCTGATCAACCTGGTGGCTGTAGTTCAGCCATATGAAGGCCAGCTGTATGGCCAGATGCCACTGCAGCAGGCCAGGGTGGAGGTGTGGCACCGTGTGGCAGAGGCCCAGAAATGGCAGACCAGTGTCGGGTGCTCAGTGGAGAAGTGCAGGCATTGCTATGGGGACCTGCGGAGGAGGGCACTGAACCATCTGCGGCGTCTGCAGGCACGCATCCTGTGTGATTCAGTGCCACATCCAGGTAGGTGTACTCATGTTGCTGTTATGGCCAGGCGTCATACTGTGGTGTTGGCAAGGCTGCGTGGTATGGCCCGCAGAGGGTTACATCATTGGCCTGGGGTATCATGCATCAGGCATGGCTGCTGCGCCAGTGGCAGCCATGCTGGCGCATGGGCCTATGGACAGACAGGGACACACCCAGTGCATGGCAGACTGAGTGATGGTGGGGGGCCCCTAATGCATGTCTGTGAACTGATGTCCACCTCTCTTCATTCCCTCCACAGGGCCAGAAGACCATAGATGGGCCAGGGCAATGGCGGCGGTGGCCAGGTGGCACATCCAGGTGGGCAGCAGGTGGCTCCAGCTGCACAGCGTGGGGCAGGTATGCATTTCCACATTCTTTCTCAGTGTCACAGTGGGGTAGTGGTGGGGATCGGGCACAGCCATGGCCACCTCTGCCATGCACTGTGACAGCTGTGTGTGTGTCGCACGGTCCGTCATGCGTGCCGCTGCATGCCATCTCTTGGCCACAGTGTACCGGCTGTTGGTGGGGTAGGCATGAGCACGGATGCCACCAGTTGTGCTGAGGTGCTGTTGTTGCTGTGTGCCATGTGCCTGTCACAGTGCGGTCCTGTGGCCGCTGCACAGCTGCATCTGCCTCTCTTCACCACCATGGTGTGCTGTGTTGTTGACTAGCATTGTCCCCCCCTGTCCATTCCAGGCTATCCAGGGGTGTCTGGTACCACCATCCATTGCACGCTGTGGGTGGGTGTATGTCACTGTGCCATTTCACTGATTGCCTGTCTTGTCCCATGCCATAGGTGTCGGATGGCATCCTACTCAATGTGCTTGGCAGACACACACCAAGCTCCTGCGACAAATACTGGTGGTTGTGAGAAGGGTGCTGGCAGCTGTGGTCTCCCTGCAGAGGATGTCAGTGGCAGACCGGAGGAGGTGGAGACATTTTGTGGTGGCAGACCATGGCTGCTGTTGAGGGGTCCTGTTCCTATCCCTCCTTTCCTTTGCTGGTCCTGTTACCCCACAGTCCCCCTTCCCATTGTACAGCCCCTGTTACCTGTCCCCACTGTTTTTTGTCCCTTCCCTGTCCCTGCCCCTGTTACCTTGATTTGTTGTTGTGGTTTTAAACTTTATGAAGCATTTTACAGCTACTTGCCTGTTTCCGTGTCTGTTTTGTAGGTGGCGTGTGGAGCCATGCTGCAGTGGTCAGGTGTTGGTCAGTGGTGTCTGTGCAGGGGGAGTGGCTGTGCAGTGCTCCTGTGGTTCACGGCTGTGTACAGTGGTGTGCCATGTTGTGCTGGGGGCCATCTCCCAGTTTGGTGGGTGTGATCTGTGCCTGCAGGGTTGCTGTGGGGGTGTGGTCAGCGGTGGGGAGCAGGTGTGTGCAGGGGGTGGCATACAATCGAGATCCTCCTGCTGGACATATCTGCATGCTGGGGTGGGGGTGTCTGCATCCCCCGTCAGGTGACAAGTCCTCTGGGGTCTGGCCCTCTGCCACGGCCCTGGCTCAGTTCCTGCCCAGCGTGTGAGCTGCCTGTGTGCATGTGGGGCATGGGTGTGTGTGGCACCGGGGACATGGTGGTGGACACCCACTGCAGTGTGGCAGTGGCCACAGCTGGCTGGCTGGTGGGCTGGGGGGCACCATTGGTGGACCTGCATTGCCAGTGTCCCCTCCAGTCCACAGCTGGCCATGCCACCATTGGGGTCTGGTGTACAGTTCAGGAGCATGTACTCATCCACCACTGGTGGCCTGGATCCTGTTGCTGTGGTGCACAGGACCCCTGTTGGTGGCTGTACCCCATCGTGTGTTGGGCATTCATTCCTCCTGTTCTGTGCTTGTGTGTGCAGCAGTGTGCCCTGCTGGTGGGGTTCTGTGCCCATTGTCACTGGGCTTCCCGACTTTGTCCTAGGCTCTTGTCTGTGCTCCTGCACTTCCTGGCTGTGCTAGCACATCCTTGGGATGATAACACAAGGCGCATCTCTGGTTGCACCATAGTGCAACTGTGCCATATTCAGCTGACTTGTGCCAGGGCAGTTCAGTTGGTGCTATTTATGTATATGTCACCCAGTTTGCCAAGGCACACCTGACTTGTGCTGCGCTGGGCTTGCGCTGGGCTTTGGGGCATTTCTGAATACCCCACGTAATGTAGATAAGTTGTTGATTAATCATGTGACAAAATAAAAAAAAAATGTTTAAATACGTTTTTTAACTAGCAAATAATTCATACAATTAACTGCACACAAATGGACAACATATTAAATAATATTGCCATCTACTTAAATTGCCATAAACTCAAATGTAAATCTATTCACCTGATATTCCTGTCTTCTATAATTCTCTCTATTTTGCCTCTGTTCACAATTGGCAGGTAGCTAAAAAAAAAAACATGCTTTAAAATAAGTCATCCCAACTCTTGGTTCCTTATCTACTTACTCAGCACTAGGTATAAAACAGAGACTTTTATTCACCTCTATTATTCATTTGTCTCATTCATCCAGGAGGAACAGCGAGAGAGCAGTCGGGAAAGGCGCAGCCAATCGCCTGCTTCCTTCAGCCCACAGCAACCAGCTGAGCTCCGGGACTTTGCTCCACCAGTGGGCGGTCGGCGGCACCTAGCCGAACTTGGGAACCACAAGGCCGGGAGGAACATCGAGGGAGCAGTCGGGAAAGGCGCAGCCAATCGGTAAGCGAGCCGCTCCACCAGGCACAGCAGCCGATTGGCTCTCCTGCCCCATTGACTTACACTGGCTCAGTTTGCATTGCTGAAATCTGTGTGGGACTTGAAAATTTGTTTTTCTTTTTGTCTTTTACTCTTCCCCTGGTGTTCTACTGCATGTTTCCCAGAAGAGCTGCTTCCACTCTGGTGAGACATCTATAGAGGGCAACTGCTGTTGATTCTGTTGAATTCTGCTGGACTCTGTTAGCAGCAGTGGGCCAGGCGCTGAGGCACCACTCTCCTTCTAGTTTTATATGTGTAAATCATCAAAAAGTGCTGTTATCCACTATTGTATTGTAAGGGAAACTACTGTTTTACTGCCTTTAAAGTAATTGCAGCTCCTTGTCTGGAATATGGAAGGCCAGATGCTGAGGCGCCACAGGACCCCCACAGTCCTTTGTAGTGCAGATTTGGTCAGTGACGCTCAGAAAAGGCTTGCTACTGCCTTTATTAATTGCTGCACCCTCCTCTGTCTCTCTCCAGCCTGCTTCCTTCAGCCCACAGCAACCAGCTGACGCTGGGCTTCCAGCTCGCCAGCAGGCGGTCCGGCGGCACCTAGCCAACTTGGGAACCACAAGGCAGGAGGAACAGCGAGGGAGCAGTCGGGAAGGCGCAAAATTTTTGCCCACCCGCCCTTCCCCTTCCTGTGTGTTAATTTATAGGCATCTTCCCGCCAAAATCTCTTCCCGCCCACAGCACTTTTTCTCTAAACCAATAGACAGTCACACCAGCTTGCTGACCCAACCAATCAGCAACTTGCTTACTCCTATTGCCAACTATCAATATCCCCTCAGAATGGGGAGCTTGCTACTGATACTCCTGTCACTAATAGCCATAGGTTTCCACAATGAAGATGACCCTATTATACAATCTAAAGTGGTCAACCGCCTAGTTTCTGGAACATCCCCGTGCTGACACCCATACCCTCATATATGTCTTGCCATTGCTGCATCGACTACAGTGGTACAATCACCATAAAGTTACACACATCACCACATATATGTCTCAGACAAGGCCCACTACTGGGTATATAGATCCCCACTAAGCCTAGTCATCAAACTGCTAATTGGTATCCCGACACACTACCTTAAATCCACAGGAGCACCCAAAACAAAGAGTGGCAACGGAATAAAAAAGGAGGACCAAAGACAGCCCCTCTCCTATCACTGGCAGCCCTTATGAAATTACTGATCTTCCTATTGCTCTGTATTGGTAATGTAGAAATCAACCCTGGACCTCTTAAGCATCACCTCTCCTCAGACCTATCCTCAATTAAAGGCCTCAGTTTCCTGCATATTAATGTATGCAGTCTGTTGAAAAAATTTACATTGCTACAATCCTGGGTTGCCCATACCTTGCCAGACTTTCTTGTGATAACTGAGACATGGCTCAAGACCACCACAATGGACAGGGAAGTTAACCTACCTAACTATCAGCTATTCAGAGCTGATCGCCAAACAAGGGGAGGCGGAGTAGCCATATATGTAAAAGCTGGTTTAGTTGTATCCTGTACTGCTGCAACATCTATGCCCAAGGAATTTGAGTGTCTATCTCTAAAAGTCTCTCTCCCCAATACAGCAGCTTTCCATTTAATTGGATGCTACAGACCCCCCTCCGCTGAACACAAGCTCTTAACCCACCTGGGAAACCTGGTCAAGTCCTGTACTGAAGAAGTCATTATCATAGGGGACCTGAATTTCAGCTGGCTCACCCAGGCAGCTACACCTCTGGTATCATTCTGTGACACCTATGGGCTCACACAGTTAATTAATGAACCAACAAGACTAAATGCAAGGAATAGTAGTAACAGTACTCTACTTGACATCATACTAGTGAGTAAACCACATCTATTCACTGCGCTGGAGTGCTCCTATGCGACATAAGTGACCACTGCCCCATCGCAGGGGTAGATCCAACAGCATTAAAACAGATCCTGCAAAATTCCTCATGAGGAGATCCAAGAAAACATCAATATTGAAGGATATCTGCATGATCTAGCCTACTCTCCACACTGGCAAAAGTTATATCTTGCACATTCTGTGAAAAAGCTCAGCAGGTGCTAAATAGCATTATATTAAATGCCCTTAACACCCATGCCCCAATCTCTAGTATCCGAATAAAAACAAATCCTGTCGCTGGTTTTCAGCTGACCTCAAAGCTGCACTGCTGGAGAGAGATAAACTTTGGAAAGTAGAGAAAAACTAAGAATATCATGGACTGGATGATCTTTAGGAAAGCCAGGAATAAATGCACTAGGAAAGTTAGGGATGCAAAGGCTGCCTACTACCTGGCCCAGCTCGACTCCTCCTACCATAATACTGCTAGATTTTGGGGCACCATCAAGGTATGATGGGCCAGGATGTTAACAACCCCTTCCAACCCATTTACACAGTAACTATGGCCCCATTACTGGCACATTGGAAATCCTGGATGCATTTAACAACCACTTCACAACAGCTGGCCTTGCCTTTGACTCCTCCCCAACTAACCTATTAAGGGATCATTTAAGCTCCCACTATACTGGTGAACAAAGAGTTGACTCCTCCTTTGCTTCAAATCTATACTGTTGAAACAAGTTGAGGATCTATTATGGCATCTAGATACCAAAAAAGTGCAGGAGCAGATCTTCTGGACCCATTCTTTCTAAAAATTGCATGTCATGTGCTTGCAGTCCCCTAACTCACCTCTTTAACCTTTCCTAAACTCTGGCTCTATTCCCACGCTGTGGAAGATAGCCCAAGTGGTCCCCTTCTAAAATCAGGGGACCTTATGGATCTTAATAACTACAGGCCCATTTCCATCCTACCTGTGTTATCCAAGATGCTGGAGAAATTAGTGAGTATTCAGTTAAGGGAATATCTTGACAATGCTAATCTATTAAATCCAGCTCAATCTGGATTCAGGGCCAAACATAGCACTATCACTGCATTAGCCAAGGTCACCAATGATTGGCAAACCGAACTGGATAAAAAGAACAATGTCTGTGCAGTATTCCTGGACCTGAGCAAAGCATTCAACACTGTGGACCATGAACTGCTACTCTCATCCCTACACTCCATTGGCCTAGATCCATCCTCTATTAAGTGGTTCAGATGCTACCTCTCCGGTAGATCACAGCAGGTAAAAGCTGAAGGTGACCTCTCCCCATTAAGACCACTGTCAAGAGGAGTCCCCAGGCTCTATTCTGGGTCCTATCCTTTGCCATTTATATAAATAAAATTGATTCAACTCCTTACCAAGTCCTCAGTACATCTCTTTGCTGATGACACTGTACTGTATGTCAGCAACCCTTCACCTAAAGTTGCTCATGAAATCCTACAAGCAGAATTCTCCCTGTTACAACATCGCTTCTCGAGAAAAGCTTCTGCTAAATGCAAAGAAACCAAAGCAATGATGTTCACAACCCAAACTCCACCAACATATCCTCTTCAATCAGTCTCCCCAGATATGCACTATACTTGGAGAAAATCTGGAGTATGTTGAAAATTTCAAATACCTAGGTGTGTGGATTGACAACAGACTTGTCTTTACTCAGCATCTAGAACAACTGCTGAAAAGCCTACGCCTAAGGCTTGGCCTCCCTACAGATTAAAACCCTTCCTTAATAGAGATTCAAAGATGAGATTAGTCCAGGCCATCTTTCTATCAGTCATTGACACGCAGACTTCCTCTATAGTCACTGCTCCACTCCCTACCTTCAAAGTTGGATACCTTATACCATAGAGCAATAAGGTTCATTACAGACCCAATATAATACTCACCATTGTTCTCTCTATGATTCAGTTGGATGGGTTTCCCTTCATGTCAGGAGGAGCAGAAATGCAGCTCTATGGATCTACAGAGCTTTATCAAAAAACTCCCAAGCTATATCCTGGACTGCTTCCACCTGACCACTCCCAGCTCCTATGCCCTAAGAAGCAACAATATCATCCTGCTCAAATTTCCCAAAGTCAACACCAAAATAGGGAGGGCAGCAATCAGCTACTCTCTAGCCATAGCATGGAACACCCTACAAAAATCCTAAAACTGTCCATTATCATTCCATTTACATCCTTCAAGCAGCACTGTACAGCCTTCTTCACAGAGAAATGCAGTTGCTACTGCTAGAGATAGAATAGTCATCCCACAAAACCTTATTCCAATCACATATGGCATATTCCTTCCAGCCAGACACACCAGTATATGGCACCCAATATTCCCTTCACCATCCTTGTACTCATTATGTGAGTGACTGTCATAGCCCTCATTGTGATATATATGTACTGTACATATTGTAGATGTTAGTTTAACTTTCTCTTGCCAAGCTTTAACATGTGAATTCTCTGTATACTATTGTGTTATAAATAACATTTTCTTGTTTCTGTATGTATAACTGTCTCATAAGTATGCGATGTAATTGCTGTGCACCAACTCGAACCTTGACCTTATCAGGTCCATCTTGTAAATGAGCCTTGCTCAATGATGATCGCCTGAATAAATAAAGATTTGATTGATTGATTGATTGATTGATTGATTGATTTGTTGGGATCACTTATTGCTATTTTCAGCTCGTCCCTTTCACAGGGTTATGTTTTTTATCTAAAAGGAGAGCACAGCCAATAAATGATTTCTTTTTAAGCCACACTGAATTTTAGCAAGGTTTAGCTTTAAAATGAAAGATGCTGATATGCACCTTTTGATTTCACCTGAAACCCTTCATGGTTTTCATTCAGGATTTGGGTGAGCTACTGCGCTCTTTTCACTTTGAAAGCAATACAAAATGTGTTAATAACCTTGTTAAGTCTTTCTGCATTTAAGTGGTGCAAATAGAGTTTTTCATGAAAAATTGACTCTTAATTGCTTGTTTAAAAAAGACAATTTCCTTTTTTTGTTTTCCACTGAAAATGGAAAATATTGGCACTACTGTAGGTGTGTGACAGAGTTGGAGAGACACACGGCAATCGAACAAATTGACTGTTTCTTCTCACATCCTTGTACGGATCTTACATACTGCTCTTTTTACGTTCGCTTGCGCGCATGCGCAAGGAACGTTTTGGGAGAGTAGCACACTTTGGAGGTGTGCCTCTCCCTTTCAATTCAGTGCTCCATTGAGCAGGCGTGGTGGTCCCTGCACCAATGGGTCGCGGGGAGCATGTGTGACAGCCCGGTGGTCTTAGCTTCAAAAAACACGCTGTCATACCGCACCGCTGCCATGCCACCTGTCACGCAACCCTCCCAAATCTTTTGCTGCCACGCTGAGCCCACCCAGTGTGGCAAACGTCCTGCATTGTTTGCCGACTGGGGTGCCCAATCCCCCGTTGGCTCCACAGCCCCCCCAAGCCATCCTTCTGCCATGCTGGGAGCCCACCCCAGCGTGGCAAACGTCCCGCGTTGTTTGCCGACAGGGGTGCCCAATCCCCTGTCAGCTCCTCAGCCCCCTCCAGCCATCCTTCTGCCACACTGAGAGCCCACCCCAGCGTGGCAAATGTCCCATGTGGTCTTTTTTTTTGTTTTTCACCTGTAAAGCAAAAACGGTCCCACGGCGCTTCTCCCAGTCCCCCCTCCCACAACCCGCACCCACCCACTGTGCACCCAGCCTCCCCACACCCCCCTCACCCCATACTTACCTCCGGAGCTTGGCGCGACGATCTTTGGTGGACCGGGAACACGTCTGCACACTTCAAAGCCGACCGCGAACTGAAGAAATGCTGATAAGCTGTATAATGGGCTAGATAGGGGGTTTTCAACTTTATTGTATATCTCAGGCATTTTTTGGAATTTGTGCACAAAATTTTCAACATGGGGTTTTTGAGACCCCTTCTCATGAATGATGTCACTGTCATGGCATTATTTGGGCCTGAAGGGTGATTTTGCAGTCACGGCACAGTCACTGCATGAAATCACCCTTTGGGCTTGAATAATGCCATGACAGTGACATCATTCTGAGAAGAAGATCAAACATGTTCGAAAATTACAAATCAAAAAATGATTTATTTCTGGCGTGCGTTGCACAGTTCCTACGCAGGCTCGTAAGTTTGCGAATTTTCAATATTTCCACTCCAGATTTTCAACATTGGCATTTTACCACACCTCCTCATGAGCAGTACAGCTGTCATTTTTCACATCCTGCCCAAAATGTGTTTCCGCCCATGTAGCGCACAATGGCGCAGTCAGTGTGCGAAATCAATGTATGGGACACATTAAGAAAATCACAGTGACACTGATCATGAGCAGAGATCTTAAAATGGCTGTATTGAAAATTTGGTGAACAAATTCCTTAAAATAACTGTTTTACGAGCATGCGTTGTGCAGTTCCTACGCACGCTCGTAAGTTTGCGAATTTTCAATATTTTCACTCCAGATTTTCAACATTGCCATTTTACCACACCTCCTTATGAGCAGTACAGCTGTCACTTTTTCACATCCTGCCCCAAACATGTTTCCACCCATGTAGTGCACAATGGCGCAGTCGGTGTGCGAAATCAATGTATGGGACACAGTAAGAAAATCACAGGGACACTGTTCATTAGCAGAGGTTTTAAAATGCCAATGTTGAAAATGCAGTGAAAAAATTCCTAAAAATGACTGTTTTACGAGCGTGCGTTGCACAGTTCCCACGCACACTCGTAGGTTTGCGAATTTTCAATATTTCCACTCCAGATTTTCAACATTGCCATTTTACCACACTTCCTTATGAGCAGTACAGCTGTCATTTTTCACATCCTGCCCAAAATGTGTTTCCGCCTATGTAGCGCACAATGGGGGTAACAAAAAGGTCATGCTGAAAATTTATTGTGCAAATGCCAGCAATCGCACTGGGCATTAGGGTAAAGCACCATACATGCCAAACACCACTGCAAATACCTGCAAGTGAACATTCGGCATTGACAAATGCTTGTTTCTCAAGCTGCTGCTTCAGTGCGCTACCTACATGTCTACAGGAAGACAATGCTTGCTAGTAATAACAATGCTTCTTTATAGACAATTCCTGAAGAAAACCTATGGCTGATATGTAATCAAGTCTAATTTTGTTTTCTGCTTGTTCCACATGCATTAAATTGAATCAGACCTTTTAGTTTATATGTTTATGGGTCTGGTTGGAGGGCTTCCTACAGTATCCATAGAAGAGTGTCACCTTATGCGTTCTTAAAGCAAGAAAACTGTGACCCAAAGGTGAGCAGTGCTGGTGTGCTAAGGACACAATTGGCAACCCTCATGTGTCCATAATTGACCTTCCAACCAGACCCATAAAGTTATTATAGAATGTGCTAACTTTTTTTTTAATTACCTTTTTTTCTTGAAAATGTTGACTGCTTGTGCAGTTACTGAGAAGCTCATTAATGTAGCACAGACTGTGAAACACTCTTACCAGAAAAAAATGTGTCTCGCGCAACAGAAGGAAGCGTTGTATTTTTTGGGAAGTGAACACATGACACTCCCGCAATCTTTAATTATGATCAGATTAGGGCTGAGCGGCTTGGATTTGCTGCAATCCTAGCCATTCTGAATGTCTAGCAGCTTGGCAAATCCAAACGTAGACCGAGCTGGACATGAATGGCCCAGTTCAGCTCAGATTATAGGAAATACTGATATGACAGCTACCGAACTTTGCCTAACTATTCAAACTGTCTTTTGAAACATGGTTGTATGTAACTATCATCAAGTTCTCCTGTTGTTACTATAATTTTGTGTCTGTAACCCTTTATTCCATCATGCTGTTACTATGTATTCTGTATGTTCTGTTTTTGTACTCTGACGCAGAGCCTTTGTAAATGAGTCCCTGACTCAAAGGTTGTAATCCTAAAATATGTTAAATAAATAAATACTGTGAGAAACAACAGTCATGCAGTATTTCCTACACTCACACCATCACGTGCAACTGATTTCTTCACTCAGTGCACCAGTGAGAGAGGGAGGCCGTGTTGCTGGCTGCACCTACAAAAATAAGCCAACAGAGGAGAAAGATTTTTAAAAATAATTACTTTACCAAAAAGAGACGTATTTTACAAAGAACCAGGGTGGGGAACTAGAAGGAAAAACATCTGGTTCTGGGGGCGTGTCACAGAAAATAAGAGGGAGAAAGAAGTGAAAGTAATGCTGGGCCCGAACTGGAAGACAGTAACAAAAAGAACTAAAGGAGAAAGATATTAAAAAAAACAACGATAAAAACAATTACTTTAAAAGACAAAAAAAGACATTTTACAAAAATTTAAGGAAGGGGGGAACTAAAAAAAGGAAAAGCTCCTGCAATTTGGGGGTAGAAGGGGAGTGCAGAAATGAAGGGGAAGAAATTTAGGAAAAGTATAAATAAAGGCCCCTAAGTGAACGACATGGGCCATTAACACAAAGATACTTTTATTTTGAAGGAAAGAAGTTAAAGCAGCAGTACTACATAATCAGGAAGTGATTTTCAAATTTGTATTTTTATTGCCTTACTATAGATACAGTTCTCCGGTTTTGAAATCTGTTTTTTTTTCTGGATCTGCCACCTACTTTGTGTGATTTAATGAAAATTATTTATGTGTTGTTCATAGCTCAGTGCTTATGTAACATATAATGGAATTATATAAATGGCTATCGGATACAGAGGCCAGCATAGAATAACTTGAGCTTAGGTACTTGGATGCTTGAATTGAATCGTTTGATAATATCTGATGGTTTTGGCCTTTCTCTGTATCCCATGTGTAGGAAGGAAGGAGGCTTGGATTAGGATTATGGAGCCCCCCGGTGGGATAAGAGTGCCGCAGAAGGAGGAGGAGGTATCGGGGAGGATGGTGGGTGAATGCGACTTGTTCTAAGCAGAGCGGGAGACAGCTGCTCTGATTAAATAGGCTGTGGGTGAGGAGCTCTTCCCCCACATAATTACAGGCAAGCCAATCAATTCTGTGTGGTTCATAGCTCAGTGCTTATGTAACATATAATGGAATTATGTAAATGGTTATTGGATACAGAGGCCAGCATAGAATGACTTGAGCTTAGGTACTTGGATGCTTGAATTGAATCATTTGATAATATTTGATGGTTTTGGCCTTGCTCTGTATACCACCTGTAGGAAGGAAGGAGGCTTGGATTAGCATTATGGAGCCCCAAAAAAGAATAAATATCAAAGATTGCTCTATAACTGAATGCTGAGGAATTGTGCATAACAACTTAACGATATGCATAGACGATCACCTCCTCCAACTCCGGAGAGTGTGACCAGTAGCACTCAGGAGAGGAAAAACCCCCTTGGGGGGAAACCTCTGAGGACCTATGGCTACTGGCCTGCCCATCCTTCTGGGCATACTAAAGGAGAGAGATCCTAATTAAACTAATTAATCAGTTAAAATCTGAATTGTAAATGTCCAGAGAAGTAATTTCTTTCTAATAAAGTCTGAGTCCAAGAATCCATGTATAATTCTGAATGATGGAGAGTAGATATATTGAAGAACTGTCTTCCATACTTCAGTTGATAGAGGGCACAATCCATGGAATTGAATGATGGTGGATGAAGTTGATGACTGACAAACTCAATACAGGAGACCAGAAGATATTTGCATCCAAGCTTTGACGTCAATGAGGCAAGACGAATATAAGTAGTACAATTTCCAGGTTTCTAATAATAGAGGGCTTGTATGATACGATGAATGAGAGAAGACTTGAGGCCAGGTTATCGAGTGGTGAATCCAGTTCTGATAAGAAAGTATAGTCTTAGGAATTGAAAAGAAGTAATGGCTGTAGAGTTGAGGTGGAGTACTGGCAGGCTGTAAAGGATAATCGGAGACACTGATGCAAGGTTATGAAGCATCCAAGTAGGAAAATATGGTGAGCCCAAAAGGAAATAAGTCAATTGGACTGCGAGTCCGGAGCGAGAGGTAGTAGGAGCAGGATTGCAGCAACGGAGGTAAATGAGAAGGAACAGGACGTGGCAACCAGCCCCTGAGGAAGCGTATCTGAATCGATAGCAGGTGAAATAGGAGAGAGGCGGCTGATTCCAGTACGGGAAGTGCAGCCAGACCCAGGAATGTCTGCTGGCAGAAATCGAGTGAGGTAGTCCTTCGATGATGTGCAGGAATCCATCAGCTGGAGAAGTACGTAATCGCATGGAAGAGACTGAGGTTGATATATGGCAACTGTACGAGAGGAATAACATGGAGGGCTGAAGGTATGCAAAGTGCGAGGCATGAAGCAGACGAGACCCACAGTCCGACGGAGAGAGCTGAAGAGGCGGAATCCAATGAAGTAGCGATGCCACAGGCTTGAATTCAGTAGAGCACAGGTAGGATAATGAAAGTCTGCAGGAGATGCCAACCAAGTCCTGGAATGAAGTAACAGCATTCCATGGCTGAGACAACAGGGCAAAACATCCAAGGGAGCAGCCCCGGAGCTGCTGAATGAGCACTGAGGTAGTCCAAAAGCATTTGAGTGTGAGAACTGTCACTAGTCGTATAAGTAGGAGTTACCAAGCAGGTAGGGAAAGCAAGTGTCGAGACGCTAACTAAATATCTTGAAAAAGTGAAGCAGCAGTAAATCCATGGCTGAGGCAGCAGGAGCAGGTAGGCATAAGTAGAGTGGGATTCTCCATGCCCCGAGATGGGCGAGGTAGAAGCAGAACACAAGTAGGTGAACCTCCCTGCCCGAAGAGCGAAGGCAGGTCATAGAAGCAGATAAATACGAGGTAAACCTCCCAGCCCGATGGGCGAAGGCAGGTCGTATAAGCAGGCAAGTAGTAGGCAACGCTCCCAGCTCGAAGGGCAAGGCAGGTGGAAAAAGTAGGCAAGTAATAGAAAAAACTCCCAGCCTGATGGGCGAAGCAGGACGCAGAGCAGCGATGAAGATGTAGTAGAAAAGGAACAAAGGACCTCCGGGTCCATAGGGCATGGGTCTGAGGAAAGCGAAGGCTAACCTCCCGCCTGACGAGGCGAGGCAGGCTACAGAGCAGTCGTACATAATGCAACGGAAACGTCGAACTATAATTCAGAGGGTCATGTCCTAACATGGAGAGGTCGGAGTAAAGACGTAAACAGAGGTAGACTGATGCCAGTTCAGGAGGATCGCAGTATAATGTAATCGCAGATCAGTCATGAGGACCCCAATTCCTGGAGGTGGAACAGGTAATATGAGCAAGGAAGGCAAGAAAGGGAATCTGCACAAGTGGGAAGAGGAAGCATGCTGCATAATGTAGACATAGGAGCAGGGAAGCAGCACAAAGCGTCCAAAGAATAGATGAGGAATGTTGCAAATGTGAATCCAGAGGGATACAGAGATAATAGACAGAGTCGGCAGATAAGGGCCTATGACCCACCCAGTCTGCCCATTTAAGCTTGTAAGTTCAGTTTATGCTCTCCTAGAAGTCTGTTGCCCCTTACCCTTGACTTCCAGAATTCCTTTATGTCTATCCCATGCATTCATAAATCTTGTGATTATTTTAGCCCCCACCACCTCCTCTGGCAGGGTGTGCCACTTGCCTACCACCCGTTCCGTGAAAAAATTCCCCCACACACTTCCTCCGAATCACCTCCCTCAACTTCATCCCATGCCCTCTAGTCCTGGAACATTTTTGTTGCTTAAAAATAATGTAGTTCTGCACCCTGTGCCTCCCTGTAAGATACAGGGATGAGCTCCTTGGCTGACTGCTGCAACAACATAGAGGCGTATAGTAGGAGGAACGAATCTGTAAGCCCCGAGCTGACAAGGCAGGTCTGTAGACATAGTCCCCAAGCTATGAGGCAGGAGGTCGAAGTAGGAATGACAGGTAGTGGACATCAGAGGACTAGCTGGCGTTGCAGACGGGAAAGGCATCCGTAGAGTTAGTCGGGTTAGAGTACCAAAGCTGCAGAGGTAAGGTAAGCTAAGGAGAACTGCCTGGTGCAGATGAGTCTCAGAGGCAAGTGTGCAGGAAGGGACAGAAATGTACTGAGCAAACACCAATAAACTAAAGAATTGGGTGCAGGAATGCTGTACAACAATGGAAAGGCAGGGAGAAGCGCCTACAGAGTCCCCAAATTAGGCAATCTAGCAACAGAAGCGGAAAGCAGGAGCTGGTACAGCAGCAGTATGTAGCGTGGGTAGGAATAGGTAAATTAATGAAGCTTGAGCCCAAGGAAATAGTACGTATCATGCAGGCAGAGCTAGCAGCTTCACATCGCAAGTCCTTCAGTTGAACTGAATCCACAGAGATTCCCCGTACAAACGACCAACCGGCAGGTCCAGAGTGCAGAGGCAAGGGCCAAAGGTTGGAGTAGAAGGAGCTTAGGAGCGCCCCACAAGAGTGTGTAGGCAGCTCAGGCGTAGCGGATCTGAAAGGAAGCCAAGCGACACCAACTCAGCAGGCGTCTTGGAAATCCAAACATGCGGCTAAATAGGCATGCAGCAGCTGAAGGAAGCAACGTCCGAGAAGCGGTAGCTGAAGAATAAACCCAGCACTGCAGTGGCAGTGGTTGTCCAGAAGATCCAGAAGAGCAATGCAGCGGAGGCGGCGCAAGGCGCCGGAGCAGGCAGCCGGTGAGGCGACAGGGTAAGGAACCCTCAATAAAAACCAACCAACTGAAATGGCTCGAACTATGGTTGAGCAGGTGCACCCTGTACAAATGGTAGGCAAAAGGAGCAGAACACAGATGATCTTCAGCGATGTAGCTAATGCGTACAGGTGGAGTGCAGGGAGCCTTGAAGCAATTCTCCAAACGAGAAGAAAACAGTTCTGCAAACGAATAGGAACAATGCCTTGTAGGAAGTAGGAGTGAGCTGAGCGATGCTTTAGCAGGTAGTGCGAGCAGGAATAGCAGCTTGAAGGCGAGGCAATGAGGACGGGCCGGCAATGATGGTCCGAAGCTAAAGGACCGAATCTGACCGCAAACTGAGCAGCGGCAGGGCGGCAGTTGCTAAGGGAAAGTAAACAAACAAACAGACAAGGTAGAGGCAAAGAAAGAAGGAAATGTAGTGGTGACTAAATGAGCAGCTGCAGGGGACAGAAAAGGGGGGAAGGAGCGAGAGGAGGACACGCACGGCGGCTGAATCTCCTCCAAATAAAGGAGACAAACAGACAAACACAGGGCAGTGGCAAGAAGGGGAGAGAAAACAGAAACAACCACATGGGGCATCAAAGGGAACCAGCAGGAAAGGGGGGGGAGAGGACAAACAGATGTAGCAACCACACCCCAAGCACACCAGCGAGCACTGTGAATGCGACTCGCTCTAAGCAGAGCGGGAGACAGCTGCTCTGATTAAATAGGCTGTGGGGGAGGAGCTCTTCCCCCACATAATTACAGGCAAGCCAATCAGTACTATGTTGTAGATCCACATAAAATTTGTCCTCCTCTGTATTTACTGCTCCCTGCCCCCTGCATGTCTTGTCACGTTATTTGTACACTTCCAGTTCTGCCCTGTGGATGCTGCGCATTCCCAAGAGCATTGAGTGTTGAGGCTGAACAGGGCTTTAGTCGCATGGTTTGGGGGCCAACTTTACCATTGTGTTAACTGTTTATCCTTCACAGTGCCCTGGCTCTCAGGGGGCCCCTGCAGTCACATGAACAGTCATGTAGCACACACTAGATGCAAAGGCAGTTTATGTCATTTAACACACTGTAGTCATCCACTACTTTCTCTCTGTCTCTCTCCCTCTTTCTCTCTCCTGTGTACTGTCTGCAAGTCAATATGTGACCCCAGTATCTCACAGGTAATACTATTGGAATCAAAGATCTAGCCTGGGGGTGTAGGTGCCACCACATCTCTTAACAGTCTGCCTTTGAAGCTCTCTAGAGTCATTCAGTTGTAAGTTCTCACACCTAAGTCAGCAGTGTCACTGCTTTGATAAAAATGAACTCCCACCCCCTGCCCCAGCCCAAAGCAACAAGCAAACACATTTGATCAAATTCACAACAAGAACCTATTTCCCATAATGTGGTTAAATCATATTTTAAATTGTTGCTTTCCTTTGAAGTCCGTTGGTCCCTGGTGCCGGCTTGAGCAATAAATCACATCCTGTGATCTTTTTTGTCTTGCCTAAAGAGGTTTCTTGGTATAAATGATACTGTAGCAGGTTTTATTCTCCAGTCTTTCTTCTTGCTACCTTGGAGTCGGACCTCAGCTGCTATTACACTGTCAATACCCAACTACCGAGAGTAGTGTGTCATCAACTGTGCATCAGAAACCACCTGTGATTATTAGTTTACACAGGCCTAGTTTAGAGTCCAGACTGCTGAGTACCACTACTCTTCACTGCTGCCATCCTCCGACTGCTGCATTTCACTACCCAGGCTGAACATCACCGCCATCCATGATCCACCCCCCTGCACTGTTCCTGACAGTTTGGATCTATTCACAGCCTGTAAGTAAATCATGAAGCTGGTCAAACCATCTCATTTTCCCCTCCCAAACTCCATATTTGGACTGTATTTGGTTAACATCTGTAGAGTAAACACCAGCCCAGTGGCTCCCAGGGCTGAGGCACTGGATGCCTTACCTCTCACCATGCTGGCGACCCATGTTCGGGAGCGAGCGTGGGATGCCGGAGGTCAGCCAAGCGGAGGGCCAGGCAAGGACCGAGCAGCCACTGGCAGCTCTCCTATCCTAGATAGGGGAGCTTGTCCCTTCCAGTTTTTGACCGCCACCATGTGGAGGCATGCTGGTGGTGCAGGCGGAGGCGGAGACAGGCACTAGGCCAGGGGTGAGCAGAGTGGAGCCAACCTGGGCCAAGGCATGCATCCGCGCCTCCACATGCATGCCAACCTTGACTGGGGGCTCTGGAAAACAGGGAGAAAATGTGGATAATTGGGAGCTATAGCTGGATGAAGCCCCCCACACCGGCTCCAGTAGTTCCACTGGCAGAGGAGGAAGTGCCCAAATCATCACGGAAGTCCGGTGTCGGGTGGCCGACACTAGTCACCACCCACAGTGAAGGATAAATACCTAATGGAAACAAACATATGTACAGTAAATAGAATGTGAGCCATAACTCATATTGGTTATAGCTCCCCTTTCGTTACATCAACAGACGCTGGGGGGAAAAAAGAGCACTCAGGTTGTCTTTTTACCTCAATAATAACATTATATTCTTGATTTCCAGTTAATTACAGTGCACTGTTTACCATGTTTAAGAGGTTTTGCATACTTTTAGATGAGTTTTAGAATACAATACAGTACTATGCTATGAATGGTTACCTACTGCCTCCCCCCCCACTCACTCGCTTGCTTGCTTTGGCACTTGTAGATTGTTGCTTAGTAACAGACAGTAGACTGCACAGTACAGATAGTATAGACTGTCCCGAGCCCTTTGGAACAAGTGGCAGAAACCATGGGGACAGCAGAGGACAGAAGCGACAGGGCATCTGTGATCCTTTAGTTCAGACCCTCCCAGGGACTTGAACCATTAGAGCAAGAGTCGTGGATTAAGACCCTCAGCTGATGACTCCTCTTCAAATGGCTGTTCTCTGGCTTGATCAGTGCTGTCAACTGTTCTGCCCTAGCAACAACAATTTCCAGCTGAGGAATGCCATGCAAGGGTGCCACACCACAGAGAAGTTAGTACTGTATCCTGGGCTGAAATCGTCCAAACAGACTGAGACCAGGGCCCGTTGCCTAAGTGAACAGTCATCTCTAATGATAGCTCTCTGAAGCACTCTGTGTAAATTTCTCAAGGAACATAGACTTATTAAAAAAAACATTCTGAACTGGGCAGGTAAAACACTGCTACTTCATGGTAATGTGGTGATTATATATGAGTAATGGGTTGCTAATATCCCTTGTCTGAGATCTTTCCAGGATGCACCCACCCCCCTTTCTTAAATGGCACATGGGGCATAAAAACCCCTGTACAATTGTGTATTCCCTCCCCATCCAACTTCTTCTTGATACAGAGAGGGAATGAAAGGTTACAGTAGTGGGCTTAGTAACAGAGTAAGGCAAGGTTCGGAAATGCGCTAAGCGGACAAATACCCAGGTTACATCCTGGAAAGGAGAGCTACCTCTGACTGAGGTGTAATCATTACCGAGTTCTGTCCACAACTGATCTTCTAACCTTGCTTTCTGCGACAGGAGCTGCAGTATAGCGCAGTGGTTTAAGGCTCTGAGCTACAAATGTGGAGACCTAGGTTTGAATCCCACTTGCATACTGTGTGACTCTAAGCAAGTCATTTAATTTCCCTGTGCTCCCAGGCTGCACCTGCTAACACGCTTTCAGCTTAGTGTGTCTCACCTGGTTAAACAATATGATGAAAAAAAAAGTTAATGAAGGACCACTTGCAGATTCTCTTTTTCGAATGAATGAAACGTATGTCACCAAGACTGCCACAAACTTGTCATTCATGGGCATTTCAGCTAGGTAGTTGGGAACTTACTGAGAGAGAATGTAAGCAAAGGAGCAGGTCACATAAATAAATGTAGCGTAAACCCAAAAATAGTGTTTTATGAACTATGCAACAGTAGTGACACGTCATATTTCATGTGTGTTGCTTCTCCCTTCCCTTTCTTCATTTTCTTTCTGCTTCCCTGCTCCTAGTTCTTCTGGCAGTTCTTATGTAACTCCATTTTCAGAATTGCAATAAAAAAATAACTAAGTTTGAATTACAAAGGGCATTGGCTTCCCTGACAATGCCCTTTGGGGTAACCCTTGTCTCAATGCTTGTGCATTAGGGTTCTTTGTGTTTCAGCTTGTTTTTTTGTTTTTATTGGGCTCGCCACAACCCAACCCTGATATACCAACTTAGGGTAGCTGGTTCATTCCAATGGGGTGTCAAAACAGATGAGGCACACTGATGAGTTCCTGTAGGACGAAACACGTGCCTCTGTTTTCTGTTGGCACCCTTTGCAGACTGTGTGAGAGGTCTTTCGGCACCATGCATTTCTGCTTAAAGTTGAACCGCCATAATAGTTTGTGGTGATTTGCATATACAGCTCATGATGCTTTGCATTATGGGAGTATGTGTGATTTTGTATAAGTTTGAATTATATTCCTTTCTGTTAACTCGACAGTTGTTCAGAAAAGACAATGATTTTTTTGGTTATACATTGGTAATGTAGGATTTAAAAAAAGAAGGGGGATACTAATTTTAATGGGCCAGCTATATGCCAAAAACTGATGTTATTGAACAATATTGATAAGTAATGCAGACGTGGAAGAGGAGAAAGAGTTGGGGAACAAATGTTGAAAACCCCATGTGACTTGGAGTATAGCTATATTATTGTAAGCAATTGTGAGGAACTGAAATGGTGATTTATACTACATATGCTACATATATATATATATATTCATCAGATGTATCAGATTTGCATATTGCATTTCTCACATCACATCGCAGGGACCTATGCAGAAAATCAAATTATTTACTTATAATAAGATTCCACTTTCAGAATCTCATTCTATGTGAATTACTTTATTTTCTGTATGGGTCCCCGCCCTATTATGTAAACAATGCAATATGCAAATCTGATGCATCAGATGAATATGAGTACAATATGTAGTATAAATCATGTTTTTGGTTCTTCACAGTTGTTTACAGTGACATAGCTGTATTCCAAGTGGCATGATTTGATCAGGGTTTTTTCCCCACTCTATCCCTTGTTCCCCAGCTACATTATTTATCAATATTATTCAATAAAATCTATTATTTTTGTTGTATAAGTGGCACATTAAATTGAGTCTGCCTGAACCCTTTTTTTTATGTTTGCTTGTGCATGAGCAAGAAACATGTTGTGACAGCTTAGGAGAAAAGCCGGTTGTGGAGGTGCGGCACTGTTGTGGCTAATGCTGCCACTGCTTTTGTGGGCTTGGCTGTGTGTCATCAATGTAAGCGCCCTCTGGTGGTGACACTAGTTTGCAAACCTGCCACCAACTTGAGAGGATTTCGCTGCCTCAATCAGGGAGCATCTCATCATTGCAGCGTCAGCCTCTCGCTCCCTGCTGAATAGTTTGCATGCAGATGAGAAGCTGACGCTGCAATGCCGAGTGGTCCCTGATTGTTGCAGTATTTTGTTTTGTTTTGTTTTGCTGATCTCTCTACCACCTACTTGCTCCCAGTTCCATGTCAATATGTGCAAACATATTCATCGAGGTAAATTTGAGCGCTGTAAATTCACTGCAACCAACATCTGCTAAGATATAATATAGCAAAATTCAGTACAGTGCTTAGAATTCTGCTTTGGGTAGGGACATTTGCACTTTTCTGTAGAACATCCTTCTAATATTGTTGCGATTACCAGGTGAAACAGTCCTAGAAATAAAAAGTGCATAATGTTGTATCACTCCCGAAATACACTCACAAGCAGTGGCAATGAACATTTGGTTTTATCACAGAAGATCATAATTTTAGTTTACCCCACATTTACCCTGTGCCACCCGGTTCTTCTGAAGTTCCGCACCTCCTTCTATCCCTCCCTGCTCGCGATCAAAGACTGCACCTGGCTATGATTGAGTCAACAGGAAAAAATAACCCAGACAGGACATTCAGTTATCTAAAGTGGCTGGCAGACACAATTACAGCACCCATCCCTTCTGGTTTCTCCCATTACCATCCATACTTCTATGCCATTTCAGCCTGCAGGTGCTCCTGTTGGATTAAATAAAAAAAAAAGAAGAAGAAGAATCCAAACAAGCCATATCATTTTTATGTTTGCTTGCACGCATGTGCAAGAAACATAGTGCCATCATCCGTGATTTTGGATGTGTGTCACCCCCTCTTCCAATCAGTCAGTGTGTTGGCAGGCGCGGCGGCCCCTGTAAGCCAATGCATGCTGGAGCTGTCTATGACAAGCTCCAAAATGCAGTGGCATACAGTTGAAAGAAGCTATGCTTCAGTGAGCAGCGATAAGATATCGCTATGCTAAGCTCCCCTACACACACACACACCGCCTTACGCTGCGTACCCCCACGCACACTCTATAGCCGATGGGGTGCCCAATCCCCGTCGGCTGTGCTCGCCCCCAAAGCCTCCCAAATGCCACTCTGGGTGCCCACCCCAGCGTGGCAACTCGGATCAGTATAAGTGACGGTGCCCAATCCCTGTCGGCTACTGTCTCTCCCTCCCCCCATGTTATCGCCGACAGGGGTGCCCAATCCCGTAAACTTCACTCTCCCCCACCCCTGAGTACAAGGTGCCACGCTAGGAGTCCACCCAGAGTGGCAAGTGATACTATGGCCGACGGGTGCCCAATACCCGTCAGCTGAACGCCCCCCAACCGTCCTTGTGCCACGCTGGGAGCCCACCCAGCGTGGCCAGCGTCAACGAGTCATTGGAAACAAAAACCTGTAAAGAAAAACGGTCCCGTAGTCTCCTGGCCCCCTCCCACAACCCGCACCCATGCACCGCGATCCTGCTCCCACACCCTCCTCACCCCATACTTACCTCCGAACCTCGGTGCGACGATCTTCGGTGGACCGGGAACATGTCTGCACTCTTCAAAGCCAACCGCGAACTGAGGAAATGCCAGTAAGCTGTATAACAGGCTAGATAGGGTTTTTTCAACTTTGTTGCATATCTCAGGCATTTTTTGGAATTTTTGCACCAAATTTTCAACATGGGGTTTTGGGACCTCTTCTCATGAATGATGTCACTGTCATGGAGTTATTTGGGCCGAAGGGTGATTCACGATCACTCGCGAAAATCACCTTTTGGGACTGATTAATGAAGCGACACTGCCAGTGTTCATAAGGTGGGCTCTCAAAGAAGCCTATTTTGGTGGTGGGCATCAACGACTGTTTCTGCGTCGTTAGCAGTTCCTACACCGCTCGTAAGTTCGCGAATTTTCAATATTTTCACTCCAGATTTTCAATATTGCCATTTTACCGCACCTTCTTATGAGTAGTACAGCTGTCATTTTTCACATCTCACCTAAAACATGTTTCAGCCCATGTAGCGCACAGTGGCACAGTAGGTGTGCGAAACCAATGTACGGGACAAATTAAGAAAACCACAGTGACACTGTTCATGAGCAGAGCTCTTAAAATGGCTATGTTGAAAATTTGGTGAAAAAATTCCTAACAATGACTGTTTTCTGAGGCGTGCGTTAAGTTCTCATGCCTTTCGTAAATCCTTAATTTTCAATATTTTCACTCCAGATTTTCAACATTGCCATTTACCACACCTTCTTATGAGTAGCATAGCTGTTATTTTCACATCTCACCCAAAGCGTGTTTCCGCCATGTGGCACAATGGCGCAGTTAGTGTAATGAAATCAATGTACAGGACAATTAAGAAAATCACAGTGACACTGTTCATGAGTAGATGTCTTAAATAGTATGTTGAAATGGTAACATTCAAAAATGACTGTTTATGAGCCCTAGGATTGTACAGTTCCTTTTTCGTGGTTAGCAATTTTCAATATTTTCACTCCAGATTTTCAACATTGCCATTTACCACACTTCTTATGGTAGTACAGCTGCCATTTTCACATCTCACCCAAAGCGTGTTTCCCCATGTAGCGCTGTATGGCGCAGTCGATGTCTGAAATCAATGTATGGGACACATTAAGAAAATCACAGTGACACTGTTCATGAGCAGAGGTCTTAAAATGGCTATGTCGAAAATTTGGTGAAAAAATCCTAAAATGACTGTTTTATTTAGCCACATGCTATGCAGTTCCTATGCATGCTCATAAGTTTGCAAATTTAATATTTTCACTCCAGATTTTCAACATTGCCATTTTATTACACTTCCTTATGAACAGCACAGCTGCCATTTTTTATATGCCCCCCAAAATGTGTTTTTGCACATGTGGCGCACAATGGTGCTGTTGGTGTGCGAAAGCAATGTTTGGGACAGATTAAGAAAATCACAGTTACACTCTTCATGAGCAGAGGTCTTAAAATGGCTATGTTAAAAATTTGGTGACAAAAGTCCATAAAATGACTGTGTTACGAGTGAGCATTACGCAGTTTCCACGCACCCTCGTAAGTTCATGACTTTGTAATATTTTAAGTCCAGATTTTCACCAGTGGCATTTTTCCACACTGCCTTATTTACAGTACAGCTGTCATTTTTCACAACATGGCGAAGTGTGTTTCACACTTTCAGCGCCGAAGATGCATGGTCACTGTGGGAAATCATTGTTCGGGACAGATAAAGAAAATCACAGTGACACTGTTCATGATCGGAGGCACCAAAATGCCTGAGTTGGCAATCTGCTGTAAAAAAATCCTCAACCTAATTATGTTACGGGTGTGCGTTGCACAGTTTCTATGTATGCTCGTGACTTCACCATTCTTTTAAATATTTTTACTGCAGATTTGCAACATTGCCATTTTTTACACCTCCCCATGAACAGTACAGCTGTCATTTTTACATCCTGTTGAATGTTTTGCACCTGTGGTGCTAAATGCCGTAGTCGCTGTGCATAAGCAGCTTTAGCTCAGAAACTGATATTCCCCTGTTCATGAGGTGGGGCACAAAAAACCATGTTGAACATTTGGGTGAAAATACCAACGAATGCCTGAGGTATTAGGGTTTCCAACCATAACGTCCAACCCTGTAGAGAATGACAGGCATCAGGGTGTGACTTGGGATTCTTGCCTGTAATGCTCATACCATTCCACACCCTGCAACCAGTGAGAGGCATCGAGGTATGCCTTGGACTCTTCATCCCAAAGTTCACCCCATTCTCTTATATCGCACCCATCTCACTGTATTTTCTAATGGAATGGGGTGCGCATAAGGGCCAAAGACCCCAGGAACACCGTGACACTTGCCAGTGTCTGCAGGGTGGGGTGTACTGAAATGGTGTGGCCATTATGCCTGACGACCCAAAGGCACACCCCAATGCCTGTCACTCTCTGCAGGGTGGTGGTGGGGTTGGCTTCAGTTTAATACTTCACTGCCATTCCTATTACGCAGCTCTGTAACTTCTACACTACCACTGCCAATGCCAGCAAGCAAACATTTGGCATTGACAAATGCTTGTTTAAAGTGTCCCTTTACTACAGTCATAACAACTATCCTTTTCTGCTCACCTCTTGCTTTTGTCTATCCCCCCTTGTAATCAGTGCATGCCTTTCTTCCAGCAGGAATAAATAAAAAATGATAATTCGGATAAACCATATTTATGTATTAAATGGCCCTCTGCCAGGATCTCAGCACCCCACCTTTCCGATTCTCCTCTGCCCCGTTCAATCCCTGTTCAATCCATCCATTCCTGTGATTGTAGCATTAACGTGGTCCCGACTGAGTTAATAAAAAAAAAACAAGCATTTGTCAATGCCGAATGTTGTTGCGCTGGCATTGGCAGTGGGAGTGGCGTAGCTAGAGATGCATAGTGGTGTGATTTTGTGAATGTGTCTCAAAAGGTGATTTTGCACAGCAAGCACGCCATTGTGCACCACAGCTGCGGAAGCACAGTTTGGGCAGGCTGTGAAAAATGGCAGCTGGACTGTTGATAAGGAGATGTGCACAAATGCCAGTGGTGAACATGTGGCATGAAAATATTGCAGATTGACGAAGTTACAAGGGTGCATGGAAACTGCGCAATGCACACTTGCAGCACAGTGATTGTATGGAGTTTCGGCACCACATTTTCAACATAGGCATTTTAGAACCTCTGCTCATGAGTAGTGTCACCGTCATTTCCTCAAGCTGACCCAAAAACTGACTTCACACAGCGACCGTGCAATTCTGTGCCGGACGTGCGAAAAAACATTTCAGGCAGCTGCAGTGTTCATAAGGAGGTATGGAAAAATGCCAATGATGAACAGCTGGAGTGAAAGTATTACAAATTCACAAAGTCATGAGCGTGCGTGCAAACTGTGCAACGCACGCTCATAAAACACTCATTTAATTGACCATCGTTCCCAAATTTTCAACATAGGCATTTTAGGGCATCTGCTAATGAACAGTGTCACTGTCATTTTCATCATGGGTCTCGAACATGGACTTTCCACAGTGACCACGCTATTCTGCACCAGAACTGTGAACACAGATTTTGGTCAGGATGTGAAAAATGACAGCTATACTGTTCATTAGGAGGTACAGAACAATGGCACTGTAGAAAATCTGGAGTGAGAATATTAGAAGTTTGCGAACGTACGAGCGTGCGTGCAAACTGTGCAACTCACGCTCGTAACACAGTCCTTTTATGGAGTATTGTCACCAAATTTTCAACACAGGCATTTTAGGACCTCTGCTCATGAACAGTGTCACTGTCATTTTCGTAATGTGTCTCAAACACTGATTTCGCACAGCGAACGCACTATTCTACGCCAAAAGTGTGAAAACACATTTCAGCAAGGATGTGAAAAATGACAGCTGCACATTTCACAAGAAGGTGTAGTAAAATGCCAAATTTGAGAATCTGGCATGAAAATATTGCGAATGCGCTAACTTACGAGCATGCGTTGTGCAGTTGCTATGCACCTCGTAAAACAGTCATTTTATGGAGTATTGTCACCAAATTTTAACACAGGCATTTTAGGACCTCTGCTCATGAACAGTATCACTGTCATTTTTATAATGTGTCCCGAACACTGATTTCGCACAGCGACCGTGCTATTCTGTGCCAGAAGTGCGAAAACACATTTCAGGCAGGATGTGAAAAATGACAGCTGTACGGTTCACAAGAAGGATTGGTAAAATGCCAATGTTGAGAATCTGGCATGAAAATAGTGCGAATGCGCTAACTTACAAGCGTGCATTGTGCAGTTGCTAAGCATGCTCGTAAAACAGTAATTTTTTTTATTTTTCCCACCAAACTTGCAACATAGGCTTTTTGAGAGCCCCTCTCATGAACAGTGGCACTGTCATTTTGTTACTGGGTCCCGAAAGGGGATTCCACATAGTGACTGTGAAATCACCTTTTGGGACTGAATAACACCATGACAGTGCAAGAATTCATGAGAAGGGGTCCCAAAAACCCCATGTTGAAAATCTGGGGCCAAAATTCGCAAAAATGCCTGAGATATGCATTAAAGTTGAAAACCCCCTATTCATTCCATTATACAGCTTACCGGCATTTCTTCAGTTCGCGGTTGGCTTTGAAGAGTACAGAGGTGCTCCCAGTCTACAGAAGATCATCCGCCAGACTCGCATGTAGGTATGGGGTGAGGGGGTGAGGGAGGTAGGGTGCGCAGAGGGTGGAGTGCGTGGGGGAGAGGAGGGCATCGAGACTACGGGGGACCGTTTTATGTTACAGGGAAAAAGTGCTTATACTCATAGAGACAGTTTTTCTTTGCAGAAGTTTGTACGCTGGGGTGGGCTCAGCGTGCCACTAACTGTTTGGGGGTGTCTGTGGCAAGCGGGGAATTGGGCACTCTCATTGGCACACAACACGGAATTGGCAAGAGGAAGTAATGCTGATGGGGATTGGGCATCCCGTCGGCACACAAAAGAAAGGTGGGTCGAGTCGAGAAGGACTGGGCACCCCCTCGGCATTCAACAATTGGGGGGGTTTATGCTGATGGGGAGTGGGCTCCCACATCGGCACACAAACAAAGGGGGGTTACCGACAGGGGGATTGGGCACCCCTGAAGTCGGCACTACTTAGGCAGCTGCCCGCTCGCCGACCATGCACATAATGGCTTCAAGCACGGCAAGAAAAGGACCACTGCATATGACGAGCTTTGCTCGGATTGCAGCAGACATTTTCTTAGATGTGCTCACCACTTTATGTATGCATGGTGTGGAGCCGGCATGCAGACTGATTGGGGAATGTGGGACACACCTACTGGTGCATGCCCTGCATTCGCCCAACAGCGACCGAGCCTCTAAAACTGCACTGTCCCACTATGTTGGCTGCGCAAGCGCGCCAACATAAAAAACCCAGATAGGTCATTTAATTTATTTGGAGTGGCTCTCAAACAGAATCGCAACCTCCTGGTTCCCTTCCCACTTCCATATCTACCTCCCTGTGATTTGAGTCAGCATGTAGTCCCCTTGCATTAAAAAAAAAAGAATAATCCAGACAGACAGGCCATTTACTTTTTTCAAGTGACTCTCAAATACGATCACAGCACCGTCCCTCCAGTTTCCTTCCTGTTTCCATCCCTCACTTCTGTACAGACCAATGCAATGAGAATCGGACTTAATCGAAATTGCACAGCGGAGTAATCCAGAGTGTGGGCAGGAAGGCTGAATCAGACAGTAACTGCAAACATGGAATTTTTGCGGTGTTATAGTTTTTAGTTGAACTATGTTTAGCTGTAATTGCCCTGCGCTGTGAACGTCAAGCTGAATTAATCGCGCTGTATTTTCTATGTGTATTGACGTGATACCATTGCTCCCTGATTCTGGACCCAACGAGGATGTTTTCAGCCCTACTCTCAATCGTAAAACATTATTTTTCTACTAAATGAAATTTTCTTTCCCCAAATCAGTGCAAACTCAAGTTTCTAAAGCAATTTATTCAATGCTCAAGAGCACAGCAATAAGCCCTATCACTACACCTTGTAACCTAAGCCTCCCAGCCCAGCACTGAATAAATATTTATGCCTCGGAGACTTGATTTTGATTTATTTTCTTCAATAAGAGTGCAGATGTTGCTGTGCTCGTTTCGTCCCAGTTTTAGTTATGGACGGTTGGCACCCTCTCGCCCTTGAGTGCGCGGGATTGTGTTTTAACTTGAGCTCAGGGTTGCCTTGGGGTACAAGAAATGAATTTACTAGGAAATAAATAGTTTAGGAGAGCAGGGCTGAACACCCTCCTTAGGTCTGAAATCAAGGAACAAGCAGGTAGCAGAGAGATCAGCAAAAAAAAAAAAAGTAGCAGAGGAAAACTAATACAGTTGCAACTTGCAAGCCACACCGTAAGTCATTTTTTTAGGCAACAGACCCAGAGTTTGCAATGAAATTTGTAACAACAATGTTACTAGGTAACTGGTAATAAGGCGCACATGTGGAAGGAGACTGTAATGCGATCTTTTCTGTTGCTATTGTGTAGGCGCGAACGGATGACATAACGACTACAGCAACATTAAAAGTTCAAGGCCATTACTTGGGTCCAGATCAGTTTACCAAAGGCACAGCAACTCCCTGACTTAGACCAGCTCCTCCTTGAGAACCATGGCAGAGCCCCAGCAGAGTCGAGGGTGTCTCCCCACTCAGTCAGTAGGGTGTCTGACTCCTCCCCTACCATGTGAAGGCATTTCCGTTGTCAAAATAACTCCCTTCACAGTTTTTTTTGTTTGTCTTTTTATGTTTGCTTGCACGCATGTGCACGAAACGTGCCACTTAGGAGAGAAGCAGGTTGTGGAGATGCGGCACTGTTGTGGCCAATGCTGTGACACTAGTTTGCAAGCCTACCACCAACTTGAAATGATTTTGCTGCCTCAGTCATGGAGCATCTCGTCATTGCAGTGTCAGCTTCTTGCTCTGTGCTGAATAGTTTGCATTCAGATGAGAAGCTGACGCTGCAATGTCGGGCGGTTCCCCGATTGTTGCAGTATTTTGTGGCATAATGTTATTCTTTCCTCGTGTGAAGGCTCCTTTCAGCAGCCAGTGGATGAATTGGATCTAGCACTGTGCTGCCCTTAATGTGGCACCACTGGCAGAGGGCTGCCTCGATGCAGCCTCGCCGATGCTGACCCCCAGAAGCATTGCAGTTTAGAGTGCTTTGCAGCACAGCCTTGCTTGCCCTTTTCCCTGACTGAAGTTGCGGCTGGAGTCTGGGACCTAGAGTAACTCCCAGCCTGAACCATGGTGGAGCGAGCAGAGCTGAGCGATTTGATTGTCCAGTGGTCAGAATAAAAAAAAAAAAAAAAACTGGTTGGGTCGCAATACATTCATTGGTTGCCTGACTCCTGATCCCAGAACTGCAAATGGTACTTATGGCCATCATTTTGACAATTCTGTCCCTATCTATAAGCCATTTTTGCTTTGGGTGTGTTTTGCACGGTCATTGTGCTTTTGGAGCAGACAACCAACTGTATTACTGGCACTACGACTCCAGCATAATAATTACTAGGCATGTATATTGCAAGTTTGTTGCTGGCCCTGTCTTTGTGGAACTCTTTCTGCATCTTGGACTTCAGCACTTCTTGTGTGAGAGCAAGCAGGTTGGTAATTTATAATTCAATGCTTCACTGCTACTCTCCATGTATTCAGTTATTTTTACTACATGGCACTGCCTTAAATTCCCCAAAGTGATGAAAAAAAAAGCAGTAAAATGGAAACTTGCCAAAAAAATAGCCTCAGCCTGTGCCTGCTTCCCACGAACTTGAACACATTGAGTAATGACAGCCTGTGAAAGCATTAGTGATTTTTCCGTTCTGCGACATGTAAAAAGCACACTACAAGTTTGTTGTGGCAATTCCGTGGCAGTACTGTATTCAGACTCACTGTCAATATCTGGAAGGATGGATTATGGAAACTCTAGTGAAGGGATTCAAACAGTGTACCACTAGTAACCAATCATTTGTGCATCGTAAATGTGAATTCTCTAGGATCAACTCATTTCCCCATTTCTAATAATTCCTACAAAATCGGGCTCCAATCAAGTACTTCATTACAATCACTATTTAGGAAAGTGGCAGTCACCCCCCCATAACTTAATATTAGTGTCTCCGTGTTTTCATTTTTTTGAAAGTAATCGTATTCTCAGCTTGATGTAACCCCCCCCCCTTTTTTTGTTGAAAAGGAATGACCATAGTCAATTACTAAGGTACAGTCCAACTTACAGCCAGTCCAGTGTTACCACACCGGTACTGTATTGGTTGTACAGTCCTCTGACACATACGGCCAGTACACTGTACAGGCAGCTGTGTGAGTGTGAGATCCCGATGAGTGTCAAGTGTACCCTTCAGGTATTAACATACAAGTTCTTGTACATGCTTGGTATGTGAAATAGTGTTCCCAGCACTGACTGCTTTCCTGTTCATTCTGTGTCTCATGTAGTTCAATAAAATGATATATTCCCTACTGTCTGTAAAACAAGAGAGTGATGTGGGGGTCTACAAAGTTTCAGTCTCATCACAACCTGCCTAGCACAGGGGCTGTGGCAGTCTCCCCTGGGACCAAACGAGGACAGGTGGTCACCCCAGAGGAAAAAAGGAAAAAAAATGTAAAAACACACAAACTAAGTGCAACTGACAAAACAACTGAACTTTTCAATGCAATTAATTTTCCTGTCTTTCAGTGTTACCCTAGAGCTTGACATTATTGCCATTACATGGATTACAGATACAAATTATCCTTGTATGTAAAAAGAAATTCCTGCGCTTCCCCTATGCCTCCTCCCCAGTGAGGTTTCCAGCCCTCTCTTCCTCTCCCTCTGATCTTGATGTGAGTAGAAACACATAGAAACATAGAATTTGATGGCAGATAAAAACTGTTTGGCCCACCCAGTCTGCCCATGTTCCTACCTAATGGATAAGCTGCAGATCCTAGTTATCCAACAGCTCACTTCGTCCTACCCCCAACCCCTAGAATTGCCTTATGTCTGTCCCATGCATTCTTGAATTCCCCCACTGTTTTTAACACCACAACCTCCACAGGAAGGCTGTTCCATGCATCCACAACCCTATCTGTGAAAAAATGCTTCCTCACATTACCTCTGAGCCATCCCTTTTCTATCTTCAAATTGTGCCCCCTTGTTCTTGCACATCTCTTTTCCTGAAAGATACCTCTCTCTTGGACTTTGTTTTTTCCCTTGAGGTACTTGAAAGTTTCTGTCATGTCACTCCTGTCCCTACTTTCCTCGAGGGTATACATATTAAGCTTCTTAAGTCGTTCTTCATATGCCTTCTGGTGCAGACCCTGCACAATTTTAGTTGCCCTCCTCTGGACTGCCTCCATCCTATGTCCTTGTGGAGATTGGGTCTCCAGAACTGCACACAGTACTCCAGGTGGGGACTCAACAGCTGTCTGTACAGAGGGATAACAACTTCTTGTTTTCTGCTGGTGATGCCTCGTCCTATACATCCCAATATCCCCCCAGCCCTCCTTACTGCCCTCTCACATTGCTTGCCCACCTTTAGGTCATCTGATTCGACTACCCCCAGGTCCCTTTCCATTTTTGGTGTTGCTACTATCTCACCCCCTATAGTATACTCTTCTCCTGGGTTTTTGTTTCCCAGGTGCATTACTTTGCACTCCTTAGCATTGAATCTATGCTGCCATACATTTGACTATTCCTCCAACCTTGCCAAGTCCCTTCTCATCCTTTCCACCCCACCTTGTGCATCAACCCTGTTGCAGATCTTTGTGTCATCTACAAAGAGACATACTTTTCTTTCCAGTCCCTCTGCAGTGTCACTTATAAAGACATTGAAGAGGACCGGTCCTAGAACTGAACCCTGTGGCACCCCACTAGTAACCCCCCTTTCTTAAGAGTGGACTCCATTTACAATTACCCTCTGTGTCCTGTTCTCCAGCCAATTCTTTACCCAGGTTACCATCTGTGTTGCCTAAATGGAATGCAGATGACCAGCACTTAGCAGCCCATGCAGTTCTGTCCTCCTTTGTCTCACTACCTCCATGTGTCTTTCTTGCTTCCCAATTTTTTAGTGTTTTGTACCTCTTTTTTGATTCTTGACCTCCACGGTGACCCTCTGTCGAAGTTTGGTCCTGGTGTAGCCTGTCCCCTACCCCTATGTCCTGTATGACAATCATGAAACTTTGCACACCACCACACCACTGTTGGGATTTACATACTTTAGGGAAATGTAGTATTGTGATAGCAGTAATGCTCTAAGAAGGATTCAGCACAGAAAGTGATGTCGGTGTTAAACTTTGTTCTGTGATGTACCTACCTTTCTATTTTGGTGTCATCAGTAACCTTAGCAATGCAGTTGCTGTTTCCTACCTCCAGATCACTTGTGAATATTTTAAACAATGCTAGCCCCAGAACAGAACCTTGTTTCCATGTGAATAGATTACAATTTTTGTAGCTCTTTGTTTCTTGCACTGTAACCAGTTCCTAATTAATTGCATTATGTAGAGAATAATACAAGGGTTGGTGTGTGAACCAGAATTTGATATACCCCCAAGGTATGGGATGCTACATAAACGCCAATAGAAACAAAGCTTGGTGGGCTTATAAATGCATCCCCGCACCAAGGGTGTGTTTAAAATTCTTTGCTATACATACCTACCCATTTTTATGTTTGCTTGTGTGCATGCGCAAGAAACATGTTGTGGCAACTTAGTGGAGAAGCAGGTTGTGGAGGTACGGCAGTGTTGTGGCCTATGCCATCACTGCTTTTTTGGGGCTTGTGTGTGTGTCACCAATGAACGAGCATGCTGGCTATGACAGTAGGCTACACACATGCCACCAACTTAAAACAATTTCACCGCCTCAATCACAGAGTGCTTTGTCATTGCAGCGTCAGCCTCTCGCTCCGTGCTGAATAGTTTGCATGCAGATGAGAAGCTGATGCTGTGATGCCAGGCGGTCCCTGATTGTTGCAGTATTTTGTGGCATAATATTATTCTTCCCTTGTGCGAAGGCTCCTGATTCACTTTCAACAGTCAGTAGATGAATTGGGTCTGGCACTGTATTGCCCTTACTGTGGTGCCACTGGCAGAGGGATGCCTGCTTGATGCAGCCTTGCTAACGCTGACCCCCGAAGCACTGCAATTGAGAGTGCTTTGCAGCACAGCCTTGCTTGCCCTTTCCCCTGACTGAAGTTGTGGTTCGAGTCGGGGACCTAGAGTAGCTCCCAGCCCGAGCCACGGTGAAGCGAGCAGAAATGAGCGCTTTGATTGTCCGGTGGTCAGAATTAAAAAAAAATAAATGGTCAGATCACCTGCACACAACAGTCTCTCACCCCGCCACATGAAAACCATCAGACAGAGTCTCGAGCATCGCTAGACTCGATCTGATCTTTGACCGCAGGAGGCACAGACTGAGACATGACAGATCTCCCGATGACAGACGCCGGATTCGTCTCTAACTCTCTGCAGCAGGTGACGGGAATGGATTATGGGGTGTGTCTTTATCTTGCCGTGGGGATGATGCAGCTGAGCTCTTCTGGCTGGGACACTGGGTAGTGCACTTTGGGGGGGGCTGGGTTCTTTCTGCCATTAGCCAAGTCAGAGGTTACTTAAGGTAAGGGCTGTGTGCGGGGGAGGGTAAGGCTGTCAAACTCCCTCTACCAACCAAATGTTGTTCTTGAGAAACTGATGTTTTAGGGAGTTCTAGGGGTTTACTTCAATTGACATTTCATCTGACCACCCCTTACAATATTCTTCAGCTACCTGTTTTGCTCTGTGAAATATTGGCGGGTCTGCGATGGTCTTCTTATGCCATCATTAACAGAAATAAGTCTAAAATGTAAAACAATATACATATATATATATATATATATCCTTTTGCAAACAGAAAAATAGCAGAAAGGCAAATATCAAAAGTAATCCCCATGCACAGCTGTAATAAACAGCAGTGACTGAGCTACTGAGGCTTACCTTAGAGCTACGAGGGCCAAGCCCTGCCAGAAGTGCTCCCTCACTCATAATTCCCAAAATGCCAATAGCTAAAGCTCTCAAACAAGTCAACGCCTGTCTCTGCTTCATCAGCCCGCCTTTGGCATCAAGACGCAGTAGCTCTGCCACCCCACCAGGGCAGCCGCCGACGTTTGCAACCCATCACCATGGTGCCCTTCGTTTGGCATGCTGATGACGTAAATCCATCTCTACCGCTACGGGACACTGCTCCCTTCACACTGTACAGTGTCATAGGATGAAGGTAGATGGTCCCAAACCCACAGAGGGCAACGGGTGCAATGAGTGGAATTGCTGTTTCCATGGCAGCAGCAGCAGGTGATTCTAATGTCAGCACGCCCTCGAATTGTGAGAGCAATGACGGACTGATCATGGGAAGGAGCTAAGATAGGCTACCAGCACCAGCAGGACTCACTCTTACTATGGGAAAGTAATGGTTGCTGTGTGTGTTAACACCCCCACACTACCAGTGCCTTAGATTAGGCAACCAGGGCAGAGGTGCCCAACTACCCGGAAATGTGTTACCTGAACCATAAACCCTTTGATTATGGAGGACTAGCATCCCTCATTGTTGAATTTGGTACATCAGAACTGGAAATTATAAATGGGTACAGCTTCTGAGTCTGGGCTCTGAGTAGTCTTCCAAGCCTGCCAGGTGCCCATATATGGGACATAGATGTAACTGCATTTCTGAATTGCAGTCTGGAGAAAAGGGCAAATATTGGGGTGTGCTAACTCTGAAAATGGGTAAATCAGTCATCTCTGATGGTGGGGGGGACAGCTCTATCACACTAATAATCTGGGTTTGCACCCCAAGCTTGGGAACATGGTAAAAAACAAACCTCTGGAACTAAGTAGGACTAAGATTAGTAAAAACTGCACCAGGCACAAGTGGCACAAATGTTGCCAGTTAGGCCAGTCCAGCTTTTACCAATCTGTTCTAGTTTTAAATATATATATATATATATATATATATATATACAGTGGCGTGAAAAAGTATTTGCCCCTCCTGATTTTCTCTATTATTGCATATTTGTCACACTGGATGTTTTCAGGTCTTTAGACAAAATATAATATTAGATAAAGGGAACCTGAGTGAACAAATAACACTTTTTTTTTACTTATTTCATTTATTTAATGAAAAAGTTAACCAACACCAACTGGCACTGTGTGAAAAAGTAATTCCCCTAGTTAAATCAACCAATTAAAGGGATAATTAGAGTCAGCTGATTGAACACAGCCAGGCTTGATTACAGCCAGCCCTGCTCAATATAAACCTCACTTATTTTGGCCCTACCATCAGAGTCACGTTGCCAGCACAAAGATTCAACAAGCACATTATGCCATGATCAAAGGAAGTTCCTGAAAAGATCAGAAAAAATTTGTTGCCCTCTATCAGTCTGGAAAGGGTTACAAAGCTATTTCTAAGGCTCTGGGACTCCATCGAACCACAGTGAGAGCCATAATCTCCAAATGGAGAACACTTGGAACAGTAGTGAACCTTCCCAGGAGTGGGCGGCCTGCCAAAATTACTCCAAGGGCGAGTGTAAAATCATCCAAGAAGTCTCAAAGGATCCTAAAACAACATCCAAGAACTGCAGGCTTCTCTTGCCTCAGCTAAGGTCAGTGTTCATGACTCCACAATCAGAAAGAGACTGGGCAAAAATGGGCTTCATGTGAGAGTAGCAAGGTGAAACCACTGCTAACCAAGAAACATAAATGCTCGTCTCTCATTTGCCAAGAAGCACCTGGATGATCCACAAGCCTTTTGGGAAAATGTTCTATGGACAGATGAGTCCAAAGTGGAACTTTTGGACAACATGGATCCCATAATGTCTCGCGTAAAGCAAACACAGCATTCCACAGTAAGAACACCATACCAACAGTCAAACATGGTGGTGGTATTGTGATGGTGTGGGGATGCTGCTGCCTAAGGACCTGGATGACTTGCCATAATTAAAGGAACCATGAATTCTGCTCTGTACCAGAAAATTCTAAGGAGAATGTCCAGTCATCCTTCCGTCAGCTGAAGCTGAAGCGTAGTTGGGTCATGCAGCAAGACAATGATCCAAAACACAAAAGCAAGTCCACATCAGAATGGCTAAAAAGTAAAATTAAAGTTTTGGAGTGGCCTAGTCAAAGTCCAGACTTAAACCCAATAGAGATGCTATGGCAGGACCTGAAACGAGCAGTTCATGCTCGAAAACCTACAATGTTACTGAATTAAAGCAGTTCTGCGAGGAAGAGTGGGTTAAAATTCCTCCACAGCGATGTGAAAGACTGATATTGAATTATAGGAAGTGTTTGGTTGCAGTCATTGCAGCTAAATGTGGCATAACCAGTTATTAAGTGTAAGGGGCAATTACTTTTTCACACAGTGCCAGTTGGTGTTGGTTAACTTTTTTTCATTAAATAAGTGAAATAAAAAAAAAAACCAAGTGTTATTTGTTCACTCAGATTCCCTTTATCTAATATTACATTTTCTCTAAAGACCTGAAAACATCCAGTGTGACAAATATGCAATACTAGAGAAAATCAGGAAGGGGGCAAATACTTTTTCACGCCACTGTATATGTATTTGTTTGTTTTTTTAGCAAGTCCCTGGAATGGTTGAAATTGGACTGCTGGGCTGGCCCGTCAGTGTAGTGATAGCGCTACCACTCATGAAGGCAATGACCTGGGTTCAGAAATGAGCCTGGGTCATGGGGGGCTGGCTGGGGTAAAGAGGATTGAGTGTCCTGGTGGATGCTGTCCTCTAGGGGGGGAGGTTGCTATCCTCACTGCAATACCACCACCTGAGTGAACATAGGTGGCAGTGCAGTCAAGAGTTCAGTGGCAGGGATGGTCACAGGCCAGGGGTCCAGCACAGCAGCATGCCTGGCATATAGATGCACCTAGGACCTCCCTAGTGCAACTGATTCAGAGGAGGTAGGAGAAATTAAAATGTTCCCACTGCTCGAAGGATGACCCTGGTGGACTGAAGAAGACTGGTTCTGGACTCCACAGCTTGCTGCCTGACGAGACCAATGCAGTCTGAGGGGTATGTCCTCTGTACCACATTAGGGGTGGCATAACTGAGGCAATATGGAGGCAGGCTGCTGAAGTAGGGACTGGGTCTCCTCCAGCTCCTCCCAGGTTCCTGCCTCCTCCTACACAGCTACACTCAGAGGCTCCTTCAGAAAAACTCCTCTCCTCCACGAAGTACCCAGGTCTGCGATCAGTGGCCAGCACATGATAACCAGAATAGAGACAATCCAGCAGTCCACGGCACAGAGGGAGTTATTAAATTAAATCCTCTGAGCCGGGCCAGACCGAATTTAAATTTTTTTTGCTGCTGCCAGAGTCCAACTAGCTTTAGGCTGCTGACTGCTGTAGCACCCATTGCCCGATTCCTTCTAAGAACTTCTGCTGGCTGAGAGAAGGAAAAAACTTAAACTGCAGCCTGCAAAGCTGCAGAACACTCACATCATCGGTGCCGACAGTGCTCTGTGAGTCTCTCAGCAGCCAGCCACTGCACCACTTGAGGTAAGAAAGACACAGTTTCCTGTATCCTTCTTTGGAGTAGCCATAGGCCACTGGAATTTCCAGCCTGGGTTGGAATTGAATTTGTTATTGTCACAAGAAGCCTGGGCCCAGCCTCAACCTCTTACTACTGGAGGAAGGAGTGAGGTGCCACAGCAGCTGGTAGTTTACATCTACAGCCCAGAGTACATCTGTGCCTGCGACTCACTTTGCAAAGTTCCCAATTGGGTAAGCCTGCCAGCGGGTGTGAAATCCAGCTAGGGAAGGGGTCTGGGCTGCCCGGTTTAAATGCACTGCAGGGAAGCTTTCTGTGCACTCTTGCATGGTGTGACACAGTGACAGATTTTGTTCTATATCACATCTGGTTACCTTGTTAAACCAGGGAGGGTTCTGTACTGCCTCAGTGTAATCCAGCACTCTGTAAGCTCCAGTTTTTCCGCTGCAACCCTAGTGAGGAGTTTTGTACTGTACTGTGCTGGTTTGACAGGTGCAACCTAATGATTGCTTCAGGAACACCCTAGGCTGACTGTAAACCAGCAAGTGGTTTTGTACTATTTCCATCCACAGTACACCACTGGTGGGAAGTGTTCTGCAATGCTGGTGATGGAACAGGTTCTTTAATGCTGGTGCACCACTGTGAACCACCTGATGTAACCCAGAAAGGGGATTGTTATTGTCCTTGGTTTATAAGTGTGTAACCCAGCTGATCTGTAGAACTTCAGGCTGCTCTACAGCTTAAGATCTCCAAGAATGCAGCAGCCTAGTGCAACATGTTATTTACCATCTAGGCCACCTGGTCTATCATGGAGTTTGGGTTGCTGGATAGTACCCAGGTTTTCCTAGATTGATCCAGTGAGAGGGTTCTTTACTGTTTTGGCCACCGATGTAATCCATTGAGAGACCACTGGTGGGGTTTGAAATCCTGTCTTGTGTAACTCAATGACAGATTTGGTACTATTATAACCAGCAGTGGGTTAAGTATTACCTACCATGCAAGTAGTTACATATAATTTAGTCCAGTGACAGTGCTGGGGGAGTTTAAAACATGGGTCTTTTGGACTCACTGGCGTAACAGATGTGGGTCAAAACATAATCAGTGGCAGCTTTTGAACAGTTCATGTTCCCTTCCTTTAGATATTGTCAGCACAGTCGTCAGCCAGTTGCCCTTGGCCCCCGTGCCCTGACCCCCCATTTGGCTATTGGCCAATCACATTCTCAGATACTCATGACTTCAGGGGAAAAATAGGGGGTAGGTAGAAAAGACATAAATAAAGTTTGTTTTGTGTACAATTAAAGCCCCAAACCTCACCATAGAACATCTACAATCTGTCAACTCTAGAGCTTCTGGGGCCTCGCGGCCCCCAGACCTCCAGCCTTTACCTGACAATGGGTAGGTTGGTTTGTCACAACAATGTTGGTCAGCCCAGACACTTGACCATTGCCCTCGACCCTTCATTTGGCCAGTTAGATTCTCCTACACCATGACTTCAAGGGAAAATCCCCCAGAATCAGGGTTAGGAAAGACATCCCAAAACTGTGTTTTTCCTGCAAGAAAAGCCCCAAAACTCACCACAGAGCATCTAAACCCCCCAGAGCTTCTGCGGGCCTTGCGGAACCCAGAACTCTGCTTGTATTGGTCGGATGTCCAGGTTTTTTTATACTTGGGAGGTGGCAACCCTAGTGGGGAAGGGTCCCCTCTACTGGTGACAACACACTTTAGATATCAATAAGGGGACAATTTTTTGTATTTTAGCTATGAAAATCTCTTTTCCACATTTTTTTTTTGCAATTTTTTTTGTGGTTTTTTTTTTTTCAAATATTTACTTTGGGGGCCCATTTTATAAGTACAATAAGACACTCTGAGGTGTGTGTTATGGCCTGATAAGAGCACTTCCCAGGTGCTAAAGGCACTCGGCGCAAATGCCTTGTGCCTTCTAACGCACCTGGGGCATGCTCTTATCAGACCATAATCCTCACCTCAGAGTATCTTATTGCTGGCTTATACTACCGCAGATGTCTGTGACTGTGATTGTGTGGTGACCGGCACCCAGCCATGAATATCATGTGTGACAGGCAGAGGCTAAGGCGAGCGAGGCATCCTTGGTTGTGGGCTGGTCCGTTCGTGGCAAGTTATGGTTGTTGGAGACCTTGTGCAGGCTACTGTTCTGAGTCTGACTGAGCTGACTCATCCACCCAGACAGGAACCTCACCAGTCATCGATCTTCAGGTCATTTATTGAAGTCATCAGCCAGCAGGTATGTACTATTGTTTTTTTAAAGTACAAACAAGAAGCAAAAACAATATGTGGGTCAGAGTGCCTGCCACAGGAGGTTTAGCTATGGAGGGGTTGGTCTGCTGACAACCTAGTCAGTGGTAGTAATGGTGCCTTTCTATTATTAAAACAAACGGGGCTTGATGTAGCATAGTTCAACAAAACACTGTGCACAAATCACATAATTCAGTGCATGAAGTGCATGCATCCAGCATTTGCCACAAGAAGGGGCAGTGAAGCAATGTGTCAGGTATTTGTAAGCTTGCTATGTACTTTGCTGCATTTTATGCAATTCACGCACTTTATGCCTTAATTATGTGATTTATGCACTGCTTTCCATAACAGTTTGATGCTACAAGAAATAATAGTTTGCATAGCTTGAGTTGAGCTTCAGTTTTCATTGTTCAGTTGTTAATAGTTGTAATTTTGTTTTCACAAAGTCCTAAAATGGCTTCCCCTTTGAAGCAGGGAGACTAATTTTCCCCAGGTTCCACAGGTCATCAGCTCACTGGTTTGCTGCTAATTTGTTCGATCACAGAGTCATTGTTTTTTCTGCACATTATATAATATGCTGCTGTGTGGGTCTCTGTGCAGTGTGGGTCCAGTGGGTTGTGCTGGCTTCTCTGCCCACTGATGGCTGAAGGAGGGTAAACCCATGGGGCATGAGAGTCCAGGTGAGGGTAACAAGTGGTTTGAAAAACATTGTGTAGCGATCACTGCATGGTGTGCTTTTGCATCAGTATGGGCAAGGAAACAGCCAAGACCAAAACGAGGGTCATGGGCAGGGTCATGGACTTCAAGAGGGCAGACTTTGGTATGATGGGTAACATCCTAATAGAGCATCTTGCAAATCTCAGACCAGAGATGGATGTGGATCAAAAATGGTCCGCGATTAAGTTGGGTTTGAATGAGGCCACAAACATTTGCATGAAACCTCGGAGTAAGAGTTCCAGGACCAAGAGACCTAGCTGGTTCAACAGGCATGTGGCAGAGAAAGTGAGAGAAAAGAGGGCAGCCTTTTAGAAGTACAAGCGTACTTTGAGAGAGGAAGACCATGAGGTTTTCTCAGGAAAATCTCAAGAGGCAGGGTAAGTGGTCCAGGCAGCTAAAGTTGTAAAAGAGCTAAGGCTAGTACAGGGTATCAGGGAAAAGGGAAAAAAGCTCTTCAGATACATAAAGGAGAGAAGAAGCAGTAAGGATGGAATACTAGGGATTAAGAGGGAGGGGGATGGGTGGAAAATAGTGAGGATCAGGTGGAGGCACTGAATGAGTACTTCTGGTCTGTCTTCACTAGGGAAAAGGACGTATCAATGCCACAGGGGAAAACTACTAGTAGAAGACTGAAGGGTGGGGATAAATCTGATGGGGTGATTGGGGTGGACAAGGTCTTGAAAGGTCTTAGGGCCCTTCAGGTGGGCAAGGTACTTGGCCTAGATGGTGTTCACCCAAGGGTCCTAAGGGGAACTGGTGGAGGTACTGGCTGCCACCCGGCAAATCTGTTTAACACCCTGCTGGAGAAGAGGTGTGTGCTGCAGGACTGGAGCATGGCTCATGTGGTGCCCCTCTATAAGGGTGGTCCCAGAGATGAACCTGGCAACTACCAGCCGGTCAGTCTAACCTCCATAGTAGGCAAGTTAATGGAGACCATTGTAAAAGAAAGGCTGGTGGCCTTCCCAGAGGTAAACAGTCTCCAAGATGACAGGCAGCATGGTTTCCATAGGGGGAGATCCTGCCAAACCAATATGCTAGACTTTTTTGATGGGATGTCAAGGTCAGTGGACAAGGGTCGTGCAATGGATGTCCTGTATCAGGACTTCAGTAAGGCCTTCAACTCCATACCACAATGCAGGTTGATCTGCAAGCTGAGTAACCTGGGAATTGGGGACAAGCTGCTGGGGTAGGTCAAGTGCCAGCTGCAAGACAGAAACCAGAGAGTGACGGTAGGGGGAAAACTATCCAAGCCTAGACCTAGTGGATGGGGTCAAAAATAAAATCTGCATATTCGCAGATGATACTAAGCTCTGTGGGAGGGTGGACACAGAGGAGGGCAGACAGGAGCTCAGGGAGGGTCTGGCTAGGCTAGTAAAATGGTCTGGCAGTTGGGATTCAATACTAAGAAGTGCAAGGACATGCACCTGCGAGCTAGGAACCCAGGGGCAAGTTACTGGCTGGGAGGTGTGCAGGTGTCCAGCTCAAAGGAGGAAAAGGATCTAGGGGTGATAGGGGCAGCATCAAGCACTCTGCACAGTGCCGTAAAGTGGCAGTCAAAGCAAATAAAATGCTGGAATGCATTGCCAGAAGTATCATCTCCAAGAGGGAGGATGTAATTCTGCCATTATACAGGTCACTGGTGAGATCACACCTGGAGTATTGTGTACAGTTCTGGTGCCCCTACTTAAAGGGCATCAATCTTCTGGAGGGGGTTTAGCAAAAGGTGATCAAGATGATCCAGGGCATGAGGGACAAACCATATGGTGAGAGATTAAGCAGGCACAATATGTATTCCATGGAGGCCAGAAGACAAAGGGAGGATATGATACAGACCTTCAAGGACCTAAAGGGTACAGACAAAGTGGGAACAGAGGGCATCTTCAGTTTAAAAAGGGAGGGAAACACAAGGGGACATTACCTGAAACTAGTGGGGGGTAGATTTAAAAATGAAATGAGGAGACATTTTTTCACAGAAAGGGTGGTGTCAGGGTAGAATGAACAGCTGGAGGAGGTGGTATCAGTGAAAACAGTGGGAAGTTTCAAAGGGTGGGTGGGACAGGGTAAAAAGAGAATCACAATTAGAGGTTGGAAGGGGAAGGGAGAAAAGAAGGAGAAGGAGGATAACTCCTGGGGGGAAAAAGGAAGGGGACAGCACCAGTAAATTAGACTGAGCTGCACACTCGAGCAGACTTGATAAGCCAATACAGCCTGTTTCTACTGTCAATTTCATACGTTCATTTGTTCATATGTTCGTATCTCTAAAACTGAAAATGGATTCTAGAACTCAGAAGATGTAAAGGTTAGAACCTTATATCCTTCCTAGCCATAATGCAGGACCCTCAGTTTAAATACAACCTAGCATCTTTCCTTCAACATCCCTTACAATAATATCTTCAGAATACCATTGTAGTACAGATGAAGCTACTTACTAGGGAGCATGATTCATCCCCTATTAACCGGACATCCCGTTTAACAGAAGCACTATACTGGCAATGGGAAACAAAGGGAAGACACAAACTAAAGAGGAAAGTGAGGACACCATGTAACACACTTGCTACTGCTTTCTTGAAACAATTGCAAATTGTTCTGGGGGAACTTTGATTGCCATGCTTTAGCCACCATATAGATGGCATCTAGGATTGTGATTTCCTTGCAATCGCAGATGCCTGTGTTGAGCCACCCTTGTCAATCATACCCACAATTCAGGCTGACATCAAGTAAGCAATAATACCCAACAGGGTGGGTGGTATTGGGCAATACCGGACCGCCCGGGGTGTAATGAGGCCCGACGCCACAGGCGGAGGGCCTTATAGCCCCTGGAAGGTCCAGTATTGCCCATACCACCCACCTTGGAGGGTATTATTGCACTTAGAAAATGGGCCCTGCATTTTATATGCATGAAATAAACAAGTTTTCATAACAAAACTTTTAATATATTAAGTATTGTATTTGTAATGTTAAAAAAATAGTCCCTCCACCTGGTTTTATTGTTGGTTGTCATGGCTACCGCCTCACCCCGCCCGCTACTGGCATACAGGGCTTGCATTTGAAATTTCTTTTAGGTCTGTTGTTTTTTTCTAATGTTTGCAGCCTGTTTCTTTTACTTTTTTTTTTTTCTTGTGTACTGTAGTGATGGAGCCGTTAGGTCGGGGAGATCAGAGGTTACGACGGGCGTACGTGAAAGCGGAACTATAATAGAAACAGACATCGTTTTTAATTTTTGAAAATACAGGCAAGGTTTGCCTTGTTTATTTCATTTGTTTGGTTGCTGAATAGAAGCAAGGATCAGCAGCAGCGACCGCGGTGAACTTCTAGCACCGCACCGGCGGGATTTTCTGCGTTGACCAGGCCATGGAGCAGTGAGACCGGATTTAAAATTAGCAGAGTTCGCATTGGAGCAGCGCGAGCATGAGTTCACTGAGAGGGACAAAGTAGCAGTACATCGGGAGCTGTCCACGTTTCAAGTATTCTGAGCTGTAAGTTTTTATTTCAAACTTAATGGACTGACAGCTGAATTCTGTGGGAAAAAGCTAAGAGGGTGGGCGGCTATAGGATGTTTACATTTACTTAACTTGATTTTGTGTCAGAAACATTACAGCTGTTAGCTGTTGCCAGGTAACGCTTGGGGCGGGTGGGTGTGGATCATAGAAATTGTGCCGGTTGGTACCTACATGAGGGCTTATTGTTGGGGGGGGGGGACAAAAACAGAAAACAATGGCAGATACATTTCTTGGGGTGTGGAGTTTGGCACAAACGATGAGTCTCGCTAGATGAGAAAAAAAATGGCGACAGTTTCAATTCATGTGCTCACAGCTTCAGACAATGAAGAAACAGGCTGGGCACTAGGATACTTGCCTGGGTGTGAGGCAGGCATGTGCTGGAGCTTTTTATTTGGTGGGCATCTATTGAAAGTTAATGTACCCCTGTGGAGTGGGTACCAGCCAATCAGATGCCTCCAAATAAAAAGCCCATTTTCTAATGCTCTGTAATGACCCTTCAGGTTATTTATCACACCCATATGCATGGGTTGGATTGAGCTAGTTGGGTTAGATGATAAGAACACAATCTTTATGTGGGGGAACATTCCAACGAGTTCAGGAAGATGGGCAGAGCAGTTGTCAAGCAAAAGGAGAACATGATGGCGTTTCCTTTTCAATTTTCTTTTCCATAAGCTTAACCAATCTGTGAAAATATACCCTGTCATCCATTTGTGTGAGGATGCACAGTAGGTGACTGGCAGGGTGGAAAGATCTTTAGGGTGACATCTAGGCTGTTTGCTCTTGCCTATTAGGAGTAGTGGCAATTTATCTGTTCCATCCATGTTTGAACAGATGAGCAGTGAGACATGATCTTTCGCCTTCTTCCCACCCAACAGTTCCGTCTCTTTTTGGACATGACCCTGGCCTGGGTAGTCCCTGTAATAGAGCCCAGTCTCATCGGCGTTGTAAACAGCACTTTATGTGTACTCCCTCAAAATTGTTGGAAGCACAGTGGCAACTCAGTCAGTGATGGTGTCAGTGTCAGTATCTGACCACTCACCATGCTTCCATTTACAAACAATGCTGTGCCGTTGTTTCCACCGAAAAAGCCAGCCATCAGTAGACTCAAAGTCCTCAAGCCACAACTGTGTGACCAGTTTGTTAGTTGTTTTTTTTAGCAGTGACCCAGACAGAGGAGCACCCTTGCTGATGGCACTATTAAACCAGAGTAGGGGGCGCATCATCTACTTCACTGTCTTCCCCTCTTTTTTCACTTATGGTCGGGATTCACATTTGAATGCAATTCAGAGAGAATGGCTGCTCTGTTCTGACTGATCCACCCAGCCTGACTCGAAATTCCAAAATCCTTAGCAACAGATGCAAGGGAAGCCTTTGGGGTCTGCAAGGCTTCAATAGCCTTTACTCACTGTGCAAGACTCAATTTGTTTCATTTTGTAGCCATCCTGGAAAGACTGATATTAGTCAAGCATAACATTTTCTTCGATCTGCCCACTGAAGTGTCCCCATAAAGTGTAACTGCTGCCCCACTTAGCTGAACGATCTTCTAATTGAAATCAATGGGGACTAAATCAGTTACGCGGGAAACGTCCCTATTAACCGAACATCCCTATTAACCTCATCCCAATTAAGTGGCTTGCACTGTACCATTGGTTTGCCATTGCAACACCACTATGATCACCACTGTACATATGTATTTTATGGCATCATGGTGGATTTATTCCACTTCCTTTGTGATACCACTGTACCACTGCACCAAAAAAATCGAAATGTAAACTACCATTGTAATACCAGGGTACCGATGGGTAGTACCACTGCACATTTTGCAGCCCACCATTGTGCTGCCACTGCAGTGCCATTGTGTTGCCATTGTGATGCATTTGGTAAGGGATGGTACAGACCTTAACAAATACAGACAAATTCTACTTTGCAAAGTTGCAGCTGAACTGAAAAGTCAGACTGATGGGAAAAAGGGTGAGGGGATTTCTTTTTCTCCTTACCAAAACAGAGTGGGGAAAAAAACATGACATTCCCTAGCATCACAACAAGAAATCAGTACATTCATCTGGTAATGAAGCTCAACTAGATCCTTCTCTTGATGACACTGAACAGGAAAATAACATCTGGGAAGGCCTCCAGCTCATCATAGAAAACTCTACTCCACACCAGACACAGTTCTGCCATCTGAATCAGCCACAGCTATGGTAGAAGATTACTTGAGAGATCCTAAACAACTACACATCAAGGATAATCTTTTCAGATACTGACATGAGAAAAGAAAGCTATGGTCAGCATTAGCTAAAGCTGCCACTCTGTACCTAGCTGTCTACCAGCTATTGTGTATTCTGAGAGGATATTTAATGCTGCTGGCACTATTGCTAGCAACCGAAGAGCTAGTCTGTCACCAGACACCATCTGTACTATAGCGGCCTACTTTCTTCCTGTCATGCTCTACCTCTGTGGCCTACAACCTGCTTCCCTCCTGTCATGCTCTCCATCTGCCTTGTATAGGCAGGGTCCACAGCATACTGGAGGGGTCAGGCCCTGGCAGACCCTTCTCTTCCTTCCTGACATAATCTAATGCCCACTGCCTACAACCTGCTTCCCTCCTGTTCATGCTTGACCTCCGCCTGGTGCAGGCAGGGTCCCCACCATTCTGGAGGGGTCAGGCCCTGGCAGACCCTTCTCCTCCACTCCTTGCCTTCCTCTCCTCCAAATCCCCCCCTTTCCACCCACCTGCTCTCTGCCTATATTCCTGCCACCCACCTACCTCCCTCCCCCTTCCTAGCTGTACTTATAGGCTAACCCTAACCTCTAATGCACTTATAGTCAACCATGTGTAACCCCCCTACAAATGGAGGTTCCCAAAAAGTCTTCCTTGAGCTTGCCTAAATGCTCACTGCCAGGCTGGTGTCCTGCATTTTAGCAATTTAAATGTGATTACCAGAGTCTGTATAGCCTCTGTGAACTGTCTCTTTAAGAGCTGCTTGATTGCAGCATAAGTAATCTGAGATGGAGCTCTTTTGAAAGATGTAACTATTTGCTGAAAATCATTTAGAATGATAATGATAATGTAGTTTGTTTAACCTGCTTTCTTTGTAGCAAGGACTGTTTTGTTTGTCTCCACTATCTTGGTCCTGGACTGCAAATTGGACCAATCAGTTCTGGTGGGACCTAAACTGTAGCCGGACTACAGGAGCTGTATGAATTCAAAATCTATAGGAACTGTGGTTTGAGTTTTTGTGCCTTTTTTGCAATGGAAGGGGGAGCTCTTGCTTTGACTGACAGCCAAATTAGCCAACCAAATATTTTGGATCTTGGGGAAGTGTTGGGCTGCTGGCAGTTTTCAGTTTAGTTCTGAGCTGGGAAGTAAAAGGAGAGGAGCCAAAATGATTCTGAAGTGATTCTGAGAGCAATCCTGAGTGGATTCGCATGGGAGAACTATGAAAAGGCTGAAAGTTTGGCCTCCATGTCTGACTGCTGCTCCTGAGAATAAGAGAAGAGAATTATTTTGGACTAAATCCAAGTTTGTGTGATTAAAGTAAGCTACTAAAGTGGGCCAGGCTCAACCTGAAGAAGACCGAAGATTTTGCTGAATGTGATCGGCCTGTCAGGAGTTGCAGTTACCCCTAAGCTCCCGGTGTGTGCAGAGAGTTTGCGATTGTGACCAGGGTGCGCCTTGCCTGGTACAGTAGAACTCCCGTACATGTAAATGTGCTATGAGCTGCTAGTGGGTGGTGAGTTGGTTCCCCATTGTGTGAACTGTGTTCTGCTTGCTGGAAGCTGTATCCAGCCCAAAACGGACTGCATCCAAATCTGTCTCCATATGGTCTGGGCCTTGCCAGACTGACTCAGCCAGACTACCCACTGCACAGAGAAGCCATCAACGAGAGACCTGCCTGGGATCAGCCCCCCTGCTCCACGCTTGAACAGGAATGATGCCTCTGTGACTCGTGTGGGCCCTGCTTCTCCTGGTATTCCAGATCAACCACCTGCAGTCTTGATTTTCATCCAACCTGTGTCCAGGCTTGGGTGTGGTGAGTAAATACCGTGGTAGCTCCCTGCAACAACAGCTTAATCTGAGTGTGTCATCTGATTGACTTGTTGTTTTGTTTCCTTTTCAAACTGAGTCCTCTGGCTCTGGATTACAAATATTGTGTACTGTGCATGTTGTGTTTTGCATCACAGGGCACCAACCAGCTGCAGCCCTGGGCAATGGTCCTGGCTAGCCCATCTCTTCTCCACCTGGGTACCCAGAGGTGGACTGTGTGGGGGGACTCAAAACGCATGCATAACTGCTTGATTGATATAGCCTTTAAGCTAATTAACCTGATTTTACCCCTCCCTTGTTCACGTCCCCTGAATAAATCAGATCTAATTTTTTCTGCATGTAATCTGACTGTGGTTTCAGTTTGTGCTCAAAGTACTGTACTGTTGCTATTTGCTGTGCATAACCTTGTTTTACAGGGGGTCCCCAGGGCTGAGCCAGAGGAACCAGCCCTGGTGGTAAGTGCAAACAGTGTGGGTACTTGTGTGGTGTACCAGGGGTATTGTGAAAGTGATTATTTTACAGTGTCCAGGCCACGAGAGGGGAAAGAGGGGGGATTACAGTGTCCCAGAGTGCTGTGCCCAGGTTAGCATGACCACTACCAACCCTGACCTCCGGGTGGAGGCACCCGTTTCAGAACTCAGGCCCCTTAACCTGTTACTAGCGAAGCAGTCAGGGGTAGTAGCCCTTGGGATAGTGCCACCTAGGGGTTATATCTTGGAGGCTCACCGCTGGGATTTTGTGTCTTCTAGTGGCCAAATGTGCGAATTCCTGTTAAAAATAAATGGCTACCCCAACAGAAGTGGCTGTACACCAGTTGGTGGGGTGGTGTACTGGGCAGGAGATCGACCCCCAAAATGCTATACCTATCCTGGATATTCCCCTGGGTACCAATAAGGACACTGTAGAGGGAGTACTTTCCAAGGTTGAATGTTTACAAAACCCTGTGGTGGTGGGTCGACAGGCTAATCTGCTCGCCCAAAGTTTCATGGCATTAGTAGAGTGTAAGGACCCAGTAGACAGTTCCAAAGTGCCATGGACTATCACCCCCGAAGGAGCCCTCACTGCCTGGAAAGTGATAAGTGAAGACAGTAAAGACCCCGGGGTGAATGAGCCCCCCCCCCCATTATCTGAGACTTTTGAGGAGAAATTTGCTAAGTTGTTGCTGGAGGAAGGGAAAACTGTGGAGGATTTAAAGAAACTATTCCTGCCACCTGGGGGTTTTTCTCCCCCAACAGTCCCTCCCGCTCCAGCACCCATTATTGCCCCTCCTTCTGTGCCTGTGCCAATGCTGACTCCTATGTCTGTACCTGCCATTAGTCACGACTCTTACCCAAGGTTGAGAATCTTCTCCGGCACCCTCCCCACCCCCCAAGGGGAGGATGATTGGGAGACCTGGATAGATTGTGTTGCCCCTTTAATACCTGAATGGCAGTGTGCGGAGGCTGAGAAATAGAAAAGGATCATAGAATGTTTGAAGGGTCTGCCTTACAGGCCATTACATTTCTGAGGTCCACAAACCCTGATGCATCTGCCCAGAAGTACCTATCTGCACCCGAAGGCAATTTTGGGAGCACTGAGTCAGGGGAGAATTTGATGTGGAAATTTCAAGGTATAAAACAATGGCCAGGGGAAAGTTTGTCTGCATATATTACTCGACTGGAAGGAGTGCTGCAGAAGGCTTACCAAAAAGGTGCGGTAGCCGCCAGTGACTTAAACCATGTGAGGTTGGGGCACATACTGCAACAAGCAAAGCATTCTAAATTGACATTGCGCAGGACCTAGGAGGCAGAATTTCACTGTTCGCTGATGACACAAAGCTCTGTAACAGAGTAGACACACCAGAGGGTGTAGACAGAATGAGAAGGGACCTGCAGAAACTTGAAGAATGGTCAGGGGTTTGGCAGTTGAAATTCAATGCAAGGAAGTGCAAGATAATGCATATGGGGCACAAAACCCTGGCACAATATATCAGCTGGGGGTGAGGATATAGCATGCACCAAGCAGGAAGGGATCTTGGGGTTATCATCTCTGATGACCTCAAGGTAGGAAACAGTGTGACAAGGCAGCAGGTAAAGCAAATAGGATGCTGGGATGCATAGGCAGGGCATCACCAGCAGGAAAGGGAGGTCATAATTCCACTATACAAGACACTAGTGAGGCCCCACTTGGAGTACAGTGTACAGTTCTGGAGACCATACCTACATAAGGACATAGACAGAGAGAGAAGGTTCAGAGGAGGGCAACAAAGATGATGCATGGATTGCATCACAAGTCCTATGAAGACAGGTTGAAGGAACTGAACATGTACTCCTGGAGGAGAGGAGGGAGAGAGAGATATGATAGAGACATACAAGTATCTTAGAGGAGGAACAGGTGCAGGAATACACTATTTTAAGTGAAAAAGATGTTCCAGGACTAGAGGGCATGGGATGAGGTTGGAGGGAGGACGATTCAGAGGAAACATGAGGAAGAATTTCTTCACAGAACGGGTGGTAGAGAAGTGGAACACCCTGCCAGAGGAAGTGGTGGGGGCTAAAACAATCACGGGATTTAAGAATGCATGGGATAGACATAAAGGAATTCTGGAGGTCAAGGGTAAGGGGCAACAGACTTCTAGGAAAACATAAACTGAACTTACAAGCTCAAATGGGCAGACTGGGTGGGCCATAGGCCCTTATCTGCCGACACTGTCTATGTAGCTATGTAAATTGCAGCTCCTTCAATTAAGGCTCACAGATAGAAGGGGTAACCCACCAGACTATTGTGACTTGAAAAAAGAACTCCGAGAGGTTGAAGATGAAGAGGGGGATTGTAATTCTAGGGTGAGTGCAGCCTAAGTGATCACGGCATCGGAAGGCCCTTCTGAAGTGGGGACCAATGAGGGTGTGCCACCATGGGATGAACTGCTGAGGGAGTTCAGGGACATAAAAAACAGTCTCTTTATGAAAGCCGCTCCTGCAAGTACAGGCACTGACCCTTTTCCAACTGCATCTGCTATGGGGGTTGGGGTGTCCACCCAGGCATCTCCTGCTGACAGCAGCTCGAAACTCGATGCCTTGACTGTGGAAGTAAGAGAATTGATGAGAGGTCTCCAAATGTTCGCCACACAGCAGACAGAGATGGCACCAAGGTTTTCAGTTGGTAGTACCACTGTGCCAGCTTCCAGTGTGATGCCTCGGCCACCTCAAATCCCAGAAATCATATTTTGCCATAATTGTGGGAAGGATGGGCACATGAAGAGAGAATGCTGGTCCACAAAAGACCTAGATAAAGTTGTATACAGGCTTCAAGGAGAGCTTCGGAGAACGAATCAGCGATCAGGGAGTACCCAAACTGACCGAAGTGCGGGTTCAAGAAGTAGTAACTCAAATCCCAATGTGGCTAAATCATGTCTCCAGACCCCTGCTGCTGTCCCTCCAGACTGGTCCAAAATAGTGAGCCCTTCAATGGAGACTATGGTGGCTGTGAATGGTATTCCTACTCAGGCTGTGCTGGACAGTGGGTCACAAGTGGAGGAGGAGTATGAGGAGAGACTAAAGGAGCTTAATATGTATACCCTTGAGGAAAGAAGGGAGAGGGGGGACATGATAGAAACTTTCAAGTACCTCAAGGGAATCAACAAAGTCCAAGAGGGTAGCATCTTTCAGAAAAAGAGACTTGCAAGAACAAGGGGACACAATTTAAAGATAGAAGAGGGCAGTTCAGGGGCAATGTGAGGAAGTATTATTTCACAGAGAGGGTAGTGGATGCATGGAACAGCCTTCCTGAGGAAGTTGTGGGGTCTAAAACTGTGGGAGAATTCAAGAATGCATGGGACAGACATAAGGCAATTCTTGTGGGGGACAGGAAGATATAGGCTGTTGGTTAACTAGGATCTGCGGCCTATCCTGTAGGTAGGGAAATGGGCAGACTAGATGGGCCTAGTGGTCCTTATCTGCCATCAAAGTCTATGTTTCTATGTAAGTGACCATTGTATTTAAGGACTGGTATGACAAACACTTATCTGCTGTGCCCTTACAGTCCCTGGAAGGCCTACATGTGTGGGGGCTGAGCGACAAGTCTTATCCCTACCTAGGATATGTCCACCTCTGGTTGTCATTTCCTGCAGCTGTAACTGGTGTAGAGGGTGAAGTCGAGACACTGGCCTTAGTGTGTCCCCCTACTGGATTGAGTGATGAGGTTCCCCTGTTAATTGGGACCAATGCCCATATGTTTGGTAGACTGGCACAACTCTGTCACGAGAAACAAGGGCGACAGACTGGGAGGGCTCTAAGAATTCCCACTCTGATCAAGAGGGCCTATGATTTGCAAAAGAACCCCAAGGGAGTGGACCAGGATGAACCAGTAGGGATTGTGTGAAAAAAGGATCCCAATTCAATGGTACTGGTCCCTAACACCCAGTGTACCGTTCAAGGGGAGGTATGCCTCTGCAAAGATGTCTAGAACAAAATATTGATGTTGGACGTGCCAGGTGATGGAAAATTGCTGGAAGGATTACTGGTTAAGCCCAGCATCTTGCCAGCTCATGCTCATGCCAATGCACGACGAGTGATGGTCCAGACTCATAATGTGTCAGATCAGGAGATCCAGGTGAACAGAGGATGCAGCCTTGCTATGGTACACTGCACAGACACTGCAGTGTTGCCCAGCAACAAGCACCCTGGCAAGACAGATAGAATGACTCCCCACTTGTTTGATTTTGGTGACTCCCCATTGCCAGCTAAATGGAAGACTAGAATTAGCCAGAAACTTGCCCAGAGAAATCAAGTGTTTTCGTTGAAGGAATGGGATGTGGGGTGTATCCAGGGTGTGGAGCATCACATACGCCAGATGATGAACGCACTCATTCTTGAGAAAGGTCTCGACTTGTTCCCTGCAGACATAGACGCTAGGAGAAGACACTTGTGTGGAAATGCCGCAGCTGGTGTGATACAAGAATCCAGGAGCCCGTATGCTTCTTCTACTGCAGTTGTGCATAAGAAGAATGGATCTGTGAGAATATGTGTTGATTATCAAACTCTGAATCAGCGGACCATCCCCAATCAATACACCATGCCCCATATACAAGATGCTCTGGATTGCTTGATTGGGAGCAGATGGTTCTCGCTGTTGGATCTTCACAGTGGATATTACCAGATTCCGATGGCTCAGGAGGACCATGAGAAGACAGCCTTCATCTGTCCTTTGGGGTTCTACAAATTCCTGAGAATGCCACAGGGGATATCGGGCGCCCCAGCCACCTTCCAGCGACTGATGAAACGAGCGGTAAGGGACATGAATTTGCTGGAATGCCTGGTGTACTTGTACAATGTCATTGTGTTTGGGAGCTCCCTAGAGGAACATGAGAGTTGACTGTTTAAAGTACTAGAACAACTGGAAGATTTCGGCCTCAAGCTGTCCATTGACAAATGCCAGTTTTTCAAAACCTCTGTGAAGTATGTGGGGCACATAGTGTCTACAGAGGGGATAGAGACTGATCCTAGTAAAGTTGAAGCCTTGACTACTTGGCCCCAGCTTGACAATTTGAAAGAACTACAACGTTTCTTGGGATTCTGTGGCTACTACCACCGGTTCATAAAGGACTATTCCAAAGTGATTCAGCCACTCTTGAATCTTACCCAGGGCTACCCTCCTACCAATCGGAAATACAAAAAAAGGTCTGTCAAAGAACCAGACAAAGCATATGTCCACCCAGGTGAACTTTTCAGGTCCCGTTGGATGCCTGACTGTGAAGCAGCTTTCCAAGAAATCATGTACCGGCTCATCCATGCCCCCATCCTCGCTTTTGCTAATCCCACCAAACCCTATGTGCTGCGTATTGACACCAATCTTCAGGGTCTAGGACCTGTACTGTATCAAGACCATGAGGGTGGTTTGAGACCAGTGGCATTCGCCAGTAGGAGCTTGACCCCGTCAGAGCAAAACTACCCTGTGCACAAGTTGAAGTTCCTTGCGTTAAAATGGGCCATTGTCGACCAGTTTCATGATTACTTCTGTGGGGCAAAAATATTGGTGAGGACTGACAGTAACCTATTGACCTATGTACAGACTTCAGCTAAGTTAGATGCCTTGGGGCACTGGTGGCTTTCTGCATTGTCAACATATGATTATGCTGTTGAATACAGACCAGACCTGAATCATATTGATGCTGATGCCCTATCTCAGAGGCCTATTTCCAAAAGCGACTGGATCAGGCTGTTTGAACCTGACATCCGAGCATTGTGCCAAAAGTTTGATAGAAATGAACAGATGTCTACGGACACAGCGGACTGCTTAGTAGATTGCTTGGGCCCCTCTGACACCTGCTTACCGGCTGCATATTGCCACTTCTCTGCTCTAGATATTTGTGCACTACCTCAGTTTGACAATGACAGCATTCAGTGGGCTCAATCCTGAAATCCTATGATCCAGCCAGCAATTGATGCCCTTTGTGCAGGAAAAGATGTATCCAAGTCGCGTTCCTCTGATCTGCGAACTGCTTTATTGTTTAAAGAAGGCTCCAGGTTGAAGCTGCTTAATCAGTTGTTGTATAGAGAGACTGTATATCAGGGCGGCCAAATAGATAAGCAACAATTGATCCTGCCCGCAGCCTTCAAAGATTTGGTACTGAGGTCCCTCCACAATCATATGGGCCATCTTGATATCGACTGGACCCTTGACCCAGTACAATCTCAATTCTACTGGCCCAAGATGGGGGCCAATGTTGAGCACCATGTAAGGACTTGTAGTTACTGCCTGCAGAGAAAAACCCTGCCTCAGAGGGCTGCCCCCTTGTCAGTATTACTACCAGCACCCCAATGGAACTAGTCTGCAAACTTCTTGAGTTTAGAGCCTGATCAGCGAAACACTGGCAATGTGTTAGTGCGTATGGACCATTTCACACAGTGTGCACAAGCTTTTCCCACCAGAGATCAAAAAGCATCTACCGTGGCCAAGGTGCTAGTGGAAAATTTCTTCGTCCACTATGGTGCCCCCCAGAGAATTCACTCTGATCAGGGCCGGGACTTTGAGAGTCGGCTAATCAAAGAAATGCTCTCTCTATGGGGGGTGCGAAAGTAAAGAACCACTCCTTATCCCCTGCAGGGGGATCCTCAACCTGAATGCTTTAACTGCACCCCACTAGACATGCTTGGCACTCTCCACCCAAAAGATAAGCATAAATGGAGCCAGCAGATTAGCACCTTGGAACACACATACAATTGTACAAAGAATGATGCTACCGGGTTCTCTCATGAAGCCTCATGTTCAGGAGAGAGGCCTGGCTGCCTGTTGATGTCTGTTTTGGAGTTTCTCCCAATGTGGTCCTAGCCGAAGATTACCTGCAATATGTACAAAAACTTAAAGCTCAATTGAACCATGCCTATCAACTAGCCCAGACAATGGCTGCCAAAAGAAATCTAACCAACAAAGAGACACATGATAGAAAAGTAAAGGCTCAAGAGCATAGGCTTGGAGACCGTGTGTTGTTGCGAAATTTAGGATTGCATGGTAAACACAAAATTGCTGATCGATGGCATCATCTTCCCCATGTCATAGTTGGAAAGCTGGATGATTTGCCAGTGTACAAAGTGCGCCCAGAGAATAACTCCAAAGATGTCAAGACCATGCACCGTAACCACTTACTGCCTATCGGTAAAGTTATAATTGAGGCTGAACCCACCGAGATTGATTCCTTTGGACCAGTGACTCGTGCTGCTGCAAGAAAGAAACAGAGTCAGCCTGTCTCCGTGGTTGCCAATTTAAGACTTCCCCCACAGCAGGCCCAGAATGATAGTGACTGCCAGTCTAACTCGGATGACAGTGAGTATGATAATGCCTATTACCCCTCATATGAACTGAGTCAGCTGTTTTGTTGAAATCCTATGTTGAATTATGGGGATGAAGCTGGGCTTTCTGGACTACCTAATGCCCCGGCATCATCCTTGGAGCCAATGTTCCCTGAAGGTGAAGTGCAAAGTATCACGTCAGAGGATGCTGAGTCTTTGTAAATCATGGAACTGTATGATTTGCCTGAAGGAGAGGCTGATGGTGTGGGTCTTTCTGGTGCCATGCCAGAACTTGAGGACCACTGTGAGAGTGCTGACAACCCTCCTTCAGTGCTAGAGTGTCTTCAAAATGAGCCAAGTGTTGTAGATACAGAGACTACAGAGCAAGGGGCTGACAATGCTCCCAGCCTGGACATTCCTATTCGTGCAGAGGCACCCCTCACAAGTGATGAAAGCTCCAAGACCATTGCTGAAAGTACAGAGGCTGTGGTTGTTCACCCCAGAAAGACTGGCCGAGCTGTCAAACCAGTGTTGCGCTTCAGTTACGATTCCCCCGGGAGGCCAGTGGGTTTGCATCTCAGTGTAGCCCACAAAGGTGTTTATGTCTCTCAGAGCTCACTACCCAAATTGAACTTGACGGCCCATTCCAGGTTACTTGTTTTGCCCTCTCACCGTGGTGCCCCTGCCCCATCCAGCCCCAAGTTAGCTGATAGGGAAGGGCCCCCACTTGCATTGTTTAGAGTACAAGAAATTATTACATAATTCTGTATAGTAATGTTCAATTTACCTGTGTGAAATATGCATAATGCATTGTCAGAATAGAAATGATATAGTGGAGTACGTTGAAATGTATAGTAAAGTGACAAGTTATGCCAAGTGATGAATCAGATAGTACTTGTATAGCATGCTAATGGTATAAATGTCTTGTATATGTTGCATTTTCAATGTTATGATGGTACAGACTTGATGTGGACATATGCAGCACATAGGGTTTAGTGGGATCAGCATAAGCAAGGATGGGGGTGTGGGTGAGCTGATACATGACTTCGTGGAAAGCTGCTTCACAGTACACAATATTTGTAATCCGGAGCCAGAGGGCTCAGTTCATAAAGGAAATGAAACAACAAGACAATCAGATAACACACTCAGATTAAGCAGTTGTTGCAGGGAGCTACCCTGGTATTTATTCACGATACCCAAGACTGGACACAGGATGGATGAAAATCGAGACTGCAGGTGGTTGTTCTGGAATGCCAGGAGAAGCAGGACCCACATGAGTCGCAGAGGCATTGTTCCTATTCTGCGTGGAGCAAGGGGGCTGATCCCCAGGCAGATATCTCGTCAATGGCTTCTCTGTGCAGTGGGTAGTCTTGCTGGGTCAGTCTGGCAAGGCCTAGACCATATGGAGACAGATTCGGATGCAGTCTGTTTTGGGCTGGATACAGCTTCCAGCAAGCAGAACACAGTTCACACAGTGGGGACCCAGCTCACAACCCACTAGCAGCTCATAGCACATTTACATGTACGGGAATTACACTGTACCAGGCAAAGCGCTCCCCAGTCACAATCGCAAACTCCCTGCACACACTGGGAGCTTAGGGGTAGCTGGAACTCCTGACAGGCAGATTGCATTCAACAAAATCTTCGGTCTTCTTTAGGCTGAGCCTGGCCCACTTCAGTAGCTTACTTTAATCACATAAACTTGGATTTAGTCCAAAATAATTCTCTTTTCTCCCTCTCAGGAGCAGCAGGCAGACATGGAGGCCAAACTCTCATCCTTTTCATAGTTCTGCCATGCGAATCCACTCAGGATTGCTCTCAGAATCACTTCAGAATCACTTCAGCTGTCTCCTTTTCCTCCCCAGCTCAGAACTAAACCGAAAACTGCCAGCAGCCCTGGACTTCCCCAAGATCCAAAAGATTTGGTTGGCTAATCTGGCTGTCAGTCAAAGCAAGAGCTCCCCCTTCAGTTGCAAAAAAGGCACAAAAACTCAAACCACAGTTCCTATAGATTTTGAATTCAGACAGCTCCTGTAGTCTGGCTACATTTTAGGTCCCACCAGAACTGATTGGTCCAATTTGCAGTCCAGGACCAGGATAGTGGAGACAAACAAAATAGTCCTTGCTACAAATAAAGCAGGTTAGACAAACTACATTATCATTATCATTCTATATGGTTTTCTGCAAATAGTTACATCTTTCAACAGAGCTCCATCTCAGATTACTTATGCTGCAATCAATCAGCTCTTAAAGAGACAGTACACAGAGGCTACACAAGCTCTGGTAATCACATTTAAACTGCTAAAACGCAGGACACCAGCCTGGCAGTGAGCATTTAGGCAAGCTCAAGGAAGACTTCTTGGGAACCCCCATTTGTAAGGGGTTACACATCACAGGGCATACCTCTCAACTGTCCCTGATTTTCAGGGATGTCCCTGATTTTGCCTCAAATGTTTACTCTGTCCCTCCTAAAAATTGTGTTTCTGTGACAAAACAGTGGGGATTGTTAGCACAAAATAATGGTAAACATTAAAGTTACAGACTTGTTCTTCCTTAGAAAACGCATTTTACACCAAGCACCTTTTTCTACCAGCTTCCCGAGTGGATATCACCAATTTTGAAGATGTATCCCTGATTTTGGTCCTTTGTCCCTGACTTTTTTAAGCCTTGTCCCTGATTTATGAGGCAAGAGGTTGAGAGGTATGTCACAGGGCCCCAACCAGCTGCAACCCTGGGCAATGGTCCTGGCTAGCCCATCACTTCTCCACCTAGGTACCCAGAGGTAGACTGTGTGGGGGGACTCAAAGCGCATGCATAACTGCTTGATTGATATAACCTTTAAGCCAATTAACCTGATTTTACCCCTCCCTTGTTCACGTCCCCTGAATAAATCAGATCTAACTTTTTCTGCATGTAATCTGACTGTGGTTTCAGTTTGTTCTCAAAGTACTGTACTGTTGCTATTTGCTGTGCATAACCTTGTTTTACAGGGGGTCCCCAGGGTCGAGCCAGAGTAACCAGCCCTTATGGTAAGTGCAAACAGGGTGGGTACTTGTGTGGTGTACCATGGTATTGTGAAAGTGATTATTGTACAGTGTCCAGGCCACTAGAGGGGAAAGAGGTGGGTTACAGTGTCCCGGAGGGCTGTGCCCAGGTTAGCTTGACCACTACCAACCCTGACCTCCGAGTGGAGGCATCCATTTCAGAACTCAGGCCCCTTAACCTGCTACTAGCCAAGCAGTCAGGGGTAGTAGCTCTTGGGATAGCACCACCTAGGGGTTACACATGCACTTTTGTTACACCTTGCAAGTTTTGTTCTGTGTCTCTCCTCGCAATCTTGCCCTAGTTCAACCTTCTTGATTTCTATCCAACCATTTTCTAACTACAAAGCTATGTCCCGCTAAGTGTTTGCCAAAGATATTTGTGCTATCATATCTATCTAGTTCATGACTGTTAGCATTGAATCTATCTAGTTCATACCTGGTAGCATTCCTCCTTTTCAGTACTTCTGCATAGCCTGCTCTCTTTATTAAATGTAATCAAATTGTGTATCTATATTGTGTACCAGATCTCTGTATTCTATCCTCATGTTCCCCTACCCCCCAGGACACACCGGGAGATGAGCAACTTGTTGCTCAGCGTGCCTTCCTGGTGAAACATTTCAATAAATAAATAAAGACATTTTTTTTTGAAACTGACATTTATTAAAGTCAGTTTGGGGTTGTTTCCTGGCTACTCAGACTCATTACCACCAATGCATTGTTTCTCTGAAACTGATAATGACTCTGACTACTTCTGACATGAAGTCACTCCAGGCACCTGACATAATATGACACATGATGTCATGGAACATAGAAGAATGCTCTTTAGTTTTGTAAATAAAATATGGTGTATGGCATGTGTTGCACACTGCTGTGCACATCTGATGTTCTAGTCAACTTTTTTCTGAGTTAAAAAATGCAAAATGAAAAAAAGAATAAAACAATAAAAAAAAAAATTACTTTATGGGAAATGGGATTTTTTAAAGGGGGCCCCCTGCTGGCATGCTAACACCAAACACTGGCAAAGGGAAGTCACAGAAACATAAAAACATAGAAGTTGATGGAAGATAAGGACCACAAGGCCCATCCAGTCTGCCCATTTCTTTTTGTACCTTATGAATGTGCCATCGGTCTTCATTCTTTCAATGGCCTATCTAGTCATACTCATCTGCAGTGCATCCATATGCCTATCTGATGCCTGTTTGAAGCCCTGCACTGTATTCATATCCACCACTTCCTGAGGTAGGCTGTTCCATGCATCCACCACCCTCTCTGTGAAAAAGAACTTCCTCACATTACCCCTTAATTGGACTCCCTCTGATCTCATGATGTGTCTTCTTGTCCTGCTATTTTTCGTATATTGAAACATGTTAGACTCTTTCACCTTGTTAATGCAATTAAGGTGTTTGAATGTTTCAATCATATCACCCTCTCCCTCTTTTGCTCTAGGGTATACATATTGAGTTCCGTTAATCTGTCCTCATATGTTTTCTGATGCAGTCCCTGCACTATTTTGGTTGCCCTTCTCTGGACTGCCTCAATTTGGTTAATGTCCTTGTGAAGGTGTGGCCTCCAGTACTGCATGCAGTACTCCAGATGGGGCCTAACCAGTGTCTTGTAAAGAAGGATTATTACCTCCCTCTTCCGATTTGTGATACCCCTACTAATACACCCCAACATCCCCCTCGCCATACCTACTGCTTTAGTGGACTGCTTGGATGATTTCAGGTCATCAGTGATCATGATGCCCAAGTCCTTTTCTTCCCTTGTGACTACCAGCAACTCCCCTCCCAGCCTACTGGTGGCTTCAGGGTTTCTCTTCCCTATTTGCATGATGTTGTACTTCTTTGGGCTAAACCCCAGTTGCCACTCTTCCAACCATTTTGTTAGTTTATCCAGATCTCTTCTCATTCTGCCAACCCCAACTGGATCTTCTACTCTGTTGCAGATCTTGGTGTTATCTGCAAACAGACAAACCTTACTGTCCAGTTCATCTGCAATGTCACTGACGAAGCTATTGAAGAGGACTGGCCCCAGGACTGATCCCTGAGGTACCCCAATTGTGACTTGCATCTCATCTGACTGTATACCGTTTACCACCACTCTCTGTTTTCTGCCCTTCAACCAGTTTGCCATCCAGTCGACCAACTTCTGACCCACCCTGAGCCTACCCAGCTTACTAATCAATCTTTTGTGTGGAACAGTATCAAAAGTTCTGCTGAAGTCAAGGTAGGCAACATCACCTGCTCCCTCTTGGTCCACCACTCTGGTTACCCAGTCAAAGAAATCTGAGATTAGTTTGACAGGACCTTCCTTTTGTAAACCCATTCTGTCTTGGGTCCTGTGCTCCTATGGACTCCAGGTGTTGCACTATCCTTTCCTTAAGGAGTGCCTCCATAATCTTGCCCACTACTGAGGTAAGACTGACTGGTCTGTAGTCCCCTGCCGCCTCCCTGCTACCACTCTTGTAGAGCGGGATCACATGAACCCTTCTCCAGTCTTCTGGGACTTCTCCTGTGCTCAGAGACTCACTAAACAATTTTGATAATGGCTCTGCTAGTTCCACCCTTAGCTCCTTTAGTACCCTGGGATGTATGCCATCAGGTCCCATCATAACAAAAAGCCGCACTGAGCTGCAGACTTTCTTTAGTAAGTATAGTAAGCATAGGTAGGTGGGTTTCTAATATCTCCATTCCTCATACATGTTGCTATCCAGACCATCACTATCAGTCAAAGCACTCGTTATTTTTAATTTAAACTGCAACTACACTTGGAGATGCACTATATCTGTCAGCAAAATATATGAAACTGACTTGTGTGCTGTGATGTTAAGGCATAGATGTCTATACAACTCCAGATTGCTTTATTGCTCAGATCTGGACACTCTTGCTTGGGTTTTTTAACTCAACGTGGACTCTCTTATTTGTGTCTCTTAATTTAGTTTTGCTAAATGTAGTTGGTGAAGGATACAATTATCCAAACTCACCTCATAGTTCTGCATTTGTTTACTCCTAAACCAATATTTAAGTAAGCAATAACCCATGACAGGGTGTGCAGTTATTGGGATTAATCAACACCTTAGGTGTGTTGTGAGGCTGAGGCCACAGGCTAAGTGTCCTTACAGCACATGGAGTGTTGATTAAACCCCAATAACCACACACCCTGTTGTGGCTTATTGCACTTATAACATGGGCCACAAAAACTTTTGCAATAACAGGGAAGAAATGTGGGAACTATTTAGTGTTCTTCCACTATTTATGGCTGCAGCACCACACTTTTCTGTGTTCTGCCACAGTAAAAATAGTTCTACAGAGAAGTTTGTGGTGAACAGGCCACAGATAATAGAATCAAGGAGCAGGTGGAACTTCTTATTATACTGTCAAAACTACACAGGGTGCTGTATTTCTATAATCGTATTGTGTGGTCACACTGCATATGTTCGTATTGTGTGGTCACACTGCAATCTGTGACTTTGCACAGTGCCCCCCCCCCCATCTGATGACACTGAACTAACTTAGTTTGTGGATCCCCCCAAATCACAGCACAACTGCCACATATACATAAATCACTACACCCAAACACACAGTGGACTGTGCTGAAAAACGGCACTTACATGTGCCAGCTCCCAAACACCGATGCTTTCCACACAATGTCTCTCGAATAATTATGACTCTCTCCCTGCAGCGCACACACTGCTGCACTTCTGGAAGCATGCTCCTTATCATCCATTGTTCTGCACATGGAACATCAGGGAATTTAGGCTGCTATTAATCTCTCTCTGTTTCGGGGATCGCCTGCTGACATTGTCGCCACGGACAACGCCATGGTGTGGTTCACGGCGGTCCACTGGGTGGAGGGTGGGAGAATGACACTAAAAGAGAGAGACTTGAGAGACAGAAACAACATTGCAGCTGTAACCCCCCTGTTACCCGGGATTACTAGAATCCCAGTAAGACCTAGTGGTAGGCAGGAAAGGCAGCTTGTGAAACTCCAGTTAAATGGATTTCACACTGTCTCACTCTGTTCTCAGTCTCAGCTGAGACTGAGGGATGACATCACCATAGAACTATCGCAGCTGCATGAGCCACATTGGAATCTGCAGAAGGGAGTTAGATTAGACTGTTGGGAGTTTTGAACAGTCAGTAGTCAGTTGGAGTTGGAGATTGTTGTGTGGGGAGCACAGCAGTTCTGTGCATAGGCTCTTGGAGTCTCAGCTCTGAAATAGAGCTACTTTTAGGGAAAGGTGTGTGTTTCCGCCTAAAGAGGGACACAGTAAGCTGTTCTTTAAGTGGTGGAGACCGCTGATTCGGGTCTCTGTGCCCAATCTCTCAGGGGATGGGGGTGGAAGGTTTGCCTGCTATTCCAGGGGCAACCCCCTGGCTACTGCTAGAGAAGAAGCTGCCTTATTTTTTCCATGTGTGTGGGGTACAAGAATATTTCAAGATTCATCTGTGGGGCACCTGCAACCAAAGGGTGAGTTCTGCTCTTTCCAAAGGGCCCATGTTCACCTGAACTGTGTTAAAGTGGGGATTGGACTACTGAAGTAGTGGGAGGTCTAGAGTAATAGGCTTAGCCAAAAGTAAAACTATGTTCAAGTCCAGCACAAGGGGAAAGTCAAGACATGTAGAAGAGATGTGATATACGTCTACCCTCTAATCTACATTGCCAAGCTTTCAAAAGAGTTGTTTAATGTCCAGAGAAATGGCCGGATATGGATTGTGGGAGCTGGAAGTGGGAGACCCCCCACCTTTAGTAACCAGGTCCACCCTTACGGATTTGCTCTGTGGATTTCTACTTTGCCTCATGCACCTGGCCAGTAATGAGGGAAGTACCCAGAAGTGGGACTGGAAGGAAAATTCCCTCTAGGAGTCGAAGGCTCTAAGGAGGTTTGGGGAACCACCAACAGAAAACTGGTTCACTGCCATATGGACCACGATCAAGTGGCCGGTGGGGGAGCCGGGGCAGGGAAAAAACCCAAGTGGTGTACAAGTCGGGCTGTGTACCCAAAGCTGCGTGCAAGTCCGGGCTCTGTGCCTGGTGGGTTCAGAGCCTGAGGGCTGAAATAGTGAAGAAGTGTTCTGTTGGTCTTATCTCCATTACCAGGAATGTAGCCCCGTGGGTGGCCATCTATGCTTTGTTTGTTCAGTATGGATGTGAATAAAAGCCACACTTTAGAATCCCATTCCTGGTGTTGGACATTACAGTTATTGCTTCCTGTGTTTGGATGTACTTGGGTGCCCCTGTGCAGAGTAGCCAAACCTATCCTTTGTGCCGAGTAACCTAGTCCTCCCCTAACCCAGTCCCCCACCTGGTACTGCTGTCAGCTTCAACAGCATACCACCTGTCATTTGCAAAAAGGCAGGGGTGAGAACCTTACAAAATGGAGGCACCACTTTGAATTTTAAATTAGGGAGGAAGGGTGCTCAGACGGGAGGGGCTAGTGTTTTGGTTATCTGGCAGTGGGTAGACCCAAAAAAGCTGAAGCTATTTAACTAGTGTGTCGCTGTGTGCTGTGGTTCTTATGCTGCTGTTAAAATGCCAGCTGTTTACCAAGGAGCAGTAAAGCTAAAAGAGTGTGCCCTTGTCCTGCATCAACTATTTACAGTGTTTTTGCCAACTTTTTAAAGAACTGTGTGTGATAAAGAAAAGTGTGGAAGACTGGGGTAGCAAAAGGAAAATTGTGCCCTGGATGTTGGAAATGCTTTTGAGTAAACTGAGAGACTTGCTGTGTGAATGGCCATGCTAAATGGCTATAATGGGCTCCCGTCGTGGAGTCAGTTGAAGAAAAAAAAAAGTGGCTTCTGCAGTTTAAATTTGCCTGCTCGACGATCGCCGTGAAGAGAAGAGCACTCGCGAGGAAGAAGAGGCTCATTTACATGGTGTCATGTGATTGATGAGGCTGCAATCAGTCCCGCCCCCCCAGCCAGCTCTTCAGTGACTGCCCTGCATTCGAGAGGGAGTGTGAGTGGAGTGGGTGTACTGGCTTGGTGGAGGAATGTCACGGTGATTAAAAAGCACTGTAAAACTTTTAAAAATAGCTTTTGCTGTTTAAAATCAGGCTCAACCCGCATCTCGAGCGACTGGATTGCAAGTGTAGTGATCAGATAGATGATTGGCAGGACTACCCACCGGCTTCCTTTCTGAGGCCTCCAAGACTGGTTGCAGGACGTTTTCCATCACAGCAAACAGCTACTGACAACAGTGAAAGTTGCTCAGACAATGATTTTCTGCCAAAAGCCAGCTGAATATGTGTGCAGCAGTGTAGTCGCTTTGCAAATAAAGACTGTGTCAAGTTATACCAGCTAAAGCAAGTCTGTTAAGCCATTGACTGTGAGCATAGTTACGGATTCAGCATCAGTTTAAAGTTTCAAAGCCAGAGAGAGACTGTGAGTTGTAGCCAAATGTGCAGCACTAGTTTACAGGCAATCCTGTGCTTGAAATCCTGAGGCTTTAAGGGACTGTGAGCTAAAGCAATGTTTTCAGCAAATGAAAAGTCCGTGGCAAATCATGTAAGTGTGTTAGAAAAAGAACAGTGCAAGTCTGTGCAGTTTGAGCAAAAGTTATCAGTAGTGTGTGTAAATCAGATGCACAGTGGCTTGACCCAATTTCTGAATGTTGATGCGCAGGAGTGCTGCCACCACCATTAGAGGGTGGGGTAGTAAAGTAAACACAGCAGCAGAGGAGCCATTTTAAAAGTAAAGAAAGTGTTCAGTGAAGTGGGGCTTTCAGTAACAGTGAGCATTTGTTTGTTTTCCCTGCAGTTATGGCCTCAGAACCAGCTCGCTACTCGGATCATGCCCGGGCTGCAGTAACAGCAGCAGTAAATAGGTTAAGGGATATTGAAAGGTGTTATTATGGAGGACAACTGCCTTCTCATGTGGCAATTCCTGGATATCCAGTGCAAGTGTGTCAAATATGCTTAAATGCTGGAAGACACGTCTTCATGATACCTCACTGTTCTGGGTGCTTAGAGAAATATGGCTTGTATAAAGTGCCCCAGATTCCTTTGGCTTCCACATGGACAAAGGTTCAGGAATCTGTAGTTGGCAGCACACAGCACCAGGCGGAGCCTGTTGACAAAGGCCCCTCGGGGGAGTGTGGCACAAAGCTAGAGGGTGCAGATTTAAAGATAGAACCAGGTGCTGATGTTTTGGATGCTGGATCACAGAAGGATAATTCAGACAAAGCATCAGTAGACCCCTGGAGGGGGGGAGGCCTAGCCCAAGTCTCATAGGAGAAGATGAGATGAGGGAGGCCTTTGAATGGGAGTTGTCGACCTCCACGCCTAGTGATGAATGGATAGTCTCAGGAGTGAGGACGACTGCTCACTCCTGGGCACAGATTCTCAGTGAGGAAGAAGATGAGGGGGAACCTATGTGGTCTTGTGAAAAAGGAACGGGTACACAGCCTCAAGCTCTTGCCTTGGAGGGATGCATGGAAGAGAGTGGTGATGCCACTGTCCTGACTGTGCAAGAAGAAGTAGTCAGGGACCCGTTTTTCATCTCATTGAGGATGCGTAGCTGGCAGAACCAGGAATGGCCCCCCCCAAGCCAGGCCAGCGGTCTCAAGTTGACCAAAGCTAGTAAAGAGGAGAGACTGGTTCATAGGAAGGCGAATGGAATCTAAGGAATGTCCTTTCCTACCTTTCCTCGGAGAGTCTGGGAGGAGATTGAGAACAGCAGGAAATCCTGGATCTGGGCCTAAGCAATGAAATGTGTGTATCCTGGTGCAAGCAAGCATGTCAAGAACAGACTGTTTCATGAGAAATACACCCAGTGGAAGAGAGGCAGGACACTGTTTATGGACACTGTGCGAATAGTGGATGGAGAGGGACACGAAACCTTTCACTGTGTGAATTATGTGCGCCCAGACGGGGTAATAATTCAAGCTCCTGACCCCCGGTACTATTGACCTCAATGCAAGGACCTCCCTGCAAATGCGCCCATGCCTACCAGACGGAACGCCGAGCAGTGTTAGTCAATACTGCCACACCAGCCCTTGTAGTGCCTTTGTTGATCCACCAGTATGGACGTCCAGGACTCAGGTGCCCCACATTCATCAGTTCTACAGTGTACTGGCCTTTCCAGAATCCATCGACTGGCCCACCAGATGACTTCAGATCCAGAGACGACACCAGCCCAGCTGTATCCTGATTCATCGCCTGGTAATCAGATGTTGTCAGACCAGCTGTTTTCCTTTTTGTTCCTGTTCTAAGGTTCCATCTCCAAGAATGACATCAGCCCAGCAGTTCCCAGATGTGCCCTCCTGTAGTTCCTGGAAGATGTACGCCCAGCTGTATCGGAAGAAATACTGTCAGGGAGAGTCTTCGGCTGAGGAGCAGGTCAGTGTGTCTTAATCCTTCAACAAGGGGCTGGTAGAAACATAGAAACATAGACTTTGACGGCAGATAAGGACCGCTAGGCCCATCTAGTCTGCCCATTTCCCTACCTACAGGATAGGCCGCAGATCCTAGTTAACCAACAGCCTTTATCTTCCTGCCCCCCACAAGAATTGCCTTATGTCTGTCCCATGCATTCTTGAATTCTCCCACAGTTTTAGACCCCACAACTTCCTCAGGAAGGCTGTTCCATGCATCCACTACCCTCTCTGTGAAATAATACTTCCTCACATTGCCCCGGAACCGCCCTCCTTCTATCTTTAAATTGTGTCCCCTTGTTCTTGCAAGTCTCTTTTTCTGAAAGATGCTACCCTCTTGGACTTTGTTGATTCCCTTGAGGTACTTGAAAGTTTCTATCATGTCCCCCCTCTCCCTTCTTTCCTCAAGGGTATACATATTAAGCTCCTTTAGTCTCTCCTCATATGGCTTCTCTTGCAGACCCTGCACCATTTTAGTTGCCCTCCTCTGGACTGCCTCTATCCTGTCTATGTCCTTGGAGATGGGGTCTCCAGAACTGGACACAGTATTCCAGATGGGGTCTCACCAACTGTCTGTACAGAGGATAACAACTTCCTGTTTTCTGTTGCTGATGCCTTTCCTATACATCCCAGCATACCCCGCCCTCCCTACTGCCTTCTCACATTGCTTGCTAACCTTAAGGTCATCTGATATGATTACCCCAGATCCCTTTCCTGTTTTGTTGTTGTTACTACCTCCCACCCATTGTGTATTCTTCCCTGGGTTCTTGTTTCCCAGGTGCATTATTTTGCACTTTTGCATTGAATCCTAGCTGCCATACGTCTGACCATTCCTCCAACCTTGCCAAGTCCCTTTTCATCCTTTCCGCCTCCTTGTGTATCAACCCTGTTGCAGGTCTTTGTGTCATCTGCAAAAAGGCATACTTTTCCTTCCAGTCCCTCTGCAATGTCACTGATGAAGACATTAAAAAGGACTGGACCCAATACTGAACCCTGCAGTACCCCACTAGTAACCGCCCTATCTTCAGAGTGGACTCCATTTACAATTACCTTCTGTGTCCTGTTGTCCAGCCAATGTTTTACCCAGGCTACCACCCTGGGACCCACTCCCAGGCTGGTTAATTTGACTATCAATCTTTTGTGTGGGACTGTGTCAAATGCCTTGCTAAAGTCTAGGTAGCCATGTCCACAGCCCCTCCCTGGTCTACTACTTTGGTCACCCAGTCAAAGAAATCTATTAGATTCGTCTGACATGACCTTCCCGCTGTGAACCTATGCTGCCTTGGATCCTGTGTTCCACTGACCTCTAGGTACTCAACTATTCTTTCCTTCAGAAGTGACTCCATCACTTTCCCTACAGAGGTCAGACTGACAGGTCTGTAGTTTCCTGCCTCTGTCTTGGTCCCACTTTTGTGAAGGGAATCACATCCGCCTTCCTCCAGTCCTTGGGTACCACACCATCCTCCATGATTTATTAAAGAGTAGCCAGTGGTTTCACTAGTTCCTTCCTTAATTATTTTAGAATTCTGGGTGAATTCCATCAGGACCCATTGCTTTGTCCACCTTCAGTTTTAGGAGTTCTTGCAGAACCCTTTCTTCTGTGAAAGGACTGGGATCGACCCCCCTATCAAGACTGCTTCTGTTAATTGGATTAGGCACTTCCCCCTCCTCTTTTGTGAATACTGATCAGAAATATTCGTTCAGTATTCCTGCTTTTTCACTGTCCCCCTCTGCCCACCCACCGTTCATTCTATTCAGCCTCACTATCCCTTCCTTTGTCTTTCTACGCTCGCTGATGTACCTATAAAAGGTTTTATCCCCCTTCTTAACTGAGTTGGCTATCTTTTCCTCAGTTTGGGCCTTTGCTATTCTGACTTCCTCCTGCTTCTTTCTGCCTTAACTGGTACAGCTCTCTGTCCTGCTCCTTCTGTGTTTCCTTATACTTCCGGAATGCTATCTTTTCTTCCTGACTTTCACAGCCACCTCTCTTGAGAACCATAGTGGCTTTTTCTTTCGTTTTGATTTGTTTATTTGCTTCACACAAAGGCTTGTTGTGTCTGTGATGGCAGTTTTGATAATTCCCCATTGTTGCTCCACACTTCCTTCTAGCCTGTTTGCTAGTGCTTTTCTGAGGCACTCTCCCATCTTGCCAAAGTCAGCCCTCCTAAAGTCCAGTACCCTCACTTTTGTATGGCTTGACTCTGTAGCTGAGTTTAACGTGAACCACACTGTTTGATGGTCACTTGTCCCCAGATGGCAACCTACTTCTAGATCTGAGATCCTCTTACTGCCCCGCTAGAGAGACGAGGTCTAAGATTGCTCCCTCACAGTGGGTTCGAAACTAGCTGTCTAATGCCTGCCACCTGTAGGCGCCAAGAATGGCCCTGCTCTTGGATGTGGCTGCAGCAAATGTGCTCCAGTTAACATCTGGCATATTCAGATCTCCATCAACAGTATCTCCTTTCTCTGCCATTCTAAGAATGCCTTCCATCATATCCTTGTCCATTCCTTCCCCTGACATGGGGTCTGTACACAACCCTGTGCGGATTGTGGTGCCTTTCCAGTCTCCAAGGTGACCCACAGTGCCTCCTCTCCTCCCTGTTTACTCTTTTGTTCAGTTGCTTTTATCCCTTCCTTTACATAGAGAGCTACTCCTCCCCCTCTTCTCCCCTGCCTGTCTCTCCTGTAGGTTATATACCCTGGTATGTTAACATCCCAGTCATGGTTCTCTGTGTACCATGTTTCTGTGACTGCTACGATATCCAGGCATCCCTCTTCCATTAAGGCCACCAGCTCAGGGAGCTTGTTGCCCAGACTACGGGCATTGGTACTCATTACCCTCCATTTCCTGATGGCCTTACCCCCTTTTGCCCCATCCCTGTCCTTCTTGCCTTTGTCACTTTCTCCATTTACCCCTGCCTTCTCCATCGACACCTCCATGTTGGTGTTTGCCACACTTACTACCATGATTGTTTGGGGGACTAGGATTTTCCTGCTCCTTTCCAGTGCCTCCCCTTGTCTAGTTTAAAAGCTTCCAATGAAGCATTTAAACCTATCACCTAGGATCCTGGTTCCCTCCGGACAGATGCAGCCCATCATGCCAGTATAGGCTTGCATCACTCCAGGTGGACCCCAGTCCCCAATGAAGCAAATCCCTGAGCTCCACACCAGTTTTTCAACCACTGATTGAATCCTATGGTACAGAACACCCTAGCTCTCCTATGCCATAGATGGGCAGCACCTCCGAGAAGGTTACCGTCGTGCTACTTGACTAAGTCCCTCCCAATTCCACAAACTCTTCCTGCATTTCTAATCCCTTTCTTAGCCAGGTCATTTGTCCCTAGGTGGACAATGACATCCAGCTCCCTCCCCTGTGCAGCTGCTCTGGCAATCCTGAGGATTCGCTCCCTGTCCCTCCAAGCCATGGCGCCAGGCAGGCACCTTACCTCCCTCTCCCCTTCCTTGCCCAGTTCTACCTTCCTAACAATGGAGTCCCCCACCAGGAGTTGTTTCCTTCCCCTGCAGGGTCCCCTGCCACCCTCCTGTGGGTCTCCTTTGTGGAGGTTCCCAGCATCCTCCTTGGTCTCCACTGTAGGTGCCTCCATAGAGGAACCACACTTTGCCAGAATGGCATAGGAATTGTGGAGAGGTACAACTGGAGGGATGTGCCTCTGTTCCACCACCCTCACCCTCCCTGAGCCCACTGTGGTCCAACCGCTCCTCTTTCTTGGCAACCTCTGAGGCAACCATGGTAAGTCCGAACTTTTCTATCCTTATGACATTGCAGTACACACCCTACACTAGCAGACTCCAAAATGTGTGAATTGTCCTCAAAGACTCTCCCCTTCGGGACTTTGGCCTGCTAGAGCTGTGCTTCACTGGGCTCCGGCCCAGGAGAGACTCTTTAATGGACTAGCCTTCGGGCACCGTGGTCACTAGATGGGACTTTTAGGGCACTCCATCCACCAAATGTGTATTGTAAATAATGTCATTGTTTTCTACTGTTTTCTAGTGAATATACTGTTTTTCTACCTTTTCTAAAAAAAATATTTTTGGGATTCTCCAGTGTTTTGATGGTAGGTGTTTAGGTAGACTGTGTATGCAGATTAGGAGTTTGTGTTGTCTTTCTTTTTCTTGCAGGTGTTCCTGAAGAAGATAGAAGAGAAGACAAGAAGAAGAGGAGGGGCTCATTGGAGTTCCTCACTAGTACTTAAGTGTGTAGTAATTTAAAGTACTGTGGTTGTTACTGTAGTAACCCTTTCCTTCCACAGGTGTGGTTGTGGGGGTAGGGAGGCAGTAATGTAATGGTATGGTATTAGTTTTTTGGTGTGTGATTGCATGGTGCCCAAGGTCAGGGAGGTCCCCGGGTTGTTTTTATTTTGGGGTGTTAAGTTAGAGGCAGATAGATTTTCCCTAGAGGGCTGGGGGGGATAGACAGGCTGTGGTCCTGAATGGCCATAGGGACTGCAGTGCTGAGCTATTAGGGCTATGCTCTGGACAGTTCTACCAGAGCCACTAGGCAACCATAGTAAGTGGGTAGAGTAGAGGCTGTTATGTCAGCTAAAGGCCGCTAGGCCCTTAGTGTTGCCTGCCTGTGCTCGCACATGGTAGGAGGGGGCCTGATCACCCCTCTCCACAGGTAGCACATAGGGTGGGATGGCCTAAGCCGGGTAAATAATGACTGCGGACAGTCATTTTCCTGGTCCAGGGCGAGTGTAACCCCCCCCAATACCTGGGGTTACTAAAATCCCAGTAAGACCTAGTGGCAGGCAGGGAAGGCAGCGTATGAAACTCCAGTTAAATGGATTTCACACTGTTGCACTCTGTTCTCAGTCTCAGCTGAGACTGAGGGATGACTTCACCATAGAACTATCGCAGCTGCATGAGCCACATTGGAATCCGCAGAAGAGAGGTAGATTAGACTGTTGGGAGTTTTGAACTGTCAGTAGTCAGTTGGAGTTGGAGATTGTTGTGTGAGGAGCACTGCAGCTCTGTGCATAGGCTCTTGGAGCCTCAACTCTGAAATAGAGCTACTTTTAGAGAAAGATGTGTGTTTCCACCTAAAGAAGGACACAGTAAGCTGTTCTTTAAGTGGTGAAGACCGCTGATTCGGGTCTCTGTGCCCCATCCCTCAGGGGATGGGGATGGAAGGTTTGTCTGCTATTCCAGGGGCAACCCCCTGGCTACTGCTAGAGAAGAAGCTGCCTTATTTTTTCCATGTGTGTGGGGTACCAGAAGATTTCAAGATTTGCCTGTGGGGCACCTTCAACCAAAGGGTGAGTTCTGCTCTTTCCAAAGGGCCCATGTTCACCTGAACTGTGTTAAAGTGGGGATTGGACTACTGAAGTAGTGGGAGGCCTAGAGTAATAGGCTTAGCCAAAAGTAAAACTATGTTCAAGTCCAGCATAAGTGGAAAGTCAAGACATGTAGAAGAGATGTGATATACATCTACCCTTTAATCTACATTGCCAAGCTTTCAAAAGAGTTGTTTAACGTCCAGAGAAATGGACGGGTATGGATTGTGGGAGCTGAAGGTGGGAGGCCCCCCACCTTTAGTAACCAGGTCCACCTCTACGGATTTGCTCTGTGGATTTCTACTTTGCCTCATGCACTTGGCCAGTGATGAGGGAAGTACCCAGACGTGGGATTGGAAGGAAATTTCCCGTAAGGAGTCGAAGGCTCTAAGGAGGTTTGGGGAGCCACCAACAGAAAACTGGTTCACTGCCATATGGTCCATGATCAAGTGGCCAGCGGGGGAGCCAGGCCAGGGAAAAAACCCAAGTGGTGTACAAGTCGGGCTGTGTACCCAAAGCTGCGTGCAAGTCCAGGCTGTGTGCCTGGGGGGTTTAGAGCCTGAGTGCTGAAATAGTGAAGAAGTGTTCTGTTGCTCTTATCTGCATTACCAGGAATGGAGTCTGTCTATGCTTTGTTTGTTCAGTTTGGATGTGAATAAAAGCCACACTTTAGAATCCCATTCCTGGTATTGGACATTACAGTTATTGCTTCCTGTGTTCGGATTTACTTGGGTGCCCCTGTGCAGAGTAGCCAAACCTAGGCCCCCTGTGCCGAGTAACCTAGGCCTCCCCAAACCCAGTCCCCACCAGGTACTGCTGTCAGCTTCAGCAGCATACCACCTGTCATTTGCAAAAAGGCAGGGGTGAGGGTCTTACACAGGACTTCCCATTCCTGCCCATTGTACAAGGAGTGAGGAGCTTTTCTCTGTTTCACTCTGTACGGATCACAATGTCTCAGCAACTGTGACCTGATAATGGACTCTCTCTCTCTCTCTCTCTCTCTCTCTCTCTCTCTCTCTCTCTCTCTTGCTGTCTCTAACAGAGGTGTCAGCAGGGTTGGTAACTTGCCAGCATTAGGGGGACCTGTGTAATGGGTTAGGGGATTTCCTTGGATGTAGTGACATTCGGGACCATTCTATTCTATGGGGAACACTATGCCTCACTTAGTGAGACTTTTAAATGGCTGCTGCTGAGGAATCAAATCAGTCAGGAATAACAAGTGTGGCTCTGCCCCCTAATATAGCTTTCTGCACAGGAGACTAATCTCCACAAGCAAATGACCTGACTGATTAACAGAGATTAATCAACACCCTGTGTGCCGTGAGGACTCTCAGCCTGCGGCCTCATGCCTCACAACACACCCGGGGCATTGATTAATCCCCATTAACTACACACCCTGTCGTGGGTCATTGCTTACTTATCTCCTAAATAACATAAGAAGGCACTTCAACCATAGATCAAGGGATCTATTATTACCAATCTAAACTGCACGTAGTATATTCAACCAATTACAGATACTGTTCCCAGTTCTGGTGGGGGTTGAGCTAATGGGAAAAGGACAAAATAGAAAGGATACTCCGTAAAGCTATTGTATCAAGATGATGGGAGACATGACTGACATAACATACGACATGAGACTAGAAAACTTATTGCATAGCTTGCACAGAAGACGATCTCCTATTGCTCTACAATCTAAACAAAGGATGATAAATTACTAAGGGACTTGGACTTAAACATTACCTTCAAGGATGGGATACATCAAACCTGAAGTCACATGAGTAAAACACAAAATGCAGAATTCAAAACAAATAACAGTAAGACGTTTTACACTTAAAGAATCCCACTTGTATGGAATTCATTACCACGAGAAGCCATCTCTTCTCAGGTAGTTATATTCAGTTCTTTAAAAACAGACTGGGTATATTCATGGATGGTGTCGCTCAAACAACTACTATAATTAGTTTTGAGATGGCATTAAATGAACAATAACATCTTCTACCATCTCATAAACTTCAAGTATAAACTCCAAATATAAAACTCAATAAGAAATCTAAATAGAGTATTAGGGATACATTAGTAAGCTATAGGCAATTTACAAAGGTATTTTCTTTACAGAAATAAGGAAAAGAAGAGGCAAAGGACATGAAACCTAGCCCAAGGATGAACTTGGGCTGTGTTGTGCCCAAACAGCATATTTAATTTTTGGGGGGAGTGTTATTCAGGTTAAACAAGCATTTGTCAATGTTTGTTTACATGCTATTACAAGTTACAACAATAGTATCTTGAGGCTGCTAAGGAGCAGACCTTTCTTCACCCAGTAGCAATCCTCTCAAAGACTTTGGGTTCCACCAGGCTAAGGGATACATAGCAGAAACAAATGGTATGCAGAGGGTCTGTGGGACAACAGAACACATTGATGGACCATTTTCTTTTTTCAGGTTTCAACAAAAACAACAGAGAATTATGAGGGATGTTCTTTATCGCAGGTACCTACAGACACTAGGGATTGGGAACCCCCATGTCAATGTGTTGGTTGGCGGCACAGAGGGTGACCACCCTGATGTTGCATCCTGTTGAGGGAGATCAGACTTCTCCAGCAGTGCAGTTGGGCTCATAACCACTGGACATTCATTGGGTGGGAAAGTTTGCAGAGTTCTCCAGTGGTGGAGTTGGCACCTGACCACTGGACATTCATTGAGGGGGGCAGGTTTGCAGAGTTAGTAGATGTTAACTGGAACACCTTTGCTGAAGACACAACCAAGAGCAGGATCATTCTTGATGCCCTACAGGGGGGCATGCCTCAGACATCTAGTGTTGGAACGCACTCAGGAGGGAGAAATCTTAGACCTGGTACTCTCAAATGGAGATGGAGAGAGGATCTCAGATTTAGAAGTAGGTAGCCATCTGGGAACAAGTGATCACCAAATAGTGTGGTTCATGATAAACACAGCCATAGAGTCAAGCCATACAAATGTAAGGGTACTGGACTTTAGGAGGGCTGAATTTGGCAAAATGGGAGAGTGCCTCAGAAAAATACTAGCAAAAAGGCAAGAAGGAGGGGTGAAGCAACAATGGGAAAACATCAAAACTGTCATCACAGAGGCAACAAGCCTTTGTGTGAAGCAAATAAATAGATCAAAATAAAGGAAAACAAGCATTTGTCAATGCCAGATGTTGTCACACTGGCATTGGCAGTGACAGAGTAAGAGACGCATAAGAGGAATGGCAGTGAAGTATTGAAGTGACGCCAACCCCACCCCCACCCTGTAGAGAGTGACAGGCATTGGGGTGTGTCTTTGGGTCATCAGCTATAATGCTCATGCCATTGTACCTCACCCTACCCTGTAGACACTGACAAGTGTTGTGGTGTGCTTTGGGGTCTTTGGGCATTATACTTACCCCATTCCATAAGGAAATACACTGACGTGGGTGCAGTATAGGAGCATGGGGTGAAGTTTGTGGCCGAACAGTGCAAGACACACCATGATGCCTGTCGGTGGCTGCAGGGTGGGTGCAGGGGGTGGAATGGCATGAACATTACATCCAATGATCCCAAGTCACAGCCCTGACGCCTGTCAGTCCATACCGGGTGGAGTGCTACAGTTGGAAACTCTAGCACCGTAGGCGTGTAGTGGTAGTTTCACTCCACATTTTCAACATTGGCTGCTTGTTAGGCCACCTCATGAAAAGCGGCACAATCAGTTTGTTTGCTGAAAGGTGGTTCTGTACAGTGGCTGTGCCATTTAGCGACACAGGGACGAAAACACAGTTTTGGGCACGATGTGGAGAAATGCAGTTGCCCTTAAGGGACAATCTAAATTGTCAGGAGGATCCCAAAGAAAAGGGAGCACGGGAGATGGGGAGGGGAAGGCTAGGCAAGACAAAGATAGGTCAGATCAGGGGGTTGGGGAGGGTAGGAAGAAAGAAAGAAAGGGGGGAAGGGAGGGAGGGCTCAGGTAAGGAGGGGAGAAGGTGTGATGTCATACCTTGATATGACCAATATGACTAGGCAGGTAGGCCAGGTGAGGATTGGCTGGAATGAAAAGGGGAAGGGGTCTTGTGGGTATTTAGGAGCCAGCAGAGGAAGGGTTTTCCCTCTTTTGCTGGGTTTTCAAGATTAACACCCACTCACCCTGAAATTGCCATGGGGGGGGGACAGGAGGAGTTGGGTGAAAGGGGAGGAGAACAATAGGTCACCGACTATAGGGTGACAGAGACGGGGAGTGAGCCCCACAAAAAAATGTTGTCTATGGGTTGGTGAAGGAAGCCAACAGGGAGAGAGTCAAGGCAGGAAGGAGGCAACAATTGGGTCACCAGAAGGGGTGATAAGGGAAGGGGAGAGAGCCCCGTTTGAAGCAGGTTGGCAAAAGGGGCCAACAGGATTAGATGCCCGGGCAAGCAGGGCTTGCGGGGGGGGGCAGGAGTTCCTAAAAGGAGGCAATGGATGGACACGGGTTGCCAGAAGAGGGCAACAGAAAGATGGGAAAGAAAAAAGGGACAAAACATAGAGAACGCCTGGCAGAAGGGGCAGAAAGAAAAGAAAAGCTGCCAGAGGAGGGCGGCAGAAAAGGAGGAAAAAGGACAGAGAGCCTGAAGCTGGGACAATCAAAGTAAGCCATGAGGGAAAACAGGTGGTTTAAGCATGGGTACAGGACGCGGAAAAAGGGAGGTGGTAACAGGGCAAGGGCGGACAAGAGGGAGATTAAGGGAACGAGAGTTGGGGGGAGGAAGTTTTTCAGAAAATTAAAACTTAAAAGGGGGGGAGCGTGGGGAGGCCAAGTAGAAACCATGGGCTGGGCTCAGATGCCCGGACATGGAGGCAAGCAAAATGGACGAGGTAGGAAGGGTTTAATATGAGGCACAGTTGCCATCAGCAGCCAGAAAAGGGAGGGCAGCAAGGGGAACAGGAGAAGGGGTATTGGGCTTCCAAACTCCCAGACCCCAAGAAGATTATGGACAACAAAAAGACGAGGATAACAAGAGGAAGAGGACCATGGGGTATTGGGCTTTAAAGCTTCTGGACCCCAAGAAGACAATGGAAAAAGGGACATTTTGAAACATGTGATCTGAAAAATGTTAAATCTTTGACTGAAGATGGAATGTAAAATGGATAGCTTTGGAAATGAAGGACTGTGAAAATGTAAGAAAAAGTAATATGCAATCATTGTAAGACATGTTTAATAAATCAACTTGCCAGTTGAGCACCCACAAAAGTTGTTGTGCCTCTCTTTTCTGTGGATCTTCATCTGACAATGACAACTGTATTGTTCATGAGGAGGCTTAAAAAATGGCAACGTAGAAACTCTGGAGTGGCAATATGAAATATTGGTGAAGCAATGAACATGCATACAAACTGCGCAACAGACGTCCACAACCCAATTATTTGTGGGAGTTTTTTAGGCACATTTTCAACTTAGGTATTTTGGGGCCTCCCCTCATGAACAGTGGTGCTGTGATTTTGTTAACGTGTCCCAAAAGGTGATTTCCCACAGCGAGCACGCCACTGTGCGCCACAGTTGCGGAAATGCATTTTGGGTAGGCTGTGAAAAATGGCAGCTGTACTGTTGACAAGGAGGTGTGCACAAATGCCAGTGGTGAAAATTTGGCATGAAAATATTGCAAATTTACGGTTGGTTAAGGTTGTGTGGAACTGCGATCGCACGCTTGCAGCATGTCATTTTATGGACTTTAGCACCAAATTTTCAACATAGGCATTTTAGACCTCTGCTCATGAACAGTGTCATCATCATTTCCTCAAACTGTCCCGAAAACTGATTTCGCACAGCAACTGTGCAATTCTGCATCAGACGTGCGAAAACACATTTCAGCCAGGATATGTAAAGTGACAGCTGTACTGTTCATAAGGAGGTGTGGAAAAATGTCAGTTGTGAACATCTGGAGTGAAAATATTACAAATGCATGAAGTCATGAGCATGCGTGCAAACTGTGCAATGCACTCTCATAAAACACTCATTTTATGGACTTTCGGCCCAAAATTTTCAACATAGGCATTTTAGGACCTCTGCTAATGAACAGTGTCACTATCATTTTCATAATGTGTCTCAAACACAGACTTTCCACAGTGACCGCACTATTCTACGCCGGAACTACGAAAACACAGTTTGGTCAGGATGTGAAAAATTACAGCTGTACTGTTCATAAGTAGGTGCAGAACAATGGCAATGTTGAAAATCTGGAGTGAAAATATTATAAATTAGTGAACTTATGAGCATGCATGCAAACTGCGCAACACACGCTCGTAACACAGTCATGTTATGGAATATCGTCACCAAATTTTCAGCATAGGCTTTTTAGGACTTCTGCTCATGAACAGTGTAACTGTCATTTTCGTAATTTGTCTCAAACACTGATTTCCCACATCAACCGTACTATTCTGCCCCAGAAGTGCAGAAACACATTTCAGCAGGATGTGAAAAATGACAGCTGTACGGTTCACAAGAAGGTGTGGAAAAATGCCAATGTTGAGAATGTGGCATGAAAATATTGCAAATTCAGTAAGTTATGAATGTTCATAGCAACTGCACAATGCAAGCTCGTAAAACAGTAATTTTTGGAATTTTTCCCACCAAATTTGCAACATAGGCTTTTTGAGAGCCCCCCTCGTGAACACTGGCACTGTCGGTTCATTCCTCACTCCCGAAAGGTGATTCCATGCAGTGACTGTGAAATCACCTTCAGGACCAAATAACGCTATGACAGTGCAAGAATTCATGAGGAGGGGTCCCAAAAACCCCATGTTGAACATTTGGTGCCAAAATTATGAAAAATGCCTGAAATATGCATCAAAGTTGAAAAAGCCCTACTTATTCCATTATACAGCTTACCGGCATTTCCTCAGTTCGCAGTTAGTTTTGAAGAGTGCAGATGTGTTCCCAGTCCACCGAAGATTGTCGCGACAGACTCGGCAGGTAAATATGGAGTGAGGGGGGTGTGGGGAGGCAGGGTGCACAGAGGGTGGGTGCGGGTTGTGGGAGGGAGACTATGAGAGACCGTTTTGGTGTTACAGGGTTAAAAAAAAAATAGTGGGACGCTTTTTTTTTCTCAGGGGATCTGGCACACTGGGGTGGGCCCCCAGCGTGCCATCTAACTGTTTGGGGGGTGCTGCAGCCGACAGGGGATTGGGCATCCTCGTTGGCACACAACAAAAGAGGGGGTTAATTTATTCTGACGGGGATTGGGCACCCCTGTCGGCACACAAGGAAAGTAGGGGGAGGCAAGAGCTGAGGGGACTGGGCACCCCATCGGCATATAACAAATGGGGAGTGCTTTATGCCGACGGGAGTGGGCCCTGTCGGCACATACATTGGAGCCACAGTAAGCCAGCAGGGGGATTGGGCACCCCCAAAGTTGGCAGTTGGGTGGCCGCTATGTTTACAATGTGGCCGAGCATGTCGGGAGGTCCACTGTGTGTCTGATGAGCTTTGCTCGGATTGCAGGGTCCTTTTCTTAGATGTGCTCACCACATTATGTATGCATGGTGTGGTACCAGCATGCAGGCTGATTGGGGAATGAGGGACGCATCTACTGATGCGTGCCCTGCAATCACTAAACAGTGACCGTGCCTCTAAATCTGCACTACCGCAAGATGTTGGCTGTGCAAGTGCGCCAACATAAAAGCATTATGGTTCTCAAAAGAGGTGGCAGAGAAGGTAAGGGAGAAAAAGATAGCATTCAGGAAGTATAAGGAAACACAGAAGGAGCAGGTCAGAGAACTGTACCAGTTAAAGCAGAAGGAAGTGGGGAAAGCAGTCAGAATAGCAAAGGACTAAACCGAGGAAAAGATAGCCAACTTGGTTAAGAAGAGGGATAAAACCTTTTAGAAGTACATTAGGGAGTAAAGAAAGACCAAGGAAGGGATAGTGAAGCTTAATAAAGTGGAAGGTGGGTGGGAAAAGGTTGACAGTGAAAAAGCAGGGATACTGAATGAATACTTCTGCTCAGTATTCACAAAAGAAGAGGAGGTGGAGGAACCTAATCCAATCAATGAAAGCACTCTGGATGGGGGGGGGGGGGTAATACCAGTCCTTTCACAGAAGAAAGGGTTCTGAAAGAACTCCTGAAACTAAAAGTGGACAGAGCAATGGTACCTGACAGGATTTACCCCAGAATTCTAAAATAACTAAGGGGAGAACTAGTGACACCACTGACTATCCTTTTTAACAAATCATGGGAGGATGGTGTGGTACCTGAGGACTGAATGAGGGTGGATGTGATTCCCCTTCACAAAAGTTTGAGCAAAGCAGAGGCAGAAAACTACAGACCTGTTAGTTTGACCTTAGTGGTAGGGAAAATGATGGAATCACTTCTGAAAAAAAGAATTGTTGACTACCTAGAGGCCTGCAGGGCACAGGACCCAAGGTAGCATGGATTCACAGCGGGAAGGTCATGTCAGATGAATCTAATAGATTTCTTTGACTGGGTGATCAAAGTAGTAGACCAGGGAGGGGTTGTGGACATAGTCTATCTAGACTTTAGCAAGGCATTTGACAGAGTCCCACACAAAGATTAACAAACATGTTAGCCAGCCTGGGAGTGGGCCCCAGGGAGGTAGCCTGGGTAAAAAACTGGCTAGACAACAGGACACAGAGGGTAATAGTAAATGGAGTCCACTCCGAAGAAAGGGGGGTTACTAGCGGGGTACTGCATGGTTCAGTACTGCGACCGGTCCTTTTTAATGTCTTTATAAGTGACATTGAGGAGGGACTGGAAGGAAAAGTATGCCTCTTTTCAGATGACACAAAGATGTGCAACTGGGATGATACACGGAGGGGGGGGTGGCAAGGATGAGAAGGGACTTGGCAAGGTTACGAGTGGGGGACGGGGCTGGGGAAGCTGACAGGAGGCACCGCCACCAGGGACTGAGCAAATAAAGAAAGTATTAAAAACAAAAAAAAGTATGGCAGCTTAAATTCAATGCAAAGAAGTGCAAAATAATGCACCTAGGAAACAAAAACCCAGGGGAAGAGTACACAATGGGGGGTGCTAACAACAACAAAAATGGAAAGAGACCTGGGGGTAGTCATAGCAGATGACCTAAAAGTAAGCAAACAATATGAGAAGGCAGTAAGGAGGGCTAGGGGGATACTGGGATGTATAGGGAGAGGCATCATCAGTAGAAAACAGGAAGTTGTTATCCCTCTGTACAGACAGTTGGCGAGACCTCATCTGGAGTACTATGTTTAGTTCTGGAGATCCCATCTCCTCAAGGACATAGACAGAATAAAGGCAGTCCAGAGGAGGGTAACTAAAATGGTGCTAGGTCTGCACCAGAAGCCATATGAAGAGAGACTAAAGGAGCTTAATATGTATACCCTCATGGAAAGGAGGAAGAGGGGGGACATGATAGAAACTTTCAAGTACCTCAAAGGAATCAACAAAGTCCAAGAGGGTAGCATCTTTCAGAAAAAGAGATGTGCAGGAACAAGGGGGCACAATTTGAAGATGGGGGATGGCTCAGGGGCAAAGTGAGGAAGTATTTTTTCACGGAGAGAGTGGTGGACACATGGAACAGCCTTCCTGAGGAGGTCATGGGGTCAAAAACAGTAGAGGAGTTCAAGAATGCATGGGACAGACATAAGACAATTCTGGTGGGGGTTAGGAAGAGGTAGACTGCTGGTTAACTAGGATCTGCAGCTTATCCAATAGATAAGGCAATGGGCAGAATGGGTGGGCCAAGCAGTCCTTATCTGACATCAAAGTCTATATTTCTATGTTTCTATGTGGCAGGGTTCGATGCCCAACCACCAGACATTCGTTAGGAAGGGTTGGTTTGCAGAGTTCTCCAGCAGCAGGGTTGAGCACCAACCACTGGACGTCATTAGGGGGATGACCTTAGACATCTCTGGTGGTGGGTTTGGGCACCCAACTTCCAGGTGTTCTTTGCAGGGGTGGGTTTGCAGAGTTCTCTAGTGGTGTAGTGGTGGGGTTGGACACCCAACTGCCAGATGTTTATTGTAGGGGTAGGTTTGCAGAGTTCTCTGGTGGTGGGATTGGGCACCCGACCAGCAGACATTTGTTGGGGGTTGCAGAGTTTTCCAGTGGCAGGATTGTGAAATGAACATTCAGGGGAAGGGGGATGATACAGCACAATTCTCCAGTAGCAAGTTGTGCACCCAACCACTGGAGGTTGGGGTAAATCTGGGTTATCCAAAAGGAGGAACACTGCTTCACTGCCCGATGTTGGTGGTATTTTATAGGTGCAGTGACAACCTTTCATTTGTAAAAAGGTTTCCATCCCTTAGCCAGTCATACAGCCTTACCATTAGCCATGCCAACACTGGGTGTTGATTCACATGGCTCTACAATACCAGTTCGACAGCACTTTTGTTGACCGGCATCACATCGACAGGATATATGTCGACTGCAAATTGTGGTCAACATAAATCCCGTTTGTCTTCCGGTCCTATTTTTTCAATGGGGGCTTTGCCCCCCCCTGAACCCCCCATGTGGGGGGATCTTCCCCTTGCACCCCCCATACTTAGGATTATCAACTCCAGTTGGAGTTGATTCTAGGAGTGGATACAGGACCGGGAGACAGTGTGCCCCTGTTTCAGGTGCACCAACACAGCGACCTGTTGGCCACCTGTCGATTTTGTCAATGGGTTGGTAGGTCGCTGTGTTGGTGTCGCTATCAGGGGGGTATACCGACTCACACACCTCCTTCAGGTTCAGCTCTGCTGGTGGCTGCAGCACACACCACCCCTGCTCCTACAATGGCCTCAATATGATTTACTTGCTCATTGTGTACAAGCCAACATAAAAAATCTCTCATTCTCCATCAGCCCACATAGCAGGCAGTATAATGCAGTAGTTTAAAGCTCTGAGATGCAAACCTGGGAGACCTGGGTTTGAATCCCACAGCCCCCACTTGCATACTGTGTGACCCTGAGCAAGTCACTTAATGTCCCTGTGCTCCCCAGTTGCACCTGTAAACAAGTTTTCAGCTTAGTGTGCATCTCTTCTGGTAAAACAAAAGGTAAAAAAAACATGCAGAATATGTCAACTCAGAACACTCTTTTGCTCAGCCTTAATTCAGAATGGTTCCCAGGGGAAAAAATGTGTGGAGAAGAGAACCGGCAGAGCAAGTGGAGGTTAAAGGCTCCATCCTGGGCCCTGTCCTCTTTGCAATATACATCAATAATCTGGACTCGCAGCTGGGAACAGCCAATGTGCACTTATTCGCAGATGATACTGTACTCTATATCACAAATTCATTCTTGGATCTGGCCCATGAGTACTTACAGAAAGACTTCGACACCCTCCAGTACAATTTTCTCACTCATAAGCTCCTCCTCAACGCCAAAAAGACTAAAGCAATGATTCTTTCACTAAAGTCTACTTCTGGATGTCCACATATCACACAGATCTGAACACTCTTAGATGAACCCCTTGAAGTAGTTGATACCTTTAAATACCTAGGGTTCCAGCTGGATAACAAGCTCAACTTTCTGTGCCACTTAAATTAAACCTTGAAGAAACTAAGACAGTGATTAGGTTTATTCTATCACATTAAACACCTACTTACGTTAGAAGCCAGAATGAGACTAATATAAACTACATTCCTACCTATACTGGACTACGCTGACTTTCTTTATAGTCATTGCCCACCAACGATGCTAAACAAACTGGACACCCTTTACCACCGGGCTTTAAGATTTATCCTAAATATACCCCGTGGTACACATCACAGTCGTCTATACCAGGTTTTGGGATGGACCTCACTCTCAACTAGGAGAAAAAGGAATGCTCTCGGCTGGTTTTTTAGAGCATTATCTGATAACCTCCCTGCATACATCTTGAACCTCTTCAAACAGGCTAAAGGTTACTATTGCCTGAGATGCTTCTCCATAATCTGCTTCCAGATTCTTAGAGTGAAAACTACCCTTGGCTCAGCAGCAATCAACTTCTCACTTCTATCAATTTGGAATACTATGCAAGACTCATTAAAATTATCCACACTTCCAAGCATTTTCACATTCAAAGCTCTATTAACGGATTATCTGAAGGAATCCTGCAACTGTTTCAGACGCCGATGACCCCTAAGCCCCGGATGCCAGTCTTAAATCCTACACCTAAGTATCTCATCCACCCCACATTCCTAACAACAGAAACCTAGGACCTACAAGCCTAGTTCTCTTAATCCAAGATGGCCCTGCCTATTCTCTACCTTTTACCTATTCTGGCCTCCCTCTTGGCTGCCTACTCTTTCACCCCAATTTTTACCCTATTCCTTAATAGCTCTTTATTTTTTATCATTTAGGTATAAGCTCTTACTTAGCAGAGACTATATGGGATAGTTGTCTCTTCTCATTCCAGTAAAGCTTATCATTATGTACCTTTGCATGCTAATTATGTTGACTGGTATGTATAGGCCCATATTGACCGGCACCTTCACAATTTTTTTTTTGTTTTGCACCACTGTCTACCGTAATTGTAATCTTATGAAGTGTACTGTATTGTATTAATGCCCAGGACCACCTTGAAAATGAGCTTACTCAATGGTGTTTATGCCTGGTTAAATAAAGTGATTGATTGATTGACTGATAAAATAATTATAAAAAAAAAAAACTTGAAAAATTACCTCATGCCTTTTTTACTCCTTCAGCACTGCCTTGCCGGAGTCTGGTATCTATGAAATTTTCACCTGAAAGAATTCTTTACCCTCTCAGCTCTCTCTCTCTCTCTCTCTCTCTCTGCAGTATAATTTTGTTCTCTTTGTTTTCAATAAACAGATTTTTTTGTTCCCCTATTACTTCCCAAGAATTCAATTAAGTATGAATCTGCATTATTCCATCAAGCTTTGTTGCACAGTTGTAGTGTGTGCCATAAAATAGCATTTACTTACTGCCTGTGTCATTAAATAAAAATCAGGTTCTATTCTTCTGTGGATCACAGCCAGCCAAAAGCAGTTTCCCGACTCACCCCCAGACAAAGAAGAAAAAATAGTTATGTGTAAAATTACAATCCCCTGCTTCATTTGATAAATACAATGGGAAAGCAGAATAAAAATTGTATGAAACACAGCCTGATTGACAGTCACACGTAGGGGCAGATCCAGTATTTTTTTAAAGGGACAGCAATTTTGTCAAAGAGTGCCACTTTCCTTAGGAAAAAATGTAAAATGTTACCTTTGAAAACTCTCAAATTAGGTTAAAACAGCTACTGTTTGTTGACTTATGAGGTAGTTACTTATTATATGGCACCCTTTTGACAAGTCACTCATATTAATTTACTACGATATGCACTTCAAATACACAGGGACAGTGCAGCATACCAAAAAGTGGGGGTATCAGAACTTTATAGGCAAAGATATGATTCAATGAAACAGTTCAGCCCAGGGCACAGTAGGCATAAAAGCTTTCTTGAATAAGCTTTATTCACCCTAAAGGCTTTTTTTAAATCTGGAATAATCAATGGTTTGGTCACAGAAATGTATGAATTATTTGCAATTTTCACAGCAGAACAGGGTTAAGGATGTGCATCTTTTAGACAGTTTTGATAGAGAGAGAGAAAGAGAGTGAGAGTGCAAAGCAAGCCCACATAGTTATACAGTGCGACCCTCTCAATAGAAAAACAAAATGTAATACATAGTTTCTCAAAAGCATGCGTTAGTCTCACTGCAGATTAAGTGCAAGAGACATTTAGGAGCAGGTTGCCCGTTATCCTCACAGAATCACCACCAGCCTCATTACTCTTAAGACTACTGCACTGATTAAAATTTGGGGGTGCGAGGCAAAATGCATTGGCTGGTCCCTTAGCTACAATAGTGAGGGGTCTGCTGAACCCCTGGTTCTATACACAACGGCCTGACTCAAAATATGCCATTATCTTCATGAGTTAGGATCACATCACCACTGGGGAGCAATGGAATTCCTACCACTTACAGGTGATGTTAAGTGACATATTCTAAGTGAGACAATTGTATGCTTAATTTCCTCTCCCGACACATTCCATGATTTGTCTAGTGAAGCCACAAGTGAGTAATGAAAGTCTTGCCTCTGCACCAGGGGAGATAAATTGTGTATTTGAGTCAAGCTATTGTGTATCTGATTTATACAACATCAGTTTCAAGGTTATAATGTTTCAGTCAGGTGTTTGTGTGAAGATTTGATTGATTCTTTCTCTTAGAGTTCAACAGCAGGCACCGCAGGGCTATTGGGATGTCAATGGCATTCTGAAAACTGCTCTCCAAATGGGTTTTTAGCCTGAGGACAGTGACTGTGACATGTCTAATGCCTAATGAAATGTCTATTTGGAGGTTAGGTAGAGTGATAAATTTATATAACGCCAGTGGTGATAAATTTTCCCTGATAAATTGATCACACTATCATCAAGATAAACATTTGTCTGTAGTTAAGATATGTCACGAAGACCACCCTCAACCTAGGAACCAATCAGAGAGCAGCCATCACACTGCTGCCATCACAATAGCTCTGTCCTGCCCCATAGCCAGCTTCTAAATTCAAATAAAAACATATAAATCTTTACAGAAACAGATGATTTAAAGCAGCAGTGTGACAAAAGAATGTGTTTCCAAAAAGCTAGTTTTAGCTGCAGTTCATACAAATATTAGCATATCTGTGGAACCTACTTTTCTACAGTAGGTGCCTCCTATGCTGCACACTACACGTTTGTTTTATTTTCTCAGTCCTAACCCCTGCCAAGTCTACAGCGCTGTTTCTAAGTCAACTGTGGCAGCTATCTTTTTTTGAGAAAAAAACTAAATTAAAACATCTATAAAATATTCAAACTTTGGAGAAACTAGTGAATTTAAACTCTAAATAAAATGAGAAAATGCCTGGAATCTTTTAAAGTGAACAAAAAGTAAGAGTCCAATGTTTTACCCAATTTAGTTGCAGTGCTGCTTTAAAAGGTATAACTGATGTATAAATCAAATACACAATTGTTTGATTTGAATATACAGCTTATCTCCATTAGTAGGAGGCAGGACTTTCATAACTCACTTGTAGCTCTCCATTTGTATGTTATGGTCCTGCCCTCTCACTCATTAAGATTAATTGTATAGTCTGAGTCAGGCCATTGTGTGTCCCCTATATATGCAATGCAAGTGTAATTAAAATAGAGGATAATGTATAGTCATCCGGGCATAACCACACTATGCTTGCCATCAAGTTGTTCCCATGGCAGCTCTGCTAAACCTCAAGAGTGCAGCCCGAGAGGTTTTTCAGAGCTGACATGAGAACCATGAGATGGCAAGCTTAGCGTGGTTATGCCTTGATGACCATACATTGTCTTTTATAGTGTATGACCTTTGGCACAAACATGAAAAAGAAAGTTTTATGCCACTTCTAGTACTCTAACTGCAGCTGTGTTTCAAGCCGTGGTGACTGCTGGTCACTTTTTAAACATAGGAATGTTCGGCTCTTATAGGGGTCATGGCAACAGCATTGCATGGTGATTCAAGTCTGTTACACAATCGATGTGACCCTTTGTCGATTGTATAACAAGAGCGTGACGTCACATCAATAGTATAACAACGCTGTAAAAAGATGATTTTTGGGCCATAACAGTGTTCTACCATGCATTATACAGCTAGAATTAATTGTTACTTTTCAGCTTTACACCACTAGTAAAGCATAAATGCTGTTACATTTTTTTTTAACCAGGTATAGCACACTAAGCTGAAAGCTTTTTTACAGGAGTGACCTGGGAGCACAAGGAGGTTAAGTGACTTACTCAGGGTCACACAGTATCCAAGTGGAAGCTGTGGGATTCAAACCCAGTTCTGGGTCTGCTGGATGTCACCAAATTTGCAACTCAGAGCCTTAGACCACTGCACTATACTGCCTCCTTACTTACCTTACATACTGTATGCTATGTAGCAGCGACAATTTGATTAGCAGTTTCAGCTATAAAATCCCATATTCAAGACAGCATTCCTCAAAACTCATTGAAACAGCATTTCACAAATTTTAAAAACAAAGGTCGCCACCATCTTCTTCTCTACATCACCTTCTCACTCCTCTACTACACACTACCACAGGCAATCCCTTGACATTAACAAGAAAGTCACAAAACCAATCAAACAGCCTGGGCACTCACCATGAAAGAAATACAAAGAAGTCCCTGTTGAGACATTCTCTAATAATTCTTTATTAAATGCTCTGTGCTCCTAAACACAAACAGAACAGATGGACAACAGTGGGACAGGAACCAGCATTTCACCCCATATCCTGGGCTTTGTCAAGGAGTGATTAAAACATATGAGCACTCTATACCCATAGTGCTTTAGTAATTTAAGATGACAGGTACATGAAAAAGGTACAGTACAATGGACAGATTAAAAAAAAGAGCAAATGTGCACTGACAAGCCAGGATTACCTGGCGCTAACATATTATCATAAAGCATATTGTATGATACATAGATACATAGATACATAGATGGTGTCGGCAGATAAGGGCCTATGGCCCACCCAGTCTGCCCATTTGAGCTTGTAAGTTCAGTTTGTTTTCCTAGAAGTCTGTTGCACCTTACCCCTGACCTCCAGAATTCCTTTATGTCTATCCCATGCATTCTTAAATCCCGTGATTGTTTCAGCCCCCACCACTTCCTCTGGCAGGGTGTTCCACTTGTCCACCACCCGTTCTGTGAAGAAATTCTTTCTCATGTTTCCTCTAAATCGTCCTCCCTCCAACTTCATCCCATGCCCTCTAGTCCTGGAACATCTTTTTCACTTAAAAATAGTGTTTTCCTGCACCCTGTTCCTCCCTGTAAGATACTTGTATGTCTCTATCATATCCCCTCTCTCCCTCCTCTCCTCCAGGGAGTACATGTTCAGTTCCTTCAACCTGTCTTCATAGGACTTGTGATGCAATCCATGCACCATCTTTGTTGCCCTCCTCTGAACCTTCTCTACCCTGTCTATGTCCTTACGTAGGTATGGTCTCCAGAACTGTACACTGTACTCCAGGTGGGGCCTCACTAGTGTCTTGTATAGCGGAATTATGACCTCCTTTTCCTGCTGGTGATGCCCCTGCCTATACATCCCAGCATCCTATTTGCTTTACCTGCTGCCTTGTCACACTGTTTCCTACCTTGAGGTCATCAGAGATGACAACCCCAAGATCCCTTTCCTGCTTGGTGCATGCTATATCCTCACCCCCAACTGATATATTGTGCCAGGGTTTTTGTGCCCCATATGCATTATCTTGCACTTCTTTGCATTGAATTTCAACTGCCAAACCCCTGACCATTCTTCAAGTTTCTGCAGGTCGCTTCTCATTCTGTCTACACCCTCTGGTGTGTCTACTCTGTTACAGAGCTTTGTGTCATCAGCGAACAGTGAAATTCTGCCTATATATTCTGATATAATGCTATTTTAAAGATTTAAAGATTGCTCTACACCCTGTTTTTTAGCAGTGTACAAATACATAATTAAAGGCATTTAAAAATTCTGTAGAAATGAAAAAAAGTAAAATGGGAAAGCTTTGCCATCCCTATGATTCTGCTGAAATGGGGAGAGTGCTCAGCAGAGGACGGGACTTGTATGAGAGAGGGAGGTGCTTTTGTGTGTAAAGTGCTCACTCTACAAAAATGGTCCCAAACTCACTCCCTCTGACTTGACATTTGGCATGCTCCTCACTCATCCAGCACCAGAGATGGGGCCCCACCAATGAAAATAAAGACTGTTCAGTTGCACGTCCAACAGTAGGTTGTAAAAACTGTTATTAGGGCTCTCAACCAATCTCCAGAATTTTTCTTTCACTCTACAATTTGTACAGTAAAGCGCAAATTACATTTACATTTTGTATCTTAAAGTTAGGCTAAAGATGTGCCACCAGAGAAGTATTAACATACTAAGCAAGCATTCAAGTGTGCAGTTGAGACACCAGCTAGTGCAAAGCTTGAGTTCAGAAAAACTATATGAAACAGTGTCAAAATGGGTGGAGAAACGTGTCCTGCCACCTGAGGGCAAAGATTCAAAACAAGGGAGTGAAACAAAGCTCCAGAAGTGGCACTAACAGTTCTTTGTTGCTGCCCAATGCAGGATGGTAGGCTGCTGTGTGTGTCCGCATGTGCAGATAAGATAGATGTTACTGCTGCTGCAGCATGACAGGGACCAGGAGACATGAGATGAGATTTGTGGTGGGGCTGAGTTAGAACTAAAATCAATTGAGTTACAGAACTCCACAAAGCTCTCTGAGCAGCCCCAAATACACTTACTGTTGAATACCTCGAATAGACCACAGTATTCAGGTATTCGGGTATTCATCGAATACGCCTGATATTCAAGGCATTCGGTGGCTGATTTGAATTCAGTGCACACCCCTACCATTTTTAAATGTGCAAGCTATAAAAACTGATTGCTTCCAAAAATGGAATTTTGGCAAAGGACCATTTCAAATTAATATCTTGCAAGGACATTTCAGATCCTGAAAGACTGAAAAAAACTTTACATAAATGAAAGACAAAGGAACCAATAAATAAAAGCACTACATATTCTATGGGGCAAGAAACACAGCTCTCTGAAATCAGTTGTTACAAAGAAATGTGGATATGATGGGCTAACAGACTGTAAACTAGACGGGGAGAAGTGGGGGTTGGAAAGAAAAAAAAGAAAGGTGGAAAAGAGGTTGGAGTGTTTGGGGGTTGAAAAAGGGGAATTGGAGGCAAGGGAAAGGAAAACATCAGACAAAGTCTCACTTGCATTATTTCACTAGGAATAGGGCCATTTTGATTTGGCCATTAAGATCAAGCTGTTTGTTAGGTTTAAACTGGAATTTCCGTAATTTTCTCTTCTGGCCAGGAGAAGAGAGACTTAAGGAGCTTAATATGTATAGCCTCAAGGAAAGGAGGGAGAGGGGGGACATGATAGAAACTTTCAAGTACCTCAAGGGAATCAACAAAGTCCAAGAGGGTAGCATCTTTCAAAAAAAGAGGTGTGCAAGAACAAGGCGGCACAATTTGAAGATAGAGGGGGGGTGGCTCAGAGGTAATTTAAGGATGTATTTTTTCACAGAGAGGGTTGTGGATACATGGAATGGCCTTGCGGAGGAGGTTGTGGAGTCATAAACAGTGGTGGAATTCAAGCATGCATGGGATAGTCATAAGGCAATTCTAGGGGGTTGGGGTAGGAAGAAGTAGGCTGCTGGTTAACTAGGATCTGCAGCTTATCCATTAAGTAGGGAAATGGGCAGACTGGGTGGGCCAAGCGGTCCTTATCTGCCGTCAAATTCTATATTCCTATGTTTCTATGAGTAACTCGGCCTCAAATCCCTTTGCGATGAGCTAGGTTTTATGCAAATAGTCAGTGAACCTACTAGGAACAACAAACTAAATCCTGCCAATAGCTCCTTATTAGATGTGGTATTAACCACCCACCCACATAAAATATCTCATTCGGCAGTATTTCACAATGATTTGAGTGATCATGCAATTGTCGCCTGCATAAGATCCCAAGTTAAGAGTCGTCCGATGCCCATCTTTGTAACAAAACATTCCTTTCGCAAATTCAGTGCAGCAAACTTCCTATCTGACCTGAGTATGATCAGGTGGCAAGATCTCTATTTAGCTAAATATGTCAATGAGGCAGTTTACACCTTTAATGATAAACTCACTACAGTAATAAATAAGCATGCCCCTTTTATCAAAGTAAGGGTACGGAAAAACTCCAACCCCTGGTTCATCTTGGATCTTAAGGCAGCCCTTATAGTACGAGATAAGCTTTGGGCTAAAGCTAGACATTCCAAAGAACCATCGGATTGGCAGGATTTTAGAACAGCCAGGAACACTTGCGTCAAAAGAATTCGCTCTGCCAAAACGAACTGCTATATTTCTACTCTTGAACAAGCAAAAGGTAACCCACATAAGATATGGAAGACTATCAAATCTATTGAAGGACGACCCACGGCCCCGTCGGTCCCAACAAAGTTAGTCGCTAGTGGAAAGACTGTGGAAAACAAGTCCCTAATCTTGGAGGAACTCAACTCCCACTTTGCCACAGCAGGACTAGCTTTCAATTCATCACCTTATGCTGGTTCTGCGGTGTATCAGCACACCCCTTCCCATTCACCTAGCCTAGTACCTAGCCACTTCCAACTACAAGAGATAACTTACAAAGAAGTCGAAGATTCTCTTCTTAATTTGGACACAAAAAGTTCAGGGGATGATGGTTTGGAACCCTTTTTTCTAAGGACAGGCTACGCCCATCTCACGGCCCCAATTCTCCATATCTTCAACCTCTCCATTACATCTGCTACTGTGCCGTCCTGTTGGAAATCAGCACATGTCCTCCCCTTATTTAAATCTGGTGATCCGTGCAATGTAAACAACTATAGACCTATCTCCATCTTACCTATCCTTTCTAAAGTACTCAAAAAACTGATCCACTCTCAGCTTAAATCTCATTTGGAAGCCTTTCTTATTAACCCAGCGCATCCGCGCTTGGGCCAATCTATAGCACCATCACTGCTCTAGCGAAGTAACCAATGATTGGATCTCTGTTATAGATGCTAAGAAAGTAACTGGCGCTGTATTTCTGGACTTAAGCAAAGCTTTTGACACCATTGATCATAAACTATTAGTCAATTGTCTTGCAAAGATGGGTTCCTCATACCACACCACACAGTGGTTCTCTAGCTACTTGACTGGGAGATCTCAAAAAGTAAAGGCGGAAGGCTTATTCTCTGCTGCCTTGCCTGTTGTAAGAGGAGTTCCTCAAGGATCCATCTTAGGCCCTATCCTGTTTTCCATATATATCAATGACTTAGACGCTAACATAACTACATCCCATCTGCACTTTTTTGCAGATGATACTGTGTTGTATACTTCTGGATCATCGCTATCTGAAGTCAAGAGAGTGCTCCAAACGGATTTCGCACAACTTAAGCATAATCTAATAAAGGCAAAACTTCTGCTTAATGCGAAAAAGACTAAAGCAATGATATTCTCCCACAGTGCTGTTACAGGCCCTCCCAATACCCTAGCCCAAGACTTCATTGTCACTACGCTAAATGAGCCCTTGGAAGTAGTAACCAAATTTAAATACTTGGGTATCTGGATCGATAATAAATTATCTTTCAATGACCACGTTGAAGATGTCTCTAGAAGGTTAAAAGCCAGGTTAGGTTTCTACTTCAGAAATAAGCCTCTTTTTCCTCTTGAAATTCGGAACAAACTTGTCCAGGCCACCTTTCTCCCCCTGCTCGACTATGGAGACATAATCTATTCCTCTACCACTCGCTCAAACCTAAGTAAACTGGACGTCCTCTATCACCGTGCATTAAGGTTCATTACCAACTCCCCTTACCATTCGCATCACTGTGACTTATATGTAGCTGTCGGCTGGACATCCCTGACTACTAGACGCCTGCTCCATGCTGGGTTATGGACCCTCAAACTGCTATTGCAGAAATTGCCAAGCTGCCTTTCATCCCTCATTAGTATCTCATATAGTGCTTACTCGTTAAGAAAATCTGACTTTATTATGCTTGATATACCAAGAACGCGGACCTCCTTTGGTAAACATGCTATTGCTTATGCCCTTCCCGCTATTTGGAATCAATTGCAATCCGTACTGAAACTAACTAGCACAGTTTCAATTAGCTTTTACAAATTGCTAAGTTCAGCCAAAATAAAAGACACCTGTAACTGTCATTAAAATCTCTCCCCTCCCCAGGGGTGCTATTTTCTTATACTTGGGTATGATATAATTGCCTTACCATATTAACTGCTTTTCCTCCCCACCTATTCTTGGCCTCCCAACGAATAAGTTCTAATACTACGCTACCAAATTACTTCTACCCCCCCTTTTATCAGTGTATTCTGTTTGTCCTAGTTCCCATAATGTTTGTATTGCATACATCAGCTTCATTATCAGAATGCAACCTGTAATTCATCCACCTGTGTTAAATCAGTGTTCGCCACCTGTGCTCATCATTGTGGAACCTTGTATGTATGTATGTATATTCAGCCTCTATCATTTAATGCGCATCTCATGTATATATTGTTATTATCTATCTGTATTGTACATTGCTTGTCTATATGTATATGTCTATGCACGGGTTGTGCCTGAAAATAGTCACCTGTTTGGCTAGCATACCTACCCGGTAAACAAAAACTAAATGTATTGGGACCTCCTTGTGAATGAGCTTGCTCAATGGAGTTTTTCCTACAATAAACTTGAACTTGAAATCCCTATCACTCCTTCTAGGTCCTGTTTTAATATTTTCACTGGCAGAAAACATTATTTTGTGTTCTTCCTTATTCAGGACACTCTTCATATGTACTGCAAGTGCATAGAAAACATTTTCATTAGCAAAAATGTATCAACTCTACCCGACATTTATTTTTTCTCATTTTCTCATTTCCCCATTTAAGAATTATTGCTTTTCTCACAAGCAACCATAAATTTCAGCTCAACTTTTTTGTGGCTCCACATACTCCAAGAGGTCACAACACTAACCTGCCCTTTAGACCCATGTTTTTCATCTACACCACATTTCTTTTCTTTAGAAAAAAATCTTTTCACCTTAGCTTCTCTCTCCAGTGTTAGCTCACAAACTACTCTCCCAACTCACAAAACGTTGTCTCTGCTACACTTTCCCTGAAGTGGACAATGCTCTCTCTCTCCTAAATTAAGAAGATGCCTTCTCCTACATCAGGGGTCAACCTTAACCTTTTTTTGCAATAGCCAGCAGGGCAAGTTGATTCAAAATTGCACTAGCCGGCAGATGGTTGCACTAGCCCTTAATTATAATGGTAAATTTTGCTCACTTATACAGGAAACAATGCAAGAAAAGCCAAGAAATACTCTGATTATTGCGCATTTATCCTGCTCCCACATTGCTTCTAGCTCCCCAGCAGAAAAAAAAGACTGCAATGCCATCCATCACAGACAGTGAGCCCCCATTGTTTTGTACCATGGCCTCCTCTTTCCTCTTTCTGTCCCCCACACACACGCACCAAACAGAGAGAGGATATCACAACAGCAAATGTTCAATCAAGCAGTCGTAGCTCTGTGCACACAATAGCTGGCATCATCATGCACCTCACCACACTGTCACCACCACCCACAGGACAATGAACAGAGTCAGGCAGAGAAAGACACTCTCAGTCCCCACCCTATAGTCAACTGGAGACCTGCACTTTTGAAAGTTGTTGTACAGTCTCAAGTGAGCCAGGAGCACATCTAAGATTTCTTTGGGGTGGGGTCTAGACAAACCTAAGGGGCTTGGAAAATAGAAAACTATGACATTTTTATTTGTAAAAGCATTGATTTTAATATGCTCTGCCCCAACAATAACAGACTTTTCTTTAACATTGTCCTTTCATCAGCCCAGGGGAAACAGTACACGGGCATAACACTATACTATTTCTATTTCCATATATGGTGATCTATGCACCCCAGGAATGCCTATTTCAAGGTTTCAAATTATGTATTTTATCAAGGTTTATTTTTGTACCATACGTGATCCAAAGCTTTGTTTTTAGGCTGAAAGGACATGCTGAGTGGGATAAGGGTGGAACTGTATGGATGGTGATGGTTGGCATGGTCCATTAGAAGAGCTGAGGACCCCCTACACTTGCTAGTAATGGCAGTTATGAATCTATGGATGGTCACTTCAGAGTCTGGTCTGCAGTGGTGTCCAGGGAAAACAGAGTTAAGAGATTTGGGAGAGGGAAGTTATGGTGAGGCTGAGATAAAACCCACCATCTGCAGAGCCAATCCTGTATACCTTTTTGCATTTTGTCACTGAAATGTTGGATACAAACACTCAAAATGCAGAGAAATGAGGGGCACTAGTCTTAATAATATTGGATAAATTGTTAGACATAGACACATTCAGAAAACTGGAACCCAATGACTTAACAGCACTCTACCCTTGATCACACCCTGGCACTAGCTGAAAGTCTTAACAGTGGAGTGATAATGACTCACATTGAGTCATTTGTGGGATCTCTCTCTTGAACTGCCAGATAATTGCAGCTCTTAATGAGCTGTTAATCACACCTAGCCATCCGGAACATTGAGAGAGATTAGCATGAGGACTAGAGACTGTTAAAGTAGAGACTTTTTTAACTTCATTAACAGCCATGAAAATCTGCACTAGTAGAGAGTTAGCTGCACTAGCCCTGGTCAATTTGCACTAGTGTTTGGGCTAGTAAAACAATGTTAAGATCGACCCCTGTCCTACATGACCGATGCTTTCACTTGCTCTCACTCGCTCCAGACTCCACACAATCTCTCTTGCTATCCTCACCAATCGCAAAATATAACTCATGGTGAAAGGGGAGGGACAAGCTTAGCAGCAACACAACCTGGGGAGTAAACAAACAAGGAAAAATAAACTGCTACTTTTAACAAAAATTGGAGAGGAAGAGAGCAGAAGAACATAACATAATACAAGAGATAAAAAAATGCAGTTAAAACACTTTTTCATTAAATTTAATTACACATACTGTGCATAAAATACACATGCAGTGGGTGGGGTGGAAATAAACTTTGTTTCCATTCGTGAGGGCATGGGACTTTCATAACTCACTCTTGGTTGAAGCACTTGTGAGTGAGGGTCTTGCCTCCTAATTTTTGAAAATAAATTGCTTATTTCCACCCTATCCATTGCATATCCCTTATTGATAAAATGGGTAAAACAAATCTTGAAATATGATAAGCTAAAACACATCGCATGACCATGTGTTGATTTTGCTCACTGCATGGGTTATCCTGATATTTAACATCTCCACAAATCAATACAGCAGAACAGTAGTCATATAGTGACGCACATGGGTACAAACAACTTGACAGGGGAGGTGGTAGAGGTGGTAAAGGGGAGGTTCAAGGATCTGGGTAGGCAGTGTGAGGAGGTGGGGGGGTCGGTGGCATTCTCTGAGGTACTCCTGGCACCATGTGCTAGTACAGTGAGGGAAAAAAGGATAGAGGAGTTCAATGAATGGCTGAGGGATTGGTGCCATACCAGGGAGTACAGATTAGTGTCAGAATGGGGCAGGACCTAGGGCAATAGTGACCTATATGCAGGGGACAGGTTACATTTGAGCAGGGAGGGGAAAGGAGTACTAAAATGGAGAATAGAGGTGTATATATCAACAAAGGTGAATTTAAGTAGAAAGTGGGGTGGTGAGGGGACCACTGACAGGGAAAAGGATCCAGAAAGGGGAGCCTAGTGAGCTCACCCCCCTTGTTATGAGTAAAGGCAGTGGTAAAATGGCACAGGGAGGGATAAGGGGGGGGAGAAGAGGGATAGAGAAAGGGAGAGGACAAGCTGGATGGTGGTCTCACTGAATGCAAGAAGTCGAAGGGATAGAACAGCGGAGTTACAGGTTATCTTGGCGGTGGAGGGGGTGGACATTGCTGCCATCATGGAAACACGGGCCACCCAGTACCAGGACTGGGACATGATGATCCCAGGGTTCAGGTTATTCAGAAAGGATAGGGCTAAGTGGAATGAGGGGTGGTGATCTATGTAAGGGAGGTGATAAAGTGCATAAGGGAGGAAGGGGAGGAGGGGAGGACAGAAGCACTATGGATGCAGTTCCAAGATGCAAAGAACAGGACACTGAGGATAGGGGTGGTGTACAGGCCACCAGCTCAGAGAAGTGACCTGAATAGGGAATTAGCTGAACAAATATGGAGGATCTGCAGGAAGGGGAGCACAGTGGTGGTAGGTGACTTCAACCTACCAGGGGTGGAGTGGGGCACCCCATCCAGCATGAGTGCAAGGGAGGGGATCCTGTTAGAAGCATTTCAAGACAGCTTCCTGATACAGCTGGTCCAGGGGCTGACTCAGTTAGAAAGCACTCTGTACCTTGTACTGGATAACAGGAAAGCTATAAGAAATCTGGCAGTGGAAGAACCACTGGCTGGGAGTGACGACTATTCGGTGTGGTTCACGCTCAACATGGGGTGAGAAACAGCGGGCACCGGTACAAGAGTGAATGAGTTTAGGGAGGCGGACTTTAAGAAGATGGGGGAAATTTGGGGCAGGTACCTAGTAGGTATGTAACCACACATGGATGCAGACCAGACATGGGACATCATAAAGGAAGGGTTGACGGAGGCTATGGAATCTTGCACTAGGAAGAAAAGCAAGAAGGGGAGGGCAAAGAAACCCAGTTGGCTGACACAGGAGGTTTTATAAAGGGTGAGGGTCAAGAGGGCAGCATTTTGAAAGTACAGGAAATCAGAGAGAGATGAAGATAAGGATACACACATGGAGAAGTCCAGGAAGGTTACCAGACTGGTCAGGATGGCCAAGGCATCCAAAGAGTTGAGACTGGTGCAGGGAATCAAAAGTGGAGAAAAAGACTTCTTCTGCTACATTGGAAAGAGAAGAAGGGGCAAGGATCAGCTGGTGAGGATTAAGAAGGACAGAGGGTGCATGGAGAAAGGGGCAAGGCAGGCAGAGGCATTGAATGAATACTTCTGCTCTGTATTTACACAGGAGAAGGGAGGCAGATACCCCAGGTGGGGGGTGGGAGGGAGAAGACAACAGATGTAGGGATTACAGAGAGCAGGGTACTAGATGGTTTGAGGGTATTAAGGGTGGACAAAGCACCTGGACCTGATAGCATTCACCCTTGGGTACTAACAGAGTAGGCAGAGGTCCTGGTGGTGCCACTGGCCGACCTGTTCAATACCTCCCTGGACATAGGATGCATACCTCAGGACTGGAGAATGGCCCATGTGATGCCCATCCACAAAAGTGGCCCAAAGGATGAACCAGGAAACTATAGGCCAGTGAGACTCACATCGATCGTGGGAAAGTTCATGGAAACCATCCTAAAAGAGAGACTAGTGAGCTTCTTGGAGGAAAATGGTCTCCAGGATGGTCAACAGCACGGGTTGTAGTGGGCAGATCCTGCCAGACAAACCTTGTAGAGTACTATGACTGGAAAATGCAGGAACTGGACAAGGGCCATGCAATGGATGTCCTGTATTTAGACTTCAGCAAGGTCTTTGATTCAGTGCTGAATGGCAGGTTGGGGGGGGGACTGGAACATGTGGGGACAGGACCAAAAATGGTGAAATGGATCACAAACTGGCTAAAGGGAAGGCAGCAAAGGGTGGTGGGGGGGACCTATCATCACTGAGAGCAGTGACGAGTGGGGTACCACAGGGATCGGTGCTGTTTGGGATTTTTACTGCAGATATCTCAAACAGGATCCGTAGCAGGATCAGTATGTTCACAGACAATACTAAGATGGGAGCTGTGGTTGATAATGCGGAGGGATGGAAGGGGTTGCAGGAGAACCTCACTAAGCTGCAGGAGTGGGCAGAAAGTCCGGAAACATGGCAGTTGGAGTTCTTTTTTTTTTTTTTTAGTTGTTTAACCAGGAGTAGCACACTAAGCTGAAAGCTTTTTTACAGGAGCAACCTGGGAGCACAGGGAAGTTAAGTGACTTGCTCAGGGTCACACAGTATGCAAGTGGAAGCTGTGGGATTCAAACCCAGGTCTGGTCTGCTGGATGTCACCAGATTTGCAGCTCAGAGCCTTAAACCACTGCGCTATACTGCCTTCAAGAAGTGCAAGGTTCTGCACTTTGGAGCCAGGAACCAGGGGAGGGATTATCACTTGAATGGGGTACAGTTGGGGAGCTCCACAGAAGAGAAGGACATAGGAGTGATCATTACGGAGAGCATGAACAACTCTGCTCAGTGCAGGAAGGTGGCAGCAAAAAACAACAAAATGCTAGGGTGTATTGCAAGAGGGATCTCCTTCAGAAGGCCGGAGGTTATCCTGCCCCTGTATAGGTCACTGGTCAGGCCCCACCTGGAGTACTGTGTTCAGTACTGGCATTCATTCCTGAAGAAGAATATCAGATTTTTGGAGGGGGTGCAGCAAAGAGTCACAAAAATAATCCAGGGATTGGAGAGCAAGCCCTATGAAGACAGGCTAGGAGAGCTGAATATGTATTTACTGGAGGAGAAGAGAGATAGGAGGGATATGATCGAGACCTTATCGAGACCTTTAAGTATCTAAAGGTGATAAATAAGACCAACACTGAAGAGATTTTCCAGATGAGAAAGGGGAGGGACATGGGATCACTTGGGAACTCACAGCAGCAGGTTGGTTGGACAGAGCTCTGGGTTTATATTCTGTTTTAACTGAAATATTGGAATAGTTTGTAAGTGAAATTAGCTCTATGTGGTAAAAATTATTACCCTGAATTAGAACTGTTACTTGGGCTGTGATATTGTAACTTTTTGAGGTTTGGGGACAGTTGTTTGTCAGGGTTAATTAGAGGGAAATTTAAATGTGTTGTTTGCCTGGTGTTTGGGGAAGGGACATTAGCTGCAATTACCTTGTCTTTAAACAGGAATTACCCTGGCCTCCATTGTTCACTTGGGAACTCACAGCAGCAGGTTGGTTGGACAGAGCTCTGGGTTTATATTCTGTTTTAACCGAAATATTGGAATAGTTTGTAAGTGAAATTAGCTCTATGTGGTAAAAATTATTACCCTGAATTAGAACTGTTACTTGGGCTGTGATATTGTAACTTTTTGAGGTTTGGGGACAGTTGTTTGTCAGGGTTAATTAGAGGGAAATTTAAATGTGTTGTTTGCCTGGTGTTCTTAAATACTGAAAAACCACTGGGGGTTGGGATTGAAAGGCTGAGTATTTCTGTTTTAGGACTAAAATTTGAAACAACAGCAGCTGGTGGGCCTGTGACATCATATGGTACCTGATGTCTGCTTACACACACTCTTAGTGGGACCGAACACACACTGGACTGTATGTGTTTGTGAGACTTTGGAACTTTATTGGTGGGGTTGAAATTGGGTTTGTAAATAACTACAGTCAGTATAGAGAGAAACTGTATTCCAGGGGAAAGGGACTGAGAAAAGGGGGTGTGCCATTATAAACAGAGGGGGATAAACAGGGTGGCCATATTCCACCATGGCAGGCATCTTTGGAAGGGTTGTAGGCTGTACAGGCTGTGGGATGGCAATAATTCTAAATTGGGCCTGGAGAGAGGGAGGCTGCCCACTCTGTAGACAGTTATCTTGTATCAGGAGTGAGGTATATTGGTTAAGGAGTAAGCTGGGGGAGCTGGGGGGTGTCCAAGGATAAGGGGTGGATATGGGCAGCAGAAGGGTGGGGCTGAGGGGAGGCTGGGGCAACGCCTGAAATTACAGGACGTTATGTTACAGCAAGCAGGAGGGGATATTAGGACAGAGGACCCTTAGATAGGGAAGTTGATGCTAAGGGAAAGCGTACGGGGTGAACATTCTGAATACAAAGATAGTGGGGGGGGGAAGAGTCGGGAGGGGCTGTTGTGCGGAAGCCTAAAACAGCAGACTGTGGGAAGGGAGCTCCTAAGGTGAACAGAGCAAGAGGGGAAGAAGAGGGGCAGTTTAGAGGTGCAGTCAGGGGAATCTAGGGTTACTTGATGGAGGCTGACATAGAGTGTCTCAATAAATTTGAGCTACTAAGCAACCTAGAGGGGGAGGAAGGGGTTGGTGGAAATGAGAAAACTTATACAGAGGCCGGGGGGAGGAAGTCTGATACCCATAGGGCATCACAGACCGGCAATGGAAAGGATAGAAATAGTCCCAGAGGGAGAAGGGGAAACATATATGTTAAGCAAATGGGGGAGATGCAACATATTCCAGACATGAGAGAGGAGAGCATGATTGGAGAGAAACTGGGAGACAAGGAGGTGGGAGAGGAGCCCCCTTTCAGCAGGGGGGTCAGTACCAAGGATGGGGCCCTAGCTAAAGGGGACCCACAGAGAGCCTCTGGAGGCAGGGGTACTATTACAAGGGGGGAGGATGGCGGTGTGGGGAAAGGAGAAACCATCAGGGCCAGGATAAATGGTTCAGATAGGAGAGGGTTAAAGGGGACACCTATTCAGAGGGAGTTTGAGTTAAGTGGGCAAAATAGCAAGGGAGGCAGAAAGGGGAGGGTGACAAGGGGGTCTCTAGTAAGGCAGGAAGACTCCCACGAAATTGAGATCATGAATAAAGGGGGAAGGGGGCTGAGAGGGCATAGTGGAGGTAACCATAAGGATGATGGCGTGTTAAGGTTCTGTTATTGGGAGACTCGATGATTAGGGTATCCAGTGGAGGACAGGGGGTGGATGCCATAGCCAGGTGAAGGTAGTGTGTATCCCTGGGCTGACACTGCACAGAGCAAAGTTCATGGTGTATGAAATGGTTAGGGATTGTGGAGGGAAACCGATTTCTGGTGCATTTGGGAACTAATGATCTAGAGGGAAATAGCATTTTGAAATCCACAAGGTTCCAAGAACTTGCAAGAGTCTGTCGGGATAATGGATGCAACATTTCCTTTTCGAGATATTGCCAGTACCAAAGGCCTCAGTGGAGAAAAAATGAAGCTCACAGAGGTTAATGACTGGCTCAGGAAGTGGGGTGAAGGAGGGTTGGGGTGTTAGGGAACTGGAATGGAGTTGGGAGGATAAGGGACTATATGCAAGGACAGGTTTCATCTTGACCCATTAGGGAAGGAAGTCCTTAAACAGGGATGGCTGACTACATACAAGAAAGGTGGGGTTTAAACTTGTGAGGGGGAAGGGATAAGGAGGGCTGACCAGAAGCCCTCCTCCAGATGAGGGGAGTAGCCGACGCCAAAGGGGGAAGGGGTAAACAGACTGGGGATAGAGGTTTCAGGAGGAGCAGAGGGAGGATGGAAGTATAAGGAATCTGGGTGGGGTTCGACAAAGAGAATCAGGGATAAGGGGTTGGGGTTGGTGTTAGTAAATGCCAGGAGCTTGGGAAACAAGTTGCCAGAGTTACAGGCCATGCTGTTCGAGGGGGGGGTGGATGTGGCGGCGGTCAAGGAAACGTGAGCCAACAAAAACCATGACTGGGACCTAAACGTACGGAGTACACTATGCTCAGGAAGGATAGAAAGGAGGGCAGAGGGGGTGGAGTGGCTATGTTCATTAGAGATGACATAGAAATTGCTAGGGTAGAAGAGGCAGAGGGAAACGTGGAGGCCTTATGGGTCACTTTACGATCCTCAGCAGGAAATAAGGTCAAGCTGGGTGTAGCATATAGGCCCCCCGGGATGAGTGAGGTTCTAGAGGATGGTTTGCTGGACAACATCATTGCCCAGTGTGTACCAAAAGGGAAGGAGTGGTGTTGATGGGGACCTTAATATGCCAGGTACAAACTGGGGAACCATGTCTCTAAGGTGGCCAAGGAGCAGAAGCTGCTGGATGGCTTCCAGGATGTTTTCTTAACACAGCATGTGATGGAGCCCACAAGGGAGGGCATGTCCCTGATGTGGTTCTGGCAGATGGGGATCTGGTAAGGGACATGGTTGTACAAGACCCCTGACTGGGAGCGACCACAATACTGTCTGGTTTCAACTAAGCATGGGGAGGGGTGAGATCTAGGACACTGGCAGTGGACTTCAGGGGGCAGACTTCATGGGCATGGGAATATTCTCAGTGATCACTTGATGGGGATTACCTCAACGACAAGTGTGGAAAGGAGATGGGAGGTCATAAACAGGGGACTTCATGAGGCAGTCAGGATCTGCACTAAGTTGAAACGTGAGAGACAAGGTCACATAAACCATGCTGGTGGCCCAGTGAGGTACAGGTAGCAGTCAGAGAAAAGAAGGTGGCCTACAAAAATATAAAACAACAAGAGGGATAGGAAAGGAAATGTACCAGCTGCATCTAGAAAAGTCACCCATATGGTGAGGGGAGCAAAGTCCAGTAAAAGAGCAGCGGCTGGCACAGGGGATACATGAGGGAAAAGGGTTCTTCCGTCACATTGGGAGCAGAGAAAACTAAGGGCCATCTCAGCAGATTGAGATCAGAAGGAGGGTGGGTGGAAGAGGCAAGGACCAGGCAGAGGTATTTAACAAGTACTTTGCCTCTGTGTTCACTAGGGAGGGGGATGGGATATCTACAAAGCAAGGCACGAAGGGGATAGAAACATCAGTAAGTGGGATCAGAGGAGCAACAAAAATGGAGCAAGAGGGAGAGAGAGGTACCCCAGGGGTGTCACATCTGGGTAAAGATAAAAAGGCCAGTAAGGTGGAGGGGACGGATGATGCTATCGCTGCCAAAAAGGTGTGGTTAGCCCTCAAGGCCCTAAAGAAAGACAAATCTCCTGGGCCGGATGGCATTCATCCGAGAGTACTATAGGAATTGGCGGACATACTGGCTGCACCCCTGGCGGAGCTTTCAGCAGGTCACTTGAGACAGGAGGGTACCTGGGGATTGGCAGAGAGGCTTTTATGTGGTACCAATCCATAAAGGGGGTCGAGGAAGTACCAGGTAACTATAGACCCATCAGTTTGACCTCGGTGGTGGGAAAATTAATGGAGAGTATACTAAAGGAACGATTGGGGTGTACTTGGAGGAGGTGGGAGGTCTGGATAGTCGGCAACATGGGTTTGTGCCAGGTAGATCATGTCAAACCAACCTTGTGGAGTTCTATGAATGGGTAACATCAGAACTGGACAGGGTAAGCCTGTGGATGTATTATTCTTGGACTTCAGCAAGGCGTTTGACTCCTGTCCCCACAATGGTCTGGTGGAGAAACTGATGGGGTTAGGAGTAGGCCCTTTGATGGTCAGATGGATTGAAAACTGGCTAGCTGGACGCACTCAGAGAGTAGTGGTCTGTGGGAGCTCTCGAACCCCAGAGAGGTTGGTAGTGGGGTACCGCAGGGCTCGGTCCTGGGTCCGATCCTGTTTAATGCATACATATCGGACATCAGGGAGGGTATAGGGTGTGAAATGAGTCTCTTCGCGGATGACTCCAAGAGTTGAGGGAGAAGAGGGGAGGTTGGCCCTGCAAGGGGACCTGGACACCCTGGAAAGCTGGGCTCACACATGGAAATTAAATTTCAAAATCACCAAGTGCAAGGTGTTGCATCTTGGTCGGGGAAACCCTAAACACAGGTACACCCTGGGAGGGAGGGCTGGAGGCCTCAATAGGGAAAAAGACCTAGGGGTCATGGTGGATGCATGTATGAATAACTCTGAGCAGTGCAGGAGAGCGGCTAATAAGAGCAAACAGGATGTTGGGATGCATCGTAAGGGGATCACCTCTAGGAGCAAGGAAGTGATTCTGCCGCTGTACAATGGACTGGTTAGACCACACCTTGAGTACTGTGTACAGTACTGGAGACCACACTTAAAGAGGACATATGGCTCTGAGCAGGAGGGTACAGAGGAGGGCAACAAAGAGATACGAGGGCTAGGGGATTTGACGATGAGGACAGACTTAAGGGATTTCTGCCTGTTTTCACTGGAGGAGAGGAGAGACAGGGGGACATGATTGAGGTCTTGGCACCTCAAGGGAATAAATAGGGTAAACATGGAGGCGATCTTTAGACTAAAGCAGGAGGCATCACCAGAGGGCATGGTTTGAAGTTGGAAGGTGGAAGGGTAAGGGAGAAAAGAGGAGGAGGTTTTTCACTGAGCGGTGGTGGACCCTTGGAATGCACTGCCTGGTGAGCTAGTTCAGAGATCCACAGTGGAGGCTTCAAGAGAGGATGGGACAGACACAGAAAGTGGATGTATCAGATGATGTCCTGTCCCAGGGGGTGGGGATGGATGATATGGGTTTCTGGAGCACAAGGGATGGGAGGTCTCGGCACCCAACTAAGGATCTAAAGTTCGAGCAGACTCGATAGACCGAAGGCCTAATCTGCTGGCAAATAGTATGTTAGTATTTTTTATTTATTTTAGCTTTTGTTAACCGGTATGCACTAGACAAATCCTGCCTATTTTCAGGCACGACCCTTGGGAGGGGACAGATGAATGCCAACTGACCTTGAACCAGATTAAGCTGTTGGTGGTATTTTTAGTGAATGAGGGAAATTTGGCCAGGACACCGGGGAAATTCCCCTACTCTTTTCGATAAGTGCCATGGGATCTTTAACATCCACCTGAACTACCACCAATCCAGGGAGATGGGAACTCGGTTTAACGTCTCATCCGAAAGACGGCACCTCAGAAATGCAGCACCCCTCTCATGCTGCATTACAGTGTCAGCACTGGGATATTAACCCAAGTACCAGATGTGGGAACTGAACCCACAGCCCTCTGATCTCCCGGCCTCAGAGGCGAGTGTGCTACCTACTGAGCCACTGACACTGCAAGTATGACATGAGAGGGCATGGACTGAGATTGGAGGGGGGGAAGACTCAGGAGGGAGATGAGGAGAAATTTTTTCACTGAAAGAGTGGTGGACAAATGGAACACCTTACCAGATGAGATGGTGTCCTGTAAGACAGTGGGCAGTTTCAAGAGGGGTTGGGACAGGGTAAGGGTAAAGGATACTGGGAAGGGGGGGTGGGAGGAGCAGCTGCCAGATGAGGTGCTAGCTGCACACCCAAGCAGACTCGATAGACTGTGAGGCCTGTTCCTGCTGGCAATTTCGTATGTTCACATGTTTGCATTTTTAAAATGTATTTGGCAACCATTTGTTTTTCTTAGCAAAACCACATCCAATAGAAGCTGGTAATGATAAGAGTGGCACACTACAGAGGCTGTGGGGCAGCAGTTTTCAGAGACCGTCTGGAGGCAGTGCTGTTGCCCCATCTGCGTGCATCTCTCAGGGTTGAGAAGAGGTCCCTAGACTTCAGACTGAGTTGGCTAGGATTCAGGGGACCTCTTCCCCAGCCAGGGGCCACCAAGTCTGACACCGTTACCCCAGATGATGCCAGGGAGGAGGAACAGCTGGACTATGGTTGGCTCTGGAAGGGTGGGGGCTGGGGGTTAGAGGGACATTCCTCAGATGATACCACTACGCAATTCCTATGCCACTCTGGCAAATGTAGGACTGCCAGGTGGAGGCACCATGGTAGTGGCCTTGGAGGATGTGGGGTTCTTTGGAGCAGAGACCCCAAGAATGGAGGAAGAGAACCTCCAGAGGAAGAGGAAGTAACTTCTGGTTGGGGACTCAGTTGTGAGAGGGACAGATTTGGGAATAGGAAAAGGGGGAGTGAGGTTATGTGCCTATGTGTGCCATCACCCAGAGGGATGGGAAGCAGATCTAGAGGATTGTTAGGGCAGCAGGATGGGAGTCAGAGTCAGATGTCATTATTCACCTGGGGACTAATGACCCAGCTAGGGACAGGGCTGGGATGGTATAAGTGAGTTTAAGGAGATGGGGAGGGGTCTTAGGTAGCATGCTCAGTGGATTTTGGTGAGGTGCTGCCTGTCTACGACAGGAGGTAGGAGAGGGATCTCTGCACCAAGACCTTTAACTCATAGTTGAAGAAATGGTGCAGAGCAGAGGGAATCAGCTACACTGGAGATGGGGATCCATCTGTAGATACAAGGGCCTTTACACGATTAATGGCCTGTATCCATCCAGAAGGGGAAATACACCCACTCTCCACAGGCTGAAGTAGAAAGTAGGGAGAAACCGTGGGGGAATGGAATACCCCATGGTGGAAATTAATAAAAGAAGCAGAGTGAGTGGTAGATATGAAAGGTTGATGGGAATGGAAGCATTTAAAAAGAGGGGAGGAGAAAGGGCAAAATGTAAAGAAGGGGAGTAACAAGCAGAGTAGTAACAACATCTGTAAGGCCATGTGTGCTAATGCTAGAAGTCTAGGAAATAAGATTCTGGACCTAGAGGCCATAATGGCAGAGGCTGACCTGGATATTGTGGTAATTACAGAGTCATAATGCACTGAAAACCATTACTGGGACATGTCCACACCAGGCTATACTCTCTTCAGAAGGGACAAGGTAGGAAGGAGAGAGGGGGGGTGGTACTTGATGTGAGGGAAGGCATAAAAGCAATGGCGATACAGTGGGAGCAGAGGTACTGTGGGTCACCCTAGAGATGGGGAATGGAGCCTCTATTCAAACCGGCATGATCTACAGACCTCCAGCATGGGGGGAAGGGGAGATAAGGTACTGGTGGAAGCTATTAGCAAGATGACAGAAAATGGGGAGGTGCTGCCGGTGGGGGACTTCAATCTGCCAGATGTAGCTTGGAACCTCCCAGCTGTGGCTTTATCTAGAAGCAGTGACATTCTGGACTCTTTGTAGAGGGGCATACCTCAGGCAATTAGTCCATGAGCCCACTCATGATGGGGCAATACTGGACCTGGCACCCACTAACAGGGACAGTGTTGCAGACATCAAGATAGGAGGCCACCTGGGGAACACTGATCACCATATACTGTGGTTCAATTTAAGGATGACTGCAGAACTGAACCACACAATGGCAATGGCTCTGGACTCTAGGAGGGCAGAGATGACCTGGCTGGTTTATGACCTAGGTGGTGTGGAGGAACAGTGGGTGAAATTAAACATAGGAACATAAGAGAGTAGCCAGCAGAAGGAGACCATATGGTCTATCTTGCCTGCTCAATTTGTTGTAGGGATCTGGTTTTACCCTTACACCAGTGTCCCTTGTTCCCCCTCCCCTTCCCCATCTCCCTTTCCCTTTGGCATCCTTGGTCCCATGCCCTCCCTCTGTGTTTGTCCCATGATTTTTGAAGGATCCCACTGTCGTAGCTGCCACCACATCCTCTGGTAGTTCAGTCCATGCTGACACCACCCTTTCTGTGAAGAAGTACATCCTCTGGTGGTGGTGTTTTCTGTCATGTTGAAGAGACCCCCACACTCAACTTTGTTTACTCCTTTCAAGTACTTGAAGGTCTCTATCATATCCCCCCTTTGCCTCCTCTCCTCCAAGGAGTACATCCTCAGGGCTCCCAGCCTCTCTTCATATTACCTTTCTTGCTGTCCCCTGATCATTTTTGTTGCCCTCCTCTGAACCCCTTCCAGCAATTTTATGTCCTTTTTTAGGTACGGGTGCCAATACCTGACTCCATACTCCAAGTGAGGCCTTACTAGTGACCTATAACCTATAAAATAACCCTGCTGTCTACTACTGAATCCCCTTGAGATGCACCCCAGCATCCTATTGGCTTTTGCCACTGCCTTTCTGCACTGAGTGGATTGCTTTAGATCGCTAGTAATTACTACCACTAGGTCCTTTGCCTCCTCAGTCGCAGCTACCTGAACTTTTCCTATGTAGTACTCTGTTCTTGTTTTTTTTGCCTCGATGTGCATCGCTTTGCTCTTTTTGGCATTGAACCCAAGCTGCCATATCCCTAACCATCTCTCCAGTCCTAGCTAGGTCCTCACTTAACTCTTGTATCCCATCCCGAGTATCCACCCTTCCGCAGAGTTTAGTGTCATCAGCGAATAGGTGCATTTTGCCCTGAATGCCATCCTCAGTGTCACTTATAAATATATTAAAAAGTACCAGGCCCAACACTGAACCCTGTGGAACTCGCTGGTGTCTTCCTTTGTACTGGAATCATCCCCACTCCCACTACCACCCTCTGTATCCTGTCTCTCAACCTGTTTTCAACCCATCGTACTAATTTCTCCCCTACCTCAAGCCCACTCAGTTTTGCTATCAGCCTCCTGTGTGGCACTGAATCAAAGGGCTTACTGAAGTCCAGGTAAATTATGTCTATTGCCTGGCCATTGTCCACTGCCTTGGTGACCCAATCAAAGAACTCTACTAAGTTTATTTGACACAATCTGCCCACCACAAACCTGTGCTGCTTATTGTCCTGCAGGCCATTCTCTTCCGGGTGCTTCACCAGACCCTCCTTCAGTATGGTTTCCATGAGTTTACAAACTATCAAGGTCAGGCTGACTGGCCTGTAGTTGCCTGGATCTTCCTTGGCTCCACTTTTGTGGAGTGGTACCACATGTGCTGTTCTCCATTCCTCTGGCACTACTCCTAAATCTAGGAAACTACTGAATAGAACTGTTAGTGGACCTGCCAGTTCCTCAGCCAATTCCTTGAGTACCCTGGGGTGTAACTAATCAAGCCCCGGGGATTTATCCACCCACAGTGCCATCAGTCCCTCCCTCACTTTATCGGTTCCAATGACCACTATTGGATCTACCCCTGCTCCCTCCTTTCTTATTCCTAACTGCTGCATTGGTTCCTCCTTTTGTTTCATAAAGATGGAGCAGAAGCATTCATTTAATGCCTGTGCTTTTGGCCTGTCTTCTACTACTCATTCATCCCCTTTCTTAAGTCTGACAATACTATCCCTCTTTTCTTTTATATAGCTAAATAAGGCTCCCCCCAATCCCCTTCACTATCTGGAGTTCTTATTGCACTTTGGCCTGCTGTACCTCTTTTTTTGCTAACTTGGCCAGCCTTTAGAATTTCTCTTCATCTTCTACCCTAGCTGTTCTTTGCTTCTCCTGTAGGCAACCCTCTTTTCCCTTACTATTATTTTGACCTCCCCATTGAACCAGCTTGGCTGTCTAGCCCCATTTTTCTTCCCTCTAATTTTTATGCAGCTGTGTGTTGCTTTATGAATGGCCCCCTTAATGGTCTTCCATAGACTTTCCACCTCCATTCCCTCAACTAAGCTTCCAAATCCTCCCTAATCATTTCTCTCATTTTATTAAAGTTTGCTTTTTTGAAATCTAGTGCCCTAGTCTTTGTTGGGATGTCTTCCTTGCCCATGTCTATCTTGAACCACAACGTGCTGTGGTCACTTCCACCTAGGGGTTCCTTAATGTCAATTTTCTGTATGTGATCCCTATTAGTGGACACTAGATCCAGGCTTGCCTCCCCTCTGGTTGGACTCGTCACATACTGTTTCATGAAGCCATCCTGTATTGCGTTAAGGATTTCTTGACTTCTGGCACAGGACATGGTGGGAATGTACCAGTCTATTTTGGGCAGGTTAAAGTCCCCTGTCACCACTATGTCCCCCCCCCCCAACTAAGCTTGTCAACTGTGAACATAGTACTTGGTCCATCTCTTTGCCATGGTTTGCACCGGCTCTCTCTAAACGCTAAAAAAACTGTCACCATGACCTTCAGAACGAGTCAGCGGCTATCCCGACTCCCCTCCCTCCCCTCCTTCCACACTCTGGATGGGACAACTCTGGAGGACGTCACTTCCTTCTGCTATCTAGGGGTATGGCTCGACCGTCACCTTACCTTCTCTAACCACATTGATGTAATCATAAAAAAACTGCGCCCCAAGCTAGGTGCCTTGTACAGGATCCGCTCTTGCCTCCCCTTTCCAGTTAGGGGGAAACTAGTGCAGAAGATGATCCTTCCCTCCTTAGACTACTGTGACGTAGTCTACAGCATGGCACCTAAATATCACCTTATCTAAACTAGACCCCCTTTTCAATGCCTTCTGCGTTTCACCCTCAATGCCCCCCCTTTCCCACCACTGTGACCTCTACTGCTCCCTTGCCCTCTCATCTCTCAAAAATCACAGATAACTGCACTGTTCCAAATTTGTCTCAAAATTTTGACTTGGCACCCTCCCCTCCTATCTCTCCACCATACTATTGCCAGCTCCCACCCACCCCATGCCCTCCAGTCCTTTGACATCCCGCTACTTAATATCCCCAGATGAAAGACCTCTGTTGGACAGACAGCCTTCTTGCACCGATTCCCAAAGATCTGAAATGCTCTTCCCCCTCAGATTCACCAGTCTTCCTCCACCCATTCCCTATCAATCGTGCTGGCTAACTACCTCATGGTAAACTGTACCTGCACTCATTAACTCTGGTTGTCCCACCCCTCAAAATTCCCTTTGCCTGACCAGCGGCTATGTTCTACCCTTGGAAGCTGGCTTATATAAAATAAGTTGTGGCTATCTGCCACAGCAAGCTGTTCTCTATGTATGTATACATGTATTTATGTAAGTATGTATGCCTCTGGTACACGCTTTTAACTGACTGTTAACCTATGTGGCAAATTGTTAAATTTTTCTCTATATGTCTGATATTAGCTGTCTGTTAACCTACGTGACAAATTGTTACATTTTCCTCTGTATAGCTGATTAATTGTTATGGTGATAACCTGTGTGTTATCCTTCACTTGTAACCCTTCCCCTCAGGTCTCAACGGGAGATAAGCATCTTTTTGCTCAGTGTGCCTTTCCTGGTGAATCAATTCAATAAATAAATAAATAAAATGGTTAGGCAGTCTCTGTATGACTCCAAACCTGATCTCCCTGCCTGTATTGTTTTGGAGTTGCAGCCATGATGTTTCACTGCTCCCTTTTTCCATCTCTTCTTCCCCGCGCACACTATCCATTCCCTATCCCTGATGTATGCCGCAACCCCCCCCCTTTCCTGCCTCTCTGTCCCTTCTGTATAGCTCATATCCTGGATTGAGAGATCCTAGTCATGGTGTGCTGCGGCACAGGTTTGTATAATGGCCGCTATGTCCACTTCCCCCTCTACTAGGAGGGCTTGCAATGCCTCCATCTTATTTCCAGTGTTACGTGCATTCAGGGATACCAACACCCACCTTTTTCCTGCAGTATCTTTTTTCTTTGGTTTACTTAGGTCCTGGTCTGTCCCCCCCCCCCCCTTCCATCATTGTTATGTTTTTTTTTTTCTTTCTCCCTACCTTTGCTGCCATCCCTGCCTTTGTGAGGGGGGTTATGGTCTCCCCTTTACTGCCCCCCCCTTAGCAGTTTAAACCCAGTTCTCTTGACATGTACCCTCCCAGCCCTTCTTTTAGTGTTTTCCCCCTCCCAGTTAAGGTGTAGGCTATTCTGGCTGTATAAGCCTTTTTGGCCATACATCCCCTTTCCTATAAAACCGTACCCCTCTTTTTGCACCAACCCTCAGCCATTCATTAAATCTGATGATTCTTCTTTTTCTTGCTGCGCTGCCCTAAGGACTGGGACCATTTCAGAAAACACCAGTGAGTTTTTCTGACTCCTAACATGACCTTGATATTTCCCTAAATCTATCCTGTACCACCTCCACTTCTTCCCCAGCTAGGTCATTGGTACCAATGTGCAATACCCAATCAGGTTTCCCTCCTTTCTCCTTCAACAGCTTCTTGACTCTAAGTGCTGTTCTCCCTGCCTCCACTCCTGGCATACAAGCTACTATTATTCTATTATATGGGTCCTCCTTTCTTCCCCATTATATACCTTTTATAATTGAGTCTCCAAAGATTATTATTTTTCTGCTTCTAGAGTGTCCATTCCCCACTTCCTTATCCTCCTTTTTGAAGGTCCTACCTGCTGCTTGATTTCTTCTTGTTCCTGTACCTCAGGTGTTGTGCATGTTTCAGTGTCCTCTCCCATTCCTGTATCTTTGTCCCCATGTGGTCCTTCCCTTTCAGGTTCCTTGCCTTTACTGTGCCTTCTGCCTCCTTACAGGTAGGCAGTTCTTGGTGACCCATGCATTCCTCCTAGTTTCTCCTTCCATTTGTCTTCCCTTTGCTCCTTTTTTTGTGTTTTCCCCTTTATCCATGACTTTTGCCCCTTGATTGATCCTGGGTACCACCTACACCCTTTCCTCTACCTTCCCCTTCTCCTTCCTAGCATCCTGTGGTTTTCCAGCCCCTGATCTTCCTTCTGCTCCTCGACTCCCTTATGCCAGCACCACTTACATATTAGATGTAGGTACCTGAAAGAGTGAACTATCTTGTATTACCCTTATTTCTTTTGTGTTAACTCTTCTCTGCCCCCTTTTTCTTGCTATCTGCCACTGCTCCTTCCTGGCTCTGCTAAATTTATAAATATTATTATGCTGGTTCCTCCTTGGTGCCTGTGCATTTTCCCTTCTGTCGCTCGCTCCCTGTGCCTCAAGTTGTTGTTCAATGGTGACTCAAATCTTTCTCCTGGTTTCCTCTGTTGTTCCTGTCTACTTCTACTTAGCAAGCCCTCTAGCTGCCCAGTAAGCTAAAGTGGGCCATAGAGAGGGCACCAAACCTCTGCATCAAGCAAGTGAGCAAAAGCAAGAGGGAAAAAAAACAGGTTCTCAAAAGAGGTGGCAGAAAAGGAAAGGTCTAAAAGAGTAGCATTCAGAAGGTATAAGAAGATGCAGAGGGACGAGTATAGGGAGGTGTATCGGGGGAAACAGTGGGAAGCAGGGAAAGCAGTTAAGGAGCACAGAGGCACAAACTGAAGAGATAATAGCTGAGGAGGTAACAAAGGGGGACAAGACATTTTTAAGGTATGCAAGCGAAAGGAAGAAGACCAGGGGTGGGACTGTAAGATTAAAAAGGAAAGGGGGGGGGATTGTGCTGAGGGGAGCAGGAAAAACGGACATCCTGAACAAATGCACTTGCTTAGCGTTCACAGAGGGAAGGGAAAGGGATGGGCAACAAAAAGTAACGGAAGCATTGGCAGGAGGGCGGAAGGCTGACACTAGTCCATTTTCAGAGGAGATTGCCCTGAAGGAACTCACTAATCTGAAAGTGGACAAGGCAATGTGGCAAGGTGTGGTGCATCCCAGGGTACTGAGGGAGCTCAGGGAGTTACTGGCTGCACCACTGACAATCCTGTTTAACAGCTCATTGGAAACCGGGACATCCCATTTCACAAAATTGGTAGCAGGGAAGAGGCTGGCAATTATTTATTTATGTATTCATTCATTCATTCATTCATTCATTCATTCAGTTAGTTAGTGAATTTTGTTGGCCAAGTAGGCCCACTGAGATTCAGTCCCCTTTTCAGGAGCAAACCAGGCTTAATTACAAAGAGGCATATCAGAACAGACTTAATACAGACAGACAACAGTGAATTACAGTGTGCTATATACATTCATGACTCAGCAGCACTGTTACATACATTCTGTGTTGATTAGATAATTACAACATAGGGGACTGTGAATGAGCAATCATACACATGAAGGCTGTTTTTTGATTGAAAGGTTTCCATGGTAACAGCAGACCTCAAGAGCACAGCTTGAGAAGTCTCATTACCATGGAAACATCAAGATCGAAAAATAGCCTTGTATGTGAATGGTTGTCCATGCACAATCTTTTATAGTGTATGGGCAACCATTATTCTAATCATGTGTCCCCAAAACATCCCCCAGTACTTAACAGTGACATACTGTGGCACAGTTCTTTCCAGCACCGCTCACTTCCTTGCCAGCTCTCACCATCGAGGCCACCTCATTGAATATGTGTGAAGATGTTCTAAGTTGTCGTGCTGCAGTAGTGACGTACTCAGCACAGCACGATAACAATTTGCCGTCACTACTGCAGTACAACAAATTGATTCCAGTAACCAAATTTCATACACAATTTCATTCCGCCATACACCACAAGTGTCTGAAAGATCATACAAGCTGCTGATTGAGCAGGCCACATACAAAGAGTAGCATCTGTAAACCAAGCACAGACATTTGAAATAGTAAGTCATGTTTAAGGGGAGAAAACATATCAGCAAAGGTAGGTACATTGGTTACACTCCAGTAATAAGGCCTTTAGTCCTTTTTGAAGCCCACAAGGGAGGAGCCATCTTGGAGGGTGGGTGGGAGGCTGTTCCATAAAGACAAGAACAGTAGTGCAAAGGCTCTTTGCCCTGTACTAGACCTCAACCCAGGTACTTCTATGAGTGTACAGTTTGAGGACTGTAGAGTCCTTCTCTAAGATTTGGCAGTCAATACAGCCATCAAACTTGGAGAAGTAGTGCGTTTTATTAATTTAAATGCCCAGTTGAGCAGGGGCTGCTCTAGTCTACCTTCTAGTGTGGGATAGTTTAGTGATTTTAGAACATTGCAATGATACTCACTGGGAGAGGCCCCAGCTGCAAAATAACCAGTTCTGTGGTACAGCATTTTGAGCTTTTGCATTTCAGGGATCTGGACAGCTCTGAGGACTGGGGCACCCTACAACAGGACAAGGAGTAGAGTGCAGTTTACAATTACTAGCTGAGACTCTTTTGTGTGGAAGTTATTGATGCAGTACAGGAACCTAATTTTTTGGCATAGGGATTTTATTAACTGTTCTACATGGGGGTTTGGGGTCAATGCTTGGTCCAGATGTACCCCCAAGTATTTAGTATATTCCAGTACCTCGATAGGAGATCCATGCAGCGTATTAATGGACAGCAAGAGCTGATGGTCAGAATCTATGTGAATGGGTCTAGACAAGATAGCCTTTTTTTTTGTTAGCATTTAGGACAAGGCTGTTAATCATGAACCATGTTTCAAGCTCTCAGAAATCATTTGAAAGCTGAAAATGTATACTGTTTATGTCTCTGAAACTTCCACAAAGTACCACAACATTGGCATAAAGCAATAGGTTTGCCCTGCCATAGTTCCTTAGCATGTCATTAACAAAGAGGGAAAAGAGAAGGGGACCATGGATGGATCCTTGTGGGACACTATCTGTAATTGAACACAGCCCCAGTGGGGCTCCCTTCCACTTTACTAATTGCATCCTGTTAAGTAATCAGAGATTCTCTGATGGGGCAAGTTGTTAAGGCCCAGTTAGTTCAGTTTATTAAGGAGAAGGCTATGACTGACCAGGTCAAAGGCTTTGTGAGGTCTATGAAGACTGCACCTGTCATCTGCCCCTTATCCATGGCTCTTAAAATATCCGTGATCAATCTGACCAAGGCTGTGTCTGTCTGATGGTTCTTTCATAACCCATGTTGTCTGTCAGTCAATAGACCTTGTTGCTCAGCATAGTCTTTAATCTGATTATATACTAATCTGTCCTGGACTTTGGCCAGTGAGCCGAAGAGAGAGAGTTAGGGTGGTAGTTTTCAACAGGTTCCTTATAGTCCAGTCAGTCTAATATCAGTGGTGGGAGACTTAAGATAGTCACTGCTAAATGAAAGAAGTGTGGAATATCTTGAATCCAAAGGGTTACGAGATGGGGGAGGTCACATTAAATGAATCTTGACTTGGTCACCAAGGAATTAGATCAGGGTGGGGTGGGGGACATGGCTTACCTAGATTTCAGTAAGGCCTTCGACACCATTCCCCACAGGAGGCTAGTAAGCAAACTGTACAGCTTAGAAGTGGGTCCAAATATGGTAAACTGAGAAAGAAATTGGTTATGGGATAGGCAGGAGAGGGTGGTAGTAAACAGAGTTCACTCAGAGTAAGGAAGGGTGACCAGCAGGGTGCCTCAGGGATCAGTGCTGGGACTGGTCCACTTTAATGTTTTAGTAAGTGACACTGCAAAGAAACTGAAAGGGAAGGTCTGCCTCTTTGCAGATGACACCAAAATCTGCAGTACGGTGGACACTCTGGTGGAGGGGAGGAACGAGCAGAGATCTGAGAGAACTTGAGGAGTGGTCAAGGGTATGGCAGCTGGATTTCAATATGAAAAAGTGCAAAGTTGTGCAGTTGGGGCACAGAAACTCAGAGGCAGAGTACAAAATGGGAGGAGTGGTACTGACAGTCACCAAGCAGAAAAGAGACCTGGAGGCAATCATATCGGGTGACCTAAAGGTGGCCAGGCAGTGTGACAAAGCAATCAGGAGGGCCAGTGAGGTACTGGAATGCATAGGGCAGAGCATCAGCAGCAGAAAGAAGGAAGTGGTATTGCCTCTATATGGATCCCTAGTAAGACACCACCTAGAGTACTGTGTCGAGTTCTTGAAACAACATCTCTGAAAGGACATACAGTAGACAGGGTAGAGGTGGTCCAGAGGAAGGCAACTAAGATGGCACAGGGTCTGCATTAGAACATTACACGGAGAGACCTAATGACCTAAATATGTTCACCCTGGAAGAGAGGAGGGAGGGAGGGGGGGATATGACAAAGAACTTTACATACCTATCAGGGGTCAATAAGGCAGATGAAGGAAGCATTTTTCAGAAAAAAAAGGTGATCAAGGACAAGGGGGCATTATAAGAAGCTGGAGGAGGTAGATTCAGGAGAGATGCGAAGAAGTACTTCTTGACAGAAAGAGTAGTGGATTCCTGGAACAGTCTTCCAGCAGAGGTGTTGGGGATAAAACCTTGGTGGGGTTCAAGAATGTATAGGATAGACATGAGGGAATCTTGGGAAAAAGGAAGAGAGGTTGGTGAATGGGCCAAAGATCAAGTGAGATCTGTGGTGATACTATAGGCAGGGAAAAATAAGAAGACTAGGTGGGCCAATCGGTCATTATAAGCCAGTAAGTTCTATGTTTCAACCGCAAGACGCAGCAGAATACCTAAGCACAACATGGTCTGCTCCCCCCCCAACCCTGAAATCAACCTTTAATCATGTATGCTCACTGGGGCCTATACACAAATGTGGGTCAGCTATGTACCACAAATCCACAGTGTGTTGGCAACCTTACGTCCCTGAGCTGTGCATCAAGGATCCCACATATCCTCCACAGCATGCATGGGGGGAAGAGGGAGGAGAGGAAATTGTTTATCCAGGAGAAGCACACTTAGCTGAAGCCTGTTTCCAGGTGCAACCTGGGAGCACAAGAAAGTTAAGTGACTTGCTTAGGGTCACACAGTATGCAAGTGGGGGTTGTGGGATTCAAACCCAGGTCACCCTTTCCTTCTGAGTGTGACCCCACTCACACTTGCAGCCATTACTCTCACCTCCCATAATAATGCATATTGTACATTAACTGAAGTCCATCAAGAAAAGCAGCCTGGTGAGGGGAAAAAAGAAAAATCAAGCAAACACAAATATGCACATCTCATCTCATTATGGCTATGTCTATTTTATTTTAGTTTTTTTAATGACTAAAACAGGAGGGGAAGGGAGAAACAGTGGCTCAGAAGTATAAAACTATGGCAGTCACATTAGGACAAAGGTCCTAAGGCAAAACAGAAAATGCCATCAAGTTCCAGCAGGTGGAAAAACTTTTGACAAAAAAATTAATCTGAGCATTTATAATTTTACATATTGGACATGTTTTATTGTTTGTTTTAAATCTTGAACACATTTTTACATTAAAACCCATTTAATAAGCCCAATAATGCACTTGTAACGTGTTCCTCGCAATGCACCCATGACATTCATTGATATAGCATAATGTACACCCTGTTGTATGCTTTTGTTTACATCCACACCAGTGACAAATAATTTAGGTAAATTAATTGTGTTGGTTTTGAATAAATGTTAGAGCTGTGTAGAATTTGGAACTCTGCTCATGAAATTTGTGCAGAATGGTAAATCCGCTACCAAAATGTTTTTCAACATTTTTTTAATTCCACAGAATTCTGAAAACCATTCTATGTAAACTGTGCATAGCATAATCCACAAAATAATATTCTACAGTTTGAGGAAAATTAATCCACAGTTTACATAAACTGCGGAATGTGATTCCACGGTTACCATTCTGCTTTCAGAAATTCTCAATTTTGCTTCTGAAAGAATTAGGTGGAATTTCCAAAATTCTGCAGAATTTGAAAATTCCACATAGCTCTAATACATATTTATTATAAATTAGAACACATTATTCCACTTAGAACATCTGTTATTTCACTTAGAAATACCCATTTAGAATCTGGAAATAGAATGCAGAAAGAAATGGGTCAGATAAAGCATTTACTGTGGAAATCAAGGCAGTTTTAAACAAAAATGAGGCAAAATACTAACAAAACATAAAATCCATTTGGTTTATGCAGTAGGATGACACATGTATGTCCGCAGTAGAGCAGCAAGGCCTTCAATAGTCTTTTTTTTTTTAGTCTTTGGTAACCGGGTAAGGCCCACACTAGGCACAAGTGCCTGTTTTCAGGGGCGACCTGGGAGCACTGGGTGGTTCAGTGACTTGCTCAGAGTCACACAGTATGCAAGTGGAGGTTGTGAGAATCAAACTCAGGTCTGGTCTGCTGGATATATCAAGTTCATTCACACCTCGTTCCTCTAACCTTAACTTTAACCTCTAACCTCCAACAGCTTAATCTGGTTCAAGGTCAGTTGGCATTCATCTGTATCCCCCTCCCCCGGGTCATGCCTGAAAATAGGCAGAATTTGTCTAGTGCACTTACCCGGTCAACAAAAACTAAATAAATAAAACCTCTAGACTATACTGCCAGCCAAATGGTGGCTTTGCCACTCATAAATTATGGGTCTTACCACTCACTAGTGGAGATAAATGTGTTGTTCCTCTGCAACCCTTTATTTATTTCATATTTATCGTGGCAAATTATTATCATCACTGGTGTTGAAAGAATCAAAATCCCAACAAATACAATCACCCAACCCATAAGAATTCACTTATAGTTGGTAATAATATGCCTACTTTCAAAGTTTGTTTTATTTTTTACACTTGTTAGCAGATAAGCAATTTGCCTGAATTCACGTGTGACAAGTATATACAATTACAAGCACAATAAAATACCTTAAATACAGAAAAAATACAAAACACAGTAACTGCCAGTATCAAGTGCAAATATTCCTGTAGTATAATAATTTTTTCAGTCTCAGCATAAAGGTGTGCAGTCTTGGGCAACTGGCAATTCATTGGACAGAGAATTATAAAAAGTTGGAGCTTTGAACGAAATTGATCTTTGCCCAAAAGTGGTTTTGAAAAACGGAATTTGAAAGGTAGCTGTACTCTGCGACCTGGGTCCTTGGAAATGAGCTGCCCTGGGAAAGAGTAAATAGCTTCTGGGAGTAACTCCACTGAGGCTCTATGTAGGAAAACTCCCTTGCGGGAATTCAGCCAATCGTCAAGGGGAAACCGTTCAACTACCTGATAAAAAAGACAGTGTTTAACTGATCTTGGAAGGTCTGAAATAAAAACTACAAATACTGTTGAGCGTAAACCTTACCTGGCCTAAACACTTTCACCAGTTCCCACATAAACTGGTAGCCCATAGATTAATATTGAAAAAAAAAGTAGACTGGCCTAGCAACTTGCAGGACTCAGGAATTTAAAAGTCCTGGATCCTAAATAACAAACTTAGCCTCTGGTGGATAACATTAATAACCAGGCTTGCATTAACCCCCTAATGAAGTCCCCAAATGGGAATTCTGAGGATTTTGCAGCACAAAAATAAAAGCAGTACTTCAGCACTGACCCTGGTTATTAGGTTTGCATAGATATCCTTAGCAGAAAAAAGTATCAGATAATGTTGTACAAAGCCACTCCAGAAATTTCTGACCTCAAGATTTTCTGGTCTGACCCCCCACATTTGAAGCAGAGGGTCAAACTGACTCCCACTTTAATAGTGCTAATGCAGTCCCTGTTAATAAAGTAGGAAGCAGGCTCAAATGACAAGGCACTATCCAATACCACCCCAAGGTACCTATAACTTTCCACATAAGTTTAATAAGTTTTCAAACTAGAACTCAAGAAGGACAGTAACAGAGTGGAGGCAGTGCAGATTAGGGTAGCCAAGATGATCCAGGGGCATCAAGAAAGGGTTCACCCATGCCACGGCGACAGGCATGTTGCCAATGCCAATTACGGTGCAGGCAACATGCCACCAAGCATTATGCCTCCCAGGAGCTACAGAGCCAAAGCACCATCCCAGGAAACAGCCCTGCACCCCCCCCCCCAAAAAAAAAAAAAAAAAATATATATATATATATATATATAAAACCTCCTCTGGGGTGGGCATGCCGTGAAGGGCACAGAAATTGTGTCGGTGCCCAACATGGCATGAATGCAGAGTGATCTAAAATCATGATCGCCCCTATCACTCTTGTCCTTTCTGTGGCAACAACATCAATGCGCTGTAATGCTGTCACTGTGCTGACAGGATACGGCAGGAAAGGACGCACTAAGATAAGTTGGCAGATCTGAACATGCAAATGCCTGAGGCATGATGGGACATGACTGAAACATATAAATACCTCTAGGGGGTAAATGTAGTGGATGGCAGGGAACTGTTCTGACTGAGTGTGAACAAAACACCAGCGGTAACTCCATGAAGCTGGTGGCAGTGCCAGGTTTAAGAGAGATACTAGGAAGTACTTTTTCATGTAGAGGGCAGTGCACTAGCAGATCCAGCTATGTAGTGAAGCAGCCAAAGAAGATGGTGTGCTCAAGCTATGGTGGTGCTCGGAGCAAAAGCAGCTGTCTTACAGGAAAAATCCAGAGAACACTCAGCACTCGTGAATCAGGTTTTCAAAATGCAGTGTGCATAAGTTGATTTGGCAAGGTGCCTAAGACACACTCTAAAGCCCCAGCACTTCAACCCTAGTGCGGGTCTTAGTCAGGGGCAGGTCTGAGGATTACAAACGTGGTTCCATTTTATACAACATGTCTCTAAAGTGACATACACCCAATGTGAAAATTAGTGCTTACATAAATTACAAAAGTTTTACAAAAAGATGATCGACACAACATCACAATAGTGTCATAGGGCTTAAAATAGTAAATCTATTTGTATAGTACCACATTTCTTTGATAACTCTGCTTTTGAGATTGTATCAATTTGTTGCATTCAGCCCAAATATAAATGTCACAAAGGCAACAGAACAAAGATCATTAGCAACACGCAAGATGCAGTTAGCAAATACTTTGGAGCAGAATATCTTATATTTTAAATAAAAAAAATCCTAAAGTTTAAAGGAAATAAGGTTTACAGTTTATGTCAGGATTGAATAAACAAGAGTAACTTCATGTTGTTAAAGTATTTAAGCTAGAAATTGTTACAGAATTATTTTGGTAGAGGAGGTCAAGTTATCAATGAGAGGTCAAATGTCCTAAGATGAATGGGCCGGATTTTCAAAGCCCCAGCGCAAGCTGCGACAATGGCAGCTTGCACCAAGTGTGGTGCACCCGGGACCCTGCGCCCAAATTTCTGTTTCTCAAGGTCCCAGCACCTAAGTCCAGTGGCTTGCAGCAAAGGGGGTGCTGCACCTGACATATGGCATACCCACCCAGAATGCCACAATGGCTGCGGGGAGTCTGCAGCACCCATGGATAGGGGCTGGCAACCAGGCACTGCCCCCCCCAACACCACTGCACCAACGGCACCAGCGCGGTAATACTCCCCGGTACCCTGGTGGGCTAGTGCCTCCCCACCCATCTCAGCACTCCCACCCTCCTCCCATATCCCGATCTGGCAACCAGCACAGCCCTCCACATGCCACCCTGGCCAGCCACCAAATGGTCAGACTGTGCACATACTGTATACAGTACACGCACCAACAGCTCATCCAGCAGCCATCTGTGGTGGCGTATGGAAAGCTGTCCCAGTCACCGGATCAGGATATGGGGAGGGTAGGGAGTGCTGAATGGGTGGGGGGTTGGCAGGATGCACGGACTTGGATGTCGGGACCATGATGGGGTGAGGGGGGACCTCTGGACCACCAGTGGTGGGCCACATGGTGGTACATACAGGATGACCCCCCCCAGGAGCCATCTAAGTCCCCTTAGACCTGCCCCTTGCTGGTCTAAGGGTACTTGGCACGTGGCTCCTGGGGGGTTCTTTCAAATCCCGGATCCAAGGGCTGCGGCAGTCTGGGTCTGCCAAAAGCCCCCAGCACCATGCCACAGCCACTTTTGTGGTGCACGGATGGTGCTAGCACATTTTGGGTAGGTAGCCTGCTGGGTGACAAGGCTGCCTTTCAAATTCCCACTTGGCGCAAGGTGCCCTTGCATCAGACCTGTTTGATGCAAGCCCCTTGCATCAATTGACAGCCTTTGAAAATCTGGCCCAATGTTTCCTTCAACTAAATTGCAGTAAGAGGCCATTTGTTAAAAAAAAAAGCTAAAGTAAGTTCCACTAAGTTCATAATTAATTGGGGAAATGTAGTTGGGGGTATGCAGAATTGTATGTATCCAGATATGAGGTCAGGAAGAAAGTGCATTTCTGTGGAGATGCTAGCCTTACAACTGGTATGGAATTTGCTGAGTAAGTAAATAGTTATACCCAAATATTTACTGGTAGTTATTTTTGGCATATATGGAATTCTTCTGTTCAGGGGGTACGAAGGAGCATTCAATAAGATGTCCTGAGTAAGGAGAGTGGGAAGTAACCTGCCCCAAGTACAGTATAGTGTTGAACATCATCTGTGCTCCATGGGCTTACACAATTTGTAGCTCGCACATCGCAGTGTCCAGACTTAGGAGTTAGGTGGTACTCCTGCGGGTAAGAAAAGAAAAAGATTAGAATTAAAGAGGAGAATGATCAAATATTAAGGCAAGTCAATCACAAATAAGGTGAAACATCAACATCTTCATTAAGTCCCAAAGGCACCACAGTATCCAACATTACGATCCATTTTGTTGGTACCAATGCAGAGGAGTTTCTGCATTCTCATTGATTTGGCTACTATGCTGCCTCACTCAGTCTCCAAATTCAATGCCAGTTTATACAAAAAAGCCTGGTCACATGCAGATGGGGTGTCTGGGTATTGGAACTCGTAATTTCTGCAGGCTTCCTTTAATTGGTCTAGGATTTGGAGACACAGCTACACCTATGTCACACAGGACTGATTGCGACGTATGCAATTTCAAATTCTTAGTAATTTATATTATTCGATAGTTACATTGGTCAAAGTGGGTAGAGTCCAGTCATCTGTATGTGTGAGATATGAGCAGGGAGAAGGTACTACATTTGACATTTTTGGGGATTGCCCTAAAGTAGCCCCACTATGATCGCTTATTGGACAACAGGCTGACCCCTTATTGGGAATTAGAGACCACCTTTTCCCAGAAGTCTGTATTGTAGGGGACTACTCCACAGTGTCAGCACGGGAACTCCGGTACTTTCTGGCTTTAATTGCTTTGTCAGTTAAAAAGTTGGCCCTGCATCAATGGCATGGTTTAATAAGTATATCTTACATAGAGTGGTTGCAGGAGCTACTTGCTAACTTTAGAACTAAACGACTGATTGCCAGTCTACATAAACGACTTCCACAGTTTGACAAAACATGGGGTAAACAGCATACTCTCTACACGTTGCAAACTTGCTCTGGTCTCCCCTAGTACTCATGCATTTTGCTTAAGTTTTAATGGTGCTTCTATTTATTTGTTGTATTTAGTCTCAGTACACTGCTCCATGCCACTCTGCTGTCTGGGGGGAGGGAGTTCTGGGGGACTTCATTGAATGTGTTTGTAGTGTGTTTGTGTTTTTTGGCTGTTATTATTTGTGAAACTTAATAAAGTTTATTTAATTTACAAAAAGATCCATTTTGTTTCTTTCTGAGATAATGTTTTCACTCAGTCACCCTCTCTTGGGTGTTACTCCACATGTTCTAGGATTGTAAACTTGAGGCAATCAGGTACCATTGTGCCTGTGCAACAAGTGTTCATATTCTTTGTTTTGCTGGCCTAGTAGTTCTGCCAATGTAGTAACAAGGACATGTGCACCAGCATATGTAGACTACAAATGGTGTGGTGCACATGGTAAACTTTGCAATTTCAAAGGCCTTTCCATCTGTGGTTAAATGTCCTTTCAGTCTACGCAAACTTGCAGACATTGCATCTCACACATTTATGTAGCCCTTTTGGTTTACTTAACCAGTTACTGTTTCTTGGTGTCTCAACTGTGGATACAAAGTGACTTTTGGTGACTCTGTCACCAGTATTCCTTCCTTTTGGGAATGTTACCTGGATTCTATCAGATACTTCATTTTTTAGAACTGAGTTTGTCAGTAACGGGCCAAAATGTGTGGGTTTTTTTGTTATATAATGCTCCTTCTTACCCCCCCCAACACAAGAATGCCATATATATGCCAAAAAGTAAATATTGGAGTATAACTATTTACTTACTCAGCAAATTTGTAGTTACTCATAGTTATTTTTGGCATATAGGGAATTATTGTGTTCAGGGGTAAGAAGGAGCCCCCCCCCGGTACAGGCACTTGACCCCTGGTTCTTGCACTTCCTCCCTCTCCCCACTGGGTAGTCCCACCCCCTGACCCTCCTTACTGCATGGTCTACTACATCCCCTCCATCAGATTCACAATCCTGCCTTCACTTTCTTCTGGCCTACCCAGTAATCACTTTCCTCCCCATCCCTAACTACACAGCCTCTCCCCCAATCTGGCCCTATACAGGTGCAGCACCCTCCCTACATCTACTGGCACTTTCTATTTGAATCCCTTTCCTTCTCTCCTCCTACCATCTCTTTCCCTGCTCCCCCACTTCCCACCATCTCCATCCTTCTATCTTAGACAATGCCTTCCTCTTAAGAAACACAAAATCACATATGCCCCCACAATGCAAAGCATCATGGGCTGCATATGCAAATCATCACAGAATATTATGCTGGTTCAACTTTAAGCAGAAATGCATGGTGCCGAAAGGTCTCTCACACAGTTTGCAAAGGGTGCCAACAGAAGACATAGACACGTGTTTCGTCCTACCAGGACTCATCAGTACGCCTCATCTGTTTGACATCCCAGTAGAATGAACCAGCTACCCTAAGATGGTCGATCTGGGTTATGTTGTGGTGAACCCAAATAAAACAAAAAACAGTTTAAAAGATAAAGAACTTCTGTGTGCAAGCACTGAGGCAATGGTTACCCCAAAGGGCATTTGGCTGGGAAGTCAAGTTTCAAAGAAATACAAAATCACACATGCCCCCACAATGCAAGGTATCATGGGCTGCATATGCTTGATTGCTTCACCTTTTACTGTATTTTCCCCATGAACTTGGTTTTACTGAAATGGCAACCTTTAGCTTGTTGATATGTTTTCTCTGTACCACTGTGCCTCTGTATTATGGAACAAAACATGTAAGTACTGTCTGTGTATTGTCTGCATGTCCTGACATGGAACCTTTGAAAAAGAGCAAATTGCTCAAAGGTTATTTCCAAATACTTAGATAAATAAAAAATCAATCAATCAATCAATCAAAATCTTTATTTATTCAGGTGAACACCATTGAGCAAGTTAATTTACAAGATGGACCTGAGACACAGGTACAAGTAATAATACAGTCCAGACAGTATACAATATTGGCAATACAGACAATACAAGGAGTGCATAGATACAGTACAAGGAATAAGTAAGGCCTTAGGGGGTGGACGAATATCACAGTGCAGAGAGTAAGGGCCTTTCCGTGACTTGGGGGAGACATGTACTGATGGTGTTTCGGTGGGTCAGTCCTGTCTACTGGTGGGCCTAGCGGGCCAGAGGTACAGGGGAATATTTTTGTAACCCCCAGGTGGTGCTATACTAAGGGTTACTACCCCTGCCTGCCTCAGCTGTGACAGGATGAGGGGCCCAGATCCATTGACGGGTGCCTCCACCCAGAGGTAGTGGTTAGAACAGTCAAGGTTGACTCGGTCACAGCCCTCTGGGTTGCTGCAACCCCCCCTTCCCACTAGTGGCTCACACAGTTTAATTGCAATGTTCTCACCCTGAACATGTACCCCCCGGCTCGAACCACTCAGCGCACTCTGGGGAACCCCTGGAAAGTAAGGTACAGTTATCAAATATTCACTGTGCAGTATATCACCAGTAAAACACAAACCAGCCAGGGTACTTTTGCAAAACAAACAATCTGATTTATTTAAGGGGGGGATAACAAGGACCGGGAGAAATCAGGGTGATTGGCTTACCACTAATATATATATATTTGACTACCCAGGGCTCTGTGCACAGGCCTGACCTTTTAATTACTGTCTATGGGTACCCAAGCCCTAATGGCTAGTTCCTCGATGCAGCTGGTTGGGGCCCTGACACAAATGAGCATTTAATTCCTGAGAGATCAGATGGAGCCAGTAAGCTCAATTAGTACAGTCTGCAATACAACAAAACAACTTTGCCTTTGTTTGTAACCTTTAACAGGGAGCTATCCTGATTCAGTACTCACAACTCCAACAGAGAACCGCTCTTTCACCACTTGCAGGGCTGAGCCTGGGCTGCAAAGGCCTCCTCACACATTTAAATGGAAAACAACAGAGGGGTACCATACCAGGCAGCTGCTTCCAGGATCTGACTGAACTCACAGCTATGCAGGCGTCTCTCTGCAGCTTCAACTTTCCTGACAGACCTAGCGTGATTCAGCAGATTCTCCAGTCCTCTACAGGTTGAGCCTGGTAGGTAGCTGTGCTTGTACACAGCCTCCCCTGAACACATGCCAGTGGATTTAATCCGTGGATCACTGGCAATGAAAACGTCTGCCTCAGGCCTCTCACGCGCTTCCTGCGCTAACACTCAATGGCGCAGAAGCTCAGAGCTCCCTTCTCCTCCACAGTCACAGCGCATCTGCCCCTAACAACATGGGGCAATCCTTACAGCTCGGGCACTACCTGATTCCATTGGCTGGTTTTACATGCCAGTCACTTAATCTGGCCCTCAGTGGTGCAAAAAGTCGCCATGGCCCATAATGCCACTTCCAAAACTACAAGCGGTGCCTCCATTGGTCACCTGGCTCCATTGAGAGTCCTGGTTTCTGGTTGGCTGCTCTTTTACTCCAAATTAGATACCCCCTTGCTCCTATTGGACCCCTCGAACTGTCCTGGTCCAAGATGGAGGGGCACAGCACACAGAGTCCCAGCTGCAAATAAAGGTAGGTTATACAGTTTATGTTTTTCAGTTACACTACATATTCTCCAGCAAACAGCTATATCTTTCAACTAGGCTCCCTCTGCTCTTATAGCAACTGCAGAAACGGAGCAATTAACCAGTAGCCCAGGGCGGGAGTCGAGCATAGAAGCCCCAGTCCCCCTTTACAAACACCAAACTCTGCGAGCAGGCAGCTTTTAAAGAGACAGTACTGGAGGCTTTAAAAGCACTCACAATGCCCATATTTAGCGGCCTTATGCCAGACACCAGATAAGCAGGGAGCCTCTAGGCAGGCTCCAGGAAGGCTTTTAGGAACCCCCATTTGTAGGGGGGTTACACCCTTCCTGGCCTGGAAAGAACTTGGCGTCCACGTCAAGTAGTTACCCTTAAACCACTTTAAGGCACACAGTTCAATTAATATTATATCACACTTTATATTACATGCATTGCTACTGTATTTACAGTTTACTGCAGTTTATGCAATATAATCCACACACGCAACTCTTTGCCCTTTTTTAAATCTGGTCATTAGTTCCTGCCCATGACACCTGGAAAAAAGGGACCCCTCCCTATCAGCTACTTGTGGGTTACCTAAAGCAGGGGCACCACACTCAAAGGGCAATACTAACAGGCTGGAGTTATCCCCCAAGGCTAGCTTAGACAAGGAGCTCGGGGACAAATACACCCCTTTATGGGCCACATTTAAGGGCAGGTCCACAGACTGACCCAGAGACTCATAACTCAACTTGACTACAGGCCATACTTCTCGGCTAGAGCATCTAGGGGTCTCAGAAAACCCTGCTACAGGCCCTGATTCTGATTCAGCCTCATTGGGATTAGTAGGGGGAACCTCCACAGGGGGAAGGGGACCCAGTGCTCATAGTACTTTCGGGGACATGACCCTCTACATCAGGACCCACACTACTTGGCTCAGCTGGGGACTGTTCAGGCACTAGTAAGGAACCATCAGGGCACTCAAAATATTCTTCGGGTTCTGGCATATCACTGGCTTGTTCCCCCACATCACTTCCTTCTTCTGAAAAGTCAGATAGTTCAGCCAGGCCAGACAGTTCAGCCAGGCTCAAGGACCCCATCCCTTCAGCCTGGGGGCCACTCACTGCATCTACTGGGAGCATTGGTTCCAGTGGCAAAAGTTGGGGGCTCAGACAGTCCAGAAAGCCCAACCTCATCTCCAGAGTTAACGAGGGGATTGCCCCAAAACAGTTGGCTCAGTTCATAAGAGGGATAGTATTCAATATTATTCTCATTGTCTTCAGACACAGATTGACTATCATCTTCTTCAGAGGAGTTTAGACAAAGCTCTCTTATTTGGTTTGCTGAAGAATCAAGTAGTCTGGGTTTTTTCTTGGCAGCAGATCTAGTCATAGGCCGGGGGGGGGGTGGTAATTGAGAGGTTCAGCTTCAATCAAGATTTGCCCGATTGGCAGCAGATGATTTCTGTGTATAGTTTTCACATCTTTTGAATTGTTTTCAGGCCACACTTTATATACAGGTAAATCTGCCAGTTTTCCCACAACAATATGAGGGGAGGTGATGCCATCTGTCAGCAATCTTATGTTTGCCATGCAGTCCCAAATTCCTCAATAACACTCTATCCCCCTTCTCTCAGTTCCATTGTTTTCACTTTCTTATCATACCTCTCCTTGTTGGCCAGGTTTCGTTTAGCAGCCATAGTCTGGGCCAGTTGGCAGGCATGGTTCAATTGGGCCTTCAACTTCTGTACATACTGTAAATGATTTTATGCTTGCACCCCCCCCATCAGAGGAACCCCGAAACACACAACCACTGGCAGTCTAGCCTCTCTCCCAAACATCAGCCTGTATGGGGAAAATCCAGTGGCATTACTTTTGGTGCAGTTATAAGCATGAACCAGGGTGCTAATCTGCTGGCTACATCTAGGCCTGTCTTTGGGTTGCAGTGTGCCCAACATATCAAGCAATGTACGGTTAAATCTTTCAGGTTGAGGATCCCCCTGGGGATGGTATGGGGTGGTTCTTGATTTTCTTACTCCCCACAAAGATAGCATTTCTTTAATCAGGCGGCTCTCAAAGTCCCTCCCCTGGTCAGAATGGATCCTCTGGGGGGGCCCCATAGTGGACAAAGAAGTTCTCAACAAGTACTTTAGCCACCGTGGTTGCTTTCTGATCTTTATTAGGAAAAGCCTGTGCATACCGGGTAAAATGATCAGTGACTACCAATATGTTACTGGTGTTTTTTAGATCTGGTTCTAAACTCAGGAAATCAATGCAGACCAGTTCCATAGGGGCCCTAGTGGTGATATTGACCATGGGGGCAGCTCTCTGAGGTAGGGCTTTTCTTTGCAAACAGCGGCCACAGGTCTTGACATACTGCTCTACATCTGCACTCATTTTTGGCCAATAGAATCGAGTCTGTACCAGGTCAAGAGTTCAGTCTATGCCAAGATGCCCCGTGTGATTATGCAGGGACCTCAGGACCAGTTCTCTAAAAGCTGAGGGCAGCACCAGTTGTTGTTTGTCTACCCGGCCCTCCTTATCCACAGTCTCTCTGTATAGTAGTTGGTTAATCAGCTTTAACTTTGGCCCTTCTCTGTATAACAAGGCAGTTCTCAGGCCAGTGGAACGCAATTTGGACACGTCCCTCCTGGCCTGCAAAGTCTCCACAACCGTTTTTATCATGGAGTCTCAGGATTTAACCCATTGGAGACTATCATTGTTAAATTGGGGCAGTGAACTAGTGTCTAATACAGAAAAATGACAGTAAGCAGCAGGTATGCAGTTCTCAGATGGCCCCAAGCAATCCATCATGCAGTCTACAGCATCAGAAGACACCTGTTCCTCCTTGTCAAATTTTTGGCAAAGGGCTCTTATGTCAGGTCCTGACAACCTGACCCAGTCAGTTTGTGGCATAGGCCTCCGAGAGAGAGCGTCCACATCTATATGGTTTAGGTCTACTCTGTACTCAACAGCATAGTCGTAGGTGGCCAACGCAGAGAGCCACCTATGGCCAGTGGCATCCAACTTGGCTGAGGTCTGCACATAGGTCAGAGGATTGTTATCAGTCTTTACCAATATTTTGGCAATGTACAAATAGTCATGAAATTGATCAACAATGGCCCACTTCAGAGCCAGGAACTCTAGTTTGTGCACTGGATAATTTTTTTTCTGAAGGAGTCAGACTTCTGCTGGCAAAAGCTACAGGTCTCAGCCCGTTCAAGTGCTCCTGATATAACACAGCCCCCAATCCTTGTAGACTGGCGTCATTATGGAGAATGTATGGCTTGGCCGGGTCAGCATAGGCCAGTACTGGGGCATGGGTAAGTTCATATATGATGTGATAAAAAGCTTCCTCACACACAGTAGTCCAGCAGTTTCCAAACACATCATTCGGCCGAAAATACTTCTTCTCTGTCTCAGAGTGCACAACTTTCTTATACTTTTTGTGCGTGGGAGGGTACCCCTGAGTAAGGTTGAGGAGGGGGCAGATCACTCGAGAATAATCTTTGACAAACTGCCTGCAATATCCACAAAACCCCAGGAACTATTGCAACTCTTTCAAATTCTTTGGCTGAGGCCAAGTGGTCAAAGCCTCCACTTTGCTGGGGTCAGTCTCTATGCCTTCAGTGGATACTATGTGGCCCACATACTTCACCGAAGTTTGGAAGAATTGGCACTTGTCTATAGATAGCTTGAGACCAAAGTCCTCCAGCCAATCCAGGACCTTGAACAATCGGCATTCATGCTCTTCCAACGAGCGGCCAAACACTATGACATCATCTAAGTAGACCAAGCACTCGAGCAAATTCATGTCCCCCACAGCACGTTCCATCAGGCGTTGAAAAGTAGCTGGGGCACTTGAAATCCCCTGAGGTATCCGGATGAATTCATAGAAACCTAGAGGGCAAATGAATGCAGTCTTCTCTCAGTCCTCTGGGGCCATCAGGATCTGATAGTACCCACTGCGGAGGTCTAACACAGAGAACCACTTACTGCCATTTAAACAATCCAAGGCATGCTGTATGCGTGGCATGGTATACTGATTGGGAATGGTCCGCCGATTCAAGGTACGGTAATCTACACACATCTGAACTGCCCCATTCTTGTTTCTCACTACTACAATAGGGGAAGCATAGGGGCTCCTGGACTCTTGTATCACACCAGCAGTGAGCATCTCTTGCAAATGCCACCTCACATCGTCTATGTCAGCCGGGGCCAGACGCCGAGATCTCTCTCTAAAAGGCCTGTCATCATGCAGCCGGATGTGGTGCTCAGCCCCTTGCACACATCCCATGTCCCATTCTTTTAAGGAAAATACCTGGTCTCTGGTGGCTAGCTTCTCACTGATCCTCACTTTCCATTCAGCCGGCAACGGGGAGTCACCGAAATCAAACAAGTTGGGAGTTACTCTGTCATCTTTCCTTGGACCATTGCTATTGTGCAGCACTGCAGTATCTGCACAATGTACACTTGCCAGGGTGCACCCTCTTTTTATATGAATCTCCTTGTCGGACATATTATGAACTTGAACCATCACTCTCTTGACATAAGCATGGGCCCTAGCTGGCAAGATACTGGGTTTGACCAGCAGTTCCTCAGGCAATCTTCCCTCCCCAGGTGCATCCAAAATCAATAACTTATTCTTAACATCTGTTCTCAGTTGGACTTCCCCTTGCAAAATATACTGGGCATTCGGGGCAAGTATCACCGGTGCCAGATCCTTCTTCCATACTACACCCACCGGGCCTTCAGGTTCCTCCTGGCTAACCTTCTTCTGAGCTTCAGAGACCTGTTGGATCACAGCGGGTATTCTTAGGGCTTGCCCGGTCCTAAATGCTTGCTTTTCTGAATGCAATTGGGCTAATCGACCAAACATATGAGTATTTGTCCCAATAAACAGGGGCACTCCATCATACAGTCCAGTGGGGGGGCAGACTAAAACCAAGGTTTCCACCTGTTTGTCCACTCCAGCCACAGAAGTAGGAAATGACAACCAGATCCGAATATACCCCAAATACGGATAAGCCTTGTCACTCAGCCCCCATACATGTAGACCATCCAAGGGTTGTAGTGGCACCTCAGGTAGGTGTGTCTGATACCAGTCCTGAAACATGTTGGTTACCTGAGAGCCACTATCTAATACAGCTTGGGTGGGGATCCCATTTACTTGCACCGGGGCCTCCATCGAGGGTCCGACCACATCAGACCATTCAGGAGGCACAACACTGACAGTTGCTTGGGCATTGGCCCGGGTCACAAAGCCCTTCCTGGGGGGTCGGACGTGGGCCCTGTGATGCCAAGTGATCAGTCTGCTGTTGACCTTCCTTAAATTCTCCGGCAGCTGGCACTCAGGCTGAAAGTCTCCATCCTCCCCACAATGGTAACAAAACTTGGGGTCCCAGGAGTCTCTATTGGGAGGGGAGTACTTTGTCTGCTGGGGGCCCTCCGGGGGGTGAGGGGGTTCCCCCGAGCTAGAACATTGGTTTCTAAATGACTCGGGTTCCCCAGGTCTAACAGGGTGGGTAGTGGACCACCTCAAATCCCTCACCAATTCTCATAAGTTTCTAACCTCGGCCCTCAACTCGCTTTCTACTTTGGGGTCAGAGGAAATGGCACACACCCCCACATCACCTTGAAATTCTGGGGATGCATCAGGCCTCCCTGAGAGGTGGGTCTCCTCAGGGGCACTAGACTCAGTGGTTCGGCTTGGGTTCACAGCTCCCACATAGGGTTCCCACCCCTCCTCATCAGTCTCCACTTCTCTAATCACCCTCATCAATTGACAGTATTCAGGTGGGGCAGCCCGTCTATCATGTAACTTAAGTTTTAACAATATCACACTAGAAAATCTAGCAGACTTCAAAACATGTTCCAACCTGACCTGGTTCAAGACTGTGGCTGTGATCCCTCCTGTTCGATAGGCCTTCTGCAAGGCTTGCTCCACCCTAGTAACAAAGGCGGACAGTTTCTCGTTTCTCCATTGTTTAGCAGACTTGAATTTCCATAACAAGTCTTCCCCAGTCTCTGTACTCCCAAACACTCCCTCCAAAGCAGAAAGATACTCTGCTGCGGTGGCTTCCGGGTTTGTGGCCCGCAAGTACCTAATGGCTTCTAAAGCGGGGCCCCGAAGACTCTCCATCAATCACTTTCTTTTCTCCCTCTCAGAGCATTGCCACCCTGAACTAAGGGGTGGCGTAATCCATCCATGCCTCCAAGTCATCCTCCCTGAGGAAGTGACACTGTGCCAGAAAAAGTTTCAGCCTTCGGTAAGAATCGAGGCTGTATAGGGGAACCACTAAGGGCAGTGGGCCAAAATAGAACTCTTGGGGGGACAGGGAGAGGTACCTGGGGGAACCTGGGGGGTGGCGTCACTAGATAGGTCCAATGCTTGCAGCAACTCCTGGGTAGTCCTCCCTTCCACAGCCAGCAATTTAAGCAGTTTATCTTTGAAACTATTAGTCTGGGGGGACCCCCCGGGAGTGACTGACCCACTCCAAATGTGAACAAGCCTCCACCCCTGTGGGGCACCCTCTGGGTAAATCATGGAGGTACCCTCTCGTGGTCGATGGCCACACTGCACAAAAGTAGTACCTGCAGGGTCTGATCAAGCAGGTCAGCCATACGCCCCTTCACCTCCACCTTGCCCAAACATTTAACACGCTCTGCAGTAGAAATAATGTCAGCTGTCGGTGTTCCCAGAGGCACGTCTAATAGTAACACAATTCTCTGGGAGTCCAGCTCTTCAGCTTCGCCCCACCCCATCAGCTTTTGTACCATTGTCTTAATAAGATCCAACTTAATTTTTGCCATAATATCCCCTTCCGGTTTCCCAGTCAGCTTTTCCATTTTTGCGCACTTTACCCACTTGGCCACTAGGGGACACCAATCCCAGTGGTGCCTCCAAATTGTAACCCCCAGGGGGCGCTATCCTAAGGGTTACTACCCCTGCCTGCCTCAGCTGTGACTGGGTGAGGGGCCCAGATCTGTTGACGAGTGCCTCCACCCCGAGGTAGGGGTTAGAACAGTCAAGGTTGACTCGGTCACAGCCCTCTGAGTTGCTGCAACCCCCCTCTTCCCACTAGTGGCTCACACAGTTTAATTGCAATGTTCTCACCCTGAACACATACCCCCCCAGCTCGAACCACTCAGCGCGCTCTGGGGACCCCCTGAAAAGTAAGGTATAGTTATCAAATATTCACTGTGCAGTATATCACCAGTAAAACACAAACCAGCCAGGGTACTTTTGCAAAACAAACAATCTGATTTATTTAAGGGGGGATAACAAGGACCGGGGGAAATCAGGGTGATTGGCTTACCACTAATATATATATATATATATATATATATATATATATATATATATATATATTTGACTACCCAGGGCTCTGTGCACAGGCCAGAACTTTTAATTACTGTCTATGGGTACCCAAGCCCTAATGGCTAGTTCCTCGATGCAGCTGGTTGGGGCCCTGACACAAATGAGCATTTAATTCCTGAGAGATCAGATGGAGCCAGTAAGCTCAATTAGTACAGTCTGCAATACAACAAAATGACTTTGCCTTTGTTTGTAACCTTTAACAGGGAGCTGCCCTGATTCAGTACTCACAACTCCAACAGAGAACCACTCTTTCACCACTTGCAGGGCTGAGCCTGGGCTGCAAAGGCCTCCTCACACATTTATATGGAAAACAACAGAGGGGTACCATACCAGACAGCTGCTTCCAGGACCCGACTGAACTCACAGCTATGCGGGAGTCTCTCTGCAGCTTCAACTTTCCTGACAGACCGAGCATGATTCAGCAGATTCTCCAGTCCTCTACAGGTTGAGCATGGTAATTTGCTGTGCTTGTACACTGTCTCCTCTGACCGCATGCCGGCGGATTTAATTCGTGGAGCGCTGGCAATGAAAACGTCCGCCTCAGGCCTTTCACACTCTTCCCGCGCGAACACTCAACGGCGCAAAAACTCAGAGCTCCCTTCTCCTCCACAGTCACAGTGCATCTGCCCCTAACAGCATGGGGCAATCCTTACAGCTCGGGCGCTACCCAATTCCATTGACTGGTTTTACATGCCAGTCACTTAATCTGGCCCTCAGTGGTGCGAAAAGGCACCATGGCCCATAATGCCACTTCCAAAACTACAAGCGGTGCCTCCATTGGTCATCTGGCTCCATTGAGAGTCCTGGTTTCTGGTTGGCTGCTCTTTTACTCCAAATTAGATACCCCCTTGCTCCTATTGGACCTCTCGAACTGTCCTGGTCCAAGATGGAGGGGCACAGCACACAGGGTCCCAGCTGCAAATAAAGGCAGGTTATACAGTTTACGTTTTTCAGTTACACTACATATTCTCCAGCAAACAGCTGTATCTTTCAACTAGTCTCCCTCTGCTCTTCTAGCGACTGCAGAAATGAAGCAATTAACCAGTAGCCCAGGGCAGGAGTCAAGCATAGAAGCCCCAGTCCCCCTTTACAAACACCAAACTCTGCGAGCAGGCAGCTCTTAAAGAGGCAGTACTGGAGGCTTTAAAAGCACTCACAACGCCCATATTTAACTGCCTTATGCCGAACACCAGATAAGCAGGGAGCCTCTAAGCAGGCTCCGGGAAGGCTTTTAGGAACTCCATTTGTAGGGGAGTTACATTTTTATTTAAGGGCAGTGAAAGCAATTACAGATTTCTTTAACTAGGTGGTCATATAAGGACTTGAATTAGGATATACTGATTGTGGAGCTAAGCTTAAGGGTTTTTTGTAGGGAAGGTAGTGCAAAGGACATAGCCATTCTTCCGAAGCATGTTTTCAACCTGGGTACCTTCAAGTAGATGAAGGAAGAGCTTCTCAGGACATAAGCTCCAGGTTCGCAGAGTGGGAGACAATCGGAGATATAATGGGGGATGTTTCTTGGTGATAGCTTTAAACGTTCAGAGTAGAGCATTCCTGTTTCTCCTGAAATGGAGGGAGGGCCATCCCACAGCTGCATAGAGAGCACAGTGATGGTGGAAAGAGGTAGGCCAGTAATGAATCTTAATGCCCTGTGGTACAACATATCCAGTTTGGCAAGATGTGGTGCAGGGCAATGGCTATAGAGGAAGTCAGCATAATCAACCAAGGAGAGAAATACGGTTTGAACCAGTCATCATTTGGCATTACTGGTGAGGTAGTTGTTAACCCTATAAAAGAGACCAAGTCTCTGTCTTAATTTCTTTAGGAAGTCTTCAATGTGGTCTGTGAAGCAGAGTCTATGGTCGAGCCATACCCCAAAGTACTTCAACCTGCTAACAAATTCTAGGTTTACAACCAGGATTGTGGTGATCTGTGGGACAGTGCCGGCAGTGGTAGGGTTTGCATCCAGTGGGAAAGGAGAGAACAGGATACCCTTGGTTTTCTTAGTGTTTAGTAACAGTTTTTTCTTAAGGAGTTGGCACTAGAGAATGTTGAATTCCGATTGCAATTCTTTGCAGGCAATTTTGGAAGAGGAGCGATTAAGGTAGAGGACCATGTCATCTGCAAAGAGATGAATATTGGCCTTGGTTATGTTGATATCAATGTTGTTCACATAGATTGCAAACAGTAGTGGGTCCAGGATCGAACCCTGTGGGACCCCTCTTTGCTAAGGTTTGAGGGGGGATAGTTCACCATCTGACTTTACTTGCTGCCATCGATCGGAGAGGTAATCTGCAAACCAGTGAAGGGACAATGGATCCAGTCCTATGACTTTAAGAGAGGAGAGGAGCAAGTCGTGGTTGACAGCGCCAAAGGCCTTGCTCAGGTCTAAGAACACAGCGCAGACAAACTTCTTGTTTTCCAGGTCATGGAGCCAATCATTGGTAACTTTAGCTAGGGCCGTGATGGTGTTGTGCTGTGCCCTAAAGCTGGATTGCATAGGATTTAGGAGGTTCATGGATTCTATGTAGGTTTTTAATTGCTTGTTTACAACTTTTTCCAGAAGTTTGGACAGTGTAGGAAGTAAAGAAATAGGTCTGTAATTGTTTAGGTCACAAGGGTCCCCAGATTTGAACAAGGGGATAACATGAACTGTTTTCCATACAGATGGGAGGGTACCGTGGGACAGAGAAAGATTAAATAGATGAGTAATAGGTGCAGACAGGACGTGGAAGGCAACTTTTAGGAAGTAGGGTTCCAGAGAGTCAACACCTGTGCTTTTCTTAATGTCCATACCAGTTTTAAGGGTTGCATCTCCATAGAAATGCTCTTTCTTCCTTACCTCCCATTGACAAATTGACCTCCTTCACTAAAAGAAGCCTTTAAAAATTTCTGGCTTAAATACTTTAACAACATGAAGGTACTCTTGTTTAGTCATATCGTGACTTAAACCTTAAACCTTATTTTCTTTAAACTTTAGGATTTTTTAATTTAAAATATAAGATATTCTGCTCCAAAGTATTTGCTAACTGCATCTTGTGTGTTGCTAACGATCTTTGTTCTGTTGCCTTTGTGTCATTTATATTTGGGCTGAATGAAACAAATTGATACAATCTCAGAAGCAGAGTTATCAATAAATATGGTACTATACCAATAAATTTACTATGTTAGGCCCTATAACAGTATTGTGATGTTGTGTCAATCATGTTTTTTGTAAAACTTTTGTACATTTATGTAAGCACTTATTTCCACATTAGCTGTATGTCACATTAATGAAATTTTGTATAAAACTGAAACACATTTGTAATCCTCAGACTCCCCCCTGAGGAAGACCCAAACTAGGGTTGAAGCACTGGGGCATTAGGGTGTGTGCCAGGCACCTTGCCAAATAAACTTATCCACATTGCATTTTGAAAACCTGATTCACGAATGTAGTGAAATAGCACCCACTACCCCCTCAGGCCATCCTTTATCCACATCTGAGCTTTAATGGGGCACAGTTTACATTTTTTTGAGAAATTGCTACCCCCTTAAAATTGCTATCCCTTTTAAAGAATTCTAGATCTGCCCCTGGGGTGGTGGACAGATGGAATAGGCTACTGGAGGGGATGACCTATGCAAAATCAGTGAGGGCAATCAAAGGAGGGTGAGACAGATACAAGGGCTTGGTAAAGACCATACTAGAAAGGGATGGGGTGAGGGGAATTTAAAGAGCTCTAAAGCCTCATTTTACATTACTATCTTTGCAGTGCTTCAACTCATGTGCTCCGGTTGATGTGCTGCAAAGCTGGCTTTGTGGACACTCACCACATTGCCATAAGTGTGGGACCACTCCAGATTTTAAACCGACAGAAAAGTGGGGATGTGTACTGGATTGAGCGCATTACCCCACAGTGTAAATGACATATGCGTTCGATCCACTGCAATCCTCTATCTGTCAGATGAAGATGTCATTTTTGGGAACTCTGACCCCTTGTCTGGGGACACTCCCCTCAATGTGATCTGCATTGCATCAGGGTCGGGAGTGTAAACAGAGAAACTTCAGAATCAAGTCACAGTGCAGTGGGAAGGCAGCAGAGTTTTTTGAAGCACTGCTGCTGTGTAAACAAGGTTTAAGACTGTCTCATTCAACACTGTTTAGGAAGGAATGGGCAGACACAAAGGGCCAAGTGGCCTTTTTCTGCTGACAGATTCTGTATTTAAAACTGGACTGAAAAAACAAGTATGCTGTTGGGTTCCTTCCATGTACCTTACATCCTAACTAATAGGTCCGCCAAACTGCATTTGTAAAACAAGCATTATTCATAGTTTTACCCTCCCCCTTTCCCAAATGATTCTTGACACAAACAGATGCAAAAGGAGGACAGAGATGCTAGCTCACCCCTCTTTTATGATCTGTCAGTGGAAGTCGAAGTGCAACACTCAAGGTAAAGCATAGAAGCCCATTAAAACAGGCCATCTAGCTTCTGTTTTGGACAACTGGTGGACAAGAAAACACATGCACTATGGGGGTGGGCTCTCCCTAGTTGCCATGTCCATTAGTTGCCAAAAAAAAAAAGCAAAATGGCCTGTTTCAATGGGCTCCTATTCCTTAAGTGCTGCACTTACCCAGATATGTAATGAGAGTTTCAGAGCTAGTATCTCCGACTCCATTTTTCATCTTGCTACATTGGAGTTAAGACAGCAGAGAGTACGTTTTATACTTTGAATTAACAATTTCTACTGCTCATTATTAAACAGTGTTACTGTTCTCTTTGTTAAGCTCGGAGGTACAATGTAGGACTCAGCCTAACTACTATATATTCATTGCTATAAGAGCTTTAGTGGCGCTCGAATAGTGTCCAACTAAGTTAAATACCATTGGACAGTGGGAAAAATGTTAGGGTTTAGGTAAGGTAAGGTAAAATTTATTTATATAAGGCACCCTTCCTGACCTCAGGGCGCTTTTACAAAATGTTCAACATAATAAATTTAAAATCCGTAATAATTAAAACACATTTAAACATCTTTAAACATCACAGACATTATGTTTCCAGGAATGCGTGTTCAAATAAAAAAGTTTTCAAGTTTTTTTTAAACCCTTCTACAGTCAGACTATCACATATCTGATGACGTAGACAATTCCACAGGGTAGGTGCATAAAGGCAAAAGTTCTTCCACCAGATGTTTTCAGAGTTACCCTGGGAATCTCTAGCAATCCCTCATTGGAGGATCGAGAGGGAGTGGGAGGGACAGTAAGAAAACAGGAGTTCTTTCAGGTAGTGGGGTCCCAACCCATGTAACGGCCTTATAGGTCATCAACGCGACCTTGAAGGTGGTCCACCACTGTACAGGCATCCAGTGCAGTTCACACAGCACAGGTGTTATATGACTGGATCTAGGATTTCAAGTCAACAACCTGGCCGCCGCATTCTGCACCAGCTGCAAGTGGCGGTTATCCACCCCCAGCAGCCGTAGATAGAGGGCACTGCAGTAATCAAGATGACTAGTAACTAAGGCGTGGACCATGATAGAAAGAACTTCAAGTGGGACCAGGTGTTTCACCCATGCTATATTCCTTAGATGGAAGAAGGAAGATTTGACTAGAGCCGACACATGTGCCCTCAGGGTCAGGCCCTCATCAAACATAACACCAAGGTTACGCACCTGGCCAGAGGCCATAAGCGGGGCCTCCCCCCAGAAATAAACCTGAGGGTTTCCCTGCCCATGAACCTAACATCCTCACCCCTGTGTCCACCACCAATACCTCTGCTTTACTTGAGTTCAACCTAAGCCAACTGGTACTCATCCAGTCCTGTATCTCCAGCAGGCAGTTGTTAAACACTGTGATTGAATTAGACTCCGTCCTGGGCACAAAAGACATGTAGAGCTGAGAATCATCAGCATAGCAATGAAAACTCAGCCCGTACCATCTTATAATGTCCCCCAGTGGGAGCATATACACCACAAATAACATGGGGCACAACACCAAATCCTGTGGCACCCCACAGGGCAGGAAGTGAGAGGCCAAGGAATAAATCCCTGACACTACTCTCGGAGTTCTGCCCTCAAGGAAAGATTGAAACCAACTGTGGATCATCCCTCTTAGTTCACAGAAAAACCACAGGCGCTCGAGCAACACTCCATGATCTACGGTGTCAAATGCTGCTGAGAAATCAAGGATAACCAAGATGGAATGAGCTCTCTGATCTCTCGCCATCAGGAGATTATTTAGTACCCGTACAAGAGCTGTCTCAGTGCTATGCCGTTTCCTGAAGCCAGACTGGAGAGGGTCATAGAAATTGTGGCTGGTTAAGTGATCCTCCAGCTACAAAGTGACCACCTTCTCGATAACCTTCCCTAAAAAGAGAAGGTTCAAGACCGGTCTGTAGTTTGCTGTGCAGTCGGGATCAAAGGTTTTTTTCAGAAGGGGGCAAACTACTGCCTCCTTTAAGGGGCCTGGAAATATCCCTCTCTCCAATGAAGCCACTACTATCCCAGTCAGGATTGGGCCAATGACCTCTACACACCCCACTAGTATGCGAGTAGGGCCCAGATCCAGAATACAGTAGGTTGGACGCAAAGTCTGGACAATCCTCACTATATCAATGACTGCCGGTCAGCTAAAGGTGAACCAAGTCAACTGGGCATTAGTACCACTCGGTTGATTGATGCAAGACACAATGGGGCCGCACTGGCTGATCTCATCCCTGATGGTAGACACCTTATCAGCAAAGAACAGCGCAAAATCCTCACACTGTAACTGTGACAATGCTCGACCAGCATGAAGACAGGCTGGATTGCACAGTCTGTCCACAGTCCGGAAGAGCTGGGCCAGTCTATTTCTCGCTGCAACAATTTCCCTGGACAGGAGCGCTGCCTTCTTATGGGAAATTGCTGATTGGTAGATCTTGTAATAATCCAACAATCTAAGCTTGTCCACCTCCAGGCGAGTTTTCTGCCAGCATCTCTCCAATCTTTGACCCTGTCTCTTTAATCCAAGGATCTCCCCAATAAACCATGGAGCCCCCAGGTGAAGAGTACAGGGGTGAACACGAGTTGGAGCAATGACATCCAAGAACAGATCCGGCAACCTTGGAACCCATCCATAGATCCGATGGATTCAATTACAATACTTGGATCTGTAGGATCTGATGGTCAGATCAATGGATCTGATTGTGGGAACCATGGATCTAATGGTCAGAACCATGATCCAACCTGCGGCTATAACCTCATATTAAAGGATCTGACTGAGGATCCAAAGAATCTGACCTCAGAAAAGGTGAAGATCGGTTTAACAATGCAGCAATTGATAAGGGGATCATGCCAGTATTTGTTGAAACTATTCAGTAATATGGAAAACAGATCAAGAGTGACTGGGCAAGGAGGAGGGAAGGTGGGGTTATACTATAACCTCACCCCTCCCCCCAACTCTCCCCTGTTGCATATTGCCTTTGTTAATACCAGCATGTGCTCAGCTGTATCAATGTAATTGCAACTAAATTGTATCAATGTAATTGCAACTAAATTTGTAAAAATGTATAAAACCACTCTGTGTATCTCTAAGGATGTGACTTTTATGCTGTGACCTAAATTTGTTCTGTCTGTCCTCTATATGACAAGGTACCTTTGGAAATGAGCCTCTGGCTCAAAGGTTGTAAACTGATGTATAAATAAATAAAAAATATGTTTTGTTTTGTTTTATTTTTAACCAGCAGGTGGTCTGGACACAGCCCTTTTTCAGCTACACCTGACACTTATTATAAAACATACATTATACAATGTCAAGCAACATTTAGAATACATTACTCACAAACGCATTTGCATTACAAACATATGTGATGGAGGGAATCATGGCCATGGAGGTACGGGGCACCTAGAGGGAAAAGACGTACTGGAGGTACTGTGGTTCATTCTGGAGACAGGCTCTGCAGCTGCTATCCATTTCAGAGTAGTGTACAGACATCCAGCACAAGGAGAGGAGTTGGATAAGGCACTTGGGGAAGCTATCAACAGAATGGCGAGTAAAGAGGAGGTGCTGCTAGTTGGCGATTTCAGTCTATCAGATGTGGAGTGGTCTTCCAACCGTGACTCTGCAAGGAGTTGATCCATCCTTGACTCCCTACAAGGGGCTTTTCTCAGTCAGCTAGTCAAAGAACCCAACAGGGATGTGGCCATGCTGGATCTGGTGCTTACAAACAGGGACAGCATTGCAGGCATCACAGTGGGCAGCACCCTAAGTACCAGTGATCGCCGTACAGTGCGGTTTAACATAAAGACAGGAGCAGAGGCAAATCACATGAGAATGAGGGTCCTGGACTTTAGGAGGATGGATTTTAAAGAAATAGAGGACTGCTTCAGAAACTGCCTCATGGGGGATGGAGAATGCCAGGAAGGGGGTAAAGGCACAGTGGGGAATAATAGGATAGGGCATAATTAAGACAACCAGCCTTTGTGTGAAGAAAGTGAGTAAAAGCAGAAGGAAAAAAAGACCATTATGGTACTCTAGGAGAGTGGCCAAGATAGAGAACGGAAAAGGGTGGCATTCAGCAGGTATAATGAAACGTAGCAGAAGAAAGACAAGGGGAAATACCAATCTACTGTTCCCCAAGACTGGCTAAAGGCTAATGTAACAGCAATCTTCAAAAAAGGTGGTAGAGCCAATCCTGCAAATTATCGCCCTATCAGCCTAACCTCTGTACCTTGCAAGTTACTAGAAAAAATAATTAAGAATCTTCTAGAAACAGAACTACAATCACTTAACATAAATGATAGTACACAACATGGCTTTAAGCAGGGATATTCCTGCACCTCAAATCTTATAGCTTTTTATGACAAAATAAATCAAGGATTAGACTCGAATATACCAATGGATGTAGTCCGCTTGGGCCAGGATATTCAAAGGGGTGCAACCCCACATTGCACCATGGCGGGATATTGAAAAGGCTATCCAGTGCAGTGCAACTCCCGATGTGCCAGGATGTAATGTAATCCTATGTGGCGCAGATTCATGGGGTGTGCCCATGCATATGTAGCACATCCCAATATTCAGCCCGGAATGTGCGGTGCATATGCTGGCGCAACCCCTACATGCAGTGCACACTGGTGCTCAAAGTTGAGCTGTAAAATATAGGAGCAAAAGCAGCAGGTAAGTGGCTGTATTGCAAGGCGTATCATAACAGCCGCCAGCCGTGGGTGGCCACCCGCCCAGCACGAACACTGTACAAAAGCACCCAGACCCCCTGATAGTCTAGTGGACACCCCTCCCACCCAGTATGCCTGATCATGGGCTTCTGTAATAATGAACTAACCCCTGGTGGTCTAGCAGTCCCCCCACTGCCCGATCACGGGCATCTGTATTGAAAGAACATTCCCTGGTGGTCTAGCTATCCCACTACTGCCCAATCATGGGCATCAGTAATATAAATACATTCCCTGGTGGACTAGTGGTCTCCCCACTGCACGATTGTGGGCATCAGTAATATAAATACATTCCCTGGTGGTCTAGCATTTCCTCTGCTGCCTGATCATGGGCTGTTGTAAATGCAAAATGTAGCCTGGTGGTCCAGTGGTACCCCCCTCCCCACCCTCCCACAGAGGACCCCTAGCCACCCAGCCCCCATTATTGGCAGGCGACAGCACCCCATCCACATACCACCTGGCCACCCCGAATGACAGAGTACAGTATGATCTGTACGCCTATTGATCCATAGTTCATTCACTTATCTGGTCCTGTGTAGTACAGTATAGTCTGCAAGCTCATTGGTCCACACTGTGGACCAATAGGTGTACAGATCATACTGTGTGCCGTCATTCAGCGGGCAACTGGCTGGTATGCGGGCAGGCTGCTGCTGCCCGCCAATGACGGGGGTGGCTGGGTGACCGGGGGTCCTCTGTGGGAGGGTGGGGAGGGGGTTACCACTGGACCACCAGGCTACATTCTGCATTTGCAACAGCCCATGATTGGGCAGCAGGGGGACCACTAGACCACCAGGGCATGTATTTATATTACTGATGTCCACAATCGGGCAGCAGGGGGACCTCTAGACCACCAGGTAATGTTTATTTAATACAGATGCCCACGATTGGGCAGTGGAGGGAACTGCTAGACCATACATAGATACATAGATATATAGACAGTGTCGGCAGATAAGGGCCTATGGCCCACCCAGTCTGCCCATTTGAGCTTGTAAGTTCAGTTTGTTTTCCTAGAAGTCTGTTGCCCCTTACCCCTGACCTCCAGAATTCCTTTATGCCTATCCCATGCATTCTTAAATCCCGTGATTGTTTCAGCCCCCACCACTTCCTCTGGCAGGGTGTTCCACTTGTCCACCACCCGTTCTGTGAAGAAATTCTTTCTCATGTTTCCTCTAAATCATCCTCCTTCCAACTTCATCCCATGCCCTCTAGTTCTGGAACATCTTTTTCCCTTAAAATAGTGTTTTCCTGCACCCTGTTCCTCCCTGTAAGATACTTGTATGTCTCTATCATATCCCCTCTCTCCCTCCTCTCCTCCAGGGAGTACATGTTCAGTTCCTTCAACCTGTCTTCATAGGACTTGTGATGCAATCCATGCACCATCTTTGTTGCCCTCCTCTGAACCTTCTCTACCCTGTCTATGTCCTTACGTAGGTATGGTCTCTAGAACTGTACACTGTACTCCAGGTGGGGCCTCACTAGTGTCTTGTACAGTGGAATTATGACCTCCCTTTTCCTGCTGGTGATGCCCCTGCCTACACATCCCAGCATCCTATTTGCTTTACCTGCTGCCTTGTCACACTGTTTCCCTACCTTGAGGTCATCAGAGATGACAACCCCAAGATCCCTTTCCTGCTTGGTGCATGCTATATCCTCACCCCCAACTGATATATTGTGCCAGGGTTTTTGTGCCCCATATGCATTATCTTGCACTTCTTTGCATTGAATTTCAACTGCCAAACCCTGACCATTCTTCAAGTTTCTGCAGGTCCTTCTCATTCTGTCTACACCCTCTGGTGTGTCTACTCTGTTACAGAGCTTTGTGTCATCAGCAAACAGTGAAATTCTGCCTTCTAGGTCCTGCGCCATGTCACTGATGAAGATGTTGAATAGGACGGTCCCAGCACTGATCCCTGTGGTACCCCACTGGTCACTCTTCCCTCTGTGGGTGACAGCCATTTACCACCACCCTCTGTGTCCTGCCACCCAGCCAGTTACCTACCCACCACACTACTGTCCTGCCCACACCCATATTCCCCAGTTTGTGTAATAGCCTTCTATGTGGCACAGTGCAAGGCTTTGCTGAAGTCCAGATAGGCCATGTCCACTGCCCTCCCTGATCCACCTCCCTAGTCACCCCAGTCAAAAAATTCAACGAGGTTGGTCTGACATGACCTCCCCCTGGTGAAACCATGCTGCCTTGGGTCCTGTAGTCCATTGACAACCAGATGTTCCACCAATCTCTCCTTCAGTAGTGCTTCCATGATCTTCCCCACTACCGAGGTGAGGCTGACTGGTCTGTAGTTCCCTGCTTCCTCTTTGTTCCCACTTTTGTATAAGGGGACTACATCTGCTGTCCTCCAGTCTTTGGGTACCTCCCCTGTTTCCAGTGATCAGCTAAACAGGATAGCCAGAGGTTCAGCCACCACCTCTCTTAGTTCTTTAAGGACCCTGGGGTGCACCCCATCTGGCCCCATTGCTTTATCAACTCTTATTACTTCCAGTTCCTTCAGGACCCTTTCTCGTGTAAAGGGACTTGTGTCCATTTCTGCACCATTCTCACCCCTTGTACTCCCTTCAGACCCATTACCCTCCTCTTCCTCAGTAGAGACTGAGCAGAAATACCTGTTCAATATGTCAGCTTTACTGTTGTCATCCTCCACGGCCCCCATCCTCCCCCTTCAGTCTCACTATCCCTCCCTTTGTCTTTCTTTTTTCACTTATGTACCTGTAAAAGGTTTTGTCCCCTTTAACCACTGTCTTCTTCTTCCTTCCACTTTTCCATTCCTCCCCTTCCTGTGTCTTTTATTCAATCTTTCTTTCACTACCTCTTTAGGCTCCTGTGGTCTCCTCTTCCTTTCCTCTTCCTAACTTAATACATAATTCTGTTGTTCTTGTAATCCCCAATTTAAATACTGCCCACTGTTCCTCAACCCCTGATTCCTGTCCCATTCCCCTTAATGCCTCTTTCAAGTATCTCCCCATTTTCCCAAAGTCTGTCCCCCTAAAATCCAGGATATGTGTTTTTGTGTGGTTTGGTTCTGCTCTTTCTGTGATTTCAAACCACAATGACTGGTGGTCACTGTTTCCCAGGTGCTCCCCCACTGTTACCCCCATCACACTGTCCCTGTTTGTGAGCACAAGGTCCAGTATTGCCTTCTGCGAGTTGGTTCCATGACCAGTTGCTTGAGGAAGGCACCCTGAAGGGAGTCCAGGATAAATCTGCTCCTAGTTGATGCTGCTGCTGGGATGCTCCAGTCCACGTCTGGAATATTGAAGTCTCCAACCAGTACTACCTCACCCTTGTCTGCCATCCTTTGGATGGCTAGCATCAACTCCTATCTGTTTCTTCCTCCTGGGCTGGTGGTCTATAGACCACACTTGTGGATGGCTGTCCCCATTTTCCTTTCCAGCTTAACCCACAGTATCTCTCCCCATTTTGTTCCTCCTGGATCTCTGTGGCCCTTATGTCATTTTTCACATAGAGTGCCACTCCTCCTCCTTCCTGCCTGCTCTGTCTCTTCTGAATATGTTGTAGCCAGGTATGGCCATCTCCCAGTCATGGTTATCATTACACCAGGTTTCAGTGATGGCCACAATGTCAGGTCTGACTGCACCATGACAGCCTCAGATCTTCCATCTTGTTGCTAAGGCTCCTGGCATTTGCACATGGCTTTCCATGATTTGACCTCCCTAGACTGTTTCACTGTTCTACTCCAGCCCCTTCCTTGGTTGTCATTTATCCCTGGTTCTCCTTGCTGTCTGCCCTTCTGCTGAATTTTGCCCCTTTTCTACTTATCCACCTCTTGGGCACTGATCTCCATCTTTTGCACACTGCTTTGCAGAGATAGCCACTCCTCTGGTTCACTGGTGCCACTGCTAGCTGTGGGGGGTGAGCAAGTAGGTACCCTCCTTACTGGCCAGGTTTTGATCTTTATATACTGCTGCCCGTGATCTGGCATATGGGAGGGTGGAGCTACACTAGCCCACCAGGGAGCCAACCCCCAACAACAGCAGCCTGGCAGGGTGCCAGGCACATTTCACCAGGGCGCCCAGTGCAACGCATGCAAATGGGGCCATAATGACATGCAAATGGCCCCATTTGTACCTTGCATAGATTATGGCCTCATTTGCATGCCTCCAGCTGAATATTGCAGGTGATGCACCTAGTGCAACAGTACTTGCGCTGACACATCCCTGTGCTCCCTCTCTGTGGCTTGCGCTGCTATAGTGCCACTGACCATGTGCAGTATGTGCACTGACCATGCCATATTCAATGGTGCTGAGCCATGGCACATCACCATTGAATATCGCCTGGTCCTGACCCCGGCGCAGCCAAGTTGCACTGCACCCAGGCTTGCACCACTGCCTGGCACAGTCTGAATATCTGGTCCTTGGACTACAGTAAAGCCTTTGATCGAGTCTCACACACCAAATTAATAAATACATTTCTATATTTAGGTCTCCCTACCAGCTTAGTCATTTGGGTCAACAGTTGGCTGACCAACAGAACGCAGCAGGTCAGAATTAATGGCGTACTGTCAGATGGGGGGAAGTGTCCAGTGGAGTCCCTCAAGGCTTGGTTCTTGGGCCAACCTTATTCAACCTGTGTATCTCTGACGTGCAAATAAACTCCATTAATACACTTTCCAAATTTGCTGACGTCACAAAGTAGGTGGCAGGAAGGACTCTGCTTATCATATTTTTCAATTAAAAAATGACCTAGCGGAGATCAACGAATGGGCCATTACAAATTAAATGGAGTTTAATATTGACAAATGCACAGCACTTCATTTTGGTAGTAATAACCCAATGCAATCTTATACACTTAAAGGTACCACACTAAAAGTTTCAAGTAGTGAAAAAGATCTTGGTATCATAATTAATAACAAACTTAATTCTACTGACCATTGTAGTAAGTTAGCAAAAAATTCAAATGCATTAGTAAGTTGAATTAACCGTACATTTATTACAAAAACTGAAGAATGTATAATTCCTATATACAGAACTTATGTCAGACCATTCTGTGACTGTGGATCACCTTTTTGGAGCCCTCACTTAAGAAGAGACATAGACAGAGTGGAACAAATACAGAGAAGAGCTACCAGAATGATCCCACATCTATCACACACAGATTACCAAAGCAGACTCCCAGAAGTTCAATCTACAGTCCTTACAACTAAGGTGTAGTAGAGGAGATCTGTTATTTCTTTACAAACTACTACAAACACCATCCCTAATGGAGCAATGTGGCTTATATTATTCCAAAAGAAAACTGGTTCCAAGACTATGTGCAAAACAATTAGAAGTTCAACAAGCAAAAACAAACCGAAGGTTAAACTATTTCTCAGTTTGGGTCCCAAAACTGTAGAACGAACTTCCACAAAGCTTGGTAGTCAGCAAAACACTTGAAGCCTTCAAAAAGGGTTTAAACATATGGTTAAACCACAGTCTGATTTGACAGTGTTCCGCAAAACTGTGGGGGGCATTCTCGATGGGCTCACGCCTACTTATGGCCCACAAATATTAAGTAATACCAGGTACCAAGCAGAGGAATCAGGAAAGGTAGTGAGGAAAGCAAAGGCACAGACAGAGAAAAAGGATAGCCAATGGGTTAGCTAATGGGAATAAGACCTTCTTCAGCTACATAAGTGAGAAGAGGAAAGCAAGGGAAGGGACAGTGAGGCTGAGGTGGAAGAGGAAGACTGTGCAAAAAAGGACAGAGAAAAAGCTGCAGGTACTTCTGCTTAGCCTTCACAGTGGAGGGAGTGGGGGATGGACCACTAGGGAGTAGTAGGAGCAGAAGGGGGTAGGTGGACACAAGCCCATTTTCAGAGGAATGAGTCCTGAAGGGTCTTGCAGCACTGAAGGTGGACAAGGCTATGGGACTGAATGGTGTACACCCAGGGGTACTAAAGAGACTCAGGGAGGTGCTAGCTGCTCCACTGACAGCCTTTTTTAACAGTGTATTGGAAACAGATGTGGCTTGGGAGGATTGGAGAAGAGCTGATGTGGTCCCTGTATGTAACAGCAGTAGCAGGGAGGAGGCTAGCAACTATAGGCTGGTCAGTCTTACTTCAGTGATGGGAAAATAAATGAAAACCCTGCTAAATGAAAGACTAGTAGAATATCTTCAATCCAACAGGCTGCAGGATCATAGGCAGCATGGATTCATGGGGGTGGGGATCGTGCCAGATGAATCTGATTGATTTCCTTGAAGGTGATCAGGAAACTAGATCAGAGGAGGGCAGTGGACATGGTCTATCTGGACTTTAGCAAGGCCTTGGACACTGTGCTGCACAGGAGTCTGAAAAATAAATTGGATAGCCTGGGGGGGGGTCAAAAGGGGTAAACTGAGTTAGAAGCTGGTTAACATATAGGGGATAAAGGGTGGTGATTAACAGTACTCACCTTAATGATGACAGAGTGACCAGCAGGGTGCTACAGGACTCAGCACTGGGACCAGTCCTCTTCAATGTTTCATAAGTGACACTGCAGAAGAAATGGAAAGGAAGGTGTGCCTTTTTGCTGATGCTACCAACATCTGCAATAAGGTGGTCATGTAGGAGGGGGTGGAGAGAATGCACAGAGATCTTGTTAAACAAGGAGTGGTCAAGATCGTGATAGTTGGGGTTCAATGCCAGAAAGTACAAAATCATGCATGTAAGAGTGGGTGAGGTACTGACAGTCACTAAGCAGGAAAGGGACCTTGAGGTTATCATATTTGATGACTTCAAGATGGTATGGCAGTGCGCCAAAGCAGGGGTGGGGCTACCAGGATGCTGAGATGCATAGGGAGGGACATCTCCAGCAGGAGGGGGCTGGTGATGTTGCCATGTATCGGTCACTGGTGAGACCATACCTGGAGGACATAGGATGGATGCAGTCCAGAGGAGGGCAACTAAAATTGTGCAGGGTTGCAAAAGAAGACCTACGAGGAGAGACTATGGGATATCAACATGTACACACTGGAAGAGAGGAGAGTGAGAGGTGACATGAGAGAGTCATACACGTACCTCATAGGGGTGAACAGTGTGCAGGAGAGCAGTCTCTTTCAATTGAGAAACAGCACCAGGACCAGGAGGCATGCAATGAAGCTGGAGGGGGAAGTGTAAGAGGGATGTGAGGAAATTCTACTTCACTGAGAGGGTGGTAGACACCTGCTAAAGACTGCCAGCAGAAATAGTGGGGTAAAAATGGGGGGGGGGTCTTCAAGAATATGTGGGATATTAGACAGCGGTATATTGATAAACAGGCATGGAGGAAGGAGAGTTTGCAGAGATTAATTAGACAGACAGGGAAAATCTGGGCAGCCTGAGTGGACCAAGCAGTCATTTTCTGCAAACAAATGTAGTGCAACTTGTGACTGACTGAGTACAGTAACAGTGAATATGTCGTGATTATTTCAATCGCAGTATGTATTCGCTGGGTCCAAGCAATGTACTCTATTGTATTTATTTTCTATTTTCTTTTTTTCCTCAGTATAGTTTTTCCTGCTTGGCCTAGCCTTGCCAGTCAGACTTCCTTCTAACTAGAACACTCAGCCATCTACCAGAACAGGAATCCCCTTTGGTGACCGGTCCCTTGCCACATTCCCCTGCCCCCAGTCCTGGTACCTTCACAGATTTCCCCCTAGGGTAGAACCCCAACTTACAGCACTTCAGTATGAATTCCTCTCTTACCAGGCCAGTTCCTGTTCCAACCCTGAGAACCACACCAGAACAGTGAGGACCCCATAAGAGCTGTGGGAGACCAGCGTGGCTTCATTTGCTTTCTGGCTGCCACTGTAGTTTCCCACATTTTTTCTTCCCTCCCCTAGAGTTCACTTGACACACAAAATGCTAGCATGCTGGAAACACCAGGTGTCTATGCAGTCCTGCTACACTGCCACTTGTGGTACCCCCCCCCCCCAGGGTTTCTATACCTTTACAACTCCTTTGCTACTCACACATCAAAGGGATATGCCACCACTGATGAAGTCAAATTTTCAGTGCTTCCAACATGAACAGGAATCACCAAATCAAGGTAGCAGCTGAACTAGACGTGAAATTTGGCTTGTATAGGACTGGTTTGGCCTGTGATTTACTAGTTAAACCATGAACTTCGTGTAAATAAGGACTTTTGTGGAGACTAGCCCAGTGATGACTAAAAATGGCAGTCATTTTTATAACCTTATCCCTCAAATGGCATGTCAACATGGTCAGAGGGCAACAGGCCACTCAATCAGATAACTCTTTCTGAGGCAAGTGCCACAAGGGCTCCTGGACTTGAGACATACTTAAAACAGCAGTGAAACAAACAAGCATTTGTCAATGCCGAATGTTGCTTGCTTCTATGTGCTGTTTAGGTATTTGGAAGTCATTGGAGTGCAAATATTGAAAATTTGCGAACTTACGAGCGTGCGTAGGAACTGCGTAACGCACGCTTGTAAAATAGTCATTGTAAGGAAATTTTTCACAAAATTTTCAACATAGCCATTTTAAGACCTCTGCTCATGAACAGTGTCACTGTGATTTTGTTAATGTGTCCCATATATTGAGTTTGCACACCGACTGCGCCATTGTGTCGCTACATGAAGCGCGGAAACACGCTTTGGGCAGGATGTGAAAATGACAGCTGTACTGCTCATAAGGAGGTGTGGTAAAATGGCAATGTTGAAAATCTGGAGTGAAATATTGAAAATCGCAGTACCTACGAAGGCAGGTGGAACCGTGCAACCACACTGGTGAAAACAGTCATTTTAGGAATTCTTTCACCAAATTTCAACATTGCCATTTTAAGATCTTTGCTCATGAGCAGTGACACTGTGATTTTCTTAATGTGTCCCATACACTGAGTTCGCACACCAACTGTGCCATTGTGCGCTACATGGGCAGAAACATGTTTTGGGCAGGATGTGAAAAATGACAGCTGTACTGCTCATGAGGAGGAGTGGTAAAATGGCAATTTTGAAAATCTGGAGTGAAAATATTGAAATTTAGAACTTACAAGCCTGCGTGGAACTGCGCAACGCATCAGCTAAACAAAACAGTCATTTTTAGAATTTTTCACCAAATTTTCAACATAGTCATTTTAAGACCTCTGCTCATGAACAGTGTCACTGTGATTTTCTTAATTTGTCTCGTGACATTGATTTGCACACATCTCGCCATTCTGCTACAAAGAGCGAAAACACATTTGAGTGAGATGTGAAAATGACAGCTATGTTACTCATAAGAAGGTGTGGTAAAGTGGCAATGTTGAAAATTTGGAGTGAAAATATTGAAATTTCGTGAACTTACGAGCCTCGTGAGACTCTTAACCGCTTAACGCTAAATAAAACAGTCATTTTGGAATTTTTCAGCAAATTTTCAACATGGGTTTTGGGACCCCTTCTCATGAATGATGTCACTGTCATGGTGGTATTCAGGCCCAAAGGGTGATTTCGCAGTCACTGCACAGTCACTGCGCGAAATCGCCAGCGGACCCGAACACCATGACAGTGTTCATCATTCATGAGAAGGGTCCAAAACCATGTTAAAATTGGTACAAAATTCCCAAAAAACTCCTGAGATATGCAATAAAGTTGAACCCCATCTAGCCCATTATACAGCTTACCAGCATTTCCTCAGTTCGCGGTCGGCTTTGAAGAGTGCAGAGCGTGTTCCTGGTATACTGAAGATCATCAAGCCGGAGTCTGGAGGTAAGTATGGGGTGGCTGGGTGCACAGTGGGTGGGTGCGGGTTGTGGGAGGGTGCGAGGAGGCAGCTGCGGGACCGTTTTGTTTTATAGGTTTAAAAAAAGCGTCGTGGGACGTTGCCACGCTGGGGTGGGCTCCCAGCGTGGCACAATGATTCGGGGGCCATTCAGCCGACAGGGGATTGGGCACCCGTCGGATAAGGACTGATTGCCACGCTGGGGTGGGCTCCCAGCGTGGCACCAACTACTGGGGGGCGACGCAGCTCAGCCGACGGGATTGGGCACCCGTCGGCTACAGTACGCGAGGGCACGACGCCTGCATGTGGGGAGAAGCTACGCTTATCGCTGCTCACTGAAGCATAGCTCCCCTTCAACTGTGAGGTTACTGCATTTTGGAGCGGTCACAGACAGCTCCAAAATGCATTGGCTTACAGGGGCCGCGCCTGCCAGCTCACTGACTGAATTGGAGGAGGAGGTGACACACCTCCGAAATCTCCGATGATGGCACTATGTTTCTTGCACATGCGTGCAAGCAACATAAAAATGAGTTTCCAAAAAAGCTAGTTTCAGCTACAATTAAGAAAAATGTTAGCATACCTATCAAATGTACTTGTCTAGGTAACTCCTATGCTGTGCACCTTGAAACATTTTTAATTTTTCTGTCCTAACCCTCCCTTGCCAAGTCTACAATGTTATTTCTATGGAAAATATGGTGGCCATCTTTTTTTTCTTGAGATAAAACTCAATTAAAATATTTATAAAATACTCAAATGTTGGTGTAATTAGAAAGTTGCACCACCAAATTAAACTGGAAGATGCCTGGAATCATTTATAGTGGAAAAAAGGTAGGGTCAAATATTTGCTCATCTTCATTGCACTGCTGCTTTAATTAATTCAGGCATCTTTTCTACCACAATCGCCTGTCGAATGACAGACCTTCAGGACAGTACCAGCCATTACTGACAGCTCAGCCAGCCAACCAGAGCTACTCTTTCCCCTGTGAACAGCAGGGACTATTCTGCACCCAGGGCAGATCTGCGTGAGATGTTGAGCAAGCAGACTGTGACAAGTTGCTATTAGTGGTGCTGCAGAGATAGACTGCACATCTCTTTGGACCCAGGGCTTGCCTTGTAACATACCCTATAAAATAATTGGGAAAGAATTATGAAATTGTACAGTTTTTGCATGTTTTTTTAATTTGTAGTGTTAGTTGTGTTATCCATGTAGCTTATATCGCAAAACATAAAGAAAAGTTAGTCAGTACTAGGCTATGTGGAAGTATCAGTAAATAAAAAAAAATTGGAGCTCATAACTTTAAATATTTGGTATACAGCAGTTCCTGCCAGCATGCAGTACAGTAATGCTGCAGTGTATCACAAAATGATGCACTATACTGCTGCAGACTTTGTTAATCAATAGCAAAGAAGCCCTTTTGTCATGCAGTATTTTGTGACATTTTATTTACTGCAAGTAATTGTGTTACATTGTGGTTGGTTATGCTGTAAATGAAGGATGGACTAATCTAAGATCCGCCGCTGATGCTGCTGGGGTGTTTAGTGGGTGTCCTACCGTGCATATGTGAGTTTGTTGTTTTTCATTGCTATCTATGTATTAAGCTACTTGACAAAATGAAAAGTCATTTTAAGTGTAATTTAAGCAAACTGGACATGTGCCATTTTTTTTAAAGGTGAGGAATCTGTGCGAAAAAAACAGTGCTAAAGGCCAGTGGTATTCTGGGCTGCATAGGGAGGGGAATCATGAGTGGCAGAAGGGAGATGGTGCTGCCACTTTACAGGGCGCTAGAGCACCCCCACCTGAAGTACTGCATACAGGTCTGGAGGTCACACCTTAGGAAAGACATTGATTGGATTAACATGGTGCAGAGGAGAGCCACAAAAATGACTCAGGGTCTGCATCAAGTGGCATATGAGGATAGGCTGAGGGAGCTCAACATGTACTTCCTGGAGTAGAGGAGGACAGGGGGGACATGATTGAGACATTCAAGTATATCTAGGGTATAAAAAAGGTAGGGGTACAGGAGCTCCTTCAGGAGAAGAAAAGCATCAGAACTAGAGGACATGATATGAGGCTCAAGGGTGGGAGATTCAGGAGCAATGTTAGGAAGTTGTTCTTCACTGAGAGGGTGGTCGACCCATGGAGCTGCCTGCCTCGGAAAGTACTGGAGGCCAAAACGGTAAATAGGTTCAAAAATGCTTGGGACAGGCACAAAGGCATCATTTCACAGAAAGGACAGAAGTGTGTGTGTGGGGGGGGTATTTTCCCATATTGGGCAGACTAGATGGATCTTGCAGTCCCCTTCTGCTGTCAGTTTCTATGTTTCTATTATTCTGAGTTCCCTCAGTTACTTTGTATTTCCAGTTCAGTTGGAATCAGCCACTCCCAGAGGTACACCGAGACAGCCATTCCTTCTGACCACACCTGATTTGTGCATTTTAAAAGGGTTGACTTCAGCCTTCCTGAGATGCGCCCTGCTGGCTTGATTGGCTGGGAGCTTACAAGGGGTGTGGCAAACTCCTGAGGATGATGAGTCACTAGGAGTGGTTTAACCGAGTTGGAGGAAGGAATTGAGGAAGTTACTTGCTGCAGCTAAAATAGCTCAGAGGCCTTGTTTTGGAGTCCCCCCCAACCCTTAGGATCATAGCAGCAGCCTTTTCTATACAGATATTCAAGGGAAGTGATTGATGTCCTATCAAAGATAATTTGCAGCCTCTGGGGTATCACGTAACCTCACAATTAGGATTGAAAATTTTGTGGTCAGGATTTTCAAAACATGGTGCAGGGTTTGCATCCAGCCCTGCGCCATGACACTTAAGTTCTGGTGGTACGCCAAACCCTTCCCAGCAGCTGCACTCAATTTTATAATCTTGGGCACAGTTGCAACAGTTTTCATGAGTTAAGGCAGCTTACACGATATATCTGGCGCAAGCACCATACAACAGGCCCCCAGGCCTGTCACATGGTAGACCAGAAAAAGGTAGTCTAGCATGTGGTAATTGCTGCAGGGGATAGAAAATCCCATTAGATCACCACAAGCACCATGCACTGTATCATCGGTGCACTGGGGCCTACGGCAATCTAAGACTTTCTAAAATCTTGCAGACTATGTTTTAGGTACCTGGTGCCTCCTTCCTGGCTGGATAGTCACTGGAGATCTTGTAATGGGACTGACCAGTTAATTTGGCCAGGGACCTTTTGCCTTGCAGGGGCTCATGGGGTTTGAGGGAGAGACAGCAAGTCTCAAAGTAATTGTGGTCCCCCAGTGAGAAATGGATGGCCCTCTGTGCCCAATATCTAAATTTTGTGGCACTCCACGACTCCTGATGGAACAGGGACATGAACAGGGACTTGGTGGAGTATGTTGTAAGAGCAAGGGCCCCATTCTGCTGTCATGCATCCACAGGAAGGTGGTTTGATGCCTTTCAAATGCATGGGGACCTAGCCTGGCTATTGTGGACACTTCCTTGGCTGGCAGCATGATGGGGTACTGGGTCTATGGGAAGAAAGTAAGAAGGTTTTCCCACAGCAGCTTTTGAAACCACATGTCACATTACCCCTCAGGTGCCCTTGCTTGTGGCAATGTTAAAAGCAAGAATAAGGATGACAGCAGAAGTAAACAACACAAGGACAAGGGCCCTGGACTTCAGGAGGGAAAATAAAAAAAAATAAATGGGTGAATGCCTCAGAGATGACCTAGTGAGGGAAATAGCCAGGGTGGGATGGTGGAACAGTGGGCTAAATTAAGGGATGGCATAGTGAAGGTAACAAACTTCTGTGCAAAAGAAGTGAGCCAAAACTGAAGAAAAAGAGACCACTATAATTCCCAAGGGAAGTGGCTGAAAAGGGTAAGGCTAAAAGGGTAGCAGTCAGAAGGTATAAAGAAACACAGAGGGAAGAGGATAGGGAAGTGTACCAGGAGAGGCAGAGGCCAAGGGAAGCAGGGAAAGTAGTGAGGAGCACAAAGGTGCAAACAGAGGAAAGGATAACCAAAGGGGTAACAAAGGGAACAAGACATTTTTTTAGGTACATAGGTGTTGTCGAGGCATAGGTCAGGAAGCATAGGCAAACCAGGAGAAGTTATAAAATCTGCAAGTAGCATTTTATTATTATCAATAACAATTAAATAAAAAAAAATGTTCAGGATGACTCTTTACGAAGGCAGTACAAACAAAGAAACAAAGTCTTTCATCTGATGGTTTCTTTTAAATTTCAAATCTCATATCACTCTCTGTCTCTCTCTCTCTCTAACAAAATATTGCTCTTTTCATATATAATGTTTTCTTCTGGCCATTAATGTCTGCATCCAGAGCTTTTTGAGGTACATCTCCTGTTTCTCACAAAATGTATCAGAACTTTGTCAGTTTCTTTCCTGCAGGTGCAACAAAATAGAAGACTGTGTCCCAGAACTGATCTCCTATTGACAAGCCTACAAATGAGCTTGTGGAGATCAAACTGCATCTCAAGGTTAACCCCCTGAGTCCCAAGCTTTTTTTGCAATCATTGCAGCAATATAACTGCATACATTTGCAAACCAAGGGATCCCAGTTTCACATAAAGATTCACATATACTATTTAACTACAGAGAAGTAAAGGGGGGAAAAATAGAAACAGCACGTGAAAGCAGGGAGATAGTTGGGGGTTCAGAGTGGCCAGTTTCTTAGACACCACAGGAAAATTTGATTGGGCAATCAGATGGGCAAAGGAGAAGAGAAGTGGCAGAAACAGAAGTGGACAGAATACATTCTTGCTTTTAAATGTCTCTGCATAACGAATGGGACAGGATCTTATTCAACCCTGTCACAATAAGAGAGAAGAGGAAGACAAGAGGAGGGTTGTGAGGATAAAAAGGGTAGGGAGTGGACTGTGGAGAGGAGGATCAGGAAAAAGCAGATATCCTGAACAGATACTTCTATTCAGTCTTCACAGTGGAAGGGGATGGGGGACCACATAAAAGCAGTAGGTACAACTGGGGGGAAGGAGGTAGACACAAGTCCTTTTACAGAGACAAGAGTACTGAAAGGACTTGCAAATCTGAAAGTGGACAATGCTATGGGACCAGATCAGGTACACCCAAGGATGCTGAGAGAACTCAGGTAGGAACTGGCTGTACCTCTGACAGCCCTGTTCATCAACTCACTGGAAACAGGAGTGGTTCCAAAGGACTGGAGATGGGTATATGTTGGCCCACTTCATAAAAGCGGTAGCAGGGAGGAGGCTGGCTACTGTAGGCCAGCCAGTCTGACATCAGTGGTGTGGAAGCTAATGGAGTCACTTTGAAGTAAAGGATTGTGACGTATCTTGAATGCAGTAGGTTAAAAGACCCAAAGCAGCATGGAGTCACAGAGGGGAGGGCATGTCAGCTGAACCTGATAGATGGCTTTGACTGGGGGACAAGGAAAATAGATCAGTGTAGGGCAGTGAACATGGCCTACTTAGACTTTAGCAAAGCCTTCGATACTGTAGTACATACAAATATAGTTATCTGCTCACTGCATTATTCTGGATTGTAGGGCTAGGAGTGACAGCCCTACTGTTATTTTGTTTAAAAACTTGCAACTTCACTGTTACTAAAGCCATAATAGTGTAAGCTCCCTTTAGTCCAGGGCCTACTAAAGTTACCTCTCTCCTCCCTTTGGCCCATGTAAGGTTAAGGGGGGGCAGGTGTCTGCCCAGGGCATGGTTTGCCTGCCCCTCCAGTGGATAAAAGGGGAGGTTCTGGAATGATATAGGAGGCTGGCAGAAAACTGTTACAGTTGGGTCAGAGGTTCAATCCCCAGCCCAGGAGTGCAACCTAGGTGCAGCAGTGGAGTGTAACCACTCAGGAGGTTGGTTTGGGAGGTGCCAGAGAGTGCGGTCAGTGGGAAGGGAACCCTGTGAAAGGAGAGGAGCTGCAGCCCAGAGGAAAATGAAAGTGTGACTCACCTTGTGCTCCATGGCACTGGGGTGGATCTGGGGCCTTGTCCAGCAAGTTTGGAGTGAAGATGGTAGGGGTGCTTTGGTGGTGGCAGCACTAAGACATGGCCCAGAGGGGTGGTGGCAGCACCTTTGGGGTCCTATCCATGTGGTACACCATCTGTTATTTGGGTGGCCTGCCAGGAATGAAAGACGATTGGTGCCCCATGCACCACGGCCCATATTGAGCCTGCTCTGGGATGGTGGTGGGTGATCGATGCAATAGGTTGGGAGAGGAAGCAAAGTAGGAAGCCGTCCGAAATGTAAGAGCCCCTGGGTTGGAGGATGGCCAAGTGAAGAGTGTTCTGAGCAGCAATGGGAATGACCTGAGTTTGGGAGCCAGGGAGGAAGCACGGGAAAGGGAGGCCTGGATGTGAGGCCTAGGTGTGCTGCTTAGGTTATGAGCCCCCGGCTCAGTGTATATGAAGCCTATTTATTGGGCCTGCTCCGGCCCCAAGTCTGTGCCGCAGTCTTGTGCTGCATTTGGGAACTGTTAATGCCATCTCTTTGTGCCTATCTCCAGTTGCCTCCAGCCCCTTGGAGCCATTTGGCTTTATTTAAAAAATAAGAATTTTTTATTCTTTTAGAAACATAGAAACATAGAATTTGATGGCAGATAAGGACCGCTTGGCCCACCTAGTCTGCCCATTTTCCTGCCTAACAGATAAGCTGCAGATCCTAGTTAACCAACAGCTTACTTCCTCCTACCCCCCATTAGGACTGCCTTATGTCTGTCCCATGCATTCTTAATTCCCCACTGTACTTGACTCCACGACCTCCTCAGGAGGCTGTTCCATGCATCCACAACCCCTCCATGAAAAATACTTCCTCACATTACCTCTGAGCCGTCCCCCCTCTATCTTCAAATTGTGCCCTTGTTCTTGCACATCTCTTTTTCTGAAAGATGCTACCCTCTTGGACTTCATTGATTCCCTTGAGGTACTTGAAAGTTTCTATCATGTCCCTCTCTCCCTCCTTTCCTCAAGGGTATACATATTAAGCTCCTTTAGTCTTTCTTCATATGTCTTCTGGTGCAGACCCTGCACCATTTTGGTGCCCTCCTCTGGACAGCCTCCACTCTATGTCTTTCATGAGATGGGGTCTCCAGAACTGCACACAGTACTCCAGATGGGGTCTCACCAACTGTCTGTACAGAGGGATAACAACTTCCTGTTTTCTACTATTGATGCCTCTTCCTATGCATCCCAGTATCCCCAGCCTTCCTTACTGCCTTCTCACATTGCTTGCCCACCTTTAGGTCATCTGATATAATTACCCCCAGGTCCCTTTCCATTTTTACTGTTGTCAGTATCTCACCCCTCATTGTGTACTCTTCCCCTGGGTTTTTGTTTCCCATGTGCATTACCTTGCACTTCTTTGCATTGAATCTGAGCTGCCATACATTTGACCATTCCTCCAACCTTGCCAAGTCCCTTCTCATCCTTTCCACTCCATCTTGTGTATCAACCCTGTTGCAGATCTTTGTGTCGTCTGCAAAGAGACATACCTTTCCTTCCAGTTCCTCTGCAATGTCACTTATAAAGACATTAAAAAGGACCGGTCCCAGTACTGAACCCTGTGGTACCCCACTAGTAACCCTCCTTTCTTCACTGTGCACTCCATTTACTACTACCCTTTGTGTCCTGTTGTCTAGCCAATCGTTTATCCAGGCTACCACCTTGGGGTCCACTCCAAGGCTGGCTAACTTGTGTATTAATCTTTTGTGTGGGACTGTATCAAATGCCTTGCTAAAATCTAGGTAGGCCATGTCCACAGCCCCTCCCTGGTCTACTACTTTGGTCACCCAGTCAAAGAAATCTATTAGATTCGTCTGACACAACCTTCCCATCGTGAATCCATGCTGCCTTGGGTCCTGTGCCCCACTGGCCTCTAGGTACTCAACAATTCTTTCCTTCAGAAGTGATTCCATCATTTTCCCTACCACTGAGGTCAAACTAACTGGTCTGTAGTTTCCTGCCTCTGTCCTGCTCCCACTTTTGTGAAGAGGAATCACATCTGCCCTCCTCCAGTCCTCAGGTACCAACCCATCTTCCCATGATTTGTTAAAGAGAGTAGTCAGCGGTGTCACTAGTTCTTCCCTTAGTTCTTTTAGAATTCTTGGGTGAATCCCATCAGGCCCCATTGCTTTGTCCACCTTCAATTTTATTAGTTCTTTCAGAACCCTTTCTTCTGTAAATGGTCTGGTATCGACCCCCATCTTCAGAGTGTTTCTTTTGTTTGATTTAGGTACCTCCCCCTCCTCTTCCTTTGTGAATACTGAGCAGAAATATTCGTTCAGTATCCCTACTTTTTCACTGTCCCCCTCTACCCACATTCCCTTCCCTTTATTAAGCCTCAGTATCCCTCCTTTGGTCTTTCTTCACTCCCTAATGTACCTATAAAAGGTCTTATCCCCCTTCTTAACAGAATTGGCTATCCTATCCTCGGTTTGGGCCTTTACTATTCTGACTGCCTTCCCAGCCTCTTTCTGCTTTAACTGATAAAGTTCTCTGTCCTGCTCCTTCTGTGTTTCCTTATATTTCCTGAATGCTATCCTTTTCTCCTTAACCTTCTCTGCCACCTCTTTTGAGAACCATAGCGTTTTTTTCTTTCATTGTGTTTTATTGATTTGCTTTACACAAAGGCTTGTTGCTTCTGTGATGGCTGTTTTGATTACTCCCCATTGTTCCTCCACCCCTCCTTCTTGCCTGTTTGCTAGTGCTTTTCTAAGGCACTCTCTCATTTTCCCAAAGTCAGCCCTCCTAAAGGTCAATACTCTTGCTTTTGTGATGCTTGATTGTATGGCTGTGTTTATAAGTGAACCACACTGTTTGGTGGTCGCTTGTTCCCAGATAGCTACCCACCTCTAAATCTGAGATTCTTTCTCCGTCCCCATTTGAGATTACTGGGTCTAAGATTGCTCCCTCCTGAGTGGGTTCCAATACTAGCTGTCTGAGGCATGCCCCCTGTAGGGCATCAAGAATGACCCTGCTCTTGGATGTGCCTGCAGCAAAGGTGCTCCAGTTAACATATGGCATATTCAGGTCCTCCATCAACAATATCTCCCCTTTTTCTGCCATTCTAAGGAAGCCTTCTATCATTTCATTGTCCATTCCCTCCCCCTGAGATGGGGGTCTATATACAACCCCCATGCGGATTGTGGTGCCATTTCCTGTCTCCAGGGTGACCCAGAGTGCTTCATTTGCTCCCTGTTTACTCTTTAGTTCTGTTGCTTTGATCCCTTCCTTTACATAGAGAGCTACTCCTCCTCCTCTTTTACCCTCCCTGTCCTTCCTGTAAATTGTGTATCCTGGTATGTTGACATCCCAGTCATGGTTCTTTGTGTACCATGTTTCTGTGACTGCCACAATATCCAGGCAACCCTCTTCCATCAAGGCCACTAGTTCAGGGAGCTTGTTACACAGACTACGGACATTGGTACTCATCATCCTCCACTTTTGATATGCCCTCTTTAGCCCCATTCCTGTCCTTACAGCCTTTGCCTTTTTTTACATTTACCTCCGTCCTGCTCCCTAATAACTTCTCTACCTTGGTGTTTACCTCACTAATTACTATGTTTTTGTGGGGAGGCTGGGATTTCCCTGCTCCTTTTCAGTGCCTCCCCCTTGGCTAGTTTAAATGCTTGCCAATGAAGCATTTAAACCTCTCACCTAGGATCCTGGACCCCCCGGACAGATGCAGACCATCGCACCAGTATAGGTCTGCATCCCTCCAGGTGGCTCCCCAGTCCCCAATGAAGCCAAAACCCTGAGCTCCACACCAGTTTTTAACCACTCATTGAATTCCCTGGTGAGGAGTGCCCTAGCATCACCCTTGCCATAGACAGGCAGCACCTCCGAGAAGGTTACCGTATGCGCTACTTGTCTAAGGCCCCTCCCCAACTCTACAAACTCCTCTTGCACTGCTCTAATCCCATTCCTAGCTGGGTCATTTGTCCCTAGGTGGACAATGACATCCAGCTCCCTCCCTTGTGCAGCTCCTCCCATGATCCTGAGGATTCGCTTCCTGTCCCTCCAAGCCGTGGCACCAGGAAGGTACCTTACCTCCCTCTCCCCTTCCTCCCCCATTTCTACCCTCTAATGATTGAGTCCCCCACCAGGAGTTGTTTTCTTCCCCTGTGGGGTCCCATGCCACCCTCCTGTGGGTCTCCTTTGTGAAGGTTCCCAGCATCCTACTTGGTCTCCACTACAGGTGCCTCCATAGAGGAACTATTATCCACCAGAAGAGTGAATGAATTGTGGAGAGGTACAGCTGGAGGGATGCAACTCTGTTCCACCACCCTGTCCCTCCCTGAGCCCACCCTGGTCCAGCCTCTCCTCTTTCTTGGCAACCTCTGAGGTAGAGGCATTGGCCCTGGTGGTCCCTGGGTGGAGGAGGAGGTTTCATGAATCCTAGCCAGGTCAGCCTGGAGACGGGCAACCTCCTCTCTCAGTCCAGAGAGGTGCCTGCAAATAGGGCAGCATCGCAGCCTCCAGAATGTCTCCCGGAACACTGCCGCCCCACAGCCATTGCACTGTACCACTCCTATCATGTCTTATTTTGTGTCCCCTCTCCTGTTTCTCTGTATGCTTACTCTCTCCTCTCCTTACAACTCTCACCCTTCCTGTTCTGGGACAGCAACTTCCTATCTTCTTTAGTAGCCTCCTTCTTCCTTGCTCAATGTCAGACCACCAGCAGCTGGGGGAGAGTGAGCTACTTTTCCTTTAGGGTTGACAAAACCAATGTTTCTCTATGATCCTTCCCTTCCTACTGCCAAACAGGAAGTTCCTGTTGACAGTCAGATCCAGTGGCTATAAAAGTAGAACTGGCTTAGGGTGGGTGGGATGGAGGGCAGTTAGTAAGAAAAAAGGCTAGCAACAGGAGGTTGTAATTTGAGTCACCTGCTTTTATAGTGCCTAAGCCACACCCCCAATTAAGCTCTCTTTCCTCCTACTGGTTTAGCAAAGTCAGCTGATACATTACCCTTCCCAGCACAGAGCATACACTGACTTTCTTTCTTTTCTTTCTTTTTTTTAAACCCTAAATAAGACCCCTTCTACTTCTAATAAAGTATCTGTCTACTTAATCTCAACAGACACTGACTCCTGCTGAGATATAAGTTTTAAATTAATAAGAAAATGTAGCTTTTTTAGTTAGCTGCTTAGTACTCTACAAGCAAGGCTAGCAACAGCTAGTGTGCCCTCTGCTCTGTGCGGTGTTGCTGTCTAACCAAGATTTCCCCCCCAGCTAAAGTCCCAGGACCATACCTGCCGGCTGTGCCTGTTGTTGATTGTTCTTGCCACATGGAGCCATCTGCTGCAGTAAGCTACTTGTGAGGGACTTTAATGCCTGGGTCAATGAAGAATCCTCACAGTTTGGACAGGAGCTGCTCCAGTTAATGGTATTTCTAGGACTGAGACAGGAAGTTACCTCTGAGATGCAAAAACATGGTCACACATCGGATCTAATCTTTTCACTCAGACTCGAGATAACAGCAGTCAAGGTTGATCTAGTCATTTGGTCATATCATCATGTAGTTGAGTTCCAGAGTGGGTCCCCTGTTCTATTACTCCCTCTGCAGAAACTATCCGGTGTTGTCCAAAACACAAGCTGGAGTCTCACAAACTCCAGGACACACTGGGTGTCTCGGGCATGTTGCTAGCTTGTGTGCAAGGTCCAGAGGTGGCCGCTGATCACTATAACATGGCGCTTATGGTGGCCTTGGACACTACTGCACCTTTCCACATTCGCCCCTTGACACCCCGTCGTGGTTCACCCTTGAACTAAGGACCATACTAAGGCTGGATAAGGAGCAAGATTGCAGACAATGCCCATGAACGCTCCTGGCAGTTGATAAGTATAGTAATTCAAAGAACCACCAGACAGTATATAATTATCTAATCTTCCTTGAAACTCCAACTTAGTTTTGTTTACATTTATTTCTGTAGGTAACTTGTTTCAAGGATTGATCACTCTAAGAGTGAAAAAGTACTTTCTTTTTTGATGTTTACATTTTTGACCTATCAATTGTAGTGGATAACCTCTACAATTATAGGTCAGATCTTTAAACCGGAGACCTAATTCATACATTAGATAAGGATCTTTAATAACATCATATAATAGTAATAAATCACCCCTTAATCGGTGGGTTTGTAGAGACATTAGATTTAGATGCTCTAATCTGTTTTCATAGGAGATGTCATGAATACCATAGATCTGTTTAGTAAAATTACGTTGAACCCTTTCAAACTGAAGGCAGCTAGATTTTTGTGTGGGCACCATAGCTGTGAGGCATATTCCAGATGAGGTCTAACATAGGTCCTAAACAAGGGCATCAGAACTATTTTATCCCTTGATTGGATGTTACAACGAATTAACCAAATAACTTTGTTAGATTTGCTAATAGCTTTAGAAATATGTTTGGCGTCATCAAAATCTTCAGAAATAATTACACCCAAATCTTTCTCGTTAGTTGAGGGTAAAAGATGGGAACCATTAAGTAAATACTGAATACGAGGATTATGTCTACCAAGATACATGATTTTACATTTATTTGAATTGAGTTTCATCCACCATGTATTAACCCATTCAGTGAATTTTTCAAGGTCATTTTGGAGAATTGCAGTCTGTCCCAAACAGGAACTGATTTTACCAAGTTTCACATTATCTACGTATTTTACAGTAAAAGACTCTAAGTTAGAAGTTATATCAGAAATAAATGCTTGAAACAGAATAAGGCCCAGGACGGAGCCCTGGAGCACCCGACTTGTGACATTTCCAAAATCTGATAGTTGGCCATTTACGACACATTGCGTTTTCTGAAATGGCCAGTTATTAATCAATAAAATGATATTTTTATGAATCACCAGTTTTGATGCTCTTTTTATGAAGGCCCAATGTGGCATAATATCGAAAGTCTTACTAAAGTCTATAAATACGATATCACAGGGTAAGCTGTTATCCAGATTATGACTGATTTTTTTGTAAAAACTAATCAAGTTAGTGAGACAACTTCTACTCTGTTTAAATCCATATTGTTCAGTATCAGAAATGTTAAGCACTGGAGTAATAACATATTTGATGAGACTTTTGAGGATTTTACAGATAGGAGAAGAGAGACTAATTAGTCTGTAATTTTCCCAGTTTGTTTTTGGCCCCTTCTTATATAGCGGTATGACATTTGCTGTTCTCCATTCATATGGAACAAAATTTTCAGAAAGGCAGCCCTGAAAGATAATTTTTAGTGGAAGAGCCAGACTGTCAGCTAGAAGATATAACATATGCCTGGATATGTTATCCAGTCCTAGAGATGTTTTACCCTTTTGATCAAGTAGTTTAGAAAGCATCATTTTACATCAAGAATTGGGGGATAAATACCATTTTGTATCTTCAGACAAGGGGTTTGATATTGCGGGCAAAAAATATAACAGAATCTAGTGCTGAAAATGTTTGCCAATTTCAAATGGTCATGAACTAGATCATTATGTTCCATTAAAGGGCTGACCTGACATGCTGGTTTCTTTAATGAGTTTACGTATGAGAAGAAAGATTTACTATTATGTGTGTTAGCATGATTTGCTAGATATAACTCCCTTTTCTGTTTAGCTTTTTTTATTGTGGCTTTACACTTTTTTTGCATAGTCACAAATTTAGACTAGTTTTCACTTGTCCTATCATTTAAGAAATTACAATGTTTTTTGTTCTTACTATTCACCATTTTTTTAACAGATTTATTAAACCATTTCGGATGACGTCTAGTATTGTTATGTTTAAGTTTAGTCGGAATATATCTATCCCTTAGGTCACCAAGTACATTGCTAAAAAAGTTCCATCTTTGAGGGATAGACCGTTTGCTAAATTCATTTGCCCTGTTAATTCTGGAAAGATATTCCTTCATTGCTGATAAATTAGCTTTATCATAAAGATATATTTTGCTGAAACCTTTATGATAAAAAATATTCCTAGAATGAACAAATGCTACTGCATTGTGATCATTACTTTCTACAGGGCAAGTAGTAATACAGCTGTTCAGTGCATAACACTAGGTCGAGAATATGATTGCCTCTGTTGGGAGTGGTAACATGTTGAGACAGATGAAGCTGATTACACATAGTAACTAGAACTCTTAGTGGTGGATGCTGTATTGGTCACCCAGTTTATATCACCTGGGTTGAAGTCACCAAGAGAAATGAATCACCCATGGCACTAGTAGTTTCTAACGCTGATAATAATGCTTCAGACATATCATTAGAGCAATCTGGAGGACGATAACAAGTACCTATTATGAGGAACTCAGTTGGATTCAAGGTTAACTTAACCCAGATTTCTGTATGAACAGCATGCATTTTATCTTATCAGTGATGTCAACACAGGAAATATTACTATTGACCAACAAAGCAACACCACCACCCTTCCTTGTTGAGCAATTACATTTACATACATCATACTCAGGGAATATGAAATTCCCACAATGATTTGTCATCCCACCAGGTTTCACCATTTCAGTATAGAAATATCATCAGTTTTATCTTGGAAGACTCTTAATTTAAGTTTGTCAGTTTTATTATTAACAGATCTTGCATTAAACATCAAAAATCTGAGTTATTTGTTAGAAGGAGAAATATCATTGGTAACTTTAGTTTTTAGAGAAGTGGGTGCACACCCATTCTCCCCCTGGTTTACTGGTTTAAATATTTATCAATGGTTTTAGAAATTTGTTTGCCTAGCAATGTGCAACCTCTGTGGCTTAAGTGAAGTCCGTCCCAACAAAATAACTTTGTTTTATCAGTGAATTCTTCCCAGTGTGTAATGCACATTATATTTTGTTTGTAACACCATTTACGGAGTCATTCATTAACAGATTTGTTTTTCCTAATAGTGTAATTATTGGCTCTCAGAACTGGTAGGATTTCAGAAAATCCAATAACACAGTTTAATTCAGTAAGAATATCAGTTAAGGCAACAAAATCTTGTTTAATAGAATCAACAGATTTGTGGTTAATATCATTTGTGCTGGCATGAACAATGACTAATGGATTATCACTGCTATTGCATAAAATATTTTTAGTTATAGAGGAAATGTCAGAAATGGTTGCACCATGAAAGCATGAGCATGTTCTGTTTGCTTTGTTGGGATTGCAAATTGCTCTGTCAATATGTTTGATCATGGAATCACCGAGAACAAATATTTGTTTTGAATCAAGGATGGAGGCGGGGATATTAACTGAACCAATATTTACATTAGCATCTCTGATGTATTGTGCTGAGCTGTGCCAGTTGAAGACCAAGGGGAGTAGGTTGGACCATTCCTGGAGAGATCTGGATCTATGGAGGATAGGATGATATTGAGACTGCATTATGCTGAATATCAACGGGCAATCAACCAGAAAAAGACTAAATTTCTGTCTTGGTCAATTGCTGCAGTGAAAAACCACCCAGCTGTGCTCTCTCATACTGTAGACAGATGGTTAAATTCCCCTTGTCTGCAGTCCATGGGAGCTATTTCTGCAGATAGGTGCAAAGAGTTTGGGCTTTGGTTTTGCTGACAAAGTGTCCACCATTAGCTCTTGTATTTCTTCTCATGATCTTGCTGAGGCTAGGGGTAGCCAGTCTTGTGGTGGCACTGATCTGTCTGCCTGTGGTGGGTTTCCATTGGTTTCAGAGGTGTGGTCCTCTGAGAGGTCATCAGTTTGTATCCCACCTCAGGGTTCTATCCTCACTCCCATTTTATTCTCCATGTATATGCTGCCACTAGGAGAGATAATAAGGTGATACAACGTGGGGTTTCACTGCTATGCAGATGATACCCAGTTGTACCTGTTCTGTGCCACTAATGATACTTCTGCGTCTTCTGTGCTGGGCCCATGTTAGGCTGAGATAAATGACTGGATGGCCACCAACTGATTGTGTCTCAGCCTGGCAAGACAGAGGTCATAGTTATCAAACCTGGTCATTAGGGCTTGCCTGCTGGTGGAGGAGATTTCCTCCCTGTCTTGGGTGGCCAGCCCCTTTTAGCAATGAGTGTGGTCAGAGAGCTGGGGGTCATACTGGATGAAAGATTGACCTTTGAAGAGCAGATGTTATCTGTTGTCCAGTCAGCCTTCTTTCATCTCTGGAATATTGCCAGGATCTGGCCGTTCATAGTTCAGAACTACCTAGCAATGATTATCCATGCTTTTGTCACCACAAGGCTGGATCACTGTAATGCTCCATACCTAGGGCTATCTGAAGGTTTGATACATCGACTGCAGCTGGTGCAGAATGTTGTGACTCAAATGTTGGTGGGTTCCTCACTGAGGGAACACATTACTCCAGTTCTGCATACCCTTTTCTGGCTGCCTTTGCGTTCGCGCATCACCTTCAAGATCGGGTTGTTGGCCAGCCCTGTGGCACTGAGGGTTGAGGTGCTGGATGCCACACCTCATGCCACACCAATGACCCACATTCAGAAGTGAGCTTGGACCACTGGGGCTGGCTGGGGGGAGGGCTTGGAGATGATTGTAGTGGCCGCTGGGCTGCTGCCATCTCCCAAATTGGGGAGGCACTGTTCCTCACTCTCGGCTGACACCCGGTGGAGGACGGGTGTCAGATCAGAGTCGAAGACCTCTGTAAGAGGGTGTGGAATGAGCACTCAGCTTCTGGGAGTATGCGTACTCCTCCACGTGCATGAGCTTGCCATGTACCATTGCTCTGGGAGGACGGGGAGAAAACAAGAAAATGCTATGTCTCCTCATGGCCGTATGTGATGGCCCCCTCCTTTCCTGGGCCCTGCTCCTTGCAGATACCCACCAACCATGACAGTGGGGAGAAGAAGAAGATGGGACCGGGGACTGTGGGGGCCTAATGACAGGAGTAGGTGGCTACAGGGGGGCAAAAAGCTTGATAAAAACCAAAAGATTGGGTTGTTAAAATACAACGCCCTATGTAGATTGGGACCAGACTACTTAAAAGCACTCCTGATTCCTTATCAACCACTCCACCCTCTCTGCTCTACCAAACCTGGACTGCTAATGGTCCCCATTTCAAGGCTCAGGTCATCGAATGATAGAGTCTTTTGGGTGGCAGCCCCTATTATCTGGAATTTGAACCCTTGTTATAATTGTGTAGCCAGCTTGGTGGAGGCCTTTAAAGCCTCTTTTAAGACCTTTTTAGTTTAACATGCTTTTAAAGGGAGCTGATTTATTTTAGTTTATCATGTTAATATATTTACAGCCTTTTATTTTGGTTTATGTTTGTAAAGCACTCTGAGCCCTTGATGAACTGAGTGCTATGTAAATAAAATGTGCCTTTCCTTGCCTAGAAGCTTCATTAGGAAACAGGGCAGTTTTGGGCTTGGGCTGTTCTGGAGACCCCATCTCTGTAAACACATAGACAGGGTGGAGGCTGTCCAGAGGAGGGCAATGAAAATGGTACAGGGTCTGCACCAGAAGACATATGAAGAAAGACTAAAGGAGCTTAAGATGTATAGCCTCGAGGAAAGGAGGGAGAGAGAGGACATGATAGAAACTTTCAAATATCTCAAGGGAATCAACAAAGTCCAAGAGGGTAGCTTCTTTCAGAAAAAGAGATGTGCAAGAACAAGGGGGCACAATTTGAAGATAGAGGGGGAACAGCTCAGAGGTAATGTGAGGAAGTATTTCTTCACAGAGAGGGTTGTAGAAGCATGGAATAGCCTTCCTGAGGAGGTCATAGAGTCAAAAATAGTAGGGGAATTCAAGAATGCATGGGACAGACATAAGGCAATTCTAGTGGGTGGTAGGAGGAAATAGGTTGTTGGTTAACTAGGATCTGCAGCTTATCCGTTAGGTAGGGAAATGGGCAGGCTAGGTGGGCCAAGCGGTCCTTATCTGCCATCAAATTCTATTTTTCTATGTCCTAAGGTGGTAAATTGGGAATGAAATTGGTTGCTGAACAGGTGATCGAGGGTGGTGGAAAATGGAATTCACTTGGGGGAAGGGAGAATGACCAGTGGGGTACATCAGGGCTCAGTACTAGGTGCAGTCATTTTTAATGTCTTTATAAGTGACATTGCATAACAGCTGCAAGGGAATGTATGCCTCTTTGCAGATCAACCAGAATGTATGGACTGGACACCCAAAAGAGGGAGAAGAGAATATGCAGAGACCTGAGAAAACACAAGGAGTAGTCAGAGATTTGGCAGCCAGGGTTCAATAAGAAGTGCAAAATTCATGCCCCTAGGGCACAAAAATCCAGACGAAGACTACAATGGGGGGGGGGGGGTACTGACAGTCACCAAACAGGAAAGAGACCAGGGAGTAATCATATCAGATGACTTCAAGGCGATGAAGCAGTTCAACAAGGCAGTAGGTAGGGCTAGTGGGATTCTGGGGTGCATAGGGAGGGTATCACCAGCAGAAGGAGGGAGGTGGTGCTGCCACTTTATAAATCATTGGTGAGACCCCTCCTGGAGTACTGTGTCCAGTTCTGGAGTCCACATTACTAGAAGGGTGCAGACAGGATGGAGGCTGTCCAGCAGAGGGCAACTAAAATACATGATACAGGGGTTGCATTGGAAGCCCTATGAGGAGAGACTAAGGGAACTCAATATGTACAACCTGGAAGGGGGGGGGTTATGATAGAGACCTATAAATACCTTTGGGGGTTGAACAAGGTACAGGAGGAGAGTGTTTTTCACAGGAGACGGTACATAACAGTAAGGGAACATGCAAGGAAGCTGAAAGGGGGAACATTTAGGAGGGATGTAAGGAAGTACTTCTTTACTGAAAGCATGGTGGATGCCTGGAAAAGTCTTCAAGGAGAGGCAACAAGGGGAAAACAGTGGTGGGCTTCAAGCATGCATGGGATAGGCACAAAGGAATCTTAGTTGGGACATAGGTGGAGGGGGCAGAAGATCAGGTAGGGTCTGTTGTGAAAGTATAGGCAGGGAAAAATTGACAGACTGGGTGGGCCCAGCAGTCCTTACCTGCCGAAAATTCTACATTTCTATGTTTCATAGCACCAGAGAATTTGCTTATGTTTACAATTAACTGCTATTTAAATTAGTGTGCCCAGTGTTGTACTGGCCCTTAAAAGTACCTGGACTAAATAATAAGTGTGAGCCAATGCCCTGAAGATGTGCCTCCTGAAAGTGTATGAACTTTGTTTCCACTGGGATGTTTTGGTTCTGTTTTAAGACTTCACCCCCCTAAGGGGTATGACTTTTAATCTATTATTTGCTATCTGAATCATTTATGGCTTTAAGAATACGGGCTGACAGTATAGCCTAGAGGTGAGAGAAAGAAGCTGTGAATGAGTTTGGTACATCCAGCAGACCTGGGTTTAATTCCCACAACCTCCACTTGCATACTGTGTGACTCTGAGCAAGACACTTAACCACACAGTGCTCCCAGGTCACCCCTAAAAACAGGCACTTGTGCCTAGTGGGCCTTACCTGGTTACTAAAGAAAGAAAGAATATGCCCATGGACTTTTACTTAAAAAATGGGATTCTGTTTGGACTTTATGAAATGGATGTTCAGTTCTTGTTTCAAGGTGTTGTGTTTACTAACCCCTTCAATTTGCAGCTAGCAGCGGCTCTGAAGTTGTCCTAACACCTGGGAGGTCAACAAAAAGGTATGTGGTCCAGAAGCATCTTCTCTGAAAATGAATTGTAACAGCAAACCCCTAGACCAGGGAAGGATTTACACTTGCAGCTGGTTTAAAAACATCAAATTACCAGTTTTACACAATCACCCATTCACCAACTTCCATACTACACAAGAAACTGCACAAAACAAACAGCCAGGACAGACAGTCACAGTAATATTCCCAATCTCTTGTATATTTTTTTACCTCAGGAACAAAGGGCCTCAGGAAGATCAATGTCACTTTCCACTTCCCAGTCAGTGCATGGGTGTCATTTAAGGGTTGCCAGGGGTAGCGGTCGAGACCCCTATGACTTTTTTGCAACCCCTATGATATCCACTTCAACCCCTAAAATAAGATTTTCCTAGCATGTTCTTATATAAAATTTAGTGGGCGGAGGAGCTTCGCAAACTCTGTGATTCTACTGAAATGAGCTCTTGCAACCCCCCGATTCTGGTGAAATGACATTACTGGGTCAGTGCTATTGCTGAGGCCTACTCCTGCTCTACTTTTGTGCTGCTCCTGGCATACAAATATAACCCCATCCCTCACAAACCACTACATCAAATTCAGTTGCCAGACCAGCAGTTTAAAATATCTGAATGCTATAAAAGCTCCCCAAACAGGAAATGACAGATACCGGCATTTAAATAACACTCCCTCCAACGGAGCACACAAGCTCGATGACGTCCCAAACTCAGATTCTCAATAATCCCCTCCATGTCTCATTGCACCTAACCAGTCTCTTCCTCCAGCTTACTTTGTTAGTACATTATAGCTATCCCATCCATTCCAATTCATGATCCTATGAGAGTTACGCATTCACCAAATTTGTGTCTATCTTGTACTGGCCACACCAAAGCCTACCTCTTCTTTTACATTTATGAATCGCAGTGCTGTACATTTTCTTGTTCATACCAGGCAGAAGCAATTAATTATTTATCAGTTACAAAAAAAGGAAGTGAAGAATGGGTGGGGGGGATGCTCAGGGCTCCTTCTGTGGTAGGGAACCAGCAAAGTCACAGAAACACAGACAATGATGGCAGAAAAAGACCACAAGTTCATCCAGTGTGCCCAGAGTTGCCTATCTGCTCCAGAACCTACTGCCCAAACAGGGTTTTATCCCCTGTCTTCCCCCACCCCCCCTCCCCTCCCTCCCTACGGCTAACTATCTGAGCAACCAGCAAACCCTTCACTCTGTCCAAGTCATGCTTGAAACCACTTATGGTCTTGGCACACACCACCTCCTTCAGCAGACTGTTACACGGTTCCACCACCCTTTCTGTAAAAAAATAGATTTCTCACATCCCTCTTAAACCTTCTCCCCACCAGTTTCCACTCATGACCTCACATACTTGACTCTATACAGATGCTAAACAGTAACTCACAGTTCACCTTTTTTATTCTCTTCATGAACTTGAAGGTCTCTATCATATCCCCTCTCTTGCCTGGTCTCCAGTGAGTACATGTTCAGTGCCTTAAGACAATCCTCACAAGATCTGCCCCGTAGGCCCTGAATCATCTTGGGCACCCTGCATTGCACCATCTCTAGCTTGCCCCGCTCCTTCCTTAAGAGAGGACTCCAAAACTAAGCACAGTTTTCCAGGTGCGGCCTCACCAGTGACCTATATATAGGTAGTAGTACCTCCTATTTCCTGTTGTTAATACACCTTCCAATACACCCCTGCACCATATTAGCCTTACTATAGGCCTTGTTATGCTGGCTTGATTGTTTATGGGAGTCACTAATGATGACTTCCAGGTTCCTTTCCTCTGCCACAGTGCTCAGTTTAACCCCTCCCATCCAGTACTCTGTACTGTTTTTCTTTTTTCCCAAGGTGTATAACCTTGCATGTTTTGGCACTAAATTTCACTTGCCAAATCTTAGAATACCTCTCTAGCCTTTGTAAATTCCTCTGTTACTTCCTGATCCCTTCATCGCTGTCTAGCCCACAAAGAACTCTGTGTCTTCTGTGAAGAGGTACAGCTTCCCCCAGCCACCCTCTCCAATGTTGCAGATGAACATAAGTAAGAGGCAGGGCCAAATACAGATCCCTGCGGCACCCCACTTATGACCTCCCTCTCTTCCAATTTGACACTGTTTACCACCACCCTCTGCTGTCTCTCCTTCAGGCAGTTTCCTACCCATCTAATTATGTCCCTAGCCACACCAAGTCCTGCAGCTTCTTCAGCATTCATCTGCGTTGCTCCGAGTCGAAAGTCTTACTGAAATCGAAGTAGAGTAAATCCTCAGGATGGCCTTCATCTAGTACCTTTATTACCCAATCAACGAAAGCTATCAGGTTGGTCTGTTCAAGATCTCCCTGTCACAAACCCATGCTGCATGCAGTCTTGTAGACCATTGCTCTCTAGGTAGTCCACAAGGTCCTCTTTGGTCAGTGACTCATCAGTTCCCCACTACAGAGGTACAATACGGCTGACAGCTACAGTATGTAATTCTCTGGTTGCTCCTTGCCACCCCCCATCCCCAAATTCTGTAGTGGGACTATGTCCACTACCCTCCAGTCTTTTGGAACAACCCCTATCTGGATTGAGCTATTGAATAGCACTACTAGGGATGCAGCCTGTTTTGCAGCCAGTTCCTTGAGCACCCTTGGGTGCATCCCATCCAGCCCTGGGGCTTTATCTACCTTTAGAGCTTGCCTTCAAGCCCCTTTGGAAACCTTTTTCTTGTAAATACTGCGTGTCTCATTTCAGGAATGCCCTGACAGCTGCCTTGATGCTACTTTCATGGAGGGTCCCACTGTCTTCCCTTGTAAAGACAGAGCAGAAGTAATTGTTAAGGATGGCTGATATTTGTTCCTCCTCCTCCTCTAGTACCCTCCCTCCTTGTAGCCTAATAATACCCTTTCACTTCTTCCCTTCTTTCTTATGTAAAGCCACCCATTCCAGTTTCTAGGGGAATGCCAGATGTTAAAAGGTGGGAGGAGGGAAGGGGGCACTCACAGCCAGAAAACACAGTCACAAAGTTTGCTCATTTACCTGGTCCAGATGATTAGTCCATGGGCTGTAGACAGTCTCTGCTCTGGGGGCTACAGGTGACAACTTGGTCAGGCAATCACAGGCAGTTGCATTAATTAAGTTCACTGTCCCCATTGATCAAATTTAAGAAACAGATTTAAGTGAGTAAAGATCAAATAAGGCCACTCCATGGAGCACAGGAAATCTTACGGTGGGTGATCTCTATACATGACCAGGGCCAAGACTGCAGTGCTACAAGTTGATCTGGGGATCCACACTGCTCGCTTTTCCTCAGAGCCGAATCGGGCTCTAAATTGATGATGGCAGCAGCAATACTTTAGGCCAAAAAAAGCCACAAAACAAACCGGCAGCTCCCTTACACTTCACTTGTTCCAACACCGACTATGCTTCCAGTTCCATGCTCCCAGGTGAGCACCTCACAGAACAGCACTTGTACTGACAGCTGCCCCTTGTGGTCTCACACTCCCATAGCACTGGAAACTTTTGAGCGGACCTGGTACTGTGACCTATACACAAGTCTCTTAAATCTTGGAGTACCACAAGCTGGACGACAAAGTGGGTGCTCCAGACAGGGGCCGTGGACTGTCCAGACAGGAAGGACACTCGAAGAGGCTTACTCCCCAGACTCCTTGCAGCTTCCTGAACTGTGCCTACCCACTCCAGCTCAGATCTCTCTGGCACCAGCTACCATCTAGTGTGAATGCAGGGCAGGCACTTACCTCTGGCCCGCCATGGCACAGGCTCTTACCTCAGTGCCGCACATCATCTCTGCACTGTGGCATGACCACATCTCTAGAGGCAGCACCCCCTGCTGACTCCAGATGTCTCCCCCCTCTGAACACTCTCAAATTCCACTGACTTCACTCACGTAAGGGTGGTGGGCCAGGGTAGCCATCGCCCCACCCAGGCCGCAAACCTCGGCCCACGGATGAACCTCCAGCTCCCCCTACCCAGGCTCTCCTTCCTCTCTCTCCTCCCCTTTTGGTGCCAATAATCCCTATTTATACCCTGGACCACTCAGGCCCCACCTGCCAGCAGGCAGTCCCAGAGAACTACCGGGGCTAACCTCTGGGCAATACTAGTAATCTCCCATAGGAGGCTTACACTTAATATATTTGAAAGATTGTTTTCCCCACCCGTGAACCCCTCCGCAATACGCAACTCTGCATTTGCCTTTTCCTCCCTGACCATCCTCTTTGCTTCCCTAGTTTTTATTTGATACTCTTCCCATTCCTCCTGCTCCCACTTTTCATTGTACTTGATGAAAGCGTTTTTCTTGGCCCTCACAGTTTCTCTGACTGTTTCTGGGAACCATATTGGTCTCTTGTACCTGTTTCATTTTGCAACAATTTTCATGCCTTTAGAATGGCCCCATGGATTGTCCTCCATATTTCCTCTACACTTCCGATGCTGTCCACTCTGTCATTTTGTCTTGAACCAGCTCCCTCATCTGGTTGAAGTCGGCTCTTCTGAAATCTAGTACTTTAGCTTTTGATAGGGCATTCTGGTCCTGAGGGCCAGCCTGAACCTGATGGAGTTATGGTCGCTGTACCCCAGTGGTTTTCCCACCCTTACTCCACCCACCTTCTCCAAGTTGGTGAGTGTCAAATCGAGAATGGCTGCCTGTCTAGTAGATTCCTTAACCAGCTGCACCAGCAGGCAGTCCAGCAATGTACAGTGAAGCCCACCAGGATGAAGCCCAACTTTGCAGAATTCTGCCGTAAAGTTACTGTAGCAAACAATGCAGTTTCAATGGGAGTTAATCCCTTTTGTCATGCAGTAAACCTGCGACTCTGTGCTTCATCCTGGTGGGCTTCACTGTATCTAACAGGGCCTGACTTCTGGTATACCTGGCCACTGAAATATTCATATTTTTTGAAGATAGAGGGGGGACGGCTCAGAGGTAATGTGTGGAAGTATTTTTTCATGGAGAGGGTTGTGAATGCATGGAACAGCCTTCCTGAGGTGGTCATGGAGTCAAGAACAGTCGGAGAATTCAAGAATGCATGGGACAGATATAAGGCAGTTCTAGTGGGGGGTAGGAGGAAGTAGGCTGTTGGTTAACTAGGATCTGCAGCTTATCCTGTAGGTAGGGGGAATGGGCAGACTAGGTGGGTCAAGCGGTCCTTATCTGCCATCAAAGTCTGTGTTTCTATGTTTCTATCCCAGGCATTTTTCAGCAGGTTCAGATCACCCACCGTCACCACCACCACCCTTTTTTCACTCTCCTTGCCAGCTCCTCCCCAAGCTCCCCAACTCTCTCTTTCCCTTGCCTTGATAGTTTACAGATCGCTCTCTTCTGTATTTTCTTGCCTGAGGACACTGTAAGATGAACCAACAGCGACTGTTTCCTCTTTGCTTCCCCTGATATGTCCATCCTCCATAGCCTCCGTGCCCTCCCTAACATATAGGGCTATACCTCTCCCACCTTGCCTGTCCCTCTATCCTGTCTTAACATTGTGTAACCTGGAGCTGACGAGTCCCAGTCATTAGTCTCCGTGGCCCAAGCTTCTGTGATGGGCTGGCTACAAGGTCTGGCAAATGAAGTGTTTCCATGGGAAATCATTGAAAGGTGTACCCTTATCTTCCATGGAGCTTGTCCTCAACAGAACCTTGAAGTGCATCTGGGGTGGTGGGCTGCGCTACTCCTTTTATGTAGTTTATTAATTTAACAACCCCAATGTTTCACCTGTTCAGCTTCTTCTGGGTAAACTGTAAAGAAATTAAAAGCAAAACAAAAATCGACTAATTAATGTTCTTCACTCACATGATTACATACCAGTTAATTTCTCTTTAAATCTTATTGCTATTACCCATGGCTTGTGATAGTTCTTCAAAATGAATTTGTAAATGCATTCATTTTTTGATTTACATTTAACTTAAATATTCTTATAACGCATTTGTATCTATTTTCCAACAGGCAGTATAGTGCAGTGGTCTAAGGCTCTGAGCTGCAAATATGGTGACATCCAGCAGACCAGACCTGGGTTTGAATCCCACAGCTTCCACTTGCATACTGTGTGACCCTGAGCAAGTTACTTAACCGCCTTGTGCTCCCAGGTCGCTCCTGTAAAAAAAACTTTCAGCTTAGTGTGCTATACCTGGTAAAACAACTAAATAAAACACCACACCAGCATACTCTGCTTATATGTGCCATAAATGGTTACTGCTTCTAACCCACCTTGCTGCCTGCCTGTGTGTTGTTTTAATAATTTTAAAGAGAACACATCACTATTACTATATAGTATATGGTAGAACGTTGTATTTAGCAGAAATCCATCATTTACTAGTCTTGTTGTACCATCGTTGTGACATCAGTAAGCTGTTGTACTATTGTTAGTATGTCGCAATGATGGTACAACAGCTCTGACTGCGTTTTTGCTGTGCTAGTTTTGGTTCTTAGGCATTCATAAAACGGCCACGGCAGTTCAGCGAAGGCACAGGAGGAAGTTCTAATCTATCAGTAAGTGCTGATTTTTTAAATCTTAGCCAGCACAAGGGCAGGGCACCAGTACTTATATTTTAAATGTAAAAATAAACAGTATCTTTGTGGACCAGGAAGGAGTGGAGTGTTTCCACAGACACAGGCGGGGCAGGAGGGTCCCTGACATCACGGCACGACCGTGGAAGAAATTTCAAGCTGTTTTTTTTTTTACTTTTGCCCATATACTATACAAGATAATGGATGAGCAACAGTAAACAACAGCACTGCTGTCCACTTCTCAAGGTTTCATGACAACCGAAAACCTCTTGAGCTTTGCTCTTGAGGTTTACATGGTTGTCATGACAGCCTCTCAAAGTGAACAACAGTGTTGTTGTTCACTGTTACCCATCCATTATCCTCTTTATAGTGTATAGTGGAATGTTGTTCTGTATAAAATTCCATCCCTTTCAAAATGCTGTTCTACCACAGTTCCAAAGTCATGGAATGTGATTCTACCCTACTGTGGTAGAACAGCATTCTAGAGCCTCTAGAGACTCCATGAGTCAGTTTCATTTTGAAAGCAAAAGAACTTGCAAAACACATATTTCACACAGTACTATACACTGTAAAAAATACAGGATGAGCAACTCTATGCACAACCAGTGTGTTTTGCCACCTCAGGGTTCTGATTCCCATGGACCTCTCGAGCTTTGCTCTCGAGGTCAGGGGGAATCAGAACCCCTTTGTGGCAGAACACACTGGTTTTGATAGTTGCCCATCCAGTATTCTCTGTGTAACATTTTACACTGAGGCTCATTTCCTTTCATTATTGCCAATACAAAGTATTCACTTTCTAGCTCTGTATACGGTAAGAAACAAATATAATGAATCATACCTTCCAGTCTGCTCTTTTAAGGCTGTTGACCTCTGGAAAGAAAAAAACTAAAACCAAGCCTTAGTATCATAATTACCTGCTACATACAGGTATCAACTTATGATAATTTTGTATATTCAGGAGTGCACATCTGTGGAGAAATTTAAGCGTGCCTTAAAATCCCATCTGTGGTTAGCAGCGTTTTCTGATTGATGTTTTAATGATGATGTTTTAACATATTTTATGTATTAGTATCATGTATTTGTGTTCTATTTATTGTTTTAACAAGTATATTGTCAATGCGCCTTGGTTTTAGAAAGGCTCAATATAAATAACTATAATTATTATATATTTTCATTTAAGGATTTGCTATTCTATTCCATACATATATATATATATATATATATACACACATATATATATCCACCACCCTACTAATTTGGTGTTTACCTTAATGTCTTCCTTGGCTCCTTCCATGCCCACTGCCAGGCTAACATGTGGTAGAAGTAGTAGATCCAGTCGTATCTGTTTGCTCCTGTCCATTTACGTGAGAGTGCCATGCTGTGCCTCCGTACCTGTCCCTTTAAGAGTCTAGCCAAAATGTGTATAGTGAAAGGTATGAGCTGGGTTTGAGTGATTTAAGGCTTGCGACTGGCTCGACACTGCTTTGATTTGCTCTATTCTGCAGTCGATAATAGTGCAGAAGGAGCCTGTATGGGAACTGTACTTATTTACTTCTACTGTATTGTTGTATTTAAATTAGAGAAGTTTGTTTAACCTGCTTTCCTTGCAGTTTGCCTTTCGGAATGGGAGCCACCATGTTTGGTCTGGGACTTCCAGTAAGTGGACTAATAGGACTCCAGAGATCTCAAAGGGTCCTAAGCCCAAGTGTCTCGTGGGAAGGAAAACTGTAGTTTTTGTAGTTTTGGGGTTGGTGCCTAAACTGAACACAAGGGGGAGTCTAACCTGTGACTGACAGCTTCCCCAGCCGACCCAAATCCTGGAATCAAAGGGAAATGCCCAGTACTGCAAGAGACAGGGGATCAGTTAGAGTTGGAGCTTGAAGTGTGAACAGCTTAAGCTTTTTGAGCAGCTGCACCCTGAACGGAGCTTAGGGGAATCGACGGAAAGAGCCTAACTTGCCTCCCTGCCACTGTTTCTCCTGCACCGGACTGCCTGATTGCAGAGGTTGGAAACATCTGATTGAAAACTGGAACTGCGACAGAAAGTATCGAAGAGTTTGAAAGCACCGCTTGTGTTTTGAACCGAAGATTTGCTCCTGTGAAGCAATCGGCACAACTAGTGTGCAAGACTGATTTCAGATCGAGAGGTTTGCTCAGTGAATCTACTGCCATAGCAACCAGACTGTATCCAAGCTGTGAAAAGTTAACGCTATTTGATTTAAATGTGCTGAATGTTTCCTGTGGGTCGAGACCTGCCTGTTCATGACCCAATCTGTTACACCAGCTGGAGGCTTTACCAGCAAAACAAAACCGAACTTTAACAACATGCTCATCATGCCTGGACCTTTGCCATCCCAGCCCAGACTGACTGCCTTTCACCAGGGACTGTCCTCAGTGAGAGACCGGCTTTAGGGATCCAGCCCCTATGCAGAAATAACTTGCAGGTTGCGGCCACCTGGAGGGGAAAGACCATGAAGAGGAGGTGTGTCGTGACGGCCCTGCTTCCCCATGCTCATCAGTGAACACCACGCGGTCTCCATATCACCTGCAACCTTACAGCCAACTGATAGCACGAGTTCAAGCAGGGTAGCTCCCTGCAACAAGTCATCTAATCATCTGTGGTACTATCTGATTTCTTTTCTAAATTCTTGGGTTTCACAAGACTGGGCTAACCGGCCAGAATTACAAATAATCATTGTGTTGTTGTGCATGCTAACTGCCTTTTCTTTCCATCAAGGGCCCCAACAACAGCTGCAATGCTGGCCACCCCCAGGCACTGCCTCTGGCTAGCCAGCATTCCATCCCGGGTACCCAGTGTTGTAGAACTGCCTATTTGGGGACTAAAAGTGCATGCCAAGAACCTGAATTTAATTAGAATACAGATCATTTAACTAATTTCATGCCCTTTCCTGGTTCACACCCCCTAAATAAATCTGATTGTTGTTTCACATTTAACCGGGCTTATGTGCATATTATTAGTTGGGTTACAGTACTGAAAGTGTACAGTTGTCCCGCTAACCTTGTTTTACAGTGGGTCTCCAGGGATTTTGCAGAAGGTCCAACCCTGGTGGTAAGTGTGAAGGGTGTGTGCATATTATTACTGGTACTTACTGACTGTGTGTTAGCTACTGCTAAAGGTTCAAAGCCACTAGGAGGGTTAGTGGGTGGTTGTAGCTTCCCAGAGGGCTACATCAGGCTAGACAGACACCCCAATACTGTTACCCTGGGTGGAGACACCTAAATACTGAATCCAGACCCCTCAACCTGTGCTTAGAAATGCAGGCATAGAAACATAGACTTTGACGGCAGATAAGGACTGTTTGGCCCACTTAGTCTGCCCATTTTCCTACCTAGAGGATAAGCTGCAGATCCTATTTAACCAACAGCCTATTTCTTCCTACCCCCCACAAAAATTGCCTCATGTCTGTCCCATGCATTCTTGACTTCTCCCACAGATTTAGAGCCCACAACCTCCTCAGGAAGGCTGTTCCATACGTCCACCACCCTCTCTGTGAAAAAATACTTCCTCACATTGCCCCAGAGCCGTCCCCCCTCTATCTTCAAATTGTGTCCCCTTGTTCTTGCACATCACTTTTTCTGAAAGATGCTACCCTCTTGGACTTTGTTGAGTCCACTGAAGTACTTAAATGTTTCTATCATGTCCCCCCTCTCCTTCCTATCCTCAAGGGTATACATATTAAGCTCCTTTAGTCTCGCCTCGTATGGCTTCTCTTGCAGACCCTGCACCATTTTAGTTGTCCTCCTCTGAACTGCCTCCATCCTGTCTAAGTCCTTGTGGAGATGGGGTCTCCAGAACTGGATGCAGTACTCCAGATGGGGTCTCACCAACTGTCTGTACAAAGGGATAACAACTGCCTGTTTTCTGTTGGTGATGCCTCTCCCTATACATCCCAGTATCCCCCCAGCCCTCCCTACCTCTTCTCACATTGCTTGCCAACCTTAAGGTCCTCTGATATGATTACCCCCTGGTCCCTTTCCATTTTTGTTATTGTTACTACCTCCCCATTGTGTAATCTTCCCCTGGGTTTTTGTTTCCCAGGTGCATTATTTTGCACTTCTTTGCATTGAATCCAAGGTGCCATACTTCTGACCATTCCTCCAACCTTGCCAAGTCCCTTCTCATCCTTTCTACACCTCCTCGTGTATCAATCCTGTTGCAGATCTTTGTGTCATCTGCAAAGAGGCAAACTTTTCCTTCCAGTCCCTCTGCAATGTCACTTATAAGGACATTCAAAAGGACTGGACCCAGTACTGAACCCTGCAGTACCCCACTAGTAACCCCTCTTTCTTCAGAGTGGACTCCATTTACAATTACCTTCTGTGTCCTGTTGTCCAACCAATGTTTTACCCAGGCTACCACCCTGGGACCCACTCCCAGGCTGGTTAATTTGACTATTAATCTTTTGTGTGGGACTCTGTCAAATGCCTTGCTAAAGTCTAGGTAGGCCATGTCCACAGCCCCTCCCTGGTCTACTACTTTGGTCACCCAGTCAAAGAACTCAATTAGATTCATCTGATATGACCTTCCTGCTGTGAACCCATGCTGCCTTTGGTCCCGTGCCCCACTGGCCTCTAGGTACTCAACAATTCTTTCCTTCAGAAGTGATTCCTTCACTTTCCCTACCGCAGAGGTCAAACTGACAGGTCTGTAGTTTCCTGCCTCTGTCTTGGTCCCACTTTTGTGAAAGGGAATCACATCTGCCTTCGTCCAGTCCTCAGGTACCACACCATCCTCCCATGATTTGTTAAAAAGGCTAGTAAGGCCAGCTCGTCAGTGCAGCGGTTGGATTTCCGCTTGCGACGCCGGCGACCCGGGTTCGGGAATGGACTCGGGTGCCTGGAGAGCCGGCGAGGAGGAATGGCTTAGGCATCCTCACGACTGCTCGCCTACTCCAGGGGTGGGAGGGGATGTAGGCTCGCTGTCTGGTACCCCCTGGCGGAGGTCGGGGAGATCAGCAGCAGAGCCTCAACATTGAGGGGGGTGTGGTGAACGTCGGCTATGCCTTGACGTTTGTGGCACACCACGCCTCGGGAGAAAAGCGGAAATACCAGCCTCCTGGTTTGCCGGATGATGGCTGCCCACTCTCGCTGGTCCAAGATGTCCTGTGGCCTCCGAACCCACCTCAGCAGCGCTCAAGGACTGATGCCTAGTATGCTGGGGATCCTCCCTCCCCTCCCACGGTGTCTTGCCTCTCGGAGGAGGACCCACCAGCAAAGGATATGCGGGCCACCCTTGGGTCGGCTGCGATCTGAGGTGAGGAGAGGAGGACAGGACGAGGGGTCACGGTAGTAATGAGCAGCTGGAAGGAGTGGAGAACTAGGAAGCGAGAAGGAGGAGAAACACATAACACAAAAAAAAAAAAAAAGGGTAGTAAGTGGTGTCACTAGTTCTCTGCTTAATTCTTTTAGAATTCTGGGGTGAATTCTATCTGGCCCCATTGCTTTGTCCGCCTTCAGTTTTAGGAGTTCTTTCAGAACCCTTTCTTCTGTGAAAGGACTGGAATCGACCCCCCTATCCAGAGTGCTTCTGTTAATTGGATTAGGCACCTCCCCCACCTCCTCTTTTGTGAATACTGAACAGAAGTATTCATTCAGTATCCCTGCTTTTTCACTGTCCCTCTCTGCCCACCCAACGTCCATTCTATTCAGCCTCACTATCCCTCCCTTTGTCTTTCTACTCACCCTGATATACCTATAAAAGGTTTTATCCCCCTTCTTAACCAAGCTGGCTATCTTTTCCTCAGTTTGGGCCTTTGCTATTCTGACTACCCTCCCTGCTTCCTTCTGCTTTAACTGGTACAGTTCTCTGTCCTGCTTCTTCTGAGTTTCCTTATACTTCCTAAATGCTATCTTTTTCTCCCTAACCTTCACTGCCACCTCTCTTGAGAACCATAGACTAGGCAGAGGTAGTAACCTTAGGAATAGTGCCACCTAGGGGTTACATCTTGGAGGCACTGCTGGGATTAGCACCCCCTAGTGGCCAACATACCCCCTTTGCAGTTATTTGTCAAATTGGCGATAAAACAAAGCGCAGAGTGGTTGCCCGCGCTCTCAGCGGGTGCACCTTAATTATGTCTGGTATCATTTCTGGAGTCATCCCTACCCCATTGGGGAGGATGATTTGGAGACCTGGAAAACACATGCTAGCTGTATGGTGGAAAGTTGGTCGGATACAGAGGACCAAAAACGCCAGGAAATCATAGTGACTCTCAGGGGACCCACCTTAAATGTCATTCGGGAGCGCCAATCTACTGGGTCCATGCATCCTTGCAGCAGTAGTTGGATGCCTTAGCCTCAATTTTTGACCCTCATGAGGATGTAAATCAGCTAATGTGGGAGTTCAAGTTTATGCGTCAATGCAGAGGGGCGTTATCTGCCTACTTGATGAGATTAGAGCATGCTTTGCTAAAAATATTTGACAAAGGATGGGTAAAGGCCCAGGACATAAATCAGGTGAGGGTGGACCACATCCTAACTTCAGTTAAGGACCCCCATTTCATAATGTTTCAGTTGCAGACACAACATTGCTGGATGATGCTCCCTCCTTTATTTCATTAATGCGGGCAGTGTGAAGGGCCAAACACTGACCAGAAAAAGATGACGCTGTGTTACCTGCCCCTGGACAGGAAGCTGCTGCTAAAGACAATCCTTAGCCCTGGTGTCCCAGTGAGGATATAAGGACTTCAAGTTCCAAAGAAAGTACCAGGCTTCCCTCTTTAACAGACAGACTGAGCAAGTTACAGGCCCAGTTCGCCCAGCTGTGTAATGTATTGCTAGAGCTGTTCCAGTGGCCAGGAAACTTTCCTGGCTGCATAGAGACCAGAACTGTAAAAGATGAAGCTTCTGAACTTGCCCTCTGCCCTCTGCGGTCACCTGTCCAGATGCCTACTCTGAAGACCAAGTGTTCTGCTATTGTTTTGGATGAGACAGACATAAGCAAAATGAATGCCATGCTCCTGAGGATTTGGGCAAGGTAAATGGCTAACTAACTGCAGGAAGGCAATCTCAATTACTCTCCTTAAAAAAACACTTAAAACGCATTCTAAGTCCAGTTTCTATCCTGGCTGCTGCTGCAAATAGTATGGTAAGACACCAGATGAAGCTGAAATGTCTGAAGATGGTAACTCTGATACATGATGGACAATGACACTAATGTAAATGATGATTCTGAAAGTATCAGCAGTGTATTATGTGATTTAAATTCCATGGAATTTCGTCTTGAAGAGGAGCCTTGAATTTCAGAGCAAGCTAATGCAAGTGTTTCTCTGAACCAGAGTCCACAGAAAAAGCCAGTGCAAGTGCTCCTTCTAGTTCTGAACCAACAGCCAGTGCAGAGGTGCCCTTTTCATCAGAAGCTGGTTTATTGCTGGACAATGAGCCAGGACTTGATCAACCCAAATGACAATGTTGAAAGGAGTGAGCCTATGCCTGCCCCTCCCAGAAAATCTGGAAGAGCCACTAAGCCTGTAGTCTGTCTTAGCTATGATTCCCCAGGAAGGCCTGTAGATCTTCCCATTGACGTAGTTCATAAAGGGGTTTACATTTCTGAAAATTATCTTCCAAAAATAGGGTATACTGCAGCCTGTAAGCTAATAATCAAGCCCTCTAGTCAGTATTCTAGTGATCCCTCCCCATACAGCCCAAGATTTGCTGATAGGGTCAGACCCCCAACCATGTGGGTTAGTGTACAGGAGGTAATTCAGATAAGGGTCATATGTTTAACTACTTGAGCTAGTTTTCAGAAAGTAACATGTTTCATGTACAGTATTCATTGCAAAATGTGAAATGTTTAAGCAGAACTGTTACCTATTGACAAGCATGCTTAATTTCTACTGATGCATCAGATATAAACATTTATACAACATACGTTTTGACATAAATACCAGGATAAAAAGTAATATCTCTTCCAGATCGTGGAGATATCAGTGATATCTTCACATGTGAAGATATCACTGTTATCTCCATGTTCCTATACGTCATCGTAATGAAAGTGAAAGATTTTCTGTTCAGCATGCTAGAAATGAACGCTCCTCTGTTGTGACTATCACTCCACACCTGCAACCTTCCCTACTACCATGACTCTCATATTTCATTACTGCTTAAGAAATAGTCAGTAAAAAAAAAAACTTATCTGGTTGATCCTGACATTTTCTCCTGGTGTTAGTAGAGAAGCAGTTTCAGTTTTCCTACTGTACGTTTGTAGCGTGACCAAGCGCTTTGTATACTGTAAAATAAGAAAGTCGCCAAGATTTAAATAAGACACCCTGCCTGACAAAACTTTAAGAACTGTTTTTTCCTTACTTTTCTGATGTTTGAAATAAGCTGACAAAAGCAGAAAAGAGGTCAGAGAGAGAGAGAGAGGAGAGAGAGAGAGAATCTGTTAACTTTAGGAAAGTGAAACGTCAAGTCGGCAGCATTGCTTATAGCAACACTCGCTGACTCTTAAGTATGCTTCTGAAGTTGCAGATTCTCTCACTCTGTCCTCTTTCTACTGTTGCCACCTTATTTCAAACAAACATTAGAAAACTAAGGAAAAAGTGGGGAAAAGCCACAGTTTTTAAACTTTTGACAGGCATAGTGCCTGTTTTAAATCTCAGCTACTTCCTTATTTTACAGTATACTAAGCAGCTCAACTGCCTTACAAATGTACAACAACAACTGAAACTGCTTCTTGCCTAAAACTGGGAGAAAATAGCAGGATCAACCAGATAATGGTTTAAATAAGTATTTATTTAACAATTACAGCAGAATCAACCAGATAATGATTTTTAAGCATGTATTTCTTAAGAATTATAACATTATCAACCATTTGTCAGACTACTGGGAGAGGGATGTAGTCATGGAGCTGCCTGCTGTACTGAGGGGGGAAATTATATTTTTTTAAATACATTGTTTTACCATCTATTAAAGTATCAACCAAATGTCAGAATTACAGGAGGGGTGAGTGCAGGCCACGCATCTCCCTGGCAAATCTAATATATAGAGATTGTACCAGCTTGGTAAATCAAATATGTAGGTATTATGTTAAGTGGGGGATATAGGAATTGTCTCTGATGCTCAAAACATATGTTGTATAAACAGAACATGACATGGCCTGAGTGAAGATATCATATTTATCTTCACTCGAGGCCAATGACATCAAGATATCTCACAAGTGGCTTCGCCACTCATGAGATATCATTGGCCTCTCATGACGATAAATATGATATCTTCACTCAGGCCATGTCATAGCCCCTATTTATGTTACATAAATGTAATGGTTATGATTGCAACATACATACATATATATATATATATATATATATATATATATATATATATATATATAAAAAAGGGTCAAAGTTTGCACCTTAAAAACTTTTCCACCATTTAACGGACTTGCCTGAAATTTTGAATGCATGATCAAGTACCATACACCTTGGGATCTGCCAACTTTCATACAGGTCGGATATATGGCTGTGGAATTATTAAGCGTGATCTTCGTGCACGTTTACGCTAGTTGGTGAATGCTTTGCTCGTGCCTACAGGTCGCACAGTTTGCGTGAGCAGTCCAAAAACTTCAGGGAACGTGCGGCTGGGGTGCCCGATGTGCCTTTTGAAGATTTTGTGAAAAAATAATGAACAGTTCAAAAGTTATTCAAAAAACAAGTTCCCATTATAAGTCAATGGGAAAAGTTAACAAAAAGTTCGACACTTTCGCATATGCAGTTTTTACTTTCGTAAATAGCCCTTTTATTTTCGCAAATCCGCCGTTTTGTTTTCAGTTGGTGATCAGAAAAATGCTTGGCTTTAAATTTGGGACCCTCTAGCAACACAATTTTTTTGTGTTTACCTAGTCGGACTCTGAGAATGCTAGGCATGTCTTTATGTTGAGGTTAAACACCCTAGAAATATGTTTTTCAAATTTGTGAAAAAAGTAGTGTCGCAAAATAGTGTCACACTCACAAAAAGTGTCGCAAATTTTTACCAAAGCTTTCGCAAATCACGAAACTACTTTTCAAGGCTATGGCAAAATGACAGCAATTCTTTGCCACCCTGCTACAAAAGAACAATTTGGTCTTTTGGGCTGAAATTTGGAAGGAATATAGCCAACATCTCACAGATGTGCCTTTCAGTATTTTGGTGAAAAAATATTACAGGGCGGCAAAGTTATGGCACTCCAAAGTTGATGCTTTTTCCCATAGGATAACATTACAGCGTCCACCGCATTACAGGAATCCTTTGCCGCCCTGCTGCAAAATAACGGTTTGGTCTTTTGGGCTGAAATTTGGAGGGAAGAAAGCCAACATCCCACTGATCTGCCTTTTGTTGGTTTGGTGAAAAAATATTACAGGGCAGCACAGTGACAGCACTCCGAAGTTAACACTTTTTCCCATTGGATAACATTACGGCGTCTGTCGCGCCTTTCGGGGCCCGTAGCTTGGAAACGGTGCGAGATAGGGACTTTTCGTTGCAAAAATGCTTAGCCCCCCAAGCAGGAGCTAAGTACAAAACTAGCCAGGAAAGTCATAATTCATATGAAATTTACATTTTTTTCTACGTCGTATGGTTCCTGACATATAAACAATTTAATATTCCAAGTCCTCATTTTCTGCTCCAAGGCCCATTGTTATGTATACATTCTTTGTTTTCACTGTGTTTTGCAATGCATTTTTTGGGGAAAAGAAGGGTGTGCCATTTCGTTACTGTGCTAGTTAGCATTTCCAGTTGTGTTTCCATTACCGTTTGCGGCACTGCTACTGTCTACGCCACTGTGTGCGTTACGGTTTGCGTTTTCACTTGCACTTGCATTTGCGTTTGCATTTCTGTGTCGTTTGGCATTATTGTTGCTGTTACCATTACCAGTTTTATTTGCAATTGTGGTACCGTCCACGTGCTTTATGGTTTGCGTTTCCGTACGCGCTTGCGTTTCTGTTTCGTTTCTGTTTCCTTTGGCGTTATTTTTGCTGTTACTGTTACCATTTGTGATTATAATTGCAGTACCGTGATCGTGTGTGTAATGGTTTGCGTTTCTGTACTCGCTTGCATTTGCATTTCTCTTTCCTTAGGCGTTATTGTTGCTGTTACCGTTACCATTTGTGTTAACAATTGCGGTTCCATGACCATGCACGTTATGGTTTGTGTTTCCGTACGCGCCTCCATTCCCGTTTCCATTTCTGTTTCCTTTGGCATTATTCTTCATGTTAACTTTACCATTTGCATTTACTATTGCGGTACCATGGCTGTGCGCGTTACAGTTTGCGTTTACGTATGCGCTTGCGTTCACGTTTCCGTTTCTGTTCCCTTTTGCATTCTTTTTGCTGTGACACTTAACATTTCCATTTAAAATACCACTGCCATCACTGTTCGCATTACCAGTTGTGTTTTCATATGCGCTTCAATGTCCGTTTGCGTCACTGTTCGATTTGGCATCACTTTGCGCTTGCGTTTCTATTAACGTTTCCTTTACCATTTATGTTTCTGTTACCATGTGCACCACTGTTGGCACTTCTGTGTGCATTGCAGTTCCTGTTACTATGTCACAAGATATCACATGGCAGGAGCACGCACTCCCACCGCTGCATTACTTTCACTATTTGTCGTCATCATTTTCAAAAAGAAGGGAAATTAGAGGCAAAAAACTCCATTTAATGCATCAGTTAGGGTTGTTCCACAGCGACAAAAGTGAGAAATTCAGTGTTAGGGTTGAAAACCCCCTTGGACCCCAGCCCACCCCACCCGGCATCATGGTGCGCGTTGGGGTCATCGATCTAACTCTCATCCCATTCTCCTATACCTCTGCTTCTTTACCCATGTGATGGGGTGAGAGTTAGGGTTGATGACCCCAATGCGCACCCCAATGCTGGCTGGGGGGTAGGCTGGGGTCCAAGGGGTTTTCAACCCTAACACCAATTTCCTCACTTTTGTCGCTGGAACAACCCTAACTGATGCTTAAAATTTTGCTTCTTATATATATATATATATATATATATATATATATATATATATATACACATACATACACACATACATTCATGTATAGTGTTTCTATATAGAACTGTTTATTATGTGTAGACTTGACACAGACACCAAGCTTTTCCAGGCAGGAAAGAGTGTAACCTCCCCCATTAATTTGGGGTTTACCTTAATGTTTTCCTGGGCTCCTTCCATGCCCACTGCCAAGATAACATCCAGTAGAAGTAGTAGATCAAGGGGTATCTGTTTGCTTCTGTCCATTTACGTTAGAGTGTCATGCTGTGCCTCCACACCTGTTCCTTTAAGAGTCTAGCCAGTATGTGTATAGCGAATGGTCTGAGCTGGGTCTGAGTGATTTAAGGCTTACGACTGGCTAGACACTGCTTTGATTTGCTCCACTTTGCAGTTGATAAAAGTGCAGAGGGAGTCTAAATGGGAACTGTGCCTATCTACCTCTAGTGCATTGTTGAATTTGAATTAGAGAAGTTTGTTTAACCTGCTTTCCTTGCAGTTTGCCTTTTGGAATGGGAGCTACCATGTTTGGTCTGGGACTTCCAGTAAGTGGACCAATAGGACTCTAGGGATCTCAAAGAGTCCTCGGCCCAAGGGTCTTGTGGGAAGGAAAACTGTAGTTTTTGTAGTGTTTGGGTTGGTGCATAAACTGAACAGAAGGGGGAGTCTAACCTGTGACTGACAGCTTCCCCAGTCAACCCAAATCCTGGAATCAAAGGGAAATGCCCAGTACTGCAAGAGACAGGGGATCAGTTAAAGTTGGAGCTTGAAGTGTGAGCAGCTCGAGCTTTCGAACAGCTGCTCCCTGAACGGAGTTTAGAGGAATCGGTGGGAAGAGGCCTAACTTGCCTCCCTGCCACTGTTCTCCTGCATTAGACTGCCTGATTGCAGAAGTCGGAAACATTCAATTTAAGACTGGAACTGCAGCAGAAAGTATCAAAGAGTTTGAAAGCACAGCTTGCGTTTTGGACCAAAGATTTGCTCTTGTGAAGCGATTGGCCCAGCTAGTGTGCGAGACTAATTTCAGATCAAGAGGTTTGCTCAGTGAATCTAATGCAACAGCAACTGGACTGTATCTGAGCTGTGAAAAGTTAACACTGTTTGATTTAAATGTGCTGAATGTTTCCTGTGGGTCAAGACCTACCTGTTCACGACCCAATCTGTCACGCCAGCTGGAGCCTTCACCAGCAAAAGTAAACGGAACTTTGCCAACATGCTCATCATGCCTGGTCCTTTGCCATCCCAGCCCAGACTGACTGCCTTGCATAAGAGACTGTCCTCGGTGAGAGACCGGCTTTGGGGATCCAGCCCCATGCAGAAGCAACTCACAGTTTGCGGCCACCTGGGGGGAAAGTCATGAAAGGAAGGTGTGTCGTGACGGCCCTGCTTCCCCATGCTCATCAGTGAACACCACACGGTCTCCATATCACTAACAACCTTACAGTCAACTGGTAGTGCAAGTACAATCAGGGTAGCTCCCTGCAACAAGTCACTTAATCATCTGTGGTACTATCTGACTTCTTTTCTAAATTCTTGGGTTTCACGAGACTGGGCCAACTGGCCAGGATTACAAATAATCATCTTGTTGTTCTGCATGCTAACTGCCTTTTCTTTCCATCAAGGGCCCCAACAACAGCTGCAATGCCGGCCACCCCCCAGGCACCACCTCTTGCTAGCCAGCATTCCATCCTGGGTACCCAGTGTTGTAGAACTGCCTATTTGGGGATTAAAAGTGCATGCCAAGATCCTGAATTTAATTTGAATACAAATCATTTACTAAATTCATGCCCTTTCCTTGTTCACACCCCCTAAATAAATCTGATTGTTGTTTCACGATTAACCGGGCTTATGTGCATATTATTAGGGGGTTACAGTACTGAAAGTGTACAGTTGTCCTGCTAACCTCGTTTTACAGCGGGTCTCCAGGGATATTGCTGAAGGTCCAACCCTGGTGGTAAGTGTGAAGGGTGTGTGCATATTATTACTGGTACTTACTGACTGTGTATTAGCTACTGCTAAAGATTCAAAGCCACTAGGAGAGTTGGTGGGTGGTTGTAGCTTCCCAGAGGGCTATAACAGGCTAGACAGACACCCTCAATACTGTTACTCTGGGTGAAGGCACCTAAATACTGAATCCAGGCCCCTCAACCTGTGCTTAGAAATAGTAAGTAAGAAAGTAAAACTTTATTTGTAGAATCATAGTATCATAGTCAATACAAAGCTTAGACTGGACCATTTGCTTGCTATATACCCATTTTATATTGAAATTAGAACTCATATATTTTATGTTGACTATAAGCATCCAGTCTTTCTTTTAAACTTTCTAAAGAATGCTTTTCCAAAACCAAGGCGCTTTAACAAACATAACAATGTCAGATATAAATAAAACACTAACATAAATTAGTAGAATTACTGATAAAATAATTTAAATTAAAACATAAAAGAAAAGCCTGATTAAAAAGATAGGTTTTGAATTCAGCTTTAAAACTTTCAATATTCAGGCATTCTCTTAACTGACGAGGTAGAGAATTCCACAGGGTGGGAGCCGCAAAGGAAAAAGCTCGGGCACCAGAGGTTTTCAAACACACCCTGGGAATCTCTAGCAATCCCTCATCGGGGGATCGGAGAGGACAGTGGGGGCAGTAGGGAATCAGAAGATCTTTCAGATAGTTGGGTCCTTGATGATGTAGAGCTTTAAAGGTCAGCAAGCTGACCTTAAAGGTGATCTGCCACTGAACAGGCAGCCAGTGCAGTTCGCACAGCACAGGTGTAATATGACTAGCCCTGGATGTGCCATTCAGAAGCCTGGCTGCCATGTTCTGCACCAGCTGCAAGCGGCAGATGTCAACCCCTACAAGTCCTAGGTAGAAGGCATTGTAGTAATCTAGTCAGGTGGTGACAAAGGTGTGGACCAACGTTGGTAGATCCTCCAGAGGGACCAGATGTTTCACTAGGGTAAAAAGAGGATTTGACCACTGTCAATACCAGAGATCTCAAGGTCAAGCCATCATCAAAAATAACACCCAGGTTCCTCAACCGGTCTGAGATGGTAAGCTGGACACCATCAAGCCATAAGCTTGACATCTGCCCAGTCTCCATACCTACCCCCGGCCAACCTGGGTCCACAACCAACACTTTGGTCTTATCCAGGTTCAGCCTCAGCCAGCTGGCGCTCATTCAGTCCTTGATCTCGGTGAGACAGTTGTTAAAGACAGAGACAATGTCCTCTTGTCCATCAGGAGTAGTAACCTTAGGGATAGCGCCGCCTAGGAGTGATTATATATATATTCAAGCTGCTTTACCATTAATGACTGACAAAAAAATGCTACTAATGTGCCTTTAATTAACTTATTTAACATATTATCTGCCTTAAGTCTTGTTTGCCTCTTATTATGTTCATAGAAATAGCAGTTCTTTGTCATTCTTTTTCTAAACTGCATCAAAGTTGTTATTCCTTTAAGCAACATAAAAATGTGAGCACTAGAAACATAGAATTTGCCAGGAGATAAGGACTACTTGGCCCACCTAGTCTGACCATTTTCCCCTGTTTATAATATCACCGCAGATCCACTTGATCTCAAGCCTATTCACTCAACCCCCTTTCTCTAACATTCCCTTATGCCTATCCCATGCATTCTTGAACCCCATCACTGTTTTCACACCCCCACCTCTCTTGGACGACTGTTCCAAGCATCCACCACTCTTTTGGTGAAGAAGTACGTTTTCACATCTCTCTTGAATCTACCCTGCCTCAGCTTCTTTTCATACCCCCTTGTCCTTGAGCACATTTTTTTCTGAAAAATACTTCCCTCCTGTACTTTATTTACCCCATGAGGTATTTAAAGGTCTCTATCATATCCTCTCTCTCTCTTATCTTCCAGGATGTACACAGTTAGGTCCTTAAGCCTCTCCTCATAGGGCTTCTGATGTAGACCCTGCACCATTTTAGTTGCCCTCCTCTGGACCACCTCCTCCCTGTCTATGTCCATTCAGAGATGTGGTCTCCAGATCTGGATACAGCACTCTACTGTAGGTGGTATCTAACTAGCAATCTTTACAGAGGCAATACCACCTTCCTCTTTCTGCTGATTATACCCCTCCCTCTGAACTCCAGCATCCCAGCAGTACTCCCAACTATCTTGTTTCACTGCTTGGCCATCTTTAGGTTATCCGATATGATCACCCCAGGTCTCTTTCCTGCTTGGTGGTTATCAGCACCACTTTTCTCATCCTGTACTCTGCCCTTGGGTTTCTATTCTCCAAGTGCACTACTTTGCACTTTTTCACATTGAAATCCAGCTGCCACACCCTTACTAATACTGTGCAAAAGCATTAGTTACTGACATAAACTTCCAACTCTAGTCATTTTGCTACTTATAAACAGGAGGTCAGTGCTTAAAATCTTACTTTTAATACTCATCTATATTTAGCATAGATGCCTCATATCTAGGCATCTGTTAGTCTAAAATTCATTTCTCACAGTGATTTGCTCAGAATGCATGCAGTTTTCTTACCTGCTTCCTGCTTGAAAAGTTTTGGTTAGCAGTAAGAACTGGCTGCTTGGCATCCCCTCTTATACTGGCAGTGTCTCACTTGCTGATGTGATGAAATCAGCAGGTGCCAATGACGCAGTTGCCTAGCAACCGTGGGTGGCTGTGGCTATGTTGTAGGCAACTGAGTAAAATGGGCAAACTATTTCCTACTTGCTTTAGTGAAGTGTATTTACAAAACAAATCACAGTTTTTTATTTATTTTTAGTGTTTTCTGTGAACTATTACCACTGGCTTAGATTTGTATTTTATGTGTTCGATCTTTGCTTATATGCTAAACTAACCCAGCAACTAGCAGTACATAGCAGTACACTTCCTCCTTGCCTATAGTAGGTCAGTAATAATGATGTACAACTCTGTGTCTACCATTTATACAAATCTGATGATGAACTTAGAGTTTTTTGCTGATTCCATTAATACTTAGCTTCAGACTGTATGCTTACATCAAATTTGGCTACAGTGAAGAAAAGCTTGTCTGGATTTGTGTACAAGAATTATGAATTAACCAATGACATCATTGGTGGTGCAAAAATTAAAAGTTCTACCAAAAATTCAGGTATCTACTGAAAAATACAACTGATTTGTTTTATGAACTAAATTAAAAATATGTATATTATAATCGAGCAGAGCAGGAGTTGTGGTGAGCACTGCACAATTTTAAATTAACAGCTGCCTAGACACACAGGAAGTCTATGTTATATATTGATGAATACTGACAGTGAGATTTTGAGCACCAAGCTCCTGTTTATAAGTAGCAAAATGACAAAAGCTAGATGATTAAGTCAGTAACTAATAGTCTTGCACAGGACTAACAGTGCTTGCCTTTTTATGAGAAATACAAAATCACACATGCCCCCATAATGCAAAGCATTATGGACTGCATATGAAAATCACCACAGAATATTATGTTGGTTCAACTTTAAGCAAAAATGCATGGTGTTGAAAGGCCTCTCATACAGTTTGCAAAGGGTGCCAACAGAAGACATAGATACATGTTTCATCCTACCAGGACTCATCAGTATGCCACATCTGTTTGACATGCCAGTGGAATGAACCAGCTACACTAAGATGGTCTATCTGGATTATGTTGTGGTGAACCCAATTAAAACAAAAAAACAAGTTGAAAGACAAAGAACCTCTATGCGCAAGCACTGGGGCAATGGTTACCCCAAAGGGCATTGGCCGGGAAGCCAAGTTTCAAAGAAATATAAAATCACACATGCCCCCATAATGCAAAGCATCATGGACTGCATATGCAAATCACCACAGAACATTATGCTGGTTCAACTTTAAGCAAAAATGCATGGCGCCAAAAGGCCTCTCACGCAGTTTGCAAAGGGTGCCAACAGAAGACATAGACATGTATTTAGTCCTACCAAGATTCATCAGTATGCCTCATCTATTTGACACCCCAGTGGAATGAACCAGCTACCCTAAGATGGTCTATCTGGGTTATGTTTATGTTGCTTAAAGGAATAACAACTCTGATGCAATTTCTAACAATAATGGCAAAGAACCACTGGTTCTACACACATAATAAGAAGCAAACAAGACTTAAGGTACATAATATGTTAAATAAGTTAATTAAAGGCACATTAGTAGCATTTTTTTTGTCTGTCATTAATAGTAAAGCAGCTTGAACATATAAATGGAAGGAACAAAACAGCAAATCCTTATGAAATAAAAACATATATAAAATTATCATAAGTTGATACCTGCATATCATAGAATCATAGAAACTTGATGGCACCCACCTCCTGGCCTATCTAGTCTGCCCTTTTTCCCCTTCCACCATTCCTCTCTCACCCCTCTGCAAGCCCCCATCCTCCCACCCTGTAGCCCCATGTGCCTGTCCCATATATCAGATGAAATCTAATAATTATTGTACTAAGGCTTGGTTTTAATTTATTTCCTTCCAGCTCAACAGGCTTAGAAAAGCAGACTAGGGGGTATATTTAATTATATGTTTCTTACCATATACAAAGCTAGAAGGTGAACACTATGTATTAGCAATAATGAAAGAAAATGAGCCTCACTGTTAAATGTTACATATTAATAGTAATTCATTTCTCTCTAAAATTATTAAAACAACACACAGCCAGGCAGCCAGCCAAAAGTAGCAAGACAAGCTGCAAGGTGGGTCAGAAACAGCAGCCATTTGAGGCACATATAAACAGAGTATGCTAATGTTGTGTTGGAAAATAGAAAACAAACTCTGGTCAGAGGCAAAGTGGCTGCTAATGAATTAATGTGACAAAAATGTATTTATTTATGTAAGTGTGTATTTCAAAGGTTTTACCAGGAAAGATATACTGAGCTGGTAGTAGCTCCTTTTCAGATGCATCCTGGGGGAAGGGAAAAAGGGAAAAGATAACAGATACAAAAATATGGCAAATAATACATAGAAATGGAATAAGTATAACAAAAACAAACAGGACAATTATGCCTGAGAATACACTGACAAAAATAAGTTACCGAGCAATAAATTGTGGAACTGACCAAATAACAATTAAACAGTTATTAACTAAACAAAATAAAAACTAAGGAAATTACCGATGCTGCAGAAGAGACATAAAATTCATGTGTGACTTACAGTAATTTTACTTGTATTATTGTGGTGTAAAAGTCCCACAATTACACCACAATAGCAGGGTATTAAATAGCTGAAATCACATTGTACTTTGTGACGTGGACCGTCTGCTCATACAATAAATTTTTACTTTTGGATCACAAAAAAATGCAATCTATTCCATGACCCTCCCCCTCGCATCTCAGACCCACTACTCTCCCCACCCATATCCTCACAGATACTTTCCCAAAATAGTTGACTTTCTCCAGTAATCTGCAGGGTACTGCTGACAGTAAACTAACAGTCTCAGTGCTGCAGCCCTGAATGCTGGCCTTCACTCCCAGAAGCACTTTGCAGTGTTGTGAATGATTTCCAGAATTTGGGCCATGGCAGTGAGACTATTAGCAAAGTACTGGCAGCACCCTGCAGATCACTGGAAAACAGTTAATTACTTGTGGGTGAGTATCTGTGGGGACATGGGTGGGCAGGGCGGAGGGACTGAGATAGGTAGGGGAGGGTTTTGGCATACATGGGATAAGGGCTTTGGTAGGGCACATGACTGATGAGAGTGGCGGTACTAAGATGGGTGGCGGAGGGTTTTGCAGCACATTAGACTAGGGCTATTATGAGCTAGCACACCTCTTAACCTTTCTGAAATGAGGGACACTGGGCCTCAGTGTGAAGGACACATCCTTAAATATGAAGATAAATGCTCAGAACACTGTGAAAAACCATTGCAGATAATTGAATAAAGTTTATTTTATATTCAGCATCTTAGAATTTTATGAAATTTGAGATAAAGCCTGATTTTGTGTGGGTAGTACATTTTCTGTGAGGGAGGGGTGAGGAACAAAGCAATTCTGAGGGGTAAAATGAGGGATATCCCTCATAATCAGGGACAGTTTTGAGGTACGTCACCTGGTGCCTCATTTGGTGGGGTACCTGAAAGTAGTCTGCCTCTTCCTGAAAGGAGTGAGTAAGTGAGTGAGTGAGTGAGTGCTGGATTTACAGAAACAGATGAAGCAAAGACAGAACTAATTTTAATAAAGTATTTATTGAAGTTAAAAGGGGATGGAGAGATGATCACAGATTCAGAAGGGGGTAGCCATCTGGGAACAAGTGACCACCAAACAGTGTGGTTCACCATAAACATAGCCATAGAGTCAAGCCATGCAAAAGGAAGGTACTGGACTTTAGGAGGGCTGACTTTGGCAAAATGGGTGCATGCCTAAGGAATGCATTAACAAATGGGCAGGAAGGAGGGATGGAAGAACAATGGAGAAAAATCAAAACTGCCATCAGAGGCAACAAGCCTTTGTGTGAAGCAAATAAACAAAACAAAATGAAGTAAAAAACACTATGGTTCTCAAAAGAGGTAGTGGGGAAGGTTAGGGAGAAAAAGATAGCATTCTGGAAGTATAAGGAATCACAGAAGGACCAGGACCGAGAACTGTATCAGGTAAAGCAGAAGAAAGGGGGGAAGACAATCAGAATAGTAAAAGCCCAAACGAAGGAAAAGATAGCCAACTCAGTTAAGAAGGGGGATAAAACTTTTTATAGGTACATCAGGGAGTGAAGGAAGACCAAGGGAAGGATAATGAGATTTAATAAAGGGGAAGGGAGGTGGGCTGAGGGTGATAGTGAAAAGGTAGAGATACTGAACGAATACTTTTGCTCAGTACTCTGTCTGTGGCTGCAGATGACACTGCCCTCCAACTACGTATTCCACCCTCCTCCCTTAGAACAATGTCTCCTCTGACTACGCCTCCTATTCTGTAACCCCCTCTCTCCTAGCACTCCCTATTACTCTATCGCAGAGACTGGTGAGACCTACCCTGCCAAATTAAATTATACTGATCTTTGTTTTTACACCTTGTTCAGTCTGGTCCTGGGCAACTTTACTGCACTGTATATTCCTGTGTATATTTTACTGCTGTTTACTACTGTATTTGACAAGTGTACCCTGTGCAGACATAGTATGACTACCCTGTGCTATAACTCTGTTACTTGATTAGAATTCTCTGTATTGTTTTAATCTTCTTTTGTGTTAGCTTTTATATTGTATTTGATACCATGACATGGAGCCTTTGCAAAGGAGTCTCTGACTCAAAGGTTAATTCCGATCTGTTCTAAATAAAAATAAAATAATAAATAAATAAATAAAATTAATAAAAAATAAAAAAGAAGAAGGGGGGAGGTACCTAAGCCAAACAATAGAAGCACTCTGGACAGGGATAAATACCAGTCCATTCACAGAAGAAAGGGTCCTGAAAGAACTCCTAAAACTCAAGGTGGACAAAGCAATGGAGCCTGACAGGATTTTATTTATTTTAATTTTTTTTATTTATTAAGAGAATCAGAATTACAAACCTTTGAGTGAGAGACTCTTTTGCAAATGCTCCACGTCAGGGAGGTTCAAAACAAAGATACAGGATTCACCCCAGAATTCTAAAAGAACTAAGGGAAGACCCAGTGACACCACTGAATTCTGTATGAAAAACAGCTTAACTCAAAATGTGATGGAACCTACTAGATTAAATAATATTCTAAACTTGGTTATAACATCAGAAGAAGCTGTTATTACCAATGTTCACCCAAGGCTCCTGTTGGGAACAGTGATCATCTCACAGTGTACTTCACAATAGAAAATGAGACAATAAACACAACAGGGTATACTGTTTATAAAACAGCAAATGGAGAAGGAATCAAAAATGACCTCAGTAATTTCAACTGGTACAAAGAATTGAATAGGAAATCTGTTGAAGAAGTATGGAATTTCACTCATGATACATAACACTATAAAAAACATGTTAACTGTATAAATAAATATGGCATTAGAGGGCGTAGACCAAACTGGTTAAAAAAATGTTTTGAAACTCATAAAAAAGAAAAATAAAGCTTATGGAGTATATGTTAAGAACAAGACTGAGAAAAGTTGGTCAAAGTTTAAAATATTGCAGCTCAAATGTAAAAATAAAATTAACAAAGTCAAAAAAACACTTTGAGCTCAACTTAACAAAAAATGCAACATAAACAAACCGTAAATAGTTTTTCAGTTATATTAATTCATTATGAAAAGGAAACAAGGAATTAAGTACAATCATTAAGGATGGGGAACGTGTAATGAACCCATCCTGTATTGCAAATATATTTGTAACTCCTCACCCCTGCCTTTTTGCCAAAACGACAGGTGCTGTTGAAGCAGACAGCAGTACCTGGTGGGGACCTAGGTTCCGGGAGGATGAGGTTACTCGGCACAGGGGGACCTAGGTTTGGCTACTCTGCACAGGGGCACCCAAGTAAATCCGAACACAGGAAGCAATAACTGTAATGTCCAGGACCAGGAATGGGATTCTTCAGTGTGGCTTTTATTCACATACTAGTTTTTAGTTTTTTAGTTTATTGTTCTAGGAATTACTACCTTTGAGCCAGAGGCTCTTTTACAAAGGTTCCACGTCAATTAGGTACAGTACAAAAAAGGTTACATAGATAACACAACAATTTGTGCTTTGTCAAGGGCGAGAAAACATATACAAATACATATCAAATCATTTGTGCAAAAGGACATGAGATATCAATAATCACATTATTATTACAAGAAAGAGGTCATGCCAGATTAGGAGAAACAAATAGGGAAAAAGTCCAGAACAGAGAGGGTAAGTGAAAGGTGTGGGGAGCAGACAATAGCAGGAGAAAAGGTTTCCCAAACATGTCTTTGTCAAATAATGGAACAGGGTGGGTAGTGAGAAAATAGGAGGTTTAATCAGGGCAGTCACAGGAGCTGGAGGTGGCAAGGTGAGAGAACAGCCTTGATTTGAAAATACCTAGAGAGGTGGAGGCAGTAATATGAGTGCTGAGGGCATTTAGCCAGCTGGGGGCACGATAGGCAAATGATCTTTGTCCCTGAGAAGTCTACTAGCTGAACAAACAAAGCACAGACAGACCCCCATGGGGCTACATTTCCTGGTAATGCAGATTAGAGACTACAGAACATTTTATCACCATTTCCAGCCCTCAGGCTTTGAACCCACCAGGCACACAGCCCGGACTTGCACACAGCTTTGGGTACACAGCCCGACTTGAACACATTTGGGTTTTCCCCACTGGCCCAGCTCCCCTGCTGTCCACTTGATCCGAGGTCCATTGGAAGAATGAACCAATTATCCTGTCATGGCTCCCCACACCACCTAGAGTCTGCGACTCCTAGAGAGAATTTTTCCTTGTCCTGGCTCCCCACACCACCTAGAGTCTGTGACTCCTAGAGAGAATTTTCCTTGTCGTGGCTCCCCACACCACACTAGAGTCTGTGACTCCTAGAGAGAATTTTCCTTACAATCCCACGTCTGGGTACTTCCCCCATCACTGGCCAAGTGCATGAGGCAAAGTATAAACCACAGAAGAAATCCGTAGAGGTGGACCTGGTCACTAAAGATGGAGGGCCACCCACCTCCAGCTCCCACAGCCCATACCCAGCCATTTCCCTGGGAAAACTGAACCATTCCTTTGCTGAACTTCCAAATGTAGATTAAAGGATAGATGTCTGTCACATCTCCTCTACATATTATTTGCATCACACAACACTCTAGGATTTGACACTACTTTACTTGCTTAGCCCATTTCTCTAGGCTTCCCAATATATAGCTCAATCCCTAGATTTTCACACAAGTCCCAGGGTGAAGAAAACAATTTGCCCTTTTAGCCAGAGAAGACACACCCTTTAGTTGCAGGTGCCCCACAGGCCACTCACAAATCTTTCATCTTCCTAAATAAACGTTGGACTAAACAGGCAGCTTTTCTTCCACTTAGCAGAATTAAGGGGATTGCCCCAGGAATCTGCTGGGAATCTTTACATCCCCCCCCCCCGGGGAGGGAGGGGGCACTGAGACCCAAAACAGCGGTCTCCACCACTTGAGTACAACTTTACTCCTCAAGCCAAACTGCAGACTCTGTCTTCACTTACTGAAGACAAACTGGAAACTCTCCTTTGAAAACTCCCAGCATTCTATCTAACTCCCTTGGCTGCAGATTCGAATGTGGCTTAGGCAGCTGTGAAAGTTCTATTGGTGATGTCATCCCTCAGTCTCAGCTGAGACTGAGAACAGAGTGAGACAGTGTGAAACCCATTTAACTGGAGTTCCACAAGCTGCCTTCCCTGCCTACCACTAGGTCTTACTGGGATTCTAGTAACCCCGGGTAACAAGGGGGTTACACTCGCGCTTGACCAGGAAAATGACTGTCCGCAGTCATTATTTACCTGGCCTTAGGCCATCCCACCCTATGTGCTACCTGCGGAGGGGGGTGATCAGGCCCCCTCCTACCATGTGCAAGCACAGGCAGACAACACTAAGGGCCTAGAGGCCTGTAACTGACATATCAGCCTCTACACTATCCACTTACTATGGACACCTAGTGGCTCTGGTAGAACTATCCAGAGCATAGCCCTGATAGATCAGCACTGTGGTCCCTACTGCAGGTCAGGGCCACAGCCTGTCTATCCCCCCTAACCCTCTAGGGAAAACCTATCTGCCTTTAACCTAATACCCCCAAAACAAAAACAACCCGGGGACCTCCCTGACCTTGAGCAACCTGCAACCACACCAATAAAATATCACATTACTGCCTCCTCCCTACCCCCACAACCACACTTGTGGAAGGAAAGGGTTAATACAGCAATAACAACCATAACACCACAGTACTTTAAATTTCTAAACACACTAAAGCACTGATGAAGAACTCCGATGAGCCCCTCCTCCTCTTCTTGTCTTCTCTTCTGTCTTCCCAGGAACACCTGTAAGAAAAAGAAAGACAACACACTCCTAATCTGCATACTCAGTCTACCTAGACCCCTACCATCAAAACACTGCAGAATCTCAAAAAGATTTTTTAGAAAAAAGGTAGAAAAAACAGTATTTACATTAGAAAACAACAACATTATTTACAATACATATTTGGGGGGATGGAGTGCCCTAAAAGTCCCAACTAATGACCACAAGGCCCGAAGGCTAGTCCAATAAAGAGTCTCTCCTGGGCCGGAGCCTGGTGAAGCACAGTTCTAACAGGCCAAAGTCCCAAAGGGGACAGTCTTTGAGGACAGTTCAAACATTTTTGAAGTCTGTTAGTGTAGGGTGTGTTCTGCAATGTCATAAAGATAGAAAAGTTTGGACTTACCAGCCACTTGTAGTACGAGATTCGGTACCAACCTGCACCTCTGATGAAGACTCTCCCTGGCAGCATTTCTTCCGATACAGCTGGGTGGACATCTTCCAGGAACCACAGGAGGGCACATCTGTGAACAACTGGAGTGATGTCATCTCTGGAGACGGAACATTACAACAGGAACAAAAAGAAAACAGCTGGTCTGACGTCATCCGATTACCAGGCGATGAACAGGATACAGCTGGGATTGGTGTCCTCTCTGGATCTGAAGTCATCTGGTGGGCCAGTTGATGGTTTCTGGAAAGGCTGGTACACTGTAGACTGATGAATTTGGGGCACCTGAGTCCCAGATGTCCATATTGGCGGATCAATAAAGGCACTTCACAGTCTGATGTGGCAGTATTGACTACCACTGCTCGGCTCTCCATTTTGTAGGCACGGGCTTATTTGCTGGGAGGTCCTTACACTGAGGCCAATAGTACCGGGGGTCAGGGGCTTGAATTATAACCCCGTCTGGGTGCACATAATTCACACAGTGGGAGATTTCACGTCCCTCTCCGTCCACTATCCTCACTCTGTCTATAAACAGTGTCCTGCCTCTCTTCCACTGGGTATACTTTTCGTGGAACAGTCTATTCTTTACAAGCTTTTTGGCCCCAGAATGCACACTTTTCATGGCTTCATCCCAGATCCAGGATTTCCTGCAGTTCTCAATCTCCTCCCAGACTTTCCGAGGAAAGGTAGGAAAGGTCATACCATAGATCTCATTTGCCTTCCTACGAACCAGTCTCTCCTCTTTACTTGCTTTGGTCAATCTGAGACCGCTGGCCTGGCTTGGGGGTGGCCAGTCCTGGTTCTGCCAGCCGCATCCTTAAGGAAATTAGAAAGCGGATCCCTGACTTCTTCCTCCTGTAAAGCCAGGAAGTGGCATCACCACTTTCTTCCCTTACATTCCTCCGAGGCAAGATCTTGAGGCTGTGTACCCGTTCCTTTTTCACAAGGCCACATAGGTTCCCCCTCATCTTCCTCTTCACTGAGGATCTGAGCCCAGGAGTGAGCAGTCGTCCTCACTCCTGAGACTATCCACTCATCACTAGGCGTGGAGGTCGACACCTCCCACTCAAAGGCCTCCCGCATCTCATCTTCGTCTAAGAGACTTGGGCTAGGCCACCTCCTCCAGCGGTCTATTGATGCTTTATTCGAACTTTCCTTCTGGGATCCAGCAGCCAAAACTTCAACTTCTGGTTCAGTCTCTAACTCTGCACCCTCTAGCTTCATGCCACACTCCCCCGAGGGGCCTTCCTCCACAGACTCCGCCAGGTGCTGTGTGCTGCCAACTGCTGATTCCTGAATTTTTGTCCATGTGGGGGCCAAACGAATTGGAGGCGTTTTATACAAGCCATATTTTTCTAGGCATCCAGCACAATGAGGAATCATGAAGACGTCCCTTCCAGCTCTCAAGCATATTTGACATACCTGCACTGGAAAATTAGGAATCGCCACATGAGGAGGCAGTTGCCCTCCATAGCACCACTTTTCAAAATCTCTCAGTCTATTTACTGCTGCTGTTACTGCAACCCGGGCATGATCCAGGTAACGAGCTGGTCCTGAGGCCATAACTGCAGAAAAATAAACAAAAGTTCACTGTAACTGAAAGTCCCACTTCCTTGAACACACTCTTTAACTGTAAAATGGCTCCTCTGCTGCTGTGCTTACTTTACTACCCCACCCTTTAATGGCGGCGGCAGCACTCCTGTGCATCAACATTTAGAATCTCGGCTGCCACCGCTAATCTGATTTACAATAAACTGCTGGATAACTTTTGCTCAAACTGCACAACTTGCTCTGTTCTTGCTTGAAACACATTTACAGGATTTTCCATGGACTTTTCACAAGCTGGTAACATTAATTTTATTCACAGTCCCTTAAAGCTTCAGGTTTTTAGCACAGGATTGCCTGTATTTCTAGTGCTGCACTTTGCTACAACCCACAGTCTCTCTCTGGCTGCAAACTTTAAACTGAGGCTAAATTCATTACTATGCACACAGTCAATGGCTTAACAGACTTGCACTTGCTGGCAGGACTTTACACAGTCGTTACTTGCAAAGCGACTACACTGCTGCACACACATTTATATGGCATAGGGCTGAAAGCCACTGTTTGAGCAGTTTTACAGGTGGTTACTTACTGTTATCAGTAGCAGTTTGCTGCGATGGGGAAAAACGGCCTGCAGCCAGTTCTTGGAGGCCTCAGAAGAGAAACGGGTGGGCAGTCCTACCAATCGTCTTCTCAACCACCAAACTTGCAATTCTGACAATCGATTAGCGGGTTCAGCCTGGTTTTAAACTATAAAGTCTAATTTTACACTGTTTACAACGAGTTTAACACTCCGCGACGCTCCTTCACTGCCAGTACACGCACTCCACTCACACTCCCTCTCGAATGCTGGGGCAGTCTCTGTAGAGCTGGCTGAGGGGTGGGACTGATTATAGCCTGACCAACCACACGACGCCATGCAAATGAGCCTCTTCTTCCTCGCGAGGGCTCTTCTCCTCACGGCGATCGTCGAGCAGGCAAATTTAAACTGCAGAATGCAACTTTTTTTTTTTTTTCAAACTGACTCCACGGCGGGAGCCCATTTCAGCCATTTAACATAGCCATTATACCTGCAGTCTCTCAGTTCATTCAGAAAGCATTTCTAATGTATATGGCACAATTTTTCTGTTGCTACCCCTAGTCTTCCACACTTTTCTTCACAACAGTTCATTTTTAAAGCATGCAAAACGCTGTAAACAGTTTGATGCAGGACAAGGGTACACTCTTTGGCTTTACTGCTCCTTGGTAAACAGTTGGCATTTTTAAACAGCAGCACAAGATTCACAGCACACAGCAACACACTAAGGAAATTTGCTTCAGCTTTTTGGGCTACCCACTGCCAGACAGCCAAAACGCTAGCCCCCCCTTGCCCGAGCACCTTCCTCCCAGAACAAAATCCAAAAGCGGTGCCTCCATTTTTGTAACCCCTCACCCCTGCCTTTTTGCCAAAACGACAGGTGGCATGCTGTTGAAGCTAACAGCAGTACCTGGTGGGGACCTAGGTCCGGGGAGGATGAGGTTACTCGGCACTGGGGGACCTAGGTTTGGCTACTCTGCACAGGGGCACCCAAGTAAATCTGAACACAGGAAACAATAACTTTAATGTCCAGGACCAGGAATGGGATTCTTCAGTGTGGCTTTTATTCACATACTAGCTGAACAAACAAAGCATAGACGGACCCCCATGGGGTTACATTTTAGAGACTACAGAACACTTTGTCACCATTTCCAGCCCTCAGGCTTTGAACCCACCAGGCACACAGCCCGGACTTGCATGCAGCTTTGGGTACACAGCCCGACCTGTACACACTTGGGTTTTCCCCACTGGCCCGGCTCCCCTGCCGGCCACTTGATCCGTGGTCCATTGGAAGAATGAACCAATTATCCTGTTGTGGCTCCCCACACCACCTAGAGTCTGCGACTCCTAGAGAGAATTTTCCTTACAATCCCACGTCTGGGTACTTCCCCCATCACTGGCCAAGTGCGTGAGGCAAAGTAGAAACCACAGAAGAAATCCGTAGAGGTGGACCTGGTCACTAAAGATGGGGGGCCACCCACCTCCAGCTCCCACAGCCCATACCCGGCCATTTCCCTGGGAAAACTGAACCATTCCTTTGCTGAACTTCCAAATATAGATTAAAGGGTAGATGTCTGTCGCATCTCCTCTACATATTATTTGCATCACACAACACTCTAGGATTTTGACACTACTTTGCCTTGCAGCCCCATTTCTCTAGGCTTCCAATATGTAGCTCAATCCCTAGATTTTCACACAAGTCCCAGGGTGAAGAAAACAACTTGCCCTTTTAGCCAGAGCAGACACTCACCCTTTAGTTGCAGGAGCCCCACAGGCGACTCACAAATCTTCCATCTTCCAAAATAAATGTTGGACTAAACAGGCAGCTTTTCTTCCACTTAGCAGAATTAAGGGGATTACCCCAGGAATCTGCTGGGAATCTTTACATCCCCCCCCAGAGGAAGGGGGCACTGAGACTCGAAACAGCGGTCTCCACCACTTGAGTACAATTTCACTCCTCAAGCCAAACTGCAGACTCTCTCTTCAAGTACTGAAGACAAGCTGGAAACTCTCCTTTGAAAACTCCCAAAGTTCTATCTAACTCCCTTGGCTGCAGATTCCAATGTGGCTTATGCAGCTGCGAAAGTTCTATTGGTGACGTCATCCCTCAGTCTCAGCTGAGACTGAGAACAGAGTGAGACAGTGTGAATCCCATTTAACTGGAGTTTCACAAGCTGCCTTCCCTGCCTACCACTAGGTCTTACTGGGATTCTAGTAACCCCGGGTAACAAGGGGGTTACATATTTAATGACTTTTTTTCTTCAATTTATTCTGAAGAAACAAGCAATAATTTTATGCCAACGGCAGATATTCAAAAAGGGGTGCATGTTATCGAAAAGGAAGAAATCGAGCAAGTAATAGATAACTTAAGACAGCATAACGTACCAGGCCCAGACAATATTACTCCATCTATGTTAAAACTAATGAAACCCCATATTTTATAGCCTCTAAAAACATTATATGAAAAATCATTAATTTCTGGTATAATCCCACAAGAATGGAGAAAATCAAGAGTAACTCCTATCTTTAAAATTTGAAATAAAACTAATGTTTCTAACCATAGACCTATTAGCCTAACTTCAATCCCATGCAAAATTCTGGAAACATTCCTTAAGAATAGAATTGTAGACTGGCCAGCTGGCTCAGCAGTTGGATTTCTGCTTGCGGCACCAGCGACCCTGGTTCAGGAATGGACTCAGGTCATCAGAGGGCTGGCCGGGGGGAGAAAGACTGAGCGTCCCATGACTGCTGTCCTTCTGTGTGGGAGGGTGGGGGATGTCGCTGCTGCACAGGGAAAACCTGGCAGAGGCCAGGAGCACTACAGCCACCAGCATAAGCAAGGTTCCAGGGGGCGGGATGGACACTGGTGTCACTGCACATTCCCAACCCCCTACAGGGGAAAAAACTAAACCTGACTCCACTGCCTACGTGATGCCCGCCCCTTGGTTGCAATCAGTACCCCAGGACAACTCCCTCCCTATCCCATTGTTCGTGGCACCTTAGGGTGGGTGCCACATCTCTGCCCTGGGGGATAATTCAGAGGGTCCTTGGAGAGTAGTTCATGTGGGGATGCCGCAGTTGAAGGGTCCATGACTGGGTGGAGGCCCGGCAAGTGTAGGCAAGGTGCCAAAAGACTAAATAGAAAAAAATATATACAATTGTAGAACAACTTAATGAAAATCCATTATTCGATAATAATCAACATGGTTTTAGAAAAGGGCATTCCTGTTCAACTAATTTGATATGTTTTTATAACAACATAAGCAAAATGCTTGATCATGGTATCCCAGTGGACACCTTTCTATTTGATTTTAGTTAGGCTTTTGACAGAGTACCAAATTGGGCCATATCTGAGAAACTAAAAAAATATATCATAGCTAAAAATATTATTAGATGGATATTAAACTGGCTAATGGACAAGGTACAGTCAGTGTCAATCTGGGGTCATCTTTCAGCTGGGAGACCTGTTACTAGCGGTGTTCCTCAAGGTGCAGTAATGGGACCATTAATTTTTCAAATATTCATTGCGGATCTTGATGACAATATAATAAATACTATAACTAAACTCGCTGATGATACAAATTTAAATGGGCCATGCAAATTAACAGAACAAATAGCAGCCATACAAAAAGATATTGATGCCACAGTCAATTAGACAAAGAGATAGGGTATGAAACTAAACAATGTGAAATGCTGCGTCATGCATATGGGTAAAAGAAGTTTGAAACATCAGTATTTTCTAGACGGTCTACCATCGACACAGAAAGTTAGTGAAAAAGATCTAGGGATACAAATAGACAATAATCTATTGCTCAAAGAACAATGTAGTTCAGTTATTGCAAAAGCAAACAGGACAATCATTGCAATAAAAAGAAAGATCAAGAATAGACATGTGGATGTACTTCTACCCCATATGTATCATATGTTAGACCAATTTTGGACTATTGTAGACAGCTATGGAGCCCCTATTTAAAAACAAGCATAAATAACCTGGAAAGAGTCCAATGCAGATATACTAAGTCAATCAACTGATTAAAACATCTAACATATTACAAAAGATTAAACAAATTAGGATTTACACACCCTAGAAACCAGAAGACATGGGGCGACATGCTTCTATATTTTGATATTCTTAATGATCCAAACCTAATGGCAAACCTTAATATAGAATGTAAAAGTGACCAGATGGAAACTAGGAGTCACCTGTTACAAATCAAAATAGATGTCTGGCCCGGTGGCACTGAGGGTTGAAGCGCTGGACACCACACCTCGCTCCACGCTAGCGACCCGGGTTCAGGAATGAGCCCAAGCCATTGGGGGTCAGCAGGGGAGGACTGGGATTGAGCATCCTACGACTGCTCTCCTAGTCCTGGGGAATGAGGTGGACTTACGTCATGCTCTGGCGGTCCCTGGGGACACCCGGTGGTACTGCAGACGTCTGCGTATCTAAGGGGAGGGAGCACAGCGGATATGTACACAATTGTGCATGGACGTCATTGCACGTCCGTACCCCCATTGGGAGAAAATGTGGAAAATGGGCTGGGTGCTACTGAGCAGCTTGATGGCCGTGCCCTGCACTGCATGGAGAACTGTTGTGGAATCACGCTGGGGGAAGGTGCGGCACCGATCCAGCTGGTAAGAGATGGGGAGCCCTCCAGTGGAACCGCTGCGGCTGTGACAGCCCCCCCATCATGCGAGTGAGCCTGCTGCTCTCCCCGCAATCGAATCCAACAGAAAAACAGCGCAACACTACGAGTGGGTGCTCACAGCGTGAGGTGCAAACCTCAATACTTCACACAAAAGCCAAGGTAATGAGCACTCCAGGACACAGAAAAATATACCGCAAGTAGTTTTAATCCAAATGGCAAGTCAGACTTGCCATTTGGATAAAATCACTGCAATATATTTCTGTGTCCTAGAACTCTTCCTTGTTTGCCTCCCTGCAGGCAGGACCGGTGGCTGGATGCCTCTACCGGTTGGCGCCACAGCATGCACTAACATAGAGATATGAAAAAAAAAAAAAAAAAAATAGATAGGTTTAGAACAAACAGGAAAAAGTATTTCTACATAGAGAGAGCAGCAAACCTATAGAATAAGCTCCCCTATTCTATAATATCTAGTAGAAATAAAGATAACCTCAAAATGAATCTAGACAAATATATAGCCACAAATGGAAATATGGTTCTTTACCATGACTGACTAGGAGCAGTTTTATGGGCCACGGCCTTTTATGCTCCTTATCTACCTAGTGAACTTACCTAGCGAACTGACTACCCTTTTTAACAAATCATGGGTGTATGGTGTGGTACCTGAGGACTGGAGGAAGGCGAATGTGATTACCCTTCACAAAAGTGGGAGCAAGACAGAGGCAGGAAACTACACACCTGTTGGTTTGACTTCAGTGGTAGGAAAAATGATGGAATCACTTCTGGAAGAAAGAACGGTTGAGTAACTAGAGGCCAGCGGGTCAGAGGACCCAAGGCAGCATGGATTCACAGAGGGAATGTCATGTCAGGTGAATCTAATAGATTTATTTGACTGGGTGACCAAAGTAGTAGACCGAGGGGCTCTGTATATGGCCTACCTAGACTTTAGCAAGGCAGCTGACAAAGTCCTACACAAAAGATTAGTAAATAAGTTAGCCAGCCTGGGAGTGGGTCCCAGGGTCGTAGCCTGGGTTACAAATTGGCTGGACAACAGGACATAGAGGGTAACAGTAAATGGAATACACTCTGAAGAAGGGGGGGGTTACTAGTGGGGGTACTGCAGAGTTCAGTACTGGGATCCGTCCTCTTTATTATCTTTATAGGAGACATTGCAGAGGGGCTGGATGGAAAGGTATGCCCCTTTGCAGATGACACAAAGATCTGCAACAGGGTTAATACACAAGGCGGGATAGAAAGGATAAGATGGGACTTGGCAAGGTTGGAGGAATGGTTAGAAGTATGGCAGCTCTGATTCAATGTGAAGAAGTGCAGAGTAATGCACCAAGGAAACAAAAACCCAGGGAAAGAGTACACAATGGAGGGGCGGGGTTACTAACAACAACAAAAATGGAAAGAGACCTGGGATAGTCATATCAGATGACCTTAAGGTAGGCAAGCAATGTCAGAAGGCAGTAAGGATGGCTGGGGGATACTGGGATGCATAGGGAGAGGTATCACCAGCAGACAACAGGAAGTTGTGTTATCCCTCTATACAAACAGTTGGTGAGACCCCATCTGGAGTACTGCATGCAGTTCTGGAGACCCCATCTCTGCAAAGACATAGACAGGATGGAGGCAGTCCAGAGGAGAGCAACTAGAATGGTGCAGGGTCTGCAACAGAAGCCATACAAAGAGAGACTAAAAGAGCTTAATATGTATATCCTTGAGGAAATGAGGGAGAGGGGGGACATGATAGAAACTTTCAAGTCCTCAGGAGAACCAATAAAGTCCACGAGAGGAGCATCTTTCAGAAATAGAGATGTGCAAGAACAAGGGAGCACAATTTGAAGATAATGGAGGGGAAGGCTCAGGGGCAACATAAGGAAGTATTTTTTCACAAAGTTGTGGACGCATGGAACTGCCTTCCTGTGGAGGTTGTGGGGTCAAAAACAGTGGGGGAATTCAAGATTGCATGGGACAGACATAAGGCAATTCTAGTGGGTGGGTAGGAAGAAGTAGACTGTTGGTTAACTAGAATCTGCAGCTTATCCAATAGGTAGGAAAATGGGCAGACGTGGTGGGCCAAGCGGTCCTTATCTGCTGTCAAAGTCCATGTTTCTATGTATCTTTGTACATTTTAGTATTTTTAATTTTGCTAATCAGATTGAGGCAAGTGCTACACATTTGCACAATTGATTAGCACTTTCATGTGCAAAACTACTAATCAGTTTTTGCAGTAAGTGTAATACCCTGTAATAGTAGAAAAAACTAAACCATAAACAGCAGGTAATGCAGTGAACAGTGTTTTTGGTTCTGAATATACACAACTCCTTGAAAATACACACACACACACACACACACACACACACACACACACATGCATATGCACACTGTTACAACAGTTGTGCACACACAAAGAGTGTGATTGTGACTAGCAAGACCGGGCAGCTGAGCTACAATATTTCATTTTCAGAGGGGTCCTGCTGTCCACATTTTTACAGTGTGCTTAGCAGAGTTAGCTCAGCTGAAATGCAAAATCTAATTTTTACTGAGATCCTGCTTTTATACATTTTTACAATATAGTAACCCATGATATGCCAGTTAACATGCAGTATTTCATTTTCACTGAGGTCCTATTGACCAGCTGAGATGCAGCGTCTTGTTTTCAGAGGGCTCTTGCTTATGGTGAATGCAGGTAGTTATTTCAGTAAAAGATGGGGATTTATTATGTCAGCAAGAAAATATGGAGCTGTTGATGTGCTGACATCATAGAGAGCATCCTAATGTTGTTTACCATTTATTTACCCAGGACAGTTCAAATGAGTTGCAGCATCTCATTTTCAGTGGAATCCTGCATCGACCGACAGTGTGAAGTTTTATAGCTCCTGATACAGAACTCTGGAGCACAGTTGGCAGCAATGTTGGTTTAGCACTGACACACTGACCACAACTACTGTACAATCACAATATAAAAATAAATCAATTATTGCAGATCAGTATTTGCTGATACTGTATTGTCTGTAGACTACCGTAGTCTGCTATAGAAAGGTTTGACTCCATCTTATCAGAAATCCTGTTTATACATAACGTTTTACTTCATGTCAGTCTACTTTTTTAATATGAGGGACAAACGCATAAAGTGTCCGTGTGTGTGTGTGTGTGTGTGTGTGTGTATGTGTGTTAACCAAGCTACTACATGCAAGCTGCAGTGTTTTTTTACTTTTTAGGAGAAACAGTAGCAATAGCAGTAGCATCTCTTTTCAGAGGGAAAGAAAGATAGATGCGTGAGGTTGTGACAAGGATTAATTTTTAAAGACAAAGACCTGTAATGCTGAATCAAGCTGAAGCACTGAGATCTGAATGGTAAACACGAGAGAAGGAGGTTGGAATGCAGATTAGAGTGGTGCTGAGCAGCAGCTCTGTTACTGGAGGATACTGGTGGAGGGGGAAAGAACAGAGTGCCATGGAAAGAAACCAGCTTTCCACCGTTTATGGAAGTCAGCTGTTCAGTGTGTTACTTAGCAACACACTGCTGAGCAAACCTGTAACAGAGTAAGTTTTAACTGCCAGCTTTCCACTGTTTATGGTAGTCCTGTATTCTGGAAGTGACTGCAGAGCAATAAAATAGTTCACAGTGGAGATGATGGCGAAAGAAAAAGGAATAGCACTGTAATGAATGAAAGATCACAAGAGCTTCAACTCCACTGTGCAAGAACACAGTCTAGGTATCCTGTCACATGCTTAAACAGCCCCCTTTTCTATTATGTAATAGCAATACGTCTCCATGGCTCTGGCCATGCAGTCGTAAAAATGAGTTATAAGAGCATTTAAGTTAAATGTAAATCAAATAATGAATGTATTTACAGGTTCATTCTGAAGAAATTTCCCAAGCCATGGGTGATGGCAATAAAAATTAAAGAAAAATTAAATGGTATGTGATCATGTGAGCTAACAGCATAATTAGAGATGCATGTAAATAAGATTTTTTTAAGTTTTGTTTTTAATTTCTTTTCAGTTCTCCTACAAGTAGCTGAACAGTTGAAACATCGAAGTTGTTTTATTAACTATACAAAAGGAACATTTATGGTATAGTGGCTTTTTGTTGGTCCAGAGCAGCATCACCCCCCCCATGCACTTAATGGCGGACTGCCATCAATGCCTTAAGCTCACTAATTTTGTTACCTAGAATCCTGGCATTAAGGCAGACTCCCCTCCAGCCAGCTCTGGATCCTTTTGTGCTGTTCTGTGATCCTACATCTGCATTCATTCTCCTCATCATTTTATTTTCCTATTGCTTTGAGTCCCGGAGATTCTTCCCCCATTTACCTCTTCCAATACTCCTTTTTGAACCTCAACCTATTTTTAATCACCTTACTGCTACCGGTTCCCAATATAGGGGGAGCACTACCTAGGTTCCCCTCACTCCCTTTACTGCACTTCCCCTAACCTCGGTGTCCCCCTTCCCCCAGTCATTTTAACTGGCTAAGATAGACATCAAACTTCTGCCCCAGTACACTCATCCCCTCTCTTGTCAGGTGAAGTTCATCCCTTCAATCTAATTATTGACAAACTTCAGGGACTTTTTTTCCCCATTATATCCTCCTCACCCCCTCAATTTTTTTTTTAATTGTTTACATTTTTTTTAAATGTCACTAGTTAGCCATTTTATAAACTCAATAAGAACCTTTTGGTTTCTGGCTTCTATTTGTAAACAACGTTTATACGTGGTTGAAGGCAATCGACCAAGCGCCTCAAGCCTCCCGGTGAGCCTGGGTGTGTGGTTTACAAACGGAAACCTGCAACTTGCTGGGTCTTATTGCTTACATGTCTTTTCCCAAGTTCAATAGATTGTTTGCTATGAAGTACACGAATTCAGAATTATACATGATTCGTCTGGCAGAATGTTCCCTGACCCCCCCTCCCCCAAAACACACAGAATGTTTGCCATGGAATACAATAATTTGAAATTCTGAAAGATTTTGTTGGCAGTATGTTCACCCTACCCAAACGCACACATTCAAAACAGAAGGCTTAAAGCAATAGTGCATGTTAAAGGGACACTGTCAATCCTTTTTGCATCATGTTATTTCTGGCTAAAAATCCTCATTTTATGATTGCTTATCTTCTCTAAAACTTCTTGGAATTGCTGGTTGGTTTATCTTCCTCTTTTCTTAGTGGAACTGAAGCACCTGCTAGTGGTGTACAGCACTTATACACAACCTTGTTTTGTTTCAGATCTTTAATCTACTCTTATGGCATACTTCCTCAGCATTAGGAACACCCCAAACAGTGCAGTCACTCCTGATGCAGTTTTCTCCTGTGTCCTCCCACAGCATCATGAGTGGCTAGATTTGTTGGGGTGTTCCCAAGTCTAGGAATGATGCAGTGAGAGTTGATCAAGGACTGTAGACAGACATGTTTTATGTGGTAACACATTAGTAAGGTGGGAAGTCTGTTTTCATTTTTAAAAAGAAACAAGCAATTGTGAATGCTGAATGTTCATCGCTTGCATTGCTGTTGTACCAGGTCCTGTTTGTATACATTTTTACTGTATATTAAGCCAAGATACTGTAGTCCAGATGAGATGCAATGTCATTTGCAATGCAGTTCTGATTTTACACAGTTTTATACTGTACTTACTCAGTATGGTAGGGGTGAGATTCAGTATCTCATTTTTAGTGTAGTCCAGCTTTTATAATATAGGTCGGGGTTATCGTGAGAGTGTAGTGCAAAATGACTGGGGGAGGAGAATTTCAATTTTTTAAGTAGGACCATGGTGGCTAGAGGAAATTAGGCTATAAGTGTGTAGTTTTTTGTTTTTTCTTTTAAGCTGCGCTTCACAAGCAAAGTACTCGCCTCTGTAAGTTAACCATTCATCAAGTGCTAAATTCATTGGGCCCTATTCTCAAAACGCCAGTGCAAGCTACGCCAAGGGTGGCTTGCACCGATTCCTGATGCGCCAGGGACTCTGAGCCTGATTCTCTATAGGGTAGCATCCTGGCATCAAAGTCCCACCGCTTGCAGTAAATCTGGCCCTGCAGCAAACAGCACATCAGGAAGATTTGCCGTAAGCCGTGGATGGGCTGTGCGGCAACAGCACCATGAACAGGTGCCTGGTTGCTAGCACCCCCCGCCACCCCAGCCCCAATCCCTGATGGTACATAACCCAAGTGTCTTCCCCAGCCCTGATCCCTGATCACCCTGTTAAAGTTTAACAATTTTCACTGGTAGTCTAGTGTATACAGTACACACTTACCAACAGCTCAGTCGGCGGCCAGCCATGTAAGTGTGTGGAATGCTGTGCTGGTCGCCTGCTCAGGTTGGTGGGGGAATGGAGTGGTGGGGCATTGCCAACTGGGGTGGGGAGTGGGGGCACCACTAGACTACCATAGAGGGTTTTTTCATATTTTTATTGGGGATTGGGGATCAGGCTGGGGAGACCACTAGACTACCTGGGAAAATTGTTAAACGTTAATAGGGTGATCAGGGATCGGACCTGGGGGGCAACTAGACTGCCAGGGTACATTATTATAATTTAACAGGGTAATCAGGGGTCAGAGCTGGGGGGGACCACTAGACTGCTGAGGTGAATTGTTAATATTAAACAGAGTGATCGGGGCGGGGGGGTGCTCTAGACTGCCAGGGACATACTTGGCTTACAGAATGGAGGATTGTGACTTGGGGGGACATTTAATACACAGGGATCAGGACCATAGGACATTGGCGCAACCCCCAGAAGACAGCTAAGTACACTTAGTCTGGTCTAATGGTACTTAGACAGTTGTCCCCTGGGGGAGCTTTTAGAATACTGATTTAGGTGATCTGGCAGCTTGCATCTGCCGCAAGTCCCCTAGTGCCATGCCGCAGCCTATTTTGTGGGGCAAGGCTGGCACAGCCCCCCTTGACGCAGGACGCAGGCCACTTTTTAGAATAGCAGTAGGCGCATCTTTTGATGCAAGGTGCCACTTGCATCAGAAATGTTTGACGCAAGTACCTTGCATCCCTCTAAGGGCTTTGAGAATCTGACCCATGGACTTTTCACCATGAACTTTCCTATACAGTATGTGAAGTGTAAGCTGCACTAGGAAGCTGCAAAATCTAGGACTGGAGCAGGAGCGGGAGCACAGAAGCTCAATTTTTTTCTTGTTCGAACTCCGCAGGGTCAGACTGAAAAAAGTCTGAAACAAACTGTGGGTGAAAAGGGGAATTTTGGTCCAATCAGGACAGATCAAGGAGGAGGCAATTAATTAAAAAGGGTGAAGCCGCCTCTCTGCTTCGGAGCTGCCAAACTGTTGTTGCTGGGACAGGGGAAAGAGGCTGTCAGTGTCCACACTGGGACCCCCCCTCTTCCCTCCACACTAGGAAGCCATGGAATTGAGGATCAGAGCAGGAGAGGAGCCTGAAACTATATTATTTCACCCGCCCACCCATCCCCCACCCCTTCAGTATTAAATGCTCTTCTAGGGCTCCTCCCCAACGGAATGATTGGGGTAAGGCAGCTAGCAGAGGCATACCTAGAAGGAGGATCACCTCTCAAGAACTGGCAGGAGGAGGAGTACAGTGAAGGGAGTGTTCTCAGGATGTAAACTGAAGCAGAACTGCTGCTGGAGAGACTTAAAAAAATCATACAGAAGGTACTGTGAAGGCGTCCTTAAAGCTCAATCTGGGGATAAGCTGCTGCACCAAAATTATGGGCACTGAGACTTTTGAGACACTGCAACATAATCAGGGGCACAGTGACTTTTGAGGGTCATGGGGTAATCGCAAGTTGTTAGTCAATTTATGTAGTTCTGCTAACAGTTGCTTTATCTGTTTATCAGGGGACATTTTAATTGAATTATAAGCCAATTAAACTGTAACTGTATGTTAATTATTTATTTATTTTAAAGTTTTACCAGGAGGCCACACTGAGCAGAGTACTGCTCGATTCCAGATGTGTCCTAGGGGAGGGGAACATAGGAACAAACGTATAATACATACAGTGCATTTACAACACAATATAAAGAGGTATGTACAAACATGGCTAAGCTAACATAAATTGCATAGATACATACATTAATTTAAATATAGCAATACTTGAGATAACAGAAGAGACAGAAGGCAATCTGGAACAGGAGTTAATACCATTCTGTACTCGTGCATCTCTATCCACATTCACATGGTGTGGAAAAGTGTTCATTTATGAGATGACTGAGGTTCAGGGAAGAAGTTGTTAGCCGGGTGCTTGCAGGGAGGGAATTCCACAATTTGGGCATGCGGTATCTGAAATCTGCTTGTCCTGATGATGATGACATGTGTGGTACAGACAGGAGATGGCTGTCAGCATTTCTCAGGGAATATGCCGGTGCAATATGGGATGTGAGCACAGCCTCCAGGCATGGAGGCATGGACTGAGACCAGTACTTTGCTGTGAGCTTGGCGCAGTGGGCCCGTTGGTGATCATGGAGCGAGGGCAGATTTAGAGAGCGATAAAGGTTGCAGTGGTGTTGGTAGAACATGATGTCAATGGGGAATCTACAGAAAGAGTGGAAAAGAGGGTCCAGTCTGGTTAGATTGGATTTGGGAACTACATCCCCATAGTCAAATATGGCGAGAATCATTTTCTGTACGAATGCCCTACGAGCTGGCAAGGGGATGCAACCATGGTTGCGGTAGAGAGCACCCAGTTTGGGGTGGAGTTTTTTGTGGATGGTATTGATGTATACAGAAAAGTCAAGATGCTGGTCCAGCCAGACCCCAAGATATCTAAAAAGCCTCCAGAGTAGTCCCATCCAGGGTGTGGAAGGAGGGTGGTTTTAAGCCGAGAGAGTCTCTGCCTCGTGCCGAAGCTCATGGAGTCAGTCTTCTTAGCATTGAGAAATAGCTGGTTGGCACAAACCCAGAGCTGGACTTTATGGAAGTCCTGCTGCAACTTGATCGCTACCTCAGTGGTTGAAAGGCCAGAAGCATACAAAATGGTATTGTCTGCATACATATGTATGGATATGAGTGGGCAGGTGGAGGGCAGGTCATTTAGGAAGAAGGAAAACAGGATCGGTGCAAGGACAGAGCCTTGGGGGACACCGGTGTTAATTGGGAGGGAGGGTGAGGTGGACCCAACATTTCTGAAGGACTGGGATCGGCCTTCCAGGTAGGAGTGGAACCAGCTGGAGACCTTGACAGATAGTCCAGCAATGGAGAGCTTATCTAACAGGATTGCATGAGAAACCATGTCGAATCTAGCAATTAAGTTAGTAATTTAGTGTAGTTCTGCTCAATATTGAACCTGCAATCAAGTAGTCACTCAATATTGAAACAGCAATTAAGCAGGCATTGGTGTATTTCGGCTTACCTTATGGTACTTTACTCTTAGCTTAGTAAGTAAAAGTAAGTCAGTAATTTGGTGTATTTTTGCTTATTACTCCAGTACTTTTTTAGAGCACTTAAAGTACTTTATTATTAGCTTAGTAAGTAAGTCAGTGATTTGGTGTATTTTTGCTTTTTACTCCGATACTTTTTATTAGGGCATTTAAAGTACTGCTGCATTCAAGCAAGTTGAGATGGAGGGGACTGTTTAGGAAAACATTGCAGTCAAGGATGCAACTGCAAATAACTCATTAGATTGTAGGGTATGGTGTGGTCAATGGATAGAGTAATTCCAGAACCTAAGGAGAAAGTATAGCCAGAAAAGAAGTGGGTAAAATGTTTGTTTTGTTTGTGTGTTTAAAATGTATTTTTATACAAGATACAAATTGATTAGGGTATTAGCCCCATTTACAACAATGTCCTGTGTTACACACAGATACATACAATAATTACATAACTTAACTAACACACAGAAACTTAAGACAAAACATACAATAAACTCATACAATTATGCATAGCATGTACATATGGATGTCAAGTATCTATATAGGGCATTCTTAAACTTGGGAAAACTTATCAAAGAGCTTAATTCTTGCGGTTATGCATTCCAGCGAGTTGCTAAACAATTTTGCAGTGTAGAACTCCTAATCTATTCTGAGACCTTATCATTGTAATTTTAAAATGCCTTAATATCAAAGTACTTTTACTAGGGGGATCTAATGTTACATATTTAGCAAGTGGATGGATTCCGTTAGTGTAAACCAATTTATAAGACCATAGAAGCCATACAGTAGATGCAATATCTTGGTCTCTGGCTGTAGCCAGTTTAACTCACTGTAAATATCACAGTGGTGGGAACCACATTTTCTTTTTGTTATAAACTTAGCTAATCTGTAATAAGTTTGGTTTATTTTATTTAGGGATTTTTTAGTCAAATTCATGTACAATAAAACATCATATTCCAGCACAGGTAGCAACAATTGTCCCACTATTTTCTTTCTTGCTTCTATTTCCAGACACTTCGATACTCGTCTAAACACCCCCAACCTCTAGTTAACTCTTTTAACCTGCTGGTTAATATGATCATCATAAGTCAACCTTTGAACAACCAAAACCCCCAAATACATATAATTTTTAACACTTTTTATAGGGATTCCATCCACTAACCTAAGTTTCAGATCAGAACTCTTTAAAGGAGCTCCAACTGAAAAAAATCATACTTTGAGTTTTTTTTTACCATTTAATAAACATAGAAACATAGAAACATAGAATTTGATGACAGATAAGGACCGCTTGGCCCACCCAGTCTGCCCATTTCCCTACCTAATGGATAAGCTGCAGATCCTAGTTAACCAGCAGCCTACTTCTTTCTACCCCTACCCCCTAGAATTGCCTTATGGCTGTCCCATGCATGCTTGAATTCCACCACTGTTTTTGACTCCACAACTCCTCCGGAAGGCCATTCCATGCATCCACAACCTCTCTGTGAAAAAAACTTTTACATTACCTCTGGTCCTCTATCTTCAAATTGTACCTCCTTGTTCTCTCTTTTTTTTGAAAGATGCTACCCTCTTGGACTTTGTTGATTTCTTTGAGGTACTTGAAAGTTTCTATCATGTCCCCCCTCTCCCTCCTTTCCTCGAGGCTATACATATTAAGCTCCTTTAGTCTCTCTTCATATGTCTTCCGGTGCAGACCATGCACCATTTTAGTAGCCCTCCTCTGGACAGCGTCCATCTTGTCTATGTCCTTGTGGAGATTGGGTCTCCAGAACTGCACACAGTACTCCAGATGGGGTCTCACCAGCTGTCTGTACAGAGGGATAACAACTTCCTGTTTTCTACTGGTGATGCCTCTCCCTATGCATCCCAGTATCCCCCCAGCCCTCCTTACTGCCCTCTCACATTGCTTGCCCACCTTTAAGTCATCTGATATGACTACCCCAGGTCCCTTTCCATTTTTGTTGTTGTTAGTATCTCACCCCCCATTGTGTACTCTTCCCCTGGGTTTTTGTTTCCCAGGTGCAATACCTTGCACTTCTTAGCATTAAATATAAGCTGCCATACATTGGACCATTCCTCTAACCTTGCCAAGTCCCTTCTTATCCTTTCCACTCCACCTTGTGCATCAACTCTGTTGTAGATCTTTGTGTCATCTGCAAAGAGACATACTTTTCCTCCCAGTCCCTCTGCAATGTCACTTACAAAAACACTGAAGAGGACCTGGTCCAAATACTGAACCCTGTGGCACCCCACTAGTAACCCCCCTTTCTTCAGAGTGGACTCCATTTACTATTACTCTCTGTGTCCTATTCTCCAGCCAATTCTTTACCCAGGATATCATCTTGGGACCCACTCCCAGGCTGCCTAACTTGTATATTAATCTTTTGTGTAAGACCTGAATCTCTAAACCAATTTCCATACTCCTTAAATCCTGCTGGAGCTTGTGTTCTAAAAAATGAGACTATCAGCTGCTGCCACTAATATAGTATTGTCTGCATATAGTCCAGGGTTTTAAATAATTGATTAGCAGTTTTTTTCTTGGGACTATACTAACTGTACAGAAAGTATTTATATAGATTTTCTAGATGTGCTGTGTTTGTTAAACACAGTGAGGCAAGAGCTATGCATTTTCACAAAGATTTAGCACTTTTATGAGCAAAACGCTAATCAATTTTTCGAGTTAAATAAATCCCTGTAGTCTGACTTTACTATTATTTATAACTGTTGGAAGATCATTTACATAGATATTAAACATCAAAGGACCCAAAATCGAACCTTGTGAAAAGCCTCTGTTTGTCTTAATCAAGTCTGAGTTTATAGATCCACATGTAACACACTGTTGTCTACTAGAAAAATATGATTTAAACCAGTATAAAGATTGCTCATGTACCCCTATATCATATAACCTCCTCAGCATTACCGAATGTTCCACCAAATCAAATGCTTTACTCAGGTCCACAAACACCAACCTGACCTTCATGCCCTGGTTCAAAAAAGATGTCACCAGGTCATGGAAATCTACTAGGGCCTGTCCTCTCTAAATCCATATTGACAATCGGTAAGCTTTTCATTTTGTTCCAAGTATCCATAGAGCTGCCTATGAACTTGTTTTTCTAGTAGTTTAGATAATATAGGTAACAAGGTTTTTGGTCTATAGTTTGAAGGAGTTATATTATCTTCACCCCTTATGAATCGGAATGATTTTCCCCACTTTCCATATATCAGGAACCATATATTCACACAAACTCCAGTTAAAGAGATAGGTTGCTATGGCAGTCGATACATCTGCAGCTATTTTTAAGAAATACCCTTCAATTCCATCTTTCCCTCCTGCTTTAGAACCATCCAACTTACGCATTTCATTTTCTACATCTTTAACCTTAATTTGTCTAAATGTAAATCTATTCAGTTGTTCACTATTAGATTTTCCATCTTTCAGTAACTGAGATATAGAAATATCTGAAGTCCTCTGCTTTGGTTTACTTAAATTTAAATCTGGTAAATCTGAATAATAAGAATTAAGTAGTCTTGATGCTTCTGCTGGGTCCAACACCAAAACCCTATCATTCAACATTTTTACTGGAGTCCTAGTTCCTATAGGATTTTGTCATTTTGCTACACATTTCCAAAATTTTCTAGGATCCATTGCTGCACTAATATCCTTTATAAAGTAACTTCTTTTAGCCCTTTTAACTTCTTTTTACATTTTCTCCAAAATGTGAACTGATTCCAGTCCTCTTCTATTTTTGTTTTTCGTGCCTTTTTGCACAATTGATTTCTTATTCTCAAATGAGTTTTTAACTTATCTGTTAGCCATAAAGGGTCTTGTTTTCTCCTTTGTTTTTGAATTTTTGGAGCATGTTGTTGGATTATTTCATTCAGATGTTTAATGAATTCTTCAACTGCAAGGTTAATTTCAGGGATTAGCATTATTCTATCCCACCTAAGGTTCATTAGGCTATCCCTAAAATCTTTGATTTTAAAGTTCTTAAAGTCTGTGGTCCAATAAGATTCTAATATTATTTTAGTTGAAAATTGAATATCTAAACTACACTTTATGATCACCTATATTCATAGATATTATTTCCCAAGCTAATACTTTTATCCCCTGAGAAACAAAAAAAAAATCTAGAATTAAACCTGTTGATTTGTATTTAGAACATCTAGTTGGACTTAAGATAATCTGTTCTAGTCCTAGAGTTTCAAAACTTGATTTTAACTTTAATCCTCTATCTTGGGACCAATCAGCATTAAAATCTCCTGTTAGGAGTGCCTTTTGCCCCCGAATTTTATCTGATAGAATTTCTGATAGTCTATCATAATGCTTCATCTTTGTTTTTGGTGGTGCATAAAAAATGTCTATCATAGTTTTTAATGTTAACAATTCCACCACCAAATTTTCAATTCCCTTTACTGACTCAGATAATATCGTTCTATAAGGATCCAAAGTAGACTTAATATAAAGCATTATCTCCTCCCCTCCTTTCTGTATCTACTCTTTGCTGTGAATATCCACTTAATTGAATTTCATTATCTGAAATTCCCTGATGTAGCCAAGTTTCAGATATTGCCAAGATATCTGTTTTTTTCTTCTTCCACCCATTCCCTATATTCATCTATTTTATTTACTAAACTCTGCACATTTTCATGAATTACTACTAACCCCCTACCTTTTTCTGGCCCTTGGTTAGTTTTTATATCTCCACTGTGTGCTAACAAGAACATCAAACATCACATTTCTTTATTACTCTTCCCCCCCCCCACAGGTAAACCTTTGTTTAAAATAAAATTACCTAATATTCAATTTCCATTTATTCATAATTCACTTAAAAAAAATACCACCAACAGCTTAATCTGGTTCAAGGTCAGTTGGAATTCATCTGTATCCCCCCCCGGGTCGTGCCTGAAAATAGGCAGGATTTGTCTAGTGCACTTACCCGGTCAACAAAAGCTAAATAAATAAAATAAAAAAAAAATGAATTACGTCTTCTAGCTATAGGAGTTTCTTCCAACTGCAGCATACCCCTTAGTGCTTCAATGTTCCACTCTTTATTCTGATTGTTAATTCATGACATTTGTTCCCCTGAGTGCATCAAATATGATCCCAAGCATAGCCACCCCCACACAATATTTACTAAATGCATCCTGTATTTCAAACTTTCATTAAAAATTACAATCTTTCAAAGTTTCAAACAGCTAACTATTAAAAGACATTCAGCTTACTAATTACTTCCTACCACATTTTCTCTCTCAAGAGTGCCACTCAGTCCACTACTTTCCATTAAGAAGTGCGGGCATTTATGATAAAGTGCCCCACCCGAAACCAGTTACTCGACTGGTCTACTGCCGGACCCCCTCAATCACCAGAAAAACAGATAAAGTCTCAGGTGCAAGCAGTTAATTTAACACAATGTCCCACAGTAAAAGAATTGCAGTAATGTCCCAGAATTAAGGCATGCAGACCTGGAAAAAAACTTCTTATTGCTGATGATCTCCCTGTCGGCTCCTGCAGCTCTCACCTGCAGCAGATGTTCCCCCGGAACCTCCAAATTGTGCTTACTGGCAAAGTCGGGTGGCGTGGGCTTTTATGTGATACAGTGCCCTGCCCCCGAAACCAGTTACTCGACTAGTCCGCCACCAGACCCTCTCAATCACCAGAATAACAGATAAAGTCTCAGGTGCAAATAGTTAATTTAACACAATGTCCCACAGTAAAAGAATTGCAGTAATGTCCCGGAATTAAGGAGTGCAGACCTGGAAAAAACTTCTTATTGCCTGACGGTCTCCCTGTCGGGGTATTAGGGAACCCAACACAGGACAGGGCAACCAGAGCAGGATTGTAGTTGTAACTATTGTGGGGCAGCTGTATTCATGTAGATACTGTGGAAGACAGGGAGTGCCCAGTGAGCAGAAGCATAGAAAAACTAAAAATGGAGATAGAATGCCTCACTAAGGCACTTCAAGAAATGATAGAGGGCAGCAGAAATGGGAAGCAGGGGCAAAGTAGCTCTTTAACCAATGGTTTGCAGTATAAAACACTGTTACAAATAATCACTTCTGCTACTTAGAGCCAAGGTGTTTGTTGCTCATTAGGTGAGCAGTGACTATGATTTTCAGCAATAGGGCCTCTAAAAACTCATTCACTTCTTAGCACTCTCCAGACCCAACTGTCATGAAACATCTGAGTGTTGGGTGTGGCAAGTGATAGGGAAGAAGAAGGCATTGCACTATTGGCACAATGGAACCGTATACGAATCTTTCCTTTCATTTTACTCATCAACCGAAAATGTTGGGAGGATAGTGGCTGAGCACTTTTGACAACCTTAATATTTATTAATTTATTTATTTGCTTTTGTTTACCAGGTAAGCACGCTAGACAGCCAAGTGCCTATTTTCAGGTGCGACCCAGGAGGTTACAAGATACAAATACAATCATTACAGGGTACAATACAATCAACATTTGGCAGAGTCAAGGTAACATACAATAACATCAAGCACTGACAGATTAATTGATGGATAAATAACATCATATATACAGGCATGGGCATCAGTTACATTCAATAAAGAGTTCAGCCATAAACCTGAGGTAGGGAAGGGATAGCGAGTTTCATAAGAAGTGGGGAACAAAGGGAAAGATACCAGAGGAAAAAGTGGAATGGAATTCTCTAAGCAATCCCTCAATGAACAGTTTGGGCAGGGAATGGACCCAGTGCATGGTGATACAATTAACACAGCTAACTGTTTCAAGATCGTCAGCAGAGGAAGTGCATTCGATAAAATGGATTCTCGCCTCCCCAGCAGATTAAGCTAAGAAAAAAGTGCTTCAGCCAGGGGTCTGGTTGGCACAGAGACAGGCTGAGGCCAATTTTAGGAAGCCCCATAGGGAGGCTTTAAAGCAAGGATGGGAGGTGGTGGAGCAGGTGACTGCAGGAAGGGAGTTCCACACTCTGGGTGCATAAGATCTCCATGTATCACCAGCTAAAGAAAGAGTCCTTAGCACAACTCCATAACCTTCTCCTTCACCTTGACTGGTCCCCACTTGATCACCAGTCGTTGGTGGATACCGCTCTGTCCTTCTTCATTAGCTCCTTCCAAGCTGCCTGTGACATCTTCACCCCCCTTTGTTAAGCAGATAGAAAAACTAAATCCTCACCATGGATAAATCGGTCATTGTTTGACCTAATGAAGGCCCATGATAACCTATGGCATCGTGCCCTTGAATCTGGCTGCCCTTCTGATCGCCAACTGTATCGGGCTGCCCGAAACTCTTGCACCTGGGCTATCCACCAGGTGAAGGCAGCTTTTTATCAGGCAAACCTTACTGCCACCTGGGGAAATGGAAAGCAGTTTGGGGAAAATATGAAAGAACTTAGTGGCAAGTCTGCCCCCCCCACCACCATGCTTATCATCAACAGTGTTTCCACATAAGACCCTAGTAGAATAGCAAATGCATTCAATGCTTCATTCTCTGACCTCAGTTCTACCCTTCCCCCCGACTTCTTTACTGCATCTACTGAACAGTTCCTGCCACCCACCTGCACTCCACCTTTTCATTTCAAAACTATCTCCCCTAGTGCCGCCCGCCCATGTCTCACTATGTTCCTTGGAAGGACAAGGCAGAGTGGTGACTCTCTTGATGCAAAGCTGCTCTCATTAACCCTTGATGCAGTCCTAACACCCCTAATAAAAATACTAACATGTATCTGTGCCTAGGGCAGTTTCCTTCTTAATGGAAAAGGGCGGTCATTACTCCAGTTCATAAAAGCGGAGACTGTACCTCTAGTAATAATTATAGACCCATCTCCATACTTCCTACCCTCTCAAAAGCATTGGAAAAAATTGTTGCAGATCAACTTTCTGACTATCTAGACTTATACCACCTACTGTGCCAGCAGCAGCATGGTTTCAGGAAAGGGAACAGTACAACCACTGCCCTGCTTGAGTTTACCTCCTTTATCCATGATGCCCTTGATCAGGGAGCCCTGGCTGGATCTGTCTATATTGATCTCTCCAAGACTTTTGATACTGTCAATCACAGTATGCTGATAAATTCCCTACACTCTGTTGATGTCTCTCAAGAGACAGCTGACTGGTTCTCCAACTATCTCCATGGCCATACCCAGCAAGTAAAAATAAATAGCATCCTTTCCACAACCCTCCCTGTTCACTTGGGTGTCCCACAAGGATCTATCCTAGGCCTGCTCCTTTTCTCTTTATACTTAAACTCCCTTCCCTTGGCCTCCAACGGGCACCTGCTCCTTTATGCAGATGATGCCGTGATCGTTAGTCGACACCCTGACCCTATCCAGCTCCAAAAATCCTTGCAGGGCTCCTTCACTGAAATAGAATCATGGTTTACTTCTCACAAGCATGTCCTCAACTACAAAAAAATGAAGGTCATGCTATTTTCCCACCCCCAACATAAGCATAACACGGCCAAATTATCCATACTAAATTCTCAAGGTACCGTGCAGGAATCAGTCTCCAGCTTTAAATATCTAGGGGTCACCCTTGACTTGGCCCCTTACCTTCCACAATCATATAGCTAGCTTTGACATGCTCTGCTATTAACATCAGAATTGGTCTTCTGTATAAATTTAAACCCTGTCTTCCTCCTGATGACCTTCATCTAGCCATTTCCAGCGCCATCCTTTCCCTAGTGGACTATGGGATAATCATACATGGCGCCACCTCTGACACTGCCCTAACCAATATAAAACACACGCTAATCAAAGCCTGCCAGCTGGCCACAGGCTGCAATTGGCACATGAATACCTGTGACCTCTATCAATGCTCATCATGGCTAAACTTTCATGGTCGTCTACGCTATCAGACCTGCTTATTTGCCAAAAAAATCCAACTGGGGCTAGCTCCCCTCTGGCTGTCTCTCGCTCCTCCAAACAAGTTTGCCGACACGGGCTACAAGACACTCTGATACTACTTCCTTTCATATCCCTATTGCAAGGATCATGACTGTCCAAAGGTCCTTTCGCTACAGGACTCCCCTCTGGATGAACTCTCTCCCTGATCCTACCCTATCTGTTCCCAGGTTGGGGCCTTTTAAAACTGAGCTACGTGGCCACATTATGTCCAGCTCTATATGCAATTGCAATTAAACCACTCAAACAAGGGCAATGTTTCCATTTGTACCTGATCCTACTATAACATATGATTTACTGTTTCACACCTTTGGTGTTACTCTATGTATGTATTAACCATTACTGTCTCTGTACTTAGTCACTGTAATGTAGTTTATTCTGTATCTGTCTTCATTCTATATATGACGTGGAGCCTTTGCAAATGAGTCCCTGACTCAAATGTTTGTAATTCCAAGACTTGATATAAATAAATAAATAAGTGGCGAAAGCCCGATCACCCACAAGGGTGTGGGTTTTTGGAACCAGGAGGACCTGTGAGTCATTGGATCTTAAGTGGTAGGAGGGGGTTTCAGGTATGAGGTGCTGGGTGAGAGTAGAAGTGGTGGCAGTTCAGGCAATGTTGTCGATGAAGTTGCCAAAGACAAATGTGTGGTGTTTTTCTAGAGGGAACCATTCCATCCATGAGTAAAACTCACAGCAATGTGTGAGGCAAGGAGCAGAGAGTGCAAAGCGGCATATATTGTTATATGCAGTGTCCCATTTTGTGAGATTGGTTTTTGGGACGGGGCAAAGGTTACAAGCCCATAACAGAGCATGGGTAGGAGGACCCCCCTGGCTAGGGCAAGTCATGCAGCTGGGGTGAGACAGCTTTTTTGCTCTGTAAGCCAGTCCCAGTTTTCCATTTGTTGCCTTACATATGCTCTGAATATGCAGGGTGAGGTCAAGTTGCGGGTCAGGTGTTACGCCCAAGTACTTGACAGTGACCACAGCACATAGGAGGGGGGCCATCAGCTCCAAAGATATTTAGGGGAGCTGGGCAGGATAAGGTCTTGGCCCTGGAGCCAAAGAGCATGACCTGAGTGTTATTTAGGTTGATGGTCAGCTTGTTGCCCTCCAGCCAGGTTTGAATAAGGTTGAAGTCTGAATTTAGCCTGGAGTTAATGGTAGTGATGTCCTGAAAGCTGACCAGGATGACAAGGTTGTCTGCATATAGGGTGGAGTGCCCATGGGCTGTGACAGAGGGCAGCTCATTTATAAAGAGAGAAAACAGGAGGGGTCCAAGGACGGATCCCTGGGGAACCTCGTAGTTCACCGGAGAGGGGTCAAAGAGTGCTCTGTTGAAGTTAGTGTATTGCTGCCTGCCAGAGAGGTAGTTAGAGAACCAGGCATGGGCGAGGGAGGGAGGGAGAAGCCAAGGGAGCACAGAGTGGCACAGAGGACCGAGTGGTCGACCCGATCAAAGGCTTTTGAGAGATCCATGAAGATGGCTCCAGTCAATTTACCTTGATCAGTAGCGGACCTGATCTCAGAGGTAACTACAGCAAGGGCAGTGGATGTACTGTGCCCTTTTCTAAAGCCATGTTGTGCCAGGGAGAGAAGTTCATAGCTCTGAAGGTGGTGGGAGAGCTGAGTGGCAACTGCCTTTTCGAGAAGCTTACTGAGCACAGACAGGATGGCAATAGGGTGGTAGTTCTTGAGATCCTTTGAGTCACCTTGTTTGAAGACAGGGATGTCCTTGACCACTTTACATACATCAGGGATGATACCCAAGATTAGAGAAGTGTTAAATATGTGAGTGACAGGCCAGGCTAGGAGGGATGCCCCCAGGCTGAGCAGTTTGGGTTCAAGGCTGTTATGCAACGCCCCATTGTGAAGGGAAAGTCCTGCAAGGAGCTTCTGGGTCTCCTTGATGGGGACCCATTTTAAGTAGAAGTGGGGTTGGGGGGTGTGCCCACTCAGGGAGGGACCATGACCCGTGGAGTCAGGGAACTGGTAAGGGGGAGCAGGCAGGTCAGAGAACAGGGAGTTAAATGCACTGGCGATGGTAAGCAGGTTGTTGCAGCTAATCCTGCCAGTATGCATGATGGTGACCTAGACTCTAGAGCATCCACCAAATGGGTTTTTGATATTCTGCCAGAAACTCCTCGGGTTTCTGGCAGAGGATAGCAGGACAGATTGACAGAACTCACTCTTGGCAGTGTGGATGGCTCTTTTACAAGAGTTTCTCAGCTGCCAATATTCTATGAGGTCAGAACTGTTGAGGGAGGTCTTGTACCTCATCCAGCATTTGTCCATTCTCTTCATGAGGGAGAATAGGCTGCCATGGAGCCATTTTGTAACAGTGCCCCTCACTCTCCTTCTTGTGAGGGGGGCATGTTTATTTTGTAGGGGAGTGAACACAGTGAGAAAATGGTGAAGAGCTCCTGAGGGTCACTGGTGGCAGTGACCCAGGACAAGTCCGCGAGTTGTAGGTCCGCAAGGCAGTCATTAACATTGAATTTGGAGTAGTCCCTCATCTGGACCACTTTACAGGGGATTTTGGGTGGGGAGATGCCCCATGTACAGTAGGTAGGAGAGTGATCTGAGATGACATCAGGGAGAATGCCTGAGGAGGCTATCCTATCCAGTCTATTGCTCAGTACCCAGTCGATGAGGGATTCTTTAACTCCGCTAGAGGACAGCCTTGTGGGTTCCATAATAAGTTGGCTGAGGGCAAGGCCAGAGAGCAGAGGCTCATAATGCTTGGTGTTGGGACCCAACCAATTTAGGTTAAAGTCACCAAAGACTAGTACCTCATTTGAGCCGACCATGTCGCTGAGGCTGTCAAGTAGAGAGGAGAGCCCTGGCACACCTCCCTTTGGAGGACTGTAGACATGGACCAGGTGTACCTTTTTAGAATGTCCTAGCAGGAGAAGGACATGTAGGAATTCATAGGCTGGGGAGGTGGGGGGATGCATCCTATGACAGACACATTTAGGTGCACCGTGTGGTAGAGGAGCACACTGCCCCCACGTTTGTTCCCTGCTCTATCTTGTCTGATGAGGCTGTAACCCAGAAGGGCATACACTGAATCAGGGATGTGAGGCTTCAGACAGGTTTCCAAGACCCCCATAATATCAGGGTCGTAGTGTGCCACCCATGCCGTTAGCTCCGCTAGGTTAGGCAGGATGCTATGTACATTTAGGTGAACCATTTTTATGCCTTTGGTGGATAGCCAGGCAGCGGGGGACATGAACATGGGCATGGCGGCCGAAGGTCCAGGGATTTGAGACAAGCCCCCAGGCAGTCCAGGGAGGGCCATGCCGGCAGTCCAGATGCAGTACAGAGCAGTGAGGCTCCGCGAGAAGGAATTCCCAAGGGATCGGTGCAGCCACCTGAGGTTAACAGGGAATAAGCTAGGCATGTAAAAAGGCCAGGTGCAAGAAGCAAGACTTAGCTCAGGTTTTAAGATCACTTAATAAATGGGACAAGAAAAACCTGTAACCTCATTGGCTAAAACACATCATATGACTGTTGATTATTTTCTGAAAAACTGCATACCTCGCATGACCTACACACGGTACTCTGGACTGTTTGAGAAAAAGTTAGTTAACTTGCAACTGTGTTTAAAGCCCTAGATACCAGAGAATTTAACACTTTATAACAATATCAATATCCAAGCAATGTTATTTGGCTCCAGTCTCAAACTTAGACATGCCCTGACACACTTTAGTGTCTCCTCCCCTGATGGCACATCTGTTGGTGTGGTAAACTCCTTTAAATATCTAGGTGTCACTCTTGACCCATCTCTGAGTTTTGACCTCCACATTCAAGCTACCTTTAAGCAGGTAAACTCCAAACTCAGTAGTGCCTACCGGACTTGCTATGCGCTGACCCCCTCAGCAAGGCTGGCCATTGCCCGTGGGATATTACTTCCCTCTCTCACATATGGGGTTGCCATGTATGTTTCTGTCTGCTGCTCAAGTCTACGTAAGTGAGATGTTACCTATAACAATATTTGTTGCTTCGCATCTTGCTCCACCTATCTGAAACATCACTGTCTCCTCTACTCAGAACTGGGTTGGCTTCCTCCCCAAGAACTAAGGTCTTATGCACTTGGATCCATTACTGACAACATCATCAGATCCTACTCACCTAAACCCCTGGCCAGTCTCTTTTCCTACCATAAAACCAACTATGCTTTGTGCTCTGCGGACCGTGTCCCTGTTCTTATTCCAAGACATCATACTTCGAAAGGTGGTCATGCTTTTGCCTGTCATGCACCACTTTTCTGGAACACACTCCCTTTAACCCTAAGTCAAACTGCATCCCACATCTCCTTTAAGAGAGAACTGCGCCACTATCTCTTCTCCTTCTATGTATGCTCCTGCTTCAAACCGCCATAGCCCGAACTCTCAAATCCCACCACTCTCTTCATTTGTCCCCTGGGAGCCTGGGGTCCACTCCAACTGGGAGCACTTTTTTTGTCAATCTCATCTAAATTTTCTCTTACCTTTTTCTTTCCTTTCTACTTTTTCCTTTTCGTAGATTTCTCTGTTGTGCCTTCTCACTTAACTGTACAGCCCTCCTCTTCCATCACCAGCTGAATCCATATTTTTGGGTATCCTGCATTTATTTTCACCATATCTATTCCCCCCCCAAAAAAAAACTATTAGCCTCCTCCTCTCTCCACCTTTCTCTCTACCTCCCCTTTCACCAAACTCTGCTTGGCCGCTACTTGCTCTCACAGTACTTTATTCCTCACTGTCTGAATACTGCTCAATTACTCAGAAAATGACCTGGTTGCTGTCTCTTCAATGTAAACTTAAATACTGTATTGTTTTTATCACATTCATCACTGTAATTGGTTTCAAACATTAACTTGTAACTTGAATTATGTGTAAATATGTTTCTATTTGAAGTTTGTCTCTGTACCCTCCCAGGTCGTGCCTGAAAATAGTCTTCTGGCTAGTGCACCTACCCGGTAAACAAAAACTAAATAAAATAAATAAATAAATATCCCTGAAGATCCAAATCTGTCCCTACATCAGTACAGTATACATGTAATAAAGCAACAAGCAGTTTTCTGCTCAGCTGAATTGCACTGAGACCCCACCACATTCTTTGACACTGCCAGCATTGCTTAAAAAGCTGAATAGATGAGTGAGTTTGAATGCAGCACTGAAGAATAGAAAATAAATTACCTGGAGTCTGCATTGGTTGCTGCTATAAGATGGTCCATAGGACTCTAGCAGTGGTACTAGGGTGCAGTAGTGCTGACACATACAATGGGTAGGACTCCACGGATCCACAGCATCACCCTCATGCTGGATTTTCTCTCTCTCTCTCTCTCTCTCTCTCATTCCAAGTGGCTAGCCATAGTGGTACACTGTTTAGTGTTAGGATAAAGGGGATCATCTCTTCTTGAATCCTGCAACATCTCAAGTACTCCTCGTCATCCTTCTCCTATACGTTGGCTCCCTCTGGCTCCAGATCCAAATACACAATCTCTCCTCTTGCTTACTGACTGAAGAAAGTGTTGGTGCAATCAGTGTAATGAGGAAAGGAACGGGATTTCAAACCTTCCGCCGGCTGTTATGCAACACGACCCCTTTCTTCACTGTAGACAATAAACACATGATCTAGCCCCCAGTTCAGCCAATAGTGTACTGGCATCTAGCGGCAGCCAATCAGTGAGTGAGTCCATATGGAACTCCAAGCTCCTGGTACAAATCTATGCCTCCCTACTGCTGGCTGATTCTCTACTACTACTACTGCATGCACATATTCAGTTTCACAACCACAAGGCATGGGTTGGCACACAATCAGAGGAACTACCGCTGACTGCATCGCATGGTACATGGCATGCTGCTGGCTAGCATACACACAAAGGAACTACTGCTGACCGCACCACATGGTACACGGCATGCTGCTGATTGCTGCCCCCATCCCCCAGCCGATCATCAGCTCGTCACGTATGTCACTTTGGATTTGACAAAGTCAGAAACAGTTAAACATAAGTGTCATTTTTTTAACCTTTATTGATTCCCAGTTTGTTGCCCCCTCTGTTCTATGAATTGACACAGTACACTCAAACGTGCTGAATGTATGCCTGCCACGGCCATGTGATGGAAGGTGTCTGTGCACATTATGGGGGTGTCTCTACAGGAGAGCTGTTGTATGCTAGAACTATGTGAGTGATATGTTTGATGTTACCCAGCTGGTTGGTGGGTGGCATCATGCAGATGAAAGAAGGTAGCCGCTGTCAGCTACACAAAGTTTCTGCCCATCAACCGACAGAGCAACATCATGATCAGCCTCGCTGAGTATAGGACTGTCATGGGCGAGCCCACTGCAACTTGAGCTGCATTGGACCTAACAGTGACGCACCTCTGAAATGCAGTATCACAGCAATATATGCACTTTGCGCACATGCAAGGACAAGCATAAAAAGGAATCAGGATCAAATTACCAGCTACATCAGCAATTTCTACAGAATGTGACAATCATAATATCTGTTTTTAAACTAGATGCCTAGTTGCAGGTTTTTGGTGAGGGGGGGGGAAGAATATGGCTACCATTTTAAAGTTTTCAAGGTGAAATTTTCAAGTGGCAGCTGTAAGGATTTTAATGTGGGTAGTGAGGCCGACTGATCCTTTGGCATGGGTCACCGCAGGATTTATACATGGGTAAAGACCCAGACTGGCCAACAGGAATGCAAGATTGTTCCTGCCCATTTTATAATAACTTTTTATATGGAATAAAGAAATAAGGGAATAAACATATTCTTGCGAGTTCAGCTAAATTAAAATATTGGGTTCAGGTACCCCTCATAGCCAAAATTAAACTACTGCCTTTGTCACTGCAAAGACTGATTCAGTATCATAGATTTTTCTTATGAGTTTCTTATTTAAGCAATAATGCCCGACAGGGTGTGTGTTGTGCTGGGATAATGTCACGCCTCAGGGGGTTGCGAGTGCATCCAATACCTGAGGCGTGACGTTATCCCAGCACAACACACACCCTGGAGGGCATTATTGCTATTATACAATGGCTTGTTGTTATACAGAACAAAAAAAAGCATTTTAAAGAATGTTTTTGTTAGTGTGGAAGAATATTTTTGTTTCTTAAGGGAAGATGCAGAAAAGATATCTAGCTCCAAGAGGTCATCCACAGGTTCGCAGTGAGGCTGAGACTAGAGCCGTCATGTTGTGCTGGGATAACATCACGGGTCCAGTCCCAGACTGACCGATCAGAGACCAGGATTCTTTCTTGCCATTGTATAATTAAAGGTAAATCCCAGTACAGACACAGTAGTGCATCATGAGGGGGATGCACTCCTGAGGTGCCATCTTTTGGATAAGGTGTTTAACCAAGGTCACCTCTGCCTGTTTTGGTGGTTGTTCAGGTGGATGTTAAAGATGTCATGGCACTTCTCCAAAAGAGATGGGAGATTTCCCTGGTGTCCTGGCCAAACTTCCACCATGTACTAAAAATACAACCAACAGCTTAACCTGATTTAGTGTCAGTCTGCATCTGTATCTCCACCCCGGTTGAGGTTGAAAAATAGATAGAATTACCTAGTTCTCTTTTTCCCAATTCCCCATCAACCTAAACTAAACAAATAAAGAGTTTATTATGTGAAATGTCACCTCTATTTTTGACAGCCCTTGTTCCATGTGTGATGGAGCAATTTCAAGGTGTAAAGCAAGGGATGACCCTGACAATGGGAGACAGTTAATTAAGAGGCAGGAATTGTATCTACAGTACCGTCTACCATATAATACAGCATTGATTATATTCTGACCCATTTCTACCTGTAGCAGTTGTTTGCATTTTGTGAACATCAGTGTTTTCTTTTTACAGGCTCCTTCCCCATTTGCTGCATCTCACTCCTGTCAGTTTAACGTAAATCTCCTTAGTTCAATTAATGTGGGGTACCCTTTTTAGGTGCAGCACAGCAGGTCCTCTGCCGAGCCTATGGCAATTTGTTTGAAGTTTTGTTTTGCTGACTGTGTTGTTCCTGCTGTGTTTTATGTACTTATCCTTTTTCGAGAAAGCAATAAACATAAAGTTTTATTAAAAAAGATATTCTCTGGTTAATTGTAATGGTCGAACATGGCATATTTGTGAAATTACATTCTGATGTGAATGCTCTTTAAATGGACCAGGAAATATGTGTTAATTTGCAGCTGCTCATAATGTTCTTGTTTTCAGAAATAATATTCATGCCTCAAAATGATCCGCATTTAACTACCTGAATAAATGCTGATGTGAGAAACTGCACTGTATATCATTACGTTTGCATTAAACAAATGATAGGATGGGCCCACGATATATATATCTAATTTCCCTGATGGTCCTTTGGTACAGTAGTGTACAAAATAATGAATAATGTATGGGCTAGTGTGTAACAAGTTTTTCTTACACACCCTCAGTGTGTAATACCAGTAAAAACTAAGAAAAAAATGATGCACAGTACATTGTGTTTGTAATGCCCAACAACCTGTTTTATGGGTGCACATTGTCTGGGAACAAATGTTTAGGGTGGTGCTATGTACCATCACAATATCACACCATACACACAGATTTCTATATAGGGAATGCTATAAGCTACGAATCACTCTGAAGCTGACATACCTTCAATGTTTTTTATTAGCTAAGCGTAAAACTTCTCAGCCAATACCCTCAAGAACCCACATGCAAATGTTCTTGGCACAATTCCTTCAATTCATTACATCCTTTATAAAAGGACTTGTAAAAATGTTCCTGCCCAGCTGAAGTTGTGATCATCCAGAAAAGTGAGTGCTGGCCTCGGCCACCAGATATCAGACACTTGAAGCCCAAGTAGTTGCCAGCCCATGTTAAAGACTGTTGGATTATAGTTTTCCTTGTTGGATTACAACTTCCCCTTTGGAATACAAATTCTGTGGTTTTATCATTTGCTAGCAAAAGTTACTCAGGTGGGGTTCATTCAAGCACGTTTCCAGCAAGTAATTAAGTGCATCAGCACAGGATCCCAGGCAACACATCATCGGGCCTGCAACTTTTAAGTTAGGTTGGGTCCCAGTAACTATTTAGAAAATGTACTAGTCAGATACTGTATTGTGATTGTTTTTTTTCCATTCTATCGAATATGTTTATGTACTAATACCCCCTGTAAATGAAAAAGTTTGAACATGTGATCTGGACTTCAGAAAAATATCACACAGAATTCATGAGCAATTTCACTCATACTTGATTTCCATCACAAATATGGCTGCCACCTTTACTCATGTATGGAAACCTTCAACTAGGCCCTAAAAATAAAAAACCCTTAAATAAATAAAAATACATTAATAATGGAATGTTCTTTCTAGTCACAATCCCTTATAGGCATAAACAAATAAAAATAAAAATCAAGCACTATTCAGATTTTTTTTTTTATTTCTGGTGTATGTCTCTTTGATGAGCATTAAAAATCCCACTCACAGCCTAACTAGCTTGACAGAGCAATCTCTGCTGCTAACCCTGCCTCAAATAAAATCAAGCCTCTGGCTCTATAAGAAGCCTCTGTGTATATCAGTGTGAGTGTACGCCAGAGAAATTTGGCAGAATTTTGAATTCATGCATTCCATGTTAACATTTCGTGCTTCTGGGGGTAAAGAGTAAGCATTCTATTAGAGGAATACTGCAGAATATTGAATTCTTATGTAACCCCTCTACAAATGGGGGTTCCTAAAATGCCTTCCTGGGCTTGCCTAATGCCCACTGCCAGGATGGTGTTCTGTGTCTGCAGTAGTTTAACGTGTCTGCGTGAGAGTGCCCTGTTTGGCCTATGTACCTGTTTCTTTAAGAGTTATCTATTCTGTGTGAGATAATTAGTCTGGGTTAGGACCGAATGGTTTAATGCTCACGACCCACCCGGTGAGCGGTATTTCTGTTCAATTCTGCCATCGATATATGTGCAAAGGGAGCCCTTTTAGGATCTGTGATTGTTTACTGTTTATCTACTTTAATAATAATAATATAAGACTTGTCTAACCTGCCTTCCTTTGCAGCATGGACTTTTGTCTAGAAGCCACCATTTTGGTTCTGGACTGCCAGAGTTGGACCAATCGGAATCTCGGGGGACCTAAAATGGAGACTGTTCCCAGAGGTCTTGTGGGATTGAATTTCTGTAAGAATTATAGCTTTTAAGGTTTGGTGCCTAAATGGACTTGGAGGGGAGCCCTTTCTGTGACAGACAGATTCATCAGCCAACCGAACCGTTTGGATCACTGGGAAATCCAGAGCTGCCTGCAGCAGTGTGTCAGTCGAGAGTTAGAGTTTGGAGGGTGAATAGCTCGAGCTTTTCGAGCAGCTGCTCTTGCATGGTGGTGTGGGAAATAGGCAGGAAGGCTGTGTTTGACCTGCCTATCACCATCTTCTTGATACCCAGATGCCTGGTAACCTCCAGGGATAGGCTCATAACAGCAGTGGAGATCCCAGGAAAGGGATGTGAAGGCATTTAGTGTACAGTAGATCGCTGTTAAATCCTGAGAGTATGTAAGGAAGACATTGGAAATGTGTGGGAACCTTGAGGTAATTCCCACCCTGGCAGCCTTGCAAAACAGGGGGGGGTCCCACTGAACATGGGGTGTTCATTTATGGGGGGGGAACATTTGTGGTTTTGTGCCCGAGAGATGATGCCAGCTGAGATGTTGATGGAGAGAGGCCTATTCAGAAAGACTGAGTTGTGGACTAAGGTAGAAAATATGTAAAAACTGAGTACAGAAGATCCTTAGCAGGGAGGTGAAAGGGGCTGGGGTAATTGCCAGCCACTGCCTGCTGCACTGTACCCAGAACACCTCAAGGGGAGTGTGAAGAAGTGACTATAAGGCACCCAGTCCATGAGTGGCCTTAGCGCTCAGCTAGGGGACTGACCTGGTATTGGATGGCAGCTCTCAGTACCAGAGTACCCCTGGATGCCATCAGCAGACAAAAGTCCCAGAGTAAGGCCCCTACAGAGGTGATGCCTCCTGTACTACTAACTGACGATGATGGACCAGACACAAAAGTATCACTGTTTGTGTGCAATGTGTAAACCCAAAGTTGTATAGCCTAGTGGAAAGAAACCAGTAAAGTTATGCAGAGTAAAACCAGCTCTGACCGGAGGTTCAGCCTCATCGACTGGTGTGTGAAGTGAGGAAAACAGGGCTTGTACGGTTCTGAGGGATGTGGATATTGCATTGTTTACAAAGGGACCCTAAGGTTCTAACTCAAGTCCAGGGTCAGGCTTGAACCTGTTTGCACAGTGCTAAACAGGACAGTATTCAAGGCCTTGTTCCTGTGTTTGTAACTGAATCTATGTCAGTAAAGCCTAATCACTGCTTAAACCACCCTTGCAGTGTGATATGTTCTGTCAGAACTGACATCCGACTTGGGTTTACCCCACAACCGAGGATATGTGTACAGTGTGCATTTGAGATGCAGGGAACCCTCTGACAAGCAGACCACCTTCCCCCTAGACACAGGGGGTCTCCATGGGTTATTCCTGGCCCCAGCTGACACCAAGAAAGGGATATCATATGGCACTAGCCTCAGCTGAAATTACAGTACAGCAGCATCTGGGTGGGTTACATATTATGTAAGTCAAAGAGAGGTTGCATTTGTATGCACACAGGCACCATAGGGAGTCACAATAAGAAAACCAGTGCTAGTATCCAAAACATATAAATCTAATTAAATATTCATGAGCCTAGCAAGGTTCTTGATAGGCTACTGGATTGGTAATTAATGATCTATAGATGATCACTCCAGCTACCAAGTGACATGTGTGGCACATCCTCTTGCCACACAGCTTGCACCACACCACTACAAATAGAAAAGTAAGTAAAAAAACATGTGAGTTGTTACTGCGATTCAACTTATAATTTCAAAGACAAGCGTGAAACCAATAATTTACTTGGATTAACATGTCCCTTGACTGTGCCGAAGGCCACCCATCCCCCCAACTGGTCATTGATCCATTAGATTAGGAGGCAGTATAGCACAGTGGTCTAAGGCTCTGAGCTGCAAATCTGGTGACAATCCAGCAGACCAGACCTGGGTTTGAATCCCACAGCTTCCACTTGCATACTGTGTGACCCCCTGAGCAAGTCACTTAATCTCCTTGTGCTCCCAGGTCGCTCCTGTAAAAAAGCTTTCAGCTTAGTGTGCTATACCTGGTTAAATAAATAAAAAAATAAATAGAAATGATTGGCTAGCCCGGTGGCGCTGAGGGCTGAGGTGCTGGACACCTTACCTCACACTATGCCAGTGTTCCTGGTTCGGGAATGTCCTTGTGTCATCGGGGTGCCGCGGTTTAAGGGGGAGGGAGAAGCAAGATTGAGCAAGCCAGTAGGCTGCTCTTCTCTCCTGGAGGTGGTGAGTATGGGTTGTCGCCCCCCCCCCCATAGTTCCACTACCATTGGGCAGAGATCCGGTAGGTAGCATAGGCGGTAGCATAGGCGGGCGGCACTGTTACAGGTGGGCAGAAGGGGCTGAGCTGGTGCCATGGTGTGCGTGCTTGCCTCCACATGCACACAATGCCATGTGCCGGGGCCTCGGGATGGGAAGTGGGATAAAACCTACAAATACCATAAAAATCTATATAAACAAAGAAGAAAAAAAGAAATGATTGGGTTTGGCCGCCTTGTCGGAACAGTGGTATAGCTACCGCTCATGATGCCGTCGACCTGAGTTCATGAATGAGCCCAAGTTGTCGGGAGCCAGCCAGAGGGAGGATTGAGTGTCCCACAAGGATGCAAGCCCTCACTAGGATGGGAGGGTTCCATCTGCTGCTGCTGCCTCACTGCCCCCTGGATGCAAGGAATGATAGGGCTCAGCATGACTGGAGTGGGAGCAGTCGCACTGGCTACCTGTGCTGTCATGTGTTTGCAGGCACATACACTTGCAGCCCTTGTATGCATGCCACCTGAGGGTTGGGACTAAAAAAGTGAAGAAGTGCATAGCCCTGCACCTGTATATCTGAGCAGCAGCCCAATGAAACCCAAAGTGCTTGAGGGATAGAGGCCCTTGACTCATCCTCACCTGGGGGTAAGCCATGGCTCCACAGGGTGCAGCACCTCAGGATCATCAGTTAAGGTGGGCAGCTGGCTTGCCTTCCTGGACCTGAAGGAGTTCAGGGACAGAGTGACAGGGGCATTAAAAAAAAGAAAGACCAGCTTCTCGGTTGTTATTGCATAAATAAATCTTAGAGCGATGAATAAGAAAGGGGTTCAAGTGGAAGGTCCTCTACATATATCATTGAGGTACTCAAGCAGTAGTCTTTGCAAAGTGGAAAGCTTCAGGGTTTGTTGAAAAGGGGCTGGTAGACTGTTCCAGTCTTCCAAAGCAGAGGAGATGGACCATCTACAAAAATCTATTCCAGGATGAAACAATGGATCACTCATTCTCTGGTTCTCCGAGGTGTCCGCCACTAGCAGTCTTCCTCTCCATAAGCCATTGTCCATACAATTTACTGGTAGTACACTTCCCTTTAATGAAGACTACAACTATTTCACTTGATAGTGAATGCTACAGCTGCCTGGATGGCAGGAGATGAACTTGCTAAAGTTACTGTCGGAATCTATGCAAGTGATAAAATATGGAACTGGTAGAACATGCACAAATTTTAAGTTCTGCATTCTACTGGTTCTGGAGTTTACTGATTGCATGGGTTCTGGTATTCTGGCAGTCATGGGGATCTTAGAAACTACCACAATCCAGATTGGCGGAACCCACTTAAGCAGTAAAATCTGGAATGGCCAGAACCACTGAAGTACAGAACCCATGCAAAATGTGTGCACACTGCAACAATTTTGAATATTACTGCTTAAGTGAATTCCAGCTGCTCCAGCGAGTTAACAATTCCCAACATTCTAAAAGTCATCTTCGTGGAACTAGGAATTAGGAGTTTTGATCATGTGTGGATGATGAACTCGGAGCACTGCTTTGTTAGATCAAAAGCTGGTGTTCAGAGTTCTGCAACCATGCAGTGACATAGCCAAACACCCATGCTGCTGGTGCAATGATGATGAGAACTGTATAGAAAATTGTTAATAAAAAGAAAGTAAGAGCTTGTTCAGCATTGGTTTGTATACCAGCTGACATTTTGTTGCATCACAGTTTGAATGTAATGAAGCTCATTTAGAAACTCCACAAGCTGCTTGTTTTCAGCTGTAGAAACCACTATGCACTCATTAAAGGCAGACTGAAGGCACAGCAGAGGCATGGCTGCAGTTTAAAAATAAATGACGGGCAAGCATCTATATAAAAAACAAATCTTGTTTTAACAAAACAAAAATGTTTTTATTTACATTAAGGTAAGTCTTTAAACTTGTTTGACTCCCAGAAAAGATGCTGCAATGGGGGAGCATTCTGAAAAGCAGAGTGGGTAAGAAGTGACACAGCATGGCACAACAGGATGCTGGTTCATTCAAACAGGGTGGGAGCGTGCATTTGCATTTTACCATTTTTTTTGAAAAATACGTTATAAAAAAAATGGACGGGCAACCACATGCCCAGCCATCCTGAGCTGCCAGCTTGGACACAGGATCCCCCCAAGGGAGGAGAGCCATCCTTGAGACACTCAGTCCTCTCTACCCTAGCCAAACCCCGCACAACCCGAGTCCGTTCCTAAACTGGGGTCGCTGACGTAGCAAGCAGTAATGCTACTGGACCGGCTTCAGGCTATTTAAAAACAAGTTCTTCTTCCCACATTATAATATGGGTCCTTCCTATACCACAATATTTCTGTTGCTACCCATGAGAAATATAATTCTACATTTAACACCTGTCTGTCGACTCAAAAGAACAGTTACTTACTGTAACAGTAGATCTTTGAGAGACTCTCCCTCATTGAGTCACATCATGGAACTATAAGCTGTCTGTGTTAGGATAACCCAGAAACGTTTTCTAGCTGGGGTCACCCACATGAAGGTGCACTGATACCACCTAAATAACATGGGCCTCAGTTCCCCACCAGAGACAAGCTCAGAGGATCATTGGACCAGCAGGGACCAAAGCAACCAGGACCAAACCAAGCATACAGGAGAGGCTATGGAAACCTGAGTATTAGGATGCTACAACCGGGCAGAAGAGGTGGCCCAGTATGCAAAATCAGACAGGACAACCAGAAACTATCTGAGAGAAAAGGGAAAAAGTGAGAGGGTGAGCTGTGGCCCAATGCAGGAGATCCTCTTGAAGAGCTATTGTTATGTGACATGTCTGTTCTATCTTCTTTGAGTATATCTCCCTCCATTGAGTCACATCATGGAATGATTACCAAACAGTATCAGAGCACCATGGGAGGCAGGAAGGATCTAAGGTTCCTAAGACACGAGGTCTTGCAGGATAGTAAGGCCAAATCTGATGTATCTACGAGAGACAAGGTCCAGACTGTCATTTATTTATTTATTTAGTTTTTGTTTACCAGGTCGGTGCCAAAGCCAAGATATGACTATTTTCAGGCACGATCCGGGAGATTACAATAGGTAGGGATGAAACAAGGAAATGCATTTTGGTTAAAGGAAAAAAAACAGATAATACAGAGCAAATCAAGATTTTGCCAATATATGAGAATTAACAACATATGTTTATTATGTAATACATAGATACATAGACAGGGTCAGTAGATAAGGGCCTATGGCCCACCCAGTCTGCCCATTTGAGCTTGTAAGTTCAGTTTATGTTTTCCTAGAAGTCTGTTGCCCCTTACCCCTGACCTCCAGAATTTCTTTATGTCAATCCCATGCATTCTTAAATCCCGTGATTGTTTCAGCCCCCGCCACTTCCTCTGGCAGGGTGTTCCACTTGTCCACCACCCGTTCTGTGAAGAAATTTTTCCTCACATTTTCTCTGAATTATCCTCCCTCCAACTTCATCCCATGCCCTCTAGTCCTGAAACATCTTTTTCGCTTAAAAATAGTGTATTCCTGCACCCTGTTCCACCCTGTAAGATACTTGTATGTCTCTATCATATCCCCTCTCTCCCTCCTCTCCTCCAGGGAGTACATGTTCAGTTCCTTCAACCTGTCTTCATAGGACTTGTGATGCAATCCATGCACCATCTTTGTTGCCCTCCTCTGAACCTTCTCTACCCTGTCTATGTCCTTACATAGGTAAGGTCTCAGAACTGTACACTGTACTCCAGGTGGAGCCTCACTAGTGTCTTGTATAGTGGAATTATGACCTCCCTTTCCTGCTGGTGATGGCCCTGCCTATGCATCCCAGTATCCTATTTGCTTTACCTGCTGCCTTGTCACATTGTTTCCCTACCTTGAGGTCATCAGAGATGATAGCCCCAAGATCCCTTTCCTGCTTGGTGCATGCTATATCCTCACCCCAACTGATATATTGTGCAGGGTTTTGTGCCCTATATGCATTATCTTGCACTTCTTTGCATTGAATTTCAACTGCCAAACCCTGACCATTCTTGAGTTTCTGCAGGTCCCTTCTCATTCTGTCTATGCCCTCGGTGTGTCTACTCTGTTACAGAGCTTTGTGTCATCAACGAACAGTGAAATTATGCCTTCTAGGTCCTGCGCAATGTCGCTGATGAAGATGTTGAATAGGACCGGTCCCAGCACTGATCCCTGTGGTACCCCACTGGTCACTCTTCCCTCTGTGGAGTGACAGCCAATTACCACCACCCTCTGTGTCCTGCCGCCCAGCCAGTTACCTACCCACCACACTACTGTCCTGCCCACACCCAATGTTTATTGAATGTGTGAACAGTACTCCATGTGGCTGCAGCACAGATGTTAGCAGCAGATACATTGTGAAAACAAGCCATAGAAGTAGCCACACTACAAGTGGAGTGAGCATGGACAGAATCAGGAAACTGCTTACCATGTTTCTGGTAACAGAAATGAATGCAGCCAGCCAACCTTTTGGAAAGGCCATGCTTAGAAATAGGGAAGCCTACCATCCTATGGGCAAAAGCCATAAATAGCTGAGAGGATTTCCTACAATCTGTAATACAATCAGGGTACGAACACAATGTCTGAGGACTTCAAGCGTGTGCAGCCAACATTCTCCACTATCCATGGCAGTCAAGAAATAAACCGAAAGATCAGTAGTTTGATTTACTGTATGCTCAGAAACTACCTTCAGCAGACAACAAGGACTGGTATGTAAGGTAACCCGATCCTTTTAGAAGAAATATAAGGAGACTCCGATGAGAAAAAATGTCTTCCAAGTGAGGAGGCACAGCTAACAAGTAGCAGCAGGCTCAAAGTCAGGCACAGTAAGTAACCACATTAAGGTCCCACATCAGGGTTCTATGTCATAATGGCGTCGTGAATAGCGATCATATTCGCAATGCATCGTTGAGAAAAAAAAGACAATGTACACTGCGGCAAAAACAGGCAATAACAGAAAAAGGTTATTTCATGGGGTTGAGCCCTGCACCCTCCCCCAATAAAGATTACTAACTCCTGGGGGTGCATGCTATGTGGGGGTACAACACAAAAAATTGAAAAACAGTGTAGTGAACAAATTGCAAAAATTCGGTATCCCTCCCCAGCCCCAAACCCTGCACCCACCCCACTGTAGCCAACTACCCTCACCACTCCACCAAGCTGCCAGCTCAGCAGCTGCTTGCCGTACTGCCTGTTACATACCCTCCCTTCTCTTCCTCTCTACCTCCCCTCTCCTTCTTCCTGTTGCCCTGTTCCTCCATTTGCTACCCTTGCAGGGTAGCCCACATAACAGGCACTGAAAGTTAATCGCTCATATTCAAGTCAAGTCACTCACTTTCAGTCGCCGTTATGATGGTATAAACATAGAAACATAGACTTTGACGGCAGAGAAGGACCACTTGGCCCACCCAGTCTGCACATTTCCCTACCTACTGGATAAGCTGCAGATTCTAGTTAACCAACAGCCTACTTCCTGCCAACCCCCACTACAATTGCCTTATGTCTGTCTCATGCATGTTTGAATTCCCCCACTATTTTAGACCCAACAACCTCCCCAGGAAGGCGGTTCCATGCATCCACCACTCCCTCCATGAAAAAAAATCCTCACATTACCCCTGAGCCATCCCCCCTCTATCTTTAAATTGTGCTCCCTTGTTCTTACACATCTCTTTTTCTGAAAGATGCTACCCTCCTGGACTTTGTTGATTCCCTTGAGGTACTTGAACATTTCTATCATGTCCCCCCGTCCCTCCTTTCATTCAAGGTATACATATTAAGCTCTCTCAGTCTCTCTTCATATGGTTTCTGATGCAGACCCTGAGCCATTTTAGTTGCCCTCCTCTGGACTGCTTCCATCCTGTCTATATCCTTGCGTAGGTGAGGTCTCCTAAACTGCACACAGTACTCCAGATGGGGTCTCACCAACTGTCTGTACAGAGGGATAACCACTTCTCTTTTTCTACTTGTGATTCCCCTTCCTATGCATCCCAGTATCCCCCTGGCTCTCCTTACTGACTTCTCACATTGCTTGCCAACCATTAGATCATCTGATATGACTACCCCCATGTTCCTTTCCATTTTTGTTGTTGTTAGTACCTCCCCTGCTATTGTGTACTCTTCTCCTGGGTTTTTGTTTCCCAGGTGCATTACTTTGCACTTCTTTGCATTGAATCTAAGTTGCCATATGTCTGACCATTCCTCCAACCTTGCCAAGTCCCTTCTCATCCTTTCTACCCCCCTTGTGTAACAACTCTGTTACAGATCTTTGTGTCACCTGCAAAGAGGCATACCTTTCCCTCCAGACCCTCTACAGTGTCACCTATAAAGATGTTAAAGAGGACTGGACCCAGTACTGAGCCCTGAGGTACTCCACTAGCAACCCCCCTTTCTTCGGAATGTGTTCCATTCACTATTACCTTCTGTGTCCTGTTGTGCAGCCAGTTTGCTACCCAGGCTACCACCCTGGGACCCACTCCCATGCTGGCTAACTTGATTATTAATCTTTTGTGCCGGACTGTGTCAAATGCCTTGCTAAAGCCTAGGTAGGCCATATCCACAGCCCCTCCCTGGTCTATTACTTTGGTCACCCAGTCAAAGAAATCAATTAGATTCGTCTGACATGACCTTCCTACTGTAAATCCATGCTGCTTTGGGTCCTGTGCCCCCGCTGGCCTCTAGGTACGCAACAATTCTTTCTTTCAGAAGTGATTCCATCATTTTCCCTACCACTGAGGTCAAACTTACAGGTCTGTAGTTTCCTGCTTCTGCCTTGCTCCCACTTTTGTGAAGGGGAATCACATCTGCCCTCCTCCAGTCCTCAGGTACCACCCCATCCTCCTATGATTTGTTAAAAAGTGTGGTCAGTGGTGTCACTAGGTCTCTTTTAGGATTCTGGGGTGAATCCCGTCAGGCCCCATTGCTTTGTACACCTTGAGTTTAGGAGTTCTTTCAGGACTCTTTCTTCTGTAAATGGACTGGTGTCAACCCCCCTACCCAGAGTGCTTCTATTGTCTGGTTTGGGTAACTCCTCCTCATCTTTTTCTGTGAATACCCCACATCAGAACCGGATCTCAGACCAGGGGCTGAAGAACTAGAATCCCCTCTAAGGAACATGCAGGAAACCCTGAGCTGGACAACTATCTTGCCATCAGTGTGAGCATGAAAAGCTGACACCATAGCCAATTGCACTTTCACTGAGAAATACCAGAGGTCTGCATCCATAAGGAATGGGAGGTAATCCATTACACTTCTGATTGGACACATAAAGGGGTCCAAGAGATGGGTGGTACACCAAAGGGGAAAACATTTCTATATTTGGGAACAGCTGCAACCACGGGAGACATCCTAAAACAGGAGAATTTTACATCCTCAGGAGCCAGACGTGGAGGTGAATGGATCAAAGATCCAAATGCACCAGAGAGTCTGGCTTCTGTGACAAAAGTCCCACTAGTAAGGGGAGCAGGACAGGGTGCTACACTGCCAATAGCTGAAGCAGAGGGAACCAAATTTGTCTGGGCCAGAGCAAAGCCACCAGAATCAGAAAGGCCGATTCCACCCATAACTTGACCAGAACCCTCTGACTCAGAGGGAACAGTTGAAATGCATATATGAACCTTCCTTTCAATAGTGGGACAGTGCATATCACCAAAATAGTCCAAGCACTGGAGTGAATGAACAGACGAGCTGCAATTTTGCACTGTATGGAGAAGCCACAAGGTCTATGCATGGGTGACCCCATTTTTTTGAAGACTTATCCATGATGGAGTCCAATAGCTCCTATTTGTGGCACAGTGCCTGGGACCAGCTGAGGCAATCCACAAGAATTTTGAAGGTACTAGGCAGAAAGAAAGCCATCAGAAAAATCTCGTGTTCCATGGCCCACTGCCAGGCCCTCATGGCCTCCCTGCAGAGACAGTATGAAAGACCATTGCCTTGGTGGTTGGTGTAGTACATCACTGAAAGTCTGTATGGATCAAAAGCTAATGACCTGAAATAGGTTATCAGAAGGCCTGCAGGCCAAGACAAACAGCCCTCATCCTCACAGTGTTGCTGTAGAGAGCCATGTCCAAGGGGGACCATTGACCCAGAGTCCATAAGAGACCCCAACTAGAACCAGAGTTATCTGTCATCATCTTTAAAAGAGGAGACAGATGGAGCAAAAGAGACCCTGTCTGTAGGTTGGAGTGGTCCAACCACTAGAGCAGGGAATGTTGAAGTGGAAGAGTCACCTGTATGAGACACTCCTGTTCATGCCAGTGCTGAGCCCACTGGGCAGAGGAACCATTGCAGAATCATCATATGCAGATGTAACCCCTGGGTGGCACTATCCCAAGGGCTACTACCCCTGCCTGCTTGGCTAGTAGCAGGTTAAGGGGCCTGAGTTCTGAAACGGGTGCCTCCACCCGGAGGTCAGGGTTGGTAGTGGTCAAGCTAACCTGGGCACAGCCCTCTGGGACACTGTAACCCCCCCCGTTTCCCCTCTAGTTGCCTGAACACTGTATAATAATCACTTTCATAATACCCCTGGTACACCACACAAGTACCCACACTGTTTGCACTTACCACCAGGGCTGGTGCCTCTGGCTCGACCTTGGGAACCCCCTGTAAAACAAGGTTATGCACAGCAAATAGCAACAGTACAGTACTTTGAGCACAGACTGGAACCACAGACAGATTACATGCAGAAAAAATATCTTATTTATTCAGGGGACTTGAACAAGGGAGGGGCAAAATCAGGTTAGTTAGCTTAAAGGTTATATTAATCAAGCAGTTATGCATGCGCTTTGAGTCCCCCCACACAGTCACACCTTTGGGTACCCAGGTGAAGAAGAGATGGGCTAGCCAAAACCGTTGCCTGGGGTTGCAGCTGGTTGGGGCCCTGTGATGGAAAACACAACATGTACAGTACACAATGTTTGTAATCCGGAGCCAGAGGGCTCAGTTCTTAAAGGAAATGAAACAACAAGACAATCAGATGACACACTCAGATTAAGCTGTTGTTGCAGGGAGCTACCCTGGTATTTACTCACGATACCCAAGACTGGACACAGGCTGGACGAAAATTGAGACTGCAGGTGGTTGATCTGCAATGTCAGAAGAAGCAGGGCCCACACGAGTCGCAGAGGCGTCGTTCCTGTTCAAGCGTGGAGCAGGGGACTGATCCCCAGGCAGGTCTCTCGTCGATAGCTTCTCTGTGCAGCGGGTAGTCTGGCTGGGCCAGTCTGGCAAGGACCAGAGCGCATGGAGACAAATTCGGATGCAGTCCGTTTTGGGCTGGATACAGCTTCCAGCAAGCAGAACACAGTTCACACAGTGGGGAACTAACTCACAACCCACTAGCAGCAAAAAACACATTTACATGTAAGGGAATTCTACTGTACCAGGCAAGGCACTCCCCGGTCACAATCGCAAAGTCTCTGCACACACCGGGAGCTTAGGGGTAGCTGGAACTCCTGACAGGCCGATCGCATTCAGCAAAATCTTCGGTCTTCTTCAGGTTGAGCCTGGCCCACTTCAGTAGCTAACTTTAGTCACACAAACTTGGATTTAGTCCAAAATAATTCTCTTCTCTCCCTCTCAGGAGCAGCAGGTAGACATGCATGCCAAAAATTCAGCCTTTTCATAGTTTTCCCATGCGAATCCACTCAGGATTACTGCTCAGAATCACTTCAGCTCCTTCTTCTTTAGCTTCCAGCTTAGATCTGCCCTGAACAGCAGGCAGCTTGGGGAATCTCTCAGATCCAAAAGGTTTGGTTGGCTGATCTGGCTGTCAGTCAAAGCAAGAGCTCCCCCTTCAGTTGCAAAAAAGGCGCAAAAAGCTCAAAACTACAATTCCTACAGATTTTGATTTTAGACAGCTCATGTAGTCCGGCTACATTTTAGGTCCCACCAGAACTGATTGGTCCAATTTGCAGTCCAGGACCAAGATAGTGGAGACAAACAAAACAGTCCTTGCTGCAAAGAAAGCATGTTAGGCAAACTACATTATCATTATCACGCTAAATGATTTTCAGCAAATAGTTACATCCTTCAACAGAGCTCCCTCTCAGATTACTTATGTTGCAATCAGACAGCTCTTAAAGTCACAGTACACAGAGGCTATAGAGGCTCTTGTAATCACATTTAAACTGCTAAAATGCAGGACACCAGCCTGGCAGTGAGCATTTAGGCAAGCTCAAGGAAGACTTTTTGGGAACCCCCATTTGTAGGGGGGTTACACTGACATACCAGAGGGACAGTGAGGATTACTGCAGCCTTAAGGCTTTTTAGCCTTACTAGATATCTATCTGAAACCAGCTGAGCCTGGCAACCAACACCATGTCACTGTCGAAGGAAGAAATGCCCATCCCACCCGTATGTCCAGAACCATTCCTATGTATTGGAACCATTGGCACAGAGTGAGCATTGCCTTTGGCTCATTCACAAGAATGCTCAACTCCTTGAAGTGCTGCTGGGTATGGAACAGTGTGTTAATGATTGCCTCCTGTGACTGGGATTTCAGAAGCCAATCTTAGAGGTTTGGGAAAATATAAAAGCCCTTCCTGTTGAGGGCCACTTCAGCTGCAGCAAAGCATTTGGTAAAGGTGCACATGGCAGAGGATAAGCCAAAGGGTGAGGCATGAAATTGATAATAAGAACCCTGGAGAATAAACCTCAGCTGCTGACTGTGGCACTTGATATGCAGATAAAAATCCTTCTTATCCGGGGCACACAGTCAATCCCCTTTTAGTAGCAGGGCAAGTAGGGACTGTAGAGATACCATTTGAAACCTTTTGTGTTCTATAAACAACTTCAAGCCACGAAGGTCCAAGGTGGGTCTTAAATCTCCTGTCCATTATGGCTCTAGAATGTAGCAGGAGTAGTGTCCCTGATTCAGTTCTGCAAGTGAGATAGGTTCTATTGCCCTCTTGCAAAGGAGGGACTGAACCTGCTCCAGCAAGAGGGCTAGATGTCCTGGATGGTAATGGTTTGGTAAGAGAGGATGTACCAGCAGGACAGAAAGGAGTTCTAATGGAGTGTCTTCACTGACACACCTTCAGCACCCAAGTATCTGTTGTAATCTCCCTCAACTTTGGAAAAAAGAGGGAGATGTGACCTCCCACTAGGATCCCCTGGTCTGCAGGGGCTTGGGTAGGCAGAAGGGTGTCTGGAGGCTCTGGGGCAGCTGGTGTGCCACCAGCACTCACACTGTTGGTGACCCTGGCATGGGCACTAGTAGGCAAAGGGGATTAAGGGGCAGCTAGGGTTTGCTGGGAGCCACAGCTGGGTCCTCATGAAAAGCTTCTACCAAAGTAGGCATAGGGCCTATAAAAGTAGCCTCTGCCCCTACCCAAGGCATTGGATTCATGCGAACATACAAAAAGAGCCAATAGAGGAAGACCACCTGGTCTATTGTGTCTGCTCGTAATGATGCAGGGTCTGGTCTTACACGTATGCCACTGACCCTGCCCCACCAACCACCCCTCCCTCCCCTTCCTTGGTCCCAAGAGTTCCCTCTGTGTTTGTCCCAGGATGTTATTCAATGTATGAAGGGAATGCAGTGTCACTTTAGACATTTGTAAGTCCCATAAAACAGATTCTACACCAATACTGAAAAACTGCTTACCTTACCCAGGTGAATTGATAAAATGATTAATCATGTTCTTTGAAGATCAGGTATGACTAATCATTATAAATCATTAAATGTTACCATATGATCATCAAGGGAGATATTGATCTAAGATCATCATCTGGATCATGATTTAATCATCAAATATGAAATGTCAAATCACCAACTGATGATAATTGATTATTTTTGTAAACTTAAATAAGCATGATAGTTGTTCACTTGTGGATGATCAAGTGACGGTCATTGAGATTATATTCGTTCTGTATTGTAAAGTCTGTAAGTCACATGAGTAATACTTAAAGATTTATTTGTTACTAATATGAAAATATGAATGTCAAATATCAGCACATGCAAAATAATTATAATGTGAATCATGTGAACTCAAGTTTTAATCTATTCAGGAAGAGTACCTGCAATGTTAGGTACAGTATATAAACATTTGCATAACTAATTTGCATATTTCTTGAGAACAAACCAGGTACTTGTAGAAACTCACCATAGCCATAAAAGGAACCACCGAATGGAGTTATATAAACCAATTTGAGCCTTTATAAAACTAGTAAGAACTGAGGTGTCAGAGTAAGGATATTTGAAAGCGGTGTGTTTGTGTAGAAGCTGTATCATAACTGATAATTCCAATAAAGATGCTTAAGTAGAAGACAAGATAAATTTTAAAAGTATAGAAAAAATATAAATTGATTTTATAATTTATTACAGTAATCTTATTTTATTTATTGATATCTCGAAATTACAAACCTTTGAGTCAGAGACTCCTTTACAAAGGCTCCACGTCATAAAAAACAAACAGAAGATACAATGAAAAACATGCATTTACATATTCACAGGCGTCATTAAAAACAGTGCAGTAGCAGTTTCAAGTACTGTATATATACAGGAGAGACAGTACAAAGATGCCAGACTAATCTTGACCATGGGCAATCATAAAAATCATGATGTTATGAGATCATCATTACTCACAATCACCATATCCTGAACATCATGGTTTTTGATTGGTGGACATTTAACATTCATGTTTAATTAATGCTAATTATGATCACAATGATGGTTTTTGAATCATGAACATGATTTTTGAACATAACTGATAACGATCATGATACATCACTATAAAATCATCATCTTTTCAGCTGGGAGTATTAAAGACTGACTACTGGACATCAGTGGTAAAGTAGCCACCTATAGCAATGAGTGGCGGTGAAGGCAAATGCCAGAAGCAGCTGCATGAGCTGCAGCATCAGAGGCCTCAATGGGCAACAATGGGGAATCATCAAAACTGCCATCACAGAGGCAACAAGCCTTTGTGTGAAGCAAATAAACAAATCAAAATGAAAGAAAAAGCCACTATGGTTCTCAAAAGAGGTGGCTGGGAAAGTCAGGGAGAAAAAGATAGCATTCCGGAAGTATAAGGAAACACAGAAGGAGCAGGACAGACAGCTGTACTAGTTAAGGCAGAAGGAAGCAGGGAGGGAGGTCAGAATAGCAAAGGCCCAAACTGAGGAAAAGATAGCCAACTCAGTTAAGAAGCGGGATAAAACCTTTTATAGGTACATCAGCGAGCGTAGAAAGACAAAGGGAGGGATAGTGAGGCTGAATAGAATGAACGGTGGGTGGACAGAGGGGACAGTGAAAAAGCAGGGATACTGAACGAATATTTCTGTTCAGTATTCACAAAAGAGGAGGGGGAAGTGCCTAATCCAATTAACAGAAGCACTCTTGATAGGGGGGTCGATCCCAGTCCTTTCACAGAAGAAAGGGTTCTGCAAGAACTCCTAAAACTGAAGGTGGACAAAGCAATGGGGCCTGATGGAATTCACCCCAGAATTCATAAAGAATTAAGGGGTGGAACTAGTGAAACCACTGGCTACTCTTTTTAATAAATCATGGGAGGATGGTGTGGTACCCAAGGACTGGAGGAAGGCGGATGTGATTCCTCTTCACAAAAGTGGGACCAAGACAGAGGCAGGAAACTACAGACCTGTCAGTTTGACCTCTGTGGTAGGGAAAGTGATGAAGTCACTTCTGAAGGTAAGAATTGTTGAGTACCTAGAGGCCAGTGGGGCACAGGACCCTAGGCAGCATGGGTTCACACAGGAAGGTCATGTCAAACGAATCTAATAGATTTCTTTGACTGGGTGACCAAAGTAGTAGGCCAGGGAGGGGCTGTGGACTTGGCCTACCTAGACTTTAGCAAGGCATTTGACACAGTTCCACACAAAAGATTAATAGTCAAATTAATCAGCCTGGGAGTGGGTCCCAGGGTGGTAGCCTGGGTAAAACATTGGCTGGACAACAGGATACAGAAGGTAATTGTAAATGGAGTCCACTCTGAAGAAAGAGGGGTTACTAGTAGGGTTCCGCAGGGTTCAGTACTGTGTCCAGTCCTTTTTAATGTCTTTATAAGTGACATTGCAGAGGGACTGGAAGGAAAAGTATGCCTGTTTGCAGATGACACAAAGATCTGCAGCAGGGTTGATACACAAGGAGGCGTGGAAAGGATGAGAAGGGACTTGTCAAGGTTGGAGGAATGGTCAGAAGTATGACAGCTAGGATTCAATACAAAGGAGTGCAAAATAATACACCTGGGAAACAAAAACCCAGGGGAAGAATACACAGTGGGGGGAAGGTAGTAACTACAACAAACAAGCATTTGTCAATGCCGAATGTTTGCTTGCTGGCATTGGCAGTGGTAGTGTAGAAGTTACAGTGCTGCGTAATAGGAATGGCAGTGAAGTATTGAATTGAAGCCAACCCCACCACCACCCTGCAGAGAGTGACAGGCATTGGGGTGTGCCTTTGGGTCATCAGGCATAACAGCCATGCCATTTCACCACACCCCACCCTGAAGACACTGACAAGTGTCACGGTGTGCCTTGGGGTCTTTGGCCCTTATGCGCACCCCATTCCATCAGGAAATAGGGTGAGATGGGTGCGGTATAAGAGAATGGGTGAACTTTGGGGCCGAAGAGTCCAAGGCATACCTCGATGCCTCTCACTGGCTGCAGGGTGTGGAATGGTGTGAGCATTACAGGCAAGAATCCCAAGTCACACCCCTGATGCCTGTCATTCTCTACAGGGTTGGGCGTCATGGTTGGAAACTCTAATACCTCAGGCATTCATTGGTATTTTCACTCCAAATTTTCAACATGGTTGTTTTGTAACCCCACCTCATGAACAGTGGCAATATCAGTTTGTTAGCCGAAAGCTGCTTATGCACAGCGACTACGGCATTTAGCACCACAGGCGCAAAACATTCCGAACAGGATGTAAAATGACAGCTGTACTGTTCATGGGGAGGTGTAAAAAATGGCAATGTTGCAAATCTGCAGTAAAAATATTAAAAAAACTGGTGAAGCCATGAGCGTGCATAGAAACTGCGCGACGCACACCCATAATGTAATTAGTTTGGGGATTTTTTACAGCAGATTGTCAACACAGGCATTTTGGGATCTCCGATCATGAACAGTGTCACTGTGATTTTCTTTATCTGTCCCGAACAATGATTTCCCACAGCGACCACACATCTCTCCGCTGAAAGTGTGAATACACATTTCGGCCATGTTGTGAAAAATGACAGCTGTACTGTTCATAAGGAAGTGTGGAAAAATGCCACTGGTGAAAATCTGGACTGAAAATATTACAAAGTCACAAACTTACGAGGGTGCGTGGAAACTGCACAATGCTCACTCGTAACACAGTCATTTTATGGACTTTTGTCACCAAATTTTCAACATAGCCATTTTAAGACCTCTGCTCATGAACAGTGTAACTGTGATTTTCTTAATCTGTCCCAAACATTGCTTTCGCACACCGACTGCACCATTGTGCACTACATGTGCGAAAACATATTTTGGGTGACATGTGAAAAATGGCAGCTGTACTGTTCATAAGGAAGTGTAATAAAATGGCACTGTTGAAAATCTGGAGTGAAAATATTGAAAATTCAGAAACTTCTGAAGCGTCGTAGGAACTGCAGAACGCATACACTCAAAACAGTCATTTTAGGAATTTTTTATCACTCAACATAGCCATTTTAAGACCTCTGCTCAGGAACAGTATTACTGTGATTTTCTTAATATGTCCCTATATTGATTTCGACACTGATCAAGCATTGACAGCGGACATGGGCGAAACACATTTTGGGCAAGATGTGAAAAATGACAGCTATACTCCTCATAAGGAGGTGTGGTAAAATGGCAATGTTGAAAATATGGAGTGAAAATATTGAAAATTCGTGAACTTACGAGCATGCGTAGGAACTGCACAACGCATGCCCGTAAAACAGTCATTTTTAGTAATTTTTCCACCAAATTTTCAACATAGGCTTTTTGAGAGCCCACCTTATGAACAGTGGTATTGTCATTTCATTACTTCATCCCAAAAGGTGATTTTGCGCAGTGACTGCGAAATCACCCTTTGGGCCTGATTAACGGCATGACGGTGAGAGCATTCATGAGAAGGGGTCCCAAAAACCCCATGTTGAAAATTTGGTGCAAAAATTCCCAAAAATGCCTGAGATATGCAGCAAAGTTGAAAAAACCCTATCTATCCCATTATATAGCTTACCGCCATTTCCTCAGTTCGCGGTCGGCTTTGAAGAGTGCAGACGTGTTCCCGGTCCACCAAGATCGCTGCCACGAGGTCCGGAGGTGGCATGAGGTGAGGGGGTGTGGGAGGCAGGGTGCGATGGGTGGGTGTGGGTTGTGGGAGGGGGCAGGGAGAAGCTCGAGGGACAGTTTTATTTTCAGGTTTATTTTTTACTGAGACGATGAGGGACTATGCCACGCTGGGGTGGGCTCCCAGCGTGGCAGCTGAAAGGCTGTTTGGGGGCTGGAGCCAATGGGGATTGGGCACCCCGCCGGCTATAAATACTTTTGCCATGCTGGGGTGGGCTCCCAGCATGGCACCTGGATGCTTGGGGAGAGACAGTGGAGCCGAGTGGGGATTGGGCACCCGCGTCATCGAAGAGTCTGTTGCCATGCTGGGGTGGGCTCTCAGCATGGCACCCTGTACTCTGGGGAGAGACAGTGGAGCTGGCGGGGATTGGGCACCCCGTCAGGTTATACATGTGTAGCCGCAGGGGTGGGCACCAGCGTGGCATGTGAAGGCTTTGGGGAGTACAGCACAGCCGATGGGGATTGGGCACCCCGCTGGCTATACAGTGTGTGGGGGCAGCATGCAGTATGCGTGGGTGTGTGTGGGAGTATCATGAGCAGGCGATATCTTATCGCTGCTCACTGAAGCGTAGCTCCCCTTTCAACTGTACGCCACTGCATTTGGAGCTGTCATAGACAGCTCAAGCAGGCATTGGAGAACTGCGGCCGTGCCTGCAAACACACTGCCTGAATTGGAAGAGGGCTGCCACACCTCCAAAAACTCGGATGATGGCAGTATGTTTCTTGCACATGCGTGAAAGCAAACATAAAAAGGAAAAGAACCCGGGGGTAGTCATATCAGATGACCTTAAGGTTAGCAAGCAATGTGAAAAGGCAGTAGGGAGGGCTGGGGGTATACTGGGATGCATAGGGAGAGGCATCAGCAGCAGAAAACAGGAAGTTGTTATCCTGCTGTACAGACAGTTGGTGAGACCCCATCTGGAGTACTGTGTCCAGTTCTGGAGACCCCATCTCCGCAAGGACATAGACAGGATAGAGGCAGTCCAGAGGAGGGCAACTAAAATGGTGCAGGGTCTGCAAGAGAAGCCGTATGAAGAGAGACTTAAGGAGCTTAATATGTATACCCTTGAGGAAAGAAGGGAGGGGGACAGGATAGAAACTTTTAAGTACCTCAGTGGAATCAACAAAGTCCAAGAGGGTAGCATCTTTCAGAAAAAGAGACATGCAAGAACAAGGGGACACAATTTAAAGATAGAGGGGCGGTTCAGGGCAATGTGAGGAAGTTTTTTTCACAGAGAGGGTAGTGGATGCATGGAACAGCCTTCCTGAGGAGGTTGTGGGGTCTAAAACTGTGGGAGAATTCAAGAATGCATGGGACAGACATAAGGCAATTCTTGTGGGGGGTAGGAAGAAATAGGCTGTTGGTTAACTAGGATCTGTGGCCTATCCTGTAGGTAGGGAAATGGGCAGGCTAGATGGTCCAAGTGGTCCTTATCTGCCATCAAAGTCTATGTTTCTATGTTTCTATAAGCAACCTTAGAAGGCGGTTCCCAGCCTCCAGACCATGGGCAACAGTCTGTTAGACTTCAGTTTTAGCTGGTCCACTCAGGCAACTTGTTTGCCATGGTAGTCATAAACTTCCACAAGCTAGGCTAATATTTAGTTATGTAAGCCTGGTAGTTGGCAATCCTAAGCCCAAGGGACACAGAAACATACAACCTTTTGCCCATTACATCCCGCTTCCTTGATTCTTTATCATGAGGAAGAGAGCTCATGTGTTTCAGATTTTTAGAATGGTAATGTGCAACCTTAATAACCACACAACCTGTCTCTGGCTGTGTGGCATAATGAGGTTTGTAAGAAGGGGACGGATATTACTGCATCTATGTGCAGTAATGTGTTGTCCCCTCCCCTGAACAACTCTCCTCTCCTACCTCCTCCCTGCCTCGCTATATCTCTTACTTCACCCTTCTCATCTGTATCCTCTGGCTGCTACGTATACAGCCAGTTTGAGTACTTACTTAGTATTTGGCCCATTGTACGTGATTCTAATTCCTGCCCTACTTGTTCCTTGCACTTCCATTATGCTATCTGCACACTGGTATGCTAGTGTTTATATGTATATAAATTGTACTCTTCAACTGGTGAAGCGTACTACTGTATGATTTTATTCAGTGTAATTGTGTGCATATACCCACCCATGTACAAGTGAACCCCCACAATGTGTTTGCTCTGTTTTCTTGAACAGGTTCCCTCTGATGTATTACAGTACTTCTGTATATGCTGATGCTCTGTATAGTCCCACTTTTGTTTTCTCCAACTGGATGCGTGTGTAAATGGACAATTTTGCTCACAATGCCGTTCCAGTATAAAATAAAAATGAAGTGAAATATTTTCACGACTAAAATGAGTTTGAATGCAGAAGACACTGCTCCTTGACCACATGGGACACAAGCTGTAGAGACACAACTGGGAATATTGATGAAACCCTGGTCTAAGCCATAGTAAAAGGAATGCTCCTTTTAATTTTTTCAGATGTATAAAAAGTGCTTAATCAGACTTCAAGCTGGAGTAAAATGGTGTCATGTAAGATGAGATAAATGGCAATTTTTTTTTTTTTTTTTTAGTTGTTTAACCAGGTATAGCACACTAAGCTGAAAGCTTTTTTTTGGTACAGGAGTGACCTGAGAGCACAAGGAGGTTAAGTGACTTGCTCAGGGTCACTCAGTATGCAAGTAGAAGCTGTGGGATTCAAACCCAAGTCTGGTCTGCTGGATGTCACCAGATTTGTAGCACAGAGCCTTAGACCACTGTGCTATACTACTTCCCAATATAAAATGGAATAAAAATATATAGGTCAGGGGCCGGATTCTCAGCTCATTTTGGGAGTAAGTAGCACTCCGCAACCACTGGTGCAAAAAAAAATCTCCACACCGAGGCAAGTTTTTTTTCTACTCCCACCCAAATCGGCCCCAATCAGCCCTCCTGTGCACCCTGGCCCATCATCCCAGGACTTACCTCCACCATGATGTTCCTCCCTGGCTTGTTCCCCAAGGTGGGGCCCCCTGAGACCAGGAGGGGATGACCCCAGAGGACATACTCTACTCAGTTTCCCTGGAGAGCACCTCAGGTTAGGCTGCGTGGGTCCTGCAGTACCTAGTGGGCAGCATCCTGCATTGGTCCAGCTTTTTCTGCTTTTCAGGGCCCCATCCACCTCCCACATGTGTGGCCATGGTGATGTCCTTGGGGTGGGGATGCTCAGCAGCATGTGTTCATCCACGCTACCTAAATCATCTCCACAAGCTGCCACCAGGAACCATTCCAAAAGTGGTTCACAACATCCCTCACCCCGGGAGGGAATCATCCAAGGGAAGCCCTTAACTCCCTCCCTGCCAGCCCCCACTCCTGACATCCAGGGCCAGGATGGAAACCTGGGTCACCAGCAAGCCACAGCAATGCCCGTTACTCGGCACCACAGAGCCAGCTTAGTACCAAGTTTTAACTGCCACAGGGGCGACAGGCACAGCTGCGTATGATGTTACACCTGGTCCAATCAGATGTGACATTTTAGTGCAGCTGTGCCAAAAACAGCCGCAAGCTGCCACAAATCACAGAGCTGGTGACAAAAGGCTCTGAAATCAAAAATACGGTGCGTGTGGAAAAACCTGGTGGACCCGCAAGGTTTTTCTGTATGGGTGCCAAAAACAGCTGTCTTTGAAAATTCGGCCCCAGAATGTTTACTGTAACTTGCACTGCTGCTTTAAACATATTTGGCAAAACTGCCTGCAGATCCTTTAATAGCCTTTAACTTTCCATGTATGTGAAAGACAGGATTACGTAACTTAATATGCTCCATGTAATTCTTTAAATTCTGAAACCTACGCTAAGGAGAAAATGGGCCTGCATGACCCAGCCCACCTCCTGGTTAAACAATAAAAAAATTACATTTGCAGTCATAATGGAGATCTGGGGAAACAAAGCCCCCAGGTCCAAAGCAGTGCCAACTGGGCCAGCAACCCCGTCTATCTGTCTTTCAGTCACCCTCGGTTTCTTTTTCTCATTGCCTCCTTTACTCCTTGCCTCTTCCCCATCTCTCTCCCTCGCTGTACTAGCTTGTTTGACTTTCAAATTCCCTGTAAATCCATGTATAATTACATAAAAGATATTTCTTAATGATTTTGTCATCTTGTTCCTAGTCCATCATCACATTTTTTTAAGAGAAGAAAGAGGACATCAAAGGACGGCTGCCATTCTTTGTAGAGATGCCTCAAGAGAGAGGATCAGACACCCTGGAGCTGCTGTTGGGAAGTAAGCGTCCTCACTGTTGCTTCATCTACAAGGAGCCAACTGGGGGAAGGGTGCCTATCATCATCAGGTGTGTACAGGGAGGTTAATTCTTTCAAAGTACAGACTGAGGATGGGTGCATGCATGTAATGCATCATGTGTATCGACCAGATATAGATATCTGTGGACATACATGGTTATGTATGTATGTATGCATGAAAACCTATGTGTACATGTGTATTAAAGTTTAGACATGAAGGAAGGCAGTGTAGCCTAGTGGTTAGAGTGCAGTGCTGCAAACTTAGAACATCAGGTTTGAATCCCACCAGTGCAGAGCACTCACTTCAGTTTATGACCTGGAGCATTTCACTTAACCTCCCTGGGCTCAACCTTCTCTGACCCCCACATTCTTTTTTGTTCTCTCTCTGGTTAAAGGGACACTGTTAACCTTTTTTGTATCATATTATTTTCAGGTAAAACCACACATTTTATGATTGCTAACCTTCTCTAAAATGAATTGATGTTGCTGGTTGTTTTACCTGCCTCCTTGCATATTAGAACTGAAATGCATGGTAATGTATAGTTATACCTAGCCTTGTTCTGCTTCAGATCACTGAACTACTCTTATTGCACACTACCTGAGCATTAGAAATGCCCTCAAACAGTGCAGCCCCTCATGATACAATAGTTTCCTTTACTCCCAGTGCATAAGCATAATGAGTGGCTAGACTGTGTTGGGGTATTCCTGTACATACTGGATCATAATGTTGTACGCTTAATAGCGTACGGCATTATGGCGAATCCCGGACCTGTGCGCTCTCTGTGTTGGACCCCCCCACAGAGTTAGAATCCTAAGTGGGGGGTTCGGGGGCACAGCCCTCCCATAACCAGGGGTGTGAGGGTGGAGCCCCACCAGAACAATAGTTAAACCATAATCGCGCAACGCGATTAAGACATGGTATTCTGCCATGCAACATTTTGACCCCATGCCCCCCTGTGTCCAGGGAAGATGCAGTGGGAGTTGATCAAGAAAGGTAAACAAACATGTTTTGGTGTGGTAACACTAGTATGGCGGTGAGTACTCAGCGTTTCACTTTTTTAAAAGAAAAAAGGAATCAGATTCAAACTACCAGCCGCATCAACAGTTTCTATAAAATGTGAACAGCCATAAAATGTGTTTTTTAAACTAAGGACACTTTGAGGCCTGAGGGGGCTGACAGTGTTCCTTTAACCATTCTGAAACTGAACATTTACTAAACTCCCCCAATAGCACCCCCCCCAGCTGTAGGAGTCATATTGTTACAACCAACTGTTTATGGCTTGTAAAGTGTTTTAGAATACAGTGTGTGTGCAAAAAGCACAATACAAAATCTAATTCTTGCCTTCCCATGTACTGTGTTTTAATGTATATACCTGTCCATTTTTGTGGACAGCTATACATGCGTATTTCTTAGGTACGCTTGCAAATGTGTGTTTGTGTCTCTTATTATGGGTGGGTATGTAGATGTAGATGTGTCACTGTCTGCATGAGAGGATGTACCCATACTAAAAGCAGTGTCAGTGGCTCAGAAGGTAGCATACCTGCCTCTGAGATTAGTGGGTTCAGTTCCCACATCTGGCACTTGGGTTAGTATCCCAGTACTGACACTGTAGTACAGCATGAGATGGGTGCTGCACTTCTGAGGTGCAGTCTTTCGGATGAGACGTTAAACCGAGGTCCCATCTGCCTGGATTGGTGGTAGTTCAGGTGGATGTTAAAGATCCCATGGCACTTCTCGAAAAGAGTAAGGGAATTTTGCTGGTGTTCTGGCCAAATTTCCCTCATTCACTAAAAATGCCACCAACAGCTTAATCTGGTTCAAAGTCAGTTAGCATTCATCTGTATCCCCCTCCCCCGGGTCGTGCCTGAAAATAGGCAGATTTTGTCTAGTGCACTTACCTGGTCAACAAAAGCTAAATAAATAAACTTTTGGTGAGATTCCCAGGGGCATCACTAGGGGTGGGAATTAGGGGCTTGAGCTCCGAATCATTATTCATTAGCCCTGGATAAAAGATTCTTCCTTGTACTGACCTCCGTCCTAGTTGTTTATTTTTTCACTGAGCAGGAGAGGTGGGAGCTCAAGCCCCTAATCTTTTCAGACCCTAGAAACAGTCCTGGAGATTCCCCACCTACATCACGTAGGAATAGTGGCACTTTCTGGTATGGCAGCGCACAGTTTGCGGAGTTCCTGTTCACAAGTTTCACAAAGTGCAGTAAAACAATCTACAAAATTTAGGAAACTAATTAAGGAGGTTGTGGATTTTTCTTTTTTTTTACAAGTCAGGGATTTGTGCAGGGGAAAAAAACTGCAGGCTCCATAATTTATTCGGGGAGATGAGAGAAACTAAAAGCGTGGTATTTGTTCCCACAAAACAGCCAGTTTGTAGGGGAAAGGCCATCACACCAGCGAAATCACTATTTTGCAGGAATTTCCCTATCAGCATTATACTGTCACCCAGCCCTTGTCAGTGCATATGTAAGTTTATTATCAAATTAATTACACACAATCTTGGACTGTGACTGATTACCCAATTACAGAGTACTTCTCAGTGCCTGGTGGTTTTCCTGTTTGCCCCTTCTAATCCCAATGCATTGTTCTTAAATCATCTACTACACAGAATATATCCAAAGATATATGATATGCTCACCAGCAACCAAAGCAATTTTTTCACAGTGTGATGTATGATGTGATAAAAGTGTTATCCTGTTGCTGTCTAGAGAATACGGGGGCTCTGCCTGCAGCGGCTTTTATCCCATGAGGCCAATATGGATACTTTGAGCAGATAGCTGGGCTCTCCCCAGACGCCAGCAGGATTAATAAAAGATTGTGTCTGTTTGTGTGTGTTAGTATGGGCTCTCAGCTTCTATCAGACTTGGGAGGGCTGCAAAACAGGTCCTATAAATCCCCCGTTAAACAGACTGCCTTTACATCACAGCAATGTAATTTATCTACTGCTTGGGCAAACCAAGCAATCTGCAAGTTACACTGGAACTACTTTATTTCATGATATAGTAGTGTCAGCAGTTCAGTTAGCACTGTCATCTTTAGATCAAAAAGATTGGCTGCTTATGTGTTCGAGTCCCACAACAGACACCAGGAATACAATCCAACACTGACACTAATTCATGGGGGGGGGGCAGAGAAGCTGCAACAGCACTGCTGTAGGTGCCATCCTTCTGATGAGAGTCAAACCAAGGTCCCTTTCGCCCATTTCTGGAGTCTGTCTGGGTGGAAATTAAATGTCTCATGGCACTTACTGAATAAGGGCAGGGGAGCTAGCCCCAGTATCCTAGTCAGCATTCCCTCTGTCTCAGCAATACAGGTCCTAAAGCAATATGACTGTGTGTGATTTAGTAAGAGATAACACATGACAGGGTGTGCACTTATAAGGGATTAATACATGCCTCAGGTGACTGTTAGGCACAAGGCACAGCCGAGTGCTGCAACGACCCAAGAACTGCATTATTTTCATATAACCTCACACCCTGAAGGGTGTTATCCCTCTTATAAAATGGGCTTTAGTTAGTTGAAGAGGTGTAGTTCAGGTGAGGTGTGCAGTTGTCAGAAAAATAATCAGTCATCATGTGACTTTTTTTGACCAGTGAGGTTACAGGATTTTCAAGGCCCAATGTACAAGGGATCTTAATGGCTTATGTATGTATGTATGTATACACATTACACTTGGGGTGCAAATTCAAGTCACCAGGGTGCCAAGCAGTTCCCTAGTGCTCTGCACCATGCTGCCACTTTCTTTTTGTTACAGCTATTCATTTTATCGAATGTTTTAAAAATAAATTGCCATTCAAAAAAGTCAGTCCCATGTCATAATGAAGTCAAAGTAACAATTCTTCAATCATTGCCAAGTATCTTTTTTTTTTTTTTAACTAATAGAAAGAAAGGGTGCTGGTGCCCAAATCCTCAATCTCCGAGGTGCAGAAGGGTGGGTAAAGATACATAGCCAGTGGCTCAGATACCATACTCTGGGCAGAATGGATTCACTGCATCAACGTTAGTGATATTCTTACCTTACGTCAGGAAGCCATTTATTGTTCAGATCCAATGTCCACATAAAGACTAATGGTGGGGGCAATGGAAAAAAAAACAATGGGGGGGTACAAGCTTTGTGCGATTGCATGGCACATCTTTTTATTTGCTGGGGACAGAAAGCAGTGTAGGAAAAAGAGCAGGATAAATGTCCAATAATCATGGAATACTCCTTGACTTGCAATTTGTACTGTGTAAATGTGCACAGTTTTCCATTATAGTTGTGGACAAGTGCAACCATCTGCAGGCTACTGCACATTTGTGTCACCTTATCCTGCTAGTTAGTGCAAAAAAAGGTTGCGGTCAACCCCTGCATGGCAGGTTTTGGTACAAGGGTCAACAGCCAGGTTCCCAATTCATAGAAAGGTATTCTGGGGCAGTAAGAAATATGTTGCAGGAAGGCTTTACCTGAGCTCAGAAGGGACAGGATTGCTGGCACATGGGACAGAGAGTGGTGGCACAAACTTTTAACTAGGAATGGGGTGGATATTGGGGGGGTTATAGGAAAACACAAACACCCCCTGCCAGGAATGGTGGCGTTAGAAAGGTTTGCTGTAAGGGTGGAAAAACACAGTCCTTCACTGTGTGATGGTGCATGTGAGCAGATGGAACTCGATTTACTTTATACTGTATTAAAACATTGACTGCAGATAGGGGTTTGTGATAAAAAAATATATAATCTGTGGTCATTGGTAAGTTATGGTGGCACCGCTTTAATGTCACCAGTATTTGGGAGATGAGAATTACTGCGCTCTTTTTTTTTTTGTTTCTGTGTTTATCCACCTTGCCAAGTCCCAAAAGTGAGGTATGGACTCAAAAGAAGAGCAAGGAGACAAGAGTTCACATCAAAACGAAACGGTTTATTGAAGCTCCTTGGAAATAACAGCAGGTAGCAGTGGCGCAATGTTTGCCCCTTAGCACCTCAACTCACTTAGAGTCTTTAAGGTGCTATGGGCAAGCACTGCAACTCTGCCACCTGCTGTTATTTTCAAGGAGCTTCAATAAACCATTTGGTTTTGATGTGAACTCTTGTCTCCGAGCTCTTCCTTTGAGTGCATACCTTGCTTTTTGGACTTGGTTTTTGTGTTGGAGGTGAGCTGCCTCAGTTGATTTTGCACCGGATTCATTTCCCTGCTCACAGCTTTCTCTTGAAGTGTTTATCCACCTTCCTACTGACATGCCCCGTCACCCCACCACCACCATCATTTCCTAGAAATTCACCCACCTCCTTGTTCTACCATGTCATGTCACCTATGGTGGGGTTCCCAGCAGGGAGTGCAACTTCCCTGAATGGGTCCGGATCCATATGGAGATAGTTGTCTACTCAGCAGTGCAGAGGCTGCAGGAGGCTTGATATCATCCTGCTTGTTGGGGGGATTTTCAACAGTTTTCTCAGAGGGTTTTAAGCATGAATGTCATAGACACACTAGCGCATAAGTGCTTTACCAGTATCTGGAGGTCACCACTCACCGATATGGGCTTCTACTGTATTTCCACCCAACTTCCACAAGTTGGCAAGTGAACAACAGAAGACGGAATCCCTCCCCACCCCCAACAGGCGTTAGAACCTGAACCCAAGTCATCAGAGTAACACATGTAAGCACTACCACTGTGCTACTGGCTCTAGAGAATTACTGTACTCTTACCCAGGAATGTACTGATACAAGGAATCTGAAAGCTGCGTTGGTTGTTTAAAAAAAGATAATTTCACAACAGATATTTACAAAAAAACAGCTCATCTGGTGAACTGCCAATAACATTCAGTACTGGCCTGGCACGGAAACAAAGCAAGTTCATCCTTTGTTTTGAAGCAGCTTTATCTGTCTGCAAAAAATGTATCTTTTTTGGGGGGGTTTGTTTTAGCAAAAATATATTTCTGTCATCCTTGGATTCCTCCTTAGTGTATTTTTTATTTTCACAGAATTTTTTTTATGCATCTGTTCATTCTTGTCTTTGGCTCAGGGATATATCCCACATCGGTCTGCTGGTTCCCCACAGGGATCCCAGACTTCATACTGCTCCTCATCAAGGGTTTTGTCCGGTGTACGGTTCCCCCAAGGCCCTCACCTTGACAGAGGTGGACATACAATGACTTCAGCACACAGCCAGGCATGCTCCCACCCCTGACGTGCAGACATCCGCCACTTCCACCAATCCAGCCTTACTATTGGTCTCTGACTCACTTATCTCTTACCCATCGCTAGTGGCTGGTGTGTAGCTGAGCACATGGCCTCCCTCCCTCCCTGGAGAAGGCCAGGAGTCCAATGGACGCTCAGCCTTCTCCCCCAGGTCAGTCCTCTGACAGGCCTAGTTTGCTCCGGAAGCTAGGTCATTGGTATTGCAAGCAGTAGCACTTCCACTGCACCAGCAGGCCAGCTGCTCAGAAGTTTTTGAAACAGCTTTATAGCTGATTTTGAAATTAATAACTCAAGTCAGTAAGGCACTGTACACACTATGTAGTGTGTTTAAAAACATTTTTAAACACATTTCTTTTCAGTGTTATACCACTGTTGTTGGAGCATCCAGGTTGCGCTCTGACACTATGATAGCTCGAATGCTCCCAGGCATAACTTTGGCACCAGTGTAAAGCATTCGGGTACAGCAATGCATGCCGGGATACTAACAACAGGCATCACTGCAGATTTTGAAAAAATGTCTCCAGTTGAATTAGAAGCTAACTGAAAGCACCCCCCCCACCCCAAGTTAGAAATAGCCCCCAAAATATATCTGTGTCATGGTGGTTGCCTTAACCTAACCCATGTTGCAGCTGGTTTTGTGTCCGGACAGCAGTTAACACAGATTAAGGTAACCATGTTGGTCTAAAACTGTGCAGTCACCTTCTTCTGAATAGGGCTTGAGTATAGTATTAGAACTTGGATTGCTTAATAGAGGCATCACATCCTTATAACAAGAAGCTTTATGAATCTAGTTAGAGTTCTATGTGTAAAGTTTACTTGGTGTCACGGCACTCGGTTCAGGAGTGTTTAAATGGCTGTAGCATGCTGGATATGAATGTATTATGTGTGAACCTACAGGCTAACAGCAATGTAGCCGTAGTATACAAGGGACAATATCTCTACGTTACTATGGTCCAGTCACCGCAGGGGCTCATGTAATGGACTCAGTTATTGACAATATAGGACTGGTGGTATAGCCTAGAGGTTAGGGGTAATGAGCTGTGAATGAGCTTGATACATCCAGCAGACAGGTCTGGGTTTGAGTCCTACAACATCCACTTGCATACTGTGTGACTATGAGCAAGTCACTGAACCTCCCCAGTGCTCCATGGTCACCCCTGAAAACAGGCACTTGTGCCTAGTGGGCGTTACCCAGTTACCAAAGAATAAATAACATAAATATTGTTGGAACAATATGAAATCTGAATATCTCCCCAACATGAAGGAACAACCTGCTATTTGAACCAGTCTTTATTATGTTCATGTTTCTCAGCTGTTGTCTGTGTGTTATCTTATAGCTGTGCACCTTGTTTTATTTGGTATGTATGTACCATAAAATGATAAAAGTTTTAAAAAAAGAACATGAATTGCAGCATGTTTTTGAACCACACGTTTTTTTTTAACTGTGCTACAATCTGGATGCAGACCCTTTAGGTAAGTAATAAGCCATGACAGCGTGTGCATTATAGGATTATAATAACTGGCAAGCAATTGTTCCCATTGCTTGAGCCTCTTATAATTTGCTGTTATAACCCATGGGTTATATCGGCAAACACGCACCATGCCACTCAAACAAAAGTCACATCCTAATTGGCTTGTAACTTCCCCTGGGCGGCTTATTGGAAAAAAAAAACATGGCGACTCCTTCATCCCGCTTAATGAGGATCCACCACAGCAAGAGGACATATTTTTATTTTTTAATTTTTAAACAGTTCTCTCCTCCTTTATTCCATCTGGTTGATCCTGCTGTTCAAAAACTGCACCGAGCAGTTTGCAGCCGCACCGGAAAAAAAACGGAGAAAGACTTTCCTCAGGTGCGCTTCAGAGGTAAGCGCCAAATGAGAAGGGACAAACCAGAAGCCAAATAAATGTAAAATGATGACAAAAATGGAAACATATGCTGTCAAAAAACAAATTGGTGCTGTGTGTGTGTGTGTGTGTGTGTGTGTGTGTGTCTGTGTCTGTCTCAGACATAGGAAAAATCAAGTGTGGGAAAAAAATTGCTTACCAGTAATTATAAATAATAAAAGATGGGAAAGTGGGCTTAAATTCAAAATTAATGGTTGCCCTCGGTGTGGGATGCTTTAATAAACCCCTCGGGCTTCGCCCTCAGGGTTTATGTAGCATCCTACACCTCGGGCAACCATTAATTTCTCATTAAGCACACTTCCCCATCCATTATTATATATTTAATACATGCCCCAGGGATGTAATAAGGATGTCCGCAGTGTTCGTGGACTTCACCAAGGCATTTGAGCTGGTTGATCATAGTTTACTTTTGTCTTCTCTCTCAAAATTTGGCATGTCAGAAGGGGGTTGTTGACTGGTGCTGGAATTATCTGGACCAGTGTACACAGGTCACAAAAATAAATGGTATCTGCTCCTCTCCATCTTCTGTATCACTGGATGTTCCACAGGGGGGGTTGACTCTGGGACCTTTGCTACTGTATTTAGTCTTTTTTTGAATTCTTTACCTGTTAGTTGTTTTTCTTCACAAATGTTTCTTTATGCAGACGATGCAGTAGTCCTCATGAGTGGGTATTGTTTCAGCACTGTCCAAAGTAACTTGGCCTCTGATTTCAAATCCATTCAGCACTGATTTATTAAAAATAAACTAGTTTTGAATGAGAAAAAAAAAATCTATGCTTTTCAGCAGTCATAAAAAGAAAATTGGGTGTGGTCATGTTTTGATGATTCAAACGACTGGTGGTGGAGTAATTGAGCAAGTAGATACTTTTCAATTGTTGGGATTAGTTGTAGATGATTGCAATGTCTTATGAAGCTCATATTACTCAGATGACTAAGGTGATTCACCAGAGGTTGGAAGCCCTTTATAGGATACATTCGTTGTTGCTACCAGATACTAGATTGCTTCTTGCTCAGAGTTTTTTCATCTCAGCTATAGACTATGGGATACTATCTTATTATTCTGCTAACGTAGGTTTATTACGCTGGGTAAAAACATTGTTGAATCAGATTGCCTGCTTTGCCACACAGATGCCCTATAGGACACACCACGGTGTCCTTTTAAATAAGTTAGGTTGGGTTACCCTTGATTTAAGATTTCAGTATCAAATGGGAATTATGGCAAATAAAGTGATTAAAAATAGAATAAAAAGATTCAGGTACCTTTTTTGTAAAGGCCATAAGGATAAAGTGGGACATGCTTCTCAGAATGACAAAGTTTCATTATACCTAGAACGAAATCAGCTACAATCTTTTTATTCTATTTTTAAAGACCATAAGGGTAAATCTGGGACACGCTTCTCAGAACGACAAAGTTGCAGTATACCTAGAATGAAATCAGCTAGAATCTTTTTATTCTATTTTTAAAGGCCATAAGGGTAAATCTGGGACACGTTTCTCAGAACGACAAAGTTGCAGTATACCTAGAATGAAATCAGCTAGAATCTTTTTATTCTATTTTTAAAGGCCATAAGGGTAAATCTGGGACACGTTTCTCAGAACGACAAAGTTGCAGTATACCTAGAATGAAATCAGCAAGAATCTTTTTATTCTATTTTTAAAGGCCATAAGGGTAAATCTGGGACACGTTTCTCAGAACGACAAAGTTGCAGTATACCTAGAATGAAATCAGCTAGAATCTTTTTATTCTATTTTTAAAGGCCATAAGGGTAAATCTGGGACACGTTTCTCAGAATGACAAAGTTGCAGTATACCGAGAATTAAATCAGCTATGGGGCAGGGAACTTTGTTTTATAATCTTCCAGTCTTTTTTAATTCTCTGCCAAAAGGTTTTGCTTGTATTAACGTGTCCATCCATCAATCCAGTATCAGTTTGAAGAAGTATCTTGCTTCTAAGATGCAATGTACATGTTCTTACTAGTCTGTGTATCGACTGTATCAGCTCTATGTATGTCATAATGTATTTATTTATGTATGAATGTGACTCTGGTCAATCTTGAAAATGGGCCATTGGCTCATGGACTTACCAGATTTTAAATAAACAAAACAAACAAAATGTAGCAAGGCATGAGGCCAAAGGCCACATGTCCTTATGCCCCTGGAAAGTGCATTAAGTAAGAAATGACCCACTCCAGGGTGTGGGGTTATAAGCATTTAAACCACACCTGGGGCACTGTGAGAATACTCAGCCAACACCTTTTTCCAATCAAACTTATTGCCTAAGGTAACCCACATTATAAAATCCTATAATACACACTCTGGAGAGGCTTATTACAGTTATAAAATGGCTCTAAGTAGGTTTTTGGGGGAAGAAAATGAGATTCAGCACCTGACCATGCATTCATTCATTCATTTATTTATGGATTCAGAGATAACCTTTGAGCTTAGGCTCTTTTACAAAGGTTCCACATCATATAACAGTTAAACAGACACAATACAGTACAGGTATAGAGTAATACATAAAGAGTTAGGATTACAAATCTGAAATACTGTTACAGCAATTGACCTCCATCCAATATCGGATAGGGCTAAAATAGTGAGATGTGCAGAAAGAGCCCCCCTCAAGGAGGGGGCAAAATACAGAGCCATGATCAAGAAGAGAAGAGCCTCCCGGGGGGGAGTAGGGGGTAGTAGACAGTCTCGGACCAGAAGCTTTGTCATCAGCACAAAGGCTGGGGGGCTAGGAGGATACAGTGTACAACAGGGGGACAAGCGGGCCACAGGAGAGAGGAAGATGGGCGAGAGGGGCAGGTGAGCCATGGGAAAGGGGCAGGTGGAGGAGAGAGTGTGGGGGAGAGCATAGAATGGACATGGGATTGACAGGGAAGAGAGACTGAGCAGGGTAGTAGGAACTATAGAATATCTCTGGGCCAATTTGTGGGAGCAACTCATAGCTAGTCAGTGGGCTTCCAGGGGGGTGGTGTGTCAGGTGTTCAGAAAACAGGCACATGAAGTACTGGAGGTAAGGTAGTGCCTGAGGTTGGACTTGAAGTAGGAGAGACTAAGGGTATTGTGAGTGACCTCAGGAATCTCGTTGAGCCACAGGCGGGCTCTGTAGGAAAAGACATGCTGACCAAGTGTGGTTCGTCAAAATGGCACAGAGAGTGCCCCCTGCTTCCTGACTCTGGTGCCATACCCAGTGCCTGTCAGTGAGAAGATATCAGATATGCATGGGGTGCCTTCCACAACAATGCTTTCTTGCCAGGAAGGCAGGGTTGGAACTTGATCCTGCACCCTAGAGGCAGCCAGTTTGTCTGCTCATAATGTGAGCAGGTATGAGTAAGATGATCGGCAGCTAGGGTGAGCCTGCAAGCCTTACTGAGTGCAGTTTGTACCCTCTTTAGCACCATATCCATGGCTGCACCATAAACTACCAGGCCATAACCAATGGTTGATAAGATGGAGCTGGTGACTGAGAAGTGGAGGGCTACTGGAATAAGGTATTTTCTGCACCTATATAGCACTCCCAGCTTGGAGTTTACTGCCTTGACCACCAAATTAACATGTTGAGCAAAGGATAGGGTGTCATTGAGGGTGACCCCCAAGTACTTGAATGAGTGCACTTGCTCCAGAGGTGCTTGGACTTTGTTGGAGATGGAGAGGATGGGGAACCTTTTCTTGAGCTGGGGACTGGGCAGGAGCATGGTCTTAGTCTTTTTATGGTTGAGAAAAAGCTTGTGTTCACAGAACCAGTCCTCTAATCTGTTGAAGGAGTACTGTAGTTCAGACTGGAGAGATTCGATTCATGTGATGCTATTGAGAATGACCACGTCATCCGCATATAAGATAATTTTCGTGTCCCAGACTTTGGGAAGATCATTTAGAAAAAGGCTGAAGTGCAGGGGTCCCAAGATCAACCCCTGGAGGACACCCAGTGAGACTTCTCTGGATCCTGACATGGTTTGTCCAACTTTGACACGTTGAGATCTAAGAGACAAGTAGTCTTGGAACCAGCGTTCTGCATTAGCAGCCACACCCAAGTTCTGCAACTGAGCCAGGAGGAGGGTGTGGTTAACGGTGTTGAAGGCTTTTGTTAAGTCGATAAACACTGACCCAACCAATCTGCCTTCATCCAGAGCTCAATGCATGTAGTCAGTCAGTTTATAGAGATTTAATGCATGGTCAGGTGACATCTCTTGGCCAATAAAATTTCTAGATGTTTTCATGCCATTTTATAAAGTGTATTAATAGAATTAAAATGGTTTAAAATCCCTAGTGTGTACTGTATAGGTTCTGAAGTATAGTGTGTATAGGTCCTAAAGCTAGCTACCACTAACAGTTTTTAGAAATCTCTTTTTTTGAGGTTACTTGACGAATATGTATACTAGATTCATACTGTGGATGTATTTGGATGGTGCTACCCCATGTTTTTGATGGTAAACAGCCCAGCACTGTACCAACGTATTCAATGTTTTTCATTGTGGGCATATCCCAAAATCCTGTACCTTAGTATAGGAATGAAAGACAACAAAAATAAAAATGGGTATATTAAAGTTTTTGCCAGAAAAAATGATATAGCTGAATAAAACCTATGTGGGAACTACCGATACTGCTGCTTTGAATAACTAACCTCAGCATGCCACAGCCACTTTGGAGAACAGGATTTGCATGAGAGTCCAGGAATCCCTTAGCGGGCCCAGATCGGAGGTGGAGGATACGCTGCAGTGGTGAGGCACTCGTCTCACCAGCAAGGAGAGACATGGTGCCAGCAAGCATTCATGCGTGCCCTGCCAGCCAAGCAAAGAGTGGCACTGGTGTTGTTGCTAATGGCTGATGCTTGCCTGCAATGCCATCAGTCAGAGCATGCGTATTACCAGCTAGCTAATTCACGTGCTTCGAATGATGGCTTCGATTTTTTTAATACTAAACAAATCAGGTTCCAGCACTCGGATTTCAATCGGACTAAGTCTGGAGTACACTCTGTTGCCTCAAGAAGCAGATAAGCAAATTTTTGCAGGTACAACCCAAAAAACGAACTAGTTCATGAATTAGTTTCTCCTTTGCTCCGTGCTATCCTAGTTCACGGACGCGTGGAACCCGTATTTCATGTGGGATGACAGAAATGGAATTTTTACAAAAATAGCACATTTGCAGCTCTTGTTTGCCACTATGGAGCTAGTTATATATTTTACATAACTAAACCGACCACTACACACCTTCATCAGCAGGCTTTCAAAATCGGTGCCTAAGGAGGACAGTGTCCCCTTTAAGTCCAATGTCCACTCCAAAATCAAAGTGCAACTGATTTAATTGAACATGAAAATAGTAGCAACCACTCCATGGAGATGGAGGTATAAAATACGGGGATCTGTTCCAAATCCATGTTAAATCCCATCACTGGAATCCTGATATATTTATTGCCCGACAGATTAAATGCCAGACTGCTGAAATCCTGACAACAGACTGAGCTCCAGTACATCAAAATTAAATGAAGTTTGCAAAACAATTATGTAATATTTAGTAGTGCTTACCAGAACAATGAGGATACCAGTTCTGAATCCGTATCAACCATAAGCAGTCAAAGGGTCACGTTGTCGTCCATTAAATTCCATGAGTTAAAACCATAAAAAGTGAAAACCTTTATTTAAAAATATTAATAAAAAGGCACTGTTCTCTGAATACCCAAAAGCAGTCAAAGGGTCACGTTGTGTGCTATTCCTCTAAGGAAATCAATAGCTGACATTTGTGATCTCTTACTGACAACAACTGAGATTTTCTCCTCCCACACTGCAGGAAAGAACAAATCAAAATGAAAGAAAAAAACCACTATGGTTCTCAAAAGAGGTGGCGGGGAAGGTTAGGGAGAAAAAGATAGCATTCAGGAAGTATAAGGAAACACAGAAGGAGCAGGACAGAGAACTGTACCAGTTAAAGCAGAAGGAAGAGGGGAAGGCAGTCAGAATAGCAAAGGCACAAACCGAGGAAAACATAGCCAACTCGGTTAAGAAGGGAGATAAAACCTTTAATAGGTACATTAGGGAGCGAAGAAAGACAAAGGGAAGGATACTGAGGCTGAATAAAGAAGAGGGTGGGGGGGCAGAGAGGGACAATGAAAAAGCAGGGATACAGAACAAATACTTCTGCTTAGTATTCACAAAGGAAGAGAAGGGGGAGGTACCTAATCCAGTCACTAGAAGCACTCTGTACAGGGGGGTCGATATCAGTCCTTTCACAGAAGAAAGGGTTCTGAAAGAACTCCTAAAACTGAAAGTAGACAAAGCAATGGTGCCTGATGAGATTCACCCCAGAATTCTAAAAGAGCTATGGGGAGAACTAGTAACACCATTGACTACCCTTTTTAACAAATCATGGGAGGATGGTGTGGTACCTGAGGACTGGAGGAGGGTGGATGTGATTCCTCTTCACAAAATTGGGAGCAAGACTGAGGCAGGAAACTACAAACCTGTCAGTTTGACCTCGGTGGTAGAAAAAATGATGGCATCACTTCTGAAGGAAAGAATAGTTGAGTACCTAGAGGCCAGTGGGGCACAGGACCCAAGGTGGCATGGATTCACAGCGGGAAGGTCATGTCAGATGAATCTAATCGATTTCTTTGACTGGGTGATCAAAGTAGTAGACCAGGGAGGGGCTGTGGACATGGCCTACCTAGACTTTAGCAAGGCATTTGGCACAGTCCCGCACAAAAGATTAATAAACAAATTAGCCAGCCTGGGAGTGGGTCCCATGGTGATAGCCTGGATAAAATATTGGCTGGACAACAGAACACAGAGGGTAATAGTAAACGGAGTCCACAGTGAAGAAAGGGGGGTTTCTAGTGGGGTACCGCAGGGTTCAGTACTGTGTCCAATCCCTTTTAATGTCTTTGTAAGTAAAGGGACTGGAAGGAAAAGTATGTCTCTTTTCCAACAACACAAAAATCTGAAACAGGGTTGATACACAAGGTGGGGTGGAAAAGATGAGAAGGGACTTGGCAAGGTTGGAGGAATGGTCAAATGTATGGCAGCTCAGATTCAACGCAAAGAAGTGCAAAGTAATGCACCTGGGAAACAAAACCCCAGGGGAAGAGTACACAATGGGGGTGATATACTGACAACAGTATCAGATGACCTAAAGGTAGGCAAGCAAGGTGAGAAGGCAGTAAGGAGGGTTGGGGGGATACTGGGATGCATAGGGAGAAGCATCACCAGTAGAAAACAGGAAATTGTTATCCCTCAGTACAGACAGTTGGTGATACCCCATCTGGAGTATTGAATGCAGTTCTGGATACCCCATCTCAGCAAAGACATAGACAGGGTGGAGGCTGTCCAGAGAAGAGCAACCAAAATGATGCAGGGTCTGCACCAGAAGACATACTAAGAGAGAGACTGAAGGAGCTTAATATGTATACCCTCGAGGAAAGGAGGGAGAGGGGGGACATGATAGAAACTTTCAAGTCCCTCAAGGGAATCAACAAAGTCCAAGAGGGTAGCATCTTTCAGAAAAAGAGATGTGCAAGAACAAGGGGGCACAATTTGAAGATAGAAGGGGGACGGCTCAGAGGTATTATTTCACAGAGAGGGTTGTGGATGCATGGAACAGCCTTCCTGAGGAGGTCGTGGAGTCAAAAACTGGGGGAATTCAAGAATGCATGGGACAGACATAAGGCAATTCTAGTGGGGGTTAGGAGGAAGTAGGCTGTTGTTAACTAGGATCTGCAGCTTATCCATTAGGTAGGGAAATGGGCAGACTAGGTGGGCCAAGTGGTCCTTATCTGCCATCAAATTCTATGTTTCTGTGTTTCTAAGCACTTTTTCAGAGGAGATCTAGGCAATCCATGATTAATTTTCTCAATTGTTGTTTCCGATATCATCTGCTCCTTTTGAAGATCTGACACAAATCTGTTAAAGCCCACATGTGCAGTACCAATCAGCGCGCCTAATCGCCTGTGCCAAGCTTCTATGTTATTTTGTGTTCTAGGAATTCCACATCCAATCTGGTCATGTACAGACCAAAACTGAGGAGGAAATATTGGAGGACATCTGATTGTAGTTTTATTACACGCATTTGTCTCCTGATGCAACCCAATATATTGTTCTCTTCAAACCACTCCACTGAAGCAGTATTGTTTGGAGGCATGTCATTCTTTAATTCTAGGAAAATAAGTTTAATGTCCTCCAGCAGCAGGAAAGCTAGGGCCACCAAATGCCGCATCTTCAGGCTGAATTCTGGGACACTACCATACAGCATTGCCAGACCTAACTTTTTGATTTGTCGCCAGATAATTTGTCTGAAATGGAACAAACATCTCTTGTTGCCTGTGTCTGGGAATTCCTGTTTGCATGCATTAACTGCCACCTACTCGAAATCAGTAAAGACAAAAGTGGGGCACAGAGTGAGATCATAATCGTCAACTACTGTATATCTTGCAAATCTTGAAAAATATGCTGGTAGCATTCTTGGGACTTAGCTGACATTGGTGCATAGACTAGAGACACAATCCTTGAGCTTTCATCACTGACAACAGGCGCATGTGTGGAATACAGCTGTCGGAACATAGTAGGCACAGTTTTAAATGTTCCATCCATTACCCAGTATTGGGCATTGTGAAGCTGCTCGATGTTTTGTTTTGTGGTAAAAATAATGATCTTTTCTTTGCCACATGTTGAATCCCATGCAAGCCAAGGATGTTCATTCACATGTCATAACTCCTCTGGTATTGCTAGTTCCTCTAGAGTCCCAGCATCAGGGGGCATGTTTAGCAGCCGTGCTCGCTCAACAATCTGTTGTAACGATTGCTTCATTGGCATGCTTTGTCGCCCTTCTTCTGGCAGACTAGCAATCTCTGCTTGAATGAGTTGTGTTGGGCTATCATGAGTGACCACTGCCCGCTGTTTTAATGAGGCCATGGCAGATGCAATGGGAGCAGCCACTGTATCTGGTGAGTGATTGTGTCCGCTGTGGTTCTGCAGGTGCTGTTGACCACCTAGAAGCACAGCTGTAGCTCTAACATGGCAGTTGCCAGACTTGCGGCTTTGGCAGCACCAATAAAATAAATCCCTGCAGTTTCATTCTTTCACCACGAAGTATCCTCCTATACAGATGTTATGAGAAGGCACAATTTTGCAAATCTTGGCCTTGACGACAGGACTACAGGGTCTACAGTACACTGTAGGTTTCCTGGGTATTTGTATCTGGGCTAAGGGTCAATCCAGGCTATGGGGCATCTAATTAATTGCAGCTGTGGTCAGTGCAGGTCAGTGAAAGTGACAGGGTTACTTCAGGTGAAAGACTGAAAGACTGCGTACTGTAACCCATGACCGCAACATAACATATCAGTTAAAACACAGACAAACAGTTTTAATTTGATTTTTAAGAAGGCATTCATTTATAATCAAGGGGAAGAATGGAGCAAATCAGTAAATTTAGAAAGCAATGGGGTTCAGACAACTTTCTCTAATATTTAACTGCACTTTTGAGTTGGGATTTCATAAGATGGGCACAGCACATGTTGGGCATCTGTTATGTCAGCAATACGGTGACGGGATTTAATATGTTGGGAATTTTCATGTCGGGATTGCGTACCTAACCTGAAATACGGTGGGTTTCTTTCGTAGACACAGCTGTAAAATCTTCTTCAACAGTCTAACAGGCTAATTATTTAATGCAGTTTCCCTTAAGCCATGCAGGCATGTTGGGGCCAAAATAGGCCTCCATTAGAGGTAGCCTGACACTTTTACTCTTTATTCACAAATATCTCATTCCTTAGATTTCTCTCTCAGTCACTTCATTTCTTTTACAATCAGACTCTTCTGTGCAATCTTATTACTATACACTTCTGTCTGGGCTAATGACAGCACGAGACGTTTCTACTGTCTCAAATCCTTTAACACTTTCCATTTCCTTCCAATCTGCCTGATCGCACACTTTCTCCACCCTAGGGTTAATTCTTATGGAGCATACCCTTTTACTTTCCAAGTGGTCTTAACTCAATAAATTTCAGTTGATACTCTTTAGTAAGAATCGAACCACCAGAACCCTTTCAGACATCCAGTCATTGATGCCTTGGCTGACAGCCGGGCCTGATTCTGGGTGATTTTGCGTGCCTCTGGCCTTTATTTAACTCCTTTATAGTAACTCCTGCCATGCTCCACTCATGCAGAAATTCCAACCTCTAAACTGACTCATCATGGGGACCTCTGCCAGTGCCACACCAGATCACCCAATGGACTGCCACCCCCCCTGGGGTCCCAAACATCACTTCCCCAAATGGATTTTCTCTGCCTCCATAAGTGGCTCATCACATGGGTCCCAACTGTGCAGCAGCCTCCAGCCTGTGAAATAGGGGTAACTCTGCCGCCATTACACCCTCAACTGCAAGGGCTGCCACTTCCAAGCTGCACCCCAGGTCCTACTGCCATTGCAGGTCCGCCCACAGGAAACCATCTGACCTAACAGCTGAACTCACCCACGGGCAAGCTCTCATATTTAGGGCTTTTGGCCCTGTCGGTGCTTACCCAACCAAGGTGCCAAAGTTCACTTGGCAGGCCTCCATTTTAATTTCTTCTTCCCAGGCTCTGGCTCCCAAATTGCACCGAAGGCCCCATGTCTTTGCTCCATTGTTCCTCTTTTCTGCACACCCGAACCATCGCTTTCCACTTTGCAGGTCTTCAAGGGTGGAGGGCCAGTGTAGCAAGCGGACCACCCCAGTCCCACCATGAGCCTCCAGCCAAACTTGTGGGTTGAACCCCCTGGCTCTCTCCCAGCAGCAGGAATCCTATAGAATCTAATCTCTCCCCTTATTTATACCCTTTTGGGGGTGGACCCCACTTATAGTCAGCAGGCAGAACACATCCTAGATTCAGGGGCTTCACTAACTCTTCCTGCCCAGCTACACCTAGCAACTGTACACTTTGTAAATTAAATTATCTAGTAAGCTCCCAGAGGATGCTTACATTTAAAATCAGTATTCTTGTTAACAGTGAGTGTTTTAGACTAAAAGGGAGGGTGTCCCTTTAAGTGCAGAGCTAGACTTTTTTTGTAACGATATTTTTTCATTGATGTTATATGCTGCTCAAAAACCTGTGCAGCATCTTAATGAAAGAAAAACAAATACAATTCACAGCAATACGTCAAGGTTCCTACATCAAAGGGGAGGCAGATATCAATAACAAAAATAGCAGTATTGATGTCATCCTACAGTGACCTCAGCAGTGGGTTTGTTCACTAAATTGTACTAATCAATTGTTACTTCTGTCTCTGATCACTAACTTTATGTAAACCTAAAAAAGAAATGAAAGTTTAAGACTCTGCAAGATTTCTGGTCTCAGTTTCTGTCCCCCACACTTCCCTTTCTTCGGGGAAAGGGAACTGAATGAATCTAAAGAAAAAAACTGTTTAGCACACATACTTAAATGTTTTATAGTTTATCAGTCACTGACCTTGAACTACAGGAAATGATCACTCTGCCTTATTTTGCAAGTGGGGATCAACATGGCTGTCACAGCTGCTGCTCACTGACTGGATGAACCATGTCACAAGCCATGCCTTTCTCATAAACATACACCCATGTCAGGAACACATGGTGCTGCAATTTTTAAGCAAGGTTTGTAATACTGGGCTTTTTTTATTTTACAACTTTAGGTCGGGGAAGGCACACTTAGTCGATGTATGTTTAGGTGCATTCCAGGAACAGAGACTTGTTCAGGATTACACGGTATGCAAGTGGAAGTTGTAGCAATCAAACAAGTCTGCTGACTGTACAGAGCTCATTCACAGCTTTTCTGTTCTAACCTTTATGCTATACTGCAAGACCTATCAGTGTAATAAAACATTCCAGAGAGTGCTTTGTTCATCGTGAGATATACGCAAGGGTGTCAGAATGCTGAAAATCTGAAGGGTCTGATGTTTGAAAGGGTACTTGGAGCATATAACAGTGGGTTTCATTTTAAAGGGCACTTAATGTTTGAAATACTTCAAAGACCACTAGTGTAAAGGGGACTAAAGCCCACAGCCTAGCTGTATGGTTCCGACACCCATGGATACAGGTACCCATCCAGTATGTGTTAAGGAGTGGAAGACCCTCTACAGCCTCGTGCCTTGGCACACATACTAGGAGAAAGACCTATATCTCCTATCAGTCACACACCCTAGCTTGTGTTCTTGCCCATGTATCTAGTGCCTTCTGTGATGGCAGACATCTTTGGGCTATGACTTTCGGTAGAGGAGTTTGCATAATTTGCAGATATTTTGGAAAACAGAAAAGAGACAACAGAGTCATAAACATAAACAAGCATTTGTCAATGCCGAATGTTGTCTCACTGGCATTGGAAGTGGCTGAGTTAGAGACTCATAATAGGAATGGCAGTGAAGTGTTAAAATGATGCCTACCCCCCCCCACCCTGTAGAGACCAACAGGCATTGGGGCGTGCCTTTGGGTCGTCAGCTATAACGCTAATACCATTTCACCTCACCCTACCCTGTAGACACTGACAAGTGTCGTGGTGTGCTTTGGGGTCCTTGGGCATTATACTTACCCCATTCCATAAGGAAATATGCTGAGGTGGGTGCAGTATAGGAGAATGAGGTGAACTTTGTGGCCGAAGAGTGCAAGGCACATCACGATGCCTGTCACTGGCTGCAGGGTGGAAGTGGAGGTGGAATGGTGGGAGCATTACAGCCGATGATCCCAAGTCACACCCCTGACGTCTGTCAGTCTCTACAGGGTTGGGTGCTACAGTTGGAAACCCTAACACCGTAGACGCGTGTTGGTATTTTCACTCCAAATTTTCAACATGGGCTTTTTGTGAGCCCATCTCATGAAAAGAGGCACTATCAGTTTGTTAGCTGAAAGGTGGTTTTGCACAGTGGTTATGCCATTTGGCAACACAGAGGTGAAAACACATTTTGGGCAGGATGAGGAAAATGACAACTGTGTTGTTCATGAAGAGATGTAAAAAAATGGCAATGTTGAAAATCTGGAGTGAAAATATGAAAAATTGGTGAAGGTATGAGCATGCATAGAAACTGTGCAACACACGTCAGTAACCCAATTATTTTGGGGATTTTTTTAACCACATCTTTAACATAGGCATTTTGGGATCTCCCCTCATGAACAGTGGCAGCGTAATTCTGTTAATGTGTCCGAGACGTTGATTTCGCACAGTGACCACGCCATTGTGCGCCACAGGTGCGAAAACACATTTAGGGCAGGATGTGAAAAATGACAGCTGTACTGTTCATAAGGAGGTGTAAAAAAATGCCAATGTTGAAAATCTGGCATGAAAATAGTGCAAATTTGCGAAGTTACAAGGGTGCGTGGAAACTGCGCAACGCATGCTTGTAACAGTCATTTTATGGAATTTTGTCACCAAATTGTCAACATAGGCATTTTAGGACTTCTGCTCATGAACAGTGTCACGGTCATTTCCTGAAACTGTCCCAAAAACTGATTTTGCACAGCGACCGCGCAATTCTGCGCTGGATGTGCAAAAACACATTTTGGCCAGGATATGTAAAACGACAACTGTACTGTTAATAAGGCAGCATGGAAAAATGCAAATTTTGAAAATCTGGAATGAAAATATTACAAATTCACGAAGTTACAAGCGTGCGTGGAAGCTGCACTATGCACGCTCATAAAACAGTCATTTTGGGGATTTTTTCCAGCAAATTTGCAACATAGGCTTTTAGAGAGCTCACCTCGTAAATGCTGGCACTATCATTTAGTTAATCAGTCCCAAAAGGTGATTCCACGCAGTGAACGCGAAATCACCTTTCGAGGCCAATTAACACCATGACAGTGCCAGAATTCATGAGGAGGCATCCCAAAAACCCCATGTTGAAATTTGGGACCAACATTCCAAAAAATGCTTGAGATATGCATTAAAGTTGAAAAAACCCTATTTATTCCATTATACAGCTTACCAGCATTTCCTCAGTTCGCGGTCAGCTTTCAAGAGTGAGTGGGAAAAAATAGAAATAAGATTGGTAACCGGGAACTGAGCCAAGGCTCATTTCCAAGTGTGACCCAGGGGAGGAGGGAGGGGGAAGGGGGAACAATCAAGCAAGTACAACAGAAATTATTGCACAACATACAAATAAGGTGCAAACAAATGTAGAGCAACGTGGCAAAAGTGCAAAGTAACAAAAGCAGGTGACAGAAATAAGATACAATCTACATCCCCAATACGATCATTGAACATATCAGCGCAATGAGGTTAGAAGAAGTAAAACTGATCACTGAGAGGGGCATGAATGGTGACAGGAGAGGAACAAGCAAAGGTGCCGGAAGATAGTAAAAGCTGAGGGGGCAGAGGATCAGAAGGACACTTATGAGAGTACAAAGGGCACTTTTTATAAACTAGTTTTTGCCATATAAAAGTAAAAAGTGGGGTGGCTACTGCCCCTTCTGCCCCCCCCCCCCGGTTCCTACACCTATGGGAACAAGGGGCAGGTCAGGTAAGGAGCTGATAGGAACAGGAGGGGGAGCTCAGGAGTTTAAGCTGATGCTTAAAGAGCCACCGACGCCTCAAGAAGAACTTTGAAAAACATAATATTTGGACACAAAGCCGCTTTAAATTTCTCATTAACTTTGTATTTCCTAACCCCATTATTTAGAACTGAGGTCATATGCATGAATCAGGACTGTTGTTCATTCAGGATTCATCAGCTCCTATTGCTTCTTCCCAACCTGATGTCATAATACTCTGCTTGTGTCAGTACAGTTATTTCCATGGCAACAGACTGTAATGTGACAACAGAGCGTTATAATTTCAAGTAGGGAATAAGTTATAAAGGCAGATGGACTCTCTGGGATGCAGGTCTTGTTTCTGCTGGAATTTCTTCAGTAATGAATGCTAAAGAGGAGAATCTATAGAACTATATAGAAGCTATATGAAATAACAGCTGAACTGTGTCTGAAAATGAACTTTTTTTAAATTTTCCAAAAGGCATCAGAAGCTCCTCAAAGGAAGCTGTGGAGAGTGAGAGATGGATGGAAAATGGCAGGAGGTGCCAAAGGGAGGAGAGACAATAGGAGAAGGCTGACTGCCCAGCAAAGGAGCAAAGGTGGGGGAGGGAAAAGGTGTGAGGTTCCCTAGAGCAAAGGGAGTATGAGGCAGATGGAATGAGAGAGAAGAGTGTAGATATGTGTGAGGACAGTATCTCAAACCAGTATTTAGAGATGAAAGATGCACAGTGGTGCAGGTGATGGAAGGGAAAAGGGAGGGTGCAGAGGGAGTAGTAGTGTGTGTAATGATGGGTGCGAGGGTGTGACTTAGTGGCAAAATGACAGAAGGCATTACAGAGGGTGTCCAGTCTGGCAAGAGAAGTGGATGGAACAGTACTGTAAACCCCATCAGCATAGGCAAGACTGGCAGCACCATTTTGACAACTAGCTCCAAATGGGCATGTGGGGTCAGGTAGCCTTTATTACGGTAGAAGGTACCAAGCTGGGGCAGAGCTTGGGGTGGATACCATCTATGTGGGAAGTGAAATCATGCCTGCTCTTAAGGGACACACTTAGGTACTTGAAGGAATGAACCACTTCAAGTGGAGAACCTTCTAGGGTGACAAAGGAAGAGAGGTAGGGAGCAAGCCTGGCCAGTTTCTGGCTACGTCCAAAGGTCATGGACACTGCTTTCTTGGTGCTGACCTGAGGTTTGTTAACCTGAAATCAGTGCAGGACATTTTGGAAATCTTGCTGAAGTAAGATTTCCATAGCCTCAGATGATGGGCCTGAGGTGAACTGTGAGAACTGTGTCATCTGCATACATACAAATATGCAAGTTGACACAGGCAGACAGAAGATCATTGAAAAAAAAGGAGAAAAGGCCGGCCCAGTGGCGCTGAGGGTTGAGGCGCTGAGGGTTGAGGCGCTGGACGCCACACCTCGCTCCACGCCGGTGACCCGGGTTCAGGAGCGGACTTGGGTCGCTGGTGGGCCGGCCGGGGGGAGTTAGGCTTGAGTGTCCCATAACAGCTCGCCTACTCTGGGGAGGGTTAAGGCTATAGCCCGAACACTTGCCTGACTCCGAGCGGAGGCTCAGAGTACTGCAAGCCCCCAATGTTAAGGGGGAAGGGCTGCCGAAATACAGTGTGACATCAGCGCTCTGTGCCTTGACGTCAGAGGGTCCTACGCTGTAGGGGGTGGGAGAAAGCGGAAAAATGCCTGCCATCGCCAGGAAGATGGAGCTTCTGGAGACATGCCCTCAATGTGCCTTCGCCCGCCCGATGGCCCCCGGACCGACAAAAGTTGATTGTTGGGGTAAGGGGGCTCTGCCCCATCCCCGCTCGGGGGGTAAACTGAAGCTCTATGGGGTTCTTGTGGGGTCATACGGGCAGGGTGGAAGGCAGAGGGATGTCTATCTTGAGGCTCCTGAAGGGTCGGGGATGGCAGGTAGGAAGGAGGAAAAAATAGTAATTTCAAAAAAAAAAAAAAAGGAGAAAAGGATAGGACCAAGGATGGAGCCCTGAGGAACCCCAGCCTAGATTGGGAGTGGAGGGGACAGGAAACCACCAACCTGTACCAACTGCTAACAGCCCGAGAGGTAGGAACAAAACTATTCAACAGCAGAGGCTGAGAGACCGGCATAGCTCAGCTTGTCTAGGAGGAATGGGTGGGCCACCGAATCAAAGACTTTGACCAGATCAATGAAAACAGCCATTGTGATGTGCCCCTGGTCCATTCCAGACAGTGTGGAATCAGTAGCACGTAGCAGGGAGGAGATGGTGGAATGGTGTTTCTGAAAACCAGACTGGAAAGGGGAGAAGAAGCTGGAATAGTGAAGGAAGTCGGACAGCTGAGAGTAGACCAATTTCTTTTGCAACTTTACAAGAGAAGGAAGGAGAGGGATGGGATAGAAGTTGCCAGGGGAGGAGGGATCACCCCCTTCGAGGAGGGGAAGAATTTTGGCCAACTTACAAGCCTGAAGGACAATGCATATGGTGAAGGAGGGGTTGAGAAGGTGAGTGAGGGGGGAGGCAATGGTAGGAGCTGAGAGATGGAGGAGTTTAGGGTCCAGGCCATCAAGACTAGACTTGGACTGGTTGAGTGAAGAGAGGGCAAGCAGGGTTTCCCCAGCAGAAACAGGAGGAAAATGAAACCTCATGGAGGAGATAGAAGGAGAGGAGTGTGGAGACTAAGGGAGGGGAGATGAGCTAGGAGAGGGTGAAGTAGGGAGAGCAGAAGTGATGAAAAACTCACTGAAGTAAGCAGCAACAGAGGAAAGGCCAGAGGCTGGCTATATGCCATTTACCATGAGGACTGGGGAAGCACATTATGCCCATCAATAATTAATCCCACACATCTGAATTGATGTTCGAAGAAGTTGCACTACATGGGCACTACAGGTCCTGATTTCCAGGATCTTGTACCACGGCATAGCCATTTACAGGTGTTCTTGCCCAAACACATGCTGCAGCATTTTTCCCTCCGGTCCTGCATAGTTCATCTGCGGCTAGGACAAATCATGTTGTAGTAAGTTGGACATTTCAATGTTACATTATCTAGGGATCACAGTTCCCAGAATCAAGGTCTTTTGTTTTAGCGCTCGCGACTTCATGGGGTTGGTGCAAGGGTAGTGTTTTCTAGGAAGAGGCCCGAACAATCAAATGAGATGCTGTCAACTTACTTGGTTGCACGCCTTGTGGAGGCTGTGGCATCAGTGAAGAACTCGAGCTTTGATCTCATGCCTAAAGATGTCACGGTGCCCACAAGGTGTGTGAAATGAACCAGCGGGGAGTCATGAGGCATGTACCCTCAAAATGTGAGTACTCCTGATGCAGAGGGGAGTTGGACCATAGGGTCACTCCTGGGTTCTGGGCTCCTTGGGAACTGTGAAGTCACTGTGTAGTGCTCCTGTGTACTGTGAAAGTTGAGCCAGAAGGGCTGTATTGTGAGTTTTAATCCAAAAGGGCTATGTTGCCATGAAGCATCTGTGAGCAAATCCAGAGTGCTTGATCTCCACGTTGCTGATACCTAATCCTGAATACTGCTCAACATGCTGCTGTGTGCTGGTTCCTACGTTGACTAAGCTGCTGTATCCATGGGTCACATGAGTGCTGTCATTGCTGGCTGGGGTCTTTGTACTTTTCCCATTTGGATTACAGTTACCTCATTGGGATTACAAAATCAGTTTTCAAGCAATTCCTATTTGGGACCTAAATTCTCTTTAATTGTGCTAGCACACCATGGCCTAATGAGGGGGTTCACAATGCAAGTCTGCTAATTGTATCAACAAGTGCACCACCGAAACAACCCAGACAACATAGCTACCGGGTCTGCATAAGCACTTAGTTTAATTCCTGGATACCATGGTTTATTGGTTGCTTTTTCATACTCGAGATTATAGTTTTAGTACAGGTAATATCTTAAAGAAATGATGCTCCCTGTGTAGAGTAATTTATTTTATTTATTTATTTAGCAAATCGGAATTACAACCCTTTGAGTCATAGACTCATTTCCAAAGGCTCCACGTCAGAATAAAACATAGACATTCATACAGTACATACACAGAATAAACATGGGTGAGCAATCATACAGTGTATGTGACTCCCTCAGTGACCACTCCCCAGTGTCCTGTACCTGGTCTAATAAATTTCTCAAGCCACCCCCCAAAGTTATAACAAGCAGAGTATTGCCTTATGGGAATCTTATCAAGTTGAAAACCCATCTCCTACAACAGGACTGGACGCCAATCCTTGAATCAACTGATATTAATACCGCACTAGAATACTTCATTAAATCTTTCAATTCTGCATGTGACTTATACGCCCCAGTAAAAAAACGAAAATCAAAGCGCTATCAAATCCATGGATTACTGCCAAACTACTTGCCGAGCCAAGGTTGCGACCACCTCTGGGCAGTTGCCAGAGACACAGGCTCACCTCATGATACCCTAAAATACAAGCAGGCATGAAATAGATGTACCTCACAAATTAGGCAAATGAAGAGCGCCTATTTCAAAAATGCCCTTGAATCCACCTGGGGTGATGGAAGAGCTTTTTGGGACAACATCCGAACATAATGGGTAAACAATCAAAATCGTCACCTACCATTATGAAAGTTGATGGATCCACCACTCTTGACCCAAAGTCTATTGCAGATGCACTTAATAAGACATTCACAGACCTTAGTGGGGTCCTCCCCCCAGATTTCTTCTCGGACTTACCTGTGCCTAGCCTAGTATCACAAAACACCCCTCGTGACAAACCACAATTTTACTTCAAGAAAATCAAAGTGCACGAAGCACACAAGTACATAAGAAAGGCCTGCTCCAAATCCAGAACAAGTAGTGACACGCTAGATCTAAAAATCCTGTCTCTCACCCTGGATGAAGTAATTCACCCCTTGTAAAATTCTTAATCTGTCACTTTGCCAAAGTCAATTTCCCAACAAATGGAAATCTGCCATAGTTACGCCAGTGCACAAAGCGGGGACAAAACCTCAACAGGAAACTATCGACCAATATCAATACTCCCTCCCCTCTCCAAAGCACTTGAACGAATAGTGGCAGACCAACTCTCTGATTACCTGGACAAATACAATCTACTCTGTAATCAACAGCACGGCTTTAGGAAAGGACATAGTACAACAACAGCCTTACTTGATTTCTCTGGAGAAGTCCACTCAGCCCTGGACAAAGGGTGCCAAACAGGTGCAGTCTTTATCGATCTTACAAAAGCTTTCGACACAGTCCATCATGGCCTACTTACTGCCCTACTTTCTAGCCTAGGCCTGGCCGAAGGTCCTTGTGCTTGGGTAAAAAGTTACCTGTCCAATCGGTCACAGGCTGTAAAAATCTCTAATGAACTCTCCGACTTCAAACCAGTTCTCTCGGGTGTACCACAGGGATCAATTCTTAGACTGCTCCTCTTTAGCCTGTTCCTTAACTCCCTCCCAGATATCTGCCAGGAGAAAATAATCTTATATGCTGATGATGCTATAATTCTCTTCCCACAAGGATCCAAACTCCCTACGAAAAGCCTGCAACTTGCTTTCTAGTGTTGAAAGGTGGTTCCTGGATAGTAAAACTTGTGCTAAACCACAATAAAACAAAAGCCATGCTCTTTCCAATCACCAAAACAAAAATAGGCATACTCCACTCACCATACAAACCTCTCATGGAATTACACTGGACCAAGTAAATACTTTCAAATACCTTTGGCATCACTTTTGACCAAGGGCTCACCTTTGCAACCTCCACATTGACAACATCATAAAACAGTGAACCAACGCTTTGGAATACTATTCCATAACTGTCAATTTCTAAATCAAGCGGCATTGAGAATAGCTATACAGAGTTCCATAATCTCAATCATTGACTATGGCCTTATTATTTATGGCTCAGCTACCCCACTGCTCTAAAGGTATCTCAATCACTCTAAATAAGGCCTGCCGGCTCCTCACCGGGGCTTAAAGACTGACTCACACGTGTGATCTGTACTATGAATCAGGCTGGTTGAACCTATTAAATCGTCTTATTTATCTCACCTGCACAATGGCAAAAAAATCTATCTTAGGACTGTCTCCATTATGTATTCAAAACCTACTCCGACTGAATCCTGGCTCACGACCCTCCACCAGATCTGAACGCCAACCTTTCCTGGTTCCGAGATGCCGGACTGCACAGGGACAAAGATCTTTCGCATACAGGGCCCCGACATGGTTCAATGCGCTTAGCCCACCTACTCTATCCTCAACCTCGCTTGAAGCTTTCAAATCCATGCTCTATGCCCACCTCACCACCACTAGCAACTGTGATTGCGCTAGATAAAGACTACTACTCCTCATGTCCATCCTCACATCTGAGGCCTCTTCCTCCCTGACTAATGAACCCTCTGGTACCTCTACTACTTCCTGTCTCCACCCAAACTCACTCCCCCTTTTTCCTGTCCCTCTCACTTACTCTCCGCTCACCACCTTTCCTCCTCTCTAGCCTCCTTTTGGCCCTAATGATCACCCTCTCCTGGAAGTTTCCTTAACCTCGAAATTGTCTACTCGCTTGAACCTGTTATAGCTTGTTTTTCTATGAAACTTAAAAACGTTACTGCCTTAAACTGTTAATAGCAAATTTATGATGTAACTTTCCTGTCTGGTTTTACCTGTAATGTGTATCGTGCTTTGTTAAATGTTCTTTGTGACGTGGAACCTTTGTAAAAGAGCCCTGACTCAAAGGTATTAATTCCTAGACTAATAAACTAAACTAAACTAAACAATGAGCACTGGTTAATGCCTATACATTCGGTAGCTAAAATAGGGCTGAGTTATCGACATATTTACCTAATGAGCAGTTAAGACCTATACAATTGGTAGCTAAAGGAATGCATGATATGAGTTAGTAGTAAGCCGCCTCAGGGAGGCCTTGTCTTATACATAATACAATGCATTCATAGTCCAGTGCAACTATATGGTAACCAAGGGAGGTGAGGAGCATGTAGGCTAGAACTAGTGAGGTCTCTCCACTGCCAGGCCAAGGGTGGGTGCATGGCCTAGCAGTGTGGTGCAGGATCCTCAGGTTATCAGTTACACTGGCATTGACGTGAGGAGAGGAGAGGATATGGGCCCTTAAGGCAGCTTTAAGAGAAATTAGATTGGTGAGTGATGTGATGGCCGGTGGGAGGGCATTGTACCAGAGTGGAGCTCTAAGGGGGAAGGATCGCTGGGCTAGGGTTGTCCTAACCATAGGCACCTTCCAGATAGTTTTGGGGGCGGCCCATGTGGATGCTGAGATAGTGGCTGCCTGAAGAGAAGCCATGACACCTATTGGGGTTAAATCCAGGTGGATTTTTTTTGTGAAGAGACAGGTCTGGTATAATAGACTTTCCTCAAGGGAGAGGATATTGGTGACAGCGTATAGCGTGCAGATATGTGCATTTCTGTCGGCACCAGAGAGAAGCTGGCAGGCCTTATTGATGAATACTTCAATTTGATGACATGCCATAGGGTCAGTGGCAGCATAGATTATGAGGCCATAGTCCACCAGCGATAAGACTGAGGAGGTAATGGTTAGGTGAAGTGCTTCAGGTGGCAGGCAGTCTTTATGTCTGTACAGGAGAACAATGCGGGTGTTGGTGGTGGAGGTGAGGATTTTTATATGTTCATGGAACGAGAGGGAAGAGTCAAATTTAATACCTAGATACTTATACTTTTGGACCTGTTCCAGTGGGATCAGAGAGGCAGAGAGTATTTACAGGAGGAAATCCTTTGATCTGTTTTGGCAGTGGGCATAGAGCATCGTCTTAGTTTTTTTAATGTTGACCACCAATCTGTGTTCAGCAAACCAGTGTTCAATCTGAGAGAAGGAGTTTTGTAAGGTACACTGGAGAGAGAGAATTAGGATGTGCAGTGTAAAGAACATGGCGTCCATGTAGAGGAGAAGGTTGCCAGGGCAGGATTTAGGCAGGGCATTGAGGTAGATGCTGAATAGCAGGGGACTCTATTGTGCCCCAGTTTGGGCGTGCCCATCAGTGATTATGTGGGACCTGAGAGGATGGCAGTGACCCACAGCACAGTGGCTCTCAGGGAAGGGAAAGGGAAAGGAACATTGTTTAACCAGGAGTAGTACACTAAGCCAAAGCTTGTTTCCAGATGTGACCTGGGAGCACAAGGAAGTTACGTGACTTGCTCAGGATCACACAGTATCTCAGGGTGCATTGTTACCACAAGGAGTGCTTAAGGTGATTTGCAGCTGTTTAACCCCTTTTTATATTTCCAGCTTTCAGGCCTGTGTTACACAATAAAAGCACTGTTAATTTCTTGAATTGTGTGTGCTCATTTTGTGCAACCTCATTGAACTGTGTATTGGTGAAGGTAGCACCTATTTTATTGGTTCACGGGGGAGTTCCAGTCCAGTGTGGGAGGTGGGAAGGTTCCGCATCCCAGGGAGTAGTACTGCACACATCTGGCCTATTTATTCTCTCATGGTGGAGGCGCTGCACTTTATGTTGTTTGTTCTGGGATGAACCCCCCCCCCCACTGCAGGAGAAAAAACAAACCCAACCCCTCAACCAGGTGGGCCCTGTACACTCGCCAGGTAGGGGTGTGAACCTAGACACAAGGTGGGGATGGAGATCAGATCACCAGATAACCAGCTGTGTTCAGTGTGATGTAGCTAGTAAAGTACTTGCTGCATGGAACTGAAGAGAGATGTGGCAAGGGGTTGCCCTAAAGGCTGCGTACATTTGTGTGTTGTCTCATGTTTTGCTGCCCCACTTCTCCATGTACCCAGTGTGTACCAAAACAATCCCACCCTCTGCCATAGTCTGTCCCCCTCCCAATCACTTCCCCCAGTGCTCCGTGCATGCCAAAACAATCCCATACTCTTACTGCTTCAATTTGTTTATTATACCTAAAAAGAAGAAAATGGTCCAATGATGATTTCTGCTCTCATGATCCCACCCCAACCCCCCTCTCAGCACCCAGCACCCCGCACCCCACCCCTCACTTACCTATCCCGTCCATGTCCTGCTGCTTCCACAGCCATGTCTTTCTGCTTCAGAACCTGACTGGAAAATAACTGATACAAGGTAAGTTCAGTTAATGGTGTTTGATGTGTTTTGAACTTTTACTCAGAACTTTGTCATTTTCAACATAGCCTTTTCTACCACACCTCATGAACTAGCTAGGTGAAATTTTAACCCCCCAGTGTTCTCACAGTCACTCTGCAAAATCATGATTTGATGGGACTTAAAAAATGTCACCTGTCTTGATCATAAGGTGAGGTAATAGACTATGCTGATAATTTGGGGGCAAAGTCTCAAAAACAACAGCATTATGAAGCAACACTGAAATACTTCTATGTTTACTCACAAATGTGATATTTGTTTTCCAGATTTTAACCCCACATTTACAACACACCTTTTTTTACCCCACTTCATGAACCAGGGAAGCTGAAATTTTTCAAATCCCCCAAAACCTGTTTTTTGCAGTTACTCAGCAAAATCACATTTCTGACAGGATTTAAAAAGTTTCACCTGCCTTGATCATAAGGTAGGTAATAAAAAGACCATGTTGAAAATGTGGGGTTAAAATCTCAGAAACAACAGTTGAGTTATGAAGAAATGTTGACGTTATTCAATGTTTAATCATAAACGTTCCTATTTTTAAGATTTTTACCTCAGATTTCCAACACAGCCTTTTGTTTATGCCACTTCATGAAAAAGGCAGGTCTATTTTATTTAAATTACCTCCAAAACATGCTTTCACAGTTGTGCCACAAAATCATCTTCCAGACAGGCTTTATAACATTTTACCTGTGTTGATCAGAAGCTGGGTAATAAAAAGACTATGTTTTTTTGTATTCAGTATGCTTTATGTGGCGCAAGCCACCAACGGCTCAGCCCCCACCTTCTCCGGTCCCCTTCCTCACCCTCAGGACTTGCCTCCAGAGACAGACCCCCTGGGTTGCCCCCCAGGGTGGGCTGTCCGATGTGGAACCTCATGACACTGGTACAAGGATGCTGGCAGGGAGTGTCTACCTACATTGCCTTCCTGGTTTACCCCCCCAGAGTGGGGCATGAACCTGGATCAGACCAGACAGACGATGGTACCAGGTTGCCATCAGAGTGCTGCAGTGGGGCGATCATGGCCGAAGGAGAAGGGCATCACTAATGGCGGCTGCAATATTTTTAGGACAAAGGATCCCACGAGAGGTAGCGTGCAATGACGTGGGGCACTGAAGGGCCGATGTCCGGAACACCCCCTACACACTATGTAGGGCTTGGTAGCTGCTGATCCCTGGCCTCCACCAGGGGTTAGACATGCACCAAGTGCTTGCCCACTGCCCCCGGGAGGAGAGTAGTCTGAGGGATGCTCAATCCTTCTCCTCACAGCCCCCCCGACTCTTGAGTCTGTTCCCAAACCCAGGACGTTGGCGATGCAAGTGGAAACCTTACCGCTGCACTGGCAGGCCAGCATAAAAAGACTATGTTGAAAATTTTGGAGTCAGACTCTAAAAAACCAAAAAACATAGCCATTTTTCTACCCCACCTCATGAACGCAATCTGTGTCTTTTTTCAAATCCTGCTCAAAATGTCTTTTCACACTTGTACCGTCAAATCATATTTTGAACAGAATTTCATAAATGAGACCTTTTATTCATAAGGTTGTGTAATAAAAGGACAATGCTGAACATTTAGGGGTCACAACTATAAAAATAATTGACATTTTTCAACTTTGCTCACTTTGTAATCTTTTTTACTTTTTGAACACGCATTTTCAACAGTCATGTTTTTTGGCCCCATCAAATGAACGTGGCAAGTGTCATTATCAAAATCCAAGGTCACAATCTAGGAAAACAACAATGTTTTGTGTGAACCTTTTCATTCCCCAATCACAGCAATTTTACTATTATAACATGTTATTAATCTAATTTTGGCCTCTGACTATCAATACCAGACACCTACACAGAAAATACAATCAAGAAAACATTCAGCATCAATAAATGCTTGTTTTCAGTAGGCTCCGACATATTGACCCCAAATGTCCAACAATGACCTCATGTAATAATCAAGACAGGTGGAATTTTATAACTCATATCTGAAAGGTTATTTGCACAGTAACTGCAAAAATATGTTTTGGAGGGGATTTGAAAAATGTCACCTGCTTTTTTCATGCAGTGGGGTAACACAGGGGATATGCTGAACATCTGGGGCCAAAACCTGTAAAAATAAAGTTACAGTATGAGTAAACGCTGGAAAAAGTGAATGTTATGCAGGTCCACCTTGTAAATGAGCCTGCTCATTGGTGTTCGCCTGGATAAATAAAGACTTGATTGATTGATTGATTTCTTAAAAACTTACTTTTTGCCAGTTTTACCCCAGATTTTCAACATTTTTTTCTTGTTGATCAAGACAGGTGAATTTTTTTAAATCCCATCAAAAAGGTGATTTCGCTGAGTGACTGTGAACACATGTTTTGGAGAGGATTTGAAAAATGGCACCTGCTATGTTAATGAGGTGGGGAAATACAAGGGCTAGCTTGACAATTTGGGGCAAAAATACAAAAAAAATTCTAAGTTGTGAGTAAAAGTTCAAAATGCATTAGAAAGCCACTAACAAAACTCATTTTTGTTTTCAGACAGTTCGTGGCTGGTGTTGGAAGCAGCAGAACAGCAGACAGTGTAGATGAGAGGACCCAATAGGTAAGTGAATGGTACAAGTAGTGGTGGGTGCAGAAAAGGAGGCCAGGTGGGGGGTCAGAGGTCATGGGGATAACAGAACACTTAAAGGGACTGTTTTCTTTTTTGCAGTGCCAGCCACAAAATATGAGCTTCCCATCCGCAGGGCAGGCAGCGGGGTTGGAAATGAAGAACGGCCACCAGTTACAACCAACATCACATCTGCTCCACAACTGCATGGCAGGCAGCAGGGTTGAGAGAAGAACTGCCAATCACAGACAACAGCATACTTGCTCTCCGACCCCAAGGCAGGCAGTGGGGTTGGGAGGGGAGAAGAAACACCAATGCGGCAAACAGCACACTTACTCCCTGGCCCCAGGGCAGGTAGCGGGGTGAGGGCCAGGTGTAGAAATGGCCATATACTTAGGGCCCTGCAGTACACAGGGATGGGAAATGGAGGGAAGGGGTGGAGCAGCATGCAGAGGGAGGGGGGGCAGGAGGATTTGTATTTAATACATGGGGATGGGTAACAGAGGGTGGTGGTGGGACATCACACAAACAGATGGACTTAAAGAGTTTTTCCTTCTTACAGGCTGCTGCTGATGCTTGTTAGCTGACTGCAGGGTGGAATATCCCTGAAATTGGTGCGACTGCATCATTTCAAATGCGTGAAGTTTCCGCCTATGAGCCAGCTAAGGAGCATCATCAGCAACTTTGCCAGGGTTGGAGTTTCAGTTGCACGCCTCCTGCAGGATCAGCTCCATTGGCTGCTTGCAGCACACACCTCCCCATTCCCTACACTGCCAGAGTGGCATCAATGCTTTGCTTGCAAGCAAATAAACATAAAAAAGAAATGTCCAGCGGCAACCATGAAGCATAAAGAACAGATCAATCACATTGTTCAGTCCAAAATCGCCACAATGGGAAACCGGTAGAAGCATCAGTACTTGACAGGGTTGCCACCTTTGGATGAGGCAAAAAACGGATCCTAAGCTCCGCCCCATGCCCCACCCCTTTTCATGACTCATCATGCATTGTTCCTCCTAGAAGTCCATTTGTTAAATCAGTAAAAAACAATGCTTAAACAGTAGTTCAACAAACATGTGAAGATACTATACTGTACCTGTTAGTTACTTTCCTAGGTTCTTTCTAATTATTTACCTATGTATTTATTTATTTATACTGGTTTAGCAGATAAACATACAGTGATAAAAAAATCTCATTTACAGATATGATCTGGGGAAGACAAGGTAAATACTGTAAATAGCATACAATAGTATACATACCTTATATCATTTCCTGTTCATGTTCACAGTACTATTTAAAAGCCAAAGAAGTGACTACACTTTTTTCTTAAGGAAATAAAATATTTTAAAACATTTAAAAATGCCTAAATTCTATTAGAGATGAAAATGTTTACCAGCAAATGAAAGTGGAGGAGAACTGGCTCTGTTACTGTTACAAAGGTGGGGCAGCTGTGCTGTTATGCCACTTTAAGATGCAGTGGAAAGATTAGGTTATAAGTGCTAATGGTGTTAATGGCCATACTTTACACCTCCCAGGGTGACTGCATTCACAAACAAAAGGCTACATTGACAACAGAACTTGTTTGTAACTTAAACATGTAGTTGAAACAATGAGTGATATGACAACATTTATTTTAAAAGTATGTGAGCACTCAAAATGGCTAAAATACCTGACCAGCACAGAGCAAAACCGGATTACCTGATAGGGACCCTGAAAACCTGACCACCAGGAAAAAAACCTGACAGGTGGCAACCCTAGTACTTGAGTGACCAGCAACTTGGTTATTGTGGGGACTGCCGGGCCTGATGGGATAAGAGTCAGAAAACCACACCCACCTCATTATTCTTAAGACAGTATTTAAACAGTAATTGTAAAGTCAGTTAGACTTCCATCCCAAAAGCAATTACAAAAGGGAATGCTGGGGCAACAGTCTTGCACTGAGCAGCTCCACAGTTATTGCAACATTGTCAAAAACCACATGTGTGCCTTCTCTCCTATGGGGGAGGGGGGAGGAATTGAGCTGCTCCGCCAAGGGAGTGGCTTGTGACCTTAGTTCCAGGATGCTACAGCTTGCATGGCGATGGGACATTGAAGTAGGGGGTCACAGAACTATTAACATTTAAAGGTGATATTGCACTTTGGTTTCTCCCAAATGAGGTGAACTTGTTGGAAGTGATATGCTGCTCTCACAAAGACTGTGACATAGTGATGGACTTTCATGCTCACTTATTTACAGTAATATTCTAGTTCTGCAATCTTGAAAAAAAGAACAATTTTGGAGAATCTAGTCTGTGGTATGTTTGTTTTCTTTCTGTTTTCTTGCTGGTGGGGCTGAGCTTCACCATCATCCCCCAGAAGAAGAAATTAGAAGTGTGGTTAATGATACTGGGAAAAAAAAATGTATCGTTAGTATGTGCCCCACCTCTCCTACAGAATAGGACTTACTGTAGTTAGGCCCACAATGGTACAGTTTTTATTTCTTCACGCAGCTCAAGGCCAGTTGCTAGAGGGTTCTCAAAGGGTTGAGCCTGACCCTGAGAGGTGTCCTTTCAGGGGATAGTGCTAGGACACAGGATGTCTGGATGTTTGTCTACAGTGTTAAGGCTCAGCCAGATGTGTGAAAGTCTGTCATGAATATACATTGTCCTACCCTTGGCCCAATTTTCTATTAGAAGGAGGCAAGCTTGGGAAAAGTAGATCCCTGAGCTAGAATTCAGAGTGAGAGCAGCTCAGAGGAGCTGAAGGATGTCCAGATCTCCAGCTGCGACTGAGTACGGGAGGGTTGCAGGTAGGGCTGGGCGGACTGTTCCATGGGAGATCTGGACCCCTGGATTGAATCCCAATCCACAGACCCAGATAAATTTGAACTTTGCCGTAGAGGTCCAGTTTCAGGTCCATGGAAATGCCATTCTCTGGATTTCATTTTTTGTTGCCATGGGGGTACCATCAGCATGTACAGGTGGCCGGTGGCATCCAATCAGGTAACAGAAGGTCACGTGACACACTCATGGTACATAACTGTGCTGAGTGTGCCACATGGCCCAGAAGATCAAGGAGGACCAGAGAAGAGCAGGAGCAGCAGCTGTGCTCAGCAGAAGAGAACAAAAGCACCATCTTCAGCCGCCAAAAAAGTTTAAAACCACCAGAAAGAAATCAATTGAGCAGGAGGGGATTGAACAACAGAAGAAATTACGGAGGGGGAGAGAAACTGATCATTGGGGGTGGGTGAACATGGGTCGGGGACTCAGAGAGTTGGGACTGGGGAGATGGTGGTGGCCGGGGGAGGGATGCAAACTCAAAGTACTGTACTGTGTGACTGACTGTGTATGAACAAGGGCACGCTGGCAAAATCTTTGACTTGTGCCACTCTATCCAGATCCAGAGGAGAGAGGGAGAGACTACTGGGGGCCGAAGAGAGATTACAGTTACAGAAAATCCCAAATGAAAGTTTTTTTCTTTTTTTGGCCTCAGACAAAGTAGCTGTGTGTACTGAGAAAGGACAGGCTGACAAAATATTTGACTTGTGCCATTCCTGATCCAGAGGAGAGAGGGAGAGACTGCTTCGGGTCCCAGAGAAATTTTACAGTTACATAAAGTCCTGATTTTTTTTTTTTTGCTGGCTTCAGTGCAGCTGTGTGTACAGGGCAAGGGCAGCAGTGTGGCAAAATAAATCTTTGACTGTGACATTCAGAGTGGAGAGAGAAAGACTGCAGGGTGGCCCACAACAAACGTTAACAGTTCCAGAAATCCCAAATAAAATTTTTTTTCTATAAATCTTTGACTGTGACATCCAGAGGGAAGAGAAAAAGGAAGAGACTGCAGGGTGGCCCACGATAAATGTAACAGTCCCAGAAATCCCAAATGAAATGTTTTTTCCTGGCTTCAGTGTGGCTATGTGTACAGGGCAAGGGCAGCAGTGTGGCAAAATAAGTCTTTGACTTGTGCCATCCAATCACAAATCATGATCACTTACGTTCACTCACAATTTCATGTATTAAAAAAAATACTGTTCAGACAAACAACATAGAAGTTGATGTGCCTGTCCTGTGCTGCTGGCTGTGGGTGGCCCAGGGGATAATCTGACTTTGTGACTTGTAACAGGCTATTTACAGTACAATACAAGTACTGTACACACAAGTGTCACCATCATCATCACTTATCCCCCATTATTCCTTATTATCATTAGTTTTATAGCATATTGCATTACATTAAGTATTAGCATTAACAAACCCCCAGTGTGGAACTGTGCTGCGTGCAGCTAATGCACCAGATGTGTTTGCATCTCCAATTCAAATTCTGAGACACACTTAGCAGTGTTGAATTTGGTCACTTAACAGTAACTGTATTGTAGGAGCCAGTCCGGTAATCTTGGAAGGCAGTGGTGGTGGACTCCTGTGCTGTTGGTGTTCTGTGTACACTGTACAGTCACGAGTCACAACAGTAAATCTGTCCCTGGCCTGTGGATGGGAGTCATCAGAAGGACATCATGTTAGAGGGATCTTTTGTTACAAAATGGATCAAAGTGTTGATGAGGCACATTCTATTTCTCAGGTAGGCAGTGGCACTGCAAAAGACAGCAATCAGCCTGAAAATGGAAAACAAAATCAAACCCCAAAAAGTGATTTTTTTCACATCTAAGGTTTCATCTTCCAAGCGACAGGTCAATATCTCAGATCATCATCAGTCCCAAGTTAAAAAAAATGATGTAGTTAAAAAACTAAAGGCATGGTGGGTACCACCTGCAGAGGCACCCAACAGTATGGAACAATTGCATACTATGCTACTGCCAGTCCCTCATCTGATTCTTCTGAGGTTAAACCCGACAAGGTTTTTCTGGAGACCTTACCTATGTAAGGACAGACAGGGTAGAGAAGCTTCAGAGGAGGGCAACAAAGATGGTGCATGGATTGCATCACAAGTACAATGAGGACAGGTTGAAGGAACTGAACATGTACTCCCTGGAGGAGAGGAGGGAGAGAGGGGATATGATAGAGACATACAAGTATCTTACAGGGAGGAACAGGGTGCAGGAATACACTATTTTTAAGCGAAAAGATGTTCCAGGACTAGAGGGCATGGGATGAAGTTGGAGGGAGGGACGATTCAGAGGAAACGTGAGGAAGAATTTCTTCACAGAACGGTGGTGGACAATTGGAACACCCTGCCAGAGGAAGTGGTGGGGGCTGGAAGCAATCACAGGTTTAAGAATCCATGGGATTGACATAAAGGAATTCTGGAGGTCAGGGGTAAGGGGCAACAGACTTCTAGGAAAACATAAACTGAACTTACAAGATCAAATGGGCAGACTGGGTGGGCCATAGGCCCTTATCTGCCAACACTGTCTATGTATCTATGTAAGGTTAATACTAATAATAAAGATGAAGAGAATGATCAGGCAGCACAAGGTTTACTGGAGGGGATTGAAATTACAGATGAGGAAGAAACAGGCAGAAATGTTCAAGTTGGGGGGGGGGGACCGAGTGAATAAACCACAAGAGGAACAGGCCTTAGAAAAATCTGGGGGCCCTGAAAAGGTGACCAAGGTGTCATGCCTTCCTGGGAAAAAAAACTAAACAAATATAATCTTTTCTTTGGTCATACTTCTCCATTAGTGTTTCCAATGAGTTGATAGCAACATGCGCTATTTGTAAATGGCCAATCAACAGGGGTAAAAAGAAAGGAGCATTGGGAACTTCAGCACTGAAAAGGCACCTAGACAGATGTCATAACATTACTGAGAAGTTCAGTTGTGAATCTCGAAGAGAAAGTGACGGTGATAGCTCACTACACTCAGGGGTAACGCTCATAGATAAAAGCAGTGGCAGTCCCCGCAGCACTACTGAAACACCTCCACCACCACTTACTGCCATCTGAAGGACTCCTCCCACTGTTACTGAAAGTGACCATGTGTTCAAAAGCCCTTCTCCTTCAAGGATACAGCTTACCATCTCAGAGACATATGAGCGTAAAGCCAAATATGCCTCGACTCACCCTGTTGCTGTTACAATAACCCCCAAAAATTCAGAAATGATAGCTGTTGATTTGCTACCATATAACGTGGATGAACAGGTAGGATTTATGTGGCTGCTTGAGTACCTCGAACCTCGATATAGTATACCATCACGGAAATACTTCTTGACAACAGTGATTCCAGATCTTTACAATGTTGTATGTAAAAAACTAAGACGCGTTTTGTGCAGTACTGTTAGGAGGGTGGTGCATCTCACAACAGATATCTGGACAAGCCATCAGCCTGAACCCTTCATGTCTGTCACGGCACAGTGGGCATGTTTCGATAGTTCATGTGAGACTGGGGACAGTGAAGCATCGCACTTTGCTGTTCTAAGAATGTTTTATTTTCCATCTGTACATACCTCATACAACATCAGTGAAGGGCTTCAAAAACCAGTACAGGCATGGCTCACTTCACAGGGGCTATCAGTTGGCTTTATAGTTGCAGGTAATGGATCCAACATAAGGAAAGTCTGGGAGGAGGGGGCTTTGTTTACATCCGCTGCTTTGTGCATTGTTTAAATTTAATAGTTCACAGTTTTCTCAATGATGACAGAGAGATTAAGTCTCTCATTAGCACTGCTAAAAGAATATGCGCTCATTTCAGTCACTCAAGCAAAGTCCGTCACATATTTGAAAAAAATACAACAGGAGCACAGTTTACCTTTGCACAGACCGATCCAAGACATTTTGGAATTCAACCTTTTATATGTTCCAAAGGCTGCTGGAACAAAAGAAAGCTGTCAGGCAGTACACCTTAGAAAATAAAACTAGTGATGCAGATGTCTATATTACTCCACCACAGTGGGCCATGCTGGAGTTTCTAATTTTCCTGCTCCAGCTATTTGAGGAAATCACCAGGGAGGTTAGTGCAAACACATCAACTCTCAGCCAGGTGATACCCCTAATAAAAATTTTAAAATTCTGATTGAATCTGATTAGGGAAAAGTTAGAAAAGCAAGACAGTTGCATGATCACACAGGCTGCCTGTGGTGTTGCTGACACGTGCAGGTTGCCCCCCAGAACACAACAAGATCTAACAAGACGTATGATCAATAAAGTTTAAGAAGATGACAAACTATGTAAAATGCTTAATTTTGAGTATTACATTAAAGCAACAATCTTGGATCCACGATACAAATCGAAGCAACTATTAAGTGATGATGATGACACTTGTTTCGAGATAAACAAACAAGAAATAATTGCCGAGGTGCATGCTGTCATGGAACAGAGTACAACAGCAGCACCAAATTCAGAATCTTCTTCACGACACAGCACAGCATCAGGTGGCCCATCCTCTACTGTTGCAGTATTTTCTCCCTCTTCCTCCTCAGCCACTGCAGCCGAATCTTCTTCTTCCCCACCAGCCAAGCATAGCACTGTCCCACAGTCACTTGGTTCAGCTTCATATCTCTGGAGTCACTTAGAAGATGGAATTGTAATATTTTCTTCATCTGCCTCTTGTAACACAGCCTCAGCACAGATCACTGTTGAAATGTACCCGGCAGAGCCCAATATGAGCTGGAATGCTGATCCGTTGAAATACTGGAAATTGAAACAAAATATATGGCTTGCTTTAGTAAACATTGCAATGAAGTACCTGAATTGCCCTCTGACTAGCGTCTGTTCAGAATGATTGTTTAGTTCAGCTGGTAACATCATTACTGACACACGATCCTGTTTGACACCAGAAAATGCTGAGCGCCTCACAGTTCTCAAAATCAGCATTCCTCACTTTAATTTCAAATATGATACCTGAATAAAACATACACTGACTGCTCTGAGCAGGCCCGATCCACAAAACACTTTCAAGAATTTCTGCCTGTGGTGCAAATCTTTTGTGAATAGGGTCTACTACATGAGGTAGCAATTAATTGTAAGACATCTGGTCAGGATGGACTAGTCCAGGCTACTGTTACTTGAATGATCACATGAGAAGCACAGAATAAGAAAAAAAAATAACATCAATGGGTTCAGAGTCCAAAACAATCACAGCAAGCAACTGCATTTCATGTCACAAACTTTCTTGGTGGTACCTGGTACCACTATCTGATCTGGAAGGTAGGGTACTGCTGTCTACTACTACTACTACTACTACTATCAGTTTTTGTCCTCACGAGTCACAACTGCTGCTTTATCACTTTTTGTCCTTACTCCAGTCCTTACCACTACTAATCATCACTTTTTTTGTCCTCAGCAACTGATCCTGACTGTACTGTTTTCGTTTTTGTACAGTGCATGGCTTAGCAGATGGCCTGAAACCCAGAAACTGAACATTCTTTGTATATTTCTTACATCCCCATATTTGGGTGTGAATACTTCACAGAAAAAAAAATGCTATTAAATTGAAAAGTCATATAATTTCTTTGGTTTGTGTGTGAGTGGTATGCTAGCCTGGTTACATCTCACTTACAGTAACTGGGCTGAGACTATATTTTATTTTTCATACTTGCATTACTTGGCAGTGGCTGGCACCTCACAGCAACTGTGGAACTAGGAAGGCTGTAACTGTGTTGTGTTGTGTGTCATCAGGTCTTCACGTGGCAGTGGCAAACTTTTTTTATTACTGCACTGCACTTGACCAATGCGATGTGTAACTGGCTGCCTACCTGGGTGGTGATCACTGTGTCTTTCGTTTTTCTTCTTTAAGGATTCAGCATGTTGATCAAATTCAGTAGAAGTAGTTGTAGTACTAGAAAACATTACCACCTCTTGGACCAGGTAGTATACCATATACCACAGTACACGGGGGCATGCAAAGCAGTTGCATCACATGGATAGAGTGGATGGGCTCTCTTAATGCTGCTCATTTGATCTTTCATATCCATTTCTTTAGCCTGTTCGGCTCCGACTGGAACATCCATCAAAATAATACCCACACAGCACCATTAATAAAAAAAAATATCTTAGCTACCTGGCAGTGCCTGCAGTGCTTGGTGGTGCTATGAGATATGTATTTGCACCTGTCTGTCTCTCTCTCTCTCCCCCCCCCCCATCTCTTGCAGCACACTCATGTCACAGGTCCAAGCAGGATATGCCACCATTATAGGCCAGCCATGAAGGGGCTAGTAGTGATTGACTGCTTTTTTATTTAGCAGTTTTACTTTAATTTTTATACAAATTATCCATTAAATTATTTCCTTTGGGCCTCTGAGTCAAATGTGAGTGACTTTGGCCACTTTTATGCATTCTGTTTTGCATTTTTTCAAATATTGGTCAATAAATTAGAACTAATCAGAAAAAAATCAGAACTTCACAGTGTTCCAGTTCTTATTTAATATTGGTTAGAACTTCATAGAGTTCTACCAGCCCTAGTTGCAGGCCCAGGGATCGTAGCAGGGTCCCTGGGTCCGGGTGGCACTGGCCCACCTCGACAAGGTCCCCTGAGCAACACCAGCTGGCACCGCCAGGAGGATGGGTATCCCAGGAGTAGCCTCAAAGATAAAAGAAGATCAGGAACCAGCATGGCACCTTTGGGAGCAATGGAGGGCCACCACTCAAGGGATATCGCCGGAATCCTTGAGGATCTGTTCCCACCATGAAAACAGTTAAAGAAAAAGCTCAGCTTGAAAGAGAGCACCATCCACAAAGTGCACATTTGTAAGTAAGCCTTGTATTAAATATGCCCTGTTAGAGAATTATGAACTCATGGATATTATAGTCTAGATCCCCCTGGCATTGTAGCTAAATTAATGGGTCATGAGAAGGAGGGGATCTGGCAAGTGTTGAGGTTGATATGTCCATAGTAGCCTGTTTCTTTGGGCTATTAGGACTATCAGTACACTATTAGAGGAAGGCAGGCATGGCTGGACCAACTAATACGTTAATTAGTAGTAATGTTATAATGCTGGCTTTCTTAACCTATTGTTGTCCCACGTGGGCACAGTGAGACACATGCTGGCACAGATTTGCTTCCAGCGAAGTGCTTGCCGTACCTAGAAGACTACTCTGCACAAATGGTCTTGAGAGTGCCAGTGCTCCAAGAACCCAACAAGGAGGGTAGGGATTGTTTTTCTGGAACTTTATAATGTGCTTGGAATAGATCCAGTGAAAAGGTAACAGTAAAACCCCTTAAATCAAGGGTAGTACTCTAACAACAACTGTGGGAATACTGCAGGGTAGATAAGCCCTGGGAATTGGTGCAGATGGAGACCGGAGCCCCAGTGAACCGGATGTGTACAGTGTGATGCAGCTAGTAATGTATATGATGTGTGGAACTGAAGAGAGATGTGGGAAGAGAATGTCCTAACAGCTGCATACCACCTAAGCAGCTCAAAAACTACATCCAGCTTGATCCCAGCTCCAGTTTGGAACTTAGTTTGTGTGTGGTCTCATGTTTAATTGTGCACAGTGTACTGTTAAGGTGCCCCTGCCCCTGCTCTGCAGAACCAAGGTGTACAGGTAAAAGGTGAAGGTACTGGCTTCTATTGCATAAGGCAGGTGCTCCTGTGACAAGAGATGTTACTATATACTCCTAGACTCAGGGATGGGTGCCTGATCCTTATACAAATGAGGGCAAGATCACTCTAAATGTGAAGAACCTGCTGGGCACTGCAGGGTGAGATGTGGCCCAGACCATTGGCCATTTTGGATATTGTGAGCGAGTTGATGGAAAAGATGCCCATGCCATCAAGGGAGTATGAAGAGTGTAAAAGGCTATGGACTTTTCTAGGAACATGCGTACCTGTAGCAAAGACATGGACATGGATACCTGGATTGAACAAGTGACTGAAATAATGCAAGGATGAGGAAACGTTATCCCAGAAAGGAGAGTGCCTGAGACAACCTGCTTTATCATGACCCTGAAAGTTACCTGTCCACAGGCCAACCCACTTGAGTGCATATCCATGCTGGAAATTATGTTTGAGAGTGTGGAAAAAACTATTCAGCTCATGACACAGTTGATCCTGATGGAGCAGGCCAAGGAAGAAAAGCTGTTGGATTTGCTGATCTTGAAGGAGAAAGTCATACAGAAGGTAAAGCAGATAGAGAACATGGTGGCAGTTGACATTGATTGAACCTGTGTGAAATAAGTACTGCAAGGAGCTGTGTACTCTGACCAAATTGTGACTAACTTGTGCCCAAGAGATCAGATGGACTCCTTACTGTCATATGGGGACTTGGTACAAGATGTATGGGAACAGGCAGTCCAAATCCCAAAAAGAGAGGCTTCTCGAGTGCCCACAGGGGTGGCTCAATGGTCACTGCCTGTTAATGCTGTTTCAGACAGCAAGTATGACTGCTCCTCCATGGCTGCATTCAGCAACATGCAGAATAGATGAGAAGTTTAACTTTACTTTTATTTTGGCTCTAGCACCAAAATTCGACTATCCAGGCTGTTGAGTTGTTGATGGAGAAGCTCACTGAGTTGGACACTGCTGTGGTGTGGGAATCTCACAAGACATCCCAGAACTGAGCTAAAGTACAATGGATGTTCTGCTACTACTACTGCGGGGAAGATGGACATGTAAAGGATGGATACCCATCCCTCAAGAACCTAAGAAAAGTGAACAACAAGCTTTAAGAGTGACACATGGATGGTGGAGGATCACTAGGGACCATAAGGACCCTGCCACTTCATGGGATGTCATCCCATGGAGGGGAGGGGTGACAAGGGTGATGGCTGGACAGCAAGGAGCCTTTGAGGACCCTGTTTGTTTCAGTTGTGGAATACATGGACACACTGGAGAAGACATTGTAAAAAACATGAGCACACATACTTGGATGCAGGGAAGCTAATTCAGAAAGTCATAAATGCACTGAAAGTAGTGTTGCTCAGATAGTGCTTTTGTGGATCCTACCACTATCTGTCAGATAGTGCTGGTATCCTGCCTAGGATCCTACCAGAAATCCTACCAAACACAGATGTATGAGCCGGGGTAAGATAGCTATAGATCCTAGTTAGGAGCCAGGGATCCTAGGTCAGATCCAGAGATCCAGGGTCAGATGGTGATGGATCCTAGTTAGGATACAGGGATCCTAGCTCAGATCCGGGTATCCTAGGTCAGATAGTTAGGATCCAGGGTCAGATAGCAATGGATCCTAGGTCAGAACCTGGGATCCTAGGTCAGATAGATAGGATCCGAGCTGTATCTGTTGCTAGGATCCCTAGGATTCACAATGTTTGTAGAATCCATGCACTGGATCCTAGAAGGTAGGACCCATCCTCAGATAGCACTGCTATCCTACCACAACAGCTATCTGGCCAAATGGGAGGTATCTGTTGGTATCCTCATTTCTAGGATACTATCTGAGCAACACTACCAGAATGTATTGAATGCCCAGAAAATGATGAAAGGAATGTTAATTGCCAGGGGGGCCTAGTGAGGCAGTGCACTGGAGCACCACCCACAAGGCACTCAATACAACACATTGTACATTGCACTGTCAAAGTGATTAAGGTCCCAACATTCATGGAACAGATAGTTGGACCCTTGTCTGACATTTATGTATAAGTTGTAGGACACAGTAGCTGGGCTGTACACAACAGGAGGTCACAGGTCACGCTGATATTCAAGAAATTCTACAATCAACATCTGACTTACCTTCCACTGATGCCCCTGCAAGGACTGAATTTATGGGACCTTAGTTATCAAGCCTATCCATACTTGGGCTGCACAGCCATGAATATAAACTTCACAGAGAAAGTAGCTGGGGTTGGAGGAACCATGAAAATTCTGTCCTTAGTGTGTCTGAAATTGGGGATATACTGCATGACCATGTTCCTATGATCACTGGAACCAATGCCAATATGCTTGGCAATCTGAAGCAACTCTACAATGAGAGAGAAGCTTAACAGAGGGGACAAGAGTTGCCTGTCCATAGGCTGATAAAGCAAGCCTATCGACGGCACAGACAGAGGCCACCCAAAGAGAAGATGGATGAGTTGGTATTGTATGGTGCCAAGATAAAAAGGAGATCCCCTTGCCTCTGAATGTGCCGTCAGTGTGGTAGTCCACCCTAAGAAGGAAACTACTAACCACATACTGATTGTGGATGTCCCAGAGGAGATTGGACTAACCAATTGGTTATTGATCAAGCCCCTATTGCTACCATTTGCACACATGCTACAGTGAATAGAATCACCATACAAGACAGAGAGACCCTTCATGGTTTGGAAAAGAAAGAACCTATCACAGGTGTATTGTGCTAAGATTGTGGTGCAGCCCAAGGCCAGGGTGGATGGATCCCAAGGGAAATTGGTGTTTGATTTTGGAGCTTCACCACTAGATTTTGGAGATTCACCACTACCCAAAAAGTGAAGAAACTGGACCAACAAGAATCTGACTACCAAGAATAAAGTGTTTTCTGTGAGTAAATGGGTTGAATGGTGCATTACTGGGAAAGACCACTGCATTCCATCACATCCGACTGCACAACTATTGGCCCTTTAGGAAGCAATCTCAGTGACTGGCACCTGTAGATATTTGTGATGTGTGACATCATCTACAAAAACTTCTGGCAGCAGGGATTATACAGTTGTTCCCAAACCCTTGTGTATCCACCAGTGTGGTGTGAAAGAAGAATGACACATTGTATATGTGTATTAATTACAGGACCCTAAATAAGCACATGATTCCAGACCAATACACTATGCCCTGGATCCATGACACATTACACAACCAGCAAAAAGGGCAGACTGGATGGGCCAAGTGACGCTTATCTACCATCAGTTTCTATGTTTCCATGTTACACTGCCTTAGTGGAAGCTGCTGGTTCTCTTTGCTGGATTTAAGAAGTGGATATTACCAAATTCCCATGACCAGAGCTGATCAAAAAAAGACTACTTCCATTTATCTGTTGGGATTCTGAGTACCTTAAAATGTCCCAAGACAACTCTGACACACCCACCACATTTCAATGCCTCATGGAGGGGGCAGGGGATGATATGAATCTGTTGGTGTGCTTGGTCTACCTGAAAGACAGTATCAGCAAACCCCTGAAAGATCATGAAAGTCAGCAGTTCAAAGTGCACGATCAACTGGAAGAAACATAAACAATGGACAGTATTTGCTCTGCTCTTGTCAGCACTGCCCCAATGCCTGAATGCATCTCGATTAGATGAAAATCAGTGCTTTTAAGCTCCTCTCCCCTCTTCCTGTTCAGTCTTGATTAGCCACTCCTGGCCACATGATGTCCAAGTTCTACTTCAGCATCCAAATATGATGTTGCTTCCCCTTCCTCTTTCTGACTCAGCCTGCATCAAAAAAACAGCCTGTGTCTTGGGTTTCTGTGGATACTACCACCGCTTCATCAAACACCATACCTATGTGGTGAGGACTCTCCGGTATTTGACAAAAGGATATCTGCTCACTGACAAATCGTAGAAGATCAGCCCCATGGAAGGGAAACAACCTAATGTTAACTTTAGAGTCCATGAGCCCTTGAGCCCCAGATGGAATGAATGCTGCCTATACAGGAACATTTCATGAGAGTATGCATTGCCTGAACCACTCAGCAAAACTTGTGTAAGCAGATATGGTGGATACTTTCACCCTGTCTAGAATCACTCAAAGGTTTAAGGCCTGCCACCTTTGCCAGTAGAAGTTTGACTCCAGCTGGATGAAATTACCCTCTCAACAAGTTGGAATTTTTGTCACTCATGTGGGTTACTGTGGATCAGTTCCACAATTACTTGTATGGCCCCTGAAATCACTGTAGACAGACAACAATCCACTGTGCTAGGTACAGACCATGGCTAAGATGCAATAGGTCACTGTTGGCCGTGGCTACCTATAAATACTCTGTGGAGTAACACCTAGATCTTGACCATATGAAAACTGATGCCTTGTCATAGCACCAATAACAGAGTGATGTTTCTGAGCCTGAAAGGACCAAGATACACTGTCAAAGTATCATGCCAAAGATTGCACCTGACCTCCATAGCTGCCACCATTTTGCCAACCCATTACCTCACATGACAGCTATTCTGGGGGTTGTATTGCTGAGGAAGCCTTAAGAGAGTTCTGGAAAGGAGGAGGGTGTGGATTCCGGCATCCTTTTGGTGGGCAAATGAACTGTAGAGTGTGGACTTCCAGGAGTTCCTGGATTTGAGTGAAAGCTTCCTGAGCAAAGAGGACCTGGAGATTTCTGGTTGAAAAAGCAGGGGTTGCGCTGACTTGGGGGAGATCTGTGAGAGACATTGGAAGACAGAACCTGTTGTCCAGGGAACATTCGAGCTGTGACATCACCAACCATGCATCTGTAAGATGAATCATGAGTCCAAGCTGCTCAGTCCCAGTGAGTAAAAAGAGTGGCATTCACATGCTAGCCAGCATGAGAGACAATACTAAGACAACAATGGAGAGCAAACAGAAGGAGAGTGGAGATGCTGAAGCAGAGCAGCTGTAGAAGTTCCAATAACAGGTACTAGAGTCAGATGTCAGGCTAAGATCACCCAGAGGGATCAGAAGCTGGGGCATGTGGGTCAGCATGAAACAGCAGTAGCTGCCAGTATGAATGGTCCAGATAAACCCCCAGGAGGGACCAGAAAAGTTAGAACCTAACAGCGTGTGGAGCAAGACCTGAAAGGCAGCCCATCTTACCGAGAGGTACAGTACCATGGGATATCAGAGGTCCAGAGGCCTACAGGTGAAGAAGGAACCAGCCTACTGGTGAACATATGATCACAGCTTGTCCTGCTCCAAAAGGAATTTTATTATTGCTTGAGAATTTGTTCTTTGTATTTGGCTATCGGGCCAGGATATAAAAATACCTCACATCTGAGGTTCAGTTTGTGCCATTAAATAATTGCATGGCCATTGGGTGTGGGATTTATAACCACACTGCTCTGTTTTCAGTTAAAGTACACCAACCCCAGCCACCCCCGTGACATCATCATCAGAACTACACTGATTAGACCCTGGGCACCCAGAAACTGTGTAAAGGGAGCTGCCATATAAATAATAATGTTTTTTTTTGTTTCTTATTTTTAACCCTTCCACTCACCCCCCTTCGGGCCAACTGCTCCGACCTGTACTCGTCTCTGCCACCCGACCGCATAGTGCAGCCACCACAGATTACCCCAACGTAACCCTTCGTCAGGTGGGTCCTCCTCTTCCGAGGAGAATGGGCCTGGCGGCCTAGGCATTGGGTCAGGGTGCTGCTGCGGCCGGACATAGTGGAGGCCAAGGAGGTACATGGCCTGGGGCGGCCGACATCCTGGAGAGCGGAAATTCCCTTTTCTAGTGTTTCCACCTGTTTTTTCCCCAGCTTGAGTTAACTCTGTGCTTCCCCTGGTCTCCACCGGTGGCCACTACAGAGCGACACCTTTCCCCTAACCCACCCCAGGAGAGGAGAGCCGTCCTCCAGACGCTCAATCCAACTTCTACCCCTGCTGACCCACTAGCGCCAGAGTCCATTTCCGAACCCGGTTCGCCGGTGTGATGAGAGGTAAGGCGCCAGCGCCTCAACCCTCTGCGCCACCAGGCCGGCACCATATAAATAATTATGACATATCTCTGGTATCAGGAAGGAGAGGTTAGTGGCTTCCAGTACTAAAGGACCATACCTGACAGTTGCACTTCTCTGTTCCATTGTGTATGCATGCAATTGTATTTTATACAGCACTTCATTGTAAATTCTTTGTTATATTTTTGCACTGTTTATTCTGTCATGCTTCACTGTAGAATTGTACCAATTGTTTTTACGTGCTTGATGTATGTATTGTAAGTTTGTATGTTTATTCTCCCTTTGACCCTCCCCCCAGGACACACCGGGAGATGAGCAACTTGTTCCTCAGTGTGCCTTTCCTGGTGCAACACTTCAATAAATAAATAAACCAGGCAGGGAACATATGAGCAGACTGGGTGAGCCAAGTGGTCCCTTTCCTGTGACAAATTCTATATTTCTGTTTCTGTGGTGTAATAAGGGATTTTTTGCAAGTTCGTTTTCAAACTACCTGACCCTGCCTTATACTGCATTCCATTACAGTGCAGTGTGAGTTAGAACATCTGAAGCCAGTCATTTTAAAAAATACAACATGGCCAGCATTACTTACTAATTTTTTTCACCCTCATGTGTGTTACCAGTAAAACCCACTCGAACCTCCCTCTCATGGTTTATGTGGCATCCCACACTTCAGGTGTGTAAAAAATAAAAATGAACACCCCGCTGCCGATACATTATTCTATATGGTGTTGTGACAGGGTTGAATAAGGCCTTGTCACATTTCTTATGCAGAAGAGTCTCAAAACACAAGGATCTGTTAGATCCTCTCCTTTTCTGTCTCTTGTCTGTCTGGTTGTGCAGCCAAATGTTTTCGTGAGACCTGGGAACTCGATCACTCTGACGGTCTCTGGATTCTCCGCCTCTCGCTGTCTCTCTGCCTTCACCTTGCTGTTTTTGTCTTTTCTTCCCCCTTGCGTATCTGCGATTGTAAAAATATATGTGAATCTTCATGTAAAACTGGGATCCCTTGGTTTGAAATGTATATATTTAAATACTGTTGAAATTATAGAAAAAGCTATTTGGAATTTAGGTGATTGATATGAGATGCAGTTTGAGCTCCTCTCAGACTTGTTTGTAAACTGTTTTGCATAGCTGTCAGCAGGAGGCCTGCTTAGGACACTGCTCCATTTGCAAGCCTGCTCTGCAAAGAAACTGACAAGAACTCTGATACATTTTTGTGAGAAACAGGATGTCTCCTTAACAAGCTCAGGATGAAGAAGTTAATTGTCAGGCAAAGGCTTGTCATAAAAAGAGCAGCAATATTTTTGCTACACAGACTTCTTGGAAACTGTAAAGAAACCCTCAGATGAAGGACTTTTGTTTTCTCTGTTTGTACTGCCTTTGTATATAGCTATCCTGAACATTTTTTTATGTAGCGCCCACCCTCCTTCCTAATGTCTAGGGGCCAGCTGTCATTGAAGGGAAGGGGGCCTCAGAATCTAGAACCTCACCAAGTTCTCCTTAGGTTAAAATCAAAATAAAACCATGGGTGTCTTACCTTGAGATATCTTCAAACACCAAGACACAGAGCCCCTAAGGGTGATCGCCTTCTCACCCAGCAGGAAATCTGGAGGGCAGACTGGTCAGTTCATCTTCAAGCTTCTCCAACCCACCAGACCCGGAGCAGAAGAGCGAAGGGAATTCAATACTTCAGACCCCAGGAAAAACTGTGACTATCCCTAAAAAGACTAAAGCACTTTTAATTCATCAAAATCCTTCTATGGCAATAATCAAACTGGACTCCAATTTCTATAAAAGAATTAGTTTTATTCTCCTGAGCACCTCAAACGATTACAGAGCTCAGGGTCCCAGTATTAACTGATTCAGGTCCATGGGGCTAACATATTCAGAGAGAGAGAGAGAGAGAGAGAGAGAGAGTTCTAGAGAGAGAGAGAGAGAGAGAGTTCGAGAGAGAGAATATATACAGGCATTCTTAGGCTTTGATTTTCCATACAACATAACCAGCTGCAAACTTAACCCTAGGATCAGAGATTTATTTCTGAAAACCTCCAGGAATGTAAAGCTCCCGATGACCCACTGACACTGGTAAGAGCCGGTCCCTGGTGCATTCTCCCTCATGCACTCCCCGTGGCTCTTCCCCGAGCTGAGCCCTCAACAGTTACAATGGCTCCCTCCTTCCAATTTAAAAGCCTGTTGCTTTGTGCACGGCCTACATTGGCCTAAAGGCCTACACATCTGTAGACCCTGGGGCTTGCCCCAGACACAGGCATGGCAGACCCCATCCAGTCTAGGCTGCCACCCACTCCCACCTTCCAACCTCCTGAGCCATCATGTCAATGGGGAACTGGGATTAGAAAGAGCTGCCACTATCCTCCGATCCCCTGTAGAGGCTCTGCCAGCACCGCAACAGCCCTGATGGCCCAATAACAGCTCCTCAAAACTAGGCCCAATGCCCCCAGGGTCCTCTTCTATCTGTTCTGCCAAATACCTACTGCTCCTTTGGATGCTTTCACCATCCGAACTACGAAGGGAACCCTGGACCCAACGACTGCAACTGCCTGTCTGCCCGCCTCCCTCGGAGACCCCAACTCCAACCTGGCACACCACCACAAAAACCGCCGACCTGCCAAAGTGGAGGGGGGGGACCCTTCTCCAAACTGCCCTATAGCAAACCCTGCCAGTCTCTCCCTCATTCCCATCTATCTCATATATATATATCTGTCCCCTCTCTGCTGCCCCCAACAGGTGGTAACAGAAAAAAAGCACCCTCCACAGTGTGCAAACTCCTTAAGCACTGGGGGGGGGGGGGCTTACACTCATTTTTATTCTATTGTTGGTGTTGATAATAATAAAATGCTACTTATGAATTTTACAAGTGCTCCTGGTCTTCCTATGCTTCCTGACCTGTGCCTCGACAACAAGTGTGCTCTGTTCTGATTGAACATAGTGCTAAATGCATAAAAGTAACTTAATTCTTTGGTAACCAGATAAGGCCCACATGGCACAACTACCTATTTTCAGGGGCAACTTGGGAGCACTGGGGTGGTTAAATGACTTGCTCAGAGTCACACAGTATGTAAATTGAGGCTGTGGGAATCAAACCCAGGTCTACTAGATGTACCAAGCTCATCCACAGCTTGTTGCACTAACCTCAAAGCTATACTGTTACTACCACTGTAATTTGCTTTTGCATTTTGCCTTATACCCTTTTGGAAACACAACATGTGGTATAAAAGGGAGCAGGGGCAGGGCAACAAATACAGTATAGCTACAGTATTTATACAAGGGGGGGAAGGTGCCAAAGAGAGGTCTTGTGTACCAAAATGTTTTTCTAGCTACACCACTGGTGCGGCATGGGGCAAGTCCTACTTTATGAGCTTCAGTCCGCCTCCACCCTCTTACATGCTTAACTTTCTGCTGCCTATGCAATTGTGTGTGTGTGTGTGTGTGTATGTATGTATGTGTATGTATATGTGTGTATATTAGCATGTGTGTATATCAGTGTGTGTGTGTGTGTGTGTGTGTGTGTGTGTGTGTGTGTCCGCGTGTACTTGCACAAATACTGCATTAGGACCAGGATAGCTGCCTAATCTAACCCCCCTGCCCATTTTATTCTAAATATTAAGGTCAGCCGGATTATTTTACACTACAGCCAGAAACTGACTGTGAGTACCAGTAATAAACTGTTCCCATTTGGTGCTGCTGAATTTGAAGAGCAACCCTCTACCCCCAAACAAACAGGCAGTCCATTTAAGAAATCTCCCTGAAAAAATCCCTCTCTCCCCCCTGCTGGAAGCAGCGAGGCTCTGAGCAACACCATCACTGCAGGGTTGGAGTTTTTGATGTGGCTAAAGCTCAGATGAAAAAGAAACTTCAAAACCATATCATCATGACACTGTCACTCCTTCAGGTAGTATGGAATTCTGAAGGTGCAGAGCCAGCAGGATCTCGGAAATGAACCTACGTAATGCACCGTATGCCCAAACTGTTTACAGACTGTCAGGGGTGCTATTCCCTCCATTTTTGTCAGGTTTTTCTTTTTCTATTCCTTTAAGAAGCTTAAGGATTCTCTTTACTGTGACAGAAGTGAGAAGCACTCAGCTTACCCATACCTTTCATTACTTCATTCTCCCCCCACCACCACCACTCATGGAGACTAACTCCAAACAGTGCACTAGTTGAGTTTAGCCCTTGAAGTCATGCTGAGAACTGTTACGTTTGGCTTTGAAGTGCTATGACAGACAGCTGCTGCTTGCCTAATGCATATACATTATGTTGTTTATTCACATGTGTGCAAGTGTATGGGGTTATGCAGTTACCAAAAGGAAAGAAAGTTGGTTTTATATAGTGTATTTCATTCAAACTGTACCTCTAACGCTCTTTACAATCTTAGACGGGAGGAGGTAAGAGAGTGTTACTGTCTCCATGTTTATAGGGAGACTGAAACGTCATATAGATTGATAAGAGAGAGATTACCAAGAGACTAAGTATAGGAAAGTTAAGCAACTTGCACAGGGTCAGACAATGACTAGGTTGCAGCAGCGGGATTCAAACATGGTACTCAAGAATCACAGCTCTATACTCTAACCAGTAGTTGCAACTGCCTTCCAAGAGGGTCCAAGCTGATGTGTGTCCATAGGCACCATTCTATATATGTGTACGTGTGAGCCTATTTAAGTATACCACTGAACATGCACATACAGTACACAGTTTGTTTGCATGGCAAAAATCATGGTGATTATTGATTTATTGGTAACTGGGAGGATAAACTGAAACAACAGTACCATTTGTAGAATCATTGTGCTAGATTCATGCAGTGAACAGCAGAACACCCACACCCAAGCTCTCAGCATTGCATGAGTAGCAGAACACCCCCACCTGAGCTCTCAGCTGCTTTCTGGAACTCGTGGCACGCTGCCGACTGCACTGACCTTGCAAAGTGCTCGTTTTGCCCTTAACTAAAATATGCTGAATTAAGATTCTGTTGACCTGTGCACCATAGCTAGGTGATATAGTAAACTGATGCCTCAGAAACTTGGTTTGAAAAAAGCAATGCAGAAAATTATGCAGGAAACAGAAAGGCATGGAGTAAGGTGAGGGTCGCTGTCTCCTGATGCCCTGAGATGAAGATCAATCTGTGGTTTTCCTTGTGCCTGTTTGTGTTTTTCATGTTAAATATAGATGTCCCTTTCCTTTTTAATGCTGTGACCAGGATTTACTTAATCAGACTCAGGGAATTGAAACATTTAGTGCTGAAACACCAGTGCTCGGCTGAGCTTTCTTGCAAGAGGTTTTGATCATCTGTCTGAGTCTGATGTGAGGTGAAGGGAAAGACTCATTATCCGCCGTGACATGTGACCCCCACAGTTCTAGGCCTGGTGTCAGTACATTGTTTTGGAATTAAATGATTTTTACTCACTCAGTGGGGGGTGGAGGTGGAGACTTCTGTTAAACAATGGTTCAGGACTGACCCTGCACATGTCCACCGTCTGCTTTATAAACCGAGGATTTGGCTTTTTTTTTTTGAGGATGGGTTCTTTCCTTTTTTTTTAATAGAATAATGCCAGTCCCTGCAGACTTAACAAAATTCAGCTAGTTACAACAGACCTGTAATGGTCCACTTTTAAAATCTGCTTGGTTTTGGGTGACAAAAAATATTTTTTCTTTATTATTTGCAGGAAAAAAAATGATTGACAGTTATATTAGCCCTTAGAAAAAATGCTTTTGTTGTGTACTGTGATAGCTTTTACTGATGCAACACAGAAAATGTAAATAGATATTACAGTACTCCATTTGTGCTGCCTCTACTCCTGTTGCCCTGAAAGCTCTTCTCCACATGCACACCCCTCACACGTGGCTCGAACACCTGTGTACTGCCGCATCTATGTACAGTTTCTGTTGGTTCAATAAAAGCTATTACAGTATTTTAACACACCTATTTTTCATTTTTGTCAGAATTGGCACCTTGAGTTAGATGGCTTCAATGGACCTGTTTTATTGACAGGGGGATGTTGGGGTAATCCTGTTTCTTTTATCTTAAAGGGCTATGCAGTCATTAACTTCCACATGGGTAGAAGGGACCTAGACTTGTCTCATTCAAAGGATGGCACCTCAGAAGTGCAGTACTCCACTCCATCCCCTGCTGCACTGCAGACTTAACATGGTGTTTCAATCCCTACCCCATGCTGCACTGCAGTCTTAACATGGTGTTTCAGTCCAAGTTCCAGGTGTGGGACTAGAACCCAGGACTTTCCAGTCTTCTGGCCTTAGAGGCAAACATGCAATCTATCAAGTCACAGACACTCACATTTCACAGACATACATTGTCTTACACTATATCTATGGATAGGATGGTAGAAGAAGCAGTCTGAATAAGTTTAGAATTTCTCCTGCTTGGCAAGTCTTACACAGTCTGTATGAGATATATGCACTGGAGGAACTCGCCATATTTTATTTTATTTTTGTTATTTTTAGTCTTGGGTAACCAGGTATGGCCCACTGTGCACAAGGCCTGTTCAAAAAGGTAAGCTGGGAGCACAGGAAGGTTAAGTCTTCGAGTGTCAGCGAGGCTCAATTAGTAGGCAATATATCTGTCTCTGAGCCAGGAGGTCATGGATTCTCATTCCACACCTGTACAGGGCTCACATTCTGTGTTCTGTTATTAAGTTTGTGCACCATTAAACCACTTGGCAGTATTTTTTTGATTTACTCTGGGTTTTTTATGCACATGCTATTTCTTTTTGTGCTTATACCATAAAGCACTGGCACTTGAGTGCAGTACTTGGGGGATGCTGCCCTGTCAGGTGTGCTGTCCTCAGGATGAGATGTCAAAATGAGAGCCCTTCTGCTCATCTCTGGTGCTGCCCTGGTTGTTGTCAAGGTGAAACAAAAAGAGCACATGGCATTTTTCAAAAGAGAAGGGGATTCTCCCTGGTGTCTTGACTAACAATCCTCTTGCCACAAAACCAAGTCATGCAATTGTCCAAGGCTGTGTGTGGATGTTGATAAATGAAATAGCTGCCACTGCATGTTTACAGTTCCTTCACTACCAGTCTCTCTTTGCTTATAAAGCACTGTGGGATGCAATGTATATGAAAAGCGCTATATAAATAATAAATCTTCTTTAGTGACTTGATCAGGGCCTCACAATATGCAATGTTAAAGATAAACAGCCAGGCAAAACAGTGATGTCCCTTGTTTGTTGTGCTGGATCTGCTCTAATGCCGGTTCATAAGATTGTACTGGCATCACGGAGGGCTGGAGCCCACAAAAGGCAGACAGCAAGTTCAAGGGAGCCCCCAACCCACATCTCATGCAGTATGGATGCTTATCCTATTTATCTATTTCCTGACAAGCGTATTCTCCCAGCTAGAATTCCTCCTCACTCTAGGTCTGTTCTCTCTCCTACATTTTCTCCCCAACTACTGACAAACAGGTGCTGAATTTCTAAAATACCATTAATATACCTGCATATTGGGCTTCCTCAGCTTTCTGCTTGCCAGCTTTTGGATTTTCATGGACATCTGTATTTTTGTCCCACCCGCTAACCCGGCCTCTGTTAAATACACAATAGGCCATGCCTTTGTGTTCCTTTTATTTTTTATTGGCTTCCTACAACCTATCCTGTAGGCAAGCAGCTACTAAACATCAACTTCCTTCTGGTGCTGTATCAGTCAGGACGCACCTGCCTTTCTCTCCTTCTTGGGTCTGAGTTGCCCCTACTCTATACAGCTAGTTGTGCTGTACCTTTTCTGACCTATTTTCTAAATTAGCTTCCCCTGCCTTGCACTCCCTGGTTCTCTCTCTCTCTCTCTCTCTCTCTCTCTCATTGCTTTTTTCTTCAGAACCAGAGCCTGCTATTTTAATTTTATAGCCAAACAGAATTTTGTCCCAGACTGCCCGCCCTGACCCCAACCTCTATTAAATACAAAGTAGCCACGCCCAAGCTTGCTAATTCCACCCACTTCAGCTACAAACTGCCAATGGCCTCTTAAAAGCTGTACTGCTTGCTCGTTACCCGCCAAGTATAGTGGTTAACCGCACAGCCTCACTTTGGCACCAGTGTGTCAGGCTTGACAACTGAATCAAGCTACCGTGTCCCCCATCAAGGGGTGCTAGCTCCTTCTGCTCCTTGCTACCTGGCATGGTACAGTTAGCACCAGATGCCTAGCTGAGCCGCTGCTACCCCCCCTCCGAACCACTACTGGGTAGTGCATGGCTGTCTAATGCACCTTCAGAAATTGCCTCACTTGGCTGTGGGCAGCAACTCACTCGGCCTTACCCTACAAACACAGGTGGCCATATGCCCTCCCCTAGCATAGGGTAGTAATGGTTAGCTATACCCTAATAATTAAACCAGTGTCCAACCACCTGAATCATCTGAAGTCTCAGCGGTGGAAGGTACGAGCTGAATTTAGCATAAACCTTTCTGCCAGAAAGGTCATCTTTATGCTCTTACTCCTCTCCGGCAACATTCACTCAAACCCAGGCCCACTCACTTCAACAGGCCCTAGTGTTCATAAGGTTAAAGGTCTAAAAATAGCCTCACTGAACATCTGCAGTTTAACTGCAAAATTTGACCAACTACAGGCATGGATGGCCCTCCATACCCCCGATATTTTCTGCCTAATGGAGACCTGGTTGACCAGTAGAATTAAAGATAGCGAAATTGCCCTCAAAGGCTTCTAAGCATCAGAACTGATAGAATAGACAAAGGAGGCAGGTGATGCCTCATCTATGCCAGGGACTCTCCGCAGTGCTCCGTCCTCCCTGGAACCAGGGTGGCTAAGGACCAGGAGAGAATAGTGGTAAATGCACAGGTCAGTCAGAATGGCAAAACTCTCATCCTTGCCATGATCTACCTACCCCCCAAGAAAGCCACAGCAGGCCTTCCCACAATTATGGATGTTATCAGCACCCTTCCAAAGGGGATGGAGCTCATCATTACCGGGGACTTTAACATAAACTGGGATGGAAAGGAGGCTGCCCCTTTCAGGAATCTGATAGCCACCTCCAACCTGACACAACTTGTCACCTGCCCTACCAGGCAGAACTATATGACAGGAAACAGTACCCTCCTAGGCTGGGTCCTAGCATGCTCACCATCACGGATCTCTGCGATCAAGTTTCTCCCGGATACGCTAAGTGACCACTCCCCAATCACCTTCCTGTGGTCTAATAAATTTAATAAAAGCCCACCCTTCCTCATTGAAAGCAGGGTCTTCAGGAAGGGTAAACTTGGAGCCCTCAAATCAGCCCTTGCCCTACATGACTGGACTCCCATCGACCTGGTGCCTACCCTTGATCAGGCCCTCAGTTATTTCATTAAGGGCTTTAGCTCCATCTGTGACATCTATGCTCCGCTCACAAAAAAAAAAAAAAAAAAAATTCAGGGGCAGGCAAATGACTGGATTGATGGGGAGCGCCTCTCCCACCTGAAAGAAAAGGGACATACTCTGGGAGAAGGCCAGAAACATAGGTAGCAAGCATGACTACCAGTGTTACAGAATGGTCAGGAACCACTGCACCAAGCTAATCTGACTCACCAAAGCCAACTATCATAAGGCCCAGCTTTGCAATTCTTGGGGTGATGGGAAAAAATTCTGGGATAACATCAAATGCATCCTTGGAAAGGAGGACAAGAAGCACCCTCAGCTGCTCAATATCAGTAACACTCCCACCACAGACCCTCTAGCTATTGCAGAAGCCTTCAATAAGGCCTTCACCAATCTTACCCCAGTGCTACCACCTGCCTAATTTCAACCTGGTTTGAACCATTCCAACAACATATCTACCGAGTGTTCTCACCTGACCTTCTCCTTTAAAAGTGTGATGGTGAAGAAGGCCCTAACTATGGTCAAGAAAGTACTAGGTAAGACCAGACTGGGCAGTGATGGGATAGACATGAAACTTCTATCCCTCGCCCTGGACATTCTTGTCGTGCCCATTACCATGCTGTACAATAAGTCCCTGGCCCTTGCTCAATTCCCAGCAGTTTGGAAGCAGGCCCTAGTTACGCTAGTGCAAAAAGGAGGTGACAAGTCTCTGGTAGCCAACTACAGACTCATCTTGATCCTCTCTCCCCCCGTCCAAGGCACTGGAAAAGATTGTGGTGGGTCAATTAATCGACTACCTCAGTAAGTATAATCTACTATGCCCCAACCAGCATGGATTCAGACAAAATCACAGTACCACCACTGCCCTGCTGGACTACACAGACTGTGCACATAAGGCCCTGGATGAAGACAAACTGGTGGGGTATGTCTTTATTGACCTCACTAAAGCATTCAATACAGTCAACCACCCCTCTTACTGACCCAACTGCAAACCTTTGCTGGTTCCAAGACTACCTGATAGAGAAATCAATGTGTCAAAATTGGGCAAACAGTATCCAGCGCAAGAGAGGTATCATTAGGGGTACCCCAGGGATCAATACTGGGGCCCCTGCTCTTCAGCTTCTTCATAAATGACCTTCCCACAGCCTGCGACACCAAACTCATACTATATGTAGACGATGCTGTGCTCCTGAGCAGCAGCACGTCTCAGGCTGCCCTACAATCTGAGCTACAGAACTCCTTCTCCAAATTCAAAGAATGGTTCTGTAGTCAAAAGTTGCTACTAAACTACAAGAAGACCAATGCCATGCTTATATCCAGCCCCCAGAACAAAAATAAGCACCACCCCCTCATCACCTCCAACTCATGCAGTGAGCCGCTGGAACAAGTCCACTTGTTCAAGTATCTGGGGGTCATAATAGATGATACCCTCACGTTTGTGCACCATATTGACTCTCTGGTCAAGACAGTCAATACCAAGATTGGTGTCCTGTACAGGCACAGGCAATACTTCTCTCTGGGGGCCCTCCACCTCTCAGTCCACAGCTCCATCATATCTACTATTGACTATGGATTAGTTGTCTATGGGGCGGCAACAGATACAGCACTCAAGAGGGTTCAGACTGCACTCAACAAAGCCTGCAGACGTACCCTGGATGCTGAGCATGGCACGCAAACCTGTACTCTGTATGAATGCACAAATTGGCTGTCATTAAAAACAGGGTCAAATTGCAGACTTGCATCCTAGAGAAGAAGGCTCTATTGGGTAAAACACCGCCTTGTGTAGGCAATTTGATCAAGACAGCCAACTTGTTACAGGTCACCAGGGGAGGACTAGAGGGGCCTGGGCTATCCCCTTCTTTCGCACCTCACTTGGGCAACATGCATTTGCCTACTGGGCCCCCCCTGTGCATGAATAAACTCCCCAGGCACCTCTTGGTCACCAATTGTCTAGCCCAATTCAAAACTGACCTCAAACAGCATGTAATAACACTCTCTAAGTGCATCTGCCCCTACGTCCAGCCACACCCACTCTCTGTCTGGCCCCCAGCAAGCACTAGACAGGCCTCAGGTACCCCTCCCTCTGTTCCTTCTCATGACTTGCCTCAGCAATCAGTTCCCATCATGCTTCTTCGGCACCCACCACCCCATCTTCCCCCCTCCCCCAACTCCCAGTCCCGTGGGTTTCCTTAACAGTCACTACTAATGCAGGCTGCCTGAACATGTCCCCTCACAACCCACCATTTACTCTAGCATGTCTTCTCCGCTCAGCCTCCCCTCACCCCCCCATTCCTCCCTATACCTTATCGCCCTTCTTCCCCCACCCTTCACCTCTACCACAGTACCTACCTCTCTCTTGTTCCTCCTTTCTTCTCCCCACTGCCAGCTATCCCCGTCCCTCTGAACTACTGACAAGGCACTTTGTGGCTGCTTATTCCCCCCCCACCCTCATAAAGTGTTTTTCTCATTAATTTAACTTGTACCTATGTTTTGAGTTATTCTGTAAGTTCTGAATCCAGGCTGTATCATTCATTGTGATGTACCTTTGCTTTCTCCTATTGTACTTTTTTTGCAATTTATAACATGGAACCTTTGTAAAAGAGCTTGCGCTCAAAGGTCTTTTCCGAATCACTAGATAAATAAAAATAAATAATTAAATCCTTGGTAGCGCTGGAAAATTTCAGAACCTGCCATTTTAAAGCCTTCCGGTGCCAGTCCTCTGAACAAACCCAGCTCATTTCCAAACTTGTACTGCCAGTGTCATGAGTGGTAAAGTGGCCACTGTACCAGCAAGCAGGCCTATAGTATTATCGCTTAATTAAATTGCATGCTACTGTTATTTCACGGGAGCATCATGAAAGACTTCCGACCAATAAGACGACTTATTTGAGTTGCGCACAACTCAAGACACTCTTATTTTCAAAAGGGCATCTCACATGCTGTGAACTAGCACTGGCTTTCTTGCTGGTGCCACTTGCACTGTAGAAATTGGTTTCTAATAAAAAAGGTAATTTATTTTGCACAATCTGTAATAATTCTATAGGGATGCCAGGAGGGCCTCTTATGGATATAAGAGTATATTCTCTTGTGTCCTTAGGGCACAAGAACTGCACACATTTGGTCTGCAGTTCTCTTGCCCAAAGAATGCACAAGACAACACTGGATTTGCCTTTTATCAAGTAGTAGATGTCATGGTATGATGGTTTCATGGTGTGCTGAAGTCTCAGAAGTCACACTATTGACACTATGGTCAATTTCAGATACCGCCATAACTGCGATTCCCGGTATACCATGGTTTGTAGCCCTTTCAAGTAATTTGTGTTCATTTTTAGGGTTGACTGTACCTTCTGGGTCAACTCTCCCTCACACACAAGTTCCAAGAGACTTTTGTTTGTATAAAAATGGCTGCTTCCAAAATGCTGCAGTACTATAACCATGGTATTACACGTAACACTTACCATACTGTCAAAATTTAATTAAATCATAACCAGTCAGCCGACCCAGTGGCATGGATAGCTGAGGCATTGGTGCCTTACCTCCTGCCATGCCGGCAACCCCTGTTCACGGTGCGAGTGGGTCGCCAGGGTTCGGTTGTGGAGGGAGAGGATCGAGCTTCTAGAGGACAGCTCTCCTCTCCCCAGGAGGGGTGGGATGGAGTCTGCTGCTTGCTTGGCCCCTAGTGGCAGCTAGGGATTGGCACAGTAAACCCACAGACAGAGGGGCAGATGCGGAGCAGACACCTGGCATGCAGCGTACAGAAGTACGTGCAGCTTGGCCACTGGCGTCATTGCATGCTCCAGCGCCACACTCAGGGGAGAAATGGAGAGAAAATCTGCAGCTGACTCGCTGGATGACACTGGTCCACAGCAGGCTCCACACCCAGCTAGTTGGGCACCTCAGAGGAGGAAAGGAGCAGGACAGGGGAGTCCCAGTGTGCGCCAGGGTGATGGGGTTGGAGGGAACGGTGAATGAGGGCCAGCCTACCAGGGGGCATAAATAAATAAATAAATAAATAAAGAAAAAATTGTGACCAGTCTCTCTCATCTCACGCACTTGAGGCAGGTTACTACAGAGCACTGGAAAGGTTAAGCCTGACCCTGAGAGGCGCTCTCTACTGAACCTCCACTAGGAGACACGATGTCTGGAGTTTGTGCTCAGAGTTTGCTGACTCAGCTAGAAGCAGGTAACTCAGACATGAATATTCATGGTCCTGCCCTTCTCCCTTTCCAGCAGAAGAGGAGAAGGCTAGCTGAGAGTCCAGGCTGGCAAGCAGTCCCCAGGGAGGGAGACAGAAACTGAGAGAGAGAGAGAGAGAGAGAGAGAGAAGATACCCCTAAGCACCAGCAGAGAGGAGGTCTGGCGAGGACCCTGTCTCTCATTGCCTCTCTAGGGATGGGGGAGAGCACATCCACTAGCATAGGAGAGCATCTAATAAAATGTCTTGCCTGGGAAAGGAGTACCACCAGGACCAGAAAGGCACCCAGGAACCGTGATGGGCCACCATTTAGGGAGCTCACTGAGATCCATGCAGACCCACTCCCATGCACCAGGAGAATGCAAGAAAGGAAGCAATGTGTGAGTTAAACCTTTCATGGTAGAAGAAGAAGAAGAATCAGCATTTATGTAGCGCTTTTCATACATCCAAAGCACTTTACAAGCAATGCTAGACTGGTAGTGAAGTGACTGAATGTGTGGTGGCGGCCATATCGCACATCATCACCCACACACAGCCTGGGTAATTGCATGAACTGGTTTATGGGAAGGGGAATGTTGGCCAGGACACCGGGAATGTTCCCTACTCTTTGCGAAGAGTGCCCTGGGTTCTTTTACTTCCACCTGGACACCCACCAGGACAACACCAGGATGAGCAGAAGGGACCTTGGTTTAACATCTCATCCGAAGGACGGCACACCCCAGCAGTACAGTACCTCCCAATACTGCACTCGGATGCCAGTGATTTTTAGGTGCAAGTCCAATCCCGGTGTGGGACGAGAACCCACGACCTTGTGGTCCAGAGGCGGATGTGCTACCAACTGAGCCATGCTGACACCTCCCTATGCTCCATGGGAGCACAGGGATCCTGTAGGTTAGGCTAACTAGCAGCACATAACTTGTTAACACTAGGAGAAATGTCTGGTAAGAGCTGGAGTAGGCAAGTCCCCTGGATTGGGCCAGGCAAGGTAGCCTGCTTCATTTGGGCTGCTAGGACTATCAGTGTGATGTCAGTAGGAGGCACACAGCCAGACCAACTGATAGATAATACTTAGGAGTACATCATAAGGCTGATTAGCCAGTGTCTATCTTGATGCTACCCACTGGCACATTAGCCACACACCAGCACAGCTGCCCCCAAGGTAGTGCTCGCCCAGCCTTGTGGGGTGCCACAGCACAACTGGGATTATGGGTGTGGCAAAAAGCCCAGAGATCCCAGAAGGTAGATAGGGATTTTGATAATGGAGGCAGCAGCAGAGCCCAGATATAGCAAGGGGCCGAGTATAATGAAATGTGATAATGTACAGTGTAGTACAGCGTGTACAGAATGTGAATAATGGTGTCAAACAGGCCTAAATGGAATTAGTTGAAGATCGTAGGATTGCTTGGTGAGGGTAATTCCCTTACAGGTTGTGTACCACCATTGTGGCAATAAATATACATCCTGCTAGATCCCAGTTCCCAGTGAGGACATTTGTTTGAGTGTTGTCTCATGGTTAGTGGTGCCCTGGTTAATTTTGGTTGCCCTGGTTCCCATCCACCTTTACATGTGGTGGTAACAGCAGGCAAAAGGTACAGGTTTTATATCCTTAGACACAGGGGAGTGCAGGGCTCTTAGACCATGGCATCCCTATTATCAATGTGAACCCACCATTTTTGCCTCCCACTTACCAGAATTGGTAGTGTGTAGAAATAATCACTGCATTGATGATTTCCATGTTCTTCCCCTGCTGAGCCAGTGGTTGCTGGGTGGGGGGAGTTGTTAAATGTGAACATCAGAACCAGCCATTGAATGTTCACCAGTTCCACACACAGGAAACTCCATGCTACCAGAGGCATGGACAGTACATGAGGAACAATGCCAAACTAGAACATACCAAACAGTGCAGCACATATTGAATTTTAGGCATTTTGTGGCATTCTGTCACTTTGCCAGGAGGCAGTGCTAGTACAACAGTGTGTCCCTTTCATAGAGTATGATCCAGATATGGAGAAATAGACCCACTCCCACTCATTGATAATTTGACTTCGAGTTTTTTTTTTTTTTTTTAAACAAGTTTGACAAACTACTGGAGTATATAAAGCAGCAAATGTTTTGTGGGTTAAAATCCCACTTCATCAGGGCCTCCTTTACAACTCTATTGTATAGTGAGTATTCCCTCCCAGTTTCAGTGGGAATGCATTGTTCCTGTCTTCAAGAAACTTGTGTTAACCGTTAGCTACTGTGTTGCTGCCACGCTCATTTTTTGCCAGTCCTAAAATGACACCAAAGCTGCTGTCTATGTTACCTAACTGCTCCTTGTTGTAGAGACTCATTGCATACTAGTACAGTAAACTTAACAAGTATCACCTCTATTGCTCACATGTAAAAATAGCTGTCACATCCAACATACTGCAGCTGCTCAAAAATAATTTTTATTGCTTTTCACAGTCACAAGTACAATGAAAATAGGTCTCTTGATTTTGAGTACATGAATCAGTAAAGAGAGTAATCTTAGAAAACAGGATATAGCACTCTGCACCCTTTCCTAGCTAAAAAGATGAGGATTGTATAATGATGTATCATGAATGATCAGTATCAAATAGGTTCAAAGATCACATTCAAACTTTAAAAACCATCACTGTGATCATAATTAACATTAACTAAACATCAATCAAACTTTATTTATCCAGGCAAGTTACATCATTGAGCAGGCTCATTTTCAAGATGGTCCTAGACACATAGGACAAATTCAATCACAGTAACATATCAGTTCATGATACACTAGACAGTAGTACAGGAAATAACAACAATACAAGATCAGTAGGCATGAGCGCAAGGCTTGGCTTGTAACAAACAGACAAGTAGCTCAAAGTATGCTAGTAGAGATCATTATAGTATTAAGGGAGGTAGGGGTGTGAGACATAGTGGAGGGGAGAGGAAGAGGTAGTAAACAGGACAAATAAATAGACAACTGTTCAACGTATGCTAGTTGAGCTCATTAGAGTATTGAGGGAGGAGGTGGTTGGAGACAGTGGAGGGGAGAGGAAAGGTAGTAAACAGGACACAATAAGGAGAGGGAGAGGGGCAGCCTAATAGGGTGGAGGCGCCAAGTGAGATAGCTCAGGGAGAGAGGGAGGAGGTAATGGGGGGTAGTACCATAGCGGGATGCTGGCCGATGGGGGAATAAGATCACTGAGTCCAGAGCTAGTGTCTTGTTCAGAATGAGTAAGTACTGCTTACCAGAAGCAATCACATGCCTTTTTCAGGCATCTATCGACCAGCTGTCTCAATAAGTAGGGGCTAGGCAGCAGGGAGAGTTTAAGTGCTTTTTGCGTGTTATTCCATAGAGTCAGTAGAAAGGAGCTAATGGCAGCTGAGCCAAGAAGAGTCATGTTCCATGGAGGTTTGAGTAAGATAAGCGAGGAGTTTCTTAGGCTATAGGCACCATTAGAGCACACAAATAGGTTACAGATATAGGATGGTAGCTTGTTTTGCACAGCCCGGAATAGCCACATGAGGCGTTTAGTTGCCTCCTCATGGAAAGGGGTGGCCAGTCTAGTGTTTGGTACAGCAGGCAGTGGTGAGTCTGCAAGGGCAGGCCAAGAACAAATCTCAATGCGTGATGATAGAGTATATCAAGCTTTTGGAGTGCACTTTAGAGATTAGAGGAATCATCTGACCACAATTTGATTTGTTTGGAAGGGGTACCATTTGGAGTGGACGTGTACATTTTAATGGGGGGGTGTAACTGTTGGAGATTGCGTGTACAAAATGGAAATCTCTGGCTACACCCCTAATTAACGATGATCATTCATGACTGATCTTCAAAAACCGTGACTGATGATTTACTAGTTCACCTGGGTAGTTACATCATTGAAGGGACATTCACAATAATTTTATAATGAAAGATCTAAATAATTTCTTAATACACTGGTGCAGCAATGGCAATGGACTTTGAACTTAATAGTAAACAGTCCATAAATAGAGTTCTTTGTGCAAAGCATAAGCTGCATGACATTTAATCCTACAAAAGGAACCTCCTGCCTCTGAAGTACAGCTTTAAAATACATGTAACTGGCTCTCCATTCAGATGTTATGGTAGTGTTCAGGGTTACTACCCCTGCCTTGTGTACATGGGCTGCAAGCAAGGTTGAGGGGCAAGGGCTCATTAAACTCCTCAACTGGGTGAGTTTGGTTCAGAAGGGGAAGAAGAGAATAGCACCAGAATGGTACCCAAATAAACCCTTTTTTCCAAACATTTGGCAGATGAACAGGAATTTCAACTAGCAGTGCTAAGCTACTTATCAAGAGATCTCTGACTGAGTTGGGCCTCTCCTCAGAGATGACTCATAGGCCCTCCTGGCACCCATTCACAATAGCCCATGCAGCCTACTATACTGTTTGGCCTCCCAACTACCCAGCTACCCAGAGTAGTAGATCCCCTCAGTTTTGTAAAATGCCACTGTTAAACTGCTGTTTACTCAAGTTACTGGGTACCCAGGATACTACCTGTTGCAGGCCTGATGACAAGTTATCTGGGATCTTGCCTTGGTGCACTTATTTACTGATGTAAGCTTGCAATTTTACCCCACCTGACTTGATTTTGTTTGGCTAGCACTTTCACAACAGCAACACTGTAATCCAAACAGATTTCAGAGCAGATGGTCAGCAGACCACTAGTGCAGACTGGCACCAATGAATCACAGGCAGCTGGCAGATGTATTAGACGTTGGCCTAGGCTTGACCTGGTCACTCTCACCTTGTGGCTCATCCTCACACTCTCTAGCAGTGTGGCAGTGCATTGACTTCTGAGGGCCCAGATTGAAGAGCTCCCTAGCTCTACCCAGTGGGTGCTATCTTAGTCGAGGGTACCAGGTACCCAGAAACTAGCTTCTGACCACACTCTTCCATTGGTCACAGCAAACAGGGCGGACCAGGTTAGTTTCTACCTCTAGTATCAGCAGTTCTGTCTTGGATGGCACTGCAGTCCTTTTGCAGCTCGTAGCAGGATTCATTATTAATCACAATTGTTTGGATTGAGCCCTAGAAGCTTTGAATAGGATCAACCAGTCAAGTCTGACACCAAGGCTGCCTAGGCCCTCAGCTCTCCTCCTCAGCACTCCTTTCTGCTCCATGTCTGACTGCTACTGACTGAAAGCCTCCCTTGATGTTAGGAAGGTTACATCACAGCTTACAGACAGTCCAATACCAGGTTAGCTGACATACCTATCAGCCACTTTTCTGTCTCCCTCAGTGGTGGAAAAAGATGCGAAGCACTCTGCTACTTTGTTCCCAGAATGTCTTGAATTTCTTGCAGTAACCTACAGATTCCAGCTGGCTAAGCACCAGGTTCAAAGGTTGTCAAGATGGCAATGTCCATCTGTTTATATTTTCACAATACCTGCTGCTGCTTGCCCACAATTTATCCAGCTGGATGCTGCATTATTTTACTTTTACAAGGTAGCCAGTTGCATTTGTAATCCAGTTAGCAGCAATGATGTCAGCATCAATCCATTCAGTCTTTTTCTGGTGCGGGTACACCCCTTTCATCAGTAGCATAGAAACATAGAATCTGACGGCAGATAAAGACCACTTGGCCACCCTAGTTTGCCCATTTTGCCTACCTACTGTAACACCATAGATTCTACTTGATCTCCAGCTTGGAGCATGGAGCAAGAAGCATTGAAAACTCCAAATCTGCTTCACCTGCCCTCCAACACCACTCCATTTGGAGGCTGCAGGCACCACAGGTGGACCCACCATAAGCCTCTGACAGCTCAGCAGGTAAGCTCCACCTTTGGGGAGGGGGAGTTACATACATTTCATATATAACATCCGGGTTCCCCTGGGATTACTAGAACCCCTTGTAATGTAGTTTAGGTAGGATTTGGGCAGCACAAGGGTAAAATACCCGTAGGGCTCCTTTAAGACCATCTGGTCAGCTCTGCTGGGCAGAGAGTTCTAAAATGGAATGTAGAACTCTTGCTGCAGCATAATCCCCAGCTAGACAGCTGAAGTGAAGTTTGGCTCAGTAGTCAGTTGTTGAGTTTGGAGTTCAAGTAGTTCAGTAGGTGCCCTACCAGTGGGCAACTCGATCACCAGAGGGGAGACCCCTCTCTTTCCTTTCTTGCCCTAGTTCATGAGCACGATGGTCAGGATGCCAGGACATGGCAGCTGCCATATTCTGTTATGCCCCGAGTGGGTGAAATCCTTCAGAAGTGCTTTTGGGACTAGTAACAGTGAGTAGTTGTTGGGGCAATCTTCACATCTGTAAAGATTTCAATTAAAAGTGCTGGCCAGAACTGTTAGGCTCAATCCAAGCCCTCCAGTCATGGACATTGTAATGTGTTGGAATCAGTCACTTCAGGACTGTAAAAGCAGGTCAGCCCTTCAGCTTAGGGGCACCTGGTAGTCTCAGAACAGTGTCTTGAAGTGTTACTGTGGGATAGCTTCAGTGGAGTAGGACTCTCAGAGCTTTGAGATATAAAGTGTTTTCTCAGAACTAACGTGGGACCGCTTAAAGCCATTTAGTGCCTTCAGGTTCCTTGATCTTGAAGTTATTGCAGATGTTGCCTGGCCTTTGACTGGAGCCAAGCTGAGAGTGTGGCAGTCCAGTGTCAGAGGGGCATCCTGATCACAAAATGTTTGGGGAGTTAGGTGCTATCCTCCCGCTGGAAGTTATTTGGGAAGTTAGGCGTTCCCCTCCTCCTGGTTCAGAACTATATGCCAGCGGGTTAACTTTTCTTTTAAGTAGGATCTAATTGCCTACAGTGTTCTCTGAAATAAGTGGGATCTAATTGCCTGAAGTGCTCTCTGGAATAAGTGGGATCTAATTGCATGAAGTGTTCTCTGAAATAAGTGCTATCTAATTGCCTATGGTGTTCTCTGAAATAAGTGGGATCTAATTGCCTACGGTGATCTCTGGAATAAGTGGGATCTAATTACCTGCAGTGTTCTCTGGAATAAGTGGGATCTAATTGCCTGTGGTGTTCTCTGGATAAGTGGGATCTAATTGCCTGCAGAAATAAGTGGGATCTAATTGCCTGCAGTGTTCTCTGAAATAAGTGGGATCTAATTGCCTGCAGTGTTCTCTGAAATACAGTAAGTGGGATTTAATTGTCTATAGTGTTTTCTGAAATCATAGAATCTTGCTGGCAGAAAAAGACCATTCGGACCACCGAGTCTGCCCGAGATAGCCTCCCCACGTCCCGTTTACCTCCCTCCCTCCCTTCTGCCCTCTCTCCCCTCCTCTTCTTAGTCTCATGTAGTTATCCCATGCTCTTTTGAAATGTCTCCTCATGTTCCCCTTAAATCTGCCCCACTCCAGCTTAACTGCATGCCCTCTGGTGGTTTTGTTTTCACTCAGTCTGAAGATCCTATCTCCCTTAACCTTATTTATTCCCTTCATGTACTTGAAGGTTTACACCATGTCCCCCCTCTCCTGTCTCATTTCCAGTGAATAAAGACCGAGCTCTTCCAGGCTCTCCCCATATGGTGTCCCCTGCATCCCCTGGATCAACTTGGTCACCCTTCTCTGTACCCTTTCCAGCCTATCCTTGTCCCCCTGCAAATGGGGCCTCCAGAATTGAACTCAATACTCCAGTTGTGGTCTGACCAATGTTTTATACAGTGGCATGATCACCTCCCTCCTCCTACTAGTGAAGCCTCTTCCAGTGCATGGCTACACTCGTGTTGCTTTCCCAGTTGCTCGTTCACACTGACTCCTAGCCTTTAATGTGTCCATGATCAAAATCCCCAGGTCCTTTTCTTGTTCTATGACCTGCAATGCCCCCCCCAGGCAGTAACTGGCTCTTGAGTTATTCCATCCTATGTGCATTATTTTGCACTTTTTTGCATTGAATTGCAATTGCCACTTCTCTGCCCACTCCTCTAGCCTGGCTAGATTCTGCCTCATCCTCCCTCCCCTCCAGAGCATCCACCCAGATATATATCTTCATGTCATCCACGAACAAACACGCCTTCCCATTCAGACCCTCTGCTAAGTCCTTCACATACACATTAAATAGTATGGGCCCCAACACCAACCGGCACCCAGCTTCTCACCCCTAGTTCCTTGGAGTGCTTCCCATTCACCACCACACTCTGGGTCCTCCCACCCAGTAAATTCTTCATCCACTTTGTTAGCCTAGCTCCCACACCCAGACTGTTCAACTTGCTTACCAACCTTCTATGTGGGATGGAGTCGAACCCCTTCCTGAAATCCAGATAGGCCACATCCACCCCCCCCCCGATCGTATACCTCCATAACCTTCTCAAAGAATTTGATCAGGTTGGTATGACAAGGCCTGCCATCTGTGAACCCATGTTGGTTGTCATCAATCAGACCCTCCTCCTCTAAGTACCCTACCAGTGTCTCCTGTATGAGAGTTTCCATCAGCTTGCCTGCAACCGAGGTGAGACTGACTGGGTGGTAGTTGCCAGGCTCATCCTTTCTCCCTCCCTTGTATAGCAGTACCACTTCTGCCTTTTTCCAGTCTCCCTGGACCCTCACTGATTCCAGGGATAGATTATACAGCATAGCCAGAGGTCCTGCCAGATCCACCCTTAGCACCCGACACACCCTCGGGTGTACCCAGTCAGGTCCCATAGCCTTGTCCATTTTTATTTTTCCCCATTTCCTCCAACACCCTCTCCACTGAAGGGACTTGTGTCTGCCTCCTTGCCCTCTCTCTCTCTCTCCTTTTTACTCAGTACAGGCCCTTTAACTTCCTTCTCTGTCGTGAAAATGGATGCAAAGTATTCATTTAGGAGGGTTGCCTTCTCCTCGTCTCCTACAACTATTTTATCCCCCTCCCCTTCAAGTCTTGGACTCCCCTGCCTATTTTTCTCCTTATCGTTCACATACCTATGAAATCTTTTGTGACCCCTTTTCACCTCCCTAGCTATCTTCTCCTCCGCCTCTTGCCTTCACCTTCCTAATTGTTCTTCCCGCTTCCCTGAGCTCCTCCTTATAGACCCCCCTTTCTGCTATCCCCTATAACCTTTTGTAGGCCTTAAAGGTCTTTCTCTTCTCCTTGACAGCCTCCCCAACCCCTGCCATGAACCACAGTGGTTTTCTTCCCCTTTTACGTTTGCTGATTTTCCAGATGCATTGCTCCATGGCCTTGAGAATTCTGCCCTTAATTACTTCCCACAGCTGCTCTACCTCCTCCAGCTCTTGGATCCCTGCAAGCTCCCTCCTTAATATGCCCCTCATTTTCTCGAAATTTGTCCTCCTGACATTAAGTACACTGGTGGTTGACCTGCCCAGTTCTGCCCCTGCCTGTATAGAGAACATGACCATCCGGTGATCACTGTCCCCCAAGTTTTCCCCAATCTCAACCTCCCCTACTCTGTCCCCATTTGTTAAAACATCATCTAGTGTAGCCTCCCCTAGTAGGTTCTTTAACTAGCTGGCTAAGGCATGCATCCTGCAAGGATTCCAATAAGCCCCTGCTCTTTTCTGTTGCAGCCAATGGAATTTGCCAGTCTACATCGGGTAGGTTCAGGTCCCCCACCACTAGGATTTCCTGTCTCCTGGCCTTTTCCTGTATATCCCTTGCCAATTCCTGATCCACTTCCTCACTCTGATGAGGTGGTCTGTATACCACCCCTATCCTTATTGCCCCCCCTTACTCCCCAATGTAACCCAAAGGAAATAAGTGGGATCTAACTGCCTACTGTGTTCTGAAATGTTGGCGACTCTACAGTGCCCAGTCCAGTGCCCAGAAGAGGGGATGTATGTTTGACATGTTTGTACTGGTAGAAATTTCTTCAGCCTGTGGATTTCTGTGTACATTGCCTGCACCTGCAAAAGCCCTTGTGGCACCAACACATTTCTGACTGGCATTTGTTGGAATAAAGCCATACTGCATAACTCTATGTCTTTCGTGGACATTCCATCTATGTGTGACCCAAGTGACTTGTTAGGGCCTCCTCAGAAATGTATGACCTACCATTGCCAAGGTATTCTCCCCTGGAACTCGGGTAAAATAGAAATGTTATTTTGCATACCCCCGACCTCCTAGATAGCAAGCCAGCTGTTATCCTAATGCCAGGGGTAATACTGTGCTGATTGTTGCCCAAGCTGGAGTGGGGTTACACATATTTTAACAGTTAAGTGAAAAAGGTGAAATTAGATAAAGAAGTGGGTTGGTGACATGCAAGATGACAATGAGGTGTCTGATCAAAGGAGGAAGATGGAGAATACCAGTGTTTTACAGAAAAATAAATAAATTCAAAAGCACTGAAAGCAGTCTCGACTGTTTTTTTTTTTTAACCAAAATTTAACAGTGAGAATGGCCCATGGGGAGACCAGGGGTATGGAGAGAACAGACAAACAAAAAAAAGGAAGAGAAAGGTTGAAGAGCAAACCAACAGTTCATACAGGCAGTGCAAGTCAGGGATCTTAAAGGGTTGAACTGAAAGCAGGCAGGGACTGGTTTGAATCCCCACTTGGCCACTGCTAACTTGTGTTTTTTGTTGTTGGGGGTCCCAGAAAAGGGATGAAACATCTAGACAGTTACAATCTCCTACCCCCACCCCTTAGGTTTAAAAAGTTAACCATGAAGGAAGTAGAGAAAGAGCTAAGGCTCCTCAAAAGCAACAAGGCAGTGGGTATTGATGGTGTAGAACCCACAGTCCTTAGCATGGGAGCAGATATACTAGCTGTCCCATTGACATGCTTGTATAACTGGAGCCTAAGTAGGGGGATTTTTCCAGATACATGGAAAATAGGGAAAGTAGTTCCAGTCTTTAAAGGAGATGAGACAACTGAATCGTTGAATTATAGGCCAATAGTTCTGTTACCTATCATGTCCAAGGTTCTGGTGAGACTTGTTGATAGGCAGATATGTCAATATCTTGAGGGATATGGACTATTGTCAGCTGCTCAATATGGGTTTAGGGCTTGGAGGTCCATGAGTACCGCCCTCATTGATTTTAACAACTTAAAGGGGCACTGTCAGCTTTACCCCTCCGTTTTTCTCTACATTCCATCAGTGTGCATCTTGTCACCCTCCTATGAAACAATTACTCTAGAATGCCCCTCTATGTCTGAAAATTCAGACTTTTTACCTGTTTTGCTGTTTTTTTACATCAGATGTTTATTGTCCAGGACGAACTGAAATCCCACACCTACCGGAAGCATAGAGAGCTCAGGAATGTGCATCTGCCACGAACGCTGTTCCGAACTGCATATTTTTTTTACAAGCATGGTTTAAAAACATGCTCTGCCAGTCTGTCACATTAATCCAAAGTGTTCTTGGGGTTACTGAAAAGAAACCGAGCACTGGAAGTTCTGCAAATAATATTTGAAAGTCGTGGCCGAAATTCCGCACATGTGCAAGAGTAACACACTCTTGTACATGTGCGGAATCTTTGGCAAGGCTTCTCTTGCGCATGCGCGGGATTTCAACCCGAATTTCAAATGACATTTGCAGAACTTCAAGTACTCCGTTTCTTTTCGGTAACCCCAAGAACACTTTGGATTAATGTGACAGACTGGCAGAGCATGTTTTTAAACCATGCTTGTGAAAAATATGCAGTTCGGAACAGCGCTCGTGGCAGATGCGCATTCCTGAGCTCTCAAGGCTTCCGGTAGGTGTTGGATTTCAGCTCAACCGGACAATAAACATCTGATGTAAAAAAACAGCAAAACAGGTAAAAAGTCTGAATTTTCAGACATAGAGGGGTATTCTACAGTAATCGTTTCATAGGAGGGTGACAAGAAGCACACTGGTGGGATGTAGAAAAAAACAGAGCGGTAAAGTTGACAGTATCCCTTTAATAACTACCGCCATGAATTGGGGGGGGGGTAGGATGGGGCTGGTATTCATGGACCTCAGTAAAGCCTTTGACCAGGCTGACCACCAGGCAATGTTAGGGAGACCATTTGAGATTGGAGTACATTTAAAACCATTACATTGGTTCCAATCCTATTTGTCCAATAGATGACACTGTGCTGTGAATGGTAATTGTTTGACTCAGATGAAACAAATAATTTGAGGTGTACCACAGGGATCCATCCTGGGTCCACTGCTGTTTAACATCTGTGTGAATGAACTGAGTATGGAAGTTAAAAACAGCGGGGCGCTTCTGTAGGCGGATGACACCGTGCTGGTGGCGTCAGCAGGCAGTCACTCTGTGCTGGAACAAAAATTACAGGAAGACCTAAGGAGTATAGAAATATGGTTTGAAAAGTCCAGTCTTCTGTTAAATGAGAAAAACACAAAACGTCTATACTTTCAAACAGGTTATAAAAAGTCTCTGGACAATACATTGGATGTGAGATTTAGCAATGGACTCAGGATGGAAAATGTTCCAAGTTACAAATATTTGGGAGTAACTGTGGACACCAAATTAAACTTAGAGATCATGTAAATAAAACTTAAAAAAACAAACAGAAATTGGGGGCTCTTAGGAGAGTGGCTAATTGCTTACTCAAAGAAACCATAACAAAAATTGTAAATCATATGATATTACCAGTAATGTAGTATGGAGTAGCAATTTACAGGAATGCCAACAAAACTGATTTAAAGAAACTTACCCAACTTTATTATACATTGGTTAAATTCATTACTAAGAGTAAGCATGGAACACACCATTATAACCTATTTGACTACATAAATTGGTTGCATCCCAAAGAAGAAAGACGTTACATTTGCAGACTGCTTGGCCTACCTCCTCTATATTACTTACTATCTCATACCATCTTTCCTTGACTGTTATTTCCTTACTCTATTCTACCCTCCTATTTCTATCTACCCTACTCCTACTCTTCCTCTAAATTCCTCCACTCGATAACTATAGTATTACTGATATTGTTGCTTTTCTTCCTCATTCCAAAGTTTGGGGGGTTTTTGCAATGTTTTATTTCAATTTTGAAATGCTATTTGTCTTTCTTTCCTGCATAGTTCTGAGACACTATATTTATATTTTGCATGTGTTATTTGTTCCTTGATTGGTTGTACAATTTTCAGTGACAATTTCTAAAGCTGTATGTAATTTTATCTTACGTTTTGTTTCTGTACCCTCCCAGGTCGTGCCTGAAAATAATCGTTGTTATGGGTAGCACACCTACCCGGTAAACAAAAACTAAATAAATAAATAAACTGGTGTCAAACAAATTTACCCACAGAAAAACAGGTAGAAGAGTTATATTTTAAATACTCAAATGGTAGATAAGGGACATTACTTGAGATCTAATAATCTAAATATCCCAGTAGGGAGAACATACAATAGATATGGAGAGGCTGTGTTACAGATGTCAATGGCAAAATCATGGAACATATTGCCAAATGAAATAAAAGGTATCACTTCCCACCAGAAATTTCAAAAAGCATTAAGGAAGTACTTGCATCATGCCTGTGAATATTTTCTGTGATATGAAACTGAAGTATTTGAAAGTACAATTGTTTGTAAATGTCTTTTTAAATGTTTTGTACAGGAAATTGTTGAAAATAGGGTTTCTTCCCCAAACAATTTATTTAGCCTGTATAAAAATAAAATTAATTCATTCATTCATTCAGGTGTGGGGACATAGGGATAGTGTTGCTTGGCTCATCCTCCCGGGTCATGCCTGAAAATAGTCATTGCTATGGGTAGTGCACCTACCTGGTAAACAAAAACTAAATAAAAATAAAAACATAGAAACATAGAATTTGACAGCAGATAAGGACCGCTTGGCCCACCTAGTCTGCCCATTTTCCTACCTGATGGATAAGCTGCAGATCCTAGTTAACTAACAGCCAACTTCCTCCTACCCCCCCCACTAGAACTGCCTTATGACTGTCCCATGCATTCTTGAATTCCCCTACTGTTCTTGACTCCACGACCTCCTCAGGAAGGTTGTTCCATGCATCCACAGCCCTCTTCATGAAAAAATACTTCCTCACATTACCTCTGAGCTGTTCCCCCTCTATCTTCAAATTGTGCCCCCTTGTTCTTGCACATCTCTTTTTTCTGAAAGATACTACCTTCTTGGACTTTGTTAATTCCCTTGAGGTACTTGAAAGTTTTTATCATGTCCCCCCTCTCCCTCCTTTCCTCGAGGGTATACATATTAAGCTCCTTTAGTCTCTCTTCGTATGGCATCTGGGTCAAGTCAGATATTATTGGATAGCATCACTTTAGCCGGATTTCGGATGCCTTTAGATGGTATAGATACTGACCACAGATCTGACCTCCTCAGATGCCTGTGGATCCAACCAAAATCTGATGGATCTGACGAGCACAGCCAGTTCTGGCCTGATGGTGCATACCTGGATCTGCAATCGGGTTCACAACAATCTGATTCTAGATCTGAAATCTCACTTTGGTCAGATTATTGTCAGATCTGGAGGCAGATATTAGCACTATCCAATGGAGGGTCGTCAGATCCATGAAAGCACTATCCGAGCACCGCTGCATAGGGAACATATGCCTCATAGCAGTGGGATTCAACCCAATGATCTCCTGGCTCTCAGTTATGCACTCCAATTATTAGAACTGCACTAAATGTGAAAGTCATTCTTCCCAACAGAAGTTGTTTTTTCAGCACTGGATCAAATTCTGTGTTATCTTTTCATCTATATAGGCCTTTCAGTAATCACAGTGAACATTTCTGATTTACAGTGTAGCAGTAAGCCATTTTAGAACTGTATGACGTAGTTTATGCACCGTTTTAGAACTATATGCTGTCGTTTATGGCCCTCTCAACCAGACAGTTATTCAGTACAACACTGATGCATTATGTCAACAATAGAAGAGCAGAGCAAGCAGGCATACAGTACCTCATAGAGTTGTAATATGGTCTTTACCAGTAGCATGTAAATCTGAAACACCCAGTGGGATAACCTTAAAGCATGTCTCGCTAGAGAAACAACAGAATTTGAACCAGTGATAATTAAAAACAGCTTCTACAGGGGAAACGACTGACAGATTTAATGCCGTTCTCATTTAACACAAGAGGCTGGTTTGTTTCTGATCTGTTTTAGTTTTGGCCAGTATTGTCCAACCCCCAGCCCTGGTGTGCAGCACACTGGGTACACAGAGTGTGGGATTTGCAGTACTTTTAAGGCGTCTCAAGTTCCAGTTCAAACTGTCTGTGAATCCAACTTCTGATGGGCTAGTTATAAATAAAAAGCAAGTAGAATCTGGACAACACTGACAACGTAATGTGGCATCTCACTTGGGTTGTCTTGTGCAAATCAGTTTTAACAAACAGAAAACTGCTGTGTCCTCATTTGGGGTTGGGGGTGCTTGTACAGTAGCTCCTTTCCTCTACACACCAAAGTGAAGCTGCAACCTGCAAAGAGTTAGAAAATGCATGTTGAGGATTTATCTGATGAAGAGCGGGTAATTTCTAAGGCAGTTGCCCTGGTGGAGCTAGCAGCTGCTTTCTCACACTTCACCCAGGAGCTATTGAAACAAAGCATGGTATAGACGCTGCACAGAGTGGACAGGAAGATTAGAAAGTGTGATACACTTACATGTGGGCAACCCAACTTCAGAATTGCACTCAGGTACCTAGAGTCAGATGGTCAGGATTGGAAAGACTGCTACCACTGGTAGCGAATTCCAAACCAGGTAGCATTGGTGCCCCAGCCCAGCACTGTGTCAGTCCTTGTAGTGGGAAGGGGAGCCTGCTCCCTTGACAGGGGTAGGGTTCTGCTGCCAACACTAGGGTGCACAAATTGAGCAGAGGTTATGCTCCTTAAAGAAAGTGATGCAGTTCAGAAGAAAGAAAATCCTACCATAGTAAGAACTGTGGCAAGTACTCATGCAGCCCCCAACCCATAGATCTCCAGGCCCAACCAGATGTGTTCCTGGAGGGGGGATTGGGACCCCCCCACCCTATCATACTGTTAATCCATGGAGGAATAAGGCTGAGAGCTAATTTATTTATTTGTGTAACCCCCAAGGGCGCTATCCTGCAGGCTATTACCCCTGCCTGCTTTAGCTGTAACAGGGTGAGGGGCCCAGATCCGTTGGCGGGTGCCTCCACCCAAAGGTCCAGGTTGGAACAGTCGAGGTTGACTTGGTCACAGCCCTCTGGGTAGCTGCAACGCCCCTCTCTTCCCACTAGTGGCCCACACAGTTCAGTTACAGTGCCCTTACCATAGACACTTACCCCCCAGCTCGATCCACTCAGCTCACTCCAGGAACCTCCTGAAAATGAGTACAATTACACAATTTTCACAGTGCAGTATTTCACCATTAATACACACAAACCAGCCAGCGTGCTTTTGCAAAACAAGCACTCTGATTTGTTTATGGAAGATAACAAGGACGGGGGAATCAGGGTGATTGGCTTACCACTACAACCTATGAGTATCTACCTGGGCTCTGTGCACAGGCCTAACCTATAAGGTGCTGTCCATGGGTACCCAAGCCCTAAAGACTAGTTCCTTGATGCAGCTGGTTGGGGCCCTGACACAACGAGCGTTTAATTTCTATGAAGATTAGATGGAGCCAGCAGGCTCAGTTAATGCAGTCAGAAAAACAACCGGAAGATCTTGCCTCTAATAGCAACCTGTGACAGGGAGCTACCCTGCTTTAGTACTCACAACTCCAGAAAAGAACTGCTCTCACATCACTCGCAGGGCTGAGCCTGCACTCCAGACACTTCTCCACACACTTATATGGAAAACAACAGAAGGGTACCATACCAGGCAGCTGCTCCCAGGGCCCGACCGAACACACCATTACTCGGGATCCTCGCTGCAGCTTTACCTTCCTGACAGACCGAGCGCGATTCAGCAGATTCTCCAGTCCTCTACAGGTTGAGCCTGGTAGGTAGCTGGTGCTTGTGCACAGCCTCCTCTGACTGTTTCCCCACGGATTTAGTCCGTGGATCGCCAGCTATTCAAACGGCCGCCTCAGGCCTTTCACGCGCTTCCTGCACGAACACTCAATGGTGCAGAAGCCCAGAGCTCCTTCCTCATCCACAGCCACAATGCCTCTGCCCCTTGACAGCTTGGGACCATCCTTTCTACTCGGGCGCCACCCGATCCTATTGGCTGACTACAGATGCCAATCACTTAGTCCTGCTTTCAGTGGTGCGAAAAAGTTGTCATGGTCTAGCCTTCACTTCCTACAATTACTGGCTCTGTCTCCATTGGTCCATCGGCTCCCGAGAGAGCCCTCATTCCGGTTGGTGACCAGTTACTCCATTTGGGGCACCCCCTACTCCTATTGGACTCTTTAGAACATCCTGGTCCAATATGGAGGGACACAGCACACACAGTCTCAGCTGCAACAGAAACAGGTTAAACAACTTTAATTCCCTCAATATGCTAGCTAGTCATGGCCAAACAGTTACATCATTTAAAAGGGCTCCCTCTGCGCATATAGTGACTGCCAAAAGGGGACTAATTTCACCACAGCTCAGGTGGGATTCGAAGAGGGACACACCAGTCCCCCCCATATCAGCCCACTGGAGCCTGCGAGCAGGCAGCTCTTAAAGAAACAATACGGGAGGCTTTAGAAGCACTCACAATACCCACATTTAGATGGCGCTAAGCCAAACACCAGTTAGGCAGGGAGCATTTAGGCAAGCTCCGGGAAGGCTTTCAAGAACCCCCTACTTATATGGGGGTTACATTTGTTAAGAAGGGGGGCACACTGATCCCAGGGACCATTTTCAGGCATGACCAGGGCCATAAAGATGGCATAAACAAGGGTGATAAAAAGTACATAAATGACAAGATATAATAGATAGATGCAATACAGTTAAAGATACAAATATTGGCTTCAGTACAGGTGAAATAAACAGTGGGTTGTAAGGGAGCATTCAGGTGATAAATAGAACAATGTAAACTATATACAGAGTCTTTATAGCAGCACAATATCTCTGGTACCAGAAGAACAGTTGGTTTGCCTGGAAAAAAAATCAAGGGTACAAGGACTTAGTGCTGGGGGGGCAGAGTGCGGCAGAGAGCGAGGCCTTATATTGTGACTTGAATAGGGAGTATGATTCTAGAGCCCACAAGGGAGGTGGTAGGCTGTTCCAGTGACTCAGGGCGGTCACGAAGAAGGCTTTTTGGCCCATAAATGTTGCAACTTGGGGGGACTCCAGGAGAAGGCTGTAGGAGGACCGGAGGCCATGGGGACAAGGCTTAGGCTTGAGTAGGTAGATGGGGACACTGCTCTTTTTCTTGGATGGTTTTGTCAGTAAGGCAGCCTAAGGGATATTCATGGCAGGCCTGTGGGGAGAGCCAGTCAAGGGGTTGTTGGAGAGAGCAGTGATGCGAGGAGTAAGAGGCCAACAAAGCAACCTGCAGATGTTGCTGTACCATTCGTTGAGTCTGGACAGGCAGTAAGATGAAGTCTGCATGTGTACAGGGTGGCAGTAGTCCAAAAGAGGGAGCAAGGTGCTTTGGGCAATAGCAAGCCTACCTTTTTTATGCTGGCTTGCGCGCACACGCAAGCAACATCTTATAGTAGCACATTTCAGAGGTGTGTCAGTGTTGTGGCGAATGCAGGGGATGCTTTAGTGGGTGTGTCCCTCTGCTGCCAATCAGTGAGCATGCTGGCGATGACAGCAGCTTCAAAGAGAGCCAAGAAGTTGAAACTAATCTGCCGCTGCAATCACAGACAGCTTTGTCACTGCAGCAGCGTCTCCCCCCCCCCACAATCTGGTCAGCTCCTGCCGCATTCCAAGGACTCTGTCCCTGGGCCTTGCTCTACAAGAGCAACTTGTTTGTTCACTGTTCCTTTCCTGGTGAAACATTTAAATAAATAAATCAGCCCCTGTGCGCCTTTCCACATTGGTGGCTCCTGCCACCTGCCGCCTGCCACAAACTCCCTGGAAAGCCAATATCAGGGTGCCCAATCCCTGAGTTGGCATGTATTCCACACACACACACACACACACACACACACACATTGTGGTACACTGGGAGCCCACCCCAGGGTGCTCAGATAATTTTTTAATATATTTATTTTTCCGACACTGGGATGCCCACTCCTGGTGTTGGTTGCCCCCCAACCCCCAAGCTCACTGTCTTTGCCGACAGGGGTGCCAAATCCCCGTTAGCATCATGTTTCCTCTCCCCCCAAGCTCACTTTCTTTGCTGATGGGGGTGCCCAATCCCATTGAGTATCATACCCCAAAAAATGCATCTGACACACTGGGAGCCCACCCAGTGTGTCCAAAAGTTTTTTTTGTTTTTTTCTTGAACTTGTACATTTAGAAAACCATTCCCTGCCTTTTTTTTATTCTGCAAAAAAAATTAAAAAATAAAATGGTCCTCCGTAGTCTACCCACTGCCCCTCCCCCATTCCCACCCTCCTATTGAGTACCCACCTCCCCACACTCCCCATTACCCCATACTCACCTCCGGATGTTGAGAACAGCGATCTTCTGCAGAGCGGGACATTTCTGCACTCTTTAAAGCTGACCGGCAAACTGAAGTATCAAAGGTAAGCGCATATAATGGCTGTCAAAGGGAGTTTCAACTTATATTGATATCTCAGCCAGTTTTAGGAATTTTGGCCCCAAATTTTCAACATGGAGAGCTTGGGACCCCACCTCATGAACATGTCACTGTCATTTTGTTACTCTGTCCCAAAAGGTGATTTCGCAGTCGCAGTGTGGAATCACCTTTCTGGACTGATTAACAAAATGACAGTGCCACTGGTTATGAGGTGGGTCCCAAAAAGCCTATAGTTGCAATATGAAACATTCAAAATACCGCATGAAAAAGCGCTAGTAGCTTCAACGCACGCTAGTAACGTCACCAATTTTTAATATTTTCACTCCAGATGTTCAACATTGCCATTTTTTCACACCTCCTCATGAACAATATAGCTGTCACTGTTCACACCCTGCCTGAAACATGTTTTTGCACCTGTTGTGCAGAATTTATTTATTTAGATTTTGTTGACCGGGTAAGGTGCACTAGCCATAGAAATGATTATTTTCAGGCACGACCCAGGAGAAATACAGGAAATAAAACATTTTTACAAAAGACAATACAGGATCATATAGACAGTAAGTGCATACAAATGTATCGATACAGTGTAAGAAATGACAAAACAATATGATACACAGTAGAAACAACTGATTTAGCAAGAAAAAATGTAGCAATAGTAAAAATAAAGGAGAGCGGCGCAGCAAAAGTCTTAAGCAACATTGTGGCAGAAAACATAAGTCAGCTTAAGTTATGTGAGTGTGTCAACTGGTAGTCAAGAGGGAATGAGCAAAGAAAGGAGGGGTAATCGATGTAGGGGGAGGTGTAAGGGGATGAGAGGAAGAAAAGGGGGTGAGGTAAGGGCTTTAAGTTAAAAGTTGTATAGAAACAGGCTAGGAGACAGGCTAGTGCTGAGAGTAGTTGGTTGAGGGAAGGAGCAGTGAGAGAGGCTGTGGGTTGGGGAAAATATAGTGACGTGAAAGTGACGTGCTAGGGGGTTTGAAATGGGGGCAAGAGCAAGAGATAGCAAGATGATCATGGAGCAAGTATTTGAAAGAGGCATGGGAAGATGCTTGACGAATAGTTAGAGGTAGGGAGCTCCACTTTTTTGGTGCATGGCAGGAGAAGGCACTAGCACCTTTGGAAGAGCGGTGTCTAGGGATTACGACATGGGCATTGGCAGCAGAGCGTACTTGGTAGCTGGGCGTCTGGTTAAGGAAAAGTTCTGCCAGGGGTTTAAGTGTTTGATTTCGGATGATATTGTCTATGGTGGAGTACAGTGCATAGTCACAGGAGGCTGCCGGAGAAAGCCATCCTAGCTCAGAATAGAAGAGACAGTGGTGTTTTAGTCGATTTGAGGAAGATGCATACCTACAGATGTTGCTGTATGTTACTTCCCACTTCTGAAAGCTTGTCTTACATGATGAGGCATATGCTGCCACCCCATACATGAGTGATGGTAGTAGTAGTATGCCACGGGCTATGGCAAGCCTAGCTGATGGAGTGAGTACATAGTTGGAGTGGTAGGCCATGCCGAGTTTCATATTAGTCAGTTTGCACATCTGCTGGATATGTAGATCAAAGGTGAGAGTAGGATCAAGCGTGTCGCTGTGGAAAATCAACTAATGGGACAGATTAACAAAATCACAGTGCTACTGTTCATGAGCTAAACAACTGCCATGAGCTTCTGAAGAAGGACTGGTTGGTCCGAAAGCTAGAGCACTTTGTTCTTGTTGTTACATCTATGTTGGTCCATTAAAAGGTATCAAATCATTTGCTTCTGGATCTACTGTTCATGAGGAGAGGTCCCAAAATGTCCATGTTGAAAATTTGGTGAAAACATTCCAACAATTGATTGCGTTACAGGCGTGTGTTGCGCAGTTTCTACACACGTTCGTAACTTCACCTATTTTTCATATTTTCACTCCAGATTTTCAACATTGCCATTTTGTACACTTCCTCATGAACAGTACAGCTGTCATTTTTCACATCCTGCCCAAAATGTATTTTCACACCTGTAGCACCGAATCGCGCAGTCGCTGTGTGAAATCACCTTTTGGGACTGAGTAACGAAATGATAGTGCCACTGTTCATGAGAGAGATGGTCCCAAAAAGCCCACATTGAAAATTTGGAGTGAAAATACCAACAAACACCAGGGGTGTTAGGGTTTCCAACTGTAACACCCCACCTTGTAGAGATTGACAGGCATCAGGGGTGTGACTTGGGTTAGTTGGCCGTAATGCTCACAGCATTCCACCCCCACCCTGCAGCCACTGACAGGCATCGAGGTGTGCCTTGGGATCTTTGTCCCTAACGTTTACCCCATTCTCCTATACTGCACCCATCTCAGCTTATTTTCTTATGGGATGGGGTGAGCTTGAGTGCCGAAGACCCCAAGGCACACCACAACATCTGTTGCTGTCTGCAGGGTAGAGTGAAGTGGAATGGCTTAAGCGTTATGTCCGATGACCCAAAGGCACACCCTCAATGCCTTTCAGTCTCTGTGGGAGGGGGGTGGTGTTAGTTCAATATTTCACTGCCATTCCTAGTATGCATCTCTCTAACTCCTGCCCTACCAATGCCAATGCCAGCAAGCCAACATTAGGCATTGACAAATGCTTGTTTTTATTATTATTATTTGGCAACCAGGTAAGGCCCACTAGGCACAATTGCCTGTTTTCAGGGGAGACATAGGAGCACTGGTGAGGATAAGTGACTAACTCAGAGTCACACACTATGCAAGTGGAGGTTGCGGGACTGTGACCCAGGTCTGCTGGATGTACCAAGCTCATTCACGGTTCATTACTCTAACCTCTAGGCTATACTGCCTACCCCATAGAAACATAGAATTTGATGACAGATAAGGACTGTTTGGCCCACCTAGTCTGCCCATTTCCCTACCTAACAGATAAGCTGCAGATCTTAGTTAACCAACAGCCTACTTCCTCCTACCCCCCAGTAGAATTGCCTTGTGTCTGTCCCATGTATTCTTGAATTCCCCCACTGTTTTTGACTCTACAATCTCCTCAGGAAGGCTGTTCCATGCATCTACAACCCTCTCTGTGAAGAAATACTCCCTACCTCTGAGCCATCCCCCCATATTCAAATTGTGCCCCCTTGTTCTTGCACATCTCTTTTTCTGAAAAATGCTACGCTCTTGGACTTTGTTGATTCCCTTGAGGTATTTGAAAGTTTCTATCATGTCCTCCCTCTCCCTCCATTCCTCGAGGCTATACATCTTAAGCTCCTTTAGTCTTTCTTCATATGTCTTCTGGTGCACACCCTGCACCATTTTAGTTGCCCTCTTCTGGACAGCCTCCACCCTGTCTATGTCTTTGTGGAGATGGGGTCTCCAGAACTGTACACAGTACTCCAGATGTGGTCTTACCAACTGTCTGTACAGAGGGCCAACTACCTCCTATTTTCTACTGGTGATGCCTCTCCCTATGAATCCCAGTATCCCCCAGCCCTCCTTACTGCTTTCTCACATTGCTGGCCCACCTTTAGGTCATCTGATATGACTGCCCCCAGGTCCCTTTCCATTTTTGTTGTTGTCAGTATCTCACCCCCCATTGTGTACTCTTCCCCTGGGTTTTTGTTTCCCAGGTGCATTACTTTGTACTTCCTTGCGTTGAATCTGCCATACATTTGACCATTCCTCCAACCTTGCCAAGTCCCTTTTCATCCTTTCCACCCCACCTTGCGTATCAACCCTGTTGCAGATCTTTGTATCATCTGCAAAGAGACATACTTTCCCTTCCAATACCTCTGCAATGTCACTTATAAAGACATTAAAAAGGATTGGCCCCAGTACTGAACCCTGCGGTACCCCACTAGTAACCCCCCTTTCTTCACAGCAGACTCCATTTACTATTACCCACTGTGTCCTGTTGTCCAGCCAGTGTTTTACCCAAGCTACCACCCTGGGACCCACTCCCAGGCTGGCTAATTTGTTTATTAATCTTTTGTGTGAGACTGTTTACAAATGCCTTGCTAAAGTCTAGGTAGGTCATGTCCAGAGCCCCTCCCTGGTCTACTACTTTGGTCATAAAGTCAAAGAAATCAATTAGATTTGTCTGACATGACCTTCCCACTGTGAATCCATGCTGCCTTGGGTCCTGTGCCCCACTGGCCTCTAGATACTCGACAATTCTTTCCTTCAGAGTGATTCCATCATTTTCCCTACCACTGAGGTCAAACTGACAGGTCTATAGTTTCCTGCCTCTGTCTTGCTCCCACTTTTGTGAAGGGGAATCACATCTGCCCTCCTCCAGTCCTCAGGTACCACACCATCCTCCCATGATTTATTAAAAAGGGTAGTCAGTGGTGTCACTAGTTCTTCCCTTAGTTCTTTTAGAATTCTGGGGTGAATCCCATCAGGCCCGATTGCGTTATCCACCTTCAGTTTTAAGAGTTCTTTCAGAACCCTTTCTTCTGTGAAAGGACTAATATCAACCCCCCTATCCAGAGTGCTTCTATTGACTAGATTAGGTATTTCCCCCTGCTTCTCCACTGTGAATACTGAGCAGAAGTATTCGTTCCATATCCCTGATTTTTCACTGTCGCTCTCTGCCTAGCCACCTTCCCTCTTTATTCCTCTCTAGCTTCTGGAGTTATAAGGTCCATCAGCTGGAAACCAACCCCCAGTTTCTGGTTCACATGTCAAATCATGAGTTCAACATGGGCTAAGAAGGTCAAGAAATGATACAGGGAGACTCTCAGGTATTTGTAGACAGTCACCTGCTCAAGGGAAGTGCCTTCGGGTGACAGGCTGTGTAGGAGGTTAGTGTTGGCTGTTCACCTGGCTAGTCTGGGTTTTGACCAAAACAGCTGGTCAATAGGGAAAGGGAACATTGTTTAACCAGGAGTAGCACACTAAGCCAAAGCTTGTTTCCAGATGCGACTGGGAGCACAAGGAAGTTAAGTGACTTGCTCAGAATCACACAATATGCACCTAGGCAGCCATGGGATTCAAACCCAGGTCTGCAGATTTGCAGCTCAGAGCCTTAACCCACTGCACTATGCTGCCCCCAATAATAGGGGCTAAGAGGTTGCAGTCCTGATAGCAGACCAAGGCAGGGACTGAAGACAACAACTGATTACATTTTTTTCTTGTTTACAGCAGGGAGCAAATGAGAGGGACTTGATCCAGGTCACATGTGAGTTGTTAGCTGTGGTGGCAATCAAACCTGCAACCTTTCATTCTGCAGTTCTGTGCTCTAACCACTGAGCCGCACTCACCTTCTGACATGTTTGGCAATGTGCTCTTCTAAAACCTGGCAGAATTGGGACAGACATAACAACACAGATACAGATTTCAAGAAGAACTGCAAGAACAGCTGAGACCTGTGGTTTATACAAAGCAGTTTGGTTATATTAAAATTTGGTCTGTTGAGCAACTCCTGGAAACCCACATTGTGGTTGGCTAGGTGACTTGGTGAAGTACATCAGTGAAATGCTCTTCTACTGGAATGAGAGGGCCTGAAACCCAGCATTTCTCTCACCCATGACTGCATATGTAGTGAAGGCAGTCACTAACTGCCCCCATGAATGAAAGGTGTAGCTGTATGGCCCCATCATTGGGGGAAAGGGGACTCAGACTGTGATAGACCCCACTGAAAGTCGGCTTCACCCCCATACACCTATGTAACCCCTAGATGGCGCTATCCCAGGGGCTACTACCCCTGCCTGATTTGCCACTAACAGGTTGAGGGGCCTGGATCCAATGGCGGGTGCCTCCACCCAGAGGTCAGGGTTTGCAATAGTTAAACTTACTTGGTCACAGCCCTCTGGGACACTGCAACCCCCCTTTCTTCCCACTAGTGGCCCACACAATATATCAGAATTACCTTCACAGTATACACTTACCCCAGGGCTGGTTCAGGCACTGGGACCTCCTGTAAATAAGATACAGTGCAACAATCACAGTACAATACTTTAACATAGACAAATACCTCAGGCAGTATAACTTTGCTGAAACAAGCAGCTCGGATTTATTTAGGGGAATATAATAAGGACAGGGGAAAATCAGGTTAATCAGCTTATCACTTTACTCATCTACCTATGGCTCTGTGCACAGGCCTATCCCTACCAGTTACTGTCCCTGGGTACCCAAGTCCTAGTGGCTAGTCCAAACCGTGGCAGTGGTAGGGCCCTCTTCCACAGAGAAAAGAAAATTAGTTTAAACAGTCAGCAGTACAGTGATTCCATTTGGATTCAATGTGGCAATTCAACAGGGAGCGACCCTGAATTAGTACTCACGACCTCCAAACAAGATAGGGTCCTTCAATGTCAGCAGGGCTACTCTTGAGCTCCACGAGACTCCTCACACATTTATATGGCAAACTGCAACAGGCAAAAGTCCTTTAATGGCAGCAGGATTCACTTGAGCTAACCAAGCCTCCTCACACATTTATATGGTGAACAGTAACAGGCAAAAGTCCTTTAATGGCAGCAGGATTCACTCGAGGTACACAAGCCTCTTCACACATTTATATGGTAAAACAGAAAGTACTATACCAGGCAGGCTGCTTCTCTATCCTGATCGCAATTACTGCACAATACCCGGAAGAACACACAGCAGATTCAGTTCCTGACAGACCGAGTGCAATTCAGCAATTTCTCCAGTCTTCTACAGGGTGAGCCTGGTTTCTACTCTTCAGATATCCTTTGATTCTCTTCACAGGACGGATTCAGTCCTAACAAGCAGTTACACAAGCTGCAGACGGAACTCTGGGCCTTACACGTTTCCCGACTAAAACTGCACACTGAAAAGCACAGGGCTCCTTCCTTCTTCACTGCCAGAGCTCAGCTGAAACTCCAACAGACAAAACCGGGCACTTCCTTTGAGTTCCTCTCAGTTCTTGACTGGATTGGCTGTCACTCACAATAGACTGCTCCTGTTGGTCCAAAAGGCGCCAAGTCTAAACTACATCTCCCAGAGTCACTGCCCATACAATCCTCTTGTGGCTGGCTCAGATTATGAGTCCAAGTTCTGATTTGTCCAAGGCACCATTTTAGAGCTAGCTTACCCCACACTGATTGGTCCAGTTCAGCAGTTCAAAACCAGAATGGGGAACTAGGCAGACACAGTTCTGACTGCAAAGAAAGCAGGTTAGACAAACTGTAATTTCATTATTACTCTAAATGGTTTCTGGCAAACAGTTACATCTTTCAGATAGGTTCCTTTGCACTCCTAGTGACTGCAAAATGGAGTGAATTGGCAGCAGCTCGAGTGGTACTCAATCAAAGAAACACACAGTCCCCCATACAAACTAATTATGTCTGCAAGCAGACAGCTCCTAAAGAGACAGTACCAGAGGTTCTAAAAACACTCACTGATAAATGGCTTAAACGCCAAACACCATTCAGGCTTGGAGCATTCAAGCAAGCTCCTGGAAGTCTTTTGGGAACCCCCATTTGCAGGGGGATTACACCTAGTTAATGCTGAAATCCAGAATATGCAGCTCTGGGCCATTTCAGGGCTGCTAAGACTTGAATCCATGACCCTTGCTTGGGGGGAGGGGTGTCCAGGGGTGCAGGTCCTGGTGTATGACACACTGAGGCAAGAATAACTAGGCTCACAGCTCCTGTGTCTTCTACTGCAATTTTGTTATTAATTCAGTTATTAATACAGAATTCATCTGAAGTTAACGTGATCAGAGAACGCAGCATAACTCACCGAGGAAACACCAGAGCTATCAGAACAGCTGGGTAGGTTGTAGAAACACCATCCTGAGATACGTATAAATCAGGCTGGCAAACTGGGGAAAAAACTTACATACCAGTAGTAGGATTCAGGTAGAAGGAAAGGAAGGGGAGTGGAACTGTACTGAGTGTTGCCCTGCTTTAACATGCTAGACTATTGGTGTACTATTTCCTTTGAAAATTAAACAGTTCTCTGCCAGTTCATTCCAGAGACAGATAAGAGAGAAAATATCTGACAGAACCACCATAGGAGAGGTTACTGAAGTAATTAACATGAGGACCTGTTTAAGGTGATGTACTGCAGGAACACAACAATGGGAGCATGACGTGTGTGTGTGTGTGTGTGTGTGTGTGTGTGTATATGTGTGTGTGTGTGTGTGTGCGTGCGCGCGTTTGTTCTCAAGTACAAATCATGTTTAAATGCTTACTTTCTCCAGTCCTGACAGTGGCCCTGGTCCACATCACAAAACAGTTCAGTGGGCTAGTTCATCAATAACTGCACTGGGGGAAGACCGTAGGACACGTCTCGACCATGAGACAGAATGAGGGGTCCTTCTATGTCATGGTAACTGAGTGTGTTGGTGAAGAACTGTCGGAGTGATTTCTGGCCAGCCCATCACCACAGCGGTAGAGCTACCACTTGCGATGCCGATGACCTTGGCTTGCTTCCCTAGCCTGGCTTGTCCGAGGGGCAGTGCAGGGCAAGGTGGGGGGGATTGGGCATCCCAGAGGACACTCTCCTCTGGGGAGGGACGATGGCCAGCCCTGGCACTCTGCTACAACTTGGTGACCATAGGTGTTAATGTACCTGGAGCGGCTCAAAGGGATGAAGGGAGGCAGTATAGCACAGTGGTGTAAGGCTCTGAGCTGCAAATCTGGTGACATCCAGCAGACCAGACCTGGGTTTGAATCCCACAGCTTCCACTTACTTACTGTGTGACCCTGAGCAAGTCACTTAACTTCCCTGTGCTCCCAGGTCACACCTGTAAAAAAGCTTTCAGCTTAGTGTGCTAATCCTGGTTAAAAAAAAAAAAAAGGGAGACTGATGATGAGGCACTCAGGACGCTCAGCATATCCGGGCTTAAGCACACCCTCATGTTGGCACTTGGGGGGGAAAATGTGAAAAATGCCAGAAAGGTTGAATGAAGGTTCAACCCCCTGCAGGCTCCACACCAGTGACATGGCCTGTCCCTGAGAACCAGATCCTGGTCACGGTGGGTGAGAGGGGAGACCTGCTGACTGCACCATAGAGGGTAAAGCTGTGGGGATTTTTTTGTGATTTTCCTCCATGCCTGAGATGCAGGCATCCTGGGGAAGCCAAGGTGTGTGCCCATGCAAAGCATGCATGATGCCCCAGCTTCCAGCCTTGTGACTCTTCCTCCCAGGCACCCTCAGCTGCACTTCCTCCTGTGGTCACCCAGGTAGCAGCTTTGCCTCATGGGCAATGACCCTCCCTCCCACAAGGAGGACAGCCACTATTGGGATGCTCAATACTCCTCCCCCAGTGGTCCCCCAGTAGCCCAGGCTTGTTCCCGAACCCGGGCCGCCAGCATACAAGTAGCAGTGTTAATGTTGCTCTGACAGGCTGGCCCAATGATTAAACTAGCACTGTGACTGCTAGAACCCTAGCTAGCATCCCACAGGGTCTTATGCACCTTAGGACCAAAACCCCCATTCCACATCATTTTAACTTCCATGCATGAAAAATTAATTGTCACATAATTTACTTTTTTCCATTCTGAAAGTAAAATAATCTAGCCACTGATATTTGGAATTCAATTCCTAAAATGGAGTTCACTGAAGCTAGTCCTCAACTCACCCATCCTTAGGATGCCTCCCCCTCCTTCTCGGCTTTGTGGCTGATAAAGTGATCCGCAATAACAGGACTGGCTGGGTAGAAGCGGGAGAACAGGTACATGGAACCCCCTTTGTTTCTGATTACACAACAGAACTCCTCCCCTCCCCCAAGGAAGAATCTTTCCCTTGGCTAAACAAGCCCCAGGTGTCCTTAATGGGCATATCAATTAGGTCTGTTCCAGGAATGCTTTGCTTAACAGAACAAACTGTGTCCAGGTGAAAGGAAGGACACATTCTGATTAAAGACAAACATTTTCTCTTAAAGGTACACTGTCAGCTTTTTTACTGCATTTTTTGACACATCATAAAAAAGGTGCATGCAGTCTTCTATGAGACTAAGAAAAGCAATTTATGGTCTCTTTTCGCAATACATTATAAATGTAATGTAGTTTTTATAGTCATTTGAATTCTAGTCATCCCGACCCAATTCCCAGGCACTACAGCCTCCAGTGCGTTCACATAACAACATGGCATAGGAGTGCCGTCAAATTCATGCATGGAGGGCATAGGACAATTTTATACAATATTAGCCAAGTGTACTTTCTGGAACTAGGCAGTGAGCTAATACTGAACAAGTAAGTCCCTGTTGAAACTGAGCACTGTAAGGCGGTTTAATTAGTAACTGAAATTAAAAACCATGACTCCAAAGTCATGGCTTTCAAATTCAGTTGCTCATTAAACCACTGTACAGCACTCAGTTTCAACAGGGACTTACTTTTTCGGTATCAGCTCACCGCCTAGTTCCTGAAAGTATACTTGCTAATTAATGTAACTCCTAGGCGGCGCTATACCTAGAGTTACTACACCTGCCTTGTGGGCCCATACAAGTTTGATGGGCCTGGGTTCCCAAGATTACTTTAAAACTGGTTCTTATAGAACTTACATTGACATGGTGCCTCCACCCAGAGTTTAGCTTTAAGTGGGCTGATATTTACCCTGGTACAACCCCCTGGGATGCTGTACCACTCACAGTAACCATTTGCCACCCCAACACATGACCTGATAAACATTCCCCCACATTTCAATACCTGGTACCCTTTAGAGACTTGATCCTAATATAAATGCTCAAACCATAGAGATTCTGCAAAACAACAACAACAATTGATTTACGGGGGAGGGGGTTAGGGCTTAGGAACAGGGGAAAAGAGGAGTAGCGGTTATGCATTATCATTATTTACAATATTTACACTGAATTGGCAGTTTTGATTTGTGCTGGTGAAAGCCCTCTTGCTGGGTAGATATGCTGCTTTTGCAAATCAAAATGCAATCACACATTTTGCCAACTTTAAGATGGCCAGAGCCCTGGCTTTCTGACTAACTGCATAACATCAGATGACACACAAAGATTACTCTGCCCACACTGGTACCAGTCCCCACATTAGGCAGGGGGCCATGCAATTCCCACCTCAAATCTGGGTACCCCGTTACCAAAGTCCCTTTAGCGTGCAGGCCTGATGGACAGTGCAGCTGTACGTTGGCCAGCTAAATTCAGAAAGATCTGAAGCTTGAAACTTGAAGGCATTAAGTACTTAAACTATATACAGGCTTTTGAAAGTATGCCGTGGGGGGGTCACCAAAATGTGTGACAAGATGTGTGACAAATGATCAAAATGTGTGACATATCATCAAACATGGCACTGCAAGCTCAGAACACTGTGGCTATCAGTGCACCAGTGTTCATAATGTTTGCTGATAATTGAGCACAATAGATCATTACGAATTTCTGATTTAAAACCTCTGTGTGGAATATCACTACCTTGATGTGGGACAAAGGATTTCTGAGAGTTAAAATGAGTGACATACCTCGTAATGTGTGACAGTTGAGAGGTATGGGGGGGGCTGCATTTTGCAAGCTGAACACGTCAGGGTAACCAGTCAGTTACATTTGTTTCTAATCCAGTTCTCCTGTCCTGAACATTCAGCACATTGGTGATTCCTGGTACATTCAGCACATTTATAATCGAAACACATTAAATACATTTACTGTATAATGCTGTAAATTCCTCAACCAGGGGCCAGCATGGCCACCCTGGTCCTTTTCTACTTGAATACATAGAAACATAGAAGTTGACGGCAGATAAGGACCGCAAGACCCATCCAGTCTGCCTATTTCTTTTTCTACCTTATAAATGTGCCATCAGCTTTTGCTCTGTCAATGGTCTATCTATTCATACTCATCTGTATTTCTCCCTTATGCCTATCCCATGCCTGTTTGAAGCCCTGCACTGTATTCATATCCACCACTTCCTGAGGTAGGCCATTCCATGCATCTACCACCCTTTCTGTGAAAGGGACTTCCTCACATTACCTCTTAATCGGCCTCCCTCTAATCTCATGCTGTGTCCTCTTGTTCTGCTATTTTTCTTGTATTGAAACATGTTAGACTCTTTCACCTTGTTAAAGTCCTTAAAGTGTTTGAATGTTTCAATCATATCACCTCTCTCCCTCCTTTGCTCTATGGTATACATATTGCGCTCCGTTAATCTGTCCTCATATGTTTTCTGATGCAGTTTCTCCACCATTTTGGTTGCCCTTCTCTGGACTACCTCAATTTGGTTAATGTCCTTGTGAAGGTGTGGCTTCCAGTACTGCACGCAGTACTCCAGATGGGGCCTAACCAGTGTCTTGTAAAGAGGGATTATTACCTCCCTCTTCCGACTTGTGGTACCCCCACTAATACACCCTAACATCCCCCTAGCCTTACCTACTGCTTTGGTGGTCTGCTTGGATGATTTCAGGGCATCGGTGATGATGATGCCCAAGTCTCTTTCTTCCCTTGTGACTGCCAGCAACTCCCCTCCCAGCCTATAGGTGGCTTCAGGGTTTCTCTTCCCTATGTGTATGATCTTGCACTTCTTTGCATTAAACCCCAGTTGCCACTCTTCCGACCATTTTGCTAGTTTATCCAGATCTCTTCTCATTCTGCCCACCCCATCTGGAACATCTACTCTGTCGCAGATCTTGGTGTCATCTGCAAACATGGAAACCTTACCCTCCAGTCCATCTGCAATGTCACTGATGAAGATAATTAAGAGGACTGGCCCCAGGACTGATCCCTTAGGTACCCCACTTGTGACTTGCATCTCTTCTGACTGTATACCGTTTACCACCAATCTCTGTTTTCTGCCCGTCAACCAGTCTGCCACCCAGTTGACCAACTTCTGACCCACCCCAAGCCTACCCAGCTTATTAATCAATCTTCTATGTGGAACAGTATCAAAAGCTTTGCTGAAATCAAGGTAGGCAGCATCAACTGCTCCCCCTTGGTCCACCACTCTGGTTGCCCAGTCAAAGAAATCTATGAGATTAGTCTTACAGGACCTTCCTTTTGTAAACCCATGCTGTCTTGGATCCTGTGCTCCTATGGATTCCAGGTGTCGCACTATCTTTTCCTTAAGAAGTGAGTTCATAGTCTTGCCCACTACTGAAGTAAGACTGACTGGTCTGTAGTTCCCTGCCTCCCTCCTGCTACCACTCTTGTGGAGCGGGATCACATGACCCCTTCTCCAGTCTTCTGGGACCTCTCCTGTGCTCAGAGACTCACTAAATAGTTCTGATAATGGCTCTGCTAGTTCTACCCTTAGCTCCTTTAGTACCCTGGGATGTATGCCATCAGGTCCCACTGCCTTGTCCACCCTGAGCTTATCAAGCTCTTGTAGGACCCTTTCTTTTGTGAAGGGACTAGTGCTCACCTCCCTCCCCCCTGTGTCCATGGTGCTGAGCTGTGGGCCCTGCCCTACCTTCTCTTCAGTAAATACTGAGCAGAAGCATCTATTTAGGATAGATTCTATTTAGGATAGATTCTTTTACGTGGTCCTCTCCTCACATGCCCCTTTATCTCTTCTGATCTTAGCAATACCCCCTCTGGACTTTCTCCTTTCACTAATGTATCTATAGAAAGTCTTGTCACCTTCTTTTACTGTTTGTGCTAGTGTTTCTCGGTTTGGGCCTTTGCCTGCCCTACTGCCTTCCCTGCTTCCCTTAGGGAAGTTTGGTATGCCTTCCTAGCTTCATCCTGCTGTGTTCCCATATATTTCTTGAAGGCCAGCCTTTTGGCTCTGACCTTTTCTGCTGCTGTTTTTAAGAACCAAAGTGGTTTCTTTTCTCTTTTGCATTTCTTTTTCTCTTTAACACAATGGGATGTTGCTTCCAGTATTGCATCCTTAATGCTTGCCCATTTTGCCAATTGCCTGTACCCCCTCACCTGTATTTCTTTTTGCCAGGGCTAGCTTAACTTGTACGTGGGTACTTGTTCCCTAAGCTGGTATGGCCCAGTTTCTTTACATCCATATCCAGACAAATTGCTTTATTAATATTTCTCTACTTGAACAACTTGAATATTCAAAGCAGTCATTGCCAATTCAGACTGGAGGTCTCAGTCCCACGTGGCACATGGCTGAAGTTCACAGCTTCACTGGGCATCTCGACCAATTATCAATCAAATACTGGACCTCCCAGGCAAAGGCAGGACAAGCCCCAGTTCTGAGTGCTCCTCGTTCTAGTGATGTAGGCTCCATAGCAAATAAACACATATAATCTCATTTATATTTAATCTGGGCCATACTGGGCTCCTTAAAGCATTTAGGTCCACCCCTGCTGGGCAAGGATTAAGCGCAGCAGATGCAGGGTGCAGACCTGATGAACAGTTTTAAACAGCAACAGTCTCTAGGGCATTGGCAGCCCCATTAAGTCAGTGTCAGTGGCTCAGTAGGTAGCACACTCGCCTCTGAGGCCAGGAGATCAGAGGGCTGTGGGTTCAGTTCCCACATCTGGCACTTGGGTTAATATCCCAGTACTGACACTGTAGTGTAGCATGAGAGGGGTGCTGCACTTCTGAGGCGTCGTCTTTCGGATGAGACGTTAAACCAAGGTCCCATCTTCCTGGATTGGTGGTAGTTCAGGTGGATGTTAGAGATCCCATGGCACTTATCGAAAAGAGTAGGGGCATTTTTATTAAAATCAAAACATAGTATAACAGAGAGATAAATACATAAAAGAAACAGGTAAATAAAAAACTAATACAGAAAGGTAAAGGTCTAAACACTTCAAATAGAAAAAAACTCCAAGAAAACCCCTCCCCCAAAAAACATAATATAAATAATAGGAATAAACAAATGTTACCAGCTATGAAAAATTAGGGAATACGAAATATAAGATGTAGAACAGTGAATAATGAAATCACCAAAACCCCCAATATCATTCCCAAATGTTTTGTTTGAAAACTTTCCTTTCACCATCCTTAATACAATCAATAGATGCACAATTTTATGAAACAAATCCAGAGGGGATACAGAACGCTGTTGAAATAAAAACCAACACCTAACTTGCCAAACCCAGTATAATATAAGAACAGCTATTAAATTAAATGTACTAGAGTTATACCTATCCCACGAAGCTGGAAATAAACCAAAAAACAATGCTCTGGAGTCCCATGTTTTCCACACCTGGTGCCAATATCGACGGCGCCATAAAAACCAAAATTGTTCAATAAAGGGACAGGAAAAGTAGAGATGCTCGATAGTCTCAATTGACTCAGTACAGGAATCTCGAAAACAATAACGCTCTGATAACTGTTTATGTTTATGATTCCCTCGAACATTAATTTTACCATGTACACCCAACCAAGTTATATCCCACATAATCAAAGGAATCCTAGTATCTGTAAGACGGATTCCAATCTTGGTTTTCTCTGAAGCCGAAAAATTTGGAAAGACTGGCTCTGAAAACCAGGAAGCTACCGTAGCTGTATACAAACCTTTCCTAGAAAGCTCAGTTATCATTTTAATCGTAATATTCCAATTCTTAAGCATATCAAACACCACAACCCAATCGGAAGATAAAACATATTTCCTCTTATTTTTATGTACAAAACTTGCCATAAACATTCCTGCAGAACCTCTGAAAGAGAAACCTTTACCAAAGGAACCCAAAGCTTAGACGGTTGGTGAATTAGAGGTTTTAAATTTGTAAAAAAGAAAATAGAAAAAAGAAAACAATCGGTGAATCATATTTACCCCCCATGACAATAGTCAGCAAACAAAATGTTCCTTTTAACAGGGTTTAATCGGCTGCCACAAAAACAAGAAAAAAAGATACTCATAAGTGGCACAAAATAGTGTTGAGGCACTGGAAAGATATGAGCAACATATAAAAACAAAGGCAATAAGCAAGTCCGAATCAAGAAGACCCTCTTCTTCTTCTTCCCCATTAACCATTTATTCCATTTACAAACTTTGTCTCTACCTAGGTTCAAGCGCAATTCCCAATTATATTGGGCCATATTAGGTACACAAAAAAAAATACCCAAAATTTTGTGTGGAGAGTCCACTAAACGAATACCACAAAAATGAGAACTTTCATGGGAAGGCCCTATCAAGTTAAAACAAACACTCTTTCGAAAATTTAAACAAGAACCAATAACGCATAAAAAAACTGGGAGAAACTGACATAAGAAATGTCCAACCAGTACGGTAGGGACCAAAACACATAAATCATCTGCATAACATATAATTTTTTGATTATAGAGACCTAAACTGGAAATACCTGGAAGTCCAGGAGACCTTTGAAGTAAACGGAGGATGGGGTCCAAAGCCAATACAAACAAAAGTGGGCTCAAAGGACAGCCTTGTCGAACACCCCGACGGATGTAACATGGAGACCCAATCCATCCATTCACATAAGGCCTAACATAAGCCAAGGAATAACATAAACTAATCCAGTTAACAAAAATCTGAGGAAAAACATAAGCCCGAAGTGTTAACCAGATAAATTCCTGTGACACCCCATCAAAAGCTTTTGATAAATCAAAATTAAACAAATAACCAGTTAAAACTCCCCTATGTCCTTGAGAAAATAATTCTCGTATCAGGATCAAGGCATCTCGGATGGACCTACCCGGGACAGAACAATATTGAGAAGGGGAAATCAAAAAAGGCAACAATTTTAAAATCCTATTCCCTAATAGCTTTGCAAAGATTTTGAAATCTGTATTAAGCAAAGTAATCGGTCGCCAATTACCTAAATCGGATCTATCACCCTTTTTAAACAAAAAAAGCATCAACCCCTAATACATCTGGTCAGAAAGGCGATCTTCAGATAAAAAAGCATTAAAGATAGCCAATAACTGGTTAGGTATAAGTTCCCAGAGAGATTTATACATTTCTGAAGATAACCCATCAGAACCAGGTGCCACCATATCTTTTAAAGTAGTGATGACCGCCTTCACTTCTGCTAGGGAAAAAGGGGCCAAAACAGCTTGCTGCTGAGCCATAGTCAAAGTAGGTACATCTGAGGCCTGTAACAATAAATACATTTCATCTGATTCCAATACCGGTGATTCAAAAGACTGTTTCACAAAAGTTTCAACAAAATTCAAAAGATTTGACTTCCCTTTAACTGGGCAACCTTGGAGATCAATAAGCTGAAACATCTGCCTATCCAAACCCTTCGACTTACTAGTTTCATAAGGATTAAATTGACTCTGCTTTCCAGAAGTCCAAAATCGCTGTTCAAAATCTAAGGATTTCTGTCTGTCATACTATAATTTTGTCAAGGCCGATTTAACAGACCGAATACGGGCTCCATAATCTGACCTGGGCAGATAGGCCGTAGAAAACAATTCATACAACTCATCCCGAAGAAGCCTAGTTTGTTGGTGTCTACTATCAGCCAAAACTCTAGAACGGGATCTAAAATAAGCGACGAGGCACCCCTTAGTATCCACCCACCAATCAATTAAAGAATCATTAAGAAAACCACAGATTTTCTATCGGAGAGAAGGTCCAAAAGGCCGGTATAAAACACCTGATCTAACAATAAAGTTGCATTTGCTCTCCAAACCCCGGGTCCATGGACAGTTACCCCCTCCAAATGGATTTGTAGCCCCAACAGATTATGATCAGAAGTTTCAAATGGCAAAACTACTCCCTTATATTCACCAACATTTCTGGGGCAGAGCCAGAAATCTATCCTAGAATTTAGTTTGCCTTTGCAAAAAGTAGGCCAGGGATTTTGGGCAAATGCATCTACCAGATTTAATTCTGCAATAATAGCCTGTAGTGCATGTGTGTCACAGTACACCTTTCCTGCATGCTTAACATCCAAACTGGAATTAAAATCCCCTCCCCAAAGGACTATCCTATTAGTAAACAAATAAGGTTTAATCAACTTAAAAATCCGTACCCTAGCAGCTTTTTGTTGGGGAGCATAAATATTAATAAATCTATAGGGCAAGTCACGCCACAAAATATCCAAAATAAGGACCCTGCCAGGGATCAAATCCACTAATTTATGTAAAAGAAACCCCGAAGTAGAAAAACAAAATCCAAGACCAGAACATAGATCTTGACCGAGGGACCAATAGGAAGGACCAAACTCCCAATCCCTAGTAGCCCTATCAGTATCCATAGTAGTATAATATCTCACATCTTGTAAAAAATAAACATCATAAGGCAAAGAATGTAAAGCTGAAAACTTGGCTTTTCTTTTATATATAGACCTAATACTATTAACATTCAGACTGGCTAGATTAATAGTAGTTGACACCATAACAAAAAATAACAGAATTGGAGAAAGAAACAAAAATTGGAGAAAGAAACAAAAACAAAATCAAATTCATTTCTTTTTCCTAGTTCTAGTGGACTTTTTCTTTAAAGTAGTCCCAGGTGTCTCAGATAAAGGGAGGGGAACTAGTGAAACCTCTGACTGAGAAGAAATAGGGAGGGACCCATCTAGATCATCCCCATCCATAATATCACCCCAGCTCTGCAAAGGCTCATAGGGGTTATCTACCTGAATGGAAAATTGAGGTTGGTCTTCCACCTGTTTAGTTGAATGAAGTCGCATACCAACAAAGGAAGGGACCTCCATACCATCCTCTGACACCTGCCGCACTGCCTCCAAAAGGGGAGGAGGTGGGTTCGGTGGAGCGGGTACTGTGGAAACAGGAGGGGAAATGGACTCGGGGGAGGGGGAGTCACCACCATCTCCGACTTCCGAGAAACAGCAGGGGTACTTTCTAAAGGAGCTGAGGGACAGTCTGTCGATTCAGCCATAGAAACAGGACCCGAGCCAGGGAGGGGAGACTTGGTGGAAGAAGCAGACTTAGTAATATAAAAATCATGTTCGCCATAATCTGTAGTATTATGAGCAGCCCAGGGACAGGCAGCAAAGACATGAGTAACCTCACCACAAAGATTGCAAGTGGGAGGAACTGTACAGGCCAAAACTGAGTGACCCAGTCCACCACAGGCCGCACACTTCAGCCGATCACAGTCTGAACTGAGATGGGACAAAGAACCACATCTATAACAGGAGCGTGGCTGGCCAGGATAGAACAAAATACCACGATCCCTGCCTAAATAGAAACAATTAGGAAGATGGTGAATCCCATCTTCAGTCATTTTTAGTTGTACATTAAACTTCCACCCTCCAGTCCAAAAGCCATTATCATCAATAAGAGCATGAGGTACCCCATTAACAGTTCAACGTTTCTCCAACCAGTATACAATATCCAAAACATTTACTCCTTCATTACGAAAGAGAACAGTAATCACTTTAGCAGTGGGTCTAGTGATTGGAATGACTACAAACGGTTTCCAAATAGGGTTCGAATGGGCAGCATGATATGCAGCCCAAAATTTATCCAACAAAGTAGCTGAACGAAAAGAAACATCAAGGTTATGATCCCCTGAGGTGTGGATAAAAGCATACACCTCAGACGGTTTGATATTCAAAGAGTCAATTATAAGTTGTTTTCCCACATATTTGCGGTCCTCGGGGAGGTCTAAACCCCCTCGATAGTAAATGCAAGCCACAAAACGTTTTCTGACCGGGATATCAGTATTTTTGAATAAAGAAGCATAACTAACAGGCTTGGGGAGCACCATCTGGTATATTCTGTAGCCCTTGTTACGACAGTATCTGAAACCTGGTCAACAGTTAGAACATGACAAGACCGACCTGTGGGAAGGAGCTAGTCGCGAGGCAGGAGTCTGTGGACCAGCTTTCAATTGTACAGGGTCAGTGAGATCCGAAGAACAAGGCTCCGGCGGACAAGGCGGCAGACTAGTAGCAGGGACAGCCAAAGTGGAACGCGTAGTGCCTTCACAAACTGCTGGAAATGACGCTACACACTGGTCTGGCTCAGAGTTGGAACCCCCCGGCAGACACAACAACGCTGAAGGTTCCGGAGCCATAGACGGCTCATCCCCCGGCAAGGGGATGCTTGGGTCTGGGATCCATGAAGCAGGGGTCTTAACCCTCCCCGCTTTCTGCAGAGCTTGTTCAGGAGACCAAGTAGAAAGTCAAGCAGTAAAGGGAAAAGACTCACCATCTGAAAAGTCGGGCGACATGATGGTCGGGTCGACCATTAGTTCCTCCGAAGCTTCCTTAGTGCATTTCTTCGCCGTCCCAAGAGGCGATGGCTGGTAACCATCCGGGCGTTTCCTTTTTTTCTCGTCCTCCCCAAGCAAAAGCGCAACCGGGGCAGACAGACCAGCCTCTGAGAACACATCCATATTCGTAGAAGGCAAACCAGCCACTCCAGCTTCAACAGAATCGACACCTTCAACAGGTAAGGAAACAGGCAAACTATCCAGGACATCCAAAAATGTGGAATCAACATGAACTACATTTGCAGTAGTCAGGGAACACTCTTCCAAACCATCCATACACACAGCAGCCAGGGACATACTGAGAAGGAGTCAGTCATCCCAGGGGGTTCCCCTACTGCAAGAGTAAGGGAATTTCCCCGGTGTCCTGGCCAAATTTCCCTCCTTCACTAAAAAATACCACCAACACTTTAATCTGGTTCAAGGTCAGTTGGCATTCATCTGTATCCCCCTCCCCAGGGTCGTGCCTGAAAATAGGCAGGATTTGTCTAGTGCACTTACCCGGTCAACAAAAGCTAAATAAATAAATTAAGCATTTCTTTCTTCCTTTTACTGGGGGGTACAAGATTACTCACTCGGGCTCTTCACGGTATGGATCTCCATCATAAAGGCTCCTGAAGTCTTCAGTTCTCTCACCACTGAGGCAGGATCAGCTCTCTCACAGCTGGCTTGTCATCAAGTTGCAGGTCCACGTTTTCCCTAAGTGTGGCAGGGAGGGCTAGCATCTGGAGGGCATTCATCTGGCAACCCGCAGGCTAACAGGTTCTACTGTAGCTAAATTACTTTAACTTTACTGGCAAAGAAGTCAAAACCCCCTCCTTGGTGGAGGGACTTACACTAGATCATCAGGCCCATTGCATGGCTGTGGACCTGAGCCCCTCCCCCCCCCACCATGGGGGGCTCACGCTCGAATCTGGAATCTGCTGAAAAACACAGTCTTTTATGGGACTCTCCTGAGGCTCCCTATTGGCTGAAGCTATTGGTTGCTTTGGTTCTGATTGGAAGGAAGGCTTGTCGATCTGAAAAAATAATTATTCATTAGGCCTCCTAGATGAACGGTTGGATTGCTGTTTTGGCGCCTGAACTTAGGTCCCTGCAGTTCCCCATGAGCACTTGGTAGTTTCCCATGAGCTTTGGCAAATGTCCCACAAGTCCTGGCTTTAAAATTCTAGCTTTCCAATTGGCTGTGGCTACTCTGTAATGGCTGCTTAACACACAGTCCCTTAGGCAGAATTAATACAGTCCCTAATAATGTCCTGGTGCAGCCAGAATAATTACTGAAATTGCCCAAATGCCCCACAGTTCAGTAGCCATTGGTGTGTCCTTTAAGTCACTGCCCAGCTTTAATTATTTGCTCAGTCTGTGTTTGCCTGTTGCTGCTGCCAATATTTACTGACCCCTTATTTGCAACAGGCAGGCTGTCTTATCTGAGTCCCAATAGATATTTGGTGCAGCCAGTTTAAAGTATTTGTTTTAAACACTTTTCCCTTTTTGACATTCCCCCCAAAAGCTCACACAGAACTTACATTATTTATTTACTTCTTCAGCAGTCGCCGAAACATTGCTGTCCCAAGAGCAGAAGCACCCTCATTAATATTCATGAGGGACTGGGGCTCTGGCTTATTAATATTCATGAACACTGATCCTAATGCTTTCTGAATCTCTTTAAAAATTTTGAAAAATGGGATCTCCTGGCCCTGGGCAAGGTCACGGGATCCCACTTAACTGATGGGAATGCCAGGACTGCCAAACTCTCTCCCGCTTGACTGCAAGTAAGCGGTCAGGAAATCAAAGGCACCGCATTGCACGTGCGCGATCTCCGAGGCACTGGGGGTGCTGCTTGAAAAGTGGGAAGGCACAGCTGAAGTCTGAGCCCAAATGAGCTGAATTTACACACGGGGCTGCGGTTTGGTGCACCATGGCACAACAAGGACTGGGGGAACCAGAAAAAAAAAAATTAGCAGGCATTATTGGAGGCGCTGAGGAGAGCAGAATTGGAGCTACATGGGCTAAGGAGCACCCAAATTGGTAGGAGGGGTTATATTGTCCTAACCCATCCATGAACGAGTTTGATGGCGCACCAGCACCATGTTACTTTGCTCCAGTGGCCAGGAACTGGGCTTTAATTTCAGTTACTAATTAAATGATCTTACAGCACTTGGTTTCACCGGGGAAATTCCCCTACTCATCAGTAGGGCGACAGGCTGTCTGACTGCATGATGGCCACTTTGCCTGGAGCACCGGAGGGTGCAGATGTGTTACGGACGGGAGAGCAGGCCTCCTCTCCTGATCTGAGTTTGCCAGAGGCTGAAGAAGGTATTCTAATCACTGTTCCTACTGTTTCTGAAGAGGATATCACAGCTATCTATATCTCTGCTGAAGATTTGTGTATGGAACCTGCCTTAATTACAGAAAAAAAATTAACAGATAACCTGGATGTAATGCAGCAAGAAATTTTGCAACTGGTTCAGTTCGAGGAGGAACGCCATATGTTGGAAAAACAACATTTGACAGAGCAACTAGCCGGTTTCCATTCCGGAAAGGCTTCTGTCATTCCAAACCCTAGGCCTGTTAAATGCTCTGATGACGCAGCTGATACTGACAATGCCCCAGCAGGGCCGGGTGAGTCCGCTAAAGTTTACACTAATTCAGCGATAAATAAGGCTGGCAGTAACAACACCTCTTCTGGTGAGTGCCTAGAGCCTAGTATTTCTGTGAAAACTTTATCTTTGCCTGCAACTGATTCCCTACCTCTTGATGATAACCATGAGTCTCACTCGCACTCGAACTCACAGCTCCTCGTTCACTCAGTACAATCCACTGCACCAGCATAGATGTCGGTAATTCAACATGACGTTTCCACAGCAACTACGTGTCAGACTGGCAGTACTAGCACTATTTATAGTGAGTGCCTAGAATCTGAACCGAACAAAACCCCTCTTGCTCGCAACCCTGTCCCCGATGTACGAAGTGAGCAACACTCGCGTGGTGCTGTCCTGCAGGATATAACTTCTTCTGTGCCTTCCTCAGTATTTACTCTTTCAAAAACAGCGGGTTTTGTTTTCAAACACCCGAAAGCTGTGGACAAGGAGTCAAATATTGTTTACCAAACTCGGCCCAATGCTCAAGAGTGCACTACAGATTTCAGTTTTTCAGTTTTGGGAAAAAAACATCGGATGGGGCACTTGGCAGAAAATATCACAAAATGGGATAACGCAGGAGGGAAAGGAGATGGGCAATATAAATATTAAAATCTCTCACCCTGATTCCACCCTTTTCAATGAACCTGCTATCTCCAAAACTGATAGTGCTGTTTCACCAGATACTCAGCACACAGATGCTTGGACACCTCAAAAAGCACTCTCAGGTGCAGGATGGACATGATCAACAATGGGGATTTGAATCCCTGACCCCTCTTGGGACATTTTGCTCTCTCAAGCTTCAGCAGAATGGAAGCCTGGGGCCTCGTCTAGGCCTTTACCAAACTCTTCTTTAAACCTGACATTCAGATCACGGATTTGCCTCCTGTTCCTTCACTTATTATTGTCAAATCAAATACTGACACTACTGCTTCTTTTCCACCTTTGAAGCCCTGGCCACATTTGGATACAGTGAATCCCCCTCCCTTGGACTCAGGAAAATAACGTGGCTCTAAACCCTTACTTTCTGATCCCTTTTCTAAATCTAAACAAGAAGCAGCTCCTCGTAGGAATGCAGTTCGCATAAGATATAAGGGAGGGTTGGAGGTTAGGCCAGATAGATATTATGTGGGGAAAGTTTTACTAAAATAGTCTTCACATTTTTCTCCGAAAGGGGTCTATACATTTATTAATATCTCTGGTGAAGATAATTACGATGTAAGTTTTAGAACCTCTTATGCACTGGATTTGTTCTGGGAATGGTATGGGGAGGATAAGACATCTCCAACATGGACCCGCTTTGTTGTTATACCCCTGACTAAACCATTGATAAAATACATGACAAGTTATGTTTCGAAATGAAGGGTTTCATGTTGAAGACATCACATATTGGTTATCACAGAAATGTGAGGTACTCAGTGCACCAGAGGCTGTTCTTGACAGTGAACTGTTCTGGACTGGGGGATGGAAGTACAAAGTAAAGCTTCAAAAGGAGGATGCTGGAATAGAACATATTCCAAATTCTCTCCTTTTGGGTAGAGATCGAGGGGTCTGCTTTTATGCAGGTCAGCCTCGGGCCTGCTATAGATGTGGATCCCACACTCATCTCTCCAGTACCTGTGATAAACACTGATGTAGCAACTGCGGAGAGATAGGTCAGAGCACCATGCGATGTGCAAACCATACTCGCTCTGACCTTTGTGAGGAATATGGGCATATCTTTAGTGACTGCCCTTGGGCAGCACGAAACAAAGCAAGCTGCATAAGCCCAGAGCTACTTATCCAGCAGGCACAAGATTTGGCCACACCTGAAGTGCCCAAACCCTGTTCTCCTGATTGTACTCCTCCGGACTCCCCCAACCCCTCCCCTCCCCTCTCAGCCCCCAAGAATCTTCCTCTCCCTCCTCTCCTTCAATCACTCAAACTCTTCCTGCAGTTTCTATTGTAACTTCTGATGATCCAGCGTCACAGGACGACATTTCTCAGGCCCCGGTATGAAAGATTATTAACCCGGACATGCTTAATCCAGTTTACTATACGGACTTACCCACTTCCCCAAAGGATAGTTCTAACTTTCCTATTCCTGACACACTGCCCTGTAGGAGATCTTCCAGGTCTTCCAAATCCATTCACTCTTACCCTCCCACCTCAGTGGCAACTTAAAACTCTTATGCAACTTTGTTTACCTCTTGGGGGGACTCCGAAATGGAGGTGGGAGAGTCTGATTCACAAAAATCAGTCAATGATCCAGGTTCCCATATGGTTACAGATGGGGATTATAAGGGGAAAAGAAAGAAAAGAAGAAAAAAAACTTAGTTAATTGTTCATCAGGAAATTGTTGAATGGTTAATGGTTTGGTTTGTTCCTTAAATGTGCATAGCTTGCTGAATTATGACAAAAGAGGAGTTGTATTTCAATTTCTACATGATATGGCCATTGACATTTGTTTAATACAGGAAACCTGGATATATGCTGAAGAACAGGTTCGACAATTTCAGTGAGAATGGGTCTGGGGTCCATCATATTGGTCCTTTGGTCTGGATTCTGCTGATGGGGTTGGGATTCTTTTTCATTCCTTTAATTTTACTTTACGTAAATTATTTGATTTAGTACCTGAGAGTGCCTTGTTTTTGGATGGTCTATGGAATAATATGGACTGCAGATTTATTTCTGTTTATGCTTCACAAATAAAGGCAGAAAAGGTTAGCCTTATAAAAGCAATACAGCCATTTTTGGTTACCCATTATAAAACATTTTTGTGTGGGGATTTTAATTGTAACTTGCTCACAGGAAACAAGGAAAAAGGGGGAAGAGAAAAAAGTATACTGTGACTCTAATGCATTGACACAGATGGTTTCTACTGCCGATTTATACAATTGTCATTTACTCCATACGAAAGGTCCTAAGTTTACTTATAAGCGTAACAGTTATTCCTCTATAATAGATCATGGGCCAGATATTCAAAACTTTGCGCTGGGCAAAAATCATTTGCGCAGGGTTAGCGCGGGATTAGCGCGGGTCTGCCATATTCAAAAGGCCAAATAGCGCGGGCAAACTGCATTAGCACCAGGCAAAAGTATAATGTATGCAAGGGGCAAACTGACATGAATACAAGCGCAATGCTATATTCAGTGGCTGGCGCCGCGCTAAGTGGTTTAGCGCGACCTAGCGCGACAGTTAGCGCGGTGTAGATTACCGCCCAGAAAAAGCTGGTCTTAATCCTGGGCAAACAGCATTGCGCTACATAAATGGCTGTGCGCGGGATTTGCTGGGGTTTAGCGCGGGTCTTGGCGCGACCCTAACACATAAATATAACACATAGATAAAGCCAAACATAGTGGAAGCTTGCTGCTAACCAATGGCATCACAATGATGCCATCATCTGCCACCAGTCCCAGCCATGCCAGGCAGTAAGTGGTGACCCTGCCGCCAGTGAACAGCATGGCAGTGTAGCCATACAGCACACACCTGCTGACCACACATATCTGTGGACAACAACAGATGCCAGCACACACATGCAGCACTGTGGGCATGGAGGATGTTGAGGGGAGTGTGTATGGGTGGCCAGGCTGTGCCACAGACCAGGTGTGGCCACAAGGCTGGGACCCAGCATGCAGTGCACATGGGCCAGTATTAGGAATACCCCAACACTAGTGTGCCTTTCGGATACTATATGCCCCAGCCACATACCCACAGCTGTACAACTGCCACAACGACACAAAGCCAGATATGTACATGTCACTGTGGGCATCACATGCCACAGGTACAGCATCTGTGGGTCACACAACAGTGTAACAGTAATGTCGACTGTCAGTAAACACCTGCAGGTTGGGCCTGTCACTGTGTACAGTGCAATCAGCATCACTTGCCCTACACACCATAGGCAGTGCTACGTCCCTCACACTACTGTCTCCCTTGCTACTGTAGTGTCTGCTGTGCACTGTAGCATGCCCCTCACAGTGTGACAGTTGCATACAGCACCACCACCACCTGGGCCTATGCTGTCCTGTCCCTGGGGTACAATATGCTATGCTATGCTATGCTGTACTGTTTACCTGTAGCCTGTAGCTATCGCCATTGCACTGCCAGACTGACCTACAGATGGAGCTGCGGTTGGACCTTGTCTGCCCTGTACTTCCAGACTGACCTACAGGTGGCTCTATGGGACCCTGCAGTAACGCTAGGCAAACTGTGTGCAAATCAGGGTATAATGAGATGCTAATCCGGTTGTTTGCCCAGAGACTACCTAAGTAGCTCATTTGCATGGCACTTTTGAATATGGCACATTTTGCGGGCAAGCGTGTTTGCTCCAGGCTACTGCGCCCAACACCGTGCTAATGTGTTAGTATGCGTTAATGGTACGGGAATATTATACAGTTTTGATCACTGTTCTTTCACATCTGCTGCTTCCTGCAGCTGTACTGAGTCCATGCATTTGCTGGCACACACATTGGCCACGTAGTTCATCTGTACCTGCCCACATGTTGCTGTGTACTGTGTTGTTGTTGTGGGTTGCACTTCCTGGTTGCTTTATTCAGTGCTGTCTTATTCCAGGGCTATTTTTGCCCTGCACTCCCAGCCCAGTTTGCATGGCCTCATTACCATGCCATATTCGGAAGCTGTTTGCCCTGGGCTATTCCTTTTGAATATAGCGTGCTCTGTGGTCCGGGCTAAGTTTGCCCGCTGGGCAGTGCTAATTTTGCCCCGGGGCAAAGTTTTGAATATCTGGCCCCATATTTTTATTTCTTCAAATGTTCCTAAAGGGTCTTTATCCATTATTCCAGTCACATTTTCAAATCATTTATTACTACTTTTCTCATTGCATCATTTTGTTCGTAGATCTACTTCACACGGTAGATGGAAGCTTAATGTCTCTGTTTTAAAAGACCAAATGGTCATCAAAGAAATGATAGCCTTGCTTCGGGCAAAGTTGTCAGTTGAGTTTGTGTATTCTGATAAAGGTGAATGGTGGATGGACACTAAAACTGATATTAGGAACTGGTTTTCCAAACATGGAAAAAGAAGAGGAAATGCAGAATTTTTGCACTATTTATCCCTCAGGCAGCAGTTGCACAGATTAATTTATTTGTCAAATCTTTCTAAATATGATTATTCTTCTCAGATCTCTACTGTAAAGGAAGCTATGAAAGTTTTTGAAACCGCTAGAGCAAAATCTATTCAGTCACTTTTGATTCATAGTACTAAAACCTCCCCCATAGGTGACCCGTATGAGGCCTGCAAAAGTTTGAAAAATAAAATTTCTCTGGATTTTTTAATTGTCCCGGATGGACACAAGGTGACTTCCCTAGAAGACATAGAAGCTGAGGTTCGGCGGCATTATGAATCTTTAAATCCACATATTAATGTCTCGTCAGCTGATATAACAGATTTTTTACAGTCTGTTGTTATTCCAGACTTTCCAATAGAAATTCTAAAATTACAATCCCCTATTACCAAAGCAGAAATCACACAAGCCATTAAAGCCTTAAGGCTCCATACTGCTCCTGGCTTAGATGGCATCCCTCACTCATTTTATAAAATGTTTATTTCACAATTGGTAGAAAGCTTATTTATAACTTACCCTTATTGGTTTAACAACAACACTATACATCCTTCTTTTTCTGAAGGGCTGCTGTTTTACCTCTATAAAAAAGGAGACCCCTCTCAAATTAATAATTGGAGACCCATAGTTTTACTGAACACAGATTATAATGTGCTTGCAAATATTTAAAATACTCGCCTAAAAGCTGATGCCTCCTTTGTAATTTCCCTGGTTCAATATTATGATCTGCCAGACAGAAATATTCAACAAGCCTTACATACCATGAGAGATGTAATTTATCATTGTAATGTTTCAGGAGTTCTGGGTTGTGTGGTAACAGTAGACCAGGAGAAGGCTTTCGACAGAGTACTCCACAATTATTTATTTTTAGTATTACAGACCTGTAAAATACCATTACATTTTATAACTCAGTTACAGTTATTATATTCTTTTTTTATAGTCCAATCTTTGATAAAAGGGGTTGTTGGACAAAGTTTTAAGGTACATTGTAGAGTCCGACAAGGGTGCCCATTGAGCCCTTTGCTGTACATTTTCTCTCTTGACCCATTACTTCATTCTGTCATATCACCCCCAAAATGGACAGGGCTTATTGGGCTTGGTATCCCACATGCCTTATGCGTACAAGCCTATGCTGATGACATCTGCACTTTTTTTTTGAATCCAGAGCAGATTAATCTTTTTTTACAGGAAGCTGTAAAATATCAGAAGGTTTATAATGGCAAATTAAATATGGAAACGAGTTAAGGTCTGTTTGTTGGGCCTTGTGTACATCATGATTCCATCTGGTATGGACTTTCTATTTCCTCCACTCCTTTGGAAATACTGGGGATTGTTTTTGGTTCACACAATATACCTGAAAAGAATTGGGAATTGGTTATTATCAGAGTGAAACAAAAAGTAAACAGATGGAAACAGTGGAAATTCTCCAAATTGAAGCAGATCGCAATTTAAAAAAAATCATTCTACCACTCTTACAATGTGCAGCCTTATATACCCATTGCCTATTGCTTTAGAAACAAGAATTTATAGTTTGTGCTTTCAAATGTTGTGGGGCTCAATGTTAAACCCCATTAAAAGACACTACAACTATCTGGATATTAATATGGGAGGTCTCAACAGGATGGAACCCGTAGTATTTCTCCATGCATTTTTTTTTAAACACTTCCTTGGTATTTTGCTACACAGCACTGAAACTATTTCAAAGGCCTGGATGACAAAATCCCTAGCCATATATTTTAAATTATGGTTACAAATGGCACCTAAACTACATCCCCATCTTCAAATTCCCCCTTATTTTTCACCTGCAGCTCAGAAATTATATAAATGGGGTATCACGAAAGACTGCCTTACTACGCATACCACAAAATCATTATATAAAGTCATAATGTCCAGAAATTACCCTAGGGAACCCTGTTTTAAGAATTGTCCTTCAGTCAATAATCATTACATTTGTCACCAGTTAACGCTTACCAGGATCCCACAGAAAATGTGGGAAAACCTCTGGCTCACAGTTTATGGGAGGCTAAATTTAAGGGGCAATGCAAAACATAAGAGCATAGTAGAATGAAACTGTCCCTACATGGAATGCGTAGCACAGATGAAAACTATGGAGCATTTCTTATTGCACTGCTCTTATGTTGTCGCTTTTTGGGATATTTTTGGTGACCAAATGGCATCTGGATTGGCTTTGATTTTTGACTTACGATATTCTCGTAGTGGGAAAATATGGATCAGGTTTAGCACATTTTCATCTTGACACCTTAATTGTTTTTTTCTGTTGCCTTAGATTCTATCTATGACAAGCCCAATGTCAATGGGTATTACATCAAAAGAGGATGCCTTATGATTGAGTATACTAGTTTGCAACAAGCTTAGGACCATCTTTAAATCAGATTGTTTATTGTATTCTTTACAACAGGTGTTGAATTGGTGGAAGGGTTTCACTTATTTTATTAAGTATAAATAGAGTTTTTATTGCCTAGTTATTTTTTCTGAACTGTAATTAATTTGGTTTATGTGATGTTTTTTTTCCCCCTTTATATTTTTTTATTTTTTTCTACAACCATTTTTATTGTTTGATTTACTTTTGGCAAAATTGTTTAACTGTTTATTTTGATTGTTCCTTATGTGTTTCAATAAAAATCTCCCCTACTCTTTGGTGGGGGGGTACTGCTCACTTCCTGCCAGACAGCAATGGCGCTAGGAGAGGAGAGAGTGCCAGAGAACCGAGTGGAGGAGTCTGTCTCCCTTCCCACCCAGTGAAATGCAGAGACAAACTAAGTTATGATTTCCAAGGAGATGGTGCCTGTGAAACTAATCCAGTGTAGCCCTGGTGCCATGTATCAAGAGGGCTACTACTCCTGCCTTGTAAGCCTGACCAAGGTTGAAGGGCCTAGGTTCCCATTTAGCTGTTACTGGGGATTCTTTCCCAAGTTAAAAATAAACTAGCATGGTGTCTCCACTCAGAGCACATTTTAAGTGGGTAAGATATTTAGCAGTACAATCCCTGGGATGCTGTACCAACCCACCTCCCCATACAGTCACCACAAACACATGGAATTACCAAAACCAAAAACCCCAATTTCAACACTTTGAGTTTGTGGCTTCAGCTAATAATATGCTCACGTGTCAGATGTTTTCCAAAACCATTAAACACCATTTTCTATTTACAGGGGAGGGTTAGGAAAGGGGTAGAGTGGAGCAGAGGTTAAGCAAACATTTTTTTCATTTTAGATATTGGCATCACAGATTAGCAATTTTTTTTTTCAAAACCATCATATCCCCTTTAAATTCAAATATACTTTAATTCTTGCCGCCACCAACCCTCTATCTAGCCAAATGCTGCAGATCTCATTAGTAAACAAACCCCAACTGGTACTTGTTCCCCGGTTTCAGATACAGCCCCAAAATCTGTCCCTGGGTACCCAGCACTAGTTGCAAGCCTGTGGTGCAGCTGGTCAGCCGGCGCTGGTGCACTCCGTGTAAAATAACATTACTGTTAACTCTCTTTTGATTACTTTAGGCTGTTTACTATGCAATTGGGCACAAACTTGAGACACCTATTTACATTCCCCAAGGTGTAGGACAATCCCTGCCTTTACTCATGGTTCTGCAGACAATCTTGGGTGGCATTGGGACTGTAGGTCTGGGAGGCTGGCACAGCAGAACCTTGAAACTGAAGAAACTGGAAATGAGTTGACATGCAGCAGGCAACTTGCAGCTTGAAACACTGGCACCCTTTTTACTTGCTTGTGGTTTCTAGCAGCGTGTCCCCTTCAACCCACCAAGCAGGTCAGATGCAGAGCACAATGCAATGCTTTCCAGGTCACAAGTGAATCCAGACCCATCAGTGACCCCACAGTCTGGCCCCCCACTGGATCCAGAGTGCCCTAGCACAGAGGCACACACCCGTGGCTTCCTGTGGGCCAGTTGGCCCCACTTGATAGGGTTGGCAAGTTCCCTACCTGGCGTTAGGTTGAAGCTTGCAGTCACACTCTTCCACAGGAGCTAGAATTAATATTATCTTGGGGCAGCAATGCTATCTTTTGGAATTCAGCCTTGCTAGTGGCTGATGCTAGAAGCCCACAGACTGCAGCTTCACAGACAAATTGGCAAACTTTGTTTTTGAGGTTTTTTAAACACATCCAGCTATCTCAGACATAGTCTGTCACACTACTCTCATAGCAGCTGTAGCCCTTTTAAATCAAATCTCAGTCTCTGGACACTCACTGAGCACACTGTCTCAGTGAGACTTGGGCAAATAAAAAAATTGGGCTCATCCAAGGACCCTGAACTTCTCACTGATAGAGCATATTCCTTCCTCGACTAGTCCCTTAATTTGGACATTCGCTTCTCTCTTCAGCATGCAACTGTCGAACTAGAAGAGGACCTTCTTCTGCAGACTATTTGGTTTTACTGGCCAAGCCTCCACATGTCAGGGAGATTCCCATACCAAGCTTACCTGGTTTTACTGGCCAAGCCATTAAGAGGCAGTATAACACAGTGGTTTAAGACTCTGAGCTGCAAACCCAGAAACCTGGATTTGAATCCCACAGCCCCCACTTACATATTGTGTGATCCTGAGCAAGTCACTTAACTTCCTTGTGCTTCCAGGTTGCACCTGTAAACGAGCTTTAAGCTTAGTGTCTCTCTCCTGGTTAAAAAAAAAAGCCTCCACGTGTCAGGGAGACTCCCATAGCAAGTTTCCATAGACCTTTTTCCATAAACCTTCGACCAAAATGTCCTTCTCCATTCCTGTAATGTTAAGTCCAACTGGGTACAGACAGAACTTTTTTCTTTACTTGAACCCTTTAACCTTGTTTCTTACCACAGTGGTGTAGACAAAATTCAACCTTGCCTTGAGGCAAGGGCTCCACAGACCCCAAGAAGATCTCCATCTGCCTTGAAATTCCAGATGACCTTTTCCCTGGAAACCTTTGGACAAAAACCTTCACTGCTGTGGTGTAGCTTCCTCCCACAGCTTACTGTTGCAGGACCTTGCAGCTCCCTCTCTCAGCAGAGCTGTGAAACCAAACTCCATCAACACATTCCTCACCATGGGGAAAGGCATAACCCAGGCCCTGGGGGACAAGTGACTGGCAACCCCAGGCAGGCCCTTTCCCAGCCTTGCAGCTGCATCTTCTGCATAGGGGCTGGATCCCCCCTCCCTCTGGAGGGGCTCCCAATGAACTGACTCAGAACCAAACAGTCTCTGGATTTTGGGAGCCCTCCAGCAGCCCCCCCATTGGCTGAAATCCTTGTCCATGACAAAAATTAATGTGCAACAGGCTCCCTCGATGCCTGATTGACTGGGTAAAAGGGTGTCAAGTAGTTCCCCAGCTTTCCCCCATAAGTCCAACAAACAATCCCAGAAGTCCTTTGAAGAATCCTGGCCCTCCAACTGGCTGTAGTGTGGTTACACGGCTACAAAACTTTGCTGCCCAACAAACAGTATCCTTGCAGTTCATTCAGTGTCCCTACTTTACAGTCCTCCTGCAGCCAGCAAAAATATGTTTATTTTACACTTACCCCACCATTCTGTAGCTGCTTCTATGCCCTATCATACAATTACCCCTTTTAACATTTATATTCATTCCCCTGCCTGTCACTAGCACTGATTCCAACTGCCCCCAGGCGCTAGGCAGGCTCTGCTCATTAATATTCATACTGCCATCTTTATTAATATTCATAGTATCCCCGTTCCTGCAGTGCTCATTGGTGCTCTTCAAATAAACTTAGATACTGCTCCTTAGGCACCTCCTCTGGATCTTCACTCCCAATTTAGCAGAAAATCGGGACCAGAACCACCGAACAGGCATTCCAACGGCCACAGAAACAGCCCAAAAAGGGAGATGCGCCAATGCGCATGCACATGCACAAGCTGCCTGACCAGACCAAAGTGCAGGAACAGGTCAGCGGCTCTGCGGTTTAGCTCCTCCAGCTCCGTTTGGACCAAAAACAAATACAGGGGCTTGGAGAAGACACCAGGGGTAAGTCGGGGGACCTGGGCCAGCAGAGGGACACAACGTGTGTAACTGGAGACCAGGGCAGCCCTGGGGACAAAAGTTAAGCCCCTGAGAGGGGGTTATGGCAGGATACACATAAATGAGAAGAGAAGTTACAATCTACCGTATGTCCAACCAGTATGACAGTTTCTTTGCCTCATCCTGCAGTGGTAGCCCTATTTCCCCATATCCGTCCTGCAAGGGTGCCATGGCATTTTGTTAATTTTGTACGCGACGTCCTTTCATCCAGGATGCATCTGGAAATGAGGTGCCAGCAGCTCAGTGTGACCTACTGGCAAGTAGTGTATTTTAATTAAATAGATGTCAGCACTTTGCAGCCATGAGTGTGGCATAGGAACTGGTTTTAAAGTCCATGCAACTGTATGGCTAGCCAGTGGGGGGAGGGACATGAATGACAGGTGATACATATACACACACACACATATACACACACACCACTTTTGGCTCCCTGCCAAACCCAGCATGATAACCCCAGCCCAGACCCCAATTCCACAGGTGAACCCCCGAGTGTCCATGTTGCATCTGGTGCAGCCACTCAGAAAAGTGTGTTGCTGGGGAAATGCCCTACTTACTATTTCAATAGGTTTGTCAAACTCATTATGAAGCTAAGTCAGTCCAGGACTCCAGATTCAAGAGTAAGAAATTATGTGACATCACAGTGTTGTTCTGCTACAAGAACTCAATCTTCCATGGGTTGTCTAATGCCTTTCCTCACATCACCTGTAACCCTCATGGACCCCAAAAAATCAAACTATAAAATCAATGAAAAACTCTGAAAATGTTTTCAACATTAAGGGTATGCAGGGCACAGTTTTCATGTGTCCCAGTGGATCTGGTTGGTGCTTTGATGCTCGCCTCCATCTGACACTCGTGGCTGACAATTCAAGTTTCTGGGAAGGCACTGTCCCATCAGAGGTGCTACAGTACAGATAACACATTGAACCATGGTTCCCTTCAGCCCTCTTCTTGTGGGATGCCAGGTATGAATTAGACATCCTAAGGCAACATTCAAAAGATAGGGAGATAAAGCCAGTGTCCTGAGTAGTATTCTCGCTGCCTGTAAAGCAGGCTCTAATTAAGGATAGGTGAGGCAGCCATAAATCAGAGCTAGTTCACTCCTCCCTGATTTTAAAGGGGAACAGTCAACACAAATGGCAGCCACACTCATGTGTGGGACTGCTCCCGATGTGCACTTTGTGTGCAAAAACTATTTTGTTTACTTACTGTTTACTGTGGCATAGTAGATTGTCTCAGACTAATTTTGCTTAGTTGTAAGCTGACGTTCTTTTACTACAAATCCCAGAATCCCCTCCAGCTAACATCAGAGCGGTAGGCATCAGTGGAAGATTCTACAGTAAACAGTAAGTAAACCAGTTTTTGCACACAAAGTGCATACTGGTACCAGTGCCACACGTGAGTGTGGGGGCCCTTTTTGCTGACTGCTCCACCAGTTGTCGCTTGCACATGATGGCTGCAATGCAAGCCCACCTGCTGAGAAGGTAGTTTGCTTCAGTGGTTGGAGAGAACTATGAATCCCGAGTTCCCAGTCTCGTATCCCAACATAGCTACGGTCTCAGCATGGACTTCAGCAAGTCACATGATACCAAGCGTCCCTTAACGACCTTAGATTATTATGTTACTATGTTGGGTAAATAAACTGTAAAATTAAAAAAGAACATAACAATAACTGCAATATCAGTATCTCTGTAAAGCACTTTGTGATATGAAATGTATGAAAGGTGCCATACAAATCTATATTCTGCTGTACTTGTAACTGGGTTTGAATTGCTACAGTTAAGCAAGGCTTGGAATGGGAAGAGAGGCAAGTGATGGTGAAGACTCTGCATGGCAGTTTAGATGGGGAATTCCACTTGAATGGTGCCCTGAGGTGTGGACATGCAGTGACATCAGTCAACTGGCATGTGTACTCCCATGCACGCCCTGCAGATGTCCGCCACTTCCTCACCCCTAGTGAGTGGTCCTTGCTTGGTGTACACCCAGCTGCCTCTATGTGTCACTCAAATGTTGGGAGCCACTGACCCTCCCTCCCCAGAGGTGGAGAGCTGTCCGTAGGATGCTCATCCTACTTCCCCCTGGCTAGCCTTCTGATACTCCGGACTCGTTCCCAAACCTGGCTTGTCAGCATTGCTAATGGTAACGCTACTGCTGGGCCAGCAGGCCAGCCTAACTCATCACACAGCTCTTGGCAAAAATAAATCATTTTATGAAAATCCATAATCATGTGCAGGATCACACATTTGAACCTTGGATACAGCATGGCTGCAAAAATGTGGCTGTGAATATCCAGCACTTTGTTAAACCTCACATCCAGTTCAGATTGCAGCTGCTCAATGAGCACAGCTGCCTCATCTGGGATCTCCCTGATTTGCTCTATATGTCTTTTCATGGATGCATTCAGTATATGCACTGCTGGGATCACCTGACTCAGCGTGGCAGTGGGTGCACTTAGATCCTCTGAAATGGTCCAAGTACTCTCACCGTGGCATCAACCAGTGGCCACTCTTAGTGGCCTAGGACTCCCCCAATGTCTTACTCTATTGCCACATCATGAAGTGCATACTTCTGTTGTATCAGTTTAGACAGTATCAGGCATGATGAAGTCCATCTTTTACTGACATCCTGTATCAAGCGATATTGAAGGCACTGTTGGTTAGTCACCTTTACGGAGTGATGAAAATGAGCACAGATGGAGCGTGCTGTGGAGACAGTCTTGCTAGCCTCAATATAGTGACATAGCACAGATATGACCACTTTATTCAAGGTATGGGCAAAGCAACAAATGCTTTCAAAATTTCCATCAGCAACTGCTTTCACCATATTTTCTCCATTATCCGTGATAAAAAAAACAACATATAGATTGTTACCACCTACCCATGACTGCAGCATGTCATGAATAAATGCCAGGCTGTTCAGTGATATGTGGTCTTTCTCCTTTAGCCCAACATTTAGAAGAGCAGACCTGGAGTGACTGCCAAGTCAAGGAGCGATGAAGGGAGGGCCAGTGACCCAGGGAGAGAAGGAGGAGGAATCCACAATATGAGACACAGGCTTTTGCACACACCAGTGTACAATCAAGGAGAGATATGCATCTATGGGATCTGGATGTCTGAGGTGCAATGGAAAACTCCACCAGCAGCCCCAGAGAGTATTGTGGCAATTGCCATTCTCACACCCTCTCTTTCGAACTGTGGCTAGACTGTGCAATCCAGCCTGTCTGCAGATTCGGAGAGTGTTTTCATAGGAAAAGTGTGATGAGTTTGCTCGATTCTTTGCTGATACTGTGGCCAACATGAGGTCTGAGATCTGACTGGCTAGCTCCAGTGGGGGTGGTGGTGGTTGGTGGGAGGTTACAGTTCCTTGGTTTAACTGGTCTGACTTTGACCAGTTGGAGATTGTAGCTGTCATGCAGATTGCCCAGAGTATGCAGCCAAACTGCTGGGGTTTGGACCCAGGCCCAACCCGCCTCCTTGTGGGGTGTGCTGAAGTCATCAGCCCTGTCCTAGTAGAGATTGTCTGGTGTTCATTAGAGACAGGTGAGTTTATGGACTCCCTGAAGGAGGCGGTGGTGACACCATTCCTTAAGAAATCTTCTCTCGACCCAGACTGTCCTGCCAACTACAGGCCGGTCTCTAACCTCCCCTTTGTGGGGAAGATTATTGAGAATGCAGTCACACTGCAGCTGGAGTATCATCTTACCATTCATGATATCTATGATCCTCTCCAGTCGGGATTTCTGAAGAGGCATAGCACAGAGACTGCACTTGTTCGGGTGCTCAATGATCTCCTGATAGCGAGGGATCGGAAGAGCCATTCCATCTTGGTTCTTCTTGATCTCTCTGCTGCATTTAACACTGTGGACCATGTGGTGTTGCTAGAGCATCTGTGGTTGATCTGTGGCCTGCTGGATACAGTCCTCAGATGGTTCCAGTCTTTCCTCACCTGCAGATCTCAGAGGGTGGTGTCAGGGATTTATTTCTCCGACTCATTCTCTCTGCTGTGTGGAGTACCACAGGGCTCTATGCTGTCACCCATGTTGTTCATGGTGTGCATGCTGCAGTTGGGAGACATTGTAAGGTGGTATGGGTTGAGTTTTCACTGCTATGCAGAAGATACCCAACTTTACCTGTCCTTTGTGCCTGAGCAGGATAGTGCGGTCTCAGTGTTTAACAACTCCCTTGCCGAGATCCAAGATTGGATGAATGCCAACTGGTTGAGGTTGAATCCGGATAAGACCGAGGTTCTGGTTGTAGATCCGGGCCATCGGGTAACGGGGTTGGTGGCTGGCTCTGCCACTGGGCTTTGGCTTGGTGGTATAGCCAGCTGTTGACCTCTGAACAGGTGCGGAATCTGGGCGTTATCTTGATGATGGGCTGACGCTACATCCTCAGGTGTCGGCCATTGTCAGGTCCTCATTTTACCATCTGAGGAATATCACCCAGATTAAGCACCTTGTTTTGTCTGGCAACCTAGCTACTTTGGTCCATGGCTTTGTGACCTCCCACCTTCACTACTGTAACTCCCCATACCTAGGGCTACCGGAGGTTGATGTCCGCCTCCTGCAGCTGGTGCAGAATGTGGCAGCCTGGCTGTTGACAGGGCTGTCTCGATCTAGTCATGTCACGCCTGTGTTGTATGGAATGCACTGGCTGCCAGTTCAGTGGTGGATCACCTTTAAGGTCAGTTTGCTGACCTTTAAAGCCTTACATGAACAGGGTCTGAATTACCTGCAAGAGCTCTTGCATCCCTACTGCATCCCCAACCACTTTGCTCAGCCAATGAGGCATTGCTAGAGGTTCCCAGGGTTCAGTTGAAGACATCTGGGGCCTGGGCCTTTGCATTTGTGGCTCCCAACCTGTGGAACTCTCTACCCTATTGAATACGAGAGTGCTCGATAGTGCAGAGCTTCAAAACTGCTCTAAAAATGTACCTGTTTGACCTTGCCTTTCCTGATTACTGATTTGTGCTGAAGGACTGTTTGAATAGTTTTTATGTTATTACGTAAGATATTTATTGTGTTTTTACTGTACAAGCACTATGATCAGTGTGAATAAAGCTTTTTATAAATAAAGACAGATTGATTTGAATCTTTGGTACCACTGTACATGAAAATGTGGGACGTGATGGGAGCTGGTACCATGGCTGCAAGTGCTGCAGAAGTCTCCGAAAGCCAGAGTTTTCTACAAGTGAAAAAGGTTGCAGATCCAATGTCATTGTGACAGGGTGACCCCTGTCATAGTGGACACCCCTGGGATAAATTGAAATCCCTTCCCTAAGCAGTTTATATGTTTTATATAATGTCCAGCATGCTGATTGGCTGGTTATAAATTAAGTGCTGCAGTGCTTATAATGCTCTCTGTGCATATTAACCTAAAAACAAAACTAAAACAGCAGTCTTAATATAAGAATAACAAAAACTGGCCTGGTGGCACTGAGGGTTGAGGCGCTGGACGCCACACCTCGCGCCATGCCAGTGACCCAGGTTTGGGAACGGACCTGGGTTGCTGGGGGTCGGCTGGGGAGGGAGAGGATTGAGCATCTGAGGGACAGCTCTCCTCTCCCGGGGTGGGTAGAGGGTATTGTGCAGTTAGCGACGCTGTATGAGATGTGGAGCATCAACTGGCATCAGCACATGAGGTGCACAGATGCAATTGCACGACCGGGCTCCAGGAAACAAAGCCAGAAACCCTCTGCCTTCCAGAAAGGCAACAGTGCCCTCCAGAGCCACCACCTCCACACTTCTAAGGTCTGGCTTAATCTTCCAGCTCTCCTGATCCCCTCTGGGTGCCCTGGCCCTGCGATGGTTGCGTTCCAGGGTCGGCAGACTGGGTGGCCAGGGGGAGTGTCTGGACCCGATTTCCCGGAGAAGCAGAACTTCAGACAGGGCGGTAGAGAGGTGGTGCTGAGAAAGGGATGCTTAAGAGAGTTCTAGTAAGTGAGGCACAAAAATAAAGTCTACAAAAAAAAAAGAATAACAAAAATTGTGTCTGCTTTTTCTAGATGTTAGCAGCCCCTTCTAAGATATATTTTACAGCAGACAGCATGAGGTAATATGATCCTGCAGGAGAGTTTAGGAGAGCAGAGAATGTTCTGACCTCAGCTTTGACCTTTCAGAGGTTGTAAACAAATTCTTCAGTTCTCCAGGTGGCTGCCAAATAACTGTTCTCTATGGAGCAACAGTGGCCCCTGGTGTCTAATTTTATGTTATGTCTGCTGTTAATCAAAAGGCAGTGGAGCATTTTTCCATTTTCTAGTGAGCTTATAAAAAGCTTTACCTCAGTTCTGAGATAGAGGAGATAGGGTGGTCAGTTGAATACTGACTGAGGAATGTGAAAGACCTCCTGGTAGTGTGTGCTTTCACACTATTAGGCTGAAGAAGAAGCCTTAGAAACTGTTTAAGCTAAGCAGTTGTCTGACTTACCATTTTGCTTTCTGTATATTTTACTTGATAAAAATAAAATGACAAATACACTTGTCCACGTTTTATGCACCTGATTTGTGGTCTGCCTGAAATTGTGTTATCCTAAACCCATGCCCGGTGACAGCCATCATTTCACCTATGAGCTGTGTGATGTGTAGAGTTGTTGGGTGAGATGACTGGTGCTTAGTTCTGGACTAGAACACTTCAATTATTGGCACTGACCGTGGATGGCAGGATGTTCCATACTTGCCAGATGGTGTGCAAATAGTAGGGGACTGCTGTCTGGTGAGAGTGCTTGGGGTGCATGGAGGACTCTTTGCTGTTGACAGACGTGGAGTGGTAGCTGCAGCAGGTGCAGCTGTATTTTTTTCCAGAGGTTGAACATTCTGTGGCATTGCCAGTGCTACCAGCACCACTTCCTGCATTATCACACTGAGATAGGTCTGATAGAACCATAGGCACAGACCCTGATACTTTAAACACCTGCGGATGTGTGCCGGATTGGTGGCACTGAGTGTTGAGGCACTGGATGCCACACCTCACGATATGTTGGTGACCTGGGTTTGGGAACGAGCCTGGGTTATCAGGGGTTGGCTGGGGGGGCAGAGGGTGAGGAGTGAGAGCGAGCTGCTGCAAGGCAGCTCTCTCCTCCTGGGAGGGACTTCGGGCTCCCTGGCCATTGGCTGCCACCCAGTGAAGGACAGATGGTGGCATCGACTGGAGAGAGCTCTGGTACTAACCACAGGGAGGGGCAGAAGGGGCTGAGCTGGCATCACGAGGCATGCATATGCCTCCACGCATGCACTACCCCATGTGCTGGGGTCCTGGGAATTGGGGAGAAAAGGGGGGGGGACTATAAAGTACCAATTTAAAAAAATTCTGGGGATGTTTTACCTTTAGGTGGCTCATTAAAGAGGTGGTTGTTAAATCTGACACAGAGTCCCTCTACTGATAGGCATACTGCACAATGTGCGCACTGCCTTGCTGTTCTCTTCTTTTAGTAATGTGAAATGCAACCATACCATGCTCTTACTGCTCCTGACACCACTAATGTGGCTAGTGTCCCCAGTACCACCACCACTCTTTTGGCCTCCACTAGCCTATCTTGTTTGGACGTGCATCTGTGGGTTTTCCTCTAGCACCATTGCTGCCCCTTCACCCACTCTACCTGCCTGTTCAGGCTGGGATTGAGCTTGTTAAACAAAATACTACACGGTAGCTTGCTGAGTTTTTTTAGATGGAGGAACCAAGTCCTGCTTTCTCCTGTCACTGCAACCTTGAAAGGTTGAAGTTTTTTGGCCACCCGTCTTTCATGTTTTATGGCTTTCGAGGTACTCCCATACTCTGCCTCATTATCAAAGCTGCTTAAGTTGGCCTCCTCAGATGATGTATCAGTGGACAATTCCTTTCCTGTTGGAAAATATCATAGAATCATAGAAGCTTAGCGTCAGAAAAGGACCATACTGGCCCATCTAGTCTGCCCTTTTTTTCCCCCTACACCTCCCCTTCCCTGCCAGCCCCTGCTCTTCCTCCGATACTCAGCCCCAAATGCTTGCCCCATGCCCTTTTGAATTCTTCCACTGATTTAGCCCCCACCACTCCATCTGGTAGTCTGTTCCAGGGCTCCACCACCCTCTCCATGAAGAAACGCTATCTCACATTGCCCCTGTATCTTTTTCCTTGCAGTCTGAGGCTATGCTCTCTAGTTCTGACCTCAAACCCTCTTCTCCCACTTTATTGAGCCCCTTTACATATTTAAAAGTTTTAATCATGTCTCCCCCCTTTCCCTCCTTGTCTCCAGCGTGTACAGATCCAGCTCCTTATACCTCTGCTCGTATGACTTTCCCTGCATACCTTGCACCATCTTGGTTGCCCTTCTCTGAACCCTCTCCAATGCGTCTATATCCATGCAGATACTCAGACTCAGAAGAGTGCGCCTCCTCCTCATCTGCACTGACAAGTTTGACAGTAGAGGATACAAGTTGAGAAACAAGTTTCACATTGTGGTGGACACAGTACAGGAAACAATTGTGCAGCTGACTGGGGCCACAGTGGTAGTAGTGACCGGTGTCACTGTAGCAGTACTGGTGGTCGCCATGGTTACAGTGGCATAAGTAGTCTGGGTCACAATGGCAGGGGTGGTCGCAGTCATCCCAGCAAACCTCGGACAATATTAAAATAACCCTATACCTCATAAAAAACATCAAAGTAGAGCACACACACCTCATTGATACAACGGCACCGGTCTATTAAAGATAGATTTTATTAGCAAATGCCACCTACCCGACACGTTTCAGAAAGGATGTGTTTAGCATCCGAAACGCATCAGGTTGGTGGCATTTGCTAATAAAATCTATCTTTAATAAACCTGTGCCGTTAATATCAATAATTATCTGCTGTCATTTTATGATTATAAGTTTTAGTATGGTAGCACCACTTCCTAGTGCTAACTCCACAGCGTTTTTGACTTTGCAACCCTATACCTCATTAGTCATGCCCACCTCAGTAAGACCCCATTGTTAATACTCAGTTTAGATGCCCAAAAGGCATTTGACAGAGTTTCTTTGCTCTTTCTGAGACACGCAATTAGTGAAATTTGGCTTCCCCTAAGAATTTCATAATAATATTCAAGGTAAATACACTAACTCTGAAGTGACTGTTAAGGTTAATGGATCTCGTTCCTCACGGTCTTGTTTGTCACAGGGCACAAGACAGAGCTGCCTCCTTTCCCCATATTTGTTTCCCCTTTATGCAGAGCCTGCATCAATCGTCTCAGATCCAAGGCTACATAGTAGGGGATTGTTTGCATAAATTGGTGTACTATGCAGATGATCTCCTGCTTTATATCATTAATCCTGTGTCTTCATTAAGGACTCTGGAGCACTGTCTCCAAATTATCAATCAGGTCTCTGGGTATAAGATATAGAGGATAAACTATGGGCAGCAGTTAACAACAGCACTGTGTATGCTTTGAGAGGTTGCCACGGCAACCTGACAGACCTCGAGAGTGCAGCGCTAGAGGTCTGTGGTTACCGTGGCAACCTCAAGAACATACACAGTGCTGTTGTTAACTGCTCTCACCTTCTACTTTATTTTGTATAGTGCAGTGTGAGGCAAGTTTTTGTTACTGACCCGCATTTGGATAGCAACCCTGACATTGCAATCACTCTATTATGCTTGCAGACAACTGACTAAATGTTTTAAATTATTGTCTGATGAGATCAAGCATTCGCTGGCACCTTCTGAGTATTGAGTGCACACAATGGCATTCTATTCTGTTGTACCATCGGGGTGACATCCTCAGGCAGGTACAACACCATCATAACGTCTCCATGATGGTACAACAGCTGTGTATTTGTACTGAATTTTGCCAACAATAATGTTCTACTATGCACTATAAATCCCCATAAAACTGAAGTCCTAACAATCAACTCTGCCCCATCGGCACTCTTACAGCAATGATAGCATTATAAATGGGATCGGCCATACATTCGATATTTGGGCATCTCATTAACGCCAAACCCATTAAATGTGAGGGCCCAAAATTACAACTCCCGGTTCACCCAGGTTAAAGTGGACCTCAAAGCCTCGATACATCTCCCTATATCCCTAATAAGCAGGGTGCAATCCATCCAGATGAATGTCTTACCCCGGGTGCTCTACTTATTACAAATTAGAAAATGGGCAAAGACCATTCTCTCTTCTGATTGGCTGAGACACTTAGTTAGGTGGACATCTATCAGACAATAGATGCCCACCAAATAAAAAGCACCAGCCCAAACCTGCCCCATGTCCAGCAGAGAATCCATGTGCCCCAGGCTGCTTCCTCATTGGCTGAAGTACTGGGCATACATTTTCAAACTGCTGCCATTTTTTTCTTCAGTTACCGAGTGAGTATGTCCCCCAGTCTGTCAAGAGACCAGTTCCCTGCACTCAGAAAAACAGTTACACTACCAAAGAAAAACATAGCAACATTAAAACTAAAGTTTTTTCCCCCTACATTTTATTATTTTAGTAACTTGGACCTGATTCTCTGGCTCTGCCATTACTCCTGACCTCCAATCGCCTGCCTGCTCTCTCAAGTGCAGCTAGCCGGCAGCGTGACTCCATCTCTGGGAGGCATTTGACAAAACTCCCACTGCTGTTCTACCCTACAACAATACTTCCCTCCTGAGTGTGACCCACTTTGGAAGATCCGAAAGTCTGTCCTTTCAACAGCTAGAAACCCTTCCCAATCGTGATCAGTGCTGCTGAATTAATGCTGCAGTTGCTACATGTACAGTACACCCAGCTCTACCAAGTGCAGCTAGCTGGCAGCGTGATTCCATCTCCGCATGCATTTAACAAAAGTCCCACTCCTATGTTACCCGATTGCACCGGAAAGCCGACCAGTACTACAGAACACCAGGGAATCCCTAAAATAAATAAAAAAATACTGAGTTCACAGTTGTGGCAAACCGTTTCTCTTTTGATTTTTTTTGTTACCTCACCTTACTGATCTCATGCCGTTTTACTCTCTGTCCTACCATCATGGGTTGGGGGGGGAGTTGGTTACTGTGGTTTGGGAAAGGCAAGCACAGCAACAACAGAAATGAACCAAGTGGGCGACGGGGGTTGGGGGAACAGTTCAACAAATGAGAGACTGCAAACTATTAACTTAAAACCATGACTCCTGCTGATGAGATACAATCGGAATTGCCCTCGTTCAATTAAAAACTACTGTGTCAGTTTTCAAGCTGAAAAAAAAAATTGTTAACCCACTGGCATGCTCTACACTTACTGTTTTTACATGGAATCATGCAAAGTTAAAACAAGCACTTGTCAATGCCGAACGTTCGCTTGCAGGTATTTGCAGTGGTGTTTGGCACGTATGGTGCTTTACCCTAATGCCCTGTGCGATTGCTGGTATTTGCACAATAAATTTTCAACATGACCTTTTTGTTACCCCCATTGTGCGCTACATAGGCGGAAACACGTATTGGGCAGGATGTGAAAAATGACAGCTGCACTGCTCATAAGGAGGTGTGGTAAAATGGCAATGTTGAAAATCTGGAGTGAAAATATTGAAAATTCGCAAAGTTACGAGCGTGCATAGGAACTGCGCAATGAACACTCGTAAAACAGTCATTTTTAGGAATTTTGTCACCAAATTTTCAACACAGCCATTTTAAGACCTCTGCTCATGATCAGTGTCACTGTGATTTTCTTAATGTGTCCCATACATTGATTTCGCACACTGACTGCGCCATTGTGCGCTACATGGGCGGAAACACATTTTGAGCAGGATGTGAAAAATGACAGCTGTACTGCTCATGAGGAGGTGTGGTAAAATGCCAATGTTGAAAATCTGGAGTGGAAATATTGAAAATTCGCAAACCTATGAGCGTGCGTGGGAACTGTGCAACGCATGCTCGTAAAACAGTCATTTTTAGGAATTTTTTCACCACATTTTCAACATTGCCATTTTAAAACCTCTGCTAATGATCAGTGTCACCATGATTTTCTTAATGCGTCCCATACATTGATTTCGCACACCGACTGCGCCATTGTGCGCCATATGCATGGAAAATACATTTTGGGCAGGATATGAAAATGACAGCTGTACTGTTCATAAGGAGGTGTGGTAAAATGGCAATGTTGAAAATCTGGATGAAATATTGAAAGATGCAATTTATGAGCCTGCGTAGAAACTGCACAGCATGGCTATTAAAACAGTCATTTTTTGGAATTTTGCCAAATTTCCAACATGGGATTTGGGACCCCTTCTCATGAATGATGTCACTGTCATGGCGTTATTTGGGCCCAAGGGTGATTTCAAGTGACTGCACTAACTGCAAATCACCCTTTGGGCCTGAATAACACCATGACAGTGACATCATTCATGGAAAGGGTCAAAAACCCATGTTGAAAATTTGGTGCAAAACCAAAAAATGCCTGAGATATGCAAAAAGTTGAAAACCCCTATCTAGCCCATTTTACAGCTTACCGGCATTTCCTCAGTTCGCAGTCGGCTTTGAAGAGTGCAGACATGTTCCTGATCCACGAGATCGTCGCGCCGAGCTCTGGAGGTAAGTATGGGGTGAGGGGTGTGGGAGGTAGGGTGCGCGGTGGGTGGGTGCAGGTTGTGGGGAGGGGGAGACTGCGTGGGACCGTTTTACTTTACAGGTTTTTTTACTATTGACAATCGGGATGTTGCCATGCTGGGGTGGGCTCAGCATGGCAGAGAAGATAGTGGGGGGCCGAGGCGCGGCAGAGTTGGGCACCCCGTCGGCAAGCAATGCGGGATGTTTGCCACGCTGGGGTGGGCTCCCAGCGTGCACCAAAACTTTTGGGGGGGAGCCAGCATGATGCGGGGGGGCGGTGTGATGCGCGGGGGGTGACGTGACACGGTGCTCTGTATCACAGAGGTGGTTTTCTTTGAAGCGAAGACCACCGCTGTCATACACAGCTCCCGCAACCATTGGTGCAGGACCACCATGCCAGCTCAACTGAGTAGTGGATTGCAAGGGAGAGGCACACCTCCAAGTGTGCTACTCTCCCAAAACATTCCTTGAGCATGCGCGCAAGCAAACGTAAAAAGGACAGGAAGCTCAGAAATGTTTCTTTTAATGCACTGGGGAGGAATACAAGAGAATGGCTTTATGGGGAGAGGAACAGCAGGAGATGGAACAGCTCAGGGACTACTTTACAAGAAAAAGACTTTAATTTCATGCTTACTCTTTTTATATTTTTATTTTTAAATCCCATATAAAAATGCCACAGGTAGCCCATTTTCGAAGCGCAATAATACCCTCCAGGGTGGGCGGTATTGGACAATACCGGACCTTCCAGGGGTATTATTGCTTAAATATTCCATACATACCTTCCAGAGATAAGTTTAAGCAAGCAATAATACCCAACAGGGTGGGCGGTATTGGGCAATACCAGACCCGCCAGGGGTGTAATGAGGCCCAACGCCGCAGGCAGAGGGCCTTATAGCCTCTGGAAGGTCTGGTATTGCCCAACACTGCCCACCCTGGAGGGTATTATTGCACTTAGAAAATGGTCTACCTTTCAACATACAAAATACTAATAAAACAATTGAAACATTTTTTAACACTTTGAAACAAATGTTATTTATTTAGAACAAAATTACAAGAACAGAAAAAAAATAGTCCCTTGTGGAATAAAGCAGAGAACAAAGCTTACTTTTGGTTTTACTTTATAATAGGTTAAAAAATACCCAAATCAATGGTCAGTCTACTATTTGTTATAGGTGATAAAGTTTATGGGGCAATTGAAAGTGCAGGATGTTGGGTTAAAGAAATTCTGTGTTCCTGGGGCCCTCTGACCTGAAAGGCTGTTACTGGATTCAGTTTCCAGGTATAGATTATTGCCAGTCTGAGTTTTGGGCTATCCTACTATGTCCAGTACATTGTCTGTCTTTTTATCTTGTTCTTCTGTCATCTTTTGCTGCTGCTTAGATGTGCTATTTTCTTGGACAGCTGAATATAAACAACAACAGAAAAAAGAAGAAATACATTTAGACCACTGTTTACTGAGGGTGCTACAAATTACGACATATTGACTTACCTGTAGATGCCATGCCGTTACTACTTCCTAGGATATAGCTCCAATGTTTACGATCTGTTGAGGAAGGTCTCCAATAAGTAGATAAACTTGTTTCAGATCTGTGGCCAGTCACTGATGTGATCTCGCGATTTGAAAGACCAGCATCAGAAAGGATCTGGACAGCTGTAGCTCTGGTGCTACGGTTCATGTATTTGTAAGACAGCTGAGCTTCATTGCTGAGCTTGCTCATCAGGGAACCAAGGTCGTTTTTTCTCCCATGAGCTCACAAGTATATCAGTAAGCCTGGGTGTCTAAGAAGTCCTGAGGGCACTTACAGGGGTGTACATAGAACACTTTGGTATTTGGAGGAACTTTAGATACATATTTTAAGAAATATTTTACTGGGCAAAGTTGGTTTTCCATTTCTTCAAAAATAAAACCTCTCATATTAATTTCAGTTGGATTTTTGTGTTTTTTTGTGTCTGCATTGTGACTTAGGGTTATATACTTAGTACCACTGCCATCTGTTTTTACTTTGAAGGAATCCATCTTTAGGTCTCGTAGTCCCTCACGGCCACGTCCTGCCTTATGGAGTTGGACATCAAACCATACCCTTTTTATAAGTCCAGGTGCAGTACTGGGTGATACTGCAGCACTTGCTCTCAGTTTCTGTAGGTCAGATAATGAGATGGCAGGGTAGTGGCTGGATGTGTCCTTCTGTGCCTTTCTAAGTTTTTTGAGCACAGATTGTAGCACATTGTTTGATGATTTAAACTGGGAGTCACTTAACATGTTTATGTTTCTTGCTACTTTGATGCTATTTAGGTGATGATTTATGCCAGCCCGTAGTGCACAATATCCAGCCACAGAGTATTCCTGACCCTGGTTAGACCTGACTTCTGCATAAAACCTTTGCAGATTGCTATTCAGTTGCTCCAGTGGGTCATTATTCCATTCTATGTTAATGCTACTCTGTGTTGCCCATTCTTCATATACTGCCACTGCCCACTTGGTGTTTTTTATGTTTAATTCCACCCTGTCACTTTCTATTTTGTCTAGCTGGCTGTCACTTATGGAGACAAAATGATCACTTACATTTTTTTCTAGCTTTTTTCGCTTTTTTTGTGGGTCCACTGTACTGCTGGGAAACATTTTTTCAATTGTTGTCACTGCTTGCATATCAAAATAAACTGCTAAATAATCAGACATTTTTTTCCTTTCTTTTAAATGGCTTTCTGTACCCTTGACAGTTTCTGTTTGAAATTTACACTGTTGATGTCTGCTGGCAGTACTTCTGATTGGTTAATACTGGTTGCGGGTGGCAACAGACAAGGTTAGCTTGGGTTCCACCTCTGTGTATGAGAGTACCGGTATTTTGTTCGTTTTCCTTACCTCAAGTGGACATTCATCTGCAGTGTGGAAATTCAGGAAAATACCGGTGCGCGCATAGCCATTTATGCCACTAGGGGCAGCGGTCTCACGGGCAGTGCGATAGTGCTAGGCATCTTTGGATCAGCGTTGCCATCGACTTTTTCCCTTACATGAGTACATTCGTTTGCCTACATGGACACTGTTTTGATTTTTTATTTGTTTAATTTAGGACACTTATGCTTATTCATTTATTGGTGGGCCCCAACTGCGTTCTTCTGATTACGGGAACTTTTTCATTTTACTCGACGAAGAAACAGCCGGAGATGCTACCTCTATGCTTGCTGTCAGGGGACACTGTTAACGTATGGAGGCAGCAGCATATTTTTTCATTTTTTCTGCTTAGATAGACTGTGTGGTCCCAGGGAACGCGAGGACATGCGAATGGGGGGGTACTCCGTCAATTTATTAGGACAGCTGGTTGCTTTGCATTTATACTGCGTTGTATGTGACTAATTTTCAGAATTGGTGGGGGGTCTGTAGCACAGTTTTAACTAACATTGTCAGCTTGCTGTTATGGACCAGTATGCTATCTCTTCACAGTGAAGGTAGGTGGGATGCCTTTTGTTTGCATTACTAGGACTGGCAACGACTGCTTACATTCTGCCACTAATACCATTGTTAAATGCGCTGATGAGAGCCTAGGGACAGACCTAATAAATTATTTTCCTGTGCTATATTGTACAATTGCATCGCCGTCTGTCTTTTAAATAGTTAGACTCTGCACTTCTTGCATGTTGGCAGTCGAGACAAGCATTAGAATTTATTTATACAGCCTGTTTCACTGGTGAACGATTTACCACGTTCGTCGCAGTTCGGTTCGCTTCTACTCTGTGAGAAACTACTGTTTAATTTTTTCCTCTGTTGAAAGCACAGAAACTTTTTTGTTGCTTGCACCATGGTTTGCTAGGGTATATCTCTCGCTAGGTGAAGGCGAGAAAAATGGCTGCTATCTGCTGTTTAAAATTCCATGGTACAATTCCATTCTATGGCTATCAGGAGGCCAGAGACTGGGACTCATTTTTGTGTGGGCTCTATTGACTGATACCTGCCCAGCTAGGTGGCGGTGTTAGCCAATCAGAGATTTGCAATTATCTAAGCCATTTTCTAATAGATGGGAGAGAGATATTTCTTCATTTCTTTGGCATGGGAAGCACCCCAGGCTAGCATTAAAGAAGCTATACCTACATAGAGCTAGAGGGGTCCTAGCCTTTCCATGTTTTAAAAATATGTTTTGGCAGCCCTTCTCACTCATTTGTCAGACTGAATTCACTCTCTGACCCAGGTCAGACAGAACATACCATATTCCCATCCCCTCTTGACTATATTACAATTTTCCAACCAAACAGCCCAGATCCTACTCAAGAAGCATCCCTCTACACAGCAAATTTGTTATATTGCTGGAGGGCTTATCTGAAAAAAAAACCAGAGAATTCTAGGGGAGCCAGATGGGTTGGGATCCAAGTTTTCATCTGGTGAAACTAGATCACAGATTTAGGGGGTGGTTAAGGAGGGCCTTGTCCATGCAAATCATTTTTATCAGAATGGGATTTTTAAGTCATTTCCCCAACTACAAACTGAGTTTTCTCTTACCCAGATAGACTTTTATAGGTATTTACAGAGGTGGCATTATTTGGGAGGCATCCTGGGTCTTGTTACTGACCGGGGGGTTCCCCCCATCTTTCGATTGTTAATCCATATCCAGCAGGACCCCCCCAGCGCACCTTACAAACATCATGGGAAGCAGAACCCTTAACTGAAATATCTCCAGAACACTGGCTGCAGATATGGTGCAGACAACACCAAACAACAGGCTCCCATAGTTGGAGGGAATATGTTTGGAAGGTGGTGTCTCGATATTTTTGCACCCCACAAATTACTGCCAAATGTCATGCTTCGCAGAACTCTTCATGTTGGAGACTCTGCGGTTGTGAGGTGTCCACACACATGCATGTATTCTGGACATGTCCTATTATAACCCTGTTCTGGCAGGCGGTGGACAGACTATAGGAGAAATATTCCATGATTTAGGACCACTAACTATGGCGATAGCAATTTTACTACATTTTCCTTCACATTTCAAACAACGACAGCAACTGTATCTTCTTAGTATTCTCCTAACAGCAGCTAAAAAAGTATTGACTAGACTATGGTATACTATATCCCGTGGTGGAGTGGCTAGGACCCTACCGGGTCAATATGTCATGCGCTTAATAGCGTATGACAAAACCCCGGAAAAGAAACAGGCGGACTACTACAGCGAGAGGGTGCAAAACCGCGAATGGTTCTGTGTGCGATACTGCACCCTCTCACTGTCCCAGGCAGAGGATAAGACCTCTGTTGGGACAGCCCTCCACTGAGCAGCTGCTGTCGCTCTACAGGATAAGCCAGTGGCAGTAGGAGATGCAGGCAGAGCATTTGGGACTGGGTTTGATTCCTGGTTCCAGACACATCAAAATTTTATTTTTTTTCACACATGGTGTGATAGTTACTTGAAACCCTCCCCCCGGAGTTAGTTATTTTAGTTGGGGGGTGCGGGGCACAGCCCCCCCATAATGGGGGGTGTGGGGGGCACAGCCTCCTGCTAAAAGAAGACATGCAATATATCACTCTGTATTGGCAATGTGGTATATGCATGCAGCATAATTTCTTGTGACATTATGACCCCATGCCAGCTAGGATACCAGCACACAGAGCAGCTGGGAGACCGGGACCGTGGTTCAGCCCCCAACCAGGTCTCCCCTACTGTAACCCCACCTCCCCCTTTTCTTCCATGTCTCCTTCCTCTCCTCACTCCTTGTGACTCCCTCTAGTCCTCTGGAAGCCGCATACCCTCTCTTCTGCTGTTTCTCCCCTTCTCCCCCCACCTCTCCTTGCCTTGCACTTTCAGCCCTATACCAGCACTTACTCAACTAGGTCATGCTCTGACTGCTTTACTGTAACTGCAATTTTGTCTCATGCTTGTAAATTTGTGATCATGTGATGCAACTATCTCATTTGTTCCCATATTTTTTGTACTCTCCATGGTAACAAGGATCTTTTGTAAAATAACCTCTGGTTCAAAGGTTATTGTAATCCTAGTATTCAATAAATAAATATGGTTACAACCTACTTTACTGACAATAAAACAGTGAAAGGACACTGTTTATGACATTCATAAAATGGAAAGCAGGACAGTCCAACTACAGGATAAATTACCCCTTATAATCTATAGATGAACAGTCTGGTTCCTACACATTTCAAATCACAGACCAGACATACTACCATAGGAAGTCTGCAGCTAGGTTGTATGGGAATGAAGACTGGTTGGTCCAGCTGAACTTAATCCTCATAGATATCTCGTAGATATTATGGAGACTCTCCCTTTCCTAATGTGGTGTTTATATCAGAGGTCACCCCACTATGACCTCCCCCCGAACATATATTTATAATAATGGCTAAATGTGCAGTACTTACTGTATCAAGGCTTTATATGTAATAATACTATGTCTTACTTGAACGTATTGTTGTACCACTTTAAAACCAAATAACAATTATAGTTTAAAATAAGGAGTGGTCTCAGTCACGGTGGCAACAGTAGTCTCAGTCACAGTGGCAGCAGTGGCCTCAGTCACAGTGGCAGCAGTGGTCTCAGTCACAGTGGCAGCAGTGGCCTCAGTCACAGTGGCAGCAGTGGCTGGCTGGCAGGGCCACTGTTGCAGCAGAAGGTGGTATACTAGTAGACTCAGTGGATGGATGGTGGATCAGAGCAGTTGTGGTTATTACGGAGGATGTCCTGGTGGTACTGGTGGTGGTGGCAAGGGATGAAAAGTAGTAGTAGTAGTAAAATTTATTTTTATACAGGAAACAAATCTTTGAGCCAAAGGCCCAGTTTACAAGAAAGTCCTGTTTATAATGTGTTACTTGTGCATACATCCTATATAAAAATACAAAAGTGCATGAAATGAAATACATAAGTAAGAATAAAAAATTAAAAATGAAAATAAAATTTAAAGACAAAACAAGACAATACATTAACAATCAATTTACATTAACCCCTTAATATCACTCAGACACACTAATTATTCCATTCATTCAAACTTACACAAACATTTAACATTTAACATAACTTCACACTATCTAGCGGACATATTCACATTGGTAGCATCAGTGGCAGTTCATGACACTGTCCTCCTAGCAGCACTACTAGTGCTTTGAATGCAACTTTTCCTTTTCCCCCTGGTGCCAGCCGTGCCGTATTGGTACTGGTGGAGACTGCAGGCTTTGATGGGGTAAAACATAATTTGGTACAGCGAATGTGCCCTGAGCGTCGCTCTGCAGTATGCTGTTGTCTCCTGCTGCTTGCTATTCTATACCTACTGCAGCTTTGCCTGGGCTACAGGATCAATTATGTTTTCTGGTACTATGTACCCTGTCTGTAACTGATGTATTCCTCACAGGAATATGTATTAAATTTAAATTATATTATTATGAAATATAGTCACTCAAGTCACTGCAGCAATGTAGAGCTGATGCAAAAATAGTCTCAATGAGTATCAACTAATAATAGCCAAACCTGATTTGTCTCAGAAAAAAATACATATTTTTTTAAATCTCTTCTTAGGCACATAGCCGCAAACCTAGAAACATGTATTGTACAGCCATGCATACACACAAAACAGAAAAGCAGCTAATTGAAGTGGTGGTTGGTGGAAGTCAGCCAATTACTCCCACCCTAGCAGCTAAGGTGCACTCACACTTGCTTAAGTGGCTGTGAAGGGACTCAAGCCTATGTTCCTCACAGGAAGGTTTTGGATATGAAATTTAAATTATATTTATGATGAAATCAAGTCATCGTAGCAATGCTGAGCTGACAAGTCTCACTGAGTGTGAACTCATAATAGTCAAGCCTGATTTTTCTCAGGAAAAAATAAAATCTCTGCTTGGGGACACAGCCACAAACTTAGAACAAGCATTTGTCAATGCTGAAGTTCGCTGTTGGTATTGGTATGTTGAGAATTTGGAGTGAAAATATTAAAAATGAGCAAAGTTACATGTGTGCGTACAAAAATGTTAAGGAGCGTGCATAATTCAGGTGCTTTCTCATATTTTTGCACCAAATTTTCAACTTGGGCTTTTTGGGACCCCACCTAATGAACTGTGGCACTGCCGTTTCATTACTGGGTCCCAAAAGGTGATTCCGCACAGTGACCATGAAATCACATTTTGGAACTGAGTAATGAAATAACAGTGCCAGTGATCATGAGGTGGGGTCACAAAAAGTCCATGTTGAAAATTTGGTACAAAAATACCAAACAATGGCTGAGATAACAACATAAGTTCAAAACCCCATTGACTGCCATTATATGGCGGTTATCTTGATTCCTCAGTTTGCAGTTCAGCTTTGAAGAGTGCAGACAGGTCCCAGTCCAGACAAGATGACAGTGTTTGACCTCTGATCGTAAGTATAGGGTGGAGGTGAGGTGGGTTGCTCAGTGGGATAGTCGGGATGGGGGAGGGGCGGGGAGACGACGAGGGACCGTTTTCTTTTTTACAGGAAAAAAAATAACACATCAGGGGACAGTTTACTTTTTTACAGGAACAATGTATGAAAATGTTTGGGGACACTGGGGGTGGGCTCCCCAGTGTTCCACAATAGTAGGGGGGTTATGACAACTGGGGACACTGGGAGTGGGCTCCCCAGTGTCCCACACTGGTTGGAAGTAGGGGGCTTCTGCCGGCACGGGAATTGGGCACCCCGTTGTTGGCAATGGTCAGAGGGAGGCGGCTACTGCCGGCACAGGGATTGGGCACCCCATTGACGGCAACTATTTGTACATTGCATACAAACACACAGGCCAGCAGCACTTGAGGGAAATTAAGAAAAATACACAAAATGAATCAGACAGAGGCTGCATAAATATGCAAGAAACACAAGGAGCCCATGCCTGTAAACCCCAGCACATTAAGAGTCACACCTTGGACTCAAACTTAAGCACTGAGGTTCACAGCAGCGGGCTCCTTGCATTTCTTGCATATTTATGTAGCCTCTGGTCCGTTTCATTTTGTGTATTTTTCTTAATTTCCCCTTGAGTGCTGCTGGCCTGCATGTTTGCATCGATGCAGGAAGTGACCCTAGCCGCAGTGGTGATGTCAGCCTGGCTGATCAGATTAAAGACAGCAAACAGCTGTTTGCTGGGCGGTGTTCTGCAGATGAAAGGAAAAAGACACAGTATGTTTGGTGCAGCATTTTCTTTCAGGTGCAGACCACTTCAGGCAAAACAGCATCATGATCAGCCTGGCTGATGATTCGTGTGATATTGTCAAGCCCTTTGCAGACCACTCTGCACAGGACAGTGTCACATGGTTTTATGTGATAAAGGCGAGTCTGAAAGACCGCCTATCACATAAAGCGAACAAATATGAGCTCATAGTCAAAATGGCGATGGATATTGTACTGACCGTTGCAACTTCTGGATACAGAAGTTGATACCAGCCCATTTACAGAAGAAAGGGTTCTGAAAGAACTCTTAAAACTGAAGGTGGACAAAGCAATGGGGCCTGATGGGATTCATCCCAGAATTCTAAAAGAACTAAGGGTAGAAGTAGTGACACCACTGACTACCCTCTTTAACAAATCATGGGAGGATGGGGTGATACCAGAGGACTGGAGGAGGGCAGATGTGATTCCCCTTCACAAAAGTGGGAGCAAGGCAGAAGCAGGAAACTACAGACCTGTTAGTTTAACCTCAGTGATAGGGAAAATGATGGAATCACTTCTGAAGGAAAGAATTGTCGAGTATCTAGAGGCCAGAGGGGCACAGGACCCTAGGCAGCATGGATTCACAGTGGGAAGGTCATGCCAGAGGAATCTGATTTCTTTGACTGGGTGACCAAAGTAGTAGATCAGGGAGGGGCTGTGGACATGGCCTACCTAGATTTAGCAAGGCATTTGACACAGTCCCACACAACAGATTAATATACAAGTTAGCCAGCCTGGGAGTGGGCCCCAAGATGACAGCCTGGGTAAAGAATTGGCTGGAGAACAGGACACCTAGAGTAATAGTAAATGGAGTCCACTCAGAAGAAAGGGGGGTTACTAGTGGGGAAACAGAGGGTTCAATATTAGGACGGTCCTCTTCAATGTCTTTATCTGACATTGCAGAGGGACTGGAAGGAAAATATGTCTCTTTGCAGATGACACAAAGATCTGCAACAGAGTTGATGCACAAGGTGGGGTGGAAAGGATGAGAAGGGACTTGGCAAGGTTAGAGGAACGGTCAAATGTATGGCAGCTTAGATTCAATGCTAAGAAGTGCAAGGTAATGCACCTGGGAAACAAAAACCCAGGGGAAGAGTACACAATGGGGGGTGAGATACTAACAACAACAAAAATGGAAAGGGACCTGGGGGTAGTCATATCAGATGACCTAAAGGTGGGCAAGCATGTGAGAGGGCAGCAAGGAGGGCTGGGGGGATACTGGGATGCATAGGAGAGGCATCACCAGTAGAAAACAGGAAGTTATTATCCCTCTGTACAGACAGCTGGTCAGACCCCATCTGGAGTACTCGTGCAGTTCTGAGACCCAATCTCCGCAAAGACATAACAGGATGGAAGCTGTCAGAGGAGGGCAACTAAAATGGTGCAGGGTCTGCACTGGAAGACATATGAAGAGAGCTAAAGGGAGCTTAATATGTATAGCCTCGAGGAAAGGAGGGAGGGGGGACATGATAGAAACGTTCAGGTACCTCAAGGGAATCAACAAAGTCCAAGAGGTAGCATCTTTCAAAAAGAGGTGTGCAAGAACAAGGGGCACAATTTGAGAGATAGAAGGGGCGGCTCAGAGGTAATTTAAGAAGTATTTTTCACAGAGAGGGTTGTGGATGCATGGAACGGCCTTCCGGAGGAGGTTGTGGAGTCAAAAACAGTGGTGGAATTCAAGCATGCATGGGACAGTCATAAGGCCATTCTAGGGGTAGGGGGTAGGAAGAAGTAGGCTGCTGGTTAACTAGGATCTGCAGCTTACCCAGTAGGTAGGGAAATGGGCAGACTGGGTGGGCCAAGCGGTCCTTATCTGCCGTCAAAGTCTATGTCTATGTTTCTAAATAGCGACGGTCGGTACAATACTTTCAAAATGCAAACAAAAAAACATTTGTTATGTGGGGGTGTGGATCACAGGGCAAGTTACTAGATTAAAAATAAATTATTATTATTTTGCCCATAGCTGGACTTGAACTCAGGTCTGCTTACATCGCAAGTAGTGGTATATACCACTACGCTATGTGAGCAGCTCAACAACAGTTGGCAACACAGGATCCTATATCCTGTAGTAATGAATATAGCTCCTTGGTATTCTCGCTATACAGGGTATAGCGATCTATTGCACCACTCGCTGTCTTGTAGAGCACTATTATTGAGTCGCTCAAAAGTGCAGCTCTCAATAATCAGCGCTCTATATGAGTACTTCCATGTCACACCCCTCAAAATTCACTCTACCACTAGAAGTTCACTGTGCATGGCGAACTTAAAAATATCTTAAGTGTACAGCCATGCACACTCACAGAACAGACAAGCAGCTAACTGAAGTGGTGGGAGTCAGCCGACTAGTCCCACCCCACCAGCTACAGTGCACTCACACTTGCTTAAGTGGCATGAAGTCAAGCCACCAACAACTGAAGAAATGTCCCTAAGCTATTTGCATTTCAGTTAGACTACTTGCCTTGTTCTTTGTTTCAAACAGCTAAGCTACAAAAATCTTACATTTCTAAGCAAAATAAACCTCTACAAAGCCTTCCTTTCTTAATCTGTTAGTCTTCTTCACTACACTGCAGGTTTAAATCTCATACATACACACACACACACACACACACACATGCAGAACACATACACACACTGTGAGCATGTGTGTGTCTTTTCTGTTAATTTCACGTGCGTGTGTGTCTGTAATGTGTATATACTCCTGTGACCTGCCTGCTTGTCTCTCTCTTTCAGCAAACACTAGTAAGCAGCCTTAGTATTTTCCCTGTCTTAAAAGCCTATTTTTTCACTCTACAGTGTAAAAATTAACCCTGTAGCTTGGGATTTATAGAGGGAACAAAAATGTAGGGGCTAAAAGGGGTAAGGCCATAAAAAATACATGGAAGGTGATGAGTACCAATGCCCGCAGTCTGTGCAACAAGCTCCCTGAACTAGAGGCCTTGATGGAAGAGGGATGCCTGGATATTGTGGCAGTCACTGAAACATGGTACACAGAGAACCATGACTGGGATATCAACATACCAGGATACACAGTCTAAAGGAGGGACAGGGTGGGTAAAAGAGGAGGAGGAGTAGCTCTCTATATAAGGCAAGGGATTAAAGCAACAGAACTAAAGAGTAAACAAGAAGTTGATGAGTCACTATGGGTCACCCAGGAGACAGGAAATGGCACCACAATCCACATGGGGGTTGTGTACAGACCCCCATCTCAGGGGGAGGAAATGGACAAGGAAATGACAGAAGGCATCCTTAAAATGGCAGAAAAAGGGGAGATATTGTTGATGGGGGACCTGAATATGCCAGATGTTAACTGGAGTACCTTTGCTGCAGGCACATCCAAGAGTAGGGTCATTCTTGATGCCCTAAAGGGGTCATGCCTCAGACAGCTAGTGTTGGAATCCACTCGGGAGGGAGCAATCTTAGACTTGGTATGCTCAAATGGGGAAGGAGAAAGGATCTCAGATTTAGAAGTGAGTAGCCATCTGGGAACAAGTGACCATCAAACAGTGTGGTTCACAATAAACACAGCCATAGAGTCAAGCCATACAAAAACAAGAGTATTGGACTTTAGGAAGTCTGACTTTGGGAAAATGAGAGAGTGCCTCAGAAAAGCACTAGAAGGAGGGGTGGAGGAACAATGGGGAATAATCAAAACAGCCATCGCAGAGGCAACAAGCCTTTGTGTGAAGCAAATCAACAAAACAAAATGAAGGAAAAAAACATTATGGTTCTCAAAAGAGGTGGCAGGGATGGTTAAGGAGAAAAGGATAGAATTCAGGAAATATAAGAAAACACAGAAGGAGCAGTACAGAGAACTTTATCAGTTAAGCAGAAGGAGGCAGGGAAGGCAGTCAGAATAGCAAAGGCACAAACTGAGGAAAAGATAGTCAACTCTGTTAAGAAGGGGGATAAAACCTTTTATAGGTACATTAGGGAGTGAAGAAAGACCAAGGGAGGGATACAGAGACTCAATAAAGGGGAGGGAATGTGGGAAGAGGGTGGCAGTGAAAAAGCAAGGATACTAAACAAATATTTCTGCTCAGTATTCACAGCGGAAGAGGAGGAGGAGGTACCTAAACCAAACAAGGGAGAAACACTGAATAGGAGGGTCAATACCAGTCCATTCACAGAAGAAAGGGTTTTGAAAGAACTCTTGAAACTGAGGGTGGACAAAGCAATGGGGCCTGATGGGATTCACCCAAGAATTCTAAAAGAACTAAGGATAGAACTAGTGACACCACTGACTACTCTCTTTTACAAATCATGGGAAAATGGGGTGGTACCTGAGGACTGGAAGAGAGCAAATGTGATTCCACTTCTCAAAAGTGGGAGCAGGGCAGAGGCAGGAAACTACAGACCAGTTAGTTTGACCTCAGTGGTAGGGAAAATGATAGAATCACTTCTGAAGGAAAGAATTGTTGAGTACCTAGAGGCCAGTGGGGCACAGGATCCAAGGCAGCATGCTTTTACAGCAAGAAGGTCATGTCAGACGAACCTAATAGATTTCTTTGACTGGGTGACCAAAGTAGTAGACCAGGGAGGGGCTGTGGATATAGCCTACCTAGATTTTAGCAAGGCATTTGACACAGTCTCACACAAAAGATTAATATACAAGTTAGCCAGCCTTGGAGTGGGTCGCAAGGTGGTAGCCTGGATAAAAAACTGTCTGGAGAACAGGACGCAAAGGGTAATAGTAAACAGAGTCCACAGTGAAGAAAGGAAGGTAACTAGCAGGGTACTGCAGGGTTCGGTACTGGGACCGGTCCTCTTTAATGTCTTTATAAGTGACATTGGAGAGCACCTGGAAGGAAAAGTATGTCTCTTTGCAGATGACACAAAGATCTGCAACAGGGTTGATACACAAGGTGGAGTGGAAAGAATGAAAAGGGACTTGGCAAGGTTGGAGGTATGGTCAAATACGTGGCAGCTCAGATTCAATGCAAAGAAGTGCAAGGTACTGCATCTGGGAAATAAAAGCCTAGGGGAAGAGTACACAATGAGGGGTGAGTTAATAACAACAACAAAAATCGAAAGAGACCTAGGAGTAATTATATCAGATGACCTAAAGGTGGGCAAGCAATGTGAGAAGGCAGTAAGGAGGGCTGGGAGGATACTGGGATGCATAGGGAGAGGCATCAACAGTAGAAAACAAGAAGTTGTTATGTGTACAGACAGTTAGTGATACCCCATATGGAGTACTGCATACAATTCTGGAGACCCCATCTCTGCAAAGGTATAGACAGAGTGGAGGCTGTTCAGAGGAGGACAACCAAACTGGCACAGGGTCTGCACCAGAAGACATACGAGGAGACACTAAAGCAGCTTAATATGTATACCCTTGAGGAAAAGGAGGGAGAGGGGGGACATGAGAGAAACTTTCAAGTATCTCAAGGGAATTAACAAAGTACAAGAGGGTAGTATCTTTCAGAAGAAGAGAGGTGCAAAAACAAGGGGCCACAATTTGAAGATAGAGAGGGGGATGGCTCAGAGGTAATGTTAGAAAGTATTTTTTCACAGAGAGGGTTGTGGATGCATGGAACAGCCTTCCTGAGGAAGTTGTGGAGTCAGGAACAGTGGGAGAATTCAAGAATGCATGGGACAGGCATAAGGCAATTCTAGTGGGGGGTAGGAGGAAGTAAGCTGTTGATTAACTAGAATCTGCAGCTTATCCATCAGGTAGGGAAATGGGCAGACTAGGTGGGCCAAGCGGTCCTTATCTGCTGTCAAATTCTATGTTTCTATGTCAAGATTTCTGTTTTTATGTTTGCTTGCGCGCAGCACAAGAATCATATTGCGGCAGCCTGGTGCCAAAGCAGGTTCCGGAGGTGCGGCACTGTTGTGGCCAATAGCGGCATGGCATTTTGTGGCGTGTGTGATGTCCACCAATGATGGGGGACACAGCCAGTGACACTAGATTCAAACATTGCCACCAACTTGAAAGAAAATAGCCACGCCCTCCCCCCACACACTCACAAGCATGCATGCACGCACGCATATTGCATGCTAATGCGCTCCCCCCCTCCCACACACTGTATGGCCAAGGGTGCCCAATCCCCATCAGATCTGCTGTCCCCCACCAACAGACAGCGGGTGCCACGCTGGAGCCCACCCCAGTGTGGCAACAGTCCATATGACTGACGGGGTGCCTATCCCTGTCGGCTCCACTGCCCCCACCCAAAACAGCCTTCCAGCTGCCATGCTGAGCCCACCCCAACATGGCAAAAGTCCCGCATCATCAAAGGAAAAAAAAAAACCTGAAAGAAGAAAACTTTCCTCGCTGACTGTCCTGACCCCGCTCCCCCACCGCACCCATCCTCTGCACACTCTGCCTCCCACCCCCATTCCATACTTACCTCCGAGTCCAGCTCGATGATCTTGGTGGACCGAAATCTCTGACTGCACTCTTCAAAGCTGACCACTGAACTGAGAAATGCGGTAAGCTGTATAATGTAATAAATAGGTTTTTCAACTTTGATGCATATCTCAGGCATTTTGATTTTTTCACCAAATTTTCAACATGGGGCTTTTGGGACCCCACCTCATGAATTCTGTCACTGTCATTTTGTTAACCGGTCGCTTCGCGGAACCACCTTTCGGGACCGATTTACAAAATGACAGTGTCACAGTTCATGAGGGAGCCTCCCAAAAACCCTATGTTGAAAATTTGGTGGAAGAATTCCTCAAAATGACTGCTTTATGAGCATGCGCTGCACTGTTCCTATGCACGCTTGTAAGTTCGCGAATTTTCAATATTTTCACTCCAGATTTTCAACATTGCCATTTTATCACACCTCCTTATGAGCAGTACAGCTGTCATTTTTCACATTTTGCCCAAAATGTGTTTCAGCGCGTGTAGCGCACAATGGCGCAGTCAGTGTGTGAAATCAATGTTTGGGACAGATTAAGACAATTACAGTGACACTGTTCATGAGCAGAAGTGTTAAAATGGCTATGTTAAAAATTTGGTGAAAACATTCCTCAAAATGACTGTTTTATGAGTATGCGCTGCGCTGTTCCTATGCACGCTCGTAAGTTAGTGAATTTTCACTATTTTCACTCCAGATTTTCAACATTGCCATTTTACCATACCTCCTTATGAGCAGTACAGCTGTCATTTTTCACATCTTGCCCAAAATGTGTTTCCGCGCATGTGGCGCACAATGGCATAGTCGGTGTGCAAAATCAATGTTCGGGACAGATTAAGAAAATCACAGTGACAGTGTTCATGAGCAGAGGTGTTACAATGGCTGCGTTACAAATTTGATGAAAAAAGTCTATAAAATGACTGTGTTACGAGCGACCATTGCGTAGTTTCCACACACCCTCGTAAGTTCATGGATTTCTAATATTTTCAGTCCAGATTTTCACCACTGCCATTTTTCCACACTTCCTTATGAACAGTACAGCTGTCATTTTTCACACCATGGCCGGAATGTGTTTTCGCACTTCCAGTGCAGAAATGTGTAGTCGCTGTGGGAAATCACTGTTCGGGACAGATTAAGAAAATCACAGTGACACTGTTCATGAGCGGAGGTTCCAAAATGCCTGTGTTAACAATCTGCTGTAAAAAATCCCCAAACTAACTGCATTATGGGTGTGTGTTGCTCAGTTTCTACACACGCTCGTGACTTCACCAGTTTTTTTTATATTTTCACTGCAGATTTTCAACATTGCCATTTTTTCCACCTCCCCATGAACATTACAGCTGTAATTTTTCACATCCTGTTTGAAATGTGTTTTCGCACCTGTGGTGCCAAATGGCGTAGTCGCTGTGCAAAATCAGCTTTCGGCTAACGAACTGATATTGCCACTGTTCATATGGTGGGGTTCACAAAAAAACCCATGTTCAAAATTTGGAGTGAAAATACCAACGAACGCCTGAGACGTTAGGGTTTCCGACCATAATGCCCCACCCTGTAGAGACTGACAGGCATCAGGGGTGTGACTTGGGATTCTCGCCTGTAACGCTCATACCATTCCACACCCTGCAGCCAGTGAGAGGCATCGAGGTGTGCCTTGAACTCTTCGGCCCCAAAGTTCACCCCATTCTCCTATACAGCACCCATCTCACCATATTTCCTGATGGAATGGGGTGAGCATAAGGGCCAAAGACCCCAAGGTACACCATGACACTTGTCGATGTCTGCAGGGTAGGGTGTGGTGAAATGGCATGGCCGTTATGCCTGATGACCCAAAGGCACACCCCAATGCCTGTCAGTCTCTGCAGGGTGGTGGTGGGGTTGGTTTCAGTTCAATACGTCACTGCCATTCCTATTATGCAGCTCTCTAACTCCTACACTACCAATGCCAATGCCAGCAAGCAAACATTTGGCATTGACAAATGCTTGTTTTTCTAGTTTTAACAAGTGGATGGAAGTAGATGCTCTCTCTCTGCAGCAACTTGACTGGGTCTGTCTTTCCTGCCTGAAGCGTCTGCAAGTGCTGGGTCACATGACCTGCCTTCAGTGAACTTTCAAAGTGGCCTCTGATTGGACTGGAAGTCTTGGGGGATCTTGAACTCCTGCTGAATAGCAAAATGCCAAATAGCCATGAAGAGCACCCGGTTGTTCATTTTTCTCCTGAGTAACGAATAGCTTATTATTCATGGTATTTGGGAAATGCTATTTGTTACTTGCATACCCTTGGCCTCTATTATGTCCCCCCTCTCCCTTCTGGCCTCCAGCGAGTACATGTTTAGGGCTTCTAGGCATTCCTAATACAATCTGCTTTGGTGACCCTGCATCATCTTGATGACCCTTCATTGCACCAAGTCCAGCCTATCCCTAATCTTTCTCAAGTGAAGACCCCAGAACAGGGTACAATATTCCAGGTGAGGTCTCACCAGTGACCTGTGTACTGCTAATATTACTGCCTTTCTCCTACTGTCTAAACCCCTCCCAGTGCACCCCACACATCCTTGTATCCTTGCTGTTGGTCTTATTGCACTGACTGGTTTGAAGGAGTCTCTGTAACTCCCAGGTCCCTTTCCTCAGTTGTGGTGATCAGCCTACCCCCCCAATCCAGAATTCTGTCCATGGATTCCTCTTCCCTATGTGCCTACTCAAGGCCCCTCAACTTTATTTGAGCCCATAAAGCAGAGGTAGAATACTGTTATCTACAGCAGCCCAGGACATATTCTTTTTTTTTTCCAAACGATTTATGCCCCTGGGCCCATCTGACCAGGAACTTCTTTGGCCACTGCCAACACCAACACCTCCTGTCCATTGAAGCCCCTCTTCTGGACATCCTGGGACTACTTGGGCCACACACAACGCACCAGTGATTGCCCCCTTTCATTGAGCCCCTGGGGTGGGGCCTGCCTTTCAGTTCATTACCCCTTATCTAAATGTGAAGCCTGGAGGGGACAAGGAGCCAGGAGAGGATGCTCGACATTGTAGGTAGAATCTAGGAGGGTGGTCATCTGCCCAGCCATGGGCATTTTTTTATAACCATTTCTTGTCCCTTGGTCCCACCAACAATGCACAGGGCACACTCGCATGCAGATGCAGTCCATGACTTCATCAGCCATGGCCAGCTCTCCCTCAATCTGCCAACCCAGCCATACTGCCACCAAGCCTTTGTTAGGTGGCAGTCAGAAAACAGGCCATGCAAGGCCCAGAGAAGTCCATCAGCTTGCTCCATCCTTCTTCCCCTAGCCATCCCCTTGATTAATCCAGCTCATTCCAGAACTTGAGTCATCAGTGTTGCAAGCATGTATCACTACCACTGCATTGTCCCTAGTTACCCTGACAAGAGCCCCATCCTATTTGGTGGGTACCCCTGTTAGGCCTTGGGCGATGCCTCTGGATCATCCTTCTCCAGGAGGTTCACTCAGCAGTGGGCATCCCTCACAGTGAAAAATGAATATTTGTTCCCGGATCATGGCTTTACTTTGGGACTAAAATAGGGTTGCCACCTAGCTGGTCTTCAATCGGCATGCCATTTTTTCCACTGACTTGCTGGTTTCCAGTTTAATCTGCCATTTTTTTTTCCCTATGTTGCTGACGGTGACAGGTCGGCATTTTCATATAGATGTGCAGCATACTGCCAGCCCACCACTAAGCTGCCGAGCCTGAGAATTCATTAATGGACTGCCACTTCTGTGTCTGACAGGTATGCGCCATGCTCCTGTCAGCCCATGACACACAAGCGCACTCATTTAGCGGGTTACCCATGTATGATGTGATCTGACATTTCTAGCGGGACAGTGAGTGAGGCAAGGTGACATGACATTAGTACAAAGTGCAGCATTATATTGATGATTCAGCGGGCTGTTCTCTAGTGACCAGGAGCCACAGACACCCCCCGTCACCCACCGGTACCTTGGTGTGCACAGAATTCATCCCACAGCGGTCCACAAGCTACTCAGCCATGAAGGAGAGCCACTGAGGTTAATGCAGCTGTATGCTGTAGGCTTGATTATAGTAAGCCACTTCTGGATGATTAACAGTGCCCCTGCCTGGTAAGGATGCATCTGCCCTGGTGGTGATGGGGGTGGTAGCGGGGAGGGGGGGGCAGGTGGCCATTTTTTACTGTCATAGCCACATTAATTAGTGTGCCTTTTCTATCTTGCATGTTAATATTACCCAACAGCCAGCACTCTTCCACCCCTTAATTTTAGCTATCCACATCATCCCTACATCCTTACTCTGCAGCCTTAGCCACTGGTCCATGTCTCCTCTATATGTATTGCATTTAGTTGAGCTTTATTTTTTGTACCTTATTTTAGCCTGATTGTTAGCCTCCTCCTTATATAATGTCTGTACCAAATTGTTTATATTGTCAAGCTGCTCATTATACACATTCAATTATTGTTGTATTATTCATCATCACACTTCCTGTGCTGCTGCCTATATTGCATGTTGTTGGTTGTTATCATTTAGTGTACCCATTGCATTATATTATCCAAAGCAGGACCTCCTTGTAAATAAGCTTGCTCAACGGTGTCTTCCTGGTGAAACAAACTTGAATTTGAACTTCTTCCATTCCCAAGATGGCAACCCTAGACTATAATGTCTGCATCTTGAGACTGAATAAACCACACTCAGGAAAGTCATGTAGCACACTTATGTCTTTAAATAGACTTTTAAAGTTCAGCAGATATTTACAGGTTGGTCCAGGGATGGGATTTATGGCCTTGCAATCTATACAGAAGGCCATGACAATTCTACATTAATGGGGCTGATTACCATTCAGCTCCTCTGTCCACATTATGTGAGGGCAACTACAACCGCTCAGTTTCTCTCATTGGTGACTTTAGTACTACAGCCTCATACCCACATGTTTACAGGTGCCTCTCTGAGCAGGCAAGACAAGACCCAGGATTAGAGTGCATGATTGCCCTATCTCAGGCTGAACCCCCACATGTAGTAGTAGTATATGTTAGCATTTCTATAGCAGTCACTCAGTTAGTGACCTTCAGACTGTCTCTCTTCAGTCTCAGTCTGGGCATCAGAGTGCAAGGATTTGCTGTCTCAGTATCCACTCAGGGCTCATGGATGTGAAAACCAGAAACACAGCAACTCAGCATAAGGGCATGAAGCACTAGGGACCAGGGTGTTCCCTTGTTTCAGTATTTACACACATAGAAACATAAACCATGATGGCAGAAAATGACCAGAGGTCCATCCAGTCTGCCCATATTCCCTTATAATCCCTGGAACCTCCCCTGGAACCTATTGTTCCTCCAGGTACTAACCCTCCCCTTCCTATCCCCATTCTCTTTCCTGGTCTTGTTTCCCCAGACAACCACTATTCCCATCATTCTATTCCATGTCTGCTTGAATCCCCTGACTGTGCTTGGACCTACCACTTCGGCAGACAGACTGTTCCAAGGTTACACCGCCCTTTCCATAAAGTTACTTCCTCACGTCCCTCCTGAACCTCACTCCTGTTAATTTCCACCCGTGACCATGTGACCTCAAGTTGGTATCCAGGGTAAATAATTCCCCATAGTTTACCTTGCAAATTCCTTTAAGGAACTTGAAGGTCTCTATCATATCTTCCCTCTTCCTTCTGGCTTCCAGTGAATACATATTTAGTGCCTTGAGGCGCTCCTCATAAGATCTGCCCTGCTGGCCATGTTACTCTGCACTATTCCCAACATATCCCTGTCCTTTCTGAGATGAGGGCTATTGTTCCAACATGACTTCAGTGTGCTGTGTGACTGGTTTACAGACTCCAGGCTGGTCCTAAGTGGAAACAAGTCCCAGACAATGGTATTTGGTTCATCAATGGGAAAAAACAAGAAAACAAAACTTATTACAATAAAAACAAGGGAAAATGAGGTACTGACTCAAGTCAGTGAGTATAAATAACAAGGGATCTGGGTGGCTGCAACCCTGAGTTTTGAACACCATATAAATAACTTGATCAGAAAAACTGATACTAGATTAGGAGTTTTTAAAAGAACTACTGTAGATATTGTCTAAACGACAAAAGGAGAAGGTCTGTAATAAATCAACTTCTAATTCCCATTCTAGACTATGGGGACCATATGTATACTCTAACAAATAGAACAAATTAATAAAACTAGATAGATTATATGACAAAATGGCAAGATTTATTTTGAAATGCAACTATGTAACATATCACTGCACAATGTACACAAACTTAAACTGGTTAAATTTAGAAAACAAAAGAAAGCTAAAATGGACATGCTTGATACATAAAACATTAAAGTCAGGGAACCCAGAATACCTACTTGAAAAATTGAATAACAGAGAAAGTAAACATAACCTTAGAAACAATAACAAGAATATATTTTCAAATCAAAAGGTTAAACATAAATATAGAACTATGACCTTTTCATATAGTATAAATAAATACTGGAACTTTATTAAGTGCCATGACAATGAACTAAGGAAGCATCCAAAAGTATTTCGTGCTCACATTAAAAATTATCCAAATCTAGATTGCAGCTGCTATTAAGCTAAACCCTACAAAAGAATGTGTGAAATTGTTTACTGAACTGTACTGTTAAGTTTGTAGAAACAGGTCTTCAGGTACATGAAGGGGGTAAATAGGGGAGGAGCAGTCAAGGTGCTTCGAAGGAAGGAGGAGGGGCCACTAGAGGGCATGGGTGGAAGCTGGAGGGGGGAAGATTTAGGGGTGAAAGGAGGAGGTGCTACTTCACTGAGAGGGTGGTGGAGCCTTGGAATGCGCTGCCCAGGGGGCTGGTGGAGGCAGAGACGGTGGAGGGGTTCAAGAGGGGGTGGGACAGGTACAGGGGAAGGGTTCAGGAAGCAAAATCCAATGCAGCGAGAATATCCGGAACTGGGAAGGGAGAAGCCAGAGAAGGCAAGGGGGGCAGCAAGATCAGCTCCCAGGCTGGGGGCTGACCAAACGAGCAGACGCGAAAGACCATTAGGCCTATTCTGCTGGCACTTTAGTATGTTAGTATGTTAGTATTGACATGAAATAACCCAAATGTATAGAAAATAAGTAGCGCAGTATGTATTGTAACTATAGTGAAATTGTTTTGTTGAATTGTACTGTTATGTTAAATTTGTGAAAACATGTTGTGTAATAGTCTAAATGTACAGAAAGTAAGTAGTGTGGTATGTATTTTAGCCATAGTAGAAATGGTTGTATTGAAGAGAGTTAAATGAGATATATGTTTAAGTTGCAACACTAATTATCTAAACAGGAACACCTTGAAAACAGGACCTCGGTCCTAATGGTTGTATCTCCAACTTCCCGTATAAAAATAAAGATTTTTACTACTTACTGCCACTATTGTTAACACTTTACTAACATAAGGTGATTTACAACTGTGCAGGCTACATTCTTGGTCATCAAAGGTAAGTCAGGTCAGCCTGCCTGCATCCAATCACCATGTCCCACCTCGTGCCAACTTAAACTCATTGGGCCCCTTTGGCCTAGAGACTGGAATTCCTACCTTATAACTACCAGTCCTTTTTCACCTGGGTCTTCTGATGCCATCTTCCTTGGCATGAACATCAACTGATAATGCCCCATACACCAGGGTTTCCCTTTGAACTTCAGAGGAACTAATCCAGGCCAGCTGATTATCAAGGTGCTCCACTTGAGGAAGTAAACGGGCAAAGGCAAAATTTATTTAAAAATGCCCAAGCCCGGAGGCTCTGGGTGCTGCACAAATAAATAAACACATCTTCAGAAATAGATCAATGGATACAGAAATAATTAAAAACACAAAATAGTAATGCGTCATGTAAACATTTACGGACAAATCAAATCAATAAATTAATATTTTAATCCAGAAATGCCTGAGCAAATACAAGGGCCTTAATGTGGGCCTTGAATACCTCCAAAGTAGGGGCCCTCTTAACCCCAAGGGGCAGCAGATTCCACAGGACGAGGGCGGCGACACTAAGAGCCCCGTCACCCGCAGATTTCAACTTCATCCTTGGAATCACCTGGGGGGCTCCACAGGAGGAAAGGAGGGGGAAAACTGAGGTACAAGAAGGTCTGACAGATAACCAGGGCCCTGACCATGTAGGTCCTTATAGGTGAGAAGAACCACCTTAAAGAGGATCCTCCACCTGACTGGCAGCCAGTGCAGCTCACGCAATACTGGTGTAATATGGCAAAAGTTTGGCTGCCCAGTAAGTAACCGGGCAGCTGCATTCTGCACTAGCTGCAGTCTGTGGAGAGATCCGCCCATGACCCTGAGGTAGAGCTCATTACAGTAGTCAAGCCTTGATGTAACTGAGGCATGCATCAAAGTGGGGAGGTCCAGAGTTGGAACAAGGGGCTTTATCCTGGTGACATTTCTGAGATGGAAAAAACAGGAGTGGACAGAGGAGGATATCTGCACCTCCATAGTCAAACTCCTATTCGGAATGACACCAAGATTTCACACCCTAGACGTGGTTTTCAATGAAACAGATCCCAGAACAAGTCCAGTCTCTGATTCAGAGGCCATACTATCATGCACTCTGTTCTACTCCACCACCAATACCTCCGTCTTATCGGGGTTCAGTTGCAGCCAGCTGGAGGCCATCCAGTTGTTAATCTCAGCAAGGCAGCTGTTTAGCACATCTACTGCATTGGATGTTCCTGGGGCAAAGGAAAAGTACAGCTGGGTATCATCAGCATAGCAATGAAAACCCAAGCTATCCTTCCTAATGAGCCCTCCCAGGGGTAGCATGTACTCTACGAACAACATTGGGGCTAACACCGATCCCTGAGGAACTCCACAGGTTAGGAGGCATGGGGTGGAGGAAAAATTCCCCATCACAACCCATTGCCTCCTGTTGGTTAAAAAGGACTCAAGCCAGTTGATGACAGTGCAGGTGAGTTCGCAGAGATCCCTAAGGCGGTCAAGCAACACACAATGGTCCACAGTGTCAAATGCTGAGGAGAGATCCAGGAGAACAAGGATTGTCTTATCTCCTCGATCTCTCACCCTGAGGACATCAATTTAGCACCCGAACAAGCACGGTTTCTGTGCTATGCCTCACCCAAAACCCAGACTGGAAAGGTTCATACAACTCATGAGTCATGAGGTGCTCCTCCAACTGAAATGCCACTACCTTCTCCACTACCTTCGCCAAAAAGGGAAGATCAGAGATAGGTTGGTAATTTGCCCTGACCTCTGTGTCCAATGATGGTTTCTTTAAGAGTGGTCTCACCAATGCCTCCTTCAAGGAATCAGGGAAAAAACCCTCAGATAAGGAACACTAGATAATCAGAGCAAACACTAGGCCAACGGTGTCAATGCATCTCATCAAGAAACGTGTCGGCACCAGATCCAGTTCACAAAAGGTGTGCTTCAGATTGGTCGCCACCCCAATTACCTCACTTACCTCCACTGGTCTGAACTCTCTCCAACCAGGCAGAGTGCTGTGACATTGCTGACTGGAGAAACTCCCTGCCGGATACCGGACACTCTGTCTGAGAAGAACCGAGCAAACTCTTTGCATTCAGCATTAGAAAAAACCTTCTTCAGCTGTAGACAAGCAGGACAAAGTAGCCTGTCCACAGTCTGAAAAAGTATAGCTGGTCGGTTCTTCCCAGCAGCAATCTTCCTGGACAGGAACACTGCCTTCTTATGGTTGATTGCCCCCTGGTATGCATTATAGTGCACACACAGGGCCAGTTTGTCCTCCTCCAAACCGGACTTTCCCCAGCAGTGCTCTAACCACTGACCCTTTCTCTTCATCTCCCTGAGAACCCCATCATACCACTGGGACCTCAGGTAGGAAGATTTGGGTCATACATGGACAGGTGCGAGGGAGTCAATAGTGTTGGATAACACCTTATTATAAGTGTCCACCCCAGCACCAATGCCTCCAGCACATGCCTCACCCACACTAGATAGATTGGCTGCTGCCAAAAAACCCTCTGGGGTCAATCCCCACAAAGGACAACAGCTCATCATCTCTGTAGGGGAAGGGCATCCGGTGGGAGCCCTGAACATGAACTGCACCATGCAGTGATCAGACCATGCCACCCGATCAATCTTGAGATTATCTATCTCAAGCCCCAGTGAGAACACTAGGTCCAAAATGTGGCTGCCCTGATGTGTCACAGCAGAAACAACTTGCGACAGGCCCAGTGATGACATAATCTGGAGGAGGTTATAGCCAAACCCCCATGATCTTTAACCCTCTCAGGACGGTGGTACCGTATTGGTTTGGCCAGAACACCCTAGCCCAAAATGCTGCTCCCTTTTACATGCAAACTGCTCAGTTTCACTTCAGATCTAAACTCTTCTGTTCTGCACTAAAAACTGAGCTATCTCACTTTCCCAGCCTAAGCTAAGCCTAAGCTTGCCCTGCCTGCAAAACCTCCTGCCAGAGTGAAGCATCCAGGCTAGTCTTAGCATGGCACGTAACATTAGAAAATGATTTAGGCAAATCCTGACCCCCTGAATAATGAGCACTCTGCTCGGAAAGTGTATGGTGATTTGTTTGGTACAGTGGGTAGCACTTTGAACGGCACACTGTTTGCACTTTATAAATAGCTTTTTCTTGTGTGCTTGCTCCTTTGCTGTTGTTTTGAGTTGTTAACAGAGCAGGGCACTCTTGGAGCTTTCTGTACCAGGGTTCATTTGGTTTGCTAGGAAAATCCTGAAACCTGATTGGTTGACAGCAGTCCAAAGTCACATATTTATCAGCCAATAGAGCTCTCTAAATAAAGAGTTGGCATAGTTTCTTAGTAAGGACTATTTTATATATAAAGTTATTTCATTAAATGTTTTGAAACACCTTTTTTTAAAGTGAATTTCTGACATAATGGCATAAGGTATTGGGCTTCATAGCCAAGTATCTTATGCCAGTGTGAGCTCATTTTTGTAAAAATAAATTTTTTTACTCACTGTGTAAAGTAAACAAAAGGATCATAGCTGGCTCCATAGCCACCACCAGCTGATCCTTTCCAGCTTCCTACTTACTCTACTCCACCCGTGCGTTCAGTGTTTTTGTGATGTGTGAGCAGGGAGATCGTGGAGGCGAGCCCTATAGAAGGCTATGGGGCATTTTATTAGGCACCCTGTCAGTAGAGCGGTGGCTTTCATTCTCCTCTCAGATTGCCAACAGCTTCTGAAAATGGCTTTAAAAAAAACACTCCATAGACTTGTATAGGGCTCGCCCCCGCACTCTCCCTGCTCACACATCACAAAAACACTGAGCACAGGGGTGGAGTAGAGCAAGTAGGAAGCTGGAAGAGATCAGCTGGCAGTGGCTACAGAGCCAGCTACGATCCTTTTGTTTACTTTACACAGTGAGTAAAAAAATTATTTTTTACAAAAATGAGCTCATGCTGGCATATATGCCATTATGTCGGAAATTCACTTTAATCTGAACAACCCCTCGGTGTTCACTCTATTGATCCCCTTCAGCTATTTAAAGGTGTCAACCATATTCCCTCTGTCCCTTCTGCCCTCTAGTGAATACATATTTAGCTTCCTAAGTCTCTCCTTATAGGATTCTTCACCCATTTTGTGGATCATTTTAAATGCCCTCCTCCGAACTCTCTCCAGGAGCATGACATCTTTCTTTAAGTAAGGACGCCGGAATTGCACACAGTACTCCAGGTGTGGCCTAACCAATGAATTATACAATGGCAGGATAACCTCCTCCTTCTTCCTTGAAGTGATCCCCCTGGCAATGCACCCCAGCATTCTGCTTGCCTTTGCCGCCTCTTTCCTGCACTTTTCTGAGTGATTCATTCTGGCATCGATCACCACTCCCAGATCTTTTTCCTCCTTCGAGACCATTAGTTGTTCCCCACCCAGATGGTAGCTGTACTCTGGGTTCTTAGCCACCAAATGTAGTATACTACACTTCTGAGCATCAAACCCTAGCTGCCATGTGTGAATCCACTGATACAGTCTTTCCAGGTCTGCCTGGAGTGTCTTCCTTCCCTCCTCGCTATCCACCACTTCCTCTAGTTTGGCATCATCAACGAACAAGCTCATTTTGCTCCTAACTCCCTCCACAATGGAAGGAGTTGAATGCATTAAATAAGAGTGGACCCAAGACAGATCTTTGCGGTACCCCACTAATGACCATTCTGGGTGTCCAAAGCACCCACCTACCACCACCATCCGCTGCAGTCTGTTGCTCTGCTAACTGCCAATCCACTTTGCCATCTTTACCCCCACCCCGAAGTTCCTCAGCTTTCTCAGTAGTCTCCCATGCCTCACCAAATCAAATGCCTTGCTGACATCCAGATACAGAACATCGACCGACCACCCACCATCCAGAGATCTTGTCACCCAATCAAAAAATATGACCAGGTTAGTCTGACAAGATCTCCCCCTGTTGAACCCATGTTGTCTGACATCATGATGGCTGTTTACCTCCAAGAACTCCACCAGTCTTTCCTTTAGGATAGTCTCCAAGAGTTTCCCCAATATTAACGTCAGACTGACTGGTCTGTAATTTCCCACTTCGTCCCTAGGTCTGCTCTTATGGATGGACACAATGTGTGCCATCCTCCAGTCCAGAGGTACACATCACAATTTAAGGGAAGAGATGAATAATTCCATCAGTGGTGCCACCAGGACATCCACCAGTTCCCTCAAGACAATGGAGTGAATACCGTCCAGGCCTGGGGCCTTATCAGTCCTCAAGGACTTAAAGGCCTCCCAGACTCTGCTCACCTGGATCTCCCCATCTGTTAATGTCCCCCCATCCCCAACCACCACCCTACCTCCCCCGTGTGGCGTTGGCCCCACCAATTCCCTTGTAAAGATTGAGCAGAACTACTTGTTTAGTTCCTCAGCCTGCTCAACTGTCTCCTCTACCCAACCATCATCCTTTCTTAACACAGTGATCTGCCCCCACCCTTCCTTCTCTCCCTAATGTATCTAAAAAATTATTTCTGTACAAATCAGCTGAATATTCAGATGAAGCAAGCACAAACTAGAATGTTAAATACAGACAGCAGTGATAGGGACCCGTGTGAATGAAAACCACATGGTCTCCAAAATAGTGAATTATGTTACTAAACACCGAGTTAATTGAACTCAAAGTAAAATCTACTGATCTATAATACATTTCCCAAGCATCAGAACAGATTAAACTGAATAATAGATTCTTACAGTTCCAGCAGCTGTTATATTTGAAATTGCAAAAGGAACGTTGTAAAGCTCCTGCTTACCCATCTTTTGCTGATCAGACCACAACTGCATTGAAATGCAAGAGTCAGATGACTGGAGTGTAAAGTATGGGACTGCTACTCACAAAGTGGTGACAGTAGAGACTAGTACTCCAACACTGTAAGACTGAATGTTATCAATAATTTTAGGGGAATACATTTAAAGGGGGACAGTCAGCACTAAGAGCCCTACACCCAAGTGTGGGGTTTGTCCCAATTTGCACATTGTGTGCAAAAACAGTTTTTTTGGGGGGGGATTTCATACTGTTTCATGAAGTATAGTAAATTGTATGACTGATTCTGCTGAGTTGTAAGCTAACATTTGCTGTAACTACAAATCCCAGAATCCACTGCAGCTGACATCATAGGAGAGTTGCAGCAGTGGTAGATTAAATAGCCTGTAATGCAAGTTAGAGCTTTTATAAGCTCGAATCAGATGCCTGATGGCCCTGCTGTTCTCCTGGGACTAAGTACAGTCCTCAGTTTCAAATACCCATTAGGGACATTTTTATGTTTGCTTACGTGCATGCACAAGAAACATCTTGGGACAATATGACTTGCTGGAGGTGTGTGCCTGTCCTTGCCAATACAGTTCTCAGTCTGCAGGGCAAATCCCATATGCACCAATGGAGCCACAAGCTGTCTATAAGGGCAGATTCAGAGCACTGGTTTTGACTTGAAAGAAAAGGGCCGCTGCAATCAGTGGTGAAAAGGTGTCTCCACTTTACATGCCTGACGTGCTACGTCTTCCTTTTCTCTGCATGCCCCACTGTGACACTGACACCCAGCAGACTACACATCATTTATTCTGTGGCTGTGCCGTGGTCATCTGCAGCCAAGAGAGAAGACAGTAGGAGACACACAGATTTCCTTTGCCCCCACACACACACACACACACACCCACACACCCACACAGAGTCCCATGAAAGCAGACTTGGGGGTAGATTGTAGCTGTATTAAAGTATTTTATAGAGAGAACAAGGAGTGGGAGAATGAGAAAGAGAGCAGCTGTCTGCTCAGCATCCTCCAGTGTCCCACTGTCCCCTGAATTTGTTACTCTCTGAGAGAGAGAGATACACCTCCAAGCCTCCGGACATTGGAACACTGCACCACACAATTTTTTTTTTTAATTCCCCATCTTCGCAGGCTGGCACTTATTTATTTACCACTGATTTTAGTTGGAAAAAGCAAACTCAATGGCACTTTTTCTAAGTTAGGAAGGAGCAATGGGAGCGAGGGATAGAGAGAGAGAGAGAGACAGACAGACAGACACTGCACGTTCACTTGTAAGTTTCAGTGTCTCTCTCTCTCCTCACTACGGAGGGCATACAGCAGCTTCTCTAATTAATTTTGATTTTTTTAGCCTGCAAAATAGGAGGAAATCAAAGAACTTTTCCCCTGTACGATCATGGTGCTGATTTTCTTTCTTAGAGAGATCAGAGTAAAAGGGATCCGTACGATTGCCCGCATCTTAAAATCCCGACAGCTGAATGACTAACTCTGAAATACCAACGCATTCAAATTACTTATGCATGTATTCCCGACTGTAAAATCCCATGTCCCAAAATACAGACAGAAACAAAAATAGTTGCTACATGTGAAATAAAAAGCAATACTAAATCTCCATTTTATGCTGAAATACTCCCTCAAACCTGCAACCTTAAGACATTACTTTTCCTCCATATGTACAAGTTACTGCATGTTTTTTAAATGAAACAAAACTCTGTTTTTGGTTGGCATACTCCCTCAAATCAGCCTAAACGGCTGCAGCCATGTGGCTTCATGCACACAAAACAATTAAACATTTGAATAAATGCCGCCCCCCCCCCCCATTAACATCGTGATGTGCACACCAAACTTCTAACTGGAGACACCATCTGCCATGATTTCCTCCTCAGTCTTCCAGTAACAGCAAGGCAAGGCGATGTAAATGTAACATGTTTACTGTTAACTGTTTAGAAAACATTGCTGGAGGCTGGATATGCAGGAACTGGAGCCAGATTAAGTGAATCCCCTTTCTTTTTTCCAGCAACTATCGGAATGCCTCTGGGTCCCCCCCACCCTTCTGTCTCTCAGAGCTGCCTCGGTCTGACAGCAGCTGTGTGCTGAGTGCTGAAATATTCCCTCAAACATGCAAACTATCATTGACCCAGTGACATGGTGCAGCGAGTAAATAAAATAATTGCTACTCCATGCAACGATTGATATCACACACACACACACACTCTCTGTCCTTTTAAACACCTTGCATCAACTATCGGTTGTGCATCAGTAAGACCATTGGTATTTTGCGAAACAGGATTTAATTGCCGGGTATACGAGCATCGGTATTATGATTGGAGCAGGATATCAGAGGAAAATGTACCAAACCTGAATAAAAAGCAAAACAAGCAGTCAGCCTTATTGAGCACCCGCCTTCTAGATTATCATTCAACAACTGTCCGTCTATAACATCATCATCAGTTCATCAGTGTCTTTTCTGGATTTATTTATGTTTAGTACTGTTGCTGTTTGTTGAAAAAAAAAACTGTAGGCCACTTTCCCCTAAGTCAGGAGCGAGGGGGGAGAGAGTGAGAGGGTGTGTGTGAGAGAGAAAAAGAGAGAGAGAGAGAGTGAGAGACTGCACATATTCTCTTGTAAGTTTCAGAGGCTCTCTCTTCTCTACTCCTGAAGTTATATGACAACATTTGTAATGATTTTTGTATCCTGCAAAATAGGGGAAATAAAAGAACTATTTCCCTCTATGATCAGATCATGCTACTGTTTTTCTTTCTTGGGGAGATTAGCATAAAAAGCAAAACGAGCCGTCAGTCTCACGGAGCACCCACTTGCTAGATATGCAGTGATTCGGAAAAAACAGGCGGCCGAGTGAGCTCTGTGGGACACAGAACATCCTCCTCTTTTGACTTATCAGTTCCTAAAACAAAGGTTGTGTGCTGTACATCCTTAATGAGCTAACACTTTTCAAACATAGTTGACCCTTCGGCCAATGGTCCAGTGTCAGCCAGAACACAACAAGCCAGAGGAAGAGGTGGGGTTACTCTGTTTCATTGGGGATAAAAATGTAGGCACTTTTTCTAGAAGCACTGTGGGTGCCCAACCCCCTAATGCAGAAGTCCTCATCATTCTCCCCTTGCCCTCCAGTACTGCGCATGCCCCGTTCTGCCCTTACAGTATGATTTCTATTTACTCATACCCTGAAAACTCTGTATAGTTTGCAATTTATTTAAAACAAGTCAGCTGATGTTACATCGATATCCAGCATTTGTTTGGCAAATTAAAACTTTACAATAAGATCCAAAAGATTAGCTTTAATTGCTTGCCCTTTTCACCTGATCTAGATGCACACAGCTGTACAAACGCAGCCTCCTGTTATGTCCTCACTGTTCCATCTCTCCCAAGCATCCATGTAAGCAAACAGGGAATGAACAAATGGGAAATAGACAGACTCACCAAAGCTTCTTTCGGCAGTGGCAATAGGATGGGTATGGAAGGCCAAGAGGACAAGGATCATGGAGTATAGCAGGTCCATCATGGTTGAGCCATTGCACATTTCTCCTAGCAATCCATTGTCTTGGGGGATGGAGGGGGGAATTAATGAGAAGGGTGGATAGAAAAATTAAAATTGTCAGCAGATAAGGACCACTAGGCCTATCCAGTTGGCCCATTTTATAGAGGAAAAAAACCCAAAATGTTAGTTCATGTCCCTGCAGACTTCTACTCTTGTATCAATCTTATGAGGTACCTGCTAAGTTCCCCCACTCAAGCAAAACTCTGCTTCCCTGATCTATGTTATTTTTTTAATTTGCTTTGTTATTTCTTAAACAACTTTTTAATCAAATCCTATTGCTTCCCTGTTCACCGATCGCTAAGCCACCCACTGCTCCAGTACAGCCGTAGCCCCGGAACACTGTACTCCCTGTAAAACATAAGGACAATTTACAAAGAACAGCCAAAAGCTCTGTCTGCTTTGCTGGTTGCCTGGTGTTTCTTCCATTTGCTGCAGCAAGTGCAGACCTTGTCCCTGCAACAGGGCCCTGCAGACTCCTGCTCTTGCTGTCAACCTTATGAGCTACCAGCTAAGTTCCCTCACTCAAGCAAAACTCCATCTGCTTCCCTGGTCTGTACGTCTTTATCTTATTTTTCTTTGTACCTCCTCCTAGCGGCGTGGATCTCCGCGATCTCCGACCGTCAGCACCCACACCTCCCGGGCCTGGTCTGGCACCCCCACAGACCCAGCCATTATCGCTCATGCACTCTCTGGCAGGATCCTCTCGGGAACCGGGGCGGGGCACCGGGCGTGGCCATCAGCCACCGAGATCGTCGCTCCGCCATGTTTCCGCCTTGATTTTCACCGCTTGCAGAGTGCAGACGTGCAAATACATCTGGGCACAATGTGCCAATGTCTGCCACACTCTGTCCCCCTTGCTGACATCATAGTGCCCCCGGACGTCACCAGGGGCTGCTACAGAGCGGTGGTTCCCTGGATCCCTCCCCAAGATAGGAGAGCAGACCTCCAGATGCTCAATCCTATCCCTCCCTTGCCAACCCCTGGTGGCCCGGGCTCACATCTGAACGCAGGTCACCAGCGTGGTGCAATGTGTGGCATCCAGCGCCTCAACCCTCAGTGCCACCAGGATGGCCTACCTGGTCTGTATGTTTAATTTTTTTTTTACTTTGTTATTATTCAAACAACTTTGTGTGATGAGAGCCTGGTGAGCATCTGCTACGAGACCCACTCCCACAGAAACAGCCTTTCAAACCCCACAAATTAGCACCAAGAACCGCAACCGGGCTCATTCCCCACTCACCTGCTGTTACATCGGAGGAGCTGGCAGCCAGCTACAGGTGGGGGGCAATGAATATGACACTGCTTACATGGTGTACGGCAAGGCAGAGGCAGAAGGTTTCACAGCTGTCTGTCCATCGGCATATACTGTAGATCTCTGATATGATGGGCATCCTGTATTCCATGGACTAAAACTGTGCTAAAAATCTTCAACAGAACTGTGAGCAAGGAAAGCCACAGAGGAAGTCTAGAGAAAGCTCCAAACATAGAAACACATAATTTGATGGCAAATAAGGACCTGTTATCCTACTCATTCTGCCTATTCTTTTCCCTGCCTATACTGTCTTGGCAGACTCTACTTGATCACCGCCCCTCCCCCCAGTTAATCTGTCAACCATAATGATTTTAAAACATGTGTTTAATGCTGTTAAAAAAAATAAATAACATTCTGTTACCAGATTCAGCTACAGTGGCTCAGTCCAAATGTGTCATTTTGGCTGTAATATAGGAACTAGCAGTGCAAGCTCAGATGTGTTTCAGCAGTGAAGATTAGTATAACAATACATAAACTTATTTTTTTTAACAATGCATTTTTATGTTTGCTTGTGCACATTCACAAGAAATGTTGTGACAGCTTGCTGGAGTAGCAGGTTGTAGAGGTGTGGCAGTGTTGTAGCCAATACCGCCACTGCTGCTTTTAGGGCTTGTGTCTGTGGCACCAATGAATAAGCACACTGGGCCAGATATTCAAAGGAGTTCGCCACGCGCACAGGGAATATGCCTACAAGTCCAAACTTGTTCTATCTCTGGATATTCAGCAGGAGGCAGTTGCCCACAGAAAACATGCTGAGCAACAGCGCAATGCAAATGAATGCATGCTGAACTGGAGGGAGGAACCATGCATAAACTGCACAGCCCGATATTCAGCCGGGCTGTGCAGAGTTGTCAGGCGCAACCCCCAACCTGCGCCTGCAGGACTTTGAAGCCACAAAAAAAAGCTTAAGTCGAGGGCCACCCACAGGTGAGCTGCTGTTGTATTGCAGGCGCAACACAGCAGCTGCCACCTGTGGCTGGCCCAACCCAGTCCCTGTGCCTCCGCGCCCGATCGCGGGCATGGTGTACTCCCCAGCACCAACCCGATCCACGGGCATCAATATGGCTCCCCCCCTCACTCCCATTCCTTATCCCTGGTGGTCAGTGGACGGTACGATCGTAGGCGGTATGTATATTAATTCCACCCCTCCCGTTCACATCCCTGGTGGTCAGTGGACGAAATGCCCGATCGCGCGGCGGTATGTGTGATAAAAACCACCCCCAAACATAGCCCTGGTGGCTGAGTGTCCCCACCCGACCCACCCAAAAGCCCCACCACCCGCCTCCCCGGCGGCTGGCAGGCGGCAGCATCGCATCCGCCTGTCGCCTCACGCGCCGACTGATCAGCCTGGGGGCTGCACGCCCATTGGTGCAGAGCAAGAGCCAATGGGCTGCAGCCCATACTGTACATGACAGTCCAGATTTTGGGTGGGGTGGGGACACTAGCCACCAGGGCTATGTTCGGGGTGGTTTTATCACACATACCACCCGCGATCGGCATTTCGTCCACTGGACCACCAGGGATGTGGAACGGGAGGGGGGGTAATTATACATACTACCATGATCGGGCATTTGGTCTACTGGACCACCATGGATGTGAACGGAGGGGTGGGAATTATTATACATACCGCCCGCGGATCGGGCATTTCGTCCACTGGACCACCAGGGATATGTACGGGAGGAGGGTGGAAGCTTACATTGATGCCCTCGATCGGGCTGGTGGGGAGTACACTATGCCCGCGCATCGGGCTGCAGGCGCAGTCCCGACGCTGCTGCCTGGCAGGCGCCAGACGCAAGTCCTTGGGATCGTGTGCACCTACATGCTAATGGCATGCAAATGGGGATAATCACATGCAAATGGCCCCTGCGCCTTGCATGAATTATAGCCCCATTTGCATGTCACCTTTTGAATATCGTGATTTTGCGCGTGGCGCCCAATGGTATGCGCCACCGCAAGGTTGAATGCTCCACTCTGTCAACGCGGTGGCGCAGAAGTTCCACTGCGCCATGCACAGTGGCTGTGGCTGAGATTGTTATTCAAAGGAGTTGCTCAATAGCGCCAACTCCTTTGAATATACTTCAGGCACACCCCTGCGCAACTATTTTGCGCAGCAAGGGCTTGCGCCTATGAATGGCGCAGTTTGAATATCTAGCCCACTGACTATGACAGGAGCTCAGAAGCGTGCCACCAACTTGAAAGAAATTTGCCACTGCAATGGGGGAGTGCCCCCTCATTGCAGGGCATGCCTTGCCTGGTGTAACATTTCAATAAACATAGCGACGGCTGTCACTGTCCACCTCACAGTCCCACGAAAGCCGACGTGGAGGTAGATTGTTGCTGTATTAAGATATTTTATATTTTATTTCCCCTTCTTGTAGGCTGTCAAGATGCTGGTCTCCAAAGCACCAAGCAAAAACAATGATTATGACTACAACTCCATCCAGCACTACTTTTACTGCAAGGATGAGAAGGAGAACTTCTACCAGCGGTAGAGCCAGATGCAGCTGCCGGCTCCCAGAAAAGACATCTGGGAGAAATTTGAGCTGCTGCCCACTCCTCCATGGTCCCCCAGCCACAGGTTAAGTTTCAGCCTCTTTCTCTCTACTGCTGACCAGCTAGAGATGGTCTTGCAGTTCCTGTTGGTGACCCGGTTAACCAGAGTTTCATCTGTGACCCGGAAGACTACCCCTGCCTCAAGTCCATCATTATCCAGGACTGTATGTGGAACAGCTTCTCAGCTACTGCCAAGCTGGAGAAGGTGTTCTCCAAGAAGCTTGCCTCACTGCAAGTGGCTGGAATAGAGCTGACGATGATGGGAAGGCCGGCTCTGACAACAAGCTCTAATAGCTGCTATCTGCAGGATCTTGGCTCTGGCACGCACTCAGCATCCAAGTGCATCAAACCCTCTGTTGTGTTCCCTTCCCCCCAAGTGACCCTTCTCACAAACACTACAAGATTGCCCCCAACTATTCTGAACATCCTGTGAGTTCCGCGGAGCATGACACTCCACCCAATACCAGCAGCAGCGATTCGGGTAAGTTACTGCCTAATTAATTATACAACCACTTTTTATTTCCTTTTGCCAAATGTTTTAGTGGAACAATCTGTACTAGATGTGCTGCAAAACTGCAGTACTTGCGCTTCCTGGGTGGTTGAAGACCATCGTCTGTACCTCAGGCCTCACAACCCTGGTGGTTGCACTTTTGCCACACTCCCACAGCGTATTATTCTTCACACCATCTTGTAATGACCAGGCTCCCAGAACAACTGGGATTCCCAGGGAAAATGCTACAGTTACCCATACGGCCATACCCTTGAATTAGTCTTGCATGAAAATGGAGTGATTTTGGCCCTCTATGACATATTATTATACATAATTTGTGGGAACATCATGCCTGGGGTTGAAAGTATCAAACATCTGGAAACCCGTGAAAGGAAGGGGTAAGGCATTTTCGCTAATTCTGCTAGTTTGCAGACATGTCACTCCTTGTGTAGATCTTTTCGGTGTAATTGGGGGGGGATTAGTACCACAAACATCAGTGAAGAGAAGACGATGCCAGCAAAAGTGAAAAGGTAGCGAAGTGTTCCGGGCAACTCCACTAATGCCTGCTCTGCAGTCTTTCGAGTTTGTTGCAGGCGTATCCTATTTGCCCACGTGATCTCAGATGCAGAATATAGAAAAAGTATGATCACTAGGGTGTTGCCTCATATGACCTGTCAGAGAAATGCAGTTAAGCAGACTTGGGGATTTTACCGGCTCTGTAGAATCGCAAATGCTGTAGTAAGGGGGGGATGTTAAACTGGGTGACAGTGAGTGGGGGGAGCACTTGGAATATATTTGTTATTTCCTTTTTAGCAGCATCTGATTTGGGATTACATTGCTAAAAAATATCAAATTAGAAATGTGCTTGTTCTACTTAATTAGAATCGCTGGGTTATGTTCCTTTGTCTGTACTGAAGTGTTATGATGTTAACTTGAGGCTGTGACAGAAGCATTATCAAAATTGCTGGAGTTGCTCCAGTGTCTATATTGGTGCCCCCTCCCAGAAGTGTTAAATTTCACTCTTGGCTGTCATTTGTGGTTGTGTAACAATTTCTCAGATTCTTGAAATCTCTTCTGGAGGGTAGGGTTCAATGCTGTTATATTATTCTGTATGAACCATATTATGTGTACAGCCCTACAGAACAAAACTGTTTCCATGATAACACAGTGAGATAACATCATACACCCCAGAATAGAGCAGGAGCAGTCTCTGATGTCCTCTCACCCAGTGACGGAAAAGTCAGCCTTGTGTGTGATTGTCCAGACATTCTTTTGTATAGTAGGGCCCCAGATATTCAAACTGCGCCAGGCTGTGGTGCAAGTCTGGGCACAGCACACCTTGGCTGCACAGGAGCGTTGACTGGGTGATATTCAACTGAGCTGCGCCATGGTACAGCATCGTTGAATATCGCACCCTGGCCACCAGCAGTGTGCATGGCGCAGTGGCACTGCGCCAACGCAAGTGGCCAGAGTGGAGCAGGCGGATGCGCTAGCACAAGTTCTGTTGCGGTATGCACAGCAACCGCGATATTCAAAAGTGCACATGCAAATGGGGCCATAATGTATGCAAGGCGCAAATGGGACCATTTGCATGTCATTATGGCCCCATTTGCATGCAGGTGTGCCGATCTCCGGCGACTTGCACCTGGCACCCTGCCAGGCAGCAGCCGTCGGGGACCGACGCCCCCTGCACAGCGTGGCAATGTGCCCCACAGCCCGATCGAGGGGCTTCAGTAACTATAAATCGCGTCCAATATCCCTGGTGGTCCAGTGGACCGCTCGCAGCCTGATTGCGGGCATTTGTAAAATAAAATTAATTCCTATATCCCTGGTGGTCCAGTGGACCGCTGTCAGTCTGATCGCGGGCTCAAGTATAAAGAAAATAAAGTCCTATATCCTTGGTGGTCCAGTAGACCGCTCACAACCCAATCGCAGGCTTAAGTATCAAGAAATTAAGTTCAGATATCCCTGGTGGTCCAGTGGACCGCTGTCAGCCCGATCGTGGGCTTAAAAGTACAAAGAAATTAAGTTAAAATATCCCTGGTGGTCCAGTGGACCGCTTGCAGCCTAATCACGGGTGTTTGTATTAAAAACAAATGACATCCAATATCCCTGGTGGTCCAGTGGTACCCCCTCCCCACCGCCCACTGAGCCCCGCCCTGCTCCCCGGTCAGCATCGGCGCAGCACCCACCGCCTGCTGCCGCGCCGCCCGCTGACTGACATCGATAGTAGGGCTGTATGCCCATTGGTCCACGCAGAGCCAATGGCATGTAGTTTGTGGCAGATTGAGCACATTCCAGATATGTGAATGGATCCATTCACATATCTGGAATGACGTGTAGTACTGGTATACTGCACCTATTGGCCATGCTGTGGACCACGGGGCATAAGCCCTCACCTATGGTGTCAGTCAGCGGTGGCGGGATGGCAGGCGGGTGGGTGCTGCTGCCGCTGGACCGGGGGCAGGGGCGTGGGGATCAGTGGGCAGGCGGGGAGGGGGGCTACCGCTGGACCACCAGGGATATTGGACATCATTTGTTTTTAATACAAATGCCCATGATTGAGCTGTGAGTGGTCCACTGGACCACCAGGGATATTTGAACTTAACTTCTTTATACTTAAACCTGCGATCGGGCTGCGAGCAGTCCACTGGACCACCAGGGATATAGGACTTTATTTTCTTTATACTTAAGCCCGCGATCAGGCTGACAGCGGTCCACTGGACCACCAAGGATATAGGACTTTATTTTCTTTATACTTAAGCCCGCGATCGGGCTGACAGCGGTCCACTGGACCACCAGAGATATCTGATTTTATTTTATTTTACAAATGCCCACTGGACCAGCAGGGATTTTGGAGGATCACTTTTCTATGTATGCCCGCGATCAGGCATGGGGGTGCAGCCAGAGCTCGGGTGACCACCCACAGGTGGCAGCTGCCGTGTTGTGCCCTGCAATACGGCAGCTCACCTGTGGGGTGGCCAGCCGTTGTTACTTTTTGGTTTTTTGCAGCTAAAGTAGGGGTTGGCGATGCATGGATCTCAGCACATCCCGAACTGAATATCGGATGTGCAGAGTATGGCCGGCACACTTACCTGCGCCAGATACATTACTGATGCGCTCCAGCGCATCGGGATTTGTGCCAGACACAATTCCCATTTGAATATCGCACCGGGGCGCATCAGTGTGTTTCGCATGGTGCAACACTGTTGCGCCATGTGCAACCCTTTTGAATATCTGGCCAATGTGTTTTAATTTACTTTCTCTGTCTTTTTTTTTTATTATTTGTTTTTAACCCCTTCTCTGCAACACGGAGGAACTTCTTCAGGGAGCTCTAGGCTGGTATTCCCCTAATCCCTCCCTGGGTACCTCACAAAGTGTCACTTGGACCCACCTCCATTGTGCCTTGGCCTATCCCCCTGGGCGGGGAGAAGGGGGGCCCCAATTCCCCCTCCAGTCCATTACTGAGCGTCAGGAGGTCTGCTGTGGCATCTACTGAGAACCCGGTTATGGGTTATCTGAAGCAGCCAGGTCCCATTTACGTCTATAGCGATGGGGTAGTTTGCTTGTTTCTGGCCCACCCCTCAGGACGTTGGCACGCCAGGAGAGCCAAGGGGTGGGGCACGTCATGACGTTCAAACACTCCGGCTCCCGGCCGACGTCCTCCCTCACTCGCTTCTTCCAGCTGTCCCACTGCACCTCCACCTGTGGTCACCCAGGTAGCAGTAGAGTGGCAGGACAAGCAGCCTCCATGGAGGAGGAGATCAGCCTCTGGGTGGGCAATCCTCTTCTCTCCGGATGGCCCTCCAGCCGTCCAGGTCTGTTCCCAAACCCGGGTCACTGGCACCACAAGCAGTAATCCTACTACTGCGCCGGCGGGCAGGCGCATACTTTCTCTGTCTTGAACTGTAGTCCAAGAAATGGGGAAAAGCAGGTTAGGATTAAAAAGGGGTAGTGTGATTTAAAGCAACAGTGCAACAAAACTGGGCAAAAATGTGACCCCAACTTTTTTCACTGCAAAAGATTCCAGCCATTTTCCAGTTTAATTTTGTACAATTTGCTAATTCTACCAACAATTGATTTTTATAAATGTTTTTTTTTCCTAAAAAAAAATGGGCACCACATTTTCCATAGAAATAACATTGTAGACTTGGCAAGGGTTAGTACAGAAGTAAATAAAAAATGTTTCATGGTACACAGCTTAGGAGGTACCTAGACAAGTACATTTGACAGGTATCTTAATATCGTTCTTAACTGTAGCTGAAACTAGCTTTTTTTTAATAATTTTTCATTGCTGTGCTGCCTTAAGTAATAGCTCAGTGAGCTGGCAATATTTTATTTGTCAATCATTAACAAATCCGTTTACTCGGGGTGTTTTCAGTCTTGCTGACCTTCCTTATGAGGGACTTGAAGTTCAGCATGATGCATCTACACTGCAGGTCCCTCGATCAGCTCAATAACCACTTCGTCACTGCAGGCCTTGCATTCAACACATCACCTGTTAGTAAACTGAGCACCACAAGCACCGCCAGCATAGCTACTAGACCAACCATAGCCCCCTCCCCCACCAACTACCCCCTCTTCAAGCTCCAACCAGTCTCCTACAAACAGGTGGAGGACCTGCTCCTCTCACTGGACACTAAAAAGAGTGCTGGTGCCGATTCACTTGAACCCTTCTTCTTAAAAGCAGGTTCTTACTATCTGGCAGCTCCAATTGCCCATCTCTTTAACAGCTCATTATCCTAAGAGGAACTGCCGACTAGTTGGAAAACCACACACATTATCCCCCTGTTCAAGTCAGGAGACCCCACCAACTTGAACAACTATAGGCCTATTTCATTGCTTCCTGTTTTATCTAAGCTACTTGAAAAAATTGTAAACTCTCAATTAAGGGAGTACTTGGATCATGAGAAAATCCTCAGTCCAGTCCAATCAGGTTTCAGACCCAAGCACAGTACTGTGTCTGCTCTTGCAAAAGTGTTAAATGACTGGCTAAAAGCCCTGGACAGTAAACAGCACATCTATGCACTCTTCCTTGACCTCAGCATAGCATTCGATATGGTTGATCATTCCATACTTCTTGATTCCCTGAGTAGCATTGATCTAACCTCTGCTGCAGTAAAGTGGTTCCGCTGCTACCTCACAAATCATAAACAGCAAATTAAAGCCCAAGGGGAATTCTCCCCACTAAAATTTCTGCCCCGAGGCATTCCACAAGGTTCCATTTTGGGACCTATCCTCTTCGCCCTTTACATCAACTGCATTGACTCTGGCCTGGTTGCTGGAAACGTTCATCTCTTCGCAGATGACACAGTCCTCTACACGACCAACCCCTCCTGGACATTGCGTACAATGAGCTACAGCAAGATTTTATCATCACCCAGCACAACCTGCTGAATCTAAAGCTCTTGTTAAATGCAAAAAAAAAAAAAAAAAGTTATGATTATCTCTCCATCCCACAATATGGGAATACATGGGACCTCACAGATTATTACCCTCATTAATGAACCACTACAACTAGTGGATACATTTAAATATCTGTAAGTCTGGTTGGATAACAAACTCACTTTCCGTGTACATCTAAGCGAGTTAACAAAAAAAGCTAAGGCAGCGCCTCAGTATTTTCTACCGCAAAAGATACCTACTCAGCCTGGAAGCTAGAAAGCAGCTGGATCAAATAACCTTTCTTCCCCTGATTGACTACGCAAGCTTCCTATACAGCCATTGCCCCCAGTAGTCACTCCAAAAGCTGGATACACTCTATCATCACGCATCGAGATTTGTTCTTGACTTGCCCTTGCAGACTCATCACTGCTTATTGTACCAAGCATTAGATTGGCCATCCCTCTCCACGAGGAGGCAAATAAACGCCCTCATGTGGCTATTCCAGGCTTTGTCCAACAAACTACCACCCTATATCTGTGACCTCTTTGAATGTTCAAAGGGTGCCTAAGGACTAAGGAACTCCTCCTTTGTTCTCTTTAAGCTACCATGAACAAGGACATGTCTTGGCTCAACTGCCATTAGCTCCATTTGCCAGCACTTTGGAATAACACGCAGAAATTACTTAAAATCTCCCTACTGCCCATCTATTTTATATTTAGGGGGCTGCTCTATAGAGGCCTGAAAACAGTGTGTGATTGTTTCCGGTAAAGCCTTACCCCACTTAACTGAGTCCCTTAACCTCTATAATCCTGGGCGCCTATTTCCTGTGTTGGCCAGCATCCCTTTAGGGCAACCCCCCCCCACCTCTCTCCTCTCATCAATTAGCTTTGCAGGGGGCATCATTCTATTAGGCTGCCCTATTTTCCCTCTCTACTATGTGTCTGATACCCTTTCTTCCCACTGCCCTTCTCTATGTCCCTCCTTCCTCTCCTCACTTGTACTCTAGCAGCTATAACCTGTATATGCTGCTCTTTAAACGCCTATATTTGCACTTACTTTACATGTCTGATTCATCCAAGTACTGATTTTGTATATTGTATCTGCCTATACCGATGTCTACTTTTGTATGAAGTGTTGTCTACTGTAAGCAAAAGTGTCCTCTGTGTCCAGGACCATCTTGAAAATGAGCTTGCTCAATGATGTAACTGCCTGGTTAAATAAAGTTTGATTGATTGATTGATCTTAATAGACATTAGATGTTGTGTTATTGTACCATTGTAGTGACATAGCTGCTGTGGTACAACAGCATTCTAACATCACTACTGTGGCTCAACAGCATCTTGAAGTTTATACATTTCCATACACAACACTAGAACATATACTATAGTGTCAGATGGTATTGTACTACAGCAGTGATGTCACTCTTGTCACTAACTATGTCACTACCGTGATGCAAAAGCATAAATCTAATGTTTAATGCGATGCCTTGCGCTACACTGCAAGCCACCTCATAAGGAAGTCATCAGCTGGACTGAAAAAACACAAACTGAACTCCTCTGTGAAAAGATGAACTACTAGAAATGTTATCAGCTCACGTAGCTATTAATTTAATCTTTGCTGATTTCTGTTTATTTGACCACCGCTCAAGACACAGTTAGACAGAAGATACATACAATCTATAACAAGGAATGGCAACCACATGCAACTAGGATGTTTCCATCTCAATGCGAAACTGCATCATACCTCTAGCATTGCTCTTGGTCTATGATGTCTCACTTCTCAATGAAAACACAACTTTGTAGGTGTGGTTGTCTGTACAGAACTCTGTGTAAGTTATGCAAATATCAGCTGACTGGGGGAGTCCTAGCAGCTAGACTGTTGCTGGAGGAAAGTTTTGAAGACTATGTGCAGATATGATATGTGGATCTTAGTTGGCAGGCTGGCCTACTTTTTTCAGGGATGGCTGGAGATCTAAAGAAACCAGCTGGGCGGGGGCTTACTGCTAAGAGTAAGCCAAAACAAATTCAGCACCAACTGCACCCCCCCTCCCCCCGGAAGTCCACACATATGTTCGAGGGGTGGAGTCACTGTTGGGGGGGGGGGTTGAACTCTTGAGGGAACAGTACATGTTGTACAGTGGAGTAGTTTTTGTTATAGGATAATGAAAGATGGTTAACTAGCTAGAATGTGGGGTTAGGTTATTAATAATATGTAAGATAGCTAACAAGATGCTAGTAATGTTGATTGAATTGCTGAGATTTAAGTACTTCCCCTGCTCAATTCTGTCCTGTATGTGAACTGAGAATAGTGCCATTTCACCTCAACTATTTCCTTGTTTACACATCATTCTTGGTTCCCCAGTACTCATTTTGTGGCATAGGCCCAATGTAAAGTTCGTGGTTCAAAAGGACTTAAATCTATTTTTTTTTTTGTTGCAGAAGAGGAGAAGGAGGAGGAACAGGATGCTGATGCAGATGAAGAGGATGATGAGGAGTTGGAAGAGGAGGAAGAAGATGATGACGATGAATAAATAATTATGGTTGGGATTATTCAGAACAAGTTTTCCCCACCCCACAGACATGGGTGTTGCTTCTTATTTGTTCCTAGTAGAGAAGTACAATTATAGTAAATTATATGACTGGACTCTGAGTTAAATGTCATTACATATACCATAATGGATGGGGAAGTGTGCTTACTGAGAAATTAGTGGTTGCCTGAGTTGTGGGATGCTACATAAACCTTGAGGGTGAAGCCCAGGGGGGTTATTAAAGCATCCCACACCAAAGGCAACCATTAATTTTGAATTTAAGCATACTTCCCATCCTTTATTATTTATAATTGCTGGGCAGCAATTTTTTCTAGCCTTCATCTAGTGTCTGTGACTCCCTGACTTACACGCACACACACACACACACACACACACACACACACACACACAGGCACACACACCATTTTTTTTTTTTTTTTTTTACAGCTAGTTTACTTATGTTTATATTTAATTTGCCTTTGTTTTTGGAGTTATAGATTTGAATAGTAACCGTGATCACCCTTACCTCAGTCAGTCAGGTCGGAGCAATTTACGGTGAGAGTGTTTCAATACACCATCAGAATGGCAGGATAAATGAAATAGATTTTGTTAAGAAAAAAATATATGTTTGGGGTGCCATAATGTTTTTAAAGAAATGAAATAAAAAATGAGAAAAAGTCTCTGTCTGGCGGGTTCTCACTTTGTGGGATAAGGCGCTGTCATGTTTCTGATTGCATTTAGCCCACCCAAGAGTGAACAGCCAATCAGGATGCAGCTCTTGTTTGAGTGATGTGGTGCATATTTGCCGTTATGACCCGCGGGTTATAACGGTAAATTATAACTCGGACAGCCCATTCATTCAAAAAATTGCTGACCAAGCCAGCCCAGTGGCGCTGAGGGTTGAGGCACTGGATGCCACACCTTGTGCCATGCCAGCGAACCGGGTTAGGAATGAGCCCAGGTTGTCGGGGATCGCCGGGGGGGAGGAGAGGGATTGAGCATCCAATGGACTGCTCTCCTTCTCCAGGGTGGGTGGTGTGCAGCTGCTGGTGCGCTAGTGGCCTCTAGCAGAGGCTGGGGGCAATGCAACGGCACAGGCAACATAAGGGGGCATGATGGGACACGGCACCAGGAGGAGCATGTGCATTCCATCCACTGGCATCACTGCATGCCCCACATGCAAGGGGGACCAGAACAGGGAAAACAGCACCAGGTCGCAGTGGCTTGATGGCCGTCTCCATTGGGGCACCCGGCTCCGAGGCACCGCGGTGCATTACTGGATCCAGTCCTGGTGGATGAGTGTGGGAGGGTTCTCCACCACCCCACTGTGGGGGGCAAGCCACAGGGGTAGAAGCTGAGGGCCCGAATAGGATCTAGGGTCCTCGGGATGGCAGCCGGAGAACTTAGGATGCCAGGATGCAGGTAGGCAGACCGGGGCCAAGGGAGAAAAAGGACTAACCAAAAAAAAAAAAAAAAATTGCTGGCCAGTTATTATATAAATAATAACTGCAACTCTGTCATGAAGAACAGTGTGTTCATCTTCAGAGTCCTTTGCTTTACATCCAAATTTCACAAGAGCAGCGAAGAATGAGGAAGATTACCACTAGCTGTTCGTCATGATAGAGTAGCAGTTGTTATGTATGTATGTGTGTATGTAGTACCCTGTCAGCAAGAAGGTAATAATGCAACTTTTTCGTTTTGCCCCCCATATTTGCCTCAGTGATGGAACTGGGAGAGCCAATACACAACTTGATGTATCCAGGCAAGCACTACAGCCTGGTGATGCATTCTGGAGTGTAAATACAGTGTTAGAATCCTAAAAATACTAACCTGTGTTTTTGAGTGACATTACACAAATTCCTGAATGTGGGAAACAAACTGGAGTAGTGGTTTCAAGTTTCTGGTTACTTTACCTTTAAACATGTGGTGCAGAAGCTGTTTCCTTGCACAGAACAGTATTAGTAGTTTGGTATGTAACACAATAAAAGTGAAAATTGACACTTGGATTTTACACTGATTTATTCATTTATAGCCCATCTTAATTCTTAAAGTCTTAACAATATGTAGAGGAAAACAAAGATTACCTATAATGTATTTACAGAAACGATGGTACTTTTTATTTTGATGGGGGGGTAGTAGTCCTCAAGTTCTTCTCTTTCCTGTGGAACTAGATCCCCATGTGCCCTCTTTCTCCCTTCCCCATATTTCTATAGTGTTTTACATTATTATGCTTGCTTGTGCGCATGCACAAAAAACATTATGTGCCAGCTTAGGAGAGAAGCATGTTTTTGGAGATGCGGCACTGTGGTGGCCAATGCCCCCACTGTATCTTGGGACTTGGCCCTCTTTCTCCAATGCGGTGGCATGCTACTGCTGACACTAGTTCAGCAAGCATGCCACCAACTTGAAATGAATTTGCTGCTACAATGAGGGAGCGACTCATCATTGCAGGGCAGTGCCTTGCCTGGTGTAACATTTCAATGCACATGGTGGCAGCTGTCGCTGTCCACCTCAAAGTCCCCGTGAAAGCCAATGGGGGGCCTAGTCACCTTGTCGGCATGCCGCCTCCCCAGTTCATTTTCCAATGGGGGAGCCCACTCCTCATTGGCATAATGTCCCCCACACATTTTGTTTGCCGAGGGGGGTGCCCAATCCCCCTTGGCATCATGTGTCCCCCCAAACACAGACCCTTTTGTATTTGCCAAAGGGGTGCCCAACCAACGTCGGCTCTAGTCCCCCCCCCAAAAAAAAACATGCAGGTATCTCCCTGTAAAAAAGAAAACCTTCCCACAATGTTTTTATTTATTTATTTTACCTGAAAAGTACAAAATGGTCCCTCGCTGTCAGTGGCCCCTCCCCAACCCACACCCACCCTCTGTGCACCCCACCTCCCCGCACCCACCTCACCCCATTACTTACCTCCCAGAGCTGGCGCACATCTTCGTGGACCGAACTGTCTGCACTCTTCAAAAGCCGACCACAAACTGAAGAAATGCCGGTAAGCTGTGTAATGGCATAAATGTTTTTTTTTTCCAACAAGTGAATATCTCTGCCATGTCTGTGAATTTTGGCACCAAATTTTCAATATGGGGTTCTTGGGATCCCACCTCATGAATTCAGACACTGTTATGTCGTTATTCATTCCCGAAAGGTGATTTTGCTGTCACTGCGCAGAATCACCTTTTGGGACTAAGTAATGAAATGACAGTGTTACTATTCATGAGGTGGGTTCACAAAAAACCTATGTTGCAAATTTGGTGAAACAATTCCAAACAAGCATTTGTCAATGCCGAATGTTTGCTTGCTGGCATTGGCAGTGGTAGTGCAGAAGTTACAGAGCTGCGTAATAGGAATGGCAGTGAAGTATTGAACTGAAGCCAACCCCACCACCACCCTGCAGAGAGTGACAGGCATTGGGGTGTGCCTTTGGGTTGTCAGGCATAACGGCCACGCCATTTCACCACACCCCACCCTGCAGACACTGACAAGTGTCATGGTGTTCCTTGGGGTCTTTGGCCCTTATGCGCACCCCATTCCATTAGAAAATATGATGAGATGGGTGCGATATGAGAATGGGGTGAATTTGAGCCAAGAGTCCAGTATACCTCGATGCCTCTCTACTGGCTGCAGGGTGTGGAATGGTATAACATTACAGGCAAGAATCCCAAGTCACACCCTGATGCCTGTCATTCTTTACAGGGTTGGGGTTATGGTTGGAAACCCTAATACCTCAGGCAGTCATTGGTATTTTCACTCCAAATTTTCAACATGTTTTTTTGTGACCCCACCTCATGAACCGGGGAATATCAGTTTGTTAGCCGAAAGCTGCTTATACTGGCGACTATGGCATTTAGCACCACAGGTGCAAAGCGTTCGAACAGGATGTAAAAATGACAGCTGTACTGTTCATGGGAGGTGTAAAAAATGGCAATGTTGCAAATCTGCAGTAAAAATATTTAAAAAAATGGTGAAGTGCCGAGCGTACATAGAATCTGTGCAATGCACACCCATAATATAATTAGGTTGGGGATTTTTTACAGCAGATTGTCAACTCAGGCAGTTTGGTGCCTCCGATCATGAACAGTGTCACTGTGATTTTCTTTATCTGTCCCAAACAATGATTTCCCACAGCGACCACGCATCTCTGCACTGAAAGTGTGAAAACACACTTCGGCCATGTTGTGAAAGATGACAGCTGTATTGTTCATAAGGAAGTGTGGAAAAATGCCACTGGTGAAAATCTGACTGAAAATATTACAAAGTCATGAACTTACTTGAGGTGCGTGGAACTGCGTTAATGCTCACTGTTAACACAGTCATTTTATGGACTTTTGTCACCGAATTTTCAACATAGCCATTTTAAGACCCTCTGCTCATGAACAGTGTAACTGTGATTTTCTTAATCTATCCAAACATTGCTTTCGCACACCAACAGCACCATTTTGCGCTACATGTGCGAAAACACATTTTGGGCTACATATGAAAATCAGGCTGTACTCGTTCATAAGGAGTAATAAAATGGCAATGTTGAAAATCTGGAGTGAAAATATTAAATTAAGAAACTTACGAGCATGCATAGGAACTGCGAATGCACGCCGTAAACAGTCATTTTAGGAATTTTTCACCAGATTTTCAACATAGCCATTTTAAGACCTCTGCTCATGAACAGTGTCAGTGTGATTTTCTTAATGTATCCCAGACATTGATTTCGCACACGACTGTGCCATTGTGCTACTACTTGACGGAAACACATTTTGTGTGAGATGTGAAAATGACAGCTGTACTGTTCATAAGAAGGTGTGGTAAAATGGCAATGTTGAAAATCTGGGTGAAAATATTGAATCAACTTACAACTTACAAGTGTGCGAGGAACTGCGCAACGTGACGCTTTGTAAAACAGTCATTTTTAGGAATTTTTCCACCAAATTTTCAAAATAGGCTTTTTGAGAGCCCACCTTATGGACACTGGCAGTGTCGTTTTGTTAATCATTCCGAAAAGGTGATTTCGCACAGTGGCTGCGAAATCACCCTTCGGGCCCGAGTAACACCATGACAGTGTAAAGCCAAAGACTCCAAGGCACATCTCAACACTTGTTGGTGTCTACAGAATAGGGTGAAGTGAAATGGCATGAGCATTATGCACGATGACCCAAAGGCATACTCCAATGCCTGTCTATTTCTGCTGGGTGGAGGTGGGGTTGGTGTGAAGTTCAATACTTCAATGCCATTCCTATTTTGCATCTGTCTAACTCCTGCACTCCCAATGCAAATACCAGCAAGCCAACATTCGGCATTGAGAAATGCCTGTTCTCTATACTGTTCACTTTTCAAGTGTCAGTCCTAGACGTTTGTTACAGGATGGTGGTGTTATTTTTCATACCTTTCTTTAAAATACTTTCAGTTGTCAGGCTCGACTCACTGACTGTTTCTTATCCAGAATCCCGACTCGAGTCCCACTTATTTCAACCACAAAGGACAGTCGTCTGACTCCCGCCGCCAGCAGCTCACAGAGCACCACCTGCCTGCGTATGCATTTTTCCTTGAGACCCTGCCCCTGTGTGTGCATGGTTATTTGCACACAGATACATCTGCTGCAGTTCCCAGTGGGTAAGGCCTGTTGTTGCTGCAGGTACATATCGTGAGGGTGATAGATCTTGTTGCTTCATAGTCCTGACCCTGATCCAGACAACAAATGTTGTTGCGTATAAAATGAATGGGTGATATAATAAGGAATTCATGTGCCTGTCACTGACTCATAAAACAGAACCAAATCCAAACATACACTCCAAGTGACAGATATGAGGCAACAAAGATGCCATGACTAAGAGCAGAACCGGAGGATGTCATGTGTGCCCTCCAGGTTGCTAAACTTGCTTTCTGCTTCTCACTCTGTTTTTGTGGGTATCATGTAAGTGAAGAAGATGATTTTGCTGGACAGTTCAAGCTGAGATCAAGAATATGGATGCTGATTAAGTCAAGATAGCAATGTGTAGGGTATTGATGATGACAGATGATGAGGAACTGAGACACCTTGAGTCTAGCGATGGATCCAGGACAAATAGAATAGTAGTTGTTGGATTACTGATAGGCTCCTAGGGGATTTAGAGTTGAGAATCAACTATTTTGAGTCAAAAGGGCAAGAAATGGTGGAGTTTTAGTAGCCCAATTCTGAATAATGAGGGGCACAATACTTGGCCGATGTCTCACATGGCTTCCACAATGCACTGGTTGGACAGCCAGCATGCCCATCTTCTTCTGTGTCACATTTTAGCCACTGTTTCAGCTTATCAGAAGAGACAACTATGGAAAGTTTCTGATTGCCAGATCAGTTGTGATCACAATGTCATCCTCTAAGTCTGGAGGGTGTATGGGTCTCATTCGCCACAATCAGCATCAGTTTCACTGTCAGCCACTGTCAGCCACATAATTGCCACAGTCAGAATGCTCAGGTCCGGATACTGGTTCCTGTTCTGTTTACCATATGCCTGACTTAGCCCTTACCATCTCAGTTGTACTGGGGAGCACTGCATCCCAAGCATTTGTAGCAATGTGAACAGTATCTTTAAGAGTTATCCCTTTAATTATGTCTTTTAGGAGAATACCTTCATTTGCCTCATTCAGGACTGTTTGCAGAAGTCGCTCACAATAGTTGCAGTAAATCATCTTTAGGGATCCCCTAGTTACACAACTGTAACTTGGATATGGTGTTTGGTGGTAAAAACACACATTGGAAGGCTGGACCAGTGGCACAGAAGGCTGATGCACTCAGTGCGCCTTACCTCTCTCATGCTGGTGACCCATGTTCAGGAACGAGTGCTGGTTGCCTGGGTCAGCCAGGGTTGGAGGGCCAGAAGTAGGATCGAGAGGCTGCTTGGCTTCCACCGAGTGGAGGCTCAGTGACAGTGGCACACAAATGGGGGACCAGGCATTAGACCAGGGGTGGGCAGAGCAGGGACCTCTGTATCCGGCCAGTATGCGCACCTCCACATGAATGCACGTTCATTCTGCCGTGGCTTCTGGGGAGCTGAAGGAGAGAAAACCTGGAGGAAAAAGGGATGGACATGATGAGGGTGTATGACACCTGCTGGCTACACCTCCACCCACTGTGTCACTAGGGAGATGTCAGACGGTGGAAGAGGGTGGCACAGCTGACTGACAGAAGCTTCCCTCACTGTGGCTCAGGTGCATAAATTGTATTAAAAAAAACAACACATATCGGATAATGCCATTAGGGTTCTAACAACAGGCATTTCTGGGTGTGTGTGGGTGAACTGTCGAGCAAGAGGATGGCCTTCACAGGCAGACTATGTGACATCAAAAATAGCTTGACCCTTGGGTCTCTGTACCAGTGGAAGAGCTCATCTAGGTAGATCGCTGGTTCTCATAATGGACTGGTAACTTGCTTTATTAACATTGCAGAAGCACCTGGGGTCCCAAGACTTGCCATCCACAAGTAGGCAAAGTTTGTAGTTTCCCATAGGATTAGTGCAACTCAGTATGATCACTCTTTCCTTCTACTATTTTTAACATGGAGCATTCCACCCAGTGGATCCCACTTCATCATTTGAATGTGTGGCCGTGCGTGGGGCTCCAGGTGCAGGCTGAAGAATTCTCCTGGCGTACTGGCCTCTGGGGCATGAGGGAGAATTTCTGCAGAAAGTTATGCACTTTGTTGCCAAGAAGGTGCTGGAGTCGCCCAGATGGTTGGTTCTGGGTGACTTCAACACCTGGATTGACAATGAACACTCGCATTTTGGTTATGGCTTCCTCCAGTCCATGACTTCACTGGGTCTTGCACAAGCAGTTGCTTCTGTGACCCATAGTCATGGTCACGCCTTGAACTTCATGTTTTCACTGGGGTTTGAGGACACTGACCTCAAGATTGATCTAGTTGCTTGGTCGGACCACTGCACATTAAAGTTTTCTTTCAGGGCCACCCTTGTTAGTCTGTCCCCTATGGAGTTGGTCTGTTACTGCCCTTTGAAGGGGTTATCCCCAGAAGGACTGATGTTGGTGATGGATCTATCTGGTAGGAGTGCTGCATGTGTAGCAGGTATGGGTGAGGTGGTTGCAGCCTATAATGGGGCTGTTGCCAAGGTGCTTGACTCTGTTGCACTGTTCCATGTATGACCCAGGTCTTCTTACTTGTTGAGACCTCCGTAGTTTGATGGATCTCTCAAAGAGATGAAGACCAAGGGTCAGAAGTTGGAGCATTGTTGGCAGAGGTCTCAGACTGTAGAGGACAGACTGGCTTTCAGAATTCACTACAGTGGCTATCAAAGAGCAATCAACCATAAGAAGGCAGTGTTCCAGTCCAGGGAGATTGCTGCAGGGAGGACAGACCAGCTCTGCTTTTTTGTGCTGTAGATAGGCTTCTCATTCTGCCTGTCTTCAGCCAAAAAAAAGCATTTTCAGTCACCCAGTGCCAGGAGTTTGCTCTGTTCTTCTCTGTCAAGGTGTCCTCCATTAGGGCTGGGATCTCTCCAGCGGGGCAACTGCTGCCCCTTGGTGGTGAGTCGGGTGTACCCAGGAGCACTCCTATTGTTTGGAGCAAGTTTAGGCCGGTTGAGGTGATAGAGGTCTGCAAGGGGATTTCAAAGCTGCGGCTCACATACTGTGAACAGGGCCTGGGCCCAACTCATCTCTTAATGGGATGTGAGGAAAAGCAGCAAAGTCTGGGCACCAGTCAAGCTTCCACTAATAAATTTATTATTTAAAATGCAAAGTACTCACAAGACACAGACACAGCTCAACAGTGAAAAAGCAGCAGCAGCAGTAATGAGGGAACTGAGAGCTCCTAACTGGTTTCGCCAAAGGCTTGGCTGGGGTCTGCAATGCTAGTGTACCATTTAAATAAAAAAACAGTTCTGATAGTACACCAAAAAACCAAAAATTATCACATGATTCTAAGCATAAAACTAGCACCAATTATATACAACTAAGAAAAAAGAAGAATAAGGAAACGAGAAAGGGAGGGATGAATAAAAAGGACCAGACAAAGATAGAGTAGAATAACGAATTAGGACAGTCCAAAGGAGAGGGGAGGAGAGGGAAGGGACATGAAAGTGAGGGATGGGGGAGAAGGGAAGGAAAGGAAAGGACAGTAAAGAAAGGGGGGGAGAAGGGGAAAAAAGGTAGGGAAGGAATGGGAAAGTGGGTGAGGAAGGGATCAAGAAGTTGGTTTAATTTAAAACACAATTCTCAACAGCTACAGGCTTAGTTTATAAATAGTACTCTAAATGATAAACACTGAATTTTTACATATTGCACAATATTACATCATGATTGGAACTATACTGGAAATAGCAGAAAAGAATGTGTTGAGTTCGTTGATCCAGTGTTTGACAAGATTGTCCAGTGTTCGCTTTTGGAGGGTTGTTTCCCAGACACCCTGAAAGAGACACTGGTGAGACCCCTCTTAAAGAAACCATCTTTCGACCCTGATGTCTAGGCGAATTATAGACCAAACTCTAACCTCCCATTTTTGGGTAAGGTTATTGAGAAAGTTGTTGCTGTACAGCTCAAGGCACACCATATGGCCTATGACATTTATGAGCCCTTCCAGTTGGGTTTAGGTCAAGGCATAGCACTGAAATGGCATTAGTCAGAGTGCAGAATGATCTCCTTAGACTGAGAGATTGTGGGGAGCGGTCAATACTCATTCTCCTCAATTCCTCCTCTGCATTTGACACCATGGACCACATAGTGCTGTTGGTTCACCTAGGGGGGGCTCTGTGGACTCACCGGTATCATCATCAACTGGTTTGAGTCCTTTCTCACAGGCAGGACACAGAGGGTAGTGATGGGGAATTTTTCATCCTGCCCGAAGCCCCTGCCATGTGGAGTTCCCAAGGGTTTGATCCTGTCACCTATGCTGTTCACGATGTACGTGCTTCCCCTGGGTGAGATCATTAGATGGTACAGTCTGGATTTTCACTGTTATGCAGATGACACCCAGCTGTACCTATCATTTGCACTTGGGATGGATGACGCTGTGGAAGTGCTGAATAAATGTTGGGCCGACATCAAGGACTGGATATCCTCTAGCTGGCTAAGACTCAGTTCTGACAAGACAGGGGTACTAGTGATTGAGGCTGGTCGTCAGCAGGATGTGGATGCTGCTGGAATGGGAACAGGGTTATTCCTTGACCCCACTCCCTTGTTAACATCTACCAAAGTGAAAAATCTAGGCATCATCCTTGATGACTGACTAACTCTTGAAGCTTAGTTGTCCATTATCAGAAGTGTTTTTTTACCACTTTAGGAATGTTACCCAGATAAATGCCTTGACCCCACCTGATGATCTGCCATCACTGGTACATGCTTTTGTGACATCACTTTCTTGATTACTGCAATGCTCTGCACCTCAGGGTCAATGGAGGGATTTTTGGCACCTGCAGTTAGTGCAGAATGCAACAGCCAGGTTGCTGACAGGCCTTCTGAGCTCCTGTCATGTGATCCCAATTCTGTGAGAACTCCGCTGGTTGCCGGTGAGGTGGAGGATCATCTTCAAGGTGGGCTTGCTCACCTATAAGGCTCTACATGGTTTGGGCCCTGGCTACCTGAGTGACCTCCTAACTCCGGCCCGTCCTGTGTGCTCGCTCCGCTCCTCTGCTGAGGGCCTCCTAGCTATTCCTAGGGCTCACCTTAAAGGGGACAGGAAATGTGTGCTAATTGGCAGCAGTTAGTAATGCTCCTATTTGCAGAAATGAACTTAACAACTCTAAATGATCCATATTCAACTGTAACTGAATAAGCACTGATGCGAGAAACTGTGTTTTCAATTGTTTCCTTTTTATGGACAGCATTCTGTTACAGTTCTTTTCATGGAACTAATAATTTGGAGTTTTTACTATGTCATAGTTTGTGTACAGAATGCTAAACATGAGCTATTGTCCTATCAGAACCATGTTCAGAGTTCTGAACTCAAACCACGACATAGTTAAACTTCCAGATTACTGGTTCTGTGAAGAGAACTGTAACAGAATGCAGCCCATAAAAACAAAGCAGTGGAAAATACTGTTTACACACCACTTTTTATTTAGGTACAATTACATATGGATCATTTAGGAGTATGAACATCATTTCTGAAAATAGGAATGTTATAAACAGCTGCTAGTTAAAAATAATTTCCTATCCTGTTTAAATCTTCTGGCGATCGTGCATTTGAGATGGTGGGCCCAGTCTTATGGAACTCACTTCCAAGACCTTTGAGGGAGTGCCCATCGGTGGAGAACTCTAAGTGGGGCTGAAGGCGTATCTTTTTACAAAAGCATTTGTAGCTGATTTATAGTAAAATTTATATACTGTTGTGCCTGTTTAATTAATTTAAGAAATATTTAGGCTAAATTGTTGTCTGCTGCTTCTATTTTATTTAATGTTTAATATTGCTGAAAGTGCTTTATTTTGCCTACCTATACAATGCCTAGAGCCTCTGGGATGGAGTGCTACATCAATAAAATGTACTTACTAGTACAGTTGATTTGCCAGTGTCATATTTAGCAACAGATTATGCCATCTCACCATTCTCAAGCCTTTCTAGAATTCCATAGCTTCTGAGTTACAGTCAGGATATTCTGTTTTCTCTTGCCAGTTTTTCTTTTGGTCTCCATATTGTTTGCCTGTATATGTTCTGCACTGAAGCTGAGTCACGACTGAGCTGACACCACAAGTGTGTCTGCCCCATGCCTTTCTAAGTTGCTGTCAACAGGTGAGGATGATGTGAAGTTGAACGTGATAGACGTAATTTTTAAATTGTTTACTTGAAAAACTCAGCTGAGCATCTGCATGGCTGCAAAAAAAAAATTTTTTAAACCTGGTCGGAGTCACTTCAGTTGCTAATGCATTAAGCTGATAAGAGATACAGAATAATGTGAGACTTAGTTGTAATTTACTCGTATTATTGTGATTTAAAAAAACCTACATTTGCTGGACAACAGGGAAAATGTTTATGGATTATGGGTTCATCTAACTTCCAAGAATTACTTGAAATGGGGGGGTGTCAAGCAGGTGGTAGGCAAAGAAAAAGATTTGTACGCAATCTATGGCATTGTATTACAGCCATGCTGTGGTCGGCACCCTGCTGATTTTTCCCCTCAGAGGGTTCGAACAGCAAAGCTTATCTTTTCTGGCTTTTACCACACCCAGCATGCCACTAACAAGAGGCCTGTTTTCAGTGTTGGAAATGGAAAGAATTCACAAAGGGAACCCATCACCTCTGATACAGTATCGAGCATATCTGACAAGGGTTTGGGGTACATTTCTTCATTTACAGTGTGTTGCATGTTTACACTTTATTTAGTCATTTTATGCCTTTAGGGGTGTGCATTATACATGGAAGCAGTCCTTCCTCATTTTACTCCTGGAACCGAGTCAGCCTTTTAATTTCACTTCCAGAACTGAGTTCCCTCGGGTTGCTTCCCATTTTAACTATTGTCTGCTGTAGATTTCACAAAGTAGCCTTAAGAATGTGACAGAGGGATGGTATTGGAGTCTAGTGGTTAGTTTGCTAGTTTCAGGTTCAAATCCCACCAGAGCCACTTACTCACTATTACCCAGAGCAAACTGCAGTAGCTCTAAGTGTAAGAGCAAGGTTCAGGAGATATCAGGAATTAGTATGGTATTTTGTAACAGGTTAAACTAGGGTTTGCTCTTCCTCATTTTATTTTCATCTGTTCTGATGCAAATAATCATAATTACATGTATTATGATTTTAAATTGGTACAATTTCTCGATAGGCATCTGACATGCTGCAATCCCACTTCTAACTCACCAACCTTAGTTGTAAAGTTAGTGGTACAGTTTCTTGATGATCAGACTTGGTCCATGCTGCATTCATATGTAACCCCCCTGCAAATGGGGGCTCCCAAAAGTCTTCCAGGAGCTTGCCTGAATGCTCCAAGTCTGGGTGGTGGTTGGCGTCTGAGCTGCTTAAATGTGGTTGCAAGTGAGTGCTATTTGAGCCTCCAAGTACTGTCTCTTTAAGAGCTGTCTGCTTGCGGACTTAATTAGTTTGCATGGGGGGGACTGTGTATTTAATGCTCGAATCCTGCCCGAGCTGTGGAGTAATTGCTCCATTTTGCAGTCGCTGGAAGTGCAAAGGGAGCCCATCTGAAAGCTGTAACTGTTTGCCTGTAATCATTTAAAGCATTAGCAAAATTGTAGTTTGTCTAACCTGCCTTTATTGCAGCTGGGACTCTGTGTGTGTTACCCCTCCATTTTGGACCTAAACTGCTGTACTGGGCCAGTTGGGTTAAGGGAGCCCTAAAATGGAGCCTGTGGACGAATCAGAACTTGGACTCTTAATCTTGAGCCAGCCACAAGGGGATTATATGGGCAGTGACTCTGGGAAATGTAGTTTTGACCTTGGTGCCTTTTTCCACCAACAAAGGGAGTCTTATTGGGAGTGACAACTGAACCAGCCAACAGAATGGTGTGGAGCTAAAGGAAATGCCCTGCTCTGTGACTGGAAAGATCAGATCAGTTGTGACAATGAAGAGAGAAGGAGCTCTGTGCTTCTGCTGTGTATAGTTTTGTGCGGGAAGTGCATGTGAGGCCCTGAGGTTCAGCCTGCAGCCGTTGTGAGTGCCAGTTTGGACTGAATCCAAGTTGTGAGGAGAAAGAAGCACCAGAATTGTGGAAACCAGGCTCATCCTGTAGAAGACTGGAGAAATTGTCGAATCGCGCTCGGTCTGTCAGGAACTGAAGCTGCTGTGTGTGCTCCCGGGTATTTTGCAGTAAGTGTGATTGGGATTGAGGAGCAGCCTGCCTGGTATAGTACTTTCCTTTTACATATGAATGTGCGTAGTGCTTGTGGGGAATCGCTATTTCCAATCCCCTGTGCTGTGTGCTGTGTGTTGAAGCTGGAAGCAAACCCCAGCTTGTCTCGGACTAAATCTGTTTGCTACCAACTGCAGTGGGGTCCAGTCACAAGGACCTTGTCTCCATGCCCTGTTGCTTCTGAAAATCCAGAAGAACATCCACCATCCGGTTCTCAGCTTGGGTATTGTGAGTACAAATCAGGGTACTCCCCTGCAGCCTGTTTTCAATCACAAGTGTGTCGTCTAATTATTGTTGTTTCACTGCTTCATGGACTGAGCCATCCAGCTCCGGATTACAATCAGGTGTTGTGCATATATTTTCTTCTACAGGGCCCTATCCATCTGCACCTGCCGGCCAACCCCGGGCAACAGACCTGGCTAGCCCCCCCCTAACCTGGGTACCCAGAGTGTGACTTTTCAGACCCTGTATGTGTGCACAGTACTGTGATTTAATGCCACCAATTAACCTGATTTCCCCCTTCCGTGTTACTGTCTCCTAAATAAATCAGATTTGTTGTTGTTATACTATATACTGTCTATGATGTTGGTACTTATGGAAACAGTATTGTATTTCGCTGTGTATGTTGTTTAACCTTATTTTACAGGGGGTCCTCAGAGACGTGCTGCAGAATCAGTCTCAAGGGTAAGTGGTACCTTATGAATGAACAGTGTGTATATGTGGGGTATTGGGACTGTAACTCCTGTGTATTGTGTGAGCCACTAGAGGGAATAAAAGGGGTCTCAGTGTCCCAGAGGGCTGTGACCAAGCTAGTCTAACCACTACAAACCCTGACCTCTGGGTGGAGGCACCCGCCATTGGACCTAGGCCCCTCAACCTGTTAGTAGCCAAGCAGGCAGGGGTTATAGCCCTTGGGATAGCGCCACCTAGGGGTTACACATAGCTTTAACCAGCTGAACTAGGTAGTAAGTTTCTTCCTATAATGCATGGCTAGAGGCAGCAGTGGAATATCCCAAATAAGAGCTCAGGTTTCAGTTTACAATAGCCTGCCAGAGGGGGTGGTGGGGGCGAAGAGGGTGGGGGAATTCAAGCAGGCATGGGACAGGCATTGCAGGATACTCAAGCAGGCAGCTAAGTTGGGGGAAACAAGGGCAGACTTGATGGATCATAAGGTCCCCATCTGCCGACAACTTCTATGTATGTTTCTATGTACATTTCGCTGCATGGTATTCTCCCCACCTTGGTACCATATGTTTAGTGTTAAAGACTGCTTCTTTCAATTTAATACCAATTTTTAAGAGCTTGTATATCCAGAAATAGTTCTAACATTATAAAGAACAACAGTAAGTCTTCAGAGCAAGAGTAAATATGGATGTAAAATGCACTGTACTAAAATGCATAACAGTTGAGAGCTATGCATGATAGGGTGTGTGTTATCATAGGATAATGCCACACCTCAGGTGCATTGTGAGACATGTGGTGCAGTCAAGAGCCTTTAACTGCCTGAGATGTGGCATTATCCCAAATTATAACACATCATGGAGTGTATTAGTGCTATTGTCAAATGGATGGCATGTAGGTGAAAAAACAGTTAAGAGGAGCATTTCTCAGGCTGTGATGTTATTTTGAGATACCACTACAGCTGGGAATGTTTTATTTCTTTAAATCAAGCATTTTTTTGTAGCCATCCCCTGACTGATGTCTAGGGGCCTGATGGAACATTTCAGGGGAAGGGGCACCACTTAGCAGCAAAACACATCCAGAATAAAAAAGATGGCACACAAAAGTTGGCCAGCCTGTGAGTGGGTCCCAAGATGGTAGCCTGGGTAAAGAATTGGCTGGAGAACAGGACACAGAGGGTAATAGTAAACGAAGTCCATTCTGAAGAAAGGGGGGTTACTAGTGGGGTACAGCAGGGTTCAGTACTAGGACCGGTCCTCTTTAATGTCTTTATAAGTGACATTGCAGAGGGACTGGAAGGAAAAGTATGTCTCTCTTTGCAGACAACACAAAGATCTGCAATACAGTTGATACACAAGGTGGGGTGGAAAGGACGAGAAGGGACTTGGCAAGGTTGGAGGAATGGTCAAATGTATAGCAGCTTAGATTCAATGCTAAGAAGTGCAAAGTAATGCACTGGGAAACAAAAACCCAGGGGAAGAGTACACAATGGAGGGTGAGATACTAACAACAACAAAAATGGAAAGGGACCTGGGGGTAGTCATATCAGATGACCTAAAGATGGGCAAGCAATGTGAGAGGTTAGTAAGGAGGGCTGGGGGGTACTGGGATGCATAGGAAGAGGCATCAGCAGTAGAAAACAGGAAGTTGTTATCCCTGTGTACAGACAGCTGGTGGAGTACTACGTGCAGTTCTGGAGACCCCAATCTCCGCAAAGACATAGACAGGATGGAGGCAGTCCAGAGGAGGGCAACTAAAATGGTGCAAGGTCTGCATCAGAAGACATATGAAAAGAGACTTAAGGAGCTTAATATGTATAGCTCGAGGAAAGGAGGGAGAGGGGGATATGATAGAAACTTTCAAGTACCTCAAGGGAATCAACAAAGTCCAAGAGGGTAGCATCTTTCAGAAAAAGAGATGTGCAAGAACAAGGGGGCACAATTTGAAGATAGAGGGGATGGCTCAGAGGTAATGAGGGGAAGTATTTTTTCACGGAGAGGGTTGTGGATGCATGGAACAGCCTTCCTGAGGAAGCTGTGGAGTCAAAAATCGTGGTGGAACTCAAGAATGCATGGGGCAGTCATAAGGCAATTCTAGGGAGTGGGGGTAGGAAGAAGTAGGTTGTTGGTTAACTAGGATCTGCAGCTTATCCATTAGGTAAGGAAATGGACAGATTGGGTGGGCCAAGCAGTCCTTATCTGCCATCAAATTCTATGTTTCTACATACCTGGGTCCATCTTAGTCTCCAGATGGCAGTCACTGGTCGCAGCCTGCATTAGGGTGCAGAAGAGCAGTAAGACCATAGGCTGTGGGGCAAGAGGTTTATTTATTTATTTAGCTTTTGTTTACCGGGTAAGTACTCTAGACAAGTATTATGCCTATTTTCAGGAATGACCTGGGAGAATACAACAAAGGGATACAGATAACTGTATATAAAGGTTGCAAGTACATCATGACAAATATAACGAGACATATGGGAAATAAAGTACATCATTTGACAAATAAGAGTAACATACAGGAGTGGAACACTATCCAAAGGAGTGGTTGGTCATAATATAACTTATAACTTAGCTTATAACTTTATAGTTGGGCACCCCAAGGCAAGGAGGTTCATAGACAAACTTTAACATGTCATCACGCATTTGAGACATATAGGTTAATGCAGGACCAGGATACATGGGAGTGGACAGTCCTGCTTATGACCAAGGTGCAATGCTGTGGACAAAAAGTATGCCCACCAGTCAAGTTTACCCAATCAATCAATCAAAATCTTTATTTATCCAGGCAAGCACCATTGAGCAAAGCTCATTTTCAAGATGGACCTGGGTAGAACAAGGTCAGCGTACAATACATTTACACAAAAAAGGAAAAATAGGTTCATAGTAATTACAGGATTCAAGGTTACTAGCAAAGACAGTAGCACAGTTAAACATACAAGCAAGTTCAGAACATTTCAGTAGCTGGAGGCACTGTATACACACAATAAACCCGAGTAGAGTTAACATACTGTAAGTACATGGTTAACAAAATTCAGTGGATAGTAAACAATACACACACACACACACACAACAAGCTAGAGCAAATCCAGCAAGGCTAGGGAATTTCAGGATAGGGTGGTGGTACCAGAAGGACTAAAGAGGAGGGTGGGGGTACCAGACACTGGCAGCCGGAGTTAAATTCATAAAGCAACTGGAGACGCACTTCAAAGTCCATTGTTTAATGATAACAAAATGTAATGAAAACAGCATAAAAGAGTACAGACTGTTCCCGGGAGCAGGGGGCACAGCTAGGCAGAAAGAACAGCCTTCTGTGGCACAGAGCCATGACACCATACTTATGGCCATTAAGGCCAAGATGCTGAGTCCCTGCAGAGCCAAAGTGGCTCCCTTACTGAAATTGATGGCAGCAGCATGACTTGGGCCTTGCACAAACCACCAGGCCTCACACAGCTCGACTTCTGGGCCTACCGCGCTCTCTCTCCTCACACATTTGCAGTGGTAAAACACAGCTGCAGTGCCTACCTCAATTTCCATCACCATGCAAAATAGTGCCTACTTAATGGGGCCCTTGGCATCCCAGCGCAACCCCATTGCAGGCGATCCGAGAGACACACCAAAAGAACTCTTCACTCCCCACTGGCCATCTTCACCTTGGGTGGAGGGCCACACAGTTAGGGGCACGGACTGCCACCACAGCTCTCTCGACGATGCAGGCTGCCACTACTGCACTGTCCCCACTGCCCAAAACTCCTTTTCAAGCACTACATCACCAGCATCTGGGCCTTCCCCACCCTGGTGCCACAGTGCATGCAGTTGGGCTCTTTAAACCCCAGGCTGCTGCTCCCAGAAACAGATCCAGCTCCCAGCATGCCACGAACTCAACCACGACCACCCACCCCTCTGAGTAGATTTTCCCACGATGAACTGCTGAGCCCTGAACTGGGCCATGGCCAATGCCCTTGCCAGACTGTACATCTCCATTCTCTCACTCCCACCGACCTCTCTAAACCTCCCAAATGCCTCCCAATAAATATCACCCAGGAGCACTAGCTCTGCCTGACCAGCAGGCAGGCCATCCCCCAGCCTCCCAAAAAGGCAAAAAGGACAGAGAGGGTTACCCTAGTAAACATTCTCCAAAGGTGGTGCTTACACTCTTTCCCCCCTTTAAACCATTCACCTCCTGGTGAATGGGGCATCCGACTAACCCAAAAACAGGCACAGGGAAGGATATGCACACTCTCAATTCCCTGCCTGAAGAAGGCAATACCAGTTAAGGGGGTGGGGGGGCAGACTCCTAAACTTACATCCAGGGACACAACCCCACAAACAAAATCCTGTGCTGCTACCACCAAAAGTTTTGGGACTCAAACCTTTTTGCAAACAACCCCATAGTTAATGCAAACAGCAAATAACAATAACAATAAGAAGATAAGTGCTACAGGACAATTAATATTTGTCCCACAATACTAACAACTCACTCACACCACACACTCCTACAGACACCCACAATCACAGACACTGCCCATACAATTATTATATACACAGCACATTCCCACAACACACACACACACCAACTTTTGGCTCTCTCACTATTACCCCCACCTACTAAAACTTTGGACAATGAGAGGCTATCAGTCCTTTGAAGGTATTTAGTCCACAGAACACAGTCTTAAGAGTCCCAGGGTACGAGACCATCTTTTAATCAGCATGAAATGCTCAAAGATAGAAAACTTCTACCCCCATTATTTCTTTTGTAAACATGACAACTGTAATAGTGGCAATAACAAAAACCAACAGATAAACAGAGGAAAAGTTTTAGGAGGAGCTCACCCATTTTAAGGAAGAACAGTTCAGGAAGCATCCCAAAAGGACAGTCCTGCAGCACTATTGGAGGTAGTGAATCAGTTCAGCAGAGGAATGTTAGCCTTCTATGCAGCAGGTCCTCTGCCGCAGGGATGGCAGAACTGAGGATCCTGTTTAGTAGTTTCGACTCCAAAGGTGTTGGTGGAAACAGCAGAGTACTAAGTGCACCTTCCCATCATATCCTAGATTAGGGCAAAATGCTTGAATAGAGTCAGCCCAGTCCACATAGCTGAATTACAAAGGGACCAATCCTTGGTGATAGACTGAAATTTCTAAGTGTATCTTGTCCACAGATCCCCGGAACACCCAATCAGACCTTTTTTCCTCATTGACGCCCCAGATTTGTTCTGACACATAAGGGATACTCAGTGCAGATTCTATGCCTCACCCATTTCTCTGCCTGAAACCACTCTGGGATACTGTGTACACTGGTCTGTGAGGCCGTACTTTCCTCCAACCATATTCCAGAGTAGTACTTCACATTCAGGGGGTCATCTGGAAGCAGCCCATCCATCTTTTCTCTGAGGAGGTTACAAAGCTGGGGCAACCTCGGGGTGTTATCAGGTAGTGTCAAGCATGGGTGGTGATAAGGGCTGTGGGATGGCATGCTCCACATCCTGATCTTCAAAGGCGAAAGGCGAAGGCCGCTTTCTGGAGGTAACACCAGGGGGGATCTACATTGTCTGAATCATTAGAGCTGGCCTTTACCATTTTTTCCTTCAGTGACTCTTCCCCAGTGGCAGGAATATTATGACCTGAAGAGCTAAAAGGCCTGGCAGTCATGGGGGCAAGCCCTGTGTCCTTGGGCCCTAAAGAGCCAGTTGGTTTGTCAGTTCTCCCATGGCCTCTCTGTCTGCTATGGGGACGCTCAGACGCCTTCAGTGGAGAAGGACTGAGCAGACTTGTAGGCCCATTGTCTGCCAGGGTATCCACATCTGCAGGACTAGCTTCTGGCGCAGATGGCTCCAAGGAGGTGGGGGCAGATCTCAGATCATCACAGTTCTCCAAACTGCCCATAGTAGAGACAGAGGTAGTCCCTGGTGACACCGATGCTGACCAATGCCAAGGGGGCAAATACAGAGGCACATTGTAGACACTGGCCATGGGTGGCACACCCCAAGCACACAAGGAACACAAAGGCAGCTGGGCCACTCCATCCCCCTGGTAACTGCAGATCACACACATGTCCAGTGGGGCCCCCCTCACCGTATTACTACACAACCATGAGAGCTGTGATGCAGGGACAGCTGCTATAGGATCGTTCTCTTTTGGAGCTTCAGCCATCTCGCCCAGTACACAGTTCTGCTTGTTCACACCAAACATCCAAAATGGCACTTCAGTTCATGCACCCACAAGCCCCTTGCCTAACACCAGCCAGCCCGCTGCACCCACAGAGTCATTAGCATGAAACTGATTATGCAAAATGGTCTCCTAGTCTGCCGCCAGAGGAGGAAAAGGTGAAAAGCACTAATTCAAGATGGCAGGACCCAGGAACAACGCAACCAAAAAACAGGCCTCAGTCCTCTACCAAACACTGCAGCAGCTCTCCAGAAGTCAAGGTACTGTCTTACACCCCAAAATCGTGACCCAGGACGAGCCCCCACATTGTAGCCATCCCCTTCCCAATGTCTAGGGGTTTGATGGAACAGTTCAGGGGAGGGAGCACCACTTAGCAGCAAAACAAATCCAGAATAAGAAAGCTGGCACATACCTGGGTCCATCTTAGTCTCTAGACGGTGGTCGCTGGGTGTGGCCTGCATCGGGGTGCAGAAGAGCAGCAAGACCATAGGCTGTGGGGCAAGAGGTTAACTGGCAGCAGAAGTTAAATTCATAAAGCAACGAGAGGCCCACTCCAAAGTCAATTTTTTAACAATAACAAAATTTAATTATAACAGCATAACACAGTACAGACTGCTTCCGGGAGCAAGGGACATGACTTGGCAGAAAGAACAATCTTCTATGGCTCAGAGCCAAGGCACTATACCTATGGCCGTTAAGGCCAAGATGCTGAATCCTTGCAGAGCCACAGTGGCTCCCTTACTGAAACTGATGGCAGCAGCATGACTTAGGCCTTGCACAAAGCACCAGGCCTCACACAGCTCAACTGCTGGGCCTATGGCTCTCTCTATCTCTCTCCTAGCACATCCATAGTGGCAAAACACAGCTGCAGCACCTCCCTTGATTTCCATCACCCTGCAAAATAGGGCCTACTCAACTTGGTCCCCAATATCCCAGTGCATCCTTGGTGCAGACGATCTGAGGAATGCACCGGCCGAACTCTTCACTCCACACAGACCATCTTCACCTCGGGCAGAGTGCCACATGGGTTAGGGGACGCGGACTACCACCACCACTCTCCCCATAATGCAGGCCGCCACCACTGTGCCTTCCCCATCACCTGAGACTCCTTTTCAGGCACCATATCACCAGTATCTGGGCCTTCACCACCCTGGTGCCATGGTGCACACAGGTGGGCAACTTGCTCCCGAGGCCGTGGCTCACAGAAACAGACCCAGCTCCCAGCATGCCACGAAGGCAACCACAACCACCCAGTCCTCTGAGTGGACTTTCCCATGATGAACTGCTGAGCTCTAATTTGGGCCAGGGCTGATGCCCTGACCCCACTGTACGTCTCCCTTTCTGTCTCCCCAGCCTCTCTAAATCCACCAAATGCCTCCCAATATATACCACCCAGGGGCACTAGCTCCACCCGACCAGTAGGCGGGTCAGCTCCCAACCTCCCAAAAAGGCAAAAGGGCAGGAGAGGGTTACCTTATTAAGCATCCTCCAAATGGAGTACTTATATTTACATCCCGTACTTCGCGTGACAGCACCCCACCAGATCCTTCACCAATCTCATGGATTCACTGGTTGTTCATAACTTGCCAGGACCACGGTAGTGGTTGGAGGCCTGACATGTTGGTCATGCATTAGCTTGTGGGAGGGGGTGCTGGTGCAACGGTAGACCAGGGCTTTTTCTTCCAGCTCCTGGTATTCTCTCTGAGAATGCCAACATGCAAGGATGCACACACATGCGCACCTGTCCTATGGCAGCTGCCCTCACCCTTTCTGTGTGCTCCAACTGAGCCAATGAGATAAAGAGCTCCCCCTCCTCGAGGGAGGAGAGATGTCCCTGGGATGCTCAATCCCCTTCCCCAGCCAATCCTTGGACAACCTGAGTCTGTTCCCAAACTCAGGTCTCTAGCATAGCAAGCAGTCGCCCTACCGCCATGCTGCTGGGCTGGCTGCCTGAAATGGTTCTAAGCCAATCAGACTCAAGGAATTTTCCTACCCATTTGATAACTATATGTCATATATATTCTTTTCTTTAGCCAATACCCGGCTCTTCACTATACCAGACTGATGATTCACAATACCAATTAAAAGCATGGAAGTTCTACTTGGATACAAGGATATGAGTATTATGTGTTTTTTAAACCTAATTTTCTTGAGCCATGGTACTTGAGCACAGCTGCATTCACTTGTGTCAAGAGTGGGTGGGGAAAGGGGACTATACCATTGCTGTTCTTGCTCCCCTCACCACAGCTCTTCCCTCCATTCCCCTCAGGGAAACAGCTGTGAATGTGCAGTGCTATGTTGAATTCAGGAGTGAACCCAGGTGCTCAGCGTGAGTAGCCGAAGCTGGGGGTGGGTGCTGCTGATAGTAGTGCTTCCCAGACCAGGGAGGTGAGGGGGGCCTCCTGGTATCCTAGCAACTACTGTAATTATCCAAGGAGTTTGCTCCCCCCACTCCCATCCAAGAGTGCTGTTGTAGCATCCATGGCCAATGCTAGGTTGCTGGTCCCCTCAAGTGGATGAAGAGGGGACAGGAAGAAAATGGAGGTAAAAACCCTGCTGTACAGCTGGCCCAGTAGTGCAGCAATAATGCTACCGCTCATTACGCCAGTGACTGGGTTTGGGAATGGACATGGATCGTGCAAGGGTTGCCAGGGTAAGGAGGATCGAGTGTCTAGGGACTGCTCTCCTCCTTTGGGTTGGCATGACACTGCACTCCACTCCATGATGGCCACTTAGCACAGAAGGAGATGGCTTGCTGGAGGGGGATGCTGCAGTACATTAACTCGACTGTGCGCATACACACAGTAGCATGCATCATTGCATTCCAGTTCTCTTGAGGAGGAAATCAGTGGAAAAAAAACTCTATGGCAGATAAGATAAGGCTGACAATCTTGGGGCCTCACACTTCCAACTGATTCAGCCACCAAGTGGCTTAGTGCAAGTGGTGTCGTAAGTCCTGGGAAATGTAGGTGTTGGGGCTGAGGGAGGGATTCACAGATGGGGCAAGCCAGGGCACAAGATGGGAAAAAACATCTAAAACAATACTGACACTGGGATGGCAGCCAGTGGTACCCTTGAGCCCTGCACCGTGGCTGTGCACTGAAGGTGGAGTGGAGCAAGCAGGGGACAGGGCTGAGGCTGCCAACACATAGGTATGTCCCCATGCTCAAGGACTGGGTGGGTGGCAGAAATGGAGAAAAGGTTTGATTAAAATAAAAGAGACTGACCAATTGGCACTGTGGCATAGCTGTTGTGGTGATAGATGGCGCTGTAGCTAAGCCAGCCTATCTAGTTTACTATATGACCTGTGGGAGGAATTTACCCAGAGGAACTTCCTGCGAATAAACTAGTTGCAATCTTACCTTGAACCTGTGTGCAGCATGGTTACTAGTAGCACACACGACATGGTGCCAGAAGTTAACAGAATCAGCCCCCATCTGTAATCCAGAGCCCTCCACTGAGCAATTTGTCATTGGGGAGTCAGTAGGCATCTGCAGGAGCGTGTTGCAGCGTATTTTATTATTTTTCAAAAGAAAAAAAAAAAAGCCAGAGTCCATTTGTGCAGGTAGATCATGGTCCAGAGCGAGAGAGCCAAGCCATCGACAGAGAGGCCAAGCAACAGCTAGGGCACTAGCCTGCATCCGGGACCAACAGCAGCACAGCAACAGAAGCACCACCTCAGGAGCAGAACTGAAGCCCAGTCAGCTGGTAAGGCTGTTCCATTACTGTTCTTAACTACCAAGGGGAGAGTGCAGTAAGCTGGGAGTCGGAGGGACAGAAAAGACTGGCTATTTAAAAGAGAAACAAGTAAAGGAACTTCTTTCACAGAGAGCAAAGAGAAAGTGAAACTGGGCTGCACTGAAGCAGGCTTGCAAAACTAAAGTGTTTGGAGGCTTAGAATAATTTAAAGAGACTGTCACCAATTCTGCTGAAGAGTGTACAATACAGCTTAAATTGGCTTTATTCAGTTCAGCTTTGTGAGTAAGCAATGGCAACAACAGCGACTTATCGGATCCATCCACCTGAACCTTTTGAGTTTCCCTACCCAGATGACTTTCCAAAATAGCTCAGATGCTTTGAAGGTTTCGTATAGCCAGTAGCCTAGCAGAGTCAGCAGTGGAGAATCAGGGGAATACCCTGATATACTGCATGGGGAACAAAGCAGATGAGGTTGTGGGGTCTAAAACTGTGGGAGAATTCAAGAATGCATGGGACAGACATAAGGCAATTCTTGTGGGGGGGGGTAGGAAGAAATAGGCTGTTGGTTAACTAGGATCTGCGGCCTATCCTGTAGGTAGGGAAATGGGCAGACTAGATGGGCCAAGCAGTCCTTATCTGCCGTCAAAGTCTATGTTTCTATGTTTCTATCCTCAGAGAGATGATATTAATAGATGCAGAAAAGAAAAACTATAATGTGGTCCAAGAAAAATTAAGTGAATATTTCACAGGCTGCAGAAATGTTATCTATGAAAGGGAAACATTTAATGTACACAGGCAGGAAGTAGGGAGTCTATCGATAACTTTATTACAGCACTGAATGTCCTAGCCGAGCACTGTAACTATGAAGACCTATGAGAGGAATTATTCCGGCACAGGACTGTCGTGAGACTCCGAGACAGCAGATTGGCTGAATACATGCACCTTGACAACAACCTCACTTTAGAGAAGGCTGTCACAATGGCCCTACAGAGCAAGGCCGTATGAAAACAGCAGTCAGACCTCCAGCCAGGAGCGGGATGTGGTGCAGAACAAAGCATCCTACATGTGGATGCCATGCAGGGCAAGCATTTTTCCACTAGAAGGAGTACAAAGAAATGCAATGCAGCTCTGAAAGTAATGCAGGATCAGTGGAGCAGATGGACATCCCACAACAGAAAGGACATGCAGAAGCCATGCGGGAGGTGTGGGAACAAGCCATCACATCCAAGAGCTCAGTGTCCAACAACTTATGCCACTTGCCATGCGTGCCACAAGGGAGGCCATAGCAAGAGTTCATGTCAGTCAAAAGCAACAATGCATGAAGTTTGAGAAGTGCCAGAGTAAGACACAGAGTATGCTTTTTTGGGAATCGGCTCAGGCCGAAGGAACTAGCTGGAAAACAACAGTTCTCATCAGTAAGACGCCAATGGAGTTCACAATAGACTCAGGTGCAGATGTTACAGCTGTGCCAGAAAACCTGTACAAAGAACTGTGGGGCAAACACTGCATACCTTTGCAGGCCACAAGTGAAATTCTGATGGAGTCAGGAAGATGCACTCTGGATGTGTGCGGAGTGTTCACTGCCACTATAACTAAAGGCATAAATGCAAGTCAAGAAGAAATTTACGTTGTGAAGAACCACCATACCCTTTTGCTAGGCAGGCAAGCAATCAAGAAACGTCATCTTCTTGCCAGACTCAATAGTGTGGAACAAAGCAAGTGGAGTGAGGAGTTCCCAACATTATTCAGTGGCTTAGAAGAACTCAAAGAAGAGTACCATATTCAGCTTACACCAGGAGCCATACCATTTTTTCTGACAGCGCCCAGAAGGATCTCAGTTCCACTGATGTCCAAGGTCAAAGAGGAACTTTCCAGAATGGAGACTCTGGGCGTAATCACCAAGATCGAGGGACCAACAGACTGGTGTGTGGAAATGCTAGTGGCCTCAAAGTCAGATGGCGCAGTAAGGATCGTGTTGATCTAACCAAGCCGAATGAGTCAGTCAGATGGGAGAAATTCATCCTTCCCTCAGTGGAGCAGATGCCGGGGGTGCTGGCAGAAGCAATTCTCTTTGCCAAGCTTGATGCCAATGCAGGATTTTGGCAGATACATCTGTCACAGGTATCAGAGAAACTGACCACCTTCATTACACCTTTTGGAAGCTATTGCTTTCAAATATAGCCCTTTGGCATCTCATCTGCCCCTAAGCACTTCCAGCTCAGAATGTGTTGAGTCCTGGAAGGCTTAGAGGAGGTTGTGTGCCACATTGATGATATCCTTCTCTTCAATTGTATGAGAGAGAAGGACAACCAGAGAGTCTATGCAGCTCTGAGAAAGGTCCAGCATGTAGGGCTCATAATGAATGCCAAGAAATGTGAGTTTGGGAATACCAAAGTTTGGTTCCTGGGACATATCATCTCAGACAAAGGTGTACAACCTGACCCAGAGAAGCTGGAAGCCATACAGAGGATGACAAGTCCCACAAATCTGCCTGAAGTTTGAGGTTTCCTTGGAATGGTTAGCCAACTGGGGAAGTTCATACTCACCTTAGCAGAGAAAACAAAAGCCCTACAAGAATTTTTGTTACAAGTGAACCAGTGTGTTTGGGGTCCAGCTCAAGAGCAAGTGTTTTACAGCTCTCAAAGCAGAAGTCATGGCACCACTTACCCTAGCCTTGTTCTGGCCCAACAAAGAAACAAAAGTAGTGGCAGATGCATCATTTTTCAGATTAGGAGAGGTCCTGATGCAAAAGCATGAGAACCACTGGAAATCTGTCCGGTATGCCTCAAGAGCACTGACGCAAGCAGAACAGCGCTATGACCAAATTGAAAAAGAGACATTCACCCTAGTGTGGGCATGTGAATGCTTTAGTTGTTACCTTGTGGGAGTGCACTTCATTCAAGAGACAGATCACAAACCTCTGGTAAGTCTGTTGTGCACCAAAAGCTTAGATGACCTTCCTCTGAAGATACAGAGGCTCCACATGAGGTTGATGAGATATGCCTACACCATTATTCATGTTACAGGAAAATCTTTCCTTACCACTGATGCATTGTCAAGAATGCCTCTCAAAGGGCTACTTACAGAAGGAGATGCAAACCTCATGGAAGAAACAAATATCTATCTCGGTCAAATTGAGACACACTTCCAGCATTAGACAGCGGTCTTGAGCAAATCAGGCAGCAACTACAGAAAGATCATGTCTGTCAACAAGTCATGAAATTTTGCCAACATGGTTGGCCACCAAAGGTTCAAAGTTATAGACTAAAATTTCTGCACTAGCCACTGAGCCACCTGGCTCTTCTTTCTGCTTTACACATATTACTGCATATGGCATTATTTTTAGCATAATATAGCAGTGCACTGTCTACAACAGGACATTGTTCTCACACACTTATACATGCACTGACACACACATTCACACATTTCTCCCTCTTCAACATATGGTCTTATGCTTCATATTATGTGAGCAGAGCATGACATGCAGGCATACGCACATTTCTTTGTTCTCTGTTCCCTCTGACCCCAAAACAGAGAGGCATAACTCTATTATACTGTACAAACTAATTGCTGAGTCGGCTGTCCAAACCAGCCTGCCATGGTCAGTGGTCTCAGCCCGCAAGATGGAGCATAAGAGAAATACAGAGGATTCACCCACCAATGAGAACCAATGTAAGACCTATATTTTGCCTTGTTTGATGGTAACTGATATTTGTGATAAGAGCACCAGGGCACACACCTGTTTGACTTGCAGATCTGGGCGAAGTGGTAAGCCCTCGATCTCTTGTCACTACAGTGTAATTGAAGGACCCCCCACAAAAAAAATGGCCATGAATTATGAGCTCACAGTAGAGGTCTTAAACTTTCCATGCCTGGCACAGGAGGCTACAGATAATTTGAATAATGACCTTGTTGGTTTGATAGGTGCTGCCAAGGTGTCTGCTTTAAAGAATGTAACACAACAGGTAATAAGGATGGATTCCTTATTGTCTGTAGAGAATGAGACACTGAAATGTGAGATTGCAGAGTTGTCTCATAGCTTGCCTCAGCGCTTGTGTGAATGCCAGTCTGAGTTTGACACTAAAGCAGTTTTTCAGGAACATGCTGTGCAAACAAAAGCTGGTATTGAGGTTAATGAATGTAACTGGCAGATACAGAAGTTGCAGGAGCAAGGTGCAGCACTTAGGGGTTCATAGTCTGCCCCATGGTCCTTGCTCACAGAACCTACCGTGTGGGCATCCCTCCCCGACAGAGTCCGCACAACCCAGGAGCTGGCAGACAAGGTGCCCCAGAAGAATTCACTAGAATTCAAATGTTTGCTGACACAGAACCTCCTGCAGGTCCGTGAAAGGGTGAACAATGTGAAAGCACTGACTGCAGACATGCGGAAGCAGTTTTGGACCAGTGAGAAAGCACTGACTGCAGACATAAGACAGCAGTTTTGGACCAGTGAGAAAGTACTGACTGCAGACATAAGACAGCAGTTTTGGAATAGTGAGAAAGCACTGACTGCAGACATAAGACAGCAGTTTTGGACCAGTGAGAAAGCACTGACTGCAGACATAAGACAGCAGTTTTGGAATAGTGAGAAAGCACTGACTGCAGACATAAGACAGCAGTTTTGGACCAGTGAGAAAGCATTGACCGCAGACATAAGACAGCAGTTTTGGACCAGTGAGAAAGCATTGACTGCAAACATAAGACAGCAGTTTTGGACCAGTGTGGAGAGATGCCCCCTTCCAGGAGTGGTGTACGTCACTGACAAAGGTTAGGTGTGTAGAAATGGAATTGGTGTACAGCATGCAACCTTATCTAACCTTATCTTATCTAACTTTTCTATCTACTCATGGGCTGGCCTGCCATCTTTTGTCTCCTTTCATACTCTAAATTACCTCTATTCCCTGGTCTGACTAACCAGGGGAAAAGAACGTTTCTGACTATTTCTCTTTCCACTACACACACACCTCACATACAGCAAAGTGTTACATCATAGTCTGCTGTACAACAGTTTGATTGCGGGAAAAGAATGCTTGCTGGCTTTAGTGCACATTCTTTTTTGTTTTATTATTATTTGTTAAAAGCAGTACCGCTGAGACAACAAATGCTATGAACTGGATTATACATTGTTTGAAATCTGCTGCCCTACAGTGTGGTATGTGAATTTAAACGTCAGATTTTGTTCTCTTTTCTCTCTGAGCATAACAGTGAGGTTTTATGAATGTTCAAGGTTAAAACTGTCATCTTAGCTTGTAAAAAAAAACAAGCAGAAGCAGAGAGAGAAAATGTTTATAGTCATTCGTAAAAGTGGAATGAAATCTGCTTTTATGGCTGTTGAGCTTACACAGCCTGATGAAGCAAAAATAGGTTCTTTTATATATTTTTCAATGTGATTCATAGGTGTGAAGTGTTTAAAGAAAAATGTAGTTTCTGGAAAATTGATGGGAGAGAGCCCCCATATACACAGGTATCTTCAGATAATTGGGCAAGTAAAGAAATTAGTTTAGTTTAGTTTAGTTTTTTTTTTTTTAGTTTAGTTTATTGTTCTAGGAATTACTACCTTTGAGCCAGAGGCTCTTTTACAAAGGTTCCACGTCAATTAGGTACAGTACAAAAGGTTACATAGATAACACAACAATTTGTGTTGTGTCAAGAGCAAGAAAACATATACAAATACATATCAAATCATTTGTGCAAAAGGACATGAGATATCAATAATCACATTATTATTACAAGAAAGAGGTCATGCCAGATTAGGAGAAACAAACAGGGAAAAAGTCCAGAACAGAGAGGATAAGTGAAAGGTATGGGGAGCAGACAATAGCAGGAGAAAAGGTTTCCCAAACATGTCTTTGTCAAATAACAGAACAGGGTGGGTAGTGAGAAAATAGGAGGTTTAATCAGGGCAGTCACAGGAGCTGGAGGTGGCAAGGTATATTACTCTGGATGAATTGATGGCAAGATTGTATTTGTACATGAAATAAAGGTTTGAGTAAGTGAGAGTACGTGTGTGCAATGATGGTGTAGAGTCTAAGTTTAAGAGGCAGAAAAGGTGGAGACCTCAGAGTAACCTCCTGCTTGAATGCTCCCGCTTCCTGTGAAACTCTGTGCAGTTCTCAAGTAATCTTTAAACACCTCAGTAGGGTAAGATCCTTCAAGCTAGCCATCCTCGCCTATAGCAGACTTAGAAGACTCCTTCTCCTTCTCATCTCTGGGCCCATCCACCCTAACCCGGGATCCACCTCCTCTTCTGCATTCAACAACTAATCTTCCCCAAAGCATGCTAGGGAGCTCACAATTGTACACCTCAACATCCAGAGCTTAACAGCTAAAAAAATCACTCCTCAAATCCTGACTTTCTGTCAACCACTTCGACGTCATTGCCCTCACAGAAACGTGGCTCACTGACAAGATCTCCCCTTCTGAATTAAACCTAGATGGCTACTCCCTATTTAGGAGAGACAGACACAGCAAAAGAGGTGGTGGATACCTATTCTGGGTCTCTAGTCACCTTTCCACAATGGAACTCGTTCTACCTCTTGTAACCTATATCCATGAATCGCTTCTTGGGAACAACAAGATAATCACCATCAGTGTAGCCTACCTTCCTCCTGGCACTCCTCCCAATGACCTTGATGCCTTCCTCACTCTCAAGAACCCTCTCCCTCTCCCTCTTGGACAAGAATGGATCGTCCTCGGAGATTTCAATCTTAGCTGGTTATCCCTCAGTCCACCTCAGCCAGGGAATCTGTTAACAGCCTTGGCCTCCACCAGATCATTACCTCCACCACACGCTCAGATTACAAGACCAGCCATGACTCTGCCATTGATTGTATTCATGTTTCTCACCCATTGCATGTCATCTCCTCAGGGGTTCTGCCTGACTCCATCAGCGACCACTGTGCTGTCTAATGCTGCTGATCCACAGGAACCCCTCGCTGAGAGCACAAATTCTTTTTTCTCAACAGCTTAAAAAACTCAGTCATATTGAGTTTGCTACTGCAGCCGTTGACACTAACTGGTCCTTCACAGAATCCATTAGGGACATTGATGTAGCCCTTGACAAGTTCAGCAACAAATTCCTCTCCATCTGTGACTCTCTCATCCCCTTGAAAAACATTAGGGTTAAAGGCCACAGCCAAGAATGGATCTCCTCCAACATCTGTAAACTCATATGGGAAAGAGACAGGGCCTGGGCAAAATGCATGAAAAATAAACTCCCTCACTTCCTCCAACTCTATAAAACCCTTCACAACCACTGTAAGTGTGTGGTGCATGCTGCTAAAGAAAACTTCCTCATTGAAAAATAACATGGCTTGCTTGGAAACGCCAAGCACACTTGGAACATCCTTAACCACCTTATTGGTAGGGGGCACTACAAAAAATAATTCACCCTCTCCACCAGAGTCCAGGTGGTCTTGGATTCCCTCGAAGTCACAACACTATTCAATAATCACTTTGGTAACCTGGACAAGTATGAGTCCAACCTCCCCACTTCTACTGCGCCTGCCCCCAGTCCTCCTCAAACCCCCACCCAAGTTTCTACTTTCGCTTCCTCTCATGCGCCGAGGTGGTTAAATTAATCAAAACCACCAACCCCCATTCCTCCATCGGCCATGGCAATATTGGCTTCAAGATCCTAAAAATGGTATGTGAATCCCTTTCTGTCCCCTAACAAACATATTGAATCACTTTCTCTGCTTCGGCACTATCCCCCTCAAATGGAAACGTGCCATCATCAAACCCCTGTATAAATCTGGGCCTAAAGATGACATCAACAACTATAGACCCATCTCCCTCATCGCCCCCCTCTCCAAAATCTTAGAACAAATTGTCCAGACACAAACCATTGGTTTTCTCAAGGATTATGACCTTCTTACTGAAGCACAGCATGGTTTCAGAGTAGGTCATAACACCGAAACTCATTAAATTTATTAACTTCATCAATAGGGTTTCCGATGATAGTCTTTACACAGGGTCAGTTTTTGTTGACCTCATGAAAGCTTTCAATCTCATTGACCACAATGTCCTTCTCACCACCCTCTCCAGTCTGCACTTATTCCCCAACATCATCAGCTGGTTCCATAACTATCTCAGTCATAGGTCCCATCAAACCTCCATAAGCGGCATTCTCTCCAACTTCTGCCCCATAAAATGCAGCATACTGCAAGGATTGATCCTTGCCCCTCTCCTGTTCACCCTCGTAGTCAACTCCTGCCCAAAAATCTGCCAGCACACAGAACTTATCCTCTATGCAGATGACGCAGCTGTCTACTGCAAGGATAAGAACCTCTTGTCTCTACATGACAAGTTTCAGCATGATTTTCTAGCTCACCATTCCTGGTTCTCTTCCCATGGGCTTGTTCCAAATGCTAAGAAAACCAAATCCATCATTTTCTCCAACCCTTGTAAACTAACCTATTTTGATTTCTCCCTCCATGACAAGGATGGCAACCTCATTGAGAGAGTGTCCAAGTTCAAATATCTTTGTCTGCACTTTGACTGCCACTTGAACTTTGACACTCACACAAACATACTAATCAAGAAAGCCCACCAAAGGATTGGCATGCTTTACAGAGCCAAGCCTTTCCTCACCACTGAATCAAAGCTACCCCTAGCCACTAGTTTTCTACTTCCATTTTTTGGCCATGGAGCTTCTATCTACTTCCCTTCGCTATCTCAGAATAGTATGAACAAGCTCCGCACCACCTACAATAACATGATCTGCTTTGTTTCTGGGCTGCCAAGACATACCCACCAGTGTGACCTTTACAGCCTTTCAAACTGGCTCACCCTTGAGGATAGACCTAACAGCAGGATAATTATCTTTTTCCATGAGCTTTCCCTTTGCCTTCTCACCCCTAGCATCCAATCCATTTTCCCTCTTGTCAATTCCCCTTAGGACCACTTGCTGCTCCTCCTCCCTCTTCTTCATCACCCCTTTTTGTTGGACCACCTGAGGCAAAAACACCCTTGCTTTCAAGGGCACCAAACTCTTCAACACCCTTCCCCCTTCCCCCTTCCCTCATTCAGTAACAATCCACTGCCTCATTTAAATGCAACTTAAAGACTAATCTATCTCTGTCTTTGCACTGCAAATGTTCTCCCACTTGACTGTTCCCCTTAACTACTCCCCTTCCTCCTTTTACTCCTTTCTTTTCTCTTCCAGTAGCACTCTCCTTCCCATTGTACTTCAGACTTATTGTTGAGTTTGTATTACCCGTTTTATTATTGCACATTACCCTTATGACCGTCTCCACTACTTGTCCCTACCACTTATCCCCCATTGTCTCACTGTTTACGATTTATGAAATTGTTTGTATTTTGTTTGAAAAAACACATTGTTCAGTTTTATATGACCCACTACCTTTTCTTGTAACCTGTTCTGTTGTTTGAACCATACTGCTTATTCCTGATTGTCTTACTGTCTTGATGTATGAAATTGTTCGTATTTATCTTAAGAACTGGACGCTTGTGAAAATGGGCAACTTCTGCTCACAGTGCCTTTCCAGTATAATAAATAAAGTGAAACATAACAGAATTAGGAATTGTTTTATAAAAATGCAGAATGACTAATGGGGACCTAAAGGGAGCCTTGGAAAACTCAAGGCTGTAATCTTTGACTCACAGAGAGTGATGGGCATAGAAATAGGCACTGCAGGCTATCTGTGGGAGGTGCTGCCCATTGCACGCTCCCATGGCACATATTCTGTTGTTTTAACAGCAGAATACTGCTTTAGCTTTTATTAATTTAAAGTTTTAAAACTTAGATCGTTACTGGAAATGGGTGTGATGCTACCTCTGGTCTGACGTGAATATACAGTGAGTGGAGATGAGTGCTGAGCAGAGTTAACATTGGCAGAGGCGTGTTGCATCTGCCTGCATACACTGAGGAAGGTGAGGGAGGTGGCCAGAACCTTTGAACTAGTAAGCCAAGGTAACACAAGAAGTTATTGAAGGTCATGCCATAAACTACCTAATTCAGATTGCTGCTTAGTATAAAAGATTACATATTGTGTTGATATGGATAACAAAATGAGCATGTGCACTGAGTGCAACATGTACACCAGAGGATGTAGTACTTTATATGAAATTATACATGTAGTACATGTATCCTGGTGGATGAATTAGAAAGAGAAATTAATTTACCCAAAAAAAACTTAGAGATTCAAGGTAAAACATTTACCTTAGAAAATTCATTGATAACTCCATTCTAACACTTCAGGGTGAGGCAGGAGGGGCACAACAATCAGAGCAAAATTTGGAAGGTGAAGTAAGGGACGAAAAGAAAAGACATCCAGATATAAGTAGTGATGATGAGAAAGACCCAAGTGATCATAATTGGTCCATGATTACAGGGTCTAAAAAAATGGAGAAGGCAAATGTTAGAGCCAGTTCCAATCAAGCTTACAAATTGGTACAAACTGCTCCAGATTAATGAGGAAGAGGATAAATTACAGCAACATAGTAGTGCGAACAAGGAACATACCATGAATATAGAACAAGCAAATTGCCAAACTGCTCCATCAGTGCTTAATAAGATGGATATCCTGGTGATAGGGGACTCTACTGTATATTGAAACTTACAGATTCAATCATCAGTAATGAGAGGAAGGAAAAAGTTATGGTGGCATTATTATCTGGAGACAAGATCAAAGATATAAGAGAAACCATAAAGGATATTTAATGGGTGCCTCCAGTCCCATCACAGTGTTGCATGTGGGAGCGAATGATGTTGGAAGAAGGAGAGAGGTAGATATGCAGAGGGATTTTGAGGAAGTAGGTACAATTCTGAAAAATGAAGGATATGAAATACTACCAGTCCCAGGAGAAGGCAAGAACAAGACTAGGGACATAACACAACTAAATGAGTGGTTAAGACAATGGTGCCTAAGAGATGATTTTGTCGTCCTAAGGAACTGGGAAAGATTCAGTGACCCACGTTTGTTCACAAGGGATGGTTTGCACCTCAATAAGTACAGATCATGGGCACTCACAGACAGAATTAATAGTATAATCAGTAAACATTTAAACTGAATAACCAGGGTATAAGGGGTGGTGATATGACCAGTGCAAAGCCTGAGCTCTTAAATATGAAAAAAAAAACAACAGGAAAAAATAGGAAAGAGTGGAAATCCATACTACTCAGTGCAAGAAGTTTAATTAAAACAAGCATTTGTCAATGCCGAATGTTGTCGCCCTGGCATTGGCAGTGGGAGTGGCAGAGCTAGAGACACATAGTGCTGTGATTTTGTGAATGTGTCTGAAAAGGTGATTTTGTACAGCGAGCACGCCATCGTGCGCCACAGCTGTGGAAATCGTTTTGGGCAGGCTGTGAAAAATGGCAGCTAGACTATTGATAAGGAGATGTGCACAAATGCCAGTGGTGAAAATGTGGCATGAAAATATTGCAGATTGACGAAGTTACAAGAGTGCGTGGAAACTGCGCAATGCACGCTTGCAACAAATTCATTGTATGGAGTTTCAGCACCAAATTTTCAGCATAGGCATTTTAGGACCTCTGCTCATGAATAGTGTCACCGTCATTTCCTCAAACTGTCCCGAAAACCGATTTCCGACAGCGGCCGTGCAATTCTGTGCCGGACGTGCGAAAACACATTTCAGGCAGCTGTAGTGTTCATAAGGAAGTATGGAACAATGTCAGTGATGAACAGCTGGAGTGAAAGTATTACAAATTCACAAAGTCATGAGTGTGCATGCAAACAGTGCAACACACGCTCATAAAACACTCATTTGATTGATTTTCGTTACCAATTTTCAACATAGGCATTTTAGGGCATCTGCTAATGAACAATGTCACTGTCATTTTCATCATGTGTCTCGAACACGGGCTTTCCACAGTGACCACACTATTCTGCACTGGAACTGCGAAAACAGATTTTGGTCAGGATGTGGAACATGGCAGCTGTACTGTTCATTAGGACGTGCAGAACAATGGCACTGCTGAAAATCTGGAGTGAAAATATTAGAAGTGTGAACGAGCGTGCTGCAAACTGCACACTGGACACTCGTAACACAGTCACTTTATGGAGTATTGTCACCAAATTTTAAACACAGGCATTTTAGGACCTCTGCTCATGAACAGTGTCACTGTCATTTTCGTAATGTGTCCCGAACACTGATTTTACACAGTGAATGCGCTATTCTGCACTGAAAGTGCGAAAACATATTTTGGCAAGGATGTGAAAAATGACAGCTGTATGGTTCACAAGAAGGTGTAGTAAAATGCCAATGTTGAGAATCTGGTGTGAAAATATTGCAAATTCGCTAACATATGAGCGTGCATTGTGCAGTTGCTACACACACTCATAAAACAGTCATTTTACAGAGTATTGTCACCAAATTTTCAACACAGGCATTGTAGGACCTCTGCTCATGAACAGTATCATTGTCATTTTTGTAATGCGTCCCAAACACTGATTTCACACAGCAACCGCGCTATTCTGCGCTGGAAAGGCAAAAACACATTTTGGCCAGGATGTGAAAAATGACTGCTATACAGTTCACAAGAAGGTGTAGTAAAATGCCAATGCTGAGAATCTGGTGTGAAAATATTGAAAATTCGCTAATATATGAGCGTGCATTGTGCAGTTGTTACACACACTCGTAAAACAGTCATTTTACAGAGTATTGTCACCAAATTTTCAACAAAGGCATTGTAGGACCTCTACTCATGAACAGTATCACTGTCATTTTTGTAATGCATCCCAAACACTGATTTCACACAGCAACTGCGCTATTCTGCGCCGGAAATGCAAAAACACATTTCAGCCAGGATGTGAAAAATGATAGCTGTACAGTTCTAAGAAGGTGTGTAAAATGCCAAAGTTGAGAATCTGGTGTAAGAAAATAATGCGTATTCGGCTAACTACGGCGTGCATTGCACAGGTGCTACCATGCGGTAAAACAAACCATGTTTTTGGATGCCTCCATCAATTTAGCAACATAGGTTTTGAGAGCCCTCCCATGAATAGTAGTACTGTCATTTTGTTACGTTAGTCCCGAAAGGTGATTCCACACAGTGACTGCGAAATCACCTTCGGGACCAAGTAACGCCATGACAGTGCAAGAATTCATGAGAAGGGTCCCAAAACCCCATGTTGAAATTTGGGGCCAAAATTCAAAAATGCCTGAGATATGCAGCAAAGTTGAAAACCCAATTTATTCCATTATACAGCTTACCGGCATTTCCTCAGTTCACGGTCGGCTTGAAGAGTGCAGACGATTCTTGGTCCACCAAAGATCATCACGCCAGACTCTGGAGGTAAGTATGGGGTGAGGGGCATGGGGAGGCAGGTGTGCAGAGTGGGTGGGTAAGTGGGGGAGGGGCACAAAGACTATGAGGACCGTTTTCCTTTTATAGGTTCAAACGGCAAAACAACCAAAACATCGCGACAGTTTTTTTTGCAGGATTTGCATGCTGGGGTGGGCTCCCAGTGTGTCACCTAACTGTTTTGGAGTCTGTAGCCAACGGGGATTGGGCACCCCGTCGGCAAACAACATGGGGGTTATTGGTTATTTCTGCTGACGGGGAGTGGGCTCCCCCATCGGCACACAAGGAAAGGGGGTGGGTTAAGAGCCTAGGGGGATTGGGCACCCTCTCAGCATATCACAAATAGGGGGGATACTTTATGCCAACGAGGAGTGGGCCCCCCTATTGGCACATTCACGGGGGCAGGGGCAGCCGATAGGGGGATTGGGCACCCCCAAAGTTGGCAGTTCATCGGCCAGTGTGCTGCCATGTACATAATGGCAGTGATCTGGTTGTCAATGGACTACAGGACCCAAGGCAGCATGGTTTCACCAGGGGGAGGTCATGTCAGACCAACCTCATTGAATTTTTTGACTGGGTGACTAGGGAGGTGGATCAGGGGAGGGCAGGACATGGCCTATCTGGACTTCAGCAAGGCCTTTGACACTGTGCCACATAGAAGACTATTACACAAACTGGGGAATATGGGTGTGGGCAGGACAGTAGTGTGGTGGTAGGTAACTGGCTGGGTGGCAGGACACAGAGGGTGGTGGTAAATGGCTGTCACTCCACAGAGGGAAGAGTGACCAGTGGGGTACCACAGGATCAGTGCTGGGACCGGTCCTATTCAACATCTTCATCAGTGACATTGCACAGGATCTAGAAGGCAGAATTTCACTGTTCGCTGATGACACAAAGCTCTGTAATAGAGTAGACACACCAGAGGGTGTAGACAGAATGAGAAGGGACCTGCAGAAACTTGAAGAATGGTCAAGGGTTTGGCAGTTGAAATTCAATGCAAAGAAGTGCAAGATAATGCATATGGGGCACAAAACCCTGGCACAATATTATATCAGTTGGGGGTGAGGATATAGCATGCACCAAGCAGGAAAGGGATCTTGGGGTTGTCATCTCTGATGACCTCAAGGTAGGGAAACAGTGTGACAAGGCATCAGGTAAAGCAAATAGGATGCTGGGATGTATAGGCAGGGGCATCACCAGCAGGAAAAGGGAGGTCATAATTCCGCTATACAAGACACTAGTGAGGCCCCACCTGGAGTACAGTGTACAGTTCTGGAGACCATACCTACGTAAGGACATAGACAGGGTAGAGAAGGTTCAGAGGAGGGCAACAAAGATTGTGCATGGGTTGCATCACAAGTCCTATGAAGACAGGTTGAAGGAACTGAACATGTACTCCTGGAGGAGAGGAGGAGAGAGGGATATGATAGAGACATACAAGTATCTTACAGGAGGAACATGGTGCAGGAAAACACTATTTTTAAGCGAAAAGATGTTTCAGGACTAGAGGGCATGGGATGAAGTTGGAGGGAGGACTTATCAGAGGAAACATGAGAAAGAATTTCTTCACAGAATGGGTGGTGGACAAGTGGAACACCCTGCCAGAGGAAGTGGTGGAGCTGAAACAATCACGGATTTAAGAATGCATGGGATAGACATAAAGGAATTCTAGAGGTCAGGGGTAAGGGGAAATAGACTTCTAGGAAAACAAACTGAACTTACAAGCTCAAATGGGCAGACTAGGTGGGCCATAGGCCCTTATCTGCCGACACTGTCTATGTATCTATGTATCTATGAGCATTGCAAGAAAGGACTGCTGCGTCTGACGAGCTTTGCTCGGATTGCAGTGGACCTTTTCTTAGATGTACTCATCACATTATGTATGCATGGTGTGGCGCCGGCATGGAGGCTGATTGGGGAATGCGGGACACACCTACTGGTGCATGCCCTGCATTCACTGAACAGTGACCATGCCTCTAAAGCTGCACTGTCCCAAGATGTTGGCTGCACAAGTGCACCAACATAAAAAGGGGGAGTTGAAAAAATCCTCTCATAGAACAGGTACAGATATGCATTGTCACAGAAACTTGGTGGCCTAAAGATGACATGTGGGGTAGAGAAATAAAAGGTTATAAACTCTTTAGTAAAGAAAGAGAGAGAAAAGAGGAGGTGGGAGAGTGACTATATTCATAGTTGATCATATTAACACTGAACTGATTAGGGATATAACTGAAAATTACATTTTGGTGCATGTCTGGATAAAAGTAGGTCCAGGTTATGGTAGGAAATTCACCCTTGGAAAGGTGTATAGGCCACCTTCGCAAGATCATGATCAAAACTAAATATTAATTGATACACTAGATAGCTTAGTCCCAAATGAGGATATATTATTATTATGATTATTATTACTAGGGAACTTCAATCTGCCTACAATTAGTTGGGAAAAGGGTCAGGAAAGGATGACATTTGACCAAGAGTTTATCAGTACGATGGAGATTATTGGCCTAGAATGGTTGGTCAATGAGGCAAACAAGAGCAAAAATATCTGAGACCTTGTTTTTAAGTAATATGGGAGACATCATTACAAATTGCAGAACTACATATCCATTGGGGAACAGTGATCGCGACACAGTCACATTCTCAATCAAGAATATACGCACAAGAATAAAGGGTACAACCAAGATTAAATGTTTTAAGGACGCAACCTTTAGCATGATGAGAAGGGAATTACTAAGTTGAAATTGGGCTATGGATTTTCAGGCTAAATCATTGGAAGACATGTGGTCCAGTCTAATAAATAAAATAGATGGCTTGGTAGAGAAGTATATACCTGAGAAGAATAAATATAATAAAATAGGTAGGAACCCTCCCTGGTACAATAAAAAGGTTGTGAGGTTAAACAACAAGAAAAAGAAAATATACAAAAAGTCAAAAAGGAGAATTCAGTGGAGGGTTGGATAAAGTATAACACAGTAGCCTTAGAATGCAAGAGAAATATAAATAAAGCAAAACTTAAATAATAATTGAGATTAGTGGCAAAAGTAAGGGATAATTATGAATCCTTTTACACACACATAAATCATGAATGAGGGAGTAGTGTGCAAGTGGGCTCCCTAGTGAAACTTCAGGAGAGCTAGTAAAGGATGACAAAGCTGGCATGTTGAATGAGTATTTTACAACATTCTTCAATGCAAAAACTGCTATGGGATCAGTGGATGTAATAAATAAGGATAATCCGCTATTGATCTTAAATGTTGAAGACATAAGGAATAGACTAAAGCAGGCAGACCCTAATAAAACTCCCAGATCTGATGGTGTACATCCCAGAGTACTGAGGGAACTTGCTAAAGAGTTGGCAGAACCAGTTATGACAATTTTCCAGATATCCCAGAACACTGGTCATGCAGTTAAAAGTTGGAGAGAAGCCAATGTAATTATAATTTATAAGAAGGGAAGTAGGGTGAAGTGTCAGAATTACAGGCCAGTTAGTTTGACATCTGTCCTGGGGAAGATACTGGAAAGGTTCCTGAAAGAGGAAATTGAAAAACATCTGAGGAAAAAAGATGTACACGATGTAGCGCAGCATGGGTTTATAATAATAATAATTTTTATTTATCAAGCGCAATTCGAATATCAAAGCGCTGTACAGATATAAATAATAAACTTTAAAACAAGAGTTAAAATCCAATGTACACAACCAGTAATTATTCACAATAATTCACAAAGGCAAGATTAAATGAATGGGTTTTTAGTTCTTCTTGAAGCTCTCCAAGGGCTGGTACTCTCGGACCCGACGAGGTAGAGAATTCCACAGGGTAGGTGCTACAAAAACAAATGAACAAGCACCAGATGTTTTCAGCTGCACCCTGGGAACCTCTAGCAATCCCTCATTGGTGGAATGAAGGGGGTGGAGGTGGCAGTAGGGAAAAAGAAACTCTTGCAGGTATCTCAGACCCAGTTTACCATAAGCAGGTCCTGTCAGACTAACGTATTGCAGTTTTATAATGGAGTCAGCAGAGCATTAGATAATGGAGAACTGGTGGACATTATATTTTTGGACTTCAGCAAAGCATTTGATAAAGTCTCACAAAAAGAACTAATAGAGGCTCTCCAGCAACTAGGGTTACACATAAACATTGTTGGGTGGATTAATTCATGGCCCACATGTAGGAGACAACAGGTGAGTCTAAGGGGAACTAGGTCAGCGCGGGCAGAGGTCATGAGTAGAGGCCCACAGGGATCACTGCAGGCCCCTGCCTCTTCAATATCTATATTTCATCAATGAAATGTGAAGATGGGGTCTGTCTGTCCATGTTTGCGGATGACACAAAACTTGGATCTGTGGTAAAGACTTCTAGGGACATTGAAAATTTGCAGAAAGAACTGAAAGAGCTTGATCAATTGGCAACTAAAAGTAGACTGGTTTTTAATATATACAGTATAAATGTGTAGTTATGCATATGGTCAAAACAAACACTAGGGCAAAATATACTTTAGGTGGCCATATCTTAAGGAAAACAACTGGGGAGAGAGATCTGGGGCATTAATAACTGATACCCTTAAGCCAAGTAGAAACTGTCAAGCTATGGAAAGGAAGGTGAGGGGAGTGCTGGGATCCATAGCTACACAAATCGAGAGTAGGGACAGAAAAATAATGATGCCACTGTAGTCCTCATTGGTGAGGTCACGTCTGGAGCACTGCACACAATTTACTTCACCCAGCAACAGAGCAGATGTTTTATTGCTTGAGGGGGTCCAATGTAGAGCCACTAAAATGGCTAAATCAGTAGCACATTTGAGCCACAGTGATAGACTGGAGTCAAGGGGAATGTACTCCTTGGAATACAGGCAACTGAGAGGAGATATGTGCTTAGTATATAAAGCCTTTATAAATAATGACCTATGGGATTGTCTGGGTCTGGATGTTATGACCAGCATCCAGAACAAAAGATCCCACATACTTCAATTAACGGGGGGCATGACATACAAAGAGGAGAGCAGCATTGTTCAACCAGAGAGTGGTGAGGGTCTGGAATCGATTCCCTTTGGATGTGGTGGCAAGTACAAACATGAATGAATTTAAGGACGAACTGGATATCTATTGTAAAACAAAAAATATATGTGAATATTCCCTTTGAGCAAAGGGTGAGTTGTACATGGGTGCACTCCTGATTTGGCTCATATATTTCTATGAATCCTATGAGTGGAATTAGTCTGCATGGTTTATGAATGTCTTTTATGAAAGCAAACAGAAGTGTTTATGGCAAACATAGGGTGGAGTATGAATTAAGCAAGCGATAATACCCGACAGGGTGGGCGGTATTGGGCAATACCGGACCGCCTAGGGGCATAATGAGGCCCGACGCCTCAGGCGGAGGGTCTTATAGCCCCTGGGAGGTCCGGTATTGCCCATACCACCCACCCTGGAGGGTATTATTGCACTTAGAAAATGGGCATCTGTGTAAATTTTAATTAGGTTATTGAATAAAAGAGGATATTATTTTGAAATTGGATAGAAACAGCAGAAAACTATTTTTGTGGTAAAATAGTCCTTTGTTTTTGTGCTGTTCCATCTGTTGTTGCACCCTCCCAGCTATTCTGTTGCAATTATCCCCCCCCCCATACACACCACTGTTTACGGAAGCACAGGAGTATTTTTTGAAGTTTCCCCCAAACAGTTCATTTTGGTACAGTATTTTAAAATGCTTAACTCCTGCATTTTTTTTTTTTTGAGGCAGTTTAAGTAAGGTAAGGGAGAGATAACGAAGGGCGAGTTGGGAGTGTGAGCATGAACAAGTGCCAGTTGTTCAGTTTCCCGGTCCTCCCTGCCTGCTGTAACTTCCCGGAGTCAGTTATTTCTGTTTTTTATTTTTGTTTTATGAGTTCCCAATCCTCGCTGCCTTCCATGAGGACCGGGAGTGTGACGAGGAGCATCCAGCGAGAGCGAGTGAGCCTGCCTACCGAACCAGAGGAGCCATAACTTAAATCAGTCAACGACACGAATGAGCTACGTGTTGTGGGCATGTTCACTGAACGAGGAGGGGAACATCAGAAGCAAGGTGCAACTTTTGTTTATTTTTTTTAACATGTCAGGTTTGTCAGGAGGGAAAACTGGTTGGTGGAGATCGGTAGCCTTGTCCGTTGACCCGCTAAGGTGGTTGTCTCGTGAGTCGGTGGGGGGAGACTGCTGCTCTCAAGGTCGCGTTGTCGGGTAACAGGGCAGTACGAGGCATTATAGATCGCTGCTTTAATGCTTAGCTTCAGTTTGAAGGGGGGGGTCAAGGTTAAAGAAAGACAGAAAAAAGTCATAAATGAGCCCAGTGAATTAGAGGATTATGCATGATTTCAGAGTTGGCACTGAGTGTTGGGGAGCAGTATTTCTCACTAAGTGAGGGGAAAAAAATGGCGTTTTTTTGAAATTCAGTTGTGTGGTTTTGGCCAATCATCAAGCAGGATGTGCACAAAGATACTTGTATGGGTGAAGGGGCAATTGGGCTGGCACCTCTTATTTCCTGGGCATCTGTTGAAAGTTAATGAACTCCCCTGGCTAGGGTACTAGCCAATCAGATGCTAGGAAATAAAAAGCCCATTTTCTAATGTGAATAAATCCCTACCCTATGCACCACAGGGGATCTAGGGTGCTTAAATCCCACAGCCCCCACTTGCATACTGTATGACCCCGAGCAAGTCACTTAACTTCCTTGTGCTCCCAGGCCACACCTGTAAACACGCTTTAAGCTTAGTGTGTCTCTCCTGGTAAAAAGAAAGAGAAGGGGGGAGAGAGAGAGAGAGAGAGAGAGAGAGAGAGAGAGAGAGAGAGAAATCACCCTTTAAGAGGCACAGGGTACAGCTACTGTAACTGCCCTACAATCTTCACTGTTTTGAATCTGGTAGAAGGGAGGGCACAATACTTAACTGTGAAAAACGAAACAATGAAGGTTCACCTTTAGCAGTTTATCTTTGCTTATTTGAAGATACTTGTGACTTTTTGTTTCATTGGTACATCTTTGCCATCTCAGTAAAAAGGGAGTCCCAACTTGGTATACCCCTAATGTGTAAGTACCAGGTTTTTCCGATGCCATACTGTTTGTTAAGTATAAGGGGTTCATAATTTGTGTATTTCTTTACTCCACCTTCTCCGACAAGGAGGGGTGGGCAACTTTCTGAAAGGAGGCCTCAAAAATGACTAAGATAGGGTTAAATTTGTAATTTATCTTCTCAGTTTCTCAAGTCAGCCTTCACTAGAGAGGGTCTGACTACCTGGAATGTAGTCCACTGTAATCAAACACCTTTTCCTTTCAGGAATGAGATCCTTAATTAAATGGAATGAAATTTATATTCTGAAGCTCACCTTTTTATTTTCAGCATTTTAAGATTTTAACATTGTATCATGAATGAGATTCCCCTGTGTTATGTGTATACATGGTCAGTAGTGTGCAAATGATACTGTATATGGGGGACCTGACTTTTGAGGAAGGTTTGCAGCCAGCATCTCGTTAGTTTTCTGCCAATTTTTGCAGCCTGTCAATTTTCTGTTAATGGTTTAAATGGTTAAAAGCCCTCTCCAAAACAGTTCCTTTAACAACGGTAATACCAAGCTTGCAACGTGGGCATGGAGATTGAGGGGGGCATGGTTGTTCCATGTACCTCCACAATATGTGACAAGCTTCCCAGGAAAAAGAATCAAGCCCATTTGCTGAGCAGTTTAACTGCTTGGAAAAAAAATTGCTATTATACCCTGCAACCTTTCTAGTGTTCAGAGAAATCATCACAAATGTGTTATTCTCCATCCATCCTATTGGCCGATGCACAATCATAAATCTTTCTGGACTACCAGAGGCCAAATCCCCGGCTATGACCAGATAACCCAGTTTTACTTCATGCATCCCTTGATGCTGGTCATGATCTCTCTCTTGTTCCCAAACCTCTCAGAATTGAGGGTGGGCTCCCATATCTACAGCGATTCCTGTATTTTACAGGGATTTGGAGCCATCTACAGAGAAATTCTTCCTATAGATTTGCACTGGTTATACAGGAAATATGCCAAATTAATCTGGGAGCAATGGCAAAGTGATTTCATGTAAATCACTTGAAACTGTTTAGTAGCCTAGAATGAGGGAGAGGGCAGAAACCCTCCTCTTTGTTTTTCTTTTGTCTTTCAGAAATAGGAAGAGGCCTATCAGTGATGATGTAGTCATGTTTCACTCAGAATGTCTTGCTGGAAGTTACAAGGTTTGCCCTCCAGGAGAGACATCAATGGATGGCCTACAACACCTCAGCTATAAGACTTCAGTATGAATGACACATACACTTGTATGAGAATACTGCATCTTTCTTAATTAATCTTGTGCACCAACCCGATGCAAGCATCTAAGCATGTGATGCAGAACCAAGCCTCGGACTGTGACACACATCATATTGAGGGTCCTTAGACTGCCACTATTGGCTCCCAAGGTTGTGCATTTATCCACATCAAAGACTCACTGAGAAACATTGCTACAGACTTTCCTTTAAAAGAATGCAACCCAGGCACATGTTTGGACAGAATTGTGCCACTTTGTACAGGACATCTGTATAAGGGTCGAGTACACATTTTTCCAGACAATGCCTCCTTGCTGATTGATCCAGTGCAACAGTCAGACACAGGAATTTATAAACTGCCAATTACGTATACAAGGGCAACCCAAGTACTGTGTTATATAATGTTGGGGTGGTGAAAAGTATCATTTCAAAAGTTTTGCAATGAACTGTGATATTTTCCAATAAACATCACCTGTGCCACAAATGTTGGAGGACACCGAGCACTGTCCCGTGGTATCCCAAGGACTTTATTGAATGATGTACTTTTTATGCATAAACATGTTGTTTGAATCTGTGAATTTGTTGTTACTTTCTGATACAATGTAATATGGGCATTGTGAAGGAACACACGTATCACTGTTTAATACTCCTTTACTTTGAAATGTGATTGCCATTCATCAGGCAAAAGCAACTTATATCCTGTACTAAGAAAGTTCATGCATATTCCTGTGATTTTGAAAGTTTTCTCATTTAGCACATGTCTGAACATAGTCACTGTTGTGCTCCTACTAATGTATGTTCATTATAGTATGCTTTTCTGTTGGATATTTTAGTTTCATCTCATGCTAGAGCCCAAGATCCCATAGCTAAACAAACAAACTCTGGCCAGAGCTGACAGGGCTGCAGCGGAGGAATTTAGAGTAAAAATATTGTAAATTACTTAAGTTACAAGCCTGCATTTTCAAAATGTAACACAGGCTCATAAATGTGTTGTTTTGTAATATTTTTACACCAAGTTTTCAACATAGCCTTGTTATGACCTGCCTCTTGAAGATGGGCAGACAAAATTTTCACTTCCTTGCCAAAAGGTAATTTCGCGCAGGGACCGCAAAATCACCTTTCGGGATGTAGAAAAACATATTGGCCAGGATATGAAAAATGACAGCTGTCACATTCATGAAATGATGTAAAGATATAGCTATGGCATAAATTTGGGGTAAAAATATTGAAAAGTACCAAAGTTATGAGCCAGTATTCGCAAAATTCTATGTAGGTTCATAACTTGGTTACTTTTTAATATTTTTGCACCAGATTTTCAACATAGTCTTCTTATGATCCCACCTCATGAACAAGGGCAGCAAAAATGTTCAACTGGTGCCTGAAAGGTGAGTTCGAGCTGGGACCTTGAAATCACCTTTCAGGATGTAAAAAAAAAACATTTTGGACAGGATGTGAAAAGTGACAGCTATCACAGTCATGAGGTGCTATAAAGATATAGCTACAGTATATTGTAAATTTGGGGTAAAAATATTGAAAAGTACCAAAGTTATGAGCCTGCATTAGCAAAACTTATCGTAGGCTCATAACTTTGCTTGTTTTTCAATATTTTTACACCAAATTTTCAACATAGCCTTTTTGTGACCCCGCCTCATGAATAAGGGCAGAGAAAATGTTTAACTCCTGCCTAAAAGGTGATTTTGTGCAAGGACTGCAAAATCACCTTTCAGGATAGATCTGCCTAATTACAGTGACATTGTTCATGAAGTGGGGTCCCAAAGAAGGTATGTTGAAAGTGTGGGCACAAAATATGTAAAAATGCCCAAGTTATGGCACTAAGTTCAAAACTCCATTGAAATACATTGAACTGCATACCTATATCTTCAGTTCATGGTCCATCTTTGAAGAGTGAAGATGTTTCTGCGGTCCAGAGAGACTTACGGTGTTGGACCTCCGATGGGTAAGAAAGGACTTGGGGGGTGTGGGTGCTGGGTGCTGAGTGGGAGGATTGGGTGGGGGGGGTAAGGAATGGCCACAAAAGACATCGATAGATTTGGTTTTGGTTTGTTTTTAATGGTGTAAAAAACAAAATCAGGACTGAGGATTCCCTGGATAGTAACACTGGGGGATTGGGTACCCCCAGTGTCACAGTTATGTTTCTGGAGGGGGTGAGGGGTGCTGAGAGGGAGGGTCAGGTGGGGGGAGAAAAATTCATTTTGAAAAGAAAAAAGGACCAGCATCGAGGAGAACACAATCACAACAGTGGAGGACTGGGCACCCCCAGTGTCATTGCTATGTTTGGGGGGGGTGCTGAGAGGGAAGGTTGAGTGGGGGGAATTTTTATAATAAAAAAATAAATAAATAAATAGGTAGTCATGACGGAACACTCCACCGTGACCAAGATGGCCACCACATGCTACAACGCATGCGCGACTGCTAGTGCATGCGCAGTAGAGTGCGGCGAACATATTGGACACAACGGAGTGTGCCATGTTCCGCCATGACTGCAGGCACTGGTAAAAATAGTGCAGTGCTACATCAATTGGGACAACATGGGTGGACTTCTTCATGGATGTGGAGGCGACTGTGACCCAAGTCCATCATGTTCATTTGGAAGGAATGTGGAGTCCTTTTTCCCATAGCAAAAGGTCTGCAGGGTTGCCCACTGCAGCTCTAAAAAGGAGACCCCAAGACAGAGTCTTCCATACCAGACAGGTTTGAGACTTGAAAGACCTTTCTGGCACCATCTCAGGCCTGTTTACATCTGGCCTGGCCACACAGAATAGGGCTGACGTGGAGCACACCAAGAGCCAAATTCATTATTTTCAGCACCAAACTTATGATTTATGGGATTAAAGGACTAGCAAAAAAAGAAGAAAGGGTCTACTTTCTATATGTATGATATTGCATATTTGTTTACTGAATCACAAACTAGGATCGATGCATTAGTTACCAACAATCTTTAAAGGCCCGATATAAACACGTAGGAAGACAAGTAATATGGACAGTCTATTGGAACTATGTTCTCACAATGATTTATAATTTGCTCATGAGATGTGAAAACAAGGGCATGTCCCTGACATCATCTCAGATAACTACTTGACCAAATGTGCCTGGGATATATAACCAAGTCCCAAGACATCCAGACAGGATGTGTTAAGGCCTGTCAGAAGTTTTCTTTTGTGACAGCTAGAGGATTGAGATATGTTACCATGCATCCCAACCATGGCAAATGCTACACCAGTGTGTCCTGTTCTAGATAGGATACCATGTTTTTGACAAACTGGCCACAGTCCATTCTGTGGATCACTTGAAATGTTACATTTATAAGAAGAGGGTGGAAACACCTTCCTTAGCAGTGTACAACCCCCATTAAGGTCCTGTGGCAGGCTCCCCATATGGCTTGCTGTTCTGCAAAAGAATATAGATACATGTGCAGGTGTTATGTGTTTGGTGTAACTCTCCCTGTCTGCGGATATGCCATAGAGAGATATACTGCACTGGTGCAACCACACACCGAGCCGTCCAGCTAGGTGTGAGTCAACACTTAAGTTCCTTGCCCTGTGAAACTCATGAAATGGCACTTCCCTAAAGTGAAAGTCGCCCACAGCATGGCAGATCAGTACTGTGTAATTTAAAACCATGAATTCCTTACTTATGGGACATGGGCATGTCCGGTGACCACTCCAAACTTCTGCTTCAAACCTTCTGCTTGCAGAGTCATTAGTCAAATGGTTATCCTAACAGTGCCACCTCACTTTTTATTTTTTTTTTATTTATTTATCAAGTCTAGGATTACAAATACCTTTGAGCCGTGGCTCTTTTACAAAGGTTCCACGTCAGAGAAATACAAATTATGGGGAACATCAAGACAGGCATTACAACAATGTGGACATTGCAAACAGAGTACAGATTAATACAGTTCAAGGGTAGCATTGTAACAAGGCAGCCAGCGGCATTTGTCAGAGAAAATAGACAACAGATAAGATGTGCCAGAGTCATAGGGAGAGGGAAGAGGGTGGTGGGGGAGAGAAGGAATGTAGGAAGGGTGGCAAGAGGGTGAAAAGTGCAGCATTGGGTATACCAAGATGTGAGGGTAGAATCCAGTGGGGGGGGGGGACAACTAGAGCAGAAAGGGAAGTGGCTAAACAAGGTTAAGTTGGGCTGGTTAGTGAAGCAGAATATCTTCTTAGTGAACCTGGTCATCGAACTGATGTAATAAATTACACTCCAACCTTTAATGTGTGTATTATTCCACCCTTACTAGACTTGCAGCTGTTACTGCATTGTAAAAATGAACATCTCATTCAAGTCCACAGTGACATGCATAAGGTTGAAACTGATCTAGATAATTTACTTCATGATAGTGATTTAAGATCTACCTTCAGAAACTATCATAAACAATTATGCTTTTTGTATGCAGTACACCAAACTAAATTACTAATCTGACCACTTATTCTGTGTTGCCTACCTCACATGCGATGGGGGTGGGGGGGATAGATGTAGACTAACAATTTCTGCACTAACCATTGAGCCACCTGATTCTTCTTTCTATTTTACACATATTGCTGTACATGGTATATTTAGCATAATATAGCCTAAAACAGGGCATTGTTCTGACATGTGTATGTGCACTGGCACCCGCTGACACACACACACACACACACACACACACACACACACACATACACACACTCACACACACCTTCACACATTTCTTCCTCTTCAGCATATAGCTTTGTGTCTAGTATGATGAACAGAGCATTACATACAGGCATACACACATTTCTTTGTTCTCTGTTCCCTCTGACCCTGAAACAGAGAGACATAACAACTCTATTATTCTGTACAAACTGAATGCTGAGTTGGCTGTCCAAACCAACTAGAACCAGCCTGCCATGGTCAGTGGGCCTAGCCTGCGAGGTGGTGCATAAGAGAATTATAGAGAATTCATGCACCAGTGAGAACCCATGTGTGAGACCTGCATTTTGCCTTATTTGGTGTTAACTGATATTTGTGATAAGAGCTTGTCTGTAATGGTATATACAGTATGCAAATTGCAAACTTTGCCAATTTGAGTTGAAATGAAGTATTGACGTGCAGAAGTGGGTTCTGCTACTCCCAGACAGGTAACACCTGTTTGTATGTGTGCTATCTGGTAATAATAAAGAACTGTATTATCTGTGATATCTTTGGACTTGTCTTTCCACCTACACATCTAGAATCTGGCAACAAGGTCCTGCTACTATCATACCATTCTAGCATGAATGACGCACCTTGACAGTTCAAGATGGCTTACTTCTGAAGGGAACCATTATTGTGATTCCTTATTCTCTACAGGATGCTATCTTGAAACTACTCCACGAAGGACACCAGGGCATGGAAAAATGTCTAAGGAGAACACAGCAGACTGTGTGGTGGCCAGGGCTTGGTACACAACTTACAACCCTGATTAACAAGTGTGAAGTCTGTTGTATACTCTGCAGTAATCCAGTAGAACCATTGATTCCGTCTAAATTTCCAGACAGACCATAGCAAAAAGTTACCACAGATTTCTTCTACCAGAAAAGTCAGAAATTCCTCACAGTTGTGGGTTATCACTCGAGACACAGTATGTCAAAGTTGTTCATCTAAATATTATCACTGCAAGTCATGTTATCAGACACATGAAAGCAATTTTTGTTCACTAGGGAGTGCCCAAGACTCTGGTATCAGACAACAGTCCACACTTCAGTTGTTCAACCTTTCTCAATTTTACAAAAGACTATGGACCAGATTTTCAAAGGCCAGAGAATGATGCAGGGTGCTTGCATCAAAAACAGCTAATGCAAGGAGCAGGATGCATCAAACCTTGCACCAGTTCTGATTTTCAAATGGTACTTGCATCAAAAACAGGTCTGCATGCACCAGAGTGGCTTGCGCCATGTTGACACCCAAAAAATGCCTGCACCATGTCAAAAGGGCTACCTGCGTCACTGAAATGATGCCCCATCCCCTTATCTGGGATTTTCAAGGAATGCGAGTCCTGTCCCTTTGCTTAAGATGCATGTTGCTGCTAGACCAGCCAGAGCTGGTCTAAGGGACACTAGAGCATATAAAGAGGCCCACAGCAGGCAGTCAGACATGACTATACTACATTTAAGGGCCAATATTCTCCTAGAGAACTAACTTAGAACATTTTGGGGGCTTAGTCTTGGTAATTTCATTGGTTATATTTTTTGACTTAACTAGCATCATTCCCATCCTTTGCGTCATTTGTCATTCAACTTGCGCCATTCTTTTTAACTCGGCTTGCACTATTTTTTTTTTTACTCAGCTTGTGTCATTTTTTTACTCAACTTGCACCATTTTTATCTCAATTTGCATTATTTATGTTGGTGCGGCATTCTCATCCCTTGCGCCATTTTGTTGACACAGTGGACCTCTTGCATCAGTTTGGGGGATTTTGTCACAGAGAATGCTTTTCTTGCAAAATATGGCGCACAGTATTTGGCGCACCTAGATCTGATACAAGCTGGTTGTTTGACGCAGCTTGTGTGGATCTAAGGGCCCTTTGAAAATACAGCCGTAAGGCTTTGTACATCTCACAAGGAATCCAAGACATCCATAAGGCAATGGAGAAGCTGAAAGAGCAGTAAACACAGTAAAGAGACTTCTCAAGAAAGATGATGATCCATTCAAAGCTTTAGTTGCCTACCGTGACACACCACTTGCCAATGGCTACTGTCTGGCAGAAATGCTGATGAGTCGAAAACTGAGAATGACCATATCTAGTTTGCTGTCTCTTTTGAATCCAAAACTTCTAGACCAAGGTAAAATCCAAAGCCACAAATGGTTTTCACATTTCAAATGCAAAAATTCATATGACTTAAGACACAGAGCTCTTACTTTGCTACAGCTTCAGCCTGGAGAATGAGTCTTGATTCCAGACATGAAGATCTCAGCACAGGTCACAGAACAGCTGCCACCCCATTCCTATCTTCTTCAGAGTCTGCAGGGACAGTTGAGATGAAACAGGTGCCACTTTGCTTGCTTTCACTCCAGAGAGGGAGAAGGACAAGGAGATTCACCAGATGGTGAAATATAAGGGGGACAACCAGTACCACTAAAAAATTCTGTACCGTCACTGGAACCACAACAGAGGCTTTTGAAAGACAGACCCATCACTGAACAAGCAGCTGGAAGACGTAGTGTCGTGACCCAATCAGAACTGGTGGTGGTCCAACCTCAAAGACTGGACTTGGAAATTAAAATGTTTAAATGGGCCCAATTCTCAAATTGTAGCACAAGCTTGCACCAATTGCCGGTGTGCCAGGGACCCTGCACCCATTTCTCTATCAGGCTATTAGGTAGGGTCCCAGCGCCAAAGTCCCACAGCTTGTGGCAAAGGTGGTCATGTGGCAAAGAGACGGCGTACCTGAGAGGTGTGCCGCAAGATGCAGGGTTGTTGCGCAGCAGTCTTGGAGGGGTAGAATACTTTGTAGGTGACAGCACATACACCTGAACATTATGTACAGCAAGTAAAATATAGCATTCTCTGGTGGCTAGCGGTTCTCCCCTCCCCATTCCTGATCCGTTGTTGAATAAAATAAAACAGTTCCATGGTAGCTAGCTGTCCCCCTCCCCCGATCTCCAATGTCCCCTATATGCAGAACTAACAGAACTCCCTGCTGTTCAGTGGTCACCCCCCCCCCAATCTCTGTAAACAGTAAAATATACACACACACACACACACACACACACACCCCGATGTCTAGTGGGCCTCTCTCTCCCTATCAGCAATCTTCCATAACATGTACAATATAAAGCATTCCCTGGTGGCTAGCAGTCCCCCCTCCCCATCCCCGATCCCATGTATATGTATAAGTCAACACTGCCCTGGTGTCCATTGTCACCCCCATCCCTGAGCACCCTGACCAACAATACCCAACAGTCTCTGGTGTCTAGGAACCCCCCACCCCAGCAGGTAGTACCCCACCCTACACTCCCCATCCCATCCTGGAGCGGCACAGCCCTCTGCTCTCCACCATGGCTGTCCACTGACTAAGCTGTCAAGGAACGAGCACTGTACATTTGCCTGTTACAGTACGCACTCCTTGACACCTCAGTCAGTGGCCTGCTGTGGTGGAGAGTGGAGGGCTGTGCCAGTCACTGGCTCTGGGATGGGATGGGGGGCAGCAGGGTGGAGGGCCACTTCCTGCCAGGGTGGGGGTCCCCTAGACATCAGGGACTGTTAGGTATTGTTGGATGGGGCACTCAAGGATTGGAAGGGGGAATACTGGACACCAGGCACTGTTGACTTTTACGTATACATGGAATCAGGGATGGGGAGGGGGGACTGCTAGCCACCACGGAATGCTTTATATTGTACATGCTACGGGGGATCATTGATAAGGAGGGGAGACTGCTAGACACCAGGGAAGGGATGTATATTTTACTGTTTATGGAGATCGGGGGGAGGGACCACTGGACACCAGGGAGTTCTGTTACTTATGCATACAAGGGACATCAGGGATCAGGGGAGAGGGACTGCTAGCCACCAGGTAACTGTTTTTTTTATTCAACAACCGATCAGGATTGGGGAGGGGGTACTGAAGCACATGCTCCCTCCCACCCAGGGAAGGCTCTGCGGATGACATAAGAATAGTTAGACCAGCCCTGGCTGGTCTAATGGTACTTGGGATTGTGCCCTCAGTGAGGGTTTAGAGAATCCTGAATTAGGGAGTATGGCAGCTTGTGTCTGCCGCAAGCCCCCTAGCACCCTGGTGCCCCCAGCAGCTTGGCACAGACCTGGCATAGGTCCAGTCTGGTGTACTGGGTCTCAAGTTTGGTGCAGGGGTCTATGATAATTCCGAATCTGCAAGATGCCCCTTCCTCCAAGCTGTGTGATGCAGGCACCTTGCATCAGATTCTGAGCTTTGAGAATCAGGCCCAATGTGTTCAAATAATTTCATATCAAGTCACCCAGAAGCAGAATAATCTTCCCACTGAGCCGGAAGTGTTCAGGCAGTCTACCCTGTCCTTCCTTGATAGCCAACAGTAAAAAACAAAAGTTTAAACATAGTTTAAAAAGCTAAAGTACAATTGAAAGTTGTTAGCATAAGACTGCTTGAAATTCAACAGAAAGGCATATCTATCCCAAATGGGAAGATGCAGTGACAGGTGGTGCTGTAGCTAAGCCAGTCTATCTAGTTTACTGTATGACCTCTGGGAGGAATTACCCAGAGGAACGTCCAGTGAATAAATTAGTTGCAATCTTACCTTGAACCTGTGTGCAGCATGGTTATTAGTAGCACACACAACAGCTGCCACTTGTGATGCTGGCAAATCCCAGGTTCAGAAAAAAGCCCAGGATGTCTTAGGGATGATGGGGGAGTGAAGGAGGATTGAACACCCCAACGGAGTTTCTCCTGCTCTTCCAGGGAGGGAGGCTTGCTGAGTCTGCTACAATACTGCCAACTGTGTGACATGGGGCTGTAGTGCAGCAGAGGCACAGTTGGTAGGTGGACACCAGCCGGGCTCGAGGACGAGCATGTCATTATGTGCACCATATCCTCTTGAGCTCTGAGTGTGCCAATGTCCAGCAGGGTGGGATGAAAATGAAGCCCCCCCAAAAGACCCTGCTTTGATTGGATCACAACACTCAGGCCCTGCACAGCTGCCTGTCACCCCTCATAATAAAAACTGGAATTTTGAGGAGGTAGGCCTGTCCCTCACCAGAGCCTCCAATGAAGTTGGGTCTGTGAAGGACACAAGTTGGAGTGACTGGATTGGTGAGAGGCAGGAGAAGAAGAAGCATGTCAGAACAGTGACTGGGAAAAAAAACAGAAAGTTAAAAAAAAATCCAAGCTGGTCTGTCAGTGCAGCAATAGCACTGCTGCTCAAGACGCCAGCGACCCGGGTTCAGGAATGAGCCCAGACCATGGGGGAGGAGGACTAAGCATCCCACAGGATGCTCTCCTTCTCTGGGGAGGAGGGAGGTTCCATTCTCCACATCAACACTGCCACTTGGGTGACCACAGGTGGCAGTGCAGCTGGAGATGGACGTGGGAGGGCATCACAGACGCTGGTGTGGAGATGCGTGCACAATGTGTACACACACGCACTGATGTCCTGCATGCAATGTTCCTGGGAACAGAAAAAGAAGAAAAATACTGTGACCCCCAGCACCTCTGCGATGAAGATGGCCCCAATATATCTGGGTTCCCTGCCTCAGCAACATGAGCCCTGCCTGATGCAACAAGTTGTCTGGGGGACACCCCCACCCCGACCCCGCCTGAGGGTGAAGCCAAGTCTCTGTGGAGGTAGGTGGCCATGGCTAGGAGGTAGAAGGTGCCTGATGGTCCCAAGAAGGGGAGGACTGGTACGTATGGGGCATAAACAAGAGACTCACTCTCTGTGTGACCCTGAGCATGACACTTGACGGCTCTGTGATTCAGTTCTTCCAGTTGTAAAAGTGCATGGAAGCAGAACCCCAAAGAAAATGTGATACACTTTTGCATCATTCTGTGGCTGTTCTGGTGAAAAAAAAAATGTAAAAAATCTCAATACTTTATTGGATGGTGGAGGACTGGGATCTATTCTGTGCTTCAGGGAAAGCTGCCAGTTTACTTAAGTAAGGAAGGCTACAACACACACACACACACAGAGACACATATACAAAGGCAAGAGTGACTGGCTCTTCCGCAAAGTGAAAGGTTGTAATTTTATTTTCCAGCATCAAGCTACAGCAATCTGCCATTTGTTCCTACATGGCTGCAGACGTCAACTCTGAGAAGAAAGGGATATTTTTATAAGAAAGACTGAGGACACAGAGAGCAGTGAACCAAACACAAGTACACAAGAGAGGTGGTCGGTGGCACCACGCTCAGCTGCATTCAGATTGTTTGCAACCCTGCCTCTCCCTTCAACACAAGGGCAGATGGTGTGGACTCAACCGATTGAAGACAATGAGGTGGACAATCTCACTTCATTAGACTGCGACAGAGCAGAGGCTCTGCAGTGCTAAGAAGCATGGCAGTGCTTTGGAGAGGCGGAGCTGTTTCAACATCCTAGCCACATGAGCAGTCATGGCCTTTAAATCAACCTCTGGGGAAGAAATAAAACAAACAAATCAAAGTACTGGTAGTTCTGTCTGGACAACACCAAAGCCTGAATCAAGTTTATTTATTTTTTTCCTCCAGTAGGAAGAAAGCAGCATCCATTTGAAATTTTGTTAATTTGGTTAATGTCTGAAAATGAGAGGGACTTCAGTGTTGCACCATTAGGGTAACTACAGTGCAATTGTCAAGCTTAGCACATCTTCAGCATCCTCACCTCAGGGGATGAAAACCATAGCTTTAATTCATACACTGCAGACCTGGGCATATACTACATCATGTGCAGACAAGGCCGTGCAGTACTAGGGGGTGTTGCAGTGTCTGCAGGGAGTACAGTCTTTTTTTAACTATTTTAGCCCCTTCTCTCCTGCCTGTCACCCCCCAACCTCATCACCCATCTTCTCTGGGACAAACTCCATCCTCTTCTGCCTTTGTGGCTCACCCCCCACAGCAGGTCACCATCATCAGGACTGACCAGGTGCCTTGAGTCTCTTCGAGCCAGATTTCTGAGGAGGGCCCCGCAGTCAACAGCTAGTGTCCTGCGGGAGCTGTAGTGTTTCCTTATGTCTTTCTGAGCCTATGGATGTCCGCATGCTTGGAGCTTCATGAGCTGGGAGGGCACACAATGGCATCCCATCACTGAGCCTGGCTGATATCCACCCACCTACCCTGCCTATACTGCGTTACCACTTGTGGCAGTAGTGCAGCAGAGGCAGTAATCCTCCCCCCACCTGCAGGATATCATCCCCGGGGCTGCTCAGTCCTCCTCCACTGATGGCCCTTGGATGATCCAGGCTCATTCTTGAACCCGGGTCTCCAGCATTACAAGCAGCAATGCTGCTGCATTGCCGAGAGGTGATGGGGGACTCTTTAAAGAGTATGCACAACCACAACAGGTGGTGATGCAAGACCATGATGTAAACAGGCTCCCTTATAATTCACGACCAATATTTGCTATACAAAAGCATGTGCTTAAGCCATTACGTGGAAGAGTCTTTCCCGCAACTGAATCGCAACGAAGAGAGACCCGCCATCTCCCTGGCTAGCAGCACCAACTGATTGCTGTGCACTGAGCCAGTCACATGGTGCTATGCCATACACAGCACCCACTGAGACAAGCACAGCTTAAATTGTTCTCCCCTTCCACCTGATCCTCACCTACTGGCCCGTTCCAGTGATGACACGTGATGCCCCCCCCCCCGACATCTCTAGTCCAGTCCCTGTGTTCCATGTCAAGTGAATTCTCCCTCACTAACCTCTGTATTCCATGAATGGCATCTGTTGCTAAGGTGCCATGACTATCACCACCTCCCATTGGCTCCTTCTGATTAAGTAGCAACTTAGCGACACCTCAACAGCCTACCTATAATGGGGTGGGGTGTCATGTCTGTCTGTGAGTCATTTGCAAGGAAACTTTCACCCACCTCTGCATGATCTTAATGGATTTCAAGACCCTGCGGAGAAGGTATGTGACCCCCATTGTGCTACAGAACTGTAGCTAAATGGTCACTGTGATCAATCCGCTGCAACTGAGTATAGCGCCTGTGGTATCTACTAAACACAGTGTTTTATGGGAACATAAACCCATTGTGTACATTTTTTTTAGTTTGACTTTTCTTCCCAGACCCTGCTGTCATCAACTCCCAGGGATATATCCTGTTGACCAGGATACACCTTGCTCAGGCAGGAGCCATCATTAAGATGTCAATGAGGCCCTGTTTTTTTCCCCATTTATCTCTCTGCATCCACCCTCCTCCCCTTGTGGCAAGGCAGTTTTATTTCTAGAGCACCCTTTCCCAAAGGCTCAGGGCAGTCATGATCTCATTAAACAGTAAATAGTTCAGCAGCATAAGTAAGACAGCTAAAACGAGACACATGATTACATTCTAAAACTGTTTAAAAACAATATTAAAAACAATCTGGGAATGCTTCCAGGAAAGATACATTTTTAAGAAGGGCTTAAGGGCCTCTACCATGCAGACAGAGCTAACATACATTGGTAAGGCGTTCCATAATATAGGGGCTAAAACACTAAACACCCTGCCCCCGACTTCCGCAGTTGTGATGTAGGGACAGAAAGAAGGCCCACATCTTAAGAGCAGAGTGGGCGAGTTGGGTGATAAGGGGCAGGAGGCCTTTAAAATAGTCTGGTCCCAGACTATGCAGGGTCTTGAATGTTATCAGGCATATCTTGAAGGTTATACGCCACTGTATAGGCAGCTAGTGCAGAGCATGCAGAACCAGCGTGATAGGGTCCCTACGAGAGTCAGTGCAAACAATGTCTATCAGCCATGGCATGCATGGCGTAACCCTACAGAAGGTGCAGGATTTCTGGTCTGCCCACAGCAGTCACTATGGCACTGGATCCTACCACTAACCCTTCCTGACCCAAGGTGCACTGCCTCTTGGCAGCTGTCTCAGCCTGGCCAGCCTCCCGATGCAGCAACCTGAATGTGCTACAGAACTCAGGTCACCTGTACAGCAGCACGGCATGCTGCTACCTGGCCAGTGCAGCACCGTTGTGTACATCTTTTAATATAACTGAAAACCTGGGGATGTATGAAGTCTTTACAATAACTCCAGTGTATTATTGTGCATGAGGTCCCTTTTCTATGCTGCCCTTTTCCCACTGAGTATTCTTTTTCTAATTACTTAGTTACAGAACCCTGGAACATCAGTTGAGCAGAAGCCCTGTATGGAAGGATTCACTGTAGGCTTCTGTTCAACTGATCCCTTACAGAAATACTAGTACGCACCATGCATGTCACATGTTTATTAAGCATTCAACAGGCATGCTGAACGCTTGCTGCATACTTGTATTTCTGTAAGGGATACCACTAGGTTCCTTAACACACAAGTAATTAAAACAATGAATGTTAGGTGAGAAAAAAGGTAGCATTAGCAAGGGACTCTAAATAAGGAAAAAATAGGATAATTTCAGAACAAACATGCAATGTAAACAGCAGGGTTTATGTTCTCTTTATATAGAAGAATGGATGGGGAAGTATGTATTACGAAAGCAATAAGACACGATGGGGTGTGAGTTGTTGCCTGATAAGAGCACACCCCAGGTGCGTTGTGAGGCACGAGGCGCTTGTGTCAAGTGCCTTCAGCACCTGGGAAATGCTCTTATCAGGCAACAACCCACACTCTGAAGTGTCTTATTGCTCTTATAAAATGGGTTTCAGTACCACAAAAATTAGAAAAAGGAATATAGGGGCGTGGCCAACAGCTGATCGGAATGGATGCTTGAGCTCTGAGCTCCCTGCAAAACCCCATAAAATCCTAATAATATCCAGATCCTTTTACTGTACTAATTGTTACTGATATTATAGCTACTTGCCCATCTAGTGATCTGTTGATCGATTCTTGGTCTGCAAGGTAATGCAAACTGTTTCAATTTGTTGTACCAGCCAGCCGTGAGGCCTTGAAAGCCTGCTCACTCCTCGGGATGGAGCCTGCTGTAATACCAACTGAATCGGAGGGGAGTCTCACCGAAATCTGGCAGATGTTTGCCGAAATCCTGCAACGGATGAGCAATCTGGATTTGGCTACAAAGAAAAATACCTCTGACATTGTAGATCTCTCCCAGAGCGCTTGTATCACAGAACACAGACAGACTGAAATGGAGGATGGCTGGCACAAAACCGGAGCTAGGCTCCAAGAACAAGACACGCTGATCAATATGCTTTGGTCCAGAGTAGAAGACCACGAAAATCGAAGCCGCCAGAATAATCTCCAGTTTGTTGGGTTCCCTGAGGGCTGCAAAGGATCTGACACTATCAGAAGGAGCTACCTCCCTTACTGGACTGGCGAGGCAGGGCCCCACCTGAAATCGATAGGGCTCACAGATTGCTTGCCCCTCGGCCTACACACGGGGCCCGTCTGCACATGATCCTAGCGTGGTTTCTCTGGTTCCAAGACAGGGAAGCCATCACCAAACTTGCTCGTGAAAAGAAAGAGCTCTCCTGGCAAGGCCATCAAATACAGATTTTAGCTGATTATACGCAAGAGGTGACCGCAAGATGGAGGGCTTTCACTCCAGCACGTACAGCCTGTGCTGAATTTGGGCTCGGGTATTCCCTTAGATACCCTGCCTTCCTCAGAGTAATTTTCAATGGCTCCTCATGGCTGTTTGATAACCCCACAGCAGCTGAAAATGTTCTGGCAGCACAAGCTCCTAAATTGAACTGGGGCAAATTGAGAGAGTATAGCAACCCAGGGGCCGTCTCAACTAGGCCATCACTGATGGAAACAGGACAGCAGGAGCTCAGCCCAGCAACTCCAAAGCCCTCTAACATACCTTCTTCAGTTCGCACCCCTTCCAAGAAAACTCTTGGCAGTAAGCGAAAAAAATAGGCACAAGGCGAGGCTAGAAGGGGGCCCATGTTGATAAAACTCCCCGGCTTCACTCTAGAAGCTGCAGTGAGAGCCCTGACTCAATTGTTTTGCTCAGCAAACCAGATTTGAGTGACAACCAGTTTATCATCTTTATGGATTTACTGACAGATGGCCCACCACAAGACTTGCCCACGCCCCCCAGGAGTACACCTACAAAAAACTGCAAGCCTCAGCCAGCAAGAAGCCTTTCATGGGCTGAATTAGCAAGTTCCACCTCTCCTGAGGCCTCTGCGATCACCGACACTTCGTCTACCAAGCCTCTGTCGGAGAGCACATCGCTGTCGCCAGACCGTGCCATTGACTCTGTGGGCTGATTCTAAACCTGCTTCCCTTTTGTTTTTCCTCTGTTGTTTCCCCTCTGGTTAATCTACACTCTGGTGACTCTAACTGGACTTCAACTGGTTTACTATACTGTTAACTCCTCCCCCCCGACTTGGGGGCAGTAAGTATGTGGGGATGTATTAGCAGTTAGGTTACATTGGGGTTCGATAGGTTGTTTATTTATTAGTTGCTAGATTTTTATTTCCCTTCATATGGTCAGGCCTCTACCCCACGTTCTAGGTTCACAGCATGGTTTTCATGCTTTCGCCCACCGGACCTACTTTTAAGAGGATATGGCATACAGGTACCCCTTACTCCTGATATATCCCCCTCCTTGGATGGGGCTGGGCACAGAGACAAGGGTTCTACCTGCCTTTGCATAAGCTACCTACCTGGGTAGTAGTTCATTAAGCTGTACTTGATGGAAGGCTCATAGTACTTGGGAAATGGGGGAGTGCGGAGAGACTTTGGAACTCAGGTGGTCCTCTTTCCTTGATGTTCTCTAAAAGTTACTCACCTCCCAGCGCCCTCCACTGGTATCTGGGCTGTCTATTAACCAATACTTACTGTGGATGCTGGTCTAGTACAAGAATGTTTATAAGGGTTTGAGGGGGTCGGGGGGATGGGTTATGTTAAATGCTGTGTTATCTGTTTTGCATGGTTATTTCTAGTTTTTATGCTTAAGGTGTTCTTGTCATTTGGTGGCCAGTTTGAGCCACACAGTTTTGTTTTTGAATATGGCAATCTGATGGAAGAGGGTAGGTCTCACTACTGGTGTAAGGGGGACAGATGCTGGCTAACTTTGGGTGCCAGCTATAGCTTTGCCCTACGGGATTTCCTGTCTCACCCATCTTCAGCCATGATATACCCCAGGAGGGATGGAAACTAAACTGATGTCCTGGAACGTTATGGGGCTTAACTCCGCAGTTAAAAGAAAGAAGGTGCTGCTTCATCTTAAAAAACTAGGCCCTCTTATAGTGTTTCTACAAGAAACTAAGCTTTCCTCTACAGGGGCAAAGAAACTCAAACAAGGGTGGGTGGGCGAAGCGATACATAGTGTGGCTAACTCCCATAAACAAGGAGTTTCTATACTTTTCCATAAAAAATCGGGATGGAAATTGATCAGGCACACTCATGGTAAGGAAGGAAGATGGGTCATGGCTGAGATGGAAACCCCTGAGGGCTCACTGATCCTAGCCAATATTTACACCCCTAATCAAGACTGTCCTCAATATTTCCATACTATCAATCAGACTCTTTCTGATTTCAACTCAAAACAATCTCCAGTATTAATTGGGGGGGATTTTAATTTGACGCTGGATCATATAAAAGATAGGAGTAACAAGACCCCTGAACCCCCACAGACAAGCTAAGCTAGCTGTTCAGAAACTAATGAGTGAACAGGTATTGCTGGATGCCTGGAGAGCACAGCACGCAGGTGACCATGATTTTACTTGCTTTACACCAGCTCACAGGTCCTCCAGCAGAATAGACCTTTGGCTTATCTCCTCTGGGATATATGAAATGGTTGTACACTCCCATAGACACCCGATTATTATCTCAGATCATGCACCCTTAGAACTTCTGATTAGGCAGGGGTTAGATTCCCTTTCATCCTCTGCTTGGCACCTTGATTCCCTCTTGTTAGATGACATAACCTTCCAGAAGTGGCTTGGCCCTGAAGTGGCGGACTACTGGAGAAATAATGACAATGCGGAGGTCTCTGATTCGACCCTCTGGGAGTCCTTCAAGGCAACTATCCGTGGCAGAATAATTGTCTTTGCTTCTGCCAGGAGGCATCAATGAGAGGCTGATCAACGAGCCCTAGAGAAACAACTGTTCAAATTAGAATCCCAATGTAAGGCACTTAACTCTCAAGCTCCATCCCAGACTTTACTAGCTCAGCTGATTAGCACTAGAATTTCCCTTAATGCCCACCTAACTTGTCAGGACGAGCTGAACCTTAGAAGGACATGCCATGCATACTGGGAAGGGGGGAGAAGGCCAGCAAACTCCTTGCCTATCATCTGAAACATCAACAAGCCTCTCATACTATACACACCTTAGCAGACAAACATGGAGTTAAATGTTATTCCAAAAAAGGGATCAATGAGATCATGACACGGTTTTATGAACAACTATATGCATCTCCCCAACCCCCTGACCTGCTTAAAATCCATGGTTTTCTAACCTCGTTACCTATCCCTCAACTCCCAGAGAGTGATTTTCAAGCTTTGGAATCCCCAATAACAGAGGAAGAGGTGACTGAGGCTATTAAATCCATGAACCTTCGCAAGGCTCCTGGTAGGGATGGGTTGCTCATAGACCTCTACCGACTCCCAGGAGTCAATCTGGCTCCATATTTGGTCCAAGCATTTTGCCATTCCCTCTCGACTGGTTGCCTGCCTCCTTCTTTGAGAGAAGCCACTATTATGGTCCTCCCTAAGAAGGAGAAAGACCCGCTTTCCCCGAGTAGTTACCGACCTATATTGCTCATCAATGCTGATGCCAAAATTCTGGCAAAGGTTCTGGCTACCAGGCTTGAGCACTTCCTCCCGGGCCAAATCCATCCTTCACAAGCTGGTTTTGTTAAAGGCTGTTTAGGGACAGACCATCATAGAACTCTGGTCTCGCAAATGCACCTTACCAAACTGTCCAAAAAGCCCTCTGTAGCCCTGGCCATTGAATTTGAAAAGGCGTTTGACTTGGTAGAGTGGTCCTTTCTATTCCACACCCTCTCCGCAATGGGAATGGGCCCAAACTTTACCTCGTGGATCAAACTCCTATACGCCTCACCCATGGCCTCAGTCCTGACCAATGGTAACCTTTCTATACCCTTTCAGCTACAGAAAGGCATGAGGCAAGGCTGCCTGCTTTCCACACTCTAATTTGTCCTAGCTATAGAACCCCTGGCCATTGCTCTTCGGGAATCTTCCTGGATTCCTCGGATACGAGGGGGTGACTCCATATTCAAAACATTCTTTTATGCAGACAATCTCCTCATCACTATGGAGTATACTCCCCAAGTGATTAAGGATATCTTCAATATTCTGCCTGACTTCTCTCAGGTATCAGGTCTTAAGCTGAACCAGTCCAAAACTGAGGTCCTCCCACCGAACTCAGTATCCTCAGAGGAAATTTTCACTACTTTAGGGCTAAAATGGTCAACCAATAGTATCAAATACTTGGGCATTATTCTCCACCTGAACTTGGACAAAATGCTCTCAATCAACTTTACCAACCTATCAGACTCACTTAGACAAGATATGGAGAAATGGAAAGCCCTGCGGCTTTCGCTAGCGGGGAAAATCAATTCCATTAAGTTGATAGCAGCCCTGAAGATATTATACATTCTGGCTCATTTACCAGTGTCCATCCTCCAGAAAGAACTGGAAGGGGGCAGGATCAGTTGTGTTCCAGGACAGTAGCTGCTGCTGTTTTCACAGGGTTCTTGTGGATTTTGCTTGGTAGGTTAGTTCTTTTTCTTTCTTGCTTCTAAGGGGCTAGCAGGGTATTGTTCTGGGGGATCCTGGATGTTTGTAAACTGATTTAGTGGCTGTAAGTGGGGCTCTTTTTGTGGATGTTTCACTTTGTAACAGGCTGCTGGTAGTGGCCTATTTCTTCTGATTTAAAACCTGTTTGGTGGGATTTGCTTGGGCCTGGTTCTTTAGCTGCAGGCTTGGAGGGAGACACAGGCTGATACACTCTCTCTTGTCAGGTGTCTGCCCAAGACTCACCCTCCCAGAAGTCTGCAGATTTATAGGGAAGACCTGCCCTGCAATTGAGGAAAAGGCTGGTGGTGCCCAGTGTAGTTCTAGCCACTGGGGGTTGAATTTAAAGGCCGGGAGAGAGGAGCTTAGGGGTTGTTCATTTTCCTTACATGTTTAATGTGTTGTACTGCACCTAGTAACAGAGTTACTGGTGTACAGTGGGACTGTCTCTAGGATTAGTGGGTGACCTGATTAGGCAGTAGGGGTATCTTGGAATAGGGGAACCTGGTGGCTCACCCAAGGAAACCTATTTGAAAGGGGATGGAACCACACATCATTAGGTCGGCATCTTGGGAGGGTGGTGGGGTGCACAGGGTGTGGAGCAGCCATGATACTGGACTGGGCTTGGAGTTTGGTGGTTGCCCAGTGTGCTACCGGCTAGCAAAGCTTAGGGAGGAGGATGCGGGGATGAGGAGCAAGCTGGGGAAGGGGCTGGTATGGTTGGGGAAGGGGCTGAAATCTCCCACAGGGTTGCACCAAGCACTGGGGCGGGGTATAGGAAAGGAGTGCAGGAGAAGCTCAGGGGTCACATAGGGACCCTGGCAGAGGGGCCCAAAAGGACACTACCAAGGAAGCAGGCAGGTAACTGGGGACCTCACAAAGGGGGACTGAGGGACAACATTCTCAGGAAGTAGGCGGATAGCCAGTGCTGGACAGAAGGAAGCAAGGCAGGGAGGTGGATCAGACCTTATGCTTAGTAACCTTCCAATTCTCCCTCGCCTGCTCAAGGATGAGGGGGATGTAGCCACAACAGAGGTGGTTAGAGACGAAAGGGTGGGAGTGGGGGGCAGGAGGCAGGGGCCAGATAGCAGGAAGAACAGGGGGGACCTGGAATGCAGGAGAATGGGGGAGCAGTGAATCGGAGCAGGAGGGGCAGGGGAAGAGGAGGAAAGCAAGGAGAAGGACCAGTTGGGAGAAAGGTAAAGAAGGACCAGAAGTGCCAAGGAGGATTCAGTAAAGAGAGCTGAGGGGTAGGCCAGGAGCACGAATTTAGCAAGGAGGAACTAAATGGAGACAGGAAGGAAGGGAGGATGAGCCAGGCTAGTTTAGCAGATGGGGAGAAGGACCAGTTGTGAGCAGTGAGGGGAATTAACAAGGTACAGAAGGATACTTGGAAGGAGGAGAGGCATAGGATTGGAGGAGGGAGGGCCATGGTAAATAAGGAGCGGTGGCATGTGGCACGCAGATAGGGGAGGAACAAGGGAGCCAGCTGGGTGGAAGCGCCGTAGAAAGGATGAGGGACATGGAAGGGGGGATGGAGGGAAAAGGAGTGGTCAGAGTGCCCTGCTGGGGATTCTATGATCAGGGTATCAAATGGGATAGGGAGGGAGACTGGCCAGTTAGAACAAGATGCTTCCCGACTAACGGTGCACAGGGCTAAGCACGAGGTATATCAGCTGGCAAAGGACTGTGGGGTTCCCAGACATACTGGTCCACCTGGGCACAAATGACATTGAGGGAAAAGCGAGCTAGAGATACAGGCAAGATTCAGGAGCTCGCCAGGGTCTGTCATGACATAGGATGCACAGTTTCCTTCAGAAATCCCACAGTGCCAAGGGCTAGTGGGGAACACAAAAGAAAAATTAGGGAGATAAACCAGTGGCTCAGGGAGTGGTGTGAGGCCAGAGGGTATGGGTTGATGGGGGATTGGGGGGAGACCTGGGAGGATAAGGAGCTGTATGCTAGAGATAGACTCCATCTCAATTTGGAGGGGAGGGGAATCTTAAGTTGAAAATAGAGGGGTTCATTGGTGAAAAGTGGGGTTTAAACTTGTGAAGGGGGAGGATGGGAGAAAAGGCTGTCAAGGGGGTGCCGATAAAGGAGGGACTCTGTCTCCACCCCCCTGGGGACCAGGAGGATTGCAGGGAAAAGACCAACTGGCAAAGTGCAGACCAGGAGAAAACAGAATCCCCAAGGGAACACGAGCAGGGGAAATGGAAACCATAGGAAAGGGGTGGAAGGTAGTTCTACAACGCCAGGAGCTTGGGCAATAAAATGCCTGAGCTCCAGGCGATGCTAACTGAGGGAGCAGTGGATGTGGCAGTGGTCACTGAGACTTGGGCCACTGCAAGACATGACTGGGACCTGAGCCTGGAGGGTTACACTATGTTCAGGAAGGACAGGGGGAGGGGAGGAGGGGTAGCAATGATAGTAAAAACTGCATTGGCATGGGGGAGTAGAGGAGGCGGAGGGAACCGTGGAGGCGGACGGGCCACCTTTGATAACAAGGGGGCAAGAGAGTAAAAATAGGAGTGGTGTATGAACCCCTGCCTGGGCGGAGGAGCTGGAGGACAGTCTGGTGGCAGATGTTGAGGAACACTGCAGACTGGGCAGAGAAAGGTGGTGGTGTTGGGGGACTTAAACATGCCAGGAACAGACTGGGAGACTATGACATCCTCTGTGACCAGGAACAGGGTTGTTGATGTCTTTCAAGGAGCGTTCCTAACTCAGCAGGTGAGGGAACCGACCAGGGAGGCACGGGTACTGGATGTGGTCCTGGCAGACAGTGACCAGATTGGGAGCCTGGGTAAGGGACCCATTGGCGGGAGTGACCATGCCACGGTCTGGTTCTGCTTGGACCTAGGAGGTAGAAGGCTGCACAAAGACGGAAGCAACCGACTTCAGGGGTGGATTTTAAGGAAATGGGAAGGATCCTTAAGGAGCATTTGGATGGGATTGGGTCGAACATGGACGCTGATAGTAGGTGGGAAATCATCAGGAGAGGGGTGCGGATGCTACCAGCACCTGTGCAAGAGTAAGACAAAATGCGGTGGGCCCAAAACTTCTGTTGGTGGACCAGGGAGGTCCAGGAGGTGTTGCAGGAAAAGCAGCCTATAAAATTCAAGTGCTCTAAGGGAGTGAAAGGGATCAGGGAGTATGGAGCTGATGGCTAGAAGGCCACTAGAGCGGTGAGGGTGGCTAAGGCAAGGAAGGAGCAGAACCTGGCCAGGGAAATTAGGAGAGGGAAAAGGGTTCTTTAGATACATTGGGGAAAGACGAAGGGGAAGGGGCAGATTAGCAGGATTAAATCAGGAAGAGATGGGCACAAGACCCAGAGGAGCAGGCTGAGGTACTAAATGAGTACTTCATCTCAGCTTTCACCAGGAAAATGGGGATGCTTCATCATACATGGGGAGAGACAGAGAATAATGAGGAGGGGGCCCTTACCAATCGGCAGGTCTGGGGAGAGGGGGGGCATCACTGGCAGGTGGGGAGGGCTAAGCAGGAGAAGAAGTACTGGAAGTGGAAATCACAGCAGAGAGAGTGAGAAGCCTCAGCTCCCCTTTAAGACGGAGAAAGTTAATCGGGCCGGATAAATTACATCCTAGAGTGCTGAAGGAACTTGCAGATGTCCTGGCAAAACCCCTGGCAGAGCTTTTCACCATCTCTCTGAGGACAGGGTGGGTGCCCCAAGACTGGAAGGTGGCGCATGTAGTGCCTATCCACAAGGGGGGATCAAGGGAGGTGGCAGGGAACTACAGGCCTGTCAGCCTGACATCAGTGGTGGGCAAGGTGATGGAGGGCATTGTCAAGGAGAGGCTAGGGGGGGACCTGGATAAGTCAGGGTGCCTGGACGATAGACAGCATGGATTCATCCTGGGGAAATCATGTCAGACAAACTTGGTGGAGTTCTATGACTGGGTGACAAGTGCCTTGGACCTGGGTAGACCAGACTTCAGCAAGGCATTTGACTCTGTTCCTCACGTGGGCCTGTTGGATAAACTAGGAGAAATGGGGGTGGGAAACCAGATGATCCGATGGATAGGCAATTGGCTCCAGGACCGGACCCAGAGGGTCGTAGTTGGTGGGATAGTCTCTTTCCCAAGGAGGGTCATTAGTGGGGTCCCGCAGGGATCAGTCCTTGGGCCCCTTCTGTTCAACGCCTACGTATCTGACATAAGGACAGGAATCAGGGGGAGATGAGTCTCTTTGCAGATGACTCCGAAACTGGGGCGGTGGTGGATGGGGAGGAGGGGAGGGTGGCCCTGCAGGGGACCTGGAGGCTCTGGAAAGATGGTCAAGAAGAGAAGTGGAAGCTGAGGCTTAATGCAGGGACATGCAAGGTACTCCACCTGGGGCCCAGAAACCCAGGCCAAGTGTGTGTACACCTGGGGGATACCTAAGTCTCAATGGCTGAGAGGGACCTGGGGTGGTGGTGGATGTCAAGATGAACAACCTGAGACTTGTGGGAGGGCAGCAGCCAAGGCCAACAGGATGCTGGGATGCATCGCTAGGGATCACCTCCAGAAGGAGGGAGTGATACTCCTCTGTATAACTGCTTGGTGAGGCCGCACCTGGAGTACTGCGTGCAGTTTTGGAGGCCAGACTTAAAGGGACATTAATCTCCTGGAGAGGGTCCAGAGGAGGGCAACCAAAATGATTTGGGGCTTGGGGACAGGACCTATGAGGAGAGCTCAAGGAGCTAAATATGTACACTTTGGAAGAGAGAAGGACCGGGGGACATGATAGAGGTCTTCAGGTACATGAAGAGGGTAAATGGGGAGGAACAGTGAGGGTGCTTCGAAGGAAGGAGGAGGGGCCACTGAGGGCAGGGGGTGGAAGCTGGAGGGGGAAGATTCAGGGAGAAAGGAGAGGTGCTACTTCACTGAGAGGGTGGTAGAGCCATGGAATGCACTACCTAGGGGCTGGTGGAGGCAGAGACAGTGGAGGGTTCAAGAGGGTGGGACAGGTACAGGGGAAGGTTCAGGAAGCAAAATCCAATGCAGCAAGAATATCTGGAACTGGGAAGGGAGAAGGCGAAGGGGACAGCAAGGTCAGCACCCAGGGTGGGGGCTGACCAAACGAGCAGACACGAAAGACCATTAGGCCTATTCTGCTGGTATTTTAGTTTGTTAGTATGTTAGTATGTAAATGGTTTCAAAAAATGGAGGCCCTAATGGGCAATTTTTTATGGGAAGGGTCCCATCCCAGATTCGGCAAACTTAAGCTGCGGCAGCATTGGAGTAGAGGTGGGTGGGGACTCCCCTGGCTACAAGGGTACCACATGGCCTACGTTTCAGCTCAGACAACCAGATGGTTCTAAAAGATAGGTCAGGCTTCTCCTTCTTGGCTTCTTCTGGAAGCGTCTCTGGTGCATGCTCCCTTCCCGGCAGTAGTTCTATATGGTAAGAAGTCTCCACCTTCTGGTCTCCCTCCCTCCATACTGATTTTAGTTAAGTATTGGAAGAAAAACCTTGTCCACCTAGACCAAGACCCGACTCCATGGGACTTTACTTCTCTTTGGAACAACCCTGCCATACAAATAAGGAACCACATGCTCCATTGGAAGCTGTGGGAAACCCAAGGTAGCTCCTTGGTACATGACTTGTTACTCCCAGGCACCTGATCTCTTGATTCCTTTGAAGCCCTGAAAACTCAGTTTTATCTCCCCATGACTCACTTTTGGAGATATCTCCAAATCAGGGATGCCACCACCCACCTACCCAAGGCCCCACTCCAAAAGGAGCTCTCTCAAGACTCCCACCCCATTAGTATATGGGGTAAGCTCCTTAAAAACTGAGTGAGTGTGATATATACAGCTCTCAGGGATGCCTCAAAGGACCCTATCCAGACCGTTAGAGCACAATGGGAGTCAGATTTACAGATCCCTATTTCCAATCGTCAATGGGTTCATGGCTGGGTAAGAATCCATACTGCCTGTAGAGATGGTCATACCCACCTTATAATGAGCAAGACCCTACATAGGTGGTATCGAGACCCTGCCAAACTTAAGTGCATGGATTTCATTACAGCCGATAACTGCTGGAGATGTGGCAATCAAGGGGCTAATCTATTTCACATTCTCTGGGCCTGCCCCTCTCTTCATCCCTTCTGGCTTTCAATCCAGGTTATGTGTAAGCAAATATTTCCTATGATTAACTCTGACCCCTCTCTCCTTCTATTGGGGTGTGGAGGTCCATCCACACCGAAACATTGCCCCAGGGCCAAATGGATTACTGTAATAGGGGCCATTGCCAAAAGACTCATCTTGATGAAATTGAGATCCCCTGATATTCCGACTTTCCAAGAATTCCTTCTGGCATTAGCCCAAGGAGCTATGTTGGAGAGACTCTCCAGCTTCGCTGGGGGCCTAATCTCTCAGTTTGAGGAATGTTGGCAGTTCTTCCTTAACTCAAAGTATTGTCATGACACCCACCCAAAGGCTGCCTTTCACGACTCCCCACCTTGCTCTGGAGGGGGCTCCCGTCCTCCTCACCAACAAATACTGCCTCCCCTTGATGATATAGAATTTGTTAAATAACTGATTCCCCTTCCTTCAGATGGGATTGCCTTCTTTTTGTATATAGTTGATATTAGTACAAGCATAATTATTGAGTTGCACCAAAATCTAGTCCTAATTTGAGACTATCTGTTTTTAGGCCCCTTCTGTTTACTTTGTAATGTCACAGAATAGTATAACATAGTCTCTTTATTTGACTACATACCGGTATACATGAACCTAGTCATATCATAATTTGTCATTCTCAAGCATTACTCTGTCTTTGAATTTGCTTAATATTTTGCCCTGACTGGTCTTTATTTATATATGTTACTGCTTCTTGTCTCAACGTATTTATCTTGAGATCTGGACATGCTAAATGTTGCAGTATGGTCTTAGATCCTGTGTGTACTAATGCATACATGTGGTGCTTATTCCTTTTATATTAATAAAAACATTTTAACAACGAGAAAAAGGAATATAGTTTTTTTAAATGGTAAAATTGGTATGGAAACCACTGTAATGAAATCTGACACTAAGCAGTCCTTGCACATTGTGAGGTCCAATAGAAAATAGAATAGGGTAGTGGGTGCCGTTAGAGTGGTTCTCCCTAATGTCTCTTTATAACTGTGTACTCCATAAATACATATTTAATTTTAGTATTTTCTTATGTTGTTAGGCAGCTGAGAAGCGCAGTATTTATAGAACTCCAGTTTGAAACAGATGCCTTGACAGCATCAAGGGCTATAACTGTAGCAAAGTTCAGTCCCAGGGAGGAGGACAGCAGAACCAGTGAGAACCGAGAGTCACAGCAGCAGGGAAGGTCACCACAATGATGGAGCCAGAAGAGATCAGGCTGAAGCTAGAGTTGAGGAGAATGGAGCTGGAATTCGAGCAGAAAAGGTTTGAAACCCAGCAGCAGAGGGAGTTTGAGCAGAGGAGGTTTGAGCTGGAGATGCAGGAAAAAGAAAACCAGCATCAGAGAGAGGCTGAGGAAAGAGGAAAATAGCTCCAGAGAGAGGCCAAGCGAGAGGAGAGAGAGCGCCAGAGGAAATTTGAACTGGAGAAGCTACAATTCCAATGACCAGTGCCAGAGCAGGTAAGTGGCATGGGTGAATCTGGAACTCCAGGACTGGGTTACAAGTTAAATTCTAAATTGATAGCTGAATTTAAAGAGGGGGAGGATATGGATGCATTTTTAAATTCATTTGAAAAGGTATGCATTAAGGCAAAAATTCCCCAAGAGTCCTGGAGCTTCCAGCTATCCCCACTGCTTACTGGTAAAGCTTTTGATGTAGTGGGTTACATGGACAATCAGGACAGTAATGATTATGACAAACTTAAAGCGGCACTGCTTAAAAAGTATGAATTGAAAGCTGAAATGTACAGAGTTAAGTTCCGTAAGCTCAGGAGAAGCCCTAACATGAGCTACGAGGAACTAGCCACCAAGCAACGTCAGTTTTTGAAACGTTGGTTGGAGGGGGGTCAAAGCAGACTCTATAGAGAAAATTGAGGATGTGGTACTTTTGGAGCAATTATTTGGGGCTTGCCCAGCAGAGCTGAAAACCTGTCGAGAAGACCGAGCTCCAAAAACAGTGCAAGAGGTTGCAGAGCTCTTGGACCACTATGCCAGGAGCAGACCTGCTCTGAAAGGGAGTGGAGTGGATGCGGCAGCACAAAAAGGGACAAGCGCACCTTCAGGGCAGCTAAAACCCTCACTGCCTCCCCAGAAAGTGGGCAGTCTCAGGTTACAAAGAAAGGATTTGCCTGATAAAAGAAATGACGAATGTTGGTTTTGCACACAACCTGGGAATTTTGCAAGACAGTATCCTAAAAAGGCACAGAGTGCACAAGGTGGTGCTCGAACAGAGGTGGGTGCACTGTGTATCCCTGAATACATGCCTATAAACATGAGGAGCACATACACCCGGTTACTGTAAATGGGGTGCAAACCCATGGGTTGAGGGACACGGAGGCGTACCTTACTTTTGTAAAACGGGACCTGGTTGAGCCTGAATAGCTTATACCTAATCAGTTCATTACAATACGGGGATTCACTGGGAAGGAGAAAACTCTGCCTCTTGTTAGTGTCCTGCTGGACTGGGGTGAAACTGGAGAGACTGTGCAAAAAGTTGCAGTGGCAGAAAATCTTGCCCTGAATGTGATTCTAGGGAACAATCTCCAACAGGGGGTGGTGTGTGTGGTTACCCACAGTCAGATGGCAAAGGCCAGTTGTGGTTCTCTGGATCCCATAGAAGCCCCTGTGAAAAACACTGAGAGGCTTGTTCCCCAGCCTGTGTCTCCTGACATGGAGAGTAATGAGAGAAAGGTAGAAATTCCCCAAGTAGCAGTTAACAAAACAGCTACAGAAGGTTACTCTGAGGAGGGAGGGGTAACCAGTGGTCAGAGGGCTAGGGATGGCAGTGACTCTGAAGGCCCTGACGTTAGAGCTATGGACCCTAGTTTAGAAACTGAAGGGGACATGTCCCATGCCTTGGGAATATGTAAAGATTTTGCAGCTGCTCAGAAAAATTACCCTAGTTTAGAGAGACTGAGGGCTTGTGCAGAATCTGATAGGACACAGGGAGGTGATGGAAAACATAGAGTGTATTGGGACAATGGACTGCTGTATACACAGGACATGAGGACAGAGGAAGGGGTGATGGGCAGGCAGCTTGTCGTTCCCCAGGAGTACTGTGAGTGGTTGCTCAAGATTGCTCATGATATCCCCATGTCTGGACATCTGGGAATTGTGCGCACTATGCAGCAATTGGCCCAGAATTTCTATCGGCCCAACTTCACCCAGCAGGTGAAGGAATATTGCAGGTCTTGTCACTGGTGCCAAGAAATAGGGAAGGCGGGTAGTAAAACCCAAGCCGCCCTAATTCCCTTTCCCATAGTGGAAGAGCCATTCTAGAGGGCAGGAATGGATATTGTGGGGCCTTTAATACCCCCAGCTCCTCCGGGAAGAGGTTTATCCTAACAGTGGTGGATTATGCCACCCAGAACCCAGAGGCAGTCACCCTATCCTCACTGAGGACAGACAAAGTGGCAGATGCCTTGCTAGAGATTTTCTCCCATGTTGGGTTCCCGCAGGAGGTTATCACTGATCGAGGGGGTTCCTTCATGTCGGACCTGACGAAGTGTTTGTGGGAGAGATGTTGGGTGGTGCAGAGATGCATGACACCTTATCATCCGCAAGCCAATGGGCTTGTGGAAAGGTTTAATAGTACCCTAAAATCAATACTCCAAGTGTTTGCTGAACAGCGTAGGAGGGACTGGGAGAAATACTTTCCCCACCTGTTGTTCACATACAGGGAGGTGCCCCAAGAGTCGACAGGGTTTTCCCCCTTCGAGCTCTTATATGGACATTAGGTGCATGGGCCCTAGACTTGATCTGGGAGAACTGGAGGCAAGCATACCACCCAGGGAACTCCCATAGTGGATTATGTCCTTAAGTTTATGGAAAAACTGAAGGAGCTTATGGGAACAGCCCAGAGAACCTGGCCAGCCATCAGAAGCAAAAGGAATGGTATGACCACAGAGCCAGAGCGTGCTTGTAAACGGTGGGTCAAGAGGTCATGGTCATAATCCCAGTCTGGAAAGATTAGCTGCAGGCCGAGTGGGCAGGACCATAAAAAGTACTCAAACAGCTGAATGACATAAACTAAATTATAGAACTGCTTGACAGGAGACATACCCAAAGGATGTACCATGTCAGCATGATAAAGTCATATGCAAATAGGGCTGACATGGTCTTTGCAGTGTGTGATCCTGGGGAGGGGATGGATGAGGAAGACCCCCTTCTGGACTTGCTGGAGGAAAACAAGTGTGAGTTCTCTGTGGAGGCAATCAAACTGTCACCCCAGTTGACCCCGGAACAGATACAGGAAGTAAGGGAGGTTTTAGCAGACTTTGCCCCATTGTTTAATGCCAAGCCTGGACTAACCCCTTAGTGAAGCATGATGTAGATATGGGGACACAAGGGCCTATACAATGGAAAGCATATCAGGTGTCAGAGGCCATCCTAAAGGACATTAGAAGGAGGTGGAAGAAATGCTGGATTTAGGAGTAATCCAGAAATCCCACAGCCTTCTGTCTCACCTGTAGTCCTTGTTCTCAAGCTAGATGGCTCTACTCACTTTTGTGTGGACTATCATGGACTCAAAATGTCAGGAAGTTGGATGCCCTCCCAATGCCATGGATGGACAAACTACTGGACAAGCTGGGAGGGGCGACATACCTTACCACTATTGACCTGACGATAGGATATTAGCAGGTGGAGTTAACTGCCAGAGCTAGGGGGAGGTCAGCCTTCATCACTCCGATAGGGTTATCTGAGTTCAAGGTAATGCCTTTTGGAATGGGGAACACCCCTTCCACCTTCCAAATGTTTGTGAAACAGGTGTTACATGATACTGAAGAGTACACTGTAGCATACCTGGATGATATTGCCATCTTCAGTGCCAGCAGGAAGGAACACCTGTCCCACCTTAAGGAAATGTTGGGCAGGATTCAGAGGGCTGGGCTCACAGTGAAAGCTGAAAAGTGCCAGGTGGCCTACGGCATGTAGTAGGGTGGGGACAGCTCCATCCTAATCAAGCAAAGATTGAGGCAATAGAGGCATGGCCAAGACCTGAAACACAGAAGCAGGTCCAGAGTTTTCTAGGGACCGCAGGGTACTATCAAATATTTGTATCAAACTACAGTTCCCTGACAGCTCCTCTATCTGGCCTGCTAAAGAAAAGAATGCCTAAAAAGGTCAAATGAAAACCAGCCTGTGAACGAGCCTTTACACAGCTAAAGGAGACACTGTGCAGTGTTCCTGTATTAGCCAGTCCAGACTACAGTAAACCATTTGTAGTCCAGACAGATGCCTCAGATGTGGATATTGGGGCAGTACTTAGCCAGACTTCTAACTGAGGGAAAGATCACCCAATAGTGTACCTCAGTAAGAAATTACTTCCCAGGGAACAGGCTTACTCTACAGTAGAAAAGTAGTGTCTTGCACTGGTGTGGGTACTGAAGAAGTTAGAGCCATACCTATACGGGTGGCACTTTGAGGTACAGATGGATCATAACTCCCTGGTTTGGCTGGCACAAATGGGTAAGACAAAGGGTAGGCTTCTAAGATGGATCCTTACCTTACAGGGTTACAACATGACTGTCACTCACAGGGCAGGGGCAGCAAATGCTAATGCAGATGGGCTATCCAGACAGAGCAGTGAACTGAATTTGTGGAACTCATCACATGCCTAGGAACAGATTCCCCAAATTCAGTCTAGGAGGGAGGGTGTAATGGGAATAGCCGTCTGTCAGTTATGCATATATTATTTTGTTAGAAATATATGTTTTGAGTCCTGCTTAGGAAACAGGCCAAGCAGCAGGGCCTCATGGGACATTGGATTTTAAAAGAGAAGAAAAAATGGGTCTGCCCTCTCACTGACCTAGAAGGATAAGCTAGTTAGAGCTTCCTTTTTTGACGCCTACCTGTCACAGCCTGTGTAGCTGCTATACAACCACGTTGTAAAAAGACAACTGCTTTAAACTTAGGAAGACTGCCATAAAAGGTTACATTGTATAGGATGACAGGAGAAAGATGGTTTTTGGAAAGCATATGTGAATTAACCTTACAGGATACTTCTGCAACATCAAATGGTGTCATAAACCATATTCTGAGGAAGACAGACTGTCTTGTTATAATTAAAAAAATATTGCTGTATTTGCAGATTCCAATCCAGTGGTAATCTGACCTGTTCGCCTATGTAACTGCTTGTTGCAAATTAAGTATGCAGGACTGCATGTGACCTCACACTAGCAGCTCAGAGCTGTGACATCTAAAAAAGGGAGGGACATTCTGCTCTCTGATATTGGTGAAGCCTGCTGCAAGGACTGACACTCTTTTCTGGACTTCTAAGAGACACTCTTGTTCTGAACTTTGAAGGGCACTTGTTCCTGAACTCAAAAGAGGCACTTCTACCAAAATAGGTAATTTCGGCACCACTATTTACCAACTGAAACTGGGGTAGGATTAGTTATTCAGTACAAGGTGCTTTGTTTATAACTGTCCATTTATTTTCTGACTGTACCCTTAATGTATATATGTTCTGTGTTTTGTATTTTATTTACTATTTTTCATTTTAGTAAACTTTGTTTTCCTTAAACGCTGCCTGAGACATGTTCATTTGTGTGTGAATATTGGAACAGTCTTAATATTCTAACACAGCTGATAAATACTTATTGTGTCACCTTATGCAGCCACGCTTAACAAGGATCTGTGTAAAGATCCAGCAAGGTAAGAAAAATACCAGAGTCTCATTGAGTCAGAAGGGTTGTGAACCAGGGTTGGCTGTATGCCCACTGGACCAAGTATATTGCACTGTTTTCCCTGAAGAGAATGTGATATTTGGCCCTGTTACCTGGGTGTGCTAGCAAAAAGGGTCATAATTGACCCCAGCATCGAGACTGGTAGTTGCTCAGACCAAAACAAACAGGAAGGTGTCCCTGTTTGTCCCCTGTTCACAAATCGCACTTAAAGATTAGGCACTGTGGTAGCAGAGGGGCCTGACCTCAGGAGTAGGTTTGTAATAGTCATCATTTTGCTATCCTTTCCTACTTGCAATTATTTATTTACCACATAAATAAAAAGGCTGCCTGCTTTTATGGCTCTTTTACATCCTTTCATTTCATTTTCAAGGAGCTTCCAAGGGCAAGGCCTCGCAGAACATTTTTTATAAAGTGCCATCCCTAACCCACTGGGAGACCAGCATGGTGCTATCAAAAATGTTTTGGTTGTGTGGTCGCCCAATGGGCTAGGTTCAGGAGCAAAGCTGGGCTCAAGTCATGTCAGGGAACAGACGTGACTGAAAGAAATCTCCCTGCTATCTCAGGGATGGACTTGGTTCATAGAGCCTGAGCATGGTATATCCCATTCCCTGTCTAATTACAGGGCAGGGTGTATGCCTGTCTGACTTGAGAGTACATCCCTATCTGATTGCAGGGTATATCCCTTGTGAACAATAGCATGGATGGGAAAATAATAGACTGAAAACATGTTACGGTTTCTTAAAATGAAAAGAAAGAGCCAGCCTCATAGTGCTACAGTACTATCAGTACTGCTGACAGCTCTTGACAAACTGAGTTTTTTTTTATTTATTTTTTTTTCAATTCAAAGTTTATTAGCCATTTTAACTTCCAGAGAGGAAATCCATATTACTCATAAAAGTAATGGATTATACAGTGTGAAAACAACGGATCTTTCCTCCTCCCCACCCCTTCCCTCTCCTCCCTCCCTCCCCAACCAACTCACCCAGAGCATCTATCTATGCCAAATCAAACTGAGAGTGAGGAGGCATCAGTAGTTGATTGGAGGAGTAAAGGTTTTGTAAGGGGCCCCAAATCTTATTGAACTTTTGGAACCTGTTATGTAGGCTAGCTATGGCCTTCTCTGTTCTAAGGTTTGCTAGGAGCTCCTGGAGCCATTCGGTGTATGCGATTTCTGCATTGCTCTTCCAATGCCTCAGAACTCATTTTTTAACCTACATGGCAATCAAAGCTATATAGTATCTTCGGTTTAAGACCGGAATTGTAGAGAAATCCCCTAGTAGACAAATTTCTGCTGTAAATAAATCACCTAAACCTAGAAGGGGGTCTACACGTTGTTTAATACTATTCCAAAGGGGGGGCTATTTTTGGGCATGTCCAGAAGATATAAAGCAAATTGCCCTCTTCTTGAAGGCATTGGGTACAGGTTGAGGATGGAATCATTCCCAGTTTAGCAATTTTTTATGGGGAATAGTAGAGATTATGTAAGATTTTGAATTGTGTAAGTCTAAGCCTGTCTTGGGTAATGAATTTGTGACAGTTTTGCCATAAAGAAGCCCAAGTATTATCTTGATCAGGGAAAAGAGAGGACCAGTAGTGTGTCGGGCCGAAACTGTCTGGGCAGACCCAATCATATAAAGTAATATGTATCTTGGTTACTGCTTGAGGGGAGCCCGCTAAGGGGCCTAAGTCTCTTTGGAAAGATAGTTTCGGGGATTGATGTGGGGTAGTACCAAAGACCTTTAGTAACAGATGGCATAATTGAAACACTCTAAAAATATTATGTTTTGGTATGTTGGCTTTATCCAAGATTTCTGGAGAGGAGAACCAAAGCGCATCCTCCTTAACAAAATATGTGAGAGGACGGTCTCCTAATTGGGGAAGCCATCTCGACTGAAGAGGTTTACCCTCTATTTTGAGATTAGGATTTCCCCACCAGGTTTGGGATAGGTCCCAAGTATGCTTGTATTTTAAAAAGGAGCAAAGTTGAGAGCTGGCCCTAACAGAGACTGTTGTTGTAGAAAGTTTTAAAGGGGAAGGAGGGAGCTAATTGTGGTGTACAATAAAGCCGAAGGGGAGAGACCTTGTGTCTTTATGAGAGCTAATTCTATTTTTAGCCAGGGAAAAGGGGCAAAGGAGCCAGTGGATTTTCCACAGATAGCCATGTGAGGTATTTAGCAGCATGGCTAGCCCAGTAATACAGTCCAGTATTTGGGAGGCGTAACCCACCTTTATTTTTAGGGGCAGCTAGTTTGTGGTGTGCCATGTAGGGTTTTTTACCGGCCCAGATAAAATCAGCAATTGGTTTGTGAATCTTCATAAACCACACCGGGGGAGCTAGATATTGAGATTTAAAGGGTAAAAAAAGACAAGGAAAAACATTCATTTTGATTAGGCTGAACTTCCCCCAAATAGTGATAGGTAGGAGAGATCATCTTTTGAGGTCTTAACTAATGGAGGTCACTAGGGAGTCCAAGTTTAGTTTTATAAGCTTGTCCGGGTTCCTAGTAAGTTCAATCCCCAGATATCTCAGGGAGTCTGATTTCCAGGCAAGACCCAGGGCAGAAATGGTGTGTTTCAAAAACCTGTAGTTAAGAGGAAATACCATAGTTTTTTCCACCTTTAGTTTGTAATTAGACATATTGCTAAAATCCTTGATAACTGCCAACATAGGTGGGATAGAGCTAGCCAGATAAAACAATTGAGAAGCAGGTCGTCTGCATAAGCTGAGACTTTGACTGTTTAATCTTGAATACTTATGCCTTACACTTCTTGACATTCTGTCAGCCTATGTATAAGGGGTTCCAAATAAATATTAACAAGCATTTGTCAATGCCGAATGTTTGCTTGCTGGCATTGGCAGTGGTATTGTAGAAGTACAGAGCTGCGTAATAGGAATGGCAGTAGTATTGAACTGAAGCCAACCCCACCACCACCCTGCAGAGTAGCGGGCATTGGGTGTGCATTTGAGGTCGTCAGGCATAATACACTATTTCACCACACCCCCACCCTGCAGACACTGACAAGTATCACGGTGTTCCTTAGGGTCTTTGACTTATATACACCCATTTCATTAGGAAATACTGTGAGATGGGTGCGATAGGAGAATGGGGTGAACTTTGGGGCCGAAGAGTCCAAGGCATACCTCGATGTCTGTCACTGGCTGCAGGGTGTGGAATGGTATGAGCATCACAGGCAAGAATCCCAAGTCACACCCCCGATGCCTGTCATTCTCTACAGGGTTGGGCGTTATGGTTGGAAACCCTAATACATGAGCATTCATTAGTATTTTCACTCCAAATTTTCAGCATGTTTTTTGTGACCCCACCTCATGAACAGGGGAATATCAGTTTGTTAGCGAAGCTGCTTATGCACGGTGACTACGGGCATTTAGCACCACAGGTGCAAAAACATTCCGAACAGGATGTAAAAAATGACAGCTGTACTGTTCATGGGGAGGTGTAAAAAATGGCAATGTTGCAAATCTGTAGTAAAAATATTTAAAAAAATGGTGAAGTCACGAGCGTACATAGAAACTGTGCAACGCACACCCGTAATATAATTAGGTTGGGGATTTTTTACAGCAGATTGTCAACTCAGGCATTTTGGTGCCTCCGATCATGAACAGTGTCACTGTGATTTTTCTTTATCTGTGCCGAACAATGATTTCCCACAGCGACCACGATCTTCTGCGCTGGAAAGTGTGAAAACACACTTCAGCTATAAGTTTAGAAAAATGACAGCTGTACTGTTCATAAGGAAGTGTGGAAAATGCCACTGGTGAAAATCTGGAATGAAAATATTACAAAGTCATGAACTTACGAGGTGCGTGGAAACTGCACAATGCTCACTGTAACACAGTCATTTTATGGACTTTTGTCACCAAATTTTCAACATAGCCATTTTAAGACCTCTGCTCATGAACAGTGTAACTGTGATTTTCTTAATCTGTCCTAAACATTGCTTTACGCACACCAACAGCACCATTGTGCGCTACATGTCTGAAAACACATTTGAAGCGACGTATGAAAACTGCAGCTGTACTGTTCATAAGGAAGTGTAATAAAATGGCAATGTTGAAAATCTGGTGAAAATATTAAATTCCAAACTTACGAGCATGCATAGGAACTGTGCAACGACGCCGTAAAAACAGTCATTTTAGGAATTTTTCACCAAATTTTCAACATAGCCATTTTAAGACCTCTGCTCATGAACAGTGTCACTGTGATTTTCTTAATGTGTCCCATACATTGATTTTGCACATTATGACTGCGCCAATTAATAAGCTACATAAGGGGAAACACATTTTGGGCAAGATGTGAAAAATGACAGCTGTACTGCTCATAAGGAGGTGTGGTAAAATGGCAATGTTGAAAATCTGGAGTGAAAATATTGAAAATTCGCGAACTTACGAGCGTGCGTAGGAACTGCGCAATGCACCCTCGTAAAACAGTCAGTTTTAGGAATTTTTTCACCAAATTTTCAACATAGCCATTTTAAGACCTCTGCTCATGAACAGTATCACTGTGATTTTCTTAATTTGTCCCGTACATTGATTTCGCACACCGACTGTGCCATTGTGCGCTACATGGGCGGAAACATGTTTTGGGTGAGATGTGAAAAATGACAACTGTACTGCTCATAAGAAGGTGTAGTAAAATGGCAATGTTGAAAATCTGGAGTTAAAATATTGAAAATTCGCGAACTTACAAACGTGCATAGGGAACTGTGCAACGCACGCTCGTAAAACATTCATTTTTTGGAATTTTTCACCAAATTTTCAACATAGCCATTTTAAGACCTTTGCTCATGAACAGTGTCACTGTGATTTTCTTAATTTATCCCGTACATTGATTTTGCACACCGACTGCGCCATTGTGCGCTACATGGGAGGAAACACATTTTGGGTGAGATGTGAAAAATGACAGCTATACTACTCATAAGAAGGTGTGGTAAAATGGCAATGTTGGAAATCTGGAGTGAAAATATTGAAAATTCACGAACTTACGAGCGTGCATAGAAACTGTACAACGCACACTCGTAAAACAGTCATTTTTTGGAATTTTTTCACCAACTTTTCAACATAGCCATTTTAAGACCTCAGCTCATGAACAGTGTCTCTGTGATTTTCTTAATTTGTCCCGTTCATTGATCTCACACACCGACTGTGCCATTGTGCGCTACATAGGCGGAAACACGTTTTGGGTGAGATGTGAAAAATGACAGCTGTACTACTCATAAGAAGGTGTGGTAAAATGGCAATGTTGAAAATCTGGAGTGAAAATATTGAAAATTTGCGACCTTACAAGTGTGCGTAGGAACTGCGCAACGACGCTCGAAAAACAGTCATTTTTAGGAATTTTTTCACCAAATTTTCAACATAGCCATTTTAAGACCTCTGCTCATGAACGGTGTCACTGTGATTTTCTTGATTTGTCCTGTACATTGATTTAGCGCACCGACTGCGCCATTGTGTGCTACATGGGCGGAAACACATTTTGGGTGAGATGTGAAAAATGACAGCTGTACTACTCATAAGAAGGTGTGGTAAAATGGCAATGTTGAAAATCTGTGGTGAAAATATTGAAAATTAGCGAACTTATGAGCCTGCTAGGAACTGGCGCAACGACGCCAGAACAGTTTGATTGTTACCGATCAACATGGTTTGGGACTCCTTCATGAATGATATACATCTGTCAATTCGGCCCAGGGTGATTTCACCGCGGTGACCGCGAAATCACCCTTCGAGCCCGAGAACGCCTAGCGACAGTGACATCATGATGAAGGGTCTCAAAACCCCATGTTGAAAATTTGGCAAAATCAAAAATGCCTGAGATATGCAATAGGTTGAAACCTATCTAGCCCATTATACAGCTTACCGGGCATTTCCTCAGTTCGCGGGTCGGCTTTGAAGAGTGTAGACGGTTCACGGTCTACCGAAGATCGTCGCGCCGAGCTCCAGAGAGGTAAGTATGGGGTGAGGGGCAGCTGTGGGGAGGCAGGGTGCAGTGGGTGGGTGCGGGGTTGTGGGAGGGGCCAGGAGACTACGTGGGACCGTTTTCCTTTACAGGTGTTATTTTACATTACAATGATGGCGAGGATGTTCACCATGCTGGGGTGGGCTCCCAGCATAGGCAGACGGGTTGGGGGGCATTCAGCTGACGGGGATTGGGCACCCGTCGGCCAAAGCATGTGCCAGCTGGGATGGGCTCCCAGCGTGGCACCCAGTACTGGGGCAGTGGAGCCGACGAGGATTGGGCATCCCGTCGGCTATATCATTATTGCCACACTGGGGTGGGCATCCAGCGTGGCATTGGAAGGCTTTGGGGGCGGGGTGCAGCATAGCCGGCAGGATTGGGCACCCCGTCGGCTATACAGTGTGTGTGTGGCGTGCGGGGCGCTCACGCCTGCGTCAGGCGTGTGTGTGTGTGTGGGGAGCAGCACATGGGCAGGCGATATCTTATCACTGCTCACTCAAGTGTAGCTCCCCCTTTGAGCTGTATGCCACTGCATTTTGGAGCTTGTCATAGACAGCTCCAGCATGCATTGGCTTACAGGGGCCGCGCCTGCCAACACACTGACTGAATTGGAGGAGGAGGTGACACACCGCCGAAATCTCGGATGATGGCACTATGTTTCATGCACATGCGTGCAAGCAAACATAAAAAGGAGTGGGGACAGGGGGCATCCTTGCCTTGTTTCAGCCTGCAGAAGAAAAGGCTCAGATGTAGCCCCATTATTGACAATCTGAGCCGTTGGAGTTTGATACAGCGCACTTATCCATTTTTGAAATTCTAGAGAGAAACCAAATCCATTCAAGGTACTTAGCAGAAAGCTCCAGTTGGCTCTCAGAAGCCTTTTTGGCTTCCCGGGAGACCAGGGCTGCAGGGAAATCGGCATCCTGGATGCTGAAAAAACATGAGCCAAGGTACGTAGGTGATCAATAGAGGACCTACCTTTCATGAAGCCTACCTGCTCTAGCCCTATAAGGTCCAGAAGGACAGTGCCAACCCGATCAGCCAAGAGTTTGGTCAATATTTTGATGTCTTGATTAAGAAGTGAGATTGGTCTATAACTGGATACTAAGTTTGGGGATTTACCCGGTTTGGGCAAGAGTACAATTAGAGCTTCAAACAAGGATTTATCTGATTCATGTCCAGAGAGGATATGTTGATAAAGCTGGAGGAGTATCGGGATTAATTGCTGTATGAAAACTTTATAAAAATTAGGGAAAAACCCATCCGGCTCAAGTGTTTTATCTGAAGGGAGATCTTTGATTACTTTGGCTAACTCTGCTGAGGAAAAAGGAGATATCAACAACATTTTCTGTGATTCTGGAAGGGAGTGCAAGTGGGATTCTGCTAAATAGGAGTCTAATTGAGATATTGAAGGAGGGTTATCCATGGGACCATACAGTTTTTTTTATAATAGTCCCTGAACACTGATACTATGTCTGCTAGAGAGGTGTTTAAGGCAATCCCTTCTGGGGCGCAGATGGCTGCAATAAGCCTCGAAGACACCTGTTGTTTGAGTCTAAGGGCAAGCAGACGACCTGCCTTCTCCCCTTGATCCGAGTAAGAGGCTTTAGCCTTCAATATGGCAAATTCTGCTTTTTCTCTCAATAAGTCTAAATAGGAGTTTCTTAACTTCCCTAGATCCTGCCCGTATTGTTCAGTGGATTGAGGGTTAAGCTTACCTTCTTTTCCCCAGATTTGAGATAAAAGAGCCCTAAGCTGTTCTTCTTGATTTCTTTTTCGTTTAGAAGCTAGTCCAATAAATAGCCCTCTTAAATATGCTTTCAGTGTGCACCATTCTACGTCTCGTTTACCTGTGGAACCAGCATTAAAGGAGACAAATTGTGTAATTTGCTCTGATATATATACTTGACGGTTCCTGAATCTTTTAGGAGTTGGTTATTTTTTCTTCCAACGTCCTCCCTTGTTGGGGAGAGTTGTAAAGGAAATCAAGCAGGAGACTAGGGAATGATCCGAGGGTGGACCTAGGTGTATAGAGGAGTCCAGCACCTCTGGGATGAGTGTTTGGGAAATGAGTAGAAAGTCAATTCTAGAGGAGGATTATGCACTGGGGATGTAAGTATATTCTCTGTCCAGGGGTGAAGGACCGCCAGATGTCACACAGACCTACTTGATCTAGCTGCAATTCTGGGAGGCGCCTCTGCGCTGGGAGAGCCCTTACGGTGGTTTCGGCGATCCATGTTTGGGTCAAGAATTAAGTTAAGTCTCCCCTATAATGATCGGGATTGATAAGAAGGGGGTCAGAGCATTAAGTAACTGCATAAAAAAAACTCAGAAGAGTCAGTATTAGGACTGTACACACTCCCTACTAAAACTTCCAGTGTATGAAGTTTCCCTCTCACTAGCACATATCTGGCTTGAGGGTCAACTATAGTTTGAATGGGGGAAAAGGGGATGGACCTGTTTATTAAAATCATGACTCCATGACTTAGAGTATTACCTTCTGCAGAAAAACATTGTCCTACCTGTTGTCTTCTCAATTTGACAGCCTCTGAATTGAGCAAGTGGGATTCTTGTATAAATATAACGTCAGCTTTCAGGAGATTAAGGAGTTTTAAGATTTTGTATTGTTTAATTTTGTTTCTAGCCCCTTTAACATTCCATGTAAATAATTTAAATGCCCTAGTCATTAAACCCTAATATGCCAACGAATATTCCTCGATATGGGAAAATGTTTAGGAATCTATTGCCTTTCTGCCTGAGGACAAACTGAGTTTTTGAGAGGACATTGGTTGCTCGGGGGTCAGCCAGTAGAGGGAGGGAGGACTGAGCATCCCATGGATGGCTCACCTCCTGGAAGTGGGAGTACAGACAGTGTCCCCTTGTAGGACTGCCGTGGCCCCTAACGTAAGCTGTGTGGCAGCAAAGTGGATGTGTGAAAAAAGAAAATGAAAGGATTTTAAAACAGCAATAAAAGGAGGAAGTCTCTTTTATTTGGATATAAATAACTGTAAGTAAGAAAGTGATAGCAAAATGATGTAAGCAGTAAGAAGAGTCCTCTAAACAAGCCATAGTGGCATAATGTTGGGGATATGTGGGAAGCATGAGGATTTGGGAATGTTGTTTTTTGTAGTCTTTATACATAAACGGAGTGGTGAGTGGTGAACTGTGCAGCGCACCCAGTTTCACCACCTCATTGTTAGGAAGTCATACTGTGAGAATCAGGCACACTGGATTTTAATTTACTTTGGGGCTATTATTGCTGTGTTTTTGTTCAGTGTCCTTGCTGTTTTTAACATACATGACAATGATAATGACAAAAAGAAAAAGAGAAGTTATACTTGGTTCAGAAAAAGTTAAAAGTATTTATATTATAATGACTGGAATGAGTTCAAAGAACAATACAACTTATAAAAGGATTAGAGTTATGAGGAAAGGCTCAGAGTACTGGGTTTGCATTCGCTAGAATCGGGGAGGTTATGAGGTGATATGATCACAGTATATAAATCAATACACAATCAGAACCTCAGGAATGTCTTCATTTACTGATAAAGACAAGGGAAATAGGTGCCATATACCAGTTCACAGGCCAAAATGTTAAAACTACTAAAAGAGGTAATTGGTTTACTCAACGGGTGATACAGCTATGGAATAGGTTATCAGATGATGTAGTTGACAGTGGCACATTGAATATATTGAATATATTTAAATCCAGGCTAAGTAAGTATCATACTGAGGGAGGGTCTTGTAACTACTGCTGAATTCAGCCATGGACAGGCTAGATGGCTATATGCTCCCTCCTGTTCATACACTCTATATGTATGAAGTGTGTGCAAAACTGCAAGAATGAAGCATACAGGGAAAATATGCAAGATAACATTATGGAGAAAAACAGGAAAAGCAGACTATTTCTGTCTAATGGGGTAACTGATATTTGTACTCAAGTAAAACCCAAGTACCTCTTAAGACTTCAGTGCCCTGAGCCAGTGCATCGGCTTCATCTGCGGTGCAGTTCAGCCACAATCTCGATCTCCACCCACCATGATCTGATCCCCTGCCCACTCTCCTGGAGCTACCACCCAGACACTCTGTCAACGACTCCATGGCCTGGACTGGCACACTAGCTTCATCTGTGGTGCGGTTTGGCCACAATCTCAGCCGTTGCCACCATGCTCTGATCTCCTGTCACTCTCCTGGAGCCACCGCCCGGACACCCCGACAAGAACTCCAGCACCCTGAGCCGGCACACTGCCTTCATCTATGGTGTGATTTGACCAGAATCTCAGCCGTCACCCACCATGCTCTGATCCTGCCTGCTCTCCTGGAGCCACATGGACACTCCGACAAGGTACTACCGCTAGGGTTTTGAAACTCAGCGTCTTTTCTCACTACACCTGATTGGAATGCTGATTCTGGTTGCGACTCCTGATTGGTCCTCACTGCTGCCAGGTCTTTTCTGATTGAGTGCCCTCTTAGCTGGCACCAGGGCTTCTAGATCTCTACACAGGACTTACGCTCTAGCTGGGTTTTGTAGGACTCAACTGGGCTGTTTTAATGCCTAACTTAATCAGAATAAGTGCAAGCTTTAATGCAATGCTTAAACTGATGTAGAATAAGTTTTAATTCAATGCCTAAACTGGATTTAACTAAGTACCTGTTTAATCGGCTGTTTTCAATCTTAGCTAAGTGTAACCCCTAGGTGGCGCTATCTCAAGGGCTACTACCCCTGCCTGCTTGGATAGTAGCAGGTTAAGAGGCCTAGGTTCAGTGACGGGTGCCACCACCCAAAGGTCGGGGTTTGGTATTAGTCTGACTAACCAGGCCACAGCCCTCTGGGACACTGTGACCCCCCCTTGTCTCCTACTAGTGGCCCACACAGTACACAATGTTTACCTTCACAATACCCCTGATAGGCTCTATACATACACCTATGTTTGCCACTTACCCCTAGGACTAGTTCCTTCAGCTTGGCTCTTGGGACCCCCTGTAAAATAATGTGATGCAAGACAAAAAGCAACTATACAATACCTTAGGCATCAACTGACACCATAGTCAATGTAAATTGCAGAAAAAAGTAGGTCTGATTTATTCAGGGGGCTACAACAAGGATGGGGAGTAATCAGGTTAATTGGCTTAATCACACTAAATATATATATATATGTAACTGGTGGGTTACCCCAAGGGTCGGGTTGGTGGTATTTTTGTGTTATTAGTGCTGTGTGGTGCCTCCATATGTAACCCCCTACCTGGGACCTGGGCTCAGGGAGAAAACTGTTGCTCGGTATTTTGGCTAGGTTTGACTTCTAGTCAGGGGCACCCAAGTAACTCAGGACACAGGAAGCAATGACTGTAATGTCCAATACCAGAAGTTGGGATTCTAAAGTGTGTCTACACTCCTGGTAATGCAAATTTATGGAGATCAGAACACATCCTCTTTACACTGAAACCCTCAGGTCTCGAAACACTCTGGGCACTCTGCCCTAACGCAACTCTTTTTCGGTTTCCCTGGCTCGGCTCCATTGCCAGCCCTTTGGACACTTTTCATATAGCATGGAACATTTACTGGTAGCTCCCTAAACCACCTATCAGCACTTCTGGCTCCATCAGGGAATCTTACTCATCAATCCCACATCTGGGCACTTTCCTCAGGCACTGGCCAGTACCTGAGAGAAAGCAACAGGTGTCCCAAAGCAAACCCGCAGAGGTGAATTTGGTTACTACTGATGGGGGGGTCTCCCACCTCTCGCTCCCATAACTCATCCCCGACCATTTCTCTGGACTGTAACACCTCGTCCTTAAAACACTTTGCTATGTAGTTTCTCATTAAATGTATGCCACATCCAATCTACTGTTTTTCCATCCCATCTGGGCTGAACTTGAACATACTTAAAAAGTGGCTGTGTCCATTACTGGAGACCCCCCACGGAGTTAAGCAGTCCAAACCCCACATCTTCCAAACTGTACTTGTCCGTCTTTTCCTGACCCCACAGTAACAGTCACTTTAGTTTCATCATGTCTCAGGTGAAAACACATTGGCCCTTTAGCAGAGCGAACTCACCCCTTGGTTGCAGGTGCCCCACAGGCACTGTCTCTTCCAAAGAAATCTCGTCCAGAACATCTGGTGCCTCAGCACAAACTTGAACTCAGGCAGCTTCTTGTTTCCTAGCTGGACCAGGGGGTTTGTCCCTGGAAACAGGCTGATTCCTCCCCCCCATCCCCACAGGGATGGGACCCTGAACCACTGAAAGCGGTCTCTGACACTTCTTTTGGCTCCTCTTGTGTTCCTCTCAGGTGAGAACACACACCTCTCGAAAAAATATAACTCTTTGACAGAGCTTAGGACTCTGAGGGCCTGCTTACAGCAGAGCACCTCGTTCCTCTACTACAGACTGCAATAGACTAACTTCAAATTCCCCAATGTTCTACTCTAACCTCCAACTGCAACATTCCAGTGTGGCTTATGCAGCTGCGACAGTTCTAAATGATGTCATAGCTCCAGCTCAGCAGAGACTGAAAACAGAGCAAGACATAGTGAAATCCATTTAACTGGAGTTTCACTAGCTGCCTGTCCCTGCCTGCCACTAGGTCATACTAGGGTTCTAGTAACCCCCGGGTAACAGGGGGGTTACATATATATCACAGCCGTGCATGCAGTCAGATTCCCTATCAGTCACACTCTCTGGGTACCCAGGATGGAGACGGGGGCTAGCCAGGACCATTGCCCGGGGTTTGCCGGTGTTGCAGCTGGTAGGGGCCCTGTGAGAAAAAGAAATAACATGCACGCTCCCTGACTGTAATCCGGAGCTGGAGGGTTCAGTTCGTGGAAACAACACAACAAAATAATCAGATGACACACTTGTGATTTAAAAGATATGTTGCAGGGAGCTACCGCTATTTGTTACTCACGATACCCAAAACTGAACACAGGATGGACAATGGTCGAGACCATAGCTGGTTTTTCTAGATTGCCAGAAGAAGCAGGGTAGGGAGACAAGACCCACGTGGCAGGGCCCAACGGCATTGGGTAGCCGCGGATTCAGTCCGTTTCGAGCTGGGTACAACTCCCAGCCCTCAGCACACAACTCAGCTCGGGGAATACCAGATCGTAACTCCCCCTCCTGTTCACAGCACATTTACATGTACAGAAAATTACTGTACAAGGCAGACAGCTCCTCAACCCCGATTGCAAAGTCACTGCTAAACCGGGAGGCGCAAAGGTAGCTAAAGTTCCTGACAGGCCGATCGCATTTGCAAAATCTTCGGTCTTCTACGGGTTAAGCCTGGTCCCAATTCAGTAGCTTGCTTCACAGCACACAGATCAGATTTAGGCCAAACCACTCTCTCTCTCTCTCTCTCTCTCTAGGCAGAAAACGGCAAGCAGGCCGGAATTCAGGCCTTCCACGGTTCTTCCGCGCGAACTACTGCGCTACATAGCGGCTCAAACTATGCAAGCTCCTTCTCTCTCAGCTTCGAACTCCAATCTGGCTTGCCAGCAGACAGCTCGTGGTATTTCCCCTTGATCCAAAAGGTTCGATTCATCAGTTGAACTGTCAGTCACAGTAAGAGCTCCCCCTCCAGTTCAAAAGGCGCCAACAGCCCAAAACTGCAAATCCCAACTGGTAATCCACACAGTCCCACTTTAGCAGGCTCCATTTTAGAGTCCTCACGTACTGATTGGTCCAATTCAGCAGTTCGAGACCAAAATGGTGGAGCTAAGCTGAACAGTCCTTGCTGCAAATAAGGCAGGTTAGCACAAATCACATTATAATTATTATTCTAAATGGTCACCAACACTTAGTTACATCTTTCAACAGCGCTTCCTCTGCACAAGTAGCGATGGCAGAAACGGAGCAAGTATTCAGCAGCCCAGGCAGGACTCGGGCATGGAAACACACAGTCCCCCCTCTTGATTAATTATGACTGCAACAGGCAGTCCTTAAAGGGACTGCACACGGAGGCCCACAAAGGCACTCACTGGCAATGCTTTTCAGCGCTAAATGCAGGACACCCGCCTGGCAACAAGCATTTGGGCAAGCTCATGGAAGACTTTTGGGAACCCCCATTTGTAGTGGGGTTACATAAGGTTTACTGCTAGACAAGATACTGCACTGTTGTTATCTAATTTGCATAACGCTAACAGTAGGACTTAGTATTTACTGTCTCCCTCATTACTAAATTCGACTCCTGTTCAGCTGAGCTCCCCTGTGCCCCTTCTAACTTGTTCTCTTTTTTCCTTTTCTGCTGGTCTCCCGCTGCCTAGCTCGCATGACCTACAGCACTACCCCACCCTTCCTGTTCTTGTTTCTACTGCATATCCCTCCTTAATCCCCCTTTTGTTCTATACCTAACCTGTCCCTTTGTAACTCGCCTCCCAGACCCTTTGTGATTTAATTTCACCCCCGCCCCTCTGTAGACAGTCTGCCACTTATTTTCTCTCTCTTAGTCTCTTAGGACTCCAGCACCCTGAGCCGGTGCACCGGCTTCATCTGCAACGTGGTTCGGCCACAGTCTCAGCTGCTTCCCACCACGCTCTGATACCCTGCCCGCTCTCCTGGAGCTGCAGCCCGACACTCTGACAAGGTACCACTGCTAGGGTTTTGAAACTCAGGTGCCTTTTCTCACCCTACACCTAATTGAAGCAGTGATTCTGGTTGCAGTTCCTGATTGGTTCTCACTGCTGCCAGGCCTTTTTCGATTGGACCGCCCTCTTAGCTGGCACCAGGGCTTCTAGGTCTCTGCACAGGACTTCACGCTTTAGCTGGGTTTTCCACCTCCCCTCCCTCCTTTAAATATCCTTCCAACCATCCCCCCCAACCGTCTGTGTGCACATGCTATTGGCTCAACCTCTCATGCGTAAATCCCTTGCCTTAAAGAGATAGCTCGAAAAGTAATCTTGTGATTTGTGTACACCCCTCATTAATCTACTCTCTGAATCCTATTTATCACCTCTGCCCACCCCGTCTTTTAAGCTCTGCTCACTGTCCTGTCCCTGTGATCCTAGACACCAACACCCCTTTTAATGTCCCTAAACACTTTCCTACCACCAATGCTATTTCTCCCTCTCATCCCCCTTACCTGCTTGTACACTAGTACCTCCCCCCTTTACCACTCTATGTCTAGCTATATCCCTAGGAGTACCCTACCCTGCACCAAAACACAGTCTTGTGCTCCCATGCTAGCCACCCTCAATAATAATTGGGATAACCTCCTACCAGTCCCTGAGTATCCCCTTCTCCTACAGTTTCTCATGCCCTGCTGTAACACTTCTGCTAGAAACCCCTCCAGAAGAAGACAGCACAAGGCTGCGAAGATCCTTGCTCACTATCTTGCTAGGATTGCTCTTCTCTTCCTTCTCCTTGCTGGTAATGTTCACCCAAACCCTGGTCCTCCCACAACGTCGGATGTATGGCACTACAGACAAGGCTCCATCAAGATGGCATCTATTAACATCTGTAGCCTGCCTGCTAAGCTCGATGCCCTCCAAGTATGGGTGTTACAACATAGGACTGATATTATAGCCCTCAATGAAACATGGCTCTCATCTAAAGTCCCTGACAATGCCATATGACTCTCCACTATGTCCTATTTGACTCGACAGAATGGTCAAGCGAGAGGTGGTGGTGCCATTTATTTGAGAGATACACTTAAAGGTCATGTCATCCCATACTCCCACTGCTAAAGCTCACAAATGCTGGCAGTAAAATAATTTTGGCCAGCAGGGTAAATCCCTCACAGTTGTATCAGTATACTTACCCCTGTGTGATCAGGTAAATGGCTTCCAAATGCTCACTGACTTCCTTGACACCAACACCCACTGCAGTGAGACACATTGTAATGGGTGACCTAAATATTAACTGGCTGGCACCTGAAGCCGACCCATATAAGGATGCCATTGCTGCTCTAGACATTACTCAAATGGTCACTGCCCCACTAGGTTTAATTATAAAACTGGTAGTAGCTCCTGCTCGATCTGATCCTCACCTCTCATCCTAACAGAATCACTCAAACAGAAGTTCTACCTGATGCTCTTAGATACTTCCCTCTTATCTGCCACTGGTCAAACAAGGCACCTAAACCTAAGACCTCTTTCTCTTACAAATGGGCCTTAAAAAGGAAAGCTCCCCAATTCCTTGCCGCCCTATCAACAATCAGCTGGGCATCCCTTGATTCCATGAGTTGTATTGACCAAGCCCTTGACTTCTTCATTTCCCAGTTTAATAATGTATGGCAATTCCCCAAGAAAAAGGAAACTTAGAGCCTCCAGTAATCACTGGATTAACCCCGATCTCATCTCCATGATGCGGAACCAAGATAACCACTGGCACCGGGCCATGGATTCAGGGCAACAACACGATATACAGCTCTTTAAAGCAGCTAGGAACCAGTGTACAATAGCTATACGCAGAGCCAAACAAGCCTGCTACAAACAGGAACTTACAAACTCCTGGGGAAACAATAAAACATTTTGGGAGAACATCAAGAGCCTTAAGGGGAAAACCCAATAAAGTCCCCCCCCCCATTATGTTTATGATAAATGGCTCTACTATCCAGGACAACACAGAAATAGCAGACACCTTTAATCATGCATTCACTGATCTTAGCAGTGTCCTTCCCCATAACTTCTTTGACAACTCAGTCCTGCCTTGCACCAATAGTAGTACCAGCCTCCCCAGCAATATCCCTACATTCTACTTTAAGAGGGTGTCCATGGCTGAAGCTAGAAAAATACATAAAAAATTCCTAAGCAAATCTAGTTTCAGCAGTGACACCCTTGATCTCAAACTTCTCTCGCTCTCACTTGACATTGTACTACTCCCTCTCACTAAACTTCTCAATCTCTCGCTCTCCCTCAGTCAATTGCCACAGCTCTGGAGATCAGCTGTTGTCTCACCCATTCATAAAGGCAGTAACAGGTCCCTTCACTCCAATTACTGCCTGTCTCTATCCTCCCCGCTCTCCAAGGCACTCAAACGGATTGTTGCTGACCAGTTGTCTGAAATCACCATACATATAACCTACACTGCCCCCAACAACATGGTTTCAGAAAAGCCCATAGTACTATCACTGCCCTTCTAGATTTCACTAACCATATTCATAAGGCGCTAGACACAGGCCACCTACTGGGCCCAGTGTTCATTGATCTGACCAAGGCCTTTGACACCGTGAACCACCAGCTCTTACCGCACTCTCTTACTACCTTTGGCCTATCAAATGCTGTAACCAAATGGTTGGAAAGCTACCTTCTGGATAGGAGTCAAAAAGCCAAAATCACTGACTCTCTTTCATGTGGCCTCCCTGTTCATTCTGATGTTCCCCAGGGTTCAATCCTCGGCTCCCTGCTTTTCAGCCTCTTCATCAATAATCTTCCTGCTGCTTGCAGTAATATGATACTCTATGCCAATGATGCAGTCCTCTTTTCCACCCATACAGACCCCATCCCACTCTCCCAGGACCTCCAGACAAACTTCAACCTAGCTGAATCCTGACTTGCCCAACATAAACTTTTGTTGAACCTAAAAAAATCAAAGTCCATGTTGTTTCACAGCTCCCATAGCAAATTCAGAACTGTTAACCTCACTACCCATAATGTGTTGCAACAGCCCCTTGAGTAAGTGCAGGAGTTTAAATACCTTGGTATTACCATTGACAGCACAGTGTCCTTCAACACACATGTTCATCACGTCTCAAAATCAACTAACTCCAGAATAGGGGTCCTCTGCCACCTACACTGTCTAACCAATGAAGCCATGCGAGTAGCAATAACTACCTCTGTGCTATCCATTACTGATTATGGACTAGTCTTCTATGGGGCTGCCACTGACACCACCCTAAAATGGAACAGGAAGACCCTAAACAAGTGCTGTAGGCTTATCACTGGTGCGGGGAAGTGTACGCATACCTGTGATCTCTACAAGCACTCAAATTGGCTCAACTTTAACAGTAGACCAGCCTACCAGTCCTACCTGCTGGCAAAGAAAATCTGCCTTAACCTTACACCCCTGCAACACACACCTTAATGCTCCAGCTGTCAATACACATTTATGAGCAGTTCCTCAAATCCTCGTATATAGTTCCATTTTGCCGTAGTGCCCAGGCTCAACATGCATTCTACACCAGGGCCCCTCTCTGATAAATAACCTTCCTCCTGAAATTGCAACAGAGAACAAGCTTGGACCATTCAAGCATGAACTCCACCAGCACTCACTGAACGTAGCAACTGTGACTGCTACACCTAAGCTCGCAGCTCACCGTCACCCCCCTCCCCTCACTGCCCATCTCTCCTCCCACCACCCCTCCCACTTCTCCTGCCCACTTACTCCTCCCTCCTTCCCACTCTCTCCTACTGCCCACCTACTTGCTCTTCCCTCCCCCCCACATTCCCTCTCATACCCCACCCACTTTTCGCCCTCCTACCTCACTCACCCTTTTTTCTCTCCTCCCACCCAACTCATCTCCTCCCCATAATCCACTTCATCTTCTCCTTTACCCCCATCATGTTCCTCCCATTAACCCCTCCCTCTCTCCTTTCCTCCTCCCCTTGTACCTCCACCCCTGTTTCTTGTTTACTCCCCACTTCTGCTACCTGCACTTAAACTGTTTCTTTTCTCTGCACTTATGACAATGTCATATCAAAGACTGCCTAATCCTCCCCTTACTCACCACTCCTAGCTTCCTCCTCAACCCTATGATTGTTCTCTGTTATATTTATGATTGCTGTGTGTATCCCTGTTGTTTATTAAATGCTCCTCGTTATTGCATCTCTTGTATTGTACTGCTGTACTGTATTTCCTTTTGTTTTGTATTGTACTCTGACCAGACCTTTATAAATGAACCTCTGGTTCAAGGTACTTGTAACCCTAGTAATAAATAAATAAATAAATAAAATAAAATAATGGCAAGTTAAACTTGATGAAAGTAAGCTGTTGGACATGTTCAGAGTCCAGTGTTGAATGATGAGGCTCAAGAACACCACCAGCTGTGCTAAACATCCTCTCTTGTAGAGGGGCAGCTGATGTATCTCCATACAGTTGCACCAAGTGAGGGGATGAATGCCTTTTCTGTGCACAGTAGTCTAATGATCAGATCAGAGGCTGTGGGTTCTATCCCCACCAGGCATTAGGTTAAATCCCAACAGACACTGTAGTGCAACATGAGGGGGTGCTGCACTCCTGAGGTGCTGTCTTTCAGATAAGATGTTAAACCAAAGTCCCATCTGCCTGTTCTGGTGGTTGTTCAGGTGGATGTTAAAGATCCCATGGCACCTCTCGAAAAGAGTAGGGGAATTTTTTATTAGCATACACATCAAACTTAGGGCTACCACCTTTTAAGAAGCTCAAAGTGGGGCATTTCTTACGGAAACATGATTTTTCACAGGACAGTGTGCAACCTTGGCTGATGGAACATACTTGTCTTCTCTATATAATCAGAATTAAGGCTGAGTATTGTAGTTTCCTAGTTGCTTTAATTGTTTCTTATCATTTTAAGGTATTTTAGTTAAGGTATTATAGTTTTCTGCAACACTTTGTGGAAAGTTAGAAAATGTTTTTTTCCACTATAAAGTCAGGACATGTAGTATTTTTTGTGTATTTTTGCAAGACACAACTGCCCAAATCAGGACTGTCCTGCGAAAATCGGGACAGGTGGTAACCCTAATCAAACCAAATCACTAATACATCATAATTTTAATACTACATGTAGAAGGTTGACATACAGAAAACAGAAAAAAAACTATCATGAATCAAAACCCAAAACTCTTACCATTTTATTTCTTCTGGTTACAAATCCATTCTCCTATCTTTTAACAGTTTAGTAAAGTGATATAATTTCCAAACTCTTTATTTATATTTTATAAATCCTAACAAACCATTCAACTGTTTCACTATAATATACCGCGGGTTTACTTTAAGGTCCTTGATATAGACTGCATTCATTGCTTTTTCCACCAATAGTCTAAAGGTGATATATGACAACAGTCTCTGTTGTAATGTCCATTGGCACCGAGCCGGCCATACATAAAATTTTAAACTGCAGAAAAACACCATCAGGGTCCCATAATCATACTTACTTAGCAAATGTGTACCGTGTCCTAGGACTAGTGACTCCTGAGACACATTTAAGATCCAACTTAATTTCCATTCATCAGCAAGGTACCTCCATAAAAGTTTAACATATGAATATCTAAATAAAAGTGATCCATCCTCTCTCTATATTTAAACACCCGTTATATGGACAATTTCTCTTCTTGAGCTTTATGTTTAGCATTTTCTAAGATTTAATCTCCCATATACTGATCGCTACAAGATCTCCCACATACGTATGGGGATCCTGTTGTTATTCAGCTGTCTCAAAACCCCAACTCTTAAATTTGGGGGGCAGTTGTAAAATTCTGGGTCTGCAGGGTGACCTTTGCTCATTATATGGGAATAAAGTTGTTGACCAGATAGCTTAGAGATGTGGTCCTTGGTTATCTCCCATTTAAGAAGTTTTTTTACAGCTGATTTTATATATCCAGGTATATGTAACCTGGGGGGGTAACTTTGATGGAGTATTCTCAACCCATACATTTAAATAGTTTGAAAGGACCTTGTAGAACCATTCATATTGCAAACTAAATAGTGTGCCAGGCCAACCTTAAAGTTTTGTGAAATTAATAGTCCATAAAAAAGGATATGGGATCAATCATACCCAAACCCCTTGGGCCTTGGGAAGGTAGGTAAAGCATCCTTTTAGCCAGGTTGAACCTCACCCCATAACATCTGGAAAAACAGGTATACAGCCTTGTTTCTAAAGTAACAGGAGGAGGAAAATCATAGCTATGTATAGAACGGAAGGTACAATAAACCTTTTTATTATATGCACCCTTTTTATTTTTGAAATCCTCCAGGACCTCCATCTATTTACCTTAGCTTCTGTCTCTTTTAATATGCTTTCCCAATTTTCTATGGGAAGACTTTGAGATCCAAACTAGATTCCCAGAATTTTGGGGGGTTCATTGGACAGGTACATTTGGTGTATTGATGCAGGTTTCGTGACAGAATTACCCAAAAGAAGGCCTTTACATTTCCTAAAGTTCAATTTTGAGTTTGAAACCCCTGAGTATTCCTTTAATTGTATCATTAGGGCATACATTTTATTTGGATTGACTATAAATATGCAGACATCATCTGCGTATGATGCTTGGATTTTAGTTTCAACCTGGTCTAGAGGTCCTTTCAGTCCCTCCCAAGCCTGTGTACTATATAATGATCGAATCAGAGGGTCTAAGGAAAATATATGCAGAAAAGGGTTTAAGGGCACCCTGATGCACTCCTGTGTTTATGACAATTTCCTCTGCAACTTTTCCTTTAATAATTTGTCGTATAGAAACCCTAGAATACAAAAGTTTTATTTTTTTCACAAAATCATCTGGGATTCCATAGTGTTGTAATGTCTGGAAAATAAATGGGAGGCGCACTCTGTCAAATGCCTTATTTTGATCCAGATTTATGTTACAGCCTTTTCCTTGGTGTATGCTGTAAAAATCTATTATATCTCGAATTATCATTAATGCATGCTGTATTTTTCTCCCTGGTAATCTGCAAAACTGGGCAGGGTATTTTAATTTAGATGCCATTCTCCTTAGCCTATTGTTCAAAACTTGTGATAGTATTTTAAAATCCGAGTTTCACAAAGTAATAGATCTCCAGTTTGAAATATTTAACCTATCTCCCGATTTGTATAAAAATATTAAAAGACCTGATGTAAACTGGGGTGGGATTTTACCAGTTTTAAAAAGGGCGGTAAAAACCTCTGACAAGCAGCTTGCTAATTCCCTCGAGAAATGTTTATAAAATTCATACGGAAGACCGTCCGGGCCAGGTGAAGTTCCATTTTTCAAATTTTTAATTACCCCTTCAATTTCTTGTGTTGTCAGGGGAGAATTTAATTCTTCCTGATCTTCCTTAGGGAGGTTTACCTGAATTTCCTGTAGGTAGTGTAACTCCTCACCCCTGCCTTTTAGCAAAATGACAGGTGGCATGCTGTTGAAGCTGACAGCAGTACCTGATGGGGACTGGGTTCGGGGAGGATGAGGTTACTCGGCACAGGGGGCCTAGGTTTGGTTACTCTGCACAGGGGCACACAAGTAAATCCGAACACAGGAAGCAATAACTGTAATGTCCAGAACCAAGAATGGGATTCTTCAGTGTGGCTTTTATTCACATCCAAGCTGAACAAACAAAGCATAGATGGACCCCATGGGGCTACATTCCTGGTAATGCAGATTAGAGACAACAGAACACTTTATCACTATTTCCAGCCCTCAGGCTCTGAACCCACCAGGCACACAGCCCAGACTTGACATGCAGCTTTGGGTACACAGCCCGACTTGTACACTACTTGGGTTTTCCCCACTGGCCCGGCTCCCCCGGCGGCCACTTGATCCACGGTCCATTTTGGGAAATTAACCAATTATCCTGTTGTGGTTCCCCAAACCACATTAGAGCCTTTGACTCCTAGAGGGAATTTTCTTTCCAATCCCACATCCAGGTACTTCCCTCATCCCTGGCCAAGTGTATGAGGCAAAGTAGAAATCCACAGAGCAAATCCGCAGAGGTGGACCTGGTCACTAAAGATGGGGGGGTCTCCCGCCTCCAGCTCCCATAGTCATACCTGGCTATTTCTCTGGAAACTAAACAACTCTTTTACTGAAAGCTTGGCAATGTAGATTACTGGGTAGACATATGTCACATCTCCTCTACATGTCTTTTTAACTTCCCATAAGTGCTGGACTTGAACATACTTTTACTTTTGGCTAGGCCTATTACTCTAGGCTTCCCACTATTTCAGTAGTCCAATCCCCACACGTCACACAAGTCCCAGGGTGAAAAACATAGGCCCTTTCAGGAAGAGCAGACACTCACCCTCTGGTTGCAGGTGCCCCACAGGCATTCTACAAGTCTTCTTGTTTCCCAAACTCTTGAACAAAATAGGCAGCTTCTCCATTAGTAGCAGAACCAGGGGTAGCCCCAGGAATACACAGGAAACACTTTCCTGCCCCCATCCCCAGAGGGAGGGGGCACTGAGACCAAAACAGCGGTCTCCACCACTTACAATTATCTTCTGTGTCTCTCTTTTGGTGGAGACACACACCCTTTTACCTAAATGTAGCCCTCTGTCAGGGCTGAGGCTCCCAGAGCCTACACAGAGCTGCTATGCTGCTACCTCAGCAAGATCCCAACTCCAACTGACCTACAGACTACTGTTCAAACCTCCCAACATTCTAGTCCAACTCCCTGCTGCAGATTCCATTGTGGCTCATGCAGCTGCGATAGTTCTATGGTGATGTCATCCCTCAGTCTCAGCTGAGACTGAGAACAGAGTGAGACAGTGTGAAATCCATTTAATTGGAGTTTCACAAGCTGCCTTCTCTGCCTACCATTAGGTCTTACTGGGATTCTAGTAACCCCGGGTAACAAGGGGGTTACACTCACCCTTGACCAGGAAAATGACTGTCCGCAGTCATTGTTTACCCACTTTAGGCCATCCCACCTATGTGCTGCCTGTGGAGGGGTGATCAAGCCCCTCCTACCATGTGCGAGCACAGGCAGGCAACACTAAGGGCCTAGAGGCCTTTAGCTGTCATATCAGCCTCTACTCTACCCACTTACTATAGATGCTTAGTGGCTCTGGTAGAACTATCCAGAGCATAGCCCTAATAGCTCAGCACTGCAGTCCCTACAGCCGTTCAGGACCACAGCCTGTCTATCCCCCCTAGCCCTCTAGGGAAAATCTATCTGCCTTTGCTTAATACCCCAAAAACAAAAACAACCCGGGGACCTCCCTGACCTTGGGCAACCTGCAACCACACACCAAAAAAATACCACACTGTTATATCATTTTACTGCCTCCTCCCTACCCCCACAACCACACCTGTGGAAGGAAAGGGTTAATACAGCAACAACCTCAATAACAACACCACAGTACTTTAAATTACTACACACTAAATTACTAGTGAGGAACTCCGATGAGCCCCTCCTCCTCTTCTTGTCTTCTCTTCTATCTTCCCCAGGAACACCTGTAAGAAAAAGAAAGACAACAAACACTCCTAATCTGCATACACAGTCTACCTAAACCGCTACCATCAAAACACTGAAGAATCACAAAAGATGTTTTTAGAAAAGGTAGAAAAACAGTACATACATTAGAAAACACCGACATTATTTACAATACACATTTGGGGGGATGGAGTGCCCTAAAAGTCCCAACTAGTGACCACAATGCCCAAAGGCTAGTCCAATAAAGAGTCTCTCCTGGGCCGCAGCCCGGTGAAACACAGTTCTAACAGGCCAAAGTCTCGAAGGGGAGAGTCTTTGAGGACAGTTCACACATTTTGGAGTCTGCTAGTATAGGGTGTGTAGTGCAGTGTCATAAAGATAGAAAAGTTCAGACTTATCAGCCCCTTGTAGAATGGAAAATTCTGAACCGACCTGCACCTCTGACGAAGACTCTCCCTGGCAGCACTTCTTCCGAAACAGCTGGGAGGACATCTTCTGGGAACCACAGGAGGGCACATCTGGGAACTGCTGGGTTGATGTCATCTCTGGAGATGGAACCTTAGAACAGGAACAAAAAAGGGAAAACAGCTGGTCTGACATCATCCGATTACCAGGCGATGGCTCAGGATACAGCTGGGCTGGTGACCTCTCTGGATCTGAAGTCATCTGGTGAGCCAATCAATGGATTCTGGAAAGGCCAGTACACTGTAGAACTGATGAATGTGGGGCACCTGAGTCCTGGATGTTCATACTGGCAGATCAATGAAGGCACTTCACAGTCTGGTGTGGCAGTATTGACTACCACTGCTCGGCTTTCCATTTAGTAGGCACGGGCACATTTGCTGGGAGGTCCTTGCACTGAGGCCAATAGTACCGGGGGTCAGGAGCTTGAATTATTACCCCATCTGGGCGCACATAATTCACACAGTGGGAGATTTCACGTCCCTCTCCGTCCACTATTCGCACTCTGTCCATAAACAGTGTCCTGCCTCTCTTCCACTGGGTATACTTCTTATGAAACAGTCTGTCTTTTACATGCTTGTTGGCCTCAGGATGCACACCTTTCATTGCTTCGGCCCAGATCCAGGATTTTCTGCTGTTCTCAATCTCCTCCCAGACTTTCCGAGGAAAGGTAGGAAAGGTCATACCATAGATCTCATTTGCCTTTCTATGAACCAGTCTCTCCTCTTTACTAGCTTTGGTCAATTTGAGACTGCTGGCCTGGCTTGGGGGTGGCCAGTCCTGGTTCTGCCAGCTTTGCATCCTTAAAGAAATTAGAAATGGATCCCTGACTTCTTCCTCTTGCAAAGCCAGGGAAGTGGCATCACCACTCTCTTCCATGCATTCCTCCGAGGCAAGATCTTGAGGCTGTGTACCCGTTCCTTTTTCACAAGGCCACATAGATTCCCCCTCATCTTCCTCTTCACTGAGGATCTGAGCCCAGGAGTGAGCAGTCGTCCTCACTCCTGAGACTATCCACAAATCACCTAGGCACGGAGGTCGACACCTCTCACTCAAAGACCTTCTGCATCACATCTTCTCCTAAGAGACTTGGGCTAGCCCCCTCCAGGGTCTACTGATGCTTTATCAAACTTTCCTTCTGGGATCCAGCATCTGAAACTTCAACTTCTGGTTCCGTCTCTAATTCTGCACCCCTCTAGCTTTGTGCCACACTCCCGGAGGGGCCTTCCTCCACAGGCTCCGCCTGGTGCTGTGTGCTGCCAACTGCAGATTCCTGAACCTTTGTCCATGTGGGAGCCAAACGAATTTGAGGCACTTTATACAAGCCATATTTTTCTAGGCATCCAGCACAGTGAGGAATCATGAAGACGTCCCTTCCAACTCTCAAGCATATTTGACATACATGCACTGGAAAACCAGGAATCGCCACATGAGGAGGGAGTTGTCCTCCATAGTATCACTTTTCAATATCCCTCAGTCTATTTACTGCTGCTGTTACTGCAACCCGGGAATGATCCAGATAGCGAGCTGGTCCTGAGGCCATAACTGCAGAAAAACAAAACTTCACTGTAACTGAAAGTCCCACTTTATTGAACACCCTCTTTAGTTTTAAAATGGCTCCTTTGCTGCTGTGTTTACTTTACTACCCCACCCTGTAATGGCGGTGGCAGCACTCCTGTGTATCAACATTCAGAAATTGGGTCAAGTCACTGCGTACCCGATTTACACAAACTACTGATAACTTTTGCTCAAACTGCACAAACTTGCACTGTTCTTGTTCTAAACACATTTACATGATTTTCCATGGACTTTTTACATGCTGGAAACATTTCTTTGACTCACAGTCCCTTAAAGCTTCAGGTTTTTAAGCACAGGATTGCCTGTATAACTAGTGCTGCACATTTGGCTACAACTCACAGTCCCTCTCTGGCTTCAAACTTTAAACTGAGGCTAAATTCATTACTATGCACACAGTCAATGGTTTCTCAGACTTGCACTTGCTGGCAGGACTTGACACAGTCGTTACTTGCAAAGTGACTACACTGCTGCACACATATTTATATGGCATTGGGCAGAAAATCACTGTTTGAGCAGTTTCCATGTTAGTACTTACTGTTATCAGTAGATGTTTGCTGCGATGGGGAAAAACGGCCTGCTGACAGTTCTTGGAGGCCTCAGAACAGAAACGGGTGGGCAGTCCTGCCGATCGTCTTCCCGACCACCACACTTCAATTCCTGACGATCGATTAGTGGGTTGAGCCCGATTTTAAAAAGTAAATCTATTTTAGAAAGTTTACAGCGATTTAACACTCCGCGACGCCTCCTCCATGAAGTCAGTACACGCACTCCACTCACACTCCCTCTCGAATGCTGGGGCAGTCACTGTAGAGCTGGCTGAGGGGCGGGACTGATTGCAGCCTGACCAATCACACGACGCCATGCAAATGAGCCTCTTCTTCCTCGCGAGGGCTCTTCTCCTCACGGCGATCATCGAGCAGGCAAATTTAAACTGCAGAATGCAACTTTTTTTTTCTTGACTCCACGGCAGAAGCCCATTTCAGCCATTTAACATAGCCATTCACACCTGCAAGTCTCTCAATTCATTCAAAAAGCATTTCCAACGTCCAGGGCACAATTTTCCTGTTGCTACCCCTAGTCTTCCACACTTTTCTTTACCACAGTTATTTTTAAAAGCATTTCCAATGTCCACGGCACAATTTTCCTGTTGCTACCCCTAGTCTTCCACACTTTTCTTTACCACAGTTATTTTTAAAAGCATTTCCAAAGTCCACGGCACAATTTTCCTGTTGCTACCCCTAGTCTTCCACACTTTTCTTTACCACATTTCATTTTAAAAGCAGGCAAAAACACTGTAAACAATTGATGCAGGACAAGGGCACACTCTTTGGCTTTACTGCTCCTTGGTAAACAGTTGGCATTTTAAACAGCAGCATAAGATCCACAGCACACAGCAACACACTAAGTAAATTGATTCAGCTTTTGGGCTACCCACTGTCAGATAGCCAAAATGCTAGCCCCTCTGCCCGAGCACTTTCCTTCCCAGAATCAAAATCCAAAGCGGTGCCTCCATTTTGTAACCCCTCACTCCTGCCTTTTAGCAAAACGACAGGTGGTGATGATGTTGAAGCTGACAGCAGTACCTGGTGGGACTGTCTGGGAGGACTAGGTTACTCGGCACGGGGGTCTAGGTTGGGCTACTCTGCACAGGGGCACACAAGTAAATCCGAACACGGGAAGCAATAACTGCAATGTCCAGAACCAAGAATGGGATTCTTCAGTGTGGCTTTTATTCACATCTAAGCTGAACAAACAAAGCATAGATGGACCCCCACGGGGCTACATTCCTGGTAATGCAGATTAAAGACAACAGAACACTTTATCACTATTTCCAGCCCTCAGGCTCTGAACCCACCAGGCACACAGCCTGGACTTGCCACGCAGCTTTGGGTACATAATCCGACTTGTACACCACTTGGGCTTTTCCACTGCCCTGGCCTCCTCTGCCGGCCACTTGATCCACGGTCCATTTTGGGAAATTAACCACTATCCTGTTGTGGCTCCCTCAAGCCACATTAGAGCCTTTGACTCCTAGAGGAATTTTCCTTCCAATCCCACATCTGGGTACTTCCTCATCCCTGGCCAAGTGTATGAGGCAAAGTAGAAATCCACAGAGCAACTGCAGAGGTGGACCTGGTCACCAAAGATGGGGGTCTCCACCTCCAGCTCCCACAGTCCATACCCGGCCATTTCTCTGGAAACTAAACAACTCTTTTACTGAAAGTTTGGCAATGTAGATTACTGAGTAGATGTATGTCACATCTCCTCTACATGTCTTTTTAACTTCTCATAAGTGCTGGACTTGAACATACTTTTACTTTTGGCTAAGCTTATTACTCTAGGCCTCCCACTATTTCAGTAGTCCAATCCCACATGTCACACAAGTCCCAGGGTGAAAACATAGGCCCTTTCCGGAAGAACAGACACTCACCCTCCAGTTGCAGGTGCCCCAGGCGATTCACGAGTCTTCTTGTTTCCCAAAACTCTGGAACAAATAGGCAGCTTCTCCATAGTAGCAGAACCTAGGAGTTGCCCAGGAATACAGGAAACTCCTTTCCTGCCTCATCCCTCGGAGGGAGGGGGCACTGAGACCTGAAACAGTGGTCTCCACCACTTAATTATCTTCTGTGTCTCTTTTGGTGGAGACACACACCCTTTTACCTAAATGTAGCCCTCTGTCAGGGCTGAGGCTCCCAGAGCCTACACAGAGCTGCTGTGCTGCTACCTCAGCAAGCTTCCTAACCCAACTGACCCACAGACTCACTGTTCAAACCTCCCAACATTCTATTCCAACTCCTGCTGCAGATTCCATTGTGGCTCATTCAGCTGCATGATAGTTCTATGGTGATGTCATCCTCAGCCTCAGCTGAGACTGAGAACAGAGTGAGACAGTGTGAAATCCATTTAACTGGAGTTTCACAAGCTGCATTCCTGCCTCACCACTAGGTCTTACTGGGATTCTTGTAACCCGGGTAACAAGGGGTTACAGTAGGATGAAATATCCTCTTTAGTTGAAGGGGAACTTTTCGTGTGATTCCATAAGCTCTCTATTAGTTTGAGGATTTCTGCATCATCTTCTATAACTCTTCCCTGCTCATCTGATAGATGATGAAGGGCCATAATCTCCTTATTTTGCTTACAGGCCTCATAGAGATCTCCAACGGGGGATCTTTGAGTTCCATGTTGCAACTCTGCCTTCAAGGTTTCAGCCCTATCATACTGGAAGTTTCTCATCTCTTCCTTTAACTGCTCTATTTGGGTACTATAATCCTGCCTGGAAGTAGAGGATTTGGAAAAAAGATTTTGTAACCTCAACCTAAGTTTTGGGTAGTAAAAGAAGTTATTCCTTGTCATTCGTTTCCCATACTTTTGGAACGACTTTACTATATCATCCTTTGTGTCTGACCATCATTCTCCGAGGTCCTCATACATGTAACCCCTGGGCGGCACCACCCCCCAGTGTTACACCCCTGCCTACTACTGTGAACATAGACTAAGGGGGTTGGGTTCACTAACTTATAACATTTTTAAAACGTTTGCTCAGTGCCTCCACTCAGGGTGCTTTATGTGGGTGAGATGGTACTGGGTGTAGCCACCTGAGCTGCTACACCACCCACGGTGACCAGTTACCTTCCCTAGACATGCCCCAATACACAGTTCCCCACATTTCCACATTTTGAATTATAGGCTCTCTCTAATAATATGCTCACACAGGATTTCAAACAACAACAACAAGATATTTATTTCAGGGGAATAAAGGAGCTAGGAAAGGGAAACAGGAGGAGTAGAGGTTATCTTTCCGTATTTACACTTGTACAGAGATCATTTTGATTTTGCTGGTGAACCCTCCAGCTGGGTGGGTATATTAACAGGCAGACATAAATCACATTTTACCATTCGACTTAAGACATCCAGAGCCATGGCTATCTAGCTGCTGATAAATCAGATGTTAAACACAATTATTATTAATACCCACACTGGTACCAGTCCCAGATACAGCAGAAACCCTGCAATCTCATACCATACTGGTTAAACAGATACCACAGTCCAAGATGTTGCAGGCCTGATGGAGTTGCAGCTGGTCGAGGTGGCCGGCTATTAATTTGAGGGTGGAGGCAACTTGGAAACAGATTTGTGTAAAGCAGCAAATTACTATTTACAACCACAGCAGGGATTGCCCTGCACTCACAGACTTCTGAACATTCCAGAACAAACTATGTGGATCTTACATCCAGAACATTCAGCACAATATTTGAAAGTCCCATCCAAAGCAATACTGGTGATACTTTTGTCAAGCATCCTATATGCAATTCAAATACGGTCACATCCAGTACTTTATATACCAAAAATCATCCATCCAGAGTAAATTGGCAACGACACTTTCATCAAGCATCCCATATACTTTAGTCACAGGTAGATGCAGTCCAAGAGATGCTGGCTGCGACTTCCAGCTCGCTGCATAATTTATATGTACACAAAACACTACCAGGCAAGCAGCTGGTCACCTCAGGAGATTGAGCCTGGCTACTGAGAGCATTCTTCTCTACACTCAAGCAGATTCAGATCAAACCCTGCTGAGAATCACACACCCCAGCACAGCACACAGTTCACAACATGGGAATTACTCAGCGCTCAGTCCCCACAAGCACTCACAAAATTATATGTAAGGTCACTTACTGTACCAGACCGCAGAGTCCTGACAAGCACCCGATCGCAATTCTGCACACTTTCGGTCTTCTTCAGGTTAAGTCTGGTCCAAAATGACTTCTGCTTCTTCTCTCACTCTGAAAGCTCAGAATCGCTGTCCAAATAATTCACTAATGAATGCAGGACAAACTTTATGAGCCTCTACACGCTTCCCAGGGAATCTACTGACACAATGGTTGCACAAACACTGGGCAGTTTCCCTCAGCTTTCAACTTCAAACACAGTTCTCTTCTGCCCCAAACCTCAGGGCACTTCAGCATCAAGGTTCCTCTTCAGAATCTCTGTCTGAAAATCAAGGTTTCCACTTCAGAATCTCTGTCTGAAAATCAAGGTTTCCAATATCTAGGCCACAATGACTGCTTTCCTTTTTCACCCATGTTCAGATACTGGATCCGAGAAAACACATTCCTTTTCTCTCCCCTCAGGAGAGCCGATGAAAAACAGGCCTTTTTCAGGCCTCCCGCACGGTTCCCACGCTGCCCCATGGGCAGCAGCCCCACGAGCTGCTCGATCTTCCAGCTCCATGCTCAGACTGACTCTCCCAGCGGACAGTCCGGGCCTTTCCTCCAAATCCAAAAGGTTGCAGTTGGCTGATTCTCTTTGTCAGTCACAACAGACTCCCTCTATTGGCAAAAAAGGCACCACGTGTCCAAACTACATTTCCCAGAGGCTCTTCTCCATACAAGCCCTTGTGGCTGGCTCCATTTGAGAGTCCAAGTGCTGATATTACCAGCAGGCTACATTTTAAGGAGCCCTCCCATTAATTGGACCTATTCAGCAGTTCAGATCCAAATGGAGGGCTAACACACAGAGTCCCAGCTGCAAGAAAGGCAGGTTAGACAAACTCTACAGTCATTATCACTCTAACAAATTCCCAGCAGATAATTACATCTTTTGAAAGTGCTCCCCTGCACATATAGCGACTGCAGACAGAGCGATCTGCTCCAATGTGGCCCAGGCGGGACTCGAGCAAGGAAACACAAGTCCCCCAGTTCAAATTAATTATACTGCAGATTAGCAGCTTTAAAGCGACAGTATATGGAGGCATTAGGCACTCTCACTAAATTATTTTAAATTGGAAGGCTTTTTAATGACCCCCATTTGTAGAGGGGTTACATATAAATCACTCACAGATGTGCTGGCCCATAGTAATGATAAGATCTCTTTCTGAAAATAATTTTCAAAAAGTATGGAGGTGTTCAGTCTCCATCTCTTGGTTTTCTCCATGTTTGGTGGAGGTGATGGAAAGGTGATTTGTAGAAGTAAATGATCTGAGAATTCCACAGCAGATGTTTGACATTTAGGGATAGTTAAGTTTTTAGAAATAAAAATGAGGTAGTTACATGATCCCAAGAAGAGCTTGTTCATTCTGTTAGTTTATGGCCCTTTTTTCCTTCTCTTTTTCTTTTTCCCATTATACTCTGTAAACTCTGCCCTGCTACCCTGTTTCTGTGAGGAGGGAAGATCTGGATCTGCGAGATCCATATCAGATTCCTCCCCTGCCAGGGCTAAGACTGAAAAGGGGTTAGATTCCTCAAGATCTACTAGGTCGGGTGTGGGCAGGGGAAGTTTAGAGTTCCTGCTCACCCTTCTTGGAGGGAGTGAATTTGGGGCGTTATTTTTATTCACTTTACCATCGGAAGGCTGGCTGTCTGTATAGCACACAGGCGGGAAATCTCCCCACTGGATTGTACCGGGGGGTACAATTCTCCATAGTTTTACTTCATCTCCAAATTATTTGTTAGTAAGATCAATCACCTGTTCTATAGGTATGGAATCTGGTCCTGAGTTAGAGGGAGGAGGTGAGGCCTAAGAGGGCTATCTGGTCTAATGGATCTGAAATCCTAGCATTGAGGCTTCCTTGAGCATGCTGAATGAGAAGCTCATGGCTGATAACTGTGGCTTTGTTCTTTGCAGCCCAAGGACATTCCAAAAAGGCATGTCCAGTGTCATCACATGGATCACACTTAGTTAGATTAGCACATTGTATACTACTGTGACCCACTTCCCCACAATTATCGCATCTAACTCTATCACAGACACTTGAGAGGTGTGTTCTGGCACCACATTTGTAACAAACTCTTGGCTGACCTGAGTAAAGACATACCCCTCTATCTCTGCCTAACAAAAAGTTGTTTGGTATATGTTCAATGTCGTTTTCATTTTGTGCAAGTTTCACTTTGTATTTCCACCCCCCAGTCCAAAACATTTCCGAATCTAACAGTGCTTCATGAGAACTTAAAACCTTACATTTCTGTGATAGCCAATATGTAATATCTTCAACATGCACACCTTCATTTCAAAACATGACTGTAACATACTTAATGAGAGGTTTTGTTAAGGGTATTACTAAAAATGGGGACCACTGAAGTGAATATTTCACTTGATTGTATCTTTGCAAGAACAGCTTTAGATCATAGGATGATCTAAAACTTATATCGTAATTGTCCTCTCCCGAGATGTTTATGAAGGCAAATACCTCCTTAGGTGAAAAATGGAGGGAGTCTTTCAAAAGATTTTTCCCCACGTACTGCCGTTCTGGCCTTGTCTCCAGCCGCCCTTTGTAGCAGATTCTTACCGCAATCCTCCTTGGGACGGCCTCTTTTTTAGATCTGGAAAACTGTTCCGATAATAAAGGCCTCTGTTGGGGGAGTTCGCTCTTATCACTCTTTTCTGGATTATTCTCGGGTATAGGAACAGGTCTCTCCACTGGTGGTGTTCTGTTAGGTGTTTTCGGGGGGGGGGGTCGCTTGTTTGGGGCCCTGGAGTTTTTCCAGAGATTTTGTCCACTGGTGCTATTTCTTTTTGATGGGGCTCCTGGAGGTTGGAAGTGCTTGTTTTCCTTCAGATATCTGGTTCTCTTCTGTTGGGCACCATTCTGGGGAGAGAATGAAGAAGGGTTCTTGCCAAGTTTGGTCAGGTAGCCATTGGCAGTATACATTTTTTCGCCCTGCTTCCTGATGTGCCTTTTCTGAGCTATTTTCGAAAGGATCAAGCATTGTCACTTGGTTTTGCTTTTTATAGAGAAAGCTTTCTATTGCTTCGGATGTTGATAAAACAGGGTGAGGTTCATCAGTTTCATGAGGCCCATTAAGGGCTCTAATTCTAAATTTCTATTTGCTAATGTGATTGCAGCCCTTTTATTTCTTTTTTTCCTCTTTAACCCCAGTTTTTGAGGATCTCACCAAAAAAGAGAAAACGTTAGCATCAGACTGAGCCGTTTTACTTGTCTGAAAAATCACTTTCCCTTTCTCCAATTGTTCTGGCCCAGAGTTTGTTTGAGTATTGATTTTAGTGGGATGATCACTCTGTAACATTTTTCTTGAGTCACCAGATTCTTTCCCCCTAATTCCTGGATCCAGATCCACCTGTTGTATCTTTTTCTCTTTTTTCTCATTTATTTCTGTTAAGCAGTCCTTTCCCTGTGTTTTTCCTTCACTTGCTCCCTCCCACAATTTGTACTCCTGTTTTAAACCCTGTGGCTTTAGGCATTCACTCTGTGAGATTTCCCTGCCAGCCGCGCTTTTCTCAGACAATGTTTCAGACAGTTTGTACAAAGGATTAAAATGTACCTGTGGTGGAAGCTGGCTGCACGTCTCGACTGTTTCCTTTTATGCTAGTAGTCACTAGAAGTTCTGACAGCAGGAATGTGCCCCTTGTCAAAGTTGGAATCTCCTTGCAGTTTAGCCAGTTCAGCTCACATTATCACCCTATAATCAGAAAACCTGCCTTTGGCTATTTCCATTTCTTTTAGGATTTCCTCCTGTTTTTCGCTTATTGTAGGATTTATTTCTTGAATATCTGGTTCCATACCTTCGGTTCCTTTGCTTTTACTTAAATCTTCAATGGAAAGGAAAATATCTTCACCTTGATCTTTTTTCTCTAAATTTCCAGCACATTCATCTGCTGTTTGAGCCTCTTTTGGACAGAGGACAGGGGAGGAAGCTTGATCCCCTGCCTCGGTTACATCCATCCTCTCTGCTGTCTCCACAAGTGGCCATTTGCAAATGTCCAAGGGTTCCCTACAGCCTCAGTTGGGGAATTTTCTATGGTGTCCTGGCCAAATTTCCATTTACTAAAAATACCACCAACAGCTTAATCTTGTTCATTGTCAGCTGGCATTCATCTGTATCCCCCTCCCCTGGGTCATGCCTGAAAATAGACAGAATTTGTCTAGTGCACTTGCCCGGTCAACAACAACTAAATAAATAATGGATTAACCTGAAATGGCTCAAGAGACTCTGCAAAATAGTAATTGAAGATGTTTTCCACAGAAAAGGCTGTGACTGTGTCTTCTTCTGTTGCTCTTGATGTGAGACATGCTGAGCAGTGCCCACTCACTCCCATAAGTACTGCTGTCAGTACCAGTTATTTCTTCCCCAACTCCACCAGTGGAACTAGACCTGCTAGATGGCATTACCACTCTATCATGACCTCCTTTGCCAGCTGGTGTCTGCACCAGTCCCCACATGCACCTAGTCAGCTCATCACACAGCTCTTACAGAAGGTGAATCACTCTGTGGCTATCCATAGACATGTGAAGGATCCTCACGATTTGAACCAGGGATCCAGCATGGTTGCATAAATGTGGCTGCAACTATCCAACACTTTCTCAAACCTTACATCCAGTTCAGCTTGCAGGTGCTCAACAAGCATAGCTGCTCCATCAAGAATCTCTTCAGAATATGCACTACTGGGATCACTTGTCAGAGTGACAGTGGATGCACTTATATCACGGGTACTCCTATCAAACGGCATCAATCGGTGCCCTATCATGGTGGATTACGACTACCCCAGTGTTACACTACATTGACATGTCATGAAGTGTGTGCTTCTGTTCTAGCAGCATAGACAGCATCTGGTATGATAAATTCCAATTGGTACTCACATCCTGCATCAGGCATTGGTGAGACAAACCAAAGCATTATTGCATTTTTCTTAGTTGTTAGTTGCCTTTACACAGCAGTTAACATGACAACAGATGGAGCATGCTGTGGAGACAGTCTTGCTAGCCTCAGAACTGTGACATAACACAAATTCAACCACAAGATTCAAGGTGTGATGCTGGCCTGGTGGCGCTGAGGGATGAACCAAGTTCGAAGTGAGCTCAGGAGTCAGTGGTCGGCAGGGAGGGAGATGGATTGAGCACCTTCTGGGCAGCTCTCCTCACCGAGTTGGAGGTTAGGGATGCCTGGTGCTCTGGAAACCTCAGGGCCAGGCTGCACACATAAGAGCATAGCTGACATAGGCAGGATGCATCGCCACCAGCGTCAGATGTGCCCACATAGAGGGAGGGAGGATCTTGGGTTCACTACAAGTACCCCTCAAGCCATGGATAGCGACAGCCCTGCCAGTGCCACTGCCATGCCCAATGTTGGTTCCCCGCCACTGCCCCGTACGGTCTTCCGTGTTGTCCTCCTCACCTGGGGAACCATAACGAATCCTGAAGATGACAGGGGGAACACAGCAGGTGGTAGAGCAAGCTGGTGAGTGCAGTGGCCTGAGAGAGTTCCGGGCTGGGGGGCTACAAATAGAGTAAAAAAAAAAAAAACAGATTCAAGGTGTGGGCAAAACAACAAATGCTGACAAAATTCCCATCACCGGGACTTCTGGTGACATCACCGCTTGGATAGTGGGATAACTTTACAGCTCTGCTGATCGCCTGCCAACAAACTCCCTCCAACTGATTAAAAAACAAACATCAGAGTCATAATGGCATCAGGAAGTAATGGGGGAGTCGGGGAGACAGACTGACCAGATCCTTTGCCCAAAATGCTGTGAAGAAAGTGGATGACTGCGGATGCAGCCCTGTCAATAGTTTGCTTGGTAGAAGCCCATCTCTCGCCAGTATGGCTGGCCCTGATGCAGATGTGAATGTAGAACTGGAATGACTTTCGTGATCCCACTTTGAGATGTTGCTGTCTGAAATTAAGAATTTTAGAAGTGAAACACAAAAGGAATTTTGCAACCTTAATAACAAATTGAGTGCCGTGGAAAAGCGGATTCAAGAGGCTAAGGGATTGGGTGATGCTGATCAAAGATGGACTTCACAGCTGCATTCTGTGATTAAGTTTCTGCTCGATCAAAATGAGGCCCTATATGGTACATATCAGGATCTAGAGCTCAATCCCACCTGGACAACTTGAGACATATGGGCTACCTGAATAAGCAGAAACAGGTAGAATGTCTGAATTTATGGAAGATTTACTCCAGGACGTTTTAGAAATTCCAGCTACTTTCCAGTTCCGAATAGAGAGGGCCCACAGGGCACTTACCCAAAGCCCACTGACCCCAAAGCTCACCAAGATCCACTGTTATGAAGTTTGTGTTACAAAGACAAGAAAGAGGTGCTTCACATAAGCTGGGGTCAAACAGGTTAAATACGATGGCACACATCTAGTTTTGTCCATGATTACCCACCAGAGATATTAAAACAGTGACTAGCCTAAGCAGGAATCCTTTGAGTATTTAAAGCACATCAAATCCTCTTTCAGACCCCTTATCCTACTAACCTGAGAATCTTTAGGGAATCAGGGACTCTCTCACACTACCCCTGAAGAAGCTCTTCAGCAAGAGCTGGACGAACGAGGTTAGACGGTGCCGACAGCAGAACCCTCTGCCCAACTACCTCGCCTGCAACAATTGCCTTGGAAAGCGGGCCAGTTACATCATCACCGGACCTTAGGGAAAAGAGTGGCCCATATAATTATGCAGGATGTTTGAAATATCTTGAAGTCTTTTCAAGAAGCCCAGCCATCGACTGCTACACGACAGGACCCTGCTACCTGATCATTTCGGGCCAGACCATTTCTTGTCATTTCTTTTATATATATATCCGCATGTCTCACCTGTAAGCCACCACTCTACCTCCTTTCCCCATCTACACTCTTTCAGTAACTGACTGAGCAACCTGTAGACTGACCCTTGGGCTCAATGGACTGGCTAATGCTGATGCCCAGTACTTATATTTTTAGTGGCTCCTTTTCCTTGCTTTGAACTAGCTCATCGGTGCATCAGCCACACATTAGACTTTCCCCTAAGAGATACAGGGCAGTTAGGCTTCTTGGCACATTAATGAGATTATCCTGCAGCGCCCGTTAGCTTGCAGATGACTGTTAAACTGTACATCAGTTAGGAAATGCTTGCAGACACATGTTTTCCTGTAACAGTCTCTGAACTCAGAACTTCTCCATTTCCTTTATTTATTTCATTTCAGCTAAGGGCATGTTTTTGTGCTGAATGCCTGGGAGAAGGGGAAGGGAGGAATAGACTAATATACTTTGATGGAATGGGAACTCGTTAATTATTCTGGGTTTTTTACCCAGAAGTAAAACTGTTGCTTATTGTTTTGGCTGGCCCGGGAACCGAGGGGTTCGTTTTTACTAACTAAGCTATTTCCATCAGTGTTTAATCAGTATGCAGACTTATTAAACAGACCCCCTTATCGAGTTCCTTGGTTGGTGTCTGTTGTTCTGGCCATTATATAAAGAAGTGATCGCACAGGACCACAGTTCTTCATGCATTTTGTCCCATATCCAGCAGGTGTTCAAGGCCTGCTTAACCATAATATTCTCTAAGGCACTGTTGTACACGCAGCTCCTTTTGGCACTTATGGTATTTGTCCTCCATGATTCCCCCATATTGGTCCATTTTTTTTCTGTGATCAGGGAGGCCTGGCATTGTTTCTGGTCACCTTACCTCCCAGCTGGGAGATGCCGCATGTATGCAACTTAACGCAGCCTTCTAGAGGATGTCTTTTTCAGCCCTCCTGCCTTGGAAGCCCTGTTTATACTTGTAGCTTTTATCACTTTTTATGTTTGCTTGCACGTACATGCATTAAACATAGTGCTATCATCGGAGTTTTCGGAGGTATGTCAGCCCTCTTCGAATTCAGTCAGTGTGTTTGCAGGTGCGACGCGGTTCTCAATGCCTGCTGGAGCTGTCTGTGACAGCTCCAAAATGCAGTGGTGCGTACAGTTGAAAGGGGAGTTACGATCAGTGAGCAGCGATAAGATATCGCCTGCTCATGCGGCTCCCCCCTACACACACACACACATCACATATGCTGCTGCCCGCCCCCCAAATGCACACACTGTGTAGCCGGCGGGGGTGCCCTAACCCCGTCGGTTGTGCTGCACCCCTGAAACACAGTTCCCTGTGCCATGCTGGGTGCCCACCCCAGCATGGCTACACTCGTAGTGCCGACGGGGTGCCTAATCCTCGCCGGCTCCACTGTCCCCCCCCCGAGTACAGGGTGCTACGCTTGGAGCCCACCCCAGCATGACAACAGATCCTATGGCTGATGGAGGTGCCCAATCCCCCGTCGTCTCCATGTCCCCCCAACCAGCCATCCTTCTGCCACGCTGGGAGCTCACCCCAGTGTGGCAAACGTCCTGCGTCATCTCATTGAAAAAAAAAACCTGAAAATCAAAAATGGTCCCTCGCTGTGTCTGCCTCCACCCGCGCCCACCCACTGTGCACCCTGCCTCCCCACACCCCCGTCACCACATACTTACCTCCGGACTCCGGCTCGACGATCTTCGGTGGACCGGGAACACGTCTGCACTCTTCAAAGCCGACTGTGAACTGAGGAAATGCCGGTAAGCTGTATAATGGGATAGATAGGGTTTTTTCAACTTTTTTGTATATCTCAGGCATTTTTGGGAATTTTGGGCCCAAATTTTCAACATGGGATTTTTGGGACCCCTCCTCATGAATTATTGCACTGTCATGGCGTTATTCGGGCCCGAAGGGTGATTTCATAGTCATTGTGTGAAAACACCTTTCTGGACCAAGTAATGAAATTGCACTGCCACTGTTCATAAGGTGGGCTCTCAAAAAGCCTATGTTGAAATTTTGGTGGAAAAATTCCTAAAAATGACTGTTTTACGAGCGTGCGTTGCGCAGTTCCTACGCACGCTCATAAGTTCGCGAATTTTCAATATTTTCACTCCAGATTTTCAACATTGCCATTTTACCACACCTCCTTATGAGCAGTACAGCTGTCATTTTTCACATCTTGCCCAAAATGTGTTTCCGCCATCATGTAGCGCACAATGGCGCAGTTGGTGTCGAAATCAATGTATGGGACACATTAAGAAAATCACAGTGACACTTTTAATGAGTAGAGGTCTTAAAATGGCTATGTTGAAAATTTGGTGAAAAATTCCCAAAGTGATCATATGTTTTATTTGTTGTTGCACAGTTCCCACGCACGTCAGAAGTTTGTGAATTTTCCATATTTTCATTTCAGATTTCAACATTGCCATTTTATTACACTTCCTTATGAGCAGTACAGCTGTCATTTTTCACATCTTGCCCAAAACGTAGCTTCCAGCTTCATGTAGCTATAGCCAATGGCGCAGTCGGTGTACTAAATCAATGTATGGGACACATTAAAAAAATCACAGTGACACTGTTCATGAGCAGAGGTCTTAAACTGGCTATGTTGAAAATTTGGTGAAAAATTCTAAAATGACTGTTTTATTTACGTACGCTGTACAGTTCCTATGCACGCCGTAAGTTTGCTAATTTTCTATATTTCACCCAGATTTTGACATTGCCATTTTATTACACTCCGATGAACAGTACAGCTGCCATTTTTCACATGTCACCTAAAATGTGTTTCGCACATGTATACATAATGGTGCTGTCGGTGTACGAAAGCAATGTTTGGGACAGATTAAGAAAATCACAGTTACACTGTTCATGAGCAGAGGTCTTAAAATGGCTATGTTGAAAATTTTGTGACAAAAGTCCATAAAATGACTGTGTTACTTAGTGAGCATTAGCGAGTTTCCACGCACCGTAAGTTCATGACTTTGTAATATTTTCAGTCCAGATTTTCACCAGTTGCATTTTCCACACTTCCTTATGAACAGTACAGCTGTCATTTTTCACAACATGGCCGAAATGTGTTTTCACACTTCAGCGCAGAGATCGTGGTCGCTGTGGGAAATCATTGTTTGGGACAGATTAAGAAAATCACAGTGACACTGTTCATGATCGGAGGTCCCAAAATTCCTGAGTTGACAATCTGCTGTAAAAAATCCCCACACTAATTACATTACGGGTGTGTGTTGCACAGTTTCTATGCACGCTCGTGACTTCACCAGTTTTTTTAAAATTTTTACTGCAGATTTGCAACATTGCCATTTTTTCCACCTCCCCATGAACAGTACAGCTGTCATTTTTCACATCCTGTTCGGATTGTGTTTTTGCACCTGTGGTGCTAAATGCCATAGTCGCTGTGCATAAGCAGCTTTCAGCTAACAAACTGATATTGCCACTATTCATGAGGTGGGGGTCTCAAAAAAAACATGTTGAAAATTTGGAGTGAAAATACCAACGAATGCCTAAGCTATTAGGGTTTCCAACCATAACGCCCCACCCTGTAGAGAATGACAGGCATCAGGAGTGTGACTTGGGATTCTTGCCTGAATGCTCATACCATTCCACACCCTGCAGCCAGTGAGAGGTATTGAGGTATGCCTTTGGACTCTTTCAGCCCAAAAGTTCACCCCATTCTCTATACAGCACCCATCTCACCATATTTCCTGATGGAATGGGTGCACAAGAATAAAGACCCTAAGGCACACCATGACACTTGTCAGTGTCTGCAGGGTAGGGTGTGGTGAAATGATGTGTCAAGTTATACCTGACGACCCAAAAGGCACACCCCTAATGCCTGTCACTTCTCTGCAGGGTGGTGGTGGGGTTGGCTTCAGTTTAATACTTCACTGCCATTCCTATTACGCAGCTCTGTAACTTCTGCACTACCAATGCCAAAGCCAGCAAGCAAACATTCAGCACTGACAAATGCTTGTTTGTCTTTTCTACATATAATGTTATTGTGCACTCTTTGTTGTATTGTAGTTTGCTTACTTGGTTTTGTTCTGTGTTTTTCTGGCTGCACATTATTGATGGCCTATTATGTTTTTACTTGCATTAAGTGACATGGTTGCTTGCAGAGTATCCCCCAAGAGTGTAAGGGTGGGATTCTTTACTACTTTGGTCCCAGTGGGTACCTCAAAATATAAAGTAGTACCTATGCTCGTCTACATTTTTTGAAAATAAGTACCCTATTCCTTATTTTTCCTATTTATTCCATATTGCTGCCAATTCTAAACACCCCTTTCCTTGATTTGATAGATGAGGAGGACTACCACTCATTAATGAATGTGCCACCACCGGGACTTTGGTATTTGGAGCCTTGCTCCATACAGAGGCTCAAGTCATAATAATTTGATCTCTAGGGCCTATCAGTGTATTTCTTTATTATATAATGTTGAGCTAAATACTTTCTGCTAACTGTTTCTCATGGTACCATCATGTACTACCCATGCTAAAGTATGAGTATATTCTCAAAATGTCAATGGCCTGAATAATCCGGTCAAAAGGTCTCAAGTTTTAACCTATATTAAAAACTTACACCCCACATTTGTTCTCCTACAGGAAACAAGCCTTAGCCAAGAGGAGAGCCTTAAATTATGAACATTTTGATATACCCAGGAAGCTGCTCCTCTTTTTGGAGAGGGAAACAACATGGCAAAGTCATTCTAATTCCTAGAACTACTCCCTTGCAACCTACTGCCATATATACTGATCCAGAGGGTGAATGACCCTACTTACAGGCACTTATATGGGGGTTGCAGTGACTTTAGTCAGTTTATATCTACCACCAGATTCAGATGCGGTGCTGTGCGGGCTCTGCTTTGAAAGATCATTGAATTTCAAACCGGAGTTTTACTTATGGGAGGAAATTATAACATAATTTTTGATAGCAGACACCCACTAACCCATATCCCCCATGAACAACGGGGTGCAAAAGCTGCACAAACCTAGTTTAAAGAGGTGGGATGGGTTGATGCGTGAGGCTATTCCATCTACATAATCAGGGCTATACCCATTACTCGCCCTTGCATGACCTATATACCAGTATAGATCTTTGCCGATATCAACACCTACTAAGGGACTGTCAGATATCCCCCATTCTCCTTTTTAACCATGCACCATCATTGATGAGTCTGGATTGGGGTTCTCAACCAGGGACACTCTCTGGCATACCAATAATTATTTACTTAAGATCCCAGCCTTTCAGACAATGATTAAGGAGAAGATCCCAAATTATTGCTGATAACAATGAAGCGGGAGTAAAACCAGGTATTCTATGGGATATGATTAAAACTGTGTTACAAGGAGAAATCATTCAGTTCGCTATGCCTCTCCCGACAGCGACACCAACACAGCAACCTTCCAGCCCACTGGCAAAGTCAACTGGTTGCCAACAGGTCACTGTGCTGGTGCGCCTGACACGGGGCACACTGTCTCCTGGTCCTGCACCCCTTCCCAGAATCAGCTCCAACTGGAGTTGATAATCCTAAGTATTGGGGGTGCAGTGAAAAAATAGGACCAGGAGATAAATGGGATTTATGTCGACCGCAACTTGCAGTCGACATAAATCCTGTTGATGTGATGCCGGTTGACAAAAGTGTCATCAAACCAGCATCGTAGAGCCATGAAGTTCTCCTCACACTATAAAAAAACACAGGCAGAGCAATTGGACACCCTACAGACACAGTTGAAAGATCGCCAAGATCAACATGCTAGGGAGACTCCTCAGTGTCACCCCTCCTGGCAGCTATTCGTCAGAGAATACAAATTATTTTAGATTTCAAAACAGAACTAGCTCTCCAATTTTTGAAACAAAAATACTATTATGGGGGTACCTGGGCTGCCTGTATCTTAGCTTACCACCTTAGACAATGTATAACTTAGATGGCCATCGCCCAAATTTAGTGCCCCTCTTCAGAACCCTCTTGAAACAACCTCAAGAAATACTGAATGCTTTTAAACAATACTACCAAACTCTTTATTCCCCCGAGGCCCCATCTGATCCTCAGGAAATTAGTGCATATCTGGCGTGTTTATGCTCCCCCTTTATTAACCCCCGTTCAAGTTGCCCTGTTGAAGGCTCCTATTCAATCAATTAATCAATCAATCAATCTCTTTATTTAACCAGGCAGAACACCATTCGCATTACTCATTTACAAAGATAGACCTAGGTAAATACACATCAACAATTTGGTATAGACATAAGTACATTGGCAGGCATTATACAAGTATTTACAATTAACATGGCATGGTAGTATCATATAAGACATTAGTAAGGACACAATAATGCAGGTATATGGTACAGGCAAAGTGCAAAGGCAGACAGCATACAACTATATGTAAATTATACGCAAGGCATATACATGTAAAGCAATGACAGGCCATTGTCTGGCTAACTGAGAAGTTTGGCCTAATGTAAAGCAAGGCCCTTGTACAGTGTGTGCAGTATAAACATTATAAACACAGGGTGTGCAAAGTATAGAAAAGAATAAATGAGGGTTAATAAAAGGACGTAGTACTCAGGGGAGGTAGGGAGAGGTGATGGCAACTACATATAGAGGCACCGTTACACTGGACAGGCAAGGTAAGGTAAGTCTAAAGTAAATGTGGAGAAAAGGTTCAGAGGCTTATAGGCAAGAGGGAAACAGACAGGAGTAAAAATAGAGCCAGAATTTAAGAGGTCATTGACAGAAGCAGTTGCAAGTTTCCTGAAAAGTGTCAGAAACAAGATTTTTAAAAGAGGACAATGGCACCGGTGAGATGAGCTGTAGTGTTTTTTGTGCATTATTCTAGAGGACAGGTAGGGCATAACTTATCACTGCTCTACCAAAGTGCATCCTAACCTTGGGGATGGAAAGGAAAGTGCGAGAGAGACTTCTTAGAAGATAGCTACCGGGTTTGGAGACAGGTAGGCAATCCTTGATATATTGAGGCAGCTTATTTGTGATGGCCCTGTCACTGGGCGTGGATATAGGATAAAACAATTTCAGGCATACCACAGTGCATAAAAAATGCAAGGTTGCGTTTATCATTTTATTTTCATCAAGTAAAATATACAGAAAGCAAAATGGTAAGTCAGACAACTGCTTAGTTTCAACAATTTCTAAGGCTTTTTTTCAGCCTAGCATGAATCAAACAGTGTGAAAGAACACACTACCAGGAGGTCTTTCACCTTCCTCAGTCAGTATTCAACTGACCACCCTATCAACCCCCACAGCACTGAGGTAGGGCTTTTTATAGGCTCACTAACAGTTGGAAAAACAATTTCCCCTGCCCTTGATTAACAGCAGAAATAACATAAAACTAGCCACTAGGGGCCACTGTTGTACCACAGAACAGTTATTTGGCAGCAACCTGGAACACATTACATAACATGTTTACAACATTGTTAAAGGTCAGAACTGAGGTGAAAACATTCCGTTGTAGTACCCCAAAGTAAGGGGGTACCCAGGAAGACATGGACCCACTCCCCGACACAGGAGTTTTGTTTTTCCCATTCCCTGTCTTACCCCATTTTTCTCCCCTCCTTCCTCTAGTCCCACAGACTACACACCCCCAACCCCTTTGTCTTTTTGTGCCATTTGATGTTGACAAGGGGGTGGTGCTGGAGACCCTCCCTGTGGGGCTTGCAGATCCTTAATCTCCTGGCCAGAAGCAGGTTCTCCCTGTCCTATAAAAGGGCTGGGAGTGACAATAAAGGAGAATTGGTGGCTGAATGTGGAGGGCAGAGGATGTGGGAGCACTGATGATAACTGGGGGTCGGTCGTGGCTCCTCCGGCATCTCTCCCTCCAACACAAGTCAGGCAGCAAGCAGCAGCAGCACAGACGGTCGAGTGGAAGCACGGCTCCTCGATGTGATCTTCCCATCTTCCCAGAGCCCTGATTAGTGGTGGGAGAAGGTTCCAGAGTGAACCAAAATGTGCTGCAAACAATAAGTCTGGACATAAACCACACCCCTGACCTTTAGTTCTGTCGCCCAGCAGTCACACTGGAAAAGGAAGCCGGTGTGGGAATGCAGTTCCCCAACTGTTCTCCTGACCCATAAACCCTGCCAGAGACCCAGGCTGTGTGCTGAGTGGATTGCCTGCAGAGGTTTATTGTTCACTTGCGCCAGAGGTGCCAGACAGGGTGTGGGGAGGAGATTTAAAGGGCCAGAGCACCAAAAGAAATAGAAGGAGGCATACTGAGCCTCAGAGAGGGCAGGCAACCCTAGAAGGATAAACCTGCAGGGCCAAATGCCCAGAAGAGGAGGGGAATTTATAGGGCAGTAGACCAAGTGCCCTATAAACACAGAAGGGGCTCCAGTTGTGGCCAGAGATCACAAAGTCATTTTTGTTGTTGTTTGTTTGTGTCATCTGGGTTTTGGCATTATTGTTCAGAGTGTCCTTGGGGAATGGACAGTTCAAGCTCAATAGCAGCTCATTTCAAGCTAAAAGGACAGGGGCATTATGACTCGGAAGCCCCGAGAGTTGAGTCCAAGAGGAAGAAGAGGTGGGGTTAAGGCCCCATTGCCTCCTTTAGTGCCATTCTGTGCCCGACTGCAGGGAGGTGGAGGCCCTTGGCTGACTGTCAGAAAGGAGGAGCTAGCTGTGAGGGTCCAGCATCCAGGCCCTCAAGCACAGGAAATAGTGGACGAGGGCCCTACCTAAGGTTCAGGGGTGGCTATTACCATTAATAAAGTAGGGGTAGATCTGCAAAGATAGCCAGGATAGAGGAAGACCCTTAAGGGCACAGCAACCTTTGGAATAAGGGGGGATGGGTCTATGGCCTAATTGGACCAGAAAGTTATGTGCAAGTGTTATAGGCCCCACCCAAACTGAACTGTGCTGTTGCCTGCCAGGCACCCCCTAAAGACTGTACCCTTTGCAAGAACTTGAACTGTCTGCTTACAAAACTGAACTGTTTGCTTCTAATTGTAACTGTGTCATCAGATCCCATCCTGGTGTACCTGACATCCAGCTTCACCTTTCTTGCCCGGACCAGCTTCACCAGAATCTGATGCTGACTCAGGGAGTTCCTCAGCCCATCCACCACCTGCAGCAGAACCGCCTTCTGTGACACCAGCTAGTCCAAAGTTCTGCCACAAGTGTTCCTGCATCAGCCCTGTGACAGTAAGTGGTAGAGAGCCACTAGTGAGGTATCCAGTAGTGAGTTAGCTTAGAGCCACCCAGCTCATGTGTAAGGGATCATAATTAATGTCATGCATGCGCTTTTCTTATTTTGTCAGCCATCTGTGTGCGACACGTGCCGTCGCTTCCACAGAGGTAGCCCAAAGATTATACCACCAGCAGTCTTCCTGATAAGAGGTCATCTGAGTGCCGGGACCTGTCGGTGATCATTGTTGCGGTTCATCCAGAAACCTCATCTGCTGACCAGGAGTCTTGAGCTTTTTGCCGATTCACAGAGGATCGCCGAGTTCTTCATCTTTCAGCTAACAGTGTTCCTCTTTGTGTTTTCTTCTTGGAATGCCCTGTTATGGCTAGTTTATAACAAGCGCTTGTGGGTGAATGCTCACCGCCAATCAGCCGACTATTGCAGGAAGCCCAAGCTTGGTTCTTCAGTTGTTTTATCATCTCGGCTGATTGCACGCAGGACTTGGACTAAAATGGGTTAATCCCCCTGTTCTGGGTTTGTCCAATTGTTGGTCCTATTCATATTGTTTCTTTGGTTATTTTGTTACCCTCAGGTGTTTTGGCAAACTGTTATCCTGTTTTTATTATTCCTGATAAATAAACCTCTTGCATCTTGGTCACTGTGTAAGCTCCCTACCTCTCCTTCCAGATTCATCTGGCCTGTCCTAAGATTGTTAGGTAACCTTTCAGCCTGCTACACTGTGCTCTCCTAAACTCTCCTGCAGGGTCAAATTACCTTATGCTGTCTGCTGCAAAATATATCTTAGAAGAGGGCTGCTAACATTTAGAAAAAACATACAAATGTTTTGTTATTCTTATATTAAAACTGCCCTTTCATTTTGAACTGTGCTAAGTTTTGCTTTAGGTTAATATGCACAGAAAGCTTTAATAAGACTTCAGCACTTAATTTATAACCAGTCAACCAGCATGTTGAACATTATACAAAACAGAAACAGCTTGGGAAAGGGGTTTCAATTTATCCCAAGAGGTGTCCACTATGACAGGTGTCACCCTGTCACAGGCCCTATAGGTCCAGAGCACAGCATTCTTGTGTCGCCTAAGACTAAGTGAGCACCATCCTATACCTTGTAGAGAGTACAGTGTTGTGTTGGTAGGGGGCACCAGTAATGAACCTAAGCACCCAGTGGTACAGGGTGTCAAGTATGATGAGGGCCATGCTCAAGCTGTGCCCATACAAGAAGTCTGCATAGTCAAGGAGGGGTAGGATCATTTGTACCAACCTAAATTCCATAGAGGGTAGGGCGGACAAGTGGAACACCCTGCCAGAGGAAGTGGTGGGGGCTGAAACAATCACGGGATTTAAGAATGCATGGGATAGACATAAAGGAATTCTGGAGGTCAGGGGTAAGGGGCAACAGACTTCTTGGAAAACATAAGCTGAACTTACAGACTTAAATGGGCAGACTGGGTGGGCCATAGGCCCTTATCTGCCGACACTGTCTATGTATCTATGTATGTATCTATCTATGTATGTAACCTTTTTTTTCTCCCTCGTGTGATAGCAGGTGCCTGATTCTAAAGAAGATCACAAGCCTCTGTTTAAGCTTTTTCGAGATTTCTTCAATATGGACTTTGAATGAGAGTTTAAAGTCTATCCACACCCCCCAGGTATTTAAAGGATTCCATGTAGTCCAACGGTTCACCAAGCAAGGTGAGGATTTGTGGTGTGTACCTCTGGTAGGGATCGGAGGAGTTCACTGATGGGGTGAAGATCATGGCCTTTGTTTTCTTAGCATTTAACAGAATGTTAGAGTACAGTAGATTAGTCTGAAGGTGGTTAAATTCTGTTTGGAGGTCATTACACGCTTGTTCCAAGGTAGGTCTGGCTACATACAATACAGTGTCATCAGCAAAGAGGTGGATATTTGCTGATCTGACTCAAGCATTTAGGTCATTTATGTAGATGGCAAACAAGAGTGGGCCAAGGATGGACCCTTGGTGTACCCTCTTGGTAGAGTTTTGAGGGGTGAGATCTCCCCACCTTGACCTGTTTGTGACAATCGGTGAGGTACAGTAGTTGGAAACCACCAAGGAAAGATTATGAATGCCAATATTCCTTAAGATGGCCAAAAGTAAGGCATGGTCCACTGTTTGAAGGCTTTTATAAAGTCAGGAAACAGTGCTATACATAACTTCTGATATCCAGGGCATTCAGCCAATCATTCATGACCTTAGCAAGTGCTGTGATGGTGCTGTGGTGAGGGCCAGAAGCCAGATTGAGCTGGGTTTAATAGGTTGGAGTCCTCAATTCACTGTCTAAGCTGGTAATTAACCACCTTTTGAGAAGCTTAGAGAGGGTAGGGAGTATGGAGATTGGGCAGTAATTGTTTAGGTCACTAGTGCTACCTGATTTAAAAAGTTATGTGACATGGGCAGTTTTCCATATGGTGAGGAGCGAGCCCTTGGCAAGGGACATATTAAAAAGATGGGTAATTGGGGGCAACAGGATGTAGAAGCCAAGTTTAAGGAAGTATGGCTCAATCAGATCTGCACCTGCACTTTTCCTGCTATCCAATTGGAACAGGATGGCCTCAACTTCCTTCACTATGACAGGAGAGAAGCAGAATGCATCACCTGGGGTGGGTGAGGCAGGGACCGAGCAAGTAAAGTTTGAGGTACATAATTGTGCATGGAGGTTGTTGGCAGGAGAAGCGTCGAAGGCTAGATCCACTGTAGCAAAGTGGTTGTTAAAAGGTTCGAGGATTTCTTGCTTGTCAGTAGTGGCAGAGTTGCCAGTCGAAATGTTAGATGGGAATAGGCTAGAATAGCTGTACCCTTGAATATCCTTTAACGTTTCCAGAATTTAGTTGTGCTATTAGTGGAAGATTTAAGTTCAGAGTGGTAGTAACTAGATTTTGCTTCTCTAGTCAATGTGGTGCAACGGTTTCTAGCAGCTCTGAAGGCTGGCCAGTTGGCAGGCTGTTTGGACCTGCGTCTATAGAGTTGGAGGAAGTTATTAAATGTTTGAAGACAGGGAACAGTCCTGGCCCTGATGGGTACACAGGGGAGTTTTATAAGTCTTTTCTTGATTTGGTGGCACCATCTCTGATGAATGTGTGCTGAGAAGTGATGGAAGGTAAACACATCCCCGCAACCTGGAAATTTGCCACTATTTACATTATTCCAAAACTGGAAAGGATACTAAACATAGTTCCTCCTATTGACCTATATCAGTTTTAGATATACAGTAGACTATAAATTGCTTACAGCACTTGTAGCTAAGCATTTAGAAACTGTAATCCCTCCATTATTGATGGAGACCAAACTGTTTTATAGCAGCCTGGCAAACACAAGACAATATTAAAACATACCCTTCATATTCTTCACTGTGCCACCCAGTCGAAAACACCTTTCTTTTACTTAGCTTAGATGCAGAAGGCTTTTAACCAGGTGGCATGTTTTTTTTTAGCTGACACCCTGGGGAGGATGGGCTTTTCTCAAAAATTTGGGAGACTACTTAAGCATTTATATGATGCCTTGATGGCTTATGTAAAAGTGAATGGCCGCATTTCTGAGCCAGTTACCCTTTTTTGGGGGCACTCGTCAGGGGTGCTCACTATCCCCCCTCTTTTTTGCCATTTATTTGGAACCCCTCACACAGACCATAAGACAAAATGAGGCAATAACTAGTATTATTTGGGGGGAGGTAGATATCAAAAGTTGGCAGTTTATACAGATGATTTACTGGTTTACCTTACCTCCCTGACTAGACTCTGCCTCATTTATGGCATACTCTTACATCCTTTGGCCAGTTGGCAGGGGTATAAGTTAGACAGAAGTCCATTGGATACATAATTCCCGTCCCCTATATCGGAAAATGTATCCCTTTCGAAGAGATCTGTTATCTCATAAGTATCTAGGTGTCCAGTTCATGAGTGACCCAACCCAACATGGAAAATGGAAAATATTTCCTCCCTTCCTTTAATACAACATATAGATGCAGCCTGTATGAATTTACTTCCCAGGTTTTTATATGTTGCCCAGACCCTCCCAATCACCCCCCAGCTAGCTTCTTTCAAGAACTTGACAAAAACATTTCCAAGTATATCTGGGAGATGCAATGACCACGCATTTGGTTTTCTTTGCTGCAACTCCCTAAACATCTGAGAGGCCTGGTATTACCAGACCTGGCCCACTACCACTGGGTGGCTCAGCTCCTCACTATATTCCTTTGGCTTAACATCCACTATCAAGCCCATTGGGAAACCCTGGAAATGCAGGAAGAGGACCTGCACCAACTAAACCCAATCCTGCTCTCCCTATAGCCAAAGTAACCAGTAATCGGTATACCAGTAACACTCTCCGACGTTGGCACCTTTTACTAGAAGTACTGTACCTACTTTACGGCCCTTCAGATACTGATTATATTTACTTCCTTGCTTATCGCTGTTTCCTGCTGTTCTGCTAGATCATGGCTTTAAGCATTGGGAAAGACTTGGTTTACACTTGATAATACATTTATTAAAGATAATCAGGTCATCCCATACTTAAATAGGTAGAGGTATTCATTACGCTCTCAGGATAGGTTTTGGCACATTCAGGTGACAGATTTTATAAGAAAATTGTTACCCCAAACTTCAACACAGCACCTGTCCCTTCCATAGTAACTGTATTACAAACAGTCTTAGAGGGCACTGCTCTTCTTTCCCACATGATTTTCTATATTTATGAAGTCCTGCTTCAGTTACGGACAGGCTCGGCTGACACTCTCAAACAGGCCTGGAAGGCAAATGTGCACGATTCTATTGCCGCATAGGACTGTAAAAGACATCTCAAATTCCTTCACTCTTACAGCGTCGCACAGATGGAAGACATTCTTCTGGAAGGTGATAGGAACTTTAGAGCACCAGCTATACAATGCAAATATGTTCCACAAAGAGGTGTAGCCTACTAGAGAGGCAGCAGTCATACGCGTCCACACATAGGCATATCTTTTGGGGTTGCTCGTTATTGTAACCTTTTTTACTGCTCTGAGTGGAGCCATATCAGATATATTTGGAACTTCAGTTCAGTTAACAGTAGGATTTTTTCTTTTTTCACAATATGATGGACCTTTGAGGTCACCCCCCAACCACCACCACCAGAAAATTAGTAAATATTTGCCTTATCGTGGCAAAAAAAGTAATTACGAAAAACTGGCTCACAACTCCAATCCCTATGATTCCTTCATGACAGGATCTTTATTTATTTATTTATTTAAGAGATTTACCAGGAAGTCATGCTGAGCAGAGTACCGCTTCGATTCCAGATGCACCCTGGGGTTTTGGGGTTACAGTGGAAACATGATACAATCTGAACAAAACATACAGTGGAACATGATACAGTCAGAAACAACATACATAGGTATAATAGTACAGCAGCGGTAGCATACATAATGTGCATGAAAACAATTGAGGGTAGGCAGATTATAGTACAGTATACAGTTTTACAAGGAAGCAGGTCAAACAGTGGAGAGACCAGACTTGATTCTAACACTGGGTTGGTACGGGGTGAGGGGGGGTGTGGGGGTTACAGGAGCAGGTGGTGGAGAAGTGCGCTTTGAGAAGGGCATTTAGTTGGGGAGTACTTCTGTGGAGCGTCTAACATCAGCACCCAGGGAATTCCATAATTTGGGCAACTGAAGCTGAAAGCAGCCTGGCTGGACCGGGTGGATCTATGTGGGATAATACAGAGCCTGGCGCCGATGTTCTGGACGCGTGGGATGGTGTGGGTAGGGCAGTTAGGGAGGATGACAGGTAGGAAGGAGTGACTGTGGCCAGAACTTGGCCGCAGTTCTAGCGCAGTGAAGCGATCTTCTGTTGTGTAGAGTGGTGAGGTTCAAGGATTGGTAGAGGACACAGTGATGGGTGTTGGGAGGACGGTCCAGTAAGAATCGGCAGAAGGAGTTAAATAGGGGGTCTAGCCTTGCTAGGGAGGTTGGAGGGGCTGCACAGTAGACAATATCACCATAGTCAATAATAGGAAGGATCATTTTTTGGACTATTTCTTGCCTGGTTGGCAGGGGTATGCAATTTTTATTCCGGTAGAGGGCTCCCAACATGGGGTTCAGTTTTTTGTGTATAGCATCAATGTGTGCAGAGAAGTCAAGGTGTTGATCTAACCAGACACCTACATAACGATAGGAGGTGCAGGCCTCCAATGGGGAGCTGTCTAGAGTATAGAACGAGGTGGTCAGTAAGTCGTGGTGAGTTTGGGCCGGGAGCCAAAGATGAGGGAGACTTTTTTTTAATTTAGGACTAGTTGGTTTAAGATGAGCCAATGTTGGACTGAGTCAAGTCCTTCTGTAGGCAGGCTGTCACAGCACTGGAGGATGGGCTGATGCGAACAACACCGTATCGTCCAGTATACATGTGGGGATGGGTCAGATTTGGGCAGGCTGCAGGCAGGTCATTGAGAAATATAGAGAACAATAGTGGGCCAAGAACCGACCCCTGGGGACTCCACTGGTGACTGGGAGTAGGGTGGATGTAGCCGAGCCAACGCGACAGATTGGGACCTGTTAGACAGGTATGAGTGGAACAGCTATTGCAGTTGCTGACAGCTCCGGATAGAGCAAATTTTGCCAGCAACAAGGGGTGGGAGATGGTGTCAAAAGCTTTCTCCAGATCAATAAATATAGCAGCTGTTAATTCCCCTTTGTCTATACCCATGAGGATGGCGTTTGTGAGCCGGAGGAGGGAGGTGGTGGTGGAGTGATTCTTCCTGAAGCCGGCCTGGTAAGGGGTGAAGAAAGCTATAGTCTCAAGATAATGGTGGAGTTGGGAGAGGACAAGACGTTCTTGAAGTTTGGCCAGAATGGGGAGCAGGGATATAGGGCAGTAGTTGGAAGGTGAGGAGAGGTCCCCTCCTTTAGGAAGGGGAATGACTGTGGCTTGTTTCCATTTATTGGAGACTGTTCCGAGTTTAAATGACAGGTTGAAAAGCAGGGTAAGTGGGTGAGCTATGGCAGGTGCTGAGAGCAGAAGCATTTTGGAGTCAAGGCCAGATGACAGGGATATATAAAATAGAAAAACTTACAGCACAACTGAACCGCATCCTGAAAAGTTTGAAATCCTGTGGAGGAGAAGGGTGCTTATGCAGCACAGACAAGACTTTCTTCACTGACAGGAGCCAAAACCGGACTGTTAGGTGGTTGGGGTACATGCTCTGTGGGCACTTAAACCTGACTGCATTGTGGGGTGATTGTGTGAAACATTTACTGGAGCAGATACCTAGTTCTCTTATCAATTTTTTAGACGTGTATTTAGGGTTGGAAAAGATCTTTAGTCCGTTAACCAATGGGAGACTCAGCTTAGGGTTTACCCATGTATGGCCCTTTACTCACTAGGCTATGATTTGTGTCAGTCAATTGCTGGACTCCTGCTTCCCTAATATAAGCAGACACCACATATGATTACCTTTTTAAGTACCATCTATGGACTTTAGACTAGCTTTTTCTTGTATCCTGTTGACAGCAGCCACAGATACTAGTCACAAGTGGGGTACCTTAGGATCAGTCTTGGGGCCAGTCCTCAATATCATCAGTGACATTGCAGATGGACTGAGGGTAAGGTTTGTCTGTTTGCAGATGACCCAAGATCTGCAACAGAGTAAATGATCCAGATGGGTAGAATGAGAAGAGATCTGGATAAACTGGAAAATGGTCAAGAGGGCAACTGGGTTTATTGCAAAGAAGTGCAAGATCATGCACATAGGGAAGAGAATCCCTGAAGCCATCTATAGGCTGGGAGAGGAGTTGCTGGCAGTCACAAGGGAAGAAAGAGACTTCGGCATCATCATCACCGATGATCTGAAATCATCCAAGCAGACCACTAAAACAGTAGGTAAGGCTAGGAGGATATTGGGGTGAATTAGTAGGGGTATCATAAGTCAGAAGAGGGAGGTAATAATCCCTCTTTACAAGACATTGGTTAGGCCCCATCTGGAGTACTGCATGCAGTACTGGAGGCCACACCTTCACAAGGACATTAACCAAACTGAGGCAGTCCAGAGAAGGGCAACCAAAATGGTGCAGGGACTGCAACAGAAAACATATGAGGATAGATTAATGGAGCTCAATATGTATACCCTTGAGCAAAGGAGGGAGAGAGGTGATATGATCGAAACATTCAAACACCTTAAGAGCATTAATAAGGTGAAAGAGTCTAACATGTTTCAATATAAGAAAAGCAGCAGGACAAGAGGACACAGCATGAGATTAGATGGAGGCCGATTAAGGGGTAATGTGAGGAAATAATTTTTCACAGAAAGGGTGGTGGATGCATGGAATGGCCTACCTCAGGAAGTGGTGGATATGAATACAGTGCAGGGCTTCAAACAGGCCTGGGATAGACATAAGGGAGAAATAAAGATGAGTATGAATATATAGGCCATTGACAGAGCAAATGCCAATGGCACATTTATAAGGTAGAAAAAGAAATGGGCAGACTGGATGGGCCTTGCGGTCCTTATCTGACGTCAACTTGTATGTTTCTATTTTATTATTTCCTTGTTATTACTGTTGTATTTTACATGAAAATCTGTTTTAAATAGTTAAAATAAATTCCTATCACCAACTGCTTTCACCATACTTGCATTGTCATCCATGACAAAACAACATGTAAATTGTTAACAACTGTTCATGACTGGAGCATGTTTGTTTGTTTCTTTGTTTATTTCTGTATATATGGATTGATTGATTGATTTGATGATTGATTGCTTTTGATTGTGATAACTGGTAGGCTGAATGAGACTGAAAGTCTCTTTGTAGGAGGACTCAGGAATTATTTACATTTAGTGGTCATTTTAAATACAAGAAACAGTTATTGATAATAAAATATAGACAACAAATGTAAAACAACAGAGTATAAGCAGTATTAGCAAAAAAATAGTTACAAAATTAAAGCAAGTTGACATGCTTATAATACACACAGACATTGGCAGCTGCAAGTTTTAAAGGAGTTCAATAGCAAGGTAACAGCAACAAACAAGTAATCTTAGCAAGACATAGGTTTGACCAGTGACTTGAGAGAGGTCATGGGGGGGGGGTCTCAGCAGGAACAAGTATACTGGCTGCATACAAGTATGTCCCTAAGGGAGGATCTGAAGGACATGTTATTGCTGCATGCCTGGACATTAGCTGGGAGCCTGTTCCACAGCCTAGGAGCCACAGAGACAAAGGACCTTTTGCCAGTCTCTTTTCCAGTTCTTGGGGCAGTAAGGAGCAACTAGGAGGATCAGAGAACCTCCTTGTCAGCTAAGGCAGTTCTTAGCTGACAAGACTCACTCACTAGCCTGAATAGTAAATTCTCAGAGAAAATGTATTTTTAATTTCTTCTTGGGCACAAAGCCACAAACTTAGAAAAATGTCTTGAGCGCACAGCATGCGTGCATGCGCACACACACACACACACACACACACACACACACACACACACACGGTACATAATGGCAGCTAACTCAAGTGGTGGGAGTCAACCAACTTGTCCCACCTTGCCAGGCAGCCAACAGCTACAGTGTACTCACAGTTGCACAAGTGGCTGTGGAGGGACCTGAGCCCAGATTCCTCACAGGAAGATGCCTGATGTTAAATCTGAATTATATTATTATGAAACATAGTCACTCAAGTCACAGCAGCAATGCTGAGCTAAGTGTCACACAGTCAAGGCCACTGATTTACTGTAATGCCAAATTCCATTAAATTCTTTACAGTGTATGGTGGAATACTGTTCTAACTGGAAATTCCACTATACTGAAATGCTGTTCAGTCACCTGCTTAACAATGAATGGAATGCTGTACTAACCGTACGTGCAGAACAGCATTCCATTCATTTACAGTGAAAAGTTCACGCCCTGTGTGAAAGCCACCACAAAAAAAAAGATGCACATTGACAGCAGTGTAATCTGCTTCAAACATGGAAGCTGTGCGTGGCATTTTTTTAAAAACACTCACCACTCAGAAGCAGTTTGTTCTCTGTGATGAGAACCAGCATAAAAAAATGTTTCTGCCTCCAGTTCGTGGATAAGCTCACTAAGCGAGACATCTGCCCGCCATGTTTTTTTTTCTTTGAAAACCCCACCCACACTACAGCACAACCAATTGGAGTGTGCACTGCTAACATAGGGATGCCCAGTCCCTAGCAAACAAACAATTTGGCAAGAACAAGCTATAGCTCCTGAAATACAAAATGGGAGACTACAGTTTATTTTTCACTGAAAACATTTAGTTAGAAAACCTAAACTAGGATAAGGGGCACCATACACTGTACAAAATACAGGATGGGCAACCCAATGCAGAACCAGTGTGTTCTGCCACCTTGGGGTTTGATTCCTTGGACCACTTATGCTTCGCTCTCGAGGTCACAGGGAATCAAACCTCTCTGTGACAGAACACACTGGTTCTGCATAGTTGCCCATCCAGTATTCTCTATATAATTAATGGTCAGCAATTTTTCTCAATGTACTCACCAGGCTGATATTTTCCATAACAACCGGCTGGTTGTTATGACATTCACGAGCCATGCCAATCAAACTATGCTGCTGCCTCATTGGCCACAACATTCCGCGGTGTGGGCGGGCCAAACAGTCTCACAAACATGGCGGCTCCATCTCAGCTATGGAGCTGCCACCACAATGACCTCACACTCGAATCTTTTGTATTTATTTTATTATTTTACACTACCTGGTTGATTCTGCCATTTGTTTTTCCATTTCAAACTATCTGGGTGATCCGCCCTTCGTCCGCTTCAGAACGGCAACGCGCACACACAGCTCCAGCCCGATCAGGATAGCTCTCTTCAAATATAAGTGGAAAAAATAAAAAAATAAAAGACAAAAGTTTTAAATAAATAATGAGAGGTACAGTGTGTGTGTGTGTGTGTGTGTGTGGCAGCGCGCGCGCATTGAGGTTACAGAAACTGGGCTGGAGAAAAATTGCTGGCCCATTATTATAGGGTTGCAATAGGGAGGGAAAGGAGGAGATTTAATGCACTTCATTGTGGGATGCTTTGATAAACCCCTCAGGCTTCGTCGCTTCAGGTTTATGTAGCATCCCACAACCTGGTGTGCATTAAATTCTCATATCACACCCTTCCCATCCATTATTCTCTATGTTTTCACCAGTGTGCAGGCATTCCAAATTCCAGAAATTTACTGGGTTTTCTGGTAATTAAACAAAACGAGTGCCCTTGACTATATAGTCAGCTCTTCTAGTAAATTCTAGAAAATTTTTTTTTTTATTTCTACTTAGGCACAAACCCACAAACAACAATAGAAACACAGTACACTGCACACAAACACATGGCAAAACAGCTGCCACCCAGAAGCAGTGGTGGGAGCCAGCTGACTCTAGCCCCCCCCAAATAAATGTATTTACCACAGTTGTGCACTTCACTGCACTTCAGTTAGACTACTACAAATCCTTAGTTTGCGTTATTTGTTTCAGACAAGTCTGTCCAACTAAGTTACAAAATAACCCCCATACAAAACATTCCTTGCTCCCTTAAAGGTGACCTGCAAAGTAAATACTGCAGCCCGCTCCCATCCCACATACCTTCCTAAACTGCAGCGGGAGTCTGAGGCTGCTATCAGTAACAGTTTGGGAATAATCTGCACATTTTAAAAGACTGCTGAAACTTTTTGGTGAATACCAAAGTGCCACCCTGATCAGGTCCCGATCAAGTGGGCCCAAGTTTACATGGGTATCCCACCCATTTAGTGATGTTAGAACAGCACTGCTGCCAATGGAGCAGCAGTGATGGGGCTATTATTCTTATTTTATTGCTTTAGGGGTCCTGATGCCTAAATTAATACAGCAACACCAGAATGGTTACCTTTAAGCTGTTTAAAACACTACAGCTTTAAATCTGGTTTAGTTTTAGTATTTAGTATATCACACACACAAACATATAGGTTGTGTGTGTGTCTGTTGTTGAGGCCCTGTCTGTCCCTTTCAACAAACAGCCCTTTAGTTTCTCTTTCTTCTCACTCTTGCAAAAATTCTAATTTTCACACTAGTGTAAAAAATTAACCTTCTCTAGTTTGGGATTTAGAACACAAACAAAAACTATGAAGATTTCTGCTTTTTGTCTAATTTTAACAAGTAGATAGAAGGAGATTGTTCTTTCTCAGCAGCGCAAATGTCTGTCTCTCTTGCCTGTAGTTTCTTTGAGTGCTGGATCACATGACCTGCCTTCGGTGAGCTTCCAAAGTGGCCTCTGATTGGACAGGAAGTCTCAGGTGATCTTGAACTCCTGCTGAATAACTCCAAATTCTTCCTGAGTAATGAATAACCTATTATTCATGGTATTTGGGAAATACTACTTGTTACTTGCACAGCCTACCAGTAGCTTCTAAAACAGGCTTACATTTACGACCGTGACAACCTATAATTTCTCTGAATTCTAATCCAGTTTGTGATAGGAGCTGTACAGCTGTGGATTGGACAGAAACATTGGTGTACTTGCAAGAAATGCCTCTTTCCTAACTTTGGGCATCAGGTTGGAGAGGAAGTTTAACCCCATTGGCCCTTCCCTGTACCATGTGGGAGAGTGCCCAAATAGTACTGAATGCCCAAATAGTACACGAGGAAATCAGATGGGATGGCAGTATCATGCAGAGGCACTCCACTCTGCAGGCAGTTTGGATAGCAGTTCTGGAAGGTACAAATGGGGGACTGTGGAATTCCAGACAGCTCATACATTACTCCCCTTGTTTCTGCTTTATTTATTTCATGCACATCTGAATCGTTATTTGTGTGTTCAGTGAATGCAAGCATCACATATTTTCTGCCACTGTCATGCTTTAGGACAAATAAATCAGGTATCAGATCATAAAGGAGTCCCTCCTGCACTATGCAAAGCTGAGTTGTATATCAACCCAACTTGCCACACAGGGCCAGGCACAGTGTCTGTACACAGTGCTAGAGAGGAGCAGGGCTTTGCAGGTCAACCACCATCAGAGTGGAGTGGTGAGGTGTGATCTTTGTGCTGTTTGCAAAATGTCTTTACTACACACAAAAATATGTTATGAAAGCTGCGCCTGTGATCAGGTTTATATTGCAAGCTATGGTGGGAGAATATAAATATCTTTAAATATCTGCTTATAACATTGTGCAACTCGTTATGCTGTACTGCGAGTTGGTGCTGTTGAGGACTTCTGCACAAAACTCATGAAGGACACTATTCAATTACTCAATTGGGATGTTTTTAAGTTTGAGTTGTATGTTATTTTTTGTAGCCCAATCATTTAAAACTCTTATTGCTCAGCTTTGTATATTTTGAGTGTTCCATTCCTGCTTATCTATTTCAATTGGATCAAGCTGTTAAGCTCTCCAGTGATAGGTGTAACACCTAGAGTGTCCTTTTTTTCTTTTTATTTTTTGCAGCTTCAACACTTGTACCACTTTCTATACCAGTGTAGCCCCCTTCCCAAATGTCTAGGGCCAGCTGTTCCGGGGAAGACGACCCACCAACACACAAATCTCCACCCAAACTTCTCATTCAGCTTAAGGATGGAAAAATATTTCTTACCTTGAGATGTCTTCTACCTGTATTCTTGAAAAGAACCCAGGCCTGGATCTGAGTCCCAGCTGGTGTCTGGAAGGCAGGAACAATCCATTGTTGGTTCTTTAACCTCTCCTCCCCACCGGTCCCGGGAACAGGAGGACGCAGGAACACCTTAGCTTCAAACCTCTTTAGAGACTAAAAGAAAACCCTTAAACTTAAAGGACTGATTAGTTCATTATTATCCTTCAACATAAAATTAATCACACCGGAGAACTCTTGATTTCTCTCCAGAACAGATCAGGCTTTATTCACCTGAGCCCTTAAATGATTAGAAGGGCTCAGGGTCCAATAGCATAAGGGAAGTAATAAATTAAAGTCTGTAGCTAAGCTTTTATAAATGCCACTGAGAGATTTCACTAGAGCAGAAACTTTTAGGCAGAGCAAGATTTTTCTGCAAGTACAATCATTAGCAGCAGTTCTTTCACCAAGAAACAAGGATCTTTTGATACTTCTGGAATGTGAAGCTCCAAACAACTCTCCGACACTGGTAGGGCACCTTACTAGCATCACTCTTTATCTATGGGGCTCTTGTCAACCCACCTCAGCACTCCCCTTATTGTCCTTCCTACTAGCACTGTCCTGAATGAGGAGCAATAACCCTCCAAGCCACCCACAAGTATTTCATCCCTTACAGGTTGCTTTCCCTACAGCCTGCTAATATCTCAGTTGCAGTAGCCTTGCCTTGCAACCTGCCCTGAATCCTTGTGCCTGGTCCCATCCAGCCCCAGATTGCCTCCTCTCACTGCTAGCTTCCAGCACACATTTTAGCATTTCCAAATGGCTCCCCACATAAATTCATTACTCGTGCTGCCCAAGCTGAGAACAAGACAGGAACGAGCTTGAAAGGCTTTGGGACCGGACTGAACCATCCCAAAGACCCACCTGGGAACTTTAACTCTCCAGGCCTCGGGACCTACCCCTCCAAGTAGACCTCACTTTAGGTAAAGACTGAACCCACTTCCTCTCTGTACTCCTGGGCCACCCCAGACACGAGATATGGATCGGGACTGCTCACACCAGCCCCCAGTCCCTGCAGCGCCCTGCCACAGTCTGCAGCAACCCCAATGACCCAGGAAATCTGATCCTCAAACCAGGGTCTACTATGCCCAAGGATCCTACTCTAACATGCCCTCCTGCATCCATGGCTGCTTTAACTAACCAGCCCCCAGGCCTGGACCTAAAGACTGCAACTGCCTCCACTGATGTCCCAACAGATGCCCACCCAGGGACCCAGCACACTGCTGCTGAAGCTGCTGACCCTGCCTAAGAGGGATGGGTTCCCACCTTCTGACTGCTCTGCTACTGTTGCCCACCGGTCTCTCTCACTTCCAAGACCCAGAAGTTTTCCTGTTCCTTACTATATATACTCTCCCTACTTCTATCTTTGCTGCCCCAAGTGGATGCCAACAGAAATTACTCCTGTGGAGCACCTTTCCAAGAAACTAATCCTGGGGAGAGGAAGGAGGACCCTAAGGTAGACGATAAACCCCTCTCAGATGAGAGGAGGCTTACACCAGTATCATTCTCAAACAGGAGTTCTTGGAGTTTTGGGTTCCCAAAGATGTTGAAGGTAATTGGAATGTTATCTGACATTTTGGTTTTCTGTGAGGTTGGCTACACAGAAAAAAAATGTTGTTTTTTCACTGGTGTCATAAGCAATAGCACTAACAATGCACTGAGAGGCCATCACAAAAAGGGTAAACATCCTATGGGGCTGGCAGTATAGCCTAGAGGTTAGAGTAATGAGCTGTGAATTGGCTTGGAACATCCAGAAGACCTCTGTTTGATTCCCACAACCCCCACTTGCCAACTGAATGACTCTGAGCAAGTCACTTGACCTCCCCAGCGTGCTCCCGGGTCATCCCTAAAACAGGTATGTGTGCCTAGTGAGCCTTACCCAGTTACTAAAAGAAAAAAAAAGCTTAAGCTTAATAAGCCTTGAATCCCAAAGAAGGAGGAGATATGTTACTACTGTAACCCCTAGATGGCGCTATCCCAGGGGCTACTACCCCTGCCTGATTTGCCACTAACAGGTTGAGGGGCTTGATCCAATGGCGGTGCCCCACCCAGAGGTCAGGGTTTGCAATAGTTAAACTAACTTGGTCACAGCCCTCTGGGACACTGCAACCCCCTTTCTTCCCACTAGTGGCCCACACAATATATCAGAATTACCTTCACAGTATACACTTACCCCAGGTCTGGTTCCGCACTGGGACCTCCTGTGAAATGAGATACAGTGCAACAATCACAGTACAGTACTTTAACATAGACAAATACCTCAGGCAGTATAACTTTGCTGAAACAAGCAGCTCTGATTTATTTAGGGGATATAACAAGGACAGGGGAAATCAGGTTAATTAGCTTATCACTCTAATAATCTACCTATGGCTCTGTGTGCACAGGCCTATCCCTATCAGTTACTGTCCCTGGGTACCCAAGCCCAGTGGCTAGTCCAAACCGTGGCAGCTGGTAGGGCCCTTTCACACAGAGAAAAGGAGAATTAAACAGTCAGCAGTACAGTAATTCCATTTGGATTTAATGTGGCAATTCAACAGGAGTGACCCTGAATTAGTACTCACGACCTCCAAATAAGATAGGGTCCTTCAATGTCAGCAGGGCTCACTTGAGGTACACAAACCTCTTCACACATCCATATAAAAGAAAACTTACCAGGCAGGCTGCATCTGTATCCCGATCGCAATTACTGCACAATACCCGGAGAACACACAGCAGATTCAGTTCCTGACAGACCGAGTGCAATTTTCAGCAATTCCTCCAGTCTTCTACAGGGTGAGCCTGGTTTCTACTCTTCAGAGATCCTTGATCCTTTTCACAGGACGGATCAGTCCTAACAAGCAGTTACACAAGCTGCAGACCGGAACTCTGGGCCTTACACACGTTTTTGACTAAAACTGCACACTGAAAAGCACAGGGCTCCTTCCTTCTTCACTGCCAAAGCTCAACTGAAACTCCAACCGACAAACCGGCACTTCTTTGAGTTCCTCCCAGTTCTTGACTGGATTGGCTGCCACTCACAATAGACTGCTGCTGTTGGTCCAAAAGGCACTGAAGTCTAAACTACATCTCCAGAGTCACTGCTCATACAATCCTCTTGTGGCTGGCTCAGACTATGAGTTCAAGTTCTGATTCGTACAAGGGACCATTTAGAGCTAGCTTACCCCACACTGATTGGTCCAGTTCAGCAGTTCAAAACTAGAATGGGAACTAGCAGACACAGTTCTGACTGCAAAGAAAGCAGGTTAGACAAACTGTAATTTCATTATTACTCTAAATAATTTCTGGCAAACAGTTACATCTTTCAGATAGGTTCCTTTGCACTCCTAGTGACTGCAAAAATGAAGTGAATTGCAGCAGCTTGAGTGGTACTCAATCAAAGAAACACACAGTCCCCCATACAAACTAATTATGTCTGCAAGCAGACAGCTCTTAAAGAGACAGTACCAGAGGTTCTAAAAACACTCACTGATAAATGGCTTAAATGCCAAACACCATTCAGGCTTGGAGCATTCAAGCAAGCTCCTGGAAGTCTTTTGGGAACCCCCATTTTCAGGGGGGTTACACTACCATATGACATCACTAGAGAAAAGACTCACTCACTGAAATATTGTACAGTATACAGCAAGATTTATTTTATATAAGGTATCAGTACTGCTTATCTGAGCCCAAGCCAGCATTCTGAGGACAAGACCGCTTCATCAGGGCTGGCAGATACCAGTAAGACTGAAGAAAATTGAAATTGTAGTTACAACATCTCATTTTTAACATTAATGGTTCCATTTTTGTTTTTTTACAAAATCTATATGAAAATCTAGGAAAGCACCCAAAATGGCCACCAGGTCTAATTGTACGTGTAAATTCCTAGTAGTAAGAAAGAGACCCGATGTTCTATTTATTTTAACAACTACTGTATTGATTGTTACACTTGAGATGCTCTGGGAATTACAGCAAAATGGTTATGTAACAGCTCATACCTGTCCCAAATGGAAAAAGACAGACCATGTTCTCACTCACCCTACTGCAGCTATATCCTGTTTTAATTCATATTCTTTTTAACAGACTCAAATAAAAACAACAGAATTGCTATCGCCATCTTTTACATACTATAATGCTAATACAGGTGCTATTCTATGATATTACATAGACACATTTTTCATTTTTACCCATGTTACTTTCACTACGCTTTTAAACTTTTAAGACAACAACTGGCTTAGCTACCTGTCTTTGGTAGCTTAGTTTATACTCCTTAACCGTGACTGCTAATCTAACATGCAATTTATCACAGACTACAAAAAAAAAATGAGCTGGCTAGCACTGTAATGCATTCATTATATCTATTTCAAAACAAAATCACCATGCATATTTATTTACGCCTTCATGCAAACCCGTGTTATTCATTTTACTGGATTTCTTGAAATGATAAAACGTGCTCTGTGCATTGTGTTTGTGAATTTTAACTGAAGCTCATATGTGATGCTGTTCACTAAGTACCAACCTTATGTCCATCACACTAGTACAGCTAAAGGAGCAATGCAACTTATATGATAACCTTGTTTTGCCTTGTTGGCAGGCCAGTGGATTCTTCTATCCCTATATGATATAGATCTGCAGATTATCAACAGCGTTTAAGAGCTGCAGCAGTGAAGAGGCTAACAAGACCAGTCAGTCTCACATCAGTGGTGGGAAAGTAATGGAAACCCTGCTAAAGGAAAGGCTGGCAGAGTACCTTGAATCCATGGATTCATGGGGGGTCATGCCAGATGAATCTGATTGGTTTCTTTGACTGGGTGACCAAAGAAATAAGTCAGAGGAGGGCAGCAGACATGGCCTGTCTGGGCTTTAGCAAGACCTTCAACACGGTGCTGCACAGGAAACTGATTAAGAAATTGAGCAGCCTAGGGTGGGATTCAAAGTGAACTGGGTTAGAAATTGGTTAGCAGATAAGCGTCAGAGGGCGGTGGTTAACGGCACTCGGTCTAGTAATGAGCTAGTAACCAGCCAAGTGCAGCAGGGCTCAGTACTGGGACCAGTCTTCTTCAGTGTCTTCATAAGTGACACTGCAGGAGAACTGGAAGGGATGTTATATCATGTTGCAGATTATATCAAAATCTGTAATCGGGTGGACTGGAGAGAATGTGCAGAGATCGTAAGAGTGATCAGGATCATGGCAAGATCATGACAGTTGGGGGTTCCTATGCCTTAGATGCAAAATCATACATCTGAGGCATAGGAACCCAAGAGCTGAGTATAGGATCGGTGAGGTACTGACAGTCACTGAGCAGAACAGGGCAGGAAAGGGACCTTGGGGTTATCATACCTGACTACCTCAAAGTGGCAGGGACAGTCGTAGTGGAATGTTAGTAAATAGGCAGGGAGGAGGGTAGGTTGCCAGATACCAGTTTGGGTCTGCAGAGTAGGACTAGGGAGGGAACATCTCAGCAGACTGGAGGGAGCGTCTCCACAGACTGGGTGGACCAAGCTGTCCTTTTCTGCTGACAAATTCTATGTTTCTATGTCTGTAAACAGGAACAGTCAACTACAAACATTCAGGTACAAGCCAGGGAGGCTGTGTGGGTATACAAAAGAGATACTCAGCATGAGCTCCTTATGCTTTAGCAAAGGGCCCTGAATGTGCCTCTCCAGCAAGTGAGATGAAGTACCACTTGACCTGTGACTGACTGGGTGAGGTATCTGGGGTAATTGCCATCCATCTGTGACCCCATGCCACACATGGTAGTAATGAACATCATAGCCCCTATCCTGCTTATAGTGCCACAGTCGTTGCTCCAGGCCAAAAGCAGTAGCTGTGATAGTAGAAGACTCAGGGTCCCCTCCTGCACCAGTCCTGTCAGATTTCACGCAGTGCCAGAAGTCAACCACCCACCCTAGTTTTGCCCTGGTGTGGTAGATCCATGTGCCATATGAGAGCCTGTTATCCTGGACACCATTATAACATAGTTAGGTCTATAGTGAGGCAGAAGAGACACATTGGAGCCAATGGTTGGTGTGCAGAGGCCTAATGCTCCAGGGTCTGTAGGGTCACAGCAGGACTCTTCAGCTGCTGGCTTTGTGGGACCAAGGTCTAGGCCTGTTGTCCCTTCTGAGATGGCCTCAGAAGTGACTGTGGGTCACTGGCTCAAAGAGCATGTCTGACTCATGGGGCCAGAGTTTTCAAAAGATCAGGACTGGCGCAAGGGGCTTGCATCAAGGAGAAATTGTACAAAGGTCTCCTTGCACAGCCCTGCACCAGTCCCAACTGTGTAAGGCACCATGCACCACTGGGGGACCACCTGTGCCAACTGGGCTTGCACTGTCCTTGAGATGGCCACACTGTTATGCCATGGTGGAAGTGGGCTTGTCCTGGGCAGTGTTGCAGTATCCCCTACAGTAGGATGTTGCAAGCCCACCCCAATGGGTGCACAGACCCTGCTGTTAGACCAGCCTGGAGCTGATCTAACCTGCCGTGTGCCACTCCTGGAGCTGTCGTTGGGTGGGGGTGACCCTGTGTCCACACTGGGGAAGGCACCCACACAGCTCTGACACCTTCCAGACCATTGCTGGGGTAACTGGTGGTCCATGACAAGTATGAGCCCACAACCCTCCCCATGGTGGCGGTGGTGCATCTGCCCTCCACACGGACCTGACGGCAGTTGTGCTCTTGCCCCATCAGGGACAGTTACCACCCCATTCCCAACCCAACCCAACTCAACCCACCCCTGCAAGCCAGGCCATGCCTCAAGATGGCCAACCAGTAACCAGGGGGACTGTCTGGCAGGTCACCATCACGCATACTGCTGCCGCAAGCCTGCCCTGTGGCATTCCCCACCCATTAGCCATTTCTTCAGCACAGCTGTCAGCTTGTGGCAAACATGGGGACTTTGGTGCCTGGTCCCTTCTTTTTCCAATACCCAGGAGAGGGTCCATGGTGCACCCAAGTTTGCCACTGGCAGTGGTTCGCCACACAATGCACCAACCTAAGGGGCCCTTTTAAAATCAAGCCCATGGTATGAAGTGGGTCTTTCCCTGTCCGCTAAGTCTCCCAAGTAGTAGATCAGGTTGCTCCTCACACTGAATGATCTGAGCAATGATGCAGGTCGCAGATGCCTCTCAGTTGGTTGCAGGCTGTTTCTGCTGCAGCAGTCATCTGAACCTCTTGCTGCTCTCTTGGTTTTGTCTGGGTGTCCAGACCTGTCATAGAACCAAGGACCACACATCAAACACACACATCTAGGCTTCCAGACTCTTGTGTGAGACACTAGCTAGTACCTAGCAGTAGCAATAACAGGCCATGTTCCTAGACTGTTTGTAGTCTCTCAGCAGGTTCTTATGATCAGCAACACTTACAATTTAGTGCCAGGGCTCTAGGGGAAGTGAGTTCCCCCATCCTTTATGCACATTCTGTGCTTCTGGATGCTCACTTTTTTTTCTAGAAGTTCCCTGAGACACCCAGTGTTACAAGGCTCAGGAGTTCCAGTGGCTGACATACTGTGCATGTGTGAATCATATTTTTCCCAGTTAGTCACCTGTGTGTTTTCCACACCATTCACACCAGGGCAGACCACAGAACTCAACGGGGTGGGGTGGGAGGGAACAGTGGGTAGTGCACCACGAAAAAGGAAGATTCATCCCTGAAAGGAACAGTTGGTCTGACCTGGCAGATACACTGTGTCTGGGATGGAGCAGCCATTTCAGAGGAGCCAGAGACCACAGCAGGTTTGGGTCAACAAACAACATCAAATTTTAGAACTACAAAAAAAAATAATAAGTCAGTCACAGTCCTCTGGCCCCAAGATGAGTCAGAGCGCCAACTACATGGCTAGGATGCACCAAAATGTAACCAGCAACCAACAGACTCACAGCAACAGTAAACAGGTAAGTGTTGAATCTAGTACTTTTAGGCAAGGCATTGTGCGACTATTTTGGACAACAGTTTATTAAGCTTAGGTATTTTTATGTTTGCTTGCACACAGCAAAGAAACATATTGAGGCAGCTTGGTGCCGAAGCAGGTTCTGGAGGTGCGACACTGTTATGGCTAATACCGGCATGGCATTTTGAGGTGTGTGTGATGTCCACCAATAATGGAGGACACAGCCAGTGACAGTAGCTTCGACGTTGCCACCAACTTAAAAGAAAATAGCCACCGGATGCGCTACCCACACACACACACACACACACACACACACACACACACACCAGACGCACGATATTGCATGCTAATGCGTCCCCCCTCAAGACATTTGTATGGCCGACAGGTGCCTAATCCCCCGCTGGCTCCAAATGTACCTCCCAACAGAGAAACAGGTGCTATGTTGGGGCCCACCCTAGCAAGGCAACAGTCCATATGGTCGACGAGGGTGCCAATCCCTCTGCCGCTCCACGGCCCCTCCGCCTCCAAACGGCCTCTCCTGCTGCCATGTTAGGAGCCCACCCAGGGGGAAAAAGTCCCAGTCATCCAAGAAAACAGAAAGAAACCTGAAAGAAAACTTTCCTCGCTGACCCTGTCCTGACCCCCGCCCCCCCACCCATGCCCACACTTGTGCACCCTGCCTCCCACACCTCCCTCACCCAATACTTCTCTGAGTCCGATAGACAATCTCCGTGGACCGGAACACGTCTACACTTTTCAAAGCCGACCGCAAACTGAGGAAATGCCAGTAAGCTGTATAATGTAATAAATAGGTTTTTTTTTCAACTTTGCTACATATCTCAGGCATTTTTTGGAATTTTTTCATCAAATTTTCAACATGGGGTTTTAGGACCCCACCTCATGAATTCTATCACTGTCATTTTGTTAATCGACCCCGAAAGGTGATTTCATGGTCATTGCATGGAACCACCTTTCAGGACCAATTTATGAAATGACAGTGTCACAGTTCATGAGGTAAGCCCCCAAAAACCCTATGTTGAAAATGTGGTGAAAAAATTTCAAAATGACTGCTTTTGACGAAAGCATGCAAGCAGCTGTTCCTACGATGCTCGTAGGTTCGTGAATTTTCAATATTTTTACTCCAGATTTTCAACATTGCCATTTTACCACACCTCCTTATGAGCAGTACAGATGTCATTTTTCACATTTTGCCCAAAATGTTTTCCGTGCATGTAGTGCACAATGGCGCAGTCGGTGTACAAAATCAATATTGGGGACAGATTAAGAAAATCACAGTGACACTGTTCATGAGCAGATGTGTTAAAATGGCTATGTTAAAAATTTTGTGGAAAAAGTCCATAAAATGACTGTGTTACGACTGACCATTGCGCAGTTTCCACGCACCCTTGTAAGTTCATGGATTTCTAATATTTTCAGTCCAGATTTTCACCACTGACATTTTTCCACACTTCCTTATGAACAGTACAGCTGTCATTTCTCACACCATGGCTGAAATGTGTTCTCGCACTTCCAGCGCAGAAATGCATGGTCGCTGTGGGAAATCACTGTTCGGGACAGATTAAGAAAATCACAGTGACACTGTTCATGAGCAGAGGTTCCAAAATGCCTGTGTTGACAATCTGCTGCAAAACATCCCCAAACTAATTGCATTATAGGTGTGCGTTGCTAGTTTCTACACATGCTCGTGACTTCATCAGTTTTTTTAATATTTTCACTGCAGATTTTCAACATTGCCATTTTTTCCACCTCCCCATGAACAGTACAGCTGTCATTTTTTACATCCTGTTCAAAATGTGTTTTTGCACCTGTGGTGCCAAATGGCGTAGTAGCTGTGCAAAATCAACTTTCGGCTAATGAACTGATATTGCCACTGTTCATAAGGTGGAGGGGTCACAAAAAACCCATGTTGAAAATTTGGAGTGAAAATGCCTGAGACGTTAGGGTTTCCAACCATAATGCCCCACCCTGTAGAGAATGACAGGCATCAGGGGTGTGACTTGGGATTCTTGCCTGTAATGCTCATACCATTCCACACCTTGCAGCCAGTGAGAGGCATTGAGGTGTGCCTTGGACTCTTCGGCCCCAAAGTTCACCCCATTCTCCTATGCAGCTCCCATCTCACCATATTTCTTGATGGAGTAGGGTAAGCATAAGGGCCAAAGACCCCAAGGCACACCGTGACACTTGTCAGTGTCTGCAGGGTAGGGTGTGGTGAAATGGCGTGGCCGTTATGCATGATGACCGAAAGGCACATCCCAATGCCTGTCAGTCTTTGCTGGATGGTGGCAGGGTTGGCTTCAGTTCAGTACTTCACTGCCATTCCTATAATGCAGCTCTCTAACTCCTACACTACCAATGCCAATGCCAGTAAGCAAACATTCAGCACTGACAAATGCTTGTTTTAAATAGGACTCGTTAGTCAGTGCAAATTTGCAGAGAGTCAGTGAGCGGGAGGAAAGTCAAGATTGCCTCGTGGTCAGCGGCCAGTCAACACCAGACAGCGGTGAAATGTCACAGCAAAGCCTTACTGATTATTTTGGTGGAGGAGATTCAGCAGCAAAAGACAAAGAAACAACATCATCTTCTGAGTGTGACGTTAACACATCTCAAGAGACTGTGAATACTGAGACTGAGAATGATAAGCAGTCTGAGGCAACAGCTCATCTGCAGGTTCAGCTAAAAACAAGAAAAGGCTTTGGAGGAATAGTTGGCTAAGATATTTTCATGGCTTGTAAAGGATGAAACAGAGAAACATTGTTGGGAAATATAGTTGATGTAAAAAGCTGGAAAAGGGCAATCCATTTGCCACAACTGGCGTAACTAACCTGCAAGTGTCTGCTTTTACAGACATAATGAAAGAAGCAGAGAACATTTGCTGTTACAAACAGGAAGAACAGCAGGAAAAGTGTCTCTTCCAGTGGCATTGGAGAAACAAATAGGTTCAGCCAAAGATGACAGTGCCAGCCAGTCAGCAGGGATACCACAGCAACTAGCATTAGAGTGCTTCAGGGGGTGGGGTGGATGCAGGACATCATTGCCTGTCCCTGCCCCCCAAGAAAAACAGAGAAAATACTCACTGTAAGCCACCCTTAATGAAGCCCATCTGGGCTTCGATTAGCCTCCAGACCGGCCCTCCGACCTAGTCCTGTCGTTGCGACACTATTGGGGAGTCTGTGCCACAACTCCACCCTGGGGGGCAAGCCAAGGGGTATCGGAGTGTCACGATCATATGTGTGGAGGTGCAAGCTGAGGTCCGTGACTGTGCCAAGGTGCCAGGTGACTGGCAGTAGAGGGCAAAAAGCATAATAAATAAAAAAAAAAAAAGATGACAGTAAAGTTGCCCATTTACTGACAATGTATTACCTTACCCAACAAGGGCAACCACTGAACCAGTTGGAAACACGGATATCTCTACAGGTGAGGTATAAGAATTAGGAAGGGAATCTTATTGTTTTTTTGAGGGGGATGTGGGGGCTATGTTTGGAATCAGATCTAGTGATATTGTTCTTTAACTTTCACAGAAACTAAATGGTTGTTCAGGGCAGCAAAACAGTGGCACACTCTAGTCTGGCTGAGATGTCAGGTATGCCATGCTGGACTCCATAAATGAAGTCATCACGGAAGAAATCAAAGCCTACTTAGCAGGTTTTCAGTTTCTTGGTAATAGTGGATGTAACTACTGATGTAACCATTGACAAACACTGAACATATATATAAAGTGCATACTCAATGTACAGTCAAAAATTCATTTAATTGACTGTATTACAATACCTAATGGGAGGAAGAGACAATTGTACCAAAATCTTAAACATTTGTCCTGCTAATGCAGCTGACCCATAGAATATCATCACATAGCAAGTGACGGTGCAAGCAACATGATTGAAATGTACAATGGGATTGGTGAAAGTTAAGACAGCAAGAAAATCCAAGGCTGATTCAGATCGATTTTGTTGCCCACAGACTGACACTGGCAGCAGGACAAGCATGTAGGGACAACAGTGTATTCGATGAATCCCAAATAATCATAAAAAAATGTGCACAGATACTACAGCAACCCTGCAGTATGGTACAAGGCCTTGCATTTCATTCAAGAAACACTCAATAATGACAATATCAGGTATCTGTCCCTAAAAGAACCTGCAAGTTTCCGGTGGCTGTCACTGCATACTGCAGTGCAAGCAATTCACAGATCATACCCTGCACTGTTACAAGCCTTACAGCAAGATGCAGCAAATGGTATCCAAGAAGCAAAGGGCCTTCAGACAAGAGTAAAATCTGTCTACTTTATCTTATACACTTTTTTTCATGGATGTTGTAGATGTGGTGAATAAACTGTCTCTAGCCATGCAATGGGACACTGTTGACATTTCAGTGGCCAGCAGCATGACAGAAGCCACTGTTACTAGTCTGCAACAGTTCAAAGAGCAAAATGGGATAGACTTCAAAAGACATGTCAAGAACTTGACCAACATTATGGTATGTGGCAGGATCAAAATGTGAATGACAGACCTGCATTGTGCAAGCAATTCTAGATGGTGTCTGAGGAATACCTGACGCAGCTCATTGAAAACATTCACTCAAGATTTGAGACCTCTCTAATGGAGTTACTGCATAACTTAAACGTTCTTAATCCTAAACATCCCTGATGACTCCAAGATAATCCACCATGGACTGCAGGAACTGAAGGATGTTTGCACTTATGTCCAAGACACAACCTGCAAAGAAAAACACTGCCAGCACTTATTGACAAAGAAAGGGTTGAGAAAGATTACTGACAATTCAAACTTGTTCTCAAATTAAAACAAGCATTTGTCAATGTCAAATGTTGTCTTGTTGACATTGGCATTGGTAGTGCAGGAGTTAAAGAGATACATAATAGGAATGGCAGTGAAGTATGGAAGTGACGCCAACACCACCACTCTGCAGAGACTGACAGGCATCGAGGTGTGCCTTTGGGTGTCAGCCATAATGCTCATTCACTTCAACTCACCTACCCTGCAGACTCTGGCAAGTATTGTGTTGTGCCTTGGGTCCTCGGGCTTTATGCTTACCCATTCCTTAAGGAAATATGTTGAGATGGGTGCAGTATAGGAGAATGGGGAACTTTGGGGCCCTAGAGTCCAGGCACACCTTGATACCAGTCAGTGGCTGCAGGGTGGGATGGGGGTGGAATGGCATGAGCATTACAGCTGACAATCCAAAGTCACACCCTTGACGCCAGTCAGTCACTATAGGTTGGACATTACAGTTAGAAACCCTAATGCCCCAGCGTTTGTTAATATTTGCACTCCAAATTTTCAACATGGGCTTTTGTACCCTACCTCATGAAAGCATTTGGGACCTCTGCTCATGAACAGTGGCACTGTGATTTTGTTAATCGGTCCCGAACATTGATTTCCCACAGAGACCATGCCATTCTGCCCCAGATGTGTGAAAACACATTTTGGACAGGATGTGAAAAATGACAGCTGTATCATTCATAAGGAGGTGTGAAGAAATAACAATGTTGAAAATCTGGACTGAAAATATTACACATTCTCGAAGTTACGAACATGCGTGGAAACTCGCAACACATGCTCATAACACAGTAATTGCTTGGAATTTTTCACCAAATTTGCAACATAGGCTTTTGGCAGCCCACCTCATGAACAGTGACACTGTCATTTCATTAATTAGTCCTGAAAGGTGATTCCGTGCACTGACCGCAAAATCAACTTTTGGGACCAAATAACGAAATGACAGTGACTGAGTTCATGAGGTGGGGTCCCAAGAACCCCATGTTGAAAATTTGGAGCCAAAAGTTGCAAAGATGGCCGAGATATGAACCTAAGTTGAACCCCCCCCCCCCCATTGATGCCATTATACAACTTACCATGATTTTCTTCAGTTCGCAGTCGGCTTTGAAGAGTGCAGACACGTTCCTGCTCCACCGAAGATTATTGCTCCAGGCTCTGGAGGTAAGTATGGGATGAGGGGGGTGCGCAGAGATGGGGTGCACAGAGGGTGGGTGCGGGTTATGGGGGAGGGGCGTCATGACCACAAGGGACTGATTCTGTTTTACAGGGTAAAAAAACGAACATAGCGGGAAGGTTTTTCTTTCAGGGGTGTGACAAGGACATTTTGGCACACTGGGGTGGGCTCCCCATTTGCCACCTGTGTTTTGGGGACAGGAGACTGAAGCCAACAGGGATTGGGCCCCATCAGCAAAGAAAGTGTGTCTGTGTTTGGGGGCATGATGCCAAGGGATTGGCACCCCTTGGCAGACAAAACAAGGGAACATTATGCCAATGGGGATTGGTCTCCCTTATCAGTAAATAAACTGGGAGAGGGTATGCCAGCAGGTGGATTGGGCACCTCTATGTCAGCTTTCATGGGACTGTGAGGCAGATGATGGCAACCACCGCATGTTTATTGAAATGTTTCACAAGCAAGGCACGCCCTGCAATGACAGGGCACTCCCTCATGCAGCTTCAAAATTCTTTCAAGTTGGTGGCATGGTTCTGAACTGCTGTCATAGACACCGTGCTCAATCATTGGTGCCACAGAGACCAGCCCAAAAAAGCAGTGGCGCCACTGGCCACAACACGGCCGCACCTCCACAACCTGTTACTCTAACAAGCTGCCACAAAATGTTGCTTGCTTTGCAAGTGCAAGATAACATAAAAAGGACTGACTTTGCTCAGTAGTGTCTGTCAAGACTTTTTTTTTTTTTCCAAACTCAATTTTTTTGCATTGGCACCCAGGGAACTGTCTCAGGCATCCACTTTTCCTTGCAGCTCTACCTCCGGACCTGAAACCCCTCCATCTCCCAGCACCAGCCCAGCTATCCCACTGGCTCTGAGCCCCCTGAGGTAGGGTCACCCTATCTGCCCAGGGTGCTCTATCTTTCAATTCAGGCCAGGCTGGGCTTGGCCCAGGAGAGGAGCGGGTGTGATCGGTGGAGTGTGGCTGAAGGAGGTAGTGCCATCGCCTATCCCCGAGGATGGGGGTATCTACTTTTAGGTCCCACCCCATTGGCTCAGATGTGCAATGCATACTCACGTGAGCACACACTCCCATGTGTGCCTACAGGGTCACTGCTGCAGCCAATCCCCTTGGACTTCCTGGTCTCAGGTTGCTGTGCTCCCAGCCAATGCTAGGAGTCCCCAGCTCCCTGGGATGAGTCCTCCCTCCCTCCTGGGACAGGAGAGCAGTCCTCTGGATGTAGAGCCTGTCCCTCCTGCCAATCCCACTGGCCCGAGCATGTTCCCGAACCTGGGTCACCGGCATGGTGTGAGTGTGGCGTCCAGCTCCTCAACCCTCAGCGCCACCAGGCCTGCCTGTCTGTCAAGACTTAAGTGAGAATTATTCAGATGTATTCCTAGATTTTGTTACAATGGCTAAGATTTTACTTATGTCACCTGTTACATGTGAAAAGTATTTTCTGTGAAAACAAAATGAAAACAAAGGTATAAGTTTTCTAAAGTCTGACACTGCGAGCAGACTCATGTGGAAAGCCAGGAAGGAGCAAGTTGAAGACTATGGCCTTTTGCAGCATTTAAAAATTTAAAGCAATTACACTGTACAGAAAATAATGTTTTAAAATTGTTTTAAATTGTGATTTTATGGGCAACTTGAGCACAGGAGTCTGAGAGAAGATAAGTATTTTCACCCCATTTATAAAGGGGTTGGGGATAACCATAACAGTATTAGCCCCATTCTGCTCTTATATTACAACACCTTATGGCTTTCTAATTTAGTGGGAGGGAGGGAGAAATGTCTAACAAGTACACTAGCCCCATTCTGTTCTTTCCACAGTCTGTCAACAGTGGCTTCTTCTGTCATCAACAACTAAACAGAACTTAAGAAATGTACAGGAGAGATATGTAAGGAGAAGTTATGGACAGGAGGGCATTGGTAGAAGTTATGGGCAGGAGGACATTAGAAGAAGTTATGGGCAGGAGGACATTATAAGAAGTTATGGGCAGGAGGGCATTAGAAGAAGTTATGGGCAGGAGGACATTAGAAGAAGTTATGGGCAGGAGGGCATTAGAAGAAGTTATGGGCAGGAGGACATTGGGAGAAGTTATGGGCAGGAGGACATTAGAAGAAGTTATGGGCAGGAGGACATTGGGAGAAATTATGGGCAGGAGGACATTAGAAGCAGTTATGGGCAGGAGGACATTAGAAGCAGTTATGGGCAGGAGGGCACTAGGAGAAGTTATGCCAGGGCGGGATGTCATGCCATGAAAAAAGAAGCACAAAGAAAAGCAAGTCCACAAAGGCAGCCACCACGTAGACTGTGCCACTGGCTTAACCATGACAGATTTGGAGTGAGTGGGTGGAGGGACTGTTTTAGTCAGTAAAATGTTTTATGCAAGATGTGCAGAGGAGAAGAAAGAAGTACTGGGCAGGAGAGATGAATGGGAGACATAGGTGACTGTCAGCATTGACTGTGTGTTTAGCAGCCCCAACTATGATGCTTTAGTGAACATTTATGCTTCTTACTAAATGGCCTTGACTTTTTTTGTAGCCAGGTTGGCACATATCTGCTTGAGGCGGCAGCAAGATAGAATTTCCATGTTAGAACAGGCAGAAATGATTGCAAAACTGTAAGTACAATTTTGTATTGTACTTTGAATCTACAACAGGTACAGGTTTAAAATCTGGCATTTTGTAATTGTTATGTTTTATGATTTATCTTTGACTGTCTTACAGTACCTTTTAAATGGCACTTTGACTATACAATCCTGCTGAAAACCACTGTATGACAAACAAATATTGTCATATCTGCATTCCTGACTCAGGAATTGCCTGAAAAGTATAAAAAAAAAGATGAGGTAATAAAGACACAATGGGAAAATGAACTTATCCAGACTCGTTCTATTCATTTCAATGGGGACCCCCAAAAATTTCACAGGGACTCCAAAATTTTAGCTCAGGACTCCCATTTCTATTTTCCACAAAGTTCAGGACTCCAGAACAAAAAAAACCTAACAAGAGTCCTGAGACTGTATGACCTTTTTCTGCTGGCAAATTCATGTGTTCATAAGTGTACAAGCCTTCATTTCTCAGAGACAGGATGTCTCTTGTTTCTCCTTTCCCTAGGGCGCCGATGACCTGGTACCAAGTACACGTATGCAGAGTGTGACACTGGAACATCGGTTGGCATCATGCTTCCACTGGCTGGCAAGACCACTTGTATTACAACCTGTGGACATCCATGTGGCAGTAGTTTAGTGTCCCTAGCAAAACCTCCCTCCCTGGAGGAGAATGTCCAATGAAACGCTGAATCCTCCTCTCGCTAAATAGCCCTTTAAAGCCCTGTGCTCAGGAAGTGAATCAGGTTGTCATAACAATGCTGATGCTGTGCCTACAGGCCAGCTTTTGCCAAAACCCTCTTTATAGTACAGAGACCCATATCTCATGAAAAGACATAGGCGTGAAAATATATAAATTCTGACTTCTTTGTGTGCTTCATTGTGGGACCACCAACTGGACTGCAAAAGAAAGGAACTGTCAGTTAAAAGACACTCAATAAAGGCAAAGGTATGATACACTGACCATGAAGAAAGACTTCTAGCATAAAGCAGCTGGGCCTGCATACTAGCTTTGTGATGGCTGACCTATGGCTAAGAAGGTATCCTGTAGTGTTTTCCTAATCTCGAGTCAGGCACTCAATGGAGCTAGTGCCCTCTGGTGGCAGAAGAATAAGGGAACCAGACAGAAAAGTGTATGGCTCAAGTCGGAGGAATTACCAGGATATTGCTGTAGGGAGGGTCCATCATTAGCAGTGTGGAGCTCTATGAAAATTACTACAACAAGAGTGGCAGGGATAAGAAAGGATGCAGTCTGAGGGGACAATGAGGGTTTAAAGTGCGTTTATGACTTTTGCAAAAAGAGAAATATTGAATGTATTTTTCTGTAATTGTGCAACCTAAGACTAGATACTATGCTATGTTGCTCCCAATATACTACAGTAGCTCACCGGTTTCTATTTCTTGTCTGCTGATTTAAAAACCTAATTGTTTAGTTATTGTACCCCATTATTGACACTGTATCCTAATGTTTACCTTTTTATCTATACTTTCTGTTATTTTTGCAAATGTATTTTCCTAGACTGTTTATAACTTTGTACCACCCTTATTCTTTGACTACCTAGGCTCAAGTCATTACTGAAAAAGGTCCCTTGGACCAGTGTACTTACCAGTCAACAAATAAAAACAATAACGGCATAATATTTGGATGCACTTAAGCTTGTATTTTTTTTTTTGCGCCTCCCCACCCCCTGGCCCAACCACTCCTTCAGGTCACCTAGCACCCATGGCCATTTTGCTCCTCCCCACCCCCTGGCCCAACCACTCCTTCATGCCACCTAGCACCCACGGCCACCCACCTCCTCCAGTCACTATCTGCTGCCCTCCACATCCATCAATGGATCCCACCAGGTGACCCGACGTAACCCTTCATTGGGTGGGACTCCCCCCTCCAGAGGAGAAGTACCCTTAGGCACAACCAATTATCCCATGGGATCAGTGGTGGGAAGGTCAGCACGGGGCTATCCCGGGCTACCATGGTGTGCTGGGGACAAGTGGCCATCATCTGGTCAGACCTGGGGCATTTTCCTGTTTTTTCTGGGGAGCTTGATGTGCCACATGAAGTCAAGGTGTATGCCGATGTCCACCACGCTCCCGCCTGTGGTGTAGCCCGATATGTTGCTGTGCTCCCAGCCTCCACCAGGGGCCAGCAACCACTGAGCCACAAACCCTCCCTCCTTCCCAGGAGAAGGCAAGCAGTTGTTGGATGCTAGAGCCATCTTCCTGGCCATCCCTCTGACACCCGAGCCCATTCCCAAACCTGGGTCGTCGTCGTCGTCACAGATGGAAATCCAACTGCTGTGCTGGTGGGCTGGCCATTTAAGCTTGTATTTAATAGATTTTCTATAGTTCTGTTCCTTTTGTTCTTCAGTACTCTACTAATATGTTCATATACTGTACCCAGGAACAGGATCCTTGTCCCCTAAAGTTAATCTACTCAAGCTATTTAATCCTTTACTGAAGTTAGGCTAGAACTGTGGATGTATTGTACCTGAATTCTAGCAAAGCCTTTGACTCAGTCCCACATGAATGTCTGGTTAGAAAATTGAGGGACTTGGGGTGGGGACAGAATTATGGAGGATGGTCAGAAACTGGCTGGGAGGAAGGAAACAGAGGGTGGTCTTCAATGGGAATGCTCAGAGGTTAGGAAAATCACAAGTGGAGTTCTCCAGGGATCAGTCTTTAATCCAGTTCCTTTAACTGTCTTCAAAATGTGACATTTGGGAGGCGATTCAGGAAATCTTTATAGATGACATAAAAATCTGCAGCACAGTGGGCCACATAAAGGGTGCAAGGGCTATGAGGAAGGATCTGGAGAAACTGAAAAACTGGTCCAAGGTCTGGCAGTTGACATTTAATGGGAAGGTGGAACTGGGGATGATGACAGAGGAGATGGGACCTTAAGGGTGATAGTTACAGACAACCTGAAAGAAACAGCACAATATTATAGAGCAGTGGGGATGGTAAACAGAATGCTTAGGTGCAAAGAAAGGGGCATCAGCAACAGAATAAAGATGACTCTGCCCCATACAGAGCTTTGCTGAGGCCACACTTTGAACAATGCATTAAATTCTGGAGTCCACACTTGAAGAAGGACAGGGATAGAGCAGAGGTGGTGCAGAGGAGGCTCGGCAAGATGACTGAGAGTTTGCAAGGAAGCCCTATAAGGAAAGGCTTAAGGATCTCAACATGTACTCGTTGGTGGACAGGAGTGTGACGTGAGAGAGGCTTACAAGTTTCTACATGGAGTAAACAGGATTTACAGCAGGGAGTTGATCAAAATGAGTATAAACATGGGCACAAAGGGGATATCCATGAAACAGGCAGGTGGGAGATTTTAAAAAAGCCATTACATTACAGAGACAGTGGTGGAGAAATGGAATTAACTACCAAGGGAGGAGGTCCATGCCAAAATAGTAGTGGGATTTTATTTATTTATTATTTATTTGAATTTACTCCAGCTGGGACAAACCCAGGAGGTGTAGCGTCTCATTTTCATGGCAGTGTCAGGGAGGACAGCGGCAGACAACAGTTCACATAGTCCAGCAGGAAGACATACTTACCGGCTAAAATACCGTACACACAGAAAAGACAAATTGCAACGGTAAGTACATCCAAACAGTAATCAAAGCAAGCTAACAAAGTGGGATCATAGCAAACAAAGAGCATGAGCACTGTTATGCAACATGATCATGGCCAAGGAGGTGGGGATCCTGGACCAGAACAAATACAGGGAGCTCTAAGGTGACTGATAAGACTGGACTACTTGCAAGATAGAAGTATTCCTCAGTTCGAGGGGGTAGTTTGTTCTATGCATCTGGCGTTGCAAATGCAAAGACCATTCTACCAAATTCACCCTTCAGCCTAGGAATTAAGATGGTAAGTGCTGCTGTTGAAAGGAGTGAGTAAGCACTGCTCGACTGTGTGAGGTGGGATAAAAAATTAGGATCTTTTCCTTGTGCACAGTTATACAACAAAGAAAGCTAGTGGTAACCATGTCTACTTGTGGGACTTGTCCAGTTAAGCTGGTCATATAGCAATGATGAGTAGACTCAGGGGCAGTAGAGTGGGTTTGTTTGCACTGTGGTATATGATGTCTCCATAGTCTATGGAAGGAAGTAGGAAGTGGAGACTACCTGCTGTTTCAGTTTAGCACTAAGACAGCATTTAGGCCTATAGAAAGCTGAGTTTGGGACCTACAGCTGTTGACATGTGATCAACATGCCTACTGTATGTATGTGATACATCAAGTCAGACTCCTACATATCTGAATATGTTGACTTGCTCAATAGTGTTGCCATCTGATGTTATGATTGTAAGTAGATCAGCTGAATGAGTTAGCAATTCTGGGATCCAAATATAATAGACTTAATTTTGATTGCTTTAAGGATCAGGTTATTGTTGATGAACCAGGAGAAGAGTGTGCTGAAATCAGCTTGGAGTCCTAAATTAACCTCAAACATTGTTGTTGCACTATAGTAGAGTAGAGTATGGTGCCATCTTCAAACATATGTAGAGACACCTTCCACTGTGCTTCAAGAGGTAATTAACAAAAATGGAGAACAGCACAGGGCTAAGGAATGAGCCATGAGGAAACCCAAGATTTAAGAGCATGATCTGAATTAAAGCCTTGAATGGACACTACATAGCTGGGTTCTGTATTTAGGTAGTTTTTGAACCTTCTGATGGCTGGTTGGCTGAGACCTAGTATCTTGAACTCCAGCAAGAGTACTGCATGATCCATCAAGTGGAATGCCTTGGAGAGAGAAGATGGCCCCAGTGAGGAGACCATTATTCATGGCTATGTGGAGATTGGTGACTTTGAGCAATGCGAGTAAGAAGGAATGCCCATTCCTGAAGCCAGATTGCATTGCAGAGAGCATATTGCACAGACTGAGATGCTTAGTCAACTTTGAGTGAACACTTTTTCAAGAACCTTGGAGAGGGTAGAAAGGAACAAAATGGATCTGTAATGATTCAGATCCTGTTTAGCCCCTCCTTTGTAGAGAGGCACAACTATAGTGCATCTCCAGACAGTAGATATCTCACCAGAGGCAAGGCAGAAGTTTAACAGCTTGGTAGCTGGGGTGCAGATACAATGTGCCACAAGGTGGAGAAGGTTCAGGGTGTCACCACCAGCACCCTAGTTTGGCTTGAGGCCCTTCAGTGCTTTGAGGATTTCTGCTATAGTGATTTGCTGGAAGTTAAAGTTTGACAGATCATGAGAGTCACAGTCTGGGCTGCTTGATGAGAGACCAACCATGGGTGACACACCCAGGAGTTTTGAAGGTTGATGAAGATGCTGAGGTTAGTGAAGTGGGTATTAAAGGCATAAACAATGTCTGGAAGAATGGTGACAAGGGCATGAATTTCAAACAGTGAACTCTGACGCAAGGCGTCAGCGCCAAAGGTGTATGACGTAAGTGGTACCTTGCATCATGGTTTGCAGCATTCACAATTTTCAAATGCTGCAGTGAAATCAGGATGCCATGCAGCAAAGACCCCCTGCACCATCTTTGTGGCAAATGCACCCATACAACAGGTCACAATGGTAGTTGCTTCATGGCAGGGCTACACCATCCCCTTATCTGTGATTCTTTAAGTCCCATTGTGGCTGCAACAGGGGGCTCAGCTTAGACCAACCAGGAGGTGGTCTAAGGGCCCTGTGCCACTGCTTTTCAGGGTGGCAAGTGAGCTGTGGGACTGGGAAGGTGGGGAACGGGGGCTGCTGGGCTAATGAGGGTGGATTAGGGCACTTAGGGGGGCATGGCAGCAGTTACAGTGAGTGGAGGAGGCATCTGACAGAGGTTCTATACTGCATGTCTGACAGACAAGAAGACTGAGTGGGGGGGGTTGGCATGATGATACAATTCTGACATGGCCCAGGTGGAAGCAGTCCTAGCACCTGGCCCGCAGGACCCACAGTCCCCTACATGGGGCATGTGGCAGTGGATGCAGGTTGAAGGAGGCATGTGGTGGCTGGCTACTTGCCCTGGGCACTTCGACATTTCCCTGCTACACAGACCCCTGCATGGTGGCCAGCTGATGCCCGACTACACTGCCAGGGACTGTGGGTCCTCTTGGGCAGGTGCCAGGGTTGCTTCTACCTGGGACCATGTCATAATAGTATCGCCATGCCAATCCCTACCCAGTCCCCTCGGCTGTCAGATATGCTGTATGGCACCTCTGTCAGGTGCTTCCTCCACTCACTAACTGCCACTGTGTCCCTCATGCCCTATGGTACCCTCATTGGCCCAGCTGGCCCGGTACCCAGCCAGAGTCCCTCCCCCCAACACCCCATGGCTCACACAGGCTTTGCGCGCCGGGGCACCTGACAGATCCCTCTGTCAAACTCCACTAGTGTGCCCAATGTTTGGCACAGCCCTGTGGCTGCAGCATCTCCAAGGTCTTTGGTGCAGGGATCCCAAATTTTACAAAATTGGGCTCAGGGTCCTTAACACACCTGTAGTTTGCCGCAGTCCTAGATCACTGCAAACTGCAGCAATCTAAAGGGCTCTTTGAAAATTGAGCCCAAGGTTTCCAGAGGGGTTCTGCATTTGATCAATTAATTTTTTAGCCACTGATCAGAACTTTCTGGAGTGATGTCTGTTTTTCTCCCTGTAGCTGTGGTAGTATTCCACTTTTGTTTTAGCTACTGCTGATTTACTTAGATTCAAAAGCTGTCTGCAAAACTGTCTGTTATTGAGAGATCTGGTCTGCCTTTTGGCATGGGTGAGATAGACATATAAAGCTAGTAAATGTAAATGGGGAGGAGGGCATGAGGGAGAGGGATGAGTGACTGCTAGGGTACTTGCAACATAACATAGGTAGGCTTGGGCAGACTAGATGGATTGTTGTGAGGTCTTTTTCTGCCATCATTGTCTATGTTTCTGTGTAATTTTCCTTTGCTTGTGACATCATAGTTCGTTGTTATGGGAATAATTATGAAGTCATAAACAGGATTGTGACTACAGCAAAGGATTAAACTGCAGGGGTAGAACAGGCCCCACAATGGACAAGGACCCTGTTTCCATGTAAATGAAGCTATTCATGAAAAATTAAAGAAATATAAATAAAAAAATCTAAAGCTGAATTGCATCTAAATACACTACTACTTTCAGTTCTCCCAAAAATGCAAAGGTGATCAAGAAATTAATATGTGTTTAATATACCTTTATTCTCTCTCTCTCTCTCTCTCTCTTTTCTCTCTCTCTCAGGGAAGAAAGTCTCCTATTACTGAAAACTGGGTAGGGCTACCCCAGTGTGAACTCAATAACTAAATGCAAGAGTTCTGCCCTGCATACTCCACTGCTGAATAAATCTTCCTGGAGAGATGATAAAAGACATAAAGAATGTTATCAATAAGCTTGCCTATCCTTTAAATTCCATGTTATATATAATTTTTGTGAGAATTGCATTGTAGTTTTCTATATAGCACACCAGACCACAATCATAATCATTACAGGAAACATACCAGAGAGCTATTTTAGCTCCTAAAATGCCGTTGTAAATGAGTGGAGACTTTTTCTGCAGTTTCTGTTTCATGTTTGTTGTTGGGGTTTTCTTTCTTTCTTCGCTTTGGGTCTGATTTAAGGTCGGTTGCTATGGAGATGGCTGACTGAACCAGAGTGGAAACCTCATCCTCAAGATTCCACAGACTCTCAGGGCCACAGGCTACGAGTTTGTAATTTTACTCCAAGGAATGCAAAGAAACAAGCCTGAGGGAGAGTTATCTTTGGAAGATACAGAAGAAGGCTGGCTTAAAATCCCCCAGATGGCAAACAATCAAGAAAGTATTTCCTTTGGAGGTCATTGCTCCAGCGGAGTTAGATGAAATTCCAAGAATTTCCAAATGCTGGTGCAGTACGGGTTCTAACACTTCTCTGTTTTATTTGGCTATTATATTTATTACAAGCACATTATTATTTTTTTATTGGTTTAAAGTTTTCAACATCATAATAGTCTCGCTGAGGTAGAAGAACTGGTTGCAAAATGGTCCCAGGAGTGCAAAACAACAGCAACAAGTGGTAAATAAACTATAAAATGCTTACTTCAAGCTGCAAAGTAATATAAATTACAAGCATGATAAAAATATAATAGAAGACAAAATGCTTGACTAGACATGAAATACAAAAATGAGTGAATAGCATTAAAGACTTTTTTAGTTGTTTGTTTTTGGGGAAAATCACTTTTTTCTATATGTAGTTTTATGGTATTTTCTAATTTTCCTCCCTGTAACCCAGACCCCTACCTCAGATGCACACACGTGGAGCATACGTCATACGTGTCTTAAAAGTACCCCCATTATGTGTCTCCCCACCACCTATGCTGACCGCCAGGCCTCCACCCGGTGGCAGCAGGACTGGGAGGGCAGTGACCACCCTCTGGAGAGAGAGCTGCCTTCCAGCTGCTCAATCTTGCTCAACCCTCCCCGTGCGGCTCCTGATGACCCGAGTCCATTCCGAGCGCGGTCGCCAGCATGGCACGGAGTAAGCATCCAGTGCCTCAGCCCTCAGTGCCACCGGGCGGCAGAAAATCATTTTTATAGATTAACTCAAGCTAGTCTTTTTTTTTTACTTTGCTTTACTAAGAAACCACCCACTTAAAGCAGCTGTTCATGTTATGGTGAAAATTCGTTCCTATACCATTTTATTATGGCTCCATAGCAAAGCTAATAGTAGAATTCATGTTAGAGGTCTGCTGGGTGTTGCAAAACAGTAAAATAAGGCAAATGTCTGTTTTGATCATTCCAAGGAAAAACACAGCATAGCTGTATTACAGTGTTACAGACTAGGGCCAATGATTTTCAATGTTCAATGGTAAACAGCAGGAAAAATGGAAATTGCCATTTTTTAACCAACATTCGAACAACTTTTCATGAAACAAACATTTGCACCACTTTATCATGCAAACAACCCACTTTGCACCAGCCTTTTCTTGAAACCCTCAATTTACATACATACAATTGTTGGCAGATAAGGACCAACATGGCCCACCAAGTCTGCCCTATGATACCCATTCTCTAATGTATATCCTTCCCCACCAATAGTTTTCTATTAATTTATTTGTTTGTTTATTTTATTTATTGAAGTCTTGGGATTACAATCCTTTGAGTCAGAGACTTTTTACAAAGGCTCTACATCAAAAAAACAATACAGTACAGACAGTTACAACCGTACAATCAGTTACGATCAGCTAAAATAGTACAAAGGCAAGATTGTCTAAATTAGGAGATAAAGTGCAATAATATACAAAACAGGGCAAAAGTACATAGTAAGCCATTTAGGTAAGTGATAAAAGATAAGCAGGCTGGACAACAAAATAAATAAGCATTGTACCCTAGAGTTGGGAGCTATGCAGGAGCAGCCTAACAGGACAGGTGGAGTTTAGAGCACAGGAGAAGCAACAGTGCAGGGTGACAGAGAGACTAAAGGCCTAGTAGGAGCAGGGACACCGACCAAACAGGGCCAGGGGAAAGTGTTGGGATAGCATAGATATGGTTGAGAGGACTGTTCAGGGGGTGAAAAACATTGGAGAGGAAAAAGAGCAGGGAAGGAGTCAGGGGAATTATAGTGTAACAACTGTGTGGGGGGGCCTTTGACCCCCAGTTAAGTCACCCCCAACCCCCCACTTAGGATCCCCTTATATCTGTCCCATGCATGCTTAAAACCGGAGATGGTTTCAGCCCTTACCACCTCTTCCAGCAAACCCATTCCAGGCATCCTCCACCCTCTCCGTGAAAAAATACTTCCTTATATTCCCCCTAAATCTTCCCCCCTCTAGCTTCATGCTGTGTCCCCTGGTTGTGGAGCCCTTTCTCTTCTGAAATAAGTAACCCCCCCTGTACCTATTAAACCCCTTTAGATGTTTGTAAGTCTCTGTCCCCGCCCCCATCCCTCCTTTCCTCCAAGGAGCACATATTTAGATCCCTCAGTCTGTCCTCATATTTTGAGTCATATGTTTGTACAAAATATGCTGACTTGCCTGAAATATTTGGAAAAAATTCAAAAAAATGGATCTTAAGATTATGCCAAATAGAATCTGCCATTTTTGAAAAAGAAACAGCATTGGCTCTTGGGAAGAAACACATTAACAAAAAAATATAGATCATGTAAGGATCTAGAGCATCACATCATTGGAAGTAGTGGTACTATATTGTTTGTTTTTTTACTTTAGAAAGCTGCTGGATTGAGAGCTACCTAACTGTGACTATACTTCTCTGCTGTTTGTTATGGGAAGCAGTGTTTCTGCCAATTATCAGTATGTGCTGATTCTTTGTGTCAGACTGCTGCTTGTCCTCTCCCAGTACTGGCCATACTAAATCACTTTGGAGAACACTGGTAAGTGACTTCCAATATCTAGAACTGTTGCTGGTCCAGGTACTGATCTGGTTTGGATACAGAATCTTATTCCCAACTCTTAAGGATCAGTACAAGAGCAAAAGAGAGGAGCAGCAGACATTTGGGATGAGACACACACTGCAGTCCGAGTAAGGAAAGGGAGCAGGGAGTATGTGGGCAGGAGAAAGAGTGACTGGGGAGTGAGGCAGAGAGACTAACTATACAGCAATACAGACTGATGAACCAAGGAGACACACTCAGGAGACCACAGCAGACTGAGAATGAGAGCTATACAAGGAGATGTGACTATCACTGGGAGACTGAGGTGCCCTGCAATTTAATAGATAGAAGAAGGATTGACAGAGAGACACACAACACATAAAAACAGATGTGGCTGTTTCTAGACTGAAAAGAGCCAACAGGTGCGGGTGCAGATGCAGAGAGAACTCACTGAGAATTACCTTAGTGGGCTATGGCCCTTGTTGCCCCATGTCTTGGTTTCTGCCTCTGGACCCTGCTTGAAACAGGACCAGATGGCTTTCTGGGAGCCCAGGGTGGGATTCTGACCTGGGCTCTCCCCTGCGATGCTGGTGGCAGCCGCCATCGAATACAGCTGTTTCCTCGGCCCCAGGGTGTTAGTGAGGCACAGATCCTTGAACTGTTGGGTCTCGGGGCACTGTGGGGATGGCTCTGCCCTGTCCAGGAGTAGTGATGCCCAGACCAGGATGTAAACAAATATGGCCACACATGTATTAGCTGCACATGTGCGGCCAGCCTTAAATGAGCTGTGGCTCCTGGGGACAGGTGGGCCATACAGCTGATATGTTTACAGCTCTCACAGCTCCAGCACAAGCAGTGGAGCTGGGATTCAAATGTTAAAAGCACCTCCAGGTGCTTAAATAGAGATTTCTGATCCAGTAAGAGCCACAAGGACTGGGAACTGCATTAGCGAGGTGCACATGCACACCCACAGCTGTGTAGGGTGCAAAATAGGCACCTATCCTTTCAGGAGCCCTGACTGTCAAATGGGGCTCCCCCCAATCTAACTAAGGGATTCCCTGGCCCCTGCACAGTAAGCAGGACCAGGACAAGTGATTATTTGCCCATGAATGGGTTTATGAATGATTCTGGAGAATATCAAAGGCAGGCAGAAAAATGTAAATAAATATGGCAGCCCCCATGTAATTCTGCCTGCCGCCGAGGGTACTGAGAAAGGTGAAAGGACACATGCTGCTGCCCAGGATAATTTGGACCAATCGGTGGGAGTGTGGGGCTGCTATATAATAGGCTGTGCGCTAGATTCTGGGAGGAGTCCAGCTGAAACTGGAGAGGCGGAAAGTGCTGTAGGAGGGCTGCATGAATCTGTAGGCTAGCTGTGGTGCATAAAGGCCTTCCAATCCCACAAATCCTTTAGCCAGAGTGCCTACTAGCCAAACTTCTCTGCAGAGAAATATTGTATTTGGTCTGCTAAACTGGTTTCACAGAAGGAGTTATTTGAACTGCAGTTCACCCGTTTCAAGCCTGTAAAATAGTTGGACTGTTAGTAGGGTTACCATCTTTTAAGAAGCTCAAAGTGGGACATTTCTTACTGAAACATGATTTTTTGCAGGACAGTGTTACAAACCCACTCAGCAGGTCAGGCCCTCTGCTCCCACAGTGCCAACCTCTGAGTGCAGTTGTGAACAGGTAACAGAACAGGGTAACCCTTCTGTCTGCTTGTGGGTCCGAATCACCTTTAGTCTCAAGTTCTGGGGGGATTCAAACTGTGAACCTTATGCTAGCATACTCAAATGTACAGGTTCAAATAATCTGCTCTTTGGGGAATGCCAGCTATCTTTCACCTAAGGGCACCTAACCAGGTATCCAAAATGAAAACTTAAAACTCTATAAAGACCTTAGGTATATTCTTACCTTTTCCGGTTTAGTACACCATCAAGCTTTGAACAGTTTTAGTCAGTCTTAACCATCTGTACTTCACATGCAAAAGAAAGAACTTCAAGACACACCAGGCAGTCTCTTTAAAATAAGAGGTTTACTTAAAATGGATAAAAACATATAAAATGTAAACACAGAACACTATATCACAAAGGATACAATTGCTTAAAAGAAAACAAGGAAAAGTACAAACAAACTCCTACCACAATACAATTAGACTTTCCTATATAATGTATTACCTTCTTACAGTGCTTATAGTTAGTTCTTGTTTCTAAGAGCCCACAAAGAAATGTGTCTAAAGATCAGACACAGAATAGCTTAAACTGTCTCTCAAACACACCCCTTCCATGATGTCACCTAGCTCCTCCTTGTTAAATATAAAAAAATATACAAACAGGATGTCCTAATCAGGAGGTATATTAAATAAGGTGACATCAGCAAAAACTCATTTACCAATATGACTCCTTAATTAACATCCCCCTCTTTGATCTCAAGCAGATCCTCTTTTCCCCAGGATCAAAGTATTTGATATAACTTTAGCACCATGATGGGAACATGTTTTCCTCTAAGACATCATAAAAGTTTACTGAGTCCTATATCCTGGCAGCTGGTCAGCTCCAATTAAGTCAGATAAACAGGAGACCCTTAATTAAGGCTCTCTAGTCTTTTTAATTACCTCCCAGTTTCAGGTAAAATATATCCTGTTATTTCCACTAAAACCTGACCCATGGCACAGCTGCCTTATGGAGACAAATCACACACTACATTTTTATATTACAAATATCAAAGAACAATCATAACCGGCTGGCCAAGCATCACGGACAGTACGTAAAGTTGACCAATGCAACAGACTTGTTTTCTCTATATAATCAGAATTAAGGCTAAGTATTGTAGTTTCTTAGTAGCATCTGTTGTTTCTTATTTTAAGATAGTTTAGTTAATGTATTTTATTTTTCTGCAACATTTAGTGGAAAGAAAATATTTTTTCTACTATAAAGTCAGGACATGTAGTATTTTTCATGTTTTATTGCACGACATAGCTTCCCAAATCAGAACTGTCCTGTGAAAATCAGGACAGGTGGTAACCCTAATTAGAACTATTTTCCTAGCCTTGAATGTGCTTGTTCAGTTTGAACTGTTTCCCAGCCAGGAAGAAAAATTATTTGGGCTGGGTTGGAGACTGTTCGAAGCCTTGCTGAGGTCAGGGCCAGCCTTAACCATTCTGGGCCCCTGTGCAGCTCCCTGCCAGGCCCCACCACTCCATTCTCTATGCCCCCCTCCATCATTTACACCTAACTAACCCTCCTGTCCTGTATTAATAAAACAGTACCAGGTCTACTAGTTTAACCAGCATCTTTTAATTAGTGCCATTGACTGCATTGAATTATTTGATTTCACCACTGGAAATGAATCTGACTGAGCCTGGAGCAAGAACTTAAGTAAGTACAGTACTACTACTGCTGCATTAATTTCTGTAAGGACAGGGACATCATCACTGGACACTCACACCTCCAATAATCCAATTTTCAAACATGTTAAACAACTTTACTTTTCTGGCGGTGTGAGTGAGAGAGAATAGAGAAGATTATCATGGGACACCAGTAAGGTTGCCACCTGTCAGCTTTTTCATCTGGTGATCAGGGTTTTCAGGGTCCCTATCAGGAAATCTGGTTTTGCTCTGTGCTGGTCAGGTTTTTGAGCCATTTTGAGTGCTCACATACTTTTGAAACATATTTTGTCATATCATTTATTGTTTCAGCTACATGTCCATGTTACAAACAAGTTCTCTTGTTAATATAGCCCTTTGTTTGTGAAAACAGTCAACCTAGGAGTCACAAAGTATGGCCATTAACACCATCAGCACTTACTTAACCTTATCTTTTCCACTATATCTTAAAGTGGCATAGCAGCAAAGCTTCCCCCACCTTTCATAACAGTAACAGAGTCAGTTGTCTTCCACTTTCATTTGCTGGTAAACATTTTCATCTCTAACAAAATTTAGGTGTCTTTAAATGTTTTAAATAATTTTTTTCCTCAAGAAAAAGTATGGCCCTCAAGGTGCAAGGCACAGCTTGCACCTAGTTTAGGCCGGCCCTGGCTGAGTTTAAGACCCTGTACAATTTGTGTGTCCTGCTGGATGTTCTGGGTGGTCCCCTTGGAAGACGATGAAAGGCCAGAAAAGGGAAGACAATGAAAGGCCAGAAGGGTGAAGACGACAAAAGACCTTAGAGGTGAAGACAATGAAAGGTCAGAGGGGCAAGGACAACGAAAGACCCATCATGGGTGAAGAATCCAGCAGCTGCTTAATCTTCAGCCTGCAGTTGCTCCCTAGACACTGTCTGCTGACTTCAGAGCGGTACCGCCGAGCCTTATCCTTTCACAGCACCCCTGAAGCCTTCAGAAACTGTGAGTACCTCTGGGCTGCAGCCCTGAGAAGTTCTTTTCAAAGTGTAAGCCACCCCTCTCGGGGCTGGCTTACTATACTGTATTCTCCCCTTTTGATTAGGTTACCTTTAATAGGCATTTCCTTGTTCTTCCCCCTGTGGGCATTGCTGTTTGCCCAGGTTTAAAAAGGGGTTGGCTGGGAGGAAAAGGGTGAGCCAGCAGACTGGAGATAGGGCAAGTCTGGGCTGGGGTTTCAAATTCCCGGCCCGGGAGGTACCAGCTAGTGGTTAGCATTGATGGCTACGTGGTTTCAACTCCAATAGGGAGGGCAGTAGGAGTATGGCGACCATTGGGAACTGTTGTCCTTGTAAGATCAGCAACTGGGTGGACAGCAGCATGAAGGTAAGCCCCTCATCATCTGGGCTTGGGAGTCCTGGTGTCCCTGTTGAAAGGTATGGCAGTGGAGCTGTCGTGGCAGTGGCAGGGCTGCAACAGTGCCCCTTGGAGGTGACAGCTCTGAGCAGGTCTTTCCCTGTGTGGCACGCTGCCAAGGTGAGTTGGGTGGTTTGCATTTTGGAATCTCATTTTATCGGGCTTGCCATGCCCGTGTCTGGGACAGGTCCTGTGTTAGGACCACAAAGAAATGCAATGTAGTAGTAACTGTAAGGAAGGAGCTGAGTCTCACATGCCATTGTTATTCCAGCATCCTGTCCCTGAAGGAAGAGGGTTACAAATTGGTTGGTTCCCTGGCAAGGTTTTCAGGATGGCCACGGTGTGTTAAAAGGCCACATCCCCAGGTTGGGTTACTTCGGGAGGAGGAACTAAGGCACTCCTCAAGTACTGGTCTAGAGCACGTCTTGTGACTTCTGAGCATTTCGGCTTTACTCCAGCTCAGGGTATCTGCATGGAGTCTGCAACTGGTCTGTTGTTTAGGCCTGTTTTAAACATCTTTCTCAGCCTGGTACTGTTGGTGCCTCCCATATATGCCCTCTGGCCTGTTTGTCTCTCGGCTCCATTTTATTTATTTACTAATTTAAACAGAAACAAAATTACATTTATTTGTTCTTCTACTTTGTGTGTGCTGGAATTATTTGAATGAACTAACTCTAGTTCTCTTTTTCAGAAAAGATCTGCCTCTGTTCACCGTGGCCTAGCCCGAAGGTGCAGCCGCTTCTAAGCTACAGCCTATTTGGTGAGAAAACAAATTGCACTACGCTGTATGAGATCTGCAGGTGAAGTAAGGCCTTGTGTTGTTTTTTTACTTGAGCCAAAGGCATGATGCATGGAAGGTTTCCAGTTTGTACCCCCCCCCCAGAGTACCATCAGGACTCCTAGACATAAACGGGGGGTGAAGGGGTGTTACAAATGTGGGGGCTCATCTGGGATGTTGTTTTGAGGTTCCAGCACTTTTGGGTGACTGGATGAAGTCGGGGTCCCGCTGCCACAGCAGCCCTGGATCCTTGGTGGTGTGTTACTGTGGGCTACCATTATGGGGTGTTTTGGTGCTCTTTTCTCATCTTCTGATAAGGAAAGGCACCTGGAAGTCAGGAGGAGTAGTCAAGTGGGTAAAAGCGATGCCACTGATTGGCCCTGGTTTTATCTGTGTCAGGAATGTGTGGTGAAGATGCCATTTTCTCCTCTGGCTTGTGGGGGAAAGATGCAACTTGTGAGAAGGAAAAACAAAAAGTAGGTATGACTGAGAAGTTTCCCTCCAATGAGCCCCAGGCCATCGTTCCAGCATCATTGTTATCCTGGTTGTGGAGGTCAGCAGAAAGAGGAGCAGCAGTGGAGAAATGTGTGCACTGTAGATTTCAAGGAGAGGGAGTGGTCCAGCTACCTTTGTGCTCTGTTCCAGAAGGCCTTCTGTGGGAATATTTGAAGGTACCCCAGCACATACGACTGGCCCTACCCCGCTGTGGCATCAGCGGGCACTGTATCATTGGTATCCCAGGGGAGCCTGGACTTATATGAGGAAGCCAAATCATCTGATTCTGTTGAGGAGGCAAAGCTATCTGCTCCCCCAGCAGAGACAAAAGTGGGAACTCCTGATGTGATAGTGGAGGCCATGGAGGAGGCCACTAGTGGGGGTGATGTGAGGCACAGCCATCTGCCCAGTCCCATGGTACCCACCCCCATTGACTATCTTGTTGGCAGAGGGAGACGTAGGGGACAAGGAGTTATAACTGGTGACCCCCCAGGGCCCAGGGGGTCAGCTGCAAGTCCTCTACCTGGCAACAGTGGCTCTTCAGGTGACCCATTTGAAGAGTTTTCCTATCTCAGTACTCCAAGCCAGCTGGGAATGGAGGAGCAGGAGAGTGGGATCGTGGAAGGTGCCAGCTGCGTTGCCCCCTGGACAAGCTCCTAAAGCCTATCAGTTTGCTGATTAGGAGGTATACCAAGCCATCCCTCATCCCTATGTATGCCCTACTCTAAAACTGCTGGACAATACCCCATGTCTCTCTGCACTATGTAAGGCCACCTATGTCAGGATGGATGGATTTTTAAATAATGACCTGGTGGACGTGTCATACAGAACCCAAGTGTGATTGGAGCCTGGTACAGCCCGGCGGACCAGTGTGCAAGATCTACCTCAATGGTCACAAGCGGAGAGATGGATGAGGTACAGAATCCATATTGAATATCTGACTGCTGAATACCCTTATGTTTCAGAAAGGCTATGGGATATTATAGAGGAAAAGCGTCCTAACTGGGTGTTTTGGGCTGCAGTCCAGAAGTTGCAGCTTTGATCAGAACTGTCCAGCCCAACATCACAAGAGGTCATACAGAAAGCCAGATCTTTGTGCTTCTCATCTCCTTGGGCAGGACTAACTTTGTTCAAGCACTATCAAGACCCCAATTTTTCTGTGGCAGTTTGGGTCTAAATTCTGCGGCAAGCCCCACTGTTACCGCAGAACTTCTGCGGCATTAGTTTCCTATTTCTAAGGAACTTCTGCGATGGCAGTTGGGGGCTTCGGCAGCAGTCAGCAACCCCCCCCCCAAACACCCAGGTAGGAGGAAAAATGTTAGTTTTTTGGGCTGGGACCTACAAACCAGAGAAGGTTGTTAATTAACTCCTGAGTTCTTAGCATTAGAAAGTCAAAAATCCACCTCATCCATCTCCGTCCCATCCCCCCACCCCAGCCTGAGAGTCCCCAGGGCCAACAAATTTGAATGAGTTATATTTTTAGCAGCTACCACACTGCACAGTGATCCTCATCCTTCTAATTTTACCAACTGGCCAGAATGCCAGTGTCTCATTCCAGTAGTACTTTGTGCAACTGTGCTCAAAGCACTTCTGGGACATGAAACCAGAATTCAGGCCCAGCGGTGAAATTAGAAGGATGAGAATTGCAGCACAGTATGGGACCTGATAAAAATATTTCTACTTCAAATAAAGGGATTCAAGGAAGTTCTCAGGGTGGGGTAGTGAGGGTGGTGGGGCTGAGCTGGGTGTTGGGGGGGGTTACCTCTTTTGATTATTAAGATAAAGCTCTAGCAGACAAACTAATGGTCAATGGCTGTTCCAAAATGCTTTTCAGATTTTAGTTTTAAATGCCACAGAATTTCAAAAGCATTCTATGGAATTTAAAGAGGAATTCAGCCATAGGCATAGCAGTGCATTGCTCAGTAGTGGAGAGTGCCCAGAACTGAAATATATGTGTTTTGTCATAAAGTAAATTCCTACCTTTTTGTAGTTTTGCAGCATTTTGAATGATGCATGTCATCAGGCCGAAATGGTAGAGTGTGCATGCATCAGGTGGACGTCAGCTCCAGAACGGCAGTGCTTCAACCTGCAATGGAGGGTAGCACTTCTACAATGGAGCTTGACTCTGGTAATGCTGTGAGTGACTGGAGCATGCCAGAGTTATCCCTTGGCATGGATCCTGGCACTTTCGAGGAGGAGAATGGTCTGTCTGATGACAGTGTGTTTGAAACTGAGATGATTTATGATGACCCCTATCACTTGTACCCAGTGGTTAGTGAGGATTCCAGTGACCCTGAATCCACCCCAGTTCACAGTGGCACGGTGGATATGCCCAGAATCACCAACACTGACTGATGAGTGTCATAATGTACCTCAGTGCAGTGTGAAAGGGTAGCACATTACACATATCTCACTCAGTCTAGCCATATTGATATTTTATACATGGGAGTAAACGTTTTTTGCCCTGGGTGCCACCTCCCAAACCAACAGCAGCTATATGGAGACATTAGTGATGGCATGTTGCTCTGTCTTGTATGGCAGAAGTGCAGGCAATAAATTGTAGTTGTTATGCCATGTTATTACACATGTATTGTCTTCTACTGTGCCCCATATGACACTGGCACAGTACAAGGGCCCCGAAGTACCGATGCTGAGTGGTGATTGATATTATGGTGTTCATAGCCATGCCAAAGGGAAGCACAGTTGAGATCTCTGTGTGACTGTGTTTATCTATATATACAGTGTATATATATATATATATATATATATATATATATATATAATAGATAACCCTCTCTAGGGTGTGCAGTCACACTCTGATATATGAATGCCTTGATGTGTGTTGTTACATGCGAGACCGTGAGCTGAGTGCATCCAACCACCCAAGGCATGCGTATATCAGAGCATGACCTCACACCCTAGAGAGGGTTATCTATCTTATAAAATGGCAAAATTGTTTTGGAGATGGGGTAAAAGTGCAGGTGTGTGGTCGCACTCTGATATATGCACGGTCACCTGATGGTCTTTGTCCAATGCCATTGATTCCATTTTCTAGCCCATTTGAAATATATATATATATATATATTCTTTGAAAAAACTTCATTAATGCATCAGTTAGGGTGAATACCATAGCAACAAAAGCAGGGACATGTGGCATTAGGGTTCCCAACCCTAGCACCGCCCATTCCTCCACCCTCCACACACCAACAGGCATCGGGGTGTACCACTTGGTTGTCAGACCCAACTCTCACCCCATTCCACATGTAAATAAGCTTACACACTACAGTATAGGACAATAGGGTGAGAGTTAGGCTGACAGTGGCACGCAATGCCTGTTGGTGTGTGGGTGGGGAGTAGGGGATGGTAGGGTGGGAACCCTGTAGGTGAAGCATTAGGGTTGGAAACCTAACACCACATTTCCCTGCTTTTGTCGCTGTGCTAGTCACCCTAACTGATGCATTAATGACGTTTTTTGCAAAGAATGTCACTTCTTTTTCAGATAGTATAATTGTATCCTCATTTTACTGTGAGAGAGCAGGGTCCGAATCCTCCGTCCAGATAGTACAACATAGTACAACAGTATCCATATGTCACGGTGGGAGTCCCTCCATTGAAATAGTACAACAGTATCCATGTGTCACGGTGAGGCGCAGGGTCGAACCCTCCACCAAGATAGTACAACACTGTCCATATGCCATGGTGGGGCGCGGGGTCCTTTGGATCCTGCACTCCCATCCTCCATTGAGATAGTACAACAGTATCCATATGTTACAGTGGTTCCCATTCCTCCATCCAGATAATACAACATAGTACAACAGTATCCATATGTCACTTCAGACCCTGTACTCCCATCCCTCCATCCAGATAATACAACAGTGTCCATATGTCATAGTGGGTATCCCTCCACAGATGCACATATGTATCTAACTATTGGAAATACAGGGGTCTCGAGCCTCTGCACTTTCTCACATTAAGTTATGAGCAGACATACGAAAGTGCAACAAATAGTAATAATAACTGTGTCATCTCAAATAATTTTCACCCCAAATGTTCAACATGACCTTCTTAGCTCCTCACCACATATACCCAGTATGACAAACTGTCAAAGCCCTGTGAAAATGTAATTCCGCAACTGTAACACCGTTTTTGTGCCACCGTTGCAGAAAAACATTTTCAGTAGGATCTGAAAAATGACAGCTGTACTGTTCATGAGGTGGTGTGGAAAAATGGCAATGTCAAAAATCTGGACTGAAAACAGGAAAAATTGGCAATGTTACAAGCATGTGTAGAAACTGCGCAACACATGCTCTTAATGTGGTCATTTATTGGAATTTGTTTCACCAAATTTTCAACATTGGCTCTATGGGACCTCCCCTCATGAATAGTTCAACTGTGATTTTGTTAATCCATTCCAAAAGTTGATTTCGCACAGCGACTGCACCATTCTGCACCACAGGTGCGAAAACACATTCTGGGCATGATGTGCAAAATGACAGCTCTACTGTTCATAAGGAGGTGTGAAAAAATGGCAATGTTGAAAATCTGAAGTGAAAATATTAAAAATTGGCAAAGTTATGAGCGTGCATAGAAACTACGCTATGAACACTCGTAACGCAGCGGTCACGATCCAGCCATAGCACCTCTATGGTGCAAGAAGCCTGATCCACCCACCCCCCAAAGAGATAGATAAGGTATGACGCTTGAAAAATTGCCACGATTTCTCTGGGCTGTGTGAACGCTGAACCAGATCATCACTTGCAATTTACTGTTTTCAATTTAGGCACCTTCTCAGGGTAGCGCTATTGGCTCCACGCCTGTGTAGAGCTCCCTGATTGGCTGGTCTCACTCACCTGAGACAAGAGCACCCGACACGTGTGGCTTAATGTAAGCTTGCATCCCTGTACTCAGCTCCTAATTTATATATTTTAATTTAGCCTGTTCTGTTCGGCCTGTGTAAAGTAACTTACCATTCCCCCCTGCTGCAGTTTCTCTCCAACCGTATGTGCACTGATTCAGTGCTAGCTCTGCAAACTTCCCCTTGATTTTTCCCAATTAAGCTTTCACTCTGTACACTGCCTTGAACTGAGTTTGTAAAAAAGTTTTACTGGCTTTGTTAATATATATTTTTTTTATCCTATTAAAGACTGTACTGGGTTTACATGCTTACTGCTATGGACTCAGAAAATTCAGTGAATTGTAAAATCTGTGTAGTCTCTGTCTTGAGCCTAAGGCTCCTGCCCTTGACTTGCATTCTTAATCATCTTCCTTTGTCCCCCTGTCTACCTCTGTCTCTGTTCTGTCCCTGTTGCCCTCCCCCATGTCTTTTCTTTTGTGCTTGTTTTGGATTCCCGAGTTAGCCGGCACCTTGCCTCTGTCTGAGACTGCCCCCTAACTTTGTCTTTCAAGGTGGTGCTCAGCTCTCTTTGTGTGTCTCTGTTTAGACACACACAGCCCTATCTGCTCCTATTTAATCTGCTGTCTCCTTCCTTACATGTGCCACTTTCCCCCACGGGCAGCGATCACGATCCAGCCATAGCACCTCTATGGTGCAAGGAGCCTGATCCACCCACCCCCCCAAAGAGATAGACAAGGTACCACGCTTGAAAAATTGCCATGATTTCTCTGGGCTGCGTGAATGCTGAACCAGATCATCACTTGCAATTTGCTGTTTTCAATTTCGGCGCCTTCTCAGGGTAGTGCTATTAGCTCCATGCCTGTGTAGAGCTCCCTGATTGGCTGGTCTCGCTCACCTGAGACAGGAGCACCCGAGACATGTAGCTTAATGTAAGCCTGCATCCCTGTACTCAGCTCCTAATTTATATATTTTAATTTAGCCTGTTCTGCTCGGCCTGTGTAAAGTAACTTACCATCCCCCCCCGCTGCAGTTTCTCTCCAACTGTATGTGCACTGATTCAGTGCTAGCTCTGCAAACTTCCCCTTGATTTTTTGTCCCACCCCTCTCCCCTCCCAGGCCTCCTTTAAATGCACACAGTCTCTGCCCACTCCTATCTGATGTTTCAATTTATTGGTTACTTACTGTCAACAACTGCAATTCCTCCCATCCCCTTTTTGCAGCTAAGCCTTCTAGCAGCTTTATCTCATTCTGTCTTGCTGAGGCATACCATTTTGGTACTTTAGGTTTGCTTATTGCTCACTAGCATATCCTGACTTGCTAAGATAGTTGATTTAGGTCAGGTGATCTCTCTAGTACTTAGTCTGCTCCAGTGTAGTAGCTAAGAAATTTTCTTCAAAGCCTCTCTGCCCCTAGTACTACTCTATAGTCAGGTGAACTCTTTTCTTATTAGCCTGACTAGGAGCTGTACTTAAGGATTACTGCTTCAGGCTCCACTGCCTATAGTAGTATTCTGCAGGGATTAAGAAATTCTCCTCCATTGAGAATCCCTTCTCTTGCCTGTACTTGTAGTGCCCATTGGGTGACTGTCTCATAATGAGGGCATATTACCTGCTTCTATGCTTGTCTCTGCTTATCTTACATGTATTGGACCCAGACATGAATCAAAAAATAACTCCTAGAGTGGAGAATGGCTCTCTTTTTACATTGTCCGACCGGAACTTTTCCTATCAAGTAGAAGAACTTGTATGTGCTCTAACTTCCCCTAGCCCGCTGCTGGTCCTTCACCTGCACCGGCATACAGAAACTCTTCTAGAGCCTGCCCACAGGGCTACACTACCTTCTGCATACTCCCCCCTGCTCCCATTGACTCTCTCGGTCAGGGTATTATTGTATGCAGCATCGGGAAAACTGGAAACTAGCCTCAGAACTCCCTATACTGCCGCAGACAAATCACATAACCGAAAGAAGACTCAGCCACCCACACTTCTCCTAGAACTCTGCAGGAAACTCTTTTTCCTGCTTTTACTATGCTCAGGAAATGTTGAGCTTAATCCAGGCCCTCTGGCACCCATGGAATCCCCAGCAGAGCTACAAAGCCTCAAGGGGCTTACATTCTTGCATGTTAATGTATGTAGCCTATTAAAAAAAATCACCTCTGTTCAGGCCTGGGTATGTCATACTGCTCCAGAAGGTCTGGTGATTATGGAGTCCTGGCTCCGACCGGCGACCAGTAACAATGAAGTTAACATCCCCTCCTACTCTTTGTTCAGAGCCGACAGGCAAACCAGAGGTGGTGGGGTAGCTATTTACATCAAGGATAAATTCCCTGCCTCCATAATTGACTCAATCTCTGTCCCAAAAGAATTCGAAAGCTTGTCATTAAAGATTGAAATTGCCACCTGTGTCTCATTATGTATAATAGGATGCTACATACCCCCATCAGCTGGACTATAGTTGTTAAAACATCTCGGAAACATCCTGGGTTCGGCATCTTCAGAGTGTATCATACTAGAGGACTTCAACTTAGACTGGCTCGCCAGTGCATCCACCCCACTTAAAATGTTCTGTGATTCCCTTGGGTTGTCACAGCTAATAAAAGAATCTACTCATCCTAACAAGCTCAACCCTAATAACAGTATTCTCTTGGATATCGTTTTAGTTAACAAACCCCATTTATTCTCCCATGCTGGCATCTTTTTCTCTGACATTAGCGACCATTGCTTCATCGCGTGTGTAAGAGACACCCTTAAATCCACAACTGCACCAAAATTCTCCTTTAAAAGGTTCATATGCAACTTTGATCTCCATGGATATATATCAGACCTAAGAGACTCCATGCGATGGCAGGACTTCTATCTAGCCAAGTCCCTGACTATGGCTTATGATATTTTCTCAGAAATTGTGCTAGGGGCTCTCAACAAGTATGCTCCCATAGTAAAAGTTTGTGCCAGAAACAAATCCTGTCAGTGGTTTACAGAAGACCTGAAAGATGCTCTGTGGAGTAGGGATGTACTCTGGAGAACTGCTGGGAAAACTAATTTAATAAATGACTGGAATTCTTTCCGGAGGGCGAGGAACCTCTGCACCAAAATGGTCAGAGAAGCCAGAGCTAATTTCTACCAGTCTCAGCTGGAGAGGTCCTCAAGAAATGCCTCCAAATTCTGGAGGACTATCAAAGACATTGAAGGTCATACCACTGTAAATTCCCTACCTACTAAATTATTGATTGACAATACTGTCATCTCCGACAGATAGTCTATCCTCGATGCTCTCAATAATCATTTTGCCACTGTAGGGCTCGCCTTTGACTCCTCTCCCGCGAATATCCTCCTCCAACAACTTAGATTGGATACACAAGAAAAACCCATCCCCAGTCCATCCTTTTCTCTGCAGCCTACCTCCCTGAAAGAAGTCGAAGATCTTCTCTTTCAGCTGGACACTAGGAAAAGTGTTGGGGCTGACCTCATTGACCCACACTCCTTAAAGATTGGCTATCATGTTCTTGCAGTCCCAATTACTCATCTCTTCAACTTTTCCTTGTCCCAGGGTGACCTACTGCCCATTTGGAAAAATGCATTTGTGGTCCCTTTGTTTAAGTCAGGAGATCCTAGTGACCTCAATAACTACAGGCCAATCTCCCTACTTCCAATCCTGTCAAAGGCGCTGGAAAAATAGTGAACTCCAAGCCGGAGTACCTGGAATCAGAAAAATTGCTCAACCCGTTACAATCCAGTTTTAGAGCACAGCACAGTACAATCTCTGCTCTAGCCAAAGTGACAAACGACTGGCAGCTTGAATTAGACAAAAAAACTAGCATGATTTTCTTGGACCTAAGCAAGGCATTCGATACCGTTGATCACAGGCTGCTTCTGTCCTCTCTCAGAACATTGGTTTGGATTCTCTATCCCTTAAATGGTTCTCCAACTACCTCTCAGGATGACTTCAACAAGTAAAGGCAGAAAGGAAGTTTCTCCACAAAACCCCTATTGAGGGGTGTACATGAGTTCCATTCTTGGTCCCTTGCTCTGCACCATTTATATTAACAATGTAGATGCCCCCATCAAAAGCACAAATACACCTATTTGGATGATACGGTACTCTGTGCTAGTAGCCCCACACATGAGGCGGCCTGTAAAGCCCTTCAAAATGAATTTAATCTGCTGCAACATCAGTTTATAAACCAGAAACTGCTTTTAAATGCAAAAAAAACCACAGCAATGTTCCTCTCGCCCCTTCAAAATGCAATAAATCCTGCAATTGCTGGGACACTCCCGCAGATCACTACCATTCTAGGTGAGTGGTTGGACTACGTACCAGAGTTAAAGTACCTGGGGGTCTGGTTAGACCATAGACTTACTTTCATAGATCACTTAGAAGAACTGGCAAGAAACTTAGACAAAGACTTGGTCTGTTCTATAGGATTAATAATCTCCTGACAAGAGACGCTAAACTGAAACTGGTTCAAACTACCTTTCTTTCTCTATTGGATTACGCAGACTTTCTATATAGTCAGGGACCTGCAGGTACCCTAGCCAAACTCGAAACGCTTTATCACAGAGCCATAAAATTTATCACGGGTCTTCCATACTCAACCCACCACTGTGCATTGTACACGGGCAGTGGGATGGCCATCCCTTGCTTACAGATGGCAAAAAAATGCTGCAGTTTGGACATATAAAGCTATCTCAAATAAACTGCCCCAGTGTATCTCTGTCTGTTTACCTTTGTGCACTCTGGGGAAGTATGCCCTGAGAAGCACCTCGTATATCTATCTTTATGTTTACAAAGCAAAATCTCGCATTGGCAGAGCAGCCATCAGCTTTGTGCTCCCTCAACTGTAGAACAAGCTGCAAAAAACTTTGAAATTAATTCACTCCATCAGCCTCGCAGCTTTTAAATCTCTATATCATGAGTCAGTGTTAGTGGCTCAGTAGGTAGCACACTCACCTCTGAGGCGGAGATCAGAGGGCTGTGGGTTCAGTTCCACATCTGGCACTTGTTAATATCCAGTACTGACACTGTAATGCAGCATGAGAGGGTGCTGCATTTCTGAGTGCCGTCTTTCGGATGAGACGTTAAACCGAGGTCCCATCTGCCTGGATTGGTGGTAGTTCAGGTGGATGTTAAAGATCCCATGGCACTTATCGAAAAGAGTAGGGGAATTTCCCCAGTGTCCTGGCCAAATTTCCCTCATTCACCAAAAATACCACCAACAGCTTAATCTGGTTCAAGGTCAGTTGCCATTCATTTGTATCCCCCTTCCCCCGGGTCGTGCCTGAAAATAGGCAGGAATTGTCTAGTGCACTTACCCGGTCAACAAAAGCTAAATAAATAAATAAATATCTACATCATAATAAGGAGTCCTGTGCTTGTCTACCCTAAATAGTGACTTCTACAAGTCCAAACACACTCTAATTACCACTGTTAAAAGACTGATCGCATCTATTATCGACTCTTTTTTCTACCCCCATATCTGTCCCTTCCACATTCCTTTGACCCTGGTTCCAGCTCTAAATTCTTCATATCATATCACTATATATCTTTTTATATTAGTTTTTATTTGTGTTCAGTGCACCTGATATGTATATTTCTTTACTTTTATGAAAAATTGTGTCCTACCCAAAACTAGCTGTATCATCTGTTCCAAACATATACTACTGTCAATGCTACCTGCTGATACTTTGTATATGCAGTATTATTGTATCTCACTTTATTTGTATTATTACTATTTTCTTGTGTGTGTTGCATCCCATGTATATTGTCCCTTGTTCCTTGTTAACAAACCCAGGTCCACCTCGAAAATAAGCTTGCTCAGCGGTGATCACCTGGTTAAATTAAGACTTTGATTGATTGATTGATTGACTGATTGATTTGGAAATTTTTTCACCAGTTTTAACATGGGCTTTTTGGGACCCCACCTCATGAACAGTGGCACTGTCATTTCTTGAATCGGTCCGAAGGTGATTCCAGGCAGCAACTCGAAATCACCTTTCAGGACCAGAAATTAAATGACAGTGTCAGTGTTCATGATTCAAAACTCCATGTTGAAAATTTGGTGCAAAATTTCCTAACATTGACCGAGATATCAGCATAAGTTAACCTCCCACCCATTGACTCCCATTATCGACTTACCTTGATTCCTCAGATCGCAGTTCGGCTTTGAAGAGTGCAGACGTGTCCCAGTCCAGAGAAGATCACCAATCCCGACCTCCGGAGGGTATGTATGGGTGATGGGGAGGTGCAGGGAGGTGGGTGCACAGAGGGAGGGCGGGGATAGGGGAGTGGGGAGACGACAATGGACTGTTTACTTTTTTTTTTTAACATAAAAGACTACAGGGGACTGTTTTCTGTATTAACAGGATAATTCATTTAAAAAAAAAAACATGGGCACACTGGGGTGGGTTCCCAGTGTGCCAGATGGGTCTGGGGGGGCATACATGATGCCGACAGGGGGATTGGGCACCCCATCGACAGCGAAAGTGTCAGTGTACAGGGCAGACTAGTCTGATGCAGGATCCTGCATTGAAATGTTCGCCAATTTCGATGCAGGATTCTACATCGAAGAAAAAACAATGGGGGACAGTTTTCTTTTTCCACAGGCTTTTATAAATATGGGCACACTGGGGTAGGCTCCTGGTGTGCTAGATGAGTCTGGGGGGGGGCATACATGATGCTGACAGAGGGACTGGGCAACCCCATTGGCAGTGAAAGTGTCAGTGGATGGAGTAGACAATTCATTTTCGAAAATGGCCATTAATGTTATTTTTTATTGACAGTCCATATCTCGAAAACCACAAAACCCAGCTAAACAAAATTTGGCACATCATGAGGCAAACCCCGGAGTATGCATGCCAGATTCTGTTGAAATCTATTGAACAGTTCCAGAGTTATTAATGTTCAAACATTAAACAACTTGGTTTCATTTTGCAAGCAGACTAATTTCGCAAATGGTCCATTTTCGTGCTAAACACTTAACTTTTCCCATAGGAAATAATGGGAAATTTAAAACTTTAATAACTTTTGAATGGATTCATATTTTTTTCACCAAACCTTCAAAGGCTCATCTGTGACTCAAGGGCTTTCTACCTTGAAACTTTCAGCCCACAACATACAGCTGTTTCTGAGATCCAGGATGACAAAAAAAATGTCAAAAAGATCCAGATTTTCCTGTTTATTTAACACTTTATATCTCAGAAACCACTTGACAGATTCACACCAAATTTGGAAGGTCAAGAGACTCACCCTGAGAGATTACACTTGCCAGATTTCATGCAAATCCGTCTGACAGTTCCAAAGTTATTAACCCTCAAAATTTGAACTTTAACATTGAAGTGCACTTTCACCGTAACTGTGTGTGTGTGTGTGTGTGTGTGTGTGTGTGTGTGTGTGTGAGACCCTCTTTGCGGTAGTTGTATGCACTGTTGAAAGAACATCTGTTTCATGTCGCATTCCAGTACAGTGCCATGCCTGAGCACATCACCTTTCTGCTACTTTATGTGTAAGTAAGATCAACATTTGTTTATGTTCTGCACCACTGGTCTTCCTTGGTTGTGGGTGATGCTGGGTGCCCAAAGTATTGTCAGTGACGCAGTTCATCATCATTATGTATCTTGTCTGACTGGAGGTCTTATTTATTTGTTTATTTAGACAGCAGTTTGGAAAACCTTTGAGCCATAGGCTCATTTACAAAGGTACCTTGTCACAGTAAGACAAACGAAAATACACAGTATAACAGTATAACACAGTATAACAGTAACTTAAGACATAGATACAAACTAGCTGGCACAGGTAGGATTGATGCAAACAATACCAGAGTTATGTTGTCCTTAGCAGCTTAGTAGTAAGCTTTGTCATAAGTATTGAGTATGGCTTTGACTAGTGGCAATTACAGCTTCGGGTGTTAACAAGGTGGTTCCGTAGGAAGTTTTGAAGCACGATATAGTTGGAGCTTCGTAGATGGAGGGGGGCAGTGTGTTGAACCAGGAGGGAGCCCTAAAGCTGAAGGCTCTTTGGCCGTGAGAGGTCCTAGCTCTAGGGATAACAAGAGAGATTTTCCCAGAGGTCCGAGTATGAACTAGTGGGACAGAGCGGTGGATGGTGGTGGTCAATCCTGGTGGGGATAGCCCAAGGAGGGTCTTTTTTGTAAGGGTACAGGTCAGATATTTGAGGTGCTCATCAAGATCAAGTACCAGCGCTTTAGCGTACAGTAGACAGGTGTGTGTTAGCCTAGGTGCCCCAGTAATTAACCTGCAGGCCTTATTCAGAGTAGTGCGAATTTTATGGAGTGCAGTCTGATCAGCAGCACCATACACCGGCAGTCCATAGTCCACTAGGGACAGGATAGAGGAGGTGACTGTGAGTCGAAGAGCCTCCAGGGGAGGCAGTGTTTATACCGATGTAAGATGCCCAATCGGATATTAGTGGCAGTGGCTAGGGCAGCGATGTGTCCATGGAAGGAGAGGGAGGGGTCAAAATGGATCCCTAGGTATTTATAGGAGCAAACTTGTTCGAGTGGGAAAGAGGACCCAGAGTGAATGAGGAGTTTGAAGTTGCAGGACTTGTTTTGAGGATGAGTGAAGAACATGGTTTTTGTTTTTTTAAGATTTATCACCAATCTATGTTCCTTGAACCAGCCCTCGGCTTCAGTGAAGGACTTCTGCAGCAAGTCCTGGAGGGCAATAGGGTTACGACTTGAGGCAAAGATGACTGCATCATCAGCGTACAATAGAATGTTCCCCGAGCAAGAGCGTGGAAGGGTGTTAAGGTAAAGGGAGATAGTAAGGGGCCCAGAATGGAGCCCTGGGGAACCCCAGAAAAGATGGGACAGATGTCTGAGTAGGTCCCATTAATTTTTACACGCTGTGAGCGGTCAGACAGATAACTGGTGCACCAGGAGATAGGCCCAGCAGCAAAACCAGAGATACTAAGGGCATCAAGAAGGAGGGTGGAGACAGTGTTGAAAGCTTTAGAGGTCAATGAAGACCGCACTAGCCAGAGAACCAGTGTCTAAGGAGGATGGAGAAAGTTGGAGAACTCTAGGAGGCTGTGTTGGTACTGTAGCCCGCTCAGAAGCCATGCTGCTCAGGACATAGGACATAGTAGGTGGAGAGGTAGTCAGAGATGTGAGAGGCCACCACTTTTTCCAAGGCCTTGGAGAGAGGAGAGAGAATGGAGATTGGCCGATAGTTTCCAGCCACAGTCCTATCACCACATTTAAAGATAGGGGTGACAGTGGCGGCTTTCCAGGCAGTTGGAACCTTCCCCAGACAAAGAGAGTGGTTGATGAGGCATGTGATCGGGGTAAGGACTGTGTCTAAGACCAGCCGTAGGATACACCGATCCAGAGTGTCACTGCCCGTACTATTACTCTTGAGGGCAGTGACAAGGTGCGGCCTAAGTTCTTGGGCAGAAACACGGCAGAGGACAAAATAAGGGTGAGAAAGATTTACGGCAGGTGCTGGGGGAGGAGAGTCAAAAAATTTGTAGGGAGGATAGGGCTAAGGTCAGTGAATGAGGTGTTGAGGTGGTTGGCTATGAGGGCTGGGTCTGAGGAGATCACGCCATTAATGTTGATCTGGGTGGGTGGGGGGATTGTGCGCTCCCATTTAACTGTTTAATGTTATCCCAGAAGGTTCTGGGGTTCCCCCATGAGGCAGTGAGTGAGGACCGATAGTGCTCAGGCTTGGCCTTTCTGATGGCCCGAGTGTACTTGTTTCGGGTGGCAGCATATAACTGCCTGTCACTGGGCCGGCCAGTTTCAATGGCATGGTGCCATAGGTTGTCCCTATGTTTGAGTTGGTGGATCAAAGTTGGGGTTACCCAGGGGGCATTCTGCCTTTTAGAACGGCGGGTCAACATTGGGGCAAAGATATCACAGGCATTATTAAAAGTTCGGGTAAAGAAGGTCCCATACAACAGGTTGTGACATATGCCAATGTGTTGAACTGCAAAATGCAGTCTTTGCTAGACATATGTACTCATGGGGTAACTTCTGTGACTCTTCATGTGTGTGTTTATGTCGCCAATGTCTGCCAAGGACACTTGCTGAAATTATTTTCCTAGCAGAGGAACAGTAAGTTGTAGGCGTTTAGTTTGTGTTTCTGGGGAGTACCAGGTAGCCAATGAATTCAACCTGACTGTGACACCCACCCTTGTTTTGCTCCCAGTTGACACTCAGAAACCACGTCCTACTTACTGTGCCTTTCCTGCTTTTCCATTCACCGACCTTGCCTTGGTGTCTATGGCCCATCATTTACAACTAAATATATACGGACACGTTTATGTTCATTCCACTGAGGAAATGAGTCTATATGTGGCTCACTCAATGTGGTGGTTGGTTCAGAACACTTCCTGTTCCATGGTGTCAAGGCCACACCACCTTGAAGTAAATACTGCAGGACTGTCAAATCAGTGGCACTTTTTCCACTGTTTACATTCACCAATATAAATACTCACTATGTTACTTGTATTAATATGCACCTGGAATGCTGAAAACAAGCAGTGCTTCATGGTTTTTGTGTTACATATGTGTGTGTTGGGTAGAACTACATCTGCTTTCTACATCATAAAAGCTTACTGTAGCCAGCCTGTTGGCGTAGTGGTTGGATTGCTGCTTGCGACGCCAGTGACCCGGGTTCGGGAATGGACCCGGGATGCTGGGGGGGCCGGTCAAGGGGAGAAAGCTAGAGCGTCCCAAGGACAGCTGTCCTTCTCCAGGGGGAGGGAGGGGTGTGTGACTGGTGCTTGATGGACCCCTGATGGAGGCCGGGGGTACCACAGCGACCGGCACCAGAATGACGCTCAAGTGGTGAGGTGGATGCTTGTGTCATTGCATGTACCCGCCTACAGGGGGGAACCAAGCAGCCAGCCACCTTAGATGAAGCCAGCCCTCAGTTTCAATCTGCCACCAGGACAGCCCCCTTCAACCTATCCCATCGTCTGTGGCACCATGCCAAGTTGGTGCCACAACCTGGGGGGTATCAAAGAGGCGCATCTAATGTGGAGGTGAGAGCGAGGATCCGTGACCTGGCTGAGGTTCCGGGCAGCTGGCGGCTGCAAAAAGTGTAATAAATAAAAAATAAATAAAAGCTTACTGTGGTGTCCTGGAAATTATTGTTACTAATGTGAAGTGTTATCCCTGTTTCATTTTTCTAGGTGCCAGTGTGGTCTGTGCAAGGCTATGCCAACACATAGAGAGTGCATATGCTGCTGTGAGGTGGACAGAGTTTTAGACAAGATAAATGAAGATGATCAGGCCATCACAGATGGCCCGTGTTCAGGACTGCATAATGTTGCATCCTGGGTTTCCTGATGTGTGCCACAGATAGTGGGTGTTGGAGATGGCGCTTGCTGAATTCCGCTAGTATCATGGCAGGAACAACTTTCCAATCCAGGAGTAAGTATCATTATGTTACTGTCACCTACTTCACATGAATGTGGTGGGGTGAGGTGCCACATAGTAGTGGCAGACAAGGTGCATCTTACTGCTATGCTTTGTGCACATCACTGAAGTGCCATAATCTAGATATACCTTAGTGGTGTCCACTGACTAGCTGCATAGTGTGTCAGCAGAAGCAATTATTAAAAATTCCATGTTGTTGCTGGACACAACCCAAGGTAAGGGTCTACTCTGCTTGCCTGAAAGGGAGACTGCAGAAGGCAGGCATCTTGGGTGCATTTCATTGCGTCATGTTCCAGGACACAGTGTATGTCATGCCAGTACTCTTATGGCAATGCTCCTTTTCCTGTCATCCTCCAGGATGGACTCACACTGTATGGCAGTGCATGGCTGTCTCTCCAGTACTATAAGTTGTTCTGCTGTATCGAACATTGGTGTTTTCAACTTGGTATGGCCTCACTGCTTTCTCTAGCAGTTCTCTGTCCTGTCAATGCGAAAATATACACCGTGGATTCTTGACATTGCATATGGGTGATGGTACTACTGTGATGCTTACTGGAGATGCTCACCATGGAAAGAGAGATTCAGACATGTCTCCATGAAAATAACTTCATGCTGCCCATGGGCCAGTACTACACATCAAATGGCAGTGGACCACTGCTTCAATTATTAGACAGTACTCACTGTCTGACCTAGTTTAAGCACTGGTAACCACAATGTGAACATGCATCACATATTAAGGCAGTACAGCCAGAGCCACTGATGGGGGGGGCAGACAGCTGAGACAACTTTCCTGGGCTCAGTTTCTCAGAGGAGACCCCACATGCAGTAACGTAGGAAGGGCAGGGGATAGGAGGTGGGCCTGGTCCAAGTGGTGTATCCTGGGCCTGGAAATTTGTTTCAGCACCTCTCAGCATAGTGCTACACACAAAACTAAAAGTATCGAACCAATAGTAGCCTTACACGGACTCTTCCATAACATCATCATCTTGCTCATCACTGAACAAGGGCAGATATGATACATCTTTCTCATCATAGAACTCCTCTTCAGAGTCACACTCTGAATCAGATGATAGGAGTGATGTCAAAGTAAAATTCTTGACCTCACATACATTGGAAACCATTGATTCTGTTTGTGCATAGGCATCCACCATTTTCACTGACGGCAACACTCCTAAAAAGAAAATGTGAGTATCGGTACAGTATGGGTTGACATATGGGAGCAAGGCAGCATGCACAATATACTGTTCTGTTTTGTTACACACATTAGCCACACTGAAAAGGGGATGATGACACCAACAGCCAGCACAGTGACCAGCACCTGATGCAGCTATCCAGCCAGTTAACAGCTTCAAAACTCTCACTGCAGCGTCAGTTACAGACAACCAACAAATTCTTCGGCAGTACCACTGCTGACAAACACATCACTTGCAGTGACAGGAAAGACATAGCTATGTCAACATTGGCAGAACATCATACACAGTACGGTGCCTGCGGCATGCAGTCAATACTGTAACATGCAGTCACAGTACACCATAGCCAGTACACATGACCAGTGTCACAGCACTCTACATACACATAACGTGCAGGAGGTATGCTATGCTGAGAGCAATAAATAACATCAGTAGATAAAAAGTCAGAAAATCAGGTGCAGATAAGCCTTATATGTATGCTCCCTGCAGCAAGATATCCAGAACAGGGAAAACTCAGCACAAGGAGGTCACCTTATTGATATCAACTTTTACAGCCGAGTGAATGCCATGCTAAGACTACACACAGACAAACTATTGATAGTACAATGCAGGATATAGCAAATCTGCCTAAGTAGCCAACACTGCCCTTTAGTTGTCAGACAAATGCACAGCAGTGTTGTATTTGGTGGCCGAAAATAAGTACCTTAAACACATCAGGATCTTGGTAGAAAGAAAAACATATGCACCACAGAAATTTAGGCCTTCTCTATTTACTTCGATTCAGCTCAGATACAAGAGGAAAACTTATCGCAACACACACGCACACACAGGAAGACTCTGAGGACGTATATTTCTTAAAGCTGCACTACACATAACAATCCCTCTTGACTTAGCTAGAAAGTTCGTAAGTAAATAATTCAGAAAATAGTATGAAGCCATGAAAGTTATTACTGCAATGTCCCTTTTAATTAGTCTAGGTCTTTAGACTATATCTCTACAAGTCCATTCTCTTTGGTGGTAGACGTCTTACACATCCTGACTGACGTAGTAGGACTGGAGGCTGTTACTCTGGAATCTGATTAGCATCAGCCATATCTTGTCGCAAATGCTGTGGTTCCACTATTTCTTTCTGTTCTTGTTCTGGAAGAAATAATGCTGGATAACTACCCTGACTCTGGGTATCCCTTGTTTGTTCTGTCTCAATTCTAGTATGTAATTGGTCCACATGTTTTTTCACTCTCCTCTGGTTAGTCAGTCGAACAGTATAGACAACATTTCCTAACTTTTTCTACCACACCTTCTATCCATCTCTTTGGGCCTGCATACATCCTGACTCACACAAGATCATTGGGTTTGAATGATCTGGTCTTAGGAAGCATTTCAGTTACTGACTTATAGCCTAGAGGGTGAAGAAGGTCCCATTGAGTTTGAATCCGGTGTCCAAACAACAATTCTGCAGGGGATATTCCCATGACTACGCAAAAGAAAGGGTCCTACAAGAGCTCGCTAAGCTCAAGGTGGACAAAGCAATGGGACCTGATGGCATACATCCCAGAGAACTTAAGGAGCTAAGGATGGAACTAGCAGAGCCACTAGCAGAACTGTTTAGTGAGTCTCTGAGCACAGGAGAGGTCCCAGAAGACTGGAGAAGGGCTCATGTGATCCCGCTCCACAAGAGTGGTAGCAGGGAGGAGGCAGGGAACTACAGACCAGTCAGTCTTATCTCAGTAGTGGGCAAGATTATGGAGACACTCCTTAAGGAAAGGATAGTGCAACACCTGGAATCCGTAGGGGCACAGAATCCAAGACAGCATGGGTTTACAGAAGGAAGGTCCTGTCAAACTAATCTCATAGATTTCTTTGACTGGGTAAGCAGAGTGGTGGACCAAGGGGGAGCAATTGATGTCACCTACCTTGACTTCAGCAAAGCTTTCGACACTGCTCCACATAGAAGATTGATAAATAAGCTGGGTAGTCTCGGGGTGGGTCAGAAGTTGGTCAACTGGGTGGCAAACTGGTTGACGGGCAGAAAATTGAGAGTGGTGATAAATGGTATACAGTCAGAAGAGATACAAGGCACAAGTGGGGTACCTCAGGGATCAGTCCTGGGGCCAGTTCTCTTCAATATCTTCATTAGTGACATTGCAGATGGATTAGAGGGTAAGGCTTGTCTGTTTGCAGATGACACCAAGATCTGCAACAGAGTAGATGATCCAGATGGGGTGGTCAGAATGAGAAGAGATCTGGATAAACTAGCAAAATGGTCAGAAGAGTGACAACTGGGATTTAATGCAAAGAAGTGCAAGATCATGCACATAGGGAACAGAAACCCTGAAGCCACCTATAGACTGGGAGGAAGTTGTTGACAGTACAAAGGAAGAAAGAGACTTGGGCATCATCATCATCGATGACCTGAAATCATCCAAGCAGACCCTAAAGCAGTAGGTAAAGCTAGGGGATGTTAGGGTGTATTAGTAGGGTATCACAAGTCGTAAGAGGGAGGTAGTAATCCCTCTTTACAAGACACTGGTTAGGCCCCATCTGGAGTACTATGTGTAGCACTGGAGGCCACACTTTCACAAGAACTTTAACCAAATTGAGGCAATCCAGAGAAGGGCAACCAAAATGGTGCAGGAACTGCATCAGAAGACATATGAGGACAGATTAAAGGAGCTCAATATGTATACCCTTGAGCAAAGGAGGGAGAGAGGTGATATGATCAAAACATTCAAACACCTTAAGAGCATTAACAAGGTGAAAGTCTAACTTGTTTAAATATAAGAAAATAGCAGGACAAGAGGACACAGCATGAGATTAGAGGAGGCCGATTAAAGGGGATGTGAGAAATTATTTTTCACAGAAAGGGTGGTGGATACATGAACGGTCTACCTCAGGAAGTGGTGGCTATGAATATAGCGAGGGCTTCAAACAGGCATGGGATAGGCATAAGGAGCAATACAGATGAGTATGAATAGATAGGCCACTGACAGAGCAAAGGCCGATGGCACACTTATAAGGTAGAAAAAGAAACGGGCAGACTGGATGGACCTTGCGGTCCTTATCTGCCATCAACTTCTATGCTTCTGTGATTCTATGACACAATGTGGTGTTGTTCAATACATCGTAAGAAAGTCCAAAAGGGCTATTTGTATTGCCATCGGTGTAGTATAATTAGCTTTGTCCATACTCTTTTTAACAGTCTGAACCAGGCGTTCCGCTTTGACATTTGAACTTGGATGGTAGGGAGGTGAGAAAATATGGTGGATACCACGTTGCAGACAAAATGTTTGGAATTCAACAGACGTGAACTGTGGTCCGTTATCTGAGACAATCACTTGCGGAAAATCATGGGAGGCAAAGATAGATTTCAACACTTTGATGGTATTCTCAGTAGTTGTCAAAGACATTTGATGAATTTCTGGCCATTTACTGTAAGCATCAGTTAAGAGTAACCACATGGAATTTAAATGAGGTCCTGCAAAATCAATATGCAACCTTTGCCAGGGTTTGTCAGGTCATTCCCAATGGTGAACTGGAGCTCTTGCCGGATTTCTCATCAATACAGCACAATCTTCACATCTTTGTACAACCTGATATATGTCTCTGTCAATGGAAGGTCACCATACATGAAGTCCGGCCAGGGGTTTCATTTTAGCAATGCCTGGATGACCCGCATACAAAAGAGTCAACACATTTGAATGATAACATTGGGGTACTATGACACGCAATCCCCACAGAAGACACCCCTCAGCAATGGACAACTGCTGTCTCTGTATAGTAGGGTTATAGTTCAGCTGAACAAGTAGTGCCTTGCGGCCAACCTTCAAGCATATACTGATACACTTGTTTCAAAATTACGTCTTGACTAGTCGCTTTTGCAATGTCCTTGGCTAGTATTGGAAGCTGATCTAACTGTTGTAGCTCCATTGCACACACAACAGTACAGTCCTCCAAATCTTTGAATTGCACTGGAAAACTATCTGGCCCAAGCTGGCATATTAATGTCTCCTCTTTAAGTCCTACATCGAACTCCATTTCTCTGAATATTGGTAACCTCGACAAGGCATCCACATTTCCATGCTGGTCTGTTGGTTGATATGTAACCTTGAAATTATAGGCAGACAAAATGAATGCTCATTGTTGAAGTCAGCTAGTGGCTGTCTCTGGAATTACTTTTTCTGGATTGAAAATTGTCACTAGTGGCTTGTGATCAGTCTTCAGGTGAAACTTGCGACCTAGCAAGTATTGGCTAAATTTCTGGACTCCAAACACAATTGCTAATGCCTCTCTCTGAATCTGAGCATAATTCCTTTCTGCTGCAGTGAGTTTGCATGAAGCATGGGCTATCGACTTTTCCACTCCTCCTGGATCTGTATGGAGAAGGACAGCTCCTATACCCACAGGACTAGCATCACAGGCCAATGTGATAGGTAAGTTAGGGTCATAATGAGTTAAATTATTCACATTGGTTAGAGAGAGCTTGACGGCTTAAACTGCCTTACTGTGACCCTTGGTCCACTGCCACGGAGTACCTTTATTTAAGTTCATTTAGGATAGCGCAATTAGTGGCTAAGCCAGGTACGAAGTGGTCATAGTAGTGCACCATACGCAAGAACGGGCACAACTCTGAAACATTCTGTGGTTCAGGCATGTGCATAATGGCTTCCACCTTTTCATCATTTGGATGAATTCAGTCTTTGTCAATAGTCTGACCTAAGTACATGATACTTGGTTGACAAAATTGGCATTTTTCTCTCCTGAGTCTGAATCCACTCTGTTGCAGTCTCTCTAAAGTCTTTTGTAAGTTAAGTAAATGTTCTGCTTCTGTCTTGCCCGTGACCATGATGTCATCCTAATAACAAGCAACACCTGGTATATCACCCACCGTTTGCTCAATCACTTTTTGAAAAATAGCCGGTGCAGAACTAAGGCCAAAACATAACCGTTTGTACTTGTACAGTCCTTGGTGTGTATTAATCACTACCAGTTTCTGAGAGTCTGTATCCAACTCCACTTGAAGGTATGCATTGGCAGGGTCCAGTTTAGAGAACCCCACACACCACCATTAAGCCTGTGAAAAAGTTCCTCTATTAAGGGTAAAGGAAATAACACCTGTGCTAAGTACTGGATTAAGTGTCACCTTAAAATCTCCACATACCCAAACCTTACTACCTTGTTTAGATACCACCACAATTGGAGTGGCCCAATCTGAACTTGAAACCTTTTCCAGCACACCCGCTTTTTCCAGTCTGTCCAATTCTGCCACCGGTTTTAAGGCAAAAGGAAGTTTCTGAGGTTTACAAAACTTAGGGACTGCATTAGGCTTTGTAACTAGCTTGGCTTTAGCTGTTGTGCAACATCCCAAGCCTTTCCACAACTCTGGATACATGTCTAAAATCTCCCCAAGTTTGGGCAGGTTACTGCTTTGTGGTACCTGGACAGCAGCAAGTAGGCCAAAATCTGCTGGATCAATATGAATGTTTAGAAAAACCTGAGCATCTCTGCCCAAAATGTTGACACCCTTTTTTGAAACCAGAAAAGTTAAAGGTGTACCAGGAGAATCAGCTGTGTACCAAAGTGGTTAACGAGCCCAGTGGCTGAATTGTTTGCCCTTCAAACGCATGCAGCAACTTATTACAAGGAGACAATGGTGGCTTATTCAGATCAGACCATGTCTGATAGTTAATAAAAGTAACTGGAGAAGCAGAGCCTGCCATTAAATGCAACTGATGCCTCAGTTGTGGCAATTGAATTAACACATAGAAAGGAGGAACATCTTTAGTCTGCATTTGTGGTGCAATAGGAACCACTGCACTATCTGTGCTCTCTGAACTGACCACTGCAGTTCTCCTGCTTCTGCAAACCTTAGCAATATGCCCCTGACATTTACATGCATGACACTGAACTTCTCTGAATTTGCACTGGTCCCTTCTATGCTGAGACATGACCCACATGATGCACATTTGTACTGGCCATCCAGATTGGGTGGAGTGGTTGAATTTTTCTTTGAAAACAGTGGTTTAGACTTAGGCTTGAGCTGTTTCAATTTTGGGTTTGCTGCAGTTACTTGTAGCTCATTGTTAGTGTCCATCTTAGCATGTGCTTCATTTTCTGCAGCCTCATACATTTGTACCAACTGTAAAAGTTCATCAGCAGATTTCTTGACACTTACAGAAAGTAATTGTTGAATGCAATGTTCATTATTCAACCCCATAACAAACTTATCAGATAAATTAGATTCAAGATGCTCCCTGCTCCACTCACATGTGAGAGCCAAGCTTTTGATCTCAACCAAATAAGATTGTAATGATTGACCCGGTTTTTGACAGTAACTGTAGAATTTATAATGTTCAGTTCTTGGGAAAGTTCTTAAACTGTATTTTGCATTCAATTTAGCCTTTAGCTCTTGATATGACAAATCCTCCAGCCCGTCCAGTGCACACAGACTGCATAAAATTTGAAGGTTTTTCTCCCCCAGAAAGTACAAAAAGCATCCCGAATAAGCACACCCTGTAGCTGATCATTTGCTGATTGTATGGCAGGATTAAGTAATAACCACTGATCAAACCATCTGTACCATGTATCCCAGTCTGTTCCTGTAAAAATCTCAAAGCTGGCTGAAGTTTCCATGATATAGCACAGTTCCAAATTGCTTACTTGCCTCAAATGCAGAAAGTCACAAAATGGTGCCATTCAGTAAGCTGGAGCTATGAACATTTTCACCATCCTTGTCGCCAGTTTGTTATATTTGGTGGCCAAAAATAAATACCTTAAACACATCAGGGTCTTGGTAGAAAGAAAAACATATGCACCACAGAAATTTAGGTCTCCTCTGTTTACTTCCATGCAGCTCAGATACAAGAGGAAAACTTAACACACACACACACACACACAGACACACACACACACACACACACATGCAAGAAGACTCACAGGAAGTAGATTTCCTAAAGCTGTACTGTCTAACATTTCTTAAAGCTGCACTACACATAACAAGCAGGACAACTAAGAAAGCACTGTAGTAATCACAGGACCACACACAACAGCAACATTGCAGAAATAGATGTGTTTCTCCCAGAATCACAAAAGGACATACTTTACATAACACACTGCAGCGGTAGATCAGGTCACATGCGGTGACAGTAATATAACACAATTAGGGCAATGTTTCTACCATTAATGAAATGACAGTCAGCCCTTTGCAGACACCTACACTGATTTCTACACCAAGAGATACAAAAGGCAGCAGCAGCAATGACCACACTACATTATGCCCTCGGAGAAATGAAAATGTATACTGTTATACAGAACCTCAGTGCCACACTAAGAGATATAAAAGATGTCATGCACACAATGATAGTGCCACACACTACACTTTGACAACACAGATCACACTGAAAATTCTTGCTCCAGTGCGAGCACACCATGATTGTTCTGTTCTGGAGCTGATGTCACTTCCAGTTTCTCTGTCTCCGCAGCGCATTGTGGAAGCTACTTACACGCTGTTGGATTAAAAACTAAATTTTTAAAGATGGGAATACTTTTCTGAGAAATGGACTTTGCAATTTAACTTCAGTGGACCTCTGCCACCAAACAGTAAGAGGCAATATTGCTACCATTCTTGCCAGATTCCCTCTTTAATATAAACTATGGAATAGTTTTCCGGGGTTTATATGATCCTTGGAATAACCACAGTTTATATGATCCCTGAAATAATTTCCCTTGGTCAGAGTTAATGTAAACTGCAAATTTGTTTTACTCACAGTTTATACGGACTCTTCATTTGTTTTTATTTATTATGCTTTATCGCCTGATCTGCCAGCCCCCATCAGTCCGATCTACACATGTTCAGCCCCACCACATACCCCAGGACTTACCTCACTCTGAACACCCCCAGCCTACCCCCCACGATGGAGACTGAATGGTAGAATGGGACCGAGAAGCCGGTCAGTGGTGCAGGGTCTGCAATGTGTGGGTGGATGTCATCGTGCAGCAGTGAAACCTCCATTCTCCCATTTTCTCCTAGGGAGGTATGTCATGCAATGACACTGGGGCAGCATGCTGAACATCTGACATGCCTCCCAAACATAGTCAGTCCCAGCTGTCATACCCCAGGCTACCACAAGGCATTACCCGAACACCGATGACTCTCCCCCCCCCCGGAGTAGGAGAGCAGTCCATAGGATGCTTGATCCTCCTCCCCCCAGCCAGCCCTGCAGCTTCTCAGACTCATTCCCAAACCTGGGTTGTCAGCATCACCAGCTGGCTGGCTAAATACTGACTCTTCAGTATAAACTATGGAATAATGTTCTGCATTTCATGGAAACCACAGAATAATATTCCGCAGTTCATGTAAACTGTAGAATACTAGTCCACAGTTCATGTAAACCACAGAATAATATTCCACAGTTCATGTAAGCCATGGAATAATATTATGTAGTTCATGTAAACCGCAGAATAATATTCTGCAGATTTTCCATAGTTTACATTAAAATCTGCGACAATCTCCACGGCCACAAAATTGCAGAAAAATTGGGGCCTTGACTATGCCCTTGTACAGGATGTGGCCAGTTGCCACATGAAATATTATAAAATATCTACTGATTCAAACTACCAAGCCAGACCCTGCTTATTATTATTACCCTTGTGGTGAAGGGCCCGCTATTTAAAGGAGAACACCCAGCAAATTGTGATCTACCAGGACTGTCAAGCAAGTCCGTTTGATTGTTTTACAGTTTAACAGAAAGAATCTTCAAAAGAAACTCTGCCCAGTGGATGGTGCTGCAGGACTGTTCCTCAAATTTAGGGACTGGGACTGTCCAAACTAGCCCCTTGTGACTGTTGTTCATGTTATAGCGAAAGGTTGTTCCCTGTTGGAACCAAAGAAAATGAATAATGATGATTTTACAAGTTTCTACCTGAAGTCTGAATGCTGCGGGTGTGAATGGGTTGTATGAGAGTGCATCTGGAGCATGGGAGAATATGGTGAATGAGTGAGGTGAAAGCGGTTTTCCTCTTACAAAGTTATTACTGTTTTGAACTGTTTTGCCAACATTTTGACATCATGTTAGGTAACTTTGTTCTCTGTATACATTAACAAACCCAACCGCCATATAACTCAATCTAAAGTCCACTTCTTTGCCGATGACACGGTTCTTTATACTTCTGAAGCATCTCTATCCAAGGTCAGGGAGATCCTTCAAGCGGACTTTGCCCAACTCGAAATTAACCTCATTAATGCCAGACTTCTCTTAAATGCTAAAAAAATCAAAGCTATGATCTTCTCTCACAAAACAGTGCCCTCACTCACTTCCACCCTGCCGAATAAATTTCTAGTTACATCTCTAGGCGAACCTCTCGAAGTCACCCCGAAGTTCAAATACCTCAGGTTCTGGATTGACAATAAGCTCATCTTCTTGAAACATATAGATGACCTTGTCAGAAGGTTAAAAATACACCTTGGCTTTCTGTTCTGAAACAGGACACTCTTCTCTCTAGACATTAGAACCAGGCTAGTACAAGCCACGTTCCTCCTGCTCCTTGACTATCGGGACATAATTTACACATCATCTACAACTTCAAATCTAAGGAAATTGGACATCCTTTACCACCGGGCCTTGCGTTTCATTACAAATTCCCAGATTCAGACACATCACTGTAACTTATATTCAACCGTAGGCTGGACATCACTCACTACCAGATGTATGCTCCACGCCGGTACCTGGACCATAAAACGCCTTCTCCACAAACTGCCTAGTTACCTAACTTCCCTTATTCAGACTGCCCACAGCGTCTACTCGCTTAGGAACTTAGACTTTTTAGTGTTAAAGGTCCCAAATACCCGCACCAATCTGGGCAAATGTGCCTTCTCAGTCACCCTCCCCACCATCTGGAACCAGTTACAAACATCCCTGAACCTTCCCAAGCTAGTCTCACCTAGCCTTTTCAAATTGCTATCTAATGCAAAAATAAAAGACGTGTGTAGCTGCCGCTAAGATCTGAGTTGTCTTGGCCCATCTGATTACAATGGTCTTAAATATAGGGACTAGCATACGTGATATGTCATTGGATGCACTGTTTTCTGTTGAGCACTTTACACATGCACTAAGCAATTACTGTTTGTATGTAGTATCTGTCTTGTCTGTATATACAGTATGTGTCAGGATCTCCTTGTGAATGAGCTTGCTCAATGGAGTTTTTTTCTGCAATAAACTTGAACTTGAACTAAGCGACAGCCTGGCATTAGTGTTTTATAATATTAAGCTCTCAGTTTCAGCTACAAAGTTTGGGCAGGATAGCTCCACATAGCAGGTTGGGAGGTAGGCCCAGGTGTAGTGGGTGTACTGGCATGCCCTGAGTGTGGGTTCCAGGCAGGGTGTGTACATACCCATTTTGGTCAGCACCTCCCTAGATGGCTAGTTGCCCCATTTCCAGGAGGAAATGGAATTAAAAGGGGGGAGAGTGTAAGCCACCTCTCTCGGGGCTGGCTTACTATAATATATTCTCCCCTTTTGATTAGGTTACCTTTAATGGGCATTTCCTTGTTCCACCCCTGGGGCATTGCTGTTTGCTTGGATTTAAAAAGAGGTTGGCTGGGAGAAAAAGGGGGAGCCAGTGGGCTGAAGATAGGGCAAGTCTGGGTCGGGGTTTCAACCTCCCAGCCCAGGAGGTACCGGCTAGTGGTTAGCATCGATGGCTACACTGTTTCAACTCCGATAGGGAGGTTGGTAGGAATATGGTAACCGTTGGGAACTGGGGTCCTTGTAAGATCAGTAACTGGGTGGACAGTAGTATGAAGGTAAGCCCCTCATCATTTGGGCTTGGGAGTCCTGGTGTCCCTGTTGAAAGGTATGACAGTGGGGTTGTCATGGCAGTGGCAGGGCTATGACAGGACCCCTTGGAGGTAACAGTTTTGAGCACGTCTTTCCCCGTGTGGCACACTGCTGGAGTGAGTTGGGTAGCTTGCATTTTGGGATCTCATTTTATTGGGCCTGCCATGCCCGTGTCTGGGACAGGTCCTGTGTTAGGCCCACAAAGAAATGCAATGTAGGAGTAACTATGGAAAGAGCTGAGTCACGCATGCTATAGTTATCCCAGAATCCTGTCCCTGTAGAAAGAGGGTTACAAATTGGTTGGTTCTCTGGCAAGGTTTTCAGGGTGGCCACAGTGTGTTAAAAGGCCACTTGCAAGGGTTGGGTTACTTCAGGGTGGGGAGTAAGGCACTCCCCAAGTACTGGTTTAGGTCATGTCTTGTGCCCTCCGAGCATTTGAGCTTTACTCTGGCTCAGGGTATCTGCATGGAGTCTGCGCCTGGCCTATCGTTTAGGCCTGTTTTAAACATCTTTCTCAGCCTGGTACTGTTGGTGCCTCGGTATATGCCCTCTGGCCTGTTTGACTCTTGGCTCCATGGGGAGCTGTGCACTTTATTTATGAATTTAAATAGAAACAAAATTAAATTTCTATTTTTGTTCTTCTACTTCATGTGTGCTGGGATTAAAATGAACTAACTCTAGTCCTTCTTTTAAGAAAAGTTCCACCTCCGTTCACCCTGGCCCAGCCCGAAGGTGCAGCAGCATGTAAACTACAGCCTATTTGGTAAGAAAACAAATTGCACTACGCTGTACAAGATCTGCAGATGAGGTAAGGCCTTGTGTTGTTTTTTTACTTGAGCCATAGGCATGATGCCTGGAAGGTTTCCGGTTTGTATCCCCCCCTAGAGTACCAGTAGAACCACTAGACATAACAGTGGGGCAAAGGGATGTTACAAAAGTTAGTTAGTTAACTAGTTAGTTAACCAGATATAAAGGGGGTGAAGTCCAGAGCAGGACTTTGTCAATCTGCAGGATAAGCCCAGGCAGAAGATGAAAAATTTACTTGATCACTTGTTTTAGAGCCCAGTTGAGGCCCCTTACCAGGTTCTGCTGGTTCAAGTTCAAAAGACCTAGAAACATAGAAACATAGAAGTTGTCAGCAGATAAGGACCTCTTGGCCCACCTAATCTACCCTAAATTCCCTACCTACTGCTACTGCAGACCCAGCTCCATCTCTGTCCTTACCCCCCAGCCCTATTACTATGATCCCCTTGTGTCTATCCCATGCATACTTGAATTCTGCTACTGTTTTAGTACCGACCACTGCCACTGGGAGACTGTTGTTCCCACAGTATCCCCACAGTATCCCCAAATTGTCTTCAACCTTACGTTATCTAGTTGGCCACCAGCAACCTGGTGAGATACCCATTGCAATGGACAGTAACAACTCTTACAGCCATGAGGGAAAGCCAGGTGCACCCATGGGGGTGGTATGGGGACTGTGTTAGGAAAACTGTTGAAATCAAAATTGTTTGTTTGGTTTTTTGCTTCCCCTTCGCCCCTTACCTAGAACAACCAAGGTGGGGAAGACTTATGCCTCAAAAGTAGTAAAAGGGTGAAGATTTCTCAAGTTGGATCCTTTAAATACTTAGGCATTTATCTGGACCCCTCTGTATATTTCATGGGACATTTGGATTTTATCTGTAAAAAAATATATCAAAAATTCAACCCTGTATAGAAACATAAATGCCCTGACTGATAAGGCTAGGTCAATCATAGCCAGGCAAGTTTTGTTACCGATATTGGATTATGGTGCTTCCCTATTCTTTACTCAGGGTGCCTCCTTTATCTCTAAATATCAATTAATATTTGTCGCTTTGAGTTAAGGGCTCCAGTTAGAACACATCATTGTTCTCTATATGAGAGGAGGAATATTTTGTCCCCAGAATGTAGAATAGAACCCAATACTGTTATATTTGCATTCACTGTTTTTCATAACACATTTCCCAGCTGTCTTTATGAGAAATGTTTAAAATAAAATGGTTCCCATTTGACAAGGAGAAGTGTAGATTCACTATTTTATCTTTCTTCTGTGAAATTGACAATGGTCAAACGTTCATTCTTTTCGTATGGACCAACCTTGTTGAATAAATTTTCATTCATAATTCAAAAAGCCAATAGTATAAAACATTTTAAATCAATGTTGGTCTCTTATTATGGTAATTTGAGTCTTTGCTTGTGCAATAACAATGGAACAGTGCAATTGTGAAACTAATTTATATTTGTTGAATGTTGTATTGAAATTATGTACTTATATTGTGTGATGTATTTATGTTTTTTTGTGTCAGGCATGACTGAAAAAGGGCTGTTCCCAGTCATTTTCCTGGTTAAAAATGTAAACAAACAAATCAGAGGTTAGTGTATTTTACAACTGGTATTCATGGTTATTGCTTGGAGTGTATTACTATTGTGTGGGGAAATGTGCCTGTGTGTGGAATGGACAATAATATTTGTTCCTGGGGGGGGAGGTTTGAGTCACATTGGGTAGCTTTATATACCCCTGCTCCAGGCGGAGGCACCAAAACCTATTACTGGTATTCAGTTTTTAAACAGCACCCAAAAAACCCAGGCTGCCCCCAAGGTAGGTTAGAGTGTGAGGGGCCACCAGAAAGCGCACGACAGACAGACACCCCTTTAAAAAAGAGGCATAACCAGGATTTGGTGGGGGGTTCCAAACATTTCTACTGGTTCTGGGGGCATGCTCCCCTGAAGATTTTGAAAATTTAGGAGTTAAATGGTGCAGTTTCCTGCATTTTAGGCAATAACTGCTGAGTTACAAAATGCATCAAAATTCAAGTTGTCAATGTCATCCCTTCCCAGTCCCAGGTCTATTGTTGAACTTAGGATTCTTTGCTCCCTTTTTAAATTTCCACCTTTCTCTTCTGCAGATCTCTTCGCATTCTGTTACCAACCCTGTTCCACCTTTGCTGTTTTTCTAGGGGTTCCTCCTAATTTTTGTTTGTTTTTTGTTAATTTTGATGTCCCCATTTTAATTTCTGCATTCAGCTATCCCATTGCCTTTTATGTCCCACCTCATAATTATTTATTCTGGTAAGGTTAATTAAGATTATTACCAGATGTCAGTATAACACTCATGCAAGCCAGGAGTCCAAAGATAATTGACCCTCCACTCCACCCCCAAAATTTTTTTTGAGATTAGCTGGAAACCAGTGAAGGATGGGTTAAGAACGGGAAGCAATTACTGACATAGTATGGGTCCTGTTACTATTTCTTCCTTTTTTCCCTTAATTCCCATGGCCTCATCTCCCTCACTGACTGGATTTTTGTCAGAATATGTTTTTTTATATGAGTGGACTGAGACAAGTCACAAACTCAATGGTTCTCCTTATTATCAGCCATAATGTTTTCTGTTTTTTTCCTTGTTCCCCCAACCCAATTCTTTATTCTAGGCTCTCTACCTTGGCCTTTCTGCCCCCTCAGACTAAGTGCTGTCACTGTGCAGTTTCAAAACACATGGAATAATGCTGCCGCAGCCCACCGCCTTTAGACTATGGCAGGAACAGTGCGATTCAGGCACTTTCTAGCACTGCAGCAAGCTCAAGGACAACTGAGGTGAGCTTTTCAGTTTGCCCTGGCCATGACAACAACCAAGACCCTAGCTGTGGCAGGAATGAGTGACACAGAGTCGACAACCCAGTAGATTTATTTTTAGCAACCACTTAGTCTGCAAAAAAGAGAAGCTGCAGTGATCAGACTCCACTAGTAAAAGATCTCGCTCACACACTGATGTGGGATCTGACTCAGTCAAGTCACCAGTCTGTGCTCTTGCTGCAGACAACCACTTCACCACCCCTGTAGAGTCATCTGACCGCAGACTTGTCGACACATCGGAGGCTCCTCATCTGTGTCTGGAGGGAGGGCGGGGCTGATTTGCATATTCATAAGCTGATGCCGGCTCCCACCTCACTAGCACTGTGGCACTTTTTAAATTAAAAATACTGTACGTCGCCGGCCCAGTGGTGCTGCGGGTTGAGGCGCTGGATGCTACACCTCGCACCACCACGCAACCCGGGTTCAGGAATGAGCCCAGGTTGCTTGGGGTCAGCAGGGGAAGGAGAGGACTGAGTGTCCGGAGGACAGCTCTCCTCTCCCGGGGAGGGACAGGGGTCCCTGTTTGGTGCTCTGCTGATCTCTGGCAGCTGGAGATACAGCAGGCACTGAGGAGTAGAGAGAAGGAGTGGGGGAGTGGCAGACATCGGTTACTCCTTGATGTCAGGGCACCAGCTACTCCCCAGAAGGAAAACAGAGAAAATGCCTCTCAGCTTTGGTGGAGATGGAGCACCGGAGCTTGCCCCTGATTTGCAGCCGTCCACCTGGCATCCTCCCGACCGATGTTACTGCAGTGTCGGAGCATTGGGGCCTGCCCTGTCCCCACCCAGGGGGTACAATCAAGGCTACATGGGCAACGGAGGATGGCCAGGTAGGGTGTGTGCCATAGGGGGATGACTCCATATGCTCCCGAGGAAGACCGGAGCCGAGGGGGTAAGAAGGAGGCATAAATAGTAAAATAAAAAAAATTTAAAAATACTGTGCGTGGACCCAGTGTGGCTACTCAGACTGTTGGAGGGGGGACCTGGTGTGGCTGCTCGGGTGGCTGTGAGTAAAGTGGCAGAGGTGGGAAATGCGATTGGATCAGATTTACAAAAGCAAGACAATTTTGGCAAGCTGTGGGAAAGGATTTTACAACACAAGATAGACATTCTGATAATGGGGTGGGGTGAGGGGCTTCCATGCACCCAGGACCCCCCCCGGCTACACCTATGCCACACACCCAGCAGCATCAGTTTACCAAGCTCTACCTGCAGCCGGGCCTCCTGCAGATCAAGGAAAATGCCATCACAGATGACTACAAGGTGAGGACATGTATGCTGGAGGCAGAGCAGATTATGGGTTGTGTCGAACACCTGCACACACCTAGATGCAGTGCTATGCACATCCTCATGCCCCAGTTGTGCCCTGCCCTATGGCGATATATGTGGCAGCTTCTGACACCAGGTACAAGTAGCACAGCTCTGCAGCCAGGATGTAATGCTTTTCCAGGTAGTTGCTGACCCATAATGACTAGAACCCTAACCAGCATATTTTACTTTTTTATGGAGCAGGCATATGTTTAGTCCTGAGTTTCTAAACAACTACTGTATGGTTGACATAATTAACTTAGAAGTTCTTTTTTTAAAAGATTAATGCCAATATTTTAATTTGTTAATGGAATTTGACTACAGAAACATAGAAACATAGACCTTGACAGCAGATAAAGACCAAGGGTCCTCCAAGTCTGCCCAGAAAAATGTTCTACCTTTTATATTCCTACCTAATCTGTTTTTTCTTGAGTCCACCTGCAGCTGCTGTGTGGGTTATTGTTCAATTATAAGACATTTGTTTAAAGTTGATTATTTTATTTAAGAAATAAGGCACTCCCAGGGGTTATGTTAATGGTCTGGTAATCACCCTGTAGGGGTATACATCTGGGCATGAGCCACAGTCGAGTGCCACATGCCCCTAGAGGGTGATTAACTGGTCAGTAACATAACCACTGAAAGTACCTTACTGTTATTACAGTATCAATGTTTTTTTTTTTTTTAAATAGTGTTAACAGCCATGGTAGTTTTTTTAAATAGTGTTGATAGCCATGGTAGCCTACATTTAGGGACCAAATTATAAGAACACTGTCTAGCCCTGTAGTTTGGGGGAAGGGTGATAATTGTCACACCTGAGGCTTCAGCTAGTTAATAACTGGAGGTAGGACTAAGTCAAATTTCTGATACGTTGGTCGTGGTAAGGGGGATGTGGTAGCCAGGGTACCAATCAAGGACTTGGTAGTCCAACAGGAAGTACTGCCTTAAAGGAACTGCACAGGAAGGATAAAAGACAGCCACCCCTAACATGCCCCCACACACATGAGTGCAACAGCACAGGAGTGGAACAGTGCAGGAGTAGAACAGGTGTGAGACTGGCATCTTAGGCATTAGTGGGCATCTGCAGGAGGAAGTAGGAAAGCAGGGGACTCTGCTGGTCAACTAAGATTAGGTACATCTTCTCTACTGTGTAACAGTCACTGTTGGGAAGTGTGGAAGGTAAAAGGTAGGCCAAAACCAAGAACAGAAGCAACACCCTATCTAGGGTAGGACTATGAATAGATTTAAACAAGGTATGGGGGAACACAAATAGAAACAAATTAGAAAAGGGGAAAATTAGAAACACCCTATTGGAGGCCAGGGTACAAAAGTATTTCCAGGTAAAAAAAGGGAGAATAGAAGCTGAGAATGCTGGGAGTGTTGCAGTGCTGGGCAGTAGGGCAGCAGTTTTCAGAGAGACCTTCTGGAGACTGTGGTGCTGCTAAGGAAGGGCAGATTAGCAGGATTAAATCAGGAAGAGATGGGCACAAGACCCCAGAGGAGCAGGCTGAGGTACTAAATGAGTACTTCATCTCTGGTTTCACCAGGGAAAATGGGGATGCTTCATCATACATGGGAGAACAGGAGATAATGAGGAGGGGGCCCTTACCAATCGGCAGGTCTGGGGAGAGGGGGGGCATCACTGGCAGGTGGGGAGGGCTAAGCAGGGAGAAGAAGTACTCGGAAGTGGAAATCACAGCAGAGAGAGTGAGGAAGCCTCAGCTCCCCTTTAAGACGGAGAAAGTTAATCGGGCCGGATAAATTACATCCTAGAGTGCTGAAGGAACTTGTAGATGTCCTGGCAAAACCCCTGGCAGAGCTTTTTCACCATCTCTCTGAGGACAGGGTGGGTGCCCCAAGACTAAGGTGGCGCATGTAGTGCCTATCCACAAGGGGGATCAAGGAGGTGGAGGAACTATAGGCCTGTCAGCCTGACATCAGGGGTGGGTAAAGGTGCATGGAGGGCATTGTCAAGGAGAGGCTAGGGGGGGACCTGGATAGTCAGGTGCCTGGACGATAGACAGCATGGATTCATCCTGGGGAATCATGTCAGACAAACTTGGTGGAGTTCTATGACTGGGTGACAAGTGCCTTGGACCTGGGTAGACCAGACTTCAGCAAGGCATTTGACTCTGTTCCTCACGTGAGCCTGTTGGATAAACCAGGGGAGAAATGGGGGTGGGAAACCAGATGATCCGATGGATAGCAATGGTTTCCAGGACCGGACCCAGAGGGTCGTAGTTGGTGGGATAGTCTCTCTTTCCCATGAGGGTCATTAGTGGGGTCCCGCAGGATCGGTCCTGGGCCCTTCTGTTCAACGCCTACGTATCTGACATAAGGACAGGAATCAGGAGTGAGATGAGTCTCTTTGCAGATGACTCACGAAACTGGGGCGGTGGTGGATGGGGAGGAGGGGAGGTGGCCCTGCAGGGGACCTGGAGGTCTGGAAAGATGGTCAAGAAGAAAGTGGAAGCTGAGGCTTAATGCAGGGACATGCAAGGTACTCCACCTGGGGCCCAGAAACCCAGGCCAAGTGTGTGTCACCTGGGGGGATACCACAAGTCTCAATGGCTGAGAGGGACCTGGGGGTGGTGGTGGATGTCAAGATGAACAACCTGAGACTTGTAGGAGGGCAGCAGCCAAGGCCAACAGGATGTTGGGATGCATCGCTGGGGATCACCTCAGAAGGAGGGAAGTGATACTCCTCTGTATAACTGCTTGGTGAGGCCGCACCTGGAGTATCATGCGGCAGTTTTGGAGGCCAGACTTAAAGGGACATTAATCCCCTGGAGAGGGTCCAGAGGAGGGCAACCAAAATGATTTGGGGCTTGGGGGACAGGACCTATGAGGAGAGCTCAAAGAGCCTAAAAATATGTACACTTTGGAAGAGAGAAGGGACCGGGGGACATGATAGAGGTCTTCAGGCACATGAAGAGGGTAAATAGGGAGGAACAGTGAGGGTGCTTCGAAGGAAGGAGGAGGGGCCACTGAGGGCAGGGGGTGGAAGCTGGAGGGGGAAGATTCAGGGAGAAAGGAGAGGTGCTACTTCACTGAGAGGGTGGTAGAGCCATGGAATGCACACCTGGGGGCTGGTGGAGGCAGAGACAGTGGAGGGGTTCAAGAGGGTGGGACAGGTACAGGGAAGGTTCAGGAAGCAAAATCCAATGCAGCAAGAATATCTGGAACTGGGAAGAGGAGACGAGGGGACAGCAGGTCAGCACCCAGGGTGGGGCTGACCAAACGAGCAGACACGAAAGACCATTAGGCCTATTCTGCTGGTATTTTAGTTTGTATGTTAGTATGTAAATGGTTTCAAATGGAGGCCTAATGGGCAATTTTTTATGGAAGGGTCCCATCCCAGATCTGGCAAACTTAAGCTGCGGCAGCATTGAGAGTAGAGGTGGGTGGGGACTCCCTGGCTACAAGGGTACCACATGGCCTACGTTTCAGCTCAGAACAACCAGATGGTTCTAAAAAGATAGGTCTCAGGCTTCTCCTTCTTGGCTTCTTCTGAGCTCCTACCAGTGCATGCTCCTCCCGGCAGTAGTTCTATATGGTAAGAAGTCTCCCTTCTGGTCTCCCTCCTCCATACTGATTTTAGTTAAGTATTGGAAGAAAACCTTGTCCACCCTAGACCAAGACCCGACTCCATGGGACTTTACTTCTCTTTGGAGACAACCTGCCATACAAATAAGGAACCACATGCTCCATTGGAGCTGTGGAAACCCAAGGTAGCTCCTTGGTACATGACTTGTTACTCCCAGGCACCTGATCTCTTGATTCCTTTGAAGCCCTGAAAACTCAGTTTTATCTCCCCATGACTCACTTTTGGAGATATCTCCAAATCAGGGATGCCACCACCCACCTACCCAAGGCCCCACTCCAAAAGGAGCTCTCTCAAGACTCCCACCCCATTAGTATATGGGGTAAGCTCCTTAAAAACTGAGTGAGTGTGATATATACAGCTCTCAGGGATGCCTCAAAGGACCCTATCCAGACCGTTAGAGCACAATGGGAGTCAGATTTACAGATCCCTATTTCCAATCGTCAATGGGTTCATGGCTGGGTAAGAATCCATACTGCCTGTAGAGATGGTCATACCCACCTTATAATGAGCAAGACCCTACATAGGTGGTATCGAGACCCTGCCAAACTTAAGTGCATGGATTTCATTACAGCCGATAACTGCTGGAGATGTGGCAATCAAGGGGCTAATCTATTTCACATTCTCTGGGCCTGCCCCTCTCTTCATCCCTTCTGGCTTTCAATCCAGGTTATGTGTAAGCAAATATTTCTATGATTAACTCTGACCCTCTCTCATCTATTGGGGTGTGGAGGTCCATCCACACAAACATTGCCCAGGGCCAAATGGATTACTGTATTAGGGCCATTGCCAAAGACTCATCTTGATGAAATTGAGATCCCCTGATATTCCGACTTTCCAAAGAATTCCTTCTGGTGGTATTAGCCCAAGGAGCTATGTTGAGAGACTCTTCAGCTTCGGCTGGGGGCCTAATCTCTCAGTTTGAGGAATGTTGGCAGTTCTTCCTTAACTCAAAGTATTGTCATGACACCCACCCAAGCTGCCTTTCACGACTCCCCACCTTGCTCTGGAGGGGCTCCCTGCTCCTCACCAACAAATCTGCCTCCCTTGATGATATAGAATTTGTTAAATAACTGATTCCCTTCCTTCAGATGGGATTGCCTTCTTTTGTATATAGTTGATATTAGTACAAGCATAATTATTGAGTTGCACCAAAATCTAGTCCTAATTTGAGACTATCTGTTTTTAGGCCCCTTCTGTTTACTTTGTAATGTCACAGAATAGTATAACATAGTCTCTTTATTTGACTACATACCGGTATACATGAACCTAGTCATATCATAATTTGTCATTCTCAAGCATTACTCTGTCTTTGAATTTGCTTAATATTTTGCCCTGACTGGTCTTTATTTATATATGTTACTGCTTCTTGTCTCAACGATTTATCTTGAGATCTGACATGCTAAATGTTGCAGTATGGTCTTAGATCCTGTGTGTACTAATGCATACATGTGTGCTTATTCCTTTTATATTAATAAAACATTTTAACAACTGAGAAAAAGGAATATAGTTTTTAAATGGTAAAATTGGTATGGAAACCACTGTAATGAAATCTGACACTAAGCAGTCCTTGCACATTGTGAGGTCCAATAGAAAATAGAATAGGGTAGTGGGTGCCGTTAGAGTGGTTCTCCCTAATGTCTCTTTATAACTGTGTACTTCATAAATACATATTTAATTTTTAGTATTTTCTTGCGGTTGTTAGGCAGCTGAGAAGCGCAGTATTTATAGAACTCCAGTTTGAAACAGATGCCTTTGACAGCATCGCGGGCTATAACTGTAGCAAAAAGTTCAGTCCCAGGGAGGAGGACAGCAGAACCAGTGAGAACCGAGAGTCACAGCAGCAGGGGAAGGTCACCACAATGATGGAGCCAGAAGAGATCAGGCTGAAGCTAGAGTTGAGGAGAATGGAGCTGGAATTCGAGCAGAAAAGGTTTGAAACCCAGCAGCAGAGGGAGTTTGAGCAGAGGAGGTTTGAGCTGGAGATGCAGGAAAAAGAAAACCAGCATCAGAGAGAGGCTGAGGAAAGAGGAAAATAGCTCCAGAGAGAGGCCAAGCGAGAGGAGAGAGAGCGCCCGAGGAAATTTGAACTGGAGAAGCTACAATTCCAATGACCAGTGCCAGGTTAAGGTAAGTGGCATGGGTGAATCTAACCCAGGATCAGTTATGTTAAATTCTAAATTGATAGCTGAATTTAAAGAGGGGAGGATATGGATGCATTTTTAAATTCATTTGAAAAGGTATGCATTAAGGCAAAAATTCCCCAAGAGTCCTGGAGCTTCCAGCTATCCCCACTGCTTACTGGTAAAGCTTTTGATGTAGTGGGTTACATGGACAATCAGGACAGTAATGATTATGACAAACTTAAAGCGGCACTGCTTAAAAGTATGAATTGAAAGCTGAAATGTACAGAGTTAAGTTCCGTGAACTCAGGAGAAGCCTAACATGAGCTACGAGAACTAGCCACTGCTAACGCCAGTTTTGAAACGTTGTGGAGGGGGGCCAAAGCAGACTCTATAGAGAAAATTGAGGATGTGGTACTTTTGGAGCAATTATTTGGGCTTGCCCAGCAGAGCTGAAAACCTGTCGAGAAGACCGAGCTCCAAAAACAGTGCAAGAGGTTGCAGAGCTCTGGACCACTATGCCAGGAGCAGACCTGCTCTGAAAGGAAGTGGAGTGGATGCGGCAGCACAAAAAGGGACAAGCGCACCTTCAGGGCAGCTAAAACCCTCACTGCCTCCCCAGAAAGTGGGCAGTCTCAGGTTACAAAGAAAGGATTTGCCTGATAAAAGAAATGACGAATGTTGGTTTTGCACACAACCTGGGAATTTTGCAAGACAGTATCCTAAAAAGGCACAGAGTGCACAAGGTGGTGCTCGAACAGAGGTGGGTGCACTGTGTATCCCTGAATACATGCCTATAAACATGAGGGAGCACATACACCCGGTTACTGTAAATGGGGTGCAAACCCATGGGTTGAGGGACACGGAGTCGTACCTTACTTTTGTAAAACGGGACCTGGTTGAGCCTGAATAGCTTATACCTAATCAGTTCATTACAATACGGGGATTCACTGGGAAGGAGAAAACTCTGCCTCTTGTTAGTGTCCTGCTGGACTGGGGTGAAACTGGAGAGACTGTGCAAAAAGTTGCAGTGGCAGAAAATCTTGCCCTGAATGTGATTCTCAGGGAACAATCTCCAACAGGGGTGGTGTGTGGTTACCCACAGTCAGATGGCAAAGGCCAGTTGTGGTTCTCTGGATCCCATAGAAGCCCCTGTGAAAACACTGAGAGGTTGTTCCCAGCCTGTGTCTCCTGACATGGAGAGTAATGAGAGAAAGGCAGAATTCCCAAGTAGCAGTTAACAAAACAGCTACAGAAGGTTACTCTGAGGGGAGGGGACCAGTGGTCAGAGGGCTAGGGATGGCAGTGACCTGAAGGCCCTGACGTTAGAGCTATGGACCTAGTTTAGAAACTGAAGGGACATGTCCCATGCCTTGGGAATATGTAAAAGATTTTGCAGCTGCTCAGAAAAATTACCCTAGTTTAGAGACTGAGGGCTTGCAGAATCTGATAGGACACAAGGAGGTGATGGAAAACATAGAGTGTATTGGGACAATGGACTGCTGTATACACAGGACATGAGGACAGAGGAAGGGTGATGGGCAGGCAGCTTGTGGCTCCCCAGGGTACTGTGGTGGTTGCTCAAGATTGCTCATGATATCCCCATGTCTGGACATCTGGGAATTTAGTGACTATGCAGCAATTGGCCCAGAATTTATCGGCCCAACTTCACCCAGCAGGTGAAGGAATATTGCAGGTCTTGTCACTGGTGCCAAGAAATAGGGAAGGCGGGTAGTAAAACCCAAGCCGCCCTAATTCCCTTTCCCATAGTGGAAGAGCCATTCTAGAGGGCAGGAATGGATATTGTGGGGCCTTTAATACCCCCAGCTCCTCCGGGAAGAGGTTTATCCTAACAGTGGTGGATTATGCCACCCAGAACCCAGAGGCAGTCACCCTATCCTCACTGAGGACAGACAAAGTGGCAGATGCCTTGCTAGAGATTTTCTCCCATGTTGGGTTCCCGCAGGAGGTTATCACTGATCAAGGGGGTTCCTTCATGTCGGACCTGACGAAGTGTTTGTGGGAGAGATGTTGGGTGGTGCAGAGATGCATGACACCTTATCATCCGCAAGCCAATGGGCTTGTGGAAAGGTTTAATAGTACCCTAAAATCAATACTCCAAGTGTTTGCTGAACAGCGTAGGAGGGACTGGGAGAAATACTTTCCCCACCTGTTGTTCACATACAGGGAGGTGCCCCAAGAGTCGACAGGGTTTTCCCCCTTCGAGCTCTTATATGGACATAGGGTGCATGGGCCCCTAGACTTGATCTGGGAGAACTGGGAAGGCAAGCATACCACCCAGGGAACTCCCATAGTGGATTATGTCCTTAAGTTTATGGAAAAACTGAAGGAGCTTATGGGAACAGCCCAGAGAAACCTGGCAGCCGCCCATCAGAAGCAAAAGGAATGGTATGACCACAGAGCCAGAGCGTGCTTGTAAACGGTGGGTCAAGAGGTCATGGTCATAATCCCAGTCTGGAAAGATTAGCTGCAGGCCGAGTGGGCAGGACCATAAAAAGTACTCAAACAGCTGAATGACATAAACTAAATTATAGAACTGCTTGACAGGAGACATACCCAAAGGATGTACCATGTCAGCATGATAAAGTCATATGCAAATAGGGCTGACATGGTCTTTGCAGTGTGTGATCCTGGGGAGGGATGGATGAGGAAGACCCCTTCTGGACTTGCTGGAGGAAAACAAGTGTGAGTTCTCTGTGGAGGCAATCAAACTGTCACCCCAGTTGACCCCGGAACAGATACAGGAAGTAAGGGAGGTTTTAGCAGACTTTGCCCCATTGTTTAATGCCAAGCCTGGACTAACCCCCTTAGTGAAGCATGATGTAGATATGGGGACACAAGGGCCTATACAATGGAAAGCATATCAGGTGTCAGAGGCCATCCTAAAGGACATTAGAAGGGAGGTGGAAGAAATGCTGGATTTAGGAGTAATCCAGAAATCCCACAGCCCTTCTGTCTCACCTGTAGTCCTTGTTCTCAAGCTAGATGGCTCTACTCACTTTTGTGTGGACTATCATGGACTCAAAATGTCAGGAAGTTGGATGCCCTCCCAATGCCATGGATGGACAAACTACTGGACAAGCTGGGAGGGGCGACATACCTTACCACTATTGACCTGACGATAGGATATTAGCAGGTGGAGTTAACTGCCAGAGCTAGGGGGAGGTCAGCCTTCATCACTCCGATAGGGTTATCTGAGTTCAAGGTAATGCCTTGAATGGGGAACACCTTCCACCTTCCAAATGTTTGTGAAACAGGTGTTACATGATACTGAAGAGTACACTGTAGCATACCTGGATGATATTGCCATCTTCAGTGCCAGCAGGAAGGAACACCTGTCCCACCTTAAGGAAATGTTGGGCAGGATTCAGAGGGCTGGGCTCACAGTGAAAGCTGAAAAGTGCCAGGTGGCCTACGGCATGTAGTAGGGTGGGGACAGCTCCATCCTAATCAAGCAAAGATTGAGGCAATAGAGGCATGGCCAAGACCTGAAACACAGAAGCAGGTCCAGAGTTTTCTAGGGACCGCAGGGTACTATCAAATATTTGTATCAAACTACAGTTCCCTGACAGCTCCTCTATCTGGCCTGCTAAAGAAAAGAATGCCTAAAAAGGTCAAATGAAAACCAGCCTGTGAACGAGCCTTTACACAGCTAAAGGAGACACTGTGCAGTGTTCCTGTATTAGCCAGTCCAGACTACAGTAAACCATTTGTAGTCCAGACAGATGCCTCAGATGTGGATATTGGGGCAGTACTTAGCCAGACTTCTAACTGAGGGAAAGATCACCCAATAGTGTACCTCAGTAAGAAATTACTTCCAAGGGAACAGGCTTACTCTACAGTAGAAAAGTAGTGTCTTGCACTGGTGTGGGTACTGAAGAAGTTAGAGCCATACCTATACGGGTGGCACTTTGAGGTACAGATGGATCATAACTCCCTGGTTTGGCTGGCACAAATGGGTAAGACAAAGGGTAGGCTTCTAAGATGGATCCTTACCTTACAGGGTTACAACATGACTGTCACTCACAGGGCAGGGGCAGCAAATGCTAATGCAGATGGGCTATCCAGACAGAGCAGTGAACTGAATTTGTGGAACTCATCACATGCCTAGGAACAGATTCCCCCAAATTCAGTCTAGGAGGGAGGGGTGTAATGGGAATAGCCGTCTGTCAGTTATGCATATATTATTTTGTTAGAAATATATGTTTTTGAGTCCTGCTTAGGAAACAGGCCAAGCAGCAGGGCCTCATGGGACATTGGATTTTAAAAGAGAAGAAAAAATGGGTCTGCCCTCTCACTGACCTAGAAGGATAAGCTAGTTAGAGCTTCCTTTTTTGACGCCTACCTGTCACAGCCTGTGTAGCTGCTATACAACCACGTTGTAAAAAGACAACTGCTTTAAACTTAGGAAGACTGCCATAAAAGGTTACATTGTATAGGATGACAGGAGAAAGATGGTTTTTGGAAAGCATATGTGAATTAACCTTACAGGATACTTCTGCAACATCAAATGGTGTCATAAACCATATTCTGAGGAAGACAGACTGTCTTGTTATAATTAAAAAAATATTGCTGTATTTGCAGATTCCAATCCAGTGGTAATCTGACCTGTTCGCCTATGTAACTGCTTGTTGCAAATTAAGTATGCAGGACTGCATGTGACCTCACACTAGCAGCTCAGAGCTGTGACATCTAAAAAAGGGAGGGACATTCTGCTCTCTGATATTGGTGAAGCCTGCTGCAAGGACTGACACTCTTTTCTGGACTTCTAAGAGACACTCTTGTTCTGAACTTGGAAGGGTCACTTGTTCCTGAACTCAAAAAGAGGCACTTCTACCAAAATAGGTAATTTCGGCACCACTATTTACCAACTGAAACTGGGGTAGGATTAGTTATTCAGTACAAGGTGCTTTGTTTATAACTGTCCATTTATTTTCTGACTGTACCCTTAATGTATATATGTTCTGTGTTTTGTATTTTATTTACTATTTTTCATTTTTAGTAAACTTTGTTTTTCCTTAAAACGCTGCCTGAGACATGTTCATTTGTGTGTGAATATTGGAACAGTCTTAATATTCTAACACAGCTGATAAATACTTATTGTGTCACCTTATGCAGCCACGCTAACAAGGATCTGTGTAAAGATCCAGCAAGGTAAGAAAAATACCAGAGTCTCATTGAGTCAGAAGGGGGTTGTGAACCAGGGTTGGCTGTATGCCCACTGGACCAAGTATATTGCACTGTTTTCCCTGAAGAGAATGTGATATTTGGCCCTGTTACCTGGGTGTGCTAGCTAAAAAGGGTTCATAATTGACCCCAGCACTCGAGACTGGTAGTTGCTCAGACCCAAAACAAACAGGAAGGTGTCCCTGTTTGTCCCCTGTTCACAAATCGCACTTAAAGATTAGGCACTGTGGTAGCAGAGGGCCTGACCCCAGGAGTAGGTTTGTAATAGTCATCATTTTGCTATCCCTTTCCTACTTGCAATTATTTATTTACCACATAAATAAAAAGGCTGCCTGCTTTTATGGCTCTTTTTACATCCTTTCATTTCATTTTCAAGGAGCTTCCAAGGGCAAGGCCTCGCAGAACATTTTTTATAAAGTGCCATCCCTAACCCACTGGGAGACCAGCATGGTGCTATCAAAAATGTTTTGTTGTGTGGCTCGCCAATGGGCTAGGTTCAGGAGCAAAGCTGGGCTCAAGTCATGTCAGGAACAGGACGTGACTGAAAGAAATCTCCTGCTATCTCAGGGATGGACTTGGTTCATAGAGCCTGAGCATGGTATATCCCATTCCCTGTCTAATTACAGGGCAGGGTGTATGCCTGTCTGACTTGAGAGTACATCCCTATCTGATTGCAGGGTATATCCCTTGTGAACAATAGCATGGATGGGAAAATAATAGACTGAAAACATGTTACGGTTTCTTAAAATGAAAAGAAAGAGCCAGCCTCATAGTGCTACAGTACTATCAGTACTGCTGACAGCTCTTGACAAACTGAGTTTTTTTTTATTTATTTTTTTTTCAATTCAAAGTTTATTAGCCATTTTAACTTCCAGAGAGGAAATCCATATTACTCATAAAAAGTACGGATTATACAGTGTGAAAACAACGGATCTTTCCTCCTCCCCACCCCTTCCCTCTCCCTCCCTCCCTCCCCAACCAACTCACCCAGAGCATCTATCTATGCCAAATCAAACTGAGAGTGAGGAGGCATCAGTAGTTGATTGGAGGGAGAAGGTTTGTAAGGGGCCCCAAATCTTATTGAACTTTTGGAACCTGTTATGTAGGCTAGCTATGGCCTTCTCTGTTCTAAGGTTTGCTAGGAGCTCCTGGAGCCATTCGTGTATGCGATTTCTGCATTGCTCTTCCAATGCCTCAGAACTCATTTTTAACCTACATGGCAATCAAAGCATATAGTATCTTCGGTTTAAGACCGAATTGTAGAGAAATCCCTAGTAGACAAATTTCTGCTGTAAATAAATCACCTAAACCTAGAAGGGGTCTACAGTTGTTTAATACTATTCCAAAGGGGGGCTATTTTTGGCATGTCCAGAAGATATAAAGCAAATTGCCCTCTTCTTGAAGGCATTGGGTACAGGTTGAGGATGGAATCATTCCCAGTTTAGCAATTTTTTATGGGGAATAGTAGAGATTATGTAAGATTTTGAATTGTGTAAGTCTAAGCCTGTCTTGGGTAATGAATTTGTGACAGTTTTGCCATAAAGAAGCCCAAGTATTATCTTGATCAGGGAAAAGAGAGGACCAGTAGTGTGTCGGGCCGAAACTGTCTGGGCAGACCCAATCATATAAAGTAATATGTATCTTGGTTACTGCTTGAGGGAGCCCGCTAAGGGGCCTAAGTCTCTTTGGAAAGATAGTTTGGGATTGATGTGGGGTAGTACCAAAGACCTTTAGTAACAGATGGCATAATTGAAACACTCTAAAATATTATGTTTTGGTATGTTGGCTTTATCCAAGATTTCTGGAGAGAGACAAAGCATCCTCCTAACAAAATATGTGAGAGGACGGTCTCCTAATTGGGAAGCCATCTCGACTGAAGAGGTTTACCCTCTATTTTGAGATTAGGATTTCCCCACCAGGTTTGGGATAGGTCCCAAGTATGCTTGTATTTTAAAAAGGAGCAAAGTTGAGAGCTGGCCCTAACAGAGACTGTTGTTGTAGAAAGTTTTAAAGGGGAGGGAGGGAGCTAATTGTGGTGTACAATAAAGCCGAAGGGGAGAGACCTTGTGTCTTTATGAGAGCTAATTCTATTTTTAGCCAGGAAAAGGGCAAAGGAGCCAGTGGATTTTCCACAGATAGCCATGTGAGGTATTTAGCAGCATGGCTAGCCCAGTAATACAGTCCAGTATTTGGGAGGCGTAATCCCACCTTTATTTTTAGGGCAGCTAGTTTGTGGTGTGCCATGTAGGGTTTTTACCGGCCCAGATAAAATCAGCAATTGGTTTGTGAATCTTCATAAACCACACCGGGGGAGCTAGATATTGAGATTTAAAGGGTAAAAAAAGACAAGGAAAAACATTCATTTTGATTAGGCTGAACTTCCCCCAAATAGTGATAGGTAGGAGAGATCATCTTTTGAGGTCTTAACTAATGGAGGTCACTAGGGAGTCCAAGTTTAGTTTTATAAGCTTGTCCGGGTTCCTAGTAAGTTCAATCCCCAGATATCTCAGGGAGTCTGATTTCCAGGCAAGACCCAGGGCAGAAATGGTGTGTTTCAAAAACCTGTAGTTAAGAGGAAATACCATAGTTTTTTCCACCTTTAGTTTGTAATTAGACATATTGCTAAAATCCTTGATAACTGCCAACATAGGTGGGATAGAGCTAGCCAGATAAAACAATTGGAGAAGCAGGTCGTCTGCATAAGCTGAGACTTTGACTGTTTAATCTTGAATACTTATGCCTTACACTTCTTGACATTCTGTCAGCCTATGTATAAGGGGTTCCAAATAAATATTAACAAGCATTTGTCAATGCCGAATGTTTGCTTGCTGGCATTGGCAGTGGTATTGTAGAAGTTACAGAGCTGCGTAATAGGAATGGCAGTGAAGTATTGAACTGAAGCCAACCCCACCACCACCCTGCAGAGAGTGACGGGCATTGGGGTGTGCATTTGGGTCGTCAGGCATAACGGCCACGCCATTTCACCACACCCCACCCTGCAGACACTGACAAGTGTCACGGTGTTCCTTAGGGTCTTTGACCTTATCGACACCATTTCATTAGGAAATACTGTGAGATGGGTGCGATATAGGAGAATGGGGTGAACTTTGGGGTCGAAGAGTCCAAGGCATACCTCGATGTCTGTCACTGGCTGCAGGGTGTGGAATGGTATGAGCATCACAGGCAAGAATCCCAAGTCACACCCCGATGCCTGTCATTCTCTACAGGGTTGGGCGTTATAGTTTGAAACCCTAATACATGAGCATTCATTAGTATTTTCACTCCAAATTTTCAGCATGTTTTTTGTGACCCCACCTCATGAACAGGGGAATATCAGTTTGTTAGCGAAAGCTGCTTATGCACGGTGATTACGGCATTTAGCACCACAGGTGCAAAAATATTCCGAACAGGATGTAAAAAATGACAGCTGTAGTGTTCATGGGGAGGTGTAAAAAATGGCAATGTTGCAAATCTGTAGTAAAAATATATAAAAAAAATGGTGAAGTCACGAGCATACATAGAAACTGTGCAACGCACACCCGTAATATAATTAGGTTGGGAATTTTTTACAGCAAATTGTCAACTCAGGCATTTTGGTGCCTCCGATCATGAACAGTGTCACTGTGATTTTCTTTATCTGTGCCGAACAATGATTTCCCACAGCGACCACGCATCTCTGCGCTTGAAAGTGTGAAAACACACTTCAGCCATGTTGTAGAAAAATGACAGCTGTACTGTTCATAAGGAAGTGTGGAAAAATGCCACTGGTGAAAATCTGGAATGAAAATATTACAAAGTCATGAACTTACGAGGGTGCGGGGAAACTGCACAATGCTCACTCGTAACACAGTCATTTTATGGACTTTTGTCACCAAATTTTCAACATAGCCATTTTAAGACCTCTGCTCATGAACAGTGTAACTGTGATTTTCTTAATCTGTCCTAAACATTGCTTTACGCACACCAACAGCACCATTGTGCGCTACATGTCTGAAAACACATTTGAAGCTGACGTATGAAAACTGCAGCTGTACTGTTCATTGGGAAGTGTAATAAAATGGCAATGTTGAAAATCTGAGTGAAAATATTAAATTCGCAAACTTACGAGCATGCATAGGAACTGTGCAACGACGCCGTAGAAACAGTCATTTTAGGAATTTTTCACCAAATTTTCAACATAGCCATTTAAGACCTCTGCTCATGAACAGTGTCACTGTGATTTTCTTAATGTGTCCCATACATTGATTTTGCACATTGACTGCGCCATTTAATAAGCTACATGGCGGAAACACATTTTGGGCAAGATGTGAAAAATGACAGCTGTACTGCTCATAAGGAGGTGTGGTAAAATGGCAATGTTGAAAATCTGGAGTGAAAATATTGAAAATTCGCGAACTTACGAGCGTGCGTAGGAACTGCGCAATGCACACGTAAAACAGTCAGTTTTAGGAATTTTTTCACCAAATTTTCAACATAGCCATTTTAAGACCTCTGCTCATGAACAGTGTCACTGTGATTTTCTTAATTTGTCCCGTACATTGATTTCGCACACCGACTGTGCCATTGTGCGCTACATGGGCGGAAACACGTTTTGGGTGAGATGTGAAAAATGACAACTGTACTGCTCATAAGAAGGTGTGGTAAAATGGCAATGTTGAAAATCTGAGTTAAAATATTGAAAATTCGCGAACTTACAAGCTGCATAGGGAACTGTGCAACGACTGTAAACATTCATTTTTTGAATTTTTCACCAAATTTTCAACATAGCCATTTAAGACCTTTGCTCATGAACAGTGTCACTGTGATTTTCTTAATTTATCCGGTACATTGATTTTGCACAACGACCTGCGCCCATATGTGCTACATGGAGGAAACACATTTTGGGTGAGATGTGAAATGACAGCTATACTACTCATAAGAAGGTGTGGTAAAATGGCAATGTTGGAAATCTGGAGTGAAAATATTGAAAATTCACGAACTTCGGAGCGTGCATAGAAACTGTACAACGCATACTCGTAAAACAGTCATTTTTTGGAATTTTTTCACCAACTTTTCAACATAGCCATTTTAAGACCTCAGCTCATGAACAGTGTCTCTGTGATTTTCTTAATTTGTCCCGTTCATTGATCTCACACACCGACTGTGCCATTGTGCGCTACAAGGGCGGAAACACGTTTTGGGTGAGATGTGAAAAATGACAGCTGTACTACTCATAAGAAGGTGTGGTAAAATGGCAATGTTGAAAATCTGGAGTGAAAATATTGAAAATTTGCGACCTTACAAGTGTGCGTAGGAACTGCGCAACGCACGCTCGTAAAACAGTCATTTTTAGGAATTTTTTCACCAAATTTTCAACATAGCCATTTTAAGACCTCTGCTCATGAACGGTGTCACTGTGATTTTCTTGATTTGTCCTGTACATTGATTTAGCGCACCGACTGCGCCATTGTGTGCTACATGGGCGGAAACACATTTTGGGTGAGATGTGAAAAATGACAGCTGTACTACTCATAAGAAGGTGTGGTAAAATGGCAATGTTGAAAATCTGTGGTGAAAATATTGAAAATTAGCGAACTTATGAGCCTGCTAGGAACTGGCGCAACGACGCCAGAACAGTTTGATTGTTACCGATCAACATGGTTTGGGACTCCTTCATGAATGATATACATCTGTCAATTCGGCCCAGGGTGATTTCACCGCGGTGACCGCGAAATCACCCTTCGAGCCCGAGAACGCCTAGCGACAGTGACATCATGATGAAGGGTCTCAAAACCCCATGTTGAAAATTTGGCAAAATCAAAAATGCCTGAGATATGCAATAGGTTGAAACCTATCTAGCCCATTATACAGCTTACCGGGCATTTCCTCAGTTCGCGGGTCGGCTTTGAAGAGTGTAGACGGTTCACGGTCTACCGAAGATCGTCGCGCCGAGCTCCAGAGAGGTAAGTATGGGGTGAGGGGCAGCTGTGGGGAGGCAGGGTGCAGTGGGTGGGTGCGGGGTTGTGGGAGGGGCCAGGAGACTACGTGGGACCGTTTTCCTTTACAGGTGTTATTTTACATTACAATGATGGCGAGGATGTTCACCATGCTGGGGTGGGCTCCCAGCATAGGCAGACGGGTTGGGGGGCATTCAGCTGACGGGGATTGGGCACCCGTCGGCCAAAGCATGTGCCAGCTGGGATGGGCTCCCAGCGTGGCACCCAGTACTGGGGCAGTGGAGCCGACGAGGATTGGGCATCCCGTCGGCTATATCATTATTGCCACACTGGGGTGGGCATCCAGCGTGGCATTGGAAGGCTTTGGGGGCGGGGTGCAGCATAGCCGGCAGGATTGGGCACCCCGTCGGCTATACAGTGTGTGTGTGGCGTGCGGGGCGCTCACGCCTGCGTCAGGCGTGTGTGTGTGTGTGGGGAGCAGCACATGGGCAGGCGATATCTTATCACTGCTCACTCAAGTGTAGCTCCCCCTTTGAGCTGTATGCCACTGCATTTTGGAGCTTGTCATAGACAGCTCCAGCATGCATTGGCTTACAGGGGCCGCGCCTGCCAACACACTGACTGAATTGGAGGAGGAGGTGACACACCGCCGAAATCTCGGATGATGGCACTATGTTTCATGCACATGCGTGCAAGCAAACATAAAAAGGAGTGGGGACAGGGGGCATCCTTGCCTTGTTTCAGCCTGCAGAAGAAAAGGCTCAGATGTAGCCCCATTATTGACAATCTGAGCCGTTGGAGTTTGATACAGCGCACTTATCCATTTTTGAAATTCTAGAGAGAAACCAAATCCATTCAAGGTACTTAGCAGAAAGCTCCAGTTGGCTCTCAGAAGCCTTTTTGGCTTCCCGGGAGACCAGGGCTGCAGGGAAATCGGCATCCTGGATGCTGAAAAAACATGAGCCAAGGTACGTAGGTGATCAATAGAGGACCTACCTTTCATGAAGCCTACCTGCTCTAGCCCTATAAGGTCCAGAAGGACAGTGCCAACCCGATCAGCCAAGAGTTTGGTCAATATTTTGATGTCTTGATTAAGAAGTGAGATTGGTCTATAACTGGATACTAAGTTTGGGGATTTACCCGGTTTGGGCAAGAGTACAATTAGAGCTTCAAACAAGGATTTATCTGATTCATGTCCAGAGAGGATATGTTGATAAAGCTGGAGGAGTATCGGGATTAATTGCTGTATGAAAACTTTATAAAAATTAGGGAAAAACCCATCCGGCTCAAGTGTTTTATCTGAAGGGAGATCTTTGATTACTTTGGCTAACTCTGCTGAGGAAAAAGGAGATATCAACAACATTTTCTGTGATTCTGGAAGGGAGTGCAAGTGGGATTCTGCTAAATAGGAGTCTAATTGAGATATTGAAGGAGGGTTATCCATGGGACCATACAGTTTTTTTTATAATAGTCCCTGAACACTGATACTATGTCTGCTAGAGAGGTGTTTAAGGCAATCCCTTCTGGGGCGCAGATGGCTGCAATAAGCCTCGAAGACACCTGTTGTTTGAGTCTAAGGGCAAGCAGACGACCTGCCTTCTCCCCTTGATCCGAGTAAGAGGCTTTAGCCTTCAATATGGCAAATTCTGCTTTTTCTCTCAATAAGTCTAAATAGGAGTTTCTTAACTTCCCTAGATCCTGCCCGTATTGTTCAGTGGATTGAGGGTTAAGCTTACCTTCTTTTCCCCAGATTTGAGATAAAAGAGCCCTAAGCTGTTCTTCTTGATTTCTTTTTCGTTTAGAAGCTAGTCCAATAAATAGCCCTCTTAAATATGCTTTCAGTGTGCACCATTCTACGTCTCGTTTACCTGTGGAACCAGCATTAAAGGAGACAAATTGTGTAATTTGCTCTGATATATATACTTGACGGTTCCTGAATCTTTTAGGAGTTGGTTATTTTTTCTTCCAACGTCCTCCCTTGTTGGGGAGAGTTGTAAAGGAAATCAAGCAGGAGACTAGGGAATGATCCGAGGGTGGACCTAGGTGTATAGAGGAGTCCAGCACCTCTGGGATGAGTGTTTGGGAAATGAGTAGAAAGTCAATTCTAGAGGAGGATTATGCACTGGGGATGTAAGTATATTCTCTGTCCAGGGGTGAAGGACCGCCAGATGTCACACAGACCTACTTGATCTAGCTGCAATTCTGGGAGGCGCCTCTGCGCTGGGAGAGCCCTTACGGTGGTTTCGGCGATCCATGTTTGGGTCAAGAATTAAGTTTAAGTCTCCCCCTATAATGATCGGGATTGATAAGAAGGGGGTCAGAGCATTAAGTAACTGCATAAAAAAAACTCAGAAGAGTCAGTATTAGGACTGTACACACTCCCTACTAAAACTTCCAGTGTATGAAGTTTCCCTCTCACTAGCACATATCTGGCTTGAGGGTCAACTATAGTTTGAATGGGGGAAAAGGGGATGGACCTGTTTATTAAAATCATGACTCCATGACTTAGAGTATTACCTTCTGCAGAAAAACATTGTCCTACCTGTTGTCTTCTCAATTTGACAGCCTCTGAATTGAGCAAGTGGGATTCTTGTATAAATATAACGTCAGCTTTCAGGAGATTAAGGAGTTTTAAGATTTTGTATTGTTTAATTTTGTTTCTAGCCCCTTTAACATTCCATGTAAATAATTTAAATGCCCTAGTCATTAAACCCTAATATGCCAACGAATATTCCTCGATATGGGAAAATGTTTAGGAATCTATTGCCTTTCTGCCTGAGGACAAACTGAGTTTTTGAGAGGACATTGGTTGCTCGGGGGTCAGCCAGTAGAGGGAGGGAGGACTGAGCATCCCATGGATGGCTCACCTCCTGGAAGTGGGAGTACAGACAGTGTCCCCTTGTAGGACTGCCGTGGCCCCTAACGTAAGCTGTGTGGCAGCAAAGTGGATGTGTGAAAAAAGAAAATGAAAGGATTTTAAAACAGCAATAAAAGGAGGAAGTCTCTTTTATTTGGATATAAATAACTGTAAGTAAGAAAGTGATAGCAAAATGATGAAAGCAGTAAGAAGAGTCCTCTAAACAAGCCATAGTGGCATAATGTTGGGGATATGTGGGAAGCATGAGGATTTGGGAATGTTGTTTTTTGTAGTCTTTATACATAAACGGAGTGGTGAGTGGTGAACTGTGCAGAGCACCCAGTTTCACCACCTCATTGTTAGGAAGTCATACTGTGAGAATCAGGCACACTGGATTTTAATTTACTTTGGGGCTATTATTGCTGTGTTTTTGTTCAGTGTCCTTGCTGTTTTTAACATACATGACAATGATAATGACAAAAAGAAAAAGAGAAGTTATACTTGGTTCAGAAAAAGTTAAAAGTATTTATATTATAATGACTGGAATGAGTTCAAAGAACAATACAACTTATAAAAGGATTAGAGTTATGAGGAAAGGCTCAGAGTACTGGGTTTGCATTCGCTAGAATCGGGGAGGTTATGAGGTGATATGATCACAGTATATAAATCAATACACAATCAGAACCTCAGGAATGTCTTCATTTACTGATAAAGACAAGGGAAATAGGTGCCATATACCAGTTCACAGGCCAAAATGTTAAAACTACTAAAAGAGGTAATTGGTTTACTCAACGGGTGATACAGCTATGGAATAGGTTATCAGATGATGTAGTTGACAGTGGCACATTGAATATATTGAATATATTTAAATCCAGGCTAGGTAAGTATCATACTGAGGGAGGGTCTTGTAACTACTGCTGAATTCAGCCATGGACAGGCTAGATGGCTATATGCTCCCTCCTGTTCATACACTCTATATGTATGAAGGTGTGTGCAAAACTGCAAGAATGAAGCATACAGGGAAAATATGCAAGATAACATTATGGAGAAAAACAGGAAAAGCAGACTATTTCTGTCTAATGGGGTAACTGATATTTGTACTCAAGTAAAACCCAAGTACCTCTTAAGACTTCAGTGCCCTGAGCCAGTGCATCGGCTTCATCTGCGGTGCAGTTCAGCCACAATCTCGATCTCCACCCACCATGATCTGATCCCCTGCCCACTCTCCTGGAGCTACCACCCAGACACTCTGTCAACGACTCCATGGCCCTGGACTGGCACACTAGCTTCATCTGTGGTGCGGTTTGGCCACAATCTCAGCCGTTGCCCACCATGCTCTGATCTCCTGTCCACTCTCCTGGAGCCACCGCCCGGACACCCCGACAAGAACTCCAGCACCCTGAGCCGGCACACTGCCTTCATCTATGGTGTGATTTGACCAGAATCTCAGCCGTCACCCACCATGCTCTGATCCCCTGCCTGCTCTCCTGGAGCCACCGCATGGACACTCCGACAAGGTACTACCGCTAGGGTTTTGAAACTCAGACGCCTTTTCTCACCCTACACCTGATTGGAATGCTGATTCTGGTTGCGACTCCTGATTGGTCCTCACTGCTGCCAGGTCTTTTCTGATTGGAGTGCCCTCTTAGCTGGCACCAGGGCTTCTAGATCTCTACACAGGACTTACGCTCTAGCTGGGTTTTTTTGTAGGACTCAACTGGGCTGTTTTAATGCCTAACTGGATCAGAATAAGTGCAAGCTTTAATGCAATGCTTAAACTGATGTAGAATAAGTTTTAATTCAATGCCTAAACTGGATTTAACTAAGTACCTGTTTAATCGGCTGTTTTCAATCTTAGCTAAGTGTAACCCCTAGGTGGCGCTATCTCAAGGGCTACTACCCCTGCCTGCTTGGATAGTAGCAGGTTAAGGGGCCTAGGTTCAGTGACGGGTGCCACCACCCAAAGGTCGGGGTTTGGTATTAGTCTGACTAACCAGGCCACAGCCCTCTGGGACACTGTGACCCCCCCTTGTCTCCTACTAGTGGCCCACACAGTACACAATGTTTACCTTCACAATACCCCTGATAGGCTCTATACATACACCTATGTTTGCCACTTACCCCTAGGACTAGTTCCTTCAGCTTGGCTCTTGGGACCCCCTGTAAAATAATGTGATGCAAGACAAAAAGCAACTATACAATACCTTAGGCATCAACTGACACCATAGTCAATGTAAATTGCAGAAAAAAGTAGGTCTGATTTATTCAGGGGGCTACAACAAGGATGGGGAGTAATCAGGTTAATTGGCTTAATCACACTAAATATATATATATATGTAACTGGTGGAGGTTACCCCAAGGGTCAGGTTGGTGGTATTTTTGTGTTATTAGTGCTGTGTGGTGCCTCCATATGCTAACCCTACCTGGGACCTGGGCTCAGGGAGAAAACTGTTGCTCGGTATTTTGGCTAGGTTTGACTTCTAGTCAGGGGCACCCAAGTAACTCAGGACACAGGAAGCAATGACTGTAATGTCCAATACCAGAAGTTGGGATTCTAAAGTGTGTCTACACTCCTGGTAATGCAAATTTATGGAGATCAGAACACATCCTCTTTACACTGAAACCCTCAGGTCTCGAAACACTCTGGGCACTCTGCCCTAACGCAACTCTTTTGGGTTTCCTGGCTCGGCTCCATTGCCAGCCCTTTGACACTTTTCATATAGCATGGAACATTTACTGGTAGCTCCCTAAACCACCTATCAGCACTTCTGGCTCCATCAGGGAATCTTACTCATCAATCCCACATCTGGGCACTTTCCTCAAGGCACTGGCCAGTACCTGAGAGAAAGCAACAGGTGTCCCAAAGCAAACCCATGAGAGGTGAATTTGGTACTACTGATGGGGGGTCTCCACCTCTCGCTCCCATAACTCATCCCCGACCATTTCTCTGGACTGTAACACCTCGTCCTTAAAACACTTTGCTATGTAGTTTCTCATTAAATGTATGCCACATCCAATCTACTGTTTTTCCATCCCATCTGGGCTGAACTTGAACATACTTAAAAGTGGCTGTGTCCATTACTGGAGACCCACGGAGTTAAGCAGTCCAAACCCCACATCTTCCAAACTGTACTTGTCCGTCTTTTCCTGACCCCACAGTAACAGTCACTTAGTTTCATCATGTCTCAGGTGAAAACACATTGGCCCTTTAGGCAGAGCGAACTCACCCCTTGGTTGCAGGTGCCCACAGGCACTGTCTCTTCCAAAGAAATCTCGTCCAGAACATCTGGTGCCTCAGCACAAACTTGAACTCAGGCAGCTTCTTGTTCCTAGCTGGACCAGGGTTTGTCCCTGGAAACAGGCTGATTCCTCCCCCCCATCCCCACAGGGATGGGACCCTGAACCACTGAAAGCGGTCTCTGACACTTCTTTTGGCTCCTCTTGTGTTCCTCTCCAGGTGAGAACACACACCTCTACGAAAAAAATATAACTCTTTGACAGAGCTTAGGACTCTGAGGGCCTGCTTACAGCAGAGCACCTCGTTCCTCTACTACAGACTGCAATAGACTAACTTCAAATTCCCCAATGTTCTACTCTAACCTCCAACTGCAACATTCCAGTGTGGCTTATGCAGCTGCGACAGTTCTAAATGATGTCATAGCTCCAGCTCAGCAGAGACTGAAAACAGAGCAAGACATAGTGAAATCCATTTAACTGGAGTTTCACTAGCTGCCTGTCCCTGCCTGCCACTAGGTCATACTAGGGTTCTAGTAACCCGGGTAACAGGGGTTACATATATATCACAACCGTGCATGCAGTCAGATTCCCTATCAGTCACACTCTCTGGGTACACCCAGGATGGAGCGGGGGCTAGCCAGGACCATTGCCGGGGTTTGCGGTGTTGCAGCTGGTAGGGGCCCTGTGAAAAGAAATAACATACCGCTCCCCTGACTGTAATCGAGCTGGAGGTTCAGTTAGTGGAAACAACACAACAAAATAATCAGATGACACACTTGTGATTTAAAGATATGTTGCAGGGAGCTCGCTATTTGTTACTCACGATACCCAAAACTGAACACAGGATGGACAATGGTGAGACCATAGCTGGTTTTCTAGATTGCCAGAAAGAAGCAGGGTAGGGAGACAAGACCCACGTGCTTGGGGCCCAACGGCATTGGTAGCAGCAGTTCAGTCCGTTTGGAGCTGGGTACAACTCCCAGCCCTCAGCACACAACTCAGCTCGGGGAATACCAGATCGTAACTCCCCCTCCTGTTCACAGCACATTTACATGTACAGAAAATTACTGTACAAGGCAGACAGCTCCTCAACCCCGATTGCAAAGTCACTGCTAAACCCGGGAGCGCAAAGGTAGCTAAAGTTCCTGACAGGCCGATCGCATTTAGCAAAATCTTCGGTCTTCTGCAGGTTAAGCCTGGTCCCAATTCAGTAGCTTGCTTCACAGCACACAGATCAGATTTAGGCCAAACCACTTCTCTCTCTCTCTCTCTCTCTCTCTAGGCAGAAAACGGCAAGCAGGCCGGAATTCAGGCCTTCCACGGTTCTTCACTTGAACTACTCGCTCACTGCAGCTCAAACTATGCAAGCTCCTTCTCTCTCAGCTTCGAACTCCAATCTGGCTTGCCAACCAGACAGCCGTGGTATTTCCCTTGATCCAAAGGTTCGATTCATCAGTTGAACTGTCAGTCACAGTAAGAGCTCCCCTCCAGTTCAAAAGCGCAACAGCCCAAAACTGCAAATCCCAACTGGTAATCCACACAGTCCCACTTTAGCAGGCTCCATTTTAGAGTCCTCACGTACTGATTGGTCCAATTCAGCAGTTCGAGACCAAAATGGTGGAGCTAAGCTGAACAGTCCTTGCTGCAAATAAGGCAGGTTAGCACAAATCACATTATAATTATTATTCTAAATGGTCACCAACACTTAGTTACATCTTTCAACAGCGCTTCCTCTGCACAAGTAGCGATGGCAGAAACGGAGCAAGTATTCAGCAGCCCAGGCAGGACTCGGGCATGGAAACACACAGTCCCCCCTCTTGATTAATTATGACTGCAACAGGCAGTCCTTAAAGGGACTGCACACGGAGGCCACAAAGGCACTCACTGGCAATGCTTTTCAGCGCTAAATGCAGGACACCCGCCTGGCAACAAGCATTTGGGCAAGCTCATGGAAGACTTTTGGGAACCCCCATTTGTAGTGGGGTTACATAAGGTTTACTGCTAGACAAGATACTGCACTGTTGTTATCTAATTTGCATAACGCTAACAGTAGGACTTAGTATTTACTGTCTCCCTCATTACTAAATTGACTCCTGTTCAGCTGAGCTCCCCTGTGCCCCTTCTAACTTGTTCTCTTTTTTCCTTTTCTGCTGGTCTCCCGCTGCCTAGCTCGCATGACCTACAGCACTACCCCACCCCCTTCCCTGTTCTTGTTTCTACTCGCATATCCCTCCTTAATCCCCCTTTTGTTCTATACCTAACCTGTCCCTTTTGTAACTCGCCTCCCAGACCCTTTGTGATTTAATTTCACCCCGCCCCTCTGTAGACAGTCTGCCACTTATTTTCTCTCTCTTAGTCTCTTAGGACTCCAGCACCCTGAGCGGTGCACGGCTTCATCTACAACGTGGTTGGCCACAGTCTCAGCTGCTTCCCACACGCTCTGATACCCTGCCCGCTCTCCTGGAGCTGCAGCCCGACACTCTGACAAGGTACCACTGCTAGGGTTTTGAAACTCAGGTGCCTTTTCTCACCCTACACCTAATTGAAGCAGTGATTCTGGTTGCAGTTCCTGATTGGTTCTCACTGCTGCCAGGCCTTTTTCGATTGGACCGCCCTCTTAGCTGGCACCAGGGCTTCTAGGTCTCTGCACAGGACTTACGCTTTAGCTGGGTTTTTTTCCACCTCCCCACTCCCTCCTTTAAATATCCTTCCAACCATCCCCCCCAACCGTCTGTGTGCACATGCTATTGGCTCAACCTCTCATGCGTAAATCCCTTGCCTTAAAGAGATAGCTCGAAAAGTAATCTTGTGATTTGTGTACACCCCTCATTAATCTACTCTCTGAATCCTATTTATCACCTCTGCCCACCCCGTCTTTTAAGCTCTGCTCACTGTCCTGTCCCTGTGATCCTAGACACCAACACCCCTTTTAATGTCCTAAACGCTTTCCTACCACCAATGCTATTTCTCCCTCTCATCCCCCTTACCTAGCTGCAACACTAGTACTCCCCTTTACCACTCTATGTCTAGCTATATCCTACTAGAGTACCTACCACACAAAACACAGTCTTGTGCTCCCATGCTAGCCACCCTCAATAATAATTGGGATAACCTCCTACCAGTCCCTGAGTATCCCCTTCTCCTACAGTTTCTCATGCCCTGCTGTAACACTTCTGCTAGAAACCCCTCCAGAAGAAGACAGCACAAGGCTGCGAAGATCCTTGCTCACTATCTTGCTAGGATTGCTCTTCTCTTCCTTCTCCTTGCTGGTAATGTTCACCCAAACCCTGGTCCTCCCACAACGTCGGATGTATGGCACTACAGACAAGGCTCCATCAAGATGGCATCTATTAACATCTGTAGCCTGCCTGCTAAGCTCGATGCCCTCCAAGTATGGGTGTTACAACATAGGACTGATATTATAGCCCTCAATGAAACATGGCTCTCATCTAAAGTCCCTGACAATGCCATAGTGACTCTCCACTATGTCCTGTTTCGGCTCGACAGAATGGTCAAGCGTGGAGGTGGTGGTGCCATTTATTTGAGGGATACACTTACAGGTCATGTCATCCCATTACCTCCCACTGCTAGCAGCACTCAAATGCTGGCAGTAAAAATAATCTTTGGACAGCATGGTAAATCCCTCACAATTGTATCAGTGTACATACTCCCACGTGAACATGTAAATGGCTTCCAAATGATCACCAACTTCCTTGACACCAACACACACCTCGGTGAAAACATTTTAATGGGTGACCTAAATATTAACTGGCTGGCACCTGAAGCCGACCCTTACAAGGATGCCATTGCTGCTCTGGACAGTACTCAAATGGTCACTACCCCCACTAGGTTTAACTATAAAACTGGTAGTAGCTCCTTGCTCGATCTGATCCTCACCTCTCATCCTAACAGAATCACTCAAACAGAAGTTCTACCTGATGCTCTTAGTGACCACTTCCCTCTTATCTGCCACTGGTCAAACAAGGCACCTAAACCTAAGACCTCTTTCTCTTACAAATGGGCCTTAATAAAGGGAAAGCTCCCCCAATTCCTTGCCGCCCTATCAACAATCAGCTGGGCATCCCTTGATTCCATGAGTTGTATTGACCAAGCCCTTGACTTCTTCATTTCCCAGTTTAATAATGTATGTAGCAATTCCCCAAGAAAAAGGAAACTTAGAGCCTCCAGTAATCACTGGATTACTCAATCTCATCTCCATGATGTCGGAACAAGATAACCACTGGCACGGGCCATGGATTCAGAGCAACAACACGATATACAGCTCTTTAAAGCAGCTAGGAACCAGTGTACAATAGCTATCATGAGAGCCAAACAAGCCTGCTACAAACAGGAACTTACAAACTCCTGGGGAAACAATAAAACATTTTGGGAGAACATCAAAGAGCCTTAAGGGAAAACCCAATAAAGTCCCCCCATTATGTTTATGATAAATGGCTCTACTATCCAGGACAACACAGAAATAGCAGACACCTTTAATCATGCATTCACTGATCTTAGCAGTGTCCTTCCCCATAACTTCTTTGACAACTCAGTCCTGCCTTGCACCAATAGTAGTACCAGCCTCCCCAGCAATATCCCTACATTCTACTTTAAGAGGGTGTCCATGGCTGAAGCTAGAAAAATACATAAAAAATTCCTAAGCAAATCTAGTTTCAGCAGTGACACCCTTGATCTCAAACTTCTCTCGCTCTCACTTGACATTGTACTACTCCCTCTCACTAAACTTCTCAATCTCTCGCTCTCCCTCAGTCAATTGCCACAGCTCTGGAGATCAGCTGTTGTCTCACCCATTCATAAAGGCAGTAACAGGTCCCTTCACTCCAATTACCGGCCTGTCTCTATCCTCCCCCCGCTCTCCAAGGCACTCGAACGGATTGTTGCTGACCAGTTGTCTGAATATCTTGACAAATACAGTATAACCTACACTGCCCCCAACAACATGGTTTCAGAAAAGCCCATAGTACTATCACTGCCCTTCTAGATTTCACTAACCATATTCATAAGGCGCTAGACACAGGCCACCTACTGGGCCCAGTGTTCATTGATCTGACCAAGGCCTTTGACACCGTGAACCACCAGCTCTTACCGCACTCTCTTACTACCTTTGGCCTATCAAATGCTGTAACCAAATGGTTGGAAAGCTACCTTCTGGATAGGAGTCAAAAAGCCAAAATCACTGACTCTCTTTCATGTGGCCTCCCTGTTCATTCTGATGTTCCCCAGGGTTCAATCCTCGACTCCCTGCTTTTCAGCCTCTTCATCAATAATCTTCCTGCTGCTTGCAGTAATATGATACTCTATGCCAATGATGCAGTCCTCTTTTCCACCCATACAGACCCCATCCCACTCTCCCAGGACCTCCAGACAAACTTCAACCTAGCTGAATCCTGACTTGCCCAACATAAACTTTTGTTGAACCTAAAAAAATCAAAGTCCATGTTGTTTCACAGCTCCCATAGCAAATTCAGAACTGTTAACCTCACTACCCATAATGTGTTGCAACAGCCCCTTGAGTAAGTGCAGGAGTTTAAATACCTTGGTATTACCATTGACAGCACAGTGTCCTTCAACACACATGTTCATCACGTCTCAAAATCAACTAACTCCAGAATAGGGGTCCTCTGCCGCCACCTACACTGTCTAACCAATGAAGCCATGCGAGTAGCAATAACTACCTCTGTGCTATCCATTACTGATTATGGACTAGTCTTCTATGGGGCTGCCACTGACACCACCCTAAAATGGAACAGGAAGACCCTAAACAAGTGCTGTAGGCTTATCACTGGTGCGGGGAAGTGTACGCATACCTGTGATCTCTACAAGCACTCAAATTGGCTCAACTTTAACAGTAGACCAGCCTACCAGTCCTACCTGCTGGCAAAGAAAATCTGCCTTAACCTTACACCCCCTGCAACACACACCTTAATGCTCCCAGCTGTCAATACACATTTTATGAGCAGTTCCCTCAAATCCCTGTATATAGTTCCATTTTGCCGTAGTGCCCAGGCTCAACATGCATTCTACACCAGGGCCCCCTCTCTGATAAATAACCTTCCTCCTGAAATTGCAACAGAGAACAAGCTTGGACCATTCAAGCATGAACTCCACCAGCACCTCACTGAACGTAGCAACTGTGACTGCTACACCTAAGCTCGCAGCTCACCGTTCACCCCTCCCCCTACTGCCCATCTCTCCTCCCACCACCCTCTCCCACTTCTCTCCTGCCCACTTACTCCTCCCTCTCCTTCCCACTCTCTCTCCTACTGCCCACCTACTTGCTCTTCCCTCATACCCCCACATTCCCTCTCATACCCCACCCACTTTTCGCCCTCCTACCTCACTCACCCTTTTCTCTCCTCCCACCCAACTCATCTCCTCCCCATAATCCACTTCATCTTCTCCTTTACCCCCATCATGTTCCCTCCCATTAACCCCTCCCTCTCTCCTTTCCTCCTCCCTCTTGTACCTCCACCCCGGTTTCTTGTTTACTCCCCCACCCAGCTACCTGCACTTAAACTGTTTCTTTTCTCTGCACTTATGACAATGTCATATCAAAGACTGCCTAATCCTCCCCCCCCTTACTCACCACTCCTAGCTTCCTTCCCCTCAACCCTATGATTGTTCTCTGTTATATTTATGATTGCTGTGTGTATCCCTGTTGTTTATTAAATGCTCCTCGTTATTGCATCTCTTGTATTGTACTGCTGTACTGTATTTCACTTTTGTTTTTGTATTGTACTCTGACCCGGAACCTTTATAAATGAACCTCTGGTTCAAAGGTACTTGTAACCCTAGTAATAAATAAATAAATAAATAAAATAAAATAATGGCAAGTTAAACTTGATGAAAGTAAGCTGTTGGACATGTTCAGAGTCCAGTGTTGAATGATGAGGCTCAAGAACACCACCAGCTGTGCTAAACATCCTCTCTTGTAGAGGGGCAGCTGATGTATCTCACATACAGTTGCACCAAGTGAGGGGATGAATGCCTTTTCTGTGCACAGTAGTCTAATGATCAGATCAGAAGGCTGTGGGTTCTATCCCCACACCAGGCACTTGGGTTAAATCCCAATACTGACACTGTAGTGCAACATGAGGGGGGGTGCTGCACTCCTGAGGTGCTGTCTTTCAGATAAGATGTTAAACCAAAGTCCCATCTGCCTGTTCTGGTGGTTGTTCAGGTGGATGTTAAAGATCCCATGGCACCTCTCGAAAAGAGTAGGGGAATTTTTTATTAGCATACACATCAAACTTAGGGCTACCACCTTTTAAGAAGCTCAAAGTGGGGCATTTCTTACGGAAACATGATTTTTCACAGGACAGTGTGCAACCTTGGCTGATGGAACATACTTGTCTTCTCTATATAATCAGAATTAAGGCTGAGTATTGTAGTTTCCTAGTTGCTTTAATTGTTTCTTATCATTTTAAGGTATTTTAGTTAAGGTATTATAGTTTTCTGCAACACTTTGTGGAAAGTTAGAAATGTTTTTTCCACTATAAAGTCAGGACATGTAGTATTTTTTGTGTATTTTGCAAGACACAACTGCCCAAATCAGGACTGTCCTCGAAAATCGGGACAGGTGGTAACCCTAATCAAACCAAATCACTAATACATCATAATTTTAATACTACATGTAGAAGGTTGACATACAGAAAACAGAAAAAACTATCATGAATCAAAACCCAAAACTCTTACCATTTTATTTCTTCTGGTTACAAATCCATTCTCCTATCTTTTAACAGTTTAGTAAAGTGATATAATTTCCAAACTCTTTATTTATATTTTATAAATCCTAACAAACCATTCAACTGTTTCACTATAATATACCGCGGTTTACTTTAAGGTCCTTGATATAGACTGCATTCATTGCTTTTTCCACCAATAGTCTAAAGGTGATATATGACAACAGTCTCTGTTGTAATGTCCATTGGCACCGAGCCGGCCATACATAAAATTTTAAACTGCAGAAAAACACCATCAGGGTCCCATAATCATACTTACTTAGCAAATGTGTACCGTGTCCTAGGACTAGTGACTCCTGAGACACATTTAAGATCCAACTTAATTTCCATTCATCAGCAAGGTACCTCCATAAAAGTTTAACATATGAATATCTAAATAAAAAGTGATCCATCCTCTCTCCTATATTTAAACACCCGTTATATGGACAATTTCTCTCTTCTTGAGCTTTATGTTTAGCATTTCCTCTAAGATTTAATCTCCCATATACTGATCGCTACAAGATCTCCCACATACGTATGGGGATCCTGTTGTTATTCAGCTGTCTCAAAACCCCAACTCTTAAATTTGGGGGGCAGTTGTAAAATTCTGGGTCTGCAGGGTGACCTTTGCTCATTATATGGGAATAAAGTTGTTGACCAGATAGCTTAGAGATGTGGTCCTTGGTTATCTCCCATTTAAGAAGTTTTTACAGCTGATTTTATATATCCAGGTATATGTAACCTGGGGGGGTAACTTTGATGGAGTATTCTCAACCCATACATTTAAATAGTTTGAAAGGACCTTGTAGAACCATTCATATTGCAAACTAAATAGTGTGCCAGGCCAACCTTAAAGTTTTGTGAAATTAATAGTCCATAAAAAAAGGATATGGGATCAATCATACCCAAACCCCCTTGGGCCTTGGGAAGCTAGGTAAAGCATCCTTTTACCGGGTTGAACCCTCACCCCATAACATCTGAAACAGGCATACAGCCTTGTTTCTAAAGTAACAGGAGGAGGAAAAATCATAGCTATGTATAGAACGGAAGGTACAATAAACCTTTTTATTATATGCACCCTTTTTATTTTTGAAATCCTCCAGGACCTCCATCTATTTACCTTAGCTTCTGTCTCTTTTAATATGCTTTCCCAATTTTCTATGGGAAGACTTTGAGATCCAAACTAGATTCCCAGAATTTTGGGGGGTTCATTGGACAGGTACATTTGGTGTATTGATGCAGGTTTCGTGACAGAATTACCCAAAAGAAGGCCTTTACATTTCCTAAAGTTCAATTTTGAGTTTGAAACCCCTGAGTATTCCTTTAATTGTATCATTAGGGCATACATTTTATTTGGATTGGCCATAAATATGCAGACATCATCTGCGTATGCTTGGATTTTAGTTTCAACCTGGTCTAGAGGTCCTTTCAGTCCCTCCCAAGCCTGTGTACTATATAATGATCGAATCAGAGGGTCTAAGGAAAATATATGCAGAAAAGGGTTTAAGGGGCACCCCTGATGCACTCCTGTGTTTATGACAATTTCCTCTGCAACTTTTCCTTTAATAATTTGTCGTATAGAAACCCTAGAATACAAAAGTTTTATTTTTTTCACAAAATCATCTGGGATTCCATAGTGTTGTAATGTCTGGAAAATAAATGGGAGGCGCACTCTGTCAAATGCCTTATTTTGATCCAGATTTATGTTACAGCCTTTTCCTTGGTGTATGCTGTAAAAATCTATTATATCTCGAATTATCATTAATGCATGCTGTATTTTTCTCCCTGGTAATCTGCAAAACTGGGCAGGGTATTTTAATTTAGATGCCATTCTCCTTAGCCTATTGTTCAAAACTTGTGATAGTATTTTAAAATCCGAGTTTCACAAAGTAATAGATCTCCAGTTTGAAATATTTAACCTATCTCCCGATTTGTATAAAAATATTAAAAGACCTGATGTAAACTGGGGTGGGATTTTACCAGTTTTAAAAGGGCGTAAAAACCTCTGACAAGCAGCTTGCTAATTCCTCGAGAAATGTTTATAAAATTCATACGGAAGACCGTCCGGGCCAGGTGAAGTTCCATTTTTCAAATTTTTATACTTACCTTCAATTTCTTGTGTTGTCAGGGGAGAATTTAATTCTTCCTGATCTTCCTTAGGGAGGTTTACCTGAATTTCCTGTAGGTAGTGTAACTCCTCACCCCTGCCTTTTAGCAAAATGACAGGTGGCATGCTGTTGAAGCTGACAGCAGTACCTGATGGGGACTGGGTTCGGGGAGGATGAGGTTACTCGGCACAGGGGGCCTAGGTTTGGTTACTCTGCACAGGGGCACACAAGTAAATCCGAACACAGGAAGCAATAACTGTAATGTCCAGAACCAAGAATGGGATTCTTCAGTGTGGCTTTTATTCACATCCAAGCTGAACAAACAAAGCATAGATGGACCCCCATGGGGCTACATTCCTGGTAATGCAGATTAGAGACAACAGAACACTTTATCACTATTTCCAGCCCTCAGGCTCTGAACCCACCAGGCACACAGCCCAGACTTGCATGCAGCTTTGGGTACACAGCCCGACTTGTGTACACTACTTGGGTTTTCTACTTGCCTGGCTCCCAGCCGCCACTTGATCCACGGTCCATTTTGGGAAATTAACTAATTATCCTGTTGTGGTTCCCAAACCACATTAGAGCCTTTGACTCCTAGAGGGAATTTTCTTTCCAATCCCACATCCAGGTACTTCCTCATCCCTGGCCAAGTGTAAGGAGGCAAAGTAGAAACCACAGAGCAAATCCGCAGAGGTGGACCTGGTCACTAAAGATGGGGTCTCTCTCGCCTCCAGCTCCATATAGTCATACCTGGCTATTTCTCTGAAACTAAACAACTCTTTTACTGAAAGCTTGGCAATGTAGATTACTGGGTAGACATATGTCACATCTCCTCTACATGTCTTTTTAACTTCCCATAAGTGCTGGACTTGAACATACTTTTACTTTTGGCTAGGCCTATTACTCTAGGCTTCCCACTATTTCAGTAGTCCAATCCCCACACGTCACACAAGTCCCAGGGTGAAAAACATAGGCCCTTTCAGGAAGAGCAGACACTCACCCTCTGGTTGCAGGTGCCCCACAGGCGATTCACAAGTCTTCTTGTTTCCCAAAACTCTTGAACAAAATAGGCAGCTTCTCCATTAGTAGCAGAACCAGGGGGTAGCCCCAGGAATACACAGGAAACCCTTTCCTGCCCCCATCCCCAGAGGGAGGGGGCACTGAGACCCAAAACAGCGGTCTCCACCACTTACAATTATCTTCTGTGTCTCTCTTTTGGTGGAGACACACACCCTTTTACCTAAATGTAGCCCTCTGTCAGGGCTGAGGCTCCCAGAGCCTACACAGAGCTGCTATGCTGCTACCTCAGCAAGATCCCAACTCCAACTGACCTACAGACTACTGTTCAAACCTCCCAACATTCTAGTCCAACTCCCTGCTGCAGATTCCATTGTGGCTCATGCAGCTGCGATAGTTCTATGGTGATGTCATCCTCAGTCTCAGCTGAGACTGAGAACAGAGGAGACAGTGTGAATCCATTTAATTGGAGTTTCACAAGCTGCCTCTCTGCCTACCATTAGGTCTTACTGGGATTCTAGTAACCCCGGTAACAAGGGGTTACACTCACCCTTGACCAGGAAAATGACTGTCCGCAGTCATTGTTTACCCAGCTTTAGGCCATCCCACCCTATGTGCTACCTGTGGAGGGGGGTGATCAAGCCCCCTCCTACCATGTGCGAGCACAGGCAGGCAACACTAAGGGCCTAGAGGCCTTTAGCTGTCATATCAGCCTCTACTCTACCCACTTACTATAGATGCTTAGTGGCTCTGGTAGAACTATCCAGAGCATAGCCCTAATAGCTCAGCACTGCAGTCCCTACAGCCGTTCAGGACCACAGCCTGTCTATCCCCTAGCCCTCTAGGGAAAATCTATCTGCCTTTGCTTAACTCCCCAAAACAAAAACAACCTGGGACCTCCCTGACCTTGGGCAACCTGCAACCACACACCAAAATACCACACTGTTATATCATTTTACTGCCTCCTCCCTACCCCCACAACCACACCTGTGGAAGGAAAGGGTTAATACAGCAACAACCTCAATAACAACACCACAGTACTTTAAATTACTACACACTAAATTACTAGTGAGGAACTCCGATGAGCCCTCCTCCTCTTCTTGTCTCTCTTCTATCTTCCCAGGAACACCTGTAAGAAAAAGAAAGACAACAAACACTCCTAATCTGCATACACAGTCTACCTAAACCGCTACCATCAAAACACTGAAGAATCACAAAAGATGTTTTTAGAAAAGGTAGAAAAACAGTACATACATTAGAAAACACCGACATTATTTACAATACACATTTGGGGGGATGGAGTGCCTTAAAAGTCCCAACTAGTGACCACAATGCCCAAAGGCTAGTCCAATAAAGAGTCTCTCCTGGGCCGCAGCCCGGTGAAACACAGTTCTAACAGGCCAAAGTCTCGAAGGGGAGAGTCTTTGAGGACAGTTCACACATTTTGGAGTCTGCTAGTATAGGGTGTGTAGTGCAGTGTCATAAAGATAGAAAAGTTCAGACTTATCAGCCCCTTGTAGAATGGAAAATTCTGAACCGACCTGCACCTCTGACGAAGACTCTCCCTGGCAGCACTTCTTCCAATACAGCTGGGAGGACATCTTCTGGGAACCACAGGAGGGCACATCTGGGAACTGCTGGGTTGATGTCATCTCTGGAGATGGAACCTTAGAACAGGAACAAAAAGGAAAACAGCTGGTCTGACATCATCCGATTACCAGGCGATGGCTCAGGATACAGCTGGGCTGGTGACCTCTCTGGATCTGAAGTCATCTGGTGAGCCAATCAATGGATTCTGGAAAGGCCAGTACACTGTAGAACTGATGAATGTGGGGCACCTGAGTCCTGGATGTTCATACTGGCAGATCAATGAAGGCACTTCACAGTCTGGTGTGGCAGTATTGACTACCACTGCTCGGCTTTCCATTTAGTAGGCACGGGCACATTTGCTGGGAGGTCCTTGCACTGAGGCCAATAGTACCGGGGGTCAGGAGCTTGAATTATTACCCCATCTGGGTGCACATAATTCACACAGTGGGAGATTTCACGTCCCTCTCCGTCCACTATTCGCACTCTGTCCATAAACAGTGTCCTGCCTCTCTTCCACTGGGTATACTTCTTATGAAACAGTCTGTCTTTTACATGCTTGTTGGCCTCAGGATGCACACCTTTCATTGCTTCGGCCCAGATCCAGGATTTTCTGCTGTTCTCAATCTCCTCCCAGACTTTCCGAGGAAAGGTAGGAAAGGTCATACCATAGATCTCATTTGCCTTTCTATGAACCAGTCTCTCCTCTTTACTAGCTTTGGTCAATTTGAGACTGCTGGCCTGGCTTGGGGGTGGCCAGTCCTGGTTCTGCCAGCTTTGCATCCTTAAAGAAATTAGAAATGGATCCCTGACTTCTTCCTCTTGCAAAGCCAGGGAAGTGGCATCACCACTCTCTTCCATGCATTCCTCCGAGGCAAGATCTTGAGGCTGTGTACCCGTTCCTTTTTCACAAGGCCACATAGATTCCCCTCATCTTCCTCTTCACTGAGGATCTGAGCCCAGGAGTGAGCAGTCGTCCTCACTCCTGAGACTATCCACAAATCACTAGGCACGGAGGTCGACACCTCTCACTCAAAGACCTTCTGCATCACATCTTCTCCTAAGAGACTTGGGCTAGCCCCCCCCCCCCTCCAGGGGTCTACTGATGCTTTATCCAAACTTTCCTTCTGGGATCCAGCATCTGAAACTTCAACTTCTGGTTCCGTCTCTAATTCTGCACCCTCTAGCTTTGTGCCACACTCCCCCGAGGGGCCTTCCTCCACAGGCTCCGCCTGGTGCTGTGTGCTGCCAACTGCAGATTCCTGAACCTTTGTCCATGTGGGAGCCAAACGAATTTGAGGCACTTTATACAAGCCATATTTTCTAGGCATCCAGCACAGTGAGGAATCATGAAGACGCCCTTCCAACTCTCAAATGTATGACATACATGCACTGGAAACCAGGAATCGCCACATGAGGAGGGAGTTGTCCTCCATAGTATCACTTTTCAATATCCCTCAGTCTATTTACTGCTGCTGTTACTGCAACCCGAATGATCCAGATAGCGAGCTGGTCCTGAGGCCATAACTGCAGAAAACAAAACTTCACTGTAACTGAAAGTCCCACTTTATTGAACACCCTTTAGTTTTAAAATGGCTCCTTTGCTGCTGTGTTTACTTTACTACCCCACCCTGTAATGGCGGTGGCAGCACTCCTGTGTATCAACATTCAGAAATTGGGTCAAGTCACTGCGTACCCGATTTACACAAACTACTGATAACTTTTGCTCAAACTGCACAAACTTGCACTGTTCTTGTTCTAAACACATTTACATGATTTTCCATGGACTTTTTACATGCTGGAAACATTTCTTTGACTCACAGTCCCTTAAAGCTTCAGGTTTTTAAGCACAGGATTGCCTGTATAACTAGTGCTGCACATTTGGCTACAACTCACAGTCCCTCTCTGGCTTCAAACTTTAAACTGAGGCTAAATTCATTACTATGCACACAGTCAATGGTTTCTCAGACTTGCACTTGCTGGCAGGACTTGACACAGTCGTTACTTGCAAAGTGACTACACTGCTGCACACATATTTATATGGCATTGGGCAGAAAATCACTGTTTGAGCAGTTTCCATGTTAGTACTTACTGTTATCAGTAGATGTTTGCTGCGATGGGGAAAAACGGCCTGCTGACAGTTCTTGGAGGCCTCAGAACAGAAACGGGTGGGCAGTCCTGCCGATCGTCTTCTCGACCACCACACTTGCAATTCCGACGATCGATTAGTGGGTTGAGCCCGATTTTAAAAAAGTAAATCTATTTTTAGAAAGTTTACAGCGATTTAACACTCCGCGACGCTCCTCCACAAGCCAGTACACGCACTCCACTCACACTCCCTCTCGAATGCTGGGGCAGTCACTGTAGAGCTGGCTGAGGGGCGGGACTGATTGCAGCCTGACCAATCACACGACGCCATGCAAATGAGCCTCTTCTTCCTCGCAGGGCTCTTTCTCCTCACGGCGATCATCGAGCAGGCAAATTTAAACTGCAGAATGCAACTTTTTTTTTCTTGACTCCACGGCAGAAGCCCATTTCAGCCATTTAACATAGCCATTCACACCTGCAAGTCTCTCAATTCATTCAAAAAGCATTTCCAACGTCCAGGGCACAATTTTCCTGTTGCTACCCCTAGTCTTCCACACTTTTCTTTACCACAGTTATTTTTAAAAGCATTTCCAATGTCCACGGCACAATTTTCCTGTTGCTACCCCTAGTCTTCCACACTTTTCTTTACCACAGTTATTTTTAAAGCATTTCCAAAGTCCACGGCACATTTTTCCTGTTGCTACCCTAGTCTTCCACACTTTTCTTTACCACATTTCATTTTAAAAGCAGGCAAAAACACTGTAAACAATTGATGCAGGACAAGGGCACACTCTTTGGCTTTACTGCTCCTTGGTAAACAGTTGGCATTTTAAACAGCAGCATAAGATCCACAGCACACAGCAACACACTAAGTAAATTGATTCAGCTTTTGGGCTACCCACTGTCAGATAGCCAAAATGCTAGCCCCTCTGCCCGAGCACTTTCCTTCCCAGAATCAAAATCCAAAGCGGTGCCTCCATTTTTGTAACCCCTCACTCCTGCCTTTTAGCAAAACGACAGGTGGCATGATGTTGAAGCTGACAGCAGTACCTGGTGGGGACTGGGTTCGGGGAGGACTAGGTTACTCGGCACGGGGGTCTAGGTTGGGCTACTCTGCACAGGGGCACACAAGTAAATCCGAACACGGGAAGCAATAACTGCAATGTCCAGAACCAAGAATGGGATTCTTCAGTGTGGCTTTTATTCACATCTAAGCTGAACAAACAAAGCATAGATGGACCCCCACGGGGCTACATTCCTGGTAATGCAGATTAAAGACAACAGAACACTTTATCACTATTTCCAGCCCTCAGGCTCTGAACCCACCAGGCACACAGCCTGGACTTGCACGCAGCTTTGGGTACACAATCCGACTTGTACACTACTTGGGTTTTCCCCACTGCCCCAGCTCCTCTGCCGGCCACTTGATCCACGGTCCATTTTGGGAAATTAACCAATTATCCTGTTGTGGCTCCCCAAGCCACATTAGAGCCTTTGACTCCTAGAGGGAATTTTCCTTCCAATCCCACATCTGGGTACTTCCCTCATCCCTGGCCAAGTGTATGAGGCAAAGTAGAAATCCACAGAGCAAATCCGCAGAGGTGGACCTGGTCACTAAAGATGGAGGGGGTCTCCCACCTCCAGCTCCCACAGTCCATACCCGGCCATTTCTCTGGAAACTAAACAACTCTTTTACTGAAAGTTTGGCAATGTAGATTACTGAGTAGATGTATGTCACATCTCCTCTACATGTCTTTTTAACTTCTCATAAGTGCTGGACTTGAACATACTTTTACTTTTGGCTAGCCTATTACTCTAGGCCTCCCACTATTTCAGTAGTCCAATCCCCACATGTCACACAAGTCCCAGGGTGAAAAACATAGGCCCTTTCCGGAAGAACAGACACTCACCCTCCAGTTGCAGGTGCCCCACAGGCGATTCACGAGTCTTCTTGTTTCCCAAAACTCTGGAACAAATAGGCAGCTTCTCCAATAGTAGCAGAACCAGGGAGTTGCCCCAGGAATACACAGGAAACCCTTTCCTGCCCTCATCCCCGGAGGGAGGGGGCACTGAGACCTGAAACAGTGGTCTCCACCACTTACAATTATCTTCTGTGTCTCTCTTTTGGTGGAGACACACACCCTTTTACCTAAATGTAGCCCTCTGTCAGGGCTGAGGCTCCCAGAGCCTACACAGAGCTGCTGTGCTGCTACCTCAGCAAGCTCCCAACTCCAACTGACCTACAGACTACTGTTCAAACCTCCCAACATTCTATTCCAACTCCCTGCTGCAGATTCCATTGTGGCTCATTCAGCTGCGATAGTTCTATGGTGATGTCATCCCTCAGCCTCAGCTGAGACTGAGAACAGAGTGAGACAGTGTGAAATCCATTTAACTGGAGTTTCACAAGCTGCATTCCCTGCCTACCACTAGGTCTTACTGGGATTCTTGTAACCCCGGGTAACAAGGGGGTTACAGTAGGATGAAATATCCTCTTTAGTTGAAGGGGGAACTTTTCGTGTGATTCCATAAGCCTCTCTATTAGTTTGAGGATTTCTGCATCATCTTCTATAACTCTTCCCTGCTCATCTGATAGATGATGAAGGGCCATAATCTCCTTATTTTGCTTACAGGCCTCATAGAGATCTCCAACGGGGGATCTTTGAGTTCCATGTTGCAACTCTGCCTTCAAGGTTTCAGCCCTATCATACTGGAAGTTTCTCATCTCTTCCTTTAACTGCTCTATTTGGGTACTATAATCCTGCCTGGAAGTAGAGGATTTGGAAAAGATTTTGTAACCTCAACCTAAGTTTTGGGTAGTAAAAGAGTTATTCCTTGTCATTCGTTTCCATACTTTTGGAACGACTTTACTATATCATCCTTTGTGTCTGACCATCATTCTCCGAGGTCCTCATACATGTAACCCCTGGGCGGCACCACCCCCAGAGTTACACCCTGCCTACTACTGTGAACATAGACTAAGGGTAAGGTCTCACTAATCTTATAACATTTTTAAAACGTTTGCTCAGTGCCTCCACTCAGGGTGCTTTATGTGGGTGAGATGGTACTGGGTGTAGCCACCTGAGCTGCTACACCACCCACGGTGACCAGTTACCTTCCCTAGACATGCCCCAATACACAGTTCCCCACATTTCCACATTTTGAATTATAGGCTCTCTCTAATAATATGCTCACACAGGATTTCAAACAACAACAACAAGATATTTATTTCAGGGGAATAAAGGAGCTAGGAAAGGGAAACAGGAGGAGTAGAGGTTATCTTTCCGTATTTACACTTGTACAGAGATCATTTTGGATTTTGCTGGTGAACCCTCCAGCTGGGTGGGTACATATTAACAGGCAGACATAAATCACATTTTACCATTCGACTTAAGACATCCAGAGCCATGGCTATCTAGCTGCTGATAAATCAGATGTTAAACACAATTATTATTAATACCCACACTGGTACCAGTCCCAGATACAGCAGAAACCCTGCAATCTCATACCATACTGGTTAAACAGATACCATAGTCCAAGGTGTTGCAGGCCTGATGGAGTTGCAGCTGGTCGAGGTGGCCGGCTATTAATTTGAGGGTGGGGGCAACTTGGAAACAGATTTGTGTAAAGCAGCAAATTACTATTTACAACCACAGCAGGGATTGCCCTGCACTCACAGACTTCTGAACATTCCAGAACAAACTATGTGGATCTTACATCCAGAACATTCAGCACAATATTTGAAAGTCCCATCCAAAGCAATACTGGTGATACTTTTGTCAAGCATCCTATATGCAATTCAAATACGGTCACATCCAGTACTTTATATACCAAAATCATCCATCCAGAGTAAATTGGCAACATACATTTCATCAAGCATCCCATATACTTTAGTCACAGGTAGATGCAGTCCAAGAGATGCTGGCTGCGACTTCCAGCTCGCTGCATAATTTATATGTACACAAAACACTACCAGGCAAGCAGCTGGTCACCTCAGGAGATTGAGCCTGGCTACTGAGGCATTCTTCTCTGACTCAAACGCGGATTCAGATCAAACCCTGCTAGGGAATCACACTCCCAGCACAGCACACAGTTCACAACATGGGGAATTACTCAGCGCTCAGTCCCCACAAGCACTCACAAAATTATATGTAAGGGTCACTTACTGTACCAGACCGCAGAGTCCTGACAAGCCGATCGCAATTCTGCACACTTTCGGTCTTCTTCAGGTTAAGTCTGGTCCCAAAATGACTTCTGCTTCTTCTCTCACTCTGAAAGCTCAGAATCGCTGTCCAAATAATTACTCACTAATGAATGCAGGACAAACTTTATGGCCTCACACGCGCTTCCCGCGTGAATCTACTGCACACAATGGCTGCACAAACACTCGGGGCAGTTTCCCCCTCAGCTTTCAACTTCAAACACAGTTCTCTTCTGCCCCAAACCTCAGGGCACTTCAGCATCAAGGTTCCTCTTCAGAATCTCTGTCTGAAAATCAAGGTTTCCACTTCAGAATCTCTGTCTGAAAATCAAGGTTTCCAATATCTAGGCCACAATGACTGCTTTCCTTTTTCACCCATGTTCAGATACTGGATCCGAGAAAACACATTCCTTTTCTCTCCCTCAGGAGAGCCGATGAAAACAGGCCTTTTTCAGGCCTCGCCACAGTTCCCACGCTGCCCCATGGGCAGCAGCCCCACCAGCTGCTCGGTCTTTCCAGCTCCATGCTCAGACTGACTCTCCCAGGCGGACAGTCCGGCCTTTCCTCCAAATCCAAAAGGTTGCAGTTGGCTGATTCTCTTGTCAGTCACAACAGACTTCTATTGGCAAAAAAGGCACCACGTGTCCAAACTACATTTCCCAGAGGCTCTCTCCATACAAGCCCTTGTGGCTGGCTCCATTTGAGAGTCCAAGTGCTGATTTACCAGCAGGCTACATTTTAAGGAGCCCCTCCCCATTAATTGGACCTATTCAGCAGTTCAGATCCGAAATGGAGGGGCTAAACACACAGAGTCCCAGCTGCAAGAAAGGCAGGTTAGACAAACTCTACAGTCATTATCACTCTAACAAATTCCCAGCAGATAATTACATCTTTTGAAAGTGCTCCCCCTGCACATATAGCGACTGCAGAACAGAGCGATCTGCTCAGTGGCCCAGGCGGGACTCGAGCAAGGAAACACACAGTCCCCCCAGTTCAAATTAATTATACTGCAGATTAGCAGCTTTTAAAGCGACAGTATATGGAGGCATTAGGCACTCTCACTAAATTATTTTAAATTGGAAGGCTTTTTAATGACCCCCATTTGTAGAGGGGTTACATATAAATCACTCACAGATGTGCTGGCCCATAGTAATGATAAGATCTCTTTCTGAAAATAATTTTCAAAAGTATGGAGTGTTCAGTCTCCATCTCTTGGTTTTCTCCATGTTTGGTGGAGGTGATGGAAAGGTGATTTGTAGAAGTAAATGATCTGAGAATTCCACAGCAGATGTTTGACATTTAGGGATAGTTAAGTTTTTAGAAATAAAAATGAGGTAGTTACATGATCCCAAGAAGAGCTTGTTCATTCTGTTAGTTTATGGCCCTTTTTTCCTTCTCTTTTTCTTTTTCCCATTATACTCTGTAAACTCTGCCCTGCTACCCTGTTTCTGTGAGGAGGGAAGATCTGGATCTGAGATCCATATCAGATTCCTCCCTGCCAGGGCTAAGACTGAAAAGGGGTTAGATTCTCAAGATCTACTAGGTCGGGTGTGGGGGGGAAGTTTAGAGTTCCTGCTCACCTCTTCTGGAGGGAGAGTGAATTTGGGGCGTTATTTTTATTCACTTTACCATCGAAGGCTGGCTGTCTGTATAGCACACAGGCGGAAATCTTCCCACTGGATTGTACCGGGGTACAATTCTCCATAGTTTTACTTCATCTCCAAATTATTTGTTAGTAAGATCAATCACCTGTTCTATAGGTATGGAATCTGGTCCTGAGTTAGAGGGAGGAGGGTGAGGCCTAAGAGGGCTATCTGGTCTAATCGGATCTGAAATCCTAGCATTGGAAGCTTCCTCTTGAGCATGCTGAATGAGAAGCTCATGGCTGATAACTGTGGCTTTGTTCTTTGCAGCCCAAGGACATTCCAAAAAGGCATGTCCAGTGTCATCACATGGATCACACTTAGTTAGATTAGCACATTGTATACTACTGTGACCCACTTCCCCACAATTATCGCATCTAACTCTATCACAGACACTTGAGAGGTGTGTTCTGGCACCACATTTGTAACAAACTCTTGGCTGACCTGAGTAAAGACATACCCTCTATCTCTGCCTAACAAAAGTTGTTTGGTATATGTTCAATGTCGTTTTCATTTTGTGCAAGTTTCACTTTGTATTTCACCCCCAGTCCAAAACATTTCCGAATCTAACAGTGCTTCATGAGAACTTAAAACCTTACATTTCTGTGATAGCCAATATGTAATATCTTCAACATGCACACCTTCATTTCAAAACATGACTGTAACATACTTAATGAGAGGTTTTGTTAAGGGTATTACTAAAAATGGGGACCATAGAAGTGAATATTTCACTTGATTGTATCTTTGCAAGAACAGCTTTAGATCATAGGATGATCTAAAACTTATATCGTAATTGTCCTCTCCCGAGATGTTTATGAAGGCAAATACCTCCTTAGGTGAAAAATGGAGGGAGTCTTTCAAAAGATTTTTCCCCACGTACTGCCGTTCTGGCCTTGTCTCCAGCCGCCCTTTGTAGCAGATTCTTACCGCAATCCTCCTTGGGACGGCCTCTTTTTTAGATCTGGAAAACTGTTCCGATAATAAAGGCCTCTGTTGGGGGAGTTCGCTCTTATCACTCTTTTCTGGATTATTCTAAGGTATAGGAACAGGTCCTCTCCACTGGTGGTGTTCTGTTAGGTGTTTTCGGGGTTGCTTGTTTGGGGCCCTGGAGTTTTTCCAGAGATTTTGTCCACTGGTGCTATTTCTTTTGATGGGCTCCTGGAGGTTGGAAGTGCTTGTTTTCCTTCAGATATCTGGTTCTCTTCTGTTGGGCACCATTCTGGGGAGAGAATGAAGAGGGGTTCTTGCCAAGTTTGGTCAGGTAGCCATTGGCCAGTATACATTTTTTCCGCCCTGCTTCCTGATGTGCCTTTTCTGGCGACTATTTTGCGAAAGGATCAAGCATTGTCACTTGGTTTGCTTTTATAGAGAAAGCTTTCTCTATTGCTTCGGATGTTGATAAAACAGGGTGAGGTTCATCAGTTTCATGAGGCCCCATTAAGGGCTCTAATTCTAAATTTCTATTTGCTAATGTGATTGCAGCCCTTTTATTTCTTTTTTTCCTCTTAACCCCCAGTTTTTGAGGATCTCACCAAAAAAGAGAAAACGGTAGCATCAGACTGAGCCGTTTTACTTGTCTGAAAAATCACTTTCCCTTTCTCCAATTGTTCTGGCCCAGAGTTTGTTTGAGTATTGATTTTAGTGGGATGATCACTCTGTAACATTTTTCTTGAGTCACCAGATTCTTTCCCCCTAATTCCTGGATCCAGATCCACCTGTTGTATCTTTTTCTCTTTTTTCTCATTTATTTCTGTTAAGCAGTCCTTTCCCTGTGTTTTTCCTTCACTTGCTCCCTCCACAATTTGTACTCTGTTTTAAACCCTGTGGCTTTAGGCATTCACTCTGTGAGATTTCCTGCCAGCCGCGCTTTTCTCAGACAATGTTTCAGACAGTTTGTACAAAGGATTAAAATGTACCTGTGGTGGAAGCTGGCTGCACGTCTCGACTGTTTCCTTTTATGCTAGTGAGTCACTAGAAGTTCTGACAGCAGGAATGTGCCCCTTGTCAAAGTTGGAATCTCCTTGCAGTTTAGCCAGTTCAGCTCACATTATCACCCTATAATCAGAAAACCTGCCTTTGGCTATTTCCATTTCTTTTAGGATTTCCTCCTGTTTTTCGCTTATTGTAGGATTTATTTCTTGAATATCTGGTTCCATACCTTCGGTTCCTTTGCTTTTACTTAAATCTTCAATGGAAAGGAAAATATCTTCACCTTGATCTTTTTTCTCTAAATTTCCAGCACATTCATCTGCTGTTTGAGCCTCTTTTGGACAGAGGACAGGGGAGGAAGCTTGATCCCCTGCCTCGGTTACATCCATCCTCTCTGCTGTCTCACCACAAGTGGCCATTTGCAAATGTCCAAGGGTTCCCCCTACAGCTCAGTTGGGGAATTTTCATGGTGTCCTGGCCAAATTTCCCCCATTTACTAAAAATACCACCAACAGCTTAATCTTGTTCATTGTCAGCTGGCATTCATCTGTATCCCCTTCCCCTGGGTCATGCCTGAAAATAGACAGAATTTGTCTAGTGCACTTGCCCGGTCAACAACAACTAAATAAATAATGGATTAACCTGAAATGGCTCAAGAGACTCTGCAAAATAGTAATTGAAGATGTTTTCCACAGAAAAGGCTGTGACTGTGTCTTCTTCTGTTGCTCTTGATGTAAGGACATGCTGAGCAGTGCCCACTCACTCCCATAAGTACTGCTGTCAGTACCAGTTATTTCTTCCCCAACTCCACCAGTGGAACTAGACCTGCTAGATGGCATTACCACTCTATCATGACCTCCTTTGCCAGCTGGTGTCTGCACCAGTCCCCACATGCACCCAGTCAGCTCATCACACAGCTCTTACAGAAGGTGAATCACTCTGTGGCTATCCATAGACATGTGAAGGATCTCACATTTGAACCAGGGATCCAGCATGGTTGCATAAATGTGGCTGCAACTATCCAACACTTTCTCAAACCTTACATCCAGTTCAGCTTGCAGGTGCTCAACAAGCATAGCTGCTCCATCAAGAATCTCTTCAGAATATGCACTACTGGGATCACCTGTCTCAGAGTGACAGTGGATGCACTTATATCACGGGTACTCCTATCAAACGGCATCAATCGGTGCCCTATCATGGTGGATTACGACTACCCCAGTGTTACACTACATTGACATGTCATGAAGTGTGTGCTTCTGTTCTAGCAGCATAGACAGCATCTGGTATGATAAATTCCAATTGGTACTCACATCCTGCATCAGGCATTGGTGAGACAAACCAAAGCATTATTGCATTTTTCTTAGTTGTTAGTTGCCTTTACACAGCAGTTAACATGACAACAGATGGAGCATGCTGTGGAGACAGTCTTGCTAGCCTCAGAACTGTGACATAACACAAATTCAACCACAAGATTCAAGGTGTGATGCTGGCCTGGTGGCGCTGAGGGATGAACCAAGTTCGGAAGTGAGCTCAGGAGTCAGTGGTCGGCAGGGGAGGGAGATGGATTGAGCACCTTCTGGGCAGCTCTCCTCACCGAGTTGGAGGGTTAGGGATGCCTGGTGCTCTGGAAACCTCCAGGGCCAGGCTGCACATAAGAGCATGGCTGACATAGGCAGGGTCGCCATACACCAGCGTCAGATGTGCCCACATAGAGGGGAGGGAGGATCTTGGGTTCACTACAAGTACCCCTCAAGCCATGGATAGGCGACAGCCCTGCCAGTGCCACTGCCACATGCCCAATGTTGGTTCCCCCGCCACTGCCCCTACGGTCTTCCTGGGTTGTCCTCCCCTACCTGGGGAACCATAACGAACTTGAAGATGACAGGGGGAACACAGCAGGTGGTAGAGCAAGCTGGTGAGTGCAGTGGCCTGAGAGAGTTCCGGGCTGGGGGGCTACAAATAGAGTAAAAAAAAAAAAAACAGATTCAAGGTGTGGGCAAAACAACAAATGCTGACAAAATTCCCATCACCGGGACTTCTGGTGACATCACCGCTTGGATAGTGGGATAACTTTACAGCTCTGCTGATCGCCTGCCAACAAACTCCTCCAACTGATTAAAACAAACATCAGAGTCATAATGGCATCAGGAAGTAATGGGGGAGTCGGGGAGACAGACTGACCAGATCCTTTGCCCAAAATGCTGTGAAGAAAGTGGATGACTGCGGATGCAGCCCTGTCAATAGTTTGCTTGGTAGAAGCCCATCTCTCGCCAGTATGGCTGGCCCTGATGCAGATGTGAATGTAGAACTGGAATGACTTTCGTGATCCCACTTTGAGATGTTGCTGTCTGAAATTAAGAATTTTAGAAGTGAAACACAAAAGGAATTTTGCAACCTTAATAACAAATTGAGTGCCGTGGAAAAGCGGATTCAAGAGGCTAAGGATTGGGTGATGCTGATCAAAGATGGGACTTCACAGCTGCATTCTGTGATTAAGTTTCTGCTCGATCAAAATGAGGCCCTATATGGTACATATCAGGATCTAGAAGCTCAATCCCACCTGGACAACTTGAGAGCATATGGGCTACCTGAATAAGCAGAAACAGGTAGAATGTCTGAATTTATGGAAGATTTACTCCAGGACGTTTTAGAAATTCCAGCTACTTTCCAGTTCCGAATAGAGAGGGCCCACAGGGCACTTACCCAAAGCCCACTGACCCCAAAGCTCGACCAAGATCCACTGTTATGAAGTTTGCAAGTTACAAAGACAAGAAAGAGGTGCTTCACATAAGCTGGGGTCGTAAACAGGTTAAATACGATGGCACACATCTAGTTTTTGTCCATGATTACCCACCAGAGATATTAAAACAGTGACTAGCCTAAGCAGGAATCCTTTGAGTATTTAAAGCACATCAAATCCTCTTTCAGACCCCTTATCCTACTAACCTGAGAATCTTTAGGGAATCAGGGACGGCTCTCTACACTACCCCTGAAGAAGCTCAGCAAGAGCTGGACGAACGAGGTTAGACGGTGCCGACAGCAGAACCCTCTGCCCAACTACCTCGCCTGCAACAATTGCCTTGGAAAGCGGGCCAGTTACATCATCACCGGACCTTAGGGAAAAGAGTGGCCCATATAATTATGCAGGATGTTTGAAATATCTTGAAGTCTTTTCAAGAAGCCCAGCCATCGACTGCTACCACGACAGGACCCTGCTACCTGATCATTTCGGGCGAGACCATTTCTTGTCATTTCTTTTATATATATATCCGCATGTCTCACCTGTAAGCCACCACTCTACCTCCTTTCCCCATCTACACTCTTTCAGTAACTGACTGAGCAACCTGTAGACTGACCCTTGGGCTCAATGGACTGGCTAATGCTGATGCCCAGTACTTATATTTTTAGTGGCTCCTTTTCCTTGCTTTGAACTAGCTCATCGGTGCATCAGCCACACATTAGACTTTCCCCCTAAGAGATACAGGGGCAGTTAGGCTTCTTGGCCACATTAATGGAGATTATCCTGCAGCGCTCAAGTTAGCTTGCAGATGACTGTTAAACTGTACATCAGTTAGGAAATGCTTGCAGACACATGTTTTTCCTGTAACAGTCTCTGAACTCAGAACTTCTCCATTTCCTTTATTTATTTCATTTCAGCTAAGGGCATGTTTTTGTGCTGAATGCCTGGGAGAAGGGGGAAGGGAGGAATAGACTAATATACTTTGATGGAATGGGAACTCGTTAATTATTCTGGGTTTTTTACCCAGAAGTAAAACTGTTGCTTATTGTTTTGGCTGGCCCGGGAACCGAGGGGTTCGTTTTTACTAACTAAGCTATTTCCATCAGTGTTTAATCAGTATGCAGACTTATTAAACAGACCCCCTTATCGAGTTCCTTGGTTGGTGTCTGTTGTTCTGGCCATTATATAAAGAAGTGACTCTCAGGACCACAGTTCTTCATGCATTTTGTCCCATATCCAGCAGGTGTTCAAGGCCTGCTTAACCATAATATTCTCTAAGGCACTGTTGTACACGCAGCTCCTTTTGGCACTTATGGTATTTGTCCTCCATGATCCCCCATATTGGTCCATTTTTTTCTGTGATCAGGGAGGCCTGGCATTGTTTCTGGTCACCTTACCTCCCAGCTGGGAGATGCCGCATGTATGCAACTTAACGCAGCCTTCTAGAGGATGTCTTTTTCAGCCCTCCTGCCTTGGAAGCCCTGTTTATACTTGTAGCTTTTATCACTTTTTATGTTTGCTTGCATGCACATGCATTAAACATAGTGCTATCATCGGAGTTTTCGGAGGTATGTCAGCCCTCTTGCAATTCAGTCAGTGTGTTTGCAGGTGCGGCCGCAGTTCTCCAATGCCTGCTGGAGCTGTCTGTGACAGCTCCAAAATGCAGTGGCGCGTACAGTTGAAAGTGAGCTACGATCAGTGAGCAGCGATAAGATATCGCCTGCTCATGCGGCTCCCCCCTACACACACACACGCTTCACATATGCTGCGATGCTGCGCCCCAAGTGCACACACTGTATAGCCGGCGAGAATTCCTAAATCCCCGTCGGTTGTGTTGCACCCCTGAAACACAGTTCCCTGTGCCATGCTGGGTGCCCACCCCAGCATGGCTTACACTCGAAGTCGACGGGGTGCCTAATCCTCACGGGCCCACTGTCCCTCGAGTACAGGGTGCTACGCTTGAGCCCACCCCAGCATGACAACAGATCCTATGGCTGATGGAGGTGCCCAACCTCGTCGTCTCCATGTCCCCAACCAGCCATCCTTCTGCCACGCTTGGAGCTCACCCCAGTGTGGCAAACGTCCCGCGCCATCTCATTGAAAAAAACCTGAAAATCAAAATGGTCCTCGCTGTGTCTGCCTCCACCCGCGCCCACCCACTGTGCACCCTGCCTCCCCACACTCGTCAACCACATACTTACCTCCGACCTCGCGCGACGATTCGGTGGACTGGAACACGCCTGCACTCTTCAAAGCGACTGTGAACTGAGGAAATGCCGGTAAGCTGTATAATGGGATAGATAGGTTTTTCAACTTTTGTATATCTCAGGCATTTTTGGGAATTTTGGGCCCAAATTTTCAACATGGGATTTTTGGGACCCCTCCTCATGAATTATTGCACTGTCATGGCGTTATTCGGGCCCGAAGGGTGATTTCATAGTCATTGTGTGAAAACACCTTTCTGGACCAAGTAATGAAATTGCACTGCCACTGTTCATAAGGTGGGCTCTCAAAAAGCCTATGTTGAAATTTTGGTGGAAAAATTCCTAAAATGACTGTTTTACGAGCGCGCGTTGCTGCAGTTCCTACGCACGCTCATAAGTTCGCGAATTTTCAATATTTTCACTCCAGATTTTCAACATTGCCATTTTACCACACCTCCTTATAGGCAGTACAGCTGTCATTTTCACATCTTACCCAGCGATGTTTCCCGCCCATATGGCGCACAATGGCGCAGTTGGTGTCGAAATCAATGTATGGGACACATTAAGAAAATCACAGTGACACTTTTAATGAGTAGAGGTCTTAAAATGGCTATGTTGAAAATTTGGTGAAAAATTCCCAAAGTGATCATATGTTTTATTTGTTGTTGCACAGTTCCCACGCACGTCAGAAGTTTGTGAATTTTCCATATTTTCATTTCAGATTTTCAACATTGCCATTTTATTACACTTCCTTATGAGCAGTACAGCTGTCATTTTTCACATCTTGCCCAAAACGTAGCTCACCATGTAGCGCATAAATGGCGCAGTCGGTGTGCTAAATCAATGTGTGGACATTAAAAAAATCACAGTGACACTGTTCATGAGCAGAGGTCTTAAACTGGCTATGTTGAAAATTTGCGAAAAAATTCCTAAAATGACTGTTTATTTACGCACGCTGTACAGTTCCTATGCACGCTCGTAAGTTTGCGAATTTTCTATATTTTCACTCCAGATTTTTGACATTGCCATTTTATTACACTTCCGTATGAACAGTACAGCTGCCATTTTTCACATGTCACCCAAAATGTGTTTCCGCACATGTAGCGCACAATGGTGCTGTCGGTGTACGAAAGCAATGTTTGGGACAGATTAAGAAAATCACAGTTACACTGTTCATGAGCAGAGGTCTTAAAATGGCTATGTTGAAAATTTTGTGACAAAAGTCCATAAAATGACTGTGTTACGAGTGAGCATTGCGCAGTTTCCACGCACCCTCGTAAGTTCATGACTTTGTAATATTTTCAGTCCAGATTTTCACCAGTTGCATTTTTCCACACTTCCTTATGAACAGTACAGCTGTCATTTTTCACAACATGGCCGAAATGTGTTTTCACACTTTCAGCGCAGAGATGCGTGGTCGCTGTGGGAAATCATTGTTTGGGACAGATTAAGAAAATCACAGTGACACTGTTCATGATCGGAGGTCCCAAAATTCCTGAGTTGACAATCTGCTGTAAAAAATCCCCACACTAATTACATTACGGGTGTGTTGCACAGTTTCTATGCACGCCGTGACTTCACCAGTTTTTATTTTTACTGTAGATTTGCAACATTGCCATTTTTCCACCTCCCATGAACAGTACAGCTGTCATTTTCACATCCTGTTCGATTGTGTTTTGCACCTGTGGTGCTAAATGCCATAGTCGCTGTGCATAAGCAGCTTTCAGCTAACAAACTGATATTGCCACTATTCATGAGGTGGGGGTCTCAAAAAAAACATGTTGAAAATTTGGAGTGAAAATACCAACGAATGCCTAAGCTATTAGGGTTTCCAACCATAACGCCCCACCCTGTAGAGAATGACAGGCATCAGGAGTGTGACTTGGGATTCTTGCCTGAATGCTCATACCATTCCACACCCTGCAGCCAGTGAGAGGTATTGAGGTATGCCTTGGACTCTTCAGCCCAAAAGTTCACCCCATTCTCCTATACAGCACCCATCTCACCATATTTCCTGATGGAATGGGGTGCACATAAGGGCCAAAGACCCCAAGGCACACCATGACACTTGTCAGTGTCTGCAGGGTAGGGTGTGGTGAAATGATGTGGCCGTTATACCTGACGACCCAAAGGCACACCCCAATGCCTGTCACTCTCTGCAGGGTGGTGGTGGGGTTGGCTTCAGTTTAATACTTCACTGCCATTCCTATTACGCAGCTCTGTAACTTCTGCACTACCAATGCCAAAGCCAGCAAGCAAACATTCAGCACTGACAAATGCTTGTTTGTCTTTTCTACATATAATGTTATTGTGCACTCTTTGTTGTATTGTAGTTTGCTTACTTGGTTTTGTTCTGTGTTTTTCTGGCTGCACATTATTGATGGCCTATTATGTTTTTACTTGCATTAAGTGACATGGTTGCCTGCAGAGTATCCCCCCCAAGAGTGTAAGGGTGGGGATTCTTTTACTACTTTGGTCCCAGTGGTGGCACTCAAAATATAAAGTAGTACCTATGCTCGTCTACATTTTTTGAAAATAAGTACCCCTATTCCTTATTTTTTCCTATTTATTCCATATTGCTGCCAATTCTAAACACCCCCTTTCCTTGATTTGATAGATGAGGAGGACTACCACTCATTAATGAATGTGCCACCACCGGGACTTTGGTATTTGGAGCCTTGCTCCATACAGAGGCTCAAGTCATAATAATTTGATCTCTAGGGCCTATCAGTGTATTTCTTTTATTATATAATGTTGAGCTAAATACTTTCCTTCGAACTGTTTCCCTTCGGTACCATCATGACTACCCATGCTAAAGTATGAGTATATTCTCAAAATGTCAATGGCCTGAATAATCCGGTCAAAAGGTCTCAAGTTTTAACCTATATTAAAAACTTACACCCCACATTTGTTCTCCTACAGGAAACAAGCCTTAGCCAAGAGGAGAGCCTTAAATTATGAACATTTTGATATACCCAGGAAGCTGCTCCTCTTTTTGGAGAGGGAAACAACATGGCAAAGTCATTCTAATTCCTAGAACTACTCCCTTGCAACCTACTGCCATATATACTGATCCAGAGGGGTGAATGACCCTACTTACAGGCACTTATATGGGGGTTGCAGTGACTTTAGTCAGTTTATATCTACCACCAGATTCAGATGCGGGTGCTGTGCGGGCTCTGCTTTGAAAGATCATTGAATTTCAAACCGGAGTTTTACTTATGGGAGGAAATTATAACATAATTTTTGATAGCAGAGACACCACTAACCCATATCCCCCATGAACAACGGGGGTGCAAAAAGCTGCACAAACCTAGTTTAAAGAGGTGGGATGGGTTGATGCGTGGAGGCTATTCCATCTACATAATCAGGGCTATACCCATTACTCGGCCTTGCATGACCTATATACCAGTATAGATCTTTGCCGCATATCAACACCTACTAAGGGACTGTCAGATATCCCCCATTCTCCTTTTTAACCATGCACCATCATTGATGAGTCTGGATTGGGGTTCTCAACCAGGGGACACTCTCTGGCATACCAATAATTATTTACTTAAGATCCCAGCCTTTCAGACAATGATTAAGGAGAAGATCCCCCAAATTATTGCTGATAACAATGAAGCGGGAGTAAAACCAGGTATTCTATGGGATATGATTAAAACTGTGTTACAAGGAGAAATCATTCAGTTCGCTATGCCTCTCCCGACAGCGACACCAACACAGCAACCTTCCAGCCCACTGGCAAAGTCAACTGGTTGCCAACAGGTCCACTGTGCTGCAAGCACTGACACGGGACACTGTCTTCCTGGTCCTGCACCCTCCCAGAATCAGCTCCAACTGGAGTTGATAATCCTAAGTATTGGGGTGCAGAAAAATAGGACCAGGAGATAATAGTTATGTCGACCGCAACTTGCAGCTCATATAAATCCTGTTGATGTGATGCCGGTTGACAAAAGTCATCAAACCAGCATCGAGAGCCATGAAGTTCTCTCACACTATAAAAACACAGGCAGAGCAATTGGACACCCTACAGACACAGTTGAAAGATCGCCAAGATCAACATGCTAGGGAGACTCCTCAGTGTCACCCCTCCTGGCAGCTATTCGTCAGAGAATACAAATTATTTTAGATTTCAAAACAGAACTAGCTCTCCAATTTTTGAAACAAAAATACTATTATGGGGGTACCTGGGCTGCCTGTATCTTAGCTTACCACCTTAGACAATGTATAACTTAGATGGCCATCGCCCAAATTTAGTGCCCCTCTTCAGAACCCTCTTGAAACAACCTCAAGAAATACTGAATGCTTTTAAACAATACTACCAAACTCTTTATTCCCCCGAGGCCCCATCTGATCCTCAGGAAATTAGTGCATATCTGGCGTGTTTATGCTCCCCCTTTATTAACCCCCGTTCAAGTTGCCCTGTTGAAGGCTCCTATTCAATCAATTAATCAATCAATCAATCTCTTTATTTAACCAGGCAGAACACCATTCGGCATTACTCATTTACAAGATAGACCTAGAGTAAATACACATCAACAATTTGGTATAGACATAAGTACATTGGCAGGCATTATACAAGTATTTACAATTAACATGGCATGGTAGTATCATATAAGACATTAGTAAGGACACAATAATGCAGGTATATGGTACAGGCAAAGTGCAAAGGCAGACAGCATACAACTATATGTAAATTATACGCAAGGCATATACATGTAAAGCAATGACAGGCCATTGTCTGGCTAACTGAGAAGTTTGGCCTAATGTAAAGCAAGGCCCTTGTACAGTGTGTGCAGTATAAACATTATAAACACAGGGTGTGCACAAAGTATAGAAAAGAATAAATGAGGGTTAATAAAAGGACGTAGTACTCAGGGGAGGTAGGGGAGAGGTGATGGCAACTACATATAGAGGCACCGTTTACACTGGACAGGCAAGGTAAGGTAAGTCTAAAGTAAATGTGGAGAAAAGGTTCAGAGGCTTATAGGCAAGAGTGGGAAACAGACAGGAGTAAAAATAGAGCCAGAATTTAAGAGGTGTCATTGACAGAAGCAGTTGCAAGTTTCCTGAAAAGTTCGTAAAACAAGATTTTTAAAAGAGGACAATGGCACCGGTGAGATGAGCTGTAGTGTTTTTTGTGCATTATTCTAGAGGACAGGTAGGGCATAACTTATCACTGCTCTACCAAAGTGCATCCTAACCTTGGGGATGGAAAGGAAAGTGCGAGAGAGACTTCTTAGAAGATAGCTACCGGGTTTGGAGACAGGTAGGCAATCCTTGATATATTGAGGCAGCTTATTTGTGATGGCCCTGTCACTGGAGTGGATATAGGATAAAACAATTTCAGGCATACCACAGTGCATAAAAATGCAAGGTTGCGTTTATCATTTTATTTTCATCAAGTAAAATATACAGAAAGCAAAATGGTAAGTCAGACAACTGCTTAGTTTCAACAATTTCTAAGGCTTTTTCAGCCTAGCATGAATCAAACAGTGTGAAAGAACACACTACCAGGAGGTCTTTCACCTTCCTCAGTCAGTATTCAACTGACCACCTATCAACCCCACAGCACTGAGGTAGGGCTTTTATAGGCTCACTAACAGTTGGAAAACAATTTCCTGCCCTTGATTAACAGCAGAAATAACATAAAACTAGCCACTAGGGGCCACTGTTGTACCACAGAACAGTTATTTGGCAGCAACCTGGAACACATTACATAACATGTTTACAACATTGTTAAAGGTCAGAACTGAGGTGAAAACATTCCGTTGTAGTACCCCAAAGTAAGGGGGTACTCCCAGGAAGACATGGACCCACTCCCCGACACAGGGAGTTTTGTTTTTCCCATTCCCCTCTGTCTTACTCCATTTTTCTCCCCCTCCCTTCCTCTAGTCCCACAGACTACACACCCCCAGCCCCTTTGTCCTTTTTGTGCCATTTGATGTTGACAAGGGGGGGTCGTTCGCAGGAGACCCTCCCTGTAGGGCTTGCAGTGCCTAATCTCCTGGCCAGAAGCCAGGACCTCCCCTGTCCTATAAAAGGGCTGGGGAGTGACAATAAAGGAGAATTGGTGGCTGAATGTGGAGGGCAGAGGATGTGGGGAGCACTGATGATAACTGGGGGTCGGTCGTGGCTCCTCCGGCATCTCTCCCCTCCAACACAAGTCAGGCAGCAATAGCAGCAGCAGCACAGACGGTCGAGTGGAAGCACGGCTCCCCGATGTGATCTTCCCATCTTCCCAGAGCCCTGATTAGTGGTGGGAGAAGGTTCCAGAGTGAACCAAAATGTGCTGCAAACAAATAAGTCTGGACATAAACCACACCCCTGACCTTTAGTTCTGTCGCCCAGCAGTCACACTGGAAAAGGAAGCCGGGTGGGAATGCAGTTCCCCAACTGTTCTCCTGACCCCGCAGCCCTGCCAGAGACCCAGGCTATGGTGCTGAGTGGATTGCCTGCAGAGGTTTATTGTTCACTTGCGCCAGAGGTGCCAGACAGGGTGTGGGGAGGAGATTTAAAGGGCCAGAGCACCAAAAGAAATAGAAGGGAGGCATACTGAGCTCTCAGAGAGGGCAGGCAACCCTAAGAAGGGATAAACCTGTGGGCAGTGGGCCAAATGCCCAGAAGAGGAGGGGAATTTACAGGGGCAGTAGACCAAGTGCCCTATAAACACAGAAGGGGCTCCAGTTGTGGCCAGAGATCACAAAGTCATTTTTGTTGTTGTTTGTTTGTGTCATCTGGGTTTTGGCATTATTGTTCAGAGTGTCCTTGGGGAATGGACAGTTCAAGCTCAATAGCAGCTCATTTCAAGCTAAAAGGACAGGGGCATTATGACTCGGAAGCCCCGAGAGTTGAGTCCAAGAGGAAGAAGAGGGTGGGGTTAAGGCCCCATTGCCTCCTTTAGTGCCATTCTGTGCCCGACTGCAGGGAGGTGGAGGCCCTTGGCTGACTGTCAGAAAGGAGGAGCTAGCTGTGAGGGTCCAGCATCCAGGCCCTCAAGCACAGGAAATAGTGGACGAGGCCCTACCTAAGGTTCAGGGGTGGCTATTACCATTAATAAAGTAGGGGTAGATCTGCAAAGATAGCCAGGATAGAGGAAGACCCTTAAGGGCACAGCAACCTTTGGAATAAGGGGGGATGGGTCTATGGCCTAATTGGACCAGAAAGTTATGTGCAAGTGTTATAGGCCCCACCCAAACTGAACTGTGCTGTTGCCTGCCAGGCACCCCCTAAAGACTGTACCCTTTGCAAGAACTTGAACTGTCTGCTTACAAAACTGAACTGTTTGCTTCTAATTGTAACTGTGTCATCAGATCCCATCCTGGTGTACCTGACATCCAGCTTCACCTTTCTTGCCCGGACCAGCTTCACCAGAATCTGATGCTGACTCAGGGAGTTCCTCAGCCCATCCACCACCTGCAGCAGAACCGCCTTCTGTGACACCAGCCAGTCCAAAGTTCTGCCACAAGTGTTCCTGCATCAGCCCTGTGACAGTAAGTGGTAGAGAGCCACTAGTGAGGTATCCAGTAGTGAGTTAGCTTAGGAGCCACCCAGCTCATGTGTAAGGGATCACAATTAATGTCATGCATGCGCTTTTCTTATTTTGTCAGCCATCTGTATGTGTGCGCATACCCGTGTCGCTCCACAGAGGTAGCCCAAAGATTATACCACCAGCAGTCTTCCTGATAAGAGGTCATCTGAGTGCCGGGGACCTGTCGGTGATCATTGTTGCGGTTCATCCAGAAACCTATCTGCTGACCAGGAGTCTTGAGCTTTTTGCCCGGATTCACAGAGGATCGCCGAGTTCTTCATCTTTCAGCTAACAGTGTTCCTCTTTGTGTTTTCTTCTTCGGGGAATGCCCTGTTATGGCTAGTTTATAACAAGCGCTTTGTGGGGTGAATGCCCACCGGCTAATCAGCCGACGCACAGGGAAGCCCAAGCTTGGTTCTTCAGTTGTTTTATCATCTCGGCTGATTGCACGCAGGACTTGGACTAAAATGGGTTAATCCCCCTGTTCTGGGTTTGTCCAATTGTTGGTCCTATTCATATTGTTTCTTTGGTTATTTTGTTACCCTCAGGTGTTTTGGCAAACTGTTATCCTGTTTTTATTATTCCTGATAAATAAACCTCTTGCATCTTGGTCACTGTGTAGCTCCTACCTCCTTCAGATTCATCTGGCCTGTCCTAAGATTGTTAGGTAACCTTTCAGCCTGCTACACTGTGCTCTCCTAAACTCTCCTGCAGGGTCAAATTACCTTATGCTGTCTGCTGCAAAATATATCTTAGAAGAGGGCTGCTAACATTTAGAAAAAACATACAAATGTTTTGTTATTCTTATATTAAAACTGCCCTTTCATTTTGAACTGTGCTAAGTTTTGCTTTAGGTTAATATGCACAGAAAGCTTTAATAAGCACTTCAGCACTTAATTTATAACCAGTCAACCAGCATGTTGAACATTATACAAAACAGAAACAGCTTGGGAAAGGGGTTTCAATTTATCCCAAGGGTGTCCACTATGACAGGTGTCACCCTGTCACAGGCCCTATAGGTCCAGAGCACAGCATTCTTGTGTCGCCTAAGACTAAGTGAGCACCATCCTATACTCTTGTAGAGAGTACAGTGTTGTGTTGAGTAGGGGGCACCAGTAATGAACCTAAGCACCCAGTGGTACAGGGTGTCAAGTATGATGAGGGCCATGCTCAAGCTGTGCCCATACAAGAAGTCTGCATAGTCAAGGAGGGGTAGGATCATTTGTACCAACCTAAATTCCATAGAGGGTAGGGCGGACAAGTGGAACACCCTGCCAGAGGAAGTGGTGGGGGCTGAAACAATCACGGGATTTAAGAATGCATGGGATAGACATAAAGGAATTCTGGAGGTCAGGGTAAGGGCAACAGACTTCTTGGAAAACATAAGCTGAACTTACAGACTTAAATGGGCGACTGGGTGGGCCATAGGCCCTTATCTGCCGACACTGTCTATGTATCTATGTATGTATCTATCTATGTATGTAACCTTTTTTTTCTCCCTCGTGTGATAGCAGGTGCCTGATTCTAAAGAAGATCACAAGCCTCTGTTTAAGCTTTTTCGAGATTTCTTCAATATGGACTTTGAATGAGAGTTTAAAGTCTATCCACACCCCCCAGGTATTTAAAGGATTCCATGTAGTCCAACGGTTCACCAAGCAAGGTGAGGATTTGTGGGTGTGTACCTCTGGTGCAGGGATCGGAGGAGTTCACTGATGGGGTGAAGATCATGGCCTTTGTTTTCTTAGCATTTAACAGAATGTTAGAGTACAGTAGATTAGTCTGAAGGTGGTTAAATTCTGTTTGGAGGTCATTACACGCTTGTTCCAAGGTAGGTCTGGCTACATACAATACAGTGTCATCAGCAAAGAGGTGGATATTTGCTGATCTGACTCCAGCATTTAGGTCATTTATGTAGATGGCAAACAAGAGTGGGCCAAGGATGGACCCTTGGTGTACCCCTCTTGGTAGAGTTTTGAGGGGGGTGAGATCTCCCCCCACCTTGACCTGTTTGTGACAATCGGTGAGGTACAGTAGTTGGAAAACCACTCAAGGGAAAGATTATGAATGCCAATATTCCTTAAGATGGCCAAAAGTAAGGCATGGTCCACCGTATTGAAGGCTTTGCTAAAGTCAGGAAACAGTGCATATACATAACTTCTGATATCCAGGGCATTCAGCCAATCATTCATGACCTTAGCAAGTGCTGTGATGGTGCTGTGGTGAGGCCAGAAGCCAGATTGAGCTGGGTTTAATAGGTTGGAGTCCTCAATTCACTGTCTAAGCTGGTAATTAACCACCTTTTTGAGAAGCTTAGAGAGGGTAGGGAGTATGGAGATTGGGCAGTAATTGTTTAGGTCACTAGTGCTACCTGATTTAAAAAGTTATGTGACATGGGCAGTTTTCCATATGGTGAGGAGCGAGCCCTTGGCAAGGGACATATTAAAAAGATGGGTAATTGGGGGCAACAGGATGTAGAAGCCAAGTTTAAGGAAGTATGGCTCAATCAGATCTGCACCTGCACTTTTCCTGCTATCCAATTGGAACAGGATGGCCTCAACTTCCTTCACTATGACAGGAGAGAAGCAGAATGCATCACCTGGGGTGGGTGAGGCAGGGACCGAGGCAAGTAAAGTTTGAGGTACATAATTGTGCATGGAGGTTGTTGGCAGGAGAAGGGTCGAAGGCTAGATCCACTGTAGCAAAGTGGTTGTTAAAAGGTTCGAGGATTTCTTGCTTGTCAGTAGTGGCAGAGTTGCCAGTCGAAATGTTAGATGGGAATAGGCTAGAATAGCTGTACCCTTGAATATCCTTTAACGTTTCCAGAATTTAGTTGTGCTATTAGTGGAAGATTTAAGTTCAGAGTGGTAGTAACTAGATTTTGCTTCTCTAGTCAATGTGGTGCAACGGTTTCTAGCAGCTCTGAAGGCTGGCCAGTTGGCAGGCTGTTTGGACCTGCGTCTATAGAGTTGGAGGAAGTTATTAAATGTTTGAAGACAGGGAACAGTCCTGGCCCTGATGGGTACACAGGGGAGTTTTATAAGTCTTTTCTTGATTTGGTGGCACCATCTCTGATGAATGTGTGCTGAGAAGTGATGGAAGGTAAACACATCCCCGCAACCTGGAAATTTGCCACTATTTACATTATTCCAAAACTGGGAAAGGATACTAAACATAGTTCCTCCTATTGACCTATATCAGTTTTAGATATACAGTAGACTATAAATTGCTTACAGCACTTGTAGCTAAGCATTTAGAAACTGTACTCCCCTCCATTATTGATGGAGACCAAACTGGTTTTATAGCAGCCTGGCAAACACAAGACAATATTAAAACATACCCTTCATATTCTTCACTGTGCCACCCAGTCGAAAACACCCTTTCTTTTACTTAGCTTAGATGCACAGAAGGCTTTTAACCAGGTGGCATGTTTTTTTTTAGCTGACACCCTGGGGAGGATGGGCTTTTCTCAAAAATTTGGGAGACTACTTAAGCATTTATATGATGCCTTGATGGCTTATGTAAAAGTGAATGGCCGCATTTCTGAGCCAGTTACCCTTTTTTGGGGGCACTCGTCAGGGGTGCTCACTATCCCCCCTCTTTTTTGCCATTTATTTGGAACCCCTCACACAGACCATAAGACAAAATGAGGCAATAACTAGTATTATTTGGGGGGAGGTAGATATCAAAAGTTGGCAGTTTATACAGATGATTTACTGGTTTACCTTACCTCCCCTGACTAGACTCTGCCTCATTTATGGCATACTCTTACATCCTTTGGCCAGTTGGCAGGGTATAAGTTAGACAGAAGTCCATTGGATACATAATTCCCCCGTCCCCATATACGGAAAATGTATCCCTTTCGAAGAGATCTGTTATCTCATAAGTATCTAGGTGTCCAGTTCATGAGTGACCCAACCCAACATGGAAAAATGGAAAAATATTTCCCTCCCTTCCTTTAATACAACATATAGATGCAGCCTGTATGAATTTACTTCCCAGGTTTTTATATGTTGCCCAGACCCTCCCAATCACCCCCCAGCTAGCTTCTTTCAAGAACTTGACAAAACATTTCCAAGTATATCTGGGAGATGCAATGACCACGCATTTGGTTTTCTTTGCTGCAACTCCTAAACATCTGAGAGGCCTGGTATTACCAGACCTGGCCCACTACCACTGGGTGGCTCAGCTCTCACTATATTCCTTTGGCTTAACATCCACTATCAAGCCCATTGGGAAACCTGGAAATGCAGGAAGAGGACCTGCACCAACTAAACCCAATCCTGCTCTCCTATAGCCAAAGTAACCAGTAATCGGTATACCAGTAACACTCTCCGACGCTGGCACCTTTTACTAGAAGTACTGTACCTACTTCGACCCTTCAGATACTGATTATATTTACTTCCTTGCTTATCGCTGTTTCCTGCTGTTCGCTAGATCATGGCTTTAAGCATTGGGAAAGACTTGGTTTACACTTGATAATACATTTATTAAAGATAATCAGGTCATCCCATACTTAAATAGGTAGAGGTATTCATTACGCTCTCCAGGATAGGTTTTGGCACATTCAGGTGACAGATTTTATAAGAAAATTGTTACCCCAAACTTCAACACAGCACCTGTCCCTTCCATAGTAACTGTATTACAAACAGTCTTAGAGGGCACTGCTCTTCTTTCCCACATGATTTTCTATATTTATGAAGTCCTGCTTCAGTTACGGACAGGCTCGGCTGACACTCTCAAACAGGCCTGGAAGGCAAATGTGCACGATTCTATTGCCGCATAGGACTGTAAAAGACATCTCAAATTCCTTCACTCTTACAGCGTCGCACAGATGGAAGACATTCTTCTGGAAGGTGATAGGAACTTTAGAGCACCAGCTATACAATGCAAATATGTTCCACAAAGAGGTGTAGCCTACTAGAGAGGCAGCAGTCATATGCCGCCCACACATAGGCATATCTTTTGGGGTTGCTCGTTATTGTAACCTTTTTACTGCTCTGAGTGGAGCCATATCAGATATATTTGGAACTTCAGTTCAGTTAACAGTAGGATTTTTCTTTTCACAATATGATGGACCTTATGTCCCCCCAACCACCACCACCAGAAAATTAGTAAATATTTGCCTTATCGCGGCAAAAAGTAATTACGAAAAACTGGCTCACAACTCCAATCCCTATGATTCCTTCATGACAGGATCTTTTATTTATTTATTTATTTAAGAGATTTACCAGGAAGTCATGCTGAGCAGAGTACCGCTCGATTCCAGATGCACCCTGGGGTTTTGGGGTTACAGTGGAAACATGATACAATCTGAACAAAACATACAGTGGAACATGATACAGTCAGAAACAACATACATAGGTATAATAGTACAGCAGCGGGTAGCATACATAATGTGCATGAAAACAATTGAGGGTAGGCAGATTATAGTACAGTATACAGTTTTTACAAGGAAGCAGGTCAAACAGTGGAGAGACCAGACTTGATTCTAACACTGGGTTGGTACTGGGGTGAGGGGGGTGTTTAGGGGGGGTTACAGGAGCAGGTGGTAGAGAAGTGCGCTTTGAGAAGGGCATTTAGTTGGGGAGTACTTGTGGAGTGTCTAATATCAGCACCCAGGGAATTCCATAATTTGGGCAAACTGAAGCTGAAAGCAGCCTGGCTGGACCGGGTGGATCTATGTGGGATATGCAGGAGCCTGGCATCGATGTTACGGAGCGCGTAGGATGGTGTGGGTAGGGCAGTTAGGGAGGATGACAGGTAGGAAGGGAGTGACTGTGGCCAGAACTTGGCCGCAGTTCTAGCGCAGTGAAGCGATCTTCTGTTGTGTAGAGTGGTGAGGTTCAAGGATTGGTAGAGGACACAGTGATGGGTGTTGGAGGAGGACGGTCCAGTAAGAATCGGCAGAAGGTTAAATAGGGTCTAGCCTTGCTAGGGAGGTTGGAGGGCTACACAGTAGACAATATCACCATAGTCAATAATAGGAAGGATCATTTTTGGACTGTTTCTTGCCTGGTTGGCAGGGTATGCAATTTTATTCGGTGGGGGCTCCCAACATGGGGTTCAGTTTTTTGTGTATAGCATCAATGTGTGCAGAGAAGTCAAGGTGTTGATCTAACCAGACACCTACATAACGATAGGAGGTGCAGGCCTCCAATGGGGAGCTGTCTAGAGTATAGAACGTAGGTGGTGCAGTAAGCCGTGTGAGTTTGGGCCGGGAGCCAAAGATGAGGGAGACTTTTTTTTTTAATTTAGGACTAGTTGGTTTAAGATGAGCCAATGTTGGACGGAGTCGAAGTCCTTCTGTAGGCAGGCTGTCACAGCACTGGAGGATGGGCCGGATGCGAACAACACCGTATCGTCAGCATACATGTGGATGGCCGTATTTGGGCAGGCTGCAGGCAGGTCATTGAGAAATATAGAGAACAATAGTGGGCCAAGAACCGACCCCTGGGGGACTCCACTGGTGACTGGGAGTAGGGTGGATGTAGCCGAGCCAACGCGGACAGATTGGGACCTGTTAGACAGGTATGAGTGGAACCAGCTATTTGCAGTTGCTGACAGCCCGGATAGAGCAAATTTTGCCAGCAACAAGGGGTGGGAGATGGTGTCAAAAGCTTTCTCCAGATCAATAAATATAGCAGCTGTTAATTCCCCTTTGTCTATACCCATGAGGATGGCGTTTGTGAGCCGGAGGAGGGAGGTGGTGGTGGAGTGATTCTTCCTGAAGCCGGCCTGGTAAGGGGTGAAGAAAGCTATAGTCTCAAGATAATGGTGGAGTTGGGAGAGGACAAGGACGTTCTTGAAGTTTGGCCAGAATGGGGAGCAGGGATATAGGGCAGTAGTTGGAAGGTGAGGAGAGGTCCCTCCTTTAGGAAGGGGAATGACTGTGGCTTGTTTCCATTTATTGGAGACTGTTCCGAGTTTAAATGACAGGTTGAAAAGCAGGGTAAGTGGGTGAGCTATGGCAGGTGCTGAGAGCAGAAGCATTTTGGAGTCAAGGCCAGATGACAGGGATATATAAAATAGAAAAACTTACAGCACAACTGAACCGCATCCTGAAAAGTTTGAAATCCTGTGGAGGAGAAGGGTGCTTATGCAGCACAGACAAGACTTTCTTCACTGACAGGAGCCAAAACCGGACTGTTAGGTGGTTGGGGTACATGCTCTGTGGGCACTTAAACCTGACTGCATTGTGGGGGTGATTGTGTGAAACATTTACTGGAGCAGATACCTAGTTCTCTTATCAATTTTTTTAGACGTGTATTTAGGGTTGGAAAAAGATCTTTAGTCCGTTAACCAATGGGAGACTCAGCTTAGGGTTTACCCATGTATGGCCCTTTACTCACTAGGCTATGATTTGTGTCAGTCAATTGCTGGACTCCTGCTTCCCTAATATAAGCAGACACCACATATGATTACCTTTTTTAAGTACCATCTATGGACTTTTAGACTAGCTTTTTCTTGTATCCTGTTGACAGCAGCCACAGATACTAGTCACAAGTGGGGTACCTCAGGGATCAGTCCTGGGGCCAGTCCTCTTCAATATCTTCATCAGTGACATTGCAGATGGACTGGAGGGTAAGGTTTGTCTGTTTGCAGATGACCCGAAGATCTGCAACAGAGTAAATGATCCAGATGGGGTGGGTAGAATGAGAAGAGATCTGGATAAACTGGAAAAATGGTCGGAAGAGTGGCAACTGGGGTTTATTGCAAAGAAGTGCAAGATCATGCACATAGGGAAGAGAATCCCTGAAGCCATCTATAGGCTGGGAGAGGAGTTGCTGGCAGTCACAAGGGAAGAAAGAGACTTCGGCATCATCATCACCGATGATCTGAAATCATCCAAGCAGACCACTAAAACAGTAGGTAAGGCTAGAGGATATTGGGGTGAATTAGTAGGGTATCATAAGTCAGAAGAGGGAGGTAATAATCCTCTTTACAAGACATTGGTTAGGCCTCATCTGGAGTACTGCATGCAGTACTGAGGCCACACCTTCACAAGGACATTAACCAAACTGAGGCAGTCCAGAGAAGGGCAACCAAAATGGTGCAGGGACTGCAACAGAAAACATATGAGGATAGATTAATGGAGCTCAATATGTATACCCTTGAGCAAAGGAGGGAGAGAGGTGATATGATCGAAACATTCAAACACCTTAAGAGCATTAATAAGGTGAAAGAGTCTAACATGTTTCAATATAAGAAAAGCAGCAGGACAAGAGGACACAGCATGAGATTAGATGGAGGCCGATTAAGGGGTAATGTGAGGAAATAATTTTTCACAGAAAGGGTGGTGGATGCATGGAATGGCCTACCTCAGGAAGTGGTGGATATGAATACAGTGCAGGGCTTCAAACAGGCCTGGGATAGACATAAGGGAGAAATAAAGATGAGTATGAATATATAGGCCATTGACAGAGCAAATGCCAATGGCACATTTATAAGGTAGAAAAAGAAATGGGCAGACTGGATGGGCCTTGCGGTCCTTATCTGACGTCAACTTGTATGTTTCTATTTTATTATTTCCTTGTTATTACTGTTGTATTTTACATGAAAATCTGTTTTAAATAGTTAAAATAAATTCCCATCACCAACTGCTTTCACCATACTTGCATTGTCATCCATGACAAAAACAACATGTAAATTGTTAACAACTGTTCATGACTGGAGCATGTTTGTTTGTTTCTTTGTTTATTTCTGTATATATGGATTGATTGATTGATTTGATTGATTGATTGCTTTTGATTGTGATAACTGGGTAGGCTGAATGAGACTGAAAGTCTCTTTTGTAGGAGTGACCGAGAATTATTTACATTTAGTGGTCATTTTTAAATACAAGAAACAGTTATTGATAATAAAATATAGACAACAAATGTAAAAACAACAGAGTATAAGCAGTATTAGCAAAAAAAATAGTTACAAAGTCGAGGCAAGTTGACATGCTTATAATACACAGACATTGACGCTGTGATTTTAAAGAAGTTCAATAGCAAGGTAACAGCAACAAACAAGTAATCTTAGCAAGACATAGGTTTGACCAGTGACTTGAGAGAGGTCATGGGGGGGGGGTCTCAGCAGGAACAAGTATACTGGCTGCATACAAGTATGTCCCTAAGGGAGGATCTGAAGGACATGTTATTGCTGCATGCCTGGACATTAGCTGGGAGCCTGTTCCACAGCCTAGGAGCCACAGAGACAAAGGACCTTTTGCCAGTCTCTTTTCCAGTTCTTGGGGCAGTAAGGAGCAACTAGGAGGATCAGAGGAACCTCCTTGTCAGCTAAGCAGCAGTTCTTAGCTGACAAGACTCACTCACTAGCCTGAATAGTAAATTCTCAGAGAAAATGTATTTTTAATTTCTTCTTGGGCACAAAGCCACAAACTTAGAAAAATGTCTTGAGCGCACAGCATGCGTGCATGCGCACACACACACACACACACACACACACACACACACACACACACACGGTACATAATGGCAGCTAACTCAAGTGGTGGGAGTCAACCAACTTGTCCCACCTTGCCAGGCAGCCAACAGCTACAGTGTACTCACAGTTGCACAAGTGGCTGTGGAGGGACCTGAGCCCAGATTCCTCACAGGAAGATGCCTGATGTTAAATCTGAATTATATTATTATGAAACATAGTCACTCAAGTCACAGCAGCAATGCTGAGCTAAGTGTCACAGTCAAGGCCACTGATTTACTGTAATGCCAAATTCCATTAAATTCTTTACAGTGTATGGTGGAATACTGTGTTCTAACTGAAATTCCACTATACTGAAATGCTGTTCAGTCACCTGTTAACAATGAATGGAATGCTGTACTAACCGTACGTGCAGAACAGCATTCCATTCATTTACAGTGAAAGTTCACGCCTGTGTGAAAGCCACCACAAAAAAAGATGCACATTGACAGCAGTGTAATCTGCTTCAAACATGGAAGCTGTGCGTGGCATTTTTTTAAAAACACTCACCACTCAGAAGCAGTTTGTTCTCTGTGATGAGAACCAGCATAAAAAAATGTTTCTGCCTCCAGTTCGTGGATAAGCTCACTAAGCGAGACATCTGCCCGCCATGTTTTTTTTTCTTTGAAAACCCCACCCACACTACAGCACAACCAATTGGAGTGTGCACTGCTAACATAGGGATGCCCAGTCCCTAGCAAACAAACAATTTGGCAAGAACAAGCTATAGCTCCTGAAATACAAAATGGGAGACTACAGTTTATTTTTCACTGAAAACATTTAGTTAGAAAACCTAAACTAGGATAAGGGGCACCTACACGTGTACAAAATACAGGATGGGTTTGTCGAGAACTAGTGTGTTCGTTACTTGGGGTTTGATTCCTTGACCACTTATGTTTCGCTTCTCGAGGTCACAGGAATCAAACCTCTCTGTGACAGAACACACTGGTTCTGCATAGTTGCCCATCCAGTATTCTCTATATAATTAATGGTCAGCAATTTTTCTCAATGTACTCACCAGGCTGATATTTTCCATAACAACCGGCTGGTTGTTATGACATTCTCGAGCCATGCCAATCAAACTATGCTGCTGCCTCATTGGCCAACATTCCGTGTGTGGGCGGGCCAAACAGTCTCACAAACATGGCGGCTCCATCTCTCGCTTATGGAGCTGCCACCACAATGACCTCACACTCGAATCTTTTGTATTTATTTTACTTATTTTACACTACCTGGTTGATTCTGCCATTTGTTTTTCCATTTCAAACTATCTGGGTGATCCCGCCCTTCGTCCGCTTCAGAACGGCAACGCGCCGTCACACACAGCTCCAGCCCGATCAGGATAGCTCTCTTCAAATATAAGTGGAAAAAATTAAAAAAAATAAAAGACAAAAAGTTTTAAATAAATAATGAGAGGTACAGTGTGTGTGTGTGTGTGTGCGCGCGCGCATGCGCGCACTGATTGAGGGTTACAGAAACTGGGCTGGAGAAAAATTGCTGGCCCATTATTATAAAAATAAAATAGGGAGGGGAAAGTGAGGAGATTTAATGCACCTCATTGTGGGATGCTTTGATAAACCCCTCAGGCTTCGCTCTTCAGGTTTATGTAGCATCCCACAACTCGGGTGTGCATTAAATTCTCATATCACACCCTTCCCCATCCATTATTCTCTATGTTTTCACCAGTGTGCAGGCATTCCAAATTCCAGAAATTTACTGGGTTTTCTGGTAATTAAACAAAAACGAGTGCCCTTGACTATATAGTCAAGCCTTTCTAGTAAATTCTTAGAAAAATTTTTTTTTTTTATTTCTACTTAGGCACAAACCCACAAACAACAATAGAAACACAGTACACTGCACACAAACACATGGCAAAACAGCTGCCACCCAGAAGCAGTGGTGGGAGCCAGCTGACTCTAGCCCCCCCCAAATAAATGTATTTACCACAGTTGTGCACTTCACTGCACTTCAGTTAGACTACTACAAATCCTTAGTTTGCGTTATTTGTTTCAGACAAGTCTGTCCAACTAAGTTACAAAATAACCCCCATACAAAACATTCCTTGCTCCCTTAAAGGTGACCTGCAAAGTAAATACTGCAGCCCGCTCCCATCCCACATACCTTCCTAAACTGCAGCGGGAGTCTGAGGCTGCTATCAGTAACAGTTTGGGAATAATCTGCACATTTTAAAAGACTGCTGAAACTTTTTGGTGAATACCAAAGTGCCACCCTGATCAGGTCCCGATCAAGTGGGCACAAGTTTACATGGGTATCCCACCCATTTAGTGATGTTGCAAACAGCACTGCTGCCAATGGAGCAGCAGTGGATGGGGGCTTATTATTCTTATTTTATTGCTTTCATAGGGGTCCTGATGCCTAAATTAATACAGCAACACCAGAATGGTTACCTTTAAGCTGTTTAAAACACTACAGCTTTAAATCTGGTTTAGTTTTAGTATTTAGTATATACACACACACAAACATATAGGTTGTGTGTGTCTGCTGGGCTGAGGCCCTGTCTGTCCCTTTCAACAAACAGCCCTTTAGTTTCTCTTTCTTCTCACTCTTGCAAAAATTCTAATTTTCACACTAGTGTAAAAAAATTAACCTTCTCTAGTTTGGGATTTAGAACACAAACAAAAACTATGAAGATTTCTGCTTTTTGTCTAATTTTAACAAGTAGATAGAAGGAGATTGTTCTTTCTCAGCAGCGCAAATGTCTGTCTCTCTTGCCTGTAGTTTCTTTGAGTGCTGGATCACATGACCTGCCTTCGGTGAGCTTCCAAAGTGGCCTCTGATTGGACAGGAAGTCTCAGGTGATCTTGAACTCCTGCTGAATAACTCCAAATTCTTCCTGAGTAATGAATAACCTATTATTCATGGTATTTGGGAAATACTACTTGTTACTTGCACAGCCTACCAGTAGCTCTAAAACAGGCTTCACATTTACGGCCCGTGACAACCATAATTTCTCTGAATTCTAATCCAGTTTGTGATAGGAGCTGTACAGCTGTGGATTGGACAGAAACATTGGTGTACTTGCAAGAAATGCCTCTTTCCTAACTTTGGGCATCAGGTTGGAGAGGAAGTTTAACCCCATTGGCCCTTCCCTGTACCATGTGGGAGAGTGCCCAAATAGTACTGAATGCCCAAATAGTACACGAGGAAATCAGATGGGATGGCAGTATCATGCAGAGGCACTCCACTCTGCAGGCAGTTTGGATAGCAGTTCTGGAAGGTACAAATGGGGACTGTGGAATTCAGACAGCTCATACATTACTCCCCTTGTTTCTGCTTTATTTATTTCATGCACATCTGAATCGTTATTTGTGTGTTCAGTGAATGCAAGCATCACATATTTTCTGCCACTGTCATGCTTTAGGACAAATAAATCAGGTATCAGATCATAAAGGAGTCCCTCCTGCACTATGCAAAGCTGAGTTGTATATCAACCCAAACTTGCCACACAGGGCCAGGCACAGTGTCTGTACACAGTGCTAGAGAGGAGCAGGGCTTTTGCAGGTCAACCACCATCAGAGTGGAGTGGTGTGAGGTGTGATCTTTGTGCTGTTTGCAAAATGTCTTTACTACACACAAAAATATGTTATGAAAGCTGCGTCTGTGATCAGGTTTATATTGCAAGCTATGGTGGGAGAATATAAATATCTTTAAATATCTGCTTATAACATTGTGCAACTCGTTATGCTGTACTGCGAGTTGGTGCTGTTGAGGACTTCTGCACAAAACTCATGAAGGACACTATTCAATTACTCAATTGGGATGTTTTTAAGTTTGAGTTGTATGTTATTTTTTGTAGCCCAATCATTTAAAACTCTTATTGCTCAGCTTGTGTATATTTTGAGTGTTCCATTCCTGCTTATCTATTTCAATTGGATCAAGCTGTTCGCTCTCCAGTGATAGGTGTCGCTTACCTCGTGTCCTTTTTTCCTTTTTTATTTTTTTGCAGCTTCAACACTTGTACCACTTTCTATACCAGTGTAAGCCCCCCTTCCCCAAATGTCTAGGGGCCAGCTGTTCCGGGGGAAGACGACCCACCAACACACAAATCTCCACCCAAACTTCTCATTCAGCTTAAGGATGGAAAAAATATTTCTTACCTTGAGATGTCTTCTACCTGTATTCTTGAAAAAGAACCCAGGCCTGGATCTGAGTCCCAGCTGGTGTCTGGAAGGCAGGAACAATCCATTGTTCGGTCTTTAACCTTCTCCTCCCAACCGGTCCCGGGAACAGGAGGACGCAGGAACACCTTAGCTTCAAACCTCTTTAGAGACTAAAAGAAAACCCTTAAACTTAAAGGACTGATTAGTTCATTATTATCCTTCAACATAAAATTAATCACACCGGAGAACTCTTGATTTCTCTCCAGAACAGATCAGGCTTTATTCACCTGAGCCCTTAAATGATTAGAAGGGCTCAGGGGTCCCAATAGCATAAGGGAAGTAATAAATTAAAGCTCCGTGGGGCTAAAGCTTTTTATAAATGCCACTGAGAGATTTCACTAGAGCAGAAACTTTTAGGCAGAGCAAGATTTTTCGCAAGTACAATCATTAGCAGCAGTTCTTTCACCAAGAAACAAGGATCTTTTTGATACTTCTGGAATGTGAAGCTCCAAACAACTCTCCGACACTGGTAAGTACCTTACTAGCATCACTCTTTTATCTATGGGGCTCTCTTGTCAACCCACTCTCAGCACTCCCCTTATTGTCCTTCCTACTAGCACTGTCCTGAATGAGGAGCAATAAACTCCTCCAAGCCACCCACAAGTATTTCATCCCTTACAGGTTGCTTTCCCTACAGCCTGCTAATATCTCAGTTGCAGTAGCCTTGCCTTGCAACCTGCCCCTGAATCCTTGTGCCTGGTCCCATCCAGCCCCCAGATTGCCCTGCCTCTCACTGCTAGCTTCCAGCACACATTTTAGCATTTCCAAATGGCTCCCCTACATAAATTCATTACTGCGTTGCCCAAGCTGTGAAACAAGACAGGAACGAGCCTAAAAGGCTTTGGGACCGGGACTGGAATCCACATCCCAAAGACCCACCTGGGAACTTTAACTCCAGGCCTCGGGACCTACCCCTCCAAGTAGACCTCACTTTAGGTAAAGACTGAACCCACTTCCCTCTCTGTACTCCTGGGCCACCCTGACACACGAGATATGGATCGGGACTGCTCACACCAGCCCCCAGTCCCTGCAGCGGCCCTGCCACAGTCTGCAGCAACCCCAATGACCCAGGAAATCTGATCCTCAAACCAGGGTCTACTATGCCCCAAGGATCCTACTCTAACATGCCCTCCTGCATCCATGGCTGCTCTAACTAACCAGCCCCCCCAGGGCCTGGACTCAAAAGACTGCAACTGCCTCCACTGATGTCCCAACAGATGCCCACCCAGGGACCCAGCACACTGCTGCTGAAGCTGCTGACCCTGCCTAAGAGGGATGGGTTCCCACCTTCTGACTGCTCTGCTACTGTTGCCCACCGGTCTCTCTCACTTCCAAGACCCAGAAGTTTTCCTGTTCCTTACTATATATACTCTCCCTACTTCTATCTTTGCTGCCCCCAAGTGGCGGCCAACAGAAATTACTCCCGTGGAGCACCTTTCCAAGAAACTAATCCTGGGGGAGAGGAAGGAGGACCCTAAGGTGAGCGATAAACCCCTCTCAGATGAGAGGAGGCTTACACCAGTATCATTCTCAAACAGGAGTTCTTGGAGTTTTGGGTTCCCAAAGATGTTGAAGGTAATTGGAATGTTATCTGACATTTTGGTTTTCTGTGAGGTTGGCTACACAGAAAAAAAATGTTGTTTTTTCACTGGTGTCATAAGCAATAGCACTAACAATGCACTGAGAGGCCATCACAAAAGGGTAAACATCCTATGGGGCTGGCAGTATAGCCTAGAGGTTAGAGTAATGAGCTGTGAATTGGCTTGGAACATCCAGAAGACCTCTGTTTGATTCCACAACCCCCCTTGCCAACTGAATGACTTGAGCAAGTCACCTGACCTCCCCAGCGTGCTCCCGGGTCATCCCTAAAACAGGTATGTGTGCCTAGTGAGCCTTACCCAGTTACTAAAAGAAAAAAAAAGCTTAAGCTTAATAAGCCTTGAATCCCAAAGAAGGAGGAGATATGTTACTACTGTAACCCCTAGATGGCGCTATCCCAGGGGCTACTACCCCTGCCTGATTTGCCACTAACAGGTTGAGGGGCCTGGATCCAATGGCGGGTGCCTCCACCCAGAGGTCAGGGTTTGCAATAGTTAAACTAACTTGGTCACAGCCTCTGGGACACTGCAACCCCCTTTCTTCCCACTAGTGGCCCACACAATATATCAGAATTACCTTCACAGTATACACTTACCCCCAGGTCTGGTTCCGGCACTGGGACCTCCTGTGAAATGAGATACAGTGCAACAATCACAGTACAGTACTTTAACATAGACAAATACCTCAGGCAGTATAACTTTGCTGAAACAAGCAGCTCTGATTTATTTAGGGGATATAACAGGACAGGGAAATCAGGTTAATTAGCTTATCACTCTAATAATCTACCTATGGCTCTGTGCACGGGCCTATCCCTATCAGTTACTGTCCTGGGTACCCAAGCCCTAGTGGCTAGTCCAAACCGTGGCAGCTGGTGAGGGCCCTTTCACACAGAGAAAAGGAGAATTAAACAGTCAGCAGTACAGTAATTCCATTTGGATTTAATGTGGCAATTCAACAGGAGTGACCCTGAATTAGTACTCACGACCTCCAAATAAGATAGGGTCCTTCAATGTCAGCAGGGCTCACTTGAGGTACACAAACCTCTTCACACATCCATATAAAAAGCACTATACCAGGCAGGCTGCATCTGTATCCCGATCGCAATTACTGCACAATACCGGAGAACACACAGCAGATTCAGTTCCTGACAGACCGAGTGCAATTTTCAGCAATTCCTCCAGTCTTCTACAGGGTGAGCCTGGTTTCTACTCTTCAGAGATCCTTTGATCCTTTTCACAGGACAGTTCAGTCTAACAAGCAGTTACACAAGCTGCAGACCGGAACTCTGGGCCTTACACACGTTTTTGACTAAAACTGCACACTGAAAAGCACAGGGCTCCTTCCTTCTTCACTGCCAAAGCTCAACTGAAACTCCAACCGACAAAACCGGGCACTTCCTTTGAGTTCCTCCCAGTTCTTGACTGGATTGGCTGCCACTCACAATAGACTGCTGCTGTTGGTCCAAAAGGCACTGAAGTCTAAACTACATCTCCCAAGTCACTGCTCATACAATCCTCTTGTGGCTGGCTCAGACTATGAGTCCAAGTTCTGATTCGTACAAGGGACCATTTTAGAGCTAGCTTACCCACACTGATTGGTCCAGTTCAGCAGTTCAAAACTAGAATGGGAACTAGCAGACACAGTTCTGACTGCAAAAGCAGGTTAGACAAACTGTAATTTCATTATTACTCTAAATAATTTCTGGCAAACAGTTACATCTTTCAGATAGGTTCCCTTTGCACTCCTAGTGACTGCAAAATGAAGTGAATTGGCAGCAGCTTGAGTGGTACTCAATCAAAAGCACACAATCCCATACAAACTAATTATGTCTGCAAGCAGACAGCTCTTAAAGACAGTACCAGAGGTTCTAAAACACTCACTGATAAATGGCTTAAATGCCAAACACCATTCAGGCTGGAGCATTCAAGCAAGCTCCTGGAAGTCTTTTGAACCCCCATTTTCAGGGGTTACACTACCATATGACATCACTAGAGAAAAGACTCACTCACTGAAATATTGTACAGTATACAGCAAGATTTATTTTATATAAGGTATCAGTACTGCTTATCTGACCCACCAGCATTCTGAGGACAAGACCGCTTCATCAGGGCTGGCAGATACCAGTAAGACTGAAGAAAATTGAAATTGTAGTTACAACATCTCATTTTTAACATTAATGGTTCCATTTTTGTTTTTTTACAAAATCTATATGAAAATCTAGGAAAGCACCCAAAATGGCCACCAGGTCTAATTGTACGTGTAAATTCCTAGTAGTAAGAAAGAGACCCGATGTTCTATTTATTTTAACAACTACTGTATTGATTGTTACACTTGAGATGCCTGCGGGAATTACAGCAAAAAATGGTTATGTAACAGCTCATACCTGTCCCAAATGGAAAAAGACAGACCATGTTCTCACTCACCCTACTGCAGCTATATCCTGTTTTTAATTCATATTCTTTTTAACAGACTCAAAATAAAACAACAGAATTGCTATCGCTCATCTTTTACATACTATAATGCTAATACAGGTGCTATTCTATGATATTACATAGACACATTTTTTTCATTTTTACCCATGTTACTTTCACTACGCTTTTAAACTTTTAAGACAACAACTGGCTTAGCTACCTGTCTTTGGTAGCTTAGTTTACACTCCTTAACCGTGACTGCTAATCTAACATGCAATTTATCACAGACTACAAAAAAAAAATGAGCTGGCTAGCACTGTAATGCATTCATTATATCTATTTCAAAACAAAATCACCATGCATATTTATTTACGTCTTCATGCAAACCCGTGTTATTCATTTTACTGGATTTCCTTGAAATGATAAAACGTGCTCTTGTGCATTGTGTTTGTGAATTTTAACTGAAGCTCATATGTGATGCTGTTCACTAAGTACCAACCTTGCGTTCCATCACACTAGTACAGCTAAAGGAGCAATGCAACTTATATGATAACCTTGTTTTGCCTTGTTGGCAGGCCAGTGGATTCTTCTATCCCCTATATGATATAGATCTGCAGATTATCAACAGCGTTTTAAGAGCTGCAGCAGTGAAGAGGCTAACAAGACCAGTCAGTCTCACATCAGTGGTGGGGAAAGTAATGGAAACCCTGCTAAAGGAAAGGCTGGCAGAGTACCTTGAATCCATGGATTCATGGGGGGTCATGCCAGATGAATCTGATTGGTTTCTTTGACTGGGTGACCAAAGAAATAAGTCAGAGGAGGGCAGCAGACATGGCCTGTCTGGGCTTTAGCAAGACCTTCAACACGGTGCTGCACAGGAAACTGATTAAGAAATTGAGCAGCCTAGGGGTGGGATTCAAAGTGGTGAACTGGGTTAGAAATTGGTTAGCAGATAAGCGTCAGAGGGCGGTGGTTAACGGCACTCGGTCTAGTAATGAGCTAGTAACCAGCCAAGTGCAGCAGGGCTCAGTACTGGGACCAGTCTTCTTCAGTGTCTTCATAAGTGACACTGCAGGAGAACTGGAAGGGATGTTATATCATGTTGCAGATTATATCAAAATCTGTAATCGGGTGGACTGAGAGAATGTGCAGAGATCGTAGAGTGATCAGGATCATGGCAAGATCATGACAGTTGGGGTTCCTATGCCTTAGATGCAAAATCATACATCTGAGGCATAGGAACCCAAGAGCTGAGTATAGGATCGGTGAGGTACTGACAGTCACTGAGCAGAACAGGGCAGGAAAGGGACCTTGGGGTTATCATACCTGACTACCTCAAAGTGGCAGGGACAGTCGTAGTGGAATGTTAGTAAATAGGCAGGGAGGAGGGTAGGTTGCCAGATACCAGTTTGGGTCTGCAGAGTAGGACTAGGGAGGGAACATCTCAGCAGACTGGAGGGAACGTCTCCACAGACTGGGTGGACCAAGCTGTCCTTTTCTGCTGACAAATTCTATGTTTCTATGTCTGTAAACAGGGAACAGTCAACTACAAACATTCAGGTACAAGCCAGGGAGGCTGTGTGGGTATACAAAAGAGATACTCAGCATGAGCTCCTTATGCTTTAGCAAAGGGCCCTGAATGTGCCTCTCCAGCAAGTGAGATGAGAGTACCACTTGACCTGTGACTGACGTGGGGTGAGGTATCTGGGGGTAATTGCCATCCATCTGTGACCCCATGCCACACATGGTAGTAATGAACATCATAGCCCCCTATCCTGCTTATAGTGCCACAGTCAGTTGCTCCAGGCCAAAAGCAGTAGCTGTGATAGTAGAAGACTCCAGGGTTCCCCCTCATGCTTACAGTCCTGTCAGATTTCACGCAGTGCCAGAAGCCGAACCACCCACCCTAGTTTTGCCCTGGTGTGGTAGATCCATGTGCCATATGAGAGCCTGTTATCCTGGACACCATTATAACATAGTTAGGTCTATAGTGAGGCAGAAGAGACACATTGGAGCCAATGGTTGGTGTGCAGAGGCCTAATGCTCCAGGGTCTGTAGGGTCACAGCAGGACTCTTCAGCTGCTGGCTTTGTGGGACCAAGGTCTAGGCCTGTTGTCCCTTCTGAGATGGCCTCAGAAGTGACTGTGGGTCACTGGCTTCAAAGAGCATGTCTGACTCATGGGGCCAGAGTTTTCAAAAGATCAGGACTGGCGCAAGGGGCTTGCATCAAGGAGAAATTGTACAAAGGTCTCCTTGCACAGCCCCCCTGCACCAGTCCCAACTGTGTAAGGCACCATGCACCACTGGGGGGGGACCACCTGTGCCAACTGGGCTTGCACTGTCCTTGAGATGGCCACACTGTTATGCCATGGTGGAAGTGGGCTTGTCCTGGGGCAGTGTTGCAGTATCCCCTACAGTAGGATGTTGCAAGCCCACCCCAATGGGTGCACAGACCCTGCTGTTAGACCAGCCTGGAGCTGATCTAACCTGCCGTGTGCCACTCCTGGAGCTGTCGTTGGGTGGGGGGGGTGACCCTGTGTCCACACTGGGGGAAGGCACCCACACAGCTCTGACACCTTCCAGACCATTGCTGGGGTAACTGGTGGTCCATGACAAGTATGAGCCCACAACCCCTCCCCCCATGGTGGCGGTGGTGCATCTGCCCCTCCACACGGACCTGACGGCAGTTGTGCTCTTGCCCCATCAGGGACAGTTACCACCCCCATTCCCAACCCAACCCAACTCAACCCACCCCCTGCAAGCCAGGCCATGCCCAAGATGGCCAACCAGTAACCAGGGGGGACTGTCTGGCAGGTCACCATCGCTGGCCACTGCTGCCGCAAGCCCGTCCTGTGGCATTCCCCACCCATTAGCCATTTCTTCAGCACAGCTGTCAGCTTGTGGCAAACATGGGGACTTTGGTGCCTGGTCCCTTCTTTTTCCAATACCCAGGAGAGGGTCCATGGTGCACCCAAGTTTGCCACTGGCAGTGGTTCGCCACACAATGCACCAACCTAAGGGGCCCTTTTAAAATCAAGCCCATGGTATGAAGTGGGTCTTTCCCTGTCCGCTAAGTCTCCCAAGTAGTAGATCAGGTTGCTCCTCACACTGAATGATCTGAGCAATGATGCAGGTCGCAGATGCCTCTCAGTTGGTTGCAGGCTGTTTCTGCTGCAGCAGTCATCTGAACCTCTTGCTGCTCTCTTGGTTTTGTCTGGGTGTCCAGACCTGTCATAGAACCAAGGACCACACATCAAACACACACATCTAGGCTTCCAGACTCTTGTGTGAGACACTAGCTAGTACCTAGCAGTAGCAATAACAGGCCATGTTCCTAGACTGTTTGTAGTCTCTCAGCAGGTTCTTATGATCAGCAACACTTACAATTTAGTGCCAGGGCTCTAGGGGAAGTGAGTTCCCCCATCCTTTATGCACATTCTGTGCTTCTGGATGCTCACTTTTTTTTCTAGAAGTTCCCTGAGACACCCAGTGTTACAAGGCTCAGGAGTTCCAGTGGGCTGACATACTGTGCATGTGTGAATCATATTTTTTCCCAGTTAGTCACCTGGTGTGTTTTCCACACCATTCACACCAGGGCAGACCACAGAACTCAACGGGGTGGGGTGGGAGGGAACAGTGGGTAGTGCACCACGAAAAAAGGAAGATTCATCCCCTGAAAGGAACAGTTGGTTCGACCTGGCAGATACACTGTGTCTGGGATGGAGCAGCCATTTCAGAGGAGCCAGAGACCACAGCAGGTTTGGGTCAACAAACAACATCAAATTTTAGAACTACAAAAAAAAAATAATAATAAGTCAGTCACAGTCCTCTGGCCCCAAGATGAGTCAGAGCGCCAACTACATGGCTAGGATGCACCAAAAATGTAACCAGCAACCAACAGACTCACAGCAACAGTAAACAGGTAAGTGTTGAATCTAGTACTTTTTAGGCAAGGCATTGTGCGACTATTTTGGACAACAGTTTATTAAGCTTAGGTATTTTTTATGTTTGCTTGCACACAGCGCAAGAAACATATTGAGGCAGCTTGGTGCCGAAGCAGGTTCTGGAGGTGCGACACTGTTATGGCTAATACCGGCATGGCATTTTGGGGTGTGTGTGATGTCCACCAATAATGGAGGACACAGCCAGTGACAGTAGCCGACGTTACCACCAACTTAAGAAAATAACAACCACCGGATGCGCTACCCACACACACACACACACACACACACACACACGCGCTTGCGCCGATATTGCATGCTAATGCGTCCCCCTCAAGACTGTGTATGGCCGACAGGTGCCCAATCCCCCGCTGGCTCCAAATGTACCTCCCAACAGAGAAACAGGTGCTATGTTGGGGCCCACCCTAGCAAGGCAACAGTCCATATGGCCGACGAGGGTGCCAATCCCTCGTCGGCTCCACGGCCCCTCCGCCCCAAACGGCCTTCCTGCTGCCATGCTAGGAGCCCACCCCAGGGGGGAAAAAGTCCCGCGTCATCCAAGAAAACAGAAAGAAACCTGAAAAAGAAAACTTTCCCTCGCTGACCCTGTCCTGACCCCCGCTCCCCCCACCCATGCCCACACTCTGTGCACCCTGCCTCCCCACACCTCCCTCACCCAATACTTACCTCTGGAGTCCGATGCGACAATCTCCGGTGGACCGGGAACACGTCTACACTTTTCAAAGCCGACCGCAAACTGAGGAAATGCCAGTAAGCTGTATAATGTAATAAATAGGTTTTTTTTTCAACTTTGCTACATATCTCAGGCATTTTTTGGAATTTTTTCATCAAATTTTCAACATGGGGTTTTAGGACCCCACCTCATGAATTCTATCACTGTCATTTTGTTAATCGACCCGAAAGGTGATTTCATGGTCATTGCATGGAACCACCTTTCAGGACCAATTATGAAATGACAGTGTCACAGTTCATGAGGTAAGCCCTCAAAACCCTATGTTGAAAATGTGGTGAAAAATTTCAAAATGACTGCTTTTACGAAAGCATGCAAGCAGCTGTTCCTACGATGCTCGTAGGTTCGCGGAATTTTCAATATTTTATTCCAGATTTTCAACATTGCCATTTTACCACACCTCCTTATGAGCAGTACAGATGTCATTTTCACATTTTGCCGTAAAATGTTTTCCATGCATGTAGTACACATGGCGCAGTCGGTGTACAAAATCAATATTGGGACAGATTAAGAAAATCACAGTGACACTGTTCATGAGCAGATGTGTTAAAATGGCTATGTTAAAAATTTTGTGGAAAAAGTCCATAAAATGACTGTGTTACGACTGACCATTGCGCAGTTTCCACGCACCCTCGTAAGTTCATGGATTTCTAATATTTTCAGTCCAGATTTTCACCACTGACATTTTTCCACACTTCCTTATGAACAGTACAGCTGTCATTTCTCACACCATGGCTGAAATGTGTTCTCGCACTTCCAGCGCAGAAATGCATGGTCGCTGTGGGAAATCACTGTTCGGGACAGATTAAGAAAATCACAGTGACACTGTTCATGAGCAGAGGTTCCAAAATGCCTGTGTTGACAATCTGCTGCAAAACATCCCCAAACTAATTGCATTATAGGTGTGCGTTGCGCAGTTTCTACACATGCTCGTGACTTCATCAGTTTTTTTAATATTTTCACTGCAGATTTTCAACATTGCCATTTTTTCCACCTCCCCATGAACAGTACAGCTGTCATTTTTTACATCCTGTTCAAAATGTGTTTTTGCACCTGTGGTGCCAAATGGCGTAGTCGCTGTGCAAAATCAACTTTCAGCTAATGAACTGATATTGCCACTGTTCATAAGGTGGAGGTCCAAAAACCCATGTTGAAAATTTGGAGTGAAAATGCCTGAGACGTTAGGGTTTCCAACCATAATGCCCCACCCTGTAGAGAATGACAGGCATCAGGGGTGTGACTTGGGATTCTTGCCTGTAATGCTCATACCATTCCACACCTTGCAGCCAGTGAGAGGCATTGAGGTGTGCCTTGGACTCTTCGGCCCCAAAGTTCACCCCATTCTCCTATGCAGCTCCCATCTCACCATATTTCTTGATGGAGTAGGGTAAGCATAAGGGCCAAAGACCCCAAGGCACACCGTGACACTTGTCAGTGTCTGCAGGGTAGGGTGTGGTGAAATGGCGTGGCCGTTATGCATGATGACCGAAAGGCACATCCCAATGCCTGTCAGTCTTTGCTGGATGGTGGCAGGGTTGGCTTCAGTTCAGTACTTCACTGCCATTCCTATAATGCAGCTCTCTAACTCCTACACTACCAATGCCAATGCCAGCAAGCAAACATTCAGCACTGACAAATGCTTGTTTTAAATAGGACTCCGCGTTAGTCAGTGCAAATTTGCAGAGAGTCAGTGAGCGGGAGGGAAAGTCAAGATTGCCTCGTGGTCAGCGTCAGTCAACACCAGACAGCGGTGAAATGTCACAGCAAAGCCTTACTGATTATTTTGGTGGAGGAGATTCAGCAGCAAAAGACAAAGAAACAACATCATCTTCTGAGTGTGACGTTAACACATCTCAAGAGACTGTGAATACTGAGACTGAGAATGATAAGCAGTCTGAGGCAACAGCTCATCTGCAGGTTCAGCTAAAAACAAGAAAAGGCTTTGGAGGAATAGTTGGACGAAGATATTTTCATGGCTTGTAAAGGATGAAACAGAGAAACATTGTTGGGAAATATAGTTGATGTAAAAAAGCTGGAAAAGGGCAATCCATTTGCCACAACTGGCGCAACCAACCTGCAAGTGTCTGCTTTTTACAGACATAATGAAAGAAGCAGAGAACATTTGCTGTTACAAACAGGAAGAACAGCAGGAAAAGTGTCTCTTCCAGTGGCATTGGAGAAACAAATAGGTTCGAAGCCAAAAGATGACAGTGCCAGCCAGTCAGCAGGGATACCACAGCAACTAGCATTAGAGTGCTTCAGGGGGTGGGGTGGATGCAGGACATCATTGCCTGTCCCTGCCCCCCAAGAAAAACAGAGAAAATACTCACTGTAAGCCACCCTTAATGAAGCCCATCTGGGCTTCGATTAGCCTCCAGACCGGCCCTCCGACCTAGTCCTGCCCACACTATTGGGGAGTCTGTGCCACAACTCCACCCTGGGGGCAAGCCAAGGGGCATCGAGTGTCACGATCATATGTGTGAGGCAAGCTGAGGTCCGTGACTGTGCCAAGGTGCCAGGTGACTGGCAGTAGAGGCAAAAAGCATAATAAATAAAAAAAAAGATGACAGTAAAGTTGCCCATTTACTGACAATGTATTACCTTACCCAACAAGGGCAACCACTGAACCAGTTGGAAACACGGATATCTCTACAGGTGAGGTATAAAATTAGGAAGGGAATCTTATTGTTTTTTTGAGGGGGATGTGGGGGCTATGTTTGGAATCAGATCTAGTGATATTGTTCTTTAACTTTCACAGAAACTAAATGGTTGTTCAGGGCAGCAAAACAGTGGCACACTCTAGTCTGGCTGAGATGTCAGGTATGCCATGCTGGACTCCATAAATGAAGTCATACGGGAAGAAATCAAAGCCTACTTAGCAGGTTTTCAGTTTCTTGGGGTAATAGTGGATGTAACTACTGATGTAACCATTGACAAACACTGAACATATATATAAAGTGCATACTCAATGTACAGTCAAAAATTCATTTAATTGACTGTATTACAATACCTAATGGGAGGGAAGAGACAATTGTACCAAAAATCTTAAACATTTGTCCTGCTAATGCAGCTGACCCCATGAATATCATCACACTAGCAAGTGACGGTGCAAGCAACATGATTGAAATGTACAATGGGATTGGTGAAAAGTTAAGACAGCAAGAAAATCCAAGGCTGATTCAGATCGATTTTGTTGCCCACAGACTGACACTGGCAGCAGGACAAGCATGTAGGGACAACAGTGTATTCGATGAATCCCAAATAATCATAAAAAAATGTGCACAGATACTACAGCAACCCTGCAGTATGGTACAAGGCCTTGCATTTCATTCAAGAAACACTCAATAATGACAATATCAGGTATCTGTCCCTAAAAGAACCTGCAAGTTTCCGGTGGCTGTCACTGCATACTGCAGTGCAAGCAATTCACAGATCATACCCTGCACTGTTACAAGCCTTACAGCAAGATGCAGCAAATGGTATCCAAGAAGCAAAGGGCCTTCAGACAAGAGTAAAATCTGTCTACTTTATCTTATACACTTTTTTTCATGGATGTTGTAGATGTGGTGAATAAACTGTCTCTAGCCATGCAATGGGACACTGTTGACATTTCAGTGGCCAGCAGCATGACAGAAGCCACTGTTACTAGTCTGCAACAGTTCAAAGAGCAAAATGGGATAGACTTCAAAAGACATGTCAAGAACTTGACCAACATTATGGTATGTGGCAGGATCAAAATGTGAATGACAGACCTGCATTGTGCAAGCAATTCTAGATGGTGTCTGAGGAATACCTGACGCAGCTCATTGAAAACATTCACTCAAGATTTGAGACCTCTCTAATGGAGTTACTGCATAACTTAAACGTTCTTAATCCTAAACATCCCCCTGATGACTCCAAGATAATCCACCATGGACTGCAGGAACTGAAGGATGTTTGCACTTATGTCCAAGACACAACCTGCAAAGAAAAAACACTGCCAGCACTTATTGACAAAGAAAGGGTTGAGAAAGATTACTGACAATTCAAACTTGTTCTCAAATTAAAACAAGCATTTGTCAATGTCAAATGTTGTCTTGTTGACATTGGCATTGGTAGTGCAGGAGTTAAAGAGATACATAATAGGAATGGCAGTGAAGTATGGAAGTGACGCCAACACCACACCACTCTGCAGAGACTGACAGGCATCGAGGTGTGCCTTTGGGTGTCAGCCATAATGCTCATTCCACTTCAACTCACCCTACCCTGCAGACTCTGGCAAGTATTGTGTTGTGCCTTGGGGTCCTCGGGCTTTATGCTTACCCCATTCCTTAAGGAAATATGTTGAGATGGGTGCAGTATAGGAGAATGGGGGGAACTTTGGGGCCTAAGAGTCCAAGGCACACCTTGATACCAGTCAGTGGCTGCAGGGTGGGGATGGGGGTGGAATGGCATGAGCATTACAGCTGACAATCCAAAGTCACACCCTTGACGCCAGTCAGTCACTATAGGGTGGGACGTTATGGTTAGAAACCTTAACGTCCCGGGCATCTGTTGGTATTTGCAGTCCAAATTTTCAACATGGGCTTTTCGTGACCCCACCTCATGAAAGCATTTGGGACCTCTGCTCATGAACAGTGGCACTGTGATTTTGTTAATCTGTCCCAAATGTTGATATCCCACAGTGACCACGCCATTCTGCGCCAGATGTGCAAAACCACATTTTGGGCAGGATGTGAAAAATGACAGCTGTACTGTTCATAAGGAGGTGTGAAGAAAGGGAAATGTTGAAAATCTGGAGTGAAAATATTAAAAATTCTCGAAGTTACGAGTGTGCGTGGAAATTGCACAATGCACACTCGTAACAAAGTCATTGTGTGGAAATTTGTCACCACATTTTCAACATTGGCGTTTTGGGACCTCTGCTCATAAACAGTGTCACTGTGATTTTCTTAATCTGTCCCGAATGTTGATTTCCCACAGCAACTGCGCCATTGTGTGCCACGGGTGCGAAAACATATTTTGGGCAGGATGTGAAAAGTGATAGCTGTACAGTTCGTATGGAGGTGTGAAAAGATGACAATGTTGAAAATCTGGAGTGAAAATATTAAAAATTCTCAAAGTTACGAGCATGCATGGAAACTGTGCAATGCATACTCGTAACACAGTCATTTATAGAGTTTTCTCACCAAATTTTCAACATAGGCATTTTGGGACCTCCACTGATAAACAGTGTCACAGTGACTTTCTTACTCTGTCCTGAACATTGATTTCCCACAGCGACCGCGCCATTGTGCGCCACATGTACGAAAACACATTTTGGGCAGGTTGTGAAAAATGGCAGCTGCATTGTTCATAAGGAGTTGTGAAAAAATGTCAATGCTGAAAATCTGGAATGAAAATATTAAAAATTCTCAAAATTATGCACGTGCGTAGAAACTGCGCAATGCACACTCGTAACACAGTCATTTTTTTGAATTTTTTCACCAAATTTGCAGCATAGACTTTTCAGGAGCCCACCTCATGAACACTGAGACTGTTGTTTCATTAATCAGTCCCAATAGGTGATTCTGTGCAGTGACCACAAAATCACCTTTCAGGACCAAATAATGTCAGTGACCGAGTTCATGAGGTGGGGTCCCAAGAACCCCATGTTGAAAATTTGGAGCAAAAAGTCACAAAAATGGCCGAGATATCCACCTAAGTTGAAAACCCCCCATTTATGCCATTATACAGTTTACTGGCATTTCTTCAGTTTGCGGTCAGCTTTGAAGAGTGCAGGCGTGTTCCCACTCCATCGAAGATGTCAAGCCCAGCTCCAGAGGTAAGTATGGGTGAGGGGTGGAGGAGGAGAGGGTGCACAGAGGGTCGGTGCCGGCTGGGAGAGGGGACCTGATGGCGAGGGACTGTTTTCTTTGTTTCAGGTAACTAAAATAAAAATTTTAAAAATCACCACAGACCGTTTTCTGTTTTTAACAGGTGATGGCCACAGTGGGGTGGGCTCCAAGTGTGCCACATTTGTTTGGGGGGCCATGTTAGCCACACTGGGGTGGGCTCCCAGTGTGGCACACAGTAGCGGTGGGGCAGGGCCAGGAAAATGCCGACGCGATGGGGGGTTAACATGCCAACAGAGGGATTGGGCCCCCCCCATCTGCAAGCCTGTCTGTGTTTGGGGGCATGATGCCGAGGGGGATTGGGCACCCCCTTGGCAGACAAAAACAGTAAAGGGGCACATATACCGACAGGGGGATTGGGCACACCCGAAGTCGGCTTCCTAGGGACAGTGACAAGTGGATGACCACAGCTGCTGCCCACCATGTTTATTGAAATGTTACACCAGGCAAGGCATGCCCTGCAATTACAGGTCACTCCCTCATTGCAGCGTCGAAACTGTTTCAAGTTGGTGGCATGCTTTTCAACTGCTGTCATAGACAGTGTGCGATTTCATTTGTGCCACAGAGCCAAGCCCAAAAAAAGCAGTGGCGCCACTGGCCACAACACGACAGCAAATCCAAAACCTGCTATTCCAAGCTACCACAATATGTTGCTTGCCTGTGCGTAAGACAACATAAAAAGGAATGACTTTGCTCAGCAGTGTCTACCAAGACTTAATTGAGAACTGTTCAAATATGTTATCAGATTTTGTCAGAATGGCTAAGATTTTACTTGTGTCACCTATTACATCAATGCATGTAAAAGAGGATTCTCTGTGCAAAACAAAATAAAAACAAAAGGTAGAAGTTCTCCAAAGGCTGACACTGTGAGCAAACTCATGCCGATAGCCCAAGAAGGAGCCAAAGCTGAAGACTATGACCCTCTTCCGGCACTTAAGAAATCTAAGGCCATTAGACAGCGCAGAAAATAATGTTTTAAAATTGTCTTAAATTGAGTTGTTGTTTTTTTTTGTTTCAGACCCAGACTAGTGACACAGAGACAAAAGATGACTGATGGGCAACTGACTAAAACCATTGGGCACAGGAGAGAAGATAAGTATATTGTTGCCATTTATAATGCTTTAGGGGGTGGCCATAACAAGTAATATCCACATTCTGCTCTTCTCTCAGTGCCAATGCCTTAACAGGTTTCTTGGTGGGAGGGAGAAATGTCTAACAAGTAAACTACCCCATTCTGCTGTTTGTCAACAGTGGCTTCTATCATCAAGAACTAAACAGAACTTATGTCAAGTAATGGCAGGAGAGATGCATGTAAGGAGAAGTTATAGGCAGGAGGGGGTAAGGAGAAGTTATGGGCAGAAGGGCATAAGGAGAAGTTATGCCAGGTCAGAAGTGTCATACCATGAAAAATGAAGAACAAAGAAAGACAAGTCCACAGCAGACCACCATGTAAATTATGCCACTGTCTTAACCATGACAGTACTGTGGAAGTGGGTTGTGGGGGCTGTTTTAGTCATTAAAAGAATGTATACAAAAATTGTGCAGGAGATAAGAGAGGAGACGTAGTGGGCAGGAGAGATGACTGGGAGACACAGGTGACTGTCAGCTAATATGGGCAAGAGGGTATAAGGAGGAGTTATGCCAGGTCAAGAGAAGTGTAATGCCACGAAAACAGAAGAACAAGTCCACACAGGCGACCACCATGTAGACTGTGCCACAGTCTTAACCATGACAGCAATGTGGAGGGGGTGGGGGGGGCTGCTTTAGTCAGTAAAATGATTTTATACAAGACTTGTTCAGAACAGAAGAAAGGAGAAGTACTGGGCAGGACAGATGACTGGGAAACATAGTTGACTGTCAGCATTGACTGTGCTTAATTAGCAGCATCAACACTGAATGTTTTAGTGAATATTATGCTTTTTATTAAATGGCCTTGACTTTTCTTTGTAGCCAGGTTGGCACATGTCTGCTTGAGGCAGGCAGCACAATAGAATTTCCAGGTTAGACAGGCAGAAATTACTGCAAAACTGTAAGTACATTTTCTTATTTATTTTTTCCATTAAAATTTTTTTGAATATTACAATAATAACAACAGAATTGATAACAGTTTGAAAACCATTCATCATGAAAACCAGTAAACAATAAAAATATCATCACAATCATCTATAAGCACTTTTTTTATTGTACGTTGAACCTACAGAAAATACACACTGATCACATTTACAGTGTTGGCATTGTTGTGATGCTTTATGGTTTATCCCCAAGTGCCTAATAGCACCTTTTAAATAATGACACTTGACTATTCAACCCTGATGAGAATTTCTTTATTGAAAACAAAAAACAAACTGTAAGACAAGAAAAAGTATTGTCATAACTGGATTCCTGAAACTCAGGAACTGCCTGAAAAATAATTAAACAAGCATTTGTCAATGCCAAAAGTTCGCTTGCAGGTATTTGCTGTGGTGTTTGGCACGTATGGTGCTTTACCCTAATGCCCTGTGCGATTGCTGGTATTTGCACAATAAATTTTCAGCATGACCTTTTTGTTACCCTCATTGTGCGCTACATAGGCGGAAACACGTTTTGGGCAGGATGTGAAAAATGACAGCTGTACTGCTCATAAGGAAGTGTGGTAAAATGGCAATGTTGAAAATCTGAAGTGAAAATATTGAAAATTCGCAAACTTACGAGCGTGCGTAGGAACTGCGCAATGCACACTTGTAAAACAGTCATTTTTAGGAATTTTTTGACCAAATTTTTGACACAGCCATTTTAAAACCTCTGCTCATGATCAGTGTCACTGTGATTTTCTTAATGTGTCCCATACATTGAGTTCACGCACCGACTGCGCCATTGTGCGCTACATGGGCGGAAACACGTTTTGGGCAGGTTGTGAAAAATGACAGCTGTACTGCTCATGGGAAGGTGTGGTAAAATGGCAAAGTTGAAAATCTGGAGTGAAAATATTGAAAATTCGCAAACGTACGAGCATGCGTGGGAACTGTGCAAAGCACACTCATAAAACAGTCATTTTTCGGAATTATTTCACCAAATTTTCAACATTGCCATTTTAAAACCTCTGCTAATGAAGAGTGTCATTGTGATTTTCTTACTGTGTCCCATACATTGATTTCGCACACCGACTGCGACATTGTGCACTACATGGGCGGAAACACGTTTTGGGCAGGATGTGAAAAATGACAGCTGTACTGCTCATAAGGAGGTGTGGTAAAATGGCAATGTTGAAAATCTGGAGTGGAAATATTGAAACTTCGCAAACCTACGAGCGTGCGTAGGAACTGCTAACGCACGCCAGAAACAGTCATTTTTTAGGAATTTTCACCAAGTTTCAACATCAGCTATTTTAAGACCTCTGCTCATGATCAGTGTAACTGTGATTTTTTTAATGTGTCCCATACATTGAGTTAGCACACCAACTGCGCCATTGTGCGCTACATGGGCGGAAACACATTTTGGGCAGGATGCAAAAAATGACAGCTGTACTGCTCATGAGGAGGTGTGGTAAAATGGCAATGTTGAAAATCTGGAGTGCAAATATTGAAAATTCGCAAACGTATGCGCGTGCGTAGGAGCTGCGCAACGCATGCTCGTAAAACAGTCATTTTAGGAATTTTTCACCAAATTTTCAACATAGCCATTTTAAGACCTCTGCTCATGAACAGTGTCACTGATTTTCTTAATGTGTCCCATACATTGATTTGCTTACCGACTGTGCCATTCATGCGCTACATGGTGGAAACATGTTTTGGGTGAGATGTGAAAAATGACAGCTGTACTACTCATAAGAGGGTGTGGTAAAATGGCGATGTTGAAACCTGGATGGAAATATTAAAATTATAAACCCTATGACGTCTGGGAGACTGCATAACGATTCTCGTCAAAACAGTCATTTTTAGGAATTTTTTCACCAAATTTTCAACATAGTCATTTTAAGACCTCTACTCATGAACAATGTCACTGTGATTTTCTTAATGTGTCCCACACATTGATTTCGCACACCGATTGCGCTATTGTGCTCTATTTGGGCGGAAACACGTTTTGGGCAGGATGTGAAAAATGACAGCTGTACTACTCATAAGAAGGTGTGGTAAAATGGCAATTTTGAAAATCTGGCATGGAAATATTGAAAATTCGCAAACCTATGAGCGTGCGTAGGAACTGCTCAACGCACACTTGTAAAACAGTCATTTTTAGGAATTTTTTCACCAAATTTTCAACACAGCCATTTTAGGACCTCCACTAATGAACAGTGTCACCATGATTTTCTTAATGCCTCCCATACATTGATTTCGCACATCGACTGCGCCATTGTGTGCTACATTGGTGGAAACACATTTTGGGCAGGATGTGAAAAATTACAGCTGTACTGTTCATAAGAAGGTGTGGTAAATGGCAATGTTGAAAATCTGGAGTGAAAATATTGAAAATTCACAAAACTTACGAGCGTGCGTAGGAACTGTGCAACGCACGCTTGTAAAACAGTCATTTTTTGGAATTTTTGCACCAAATTTTCAACATGGGGTTTTGGGACCCCTTTTCATGAATGATGTCACTGTCATGGTGTTATTCAGGCCGAAGGGTGATTTTGCTAGTGACTGCGAAATCCCGCCGCGGCCTGAATACGCCATGACAATGATCATCATTCAAGAAAATCCCAAAACCATATTAAAGATGCAAATTAAAAAAATCTGAGATATGCAATAAAGTTGAAACCCCTATCTAGGCCATTATACAGCTTACCGGCATTTCCTCAGTTCACGGTCGGCTTTGAAGAGTGCAGACGTGTTCCTGGTCCACAAGATCGTCGCCCGAGCTCGGAGGTAAGTATGGGGTGGGGGTGTGGGAGGCTGGAGTGCGCAGTGGGTGGGTGCGGGTTGTGGGGGACTGGGAGAAGTGCCGTGGGACTGTTTTGCTTTACAGGTGAAAAGCAAAAAAAAAGACTAAGTGGGACGTTTGCCACGCTAGGGTGGGCTCCCAGCGTGGCAAAAGGATGGCTGGGGGCTGAGGGAGCCGGCGGAGTTGGGCACCCGTCCAAGCAAAACAACGCTGGACGCTTGCCATGCTGGGGTGGGCTCCCAGCATGGCAGAAGGATGGCTTGGGCCAGTGGCGCCAACGGGGATTGGGCACCCCCGCCGGCAAACAACGAGGATATTTGCCACACTGGGGTGGGCTCCCAGCGTGGCAGCAAAGATTTGGGGGGGGCAGCGTGACGTGGGGAGGTGGCGTGAAGCGGGGGCCGGCGTGACATGGTGCTCTGTGTGACAGCAGTGGTATTCTTTGAAGCAAAGACCACCGCTGTCATACACAGCTCCCGCACCCATTGGTGCAGGACCGTCACGCCTGCTCAATGGAGCAGGGGATTGAAAGGGAGAGGCACACCTCCAAAGTGTGCTACTCTCCCAACACGTTTCTTGCGCATGCGCGCAAGTGAATGTAAAAAGGGGAAATGGGAACATTGTAATGTGACGGCAGAATGGGACCGCCAGGCCCACCCAGTCTGCCCAGTTTGCCTAAGTATCCTTAAATAAAGATACAATGGGAAATTGTACTTTCCAGACTCATTCCATTCATTTTAGTGGTGGCCCAAAACATTTCATGGGAACTCCCAAATTTTAGCTGAGGACCCTCATTTTTTTCTAAAAAGTCTAGGACCCCCAAACAAAAAATCCTACGAAGAGCCCTGGGTGCTGCACTGGAGATTGGCGGCTGGATAAGCACACATTTACCTTCTCACAGGTGCAGGTGAAGGACAGCAGGATTGGAGTGCGTGGGGTTCATTCATTTTTTTCAGGGTTTTTCATGTGGTTGAACAGATGCAAGGCGATCCAGGAGCAGCAGAAGCTGGGAGCTAAGAGGAAGTGAGGACCCAGACACTGGATAGGATCTGTGTGCTGTGTTCTAAGTTTACATTTGTTACAGGGACTTACTGCAATTATTGGGGCAGAGTGATCAGGGGTTTACCGATTTACAAGTACAGCAGTCTGTGTAGTTTCTCTTTTTTTTGTTTACGAGTAGCCTAAACCAAAGGTATCAGGACAGAGCTTACCAAACTCCTTGCAGTCTGTGTATGTTTTCTTTTATCCCTTTAGTGTAACCAGAGGGTCTTGGCAGAAGTGACCAAAAGGGAAAAGACTTTTGTTTGATTTTTACTTTTAACAGAGATCAGTGATTGACTCCAGAACTGGAGCTAAACAACCACCCACCCTCCCCCATCCCACCTACTCCTGGGCTTTTCCTCCTTTATAGGTAGTGTTTGGTATTACTTCCTGCCTAGAAGCAGGAACAGGTCAAGAACAATTTAGATAACATAGCCTATCGCATACCTCTCAACGGTCCCTGATTTTCAGGGACATCCCTGATTTTGCCTCAAAATTTTACAGTGGCAACTATAAGCACAAAATAACGTCAAACATTAAAGTTTCAGACTTGTTCTTCCTTAGAAAATGCATTTTACACTAAGTTCTTTATTCTACCAGTTTCCTGAGTGGATATCACCAATTTTGAAGATGTGTCCCTGATTTTGGTCCTTTGTCCCTAATTTTTTTAAGCCTTGTCCTTGATTTATGAGTCAGGAGGTTGAGAGGTATGGCCTATCGACAACTTTAACAAAGCACTCAAAGGGGGTCTTTATTTAAAAAAAACAAGCACAAAAAAAAAATCACAGAACACTAGATATAAGCAATATAACCAGACATCTGAAGGGGTAATAGAGAAGAAGAGGAAGATGCAGGGAGTGGTGCAGTGCTCTGAGTGTGGGGCAGCAATCTTCAGGAGAACGTTCCGAGTACTGCGGTATTGCCCCATCTGCAGGCACCTCTCTGGGCTGAGGGCAGAGGTGGCCAGTCTCCGGGCCAAGTTTACAGGAGTACTGGGTACCTTCGCCCCCACCCAGAGGCCACCATGTCCCCAGCCACTGCCACAATGGTTACCCAGGCAGAGGGATGGATAGATTACAGTTGGCTCGGGGAGGTTGAGGGAGGGGGGTCAGAAGCACATTCCCCATCCAGTCCAACTTAGGAACTTCTATGATGTCTTACAGGAGCAGGCTAGTCCCAGAAGGGAACCTGAGGTTGAGACCAAGGAGGATGTGCAAGTCCGCCAGGAGGGTGACCCAGGGGCGGGAGGAAGAGGACCCCAAAGGATGAGGAAGCTACTCCTTTTGGGGGACTCAGTTGTCTGGGGAGTGGATTTGGGCACAGGTAGTGGGGTGGAGAAAGAGGTAAAGTGCCTCCCAGGAGGCACAGCTTGGAGGGAGGGGGAGCAGATCCAGAAGACTGCTAAAGTAGTAGCAAGGAGTGGGGGCTACAGGTTGTTGTCCACCTGGGGACAATTCACCTAGCCAGTGTTGGGGCAAGCATAAAGCAGGTGCAGGAGGATTTCAGGGAGTTGGGATGGCGCCTTGAGAAGGTAGCACACTCTATAACATTCTTGGAGAAGCTGCCAGGCCATGGCAGGAGGGAGTTAAGGAATCTCTGCATCAGAAGCTTCAACACTTGGTTGGAGGGCTGGTGCAGAGAAAAGGGATATGGCTTCATTGGGGACTGGGGATCCACCTGGAACGATTTAGGTTTGTACAAGGGCAATGGCCTACATCCGTTCAGGAAGGGGACAGCAGCCATCAATGAATGGTTTCAATACTGCCTGAGCAAGCATTTAAACAAGCTGGGGGGTGCGATAGGAGCTGGGATACTCTAGCAGCCCACCCCCACGGGTTAGAGTAGACAAAGAGGAGGGTCAGGAAGAAATTTTGGGGACAGGTACACCTGAACCAGTCATAAAGGGTAAGGTAGAGAGAAGGAGGAAGAAAAATAAGATTCCAGTGATGGAGGGGAAAAGTAAGAGGCAAAAAAATGAAATGAAAGTGGGGCGGGTAATAAAACATGGAAAGCCATGATTACAAATGGCTGCTACCTGGTAAACAAAAATTCCAGATCTGGTGGCCTTGATGGCAGAGGCTGATCTGGACATAGTGGTAATAACCGAGACGTGGTACACTGCAAATCACAACTGGAAGGTTAATGTACCAGGTTATGCTCTTTTCAGGAGGGATAGGGACAGTAAAAAGGGGTGGGCCCTGTACATCAGAGAGGGTATAAAGGCTACAGCAGTACAGGGTAGACAAGGGGAGGGTGAGGCACTGTGGGTCACCCTTGAGCCAGGTAATGGCACCACAATTCACATGAGGGTGATCCACAGGCCTCCAGCTCAGGGGGAGGAGGTGGATAGGGGGCTGGTGTACGAAATACATGAGATGACAACAAAAGGGGAAGTGCTACTCCTGGGGGACTTTAATATGCCAGACATAGACTGGACCATCCCGGCAGCTGCCTTAGCCAGGAGCCGAGACATCCTGGACTCCCTGCAGGGAGCAGGCCTCAGGCAGCTAGTGTGTGAATCACCAGGGGCAGGGCAATTCTGGACATAGTGCTGACCAATGGGGACAGAATCATGGACATTTGGGTGGAAGGTAACCTGGGGTCCAGCAACCACCAAACAGTGTGATTTCACATTGATACAGGGGCACAGTCAAGCCACACAAAGGTGAGGGTCTTGGATTTCAGGAGGACGGGCTTTGCTAATATGGAGATAGGCATCAGAGCAGCCCTGGCGAGGAGGGAAGCGGAGGCAGGGTAAAGAAGCAATGGGCACACATAAAAGGAGCCATAGAGGAAGTGACAAAACAGTGCATCAGGCTGAGACACAAAGGAAAGAGAAGAAGAAAACCTCTACGGTCCTCAAAAGAGGCACCACAGAAAGTAAGGGCCAAAAGGATGCGTTTCAGTAAGTACAAGGAGACACAAAAAGAAGAGGATAGGGTGATGTACTTAGAGTGTCTGAAGGAAGCAGGGAAAGCTGTTAGGAGCACTAAGGTGAAAACAGAAGAAAGACTAGCACAGACAGTGAAGAAAAGGGACAAGACACTCTATAGATACATCAGCAAAAGAAGGAAGTCAGAGGGAGGGGATTGTAAGACTCAGAGGTGATGAAGGGCAGAGTATGGAGGGAGACCTGAAAAAGGCAGGCATACTGAATAAATGCTTCTGTTCTGGTGCTGGCCTGGGTAATATAATCTGTTGGGCTGCACCAGAGTGGAAAAGGGGAGAAACTGCACTATACTGTATGGGACTCCATGTAAACAAATGGGAGATGACATGTTTGTGACACAACCCCAAATTTACAGCCAATCAGTGATCTAGGTGCCCAAACTGGATACAAAGGGACTCCTGGGAAAAGGAGGGAACTAATTCTGGTGCCTAGATCATGCCTCAATAAACAAACAGGAAATATTGACCTCTATGGATATACTGTATATATATATATATATATTTTTTTTTTACCAGGAGAGACACACTAAGCTGAAAGCTTGTTTACAGGTGTGACCTAGGAGCACATGGAAGTTAAGTGACTTGCTCAGGGTCACACAGTATGCAAGTGGGGGCTGTGGGATTCAAACCCAGGTCTCCAGGTTTGCAGCTCAGAGCGCTAAACCACTGCGCTATACTGCCTCTTAATGTTGAGTACTGATAGGCTCCATCAGCTAATCAGGACTCTGGATTTTCAGCGGAAACAGTGTGGACTTTCTGGGATTTCCTCAGTCTGTTCCTGGGCTTTGTACAAGTTAGGACTGTTCTGTGAGAGTGAACTTGAAGATTCAGAGGCTCCCCAGGCCCCATTTGGAGATTCACTGGTTAAGCAGAAGTGGATCTGAAAGGGGAATGAAGGAAGAGAGATTGAGCTGAGATTCTGGTTCCCCAGGTACTTGCTGTAGGACTGAATTGAGATGCGGGAAGAGAGAAAGAGACTGAACTGTGATTCCCCGGGTATGAAGAAGTTGCTTGTTATTGATGGGAGAAACTAAGTGCTGCAGCAACCCTGCACTGGGAAGCTGGACTAGCTGAGAAGACTGGATTATCAGGAGTGCTACAGTCATTGGGAGGTCATTTGCTTGTGTGGGACTGCAAATTTAAATTCTGAAAAGGCAGAGCATCTCTGGTAGGCAGGGGTGCTAGCCAGGTGCTGTGTATGTCCTGGTGAAAGTGGCTGAGAGCTGAGGTCCAGCCACAGCTGAAGAAAAGTGTGTGGACACTGCTTACTGAAAAGTGTGAACTGGTATGCAGGGGGTTGTTGTTTCTGAGTTTCCCCCCTGCTGAATTGCACTTGTGCTGATTGAAATAGAGGCTAGCACCCACTCAGATTGGCACTGGACTTTATTGGAGCGATTGTCTGAAAGCCTTGCTTGTTAAGAACTCAGTGCAGGGACTGCAGAAGGGCCCCCAACATTTGGGAGTCCTCACCCAGAGCCAAGGAGGAAACTTGTTAACCCCCTCCCAAGTGGGACTCACTGTCTCAGGAGGTCACCAGCACTTGCTGGGGTGCTAGGGCACCTGTGACCCATCGGGGGAGCCGGGCTGTGGAGCCACTCCCAGGTCTGGGCCTTCTGTGGTTGATGCTGTCTTGCCACAGTGCTCTGCAATGGGCCAGAAGCAGCTGAAGGTGACAAGTGGCCAGAATTATAATCAAGGTGACCAGCTGCGAGATCCTTGAACAAGTTCCATCCAGTCAGAGGGATCCTGGCCAGCCTGTTTCTGTGTTTGCTGCACTAACCCAAGGAGCTCCATTTTCTCTAGTGCTGAGATTGACAAACCATGAGTACCCAGGACCTGATTCCTGGAAGTTTTCTACAATTTCAGGGCCCCAACAGCCGTCCAACCCGTGGCACCGATCAGGCCTGCACCTAGTTCTGATGCCGCATTGATTAGCAGAATGGGCGCCAAGCATACTGCACAGTCACTGTCCTAGAATAATCTGCTGCTGCTTCTGCAGATCGAGATCTCTGATATCTTACAGGCCGTTAGCAGAGGAAAGGAGTTAACAAGATGGTGTCCCCCTTGTAAAAAGGAGCATTACTCCAAACAAAGCTATTTTTATGGGTACCTGCCCTTGTTTTAAATAAATGTGCCCCAAGGTTTATGTGGCACAGGTATGCCCTATTATCCAGTTGAGTTCAGGCATGGATAGGGGATTCCCCCTGCTCATCATGAGCACCAAAAGTACGCTGCATGCTGAGTGTCAGGTGGTCCCCTGCAAACTCAGCCAGAGCCACAGTAATCACAGGCACATTCAGTACAGAAACACATTGCTTTCCCTCCATCTTACAGCACCTCTCTGGACCCCCTGAAGCTGGAGTCCCTCGAGCTGGAGAGCACTAGTGGGGATGTTACAGGCGGCCATGATCAATGGCAACAAATGGGTGCATTGAGTACCAGAACAACATCCTTTTGTAGTTGAAACTCTGCTCCTCCAGTCCCCCACCAAGCAAACAGCACTGTGGGGCCAGAGCAAAACCAGATCCCAGCAGCAGGATGTGGCGGCAGGTAGGACCTGACTAAATGGAGCCCAAGGTAAGTCCCACCATTTTGGGGGGGGGGGGTTACATCTTCTTTTGAAAAAGTCCTTCCTTGATTCCTTCCTTGACTGCATGGCCTACTCAGTCTTCAACCCAATTTCACTGTTGTCTTGCATTTCCAAGATCTTGGAGTAAGTTGCCACCACTCAATTTCTTAAATATTTGGAATTTCTGTTGTTTCTTGAATCCCTGCTGTCTGGTTTAAAGAAAGACTCTTCTACTGAAACAGCCCTCCTGAAAATGAATAATGATATCTTTCTTGCTAGAAGCCAGGACCTTTTCATTTTCTGCCAGACTTCGTAGCCACCTTTAACAATCTTAGCCATCAGTTTCTTTAATTTTTTTTGTATACTGTATCATCTTTTTATTGAATTTCCATAAAAAGCATCATCAGGTTTTATGTGGTCAGTTGACTTATGAGGTTGGGGTGTCTGACATGGCATTATCCTGGTTTAAATCCAATTTTCCCAATTTAACTTTTCACGTTTCTTGTGGAGCATTGCTAGCTGGGACTCATCCACTTCCCTCTGGTATCCATCAGGGGTCCATTCTCAAGCTCCTTAGTTTTTGCTTTATGTTGTGTACATTAACCAGCTCTTTTTTCAGTTTTCCTTTCATCCACATGCGAATGACAACTATATATATTTCCTTTCCAAATGCTTCTGCTGGACAGTTTTTTCATTAAAATGTTATTTGCAACAGAGGCAGATACAGGTAAATGCACTATTGTTACAGAACTGCTTATTTAATCATCAGTGCCCTAGACATAAGGCATAGGAGCACAGCAGTAAAAAAAAAAAAAGAAAAGAGGATATATGAAATTACTAACTATGTCAGGCGGCACTACTGCTAGGGAAGGACAGTACAGCTTAACAATCACATATAATAGATAATAAGCAAGCATTTATACATGAACCACCCCAGATCATGTAATATTTAAAGTAACACAAAGGCAGTTCCAGCAGTCTGTGGCACTTGTGAAGCATCGTAGGACATAGCGTACACTAACCATCTCTGCCACTGAACATTAAATTGCAGCAGTCTATTTTGTAGGGATGTGGTTATCCGTTCCATGTGATAAATTTCCTTAATAATGGCCTGCCAGTCATCTATCGTTGGGACTCTCTGTTGCATCCAGAGTTTGGTAATAGCCTTTTTGACTGCTAAGATATAGAAGAATGCCATGGCTCTGGTTCTCAACTGGTTACGTGGGGGGAGTTAGACAGGTGCTCTATTGTTGGGATGATGAGTGCCAGGGATATTGCTGGCAATCTTGATAAATACTGAGCTGTAGCTTCTTTTGTTCACAGAATTTTCCCAAAGAACACCCAGAGAAAACTGAAGTACTTCTAATGCCCCCTTTGTCAGCCATGTCAGATTACTACTTCGTGTAAAGGCCAAGTCACCCTTCTGCATTTAGGGGTGCATGATGGCATCTCATTTAGGAGATTGTCTGCCTTATACCATAACTACCAGTACCATGCCAAAACCAGTCACCTTGCAATCAGGGGACCTGGGCAATAGGGATCAGGGGCACCATAAAACCATACCCTGGGTCACCATTAACATGAGGCTTCACACATATTTGATTGTCCATACCACAGCTGGGATCAAGCATGGTAGCACTTTATTATTTAGCTGCCGATGGCACGCAGCTCTCCAGGCATTCCCCCCGGCCATTACTTTTTTTTTCATGACGGTACTTGCACAAAGTACATTACAGTCTTCACCTAGTCCATGCCTTATATATACTCTATTCCACTTTATTTCTGGGGCTTTTACACTTATCTCCCCCCGCCTCTAGTGTCCATCCTTCGCTACTGCTGCTACGATACTGTGTGATGGTAACCAGCTGCTTGTGGTGCCTATTTACCCACCCCATGTTTAAACTAGTTTCTAGGGCTACCCTCTGAACTAAAGAGGCACAATTACAGTACACTTGAATATTGGACCTCTTTCATCCCTATGAACCCTTGTGAGGTCCCTGGAGCCCTGGCACTCCTATGACCATTTGTGTGGTGGCACACTCCTAAGGCAGGGCAAGCACCTACCCAAAGGGCAAACTGTGCCATGCATGTGTCTCACATGCCCAGTAGGACAACAGTCATGAAAAGCATATCATCATTATGATATCACTGCTAAGTTCATGAAGCATGGTTGGTCCGGCCTTGTTTGCCTCCCTTTGACACCACATTGATAGCCCTAATGGTCCAAAAAGCAGACTTCAATGTGTGGCCCATCACATGCTTACTGGCCCAAGCCCTTGCCAGGCTCTCTCCTACCTGATGAACATTCATTTGGCAATCTACCAGGGGGTTTACTACGAACTGCCTAGGATTTTATACAATGACCATTACTTTAGCAAGGTTAACTTACAGCTTGCTCCAAATACAGATTTCTCTCATTTCTCTTTTCTTTCTCATTTCTGCTACTGGGAGTAAACCAGCAAGTGTTCCAGTGACCTCCTGTGAGAGGTGGCCCACCCCTCTCCCTTACGTGCCTTTCAGTGCCGTGTCCACTTCTCCCAAGGTGAGTCCTGGGGCATCCATCCCTCCAGTGGTTTGCAGTGTTCCTCTTCTCTGGAGACCAGACACAAGGGGACCAGTGCCACTCAATCCCATGGACCCTGCCATCATCCCTGGGACTACAGGCCCTTGAGACCCAGTCATAGCCAAAGAGCCTGGAGTGCTACTCTCTCCCAGGCCCTAAACCTCAGCTGACCAAAACCCAAACTGTTCAAGTGCCTTTCCCTTATGTAGAGTATTGGGGAAAGGGCAGAACCATGCATATTCATGCTCTTGTTTCCTACACTTTGCTAAGTCAGGCCACTCAGGAATGAACATCCAGACATCCTGGGCCCAATTTTCAAATGAGGTTAGATCAACAAAATGGACTTGCATGGGGGAGTTTGACGTAAGTGGGGACTTGCATTTGGCACAAATGCAATTTCGTAATGAAGGTGGACGCAAATCCCTGATGCGAGTCTCTTGCGTCGAATGCAGTACAGTTATACTAGCTCCCCCCAGTCTAACTTTGCGCTATTGGGGACCCTTTTTATGGGGCTTGCACCAAAGCTTTGATGCAAGCTGCTGTGAATAGTGGAAATTGTCACAACTGAGCCAAACATTATAAAATTAGGTGCAAGTTGCTGCAAACTCTTTGGCGCAGTTGCGTCAAACTTTACGGTTGACATAGGGCTTGATGCAAGCCTTGTTCCCACCTTTGAAAATCGGGCCCCTGTCCCCCAAGCAATTTACCCTCCACAAAACAGCTCTCAGGGTCTTGCTTAACCCTTTGAGTGCTCTCTGGTAATCTGCCTTGAGCTGACTTAGTTAAGAGGTGGGTAACATTACAAATGTGTACAGACTTTAAGCAAAAAGTAATTTCCTTTAAGCTCCTCCCTTTGAATAGTGTAAAGCACCTGGGCATCTACATGGATTCTAATCTTTCTTACAGTTGGCAGATCTCAGCCATTTCGAAAGCCTGTTGGTTTGAATAAATTCATAACATAAACTTTTGGAAATATTTGACTTAGGCTATCAAAATGGTATTTTCCAGGCTTGATTATTGTAATGGTCTCGTGATTGATTTATCAGCCTCAAAACCTGCTTCGTTGTGATGCATTCATAAGGCAACTGACAGCACAATAGTTGGTGCCTCTTGGCATGCACACTCTATTCCACTTTTCAGATCTTTGTACTGGCTTCCACTTAATTTCAGGGTTCAATTTAAAATTTGCGTCTTAGTTTATTTGGCTCTCCCTACTGGGCAACTGACTTACCTGGCTTCTTGCCCTCAGTGGTATGTACCCTCCTGCCCTTTTGTTCTTCTGATGCAAGTTTATTACTGGTCTCAAAATCAAATATATGTAGGCTTCAGTAGTGTGCCTTTTTCTTTGGTTGGACCAATTCTTTGGAATTTTCTGCCCCTCTGTGTTTGCAAATCTCCCAGCTGTGCTTTCACATAGAAACATAGAATGTGATGGCAGATAAGGACCAATTGGCCCACCTAGTCTGCCCATTTCCCTACCTACTGGATAAGCTGCAGAGCCTAGTTAACCAACAGCCTACTTCCTCCTACCCCCAACTAGAATTGCTTTATGTCTGTCCCATGCATTCTTGAATTTCTCCACTGTTTTTGACTCCACAACCTCCTCAGGAAGGCTGTTCCATGCATCCACAACCCTCTCCATGAAAAATACTTCCTCACATTACCTCTGAGCTGTCCCCCCTCTGTCTTCAAATTGTACCCCCTTGTTCTTGTGCATCTCTATTTTGAAAGATGCTACCCTCTTGGACTTTGTTGATTCCCTTGAGGTACTTGAAAATTTCTATCATGTCCCCCTTCCCTCCTTTACTCAAGGGTATGCATATTAAGCTCCTTTAGTCTCTCTTCTTATGTCTTCTGGTGCAGACCCTGCACCATTTTGGTTGCCCTCCTCTGGACTGCCTCCACCCTGTCTATTTCTTTTGGATATGGGGTCTCCAGAACTGCACGTGGTACTTCAGATGGTGTCTCATCAACTGTCTGTACAGAGGGATAACAACTTCCTGTTTTCTACAGGTGATGCTTCTCCCTATGCAACCCAGTATCCCCCCAGTCCTCCTTACTGCCTTCTCACATTGCTTGCCCGCATTTGACTTTAGCTCATCTGATATAAATACCCCAGTTCATTTTTGTTGTTGTCAGTATCTCACCTCTCCTCCCGCCCCTGCAGCACTCTTCCCTGGGTTTTGTTTCCGGTACATTACTTCACACTTCTTTGTATTGAATCTAAGCTACCATACATTTGACCATTCCTCCAACCTTGCCAAGTCCCTTCTCATCACAGTACACTTAAAGCATTTAACTATTAATTTGTTTTGGTTTTAGTCTTATTTTGTAATCTTTTTCTTGTATTTACCATTTTGTATTTATGATGTACAGCACATTTATATTTTCGTGAACTGTGCTATAATAATATTCATAAATTTACTAAGTTATGAAGTGTGTTTAGAAAGGGATTTTTTCCTTTACGGGTGTCCGTATATGAAATATGTTTGCATTTGACCTTGAAAAGATTCTCAGTAATAGCAGACTAAAGTGATGCTATTCATTCCATTTAAATTTGTGATTTTTTGAAATCGGTACGTTTAACCAATGAGAATTTTTTCTGTTTTTTAATGTATTATCTGGGTGTTAATAGATTATGACTCTCTGAACAATTGTCATAAGTCTCTGAGGAAGGACTTGTTTGATCCGAAAGCTTAGACATTGTTTTCTTTTTGTAACATCTATGTTGGTCCAATAAAAGGCATCAAACCATTTGCTTCTGGATCTATTTATTTATTTGGAATTTTGGTAATCGGGTAAGCCCACTGAGACAAAATTTCCCTTTTTCAGGGGCGACCCTGAGTGGGGTACATAGGGAGATACAGAGAATACAATAAATAACAGCAAAAAAGTGTGCAATGACACTTTTACAAAATATCATATTTTAGAAAAACAAGTAGCAATGGTAAAGATCAAGTTACAAAATCAGTTCTAAATACAAATAGCAAAAGGCTGCAGCAAAGAACGATACATATACAAGGCACATGACCATGAGGTTCAAATGATACAGTGTATATCGGCACACAAATAGTATTCACAATTGAGCTGAGCAAGATAAACACAGTGAAACATGAGTGGCTCAAAAACATAGCAAAGTATTTGAGGCAACTTGAGAATAGTGCAAGTAAAACACCCAGAAGAGGGTAGGAGTGGAGAGGGGTTAGCAAGGGGCTAAAGGTGGAAGGCTCAGGAGCAGGTGCACAGCAGAGAGGAGGCAACATGGGATTTAAGAGAATGCTTGAACATATCTAAAGAAGGGCAGGCCAACACAGAGGATGGTAGAGCATTCCAGAGAGAGGGTCCAGAAAAGGCGAAGGCACGCCGACCCACAGCAAGGAAGGGTTTAGTGATTATGAGAAGGGGTAAGCCAGTGGACCTTAAGGACCTCGACACAGTTTTTCATTGGACAATGGACAAGAGGCAGGAGGGAGTGAATGTATGTACTAGTTTGAGGGTCAGGCATAGGGTGGGGAATTGCAGCCTAGCTTCAAAGGAAAACCAGCCTAGAGAGTGAAGGACAAAGCAGTGGTGTTCCCTAGTGTTAGCACCAAGGGAAAAGCGGTCAATCCTGTGGTAGGTTTGTTTGAGTATGTTGCCGATGTATATTTTTTACAGGTATCCAGAAGAAGAAAAATGATGCACGAAGTAGAGAATCTGATAGAGAATAGAGTTAAAGAGCACCTTTTCTGCTCTTTGTAGATACCATCGCCAAGAAAAAGGATGCTCCTTTATCTGTATGGGAGTTCCTCCGTGACACTTTTAAATGTTTAATATTGGCTCCTTATAAAGGGAAGGGATTGAAAGTTGCCCCAGTGGACCAGTCATGTGATCCCTTCCACTTCCCTATTAGCTTGCTCTGCCCCTGCACTCAGACATTTTGTCACATGCTTATAAGGAGAACATGGGGCGCACTCAATTTGTGGAGCGTCTTTTTAAATTCCTTTTCGCTGAATTTAAATGGACTTTAGGTAAACATTGAAGCCAGGGCACAACTAGCAAGGATCATGTTAGTTTAACCATGGCTTAGATTTTTACCAAAAGTCCATTTAAAGTCAGAAAAAAAGCATTCAGAAAAGGCACTCTATGCAGTTGAATTGAGCATGCCCCGTGTTCTCCCTGTACCAATATCACAAAATGTCTGAGTGCGAGGAAAGTGGAAATGTTTGTGGGGTGAGCCCCTCAGAACAAATTATGATCCTTTCCCTTTCTTTGGGGACATTATTAAAAAATATAAAACTGCACTGCAGGAACTCCCATACAGGTTGAGGAGCTTTCTGTTTCTTATGTTGAACACAAAGAAAGGTGCTCTTTAGAAGAGAATTATAGAAGTTCAGTTTTGGACATAACTATGCTTATTGTTCTTAACAATCTGTTTAATGCATAAGATGTGATTTCCAAAAGACTCCTAGAGAAAAAGTGCTTAGTACCTGGAAACATAGAAACATAGAATTTGACGGCAGATAAGGACTGCTTGGCCCACCCAGTCTGCCCATTTCCCTACCTAATGGCTAAGCTGCAGATCCTAGTTAACCAGCAGCCCACTTCTTTCTACCCCTACCCCCTAGAATTGCCTTATGACTGTCCCATGCATGCTTGAATTCAACCACTGTTTTTGACTCCACAACCTCCTCCAGAAGGCTGTTCCATGCATCCACAACCCTCTCTGTGAAAAAATACTTCCTTACATTACCTCTGAGCCACCCCCATCTTCAAATTGTGCCCCCTTGTTCTTGCACACCACTGTTTTGAAAGATGCTACCCTCTTGGACTTTGTTGATTCCCTTGAGGTACTTGAAAGTTTCTATCATGTCCCCCCTCTCCCTCCTTTCCTCGTGGCATTAAGTTTTAAACATAGGGAGAATTTCTTCCAATAGTTGGGGGGGGTCAGAAAAGATGGGAAAGTCTTCCCTCACTGTAATGCACACACATACACACACACTTTATAAAAAGGAATTCCAACCCTTCCCTTTTCTCTTACCGATTGTGAGACTACCACTATACCACCTGTCTCATGTCTGTCTGTGCTGGCCACAGATTGAGGGTGGCAAGGCCTCACTACTTTCACAGGGGCATAGGAAAGGCCTAGCACGTTTCTTGTACAGTCAGTTGATATGGGTACTTGTAAGGGACAGCAAGATTTCAAAGGAGGGAGTATGTAACCCACCACTCTTTTTTACATTTTTGTATTAAGACCATATAAAAACAGCTATCATTTGCTGTGCAGCAGTGGCTGCTTGTTCCATGCAGTGGAGGTTCCCATCGGCAGTAGGGGTAGTATTGGACGGTGTCCCACGTGTGGCAGCAACCACTTCTTTTTTATAAAGTGTGTGTGTGTGTGTGTGTGTGTGTTACAGTGAGGGAAGACTTTCCCATCTTTTCTGACCCCCCCAACTATTGGAAGAAATTCTTCCTTTTTTTAAAACTGCATGCCATGGGAGACCCAATCCTGCAGCTCCTACAGTAAGGCTTCAGAAGCGTTTGCTGCCTTTCAAATACCATTGGCAGTTATAGCCATTTGAGGTAGCACTTGCTGGGAAAAGGGCACATGGCCTTACTAGCAAGCCTTGGCACTGATTGGCTATGCTGGTTAAGACTTCATTTGTGTGACCAACTTCAACAGACTCAGGTGACTAAAAGTGGGGTGGGTGCCAACAAGCAGCTCCACCCAGTGCCCTTTAGGCTCCCAGGTGGCTCAACTAGTGGGGCAGCCAGCAGAGGAGTGCAGCTGAAGGTGGAGTCCTGCCTGCTAGCTGTTAAAGTAGCTTGCCAAGTAGTGACGTGAGGTAAACCAGTGAACTTAGGTGGCTGTTGATAATGTGCAAAGCCAACAAGTAGCTCACCCTAGAGCTTTGCAAGCTTCCTACAGGATCAGCTGACAGGTTAACAAGGAGAAAAGGGAAGGGTTGAGGAAATGGTGAAGCTCAGGCTGCATGGCTTCAAGAATATGGCTGGGGAATATCTGCAACCAGGTACTCCCAGGCCAGTGTTGACTCAACTGGTAATTCTTCCAAGCACAGTGATCACAGCGGTTGATGATCAGGACAGCAGTCTACTAGTGGGTCCAACTGGTCCCCAGTAAGTTTGGCTAGCTATTGGCTAGTGGCTGGAGATGGATGTGGAGGAGCAGATTTGGCTGACAGTTATACAGACTTGGCTCACGAGGGGTGGACCACAGGTTAATTTGGCTAGCAAATCTGGCAGCAGTAAGATGGCATTGTACAAGCAGGGTGACCCTGAAGTGAGATAAAGCCCAGCAGACTTGGTTAGTGACAGAGGCATCAGCCTAGCAGAAGTGGGCCCTGAGCAGGACCAGCAGTGAAGATTGTCTAACAGGTTGACTAGAAGTAAGAAGCAGAAAATGACTTGACTAACAGTCAGCTACCAGTGACAGGAGCTGTGAAAACTCAACTGGCAACTCGCCTAGTGGTGCAAAGTCACAGAAACTTTCCTAGTAGGATGATAAGCAGCGTAACACATCTACAAATGCTTGTATCCTTTACAAAGCTAGCAGCAGTCAACCTCTGATGGAGGGATTCATGGTACCTGGGGAGGATTTCCTGGGGAGATGATGTGGTGTAGTGGGTATGGTACCAGTAATTAAGGTGCCCTTATCCTACTGCCAGCATGAGCTAGCAGGAGCACTCTGGGCCAAGTTAATTGGCTATTGGCTCCAGAGTTCCCAGGATGGATCTGATTCCTCACAAAAGCCCTTACCAGGGCCTGTAAATAGTCATAGCCACTAGTGGTAGCCCTTTTCTTTTACCAGGTCAGTAAAGGTAAGATCTAGCCCTTTTTTGCTTTAATTGTGTAGAGTTTGGGGGTGACCCTGCAGTTTAAAGTAATACACATTACTGTTACCATTTTAATGTGATAAGCATTACCATTAGGCAATGCAGTTACTGTACCTAGTTAATTGTTTACTGCGCATATTATTTGTAAATTGCACTATATTATTTATTCACTGTTAACAACCTCTATTTTTTAACTGTTCTTTATTTTTATTTATTTATATGAATCTTATTTATTCTTATCTATTGCTCTGGGTTGTGGTACCAGTAACATTTCTGAGAGAACAGTGCATCCTCTTAGTAAGGCATTTTCCTTTTCTGCCAGTGCCAGGCTTTGCACCACATTTGGGCATCCAGCCATTGGGCCAAACAACCCAGCACTGTCACCTCAGCCAGTTTCAAAGATGCTCCCTGGTGTTTCGGATTCACATTTTTCTGATGCCATCTGAAGTTGTTTTCATGGCCCCTTACTGGCACAAGTACATTCATACTGTATTTGAATGGAACTATTATTAGATAGATGATTTACCCTATTATGCTATGTCCAGCTAAGTTCTAAATAGGATGACAGTGAGGAAATAAGTTCCCACAGTTTTAGCCATTGGCTATGTACATGACTGTCCATCTTGGTTTACTTTGTTTCATTATATTAAAGTCTTTGTCAATCTCTATGTACTTTTGTATTGTTTGAATGGCTTTCTGGAATGTTTTATTTAATTTTGGGGATTTTTAGATACTTTTGTCCATAGTCGACCAGCTTGGAAACTGCCACTTTGAAACCAGATATAGCCTAAAGCAGCATGGCGGCCCCTCTATTTCTTTCTTTTGCTATATTAATAACCATATCCGTCATCCTTAAAGAAGGTTTTATGAAAATGACATGCAATTTATATGGTTTTATACATACAAATGTACAATAATTCCCCACAGTTTTTGGAATGTTAGTTCAAGAGAGTGTCACTGTATTGGCAATGTACATTTATTTTCGTATTGGTAGAAAAATATTGCAAAAATCATGGCAAATGCTGTGTGTGTATGTATGTCATATATTTCATTTACGCTCATGCTGATAGCTAAAATAATGATGTTATAACTATTAAAAAGGAAAAAATTACTCACCATATTAATCTTGTTTCTTCAAAGGGATCACTCATTATGATTAAACTTAATGCAGTCAGCCTCCTGTGTTGAACTGCCCGGAGAGATGGAATGTTATGCAAATTATGGAACTCTCAGTTGGCTCATGCCACTTTCAAACTGCTGCCCTAGCAACTGCTGCACTCTGAGTGCTTCAGATTCTTATGGAGCTTAACTGGGTAAAAGACCCACTAGCTAAAAATTAACAACCTTAAAAAATAATATATTTTTTTGCCCTCAAAACATCCTTAGCCAACAAACCTAAGAAACTTGAGACCACCTGGATACCAACTGACTAAACAAAGTGAGTCTCTATCTTAACCTATATAGGAGAAAAGAAAAAACCCTAATGCAGGGATGCAGAGCAACTTCTATAGGTTCTAGTAGGGGAGGTAGGGAGGGTCTTTAATCATAATGAGTGATCCCTTTAAAGAAACAAGATTGCTATGGTGAGTAATTTTTTTCTTCTAACCCCAGGAATCACTCATTATGATTACACTTAATGCAGACTACCAAGCAGTACCTTTGGAGGTTGGGCAGAGAACCTATTTCCTGAAACAGGCTCTGTAGTACTGCTGTACCAAACCTAGCATCACCTCTGGATTGCAAGTCTAGGCTGTAATGCTTTGTGAAGGTGTGTACTGTTTTCCATGTAGCTGCTTTACAGATTTTCAGTAGCAGAATTTCTCTTGAAGCTGCCAGTAAAGCAGCTGTGCCCCTGGTGGAGTGTGCTCTCAGGCCCAGAGGTACCTGTTTACCCACCTTACTGTAACAAAACTGTATACATGCCACTATCCAGTGAGTAATTGTACGTTTTGTTGCAGCTCTGCCCTTACCAACTTCACCATATGTGAGAAAGAGCTATGATTGACTTGTCCTGTAAGACTTGGTTCTGTCAATGTAGTGGCTAAGAGCCCTTTTGACATCAAGGGAGTGAAGTCTCCTTTCTGGAGAACTGGAGTTGTCTGTAAAGAAGACAGGCAGAGTGACAGACTGATTCAAGTGAAAATCAGATACCATTTTGGGAAGGAATTTTCTATTAGTCCTAAGGACCACCTTGTCCCTCTGGAATGAGATGTAGTCCACATCTGTGCACAGGGCTTGTAATTCACTAATCCTTCTGGCTGAAGTAATGGCCACCAGGAAAACAGTTTTCCAAGTGACTTAATTCAAATCTGCAGTTGCCATAGGTTCGAATGGTGCATCCATGAGTTTAGCAATGCAAATATTTAGATTCCAGGCCAGAACCGGTTCCCTTAGAGGAAGGTGCAGAAGATTAAGGCCTTTAAAATATTTTCTAAATACTGGATGAGAAGCCATAGATCTTTCCTTACCAACTGACAGGTAAGCAGAGAAGTGAAGCTAAGTGAACCTTGAGGGTGGAAGGCTTCAGGCCTAAGGAATGTAAATGTGTAAGGTAATCTAGAAGAATAGCCAAATCAGCCCGGGAAGGGCTCAAACCTTAACCTGTACACCATATTGTAAATCTTTTCCACTTAGAGGCATATGTCTTCTTAGTAGAAGGCTTCCTGGAACCCCTGAGCACTGTCAGCACCTGTTCTGATAGATTAAGGTTAGCAAACTCTAAGTCCTCAAGAGCCATGCCTTGAGCCTCAGTGATTTGAGATTGGGGTACAGGATCCTGCCCTGAGAGGAGGTTAACAGGTTGTGCCTCCTGGGCAGATGGATTGGGGAAATCACTGACAGAGGTAGCAGAAGAGAGTACCAGTGCTATCTCGCCCAATCCGGAGCCACCAGTATCATTTTTGCTGGTTGGGACCTCAATTTCAGTAGGGTCCTGAATATCATAGGGAAAGGAGGGAATGCATACAGAAATTTCCCTGTCCAATCCAGGGCCAAGGCATCCAGGGGGGTTGTGCCCCTTAGAGGAGGCCTGCAACAGTACATTGGAAGCTGGTGGTTTTCTGGGAGGGCAAAGAGATCCACCTCTGGAGTGCCCCATTTTCTGAAATTTGTACTGAGTACCTGAGTATTCAGGCACCACTCATGGTGGTCCTGACTTATCCTGCTTAGAGAGTCTGCCAGCACATTGTCCTTCCCTGGAAGGTGTATGGCTGACAGGGATACTCCCATGGAGTATACCAGGGACCTCAGTCTCATTGCTTCTGTGCACACTAGATGTGACATGGTATCTCCTTGCTTGTTGATGTAATACATGGTTGTGGTGTTGTCTGTTCTGACTTGCACCACCTTGTTTTGCAGGTAAGGAGCAAATGTTTTCAAAGCCAGGTAAACAACCCTGAGCTCCAAGAGATTTATGTGCAACAGAGACTCCTTGGGGGACCATGTGCCACTTGCTGTGTGCTCTAACATGTGTGCCCCCCAGCCTAGAAGAGAGGCATCTGTTGTGAGGATTACTGAGGGTTGTTCCCTTATAAAAGGCACACCCACCCTGTGGTTGTGCTCGTCCAGTCACCATTGTAAGGCCTGGACTAAACTTTCTGTGATTGGAACCAGTTTGGACATAGGATCTGTCCTTTGAAACCAGTACTGTCTGAGATGGAACTGAATATCTCTCATTTGAAATCTGAAGCCCATTACCACTGCCCGTGGCAGATGCCATGTGGCCTAGTAACCTGAGAAATTCTCTGGCTGTTCTGGGTCTCCCAGACGCAAAGGATTTTGCAATCTGCAGAATGCTTGTCACCCTGTCCTGTGGCAAGAGGGCTCTGCCCTGTCTGGTATTTAGTTCTGCTCCAATAAACTCCTGTACCTGGAGTGATACCTGTTGAGATTTTTCTTCGTTTATCAGAAATCCCAGGGACTCTAGTGTTGATTTTGTGAGTGCCAGTGACTGTACTGCATGCTGCAGAGACTATCCTACTAGTAACCAGTCATCCAGGTAGGGGAAGACTGTTATACCTTGTTTTCTCAAAAACTCTACCACCACTGGTAGGCACTTTGTAAAAAACCCTTGGTGCCAAAGTTAGCCCAAAAGGGAGAGTTGCAAACTGATAATGGCCTGAAGCCAGCCTGAATCACAAGAATTTTCTGTGAGATGGTCTGATGGGAATATGGAAATAAGCATCCATTAGCTCTAGGGAGGCTAGCCAGTCTCCCTTTTGCAATGAAGGAATGATTATGGCAAGAGTGACCATTTTGAACTTTGGTTTCAAAATGTGCTTGTTCAGAAGTCTTAGATCCAAAATAGGCTGCCAATCCCCATTTTTCTTCCTTATGAGGAGTACCTGGAATAAAAACCTTTTGCCCTGCTTATTAGAGGCACTACCTCTACTGCTTTGATTGCTAGCAGATGTTTTACCTCTGCTTCCAACAAAATCCTGTGTGCAGCTGTTGCCGGAGCAAAGGTTCTTGTTTTCAGCTTTGGGAATAATTTGAAACTGAGTGCCAAGCCCTGGCACACTACCTCTAGCACCCACTTGTCTGTGGTGATGGACTGCCAAGCGTGAAGGTAATGAGCCGGTCTGCCACCTACTGGTGGATCTGTAATAGGGGATGCGACCTGCACTAGCCCGTCAGGGATTCTGTGCAGGCTGTGCCTGAACCTATGGTGCAAGAGCTGCTCTTCTCATGGCTCTCCTGCCCCTTCCTCTAAAATAACCTCTAGCTTGCTGCTGAGGCTGGGAGGCTTGTGCCTGAAAGAAAGGCCTGGGGTAAAAATGAAGGGCCTATCCTTGGAATTGCTCCAATAGGTGGATTTATATTCCTCCACCTTTTTCATGTATGCCTCGGTTTTATCCCTGAACAAGGAGTTGTTCTCCAGGGGGGAATCCATTGCTTTGGCCTGGGTGTCTAAGGTTAGGTTGGTGGCTCTAAGCCATGCAAACCTTCTGAGTGAAACTGACAAAGCCATTAACCTGGATGCAGTATCATTGGCATCCACTGCCATATGAAATTGGTACCTGGTAGCATCAAGTGCAGCCCTTGCTGTCTCTTGTAAGTCTACAGCCACTTCGTCTGGGACCCTATCAGCCAAAGCTAGAACAGTGTTCCATAGAGCTTTTTGGTACTGCACTGAATATGCCATGTGACTGGCCTGCCGAACTAATAAAGAGGCAGTCATGTACTCTTTCTTTCCCATAGCATCCATTTTTCTTGAATCTTTGTCTGGTGGATGGGTAGCCAATGGGATCCTGGCCTTGTCACAGGTAGCAGCTTGGACTACTCCCTCAGGGTCAGGATGTGTAAATAGAAAATCAGCTGTAGTTCTGTCCAGCTGGTATTTCTTGTCAGCTTTCTTATCTACACCAGGGATAGAGGTTAGAGTTTTAAAAATCTGCACTGCAGCCTTCTTTAAAGATTTATGCATGGGCAGAAGTAAACATTTTGTGGGGGTTAACCCCATAATTTCTAGAAAGTCTGCCTCCTCCATATCCTCCTCTATTTCCTGAAGAGGAAGATTCAGGGTTTCCACCATGTTCTTAACAAAAGCATAGTGGGAGGAGTGTTCCTCAGGACCCCTGGGAGGAGATCCAAACTCTGGATCAGGAGAAACCTCTGGATCTATAGGTTCCCCTTCAAAGTCATCCTCCTCCTTCTCCCCAAACACTTCCAGCACTTCTTGCCTTGCTGGGGCTGTAGGAGGAACCGGGGCAGTTGGTGTAGGAACTGAGATTGCACTGCCTTAGTAATGTCCTCAGCTGAGGGCATAATATGTTTGTCTGCTGGGAGCTCCTTAGCCTTCTCAGCCAGAGGCACAGCGACATGTTTTTCTTTACACTTTTTCTTTAATGGAACAGGTTCCGTGCCTGTTTCCACAGCCCTTTTTTGTTTTACCTTGTTCAGATTTATCTGAACTCCTGTCAGGATCCTTGGCTTTACCTCCATCCTTTTTGTGGGAGGAGGAGGAAGAAGCAGAATTATCCCCAGAAGCAGAAGTAGAAGACATCTCTTCCAAAATTTTAGACCTTTTCCTTAATGTTTTTGGGCAAAAGGGCTTACAAATATCACAATTGGCAAATTTGTGACTTATACCCAAACAAGAAATACAGAGAGAATGTCTATCTGCTTTTGCTATAAGTTGCCCACAAGAGTCACAACATTTAAAACCTGTGGGTCCTGTGCATTTTTTAGGTTTATCCAAATGGACCTCTGACATTTAAGCTAGGCAAAAAAGATTACTTCAAAACACCGCTATTTAAAGTAACTCGGAACCGGAGATTACTTTAAAATAACTACCGCTAGCGGTTCCTGGAACTGAGCGCTATTCGGTTCCTGAAGAAAAAGGAACCAAAAAAAATTACTAAATTTGGACAAAACTAAAGCAGTTCAAGGAACCGATCACTAAATCTCTCTCTAAATAATAATAAATTGAGATAAAAAACCTTTAAAATAGATGCAGAACCCTCAGTTCCAAGGAACCGTGAGGGAACCGCGAATATAAATAAAAAACTACTAAAACACTAATTTACTATACTAAACAATGTTTCTAATGCAGCAATTTAAAATTAAACTGAAAATGAGTAATTATCTACAGATAAACTTTAGTCAGAGACAGTTCAAGGAGAGCTCTCCGGGACGTCCTTACTAGGCAGGCGGAGTAAAGAATCTGAAGCACTCAGAGTGCAGCAGTTGCTAGGGCAGCAGTTTGAAAGTGGCATGAGCCAACTGAGAGTTCCATAATTTGCATAAAATTCCATCTCTCCAGGCAGTTCAACACAGGAGACTGACTGCATTAAGTTTAATCATAATGAGTGATTCCTGGGGTTAGAAATATCTGACTTTGGGCACTGTGGAGTGGCATACAGGATGGATGCACCTAATCACAAATCCAAGTTTACCTCTTAGAAATAACATTTCTGGTTGTACACACAGTATTTCATTACAGTATCCATTAGATGTTGAACCGGTAGCTGAGATGGACCCAGGAAAGGACAGCAGCAGACTTTAAAAAGTGTTGAAACTTACTTTACTCCGCCCACAGTCAACCAGTCATCCACCCTGTCAGGGACTCAGGGCTTGCACTGCATGGGAGTTTGAGTGAGTAACTACTGACGGCATATATAATGACCATGCTTCACAAAATATAGGCAACTGTGGAGGAAACCAACAAGAGGCTGGCAGCTGTGGAACTCAAACTGGGAGATCTCAATGCCGGAATTGGTGAGAATAAAAATGGCGACTGTGGCACTCATGCAGGGGACAGACGGACAATCAACCCTGACTGTTATGATAGTGAAGGACACTGTGTTTTTGCATGCAAAGATTGAAATGTTGGAAAATGCTCAAAGGCAAAGTAATGTTTGGATGGCGGGCTTTCCACCCCCATTTTGTTAGTCATATAGAACTGATGCCTACATTAGAATGCCTCATCTTTCAGGACTTGGCCCTGTTGTTTCCAATTGCAGGGGTGCGAATACTGAAAGCATTCATAATCCTGATTAGGGCTCAGCCCACGGATGGAGCACTGCAGTGACCTCTAATCGCAATTGTCACACTTTCCAGTTCAGAGACCAGAATCCCTTTGCTACAAGTGGTCAGAGCTCAGGACACATCAAATGAAAGGGCAGTAAATTGGCTTTTTTCCCAGATATCTCTTCTCAGACCTAAGATCATAAGTGCCAGTTGCAAGTGGTTAAAAATGATCTGGTGGCAAATGGTATCATGGTGCAGCATCTTTTCCCTGCTAGACGTCAGGTACAGTTTCAAAATAAAACTCATGTTTATAAGGACCTGGAGTAGGTTCTTTCCTTTGCGGAGAAGCGTAATGCTAAAGACACCTTCAGAAGGTGACAAGGACTGAACATGTTGACTTTAAATTTTGTTGCTGAATAACAGCTTTATTTATCACAAGCTTTCTGCTTAGATCCCAGTTTTTTTTCTAATCTACATTTAATACTCTGATCATTTTGGATTACAGTATGTCTTTTATGGGCGGACTGTTAGTCTGTACTGAGCTGTAACAGTTAAAGTGGTTTGGTTGGCCCAGTTAGGGTACACCTATGAATCTTCTATGTTAGAGGAGTACTACAGTCAGAATTTCCAAAAACATATGTTGTGCGGAATGTTTTGATTTGTGTGTGTGTGTGTGTGTGTGTAGTCCTAGTGTGCCCTTCCCTTTGTCTGCTATGAGTTTTTTCTAGATTAGCCTCTTAGTTTTATGGCTGCTGGGGATCTCCATCTTAGCATGGTGTATTGCTCTTCTTGTTCATACAATGCCCCCTGTCCTATGTGACAGTAATGTATCCAGGGCCATGGATTCAGCATGCACTGGTTTAGAGTCAATTTTACAACAACAGAGCTGTGATATTAAGTAACTTTCCTTATCCAGTGAGCACTATTGTCTACATTTACAGTTTTGCAAATACTTGAGGGCAGTAAACACTTACACTGGCCATTTTCATTGTCTTAGACAAGGCCTTTGACTTGGTAGCCCATAACTTGCTCATAGAGCTCTATCTACCATAGGCCTCTCTCCTATGAGCATCAACTGGTTCAAGGCCTGCCTCATTAATAGGCACCAGCACTTTCAACTGGGAGACACCAAATCACCCCCTAGCTATGCTGGAGTGCCACAGGGATCAATCCTTGGACCTACCCTGTTCTCTATATTTGTCAGTAACCTCCCATCCATCTGCTCAGCTTCCCACATACAAATGCATGCTGACGACACAGTGATCTTTGCCTCCAGTCCCTCCCTAGCCCACGTCAAACCTACCCTCCAATCCGACTTCAAGAATACACTGCTCTGGCTAGAATCAAAATCTCTTAAATGCAATATTAAGAAAACGGTTTTGATGGTATTCGGCTCAGCTCAGAAAGTGGCCAAGTTACCCTCCCCTCCCACTCTCTACACCCCTGATGATTCTACTATCCAGGTTGTCGACTCATTCAAATATCTGGGTGTATGGCTCAACCCCAAAATGGATTTTTCTCAACACCTCGATGCCATCCACAGCAAGTTATGCCCTAAACTTGGTATGGTATATAGACACAATGACAATCTCTCCCTCCCTATCAGAAAATAACTAGTCACCAAGCTCATCCTACCCTCCATAGATTATGCTGACATGGTATACAGCTCTGTGCCTCAATCCTCCCTTGCCAAACGTGACCAATTGTTTCATGCTTTCTGTCATTTCACCACAAATCTCTCCTACCACACCCATCACTGTCTCCTGTACCACTCCATCTCCCTCCTTCCCCCCTTTAGCAAGTCGTTGACTTGCCTATTGAGCCTCTTTCATCGCCAAGTTCTGGTTCGGTACCCTTCCCTCCTATCTTTCTGCCCTCATAAAGCCTGCTCCCAGTACTGGATATACGCTGCGGTCCAGAGATCAACGTTCTTTCACCCTAGGCACTCCGCACTTGCTGGCCGGGAAACTTGCTTTTGCTTATCGGCTCCCTGCTCTGTGGAACTCTCCCCTTCCCCGACATATGCAGTCTTCCCACAGCTGCCTCCATCAAAAAGCATTTCAGTCGGCTCCCCCCCGCCTCTGTCAACACCCTCTTTAGTGGCAAGCCCCCTCTAGACAGCTATCCCAGTCCCAGCACATTCTCCTCCTTATCCTTCTAACCCCAACACCCCACGCTTTCCATGTTCCATACAACTCGCTCTTATCCTTTGTCAGATATTAATACAGCTATTGTGTCTTCCACTGTTTTTAACACAGATATAAAGGTATGTAAGGTAAACTATGAATGTTCCACTGCTTAAAACTGTACCCTGCAATCCTGTCAACCTGGGGACAACTAGGACCATTTGTCCCCCCACCAAGCATTTATAAATCTCAGTGTTCTCTCTGTCATACTTTTGTTTGTATCTCTTGTATCACTGTAATTTTATTGTATCTCATGTATATACAAACACTTGTATTCCTATGTACTTCCTCTGTATTACTGTAAATTATGTATTTTCTTGTATGTTACTGTATTTATGAACATTTGAATTCTTATGTACATTCCACTTCCCCCCTACTCCGGGTCGCACCTGGAAACGAGCCTCGGCTCAGTGTGCCTTTCCTGATTACCAAAATGTTAAATAAATAAATAAAAATAATTGAGTGGGTTATTCTGTAAGAAAACAGCTAGAGTCTTTATTAATTATAGCATTGCTGATCTGGAGTGATTTGTGTGCCTTTTATGGCTTTGTGTAGTTTGATGAAATGAAAAGTTTTAAAAGCAAAACATTTACTCCTGCTGGCTAGACCTGACACAGACATAGAAAACAAAAACATTAAGCCGGCCCGCCAACGCAGTGGTTGGATTTCCGCTTGCGACACTGGCGACCCGGGTTCGGGAATGGACTCGGGTCACCGGAGGGCAGGCCGAGGGGAGAAGGATAGAGCATCCTACGGATTGCTCTCCTTCTCCGGGGGGGAGGGTGGAGAAGTGTCCTGCATGAGATGGACCCCTGGCGGAGGCCGAGGAGCCATGCAGCTACTGGCTCTCACGCTAACTGGAGGCAGGGCGGGATGCTTTACATCATTGCACATCTCTGCCTCCTGGAGGAAAATCAAGAAAATGGAGGGGAGATTCTCTGTCTATATGAAGCCCTCCCTGGGCTTCAATTCACCACTGCCACTGCACTCCCAACTAGATACTGGTTCCACGGCACTGGAATTAGGGGAACCAGTGCCGCAGCCCCACCCTCTGGGGGGCAAACCGGGGGTAACCGGGAGCAGGCGGCAATAGGCAGTTGGTGGAAGTTCCGGGGGCTGTGACCAGGGCAGAAGAGCGACGGGCACGACCTCCTGGGAAAACAAGAAAAATAGAAAACAAAAATATTGAATTAGAGCTATTAAATGGAGGCCAGAACATTGGGCTCCTATCTCTAGTACTTGCTGAACCATTGGTCCCGGACACATTGCTGTTACATGGGGACAGGAGGCATTGTAGGAAAAGAGAAGAGCAATGAACCTTGCTAAAATGGAGATTCCCAGAGGCCACAAAACTACCATAAAACTAGCAAGCTAATTAAAAAAAAAACCTTTTACTAGCAAATAAAGGGAAATACACACACAAAACAAAACACTCTACATAACACAGGCCTTTGTAAATTTTGATGTAGTACTCCTTTAACCTAAAGTGTAATGTAATTTGACTAACCATGTGCTGGTGCACACCTCTCAGTTTGTCATTTGCAACTTTGCTTTGTTTCTTTCCTTTACACAGCACTGAATTTCGGTTACCTAAGTGTATAAGTTTCAGTGCAACTTAACTGAGCCCAGGACTTTGTTTTAGGACCTGCATTACTATTGTAGGTGCACAACCCTACGTCTGTCATAGCACGGCTGTGAGGAGTGGGGAACGCTGGTAAAAAGACTTTGCCATGACATAAATTCTTGGTGAGAGTGACATCTCCTATGGTTTCACCTTGCTGGACTTAAACACCTATGTACGTTTCTGTAACCATGGTCCAGGGCCTGATATGATGCTTATTTTTTATAGATCTGTTGTACTTGTTTACTTTTATCCTGACCACGTTCTGTAGCTGCCGATATCTGTGCTGGTATGTGATGTCTCTGTTATTTTACATTCCATAATCTCATAAATAAAAATATATTTTTTTAAATTCCTTACTGCTTATTTCCTTCATGCGGTATCATATCTCACCATGTAACTCAAAAACAAGCATTTTGCCCTCCCAGTACAGGACCGTTTCAAATACCTGCAGCTCTGATCCTTCCTTCGACATACTTATGAGGCTACAATTAAATTACCGGATAAAGTCAGCCTTCTGGACAGAATACTGATGAGGTCACAGAAGTTGGAACTGTTACAGCTGCTCACTGGGAACCTCTGCAGAGGCCTGCAGGATATAACCCAAGCTCCACATCACATATACTCCAAAAATGGTGCAGGATATAACCCAAGCTCCACAGCACATTTACTCCAAAAATGGTGCAGGATATAACCCAAGCTCCACGGCACATATACAGTACTCCAAAAATGGTGCAGGATATAACCCAATCTCCACATCACGTATACTCCAAAAATGGTGCAGGATATAACCCAAGCTCCACATCACATATACTCCAAAAATGGTGCAGGATATAACCCAAGCTCCCCATCACATATACTCCAAAAATGGTGCAGGTTATAACCCAAGCTCCACATCACATATACTCCAAAAATGGTGCAGGATATAACCCACGCTCCACATCACATATACTCCAAAAATGGTGCAGGATATAACCCACGCTCCACATCACATATACTCCAAAAATGGTGCAGGATATAACCCACGCTCCACATCACATATACTCCAAAAATGGTGCAGAATATAACCCAAGCTTCACCTCACATATACTCCAAAAATGGAATCCGGAATGAAATAAGATGACCCCTTAGACCTGTGGCTGCAGTATACCTTACATGCCCTTAAAGTTACATTGGCTCCATACCTAAGGGAGTTTTCCAAGTGCAGGTCGGGATATTTTAAGACCCTGGCTGTCCAGGAGAAGTTCTTTGGTCCAGCTAATGAGCTCTGCTGGTGGGGCTGTGGAGACCAACATGCACACCACACATATGTGTTCTGGCGATCTATCAGTCTTAACCGAATGTTGAAGGAAATGACACATGTCATAGAGACTTTAATATACCTGATCTGGTTAACCAAATGATGGAGGAAGTGACACATCATAGAGACTCTTTAATATACCTGATGTGGTTACACCCTCTTTGGTCCTCCTTTCTATCCCTCCACAGGAACACAAAATTAAAGACAGTACTTAGAAGTTACTACTTTTCTTGAGTACACTTATGAAGAATGTCATCACAAGGTTGTGGTTAAGCCCAGTAAGTCCCACAAAGCAAACGTGGAATGGTCTTGCACAATATATATCTCTTATAGGGACACAGAGGTGCCACTATAGTTATGGTTCAGCAGCAGTCTCTATGTTAAACCTCAGATTTTGCACTTTAATATCTTCACAACCGTTCAACGGATTTGCACGGAAATTTATGTGTGCAATTTTATGGAGTACATCTCTTAATGTGCCAAGTTTAGTTCCAGTCAGATGAGAGGATTCCGAAATGCAGATAGCGAAAAACATTTTAAAAAATTGCTGGTTTTTGCTATTTTTGTTTGTCATCATCTTATGCCCAGACGGTTTGGAATTTGGGTCTGAAATTATCAGGGCAGAAAGGCTTGGCCCACAGATGAGCCTTTGTCTGGTTTGATGAAAAAATATTAATTTGTTCCAAAGTTATTTAATTTTGAAATTTTGATTCTGAGCATGCTCAACAAACACTTTAAAATAACTGCATGAAATGATCATATGGGGTCAATCCTTTTTCGTGAGGGAAAATTTCCTTTTTCGTGTGCCACCATCTTGTTTTCTGTTTTTTTCTAAAAAATAAAATAAGATTTCAAAACCCACAAAAATGACATACTAGAGAGAGACCAACACATGTATCTTCCTCACTGGGACTCCTTTAGGTGGATTCTGTACTAAACTGTTTGAAAAATGGCCCTCATTTTTTTTTATATTTTAAGCCCTTTTTCATGACTTGCTTCTACTTTTTTCGTATGGCCTTATTTTCAAAATTTTCATTTGACATTTTTGTTCATACAGAAATTTTCATATTGTTTTAAGTTTCCTTAGTGCCTAGTGACACCCCTCCCCCGTATGATCACCATTCCTGTATGTTGCTACTGTTTCTCTGGTGTCTAGTGACACTACCCCTCCAATCACTGTCCCTGTATTATTTAATACTTCTCTGGTGTCTAGTGGCACCCCTCACCCCTCTGGTCACTGTCCCCGTATTTGGCCACTGTTTCCCTGGTGTCTAATGACACCCACCACCCCTCCGATCACCATTCCCGTATGTTGCCACTGTTTCCCTGGTGTCTAGTGGTACCCCACCCCTCCAATCACTGTCCCCATATGGTTAATATTTCCCTGGGATCTAGTGGCTCCCACCACCCCTCCAATCACCATCCTCCTATTTTGCTACTGTTTCCCCGGTGTCTAGTGGCACCCTTCACTTCTCCAATCACTGTTCCCCTATTTTTTAAAGTTTCCCTGATGTCTAGTGGCAACCCCATCCCTGTTTCAGTCTGAAATAAAGGAAACCATCCCTTGATGCCTTTTTTTACCTTTAAAAAAGATAATGGTCCCTCACTGATTTGACCCCCCCACCCTGACCTCCCACTGAGCACCCACCACCTCACACCATCCCACACCCCCCATACACCCTCAGTCACCTGAACAGATCACTGGGCAAAGATCCTCTCTCTAATCGAATACACATTTTGCTGCTGGAACCACCAACTGCAATATGAGAAACTAACGTTAAGTGCAGTTCAATGTATTTCAATGGGGTTTTCAACTTTGATGTATAACTTTGCAATTTTTGCATACTTTGAGACTAAACATGACCTTTTTGGGATCCCACCTCATGAATAATGGTGGTGGAATTAGACAAATCCCACCTGAAAGGTGATTTTGTGGTCGCTTGGTGAAATAACCTTTTGGGCAAGATTTGAACATTTTCACCACCCTTGTTCATGAGGTGGGGTCAAAATATATACAATTGGCAAAGTTATGCATAGCCATTGAAATTCTGCTATGCTCGCTTGTAACTTTGGTAACTTTAAATATTTTGATCCAAAATTTTCAACATAGACTTTTTTTTACATCACCTCATGAACGTGACAGCTGTCATTTTTCATATCCTGCCCAAACTGTCTTTTGTGCACCTGTGGAGTGGAATGACATTGCAGTGGTGTGGAATCATGTTTTGGTAGGGATTTGAACATTTTCAGTACCGGGTACATGAAGTGGGGTAATAAGAAGGCTATGCTGACAATTTGGTTGCTGTTGTCCTACAAATAGTACTACAGGGCTCAGAGGGCCCTGCACTCCCACAGGCAAATACGGATACGATTAGACTATCTCAAAGAGTAAGGAACTTCTTTGCAAAAAAACTGCATTAATGCATCAGTTAGGGTTCAGGATAAAACAACAAAACTAGGGAAATGTGATGTTATGGTATCCAACCCTAACACCCCTGCCCCACCCCTGAAGTGAATGAGGGGTGGAGTGTTCCATGGGGTTTTCAGCCTTAATGCTCACCCCATTGTAGTAACAGAAATGCTGAGACAGGTGTACATGTTTCATGAGTGCATGGAATGGGGTGGGCATTAGGTCTGACAACCCCAAGAAAGGCTCCACCACTCATTTGCTTCTGGGGTGGGGTAGAGATGTTAGGGTTGGAAACCCTCTCATATTGGTTTTTAGTTTATGCAATCTGGTCACATATCTGTTTTAACTTTCTCTCTGCTGTTTAATTTCTTCTTATGTTAAAACCAATAAACATACCATTAATAAACAAGCATTTGTCAATGCCAAATGTTGTTTCACTGGCATTGGCATTGGCATTGGTAGTGCCGGAGTTAGAGACGTATAATAGGAATGGCAGTGAACTATTAAAATGATGCCAACCCAACCCCCACCCTGTAGAGACCAACAGGCATTGGGGTGTGCCTTTGGGTTGTCAGCTATACCGTTCATGCCATTTCGCCTCACCCTACCCTGTAGACACTGACAAGTGTCGTGGTGTGCTTTGGGGTCTTTGGCCGTTATACTTACCCCATTCCATAAGGAAATATGCTGAGGTGGGTGCAGTATAGGAGAATGAGGTGAACTTTGTGGCCGAACAGTGCAAGACACACCACGATGCCTGTCACTGGCTGCAGGTTGGGGGTGGAGGTGGAATGGTGGGAGCATTACAGCCGATGATCCCAAGTCACACCCCTGATGCCTGTCAGTCTCTGCAGGGTGGGGTGCTACAGTTGGAAACCCTAACACCGTAGACGTGTGTTGGTATTTTTACTCCAAATTTTTAACATGGGCTTTTTGTGAGCCTACCTCATGAAAAGCGGCACTATCAGTTTGTTAGCTGAAAGGTGGTTTTGCACAGCGGCTATGCCATTTGGCGACACAGGGATGAAAACACATTTTGGGCAGGATGTGGAAAATGACAACTGTATTGTTCATGAGGAGGCATAAAAAATGGCATCGTTGAAAATCTGGAGTGAAAATATGAAAAATTGGTGAAGGTATGAGCATGCATATAAACTGTGCAGCACACGTTAGTAACCCAATTATTTTTGGGATTTTTTTAACCACATCTTTAACATAGGCATTTTGGGACCTCCCCTCGTGAACAGTGGCAGTGTGATTCTGTTAATTGTTGATGTTGCACAGTGACCATGCCATTGTGTGCCACAGATGTGAAAACACATTTAGGGCAGGATGTGAAAAATGACAGCTGTACTGTTCATAAGGAGGTGTAAAAAAATGCCAGTGTTTAAAATCTGGCATGAAAATAGTGCAAATTTGCAAAGTTACAAGGGTGTGTGGAAACTGCTCAACACTCGCTTGTAACACAGTCATTTTATGGAATTTTGTCGCCAAATTTTCAACATAGGCATTTTAGGACTTCTGCTCATGAACAGTGTCACTGTCATTTCCTGAAACTGTCCTGAAAACTGATTTTGTGCAGCGACCACGCTATTCTGCGCCGGATGTGTGAAAACACATTTCGGCCAGGATATGTAAAATGACAGCTGTACTGTTCATAAGGAGGTGTGGAAAAATGCAAATTTTGAAAATCTGGACTGAAAATATTACAAATTCACAAAGTTACGAGCGTGTGTGGAAACTGTGCAATGCATGCTCATAAAACAGTCATTTTTGGGATTTTTTTTTCCACCAAATTTGCAACATAGGCTTTTTGAGAGCCCACCTCATGAACACTGGCACTGTCATTTCATTAATCAGTCCCGAAAGTTTTTTCTGTGCAGTCACCTTTTGGGGCCGATTAATCAATCAGTCAATCAAAATCTTTATTTAACCAGGCGATGACCGTTGAGCATAAATCATTTTCGAGGTGGACCTGGGGTATACAGGATAAAAACAGGTCAGAAAGGTACAATGGACAATATACAAGGCAGGAAATAAATGCAACGCTAGAAAAACATGTACAGGTATTAACAACAAGAGGCATGTACAGAAAAGACAGTTGGAATCTGGGTCAGGAAAATAAACTGGTGACACATCATGCAACGTATATACAAATATAAACATGAACAAATGTAACAGTCAATGGGTACAGCAGATTAATAAGGGCTCAGTATACACTAAAAGTAAAGGTCCAGAATAAGGATGAGGGTTAAAAGGTTACTCCAGATGGTATTTCTGAGGCGGTAATAACATCCGAATAAGGGTAAGGTCAGGCATAGGGACATAGTGGAATTGAATGAAGAGAAGAAAAGAAAGAAAAAACACGAAGTTGATAAATGGACCACAGCAGTAGCAGGGAAACTAAGGCCGCCAACAAGAGGATTCTGGAGGAGGAGAGACGGGGGCTAAGGAGAATGGCAAGTAACTAAAACGGGGTTAAACAAGCCAGAGACGACAGAAGAGGCGAAAACTAGGGCATGGGAGGAAGAAGGCGGGGGGGGGGGCAAAATTATAAATATCAAACACAGTGTATCTGTAGAGGCAAGACTCAAACTGGGCTAGAGTTATGGGATTAATGGCATCAAATAAAACAGGTGCACGACTCCTTATTATGACTTAGGTAAAGGGATTTGAAGGTAGAAAGGGAGATAGGATGAGTTAGTTTCAAGGTCTTTTGCAGCTTATTCCACATCTGAGGTAGTACATAGCATAAAGCTGCTCTGCCAAAACGTGATTTTGCCTTGTATACATACAGAGCAATGAAGGAAGCGCTTCTCAGGGCATACTTGCTGAGAGAACATATCGTGAGGCAGACGGAGATGTACTGAGGCAGCATTCCTATGATCGCTTTATACGTCCAAAATGCAGCATTCCTCTTATGTCTGCAGCTGAGGGATGTCCATCCTACTGCCATGCCATTAACGCCATGACAGTGCCAGAATTCATGAGGAGGGGTCCCAAAAACCCCATGTTGAAAATTGGGTGCCAAAATTCAAAAAAATGCCTGAGATATGCATCAAAGTTGAAAAAACCCTATTTATTCCATTATAAAGCTTACCAGCATTTCCTCAGTTAGCCGTCAGCTTTGAAGAGTGCAGATGTGTTCCCGGTCCACGGAAGATCGTCGCACTGGACTCCGGAGGTAAGTATGGGGTGAAGGGGGGTGTGTGGGAGGCAGGGTGCGAGTGAGTGGGCACAGGTTGTGGGAGGGAGGCAGGGAGACCACGAGGACCGTTTTCTTTTGACAGGGTGGAAAAAAGAAAAACATTCTGAGACCATTTTTTTTTAACAGGGGCATGTGGCATGCTGGGTGGGCTCCAGCATGCCATAGCAGACTCTTTGGTGGGGCAGCTGTAGCCAACAGGGGATTGGGCACCACCGTCAGCACACAACAAAAGGGGGGGTTACATTATGTCAACGGGGATTGGGCACCCCCGTCGGCACACAACAAAAGCAGGGGAGGTGACATTATGTCAACGGGGATTGGGTACCCCCATCGGCACAAAACAAAAGCGTTGGGGGTTACATAATGCTGACAGGGAGTAGTCTTCCCCATTGGCAACATCACTTGGGCACTGAAGCCGATGGGGATTGGGGCCCCCGTCAGCAAAGAAAAACTGTTGGGGGGCACGCATGATGCCGAGGAGGATTGGGCACCCCCTCAGCATACATTCTGACAGGAGGCAGCAGCAGTGTTGCATGCATGTCGGGAGACATGTTGTGGTCTCGTTGCTTGAGAGCTTCGCTCTCATTGCAGCGGACCTTTTGTTAGATCTGGTGGCCACATTCCAAATTGCTGATGTGGTGCCTGCATGCTGCCTGATTGGGGAATGAGGGATGCACCTACTGATGTGTGCCCTGCATTCGCCCAACAATGACCGCGACTCCAAATCTGCTACTACTGCAATATGTTGGCTGTGCATGCGTGAGCCAGCATAAAAAGCAACATTTCAACCCATGGTTAATATTGAGGATTTTAACTGTTTAGATAACCATCATGTACTGCACAAAACAATGATACATTTGACATAGGGTGCTAAAACACCACGGAATGTGTTTAAGCCCACTACACGAGACTGAGAATAATGACATAAAAAGCACTATGACATTTGCAATTCATCCCAATATAAAGAAATAGCCATAACAATTTTGATTGATTGATTGATTGATTGATGAAAGACTAACTTATTTAACCTTGCATCCATACAGTTATAATCCAAGACTATACATCTAGTTAAACTAGGCTGCCAGAGTTTATTTTTAGTAGACATGCTTGTGCTAGACTATTTATGTACTTAGTTGTAGTGTAACGGGGGGGGGGGGACTTACTCAAATGTTACTGCACACTCTTTAATAATGGAATTTTTTTTTCTATATTCATTGAATCGATCATCAAGCAGCTCCACTGGTGTGTTCCTTCCAGCAAAGAAGAATAAAGTTTTGTGTCATGATTATACTTGGTTTTAACAACTTTTTTGTGTTATTATTCAGCTGTGATGATTCCAAGTCTAGTATCCAACTTAACAAAGCAATGCCTGGATCAAAACAAAAAGTTACCCTTAGTGGTCTCACCAAAAAAGCACTGCTTTCCTCCCAAAATACTGTGAGATCTGGACATTTCACAATCATATGCCAAACAGTACCTCTTTGAGTTAGTTACCTGGGTAGAAAAACAAAAGGATTGAATTGAATCTGTTTAAATGATCAGATGTGTTGTATGTTCTATGTAAAATATTGTAGTGAATCAGTTGAAATCTAGTGTTATGGGCTACAGTTCAGGAGGAAGAAAAATGTTTTCCCCGGGTTTTATCATTTATAACTAGTCCTAGGTCCCTTTTTATGTTGGCTCGTGCTTGCGTGCCAACCAACATATTGCAGTAGTAGCAGATTTGGAGGTGCAGTCACTGTGGGCGAATGCAGAGCACGCATCAGTAGGTGTATCCCGCTCCCCAATAAGGCAGCTGCAGGCGCAGACACCAGCAACACGTAAACTGGCCACCAGATCTAAGAAAAGGTCCACTGCAATGAGAGCCAAGCTCATCATGCAGCAGCGTGCCTTTCCTGGTGAAGCAGTTCAATAAATATGGCAGTATTGAGTACCGCCGCATAAAGCGCCGATTTCAGGGGTGCCCGGTCCCCCTCTAGGCATGCCCCGACCCATTTCATTTGCCGACAGGGGAGCCTACTCCCCGTCGGCATAATTCCCCCTCCCTCCCATTTCACGTGTGTGCCAAGGGGGTGCCCAATCCCCCTCAGCATCATACACCCTCCCAACAGTCTTTCTTTGCTGATGGGGGGGCCTAATCCCTGTCAGCTTTAGTCACCCCTTCCCAGTTTAATTTGCCAATGGGAGAGCCCACTCCCCATCGGCATAATGTCTCCCACATTTTTTGAGTGCCAAGGGGGTTGCCCAATCCCCCTTTTCTCTAGTCTCCTTCACCTTGGTATGTCATGGGAGGTGCTCCAAGCCCCGCTGGCTACAGCAACCCCGAAAACACTCAGGTGGCACGGTGGGAGCCCACCCCAGTGTGCCAAATGCCCCTGTAAAAAAAAAAAGTCCGGCGATGTTTTTTTTTTTAAAACCTGTAAATCAGAAAACAGTCCCTCACAGTCTGTCCAGCTCCCTCCCTCAACCCGCACCCACCCTCTGCATACCCCACCTTCCCCCTCACCCCATACTTACTTTCAGAGCCCGGTGCGACGATCTTCGGTGGACCGGGAACACGTCTGTGGAAGAAATGCCGGTAAGCTGTATAATGGCATAAATAGGGTTTTTTCAACTTTGGTGCATATCTCGGACATTTTTCAGAATTTTGGCACAAAATTCTCAACATGAGGTTATTGGAACCCCTCCTCATTAATTCAGTCACTGTCATGGCATTATTCGGTTCTGAAAGGTGATTTCGTGGTCACTGTGCGGAATCACCTTTCGGAACTGATTAACAAAATGACAGTGCCACTGTTCATGAGGGGGGCTCACAGAAAGCCTATGTTGCAAATTTGGTGACAAAAATTAAAAAATGGTTATTTTACGAGTGAGCATTACGCAGTTTCAATGCACGCTCATAACTTTGTGAATTTGTAATATTTTCACTTCAGATTTTCAACATTGCCATTTTCCCACACCTCCTTATGAACAGTATAGCTGTCATTTTCCATATCCTGGCTGAAATATGTTTTTGCATGTCCAGCGCAGAATAGTGCGGTCGCTGTGCGAAATCAGTTTTCTGGACAGTTTGAGAAAATTACAGTGACACTGTTCATGAGCAGAGGTCCTAAAATGCCTATGTTGAAAATTTGGTGATGAAAATCCATAAAATGACTGTGTTACAAGCATGTGTTGCGCAATTTCCACACACCCTTGTAACTTCACAAATTTGCAATATTTTCATTTCAGATTTTCAACACTGGCATTTTTTCACAAATCCTTATGAAACAGTACAGCTGTCATTTTTCACATCCTACCGGAAATGTGTTTTCGCACCTGTGGTGTACAATGGCATGGTCGCTGTGGGAGATCAACCTTTGGGACAGATTAAGAAAATCACATTGCCACTGTTCATGAGGGGAGGTCCCAAAATGCGTGTGTTAAAAATGTGGTTTAAAAAACATAAATAAATAATTGGGTTACGGACACGTGTTGCGCAGTATCTATGCATGCTCATGACTTCCCCAATTTTTCATATTTTTGCTCCAGATTTTCAACGTTGCGGTTTTTTTACACCTCCTCATGAACAATACAGTTGTCATTTTTCACATCCTGCCCAAAATGTGTTTACGTACCTGTGACGCCAAATGGCACAGTCACTGTGCAAAATCACCTTCCGGCTAACAAACTGATACTGCTGCTCTTCATGAGATGGACTCACAAAAAGCCCATGTTGATAATTTGGAGTTAAAATACCAACACACACCTATGGCGTTAGGGTTTTCAACTGTTACACCCTACCCTGTAGAGACTGACAGGCATCAGGGGTGTAACTTGGGATCATCAGCTGTAATGCTCCCACCATTACACCCCCACCCCCACCCTGCAGCCACTGACAGGCATCGAGGTATACCTTAGAGTGTTCAGCTACAAACTTCACCCCATTCTCCTACACTGCACCCACTTCAGAGTATTTCCCTATGGAATGGAGAAAGTATAATGCCCAAGGACCCCAAAGCATACCACAACACTTGTCAGTGTCTACAGGGTAAGGTGAGGTAAAATGGCACGAGCGTTATAGCTGACAATCCAAAGGCAAACCCCAATGCCTGTCAGTCTCTGCAGGGTGGGTGTGGGGTTAGCGTCAGTTTAATACTTCACTGCCACTCCTAATATGCGTCTCTAACTCCTGCACTACCATGCCAATGCCAGCGAGACAACATTCAGCATTGACAAATGCTTGTTCCACTTTGTCCTAGTAGGTTCAATCAGGTTAGAGATCTGGAATAAATCATGGAATTAAAAAAATGAAATATTCCATCAAGTCCAATCCTTACGCATAACCCAGATAAAGTTTCTAACCTTCAGAAATTAGAAAAAGACTGAGTTTGGTAGATCATACTCCCTGCTTAATAACTCAGAAGAGGTTAAAGAGTTTCTGTCATAGAGGACCACAATGTCTTTTCAGCCTTTGTGTCCCCAGATCTGGAATGCAGGGTCTGTTAAAAAAGGTTTGAATTCAGTAGTGAATGCTGTTGGTGTGTGACGAGAGATTTTAAGCCTCCAGTTTAAGTTTATGAATTTCCTTCCATGCCACAACTGTAACCTTTGTTATAGGTAAGTAATATTCATATGAATGGTATAGTAAGTAAAGGTTTACCTAAAGTACATTTTACTTTGTTCCCCCCCCCCAACCTGCATTAGAAGCCTTCTTCAAACCTCTACTGGTCCCAACCCTGTCACCACACCTTCTCCCTGGATTTACCTTATTCCCAGCCTGTCCAGTCATGGTATCTCCTCCCCATGATGGACGTCCTCAGACTGGCCATTCCTTTGGAAACAGGCAGGTTGTGTAGCTTGGAGAGAGCCTGGGTTAGTGGGTGCAGGGTGTGCGAGCCATTGGGGGTTATCATTATGCTATAGTTTGAGGTTCTTTTCCAGTTTTCTCCCCTTCCTCCCACCAGGACACATGCCAAGGAAGATGTGTGCATGCCTTGTGGCAATGTCAAGCCTGGCCAGCTATGTCCTTTCCCAGTGCCTACTGCACTCCAACCTTCACTTGTGGTCACCTAGGTGGCAGTCGCACAACGAGGAGATCCCCCCTTCCTCCTGGTGGAGGAAAGTTTTCTGTGGGATGATTGCTCCTCTTCCTCGGCTGACCCTCTGATGATTCAATCTCATTCCTGAACCCGGGTCATCAGCATACATGTTTGATAAAGAACAATTTATTACCTGCTCGACCCATACTGTATTAGGCCAGGTCAAGTTTGTGAAACCAGTAAACGTCACCTCCGTTTTTGCAGCCCACTAGTACTAGTATAAATTTGGGAGGGTAATGTCTCTCTTAGCTCTGAGTCATATTGTTTTTGAACCTTAATTCTTTGACATTTACTATTCCATAAAATCTGGTGATTCATTTTTCTCTGGACTCTTAAAAACAAATTCAGAAGTGGTACATTGGGTATAGCCTCACCTTACAAGCAAAGGGCACAGGTTTGATTCCCAGGAAGGACATATATCTGCCATCTCATTTAGGAGGAATGGTCAAAAGTATGGCAGCTTAGATTCAGTGCAAAGAAGTGCAAAGTAATGCACCTGGGAAACAAAAACCGAGGGGAAGAGTATATAATGGGGGGGGGATATTAACAACAACACAAATGGAAAGGGACCTGCAGTAGTCATATCAGATGACCTAAAGGTAAGCAAGCAATATGAGAAGGCAGTAAGGATGGCTGGTGGGATAATGGGATGTATAGGGAGCAGCATCACCAGTAGAAAACAGGAAGTTGTTATCCCTCTGTACAGACAGTTGGTGAGACCCCATCTGGAGTACTACGTGCAGTTCTGGAGATACCATCTCCACAAGGATGTAGACAGGATAGAGGCAGTCCAGAGGAGGGCAACTAAACTGGTGCAGGGTCTGCAACAGAAGCCATACAAATAGAGACTAAAGGAGCTTAACATGTATACCCTCGAGGAAAGGAGGGAGAGGGGGTCATGATAGAAACTTTCAAGTACCTCAAGGAAATCAACAAAGTTCAAGAGGGTAGCATCTTTCAGAAAAAGAGATGTGCAAGAACAAGGGGACACAATCTGAAGATAGAGGGGGGATGGCTCAGGGGGATTAACTGATCCAGGATTCCAGAGACAAATTTTGAGAGGAGAAAACTGTGGAAACAAACTGACTGTAGAGGATTTGACTGGCCATTACTTGTAGAAAGCAAGTGAGAATCATTTGGATTATAACCTGGCCTGTGGCTGAATTTGTTCGTGAAGGAGTAGAAAGGAGTGGTACAATGCCGTGCAGTCGAGCTGGTGATCCCGACACTGCGGTGTAGCCATTTGCTATGGTGTGTGGCTGGATGGAGGACTCAACTCTAATCTAACCAGGTAGCCCGCAGACCAGGCCAGCAGTCCTCTAGGTTTTCTCCAGGGGGCAAACTGGTGGTTGGGCCCTCGGCGGAGATCTGCAGTTCAGCCACAGGTGCTGAAATTCTGTCCCCCATTTGGAATATTGTTTGGGGCCCCGCTCCTACACAATTTTGAATATTGGAAGAAGAGGAATTCTATTTTGGACGTTCTTACTTATTTTTCAGTACATGGTCAGACCTTTTAATTATACTTCTGTTTAACTGTTATTGATCTGGGACAGCAGTGAGAGTGCCTTGTTCTTTGGTCAGTTCCCTTAGCAGTGAGAGTGCTCGGGGGCTGAAAAATCACTGGGATAAATTTTATTGAATTTTGTTTCGCTCAGCAAAACTCAACAAAACTTAGACCTTCTAATTGTACTTTTGCTTAACCGTTATTGAACTGGGAAGGCAGTGAGAGTGCCTTGTTTTCTGTTCAGTTCCTCCAGCAGTGAGAGTACTTAGGGTGAAAAATCACTGAGATGTATTTTACTGAATTTTGTTCAGTTCCCTCACAGTGAGAGTGCTCAGGGCTGGAAATATTATCTGTGATGTATCTCTTTTTATTCTGTCCATGGAGTGAGACTGGTTTCTACTTGGCCTCCTTGGATTGTGAGAGGGCCCGAGAGGGCAGTAGAAGACTTTTCCATCCTTATTTGACTTACTTCATTGGGGGCTGAAGCTGTGACTCTTCTTTTGTTGTTTTATTATACATTTATGGACCATGATTTGAGTTACAGTACAAAGAAGTCACTGATTTATTTTATGACTGGTTTAGGCAACCTCTACACTGCTTCCCTGACCTTGATTATGCCGCTTCTATTTGTATTTTATTTTTGATGTGGTTTTAGTATATTTTGAGTTACTAGGGTACATTTTAAGTGTTAGTTATTGTTTGATTTTAATTTTATTGTTTAAGGATTCTAGGGGTTGGGGGTAGAAAGAAGTAGGCTGCTTGTTAACTAGGATCTGCAGCTTATCCATTAGGTAGGGAAATGGGCAGACTGGGTGGGCCAAGCGGTCCTTATCTGCTGTCAAATTCTATGTTTCTATGTTTAAGAATGGTTGATTGGTTGGGGGTTGTTTTGTTTTTTCTCTCCCTCAAGTAAGAGCTGAGGGAATAGTTTTAGTTAGTTTATTTTATTTTCTGTGTTTAGTTTAGTTTAGTTAGTAAATTAGGGGTTTCTAGTTGTTTATGTGGGCTTGGTGTGCTTTGTTGTTGTTGGGTTCTTTAATATGTGTAGGAGGCCTGTCCCCACGGTCATGCTCTATTCGTCCTCTGCCCTTCATGCCCCCAACCCTTTTGCCCCCCCACTGCAGTTTTCAGCTTACCAGCACTGTAGAGCACTGGGTATTGTTCATGGGGGGGAGGGGGTTGGGGGTGCAAACAGTGGAGGTCGAATGAGCGGGGCCATCATATTGGGGTAGTAAAACCCAGAAGATGCCCTGGGGCAAAATGGAATCTGAAGTGTGGTTCGCCATGCCTAGTTTCCATACCCATGGGCACCACCAATCTTAGTGGGCAGGCAGTCCGGGCAGCCCCGGAAGCCCGTCCAACTTGAGTGGTGTTATGTAATGCCAGATCCATCAAAAATAAGACTGCAATTATTGCCGATCTTGTTGGGTCAGTGGATCTGGCATGCATCACCAAGACCTAGCTGGATGAGAAGCAGGCCCTATATTAGAAGCTGCTATTCTGGCCAGGTACTCGGTGTTACACCGCTCAAGATTGGACCACAGGGGTGGGGGGTTGCAGTCTATTTCAAGAAAGAAATGGGCCTCACGAGTGTACTAGCTGAGGAGGCTGAGTCATTTGAGTGTACTGTAGTGGCAGGTGTAGGTTGTAGGATCGCCCTCATCTACCATCCACCAGAGGATGAGAAGCGTTTCCTACAGGAAATAGCGGACTTTGTGATCAACATGGCATTTAAGTCACTCAGTCTGATGGTCCTGGGTGACTTCAACACCTGGGTCGATGACAAACTCTCGCAATTTGGACAACACTTCCTCCAACTGATGACATCTTTGGGCCTTACACAAGTTGTTACTTCTGCCACTCATAAAGGTGGTCACTCCCTTGACTTAGTCTTACTCCTGGGGATCAAAGCTTCTGATTTGGAGGTGAAACCTGTCAGATGGTCTGATCATTACAACATGGGGTTCAGTTTTTGCACCCCCCTTTGTAGGCCTACCTCCATGGAGATGGTCAGGTACTGCCCTTTGCGAGATGTAAGCTCTGAAGGCCTGGCGGCAGCACTTGACCTATTGGTGCTTCTAGGAGCAAGCAATGACCCAGATGCTTTGGTTTTGGCTTATAACAAGGCCATCTCTTCGGCTCTGGATATCATTGCTCCTGTCCATGTTCGTCCTCTCTCCCTTTGCCCTTGGTCTCCTTGGTTTGATGGGACCTTGAGGGAGATGCTGCGACAAGGATGAAGGTTAGAGTGTTGCTGGCATAAATCTGCCCTAGATGACTACCACCTTAGATTGATGGAACATTATCAAGTCTATCATTCCGCAATCACCCGTAAGAAGGCAGAGTTCCTGTCTGGGAAGATTGCAACCGCTCAGAACTGACCAGCTCAGCTGTTTCAAACTGTGGACAGACTGTGCAACCCAGCCTGCCTACAGGTTCAAAGAGCCTTTTCACAAGTGGAGTGTGAAGAGTGTGCAAGTTTCTTTGTGGCTAAGGTGGCTGACATCAGGGCGGAGCTTCAACCAGCATACTCTATGGGAGATGTCATGGATCGGCACTCGATCACCGTCCCTCAGTTCTCCTGGAGTTCCTTTGACCGGCTGGAGCTCATTGATGTCATGTGGATTGTCCAGGGTATGCACCCTGCATGCTGTAGTCTGGATCTAGGCCCAACTACCCTGATTAAGAATTGTTGTGATACCATCGGCCCGGTCCTAGCATGGATAGTCTGGTGCTCCTTGGAGATGGGTGAGTTTCCTAGCTCCCTGAAGGAGGCGGTGGTGGTAATGCCCCTCCTGAAGAAAGCTTCTCTGGACCCAGACAGTCCTGCTAACTACAGACCGATCTCTAACCTTCCCTTTGTGGGGAAGGTGATTGAGAAACTAGTGGCCCTACAACTGGAGAACCATTTGACCATCCATGACATTTATGAACCTCTCTAATCCGGTTTTAGAAAGAGGCACAGCACCGAGACTGCACTGGTTTGGGTGCTCAATGATCTCCTGATGGCAAGAGATCGGAAGAGCCATTTCATCTTGGTTCTTCTCGATATCTCATCAACGTTTGACACTATGGACCATGGGGTCTTCCTGAATGCCTGAGGTCCATCTGTGGTCTGTCTAGTACAGTCCTCAGGTGGTTTAAATCTTTCCTCACTGGCAGAACTCAGAGGGTGGTGTCCAGGATATATTCCTCCAACCCACTCTCTCTGTCATGTGGGGTACCAGGGTTCAGTGTTGCTCCCCATGTTGTTTGCAGTCCCTTAGAGACATTTTAAGAAGGCATGAGCTGAGGCTTCACTGCAAAGCTGATGATACCCAGCTCTACCTATCTTTTGCACCCAATCAGGATAGAGCTCTCTCAGTATTTAACAACTGCCTCACTGAAATCCAGGACTGGATGAATTCGAGCTGGCTGAGGTTGAACTCGAAGAAGACTGAGGTGATGGTTGTGGACTCTTGTCGCCAGATAGAGTGGATGGGAACTGGTTTACCATCGGGACTTTTTCTTGATGGTTCCCAACTCCTTACCTCTGAACAGGTGCAAAACCTGGGGGTGATCATTGACACGGGCTGACACAGTCGCAGGTGTCGGCAGTCGTCCAATCTTCCTTTTACCATCTAAGGGACATCTCCAGGATTAAGCACCTGGTTCCATTCGGTGACCTGCCTACACTGGTCCATGCCTTTGTGACCCTGCACCTTGATTATTGCAACTCCCTTTATCTTGGGCTACCTGGGGTTGATATCCTCCACTTGCTGCTAGTGCAGAACGCTGCAGCCTCGTTATTGACGGGTACTCCTTGGACCAGTCATATTTCCCCGGTGCTGCATGAGCTGCACTGGCTGTCAGCACAGTGGCGGATCACCTTCTGATCAGACTTCTGATTTATAAAGCCCTACATGGACTGGGCCTGAACTACCTGAAAGAGCTTTTGGTGCCATACTGCCCCAGGCGATCACTCTGCTTGGCAGACGAGGGGTTGCTAGAGATTCCAAGGGTTTTCTTAAATGCTCAGGGGCCTGTGCATTTATGTACGTGGCCCAAGCCCTTTGGATTTCTCTACCCCATCAGCTTCGGGAGTGCACAGCCATGGAAGGATTTAAACAGGCTTTCAAGACCCACCTGTGGCTTCAAGCCTACACTACCCGATGGTATTTTGTTGAATTTTATGAAACCCTGTATTTATTGAATTGATGGTTTTATTGCATCCTGTTTTATTCTTTTGTATTTTACTGTTAAGGCACCTTGATTTTATAAAGGCGCGGTCAAAATAAAGTGTATTATTATTATTATTATAACAACAGAAGGGGGCATTGGTACACCAGTTTCATAAATGCAAGGAATTCAATTATCCAAGCCTGAGCATCACCGAGCTGGAAACTGCAACCCCACCACCACCAGCATTCACCTCGTGGTAGCCAGCCTGCATGAACTCCCTGAAGCCTGCCATTTTTAAAGTGCTCCAGAATTTTTTTCTCACAAATTCAGCGCCACTGAGTCTAGCTGACTCCGCTCTCCCGAACTACTGACCAAGGGCTCTCCCAACTTCTGCAACAGCTAGCCCACTGCCTGGCAACAAAGGAGCTGCTAATTATGCCCTGAGCCACAGCTCCATCCACTCAGCAGCACCACTAACTGGCCCAGAACTGCAGCCTACATGCTGCTTCAACTCCCCACACGCTCTGCTGCTCCACAACAACCACTGACCGCAAGTCAGTCCCGCTCCACAAGGATTGCCCCAGACAAGAAAAAAAAAAACAGACTGCAGGTAAAAGTAACTGCACTGAGTGCTCTACTCACTGCTTAGCTCCTCCTGAAAGGCCCTCCACCTTGCTCCCCAACCACAGCTCCACTCTGCCCTCCCTGATGGCCGCTCCACACAGGGAGCAACATAAGAAGCCACAGCTCCTCCACTGACCCGCTCGCTCCTGTTCTGCCCTCCTCACAGCTATGCAGAGCCTCTGCTCCCCATGGCCCCAACAAATACATTAAAATAAAGGGCTGCAACAGCCGCAATGGAGCGTTTACCTGCTCCTCGGCCATACTAAAACAATTAAGGGACCATACAAATTTATGAATTTTCCTGCAGCCTCACAGAGCCTCTACTTAGCCAGGCCTCTCATGGCCATACAAATAAATAAATGAATGAATGCAGCATGGAGCGCACCTCTCCCACTCCATTAACAGCCATAAAACAAATAACTGTACCCGGACTGCAAAGGAGCCATGTGCTCCCCAATTCCACGCTGCACATAAAGCTGCCAGTCGGCCACCAAACACGGAGCTGCCATCAAAGACTAAATAACACTGGCAGGGGGGAAACAAGAAAAAAAAGGGGGAAATTAATAAAATAACAAAACTGAGCCAGTCTTTCAAGCAGGGCGCAGTGCACATCAATAAACAGAGAGCCCTACTGAAATAAATGCAGGACAATAAATAATTACAGTACAAGCCGGTGGGGGGGGGGGGACAACAAAGAAAATAAAAGACACAAAAGCCTCCATAAATCAAAATGGAGTTCAACAAATAAAAATATAACACCCCCCAATTGTGCAACTCACCACAGAAAATTCCTACCAATTTCAGAGGGGAAGAAGGCAGCAGGGCGGTAATCACCATTTTGACCATCACAAAGCAGCAGGCAGCTTCGTGGAAGAAATCCTCCATCGTGTCTTGACAAAACAGCAACAAAGGAAGTGAACCTTAACTCCCCCTGCTGGTGGCCATCTTACTACAGTCAAGATTGTCAAATCCCACAGGAACTGCATGTCAAACTTCGGGGGTCATCTTGTGAAGGGCACAAAATGACCTCACTCCATTGAAATCAATGGCAATCCTTTTGAAATGAATGGACAATGCAACAAATAACTGTTTTTTGCAACAAAACCTTTATTTAAATAACAAGCAACACAGAATTGAGTGGGAATTCTTTATTAAGACGTCATTTGATGAACTTTGCTACAACAATTTGTACTTTTGTCTACAAAAATAATTATTGCTCAGCACTTCATCCACGACACAACGTCCCATCTCTTACATGATGACAACTCCTTATCACAAGTACGACCGTCGATCTGTGAAACGCAGCTCATCTGCAACCGCAATGTCTGACAACGATGCAGATATGAGCACCGGACCATCCAGAGTTCTACCTTCACTCACCTCAAGGGTGTGGGGCTACAAAATCTAAACAATCCTCCATGACATCCAGTCCTCCATCTCAGCTCAAGGAACACCAGCTGTGCAAGCCCATTCAAGATGACCTGGACTACATTAAAACTATTTAATCTCAGTCCATGGTCCATACCAGACTACAGCCAGTACCCTTCTCATCCTTGCCTCACGAAGACGCTGTTGACTGGCTCAAACAATTCCAAGCCTAGATTTCCTTACATGGTTGGACTGATCCTTTGTGTATTTCCAACGCCTTGCACTTGTTTCTGAGAGGGACTGCCATTTCCTGGTTCAATGCATTTCCAGAGCAAGTCAAAGGGGAAACTGCCACCCTGTATATCACCTTCAAGGATCATTTTCTGCAAGCACACCCGCCATGGTTATTGGAGCAACAGTTGTGGGAACGCACCATGCAACCCACTGAGTCACTAAAAACATTCATAGTGGGCATTGAGTCATGGTGCAAACATCTGCAGAAACCAGAAAAAGAGCAAATCACATCCCTTGTCCGAGGACTGCTTCCTCAACTCTGTCTTTATGTAATCCGACAGAAACTGACAACCTGGATAGACATAATCCAACCTGCATGACTTGCACAAGAGTCCATATTAATGTCCCAGCCCACCAGTGTACAAATGCCTCAGTCATCAGCTAGCCGCACTTGCAACATGTGTCCGACAGCAGCGATCAATAATAGAGATGCTCACCACAACTGTAGCCTGCACAGCAGCTCAAATGCTTCTTCTGCTACCTCTGTTAATGCTCTTCGACTATTTCGACAGCGACCTGATCCACCTCTGCCTTCACGAGAAGCAATGACCTGACAGTGGTGTGGATTCAGGGGATGCACTGCTGCTGTCTGCCAAAAGCTGAAGTCCCACAACAGAAATCAAAAGAACCAGAGGTGCCCACAACCGTACAATCAGCAAGATAACCACAACCACTCACAGGATCAGAGGAACACAGCACCTGATCGCCCATCTGACTCTCTCAACTCAATCAAAGCACACCATCCAACTGTGAACGCAGGCACACTCTTGCTTCTAGGGGCAAAAATACCTGTCATCAGATCACCTCTCCTAGCAAACTATGTCCCTGTAACTATTGAAGATTGCTCCACGCACGCTTTGGTTGACACTGGAGCAGAAATATCAATTATCAACAGCAGTATTCTGAACAACCAAGCTATTCGTCACATACCTAATGTTGCTCCAGCTGTACTAAAGTACATTATCACAGCAAAGTGCAGCTACAGTACCTATCACAGGTGTGGTCCATCTCAAGTTCCACTTTTGGTCACAGTAAACTACTGTCAAGTTTTACATAGTGCCTGATCTTCAACCTGCAATAATTCTTGGCCTGGACTTCCTCAAAGCTCACAAAGCCATCCTAGACTTAGCCTCAAACAAACTGTCACTAGATCCTCAGAGGCAACTCACAGCTATAGACTCAATCACTGTGCCTCCTCAGTCAGATATGGTTTTGATTGCCAATCTTCGAGGTGAACCACTTCCAAAAGGTGTTGTTGGCATTGTCACGGGGATCCCCTGTGCTGCATTCATCAGGTCTCCTTCCAGGAAATACCTTATCGGAGGTGAATGGCAGCACAGTCTTCCAAAAATGCTGCAACTTCACAGATGAGCCTGTGGTTATTCCAAAAGGTGCCAACATTGGAAAGTTTGTCTGCTTGTCTTCAGGGGACTAGCTCCATCTCATGCAAGTGTAACTCCCAGGGGGGCGCTACCCTTAGGGCCACTACCCCTGCCTGCCTCCACAGAGACAGGGTGAGGGGCCCAGATCCGTTGGCAGGTGCCTCCACCCAGAGGTCGGGGTTAATACTGTCGAGATTGCCTCGATCACAGCCCTCTGGGTTACTGCAACCCCCCTTTTTCCCCACTAGTGGCTCACACTGGGTACCAACAATGCTTTTCACCAATACACTTACCCCCCGGGTAGTATCTCTCAGCTCACTCCGGGGACCCCCTGTAGAATAAGATACAGTTATATCATAGTCACTATACAGCAGTTCAACAGGGATGCACAAACCAGCCAGGGTGTAGTTGCAACGCATAAATCTGATTTATTAAAGGGAGATAACAAGGAAGGGGAAATCAGGCTAATTGGCTTATCACTATGCTTAACTACCTAGGGCTCTGTGCACAGGCCTATCCCTACAAGTTACTGTCCCTGGGTACCCAAGCCCTAGTGGCTAGTCCAAACCATGGCAGCTGGTAGGGGGCCCTTTCACACAGAGAAGAGAAGAAGTTAGTTAAACAGTCAGCAGTACAGTAATTCCATTTAAATCCAATGGTGCAATTCAACAGGAAGCTATCCTGAATTAGTACTCACGACCTCCAGACGAGACAGTATCCTTCAACGTCAGCAGGGTTACTCCTGAACTCCTCGAGCCTCCTCACACATTTATATGGTAAACTGCAACAGATAAAGTCCTTTAATGGCAGCAGGATTTAACTTGAGCTCCTCGAGCCTCCTCACACATTTATATGGTAAACTGCAACAGATAAAGTCTTTTAATGGCAGCAGGATTTAACTTGAGCTCCTCGAGCCTCCTCACACATTTATATGGTAAACTGCAACAGATAAAGTCCTTTAATGGCAGCAGGATTTAACTTGAGCTCCTCGAGCCTCCTCACACATTTATATGGTAAACTGCAACAGAGGGGTACCACACCAGGCAGCTGCTCCCAAGGCTCCCACAAACTCACAGCCACTAAGATACTGCAACGGCAGCTTCCACTTTTCCTTGGAATCGAGCGCAATTCAGCAATTCTCTCCAGTCCTCCTGCAGGTCGAGCCTGGTGGGTAGCTATACAGGGCACAGCCTCCTCTGACCGCCCACCGGCGGATTTCGAAACGAACTCACTTGCAGAGAAAATGGCCACCTTAGGCCTTCACGCGCTTCCCACGCGAACACTTCCCAGCACAGAAGCTCCTCACTCCTCACCAGCCACAACGCATCTAACCCCCAACAGCAAGGGGCTCTCCTCTCAGTTCGGGCGCTACCCACTATCATTGGCCGGCTGCGCATGCCAGTCACTTCCTCCGGTTCTCAGTGGTGCAGCAAAAGCGCCATAGCCCATAATACCTTTCTCAATTACAAGCAGCTCCTGTATTGGTCAATCAGCTCTGCAGGGTCCCGAGGTACTGATTGGCCCACTTCAGCAGTTCTGGGGCAAAATGGAGGAGGCAATCAAACAGTCCTTGCTGCAGCCAAAAACAGGTTAGAACAACTACAATATCATTACTACCCTAATAGATAGTCAGCAGACAAGCACATCTTCTAACGAAACTCCCTCTGTGCAATTAGCAATGGTAGAAATGGAGCGAATATTCTGCAGCCCGGGCGGGGAGTCTAGCATAGCAACACTCAAACCCCCTCCTATTTCAACTAACTCTGACTGCAACAGGCAGCCCTTAAAAAAGGGACAGAATACGGAGGCCCTAAAAGAGCACTCACCAGGTCCCCATTTAGGCGGCTTCATGCCGATCATCAAGCAGGCATGAGGCACATTAGGAACCCCCATTTGCAAGGGGGGTTACACAAGAACCTCAGCCTGGTTCCACCAACTCTAGTCCTGTCAGTACTATCACGACCACTCAAGCTTCAATTAGAGTTACCCCTCAGTCAGAGACTATCCTCTTCAAAGCTTCCAGCATCTCCAATAGAAAAGTAACAACTTCTGAAATTCCTGGAGAATTACCTGGATGTCTTTGTAAGTCCAGATAACAAGCTTGGATGTTGTGATATCCTGCAACACACCATCGAAGTGCAGCCCAACCAGAAACCAATCCATCAGCTAGCCAACAAAGTGGGACAAAACAGAAACAAGTTCTCGAGGACATAATCAAAGACATGCTTGAACAAGACATTGTTGAAGAGTCTAAAAGTCCCTGGAGTGCACCTTGCTTCCTGGTGGTAAGGAAGGACAAAGGGTATCACTTCATGGTAGACTACAGAAAACTCAATGCCTACACAGTGCAGCATGCTCGTCCCTTACCTACAACCAAAGATGCCATAGAGAGAGTCTTGGTATGGTCAGTCCTGCTTACTTCACCACTCTAGACCTTCAGAGTGGGTTCTATCAAGTTTCCATTGATCCAGTTTCTCACCCATACACAGCATGGCACTGCCACTTGGGACTTTTCCAATTCAAATGTCTGCCTATGGGTCTTCAGAACAGTCCAGCCACATTTCAATGTCTTATGAAGCTGTACTATGTGGGTTGTCTTTGAAATCTTGCCTGGTCTACCCAGGCGATTTGATTGTCTTCAGCAGAACTTTGCCAGAGCACCTCCAACATCTCAAAGAAGTGTTCGAATGTCTCAGACAAGGCAATCTAAAACTTCATCCAGAAAAGTGTTGTTTTGCACAGCATCAAATTCATTACCTGGGACATGCAATTAGTTCTAAAGGCATCTCTCCAGATCCAGACAAGCTCTTAGCAGTCAAAGACTATCCAGAACCTAACAATCTCAAGGACCTTCGAGCTTTCCTGGGCTTGTCTGGCTACTACTGAAAGTTTATTTGCAACTATGTCAAGATCGCAACTCCACTATAGGCCCTCATTAAAAAGGGATGTGACTATAATTGAACTTCCGAATGTAAAGAGATCTTTGAAACCTTAAAACAAAACCTAATCTCTTTACCAGTATTGGCCTGCCCAAGGTTCGATGAACCCTTCAAACTCTATTCAGATGCTAGTTCCTTTGCAGTGGGTGCTGTACTCTGTCAAATTCAGGATGGAAAAGAACGAGTTGTCTCCCATGCCATGCGCTCTCTTTCCTCAGCTGCGCAGAACTATGGCATCACAGACAAAGAATGTCTAGCCATAGTATTTGCCGTAAAGAAATAAATTTGACTGTTACCTGCGCTACTTCTCCTTTACAGCTATTGTTGATCACTCTGCCTCAGATGGTTATGCGAATTGAAGGAGCCAGTAGGCAACTTCGCACAATGGATTGCCATGCTGCAATCCTACAACTTTGAAATTCAGTACAGACCAGGTCGGGTTCACTCAAATGCTGATGGTGTAAACTGGATACGATATCCCTCCGCATCATCCTCAATAGACGAATAATCCTGCTTACAAGTTCTTCCCTTCCACGCCATGGATGTGCTTCCTGTGGACACTCCTATAGCACCTCAAGTTGCTTTGCTGCTCCCAACTGCTTCTACAGAAATACACACAAATCCTTAGTTACTGCAAGCAGCCGAAGAGCTTCTCATCTCTTCTACATCTGATCTGTCCCTGGCAACTGTTAAAATGCAACAAAGAACTGACACTCAATTTACAGACATAATCACCTGCTTAGAGTCTGGAACCTTACTGCAACAAAAGAAGCACTGCCAAGATGTACTTTCCTTTGCTTCACAATACTTCCTCAATGACAATGTGCTTTTTCACATTTGTAACAAGGAAGGCAAGGGTCATCTCACGGATAGAACTCATACAGCTAGTTGTGCCAGCCTCTCTAATCAACAAAGTTCTTCTCTCCACTCATGCCTCACCACTTTCTGGAGATCACATGGGAATACTCAGAACTCTCAAAAAGACAAGGCTTCACTTCTTCTGGCCTCACATGAATAGGGACATTGTCCAATTTGTAAAATCCTGCCAGCTCTGCTCCCAAAGAAAGCCTCCTGCCAAACCAACAAAGGCACACATCTTTCCAAAGCCTGTAACCACTGAACCCTTCCAAAGAGTCAGCACTGACATTCTTGGGCCCTTACCAACATACTCTGACTCTGGCAACAAATACATCCTTGGTTTTTGTGGACCTCCTAATGAAGTATTTGGAACTCATCCCCCTAAAAGACATTAAAGCTGCCACTGTGGCAAATGCCTTTCTCAACACAATCATTTGTCATCACGGTACCCACATCATACCTACATTCAGACAGAGGCACTAACTACCTTTCCACCATTGTCCGAGAAACATGCAAACTTCTTGACATAAAAAAAGACACATACCAGAAGTTACCATCCACAATGCAATGACCAGAGTGAAAGAATGATATCTACCATTCTCAGCACACTTTCCAAGTACCTGGATGAGACTCATGACACCTGGCACAATTGTGTTCCCTTTGTGCAGTTTGCTACAATACCAGTCCTTGTGTCGACAGCACTGAGTACACACCATTCTTCTTAATCCATACATGTCACCCAAGAACTCCACTGGAAAGGGATCTCTCCCTGCTAGAGATTCCTAAGTCAGCTTCTTCCTTCATTATTCCTACACTGGAACAGCTTAAACTTGTCAGACATGTTGCAATCACCATGTTGGGCCGGAGAAAATCTGTAATGCAGAAAATGTCAGCAACCAAGTCGCATGAGCCTTCATTCTCTGTTGAGGACATTGTGTATTTGTACCGACCTGTCCTTGTTCCAGGCACCACCAAGAAATGCTTCGCCCCTGGACTGGTTCCTTCTACATTGTAGAAAAGCTTCCTCTTGTCCTCATTCGTTTGTGATGCAAGTCAGATGGAAAGCTGGTACACAACAAAATCCACATAAATGGACTGAAACATGGTTACCTGAGTAACAACCTTCCAGACAACCCCAGTTCACTTAACAATGAAGCTGCACTTGAGCCTGCCATCCTCTCTGAAGCTGAGATCCCTTCAGACAACTTGCAACCAGTTCCTACAGTTTTTCCCACTTCTGACACTCTCCAGCCAAATTCCATTTTGCCAGATGATTTGCCTGGGACTTCTCCTTCTCAATAATCTTCTTCTTCCTCTTCCTCTTCCTCTTCTTCCTCTTCTTCTTCCTCTTCTTCTTCTCCTTCTCCTTCTTCTTCTTCTTCTCAGGACTCTCCTGTTCACACATTGGTGTGCCAGATCGAGAAGATCTTAAGAAAGAAGTTTGTCAATGGATCCTGGACTTATAGAGTCAAGTGGTGAGGATTTGACAATTGGCAGAACTCCTGGGTCGCTTTTAATGACTGAACCCATCATGTCAGGAACTAGTGCAATCTACACATGCCTCCATTCCCACTGACCAGAAAAGTCGATAGAGGTCTTGAACTTTTGTGAACCGAACTCAGTATAATGTTGAGACTAATTCTTCTACTGTGGTATTCTCTGAGTTAAATGTTTTGCAATAAATGTCTTCTTGTACCTATCTCATTACACCAGGTGCTATGGTACAACATACCTGCATTAACACCTTTTCTTCCAGTAAATGCCATTAGATAGTTCCATGTGTTTTAGATTGTTATGCAAGAGTTATTAAAGTTTTAGCCTGCACTGTAGGTATCCTCCTGCTGCTTCCCTTCCCTCTCTTCCCTTTTTCTTCCCCTGCATTTAGTGTTTGTGGCATGACCAAGCCTCAAGTACTATTGTGCTCCCCTCTATCTGGTGCTACTCTGACTAGTACCCAGTGTAGTCCAGATTCTTTCCTTCCCACTTCCCTGCAGTGGAGTACTGTTTTGTTTTAATGTAATGCCTTGAAATGCAGGAAAATGTTTTTTTGCCTTCAAACTTACTTAAAAATATTTCTTACTTAGCAACTGTTACAGTTTTATTGTTTGTTGGAATAGGTGCTCACATTCACTGTACCAGTGGTGATGTAAAGCACACATTAACCATGGGGCGTAATGTTAAGCTGCTGCCCCTTTAAGAACACTTAGAACCTGCATGTAGCTAATTGTTGCAGTGCCATGTATACCTGTCAGTCAGAGAAATTGTCAGTCTAGGGCTTGTCTCCATGAAGAGAACATCTACTGCACAGAATAAACCTGTATTCTTTATTTTATGCGTCTGTCCAGTTATTCGCATGGTCCAGATGGGGTCCTCACCAGCAGCAATGAATGGGTCTGACAGACCACAGAGAAGGTGAGGGGTACTTTAGTGGCAGACCAAATACCAAAAATGCCACATTGTGTAATAACATCACTCCTGGGGTGGGTTGAAGCACGAGGCGAAGCTGAATGCTTCCACCACCTCAGGTGTGACGTTATTACACAATAATTCACATACTGGAGTGCCTTATTGATATTATACAATGGCTCATTTTGAAATAACAATAAAAGATTAAAAAAAAGTATTACAATATTGTTTTTGTGTGTGTATGTGTGTAGAAGGCATATTTTAAAAGTGTGAAAAAGGTAGTCCAGTGGGTGGTGCTAGTGCTTTATGTTTCCTCGCTCCTCTTCAATTTTCCTGTGGCAGTGGTAGTTGCCGACTCTCCCTTCCCCCACCCCACCCCAACAGCAAGACAGAGATAGAGGATTCTTGGTGGCCATTTACTTCAATTTACACAGTTTTGCATGCAGTTTTCCTGCTCCCTTTTAGTGAGATTTTAGTTAGGATCTCTTGGGGAATGAGCGAGCGGCGAGGAGTGAAGCAAGCACATGCTCACATAGCCACAGTAGTAAACCGCTGTACAAAACATCCTAGCTGTGTTGCCGCATGTGCTGCTCTGGTAAGTTGTACCATACAAAATATATATTTTTTGCCACTCTGTAAGGATTAAAAATATAGCTGTGTTGTGTTTTTCTATCCCCAAATAAATCAAGCCACACCAAATGAATGTTTCCTTCTGGTTTATTTTCGGTTTGTGAGTTCCATCAACATCAATACAAGTATTCTGGTCAACTTCTCAAATACAGGTATATCTGGCTTTTGTTTGGTGCTAATTTATTAGATTTTATACAAGGTTTATATAATGTTTTCTTATCTTAAAAACTATTAACTCCCTAATATAGGCCAATCATATAACAACATAACCTATTAATCTTAGGGTGTGGTGAATAACAGTCAAAGCATAGAGATAGCTGTATTGCTCATAATATCACGAGGTGTTTATCATATTTTCTTGCACAATCTCAAAAGTATTGACTTCATTTAGAAGGTTCTTCGTGTGCACACCATTCATAAACAGGTAATGCCATTCTAATAAGGGCATACTATCCTGTTCCAGTCCTCCATAGAACATCTAAATGCTGACCACCATAAAATCAGAAGGTAAAGTGTTGTGTAATCATCACAAGACCGGCATCACAAGCATTTTAACTAGGTCTGGTGAGAAGTTGTCATAGCTAACTATCTGAGTAGACACATTTGGCTATATAGTATAAGAAATCATACTGAAGCATTCTGTAAAAGGCTATACTTTAACACTCAGTTTAACTATTATAAAAGGTTATACTCAAATAAGTGTTATAATACAAAATGTTACACCACAATCCCCCTTTTGTGACTCTCTATACATAGAGATCACACAAGACGATGTTGCCATTGTAACATTTGTATTTGTCGAACCATGTGTTTCATCTTACGATACAATAACAATTGTATAATAATAATAACATATATTACTGCAATACCGCAACTCACCACTACTAGGGTTGGACTAGTACCCAAAGCAGCCGATCCCCAATTCCACCAGGATATAATAGGGATATATGATGACTGTCTTTTACCTCTTTAGCAGAGGCCTTTTGTGTCAAAATAAGCCCTTTTGTTATGTTGGCTTGCGCGCTTTCGGAAGCAACATCTTGCGGTAGTACGGGTTTGGGGGGAGTGGCCGCTGTTGGGTGAATGCAGGGCACGCATCAGTAGGTGTGTCCCTCATTCCCCAATCAGCCTGCATGCCGGCGCCACACCATGCATGTATAATGGGGCGAGCACATCTAAGCAAAGGTCCGCTGCAATCCGAGCGAAGCTCATCATACGCAGCGGTCCTTTGCTCGCCGTGCTCGCCGCCATTATGAGCAACATCAGGGGTGCCCAATCCTCTGTCGGTAACCCCTCGTTGTTAAGTGCCGACGGGGAGTCCACCTCACGGGCATCACCCTCCAATTGTTGAATGCCGAGGGGTGCCCAATCCCTCGGCTCGCGCCCCCGTCTTTGTACACCGACGGGAGCCTGACTCTGGCCCGGCATCACCCCCAATTGTTGAATGCCGAGGGGTGCCCAATCCCCTGGCTCACGCCCCCACTTTGTTTGCCGAGGGTGGTGCTCCAATCCCCGCCGGGCATGACCCCCGTACAGGTGCCGACGAGGGTGCCTAATCCCCATCGGCTAGTGACACTCCCCAAAACAGTTAGGTGGCATGCTGGGAGCTCCACAGCATGCCAAATGCCCTGCAACATGAAAACTGTCCTCATGATGGTTTTCTTTTTTTTTCCTGTAAACGAAAACCGCCCTCACAGTCTCGATGCCCTCCCCCACCCTCACCCACCCACTGCGCACCCTGCCTCCCTCAACCCCTCACCCCATACTTACCTCCGCGATGATTTTCCTTAGACTGGGAACACGTCTGCACTCTTCAAAGCCGACCGCAACTGAGGAAATGCCGGTAAGCTGTATAATGGAGTGAATAGGGTTTTTTCAACTTTGCTGCATATCTCAGGCATTTCTTGGAATTTTGGCACCAAATTTTCAACATGGGATTTTTGGGGCCCCTCCTCATGAATTCTATCACTGTCATGGTGTTAATCAGCCTCGAAAGGTGATTTCGTAGTCACTGGGTGAAATCACCTTTCGGGACCCATTAACAAAATAACAGTGCCAGTGTTCATGAGGTGGCCTCTCAAAAAGCCTATGTTCCAAATTTGGTGGGAAAAATCCAACAACTGCTGTTTTATGAGCGTGCGTTGCACAGTTGCTACACTGGCTTATAACTTTGCGCATTCCTAATGTTTTAATGCCGGATTTTCAGCATTGGCATTTTTGTACACCTCCTTGTGAACAGTACAGCTGTCATTTTCCACATCCTGCTCGAAATGTGTTTCCGCACTTCCGGCGCACGATAGCGCAGTCGCTGTGGGAAATCAGTGTTTGGGCCAGATTATGAAAATGACAGTGACACAGTTCATGAGCAAAGGTCCTAAAATGCCTATGTTGAAAATTTGGTGCTGATATCCATAAAATGACTGACAATTCTGTGATATGATTGGCAGATTGCATGCATGCTCATACCGCTGCGGCATTTGTGATATTTTCACTCTGGATTTTCACCATTGCCATTTTTCCACACTTCTTGATGAACAGTACAGCTGTCATTTCACATACCCTGCTCAAAATGTGTCTTTGCACTTCCGGTGCAGAATAGCGTGGATGCTGTGCGAAATCACTTCTTGGGACACTTTGAGGAAATGACAGTGACACTGTACATGAGCAGAGATGCTAAAATTCCTATGTTGAAAATTTGGTGCCAAACGCCCATAAAATGGCAGTGTTGCAAGCGTGCATTGCGTATTTCCCATGCACCCTTGTAACTCCGCAAATTTCGTATATTTGTATGCCACATTTTCAACATTGGCATTTTTTTACACCTCCTTATGAACTGTGCAGCTGTCATTTTTCACATCCTGCCCAGCATGTTTTCCCGCACTGCACTACCACACACTCAAAGGGACACCCTAATGCCTGTCACTCTCTGCTGGGTGGGGGTGGGTTGGCATCAGTTCACTACTTGATTGCCATTCCTATGCTGCATCTCTCTAACTCCTGCACTCCCAATGGCAGCAAGCCAACATTCGGCATTGACAAATGCTTGTTTGTTGATGATACAACAAGGCACCAAGTGTCATTTTATCAGTTTTGGGTAGGTCGAAATGAGGTGGAGTTGCCAAATCAGTGAGTAAATTTAAGGCCATACTGGAAACATTGATATGGGTAACATTTACTCAGCTATAGGCAGGACGTTCTCTGAGGGTCCAATTTGCAACCCACCAGGTCTTGTCACTACACCCCCATACATTTCAAGGTTGACCTGCAATTACACACCATGATTGGTTCCATCTCATAGCTTGGCGGTATTGATTTGCAGACGTTAGGGTAAATTTACATTGTTTAGGAAACCATGGGGCGGTTGATGTCTCTTCCCCACATATTAAGGTTTCATGTTCTTATACGCACTGTTGCTTAGGTAAGACAACATATTCATTGTGTACTGTGATAATAGTATCACCTGGTATTTGGAGTCTCATGATCTGGTCATGTATTAATACTCCCAAATTATTGATTTGCCACAAAATTTGCAGTGGTAGAAATATAGTGGGATAATCCAATAACCTAGTTACATTGGTTTCACCTATTTCTAAGGGTAACCTATTGGTTTTAATTCTATTTAACTCATTAACTAGATAAGCATGTTCTTCAGCAGCTAATTGAGAACAAGTCAGTTCGGGATCCGTACGATTTCCCGACTCCTAATATCCCGACTACTGACTTCCCGCAACCAACTTCCCAACTGCTGTCATATCCCGTCATTACTTATCCCGTCATTTATTTTCCCGGCAATACTTAAACCCCGACTGCTAAACCCCCGACATGCTACTTCCCCTGTTAGAAATGCTACAGACTACAACATCCCAGAGAACATACGAACATACGAAATTTGCCAGCAGATAAAGGCCTAGAGGTCTATCAAGTCTGCTCGAATGTGCAGCTAGCACCCCTTATTCTGCAGCTGCCCCTCCCTTCCACCCTTCCCCTTCATTAACCCTCCCCCTTGTCCTGTCCCATCCTCGTTTGAAGCAGTCCACTGTTCTACTGCATACCACTTCTGCAGGTAACGCATTCCACCCAGCCACCACCCTCTCTGTAAAAAAGTGTCTCCTCATCTCCATCCTGAACCTTCCTCGCTCCAGTCTCATATCATGGCCTCTGTGGCCCTCCCTCCCTTACTTTGAACAGCCCTCTGTACCTGTCTTGTTTATTCCTTTCATGTATTTAAAGGTTTCAATCATGTCCCCTGTCTCCTCTCTCCTCCAGTGAGACATGTTCAACTCTTCAACCTCCTCTCGTGTGATGATAAGTCCCCCAGACCCTTGATCATCTTTGTCGCCTGTGCTGCACCTCCAGTAACTTAATGTCCCTCTTCAGATACGGACCCAGTACTGCACGCAGTACTCCAGGTGTGGTCTAACTAATGACCTATACAGTGGCAGAATCACCTCCTCCCTCCTCGAGGATATCCCCTGCAATACAACCCAGCATTTTGTTGGCCTTTGCAGCTGCCTTCCTACACTGTGCCGGGTTGTTCATTGACCCTGTGATGAGCACACCCAGATCCTTCTCCTCCTCTGTCTGGGCTAGCTGCACTCCCCTAGCTGGTAAGTCCTCCTTGGGTTCTTCATCCCAAAATGCATCACCTTGCACTTTTTGGCATTAAAGCCCAGTTGCCAGGTGTCTGACCAGGTTTCAAGCTTTGCCAGATCATCCTGCAACCCTGCCATCCCCTAGGTCATCCACCACCGCTCCAACCTTGGTATCATCAGCAAACAGACTGATCTTGCTCTTGATGTCCCATGATATGTCTGCAATGAATATCCCAAACAACATTGGTCCCAACACCGAGCCCTGTGGGACACCGCCGGCCACTGCCCTTGGGTGTGAAAGCTCCCCACCCACCACCACCCTCTGTTGCCTTCCCTGCAGCCAGTTTCCTACCCATCTCACCAGCATTGCACCTGCCCCTGTGCCTACTAACTTCCTTCCCAGTCTTCCATGTGGCACTGAGTAGAATGCCTTACTGAAGTCCAGATACAGGACATCCACTGCATGTCCCCTGTCCAGTTGCCTAGTTACCCAGTCATAGAACTCGACCAGGTTGGTTTGGTAGGATCGCCACGTATGAAGCCATGCTGTCTGCTGTCCTGTAGTCCTTTGGCCTCTAAGGGGCCACCAGCCTCTCCTTCAGGAAAGTCTCCATTAGCTTACCCACGATGGATGTGAGGCTCACTGGTCTGTAGTTTCCCGTTCATCCTTGGGGCACTCTTATGGAGGGCACCATGAGCCATCCTCCAGTCCTGAGGCATACACCCCAATGTAGTGAGGCATTAAATAGGTCTGCCAAAGGTCCCAAGGACCTCTGCCAGCTCCTTCAGTACCCTGGGGTGGATGCCATCTGGGCCTGGCGCCACCACCCTCAGTGCCTTCAAACCCTCTCGAACTCTGCCTCCATGATTTCCCCATCTGTCATCACTTCCCCCTGCATCTATATTTCTCCCATCTTGGGTGTCACCCCTCTTCTCTTTAGTAAATACTGAGCAGAGTACTCATTTAGTGCTTCCTGCCTATAGTGCCTTTGCTTCCACCCAACCCCCTCCTTCCTAATCCTTACTATGTGGTCTTACAGCTCCTTTTCTCCTGATGTACTTAAAGAAGTCCTTCTCCCTTCTAATGCCTTGTGCCAGCCTGAGTTCCGTGGAGATGCTTTGGCCCCTTACTGCCCTTTGTCACCTCCTTCGATTCTGTCAAGTACTTCTCTGTCCTCCCCTCCCTGTTTTCTTGTATTTCCTAAAGGCAGCTCTTTTCCTCCTTACCTTTTCCATGACCTCCTTGCTCAACCAGCTGGTTTCTTAGCCCTAGCCTTCTTGCTCTGGGCTTTGCAGCAGGTTTTGGTTGCCTCCACTATACCCAACTTTATGAGCTCCCATCTCTGGTTAGTATCCATACTAGATTGAATTCTGGCCAGGTACCCTTTTACCACTTCCCCCATCCTCTCAAAGTCGGCCCTCCTGAAGTCCAGCACTCTTGTGCCAGATTCCACTCCTTCCTTGCCCATATCCAATGTGAGCCATACTGAGTGGTGGTCACTCCCTGACAGCGGTTCCTCCACTGTAAGTTCTCTCACAAAGTCCCCATTTGCCAGCACAAGGTCAAGGGTATTCCCTAACCTGGTTGGTTCACTGACCATTTGCAGCAGGAAGCTGTCCTGGAAGGCATCCAGCAGTACCTGCTCCCTTCTGTTCCTGGTTGTTGGGGTGCTCCAGTCCGCTCCTGGCATGTTGAAGTCCCCCATAATCACCACACTACCCTTCTCGCAGGGTCTCCTGATCTGTCCCACTAGTTCCCTGTCTAACTCCTCCATCTGAGATGGTGGCCTGTACACCACTCCCATTCTAAGACTCCTATTCTTGGAATCCTGGATTTGCACCCAAAGTGACTCTGTACTACCCTCCTCCCCTTCCTCCCTTACACACTTCAGTCCTTCCTTCACATATAGTGCCACCCCCCCTCCTTTCCCAGTCACCCTGTCCCTACGAAATAACCTGTACCCTGGTACAGACAGGTCCCAGTCAGGACAAACATGAAATGACGGTTCCCAGTTTATTGCCAGTGCAATACAGCATACATCCGAGACTCAGCCCCAGTTAAAATTAAACTAAAGCTTTCACGCTACGCAACAAAACACTGCTTACTTGCATAGCCATCCATCCTGTTTTATCTCTGTCTCAAGTAATCAATGTTTAGTTGACTTTGTTCAAAGTGAAATGGGAGGAGAAGCTGAAGAAGAGCAGCAATAACAGCAATAACTGACATACTACTTCCAGACTGCTAAATACAATGACATAATGACAAGACAATGAGCTGAAGCTTACCTGTAACTTCGACGTACCGCTGATGCGCAGACTCGTAGAAGTGAAATTAAAAGCAAACGCTGATTCACTGAAGTTCTAGTAGTAAAAGTCTAATTAAAAACAAACTTTATTTAATTCAAAAGTTTAAAATTTGGAGATTTGGTATCTACTTAAATAACATATTGCGTGCCACTCCTCTAATAAAATCCATAACAGAGCGGTGGTCCTTGTCTGAAACAATGTTTGTAAACTTTTCCTCTCTCGGAGCATATTTCTTTTTAATTGGGAACTTTGGCAACCCTCGGTTAATTTTTTCTATCATGCTCTCAGTTACAAGCTGTTCATTATGGAGCTCTTCAACAAACCGGTATATCCCTACGTGGGATGCTCCAATCAAGGTCCCTAGGCGTCAGTGCCATGGCTCCACTTTGTTTTGTGTTCTGGGTATACCCTGAAGCATTTGGTCATGAACAGACCAAAACTGAGGAGGATACAGCGGCAGTGTTCTGACAGTAGCATTATTTCTCATTCTCCTTCGCACCCTTCCCAGAACATGTCTCCTCAAACCACTCCACGATGCATGCAGCCTCTGTAGGCATTTCATTCTTTACATCTTCAAATACATCAGGAATTTTAGCAGGAGGTAGAAATGCAAGGGCAACCAATTGTCTAAGTTTAAGGCTAAATTCCAGGTCAGTTCCATATCTGTGCGCTAGCCCACATCCTTGTATTTTGCATCAGATTATTTGTCCTAGGTGAAATAGACAACCCTTGTTAACAACAATGGGGAAGTCAGACTTGCAGGCGTTGATGGCAGCCTGTTCAAAATCAGTGATGACGAATTTTGGTGACAGACAAATTTGACATTCATCACCATGTCCTGCAAATCCTGTAGCATGCATACATAACATTCCTGTGATTTGCTCGACATCAAAGCATATACCAAAGGGAGGATTCTACAGGTCTCACCAGTTCCTACTGGGGCATGTATAGAATACAATTGCTTAAATAGTTTAGGGACTGTGCGGAATGTACCATCCATGATCCAAAAGGTTGCTGTACTAAGCTTCTCAATGTTTGTTTTTGTTGTGAAAAGGAAGATTTTTTTCAGTACCGCATGTTGAATCACGAGCAAGGAAAGAATGGCCATTCACCATTGAGAATTCTTGTGGGATGCACACTCCATCTAATGTTTTAGGTTCAGGCATGCTATTTTGTTTTCTTTCACGCTTAACAACCTGCAACAGGGAATGCTTGCCTGGCATGTTGTGTCTTACTTCTGGATGTACCTGGGTAAGCTCGTTTTTTTTTAGATAAGTTGTGCAGGTGTGTTGTGGGTCGTCAATGCACAGTGTTTCAGGGAGGCTATTGCAATTGCCACAGGAGCATCATTTGCATCTGGTGCATGGTTATGTTCTGTTGTTCCACGCAAGTGATGTTGGCCACCTACAAACACCGTGGATGCACAGCCATGACATCCTGCATACTTTCTATGCTGACAGCACCAGTAAAATAAGTCTGCATGATTCCACTCTTTAACATACAGGCAGCCACTAATGCTGAGTTTAGAATTTCCTCACTGAGATTTTACAACGTCGCAAACATGGGGATGTAATTCCCCAGTTGGTGTTGCCGGTGTCGCCATTGCTCTCTACAAAGCTACTAAGCTAGAAGGAAATGCAAGTGTAAATGTCTGTGGATAAAATTGCCTAATTGGAGCCACTCCTTGATCCGGGAACAGAATGAAATTGATAGCACACACTTGCAGTACATTTCTTATTAACAGGACGGGAAGCTGCTAGATCGGTCGGTGTGCAGTCTAAGACTTTGCAGTCTGGAGGTACGTGAAAGAATTAAATATACTGAGTCAGAAAGAAAATAATAAAACATATTCAGTGGAGTGGAATTGCTGTGAAGTGGGCTGACTTGCTCAGACAAACAGACTGCACATCCACAGTCTCACTGTCACTGAACGCACCCTACAATTACGTCATGATCAAACTCAGCCTCACCCTCCCGTACCTCCCAACTGCTAAATGAGCTCTAACATTACATCTGACTGCTGACTGGAATGACAAAGAAAGCTGCCTGAAGGTTCTTCGTGTGCACACCATTCATAAACAGGTAATGCCATTTTAATAAGGGCATACTATCCTGTTCCAGTTCTCCATAGAACATCTAAATGCTGACCACTATAAAATCATAAGGTAAAGTGTTGTGTGATCATCACAAGACTTTTAACTAGGTCTGGTGAGAAACTGTCATAGCTAACTATCTGAGTAAATACATTTGGTTATATAGTATAAGAAATCATACTGAAGCATTCTGTAAAAGGCTACACTTTAACACTCAGTTTAACTATTATAAATAGAATAATAGATAGGTTCTGGTATATTACAAGACAGTAATTCCATCGAGAGGTTCTGGGGACACAGAGAACCTCGAGAGTGAAGCTCGAGAGGTTTCATGTGTCCCCAGAACCTCGAGATGGAATTACTACCTTGTTATGCCAGAACCTATTTGTTATTTTTTTTAATCTAGGGATACAAGGTGAATTGACTCACCTCCGTTTAAACAGTGGAGTCAGCGGGTCCATGTGAGTGCTGGCAGGGTTCCCCAGTGCTGTGTGGATGACCAGTGCTGTGGGCTTCATTTACCGCTGCTTTTTTTAAACTGTTTGTCGGCAGCGGTATCGGGCAGGCAGAGGAGCTCAAAAAAATGTTTTCAAAAGTGAAGAAAAACGGTTGCTGCGGCTGTTGACCATTCACTCGCTAAGCGAGCGAGCAAGCCACCATGTTTTCGTACTCGCTGTGCCTGCCCACAGAGTAAAAGTGCCCAATCAGAGGGCAAACTTTGTAAAACATCGAGGATAGACTTGTGCATACACTCTTCAGCTTTCTTGATAATACTATCGATCGGGTGCCGAACTATACTATTACGGCACCCGAACGATAGTATTATAACTTAGGAACAGTAGTATCATCGTTCCAGGAGCGATGGTATTACAAGGATTTTTTTGTATGCTTTTCAACCATATTATTTTCACAATCCATATATTAAAAAAAAGGTTATACTGAAATAAGTGCTATAATACAAAATGTTACCCCACACACTCATACTGAAGTTGACAAGAAGATACAGGCATTTGAACTGAGAGGCTGTAGTGAATAACACAACCAGTAATTGCGGTGAGCATGGTTCAGTGAAGCCGCTTGCTTTCAGGCAGGGAACAAACATTTATTTTGTTTCTGGCACACAATTACGTTTATTGTCAGCGCCTTTCATTTCTTTTTCTTTTAATGGATGTGACATCAGGAAACTCGTGGGCTGGGCTATCTGCAAGGGACTACAGTACTGTTATGATATGCATGTCCATGCTGCAGTGTTCATAGATCAAAAGTGAAGGAACGGAAATAGCTTCGAGAGGGACTGAATGGGGAGTCATTTATTTTCGTGTGTGGTCGTGTTAGTGCCTGCGCTAGATACAGTGATGTTTTTGTCTAATAACATCACTGTGTCTAGGGGTCAACAGCCAATCAGGTTACTAGTAATTTTCTTGCCATTGTATAATCCTAATTGTCCACCAGAGATTCTGTAACCAACACAAAATGCAAGGGAGATATGGGTATCTCTGTTGAGTCCACTAAACAATTTGAACAGGGTTGACTGGGCATTAATGATCCTGGCCTGGTCAAATGGTGGCATATATATCATACTGATTTTAAATGTTTTGCCCAGAGCCCCAATCCACCCAGTTGAAGGCCTTTTCCACATCAAGAGATTATACTATATTATCTTGCCCCCTTGCTTTTTTCTATAATATTTAATACTCACCTTATGTTGTGAGATAACCTTTCTCCCTTTAAAGGAAAACAGTCAAAAACAGTGGGGGCAATCACCAGGGCTGCAAAAATGCCCGATTAAAACAACCTTTATGGTTTAAAAAAATGCAGCTAACCTTTCTCGAGTTATTTAGCATTTTAATGTTGCTCCTGTATGCGCCATGTCAAAACTGCGCGCCGCGCAAGGCAGTGCCACTGGCATCTGTCCTGTGCGGAAGGCTCATAAAAATAAGCGACGAGGTGTATCTATCGGGAGGAAAAGAAACACTAGGGCATGCAGAGGTATATTACCTGAACCTCTACAACCAATTCCGGTGAAAACAGAGCAGTCTAATGTATTTAAATCATTATGAAAGTTGCAGCTCGAGTTCGGTCATGCGCGGTAGCACCTAGGCGCTCTGAAGTTCGGGCATGCGTGATTACGCTAGGTGCTACTAGCCAACAGTTAGAAGCCACAACTCATAATGATTAAAAGACATTAGACACTCCATTCACCGGGAATTAATGAAGATAAGATAACATACCTCTAAATGCCTCAATGTTTCTTTTCAGATGAATCGCCTAGCTTCAGCCACGAACAGATAGAAAAACACCTCGTCTTCGATGGCAACTGACATAGCCTCCGAAACAACGATAAATGCTAAATATTTCAAGAAAAGTTAGCCCATAAGGTTGTTTTAATGGGCATTTGTCTAATGTTCCTACTGACCTGACTGTTTTCCTTTAAATAAGTGCTCCTGGATATTAATATTAGTTTTTAAAAGCAGTCAACTGTTACCTTTTGTATCTAAGGTACTTTTCTTTTCCTTTGGGTAATTAGAAGATTTTTTTTTACGTGATGTTAGCAGGTGTGATTTGTGGACCAGCATTCCACCTGGCACCTGACATATCTAGTTCTATTCACCCCACTACATCATCAGCATTGTGACCTCACTGACTGGGACATCACAGCTACACAGGAAGAGACACTCAGCAGCAGCTAGCTGAATCACCTGTGATATCTCAGTTAGTGAGGTCACAGCACTGATGGTGTGGTGGGAGGAACCAAACTAGATATGTCCGCGCCAGGCAGAACACTATCCATGCATGCAGCATGATACTATCACACAAAAACCTTTATGATGGACAAAAGGAAAAATAAAAACTACTTCAGAAATAAAAATTACAACTGACCTACTTCTTAAAATCTGTGACATTCTTCTGTCTGCTATTTTGATTCTACTTGTTCTTTAAGAACTGTGTTTGATCTGTATGGCCCGTAACGGCCTCTCAGCCCTTGTTCGGGTTTGAGTCTGATTACTAAAATGTTACATGGAATGCATGAAAAGTTTGAGTCTGAGGTTTCTAGGCTCCAGCAGGTCTGCAGCCAGACTGCTGAAGTACTTATCTGTTAGGCTATGTGTCTGTGTAAATGCTAATGAGAGCTCATTAGCATAGATGCTCCTGCCCCCACCCCCATAAAGGGGTGAGGCAGGAAGCACAGAGTCAGTCTTAGTTCCAGGAAGTATGAGAAAGAAAAAGAGGGAAAGAGAACAACAGCCAAGTTAGAGGAGCCTCTGGGCTTACCCCAGGGCCGGCCTTAGCTAGGTGCAAGCTGTGCCCCTGCAAGCTGAGGGCCCATACTTTTTTCTTGAGGAAAAAAAATAATTTCAAACATTTAAAATGCCTAAATTTTGTTAGAAATGAAAATTTTTACCAGCAAATAAAAGTGGAAGACAACTGGCGTTGTAACATGGCTCTGTACAGTAGTTGCAAATAATGAAATGTCATTGGTGGAATCATAACAGGTGACTACAAAGCAACCATGGATTAATTCCACAGTAGAACCATGGTTGCTTCTGTAGTACCTTTGTGAAACACAATAAATATTGGCAGACTTCCTTGCTTTTCCCACCCACCCATCCATCCAGTGGAGCACCATTCATAAAAATATCTTCTACTCTGCTGCTGACAACACGCAGTATAGCAAAATAAATGGAGTGACTCCTCCAATATGCAGAAACATAGATGATAAAACACAAAACAAGGAAATGTACCAGAAGTGATTCCGATGTGTAGCACAAAACGGACAAGGTTTTTTTCAGATTTCTAAACAAGGTGAGCCATGTGAAACTGTGCTTAATAATGAGGTAGCATGATGCGTCTACTCCCATAATGTAGTGCCGTAACTGTAAGGAAGTAGAAATGCATGATATTGTGGGTAACATTTCTATAGTTGTAGAAGGTATTTTTAGGAAATAAGGGAACATTTGTCATTGTGGCGACTTCCTACGTACACATTGAGTTGTTCTTTCTTGATGAAAGACAACCACAATATATGTAAGTAGCATTACAGTTGCACCACTCTGTTTCATTAATCACACTGCAAAGAAAACAAACTGTCTTCCCTGTTTTATTAGTGGACAATGCCTAAATAATTACGTATATGTTTAAATAGTGCAAATACTCTTGCCATGTTACAAGAGCAATAAACCACTCCAGACCATGGTTCTACTGAGGAATTAATCCTTGGTTGGGTGGTTGGAGACACTAGGCAAACCCTCCCCAACCATGGATTAATTCCACAGTAGAATCATGATCTGTCGTGGTTTAATGCTTACCTGTTACTGTTACAAAAGGTGAGGGCAGCTTTGCTGCTATATCACTTTAAGACACAGTGGAAAAGATTAGGTTAAGTAAGTGCTAATGGTGTTAAGGCATACTTTACACTCCCAGGTGAACTGCTTTCACAAACAAAGGGCTATATTGACAAGAGAACTTGTTTGTAACCTGGACATGTAGCTGAAACAATGAATGATATGAATCTGTTTCAAAAGTATGTGGACACTCAAAATGGCTCAAAAACCTGACCAACACAGAGCAAACCCAGATTTCCTGATAGGGACCCTGAAAAACCTGATCACCAGGTAAAACAACTGACAGGTGGCGACCTTATTGGTGCCCCATGATAATCCTCTCTACTCTTTCTCACTCACACCTCCAGAAAAGTTAAGTTGTTTAACTTGTTTGCAAACTGGATTATCGGACGTATGAATGTTCAGTGATGATGTCCCTGTCCTTACAGAAATGAATACGGTAGTAGTACCGTACTTATTTAAGTTCTTGCTCCAGGCTCAGTCAGATTCATTTCTAGTGATGAAGTCAAATAATGCAATGCAGTCAATGGCACTAATTAAAAGATGCTGGTTAAACTAGTAGATCTGGTACTGCTTTATCATAGGACAGAAGGGTTAGTTAGGTGTAAATGATGGATGTGGGGGGCGGGGCCACAGAGGAATGGAGTGGTGGGGCCCAATAATGATTTAAAATACATTAGACTGCTCCATTTTCACCGGAATTGGTTGTAGAGGTTCAGATAACATACCTCTAAATGCCTCAATGTTTCTTTTCATTCCGCATAGATATTACCTCTGCTCGTCATTTTATGAGCCTTCCGCACAGGACAGGATGCCAGGGGCACACTGCCTTCGTAAGCGGCGCAGTTTTGACATGGCGCATACAGGAGCAACATTAAAATGCTAAATAACTCAAGAAAGGTTAGCAGCATTTTTTTTAAACCATAAAGGTTGTTTTAATTGGGCATTTTTGCAGCCCTGGTGATTGCCCCCACTGTTTTTGACTGTTTTCCTTTAAATAAGGAGTGTACTCCTGGATATTAATATTAGTTTTTAAAAGCAGTCAACTGTTACCTTTTGTATCTAAGGTACTTTTTCTTTTCCCTTTGGGTAATTAGAAGATTTTTTTTTACGTGATGTTAGCAGGTGTGATTTGTGGACCAGCATTCCACCTGGCACCTGACATATCTAGTTCTATTCACCCCACTACATCATCAGCATTGTGACCTCACTGACTGGGACATCACAGCTACACAGGAAGAGACACTCAGCAGCAGCTAGCTGAATCACCTGTGATATCTCAGTTAGTGAGGTCACAGCACTGATGGTGTGGTGGGAGGAACCAAACTAGATATGTCCGCTGCCAGGCAGAACACTATCCCATGCATGCAGCATGATACTATCACACAAAAACCTTTATGATGGACAAAAGGAAAAATAAAAACTACTTCAGAAATAAAAAGTTACAACTGACCTACTTCTTAAAATCTGTGACATTCTTCTGTCTGCTATTTTTGATTCTACTTGTTCTTTAAAGAACTGTGTTTGATCTGTATGGCCCGTAACCGGCCTCTCAGCCCTTGTTCGGGTTTGAGTCTGATTACTAAAATGTTACATGGAATGCATGAAAAAGTTTGAGTCTGAGGTTTCTAGGCTCCAGCAGGTCTGCAGCCAGACTGCTGAAGTACTTGTCTGTTAGGCTATGTGTCTGTGTAAATGCTAATGAGAGCTCATTAGCATAGATGCTGCCTGCCCCCCCACCCCCCATAAAGGGGTGAGGCAGGAAGCACAGAGTCAGTCTTAGTTCCAGGAAGTATGAGAAAGAAAAAGAGGGAAAGAGAACAACAGCCAAGTTAGAGGAGCCTCTGGGCTTACCCCAGGGCCGGCCTTAGCTAGGTGCAAGCTGTGCCCCTGCAAGCTGAGGGCCCATACTTTTTTCTTGAGGAAAAAATAATTTCAAACATTTAAAAATGCCTAAATTTTGTTAGAAATGAAAATTTTACCAGCAAATAAAAGTGGAAGACAACTGGCGTTGTAACATGGCTCTGTACAGTAGTTGCAAATAATGAAATGTCATTGGTGGAATCATAACAGGTGACTACAAGCAACCATGGATTAATTCCACAGTAGAACCATGGTTGCTTCTGTAGTACCTTTGTGAAACACAATAAATATTGGCAGACTTCCTTGCTTTTCCCACCCACCCATCCATCCAGTGGAGCACCATTCATAAAAATATCTTCTACTCTGCTGCTGACAACACGCAGTATAGCAAAATAAATGGAGTGACTCCTCCAATATGCAGAAACATAGATGATAAAACACAAAACAAGGAAATGTACCAGAAGTGATTCCGATGTGTAGCACAAAACGGACAAGGTTTTTTTCAGATTTCTAAACAAGGTGAGCCATGTGAAACTGTGCTTAATAATGAGGTAGCATGATGCGTCTACTCCCATAATGTAGTGCCGTAACTGTAAGGAAGTAGAAATGCATGATATTGTGGGTAACATTTCTATAGTTGTAGAAGGTATTTTAGGAAATAAGGGAACATTTGTCATTGTGAGGCTTCCCTAAGTACACATTGAGTTGTTCTTTCTTGATGAAAGACAACCACAATATATGTAAGTAGCATTACAGTTGCACCACTCTGTTTCATTAATCACACTGCAAAGAAAACAAACTGTCTTCCCTGTTTTATTAGTGGACAATGCCTAAATAATTACGTATATGTTTAAATAGTGCAAATACTCTTGCCATGTTACAAGAGCAATAAACCACTCCAGACCATGGTTCTACTGAGGAATTAATCCTTGGTTGGGTGGTTGGAGACACTAGGCAAACCCTCCCCAACCATGGATTAATTCCACAGTAGAATCATGATCTGTCGTGGTTTAATGCTTACCTGTTACTGTTACAAAAGGTGAGGGCAGCTTTGCTGCTATATCACTTTAAGACACAGTGGAAAAGATTAGGTTAAGTAAGTGCTAATGGTGTTAAGGCATACTTTACACCTCCCAGGTGAACTGCTTTCACAAACAAAGGGCTATATTGACAAGAGAACTTGTTTGTAACCTGGACATGTAGCTGAAACAATGAATGATATGAATCTGTTTCAAAAGTATGTGGACACTCAAAATGGCTCAAAAACCTGACCAACACAGAGCAAACCCAGATTTCCTGATAGGGACCCTGAAAACCTGATCACCAGGTAAAACAACTGACAGGTGGCGACCTTATTGGTGCCCCATGATAATCCTCTCTACTCTTTCTCACTCACACCTCCAGAAAAGTTAAGTTGTTTAACTTGTTTGCAAACTGGATTATCGGACGTATGAATGTTCAGTGATGATGTCCCTGTCCTTACAGAAATGAATACGGTAGTAGTACCGTACTTATTTAAGTTCTTGCTCCAGGCTCAGTCAGATTCATTTCTAGTGATGAAGTCAAATAATGCAATGCAGTCAATGGCACTAATTAAAAGATGCTGGTTAAACTAGTAGATCTGGTACTGCTTTATCATAGGACAGAAGGGTTAGTTAGGTGTAAATGATGGATGTGGGGGGCGGGGCCACAGAGAATGGAGTGGTGGGGCCCAGCAGGGAGCTGCACAGGGGCCCAGCATGGTTAAGGGTGGCCCTGGCTTACCCTACCGTTCAGAGCAAGGAAGGGTGCTGCTCCCCAAGGGCGAGTAGGATAAAATATAGAGAACAGAGATCAAAGGGGACTTCATGGTCTCACACTAGGGATGCTCAGAGTTGGCCAATTGTGACGCAACAGGACTATACAGGAATTTTGGAATGTCCAATTCTGAGGCTTGTTTAATTTTGATTCCTATAAGGACCCCTTAATTGGAACTGGAATACAAAATCCTAATTGCTAAAACAAATAATTTTGCTTTTAATGTTGTAATTAGGATTTTTGAACTGCCATCCCACAATGCCTAATCCCAAAAACTGGATTTGATATGGATGATTCTGAGTCCAGATTTGCAATTATGAGCATCCTTATCCCACACATCCAGGACAAGAAGCTACAGGAGAGGTGAGAAGTTCCTCTCAAGTGAGATGCTGAGAGCTCTTGTGGGTCTTTTCCACATTCTACGGAGGAACAATATGGGATATGCACACCAAACATAAATAGGAAGTGTCCTATTAGAATATAACACGAAGTGGAAGGAGAGTCAAGGAGAAATCTTCCAGATGCAGCTGTTAAGTTTATCTGGTAGTGGAGTTCACACATGCTGAGCTCTGCCTATCAGGTATGTTTCTGTTCCTTAGGGAGGTCCAGGAAAGTTTACCCTGTTGTAAACTGGGATTGAGGGCTGGATGCACAGGGTGGGGGGTCCTCAACAAATGGCATAAGAATTAACATCATGCTGCAATATAAATGAAAACAGTGAAACCTTTGTGACAGGAATAATGGTGGTGGATATTATATTACTATGGCAAAAGCCCACAGATTTATGTTTGATGAACATGCCCCATGTTATGTAATGCCTTTCAGGAAGGGGAGCAGGTATTAGTAGTAGTAGTAGTAGTAAAACTTTTATTTATACAGAGATATCACCATTAGGGCAGTTTATACCCTTTTTACAAGGTGCACCTGTTTAGCAAAGTTTCAATAAAAAAACAGTATAAATATATGGCTCTATGATGCTGGTTTGACATCAATCTCGTCAACTGGCATCACAGTGATGGAATTTATGTCGACCGCAAGTTGTGATCGACATAAATCCCGATGGACTCCCAGTCCATTTTTCTATCAGGGGGGCTTCGCCCACCGAACCCCCATGTGGGGGGCTCTGCCCCGCACACTCTCCATTCTAATTATAATCAACTCTGAGTCAGAGTTGATTCAGGGAGGGAGTGCATGACCAGGAAACAGTGTGCCCCTGTGTCTGGTACACCAATAGAGTGACCTGTTGACGAACTGTCAATTTTGTTGGCAGCAATGTAGGTCACTGTATTGGTGTCTCTGTCAGGGGGGGGGTATACCTAAATACACAATACTAGAACACATAACACAGACTCAGGTTGTGGGAAAGGGATTAATTACAGATACAGACAATAAAAAATATAAATACTACAGTAAACAATGCCAGTTCATATTCAGTTTCACTTTTGCTCACTTACTGCACTCACAGCGAAAAGTCAGTTCTTGCTGCACAGCAGTTTTAAAAGCAGTTGGAGAAATGTCCAATTCCTAAGATGTGGGGGTTGTTCTTTCCAACTGTGGGCAGCTTTATATTGGAATGTCATTTTACTGACGTTATTAGTTATTTGGGGTAATAATAGATCCCTAGCACCCTTTTTCCTCAAATTAAGACCATGGTTTGGCTTTTGTAGTTTTTCCAATTATCAAGACAATATATTATTTTTAAGTATTCCCTGTACATGTTTTACCAATACACACTTTCTTCTTAAACCGAGAGAGCTCCAGCCTAATGAATTATGCATTGTACAGTGGTGAGTACTATACCTACATTATAATTTAATATATGGATATCAGATTTAATATACTACTAAAGCATATAGTTTTTTCGGTAATACTATCACTCCCGAAGTGATAATACCACACTTAGAGAGTGATAATACTATCGTTCATGTCCCGTAATAGTATCACTCAGGACCTGAAGGATAGTATTACCAGCCAAGTTCAACAGCGTAAACCCACAACTCCCCAAATCAGTAACCCTTTTGAACGTCAATCAACCATTGATGCTCTCAACGCAGCTAATGATTGGCCGCTCTCTGTCTGTGGGCGACCAAAATGGCTTTTAAAACATGGCGGTCATGTCTCGTTTAGCGAGAGCGCATAGTGACCACAGCACTTCCCATTTTATTTTAGTTTTAAAATTACTTATCTGGCTGATCCTGTGCTCCCCCCACAAAAAGAAAAAAAGGTAAGCCTAAAAAACAGTTAATTTTACTGCTGTGAGTGTGAACCAGCACAGCTACAAAAACAGGCAGGCGAGGCAGTGTCCTGTGGGCAAGAGAAACAGACTGCGGCGAGGCAGTGCAGCGGTCAAACCCGACTGACAAGAATCCTTCATGGCAGCAGCAGACAGCCCACTAAAAAAACTTGGATCCATATATTAAAAAAAATAATGGATAGTTTACAGAGTGTATTACCGGTCAGAATACCATCTCCAAGTTCAGGACATGTAGGAACCTCTCGAGCTTTGCTCTCGAGGTTCTTACATGTCCTGAACCTCTCGATGGTATTACTGACTGGTAATACACTCTAAACTATCCATTATTCTCTCTACATATACATATCTTGCCAATCTAATATATACTATATCTAATTTCAGTAATTGCTTTTTATGGGCATGCTCATAGATATGGCTCCCGTAATCATTAACTGACAAAATTAACTGATTTGCTATCATTAAACTCACATTTTTAGTTATACAATTTGAAATCTGTCGCACTGCCCCAATTCTTGCACTTGTTTTTCTCATCAGTTCCTTGGTGTGCTGTTCAAAAGTTAAATGCTGATCAAAATGAACCCCCAGATATTTATATACCGAAAATTTTGCTAGAATGTTTCCATCTTTGGTCCTTACCTCAAGTTTAGGGCTTATTTTATTTTTACCTGACTGTGATGGGCCAAAAACTATAGTTTTTTTTGCAAAAAGTATTGTAAACGTGGGCACCTCGGTTGAGGGATTTTGTGTATGTGCCCTTAAAAGTGAAGATTCCCGGTGTCTAACTGCATGTATGGTCTCCCTTGGGAGGCACCAGACACATGAGGAAGACAAACTTAATACATTTCCTTTACTTCTTTACTGTGTCTAATGGTGTGGACAATGAATCTGTTATTAAGAAAAACTTTATATGCAGATGTTGTGTACTAGGGTACGTCCCTGCTTACACTCCAGTGACCAGGCACTTTATACAAACCTGGTCAGTTTCCCTCCCATCTGGGGGCCATTGTACCAGGCGTTTGGGGGACCAGTTGCAAACTTGCACATGACATACTGTACGATGGTGGCAGTGACTAGCTGTGTCCCAGTGAGCAGGAGGGATAGGAGGAGGGCTATGTGGATGTCTAAGGAATGAAAGAACTTCGGGGGATGTTAAAGGGAAAAAAGAGGGTGCATGATGAATGGAAGGTTCTGGGACAGATCAAAGCAAGTAGAGTATAAAGCATTATAAAAGGAATGCAGGGGCATGACTGCCCAGGCCAAGGCTGGTCTGGAAGACAGTATTAAAGGAGCACTACAGTAAAAATTTGTAAAAACATATGTTGTGCAGAGTGTTTTGGTGTGTGTGTGTGTGTGTGTGTGTGTGTGTGTGTGTGTGTGTGTATGTGTGCGCGCAGTCCTGGTGGGTACTTCCCTTTGTTTGCTATTAAAACATTTTCCTAACTTAGGTTGCTAGTTATATGGTAGTTTTATGGCCCCTGGGGATCTTGGTCTTAGCAAGGTATCTTGCTGTTCTCTTTCCTAACAATGCCTCCTGTCCCATGTGACAGTGATGCATCCTGGTCCACTGAGTCAGCAAGTACTATTGATGGGACCCTGATGTTCTGGCCGCCAATAAATAGCTCTAATTCAATATTTTTGTTTTCTGTATGTGTGTGTGTGTGTATGTCAGCTCTAGCCAGCAGGAGTAGATGTTTTGCTTTTAAAACATTTCATTTCATCAAACTCTACACAGTCATAAAAAGCACACAAATCACCACAGATCATCAGTGCTATAATTAGTAAAGACTCTAGCTGTTTTCTTACACAGGTATGTGCTAAACTGTAAATGTAGCCTTCAGTGCTCACTGGATAAGGAAAGTTACTTAATATCACAGATCTGCTGTTCTAAAATTGACTCTAAACCAGTACTTGCTGAATCTATGGTCCTGGACACATCATTATTACATGGGACAGGAGGCATTGTAGGAAAAAGAAGAGCAATATACCATACTAAGATGGAGATCCCCAGGGGCCATAAAACTACTATAAAACTAGCATGCTACTTTAGAAAAATAACCTCTTAGTAGAAAAAGGGAATGACACCCAAGGACTATACACACAAAACAACACATTGCACAACATATGTTTTTGCAAATTCTTTTTTTTTTTTTTCCATTAAGTTTTTATTCCATTTTTGGTTACAGAGATTAGATCCAACAATATCAAGTACATACATGTACAAATACACACATACTTATGGTAACATGTAGTCTAATGCATCCTCTGTAACATCCCCTAAAGACCCCCACCCGCCTCTTCCCTTCCCCACCCTTTGCCACCCCAGCACAAGTCTAGCGAAACTGCATACTTACAATCAGCAGAAGAACTATGAGCTTCTATAGTGAATAAATAGTATAAAAGGGACCCCAGATCTTATCAAACCTAGGAAGTTTATTCTGGAGGGCAGCTATCATTCTCTCAACCCTCAAACTGGCAAGCAATTCCTCCAGCCATTCTGTATAGCTGATCACAACAGAGTCCTTCCAGTGTCTGAGGACAATTTTCTTAAGAGTGGCCACAATCAAAACCATGTGGAACCTCCTACTCCTGACGGGGATATGAGAAACATCTCCCAACAAGCATATTTCAGGAGTAAAAAGGTCCTCCAGTCCCAACATTGGGTCCACTCTATTTTTAATCTCTGTCCATAATGGGGTTATCTTCGGACAGTTCCAGAAAATATGCATCAAATCCCCGACCCCAGCTTGACACCTGTTGCATGTAGGTTCTGTGACTATTTTTAATCCAGCCAGCTTTTTTGTGGGGAATAGTAAATATTATGGAGAATTTTAAACTGTATCAGTCTTAACCGATCTTGTAGAAGAAATCTGTGACAATTCAGCCATAGAGCCTTCCAATTGAGTTCCTCATTAGGAAACATTGAGGCCCAGTATGCGCCTTGAACCAGATTTTGGGAATAAGCCCACTCAAATAATACTGTGTATACTTTGGAAATTGCATGGGATAGGCCCGCAAACGGCCCTAAGGCATCATAGAAGTCCACTTTCGGAATCTGAATTGCCCTCATACCCATCTTACTGAGCAGGAGATGTCGGAGCTGATATACTTTAAAAAACTGCCGTGGTGGACATCTCAAATTTATTCAAAATCTCAGAGGAGGATAGTACCTCACCATCAGGTGTAAGAAAGTCTTTCAAACGGCATGCACCGGGCAGGGCCAACCATGTGGGGTTGAGAATTTTATTATCAATTAGAAAACGTGGATTACCCCAAATAGGCTGCACCCAATCCTGAGATAGTCATATTTGAGGAACCACAAAGCTGCATGTGACTTCTCACCGAAATCCCTATTGGGGAGCTACGTGAGCTGGGGGAGGAGGTTTTGGAGTAAGATAGAGCAAGGCCTCAGGCTTCAACCCTTGTTTCTGAATGAGGCCAGCTCAATTTGTAACCATAAGGTGTATCTATAGCTATGTTGAACGTCCATACCCTTCACCCACCTCAGGTATTTGTTAGCATGGCCCGCCCAGAAATAAAGGGCAAAATGTGGCAGTCTTAACCCTCCCAGTGATTTGGGTGCAGCCAACTTATGGTAGGCCATTCGAGCTTTCTTGTAACCCCACACGAAGTTAGCTATAATTCTGTGGAGATTTCTAAACCATGAAAGTGGTATCCAGATATTCAACATGCTAAGAGGATAAAACAACCGGGGGATGTTTTTGCAAATTCTGACTGCAGTACTCCTTTAAGCAAGGGATTAATGGGAATAATGCATAGTTTTTTGATATACAGGTTTTGAAGCAGAGACTGGGGGAATTTCTCAAAGAGAGGCATCATTTAAACTAGATAAGGGGGGCACTGGAGGTGAAAATCACCAGGAGAGGGGGTCCTTTGGACCTCCCCCATGGCAAAGATGGAGCCACACTTCCCCCCCCCACTCCCTTAGGTCACACGACTCCCATACATTTGCACTCCCTCATCATTCTACCTCTGTTGGTCAGGCTGCTTTCTCACACAGCTTCCCTAAACTTTGGAACACCCTACCCCATCAAATCGGACACTCCCTTTCCCCATACTCCCTCTTCTTGGCACTACATAATTTCTTCTCATTAAATTGCACTTGCTCTTAGATACAACAATACAATTTTGGCAGGAGGTTCTGGCTTTCCTCTACTAGTCACATGAAAGTAACTATTTTTTCTCATTCCCTCCTCTTCTCCTGTCACCCAGTAATTGCTCAAAATCATATTAAATTGTCTGAACGTATACATGCAAATTGCACTTCTTGTTTATAGCGCATGTCATGTGTATATATGTACGTATGTACTGCTAACTGCATACCAACTACGTCCCACTGTATACGGAATAGAGGATACCTGTAATCTGCAATTTGTTTGTAACTCCTACTATGTTTGTTGTCTGCTATGTACTGAAGCCTCTTGTATTAGGAAATTGTATGTTTTGTTTTAATATTCCCCACTACCCTCTCCCCCAGGACACACGGGGAGACGAGCAATTTAACTTGCTCAGTGTGCCTTCCTGGTGAAACTTTTCAATAAAAAAATAAAAGTGGATGATGAGGCAGGGGAAAGGTGCAGTAAGGATGGGATCAGGGTTGAGGGTAGTATCACTAAATGCTAGGAACCTTGGGAACAAGATGGCTGAGTTGCAGGCATTGATGTCAGAAGGGAAGGTGGACATAGCTGCCGTTACCGAGACATGGGCAACCCAACACCATGACTGGGACCTAGCCATCCCAGGTTTCAAATTATTCCGGAGGGACAGGAAAAAAGGGAAAGGGGGGAGTGGACATTTATGTTACGGAAGGGATCAGATGTAATAGGAAGGAGGGGGAGGAAGGCAGGTCAGAAGTCATTTGGCTGCAACTACACAACCTGAAAGGGACTAAGGTCAGATTGGGAGTTGTATACAGGCCTCCAGCCCAGAAGGAAGAGATCGATAGAGAACTGGCGGAGCAGTTAAGAGGCTCAGTGGCAAAGGGAGCACTGTGGTGGTGGGGGACTTTAATCTACTAGGGGTGGATTGCAGTATCCCGGCAACCTAATGCGCCAGGGAGCAGATCCTCCAGAAAACCTTCCAGGACAGCTTCCTGATCCAGAGGGTAGCACAGCCAAGGAGGGAGGGAGGGGAATATTCTAGACCTGGTGCTGGAGGACAGGAGCAGGTCAGGGATGTTGGGGTGGAGGACCCACTGGCGGGTAGTGATCACCGCACAGTGTGGTTCTCAAACAATCTGGGGAAGGAGGTAGCACTACTAAAACTAAGGTCCTGGACTTCAAAAGGGCAGACTTTGGCAGGATGGGTAGCATACTGGAAAGGCACATAGCTAGCATCTGCCCAAACATGGACACCAAACAAAAATGGGCATTCATCAAGCTAGGACTGACTAAAGTCACTAACACTTGTGTCAAGAGCCAGAGCAAGAAATCCAGTACCAAGAGGCCAATCTGGATGAACAGGGAGGTAGTGAAGAAGGTGAGGGATAAGAGGACTGCATTCAGAACCTACAAGAGATCCAACAGGGAAGAGGACAGAGAAGAATGTGTGAGGAAAGCTAGGGAAGTAAGCAGAATGGTAAGGGCAGCCAAGGTAGAGAAATGAGAAATGAGGTTAGCACAGAGGATCAAAGAAGGGGAAAAGGATTTCTTCAGATATACCTGGCAAAAGAGGAAAAGCAAGGATCAAATTGTTAGGTTCAAGAAAGGCAGTGGTTGGGTAGAAAAGGGGGCTGAGCAGGCAGAAGTACTCAATGAGTACTTCTGTTCAGTATTCACCAGAGAGAGAGAGATGGCCGTGTACCTGAGGGGATGGGTGTGGTGCAAGGGGGGGGCCACGGATGGGGAAATCATGATGGAAAGGCTGATGGAGGGCCTTAAGGCCCTGAGTGTAGACAAGGCACCTGGGCCAGACAGAGTTCATCCCAGAGTGCTGAGAGAGCTGGCAGTGTTGAATTTGTGATTTATTACAATTTACATCTGAGGGGTTACTTAAAATTGTAAAATTAGCATTAAAAGTTCTTGTAGATCGTTACAAAATTATGGCAAAAGCCAATTTATTTCACAGGGTTGTACAAGACAAACACAGACATCTATATAACAATCCTATATTTTCCCTAAGCCACTATATAGTTAAACACTCAAATACAAAATATCAATATTCTGCCACCTCGGCTACTACCACATAGCATATGAAACATTGGTGGTAGGATTAGCACAGGAGGAATGTCAAGGCACCATTGTACCCAACTGTGTGACAATTTAGAAAACAACTTAGCAGATATATATATATATAACCCCTAGGGGGGCGCTATCCCAAGGGCTACTACCCCTGCCTGCTCTGACGTTAACAAGTTGAGGGGCCTGGATCCGATGGCGGGTGCCTCCACCCAGAGGTCAGGGTTGAAACAGACTAATCTGACTCGGTTACAGCCCTCTGGGTCACTGCAACCCCCCTTTCTTCCCACTAGTGGCCCACACAAGTCAACCACAGTACCCTTGCCATATACACTTACCCCCAGCTTTGGTTCGATCAGCTTGGCTCTGGGGACCCCCTGTAAAGTAAGATGCAGTTATACAATAACCACTGTACAGTAATTCAACATAGACACACAGCTCAGTCAGTATACCTTTGAAAAACAACCAATCTGATTTATTTAGGGGGAGATAACAAGGACTGGGGAAATCAGGTTAATTAGCTTACCACTCTAATCTATATATATATATATATATATATATATATATATATATATATATATATATATATATATATATATATATATATATATATATGTATCTAGGGCACTGTGCACAGGCCTAACCTATAAGTCACTGTCTCTGGGTACCCAGGCAATAGAAGGCTAACCTCTCGATGCAGCTGGTTGGGGCCCTGATGCAGAAAACAAGCATTTGATTCCTGAGGGGTTTAAGTAGAGCCAGCAGGCTCAGTTTGTGTAGCCAGTAAAGCAGCCAGACAAATATTGCCCTTACTATGAACATCTGACAGGGAGCTACCCTGATTTAGTACTCATGACTCCAGCAGAAAGATCGCTCTCACACCACTCGCAGGACCGAGCCTGGAATTCAAACACTTCTCCACACATTTATATGAAGAGCAGAGGGGTACCATACCAGGCAGCTGCTGTATACTCCTGATCACTTTCACTGCACACACACCGGGCCAAATGACGCAGCTTCACTTGTCCTGACAGACCGAGCGTGATTGAAGCAGATTCTCCAGTCCTCTACAGGGTGAGCCTGGTAGGTAGCTGTAAATGTACAGCCTCCTCCGCCTGCACTCCTCCATGGATCTTGTCCACTCCTCTTGACGATGCTATTGCCCGACTTCTTGGCCTGCCACAAGCGATTCCCGCACAAAGACTTCCACAGCACAGGAGCCAGGGCTCCTTCTCCCTTCATGGTCACCAACAACTCTGTCTCTGGGCAGTTTGGGCAGAGAGCATCTAGTGGGGCGCCACCCAATCCCATTGGTGGGATACAGATGCCAGTTACTCCTACTGCACTCATTGGTGCAAAAAAGGCGCCATAGTCCCGACTTCACTTCCCAGAATTATTAGCTGTATCTCCATTGGTCAGCCGGCTCCACTTAGAGTCCTGATTCTGGTTGGTCGCTATGTACTTCATTTTAGCTACCCCCTTGCTCCCATTGGACCCCCTCAGACAGTCCTGATCCAAAATGGAGGGGCACAGCACACAGAGTCCCAACTGCAACAAAGGCAGGTTAAACAACTGCATTTTTCATCACTACTCTAAATGATTGCAGGCAGATAGTTACATCTCTCGAGTGGACACCCCTTGCGCTTTCAGAGACGGCAAAGAGGGGCCATTACATTATAGCTCGACCGGGATTCGAGCAGGGAAACACACAGTCCCCCTCAGGAAAAATAATAGTCTGCAAGCAGACAGCTCTTAAAGAGACAGTACGTGGAGGCTCTACAAGCGCTCACAGAGCCATTTAAATGGCTTAAGCGCCAAACGCCAACCACTAGGGGGGCACTTAGGCAGCTCCTAGATGGCTTTTAGGAATCCCCATTTGTAGGGGGGTTACACCCTTCCTGGCCTGGAAAGAACTTGGTGTCTGTGTCAAGTAGTTACCCTTAAATCACTTTAAGGCAAAACTGTTTACACTAACAGCACATCAAACCCAGGGTTACCTACGTTGGTACTGTACTACACAGTTCACTATTGGTTATACAACATTATACATACAGACAACCTTTTTCTTTCATAAATCAGGCATTACTTCCTGCCCATGATACTTGGATAGAGGGAGCCCTTCCCTATCAGCTAAGTGTAGGATAAATGGGGCAGGGGCACCATACTCAGAGGGCGATACTAACAGTTGAGAATCATTTCCCAGGGTCAATTTAGGCAAGGAGCTCGGGGACACGTACACCCCTTTATGGACCACATTCAGAGGCAGATCCACAGGCTGACACAGGGACTCCTAACTCAACCTCACTACAGGCCGTACTTCTCGGACAGTCCATCTAGGAGTTTTGGATAAAATTTCTGAAGGTTCTGACTCCCTCTCAGCCCACTTGGATGGGTCGGGGAAACCACTATAGGAGGAGGGGACCCAGAGTCCATAGTACCTTCAGGGCCTTGTTCTACCATTTCTGATCTTGCATTATTTGGTCAGTGGGGGGAATTTCTGGTACTGGCAAGGAACCATCAGGGCACTCAAAATATTCTTCAGGTTCTAGGCTTCTAGCATATCACTGGCTTGCTCCCCCACATCACTTCCTTCTTCTGAAAAGTATACAGCTCAGCCAGGCCAGACAGTTCAGCCAAGCTCAAGGATCCCACCTCTTCGACTTTGATGCCACTCACTTCATCCTCTTGGAGCATTAGCTCCAGAGACAAAGCTGGGGGCTCAGACAGTCCAGGAAGCCCAACTTCATCCCCAGAGTTAATTAGGGGATTGCTCCTAAACAGTTGGCTCAGTTCATAAGAGGAGTAATGCTCAATGTTATTCTCACTGTCCTCAGACACAGACTGGCAATCAACTTCATCAGAGGGGGTGGAGAAGGCCTCTTTAGTTTGATTTCTGAAGAATCAACCGATCTTAGTGTTTTCTTGGCAGCAGCTCTTGTTACTGGCCCGGGGGGAGGGGCATTGGGAGGTTCAGCTTCTATCAAAATTTGTCCGATTGGCAGCAGATGATTTCTATGTATAATTTTCACATCTTTTGAATTGTTTTCAGGCCACACTTTATATACAGGTAAATCTTCCAGTTTTCCCACAACAATATGAGGGAGGTGATGCCATCTGTCAGCAATCTTATGTTTGCCATGCAGTCCCAAATTCCTCAGTAGCACTCTATCCCCTTCTCTCAGTTCCATTGCTTTCACTTTCTTATCATACCTTTCCTTATTGGCCAGGTTTCGCTTAGCAGCCATGGTCTGGGCTAGTTGGTAGGCATGGTTGAGTTGGGCCTTCAACTTTTGCACATACTGTAGATGATTAGCTGCTTGAACCCCATCAGGAGAAACCCCGAAACATACATTCACCGGCAGTCTAGCTTCTCTCCCAAACATCAGTCTATAAGGGGAAAATCACTTTTGGTGCAGTTATAAGCACGTACCAAGGTGCTAATCTGCTGGCTCCATCTCGGCTTGTCTTTAAGTTGCAGTGTGCCCAAAATATCAAGCAATGTGCGGTTAAACCTTTCTGGTTGGGGATCTCCTTGGGGATGATATGGGGTGGTTCTTGACTTTCGTGCCCCCACAAGGATAACATTTCTTTGATCAGCTGGCTTTCAAAATCTCTCCCCTGAGCGGAATGGATTCTTTGGTGGGCCCCATAGTGAAAAAAGAAATTCTTAACAAAGACTTTAGCCACCGTGGTTGCTTTCTGATTTTTAGTAGGGAAAGCCTGTGCATACCGGGTGAAATGAACGGTAACTACCAATATATTGCTGATGTTCTTCAGATCCAGTTCTAGACTTAGGAAATCAATGCAGACCAGTTCCATAAGGGCACTAGTAGTGATGTTAACCAGGGGGGCAGCCCTCTGAGGCAGGGTCTTTCTTTGTAAACATCGGCTACAAGTCCTGATATACTGCTCCACATCAGCACCCATTTTGGGCCAATAAAATTGGGACCGCACTAAGTCAAGGGTTCAGTCTATGCCGAGGTGTCCCATGTGCTTGTGCAGTGACCTCAACACCAGTTCTCTAAAAGCAGTGGGCAACACCAGTTGTTGTTTGTCTACTCACACCTCTTTGCCTACGGTCTCCCTGTACAATAGTTTATTAATCAGTTTCAACTTTGATACTTCTTTGTACAACAGGGCAGTTCTCAGGTCAGTGGAACACAGTTTTGACACATCTCTCCCTCCCTGCAGAGCTTCCAAAGCAGCTTTTATCATGCGATCTCAGGATTGAGCCCGTTGGAGACTATCATTGTTGAATTGGGGCAGCGCACTAGTGTCTAAAACAGAAAAATGACAGTAAGCAGCGGGTATGCAGTTCTCAGATGACCCCAAGCAGGCCACCATGCAGTCCACAGCATCAGGAGACACCTGTTCCTCCTTGTCAAATTTTTGGCAAAGGGCTCTTATGTCACATTCTGACAACCTGACCCAGTCGGTTCGGGGCACAGGCCTCCGTGAGAGAGCATCCGCATCTATATGGTTTAGGCCTGCTCTGTATTCAACCGCATAATCGTAGGTGGACAACGCAGAGAGCCACCTATGGCCAGTGGCATCCAACTTGGCTGAGGTCTGCACATATGTCAGAGGATTATCAGTCTTCACCAATATCTTAGCACCGTACAAGTAGTCATGAAATTGATCAACAATGGCTCACTTCAGGGCCAGGAACTCTAGTTTGTGCACTGGATAGTTCTTCTCTGAAGGAGTCAAGCTTCTGCTGGCAAAAGCTACAGGTCTTAGACCATTTGGGTGCTCTTGATATAGCACAGCCCCCAGTCCTTGCAGATTGGCATCAGTATGAAGAACATACGGCTTGGCAGGGTCAGCATAGGCCAGCACTGGGGCATGGGTAAGTTGATATATAATGTCATGGAAAGCTTCCTCACAATCAGCAGTCCAGTGGGTGCCAAACACATCATTTGGGCTGAAATATATTTTTTCAGTCTCAGAGGGCACAGTTTTCTTATACTTTTTGTGAGTTGGGGGATATCCCTGTGTAAGGTTAAGCAGAGGGGCGGATCACTCGAGAATAGTCTTTGATAAATCGCCTATAATATTCACAAAACCCCAGGAACCATTGCAGCTCCTTCAAATTCTTCGGTTGAGGCCAAGTAGTCAAAGCTTCCACTTTGCTGGAGTCAGTCTGTATGCCTTCAGTGGATACTATGTGCCTCACATATTTTATGGAGGTTTGAAAGAATTGGCACTTATCTATAGATAATTTGAGACCAAAATCTTCCAGTCGATCCAGGACTTTGAACAACTTGCTTTCATGTTCTTCCAAGGAGCTGCCAAACATTATGACATCATCTAGGTAGACTAAACATTCGAGTAAATTCATGTCCCCCACAGCACGCTCCATCAAACGCTGGAAAGGAGCAGGGGCGCCTGAAATTCCTTGGGGCATCCGCATAAACTCGTAGAAGCCTAGTGGGCAAATGAAAGCAGTCTTTTCTCGATCCTCTGGAACCATCAGGATCTGGTAGTACCCACTGCGGAGGTCTAACACTGAGAACCATTTACTCCCATTTAGACAGTCCAAGGCATCCTGAATGCATGGCATTCGCCTGTTTAGAGTATGGTAATCCACACACACATCCAAACAGTTCCATTCTTTTTTCTCACTACTACAATAGGTGAGGCATAGGGACTTCTAGATTTCTGTATCACCCCAGCTGCGAGCATCTCCTGCAGGTGTCGCCTCACATCATCCATATCAGCAGGGGCCAGGCGTCAAGATCGCTCAAGGAAAGGTCGCTCATCCTGTAGCCGAATGTGATGCTCAGCTCCTTGCACACATCCTACATTCCACTCCTTCAAGGAAAACACCTGTTCCCTCTCGGCGAGCCTTTCACTGATCCTTTTCTTCCACTGTGCTGGCAGTGGGGAATCACTGAAGTCAAACAGATCAGGGGTCACTCGGTCACTTCTCCAGGGGAGTCTTGTTGTGGGGCAGAACAGCAGTATCTGCACAGTGCACCGTGGCCAGAGTGCAACCCCGTTTCACTCGACTCTCTCAATCAGATACATTATGCACTTGAACTATTACTCTTCTGGCAAAGGCATGGGCTCTAGCAGGTAAGATACTGGGTTTAACCAATAACCCCTCCGGTAACTTTCCCTTGCCTGGTGCATCCAGCATCAATATTTTATTCTTAACATCCTTTTTAATCCGGACTTCCCCCCTGTAGAACACACTGGGCATTTGGGGCTAGTAGTAAGGGTTCTGGATCCTTCTTCCAGATGACACCCACCGGGCCTTCGGGTTCCACCTGGCTGGCCTTTCTCTGAATCTCATAGGCCTTCTGAATCAAGGCAGGTATTCTGAGAGCTTGCCCAGTCCTGGACATCTGTTTTTCAGAGCACAGCTGCACTAAGTGACCAAACATGTGAGTATTGGTTCCAATTAACAAGGGCATCCCATCATACAGCCCAGTGGGGGGGGGCACACCAGTGCCAAGGTTTCCACTTGTTCAGCCACCCCCGCTACAGAAGTAGGAAAAGACAACCAGATCCGGATATACCCAGAATAGGGGTAGGTCTTATCACTCAGCCCCCACACATGTAGGCCATCCAAAGGCTGCAGAGGCATCTCAGGCAAGTGCTTCTGATACCAGTCCTGAAACATAATGGTCACTTGGGAACCACTGTCCAACACAGCCCAGGTGGGTACTCCATTCACTCTCACGGTGGTTTCCATTGAGGGACCCACCACATCAGACCATTCAGGGGGCATGGTTTTGGCGGTTGCTTGAGCATTGGCCTGGGTAACAAAACTCATCTGAAGAGGCCCTCCCTGAGGTCTGGCATAGGCCTTTCGATGCCAAGCCACTAGCCTGCTGTTGACCCTCCTTAAGTTCTTGGGTAACCGACACTCTGTCTGAAAGTGTCCATCCTCCCCACAATGGTAACAGAACTTAGTATCTCGAGAGTCTTTGTTGGGAGGAAAATATCTCGCTTGCCGGGAAGCATCGGGGGCTCTGGAGGGCTCCTCTTGGCTAGGTCATTTATTTCTGGATAACTCAGGTTCCCTTAATTTGGGGGGGTTGGCAGTATTGTGTCTCAATTCTCTCACCATTTCCCATAGATCTCTAATCTCAGCCTTCAAATCACTCTCCACCCGGGGATCAGAGGAGACAGCATGCACCCCCACTCCACCCTGGGTCTCTGGGGGCACAGGAAAAGCATCAGACCCCTTGTTCAATCCCCTTGAGGGGTGGGTCTCATCAGGTTCACTGGGCTCAGGGTCTGGCATAGATTCATGGCCCCCACATAGGGTTCCCACCCCTCTTCATCAGTCTCAACCTCTCGAAACTCTCTCATCAATTGGCAGTATTCGGGTTGGGGGGGTGGCCAGTCGGTCATGTAACTTGAGTTTTAACAATATCACACTGGAAAACCTAGCAGACTTCAAGATATGCTCCAGCTGGACCGGATTCAATGCTACGGCAGTTACCACCCCGTAAGCATTTTGCAATGCCCTTTCCATTCTGGTGACAAAGGCTGACAGTTTCTCATTCCTCCACTGTTTAGCTGACTTGAACTTCCACAACAAGTCTTCCCCAGTTTCTGTACTCCCAAACACCCCCTCTAAGGCAGAAAGGTACTCTGTTGCAGTGGCTTCGGGGCTAGTAGCCCACAAGAAACGAATGGCTTCCAAAGCTGGGCCCCTCAGGCTCTCTCTTTCATTTCTCCCCCTCAGAGCACTGCCACTCTTGGACTAAAGGGGTAGCACAGTCCATCCAAGTCTCCAAATCATCTTCTCCCAAGGGCACAGGCACAGTACCAGAAAAAAGTTTCAATCTTCGATAGGAGTCTAACTGTATGGGGGGAACAACTATAGGTGGGGAAGCCAGGATGGAACTCTTGGAGGACCTGGGAGATGTACCCGGGGATGATTGCGGGGTGGGATTACTGGAAAGGTCTAACACCTGTAGTAGTTCCTGAGTGGTCCTTCCTTCTGCAGCTAACAGTTTAAGCAATTTATCTTTGAAGCTTTTAGTCTTGGGGAACCCCCCCTGGGGTGACTGAACCACTCCAGACATGAATGACCCTCCACCCCTTTGGAGCACCTTCCGGGTAAATCACCGGGGGCACCCTCTCTGGGTCTATAATTACACTGCATAACAGCAGCACCTGTAAGGTTTGGTCGAGTAGGTCGGTCATTCGCCCCGTTACCTCTACCTTGCCCAAACATTATAACACGCTCAACTGCAGAAACAAGGTCAGCGTTCTTTATCCCCAGAGGTACATCCAGTAATAACACAATTTTCTGGGAATCCAACTCTTCAGCTTCACCCCACCCCATCAGTTTATGCACCATCATCTTAACAGGGTCTAACTTAATTTTAGTCATGATATCCCCATCCATTTTTTCTTTGGGTTTGGCCATGGTTGGGTAGTTCATATATTCGGCCACTAGGGGATGCTAATCCCAGTGGTGCCTCCAAAATGTAACCCCTAGGGGGTGCTATCCCAAGGGCTACTACCCCTGCCTGCTCTGACGTTAACAGGTTGAGGGGCCTGGATCCGATGGCGGGTGCCTCCACCAAGAGGTCGGGGTTGAAACAGTTTAATCTGACTCAGTTACAGCCCTCTGGGTCACTGCAACCCCCCTTTCTTCCCACTAGTGGCCCACACAAGTCAACCACAGTACCCTTGCCATATACACTTACCCCCAGCTTTGGTTCAATCAGCTTGGCTCTGGGGACCCCCTGTAAAGTAAGATGCAGTTATACAATAACCACTGTACAGTAATTCAACATAGACACACAGCTCAGTCAGTATACCTTTGAAAAACAACCAATCTGATTTATTTAGGGGGAGATAACAAGGACTGGGGGAAATCAGGTTAATTAGCTTACCACTCTAATCTATATATATAAATATATATCTAGGGCACTGTGCACAGGCCTAACCTATAAGTCACTGTCTCTGGGTACCCAGGCAATAGAAGGATAGCCTCTTGATGCAGCTGGTTGGGGCCCTGATGCAGAAAACAAGCATTTGATTCCTAAGGGGTTTAAGTAGAGCCAGCAGGCTCAGTTTGTGTAGCCAGTAAAGCAGCCAGACAAATCTTGCCCTCACTATGAACATCTGACAGGGAGCTGCCCTGATTTAGTACTCACGACTCCAGCAGAAAGATCGCTCTCACACCACTCGCAGGACCAAGCCTGGAATTCAAACACTTCTCCACACATTTATATGAAGAGCAGAGGGGTACCATACCAGGCAGCTGCTGTATACTCCTGATCGCTTTCACTGCACACACCGGGCCAAATGACGCAGCTTCACTTGACCTGACAGACCGAGCGTGATTGAAGCAGATTCTCCAGTCCTCTACAGGGTGAGCCTGGTAGGTAGCTGTAAATGTACAGCCTCCTCCGCCTGCACTCCTCCACGGATCTTGTCCGCTCCTCTTGGCGATGCTATCGCCCGACTTCCCGGCCTGCCACACGCATTTCCTGTGCAAAGACTTCCACAGCGTAGGAGCCAGGGCTCCTTCTCCCTTCACGATCACCAACAACTCTGTCTCTGGGCAGTTTGGGCAGGGAGCATCCAGTCGGGCACCACCCGATCCCATTGGTGGGATACAGATGTCAGTTACTCCTACTGCCCTCATTGGTGCAAAAAAGGCGCCATAGTCCTGACTTCACTTCCCAGAATTATTAACTGTATCCCCATTGGTCAGCCAGCTCCACTTAGAGTCCTGATTCTGGTTGGTCGCTATTTACTCCATTTTAGCTACCCGCTTGCTCCTATTGGACCCCTCAGACAGTCCTGGTCCAAAATTGAGGGGCACAGCACACAGTGTCCCAGCTGCAACAAAGGCAGGTTAAACAACTGCATTTTTCACCACTACTCTAAATAATTGCAGGCAGATAGTTACATCTCTCGAGTGGGCTCCCCTTGCGCTTTCAGCGACGGCAAAGAGGGGCCATTACATTACAGCTTGAGCGGGACTCCAGCAGGGAAACACACAGTCCCCCTCAGGAAAAATAAGGAGCAATAATAGTGTCTGCAAGCAGACAGCTTTTAAAGAGACAGTATGTGGAGGCTCTACAAGCACTCACAGAGCCATTTAAACGGCTTAAGCGCTGAACACCAACCACCAGGGGGGCACTTAGGCAGCTCCTAGATGGCTTTTAGAACCTCCCATTTGTAGGGGTTACATATATATATATATATATATATATATATATATATATATATGGTTTTGGGCAAACAGACTGTCCCTGCATAAGTTAGAAATACATGACCTCATAAATGGCTTACATGGTAACTTCCTTGCTTGGTAGGTGAGGTGGCCCCAGCATGCCCAAACAAGATAGCTTTGCTGGTCAAATTTAAGGAAGCAGCCATAATTGCAGAAGACAGTCTTGTCAGCTAAATTTGAGAACACAACCATGATGGAGTGCGATCAGTCTGAGGACCCATATAATTATTTCCTGAGTATGAGGTAAACATACATCTGGGCTTCTATACTATTGTTCTGAGTAGCAGACTTTTCCTGTTTTTCCACAATGAAGATCACAAAGGCCTTGTTTTCACTCTTAAGTCTTAACCCCTTGTAATGACCCCATCAGTGATTAAAATGTGCCTATGAACTGATGCTGTGTATGTGTGAGCCTTTTATGGCTCATTTAACATTAAAATATAAAATGCTACTCTATCTCAATGTGCTTACAAATTGAGCTCATAAAAGAGAATCTAACTTGTTCCAGTGTGGTCATAAAACTATACACACTGGATTCATAAGATCTAACTAATATATAGAGAAATCTAATTAATATATTTGTCTAAAGCTTAAATGTTCCAGTATTTATATGCATAGATATGCATACTGGACTCATGCAGTTTAACTACTAATTCTGACTGTCTCAGCAATTATACCATGTGCTGAGCTCATAAGTTTTTATTAATGACATGATCATGCCATTTATGACCTCCAATCCAACAGGCAGTAGTCCTGGCAGAGCCATTGGCAGACCTGTTTAACACCTCTCTGGAAATGGGGTGCATGCCCAGGGATTGGAGGGTAGCGCATGTGGTACCTCTTCATAAGAGTGGGCCCAAGAATGAACCGGAGAATTACAGACCGGTAAGTTTTACCACAATTGTTGGAAAATAGATGGAAACTATCCTCAAGGAAAGGCTGGTAAAATTTCACGAGGATAATTATCTCCAGGATGGCAGGCAGCATGGGTTTGTCTCAGGCAGATCCTTCCAGACGAACTTGGTTGACTTTTTTGACTGGGTGACGTGGGCACTGAACAAGGGTCATGTGTTGGATGTCTTCTACCTGGATTTCAGCAAGGCCTTTGATTCAGTGTCACACGGTAGGCTGACCAGCAAGTTGAGCAGTCTGGGAGCAGGGAGGAAACTGGTTAGATGGGTCGAGAACTGGCTGCAGGCTAGGCAGCAGAAGGTAGTAGTGGTAGGGTGAGGCATGTGAACCCAGGGCAGTAACAAGTGGTGTCCCACAAGGCTCGGTTCTGGGACCAGTTCTGTTTAACAGTTTAATTGCCGGCATCGCAGTAGGGATCAAGAATAAGATTAGTCTGTTCCTAGATGACACCAAGATCTGTGCAGAGGTGGATTGGGGGGAGGCTGATAAAGAACCCCAGGAGGATTTGGCATGACTGGAAGAATGATCTCATGCTTAGCAGCTTGGATTCAACACCAAGAAGTGCAAAGTGATGCATTTAGGAGCCAGGAACCCAGAATAGAATTACTGTTTTGGGGGGGGGTAGTTATCCACAACCAAAGAGGAGAAGGATCCAGAGGTGCTGGTAACCAGGGAAATGAACCACTCAGCCCAGTGCAGGAAGGCAGCGGCAAAGGCCAACAGGATGCTAGGGTGCATAGCAAGAGGGATTTCTTCTAGGCATGGGGAAGTCGTCTTGCCCCTGTGCAAGTCCCTGGTGAGGCCGCACTTGGAGTACTGCATGCAGGTCTGGCACCCCTTACTAAAGAGTGACATCAAATTACTGGCATGGGTACAGCGCAGGGCAACAAAAATGATCCTAGGGTTGGGGGATAAGCCTTATGAGGAGAGACTGAGTGAGCTCAGTATGCATACCCTGGAGGATAGAAGAGAGAGAGAGGGGGTATGATTGAGACCTTCAAGTGCCTGAAGGGCATGAACAGAGTAGGCACTAGTAGTTTGTTCAGTCTAAAATGTGGAAAGAAAACCAGAGGACACTCTCTGAAGTTGTAAGAGGGCAGGTTCAGGAGGGAGATGAGCAGGCACTACTTCACTGAAAGGGTGGTTGAAGGGTGGAACGCGTTGCCAGAGGAAGTCATATCGTTACGGACAGTGGAGAGCTTCAAGAGGGGGTGGGACAGTTTCAAAGGGAGGGTGCAAACCATAAGGGGACAGCGGGTGGGTGTAAAGAAGAAAGTGGGAGGGAGGCAGCTGCAGTCTAATGGACTGAAGTTCTGCACACTCGAGCAGACTAGATATACTGTAAGGCCTGTATCTGCTGGCAATTTCGTTTCGCATAGGGAAGAAAAAGAGAATCAGGGATAAGATGGAGCTGCTTATATGGGGGAAGGGCAAGACAGAGGGTGTAGGATGTCACTGAAAATGAGTACCTATTGGTGCACATGACTGTGTAACCATCCTTGCTTAAACATATAACTGTGTAACCACATTTGCTTAAACATTTTTTAAAAACAAGATTCTGAACTGAACTGAACTGAATAGCAGAGACAATGATTAACTACATTGTATCAGTATTCACCCAGAGCAGGGGGCATGAGCAGCAACTAGTGTGAAATTATTGAAGAAGTGCAGACCAAAAAGGGGGCAGTGCTGGTCATGACAGAGTTAGTAGCTAGGTAAGTACCCAGAGGGTGTGAATATGTGAAGATCCCAGGGTCTGGATGGTATGCACCTGAGGGTAGTAGAGATAGAGGAGTTCTGGTTGGGTACTCATTTATATCTTTCAAGACTCCTTACCGACAGGAATAGTGCCAGAAGAGTTCTTGCCACCAATGTCATCTCCATCGTCAGGAAAGGGGCAAAGTCCAACCTGTGACTACAGACCTGTGAGCTTTTTCTCTGAGCTTGACAAAATGTTTGAGTTGTCAGTGTGGCTTGGTAGCACATCTGTCTCTGGGCCAGAGGGTCATGGGTTCTTGTCCCACAGTGGTATAGGGCTCATACCATAAAATGCTGACAACTGCCTGCAGTACTAGGAGATGCTGTACTGTTGGTGTCTCCCATCCTGCAGATGAGACGTTAAGACAAAGTCCTTTTGGCCCATCTCTGATGCTATCCTGGTGGGAATGCACATGAAAGTAAATGAACCCAAGACACTTTTTCACAACAGGATATTTTCCCTGGCATCCTGGCCAACATTCCCCATCTTATAAAACTGGTTCATGCTATGAACATGGAACAGCAAACCAGACGGCCCAGTATGTATTGAACAGGAGAGTTATGATGGAAACATCTGAAGAACGGGACTTGGGAGTATGGATAACAAATGATCTGAAATTCAAAAGGCGCTGCCAGTGGAATGTCAGAAAGGCTAAAAGCATTCTGAGCTGTATTAGGAGGCATGTAGTTAGTAGGGAGAGAGAAGTGATGAGCCCCCTATACATCTCCCTTGTGAAGCCACACTTGGACTACTGCTCCCAGCTGTGGTCCCTGTCTACGAGAGGGGAGATTAAGATTTTGGAAGGAGTACAATGTAAAGCCACAAAGATGGTAGCAAGTTTTAAACAATTAGGCTACGCTGATAGATTGCATTCTTTGGGTATGTACACACTGGAATATAGGAGGTTGCGGGGGGGTCTCTTTCTACTCTTTGGATCATTAATGAGTGATGATATCTGGGAGTTCCTGGGTTTTAACTTTAGAGACTAGAGGTAGAAAACCAGATCATATGATATACGATAAAGGAGGAGACATGTAAGCAGGCATAGAGCTTCCTGGTACAACCAAAGAGCGGTGGGAGTATGGAATGCTCTGCCCCTAGATGTAGTATGCAGCAAGACCATGTTGGAGTTCAAAACCAAGAGAACAGACAGAACACCAGGAGGAAGGAGCTACTGGTATAACTAAAACTTCTCTACTGGGACTAAGAACTAGATCTCTTGTACTGGGACCTTCAATTTAGGTTAAAAAAAAAAGGAGTTAGTGTGTTTGTCAGAGGTAGTTGAAGTAAATTGTTATCTGTTATCTGTGTTATCTGTGTACTGATCTAGGTGCTTGTCACAGGTGTCAGAAGGGAATTGTTATCTGTGAAATTAACTAAGTGTAGAAAGATTTGCAAAGTAGGGGAAGTGGCTTAGCTAGAAGGAGCCAGGTTAAGACTAGATATAAACACTGCCCGAGAACAGACAGAACACCAGGAGAAAGGAGCTACTGGTGTAACTAAAACTTCTCTACTGGGACTATATTGCCTCCTTCCTCCCTCCCACCTAAATCAGTTCTACTTTTATAGGCACAGGATTTAACTGACAAGAGGAACGTCTAGATTGGGACCAGGAAGTGAGTGATCACAGAGCCACAAAGACTCAGCATCCTAGAAGGACAAGAGTAGCTCTCCGCCCCCAGCTGCTGGAGGTCTGACTCTGAGCAAGTAAGGAGACTACTGAGAAATATAGGAACTTCTTGTCTCAGAACAGGAAGATCAGGAGCTAAAAGGGTGCAGAGACAGTAAGTAAGTAGGAAGAGAAGAAAAAAAAAAGAAATAAACAAACAGAGGAAAGAGTAAGTATTCCAAATAACAGTTAGGGGGCCAGAAAAAAGACACGATGGGAGTGGTGCAGTGCAGTGGCTGTGGAACAGCAGTCTTCCCGGAGATGTTCTGGAGGATGCAGTGTTGTCCCATCTGCAGGCACCTCTCTGGACTGAGGGAGGAGGTTGCTCATCTCCAGGCTGAGTTGGCCAGGATTTATGGGACCTCCTGTCCCACCCAGGAACCACCAGGGCCATTGCCGTTGCCTCAGAGCTTGCCAAGAAAGAGGAGTGGTTGGACCACAGTGGGCTCAGGGAGGGTGAGGGTGGTGGAACAGAGGCGCATCCTTCCAGTTGTACCTCTCCACAATTTCTATGTCGTTCTGGAAAAGTGTGATTCCTCTATGGAGGCACCCATGGTGGAGACCAAGGAGGATGCTGGGAACCTCCACAAAGGAGACCCACAGGAGGGTGGCATGGGACCCCACAGGGGAAGGAAACAACTCCTGGTGGGGGACTCCATTGTTAGGAAGGTAGAACTGGGGGAGAAAGGAGAGGGAGGTAAGGTGTCTGCCTGGTGCCATGGCTTGGAGGGACAGGGAGTGAATCCTCAGGATCGCAGGAGCAGCTGCACAGGGGAGGGAGCCGGATGTCATTGTCCACCTAGGGACAAATGACCTGGCTAAGTAAGGAATCAGAACAGTGCAAGAAGCATTTGTGGAGATGGGGAGGGGCCTTAGACAAATAGCACACACGGTAACCTTCTCGGAGGTGCTGCCTGTCTATGGCACAGGTGAGACTAGGGTGCTCCACCCCATGGGATTCAATTAGTGACTGAAAAACTGGTGCAGAGCTCAGGGATTTTTCATTGGGGACTGGGGGTCCACTGAGGGATGCAGGCCTATACTGGCATGATGGTCTGCATCTGTCCAGAGGGGAATCAGGATCCTAGGTGATAGGTTTAAATACTTCATTGACAAGCATTTAAACTAGCCAAGGGGGAAGGCACTGGAAAGGAGCAGGGAAATCCTAGGCCCCCTCCCAAATATCAGGGTACTAAGTGAGGTAGACACCAACATAGAGAGGTCGATAGGGAGAAGTGCAGGGGTAAATGGAGAAAGTGACAAATGCAATAAGGACAGGGATGGGACAAAAAGCAGTAAGGCCATCAAGAAATGGAGAGTAATGAGTACCAATGCCCATAGTCTGGGCAACAAGCTCCCTGAACTGGTGGCCTTGATGAAAGAGGGATGCCTGGATATCATAGCAGTCACAGAAACATGGTACAAGGAGAACCATGACTGGGATGTTAACATACCAGGGTACACAACCTACAGGAGAGACAGGGAGGGCGGCGGGGGAGTAGCTCTCTATGTAAGGGAAGGGATAAAAGCAACTGAACAAAAGAGTAAACAGGGAGGAGAGGAGGCACTGTGGGTCGCCTTAGAGACTGGAAATAGCACCACAATCTGCATAGGGGTTGTATATAGACCCCCATGTCAGGGGGAGGGAATGGACAAGGATATAACAGAAGGCATACTTAGGATGGCAGAGAAAGGGGAGATACTGTTGATGGGGACCTTAATATGCCAGATGTTAACTGGAGCACCTTTGCAGCAGCCACATCCAAAAGCAGGGCCATTCTTGATGCCCTTCAGGTGGCATGCCTCAGACAGCTAGTTTTGGAACCTACTCATGAGGGAGCAATCTTAGACCTCATACTCTCAAATGGGGACAGTGAGAGGATCTCAGATCTAGAAGTGGGTAGCCATTTGGGAACAAGTGACTACCAAACAGTATGGTTCACGATAAACTCAGTTACAGAGTCAAGCCATACAAAAATGAGGGTTCTGGACTTCAGGAGGGCTGACTTTGGCAAGATGGGAGAGTGCCTTAGAAAAGCACTAGCAAACAGGCTAGAAGGAGGGGTGGAGCAACAATGGGGAAATATCAAACTGCCATCACAGAGGCAACACGCCTTGTGGAAGCAAATAAACAAATCAAAATGAAAGAAAAGCCACTATGGTTCTCAAAAGAGGTGGCAGTGAAGATTAGGGAGAAAAAGATAGCATTTAGGAAGTATAAGGAAACACAGAAGGAGCAGGACAGAGAACTGTACCAGTTAAGGCAGAAGGAAGCAGAAAGGGTAGTCAGAATAGCAAAGGCACAAACTGAGGAAAAGATAGCTAACTCAGTTAAGAAGGGGGATAAAACCTTTTATAGGTATATCAGGGAGCCTAGAAAGACAAAGGGAGGGATAGTGAGGCTGAACAGAATGGGTGGTGGGTGGGCAGAGAGTGACAGTGAAAAAGCAGGGATGCTGAATGAATTCTTCTGTTCAGTATTCACAAAAGAGGAAGTGGGGGAGGTGCCTAATCCAATTAACAGAAGCACTCTGGAGAGGGGGGTCAATCCCAGTCCTTTCACAGAAGGAAGGGTTCTGAAAGAACTCCTAAAGCCAAAGGTGGACAAAGCAATGGGGCCAGATGGAATTCACCCCAGAATTCTAAAAGAATTAAACAGAGAACTAGTGACACCACTGACTACCCTTTTTAACAAATTATGGGAGGATGGTGTGGAATCTGAGGACTGGAAGAAGACGGATATGATTCCCCTTCACAAAAGTGGGACCAAGACAGAGGCAGGAAACTACAGACGTGTCAGTTTGACCTCTGTGATAAGGAAAGTGATGGAATCACTTCTGAAGGAAAGAATTGTTGAGTACCTAGAGGCCAGTGGGGCACAGGACCCAAAGCAGCATGGGTTCACAGCGGGAAGGTTATGTCAGACGAATCTAATTGATTTCTTTGACTGGGTGACCAAAGTAGTAGACCAGGGAGATGCTGTGGGCATGGCCTACCTAGACTTTAGCAAGGCATTTGACACAGTCCCACACAAAAGATTAGTAATCAAATTAACCAGCCTGGGAGTGGGTCCCAGGGTGGTAGCCTGGGTAAAACATTGGCTGAACAACAGGACACAGAAGGTAATTGTAAATGGAGTCCACTCTGAAGAAAGAGGGGTTACTAGTGGGGTACCGCAGGGTTCAGTACTGGGTCCAGTCCTTTTTAATGTCTTTATAAGTGACATTGCAGAGGGACTGGAAGGAAAAGTATGCCTCTTTGCAGATGACACAAAGATCTGCAACAGGGTTGATACACAAGGAGGCGTGGAAAGGATGAGAAGGGACTTGGCAAAGTTGGAGGAATGGTCAGAAGTATGGCAGCTTGGATTCAATGCAAGAAGTGCAAGTAATGCACCTGGGAAACAAAACCCGGAGAAGATAACATACAATGGGGGGTAGCAACAACAAAAATGGAAAGGGACCTGGGGGTAATCATATCAGATGACCTTAAGGTTGGCAAGCAATGTGAGAAGGCGGTAGGGAGGGCTGGGGGGATACTGGGATGTATAGGGAGAGGTATCACCAGCAGAAAACAGGAAGTTGTTATCCCCAGTACTGACAGTTGGTGAGACCCCATCTGGAGTACTGCGTCCAGTTCTGGAGACCCCATCTCTGCAAGGACATAGACAGGCTGGAGGCAGTTCAGAGGAGAGCAACTAAAATGGTGCAGGATCTGCAAGAGAAGCCATACGAGGAGAGACTAAAGGAGCTTAATATGTATACCCTTGAGGAAAGGAGGGAGAGGGGGGACATGATAGAAACATTTAAGTACCTCAGTGGAATCAACAAAGTCTAAGAGGGTAGCATCTTTCAGAAAAAGAGATGTGCAAGAACAAGGGGACACAATTTGAAGATAGAAGGGGACGGCTCAGGGCAATGTGAGGAAGTATTTTTTCACAGAGAGGCGGTGGACACATGGAACAGCCTCCTGAGGAGGTTGTGGGGTCTAAAACTGTGGAGAATTCAAGAATGCATGGGACAGACATAAGGCAATTTTTGTGGGGGGTAGGAAGAAATAGGCTGTTGGTTAAATAGGATCTGCAGCTTATCCTCTAGGTAGGGAAGTGGGCAGACTAGGTGGGCCAAGCGGTCCTTATCTGCCATCAAAGTCTATGTTTCTAAAACCAGGCTGGACAACTATTGTATAACTGAGGGCATATCAGAATATTCCCTTGCGTAAGGGACGAGCTTAAAATGGGCCACTAGCCAAACTGGCTCATAACCAACCTATGTAACCTATTGTCTAAGGCTGTTTGTGGGTGTTGTGTGCAAAATGGCTGCCACTGCATGCTTATAGTTACTTCACTGGCAGTCTAGCATTGCTTGTAAAGTGCTTTGGGATACAACGCGTAAGCAAAGTGCTCCATAAATGCTGATTCTTTTTCTCTTCAGTCATAAAAGATGTGGTGATTAATCACACACTGCAGATAAAGGGTCCAGATGCCTTGATTCAGACCGTCGTGGCATATTTCTGCTTCATACTGCCCAAGGGAAGAGAATAGAGGTCACAGACAACATCAAGTACCTCGGAGTCCTGCTTGATCAGGCGATGACCTTCCAGCCTCATATTGACTCTGTTGTTAAGTCCACCCACCAGAAGTTAGGACTTCTCTATAGGATGGGTGACTCTCTTTCTCTCGAGGCTCGTTTTGCCATATCTAACTGCACCCTACTCCCCTCCTTCCTCTATGGGGCTCCCCTGCTGCATTCCCTAAGGGAGGGTGAATAAAGAAAGCTTACTACGCTCTACCACAGGGTGGCTCATTTTGCCACCAACTCCACCACCACTGCGAGGTCCTCGCTGATCTCCACTGGCCTTCTATGTGACAAAAACTAGCCTACTCCTCTTTAAGCCTGACCTTCAAATTTACCACTGTTGGCCCTCCTTGTCACCTGTGTGGGCTGCTAAATCCCAAAGTCCAAGGCCGGAGCCTGAGATCCCCCACTGACCGTCCCCTAGACATCCCGCGTGTCCAAACTAACTATGGCACTCGCTCCTTTAGGTACGCTGCCCCACACTTATGGAACCTTCTCCCTGTTGACTTGGGTAATTGTTATACTATTCAAGGTTTTAAGTCTGGCCTGAAAATATACCTGCTAGAGCTTAGTTTCTGTGGCTGTAACCGCTAGCCTGAGACTTAGTCTTGGTGGCTGAAACTTGTTTGTTCTACGGCAGTCAGCCTACGGGGTGGCAATATATCCTGCATATTGCTGTTACCACCTCTCCCCTAAAGCATTGTTGGTTAAGATGTCATATGTCTGATTTAATTAGCTATGTTATTATGTGTATGTAACTGACATGCTGTGTAATGTACTCTATACCCTATCCAATGTATGCTCCAGCTAGTGTGTACTCCTACCAATGTATGTACTACTGTGTACTCCTGAAAAAGGGACCTCTGGTCTCAGTGAGCTTACCCGGTTATCAAAATCTAAATAAAAATGGATTATTCTCTAGCACACAACATGGTTGCACAAAAGGTAGATCCTGCTATTTAACCTGACTGCCCTCACTGAGACGGTAACTGTGAGGTGGATAGGGGCTGGGCAGTGGATGTAGTCTGTTTGGACATCAGCAAAGCCTTTGACACTGAATGCATGGAAATCTCAAATCTCACAGAAAAAGTAACACAATAAGGAATCCACAAAGTGTCCAGGAGATGAATAGAAAATTGGCTGACAAGTTAGAAACAGAGAGTGGTGGTGCAGGCATCTTTCAGAGCAGAGGGATGTGCTGAGTGCCACAGTGGTCAGTGCTGGTATCATTGCTCATTAACACAGTTATTAATGACCTGAAGGAGGAACAGGTCATTAGCAGGCTGCTGGCAAGTGGCATTGGTGGACAGTAGTAAACTGGTGAGATGAGTGGACACAGTGGAGGGGAAGATGGCCCTACAGGGGACCTGCATATATTAGGGGCACTGGCTAAGAAATGGGGACTTGGATTCAATCTGGGGTAGTGCAAGGTAGTATACCTAGCAGGAATTTGGGCCCCATATACACACTGTGTACAGCAACAGATAAGTGTTGTGTGTTACATATGGGTACACAAAATCAGCAAAACCAATGTACAATAAATGAGGAAGTAATACAATCCAACACTGTAGAAAGAGATCTGGGTCTACAGACAGATAGTAAATTTACTTTTAAAGAACAATGTACCGCTGTAGCTGCTCAAGCGAATAAAGCACTGTGGTCAATAAAAAGCAATATGAGGAGCAGGAGTAAGGCGATAATGATGCCCTTATACCTGTCATATGTTTAGCCATTGCTTGTCTATGGATCACAAATATGGAGCCCATATGACAAGGGTGATATTGGTAGAATTGAGAGAATACAGCAAAGATTTACAAAATGAATAAAAAGAACCAGAAACATTACTCATATGCAACGAGGCTGGAAAATTTGCATTTACACAGATTAGAAACAAAGAGAACAAGCATTTGTCAATGCCAACTGTTGCTTGCTGTCATTAGCAGTGGAAGTGCAGGAGTTAAATGCAGTATAGGAATGGCAGTGAAGTGTTTAACTGATGCCAACTCCACCCCCACCCTGCAGAGATGGACAGGTATTGGGGTGTGCCTTTTAGTCATCGCCCATAACGTTCATGGCATTTTACCTCACCCTACCCTGCAGACACTTACAAGTGTCAAGGTGTGTTTTGGAGTGTTCAGGCTTTACACTCACCTCATTCCATAAGGAAATACACTGAAATGGGTGCAGTATTGGAGAATGGGGTGAACGTTGGGGCCAAAGGGTCCAAGGCGCACCTGGATGCCTGCCACTGGCTGCAGGGTAGGCGTGGAATGGCATAAGCATTACTGTCGACAGTCCCAAGTCACACCCCTGACGCCTGTTTGTCCCTACAGGGTAGGGTGTTAAGGTCGAAAACCCTAACACCCTGGGCGTGTCTTGGTATTTTCACTCCAAGTTTTTAACATGGGTTTTTTGTGATCCCACTGCTTGAACAGGGACACTACCAGTTCATTAGACAAAAGGTGAATTTGCACAGCGACTGCGCCATTTGGCGCCACAGGTATGAACACACATTTCTAACAGGATGTGAAAAATGACAGCTGTACTGTTCATGAGGAGGTGTAAAAAATGGCAATGTTGAAAATCTGGAGACAGAATATAAAAAAAACTGGTGAAGTCACAAGTGTGCGTAGAAACTGCGCAACACACACCCATAATGTAATTAGTTTGGGGATTTTTTACAGCAGATTTTCAACATAGGCATTTTCGGACCTCCGCTCATGAACAGTGTCACTGTGATTTTCTTAATCTATCCCGAACGCTAATTTCCCATAGCGACCGTGCTATTCTGCGCTGGAAGTGGGAAAACACATTTCAGCCAGGGTGTGAAAAATGACAGCTGTACTGTTCATAAGGAGGTGTGGAAAAATGCCAATGTTGAAAATCTGGACTGAAAAGATTACAAATTCATGAACTTATGAGGGTGCATGGAAATTGCACAATGCACGCTCATAACACAGTCATTTTATGGACTTTTGTCATGTCACCACATTTTCAACACAGCCATTTTAAGACCAGTGAACAGTGTCATGAGAGTGTGTAGGAACTGTGCAACGCACACTCATTAAACAGTCATTTTGGGGGAATTTGTTCACCAAATTTTCAACATAGGGTTTTTGGGGGCCTACCTCATGAACAGTACAGTTTCACTGTGATATTCTTAATCTGTCCCGAACACTGATTTCGCACACTGACCGCGCCATTGTGCTCATTATGTGCAAAAACACATTTCAGGTGAGATGTGAAAAATGACACCTCTATTGTTCATAAGAAGATGGGGTAAAATGGCAATGCTGAAAATCTGGAATGAAAATATTAAAAGTGCTCGAAGTTACGAGCATGCATAGGAACTGCACAACGTATGCTCATAAAACAGTCATTTTTGGGATTTTTTTCACCAAATTTTCAACATAGGGTTTTTGGTGGCCTACCTCATGAACTGCGACACTGTCGTTTTGTTAATCAGTCCTGGAAGGTGGTTCCATGTAGTGACCGCAAAATCACCTTTTGGGACTGAATAACAAAATGACAGTGACTGAGTTCATGAGGTGGGGTCCCAAGAACCCCATGTTGAAAATGTGGTGAAAAAATTCCAAAATGGCCGAGATATGCACCAAGTGTTGAAAAAACATTTATGCCATTATATTAGCTTACTGGCATTTCTTCAGTTCATGGTCGGCTTTGAAGAATGCAGACATGTTCCCGGCCCTGAAGATCATTGCGCTGGGCTCCGGAGGTAAGTATGGGGTGAGGGGGGTGTGGGGAGGTGGGGCACACAGAGGGTGGGCGTGGTTGGGGTAGGGGGCAAGAGAATCAATGAGGACCATTTTTTCTTCTAGGCTTTTTTTTTAAAGATGATGAGGACTTTTGCCATGCTAGGGTGAGCTCCCAGCATGGCACCAGAGCATTGTTTGGGGGGCAGTGGAGCCAAGGGGGATTGGGCACCCCCATTGTTGAAGGAGACTTTTGCCACACTGGGGTGGGCTCCCAGCGTGCCAGATGGAAGTTTGTTTGGTGGGGCAGTGGAGCCGAACGGGGATTGGGCTACCCCATCGGCAAATGAACTGGGAAGGGGGTCATGCCAACAGGGGGATTGGGCACCCTGTCGGCTTTTTATTTTTAAATTTATTGAAATGTTTCACCAGGAAGGCACACTGAATGGTGGGCGGCAGCCTGGCCTGCTTCCTGGGGAGTGAGAGGCTGAGGAGCAGTCATTATGAGTGACATGACAATCAGCTGTTTCGGTAGTTTGTAATGCACCAAAACAGCTGATTGCGTAAGATGTGGCTGAATTTCTTGACACATTGTGGCATGCTCATTAAGGGCCCTAATCGACAGCATGCTACTCTACTGGTGGAGGCAGAGACCAGCCCCTGAATGGGCTGCTGCCATTCGGCACAACACTGCCACACCTCCACAACCCGCTTATGAAAGAAGCCTGTCGCAATGTGTTTCTTGCACATGCATGCAAGCAACACAAAAAGGGGTGACATGCTGTTCTACTATGATGTTATGAATCAGCCAATCCTAATGAGGGAACTAAAAATTGATTATAAGGATACAGACGCAGTGGTGCATGGTCACCCACTCCACAGGGAAGATTTAACACTCCTGAATTTGATTCTCTCAATCAAATAATCTTTAGCCTGGCAGTCAGCATATTTGTAGACAAAAATAAATTTCTGTAGTTTCCTCCTATTTACCACAAAAGTGCAACCCAGCCTCTTATTGAGGACACAATTGTGGATTTCACGTGAACAAGCAAGGGTTAATCATGCTAGATGATTATACAGTATGTCTAGTTTGTGGAGATGTTCACATGAGGCATGCTCGTACAGTAGATCTGCCTAATCAAATACTGTATTGGAAACATTCAAGCCTGTATAATTTGTCTTTTCTTGACTCAATAGAGGAGTCCCATCCTTGAACCAATTCCCCCCTATCAAATAATCAACATTTTTATTTCCGGAACACGGGGGTTTCAGCCAACACCCACGGTATTCACAGTATAAGAATCCACTATTTCCAGTGCAGCACCATTATTAGCAATAAATGTGGATGTCTGGAGCTGCTTTTGATTTTAAAGAATGTCTGAAAAATAGAAACATAGAAACTGACAGCAGATAAAAGCCACTAGGTCCATCCAGTCTGCCATTTTTTGTTGTGCTTTTTTCGTTGCAGACCCTTTCAGGCCTCCAGCACTTTCTCTTTCACCCTTTCCAATCCCTTAAGATCCCCTTGTGACTATCCAGGCTTTTTTTAATCCCACCACTGTTTTTGCCAACACTACCTCCACTAAAGGACTGTTCCAGGCATCCACCACCCTTTCTGTGAAGAAGTATTTACTCATATCTCTTGTGAACCTGCCCCCTCCAGGTTCATATCATGACCCCTTGTTCTAGAGTACTGTTTCCTCTGAAAAACACCACCCATCTGTACCTTATTCAACCCCGTGAGGTATTTAAAGGTCTTGATCATATCCCCCCTCTCCTGCCTCTCTTCCAGGGTGTACATGTTTAGTTCCTTTAGTCTCTTCTCATAGGACTTTTGATGCAGACCCTGTACCATCTTGATAGCCCTCTTTTTTGGATGGTACCATGTGATAACAGCTAAGATTTTATCGCAACTTGCAAAAGAGCGAGTGAAAATCATCGAAAAAAAATTTGGCGATCAGTACCACAGCAACCAAACAGAAACAGCACCACAAAAACACAAAACCTATGGGAGACACATCTAACTTCACTTTTAATGTGGGGGGCTATTCCCCTGCATCCCTCTATGTTGGGGCAAGCCCCCCACACATCCCATTTCTAAATAACCAACTCCAGGGGGTCGTGGACACTGGGGGGAAGAGGCAACCATGGGAGGGGGCTACTCAGTGGAGTAGCATTGTACAGGAGGAGAACCCTGGACGAGGAGTAGTAACCTACGAGTGGGGACAAACAAAATTGGGGATAAAGAAACCCCCAAATTTTAAAAAAATTAACAGGGCAACAACAACAATAATAAAAGTAAACCCTGCACCAGTCATGAACCCTGGATCTCCACCGTCATAGACCATACCCTTAACCACCACACCAGATGGCCAACTCTGATTGGACCTCCCAAACAAAGCCATATATCCTGCTCTAGCTGCTCCTCCCTTGACATAGCGTACCTCGTTGTGTTCTACAGTAGCTCACGTTCTTCCTTGCTATTCTATAACACTCGCTGTTAATCCAGGTGCTCAAACTGAGTCACTCATATGATGGGTCACCCTTTTCGACAGTCTCTACTCTGTCTATGTCCTTCATGAGTTGTTGTCTCCAAAACTGGGCACAGTACTCCAGGCAGGGTCTTACCAATTACCCATATGGGGCAACACCACTTCCATCTTCCTGCTGGTAATACCCCTACCTATACAACCCAGCATCCCACTAGCTCTCCTAATTGCTTTGTTACATTGTCTGGCCACCTTCAAGTCATCTGATATGAGTAACCCCAGGTCACTTTCCTGCTTGGTCATTGCAAGTATCTCTCACCCCATTTTGTACTACATCTCCAGGTTTCTATGACCCAAGTGCATTACTTTGCATTTTTTGCATTAAACCTTAGCTACCAAACTTTAGACCACTCCTCCAGTTGTTTTAAATATCTTTCCATCCTTTTCATCCCCTCGGGAGTGTCTACTCTGTTGCAGATCTTGGTGTCATTCGCAAAGAGGCAGACCTTCCCTTCCAGTTCCTCTGCTATATCACTAATGAAGATGTTAAAGAGGACTGGCCCTGGTACTGACCCATGCGGTACCCCACTGGTCACTCTCCCCTCCTCGGAGAGAATTCAATTTACCACCACCCTCTGTCTCTTTTCCACTAACCAGTTTCTTACCTGGGTTACCACCTTATTGCCCACCCCATGCTACCCAACTTGTTTACCAGCCTCCTATGGTGTCAAAGGCCTTGCCAAAATTCAGGTAGGCCACATCCTTCACCCCTCCCTGATCCAACACCATGGTTACCCAGTCAAAAAAATCTATTAGATTTATTTGGCACGACCTCCCCTCTGTAAAGCTATGTTGCCTTGGGCCCTGCATTCTGTTGAATTCCAGGTGTTCCACGATTCTTTCCTTTAACAGTGATTCCATCAGTTTTCCTACTACAGATGTCAGGCTGACAGGCCAATAGTTTTCCACCTCCTACTTGCTACCATTTTTGTGAGGTGGGACTATGTCCACTCTTGCCAGTCATCTGGCACCATGCTGGTCTCCACTGAGCTGTTAAACAAATATGATTTTCATTAAATTCATCACAACTCTCTTGAAGATTTATCTGTACATTCATGATTGAGTTACTAGAAGAGTAAATGACAGTGTCGTCCACATAAAGATGAGACCTAGCATTGGAGGACACTGTCGTTCAAGCCCCTAAGGTAAATTAGAAATAATAAGGGACTAAAGACCGAGCCCTACGGTATGCCCTTATAATGGTAAGAATGCCAGACTCCATTCCATTCACAACAGTTATTTGCTTTCTGGAGGACAGCTAGGCCACAAACCAATTAAAAGCAACAACACCCACACCCACTTTAATCAGACAAGACAGCAGAATTTGGTGATTTGCCATGTTGAAGGCCTTGGAGAGGTCAAAAAGGATGGCTCTAGTAATCTGCCTGGAGGCCAGAGCTAAGCTGATGTCATCCAAGACCTTCGACATGGCAGTTATAGTGCTGTGTTGTTTCTGGAAGCCAGACTGGTATTTATCAAGAGAATCTGAGTCACCCAGAAAGCAGTTAAGCTACTTAACAACCAATCTTTCCAACAGTTTAGATGTAACAGAAAGGAGAGAAATTAGATGATAATCATTTTTCCTGGGTTGCCCCCCCCCCCTTAAAAGTAGGGATTACTCAGGCAAGTTTCCAATCATTTGGCAGAACTCCTTTGGAAAGAGACCAATTTAAAGGAATGTTAAGAGCAGATAAAAATAAATTGGGAGTCAATCCATCTAGACCCCCTCTTTTACTAGATGTCATATTTAGAAGGAACTCAATCACCTCACCTACCTCTATTTCATCAGACCTAAAGGGATACTTTTCTTTCTGTAAATAGTGAATTTTTTGTTACTTTTCTTTTTTAATTTAAAATAAAATGATAAATGCATTTATTTGCGTTTTTATGCATTTGCCTACTGTCTGGTGGTCTGTCATTTATCCCACACCTACAGCCTTGTGGTCATTATCTGCCGCCAACTTCTATGTTTCTTAACAGGATTTCTCAGCAACAGGAAATTAGTGGGTAACAGGGATCAACCACGTAACATACTCAAATGATCCAACTTAGAGAAGAGAAGGCTGATAGGGGATATGGCATGGGCTTGCTTACAGCAGCAGTATTTGTTAGTCACTGTGTAGTTTGTGCAGCAATAAAATTTTTCTGGCAAAAACATCGATACACCCATTTTTCTTTTAATTATCCTTCATTCCTGAACTAAGATATGGGATTCTGATGTTTTTAAAAGTTTTCTAAAAGTTCCTGCTCCCGTGCCATGGCCACCATGAAATAAAAATTAAATATCTTGGTACAGTGCTGTGCTGTTTACCATCAGAAACATGTGGCAACATTATCCTAATACAGTTGAAGTCTCTTAATAGGGTTGTAAAAAACAAAACCAAGGTGCTGCGTCAGCATGTGGTCAGCATAGGCATGGCTGGGTGCACCCCAGTTCATCTTCAGTGGCTCTCCTCTTTTAACAGAAGTCCATTAGCGTGATTGCCAGAAATGCTAGTTTGCATGCAGTCTATTCTGTACTTTATTTTCTCAGAAAAAGAACTTTATTCACAAAGTTTTGTCCATGTACTGTAATTCAGATTTCATCAAATAATTTCAGCTTAGTTTATTTATTTATTTATTTATTTAGTTTTTGTTGACCGGGTAAATGCACTAGACAAATCCTCTGGGGAGGGGGATACAGATGAATGCCAACTGACCTTGAACCAGATTAGGCTGTTTTCACATTCAGTTTTGAGTTGTAACCTGCCTGGCTCTTTGAAATATCAAACTGTTTGAAGAGTGCAGCCAGGGACCCCTTGAGGCTTAAAGTGCCTCCATAACTTAGAGCTTCACCCTAAGTCGGGTGCCTTATAGCGCAACTGTGGTTGCAACCCACTGCCAGCCCACCGCTCACTTGTACAGAAAATTATTCTCCCTATCTTCGACTATGGGGATGTAGTTTACAGTGCTGCTCCTAAGTCCACCCTAGCCAGACTGGACACTCTTTTCCACTCTTTCTGCTGTTTCGCTCTTAACTGCCCACCCTCCACACACCACTGTACTCTATACCGGTCACTAAACCTCCCCTTGCTTCAAGATCATAGATTATCCCTCTGCCAAGTCTCTTGGCCAAGTTCTGGTCCCATTCCCTGCCACCCTACCTCTCCTCTGCCCTATCAGCCCAGACTGCTCCAATGTACCGCCTCAGAAGTTTCGACACCCATTTCCTGGCTATACCACGTATGTCCTCCTCCATTGGTAAGGCTGTTTTCAGACATAGAATGCCTAAACTATGGAACTATAATGGGTGCTAGCTGCACATTAAAGCAGACTTGATAGACCTCTAGGCCTTTATCTGCTGGCAAATTTCGTATGTTCGTATGAACTCACTCTCTGCTGGCATCCGACACATGCCCCAAACTCAGCAACTAAATCAATTCATCAAAGTTCACTTCTTCATCGCCTGTGCCTGTGTTATCTGATTAACATGATTGCCCAACTCTGCCGGCCCCGTTCCATCTAATGACTAATCCACTGCCTATTGCAGGAACTGGATGAATATTGCTACACTGTCTCCTTGCCTCTTGTATTGACTGTATTGTACCAACTGTTTTTATCCTGTTCCTGGCGTCTTGTACTGATTGTACTATTCTGTACCTTGAAATCAGTCATGATTGTATTTTGTATTTTGTTTGTTTGTATTGTATTTTGATTTTTGTATCTCCTATTCACCCTCCCCCAGGACGCACCTGGAATCAAGCAGTATTTTACTCAGTGTGCCTTCTTGGTAACCCTTTTAAATAAATAAATAACTTTGGCTTGTTCTGCCAGAGAAGTCTTTTTGCATGCTGGGTGTGGTAGCCATTCGACTGCTAGTGAGTGAAGTGAGATCCCTAACAGCTGCAAGAAAAGAGTTGACTGGTGTTGACAAGGAGACAATTAAAATGTATAAAATAAGAGGGTATAGTACTCCTTTAAATAGCCAATAATAGCCCCAGATGAGGTGCAAACTGCCCCCATTAAACAAACATATGGTCCCTATTAACATTGGAGTGAATGGGTGTGAAACAGTTCTTGGGGAAATGTCCACATTAACTGAATGTCCCCATTATCAGAGCTTGGATTCAATGGATTATGCTGCACATCCACAGTAGGAATCTAGTATGAACATTCAACAGGTAATGCCACTGGAAGAGATTTTTAAAATCTGCAAGCAGCAGCTCGAGTCATCAGTCATAATATTACATATAAAAGCTGTTTTAAAAATATCGGAGTCAATTAAAAATATACTGAGGGGGAATTTAAGGATGTTAAAAATACATGTTTTTAAAAAAAAAAACTATATGATTAGATTTCTGGCCGACTAACAAATACTACTGCTTTAAAATATAATGTGTATTTTCATGAAAGAGCACATGGTATCTGCTGATGTCTTATGAGTGGTTAAGCCACAAGTAAGTTTGCAGGAGGCCAATAGCCTCAAATGAAGATAAGAATGATATAGATAGATAGATAGATAGATAGATAGATAGATAGACAGACAGACAGACAGACAGACAGACAGACAGACAGATAAACAGATATTTTATTTCTATAGTGGAGTTTCTGGAGTACTGTGTCCAGTTCTGGAGACCCCATCTCCGCAAGGACATAGACAGGATAGAGGCAGTCCAGAGGAGGGCAACTAAAATGGTGCAGGGTCTGCAAGAGAAGCCATATGAGGAAAGACTAAAGGAGCTTAATATGTATACCCTTGAGGATAGAAGGGAGAGGGGGGGAGATGATAGAAACTTTTAAGTACTTCAGTGGAATCAACAAAGTCCAAGAGGGTAGCATCTTTCAGAAAAAGACACGTGCAAGAACAAGGGGACATAATTTAAAGTTAGAGGGGGGCGGTTCAGGGGCAATGTGAGGAAGTATTATTTCACAGAGAGGGTAGTGGATGCATGGAACAGCCTTTCTGAGGAGGTTGTGGGGTCTAAAACTGTGGGAGAATTCAAGAATGCATGGGACAGACATAAGGCAATTCTTGTGGGGGGTAGGAAGAAATAGGCTGTTGGTTAACTAGGATCTGCGGCCTATCCTGTAGGTAGGAAAATGGGCAGACTAGATGGGCCAAGCAGTCCTTATCTGCCGTCAAAGTCTATGTTTCTATAGTGCTCTGTTTTGAAGGCTCAAAGCACTTCACAATTCATAAAAATATCACATAAAGATCACATAGAACAGGCTGGCCTGGTGGTGCTGAGGGTTAAGGCACTAGTCACCTCACCTCGCGCCACACCGGTGACCCAGAGTCGGGAATGAGCCCTGGCTGCCAGGGGTCGACAGGGTCCGGAAGGGATGGAGCATCCAGAGGACTGCTCTCCCTTACCAGGGAGGGTGTAGAGACCATGTCACTAATGAGCAACCTCTGGCGGCAGTCAGAGGCGTGCCATGGATCCTGCGGCATAGCTGAATGGCAGGGGTGGAGCTCGGCGGACGTGGGGCATCACTGCATGTCCAAGCTCCAATAGAGGGAGGGAAGGGCGGGGGAAAAACACAAGAAAATACCCCTACTGCCAGGTGAGGCAACAGCAACCTCCAGTAGCCTGGGCCCAGATGCCCAATGTTGGCAGCAATCCCCGATTCTCCCCCTGGTGTCCTCGGGCCTCTCCAAGCAGGCAGGAGAGACGGAGTCCTGATCCCAATGCAGTTGTCAGGGAGCGCAGCTCAGGCAGGTGGTAAGGAGCCACAGAGCTAAGAGAGGGAAGCCTGAGAGAAGCCCCAGTTAGGTAAGTGAATAAACAGAGTAAAAAATAAAAAAAAAATCACATAGAACACATCACATGTAACAAGAGCAATCAACAGCAATCAACTTGCAAAAACTAAGAATAAAATAAAATAAAAATAAATTTATAGTCAAATAACTCTAAAAGCAGAAAATATATGAAATTTATCTATCTGGGAGTGGTGTGCCACCCTCTCAGTCTGAAGGGATGGACAGAGTACTGGCAGAGCAGATCAGGAGGAACTGCAGGAAAAGGGGGGGTGGTGATAGTAGGGGACTTCAACCTGCTGAGGGCTGGAGTGGGACATGCCTACCACAAAGAGCAGAAGGGAGCAGGTAATGCTGGACGCCTTCCAGGAAACTTTTCTAGTATACTTGGTCAAGGGACCAACAAGGGAAAGGAACACCCTTGACCTTGTACTGACGAACGGGGAGTGGGTGAGGGATGTGAGGGTGGAGGAGCCACTGGGAGGGAGTGACCACCGGTCAGTATGGTTCCAGTTACAGATGGTTAAAGGGAGGGGGGCATCTGACACAAGGGTGCTGGATTTCAGCAATGCCAGCTTTAAGATGATGAGGGAAGTGGTACAGGGGTTCCTGTGCAATATTTAACTGGGTTTTGGACTAACAACAAAGGTGGGAACTGATAAGACAGGGGATAGTGGAGGCAACAGAAACTTGCTGTAGGGCCCAGACTAAGAAGACTAGAGGAAAGAAACCCAGCTGCATAAATAAAGGGGTGCTAGACAGCGTGAGGAAGAAAAGTGCAGCTTACAGGAGATACAAAAATAGGGGAGGTAGGAGGATAGGGAGGAATATCTGAAAGAAGCAAATCAAGTGACCGGGGGGTGGGGGGGTAAGGGCAGCCAAGGCAGTAAGGGAACTCAGGCTGGCGCAGGGCATAAAAAAAGGGAAGAAAGACTTCTTTAGGTACATCAGTGAGAAAAGAAGCTGTAAGGATCAAACTGTAAGAATTAAGAAGGAGGGGGATGGGTGGAAGAGGGGGTGAAAAGGCAGACGTGCTCAACGACAACTTTTGTTCAGTCTTTACAAAAGAAAAAGAGGGGCACTACCCATAGTAGGAGGAAGGATAGAAACAGATGGGGGAGAGGTGACGGACGGAGAAATCACAGTGGGGAGGGTACTGGAGAGGTTAAGGGCATTGAGGGTAGACAAGGCACCAGAACCAGATGGAGTACATCCAAGAGTGCTGAAGAAGCTGGCAGAGGTCCTGGCAGGACCCTTGCAGACTTTCTTTTTTTACCAGGGAGACACACTAAGCCAAAAACTTGTTTACAGGTGTGACCTGGGAGTACAAGGAAGTTAAGTGACTTGCTCAGGGTCACACAGTAGAGTGGGGGCTATGGGATTCAGACCCAGGTCTCCAGGTTTGCAGCACAGAACCTTAAACCACTGCGCTGTACTGACTCCTCATTTTTAATTCAATTAATATTTAATTCATCTCTAGACACAGGAGGCATACTGCAGGACTGGAGACTGGCTCACATGGTTCCCCTCCACAAGAGTGAACCTAAGGATGAACCGGGGAACTGTAGGCCAGTAAGTCTGACATCCATTGTAGGGAAGCTAATGGAGACAATCCTAAAGAAGAGGCTAGTGGCACTACTGGAGGTGAAGAGGGTGCAGGACGGGAGGCAGCATGGCTTCATCAAGGACAGGTCATGCCAGACCAACCTGGTGGAATACTATGACTGGGTAACTAGGCTAATTGAAGGGGCCATGCGGTGGATGTCCTGTACCTAGACTTCAGTAAGGCCTTCGATTCAGTACCACATGGGAGACTTGGAAGCAAGCTACAGGGTACAGGGGCAGGAGCAAAACTGGTGGGGTGGATGGAGAACTGGCTAAAAGATAGACAGTAGAGAGTCGTGGTAGGTGGGGAATACTCAGCCCCTAAGCCTGTGACAAGTGGTGTTCCACAGGGGCCGGTGCTGTTTGGCATATTTATTGCAGACACCTCAGATTGCATCAGCAGCAAAATCAGCCTATATGCTGATGACACTAAGATGGGAGCGGTGGTGGATGACCAGGGGGGTGGGCGGGGGCTACAGGACGATCTGTCAATGCTGGAGACATGGTCTGAGAGATGGCAGCAAGGTGCTGCACTTCAGAACATAAAATCTGAGGAGACGCTACCATCTGGGGGGGTGCAGCTGGAGGTAACAGAAGAGGAAAAGGATCTGGGGGTGCTCATCATGGGAGCAATGAAAAATTCCGCACAATGCAGAAAGGCAGCAGCAATGGCCAACAAAATGCTGGGGTGCATTGCAAGGAGCATTACCTTGAGTAAGAGGTTATTCTACCGTTATACAGATAGTGGTTAGAACCCACCTGGAATACTGCATGCAGTACTGGTGCCCGTACCTACAAAAGGACATTAGGCTGCTGAAGGGGATGCAGCGTAGGGCAATGAAGATGATTCAGGGCCTGAGGGAATTGCCATATGAGGTCAGACTAACAGAGTTCAACATGTACACACTGGAGTAGAGGAGGGACAGGGGGGACATGATTGAGACCTTCAAATACATGAAAGGGATAATCAAAACAAACACAGATGGTCTGTTCAGGAGGAGGGTGGGGAGAGACACTAGAGGCCATGACATGAGATTGGAGGGGGGTAGATTCAGGAGGGAGGTGAGGAGGCATTTCTTTATGGAGAGGATGGTGGCAAAGTGGAATGCACTACCAGCTGAGGTGGTGGCATGTAACTCAGTGGAATGCTTCAAGAAGGGGTGGGACAGGGCAAAAGGAGGGTAAAAGGAGGTAAGTGGGGGTGGGACAGCTTCTGAATAGGGAGTTAGCTGCATTCACAAGCAGCCTAGATAGACCGGGATGGCCTTTTGCTGCTGTCAATATTCGTATGTTCGTTTCATATCAGGACAGTCAGGAAACATATAAATTACATTAATTAATTATGCAAAATGATACCTTAAGTCAGCCAATGTCATATTCAATTTATACAACAGATATTTTAGCAGTTTTGTGCTAGAAATAGTGAACAGTTACAAATGTAAACTGTGACCCTTTGTTCAAGGGCTCAGCATAAGAGGAGCAAGTCAACCAAGTTAGTATTGTAAATGTAAAAAAATGTCATCTCAAGTGTAAGAATAAAAATCTGAGCATGCCCAGTGTGGTCAAGATGAGTGAAGTAAATTTTTGAGCATGCATAGTGACCAACTTCATTTATTTTGCTAGTGTTAACAAAAGCATATTTAGCTCGGCAAATTTATTTTCACACCTGTTGTGTAAGGAACACTGTCACATCACACCTGTTGTATGAGGAACACTATCACATCACACCTGTTGTATGAGGAACACTATCACATTTTTGAGATATCTAATGGTGATAGGGTAGATTATACACAGATGTCTGGTGGCACGCCCTCACAGTGGTGGGTAGGGAGCAGGATCATGGAAAACATATGAAATCATTCCTTCACAGAGAGAGCAGCTAACATGTCCTACACAATGGGGTTATATAAGCTAGCACTGTTCAGGCCTTCCAAGCAGGGCTAGGCAGATTCCTGAAGGAGAATGATATTGAGGGTTACATAGCATGAGTAGCATTCTGGCTGTTAGACTTCTCTGTGTGTCCATGCATTATGGAGGCATTCCTTAAGGAAAGGGTAGTGCAACACCTGGAATCCATAGGAGCACAGGATCCAAGACAGCATGGGTTTACAACAGGAAGGTCCTGCCAAACTAATCTCATAGATTTCTTTGACTGGGTAACCAGAGTGGTGGACCAAGGGGGTGCAGTTGATGTCACCTACCTTGACTTCAGCTAAGCTTTTGATACTGTTCCACATAGAAGATTGATTAATAAGGTGGGGAGGCTCGGGGTGGGTCAGAAGTTGGTCAACTGGGTGGCAAACTGGTTGGCAGGCAGAATACAAAGAGTGGTGATAAATGGTATACAGCCAGAAGAGATGCAAATCACAAGTGGGGTACCTCAGGGATCAGTCCTGGGGCCTTTCCTCTTCAATATCTTCATCAGTGACATTGCAGATGGACTGGAGGGTAAGGTTTGTCTGTTTGCAGATAACACCAAGATCTGCAACAGAGTGGATGATCTGGATGAGGTGGGCAGAATGAGAAGAGATCTGGATAAACTGGCAAAATGGTCAGAAGAGTGGCAACTGGTTGATACCAGCCCATTCACAAGGGTTCTGAAAGAACCCTTAAAACTGAAGGTGGACAAAGCAATTGGGCCTGATGGGATTCATCCCAGAAATCTAAAAGAACTAAGGGTAGAACTAGTGACACCACTGACTACCCTCTTTAACAAATCATGGGAGGATGGGGTAGTACCTGAGGACTGGAGGAGGGCAGATGTTATTCCACTTCACAAAAGTGGGAGCAGGGCAGAAGCAGGAAACTACGGACCTGTTAGTTTAACTTCAGTGACTGGGAAAATGATGGAATCACTTCTGAAGGAAAGAACTGTTGAGTACCTAGAGGCCAGAGGGGCACAGGACCAAAGCAGCATGGATTCACAGTGGGAAGGTCATGTCAGACAAATCTAATAGATTTCTTTGACTGTGTGACCAAAGTAGTAGATCAGGGAGGGGCTGTGGACATGGCCTATCTAGACTTTATCAACACACATTTTGTGGAGCTCAATACATTCAGTATTACCAGTTTGGTGCATGTAGCAGACAAAAGCATAGAAACATAGAAACATATACTTTGACAGCAGATAAGGCCCACCCAGTCTGCCCATTTCCCTACCTATTGGATAAGCTGCAGATTCTAGTTAACCAACAGCCTACTTCCTGCAGCCCCCCGCTATAATTGCCTTATGTCTGTCCCATGCATGTTTGAATTCCCCCACTGTTTTAGACCCCACAACCTCTCCAGGAAGGCAGTTCCATGCGTCCACCACTCTCTCTCTGTGAAAAAGAATTTCCTCACGTTACCCCTGAGCAGTCCCCTCTAACTTTAAATTGTGCCCCTTGTTCTTACACATCTCTTTTTCTGAAAGTTGCTACCCTCCTGGACTTTGTTGATTCCCTTGAGGTACTTAAAAGTTTCTATCATGTCCCCGTCCCTCCTTTCATCAATGGTATACATATTAAGCTCTCTCAGTCTCTCTTCATATGGTTTCTGATGTAGACCTGCATCATTTTAGTGCCCTCCTCTGACTGCTTCTATCCTATCTATGTCCTTGCATAGATGAGGTCTCCAAAACTGCACACAGTACTCCAGATGGGGTCTCACCAACTGTCTGTATAGAGGGATAACCACTTGCCTTTTTCTACTTGGGATGCCCCTCCCTATGCATCCCAGTATCCCCCTGGCTCTTCTTACTGACTTCTCACATTGCTTACCCACCTTTAGGTCATCTGATATGACTACACCCAGATCCCTTTCCATTATTGTTGTCGTTAGTACCTCCCCTGCTATTGTGTACTCTTCTGCTGGATTTTTATTCCCAGGTGCATTACTTTGCACTTCTTTGCACTGAATCTAAGTTGCCATATGTCTGACCATTCCTCCAACCTGCCAAGTCCTTCTCATCCTTTCTAGCCCCCCTCTTGTGTATCAACTCTGTTACAGATCTTTGTGTCATCTGCAAAGAGGCATATCTTTCCTTCCAGACCCTCTGCAATGTCACCTATAAAGACGTTAAAGAGGACTGGACGCAGTACTGAGCCCTGAGGTACTCCACTAGTAACCCCTGTTTCTTCAGAATGTGTTCCATTCACTCATAGAAAGTGGAAAGAAGCAACTTGGCTTCTAAAAAGCTACTGCACTGACCCGTGCCCCATTTGTTACTATATAGCTGTGCGCTTCTTATAGTTTGTAGTAACAAATGGGGCACGGGTCAGTGCAGTAGCTTTTTAGAAGCCAAGTTGCTTCTTTCCACTTTCTACCTAGACTTTAGCAAGGCATTTGACACAGTCCCACACAAAAGATTAATATACAAGTTGGCCAGCCTGGGAGTGGGTCCCAAGATGGTAGCCTGGGTAAAGAATTGGCTGGAGGACAGGACACAGAGGGTAATAGTAAATGGAGTCCACTCTGAAGAAAGGGAGTTACTAGTGGGGTACTGTAGGGTTCAGTACTAGGACCGGTCCTCTTTAATGTCTTTAACAGCAACATTGCAGAGGGACTGGAAGGAAAAGTATGTCTCTTTGCAGATGACACAAAGATCTGCAACAGAGGTGATACACAAGGTGGGGTGGAAAGGATGAGAAGGGACTTGGCAAGGTTGGAGGAATGGTCAAATGTATGGCAGCTTAGATTCAATGCTAAGAAGTGCAAAGTAATGCACCTGGGAAACAAAAACCCAGTGGAAGAGTATACAATGGGGGTGAGATACTAACAACAAAAATGGAACGGGACCTGATGGTAGTCATATCAGATGACCTAAAGGTGGGTAAGCAATGTGAGAGGGCAGTAAGGAGGGCTGAGAAATACTGGGATGCATAGGGAGAGGCATCACCAGTAGGAAACAGGACGTTGTTATCCCTCTGTACAGACAGCTGGTGAGACCCCATCTGGAGTACTGCATGCAGTTCTGGAGACCCAGTCTCCGCACAGATATAGACAGGATGGAGGCAGTCCAGAGGAGGGCAACTAAAATGGTGCGGAGTCTGCACCAGAAGACATATGAAGAGAGACTTAAGGAGCTTAATATGCATAGCATCAAGGAAAGGAGGGAAAGGGGGGACATGATTGAAACTTTCAAGGTACCTCAAGGGAATCAACAAAGTCCAAGAGGGTAGCATCTTTCAGAAAAAGAGGTGTGCAAGAACAAGGGGCACAATTTGAAGATAGAGGTGGGACAGCTCAGAAGTAATGTGAGGAAGTATTTTTTCATGGAGATGATTGTGGATGCATGGAACAGCCTTCCTGAAGAGGTTGTGGAGTCAAAAACAGTGGTGGAATTCAAGAATGCATGGGACAGTCATAAGGCAATTATAGGGGGTGGGGGTAGAAAGAAGTAGACTGTTGGTTAACTAGGATCTACAGCTTATCCATTAGGTAGGGAAATGGGCAGACTGGGTGGGCCAAGCAGTCCTTATCTGCCATCAAATTCTATGTTTCTATGAAGTGCCAGATCATGCACACAGGGAAGAGACACCCCGAAGCTCCCTATAGGTTGGGAGGAGAGTTGCTGGCAATCACAAGGTAAGAAAGAGACTTGGGCATCATCATCACAGATAACCTGAAATCATCCAAGCAGACCACTAAAGCAGTAGGTTAGGCTAGAGGGACGGTGGGATGTATTAGTAGGGGTATCACAAGATGTAAGATGGAGGTAATAATTCCTCGTCACAAGACACTGGTTAGGGCCCATCTGGAGTACTGCATGTAGTACTGGAGGCTGCACCTGCACAAGGACATTAACAAAATGAAGGCAGTCCAGAGAAGGATAACCAAAATGGTGCAGGAACTACTTCGGAAAACATATGAGGACAGATTACACAGCTCAATATGTATACCCTCGAAAAAGGAGGGAGAGAGGTGATATGATTGAAACATTCAAACATCTTAAGGGCATTAACATGTTTCAATATAAGCAGGACAAGAGGACACAGCATGAGAATAGATGGAGACCAATTAAGGGGTAATGTGAGGAAGTTCTTTATCACAGAAAGGGTGTTGGATGCATGGAACGGCCTACCTCAGGATGTGGTGGATATCAATACAGTGCAGGGCTTCAAACAGGCATGGGATAGGCATAAGGGAGCAATACAGATGAATATGAATAGATAGGCCATTGAAAGAGTAAAGGCCTATGGCACATTTATAAGGTAGAAAAAATTATCAGACTGGATGGGCCTTTCGGTCCTTATCTGCCGTCAACTTCTATGTTTCTAAAAGTGTCACAGCTGTGGGGCATGAGCTGTTGACAAAATGGACCCCAAGTCCCATCTATCATCATCACAGTGCTATATGAATGTTATTTTGCTTACAGATTGTCATGTAAATGAAGCACAGACATTAGAAAGGAGAGCATTGTGCAAAACTCTGACTCCATACAATACGGGTAATTTGCCAGAGTTTGTATTTCTATTTAAAATACACAAAGATCCCTTTGGCAGCTCCTCTGATGCTGTGTTTCTGAAATGAGCTTACTGAGTGGAGCATCATCTGTGTCTCTCTACATTATTGCTGTTAGCTACAGTATATAGCTATTTTCATACATAGGGAAGCCAGTTTAGGCTTAGTAATGGACTAGGGATGAGGTTGTAGAATTGCAAATTGTAATGGTTCTGCTAGCTTTGTTTTGCAAATGTTTGCAGTTTATGTAACAATTCGCCATTTGAACACTTATTCCAAATGATATCACCGTAATCGATGTGAGATAATACAAGTGCTTTATAGAGTGCTACAGCTGTCTTCTCTGTTTACATGGTGAGGAGGTACAGTTATGTGTCTCTTTGCCTACACCAGTGTCTCTCCGCCAGGATTTGGAACCAACAGCCTGCCCTGTGATAGAACATAAAGGGCTCTAGTTTACATGGTGAAGGGAGTCCCTAGCCGAGTCCTAGAATGCTGCTCCTCATGGGTTCTGTATGTGGTGCCTGACCACAATCTGATAGCAATAAACACCCATTATACATGGAATCATGCAAGGTTATCTGAACAGCAAGAGACAGCCCAGTGGGGAGGTGGGCAGGCGACTACTCTTTCACTATAAAGCATGCCCTTAACAACGTTATGAACTTAAACATCATGGGAGAGCCAGCCTCTCAGTGAAGCAGTAGCAATATCGCTGGAGATGCTAGTTCGGTAACAAGCATGGGTTGTCAGAGGACGGGCCGGGGTAGGAAAGTTAAGCATCCCAGCAGGTGCTCCCTTCCTCAAGGGGGAACAAAGTAGTGTCCTGCTGCCAGCCTGGTGGAGCTGAGGGCTGAAGCGCTGGATGTCACACCTTACACCAGCGACCCAGGGTTGGGAACCAGCTTGGGTTGCCAGGGGTTGGCCGGGAAGGAGACAATCGAGCATCTGGAGGACTGCTCTCCTCTCCTGGGGAGGATGGGTACCGGACTCCTGGCAGCAGCAACTCCCAGTGGAGACTGGGGGCGCAACAGCCGGGGGATCGAGCAAGCAGGGGGTGAGATGATAGCAGACATCCATGAGAAGGGTGCAGTAGCATGCTCAGCTCGTGCTGGACATCATTGCACGTCTGCACTTCCGTGGTTACAATCACACTCATGAATAAGGAAAAACCCTGTTGGCCGAGTAGATAACGACACCAGCCGAATGTCCACCACTGAATCTCACCTACCTAGTCCCTCGCTATTCTCCAACCCTTAGCCTGCCTACGGCCTGCTAGATGAGAGGAGCACTAATGTAGTGGTGGTGGCCCCACCCTGGGGGGGAGCCAGGGGGCTGAAGAGCTGCTGGTAGGTTCTGGGGGTACGGAGTACCAGGGAGGGGGGACTATGACTGGAGGGGTCTCAGGCTGGGCGGGACAAGCCAGTCATCTGAGGGAGTCTCAGTCGATGGTGACTGGAGGAAAACAAAAGTAAAAAAAAAAAGATGTGCCCTGCTGCTACCCCACCCTCTGGGTAAGCACACGAGGAGGTACAACTGGAGCTATGAAACTGGGAAAGGAGGACAACCCCAGTATCAAAACGTGTGCTTGCCCATTGTGCATGAGTGCATCTGACACCCTAGAGTTGCAGTGCCCTTGGGATGGCAGAAAATATGGAGATAAATCTCCCATTTGCTGCTGCATGATGGCTGCCAACCCACCTGCAGTCCTTTCTTCCACTGCTCAGACATGAATCGCCCACTGACTAACTGTTAAATTGCCTAGTAGGGCTTGGGGAACCCTAATGATGGTCCTGCCCTGTAGGGCACTGCACAATGGCTTGACAGAGTGGATGGTTCCCTGAGAAATGATGGAGTGACAGGGCTGAGGTGTGGGATGGGAAGTTCTGAGAGGAAGCATACTCAAAGGGCCAAGTGGGAGTCCAGAGCATAAACCGATTCATAAAAATCTGACATATCGTGTCAGCTGAGATCTGCCAGTTATGCACTAGTGTGCAGTATTTTAGACTGTTACAGCACCTTTCTGCTGGCTTTGTTTCTTTCACAGCCTCTGCCACAACTACCCCATCAATCATTGTTATATGTTGGTACAATTTGCAAACATAGTTATCATTTTGCAGCTTACCCTGAATCCTAGAGTCTCCAGGGAATCCCTCATTTAGCCACATAAGAAATTGTGGTGGGAGGTTAGAACATTCCCTTCCTGAGAGTTGTTGTTTTACAGAGGTATCATTTTTAACCCCCTGGGATAAGTTGGATGGCTTCATTCAATATGCAACTGGGGATATGCCATATACCCGAGCATTTTCTGGGATGGTTTTAGACCTAATGGTACCCCAGATGAACACATCTGTGGTGCCCTCCTCACACCTCACACTACCCTCTGCTCCCTTGGACCTCATCACAAATCCAAAATGTTGTAAGAATACTCTGACTACAAAAGATGGCAAAAAAATGTGTGCTTATATTAACACTTGTTTGATTTCAAGTTGAGCTGTACTTCAGTTTTTGACATCAAAGCACCCCTTTTGTGTTGGTGCACGAAGCGTCCACTTGCAGTGGCTGTGCCTTTCAGATTTAACAGTGCTCTTTCTCTCTTAAAGATACAAACAAAAACACACACACACACATACATATACATACAGATCTGGCTTGGAATTAGGTTGATCCACTCTCAAACAAGCATTTGTCAATGCCGAACATTCGCTTGCAGGTATTTGCAGTGGTGTTTGGCATGTAGTAATGCAGCATGAGAGGGGTGCTGCATTTCTGAGGTGCTGTCTTTCGGATGAGACATTAAACCGAGGTCCCATCTGCTTGGATTGGTGGTAGTTCAGGTGGATGTTAAAGATCCCATGGCACTTATCGAAAAGAGTAGGGGAATTTCCCCGGTGTCCTGGCCAAATTTCCCTCATTCACTAAAAATACCACGAACAGCTTAACCTGGTTCAAGATCAGTTGGCATTCATCTGTATCCCCTCCCCCGGGTCGTGCCTGAAAATAGGCAGGATTTGTCTAGTGCACTTACCCGGTCAACAAAAGCTAAATAAAATAAAATAAATAAATGTATGGTGCTTTACCCTAATGCCCTGTGCGGTTGCTGGTATTTGCACAATAAATTGTCAGCATGACCTTTTTGTTACCCCCATTGTGCGCTACATAGGCGGAAACACGTTTTGGGCAGGATGTGAAAAATGACAGCTGTACTGCTCATAAGGAAGTGTGGTAAAATGGCAATGTTGAAAATCTGGAGTGAAACTATTGAAAGTACCAAACTTACTAAGCGCAGCGTAGGGAACTGCATAACGACGCCAAAACAGTTATTTTAGGAATTTGTTCACCAAATTTTCAACATAGCCATTTTAAGATCTCTGCTCATGAACAGTGTCACTGTGATTTTCTTAATGTGTCCCATACATTGAGTTCGCACACGGACTGCGCCATTGTGCGCTACATGGGCGGAAACACATTTTGGGCAGGATGTGAAAAATGACAGCTGTACTGCTCATGAGGAGGTGTGGTAAAATAGCAATATTGAAAATCTGGAGTGAAAATATTGAAAATTCGCAAACTTACGGGTGTGCGTAGGAACTGCACAATGCACACTCGTAAAAGTCATTTTAAGGAATTTTTTCACCAGATTTTCAAACAGCCATTTAAGACCTCTGCTCATGATCAGTGTCACTGTGATTTTCTTAATGTGTCCCATACACTGATTTCGCACACCGACTGTGCCATTGTGCACTACATGTGCGGAAACACGTTTTGGGCAAGATGTGAAAAATGACAGCTGCACTGCTCATAAGGAGGTGTGGTAAAATGGCAATGTTGAAAATCTGGAGTGAAAATATTGAAAATTCATAGGCTTTCGAGCGTGCGTAGGAACTGCGCATAGCATGAACTCAATAAAACAGTCATTTTTAGGAATTTTTTCACCAAATTTTCAGCACAGCCATTTTAAGACCTCTGCCCATGATCAGTGTCACTGTGATTTTCTTAATGTGTCCCATACATTGAGTTCGCACACCGACTGCGCCATTGTGCGCTACATGGGCTGAAACACATTTTGGGCAGGATGTGAAAAATGACAGCTGTACTGCTCATGAGGAGGTGTGGTAAAATGGCAATGTTGAAAATCTGGACTGCAAATATTGAAAATTCATAAAACGTAGGCGCGGCGTGTAGGAACTGCTAACGACGCCAGAAAAACAGTCATTTTAGGAATTATTAGCACATTTTCAACATAGCCATTTTAAGATCTCTGCTCATGAACAGTGTCACTGTGATTTTCTTAATGTGTCCCATACATTGATTTCGCACACCGACTGCGCCATTGTGCGCTACATGGGGGAAACACGTTTTGGGTGAGATGTGAAAAATGACAGCTGTACTACTCATAAGAAGGTGTGATAAAATGGCAATGTTGAAAATCTGGAGTAGAAATACTGAAAATGCAAAACCTACGGCGTCCGTAGGAACTGCTCAACATAGCCTGTAAAACAGTCATTTTGAATTTTGCACCAAATTTTCAACATGGGGTTTTGAGACCTTCTCATGAATGATGTCACTGTCATGGTGCTATTCAGGCCCAAAGGGTGATTTCATGCAGTAGCCTGCGCAGTGACTGCAATCACCCTTCAGGCCCAATAACGCCATGACAGTGACATCATTCATGAGAAGGGTCCCAAAACCCCATGTTGAAAATTTGGTGCAAAAATTCCAAAAATGCCTGAGATATGCACTAAAGTTGAAACCCCCCATCTAGCCCATTATACAGCTTACCGGCATTTCCTCAGTTCGCGGTTGCCTTTGAAGAGTGCAGACGTGTTCCCGGTCCACTGAAGATTGTCGCGCCGGAGTCCGAGGTAAGTATGGGGTGAGGGGGGTGTGTGGAGCTGGGTGCACAGTGGGTGGGTGCGGGTTGTGGAGGGGCACTGGGAGACGCGTGCCGTGGAACCGCTTTTATTTTACAGGTTTAAAAATAAAAAACACGACGCGGGACATTTGCCACGCTGGGGTGGGCTCAGCATGGCAGAAGATGGCTGGGGGCTGAGGAGCCGGCGGAGATTGCGCACTCGGTCCGGAAAACTACACGGGGGCGAGAGCCGACGGGGATTGTGCACCCCATCAGCAAAAAAAAAACGAACGCTTGTCACGCTGGGGTGGGCTCCCGCATGACAGCAGGATGGCTTGGGGGCCAGGGCCGATTTGGATTGGGCACCGGCAAAACAATGTCTACCACACTGGGGTGGGGCCCCAGCGTGGCACCAAAGCTTTGGGGTATGCGGCGCGCTGCTGGGGAGCACGTGGACGGAGGGGGACGCATGACACGGTGCTCGGTATGGCAGTGGTGGTCTGCTTTGAAGCAGAAGACCACCGCTGTCATATAGAGCTCCTGCACCCATTGTTGCAGGACCGCCACGCCTGTTCAAGGGAGCAGTGCATTGGATGGGAGAGGCACACCTCCAAAGTGTGCTACTCTCCCAAAACATTCCTTGCACATGCGCGCAAGCGAACGTAAAAATAATTCTACTTCCCAGCTGGCCTGTGCAACCACTCACTACTTGCTGACTGGGCAGTGGGCACAACTCACAGTGAGCATTTCTATGATTCCTTCTGCTCTATCCTGCCTCTTTCATGGTGTCACTAGCTGACATAGAAGTAGCACTGTCCACAGCACATTACTAGATGAAGTGGATGGATGCTTCTGCTGATGCTGACAGCACATATTTCTGAAGCACTCAGAAGTTCCTTTCTCCAAAATCTTTGTATATGTCACATGAGAAACAGAAACATAGATGCGGACTGAAATAGACTTGTGGTCCATCTTGTCTGTGTGGTTCCTACCTAGGTCCTTGCCAGCCTAGCATTGACCAGGCCTTCAGCAGTTCAATCATCCTACAGTTTCTCTTGGACTACCCACTGCCCCGTTAACCCCAATCCACCCCCCCGTCATCTTCACCAGTCTCATGTGTCTGTTTCACCCTCTCTTGAAGCTTGCAGCTATCTTAACATTGACCACACCCTTGGGTAGATGGTTCCACTATTCCTCCACCCTCTCCACAAAGAAGTATTTTTTCATGTCCCTCCTAACTTCCACCCTGCCCCCCACCAGTTTATAGTTGTGGCCCCTTGGGATGTACCCCTCATTAAGCTTAAACAGTTGCCTACTGTCCACCCTGTTTACACAGTCAGAACAAAATCGATCAGGTACTTACAGTTTCAGTTATGCCCCCCCCCAGTCCCAAATGAGTACATATTTTGATCAGCCAGTCTTTCCTCATCAGCACGGTCATTGGAAAATTGCGGAAAATGTTACTCAAAACTGTGGAGGATTAGAAACTGCGGGGCAATTGTGGGGGTTTACTATACATCCCCAGTGCTCCCTAATAAATCTTCCATTGTTTGCTGCAGCATGTATTGATTTCATAAGTTGTTAGATAGCCACTTGTATGGTATATGTTTCCACTGTGAAGAAAGGTTTGTGTTTTTGATGTAAGCCCCCCCTCCCAGTGTCTAGGGGTATGCCAGATGGTGTGTTGGTGGGAGGGGGGTGCTGTACAGCCTGAAAACATATATGCTCATACCTCTATTTTGTTGAATTTTATTATGTTATGGTTTTAATGAGGTTTAGTTATTTTTTATTTGTTATTTTACCAGGAGAGACACACTAAGCTAAAAGCTTGTTTACTGGTGCGACCTGGGAACCAAGGAAGTTAAGTGACTTGCTCAAGGTCACACAGCATGCAAGTGGGGGCTGTGGGATTCAAACCCAGGTCTCCAGGCTTGCAGCTCAGAGCATTAAACCACTCTGCTATACCGCTATACTATATGTTTTTATTTATGATTGTGTGTGCTCATTTGTGTTCGGCGACCAGAGCCTCCGGGATTGGGCACCCTACAAATAAAATTGCCTTGCCTCATTACCTGGTTCACGAATGTTGCGAGATAGTTTCACATGTAGGGGAGCAGTTAAATTGCTTCACTCAGTAGGGGTAGCTGCAAGGGCAAAGTTCGTTAACAAGAACACACATGAACCATTATTTACTAAAGAATCCAATGTCCACTCCAGGATCAAAATACAAGATGATTTAATGCAAATGAATAATCTGATCAACCACTCCATGGAGCGAGGGGGTACTCAAACAATGGTGGGAGCATTTTTACAGGTAATGCTGTAGACATCCTGCAGCAATCTCGTTTTCCAACATATTGACTTTGTTTCATAGAAACATAGAAACATGGAAGTTGATGACAGGTAAGGACCACAAGGCCCATCCAGTCTGCCCATTTCTTTTTCTACCTTATGAGTGTGCCATTGGCCTTTGCTTTGTCAATGGCCTATCTATTCATACTCATCTGTATTGTTCCCATGCAGCAATTCTCCATGAGTCGAAAAGGCTACATTCCTGACAGCAGCACTTTAACCGGTGCGGAGAACAGGCCACACAGGAGTATACTTCGATTTAGCAGCATTTCCTTTACATATTCCTGGCACATCACAACTTGTCATTTGCTAGACCTTTACTTAACTTCTTTCCCTTTGGCACTCAAATACCCAGTCAGAGGTACCACCTGAGACAGCATGAGAAGTTTCTACTGTCCAAATTCCATTTCTTGTCTGCCTTCTTAATATTGGGGTTACATCCAAAAAGGGAGAGCTTCATTACTGGGAGCACTTTGGCGATAACTTTTAGCACGAACAATACCACCGAAAACCTTCCTGCCACCCAATCACTTTTGCCACATGCCTGCTCCGAGCATCCCAAGGAGTTCCATTTATGCCTGGCAATCCTGGAGACCCAATGCACTTTCTGCTCATGCAGCGAAATCAGTATAGAACTGCTTCCACCCAAGGGCTCAGCTGAAATGCCACATGGAGCATCCAAGAGGATTGCCACTCCACCTGGGGTCCCAAACAGCCATTCCCCATGCAGAACTCCTCATGCTTCCACAGACTGCACTCTCTGAGGGCTCAAACACTGCAGCAGCCCTACCGGACTGGAGAAAAGGAGTAGGCTGCCACCACTACACCCCCAACTATTCAGGCAGCCACTTCTGGGCTGTGCTCCTGACCCCTTCTGCCATAGCAGACCTAGCCACAGCAAACTCACTGGCTCCCAGGCTGCACTCACCCATGAACAAGGGTTGTATTTACCGGGACCCCCAACGGTGCTTACCCTCTACCAAGGTGCCAGAGATCACTTGGTGGGCTCCATATATCTTCCTTTCCCGGGCTCCAGTTCCCATAAACCCGTGCCAGGGAGATCCTGCTGATTTTGTTTCCCAGCTCCCATCGACTCTCTATGGCCTCAGACTGCCACATATCTTTTACAGGTCTTCGAGGGAGGAAGGCCAGGGTGGCAAACGGCCCACCCCGGCCCCACCGTGGCCCTCATGGCCGAACTTGCAAGATGACCCCTGACTATCTCTCTCTCTCTCTCTCTCTCTGTCCCAACATATCCCTTTTTTCACCAAAAACACTCTATTTATCCCCTTGTGGGGTGGGTCCCCCTGCTGGCCGTAGGCAGGCCCAACATCCCAGGTCTACAGGCACCAATACTTCCCTATTTAGCTACTCCTAGCTACAAAAGTTAACTAGTAAGCACTCAAAAGGGTGCTTACATTGAAATGAACTGTAAATGAATCATTATGTAGCATATTCTCTAAAATCTAAAGATATCCACCTTATGCAGTGCTAACTGGATTTTATTTAATAATTCACAGTCAATCAATGTTGACTAAATCCTGAAACAACATATGTTGCCAATTTCTAGATGTCAAATACTGCAGAAAAACACGTATCCTAGATTTTAGGGGGCAGACTTTGAGAAAATGGGGATATGCTTGAAAAGAGGCACTAATGGAAATAGGGACAGAATCAGAAGTGGAGGGACAGTGGGCAATATTTAAAACAAGGATTACAAGAGCAACAGAATTATATATTAAGCAGGTTAACAAGGGGAAAAGTAAGAGGTGGCCATTATGGTTTTCCAAGGAGGTAGCGGAGAAAGTGAAAGCCAAAAAGATTGCATTCAGACAATGCAAAAAGACACAGCAGAAAGGGATAGGGATAGGGAGAAGTACCAGGAGAAGCAAAGGGAGGCAGGGAAGTCAGTAAGGGATGCCAAAGCTCAAACAGAAGAGCGCATCACAAAACCAGTGAATAGAGGGGACAAAACATTTTACAGGTACATAAGTGAAAAAAGAAGGGCAAAGGGAGGGATAGTGAGACTGAAGGGGGAGGATGGGGGCCATGTGGAGGATCACAACAGTGAAGCTGACATACTGAACAGATATTTCTGCTCAGTCTTTACTGAGGAAGAGGAGGGTAGGGGGCATGAAGGAAGCACAAGGAGTTAGAAATGGTGCAGAAATCGACACACGTTCCTTTACACGGGAAGTGGTCCTCAAGGAACTGGAAGGAATAAGAGTCGATAAAGCAATGGGCTAGATTAGTGCACCCCAGGGTCCTAAAGGAACTAAGAGAGGTGATGGCTGAACCTCTGGCAATCCTGTTTAGCCAATCACTGGAAACAGGGGAGGTACCCAAAGACTGGAGGACAGTAGATGTAGTCCCCTTATACAAAAGTGGGAACAAACAGGCAACGGAGAATTACAGACCAGTCAGCCTGACCTCAGTAGTGGGGAAGATCATGCAAGCACCACTGAAGGAGAGACTGGTGGAACATCTGGTTGCCAACAAACTACAGGACCCAGGGCAGTATTGTTTCACTGGGGGGAGGTCATGCTAGACCAACCTCATTGAATTTTTTAACTGGGTGACAAGGGAGCTAGATCAGGGGAGGGCAGTGGACGTGGCCTATCTGGACTTCAGCAAGGCCCTTGACACTATGCTACATAGAAGGCTATTAAACTGGGGAATATGGGAGTGGGCAGGACAGTAGTGCGGGGGTGTAGATAACTGACTAGGCAGCAGGACGCAGAGGGTGGTGCTAAATGGCTGTCACTCCAAAGAGGGAAGAGTGACCAGTGGGATACCACAGGGATTAGTGCAGGGACTGGTCCTATTCAACGTCTTCATCAGTGACATTGTGCAGGACATAGAAGGCAGAATTTCCCTCTTCGCTAATGACACAAAGCTCTGTAACAGAGTGGACACACCAGAGGGTGTAAACAGAAATAGGAGGGACCTGCAGAAGCTTGAAGAATGGTCAAGGGTTTGGCAGTTGAAATTCAATGCAAAGAAGAGAAAGATAATGCATATGGGGCACAAAAACCCTGGAACAATATATCAGTTGGGGGGGTGAGGATATAGCATGCACCAAGCAGGAAAGAGACCTTGGGACCTTGGGGTTATCATCTCTGATGACCTCAAGGTAGGGGAAACAGTGCCACAAGGCATCAGGTAAAGCAAACAGGATGCTGAAATGCATAGGCAGGGGCATCACCAGCAGGAAAAGGGAAGTCATAATTCCACTCTACAAGACACTAGTGAGGCCCCACCTGGAGTACAGTGTACAGTTTTGGATGCCTTACCTACATAAGGACATAGACAGGGTAGAGAAGGTTCAGAGGAGGGCAACAAAGATGGTACATGGATTGCATTACAAGTCCTATGAGGACAGGCTGAAGGACTTGAATATGTACTCCATGGAGGAGAGGAGGGAAAGAGGGAATATGATAGAGACATACAAGTATCTTACAGGGAGGAACAGAGTGCAGGAATACACTATTTTCCAGCAAAAAGGATGTTCCAGGACTAGAGGACATGGGGTGAAGTTGGAGGGAGAGCGATTCAGAGGAATCGTGAGGAAGAATTTCATAGCAGAAAGAGTGGTGGACAAGTGGAACACCCTGCCAGAGGAAGTGGTGGGGCTGAAACAATCATGGGATTTAAGAATGCATGGGATACACATAAGGGAATTCTGGAAGTCAGAGGTAAGGAGCAACAGACTTCTAGAAAAACATAAAGTGAACGTACAAGCTTAAATGGGCAGACTGGGTGGGCCATAGGCCCTTATCTGCTGACAGTGTCCATGTATCTATAATAACAAAGCCTGTTCAACAAACACTTAACTTTGGTACAAGATAAAATGAGCAGATGACCGAGATGTCTAATCAAGTTCTGGTAAAAACAAAATGTTTTTTTATTAATTTCTGTTCTTAATCAGCACTGTAAGTACAAACATTTTTAAATCACATGATGAAACTATTAAATCATACCAATAGCTTTTCACTACATAATATAATTGTTTTGTTTTACTTGGGTTGCAGTGATTTATGTCTGTTTTGAAGGTGACTGTTTAAATCCATTACTGCATCTATTTTATCTGTGTGTTTGTCAGAATGTCAATCAGGTCTTTTTTGTAGGTTTAGCATGTGAGCATGTAGGTGTGGCAGATTATCAAGTAAACTCCCACAGAAGCACGTCCAAGTTTATAATCTGCAGGGCTATACACCAAGCTACAGAGACACTTGAATCAAAAGCCATTCAGAATGACTTGTATAGAAGGAAAACCTACCCTGCCACTCAAAAACAAGCACTGGAGTTAAAACAAGCATTGTAGTTAATGCTTCATTTAGGTGAATGGGACAATTTGCACCTGCTCTCACACTTACTGTTTCAGTTTCTGTGGCAACAAAAAAGGTTTCTGATAGTCTGTTTCAACAGAGATTGCATGGCCAGAGAATTTTGAAACTAAACCAGGGCAGTGAATCAGATGAAAACAGAGTCACATTGGACGCTCCCTTCCCCTCACGCTTATTTTTTTTGCCAAATCCAGCTCTGCGTACCATATTGTTTTGTTTTTTTTATTTGGGTTTTTTTTTTTTAAATAGCAATTTATTGAGAAGTATTTTCAAAGAAGATACAGATGAAAGTAGTCATTTTAACAATGCAATTCCACAATCATTGAATGCCATGATAACCATCAATGTCTATAGGGAAAGATAGAAAGATATAAATCCGACACTAGAAAGAAAAGATAAGGAAACAGTAGTCGGAGGTCCGAGAGGGATTGGTAAAGTAAGAGAGGAAAGCAAAGGAAGGGTGGTAGGAGTTATTATTTAAAGAGAAAAGTAAAAACACGACACAAAAAGTGGTAGAGTACCATCTGAGATCAAAAGAACACATACAAGAAGATGAAGACTTGGAAGGAGTAAAAGAGAAAGTTAACGAGAGCAAACAAACAAACAACAAAATGAACAAAAGCGTAGTTGATACGGAGGCCCAAGCATGCCCCCCTACTGGACACCAGGGCATATTCATTCCCCCTAATAGATACCACAGGGCAGGTCCCCCTATTCGTATTATACAACACAAAAACAATGTCAGATGAAATGTTGACATGGTGACTATGAGAGACCAAATACAGTTTAAGCATACTTAACGAACAAGTCCATTATTGGCCTCCCCTCTTGCGCAGCCATGAAATGCAAAAAAGGTAGCCATCTCGTTTTGAATTTATCTACAGATAATCTTAATTTGGCTGTTAAATATTCAGTATCTAATATCCTAGTACAGATACCAATCCATGTTTGTGAGGTAGGCTTATCTGGGGTGAGCCATGAGTGAGTGATAGCTTTAAGAGCTGCTGCACAAGAATTCCAAACAGGAGATGAGCAGATCTAGAAGCCAACTGGGGGGGCAATCCTAATAACCAGTGCTGCGGGGAACTTGGTAGTGTTAGCTCAAAAATATTGTTAAATTTATCTATTATTTCCCTCCAGAACTCTTGTATAACATTGCATTCCCAAAATATATGGAGGTAGGTGCCAACCAACCGACAGTGTCTCCAACAAAGATCGGAGCGGTGCAATCCGAAATGTTTTGTCGTCACAGGAACTCTAAAAAATCTAATGGCTATTTTCCAGCGAAATTCTCGCCAGAAAAGGGAGGATGTCGTAGTGTGAACAGACCTCCAAATAGAGTTCCAATCAGCATCCGACAAGACCGTCCCCATCTCCCTGTGCCATTTCTCCTTTACCAGTTGTAAGAAATCTCTTTCGGCCTGATTCATCCCTGTGACCAACCTGGAAATTATTTTCTTTTCGTGAGCTGACTGTCTGATCAGGAAAGAGATGGACTGAAGTACCGGGTTACCCCCAGGCGTTGTGCCCATCTCAATTTGTTGTTCGTTTATATGGGCATAATGTCTAATCTGAAGATAACGGAAGAAATCCTTATTATGGAGGTTAAATTCCGTTTTTAGTTGCTGAAACAATTTAAATGAGTTCTGATTAAAAAGCTGGCCAAGATTAACCAGCCCCATTCTTACCCAATGGCAGAAGCCCATATCCCACCTTAGTGGGCCAAAATCCACGCAACTCTGGATAGTCGTGTGTGGATTAAGCTTTAGACTAATGCCTAATTTTAAGTTCATGTTTTTCCATACCTCCGAAATCAATCTTGTGAAAGGGTTTCTGAAATCCAACTGACCCAACCTAGGTGTGTCCAAGAAGATTAAATCTGAGATGTTTGCCAAAGGAGAGTCAGCCATCTCAATCTGGACCCACCTAGGTGGGGGGTCACGGGTCATGGTCACTAGAGGTAATAATTGTGACGCCTAAAATATTTCTGGATATCCGGATACCAAAACCACCCTCTCCCTTGGGGTGACCATTATCTTCCACTTCACTCGGGATTTCCCCCCAGACCATAAGAATCTGGAGAGCGTAGACCTTACATCGTGCCAGAAATTCCTGGGGGGCTTCAAAGGGATGGCTCCCAGTACAAACAACAGTAGGGGAAGAATATTCATGCGAATGGACTCTCCCCTGCCAGAAATAGAGGAAGTTCCTTCCACCTGTTACAATCCTCCCTGATATCCTCCAAAATCTTTAAATGATTCGTGTTGTATAAAGCCTTAAAATCCCTAGGAACCCATATCCCCAGATATCTAAAACCCGTCCTGCACCATTTAATTTGCTGCACCTCTGGTAGGGGTTGATTCTTAGCCCCTCCCAGTGGACATAGCTCGGACTTGTCTGGGTTAACCTTATAAACTGAGAGAGTGCCAAATTCAGAAAGAAAATCGAAAATCTTAGGTACCGCTACTACCGGATCTGTAATATATAATAAGGTATCATCTGCGTAAAGCGAGACCTTAACCTCCACCCCCCTAATTTGCAATCCCGGAAAAAGATCTGATTGTCGAATATAAGCAGCCATAGGTTCCAAACTAAGGGCAAACAGGAGAGGGGAAAGAGAGCAGCCCTGCCTGGTACCCCGCTCAATCCCGAATTGCCTGGAGAGCGTACCATTCACCCGGACTCTAGCTCTCGGCTTGATGTATAGGTTAGAGATCCAGGCACGAAATCTCTCTCCAAACCCAAATACCCCAATACTGAATCCAAATATTCCCAATTTAGGTGATCGAAGGCTTTCTCCACATCCAACGATAGTATTGCTGAAAGAGGAGAATCAATGGGGAGCTGCGCAGAGTAGATTACATTGAGGAGTAGCCTGATATTGTCCTGAATATGTCTCCCAGGAATGAACCCAGTTTGGTCCGGGTGGACAAGGGTGTGAACCACTCCTTGAAACCTCATGCTGATAATTTTAGCAAAAATCTTAACATCTTGGTTAAGTAGCAAGATGGGTCTGTACTCTGCACAGGAGGCGGGGTCCTAACCGGACTTTGGCAAAACCGAGATAATGGCCTCCTCCCATGTATCCGGCAATGCACCTGATTCCTGGGCCACATTGCAAACTCTAGTAAACAAGGGAACCAGATCTTCCTGAAACTGCTTATAAAATTCAGAAGTGAATCCGTCCGGGTCCGGGGGCCCTCCCAGAACCCAGGGATTTAATGGCTGCTCGCACCTCTGTTTCCGTAAAGGAAGCCTCTAAGGCTGCCCTTTGGACATCCGATAGTACAGGGAGCTTTACCTCCTGCAGAAACTCCTTAATTTTTCTATTATGATCTGGTGTTTGTTCTTTCTTATATAGTTGTTCGTAAAACTTTGCAAACTCCTGTGCAATTTCGCCAGGGAGGGTCCTGCAGGGGAGGTTAGGATAATCCGTGCTTACTCTAGCTACATACCTGTCAGCTGCCTGTTTACGGAGTCTGAGCACCAGCTGTTTGCTGGCCCTCTCTCCCCTCTCATAGTAACGTTGCCCAGCATATCTAAGGGAATTCTCCACCCGCCTTTGTAATAAGGAATTGTACGTCTCCCTTGCTTCCCTTAATTTCTTCAACACCCTCTGGGATCCAGTACATTTATGGACTGCCTCTAGGTCTGCAATAGAAGCAAGAGCCTCCTTGATGCGAACCTGAAACTGTTTATTTCTGTGGGAAGCAAAGGCAATTGTATGACCTCTCACTACTGCCTTCAAAGCATCCCACAGGAATTTAGATCTCGAGACTGCCTCAGTATTTTCTTTAAGGTAACACTGGATAACTCTCCTCGTCAACTCGGTATATTGTTTATCGTTAATTAATCCTGGGTCAAACCTCCATAATTTCCCCCCCCATCAACATCCCAGACGAGCTTTGCTTTAATCATGGCATGATCGGAAATGGTTATGGGGAGGATAGATATATCTCTGAAGGAATGCGCAGCATTTCTCTGAGTATAAAATCTGTCCAATCTTGAGTATGTATTTGAGACAGGAGAAAAGAAAGTAGTCTTTCACCGAAGGATTACACTGACGCCACGGATCTATTAATCCGGCTTCCGCAACCAGGTTGCGGAGTAAACGGGAAGACGACTTGGACCTAGGGGTTTTGGTGGCGCTCCTGTCCATACTCACATCCTCGACACAATTCCAATCCCCCATTAAAATAACCTGGCCAGGGGGTAAGCCGGCGACCGAATCAAAGAGAGACCGGAAAAACTCTCCCGAGGGTGGAGTGGGGGCATAAACTCCCACTAAATGGATCGTTTGCCCCTTGTAAACTCCCGAGACTGTCAGTTGGTGGCCCGGCCCTGATTTGGCTACCTTTTGAATCTGAAATGGAAGGCCCCTACGAAGCAGGATTGCCACCCCTCCTCTTTTGAGTTGTGGGTGTTCATCAGAGTGAACCATGCCCACCCAGTCTCTGCGTAATTTCATGTGCTCTCTCAGGGTAAGCTTTGTCTCTTGCAGGCAGGCAATGTCACACCTTTCCCTTTTAAATTCTGCCAATATCTTTGCACGCTTAATCACATTATTAATCCCTTTAGCATTCAAGGAGCCTATAGTCAGATCAGCCATACCTTGTTTGTAAGCCAAACTACAACATTCTTACTGATCTTGCATCCAACCAGAAAATAATGGAACCCAAGCACACAATGAGGTACTCTCCCAAAAGTAAAAAAAGAACAGAAAAGAAAGAAAAAGAAGAAAGTAGGTAGAACATCAGACATCACAGCCACTCAAACGCACACTCAATCCAAAGGCTTGTGTGCACAGCACCAAAGGCACCGGGTCTACCTCCCCTACGGGAGTGCAACAACCAACAGTTGTTGCAAGTAAGATCTATGGCAACCTGGTTGTCAACTGAACCAAAAATTTTTAGCTCAGTCGGCCCCCAGGCGCACAAAGGGGAGAACAACTATTTCCCCCCGAGAGGGAACAACACTCCATGCGAAGTGGAAGGGTCAGGTGGCTCCCCCTCTCAAGGGAGTCCCTAGCCCATGCCCTCTCTTTATGTTTTGAAAAAACTTCCAGGAGGGGTTCTGAAAACAAAACACCCCTCTATCATCTGGCGCCATCTCCATTGCGGGACCTTTATTATCCCCTCAGTTCCCTTATTCCTCATGTGAATCCTGTAGGAGAATCCAACCCAATTGAATCCATTGGAGGGGAAGGGGAAAAAAAAACCCACCTCCCCATAACCCCCCTACAAACCCCCTCACCCAATATTATCCTGGGGTATAAAAGAAAAAAAAACCCTCACCCTGTTAATGACATCATTCAGCTGGAGGGTCACCTACCGCTAAAGCTGGTTGCCCCTTTAAGAAACCCAATGGTTCATAGCGAAAAAGCATGGTTCGTGGGGAGGGAGGAAAGTGTAGGCAACCCACACACAAACCGTGTGTGGCACCGGTCTCTAATGCGGCATGCTGACGTTCCCCTGCCCCCACCCCCCCAGTGAAACCACCGGAGGGAGGATAGAGGCGATCAGGCTGTCCCCAAGCACTCCCCCGAATCCCTCTTTACACCATCAAAGCCCAAGGCAGGAGAAACAACCCTACTACTCTGAGAGGTCCAATAATGCTGATATGTGATGGGTGGTCCCCCTCGCCCTCCAGTACTACCACTGCCACTTCCTGGGACCCCCCTCCATCTATAATATTGAGCCCACACCCTCCCATTGCAACATCAGATCCCCCTTCCCACCCTGGCAATAACACCTACTGCGGGTGTGGAGGAATACGTGGTAGGCCACAAAAAAATCAGAGGGGATCATAATATATGCTGGACTCCAGGAAGGAGTTCCCCCTAGAGTGCTGTCGGGTGGAGCACAACTGCCAGAACAAAAAGGTCCGCCCATTCAAAACCCTACTCCACGTGTCGAGGCCCGCAGGCTTCCAGAGACCCCCAATCCTCCCGGAGCAGGAGAACCACCAGGAATGCAGAGCCAGCGATGAGGAGACTGAGAAAGGGGGCACGGGCCCACTGGTAAACCCACTAACCACCCGATCTCTCCATACTGGGCCTATTAAAGTTAGCTAATGGTACAAAAAAAAACATCATAGCCAGACTAAGATAGTGTTCAACAGTCAAAGCATCAGTGGGTTAGATAGGACACCAGGTGAACATTCCAATATTTCAACCAGTCTCTTCTGAAGTGTTCTTTCTAAGAAGCCACTTGGATAAGTCCGCATGCAAAGGTAACACTGAATCTATCCTGGCGCGAGGCCGATTAGTGTCCTTGGAACCTGGAACCACTGCCCACAATAACTGCTCAACTTCTTTTTCAGCGATCTCTTCTTTAATGTCAGGGACTGAGATATTGTTGGCTTCCAAAATATCCCGAGCCACCAGCAATGAATCATAAATTTTTGGGCCCTCAGGTGTTTCTAACCACAATCTGGCAGGGTATCGTAACTGGGCTTTCCAGCCCCTCTCTCTGAGCTGTTTAATCACTCCCAACACTTTCTTCCGATGCTGAGCCAAAGCTGGGGGGAAATCTTGGTCCACAAATACGTTTGTGCCATCAAAATTCAAATCCTTCTTCACCCATGCCAATCGCAAGATCTTTTCTTTAGTCGGAAATCTCAGAAATTTGATGATAATGGCTCTGGGGGGAGCCCCCTGTCTGGGCTTCGGTGCGAGGGACCTGTGAGCTATTTCAATCTCTAATGGGGGGTCTTCTCCCAACTATAATTCAGTCTTTAACCAGCAGCCCATAAAAGCAACCATGTCTGCCTGCTCGGCTCCCTCTGGGATACCAACCACTCTAATATTGTTCCATCTAGAACGCGTCTCCGTATCCTCAGCTCTTGCAGCTAAAAATTTCTCCCTCACATACAGAAATGATAAGGATCTTCCAAAAGCTATGTGTTCTGATTGCAACCCCTCAAGATGCTGTTCTACTGAGGTGGTTCTCGATTCCAGTTTCTTGAAATCCTTCTGAATATCTGTAACTTTAGCATCTATTTTGTGAAGCAGCTTAATAATTTTCCTTGATTCAGCTCTGGTACTAGTCAAGCCCGAATTGGAACAAGAATCGTCAGCTCCTGATACTGAGAGCGCTGATGAGCGTGAGGGGGCCGGGCTGAGGCCTTCCATACTTCTACCTCGCTGATTTTCTGAGACAACTTTTGCCATTAATGAGCCTCTTTTTTTTGTCCGAACCATCGTAGGGCATTAACCCAATCTGACTCACTGCTTAAAACCCCAGGATGCGTCCGATGAATGTGGGATTCTACTTTAGAGTTGTATTAGGGGATCAGAGTGATGAGTTAAGCCGCCATTGCCACCGGCTACGTCACCAGAAGTCATTTGTTTTGTTTTTTCAACTTATTTTTCCCCCCGGTCACTGCTCCGCTGAGACTCCATCAGGCATCCTGGCTCTTCCTGCCTGCCTGAGATCCCCCATTACTGAGTCTCCCCCACGGTACTCCGACCCCTCACCTATCTCACAGTGGGAGAACTCCTTGGCTTGTACCCCTCAAGGTGGGGCCACCTCTCCATCTTGGTGCTCCTTGAAGTCGAGACTCCAGCTGCAGGCAGGCTTAGAGGCTGAGAGAATCGGGAGATCAGGTAGGCAGGATCTGGTGGTGGGCATGGAGACCAGGTGTTGTTGTCTACCCAATGATGCAGAGTTTTTCCTTGTGCGTGCTTGTAACCCTCCCCTCCCAGATGCACGGACGTGCAATGATGTCCAAGCACAGCCGGGCACTGAGGTTTGGGGTGGTATACAGGCCACCGTCTCAGTCTGAGAAGCTTGACAGGGAATTAGCAGGACAAATAAGAAAGGTATGTAGAAAAGGGAAGGTGGTCATTGTGGGGGATTTCAACTTGCCAAGGGTTGGCTGGAGCATTCTGGTCACCTCCAGTGCTAGGGAGCAAGTACTCCTGGACGTGATCCAGGAGGGTCTCTTGACACAGTTGGTTAGTGTACCTACTAGGCTAAAGAACACTAGATCTGGTGTTGTCGAATGGGGAGGCAGTAAGGGAAATAAAGGTGGAGGACCCATTAGCCGACAGCGATCACCAAATGGTGCGGTTTAATATCACAATGTGCGGGGAGCCAGAGAAATCAGTTACTCGGGTGGTAAACTTCAGGGGGGTAGACTTTGGGAGGATGCAGGAAGTACTGAAAGGGAAACTAGAGGGTATAAGACGGGAGGTGGATGCAGAGCAGAAATAGGATATTATTAAACGGGGGATTACAGAGGCAACAGAAGCCTGCACCAAGACACAGAGTAAGAGAAGCAGAGGAAGAAAACCATGCTGGTTGAACAGCGAGGTAGTGGAGATGTTGAGAGCAAAACTAGAGGTGCACCAGAGATTGGAGGACAGGGATCTGGCGGATCTGTACAGCACCTCACTGGAGTCGGGATGTGTGCCACTGGACTGGAGGATGGCATATGTAGTACTATTACACAAGAGTAGGCTAAGGGATGAACCAGGTAATTATCGCCCTGTAAGTCTCACCTCCATAATGTGCAAACTCATGGAAACAATATTAAAGGAAAGACTGGTGTCATACCTGGAGGCCAATGGCCTCCAGGATGTGAGGCAGCATGGGTTCATTTCAGGGGACTCTGGTCAAACCAGCTTGATACAATATTATGACTGGGTGACAGGTGAGCTGGATAAGAGTCATGCAGTGGATGTTCTTTACCTGGACTTCAGCAAGGCCTTCGATTCTGTGCCTCATGGGCGGCTTTGGGAGAAGCTAACTGGTGTAGGGGTAGGGGCAAAAATGATGAACTGGATTACGAGCTGGCTGAGTGGGAGGCTGCAATGGGTGGTGGTGAGAGGGGAGCTCTCAACTCCAAGGCTGGTGATGAGTGGGGTACCATAGGGCTCTGTGTTGGGGCCAGTATTGTTTGGGCTCTTCATATCAGACATTGCACATGGGGTGGTGAGCAAGATAAGTCTGTTCACTGATGACACCAAAATCGGAGCAGTGGTGGATAGAGAGGTGGGATGGAAGCAGCTGCAGGGGGACCTAAGCAACCTAGAGGAGTGGTCAGACAGGTGGCAGCTGGGGTTCAATGCAAAGAAGTGTAAGGTTATGCTCTTTGGGGTGAAGAACCCAAGGAGAGAATACTGGCTGGGAGGGGTTAAACTGGGGATCACTGAGGAGGAGAAGGACCTAGGGGTAATGATAACTGGGACCATGAACAACACTGCCCAGTGCAGAAGAGCAGCTGCAAACGCAAACAAAATGCTGGGGTACATAGCGAGGGGTTTTTCGTCCAGGCAAAGAGGGGTGATCTTGCCCCTCTACAGGTCGCTGGTAAGGCTGCACTTAAGAGTAGTGTGTGCAATTTTGGAGGCTATACCTATAGCGTGATATCAGGCTACTGGAGGAGGTGCAGAGGAGGGCAACAAAGATTATGTGGAATGGAGGGGAGAGATTATGACAGCAGGCTGGGAGACCTGAATATGTACACCCTGGAGGATAGAAGGGACACGGGGACATGATAGAGACATTCAAAATATCTGAGGGGAATCAATAAGGATGGGGCAGATGGGGTCTTTAAATTAAGGAGGGGGAGGGTCAACAGGGGGCATGGGCTAAGAATAGAGGGGGGAAGGAAATGAGGAGACACTATTTCACAAAGAAGGTGGTAGCAAAATGGAACGCTCTACCAGAATGGGTGATATCATGTAAATCTGTGAAGAGCTTCAAAGGGGCATGGGACAGGGAACAGGGGAGAGTGAGGGTGGGGTGTGGCAGTGGGATGACAAAGGGGGGGTGGGGCAGCTACAAACTAGGGTTGCTAGCTGCACACTCGAGCAGACTTAGATAGACTGGGTGGTCTGTTCCTGCTGGCACATTCGTATGTTCATATGTTCGTATATGCATAGATTCTGGTTCAAAAATAAGCACAATACAGTGGCGTGTAATTTAAAGCTTTACTCCCATTTTCGAACAGCAGTGCAATTACAGGGTTCTTATGTTTCGCCTGACATATTCAGTCTTCATCAGAGATAGTGAATTGTTCTACATAAGCGGTTTTTATACATTGGTTGGGTGTAACCATTCATTGCATCAGCCAATAGAAATTAATCATTGCTTAACTGTATAACCAATTACCAAGTGCATTGTAAAATTCAGACAGTGTCATCACCTAAACAAATAGTGATCTATCCATTTCTATATCATTTCTCAACAAATTTACATTATTTCTTATTTTACAAAACATTCTTGGCAAAAAAGAATAATTTTTCTAAATATCATTGTTTCTTGGTTTCAAAGTTCATTTCTTAGCTTCTTGCTTTATTCACAATCCTTCCTTTCATTTGCTGAGTCTGTATTTAAGGGAAAAACATAAGAAAGAGGTTTCAAAAAAACTTATTTTATATAAAAGACATTTCTTAATGTTTAATTCCCTTTATTTTTATTTCACTAAACCAATCCATAGATTCTTGTTTAACTTTTACTTATATTGTCAGATCTTACCATCAACTAACCCGGGGGAGAGTCCATAATTATAGCTGTTATTCTCTTTTTACTTTTTTACCCTTTTTATGTAGGTTCGCGCATGCGCAGCCAACATATTGTGGTAGTAGCAGATTTGAAGGCGTGGTCCATGTTGGGCAAATGCAAGGCACGCGTCAGTAGGTGCGTCCCTCATTCCCCAATCAGCCTGCATGCCGGCGCCACACCATGCATATTTAATGTGGTGATCGCATCAAATGAAAGGTCCGCTGCAATGCGAGCAAAGCTCATCATACGCAGCGGACTTCCCGACGTGCTTTCCCTGGTGGTAAAAAAAGATTAACATGGCGGCACACTGCCTGCCATACTGCTGACTTCGGGGGTGCCCAATCCCCCTGTCGGCATGCCCTGCCCCAATGTATATGCCGACAGGGGAGCCCACTCCCAGTCGGCATAATGCATCTCCCCCATTTATGTGCCAAGGTGGGTTCCCAATCCCCCTCAGCTCTCGACCGCCCCCGCTTTCATAGTTTGCCAACAGGGGTGCCCAATCCCATCGGCTCAGTATCCCCCCAAAACACTTAAGTAGCATGCAGGAGCCCACCCCAGCGTGCCAAATCACCCTGAAAATAAAACCGATCCTCGAGGTTTTTTTTCTTTTAAACCCTGTAAAAAGAAAACGGTCCTCGCTGTCTCCCTGCCCCATCCCCAACCCGCACCCACCCACTGCGCACCCTGCCTCCCCACACCCCCCTCACCCCATACTTACCTCTGGAGTCTGGCGCAATGATCTTCGGTGGACCGGGAACAAGTCTGCACTCTTCAAAGCCAACCGCGAACTGAGGAAATGCTGGTAAGCTGTATAATGGAATAAATAGGTTTTTTTTCAACTTTGATGCATATCTCAGGCATGTTTTGGAATTTTGGCACCAAATTTTCAACATGGGGATTTTGGGACCCCTCCTCATGATTTCTGGCACTGTCATGGTGTTAATCAGCCCACAAAGGTGATTTTGCAGTCACTGCGCGGAATCACCTTTCGGGACCGATTTACGAAACAGCAGTGCCAGTGTTCATCAGGTGGGCTCTCAAAAAGCCTATTTTGCAAATTTGGTGGAAAAATATCCCCAAAATGACTGTTTTACGAGCGTGCATTGTGCAGTTTCCACGCACGCTCGTAACTTCGTGAATCTGTAATATTTTCAGTCCAGATTTTCAAAATTGGCATTTTTCCACACCTTCTTATGAACAGTACAGCTGTCATTTTACATATCCTGGCTGAAATGTGATTTCACCGTCCGCCACAGAATAGTGCGGTCGCTGCACAAAATCAGTTTTCAGGACAGTTTCAGGAAATGACGGTGACACTGTTCATGAGCAGAAGTCCTAAAATGCCTATGTTGAAAATTTGGTGACAAAATTCCATAAAATGACTGTGTTACAAGCGTGCATTGCGCAGTTTCCATGCACCCTTGTAACTTCGCAAATTTGCACTATTTTCATGCCACATTTTCAACACTGGCATTTTTTTACACCTCCTTATGAACAGTACAGCTGTCATTTTTCACATCCTGCCCTAAATGTGTTTTCACACCTGTGGTGCACAATGGCATGGTCACTGTGTAAAATCAACATTTCGGACACATTAACAGAATCACACTGCCACTGCTCATGAAGGGAGGTCCCAAAATGCCTATGTTAAAGATGTGGTTAAAAAAATCCCAAAAATAATTGGGTTACTGATGTATGTTGCTCAGTTTCTATGCATGCTCATACCGTCACCAATTTTTCATATTTTCACTCCAGATTTTCAATGTTACCATTTTTTTACATCTCCTCATGAACAATACAGTTGTCATTTTCCACATCCTGCCCAATATGTGTTTTCGTCCCTGTGTCGCCAAATGGCATAGCCACTGTGCCAAACCACCTTTCAGCTAACAAATTGATAATGCCGCTTTTTATGAGGTGGGCTCACAAAAAGCCCATGTTGAAAATTTGGAGTGAAAATACCAACACACGCCGACAGTGTTAGGGTTTCCAGCTGTAGCACCCCATCCTGTAGAGACTGACAGGTGTCAGAGGTGTGACTTGGGATCATCGGCTGTAATGCTCACGCCATTCCACCCCCACACCTTGCAGCCACTGACAGGTGTCGTGGTGTGCCTTGCACTGTTCGGCCACAAAGTTCACCTCATTCTCCTATATTGCATCCACCTCAGCGTATTTCCTTATGGAATGGGGTAAGTATAATGCCCAAAGACCCCAAAGCACACCACGACACTTGTCAGTGTCTACAGGGTAGGGTGAGGTACAATGTCATGAGCGTTATAGCTGATGACCCAAAGGCACACCCCAATGCCTGTTGGTCTGTACAGGGTGGGGGTGGGTTTGGCATCACTTCAGTACTTCACTGCCATTCCTATTGTGCGACTCTAACTCAGGTAGTACCAATGCCAATGCCAGTGAGACAACATTCGGCATTGACAAATTTGTGTTACTTCTGGTCATGACATGAGGGAAATAGAAAGTTGAAGAGACAGAGGAGAGGGGAAGGGGAAGTTGTTTATTCTTAAAAAAAACGAAAGAAATGATACAGTAGCCAAAAAGAGAAACTGTTATTTTTTCTATTTCTTCAAAAATGGCTTTCATTCAAATTTGTAATTTAAACCTAATCCTTTTGTGGCCCCAATTTAAAAATCCATAACTGTTCTTTTTCATTTAAAATGGATTCATAATCACCACCTCTCACATTTTTTGGGACGCTTTCTATTCCCACTGCTGTAACTTGATGTGTCTCCATTTTTACAGTTTTCTATATGCATAGCCATTGCATATTCAAGATTTTGTTTTTTAATTGCTGTAATGTGTCTGTTAATTCTTAACCATAACTTTCTTTTAGTCCTCCTTATGTACAACTTTCCACAAGAGCAAGTCAGTTTATACACAACACCTTCAGTGTTGCAATTTATACCCCCTTTTACTTTCTCAACCTTACCATTCTTTGGGTTAACAAAGGATTCTGTTATTTTCATAGTGGAACATATGCCACAGAAACCACATGGCCTCACTCCTTCTTTGCAGGGTATTTTTTTTAGATATAGTCTTACCGTGATAACTATTTGTCAATTTATCTCTCAAGTTTAAACCCCTCCTGTAAGATACCTTGAGGGGTCCTTTGAACAGGTGAGCTAAGGGTTCAAGACCTTTCAATATAGATAGGTCGTTCTTAACAATTCCTATCACCTCTTTCGAACCCCCCCCCAAATGTGGTAACAAATCTCAGTTCTCCACCTGGGTCATGTGGTCTCTTCTGGCCTAACAACAGACTATCTCGTAGTAAGTTGTCTACAGTGGGCCGGATATTCAAAAGGGTTGCGCCATGCGCAATAGGGTTGCTCATGCGGAAGTCCGAAATTGCACCATCCTGCCATATTCAGTGGGAAGCAGTTGCGCTACCGAAAACATGCTGAGCAACAGTGCAATGCAAATGAAGGCATGCGCAACCAAAGGGTGGATCCATGCATAAAGAGCGCAATGCGATATTGAAAGGCTATGTAATGCGCAACAGCAGATCAGCTAGAAGGTGCGCCACGGTGAAATGAGCCAAAATAAAAGGCTCAAGGAAGAGGCGCAAGAACGCTACAGTGAAGCCACATGAGGCAGGGAGACAGACAAGGCAACAGTGGCAAACAGTGCAGGCCAGGGAGTGCACAGGAGAGAAGAGGGACAAGGGAGGGTGTGTGGGGCCACAGACTGCAGAGGCCAGTAGGTGTACCCGGTGCAGTGAAGGTAGCAGTCAGGACAGAGGGGGTAACAGAGCAACAACAGCCAGGGGGGGAACACAAGCCAGGGACATGGACAGTGCCAGCTTCCTCATGGAAGCTGTAATGAGGAGGGTGAGAAGGCATGCTGCAGGGGGAATGGCCGTGGAAGGGCCCGTCGGCGGTATGCGCCCCCAACAGGCAGTACCGTGCACGCGTCAGCTTTGAGCTGTACACGGATGTAGAGATTGTGGGCCGGTACCACCTGAACAGGGCAATACTGAGGTGGCTCTGTGAGCTGTGCAGTGATGTGATGCAGGCACCCTCACGACAGAGTCACGCTCTGTCAGTGGAGACAAAGGTAACAGCCTGCATGTGCCTGCTCACCACGGGTACCTTCCAGAGGCCGACAGGGGACACCACAGGCATAACACAGTCGGCCACGTCACGCAACCTCACCCAATTCCTCAGCACACTGCTGCCACATGCTGTGGAGTACATCCATTTCCCCAGCACCGTGGCAGAGCGTACAGCAAACATGCAGGAGTTCCACAGGGTAGCATGTATGCCTGGCGTGCTAGGGGTGATAGACTGCACTCATGTGGCTATTCGCATGCCATCTGGCCCCAATGGGGCAGCATACCGAAACCGGAAGGGTTTCTCGAGTGTCAACTGCCAGGTGGTGTGTGATGCCAGTGGGCGCATCATCAATGTCTGTGCCACACACCCTGGCAGAGCACATGATGCCTTCATATGGTACCAATCTGCACTGTGCCATCGATTCGAGAGTGGGGACATCCCCACAGGACATCTAGTGGGTGAGTATGCATGTAGGAATTGCAAAGTTGGGGCAAGGGTGGGAAAGCCACAGGTGCCATGGTAGTGGCACACAGGGATATGGGCAATATGGACCTGAACATGATACTTATCTCCACTATCTCCACACAGGTGACAGCGGAAACCCACTCCATCCCTGGCTGCTCACACCCTACCGGCGCCCCATGACCCCATCGCAGCAACGCTATAATGAGGCACATGCCGCCACACGCAACATCATCGAGTGGGTGTTTGGGATGCTTAAGGCACGCTTCTGATGCCTAAACACCTCCGGCAGTGCCCTACAGTACAGCCCCTCAAAGGCCTGTGGGATATTCCTGGCCTGTTGTATCCTGCACAACATGGCCAAAGACTGTGGGATAGCCATACAGGTCGAGGAGGGGGACAGCGATGGGGCCGCCAGTGACACCGGTGATGATGGGGATGAGCAGCCCCCCCTTGGACGTCGGGACCCCCGACTGATCCGGCAGGCCCAGCTGCACCGGGACACCATCACGGAGGAGCATTTTGCATGACACAGGTAAGTCAAGGGGCCATGTGCAACCAACACTGTCTAGGCGCAACCCACAGGCACACAAGGTAACACACCAGGGGTGCATGACGGCAAGGGGAGTGGAAGGGTCCAGGCACACAAACACACCATCAGGGAGGGGTGAATAGTCATATGGACACACACACACACACCAGGCACAAAGCGTACATGGGCAGGTGTACAGCAGAGCAGGAACAGACATGGCAAACACACGGATCAACAGACCACCCCACCACCTGTACTGTCAAAGTACGTGTGTCAGATGCTGGGCACCCTTGCACCTTGGTGTACAGTACAATGCAGGCATCATCATGCACACGCACTTGTGGACAGCAGTTGGGTGGGTGTGCAGGTGGTCCGTGTGTCGGCGTGTTGGGCAGGGCACCCACCAGTGCACTGCCCACCAAGACACACATTGCACACAGGGCAGCATCAGACAGGGCCCGCACTGGGAGACAGGTCACTCAGGTGGCACTGTACCACGGCCACCTCGGATGCATGGGCGGCCCCGCTGTGTCCCAGCAGCACTGGCAGGCTGATCATGGGCCACATGGGGTGGCACTGATGGACCACCAGGGGTCCCACTGCACGATCGTGACCTTGTCCGCACAGGGGTGTGCAGCATGCCGAACATACCTGTACCAGATGTGCACGGGATGCCCACAGCAGAACCCGGCATCGACAGTCTGGGTGTCGCACGATGCCAGGAACGGGGAGTGGAGAGCGTACTGTGTGGGGTGTGCGGTACAGGGGCACCTGACTGTGTGCCCAATGCGGCCACGACAGAGACCACTGCCTGGGTCGGCTTGTCAATGGCGGCAGTCACATCCGTCCACATTCTGACCATCTCTGCAAGGATCAATGCATTGTCCCTGCTGTTCCACTCCACAGCCACGCACAGTGCCTCCACGGACGTTGCAACCCGCATCTGCTGCTCTACTGATGCCCGCAGTAGGCGGGTGTGCTCGTCCAATGGGTCCTGTGCCACATCGGCATTCTATCCCCCAGGGTATGGAAGGTCCTGATGCTCAACACACCTTGAGGGTGGGCGCTGTTCACCAGGACCAGGTGTGGGCAAGTCAACAGGCAGTGTGCATGTGCCACCGCTGGACCCTGTACCCCCAGATCTGGTGGGTGACTGCTGCTGCTGTCCCTCCAACTGCTGTTCCCCAGGGACCACTCGTTCCACTGCTGTGGCCACAACAGTGCCAGAGACCTGCACAGCCACTGGTGCTGCCCTACCGGTGCTGACCGGCACAGCCTGGGACTGTGCTGATGTGCTGGCACACACGTTGGAACCAGCTAGGTCCAAGGGCACGTGCTGGCCTGCTGTGTGTCTGTTATGAGACACACACGTGTCACTGCCCATTGCAGTCCTTGCATCATCAATGGTGCAGGTTCGTGCAACAGCCACAGTCACAGCGTGCTGGCATGCTTGCATGCCAGACTGCTGAGACACAGGCTGTGCACCCCCCACACCTGACTCACCGACAACAGAGGTGGCAGCCAGGCGTGCATGCTGGTGCAGTGCATGACAGCTGGCAGCAGAGGTGGATGGACCCTCCACCAACACTGGCAGGTCTTCCACACTGCATGGTCCCACCACCACTGTCCCCTGCAGATGAACAGGATCTGTAACAGAAAGTGAGAACATGTTAGTGCATGTGATCAACCTCCTCCCCCCAACACCACCACCATGTCATACCGTGCAGTGATGGGCTTCCACCTGTCTGGAATCCACCTCCTGGTACGCCCTCTATAGCACTACGCTGCATTGATGCAGCCAGACGGTCCTCCGCCGGGGTCAGCTCTGCCACCTCTGGCTGGCCACCGCCTGTGGCAGCGCGTGCCACCCTGAGGGCTGCCACCTTCTCTGACCCGTCTCCGGTCTGTCCCCATCTTTTTTTTGCATTCCTGCACGGAGCACTGGTGGCTTCCATGCAGGTTTACCGCATGGGCTACCCCCTCCCATGCAGCAGCATGGGCCGGAGGGGTGCCCCGACGTCCACTCAGTAGTGGCTCCTCTTCCAGGTAGGCCTGGAAGAGTGCCTCTGTCTCTGACTTGGTGAAGTTGGGCCTCCTCTTTTTGCCCACCATCTTCATCCTCACCTGGTCTTTGCTCAGTCATGTCGGTCTGTATGGGTAGAAGTGGACACCTGTCACTGTGCAGTCTACAGTGTTATCCCATGACCACTGCCCAGAACATCACATAGCTTGCAACTCACCTCTCACCTGCAGTACCCGAATCTGGCCAGCACAGTCCGCTGTCGCATATTTATAGTGCAATGCATGCAAATTAGGAGTGGAGCAACTGTAATGAGATGCAAATCGCGCCACTGCGCCTTTGAATGGCTGATCAGATGATTTGCATGTGTCGGCTGAATATCACGCCGTTGCGATTTGAGCAATACGGTTGAGCCGGCTGAGCCAATGGCGCATTTCTGTGACTGCGTAGTACACCGCATTGTGCATGCCCAGGTAGCTTACACAGGCGTCTGCCGTGCTGATGACGTGCTGTGCGCGATCAGCAATTCAGGACACAGCCACCATTGTGCCAGTGGCGCTACAGCGCTGGTCACCAAATGGTGCTGTGGCACAACTGCGTAATAGTCCACTGTGGCACTGGCACGCAGGTGACCGATCGCACAGGACGTGTAGACGTCCGATGGCGCTGTGCGTGGCCTTGCGCCACTGACCCATGACCTTGTGCCCGACCTTTGCCCCCTGGCACTGTACGTCTGGCATGTGTACGGCTCTATCGCGCTGTTCGGTGACAGCGCGATGTGGACCGACGGTGCTGTACAAATAGCGCGATAGGGACTCATGGAGTTGTATTGTGCAACATTTCCACGTGGGGTTGCCGCGCTGTGGAGTGCCATATTGCCACTGTACAACTGTGGAATGGCACACAGGAGAGCTCCACATTGGGGGCCTTGGAGCTGGCAAACATGGTGGCTGTGCTGGAGCCTCACCATGGGACACTGTTTGGGGGAGTGCCCCTGCAGATGGCACGCACCCATGTGTGGCAGCAGGTGGCAACTGCCCTAGAGCAGGCCACTGGGCATGGGGAGGACTCCTGAGCAGTGCAGGCACGCTATAGTGACCTGCAAAGGAGGGCGTGCTCTGCTGGGCGCCTCAGGTCTCCGTGCCAGGAGGGGCATTGTGCCTAGGCCAGGTGGGTGTGCTGTGTATGCACGGTATTGTCCGCATGGGTGACACTGTGTAATGTGACCTGTGCATGGGGTGGGTTGGGCTATGGTTTGCTGTGAAGGTGTTTGCAGGTGTGTGCTGTTTGGGTCTGGTTGTGTGGGCAGGCACACTCAATGGAGCAAGGGCTGTCTGCTTTGGGATCTCACTGATGTGTTTCTCTTCATTTGTCTCCCACAGGCGTGGAGGAGCGGAGGCGGGCACAGGCTGAGGCATGGGATGGCGGTGCCGGGGTGGCTGGCAGAGGTGGTGTGCCACAGCCACAGCAGCAGCCACAGCCACAGCAGCACCAGCAGCAGCAGCTTGATGAGGGTGAGTGTCATTACATCATGGATGCTATTGCATGCTGGGGGGGGCACGGCCACCGTCCATGGACAGGACTACCATGCACGCAACATGTGACAGTCATCACTGTCCAGTGGCACTGCATGTGTGTGTGTGCATCACTGGTGGTCCATGCATGCACTGGGCACATGGCTGTGGCACTAGCATCCCACCACGTAGCCACGTCACTGGGCAGCCTTGGTTGTGCTGTGATGGACATGGGCAGTGTGTGAATACAGTGGTACACGTGGCTGTTGCTGCCTGGTTGGGCATGTCTTGTGCACGATCACTGTGGGTGGGTGCAGTCCATCACAGGAGCGGGGCACTTGGCTGTATGCCATGCATGATGGGTGGGATTCAGGGATGTGGACAGTCACAGCCAGTTACTCTTATCCCTTGTCCTAGGTATCCAGATCCTGAGTCGGATCGAGCGAGCACTGCGGAGGCTCACACAGGTGGCCATGGATTCCCATGCCATCCTTCTGGACATGCAGCGGCATGGGATACGGCACCGGAGGAGGCCCCAGGCACAGTACCAGGCGGAAGGAGGGCAGGCTGCTGGCCGGTAGCTGCCCATCACCACACCCCACCTTCCCTCTCCCAGTTGTTCACCTCTGCCCCTTACCCACCCCTACCTTATACCCATACCCCCACCCCTGCTTTGTATATATGTACATAGTTGCTTTGTTGTTCTTGTTATTCTTCTTCATTACATTTACATTTTGATATGAATACTGTGGTGGTCTCTGATTTGCAGCTGGCTATAGGTGCTCAGTTGCAGTGGTGTGCATGGCATCTGGGGTGGTATGGTCATGGGTATGTGTGTGCGTATGTGTGGGGTGGTGTCTCTGGTGTGCGTGTGGCTTCCACTCAGTATTGCCGTGTGCTGCCACCCACTGCTGGGTGCTCATGGTGGGTTTGGCTTGTATAGTTCTGTGGTTCACGAGGTTGCAGTGTGCGGGGCCTGGGGATTCCTGCAGTGCTGGTCACTGCACATGGGTGGTGTCTTGGGGTCACAGTGCTGGATGTGCTGTGCACACGGGGGGGGCTGCTGGACACTGGGGTGGTCCGCCCCCTTTGTGTGGCACTCTCAGCTTGCCTGTGGGTGTGCTGCAGTAACACGGCCGGGATGTGCTTTCTTTGCTTGTACCCATGGTCCGGTGGCTGTTCCATCCCTCCCCCAGTTATGCTGTGCTTGGGGTGTGGGGGTACATTGTTGGTTCTGCAGTGTGTCCCTCTGCCCATCTGTGGCATGGGTGGTGGGCCCCTGCCTACCTCCCTGGTTGTGCATTTCCATTGCTCTGCTGCTGGGGGTCTCTTTGCTTGCGCTATGGCACCTCTGGACTGCTCAGCTGGGCTGCCTTTGTTGCTCTATGGCGCATCATCTCTGCTCAGCTTCCCCTTCCTGGTTGCGCTATGGTGCAGGTTGTGCGATATTCAGACGTTGGCTGGTTGCGCAATTTGTCTTGCTCCATGTTTGAATATTGCGTGTATTGCGCATGTGCGCAATTGACTTGTGCTTGCTCCTGCTGTTGCACACTTTTTGGGCGCAGTTTGAATATCCGGCCCAGCATTTCTAACTTCAGCTATGTCCTGCTCACGGTACTGTCTTTCCCTCAATTTGTCTGACACTTCCTCAGATCTTGTTCTATACAAACTTTCTGACCCACAATTGTGTTTAAGCCTCATAAATTGCCCCCTAGGCAAATTTTTAACTATATGCCCAGGGTGGCAACTTATGGCCAAAAGTAGACTATTCTGATCAGTAGGTTTTGTATACAAGTCTGTTAGCAGAGTGCCATCCATTTCTTTCATGATCATTAAATCCAGGAAGTGTATTTCATGCTGATTTGCACTGATTTTGAATCTCAGGTTGGAATTAGATTTTTCCAAATATTTAACAAATTGGTCTAACTCGCTTATAGTTCCCTTCCATATTATTAAAATATCATCTATAAAGGGTCAAAAAAGAATCAATTTGTCAAAGAAAGGATTTCTGTCAGTGTTATACACAACTTCCCATCTGGCTAAATAAAGGTTTACCAGACTCGGGGCCAGAGTCACCTCCATGGCTATACCCTTTATTTGTTGAAATATTTTCTCTTGAAACATAAAAAGGTTATTTTTTAAAACCAGTTTAGTTAGATTTACCAGCATGTTAATATTTTCCTGGGGCAACTCGGTATGCAGGAGTAAACTCTTTCAAGTGGCTATCAGCCAACCCTCATGTGGTATATTTGTATAAAGGGCCTCGACGTCCAGCGTCACTAGCCACCACTCCCCTTCTGTTTGTATATCCCTCAGTAAATTTAACGCACTCATTGTGTCTTTAATATAACTCCTGGATTCTGGAACAATGGGGCTTAAAAAACCGTCAAAAAACTTGGATATGGGTTCAGTTACCCAGCCTATTCCGAATACAATAGGTCCACGTGGTGGTTTGGTAGGGTCCTTATGTATCTTGGGGAGGGTGTAAAACGATGTTTATTTAGGGGACCGAACAGACAGAAACTATAGTTCATCATTAGTGATAAGCCCATTCAGGTAACATAGAAACATAGAAACATAGAATTTGATGGCAGATAAGGAACGCTTGGCCCACCCAGTCTGCCCATTTCCCTACCTACTGGATAAGCTGCAGATCCTAGTTAACCAGCAGCCTACTTCTTCCTACCCCAACCCCCTAGAATGGCCTTTTGACTATCCCATGCATGCTTGAATTCCACCACTGTTTTTGACTCCACAGCCTCCTCCGGAAGGCCGTTCCATGCATCCACAACCCTCTCTGTGAAAAAATACTTCCTTAAATTACCTCTGAGCCGTCCCCCATCTTCAAATTGTGCCTCCTTGTTCTTGCACACCTCTTTTTGAAAGATGCTACCCTCTTGGACTTTGTTGATTCCCTTGAGGTACTTGAACGTTTCTATCATGTCCCCCTCTCCTCCTTTCCTCTCGAGGCTATACATATTAAGCTCCTTTAGTCTCTCTTCATATGTCTTCCGTGCAGACCCTGCACCATTTTAGTTGCCCTCCTCTGACAGCTTCCATCCTGTCTATGTCTTTCGCGGAGACTGGGTCTCCAGAACTGCACGCAGTACTCCAGATGGGGTCTGACCAGCTGTCTGTACAGAGGGATAATAACTTCTTGTTTTCTACTGGTGATGCCTCTCCTATGCATCCCAGTATCCCCCACCCTCCTGCTGCCCTCTCATTGCTTGCCCACCTTTAGGTCATCTGATATGACTACCCCAGGTCCCTTTCCATTTTGTTGTTGTTAGTATCTCACCCCATTGTGTACTCTTCCCTGGGTTTTTGTTTCCCAGGTGCATTACTGCACTTCTTAGCATTGAATCTAAGCTGCCATACATTTGACCATTCCTCTAACCTTGCCAAGTCCCTTCTCATCCTTTCTACCCCACTCAGCATCAACTCTGTTGCAGATCTTTGTGTCATCTGCAAAGAGACATACTTTTTCTTCCAGTCCCTCTGCAACGCCGCTTATAAAGACATTGAAGAGGACCAGTCCTAATACTGAACCCCAAGTGTACCCCACTAGTAACCCCCCCTTTCTTCTGGAGTGGACTCCATTTACTATTACCTCTGTGTCCTATTCTCCAGCCAATTTTTACCCAGGCTATCATCTTGGGACCCACTCCCAGGCTGGCTAACTTGTATATTAATCTTTGTGTGGGACTGTATCAAATGCCTTGCTAAAGTCTAGGTGTGCATGTCCACAGCCCTCCTGATCTACTACTTTGGTCACCCAGTCAAACAAATCTATCAGATCTGGTCTGGCATGACCTTCCCACTGTGAATCCATGCTGCCTAGGGTCCTGTGCCCCCCTGGCCTCTAAATACTCAACAATTCTTTCCTTCAGAAGTGATTCCATCATTTTCCCTATCACTGAGGTTAAACTAACAGGTCTGTAGTTTCCTGCTTCTGCCTTGCTCCCACTTTTGTGAAGGGGAATCTCATCTGCCCTTCTCCAGTCCTCGGGTACCACCCCATCCTCCCATGATTTGTTAAAGAGGGTAGTCAGTGGTGTCAAGAGTTCTACCCTTAGTTCTTTTAGAATTCTGGGATGAATCCCATCAGGCCCCATTGCTTTGTCCACCTTCAGTTTTAAGAGTTCTTTCATAACCCTTTTTTCTGTAAATGGGCTGGTATCAACTTCTGTATCCAGAGTGTTTCTACTGTTTGTTTTAGGTACCTCCCCCTCTTCATTTGTAAATACTGAGCAAAAATATTTGTTTAGTATCTCTGCCTTTTCACAGTCTCCTTCTGCCCACCCTCCCTCCCTTTATTAAGCCTCACTATCCCTCCTTGGTCTTCCTTCACTCCCTGATGTACCTATAAAGGTTTTATCCTCTTAACTGAGTTGGCTATCTTTTCCTCGGTTTGGGCCTTTGCTGTTCTGACTGCCTTCCCAGCTTCCTTTTGCTTTAACTGATACAGTTCGCTGTCCTGCTCCTTCTGCGATTCCTTGTACTTCCTGAATGCTTTCTTTTTCTCTTGAATCTTCACTGCCACTTCCTTTGAGAACCATAGTGGTTTCTTACATCGTTTTGTTTTGTTTATTTGCTTCACACAAAGGCTCGTTACCTCTGTGATGGCAGTTTTTATTATTCCCTATTGTTCTTCCACCCCTCCTTCCTGCCCATTTGCTGGTGCATTCCTTAGGCACTCACCATTTTGGCAAAGTCAGCCCTCCTAAAGTCCAGTACTTTTGCCTTTGTATGACTTGACTCTTTTGCTGTGTTTATTGTGAACCATACTGTTCGATGGTCACTAGTTCCCAGATGGCTACCCACTTCTACATCTGTGATCCTCTCTCCATCTCCATTTGAGAGAACCAGGTCAGATTGCTCCTCTTGAGTGGGCTCCAATACTAGTTGTCTAAGGCATGCCCCTGTAGGGCATCTAGAATAACCCCACTCTTCGAAGTGGCTGCTGCAACTGCACTCCAGTTAACATCTGGCATATTAAGATCACCCATCAGCAATATCTCCCCTTTTTCTGCCATTCTAAGTATACTTTCTATCATTTCCTTGTCCATTTCCTCCCCCTGAGAAGGGGGTCTGTATACAACCCCTGTGCGGATTGTGGTGCCATTGCCTGTCTCCAAATTGACCCACAGTGCTTCTTCTCCTCCCTGTTTAGCCTTTTGGTCTGTTGCTTTGATTCCTTCCCTTGTGTAAAGAGCTACTCCTCCTCCTCTTTTACCCTCCCTGTCCCTCCTGTAGATAGTGTATCTTGGTATGTTTACGTCCCAGTCATGGTTTTGTGTGTACCATGTTTCTGTGACTGCCACGATATCCAGATGTTCCTCCTCCATCAAGACCACTAATTCAGGAAGCTTGTTACCCAGACTATGGGCATTGGTACTCATTGCTCTCCATTTTTTGATGGCTTTACCTTCTGTTGCAGCATCCCCCACTGACCTTTCTACCTCAGTCTTTTTCTCATTTAGTACCCTGTTTTGTAGGGAGAGGCTGGGATTTTCCTGCTGCTTATCAGTGTCTCCCCCTTTGACTAGTTTAAAAGCTTGCCAATGAAGCATTTAAACCGATTGCTCAAAAGACTTGTTCCTTCCTGGACAGATGCAGACCATCCTGCCAGTATAGGCTGGTGTCCTCCAGGTGGAACCCCAGTCCCCAATGAAGCCAAACCCTGTGCTCCACACCATTTTTTCAACCATTCATTAAACTGCAAGGTGCAAATTACCCTCGCCTCCCCCATGCCATTGACAGGCAGCACCTCTGAGAAGGATACTGTGTGTGCTACTTGTTTTAGGCCCCTCCCCAGCTCTACAAAGTCCTCCTGCACTGCTCTAATCTCATGATGAGCCAAGTCATTTGTCCCTAGGTGGACAATGACATCCAGCTCAGACTCCCGTGCAGCTGTTTTCGTGATCTCCAACAGCTACAATTTGATGTTTCTTTCGATTTGCTGTGTGGGGTCTGAAGACAACAGTTTACAAAAATTAGTGTCAGCCAGTTGCCTGTTGATTTCTGCTACATAATCCACTGTATTTTGAACTACCATGCTTCACCCCCCCCCCACCTTGTCAGCAGGCTTGATGACAATGAGTTTGTTATCTGCTAGTGATTTAATAGCAGACCTCTCCTCCTTTGTTACGTTACAGTAGGGGAGTTTAGGTTCCCAAAAAAGTATTTTCTAGATCCCTCACACAACAGTCCATAAAAGCAGAACCCCTAGGGTGTAATGGTGGGCAGAAAGTAGAGGGTGGTTTAAAACACTGACCAGACAAAGACTGTGACATTAGATCGTTACTTTGTGAGTCTTGCACATTCTCCCCTTCTCCACACCCACAATCTGTATTAGAAAAAAACATTTTTAAGTTCACCTTTCTGGCAAATTTATTACCATCTATAAATGCATCACATTCTGTCACAGAATAAGTCAGAATAAATGTTAGACCCTTGCTGAGGTTTCTGAAAGAGTCAGATCTGAGCTTTTAATCACAGTTAATATCTGTTGTAAGGTGTTTGACCTTGTGTTATTCCTCTTGCCCTTCCTCTGACTCCTCCTCATCTTCCTTTTCCTCGTCTTCCCTGTGGTTCTTCAAATTGAAACCATGTTCTCTGTTCGCTCCTCCTGGGCTGGTTGAGACCAGGAGGACCAGACCCTAAAAAAGGCCCCGGCTCATTTTCACTCTCCTGTTCAGACGCACTATCCCCAGTACTATAGTCAGCAGAAACATGCTCTGTCCTTTTAAGAATACAGCGAGGAGTATAAGTCCCACCTTGCTCTGTATTTATGCTTGGAGTCATTATATTATCCGTACTCCCTGATGTTGTAGGAACATGATTAAGGTCATTTGACACACCAGCGTTCTTAAACTTCTTTTTCCACATAAAAACCTGGTCTTTTAGATAGTCATTTGTGTCTCTTGTAAACTTTTTCTGTTTTTGAGCTTTAATTTTATTGTCATAAAAGTTCATGTACTCACTGAATCTTTTCTGGCAAGATGCGAAGTCTGGATGCTGTTTAAATGAAGTGACCATCTTCTCCTGTGCTTCAATACTGATTTTCTGTTCCTCCATTATTTCATCACCATCTTCAATTATTAACTTAATCAGTTCCTGGGATGCTCTGTGCATAAAATGTTCCCATTTTTTCAGTAGGTTTTGTCGTTCCTCACCAGAAGCTGGTCTCTGTAGGATTCGTAAACCCCTAGGAGCTCTCTGAACTTCCTGATATGTGAGCATTGCTTGCTTCTGCCAGAAAATACTCTGCGATGTGGTAGCCAGTTTCTCCTTGCCTTTTTTAGGGTCTGGTCCTCCTGGTCTCAACCAGCCCAGGAGAAGTAAACAGAGAACATGGTTTCAATTTGAAGAACCACAGGGAAGACGTGGAAAATGAAAATGAGGAGGAGTCAGAGGAAGGGCCGGAGGAATAGCATGAGGTCAAACACCTCATAACAGATATTAACTGTGATTAATATCTCAGATCTGACTCTTTCAGAAACCGAGATACAGGTACTCAGCAAGGGTCTAACATTTATTCTGACTTATTCTGTGACAGAATGTGATGCATTTATAGATGGTAATAAATTTGCCAGAAAGGTGAACTTAATTTTTTTTTTTCTAATACAGATTGTGGGTGTGGAGAAGGGGAGAATGTGCAAGACTCACAAAGTAACGATCTAATGTCACAGTCTTTGTCTGGTCACTGTTTTAAACCACCCTCTACTTTCTGCCCACCATTACACCCTAGGGGTTCTGCTTTTCTGGACTGCTGTGTGAGGGATCTAGAAAATACTTTTTCAGGAACACCTAAACTCCCCTACTGTAACGCAACAAAGGAGGAGAGGTCTGCTATTAAATCACTGGCAGATAACAAGCTCATTGTTATCAAGCCTGCTGACAAAGGGGGAAGCGTGGTAGTTCAAAATACAGTGGATTATGTAGCAGAAATCAACAGGCAACTGGCTGACACTAGTTTTTATAAACTGGTGTCTTCAGACCCCACACAGCAAATCAAGAGAAACATCAAATTGTAACTGTTGGAGATCTACCTGAATGGGCTTATCACTAATGATGAACTACAATTTCTATCTGTTCAGTCCCCTAAAAAAACATAATTTTACACCCTCTCCAAGATACATAAGGACCCTATCAAACCACCACGTGGGCCTATTGCAGGGTTTTAAATAACCGATTAGCAGTTTTTTTTCTTGGGACAATGCTAACTGTACAGAAAGTATTTATATAGGTTTTCTAGAAGTGTTATGTTTGTTAAACACAGTGAAGCAAGTGCTATGCATTTTCACAATGTTTTAGCACTTTTATGAGCAAAACGCTAATCAATTTTTGGAGTTAAATAAATCCCTGCTATTGTATTCGGAATAAGCTGGGTAACTGAACCCATATCCAAGTTTGTTGACAGTTTTTTATGCCCCATTGTTCCAGAATCCTGGAGTTATATTAAAGACACAAAGAGTGTGTTAAATTTACTGAGGGATATACAAACAGAAGGGGAGTGGTGGCTAGTGACGCTGGACGTTGAGGCCCCTTATACAAATATACCACATGAGGGTTGGCTGAGAGCCACTGAAGAGAGTTTAATCCTGCATACCGATCTACCCCAGGAAAATATTAACATGCTGGTAAATCTAACTAAACTGGTTTTGAAAAACAACATTTTTATGTTTCAAGAGAAAATATTTCAACAAATAAAGGGTACAGCCATGGGGGCAACTCTGGCCCCGAGTCAGGCAAACCTTTATTTAGCCAGATGGAAAGTTGTATAAAACACTGAGAGAAATCCTTTCTTTGACAAATTGGATATTTTTTTATCCTTTATAGATGATATCTCAATATGGAAGGGAACTATAAGTGAGTTAGACCAATTTGTTAAATATTTGGAAAAATCCAATTCCAACCTAAGATTCAAAATCAGTGCAAATCAGCATGAAATACACTTCCTGGATTTAACGATCAGGAAAGAAATGGATGGCACTCTGCTAACAGACTTGTATACAAAACCTACTGATCAGAATAGCCTACTTTTGGCCACAAGTTGCCATCCTGGGCATGTAGTTAAAAATCTGCCTGGGGCCGATTTATGAGGCTTAAACACAATTGTGGGTCAGAAAGTTTGTATAGAACAAGAGCTGAAGAACTGTCAGAGAAATTGAGGGAAAGACAGTACCGTGAGCAGGACATAGCTGAAGTTAGAAATGCTGTAGACAACTTACCACAAGATAGTCTGTTGTTAGGCCAGAAGAGACCACATGACCCAGGTGGAGAACTGAGATTTGTCACCACATTTGGGGGGGGGGTTCGAAAGAGGTCATAGGAATTGTTAAGAACAACCTATCTATATTGAAAGGTCTTGAACCCTTAGCTCACCTGTTTGAAGGACACCTCAAGGTATCTTACAAGAGGGGTTTAAACCTGAGAGATAAATTGACAAATAGTTATCAGGGTAAGATTATATCTAAAAAAATACCCTGCAAAGAAGGCTTGAGGCCATGTCGTTTCTGTGGCATATGTTCCACTATGGAAAGAACAGAATCCTTTGTTAACCCAAAGAATGGTAAGGTTGAGAAAGTAAAAGGGGACATAAATTGTAATTTGCAACACCGAAGGTGTTGTGTATAAACAGACTTGCTCTTGTGGAAAGTTCTACATGGGGAGGACTAAAGTGATTCTGATTAAAAATTTTTTTTTTTTAGCCTTCTGAAAAGCTGATCTCTAGACGTCAGAGGCCTTTCTTTTATTTACTATTTAAGAGGTCTAGGATTATAGTAATGCTTGGAGCCAAGGCTCTTTTACTTAAGGTTCCAATCAGAGACATCATTAAATGAAAAGGCAAGGATAATCACCACATAATGGTTACGACATAATACCAAAAAATTTCAACAACCAAATGGGGGGTAGAGGTTAGAGTACGTAGGCAGCCAGAGGCATCTGTCATGCAAGAAGCTAGCTAATAAGTAACTAGTAAGAGCATGCAGTTGTGAGGAGTGAGATGGGAGAGAATCCCGAGGAGTTGGCTTGAAGTACAGAAAGGAGAGCCAGGTACAGAAGGGGTACAGAAAGAGGCAAATTAGTTGTAGCAGTCGCAGAAGCTAGTGGCAGCAAGATGGTTCTGGAGACTAGCTTTGAACGCATCAAGTGTGTTTGCTGAGGAGATGGTGGGGGTCAAGGTCATTCAGCCAAAGTGGTGCTCTGTAGGCAAAAGATCATTGTGCCTGGGAGGTGCGACAATAGGGGATTTTAAGGAGCTGTTGATTCGATCTCCTAGAGCTCCAACAGTTTGGGTTTGTCTGCAGAAGGGTAGAGACACCTGGGGGCGCATTCCCCAGACAGATTTGCTTTGCCATGGTACAAGTGAAATACTTTATGCGATTTGATAGGTGAAGCCATCCAGACTGTACATATAAGTCACAGGTGTGGGTGAGCCGGTGTGCACCTGTAAGAAGTCGACATGCCTTGTTTAAGGTAGTTTGTATGCTTCTGAGGGCTGTCGTCATGGCAGAGCTGTAAATGATGAGACCATAGTCAATGATCGAGACCACGGAGCTCTGTATGGCAATCTTTAGTGCTTAAGGTGTAAGACTTTGTCTGTGTTTGTATAGAAGACTGAGTCAAATGTTTGCTGTTTTTGCAACATAGTCAGCATGTGCCCCATAGGAGAGGCTAGGGTCAAGCAGAATCCCAAGAAATTTAAAGAATTGCACCTGCTCCAAGGTGTTACCCTGTGCAGTGAAGATCACCAAGTGGTGTTGCTTGTGCGGATTCTGAGAGCTGCGAAATAGCATGCTTTTTGTTTTTTGTGATTTAGTACTAGTTTGTGATTGTGGAGCCAAGACTCAGTGGTGCTGAAACCCAGCTGGAGGTTATCCTGTAGAGCCCTGGGATCTTTGTGGGAGGAGAATTCCACTGCATCATCAGCATACAAGATGATGTTTTCAGGGCATGCTTGCGGTAGGGAGTTTAGAAAAAGACTAAACAGGAGTGGCCCCAGAATGGAGCCTTGAGGTACACCTGAGTGGACTGGCAACGTGTCAGAAAGAGTGTTTGCAATTTTTACTCGTTGCATCCGATTTTTGAGGTAGCTGCTAAACCATAGCACAGAGTCAGGTGGCAGTCCGGTATTTAGTAGCTGGTCAATAAGCAGCCTATGGTGGACTGTGTCGAAAGCTTTGGAGAGATCAATAAAGACCGCACCTGTTAGTTAACCGTGGTCCAGAGAATTATGGACAGCCCTGGTGAGCTCTAGGAGAGCAGTGGTGGTACTGTGGCCTTTCTGGAAACCGTGTTGCTTGTCACATAGAATGTTGTATTTGTCCAGCTGGTTGGTGAGTTGGTCTGCCACAATATGCTCAAGTGCCTTAGAGAGCGGGGGCAATATTGATATTGGGAGGTAGTTTGAATGGATGGTCTGGTCACCGGCTTTGTGGACTGGGGTCACTATTGCGGTTTTCCATTTGTCAGGGAAGTTCCCGCTGCTGAGAGGGAGGTTCAGTATTTTGTAAGGGGATGAAGAACCTGATCTAGGGAAACTGACAGGAGCTTGAGATCCAGAGTGTCTCCACTAGTTCTGGATTTAGAGAATGGCAGTGGCAATGTAGCGGCGCGCATCCTTTAGGCTGACCTCCCTGAAGTAAAAGAGTGGGTGAACCAATTTGGGCCGAGAGGGGCCAGTGGTGGTAGCTTTATCTTTGAAGTAATCTGAGGGAAGGACAGTGCTGAGGTCTGTAAAAGCCAGGTTAAAGGAGTTTGCTATGACAGCATGGTCAAGGGTGATTGATCCGTCAACAGATATCATAGCCAGGGAGTTTTCTGGCTTCTTTCCTGTGATTTCCTTGATGTTTTCTCAGAACGCTTGACCATTCCCCCAGGTGTTAGTGAGAGCATTTTTATAGTAAGTATTTTTCATAAGTCTGACGGCTTTAGTGCAGGCATTTCTGGTTTGCTTGTATTTTTGAATATCCAGTTGGTTTCTGGTTTCCTTGGCAACCGCCCAGAGGTGATCCCGCAGTTTTAGTTGCTTTAGCAGTTTCCCAGTGATCCATGGGTACCAGAGAACCTTAACGAACACATTACAGCAATTAAAAAATAAAATCTTGAATATGCAATGGCTATGCATATAAAAAATAGTAGAGACAGGGGGACACATAAAGTTACAGCAATGCGAATAGAAAGCATGCCAAAAAATATGAGAGGTGGCGATTATGAATCCATTTTAAATGAAAAAGAACAGTGATGGACTTTTAAATTGGGGCCACAAAAGGATTAGGTTTAAATGACAAATCTGAATTAAAGCCATTTTTGAAGAAACAGAAAAAAGAAAACATTGTCTCTTTTTGGCTACTGTATCATTCCTTTCCTTTTTTTAAAGACTAAACAACTTCCCCCTCCCTCTCTCCCTCTCTCTCTTTAATTCTCTTTCCCTCATGTTATGACAAGAAGTAACAAGCATTTGTCAATGCCGAATATTGATTGCATTGGTCCGTTGAGCTCACTCACTGCCCCTTTGTCACTCGCTCGTTCTGTTTCTATCTGTGCTGCAGACTGCTCTTTTGTACTGGGCTCCTGCCTGCGTTGGCACATTTTTCTGCCCATAAAGAAATCTGCAGCTGTCCCGACAGAGCTCTGTTGAGGTGGGTCACTCCCCCTCTCTCACTCGCTCATTCTAATTCAGCTGGCGCTGCAGGCTGCCCTTTTGTACTGGGCTGCCGCTTCTGTTGGTGGCTTTTTCTGCCCACAAAGAAATCTGCAGCAGTCCTGACACAGGTCTGTTGAACTACCTCACTCTCCCTCTCTTGCTCAATCTGTTTCTGCCGGCACTGCAGGCTGGCCTTTTGTACTGGGCTCCTGCCTGTGTTGCCGCCTTTTTTCTGCCCACAAAGCAATCCATAGCAGTCACGATAGAGGTCTTTGAGCTCGCCACCCACCCCACCCCCACTTGCTCATTGTGTTTCTCCCAGTGCTGCAGGCTGCCCTTTTGTTCTGGGCTTCTGCCTGCTGGCACCTTTTTCACCCACAAAGAAATCTGAGCTGTCCCAACAGAGCTCTGTTGAGGTCGCTCACTCCACCTGTCTCACTCACTAATTCTGTTTCTCCTGGTGCTGCAGGCTGCCATTTTGTAGTAGTCTCCTGCCTCTCTTGGCATCTTTTTCTGCCCACAAAGAAATCTGCAGCAGTCCTGACAGAGCTCCGTTGAGCTCGCTCACTCCCCCTCTCTCTCTCGCTCATTCCGTTTCTGTCGGCGCTGCAGGCTACCCTTTTGTAATAGGCTCTTGCCTGTGTTGCCACCTTCTACTGGCCACAAAGAAATCTGCAGCAGTCATGATACAGCTCCGTTGAGCTCACTCACTCACTCCCCCTCTCTCTCTCATTCATTCTGTTTCTCCCTCCACTGCAGGCTATCATTTTGTACTGGGCCCCTGCGTGCACTGCTGCCTTTTTCTGCCCACAAAGAAATCTGAAGCAGTCCCAACAGAGCTCCATTGAGCTCACTCACTCCCCCTCCCTCACTCGCTCGCTCTGTGTCTTCCGCAGCTGCAGGCTGCCGTTTTGTACTGGGTTCCTGCCTGCGTTGCCGGCTTTGTCTGCCCACAAAGACATGTGCAGCAGTCCTGACACAGCTCTGTTGAGGTTGCTCACTCCCCGTCTTTCACTCGCTCATTCCGTTTCTGCCGGGGCTGCAGGCTGGACTTTTGTACTGGGCTCCTGCCTGTGTTGCCACCTTTTCCTGCTCACAAAGAAATCTGCAGCAGTCATGATAGACCTCCGTTGAGCTCGCTCACCCCACCTCTCTCACTTACCCATTCTGTTTCTCCTAGTGCTGCAGGCTGCCCTTTTGTACTGGGCTCTTGCTTGCATTGGCACCTTTTCCTCCCACAAAGAGATCCGCAGCTGTCCCAACAGAGCTCCATTGAGGTTGCTCACTCCTCTTGTCTCACTTGCTCATTCTGTTTCTCCTGGCACTGCAGGCTGCCCTTTTGTACTGGGCTTCTGCCTCTGTTGGCATTTTTTTCTGCCACAAAGAAATCTGCAGCTGTTCCGACAGAGCTCCATTGGCCTCACTCACTCACCCTGACTCACTCGCTCTTTTTCATTTCTGCCGGAGCTGCAGGCTGCCCTTTTGCACTGGGCTCCTGCCTGCGTTGCTATCCTTTTCTGCTCACAAAGAAATCTGCAGCAGCCACTATAGAGCTCCATTGAGCTCGTTCACTCACTCCCCCTCTCTCACTCATTCGTTCTGTTTCTCCCACCACTGCAAGCTGCCCTTTTGTACTGGGCCCCTGCATACATTGCTGCCTTTTTCTGCCCACAAAGAAATCCGCAGCAGTCCCAACACAGCTCTGTTAAGCTCACTCACTCCCCCTCCCTCACTTGCTCATTCGGTGTCTCCCGCTTCTGCAGTCTGCCCTTTTGTACTGTGTTCCAGCCTCGCTGATGTATTTTTCTGCCCACAAAGACATCTGCAGCCGTCCCAACACAGCTCCGTTGAGCTCGCTCACTCCCACTCTCTCACTCTCTCATTCCGTTTCTGCTGGCACTGCAGGCTGGTCTTCTGTACTGGGTTCATGCCTGCATTGCCACCCTTTTCTGCCCACAAAGAAATCCGTAACAGTCATGATACAGCTCCATTGAGCTCGCTCACTTCCTCCCTCTCTCACTCGCTCATTCTGTTTCTCCCACCACTGCAGGCTGCCCTTTTGTACTCAGCCCCTGCATATACTGCTGCCTTTTCCTGCCCACAAAGAAATCCGCAGCAGTCCAAACAGAGCTCCACTGAGCTCACTCACTCTCCCTCCCTCACTCGCTCATTCTGTGTCTCCCGGCGCTGCCAGCTGCCCTTTTGTACTGGGCTCCTGCCTGCATTGTCGCCTTTTCCTGCCAACAAAGAAATCCACAGCATACCAGACAGAGCTCAGTCACTCCTCCCCCCCCACCAGTCGCTCGATCCTAATCTGTCCCAAACACTGACTTCTGACAGCGACTGTGGTATTCTGCGCTGGAAGCTTGGAAACACATTTTGGCCAGGATGTGAAAAATGACAGCTGTACTGTTTATTTATTTATTTGTGAGAATCAGTTTACAACCTTTGAGCCAGAGGCCCGTTTCCGAAGGTACCTCGTCACATTGAGACATACATAGCATTTAGATTACATAGTACAGGTTTTCTTCAAGTAGACGTTTGTTAGAGGCACCACGTCACACTGTAGTCCTCTTAAGGAGCTGTAAAGAAATGCCAGTGTTGAAAATCTGGCGTGAAAATATTACTAATTTGCAAACTTACAAGGGTGCGTGGGACCTGCACAACACACGCTAGTAACGCAGTCATTTTATGGAGTTTCATCACAAAACTTTCAACATAGGCATTTTAGGACCACTACTCATGAACAGTGTCAGTGTGATTTTCTTAGTATGTCACGAACACTGATTTCCCACAGCGACCGCCCCACTGTGCGCTGGAAGAGCGAAAACACATTTTGGCCAGGATGTGAGGGGCTGACCAGAAGCCCTCTCCTCCAGATGAGGGGAGTAGTCTTCATGCCCAAGGGGGGGAAGGGGGGAAACAGATTGGGGATGGAGGTTTCAGGAGGAGCAGAGGGAGGATCGAAGTATAAGGAATCTGGGTGGGGTTCGACAAAGAGAATCAGGGATAAGGGGTGGGGGTTGGTGTTAGTAAATGCCAGGAGCTTGGGAAACAAGTTGCCAGAGTTCCAGGCCATGCTGTCTGGGGTGGATGTGGTGGCGTCACGGAAACATGGGCCAACAAAAACCATGACTGGGACCTCAACGACGGGGGTACACTATGCTCAGGAAGGATAGAAAGGAGGGCAGAGGGGTGGAGTGGCTATGTTCATTAGAGATGACATAGAAATTGCTAGGGTAGAAGGGCAGAGGAAGCGTGGAGCCTTATGGGTCACTTTATGATCCTCAGCAGGAAATAAGGTCAAGCTGGGTGTAGTATATAGGGCCTCCGGATCAGTGAGGTTCTAGAGGATGGTTTGCTGGACAACATCGTGCCCAGTGTGGACCAAAAGGGAAGGAGTGGTGTTGATGGGGGACCTTAATATGCCAGGTACAAACTGGGGAACCATGTCCTCTAAGGTGGCCAAGGAGCAGAGGCTGCTGGATGGCTTCCAGGATGTTTTCTTAACACAGCATGTGATGGAGCCCACAAGGGAGGGGCATGTCCTGGATGTGGTTCTGGCAGATGGGGATCTGGTAAGGGACATGGTTGTACAAGACCCCCTGACTGGGAGCGACCACAATACTGTCTGGTTTCAAATAAGCATGGGGGAGGGGGTGAGATCTAGGACACTGGCAGTGGACTTCAGGGGGGCAGACTTCATGGGCATGGGAAATATTCTCAAGGATCACTTGATGGGGATTACCTCAATGACAAGTGTGGAAAGGAGATGGGAGGTCATAAAACGGGGACTTCATGAGGCAGTCAGGATCTGCACTAAGTTGAAACGTAAGGGAGCAAGGTCACATAAACCATGCTGGTGGTCCAGTGAGGTACAGGTAGCAGTCAGAGAAAAGAAGAGCCTACAAAAATATAAAACAACAAGAGGGATAGGGATAAGAAATGTACCAGCTTGCATCTAGAAAAGTCAACCGTATGGTGAGGGGAGCAAAGTCCAGTAAGAGCAGCGGCCAAGGCTAGGACATGGAAGGGAAAGGGTTCTTCCGGTACATTGGGGAGCGGAGAAAAACTAAGGGCCATCTCAGCAGATTGAGATCAGAAGGAGGGTGGGTGGAAGAGGCGAGGGACCAGGCAGAGGTATTTAACAAGTACTTCGCCTCTGTGTTCACTAGGGAGGGGGATGGGATATCTACAAAGCAAGGCACAAAGGGGATAGAAACATCAGTAAGTGGGATCAGGGGAGCAACAAAAATGGAGCAAGAGGGAGAGAGAGGTACCCAAGGGGTGTCACATCTGGGTAAAGATAAAAAGGCCAGTAAGGTGGAGGGGACGGATGATGCTATCTCTGCCAGAAGGGTGTGGTTAGCCCTCAAGGCCCTAAAGAAAGACAAATCTCCTGGGCCGGATGGCATTCATCCGAGAGTACTATGGGAATTGGCGGACATACTGGCTGCACCCTCCTGGCGGAGCTTTCAGCAGGTCACTTGAGACAGGGAGGGTCACCCAGGGATTGGCGAGAGGCACATGTGGTACCAATCCATAAAGGGGGTCGAGGAAGTACCAGGTAACTATAGACCCATCAGTTTGACCTCGGTGGTGGGAAAATTAATGGAGGTATACTAAAGGAGCGATTGGGGTGTACTTGGAGGAGGTGGGAGGTCTGGATAGTCGGCAACATGGATTTGTGCCAGGTAGATCATGTCAAACCAAACTTGTGGAGTTCTATGAATGGGTAACATCAGAACTGGACAGAGGTAAGCCTGTGGATGTATTATTCTTGGACCTCAGCAATGCGTTTGACTCTGTCCCCCACAATGGTCTGGTGGAGAAACTGATGGGGTTAGGGAGTAGGCCCTTTGATGGTCAGATGGATTGAAAACTGGCTAGCTGGACGCACTCAGAGAGTAGTGGTCTGTGAGAGCTCTCGAACCCTAGAGAGGTTGGTAGTGGGGTACATGAGCTCAGTCCTGGGTCCGATCCTGTTTAATGCATACATATCGGACATCAGGGAGGGTATAGGGTGTGAAATGAGTCTCTTCGTGGATGACTCCAAGATGGGAGCAGTAGTTGAGGGAGAAGAGGGGAGGTTGGCCTTGCAAGGGGACCTGGACACCCTGGAAAGCTGGGCTCACACATGGAAATTAAATTTCAATATCACCAAGTGCAAGGTGTTGCATCTTGGTCGGGGAAACCCTAAACACAGGTACACCCTGGGAGGGGAGGCGCTGGAGGCCTCAATAGGGAAAAAGATCTAGGGGTCATGGTGGATGCATGTATGAATAACTCTGAGCAGTGCAGGAGAGTGGCTAGCAAGGCAAACAGGATGTTGGGATGCATCGTAAGGGGGGTCACCTCTCAGAGTAAGGAAGTGATTCTGCCGCTGTACAATGGACTGGTTAGACCACACCTTGAGTACTGTGTACAGTACTGGAGACCACACTTAAAGAGGGACATACAGCTCCTAGAGAGGGTACAGAGGAGGCAACAAAGATGATCGAGGGCTAGGGGATTTGGCGGTGAGGACAGACTTAAGGAGCTCTGCCTGTTTTCACTGGAGGAGAGGAGAGACAGGGGGACAGTGAGGGTCTTCAAGTACCTCAAGGGAATAAATAGGGTTAACATGGAGGGATCTTTAGACTAAAGCAGGAGGTATCACCAGAGGGCATGGTTTGAAGTTGGAAGGTGGAAGGGTAAGGGGAAAAGAGGAGGAGGTTTTTCACTGAGAGGTGGTGGACCCTTGGAATGCACTGCCTGGTGAGCTAGTTCAGAGATCCACAGTGGAGGGTTTAAGAGAGGATGGGACAGACACAGAAAGTGGATGTATCAGATGATGGCCTGTCCCGGGGGGGTGGGGATGGATGATACGGGTTTCTGGAGCACAAGGGATGGGAGGGTCTCGGCACCCAACTAAGGATCTAAAGTTCAAGCAGACTCGATAGACCGTAAGGCCTAATCTGCTGGCAAATAGTATGTTAGTATGTTAGTATGTTAAAAATGACAGCTGCACTCTTCATAAGGAGGTGTGGCAAAATGGCAATGCTGAAAATCTGGAGAGAAAATATTGCAAAGTTTCGAAGGTACAAGTGTGCGTGGAAACTGCGCAATGCACATTCGTAACACACTCATTTTATGGACTTTCATCACCAAATTTTCAACATAGGCATTTTAGGACCTCTGCTAATGAACAGTGTCACCATCATTTTCATAATGTGTCCCAAACATGGATATCTCGCAGCAACCATGCTATTCTGCGCCGGAACTGCGAAAACACATTTTGGCCAGGATGTGAAAAATGACAGCTGTACTGTTCATAAGGAGGTGCAGAAGAATGGCAATGTTGGAAATCTGGAGTGAAAATATTTTTAATTTGTGAAGTTACTAGCGTGCATGCAAACTGCGCAACGCACACTCATAACAGTCATTTTAATAAGTATCGATCATCACCAAATTTTCAACATAGGTATTTTAGGACCTCTGCTCATGAACAGTGCCACTGTCATTTTCTTAATCTGTCCTGAACATTGATTTCCCACACCGACCGCGCTATTCTGTGCCGGAAGTGCGAAAACATATTTTGGCCAGAATGTGGAAAATGACAGCTGTACTGTTCACAAGAAGGTCTGAAAAAATGCCAGTGTTGAAAACTGGCATGAAATATTGCAAATTCTCAAAGTTATGAGTGTGCGTGCAACTCGCACTTACACTAAATAAACTAATAATTTTGGGATTTTTCCCACCAATTTACAGAATAGGCTTTTGAGAGCCCACCTCATGAACACTGGCACTGTCATTTCGTTAATTGATCCCAAAAGGATTCCATTGAATGACTACGAAATCACCTTTGGGGCCGAATAACCATGAAAGTGCCATAATTCATGAAGAGGGGTCCAAAAAACCCCATGTTGAAAATTTGGTGCCAAAATTCCAAAAAATGCCTGAGATATGCATCAAAGTTGAAACCCCTCCCTATTTATTCCATTATACAGCTTACCGGCATTTCCTCAGTTCGCGGTCGGCTTTGAAGAGTGCAGACATGTTCCCGGTCCACCAAAGATCGTCGCACCAGACTCCGGAGGTAAGTATGGGGTGAGGGGGGTGTGGGGAGGCATGCTTCGCAGTGGGTGGGTGTGGGTTGTGGGATGGGGGCAGGGAGACAGCTGAAGGACTGTTTCCTTTTTCACAGGTTAAAAAAAAAAGACATTGTGGGACCATTTTTGATTTTACAGGGGCATGTGGCATGCTGGGGTGGGCCCCAGCATGCCAACAAGAGTCTTTTGAGGGCAACTGTGCCGATGGGGGATTGGGCACCCCGTCGGCGGCACACAACAAAAAAGGATGATTTGTATTATGCCAACAGGGATTGGGCCCCCGTTGGCACACAACAAATGGGGGTGACAACAAAGCAGGGGTTACACAATGCTGAAGGGGAGTGGGCTCCCCCATTGGCAACATAAACCTTGGGCCACTGAAGCCGGCGGGGATTGGGGCCCCTGTCGGCAAACAAACTCAGTGGGGGTGGCACATGCTGCCGAGGGGGATTGGGCACCCCCTCAGCAGGGGGGGATAATATTGTTTGTGAACACAGTGGCAAGACACCGCCATGTTCACAAACAATATCAGTGTTTCAAGGTTCTGCCCTGCAATGATGGGTCGCTCCCTCTTTGCAGCGAATGGCTGACCGCTGCACTGACGAGGCAGCCCCTGATTGCAGTGGCTAAATTTTTACAAGGTTGTGGCACGCTGGCTGAACTACTATCAGCAGCAGTATGCCACGGCATTGGGGGAAGCAGGCCAATCCTTTAAAGGCTGTGGGGGCATTGGCCAAAACAGTGCCGCACCTCCACAACCTGCTTCTGGAGAAAGCTGCCGCAATATGTTTCTTGCGCATGCATGCAATCAACATAAAAGGAGTAAAAAAGTAAAAAGAGAATAATATCTATAATTCTGCCTCCCCCCAGTTACTTGATGGTAAGATCTGACAATATAAGTAAAAATTAAACAAGAATCTGTGGATTGGTTTAGTAATATAAAAATAAATGGAATTAAACATTAAGAAATGTCTTTTATGTAAAATAAGTGTTTTTGAAACCTCTTTCTTATGATTTCCCCTTAAATACAGACTCAGCAAGTGAAAGGAATGATTGTGAATAAAGCAAGAAGCTAAGAAATTAACTTTGAAGCCAAGAAACAGTGATATTTAGAAAAATTATCATTTTTTGCCAAGAATGTTTTGTAAAATAAGAAATGATGTAAATTTGTTGAAAAATGTTATAGAAATGGATAGATCACTATTTGTTTAGGTGATGGCACTGTTTAAATTTTGCAATGCACTTGGTAATTGGTTATACAATTAAGTAATGATTCATTTCTATTGACTGATGCAATGAATGGTTACACCCAACCAATGTATAAAAACTGCTTATGCAGAATAATTCATTATCTCTGATGAAGCCTGAATATGCTAGGTGAAACGTAAGAACCCTTTAATTGCACTGCTGTTCGAAAATGGGAGTAAAGCTTTAAATTACACGCCACTGTATTGTGCTTATTTTTGAACCAGAATGTATACAGGGTGAGTGCTGTCCATGTTCTAGTTGATATATACTGCTTGGAATTTGCACCACCATCCCAGTGACCACTGCCCAATTAAACAATTCCCAGTGATGCTTCCCTTGTGGCATTCTCCTGAAAATAAAACGTGGCTTCCTGTGTTATCCATGCATAGAATTCTGGGTCCTTTAATAGGAGGGGATTGCATCGCCATCTGGGTGACTTTAAGTGTCCCCCAGAGGGGAAAAGGTGATACCCACTGGTGTGTGATCCAAAATCGGGACATTATCAATGAAAGAGTCAGTTATGCTATTGGCAGCTATGTTATTGGCAAGCCACACATCTATTCTACTATAGGAGCCATGGACTGGGGGAGAAAAAGATGTAGTCCCTTCCTGTAGAATTATCTCTTTTCCACAGGTCAGGCAGTCCCCAGTCTGACATGAGGGTTTGTAATGCAACCCTAGCCTTAGGGTGGGAGTCAGTAGTTAATGCTGATTTGTCTAGAAATAGGTCAGGGGCTAAGTTAAAATCTCCCTCTGTGAGGAGAGGTATGCCTGAGGTGTCCCTCATGAGATCAATGATGGTCTGGTTGATCCTATGGTAAAAGGAGGGGTCATCTGCATTTGGGCCATAGATGTTGGACACTATGAGCCATCACCCCGGGGTAGAAAATATAGTCATGGTCCATCCACCCTGCTTGTCAGCCACAGTTCAGACTTCCCTCCAATGTAGCACTTTGTGAATCAGTAACACCACTCCCCTGGATTTAGAGGGGGCCAAACTATGGATTATTTACCCTACCAACTCTTCTGCAGCCACTGGATACACTTCAAAGTGAGATGGGTCTCCTGTATAAGTGCTACCTCCACTTTTAAGCTTTTGAGATGCTACAAGACCTTGTTTCTCTTCACCGGGTGATTAAGCTCATTCATATTCCAGGAGACGCATCTCACCCGCAGGACCTCTCGCAGTTTCCTAAATTAGCCATCCTAGTTAGAGGGGCGACTCCTACCATTCTCCTTGCTCCAGTCCTGGGTGCAATCTCAAACCACTCACGGGATAGGCAAGACCAGACCACTAGTGAATTTTATAGGAGGGTGTCTCCCAAGTGTAGTCCTATCGGTAAAGAGACCCCCAAATTAAACCGTTGTCTGACTGAACATCAGGAAGTGGTACCCTTGGAACAGAACAGCAGTTTTTTTTTTTTATGTAAACTGCAAAAACAAGAAGGTATACTGTAAATAAATAGTCTCTCTCAGCTACTTTGCAGTCATAGAAGTGTAAACCTTGCAGACAGTAACAAATAGGCCAGTGGGCCACTAGAGCCATTGAAAGCCTTAAACAGAAAGTAAAGAGGATTACACAGTAGTACAGCACTATATTCAAAAATTGTACCTGAACCACTAATACAAATTTAGAAAAGTGAAAAAATATGTACTAACAATGAATAAACAGTTTACACATTCCAACAATGTGAGCAGAAAGGCTGTTAGTGCACAACCAGCTCTGCACTGAGAACTACTACAAAGTTGGTGGTACGAGTCACTAAACAAACCATCCTCCTGTAGTGAAAGGCGTACCACCAACTGGGCAGGACACTAACCGCACAACACCCTGTCCCTGTAGGACAGTATAAAAATCATCAACTCAGACTGTTGAACTTGGGGGTGAAGCTGACCCCCAGGTGTACCATGTGTTGGATGGGCCTAAAGATAAGGGGAATTCGTGTGGGGGGGTACTAAGTACTTGTGCAGAGGAATAAAGCGGGGAGGATAAATTGGGAGCTTAAATCCAGAGGGGTGCTTATACCAAGTAACAGATAGTTACTGTGCCAGAGGCCCAGCGTGTTGCCCCTCTATAGGTAATGCACATTAAGTACTCCACTTAAGAGGCTCCATACAAATAGGGTGAGGAGGAAACTTTACATGTGAATCACAATAATAAACTAAAACACGTCTGCTGCCCCTCACAGCTTTTAGGAATGGGGGGGGGGGTCAGGCTGTCATGTACTGGGAGAGATATGCTTTCCCAGCTGATTCTCCAACTGTCAAGTACCATTGGTCTATGTGTACCAAAGTAGGGGAGGAGAAGCCCACATCTGTGATCAAGCTGTAAACTAACAATAATAGAGGGCATCACCAGGTTAGTCAGGATCCAGAGCTACGACAGACCTAGGAATTGCCTTTAGCAGTCCGCTATAGAAGCGCCCTCTGTTCTGGTGCCTGGTTTGGAAGCCAGCGTGTGGTGCAGATATGGCGGGATTAGAGGGTGCAAACAGGGGTGGGGTGGAGGGGGAATCCGCAGCTCGCATGGGATGTGGGTGAGGGAGTGCTCTTCAATAACCTGCACTTAAAGAAGCTGAAGAGAGCATGTTGACTTACGTGAACAGCTGTGCTTGCCCTATGTGCTCCCCGCCTCCCTTCTCCCTCTCTCTCCAGTGCAGCACATCAAGCTAAACTAAAATGACCAACTATCATTCCATACATGAAAAGCATATATCCAAAGGCAGTATAAAAACAGGCAGCACAAGTCTTCATGCTCTCACAGCAGTACCTGGATGACGCTTCTTATGGATGGATCAGCAGCTCTGTAGTAAACACCTCAGGCCCCTGTACTTGCTGCCACTTCAGCAAAGAGTCTTTTGCCTGGGACAACATACTCCTTGGTTACTGTGACACAGTCCATGACTTAAATGTTCTCAGAAAGTGTTGCCCAGGATGAGGGGTCACGCTCTGGGAAAACCGCTGCATTCTTTTTTACTGGCTCTGCAGTTCTCCTATTCAAATGCAGCGGTCTCTGGGATTCTCTGGCAGCTTTTGCAGGAGGGGATGCTAATGCAGCTTCAACATGTGACTGTCTTGAATGTGGACTTCTAGATCATAGTATACTGGGACGACCTGATGCATGACTGGGGCCGTCAGTGTCTCTTCTCCCTGCTTCAAGACCATCTGAACGAAGGGGCTTGTGGTGATCCCTCGATCCTGCACAGGCATGCGGTTACTCTGCAAGTGTTTGCCCCCTTCATGCTAGTTGTTCTGGTAGTTCTGGGAACACTGTAGGCCTGTCTGTCTGTCCTCATATTCATCTCAAAGCTTTCTGGGACTCATAGTGTGCAGTCTTAGGTCAAGCCAGTGCTTCTGAATTAAATTTAATAATTCTGCAGGTGTTCACCCCTCCAGCGATTGTCCATTCCACATCAGTCATAGATTGGTCAGACCTTTAAACTTGCATGCATCCCCTTTTCTCTGAGCATTGCCTTAATCTGATTGTATGCCTTGTGAATCTGCATGACCTCATGTGAAAAATCTTGATATACAGATATGTGAGTGTCCTTCCAAAAAAGCTCACCTTTTTCCCTAAGTGCTCTGCATAGCCTTTCTTTAGTGGAGTATCGGAGGCAGTAGGCTATTATTGGCCAGGGTCAGGAGCCTGGTGCTGTGGGTGGTCCTTCTGTTCTGTGGGCATGCTCCATCTCAATGGGCTCTTGCCAGTGCAGGCCTACCAGCTGCGGCAAGTAATCTGACAAGAACAGCTGCATGCTTTCCTCTTCTGCTTTCTCCAGGACACCAAGGATTCTTGTGTTGTTTCTTCTGGTATGATTCTCCGGATCCTCGGCCCTCTCCCATAGATGCTCCAACCTGTTTTTGTGGTCCTCTAACTGCCGCAGGATAGTATGCCGGAAATCTTTGAGATCCATGACATATTGTTCCATGGCGTTCATGCGGTCATTTAAAGCTTTAACCTCCTCTGCAGTTGATATATTGTCCATCTTCAGTTCCGCCATGTCCACCACAAGAGATTCCAGTAATTTTGTAAAATAGCCCAGTGACATTTGTTCAGTGCCTGTCTTGGGTTCAGGCAATCCCCCTTCTGCCATATTTGCCTGAGCCTGAGCTGCCACAATGCCAACCATGTGGAAAGATGGACTCTGCTGTCACAGCCCCGAGTCTGGCAAAGTCCAAAGAACAAGTTACTAGAGTAGTTCCAGCAGTAATGGAGTACTGTATGTTCCAGTTTTGTAAGAGGGATTGCCAGGAAAGGGGACCAAAGGGAAGTGTTCTTGTGTAAATGAAACTTTAGGTCACTAGAAACAGGGGAGGTACTGGGGAACTGGAGGAGGGTGGATGTAGTCCCACTCCACAAAATTGGAAATAGGGAGGAGGCAGGAAATTGCAGGCTGGTCATCCTGACTTCAGTAGTGGGCAAAGTAATGGACTCACTACTGAAGGAAAGACTTGGAGAATGCCTCGTTACCAGTGGTTTACAGGATCCGAGGCAACATGGATTCACAGGGGGAGGTCCTGCCAGACAAACCTGATCGAGTTCTTTGACTGGGTAACAAAGGAAGTAGACCAGGGAGGCATGGCTGATATAGCCTATCTGGATTTCAGCAAGGCCTTAGACACCGTTCCACATCAAAGGCTGGTAAACAAACTGAGTAGGCTGGGAGTAGGTCCTAAAATAGTAAAATGGGTGGAGAGTTGGCTTAGTGGTAGGAACCAAAAAGTGGTGGTAAATGGGATACACTCTGGGGAAGGCAAGGTGACTAGTGGGATGCTACAGGGGTCAGTATTAGGCCTGGTCCTCTTCAATGTTTTTATTAGCAACAATGCGGAAGGACTGTAAGGGAAGGTATGCCTGTTCATGGATGACACAAAAATCTGCAACAGATTAGACATACTAGGGGGTGTGTGGAAAGAATGAAGGAGGATCTAAAGAAGTTAGAAGAACAGTCACAAGTTTGGCATCTGAGATTCAATGCAAAAAAGTGCAACATCATGCACTCAGGGCACACAAACCCAGGGGCAAAGTACCAACTTTGGGGGGGAAGTATTAGCAGTCACAAAACAGGAAAGAGACCCAGGGGTTATCATCCCTAATGACCTGAAGATAGCTAAACAAGGCAATGGGAAAGGCTATCGGAATGCTTGAACACAGAGGGAGGGAGGGATATCACCAGCAGAAAGAGGGAGGTAATAATACCCCTGTATAGATCGCTGGTGAGACCCCCCCGAGTACTGTGCACAGTTCTGGAGCCCCTCCAAAAAGAACATGGACAGGGTGGAGGCGGTGCAAAGGACAGCAACCAAAATGGTGCAGGGCCTGCATAAGAAGCATCAGCATTTATATAGCGCTTTTCATACATCCAAAGCGCTTTACAAGCAATGCTAGACTGGTAGTGAAGTGACTGAATGTGTGGTGGCCGCCATATCGCACATCTTCACCCACACACAGCCTGGATAATTGCATGAACTGGTTTATGGGAAGGGGAATGTTGGCCAGGACACCGGGAATGTTCCCTACTCTTTGTGAGGAGTGCCCTGGGTTCTTTTACTTCCACCTGGACACCCACCAGGATGGGCAGAAGGGACCTCGGTTTAACATCTCATCCGAAGGACGGCACACCCCAGCAGTACAGCACCCCCCAATACTGCACTCGGATGCCAGCGATTTTTAGGTGCAAGTCCAATCCCGGTGTGGGACGAGAACCCACAACCTTCTGGTCCAGAGGCGGATGTGCTACCAACTGAGCCACGCTGACACCTACGAAGAAAGGCTTAAGGATTTCAATATGTATTCCCTGGAAGACAAGAGGAAATGGGGGGATATTTTATTTATTTATTTTATTTAAAATTTAATAACCAGGAAAGGCACACTGAGCTGAGGCTCGTTTCCAGGTGTGACCCGATATGATAGAGACATTCAAGTACCTCACAAGAATAAACAAGGTACAGGAAAGGAGCATTTTCCAAAGAAAGTTTCTGAAGGACAAGGGGTCACAATACGAAGATGGGAGGGGGATCAGAGGAAATGTGAGGAAGTGCTACTTCATGGAGAGGGTGTTGGACACTTATAACAGTCTCCCAGTGACAGTGGTTGGGGCTAGAATGGTCACAAGAATTAAGACTGCAGGGGATAGACTCTTAGAAGCAAGGGGGTATGCTGGAGTCCATGTAGGGTCTCTGGTGGCACTACAGGTAGGAAAATTAGGGCAGACTAGGTGGGCCAAGTGGTCCTTATCTGCCAACAACATTTATAGCCCTGTTTACATGGTCACTTTTGCACTGGAGTAACCCGATCGCTCAGCTTGCTCCAGTGCAAAAGCTTCCATGTGAACACTTATCCGATCGGGGTAATCTGCTTAGCAAGACCCTCCTGCATTCTCTGGAAAACTGGGGATACCAAGCAGAGTGAATGACTTACAGCAGATCCTACCACTTTCTGAACAGTCTGCACCGCAACAACCTGCCCGCTGTGGCGCGTGTACAGCTGATGTGATGTGGACTCGTGCATAACAAGTCTCCATTTTCAGCAAATGCTACAAACAGTTGGTTATTCCACAGCTGGACAGTCCTCTGAGTGCACCAAAGTAGCTGCTATTTAAAACCGAGAGCTGTAACTATTTCATTTTAATCAGAAACCTTCAGCCGTGATTTTGAGCATGCGCATTCGCATGCGCAGTTATGTCGCCATTTACGGTGGCGAGCGGCTGTCCAGCCCCCTAACGTATGGCCCCTCACCAGTGCAGATCGTAGTAGTGCATAGAAGGGCCATGTAGACATGCAGACCACCAGTAGCACGTGGTTGGGATCATGCTGCTGCTGTTGGTCTTTTGCAGCACTACTGCAATGTAAATACAGCTTATGTTTCTATGTTTAACCAGAAGTGATTCAAAGCCCCATCTGTCTTGAAGCTGACATCAAAGGTTGGCAGTATAGCCTAGAGGTTAGAGAATGAGCTGGGAATGAGCTTGGTACATCCAGCAGCCTGGGTTTGATTCCCAAAACCTCCACGTGCATACTGTGTGAGTCTTAGCAAGTCACTTAGCCTCCACAGTGCTCCACAGTCAACCCTTAAAACAGGCACTTGTGTCTAGTGGGCCTTACCCACTTACCGAAGAATTTAAAAAAAATGTTTCTTCACCAATTACATGGATCAAGGTGTAAATTTCACTGACAAAGAACTTCGTGAAGTCCTTGAGAAATGTACAAGCAACATAGATCCTGTCTGGGGCTTCATCCAGTCCACCTATATACCTCAATCTTATTGAATGATGCAACTCTGAAGGGAGGATAGGAGCATGAAATAATGTTGCATACGGTCTAGGTTTATCCTGCTGTGGGGGCATAGACTAGGTGGGGGGTTCTGTTAGATTTGCTTCTTATTATACTAGAATTATTTAGAATTACCAAAGAGAATCATACAACCTGTATAAGGTATAATGAAAATCCAATGGAACCGTGGAGGCTATTTGGGTCACCTTGATAACAAGGGGGGGCAAGAGAGTAAAAATAGGAGTGGTGTATAGACCCCCTGCCCTGGCGGAGGAGCTGGAGGACAGTCTGGTGGCAGATGTTGGGAGACACTGCAGACTGGGCAGAGGAACGGTGGTGGTGTTGGGGACTTAAACATGCCAGGAACAGACTGGGAGATTATGACATCCTCTGTGACCAGGGAACAGAGGTTGTTGGATGTCTTTCAAGACGCTGTCTCAACTCAGCAGGTGAGGAACCGACCAGGAGGCGCTGGTACTGGATGTGGTCCTGGCAGACAGTGACCAGATTGGGGCCTGAGGTAAGGGACCCATTGGCGAGAGTGACCATGCCACAGGTCTGGTTCTGCCTGGACCTAGGAGGGGTAGAAGGCTGCACAAAGATCGGAAGTAACCGACTTCAGGGGGTGGATTTTAAGGAAATGGGAAGGATCCTTAGGAGCATTTGGATGGGATTGGGTCAGACATGGATGCTGATAGTAGGTGGGAAATCATCGAAGAAGGGTGCAGGATGCTACCAGCACCTGTGCAAAGAGTAAGACGTAAATGCGGTATGGCCCAAAAACCTGCTGGTGTACCAGGGAGGTCCAGGAGTTGGAAAAGGGAAAGAAGGCAGCCCATAAGCAATTCAAGCACTCAGGAGGAAAGGATCGAGGTGAGTATGAGCTGATGGCTAGAAGGGCCACTAGGGTGGTGAGGGCGGCTAAGGCAAGGAAGGAGCAGAACCTGGCCAGGGAAATTAGGAGAGGAAACAAGGGGTCTTTAGATACATTGGGAAAACAAAGGGTGAAGGGGCAGATTAGCAGGATTAAATCAGGGGAGAGATGGGCACAAGACCCGGGGAGCAGGCTGAGGTACTAAATGAGTACTTCACCCCAGTTTTCTACCAGGAAAATGGGGGGTGCTGCACTCACATGGAGGAGACAGAGATACTAAGGAGGGGGGACCCTACTGATCGATGGTCTGGGGAGAGGGAGGCATCACTGGCAGGAGGGGGGAGGGCTAAGCAGGGAGAAAAGCTACCGGAAGTGGAAATCACAGCAGAGAGAGTGAGGGAAGCCCTCAGCTCCCTTAAAACAGAGAAGGCACCAGGCCGGATAAATTACATCCCAGAGTGCTGAAGGAACTTGCGGATGTCCTGGCGGAGCTTTTCACCATCTCTCTGAGGACAGGGTGGGTGCCCCAGGACTGGAAGGTGGCGCATATAGTGCCTATCCACAAGGGGAGATCAAGGGAGGTGGCAGGGAACTACAGGCCTGTCAGCCTGACATCGGTGGTGGGCAAGGTGATGGAGGGCATTGTCAAGGAGAGGCTAGAGAGGGACCTGGATAAGTCAGGGTGCCTGGATGATAGACAGCATGGATTCATCCTGGGGAAATCGTGTCAGACAAACCTGGTGGAGTTCTATGACTGGGTGACGAGTGCCTTGGACCTGGGTAGACCAGTAGACATCCTCTTTCTAGACTTCAGCAAGGCATTTGACTCTGTTCCTCACATGGGCCTGTTGGATAAGCTGGGAGAAATGGGGGTGGGGAACCAGATGATCAGATGGATAGGCAGTTGGCTCCAGGACCGGACCCAGAGGGTCGAAAGCTGGCGGATAGTCTCATCCCCAAGGAGGGTCATTAGTGGGGTCCCACAGGGATCAGTCCTTGGGCCCCTTCTGTTCAACACCTATGTCTCTGACATAAGGACAGGAATCAGGAGTGAGATGAGTCTCTTTGCAGATGACTCTAAACTGGGGGCGGTGGTGGATGGGGAGGAGGGGAGGGTGGCCCTACAGGGGGACCTGGAGGCTCTGGAAAGATGGTCTAGAAAGTGGAAGCTGAGGTTCAATGCAGGGAAATGCAAGGTACTCCACCTGGGGGCCAGAAACCCGGGCCAAGTGTACACCCTGGGAGAGAAATGCTACAAGTCTCGATGGCTGAGAGGGACCTGGGGGTGGTGGTGGATGTCAAGATGAACAACTCTGAGACTTGTAGGAGGGCAGCAGCCAAGGCCAACAGGATGCTGGGATGCATTGCTAGGGGGATTACCTCCAGAAGGAGGGAAGTGATACTCCATCTGTAAACTGCTTGGTGAGGCCACACCTTGAGTACTGCGTGCAGTTTTGGAGGCCACACTTAAAGAGGGACATTAACCTCCTGGAGAGGGTCCAGAGGAGGGCAACCAAAATGATTTGGGGCTTGGGGGACAGGACCTATGAGGAGAGGCTCAAAGAGCTAAATATGTACACATTGGAAGAGAGAAGGGACCGGGGGACATGATAGAGGTCTTTAGGTACATGAAGAGGGTAAATAGGGAGGAACAGTCAGGGTGCTTCAAGGAAGGAGGAGGGGCCACTAGAGGGCATGGGTGGAAGCTGGGGGGGAGATTCAGGGGAGAAAGGAGGAGGTGCTACTTCACTGAGAGGGTGGTGGAGCTATGGAATGCACTGCCTAGGGGGCTGGTGGAGGCAGAGACAGTGGAGGAGTTTAAGAGGGGGTGGAACAGGTACAGGGGAAGGGTTCTGGAAGCAAAATCCAATGCAGCAAGAATATCCAGAACTGGGAAGGGAGAAGCCAGAGAAGGCGAGGGGAACAGCAAGGTCAGCACCCAGGGTGAGGGCTGACCAAATGATCAGACATGAAAGACCGTTAGGCCTATTCTGCTGGCATTTTAGTATGTTAGTAGTATGTTAGTATTATAAGGGTTTAGACCAGACAGACACAGATGTTCAATATAACATTTCTATTTCCATAGACCATAACATTGTAGGCATATACAGTCACAGAACACATGATATATTTCTATATTTGTATCTAAATTGCCCTATCATCTAGGCTAACAGATGTAATGCTGAATTCATACTTGTACCCAGATCACCTGGCTGGGACTTTGTAACACCTTCAGGATGTCGAATTCCATGTGGTACTGGGAGATAAAACCTATCAATTTATATTCATTAAAGTCTGCCTTGGTCTACCTGGTGCTGACAGGATGCTTTCTCATGAGAATCAAGCTTGCTCAGCATTCTATTAGCTATCAACATCTTACCCAAAACATGTTTTGAACTAGGTTGTTATGACTTTACACTAGCAAGACATGCAGGACCTAGTGTCCAGTCCCATCTCCGAGTTATATACCAGATGGCTACACTTAGACAAACAGCAAGAATTATACATGAGAAGCAGATAAGAACATTGGTCCCAGGCTCTCCTGGACATTGCAGAAGCAGATAACACATTTGCTTAGCTTTGAGAATCCACAGCTACCACAGCCTCCCAAGGTTAGTAAAACTCTGCATTTTAGAGTTTGTTCTGACTAAACTCAATTTAACCCCTTAATGGTTTAATTTGCCTACAGTGTATGAAACTGTACTGGCTTCTGATACTAACAGATATACAATTATTGATAATGCTTTTTACTAATATGTACATAACCTCCCACCGGCCACTTATTTAACTAGCAAGCACACCTCCCATATTTTTTCTGTCTAGGGGAAAAGAGAGGGGTGGGGGTACAAACCAATATAAACACAAAGTGTGTACAAGACACAAACAGACCTTTACCAAACCCAGGTCCTGAGGAGAGAACTTTTGATAAGGGCTATGCTAGGTTTGCACTTCTGAAGGGGTACCCAATAAATCCACACAGAAAGCAGTAACTAGATTGTGTATACCAGGTTGGGATTCTAGAGTGTGGCTTTATTCCAAACAGTTGGTACACAAAAGCAAAGATGGACCCCCAATAGTTTACATTTCGTGGCACAAGGCAATGCAGAACACAACGTCTGTAGAAAACAGAAACTTGAACTTCCATATAGCATAGGATTAGACATCTGGAAATGTGGCACTGGTCACGACAGAATACACAATTTCTTCTAGTAGCACTAGGCTGTGACTTAGAACACATTCCTACATGGCATAGCCTTTAAAGTAGAAAATGTGGCATCGTGCCATGATGGAGCACACTGGTGCTCAAGACTCGCAAAACCCACATCAAGGGGCAAACATCTTCAGGCATTAGCCAAATGACCTGAAAAACAGGTGTCCTTACAGAACCTGAAGTGCTGAACTGATCACTCCAGATGGGGGGTTGCCCATATTTTGCTTCCTTGTCCATACCCAGCCATTCTTTCAGAGTTACACCTCAACAGATAATAAATATTAGAACTATGCTTCTTCAGAATGTTTGGCACATTCAGCATTAGGAAACACTACAAAATAGTATAAAATTAAAGTTCTGTACAAAGTGCTAAGTCACACCTGGGACTCCACTATTGTCAGCAAACTTTGAGAAAACTGCTTGAGAACAGTCTCAACACAGAACTGGGTGAATAGGTCCCTTTATCAGAGTAACACCCCAAAGAAAACAAAGCAGGTATATCTCTTCTGGGAACTCACCGACAGAATTTACTCACAGATTGTACACAAAGGCAGCTTCAAATGTCCTGGATCAAACAGGGGATTGCCCCTCAGATCCCTCGGCAGTCCTCCTTCTCTCACTGGGGATGAGGACATCAATAACTCCTGAAGATGGTATCCACTACTTCAACAAGGCAGGTAAAAGATTCTCAGACTAGGGTGAGAAAAAGAAGGCTCTCCTCAGAGCCCACACAGCAGCTCTTCCCTCCTCCAACTGCTCGCACCGAACAATGAACGAAGACTAACTGAAAATTTTAAAACTCCCCCACTCACAGCAAGCTATGTGGCTTATGATGCTGCAAGAGTTCTAAATGACATCACCTCTCTGCTCTCAGCTGAGACCAAGCAAGCAAAGAGGGACCAGGTGAAAATCTATTTAACTAGTTATTCACCAGCTGCCTTCCTTACCTAACACTGACGCTGATGGGATTCTAGTAACCCCAGGGAACAGGGGGGTTACATGTATTTATGCTACTAATATGCTCATGATGATAATAATATGCTTACACTAATAATATGCTCATGATAATAAACATCCACACGCTTAATGTTTAAATGTGAAACCTAGTTACAAAGTGTTTATGGATACGCTGTGCTTATGAATTTAACTAATAATATGCTCACCAACATTCCCCACTTTCAGCCATCTGAGTTAATCTCAGGTGACTCACCGTATACTAGAAGTGTCATACTGTACTTTTTGTGCTTGTATATGAACTTGAGATAGGGTATGCTTAAACCTTTGATACATGCAGCAATTGCAAACAGGTACTATAAATTGCAAACACAGAAATTCACAGAAAATAAACAATGTAGTCAGATACTGGATATAATCATTAATAAAGAGCCCAACAACCAAGGGAGGGTAGATTATTAAAGTTCTTGCAGACAACAGCATTGTCCATCTGTAAAGGAATCAATTCTTCAGCCTTCCGGCCCAATAAAATTCGTAGTTCAAATGTCAATGGTGAAATTTTGATCATCTTCGGCGGCACAGCAGTGCGGATGTCTTCAAGGTAGGCAAGCTCCACCTGTATAGTGGTGGCATTAGGAAATGCAGGCACAGGTGGTATGATGAAATCACTGATGACAGTGGTAAAATTAGGCTGAAAACAAAAGCCTGAAGACTACACAACACAGTTATTTTTGAGTCCGTACGTCATGTGATCAGCAATAGCAGCAACACAGTAATGTCCTTTTCCTACATAAGCAGTAGGCACTTGTAGATTTTTAGTCCACAGTTCAGTTTGCAAGTAACAAATAATAGCTTTTTCAGAAATGCCACAAGGGAATTGACCCCCTAGTGAAATATCACATCTGTACAGGTATACATCTTGCAATTCTGTACAACAAGAAAGGTATGGCTTGACCCATTCATCATGCACCTGCGTAATGAAGATCAGAGCAGGCACAAGTTGTTTATGATATGGGCACTCTACCTTACTCAAGTTAACAACCTTTGTTAAACTTAAAACAGGCATTAGACATGGTATAATAGGTATTTGTAAAATAAGATGCACCATGGGTGAGTTATGATTAAATACACATCCATATGCAGCAAAATAAACTCATCAGTTTTCTTAAAAGGCACTCAGTAGCATTAGTATGATTGACATTGTGTAAGAATTTCTGTAACATAGTAGTGTTTATAACAGCAGAAAGTTTACCTGTCTCAATATCTCCGAGTCTAAAGGTATCTTGTTATCTGTTAAGGACAGATGCACCGTATGCAATACACACCTTATTTTTTTTTTAGTTTCATACATATCATCAGCTTCTATATTGCTAACTAATTGTGTCCAGTTGTGTAGGAGACGAAAATCATGCAATACTTTTTTCATGTTAACTATGGTTTTATAATGAATCTATTTATTCATTTCAATTTTGTTAACCAGGTAGACCTACTGAGCCCCGAAGGTCCCTTTTTCAGAGGCAACTTGGAATTAGTTACATAGGGTAGAGAAAAGGACATTTTACCATACAGTGCAAACCAGTAACAGCGTTTTGCTAACAGATGAGACATTGTACATCAGGGAATTGTACAATCAACAGTTAGATAATACATTTTACTATCGCATTTGCCTAGACTCCTGGCCTGGGTGGTATTAGTACACAACAATGAATGACACACACTTTAATGGTTTGAGTAAGAGCCTACAACTGAGCAAATAGGTTTGACGAGGTCTAGGTTTTGTTCAAGTGCAGGAGCATTTGCTGATGTCCAACTGGTGCATCCAGAGCCCCTGACAGAAGGCCCCAAGGAGGTTGCTTCTTGCAGAGGGGCAGGGAGCTTATTCCAGAGTACAGGTATGGCATGGGTGAAGTATTTACCACCAACCATTGTCCTAACTCTTGTTTCCTCAAGAAGATTTGTCCCAGTAGTGCGGAGCTGTGTACCTAAGCAGTTAGGGGCCAGAAGACCAGCAAGACATTCTGGAGGGTGGTCATTTATGAATTTGTACACATTGCACAGTAGAGGGTACTGTAGTCTGCAGCTAAGGGATGGCCAGTTTAGGGAGGCCAGTACTTCACAGTGATGTCTCCTCCAAAAGGTTGTGGTTCACCAGGTCAAAGGCCTTGGTCAGATCGATGAATATGGCCCCCGTATGGGTGCCATTATCAAGGGCCTTAAGGATAGTCATAGAGAACCTGATTAGAGCTGTATCAGTCCCATGCTTTTGTCTGAATCCATGCTGAGTGTTCACCAGCAGTTGGTGTCGTAGGCACAGAGTTGATTGTAGACTAGCAGCTCTTGCAGCTTAGCTAGTACGCATATGAGGGAGATTGCTCTGTAGTTACCAATGTGTTCCCTGGGCCCTCCCTTGTGGATGGGCACCATATTAGCCTGCTTCCATGTGCGAGGTATGAATTCTTCCAGCAATGATCTATTAATAAGCCATGTGAGGGGTAAAGTAATGGCAGGAACAGCAGCCCTGAGCAATCCAGGGTCGAGGCCATCTGAGCCAGCTGATCCCTTTGTCTTAACGTTCATAAGTAGGGGAAGTACTTCCTTAGGACATATGATCCGCAGGCAAAATTGTGAGTGCTGAGTGTTCAGTTTGTCAGTGCCCGGTAGTTATAGTTACCTTTCTTTTATCTCATTACAAGATGAATTCTTTTCTCAATGGAGAGATATATAATACCAATCTCCTCCATATAATCTCAAATTGAACATATTTTTTGTTTGTTAATGCTGTCAGCCTTTCCATTTGGTATATGTCTATCACAGTGGCAGGATGTTGTGATAGACATATACCAAATGGAAAGGCTGACAGCATTAACAAACAAAAAATATGTTCAATTTGAGATTATATGGAGGAGATTGGTATTGGTCTTGGTGTCAACCAGTTTTTAGTTACTGTTTTTTTTTATGGCCAGAATTAATACAAGCAGTAGTTTCTTTGTTCTTATATCTCTGTTCCCCTCGGGGAAATCTGATAGAAAATACAAAGATAAGTCTAAATGTATAGATGGCATTATTATGTCTTTAATAGCCCTCCGTACCTCTATCAGGAAAGGTTGAATTATGGGGCAGCTCCAGAATAAATGCCCATGAGTGGCATGTTGTTCCCCGCATTTCCTCCTGCAAGTTGCCTCTCCCACCCCCCTATACTGTGCCTGAACGGCTGGTGTTCTGAAAAACCTGACAGCATTCTTCCATGCGAATTCTTTCCATTGTGATGAGGAAGTACTTTTATGTATGTGTAATAAATGATTCCTCCATACATCGTCTGTGATTGTAATATTTAGGTCTTTTTCCCATGCTCTTCTGATGGAGTCTACTGTATCTCCTTCAAGTTCTTTTCTTGCTGTATACAAGTAAGATATTATAAGAGTTAAGTTAGTTTGGCCCTCCAAACTTTTCTGTAGGACCTCTATAATCTTGGGCATAGGGTATAGAGCCCAGCATTCTTTTCTTTCTCTCTTAATATAATCCCTCACCTGAAAGTAGCGGAATCTATCTCTGTGTGTTATTTCATATTTCATTTCTAAATCTGAGAAGCTTACCATGGTTCCCTCTTTCAAAAACTGATATACTATGTGTAATCCCTTTCTCTCCCAGCTGTTATATCCCAAATCCATTCTAGCTGGCAAGGACTTTTCTGTATGTGTTAGGGAACAGAACATAGGCCTCCATGAGCTCATTCTTTTAGTGTTTAACACCTGTCTCCAGCTTCGCAGGGTTGATAATGTATATGGGTTTTCAATATCTCCCTTTTCTCTGTCCTCCCTGTCTGAAAGTAGGATCCCCTGTGGTTTCTGAGATCCTCTTCCGCTAATTCTATTCCTTTCCATTTTGCTGTATATGTAGAATGTAGCCAGTATATTACTGTGCGGATCTGGGCAGCCATATGGTAGTATTTAAAATTTGTTAGGGACAACCCCCTTCCTCCTTTGAGAGTTGTAATATGGTTTGTCTTATTCTCGGCCTCTGCATCCCCCAGACATATTTTATTATTTTCCTGTTTAGTTCCATGTAGAATTTATCTGATACTGTAATGGGAATAGTCTGTGCCAAATATAGGAAGCGGAGTAATATCACCATTCTGATTGCTTCTATTTTTTGTATAAATGGGATAGGAATCAGTTTCCATTTCTCTATGTCCTTCTGTATTTGTACTAACAAGGGTTTATTATTGAGCTCATATAGTTTTTTATGCTCAGAACTCAGCCAAATTCCAAGATATTTAAGTGCAGGGATATGCCACTTAAACTTAAAGCAATCTTCAACCTGTGATGATGGTTTGTAGTTTATTCCCAATACCTCGGTCTTGGATATGTTAATCTTATAGCCTGCTATTTCTCCGAATTCTGTCAAAGTTCTCCATAATGGTTGCAGTGAGTTTTCAGGATCTGTAAGATATACCAATAAATCATCCGCATAGAGAGCTAGCTTATGATTTCCTTCCCCCAATTGTATCCCCGATATATCCCTATGTTGTCGTATGGCCTGTGCCAAGGGTTCTAGGTATATTGCAAATAAGAGTGGTGATAGTGGGCAACCTTGCCTAATTCCTCTTTTCAGGCTTATTGGTGTTAAGATTGAACCGTTCACTTTCACATATGCCTTTGGGCTGTTACATATGGAATCTATTATCCTTCTGAATTCTGGGAATCCCATCCCCTCCAGTATGGTCTTCAGAAAGGGCCATGCCACCCTGTCAAAGGCCTTCTCCGCATCCAAACTGAGAAGTAGGAAGGGTGACTTCGACAGGGTGGCATAGTGCAGAATATGTAGTGTTCTTTTAATGTTATCCTGTGCTTGTCTATTCGTTACAAGTCCTGTCTGATCTTGGTCTATCAGGTTAGGTAGCAACACCTCTATCCTTTTAGCAAGTATAGATGTACAGTAAATAGTTTATCATTTACACTGAGGACTGAGATTGGGCGGTATAAGCCGCAGTTCGTACTGCCTTTTCCTGGCTTCAGAATACTAGTTATAGTAGCATATCTCCATGTATCTGGGCAGACTTTGTTTTATTGTGTCTCTCTAAACGTCTCTTTGAGGGTAGACATCAACGTCCCTCGAAAGCATTTGCAAAACTCCCCCATGTACCCATCTGGACCAGGGCTTTTATGGGCCTTAAGGCTTGTGATGGCATTATTTATTTCATTTTCAGATATTGGGGAGATCAATCTCTGTTGTTGTTCAGGTTACAAGTTGAGTATTTTCAACTTATTCAGAAAAGTTTTAACTTTCTCTGCGTCAGTCTCCTGTTCCAGGGTATACAAGGTTTGATAATATTTCCATAATGCCTTCTCTATTAGGTTTGGTACTCTTACTAATCGCCCCTCCTCTGGGTCTCTGATCTGTGTGATTGTCCTTTGAATTTCTCTTCTACGGAGTCTATGTGCCAGAAGTCTGGTCGCCCTTGGCCCCCACTCATAATATTTTTGTCTTAGGTTTTGCAATGCTTGCTCAGTTTTGGTATCTGATATATGTTGTAATTTGCCTCCTATTTCCTGAATTTTTAGTTTGCAGTTCAGATCTCCAGCTGCATGTCTTTCCTGTGCCTCTCTCAATTGTTCTTCTAAGATCTCCTGCTGTAGGTTTTGTTGTTTTTTATAGTGTGAGGCAAATTTTATTATATCTCCTCTTAGCACTACTTTAACTGTGTCCCACAATGTTGCCCTTTTAAAGTCTGGGGCCTCGTTTTCTTCTATAATTTGGGAGATCCTTTTCTCTACCATTTCTTTGAATTTCTTATGATTTAAAAAAAAATTATTGAGTCTCCATAATGTCCTTTGCTTATCTCCCGGCCATCCTAGTCGAATGGTTAACATTGAATGATCTGATAAGGGGGTAGGTGTAATTTGGCATTCTTGCACCATATATAAAGAGCCTCTAGAAATATGATAATAATCTATGCGTGCGTATATTTTATGTGGGGCTGAATGATGGGTGTAGGCCCTTGTCTTAGGGTGTTTATATCTCCACACATCCACCCACTGTACATCCTGGAAGTATTTAATGGCTAACTTTTGTGGTGCCTTCCTTCTTTGAGGCTGCTTTTTAGAGGTATCTAAAGAGTCATATATCATGTTATGATCTCCAAGGACCAGAGTCCCTTTCTGCTTCTCTGTTATTTTCTGACACAATTTTTTCACTTCCTTTGACTCTGACCCATGGGGGATATATATCAAGGCCACTGTAATCATATGTCCTGCTAAATTGCCTGTAACTAACGCCAGTCGTCCCTCCTTATCTATATATGTATCTGTCTGCTGAAATTGGGTGTTGTGAGGAATTAACACCACTGTCCCTCTTCGTTTCCCCTTTCCATATGATGAAGCTATTACAAGTTTAAACCCATATCTGGCTAACTTATTGTGTTCTTCTTTTGTTAGGTGTGTCTCCTGTAATAATAAAAAACTTGGTGTCTGTCTTTTCATGTGAGCTATTACTTTGCTTTTCTTTACTGGATTATTAATACCATTTACATTAAGGGAGCATATATTCACTTGTATATGTCTATTCATTTCTTATGTGTTCTATTATGTCATTTCTGTTCTGCTTTCTGTATATTTCTTCCTTTACTCTCAGCATTCTCCATTCCTTCTGCATTCTCTTTGTTCCCTCATTCATTTTCCTCCTATGTAATCTTACACATTGAACAACACTTACACCATACATAACAATTCTAAACATTTTAACTCTATAACTATATACATAATTGCTTCCAAGGTTGGAGGGAGTAAAATTACTCCCTCTATGGCTTCTAAGGGGTACCCCTTCATCAGTTGTCCCTTTAGTGGGGGACCACAGGAGTCTCTTGTACTACCTCCCCAGGTCCCTCATTTCTGAGACCTTGTATACTACAATCTATTCCCTATCTTGCCTCCCCTTTCTTTCGTTGTTTTCCCTTAGGAATTATCTTCTTTTCCCTTCTTTTCGGTTGTGGACACTTTCTTCTGCTCCTGGATCTCTTCTTATACTGTATATATCTCACCCCTGTCCCCTTTTTCTTATTTCCCCCTTCTAAATTTGTCATTTATTCATTTTGCAGGATTTAATCATCCTTCCCTCTAATATTTCATGTCCCTTCCTAACCTATTTCTCTCTCCCCCCCCTCCGAGGTTCCGCTCTTCTTTTTTATTAATATCTTCCCTCCTTCGTAACTCTTTTCCTTGTTTACCTCCTAGTTATGTTGGAGTTCAGCTAATCCATATAAATCAAATGTTTTCCTGTTACTTCCCCCTCCTCCCTCAAGTGTTAAATAGTCATTCATTCATCTCAGTGATGGTTATAGATGAAGTTCCCCTTCTGTTTCCCTATTTTGGGGAAAATTGATTTATTCCGCCCCCTTCTAGATCCCTGTCTCTTTTCATTCTACCCTTCAGTGTTCTGTCCCTCCTGTACATCTTCTTTTCCCACAGTCTCTTCTTATTTATCCCCCTTCATATAATAAGGTCCAGAATTGTCTTATATAATGTCCCGAATAAGAAATTATGTAATTGCCCTTCTCAAGGATTTGCTTCACCCTCCCTGTGGTGCGATATTGTTTATCCAAGTCCTTCTAGGCTCCATTATATTTCTCTACCTTTCAGGTGTCGCCGATCTTCCCCTGACCATCTTCTTTCTCAGGTGTTCTGTCCAGTAGCTTCCGTACATCATGAAGTGACTGTAATGTTGCCTGCTGAGCTCCTCGGCCCTGTCTGTTCTTCACCGTCCTCTTCCATTGCGCTCTTTCCGGTTTCTGGTGTCTCACTTCCTCTCCCTCCGTCTGGATTACCCAGCCTCTCCTCCATAGTTCCTGGACTGCCATTTCTGGGTTTTCATATAATTTTGAGCCTGTGTCCCATAAAATTCTTAGTTTTGATGGAAATGGGGTCTGAAATCTCACTTTATGCTCTCAGAGTATTTTAAAGATTGGTGAATATGCAGCTCTTTTTTTTGCTATTTCTACTGGGTAATCATGGTCAAATATTAGTCTTGCGGTATTGTACCTTACAAATCTTTTCTGCCATGCAGTACAGAGAATATACTCTTTATCTCTATAGCTTGACAATTTTAGTACCACTGATCTTGGTCTGGCTTTAGGGTCTGTTGGTTTGCTCGTCAAAGACCGGTGAGCTCTCTCGATCTTAAATATAAAGGTGGCAGGCAATTCTAACACATCTTTTAGTAGGTCAGACAAAAAGTCCTCCATCCAACCCATCTCTGCATCCTCTGGGAGGCCATAAACTCTGATATTATCCCATTGGGATCTTGCCTCTAGGTCCAGTAATTTCTCCTGCAGTTTTTCTTGCATGTCTACCAGGTAGTTTGCGGCAGTATGTATTTCCCTTATTTCTTCTTCTGCTTCTGCAATTCTGTGCTCTGACCTCTCCGTCCTTCTTTCCATATCTTGCATCTTTGTATTTAATGTCTGGAATTCCGATTTAGTTTTGGCTCTAAATGCTCTCAGTTCTGTCATGATAGTTTCAAAGCGTGATCTTGAGAGATGTTCCATCTCCTGGTCTGTATCTAGATCGTACGCCATGCTGCTAGCAGGGGAGGTACTTCTACTGGTGTCCTTTTTTGTTGGCAATCCTCCTCCATCCTTTGTATTTACTATTTGTTTCCCATGAGATCTGCCTGGCCTATGTTCCCCAGACATGTTTTTCCTTTTTCTCAGTGTTTTCAGATGTTTTATCTGTTGGTCTGAAGGTTTTAATCTCTCGGGGAAGCTAGAGCTCTATTCAAAGGCAGCCATCCAGTTGATGACGTCACCAGAAGTCAACTGCCATAAATTTTGAGGGCAAATATCTTCTGGTCACTCAATACTAAACAAATTTAACAAAACAAATACATGTGCATAGTATGTTGCTATAAACATAGGTTTTTCCATTTTTTGATAAATGTACCCATTTTCTGGTACTGGTGTTGTAGAACTTTCAGAAAACAAACATTTAATTTATTTGTGTAATAGAAGAACCATGACATATTTGTAAAATTATCAGGGCTCAAGATGATTCTAACCCTGATACTTTTCTTTGTTAAAAATACTTTGTATATTGAGCTACCATGGATAGCAAAAGCACAAGTAATTTCCTAGAATAATTTGTCCCACATGTGGAATGTTGGCAGTCTGGATTATTTCATATGAACATATGAAATTGCCAGCAGATAAAGGCCTTATGGTCTATCAAGTCTGCTCGATTATGCAGCTAGCAGCAATTATACTGCAGCTGCCCCTCCTTCCCCCCTTCCAGTAACCTTCCCCTTTACCCTGTCCCATCACCTTTTGAAACAGCCCATGGTTCTACAGGATACCACTTCCTCTGGCAAAGCATTCTATCCAGACACCACCCTCTCTGTAAAAAAGTGTCTCCTCATTTCCCTCCTGAACCTTCCGCCTTCCAATCTCAGATCATGCCCTCGAGTGTCCCTCCCCCTCCTTAATTTGAAAAGTCCCATCATTCCCATCTTATTTATTCCTTTCATGTACTTGAAGGTTTTAATCATGCCCCCCCCCATCATCCCTCCTCTCCTCCAGGCAATACCATGTTCAACTCCCTCACCCTGCTCTCATAGGGTAAGTCCCCTAGCCCCTGGATCATTTTTTTTGTGCCCTGTACTGCACCCCTTCAGTAACCTAATGTCCTTCTTCAGGTACGTCACCAGAACTGCATGCAGTACACCAGGTGTGGTCTAACCAGTGACCTGTATAGTGGCAGGATCACCTCCCCCTCCTGGAGGATATGCCTCTGGCAATACAACCCTTCATCCTGTTGGCCTTTGCAGCTGCCTTTCTACACTGTGCTGGGTTGTTCATTGCTGCTGTCACGATCACCCCAGATCCATCTCCTCTTTCATCGTCGTTAGTTGAATCCCCCAGCAAGTAACTCCTCCTTGGAGGGTTTTTGTGCTGAAATGTAGTACCTTGCATTTCTTGGCATTGAACCCCAGCTGCCAAGTGTGCAGCCAGGCCTCCAACTTTGCCAGATCATCTTGCAACCCCTGCCACCCTTCTAAGTCATCCACTACTGCTCCCATCTTGGTGTCATCTGCGAACAGACTGATCTTGCTCTTGATGCCTATTGAGATGTCTGCTATGAAGATCCCAAACAACAACAGTCCCAGTACAGAGCCCTGTGGCACCCCACTTGTCTCTGCCCTGGGAGATGAAAGCTCCCCTCCCACCACCACCACCACCACCCTCTGCTGTCTCCCTTGTAGCCAGTTCACTACCCATCCCTCCATCTTCACCCCTGTCCCTGTGACTTACAGCTTACTTCCTAGCCTTCCAGGTGGCACTGAATTGAATGCCTTACTGAAGTCCAGGTACAGGACATCCACTGCATGGCCCCTGTCTAATTGCCTGGTTACTTAGTCATAGTACTCCACCAGGTTGGTCTGATAGGATCTGCCTGAGACAAACCCATGCTGTCTGCTGTCCTGCAACCCATTAGCCTCCAGGATGGAACCCAGCCTCTCCTTTAGGATTGTCTCCATCAGCTTTCCCACGATGGATGTTAGAATTACCAGTCTGTAGTTTCCTGGCTCATCCCTGGGGCCGATGTTGTGGAGGGGTACCACATGCGCCATCCTCCAGTTCTGAGATACACCCCCCGAGTCCAGGAGGGCATTGAACAGGTCTGACAAGGGTTCTGTCAGGACTTCTGCCAGCTACTTTAGCACTCTGGGGTGTATACCATCTGGCCCAGGTGCCTTGTCCACCCTCGTGCCCTCAAGCCATCCAGTACCCTGCTCACTGGGATTTCTCCATGTCACCTTCTCCCCAGTGCCCACCCTCCCACCCCACTTGGGTAAAGCTCCTCCTTCTCTTTAGTAAATACTGAGCAGAAGTACTGTTTAATGTTTCTGCCCATTTCCACCCTCCCCCAACCCTCCTAATCCTTACTATCTGGTCCTTACAACTCTTTTCTCCCTGATGTACATGAATAAGGCCTTTTCCCTCTTTGATGCTCTGTGCTAGCCTGAGTTCCCTAGACACCTTGGCTGCCCTGACTGCCCTTGTCACCTCCCTTGACTCCTTCAGGTATTCCTCCTGTCCTCCCCTCCCTGTTTTTTGTACCTTCTAAAAGCAGCTCTTTTTCCTTACTTTTCTATGCCCCCCCGCTCACCCAGCTAGGCTTCTTGGCCCTAGCCCTCTTACTCTGGACCCTTGTACATGTTGCGGGTGCCTCCTGAATGCCCAGTTTGATGACCTCCCACTTCTGGTTAGTGCCCATATTTGGATGGATCATGGCCAGATACCCCTGTAGTATTTCCCTCATCCTCCTGAAGTCAGCCCTCCTGAAGTTTAACACCCTTGTGCCCATTTCTACTCCCCCTTTCCCCATGTTTATCATGAACTACACTGAGTGGTGCTCACTTCCCGCCAGTGGTTCTTCCACCCCCAACTCCCTCACAGACTCACCTTTTGTCAGCATGAGGTCTAGGGTGTTCCCTAACCTGTTTGGCTCATTGATCATCTGCACTAGGAAGCTGTTCTGGAAGGCATCCAGAAGTACTTGCTCCCTCCTATTCATGGTAGTTGGGGTACCCCAATCTACTCCTAGCATGTTGAAGTCCCCCACAATCACCATGCTACCCCTCCCTCAGGTCCTTCTGATCTGTTCTCCTAGTTCCCTGTCTAACTCCTCAGTCTGAGAGGGTGGCCTGTACACCACTCCCATCCTGAGGGTCCTATTTTTGGAGTCCTGGAGCTGCACCCATAATTACTCCATGCTTTCAGGCTGGCACGTTACATTTTTCTAGTGCTGAGAAGCACTCCAAATATTTTCTATCATATATCCCTGTGCCATAACATTATCAATACCCTATTTGTCTTGCGTTATGAGGTCATCATAATGTCAATTTGGGTGCGGGGTTAAAATGTAACCATTTTGCCTTTTTCCTTGCCCCATTTGTAGGACTGCAGCTGTTCCTGGTTACTGGAATCCTTACATCAGGCCCTGCAAAACAGGTGCAAAGTTGACCAATGGCAGACTAGGCAATCACTTTAAGCTTTTCTTCTGTTGGGCATTGTCTGCCACAGTATTACTGTATGTGATTTGTGATTTTGTTTTTCCCAGTGAGGCTGCAGAAACCACTTACTTTGACTTCTCAGCCACTCAAGTGGGCCAAGAATCAGCTGCTGAAATGGCTTACTTCGGAACACCCAACTGCTACCTAACAGCTGTGCCATTGAGCATCTCTGGATGAGCGTTACTAGACAATCTCAGTACAGCTGTATCTATGGAAGGGCTCCTGTCAGTGGCTGTTAGCTAACTGTGCCTGCTAGAAGTGGATCTCCTCTGCCGCTATTGCTAGTAAGTACTGACGATTCTCAGCTAGTTGTTTAGCCATTCTGGGTTCCTCATCCATAATAGATGTGCTCTGCTTGACGTGTGTCTCAAGGACTGTAGCTTTAGTCTCAGGTTGAACTACTACATCAGAAGATACAGTTTCTTCCATGCCTCCATCATCCAAACCAATTCCAACTCCTTCAGGTATGTTCGGAAGTACATCACCTGGTCTCTTCTCCATATACACACCAGAAGCTTCCTCGGTACACCAGGTGGGGAGGGAAGCAGTCTCTTCCACCTGGGCTGCTAAGCCCACCTCCTCCATTCCAGGGCTCTCCATCTCCAGACAGGAAGTGAACAAGGCCCCCCCCACAGGACAGGAGGGGTGCTACCTTAGTGTCATGACCAGTATTCCAATGGCAATAAAACAAGTCCATTTAACCCCCCCTCTCCACAGTGCAGTGTGCCTTTTCTGGTCAAAAAATATAGCTAACCTGATCCTAAAGAGAGAGTCCAGCCAAAATTTCTGGCATCAATAAGTTCAGAATTTGGATCAATAGCAAGAGCAGGGCTATTCTTAATGCCCTACAGGTGGCAGGCATTAGACAGCTAGTTTCAGAACCCACTCGTGAGGGAGCAATCTTAGACCTCATACTCTCAAACGGGGGCAGTGAGAGGATCTCAGATCTAGAAGTGGGTTGCCATCTGGGGCCAAGTGACCATCAAACAGTGTGGTTCATGTTAAACTCAGCTACAGAGTCAAGCCTTACAAAAGTGAGGGTACTGGACTTTAGGAGAGCTGACTTTGGCAAGATGGGAGAGTGCCTCAGAAAAGCACTATCAATCAATCAATCAAAATCTTTATTTAATCAGGTGAACATCATTGAGCGTAGCTCATTTACAAGATGGACCTGAGTGGTCAAGAAGTGCAAGTATTATTACATAGACAAGAATAACATAAACAGTAGTACAATGACATAAAGTGCTAATACATAACAATTTACATATATACAAGGCACATTAAACCCATTTAACCTATAAGAAAAGGAGGCAATGGGTATAGCAGGCATAATATATAAATTATAGGTCCTAATTGGCTTTTATAAGAGTATATCAGGTGACTGGAAAAAGAAGTAGAACTAGCATAATGGAACACGGAAAAGGGGGTGGGGTAGGTAGGGTTGGGGATTAGGCCTTGTGAAAGCAATTGCAGAGTTCTGGAAATAGGGTGGAGAATAATCTTTTGAAGGATGTTAAAGGTAAGAGGCTATTTAGCTTCATGGTTTTTTGGAGTGAGTTCCATGCAACTGCTAGTGAGTGGCTGATAGTGGCCCTCCCAAACCGGGTGCAGGCATTGGGGACCTTTAGAATGATAAGTTTGCTGATCCTTAAGTTGTATGGCCTAGAAGTAATTAGGGTAAAACAGCCTGTGATATAGGTGGGTAGTTTGCCTGATAAAGCTTTGAATATCCAAATTGCAGCATTCCTATTTCTTCTGTGTTGTAATGATGTCCAGTTAACTGCCTTATAAAGGGAGCAGTGATGGGTGCTGGAGGGAAGATCAGTAATAAATCTGATGGACCTGTGATATAGGGTGTCCAGTTTATTTAAGAGGGGAGTGAACAATGGCCATAGAGAAAGTCAGCATAGTCAATGAGGGATAGGAATGATGCCTGGATTAATCTTTTTTTGGAGTCTCTGTTGAGGTAGTGCTTTATTCTAAAAAATAGACCAAGCCTTTGTCTCAGTTTTTTTAGTAGCTCCTCAATATGGACAGTATAGTCAAGTTTGTTATCAATCCAGACTCCAAGGTATTTGAAGTTATCAACGAATTCCAGCTTCTCCAAGTAAGGTGGATAGTTGTAGGGTGGTGGGTGATGGGGTAGTGGCAGAGCAACTCTTTGTGTCAAAGAACATAGCTTTTGTTTTTGGCATTTAGAAGTAGCTTTTATCCAGTAGATTGTGTTGCAGGATGGAGAATTCAGATTGTAGCAGTTCACAGGCTTTAGGTAATGAAGGATTGCTGACATGTAATACAGTATCATCAGCAAACAGATGAATGTTGGAATGAGTGAGGTTGGCATCAATATTATTAATATAGATGGCAAAGAGGATGGAGCCAGAATAGAGCCTTCATGTACACCTCTTAGCAGTGGTTTTAAGGTGGATAAGTAATTTCCATTTTTACCAGTTGTGACCTATCTGATAGGTGCACTTGAACCAGTGAGTGAGGGAGAATCCAGCCCTAGTGAGCCAAGGGAGGTGATTAATGATTCATGATCCACTGTGTCAAATGCTTTACTCAAATCCAGGAACACAGCACAGGTACTGTTCTTCTTATCCATGGCAATCTGCCAATCGTTGGTTACTTTGGCTAGGGCCGAAATGGTGCTATGCCTTGATCTAAATCCTGATTGTGCTGAATTTAGGAGGTTATTGTTATCCAGGTAGTCCCTTAATTGTGAGTTTACTAACTTTTCGAGCATCTTGGATAGTACTGATAGGATGGAAATGGGCCTGTAATTATTGAGGTCCATGGGATCACCGGATTTAAGTAATGGAACTACTTGAGCTGTTTTCCAAGTGGAGGGAATGGATCCAGTGGTGAGGGAAAGATTGAAGAGATGAGTGAGGGGGGCAGATAAGACGTGTGATGCAATTTTAAGGAAGTAGGGATCCAGGGAGTCTGTACCTGCACTCTTAGAAGTATCTAAATTAGAGAGGAGGTCTTCCACTTCTTTCAAGGATATTGGGTTGAAGGAAAAAGTTGATGTAGCCTTTTGTCCCACAGTGGATTGAAGGTTCAAGGAAGATCTCAGGAGATTTGTAGGTGATGAGTCAAATGCTAGGCCAGCTGTGGTGAAGTGGTCATTGAAGGTATTTAGGATTTCTTGTTTGCCCTGATTTCTGTATCATTTAGTAGCAGTTTGGAGGTTAAAGCAGGAGTAGAGTTTTGGCCCAGAATTCCTTTTACAGTTCCCCAGAGTCTGGTTGGGTTATTATAGGAGGCATCCAATTCAGCTCTATAATAGGTAGCTTTGGCAGTTCTTATTTGTTTTGTACATGAATTTCTTGCTTTTCTGAAATTTAGCCAGTCTCTGGTATCCTTTGTTTTTCTTGCCTTTTTCCACAGTTTGTCTCTGGTTAACAAGGCTGCTTTAAGATCAGTGGTGAACCAAGGGCAGGATCTTGCTTTAGTTCTGATACTGGTGATTGGTGCATGAATATTGAGAGCATTAGTGATAATGTCCTTTAAGGTCTGAGAGCTGTTTCAACTGAGGTTGTAAGGTAGAAATCTTGCCAGTATATTGTATTACTCAAGTCATGGAGGTATCCTGGGATGTTGAACTTTTTGACCTTTGAGGACAAATTCTGGAGGTTGGGTGGTTTGAGTGTAGATCTTATGCCAGCTATAGGACAATGATCACTTACATCATTCGGTAGTACTCCTGCATGCGAATATAAGTGAGGCTTGTTTACCAACATAATATCCAGGAATGAGCTGTTGCTAGAGTTTTTTAAGTTAACCCTGGTTGGGTCTTTAATTAGTTGTGTAAATCCATAGGTGTCACAAAAGGTTACCAATGGTGCAGATACATTAGATAGCCAGTTTAAATTCAAATCACCAAGGATGATGGTATCTTCAGGGCCTAGACTGAGTATTGACCCCAGGTGAGATAGTAGTTTGAGGCCTGCAGAGGGGGGCCTTTAGCAGCCAATCAATTTAAATGATGACAAGTTAGGAAGGGATATTTTGATTGACAAACATTCAAATTCCTTTGGTCTGGATGTGTTGATGAGGCAGGTAGCAGAGATGGTGTCCTTAATGTATATGGCTACCCACCACCCCTGGAAGGGTGATCTGCTCTGAAGAGCTGATAGTTGGGAAGGTTTACAACACTGTCTTTGTTGAAGGTCTGAGCCAAGATTCAGAGATAACCAGAAAGTCAGGCAGAGTATGTGCCACCCAAGCCTGTATTAAGGAGACTTTTTAAGAGGCTGCAGGCATTGAAATGTAGGAAGCTTAGGCCATTTATGGAGGATAGATCAGCAGGGAAAGAAACTTTAATGGGCCAGGATTTATTTCAATAGTACCAATGCAGATCAGAAGGAAGAAGATTAATTTGAGGAGGGCACCAAGGGACAGGGATAGTGAGTGGTCAGAGCATTTCTCTTATTCCTGGGTGCCTGCTGTGTGATGGGAGACGGTCCTGATATATAGGTGCAATTTTATCATAGCATAATAATCTGATGGACAGGCATAGTGGGTTAATATAAAGCCAGGATACATGTAAGGTGCTTGGGAGTGTTGAATTGTTAGAGAGGCTTTATGTGGGATACCCTAGGGTTGCAGTGTAAAAGTGGTTCGAGGTGAATAGAATCTGTGGTTGTCCATTATGAATGGTAGGAGTGGGCAGATCGTATTCACTAACTTATTCATCATGACAAGGGGTATATCATAAATATCATAAAGGATTGAGGAAGATGCGAGGCTCAGGAGCAAAAGGAAGCAAAGTAGCATTGTGGAGGTTAGGTATGGGTTAAGGGAGGAAGGGAAATAGATGTGGGCGTGGATTAAGAAATGGCGGGAGAAAGTGTATAAAAAGAATCAACCGAGAGGGGGGAGGCGGGGCGGGCAAAAATTTTGCGCCTTTGCCCGTACCTTTCTGCCTGCTTCTCCCGGCCTCCTGGAACCCCGGTCAGGTATGAAGGCGCCGCCAACCCGCTGGCGGGCTCGGAGCCCCTCCGCCTCCCTGAATCCCGTAGGGGCTGCCACTGCCACAAGGTGGGGGACAGAGGAGAAGGCAGTCAGTAAGGTCCCTTTATTGCAGTAATCTGCAATAAGGTGCAAAACTTAGGATTTACACAACAATAGACTGGAGGGTATGGGGAGTTAGGCGCCTAAGCCGCCCAGCCCACACAAAATTTCAAAAGACTGTAAACACTTAATTTAAGTACAGCAAACAACCCTTAAGTCGGGCACAATACAAGAGAAAACAGCTCTTTTAGGTGGAATTAAAAGAAATTAAAAAATAGTAGAAATCCGGCCAGAATAGTGTATGAAGCCCAGTTTAAGTCTATGGAAAGGCGCACCAATGGAAGCAAAGGCACAGACTGTGATCGCTTTCCGATTAGTTTTGCGGCTTTGCCCATTACCTTTCTACCTGCTTCTCCCGGCCTCCTGGAACCCGATTTGGCTATTGAGCAGCTCAAACCCGCTGGCGGCTCGGAGCCCCTCCGCTCCCTGGAACTCGAGGGCTGCGCCGGCTACAAGGTGGGGGACAGAGGAGAAGGCAGTCAGCAAGGTCCCTTTATTGCAGTAATCTGCAATAAGGTGCTAAAACTTAGGATTTACACAACAATAGACTGGGAGGGTATGGGGGTTAGGCGCCTAAGCGTCTAGCCCACACAAAATTTCAAAAGACTGTAAACACTTAATTTAAGTACAGCAAAACAACCCTTAAGTCGGGCACAATACAAGAGAAAACAGCTCTTTTTAGGTGGAATTAAAAGAAATTAAAAAATAGCAGAAATCCCGGCCAGAATAGTGTAGCGAAGCCCAGTTTAAGTCTATGGGAAGGCGCACAATGGAAGCAAGGCACAGACTGCAGTCGCTTTCCGATTGGTTTGCGGCTTTGCCCGTGCCTGCCTGCTTCTCCCGGCCTCCTGGAACCCAGTTGGCTATGCAGGCACCGCCGACATTGCGGCTCGGAGCCCCTCCGCCTCCCTGAACTCGAAGGCGCCGGCTACAAGGTGGGGACAGAGGAGAAGGCAGTCAGCAAGGTCCCTTTATTGCAGTAATCTGCAATAAGGTGCTAAAACTTAGGATTTACACAACAATAGACTGGAGGGTATGGGGGGTTAGCGCCTAGCCGCCTAGCCCACAAAATTTCAAAAGACTGTAAACACTTAATTTAAGTACAGCAAAACAACCCTTAAGTCGGGCACAATACAAGAGAAACAGCTCTTTTAGGTGGAATTAAAAGAAATTAAAAATAGCAGAAATCCCGCCAGAATAGTGTAGCGAAGCCCAGTTTAAGTCTATGGGAAGGCGCATCAATCGGAAGCAAGGCAGCAGACTGCGGTCACTTTCCGATTGGTTTTGGTTCTGCCCGTGCCTTTCTGCCTGCTCCTCCGGCCTCCTGGAACTCCTCGTCGGCTATGCAGGCGCCGCCGACCCGCTGGCGGCTCGGAGCCCTCCGCCCTGAACTCCTAGGCTGCGCCTGCCACAAGGTGGGGGACAGGCAAACATAGCAAACAGGCTAGAAGGAGGTGTGAGCAACAATGGGGAATCATCAAACTGCCATCACAGAGGCAACAAGCCTTTGTGTGAAGCAAATAAACAAATCAAAACAAAAGAAAAGGCCACTATGGTTCTCAAAAGAGGTGGCTGTGAAAGTCAGGAAGAAAAAGATAGCATTCCGGAAGTATAAGGAAACACAGAAGGAGCAGGACAGAGAGCTGTACCAGTTAAGGCAGAAGGAAGCAGGGAGGGAAGTCAGAATAGCAAAGGCCCAAACTGAGGAAAAGATAGCCAACTCAGTTAAGAAGGGGGATAAAACCTTTTATAGGTACATCAGAGAGCGAGAAAGACAAAGGAGGAGATAGTGAGGCTGAATAGAATGAACGGGGTGGGCAGGGGGCAGTGAAAAGCAGGATACTGAACGAATATTTCTGCTCAGTATTCACAAAAAGAGGAGGGGAAGTGCCTAATCCAATTAACAGAAGCACTCTTGATAGGGGGTCAATCCCAGTCCTTTCACAGAAGAAAGGGTTCTGCAAGAACTCCTAAAACTGAAGGTGGACAAAGCAATGGGTCCTGATGGAATTCACCCCAGAATTCTAAAAGAATTAAGGGAGGAACAAGTGAAACCACTGGCTACTCTTTTTAATAAATCATGGAGGATGGTGTGGTACCGAGGACTGGAGGAAGGCGGATGTGATTCCCTTCACAAAAGTGGGACCAAGACAGAGGCAGGAAACTACAGACCTGTCAGTCTGACCTCTGTGGTAGGGAAAGTGATGGAGTCACTCTGAAGGAAAGAATAGTTGAGTACCTAGAGGCCAGTGGAGCACAGGACCCAAGGCAGCATGGATTCACAGCGGAAGGTCATGTCAGACGATCTAATAGATTTCTTTGACTGGGTGACCAAAGTAGTAGACCAGGGAGGGGCTGTGGACATGGCCTACCTAGACTTTAGCAAGGCATTTGACACAGTCCCACACAAAAGATTAATAGTCAAATTAACCAGCCTGGGAGTGGGTCCCAGGATGGTAGCCTGGGTAAAACATTGGCTGCACAACAGGACACAGAAGGTAATTGTAAATGGAGTCCACTCTGAAGAAAGAGAGGTTACTAGTGAGGTACCGCAGGGTTCAGTATTGGGTCCAGTCCTTTTTAATGTCTTCATCAGTGACATTGCAGAGGGACTGGAAGGAAAAGTATGCCTTTTTGCAGATGACACAAAGATCTGCAACAGGGTTGATACACAAGGAGGCGTGGAAAGGATGAAAAGGGACTTGGCAAGGTTGGAGGAATGGTCAGAAGTATGGCAGCTAGGATTCAATGCAAAGAAGTGCAAATAATGCACCTGGGAAACAAGAACCCAGGGAAGAATACACAGTGGGTGGGGAGGTAGTAACAATAAAAAGGAAAGGGACCTGGGGTAATCATATCAGATGACCTTAAGGTTGCAAGCAATGTGAGAAGGCAGTAGGGAGGGCTGGGGTATACTGGGATGTATAGGGAGAGGCATCAGCAGCAGAAAATAGGAAGTTGTTATCCCTCTGTACAGACAGTTGGTGACACCCCATCTGGAGTACTGTGTCCAGTTCTGGAGACCCCATCTCCGCAAGGACATAGACAGGATAGAGGTAGTCCAGAGGAGGGCAACTAAAATGGTGCAGGGTCTGCAAGAGAAGCCGTATGAGGAGAGACTAAAGGAGCTTGATATGTATACCCTTGAGGAAAGAAGGGAGAGGGGGACATGATAGAAACGTTTAAGTACCTCAGTGGAATCAACAAAGTCCAAGAGGGTAGCATCTTTCAGAAAAAGAGACTTGCAAGAACAAGGGGACACAATTTAAAGATAGAAGGAGGGTGGTTCAGGGGCAATGTGAGGAAGTATTATTTCACAGAGAGGGTAGTGGATGCACGGAACAGCCTTCCTGAGGAGGTTGTGGGGTCTAAAACTGTGGGAGAATTCAAGAATGCATGGGACAGACATAAGGCAATTCTTGTGGGGGGTAGGAAGAAATAGGCTGTTGGTTAACTAGGATCTACGGCCTATCCTGTAGGTAGGGAAATGGGCAGACTAGATGGGCTAAGCGGTCCTTATCTGCCGTCAAAGTCTATGTTTCTATGTTTCTATGTTTCAATATAGCCCCAATCAGCCTTATGCCAAACATGAAATCTCTAAGTTACTTTGTTTAAAGATTACAAGTCATTTTGTAACCCTAAATTCACTGCCTGTTCAAAAAAGCCAGTTTCAGATAAGAGCTACTGATGATGTCATGAACTGAATTCACAGCTTAGTCCTCCCTGTAAGCTACCGTATATGAGTTATGTCTCCTATGTTACATAAAACAGCAGTTATAGTAAACAACTGAAAAAGTAAAACTAACACTGGGTGGGTCAGCGCATGCATTTCCCTTATGTGCAGATGCAAGGTACAGTGCTTCAGAATGTGATGGGGGTTGGAATACAGTGGCAAACATGGCTTTAGAATGACAAAGTCATGTGCAATTTTTAGAATACTGCAGGTATGAGATTTTGAAATGCCACCAGGTTGCAAACTGTGGAATGCAGCAATGACACAATCTCAGAAAGTAACTGGGATACATCATTTTGGAATGGGGCAGGGAAGCTAAAATTAATAATGTGGTGGTATCATATATTTTTAGAATGTGGCATAAATTCATCGTTTTGAAATGCGGAGCACACATGGTTGTGGAACATGGCACGGATATGTAATTTTTATTTGTCATGGATGTGTAACCCCTAGGTGGTGGTATCCTAAGGGCACAGCCACTTCTGTTGAGGTAGCCATTTATGTTTGGCAATAATCCGTAATTCCGGCCACTAGAAGACACAACATCCAGCAGTGAGCCTCCAAGATGTAACCCCTAAGTGGTGCTATCCCGAGGGCTACTACCCCTGCCTGCTTGGCTAGTAGCAGGTTAAGGGGCCTGGGTACTGAAACGAGTGCCTCCAACCAGAGGTCAGGGTTGTTAGTGGTCAAGCTAACCTGGGCACAGCCCTCCGGGAAACTGTAACCCCCCCCTTTCCCTTCTAGTGGCCTGAACAATATACAATAATCACTTTCACAATGACCCTAATTCACCATGCAATTACCCACACTGTTTGCACTTACCACCAGGACTGGTTCCTCTAGCTTGACCCTGGGGACCCCTGTAGAACAAGGTTATGCACAGCAAATAGCAACAGTACAGTAGTCTTGGCACAAACTGGAACCACAGTCAGGTTAAATGCAAAAAAGAGTTAGATGTGATTTATTCAGGGGATTTGAACAAGGGAGAGGCGTAATCAGGTTGATTGGCTTAAAGGCTAAATCAATCAGACAGTTATTCATGCACTTCAGAGTCCCTACACAGTCACACACTCTGGGTACCCAAGTAGGAAAAAGGTGGGCTAGCCAGGACCGCTGACCAGGGTAGGCCAGCATTGCAGCTGGGTGGGGCCCTGTGATGGAAGAAAGCAACGTGCACAACACACACTATTTGTAATCCGGAGCCGGAGGGCTCAGTTCGTGAAGAAAAAGACAACACAGCAGTCAGATGACAACACTTTAGATTTAGCTGTTGCTGCAGGGAGCTACCCCTGATGTTTACTCACGAAACCTAATACAGGACACAGGCAGAATGAAATCAAGACTGCAGGTTGTTGAGCTGGAGTGCCAGGAGAAGCAGGGCCCACACAAATCACCGAGGCGTCATTCCTGTTCAAGACATTGAGCAGGGGGCTGATCCCCAGGCAGGTCTCTTGTCAATGGCTTTCCCTGTGTAGCGGGTAGTCTGGCTGGGCCAGAGGCCCAGGCCAAATGGAGATGCAAACGGATTTAGTCCATTGGAGCTGGATGCAGCCTCCAGCAAGCAGAACATAGTTCAGCACACAGTGGGGAACCAAATCACGACCCACTAATAGCACACAGCACATTTACATGTAAGAAATTCTACTGCAGTGCTCCCAGATCTACAGAGATTCCTGTATTTTAAGGGATTTTTACTACAAAAATGGGATACGGGAAGGAAATCTTTTATTTTTAAAATATCAGGGGAAATGGACAAACACTACGGGAAAATGCCCACTATGAATCTCATGGCTGCCAAGATCCAGACAGAGCCCTCCAATTGGTGCTCAGTTTGCTGACTTTGCTACACTAAACAATTCTATTGGTCCATTTGCAGCCTGTGTTTATCTGCGGTAGTAAGGTAATATGCTGGCAGTGCATCTTTTTGAGGATGAATTCAGATCTTCTAATCAAGAACCAGTGAGCTGCTGCATGATCCAAACACCTGCCATGTGGCCCCACTCAAAACAGCAACACAGATGAGTCAGCCGAGCTGCATCTCAAATGCCACTGTCCTGGATTAGCAGAGCCTAAGCCACTGAAGGTAAACAAGCCTTCTTGTGGGCAGCCTCAGGTTAATCTATTTTAAACTCATTTTAAGTGCAAAACGAGTCAGACAAAAGACTGACCACTTGATGATGATATGCTTTGGGGGGTGCAAGAAAGAGTGCTTAAGTGTTGCTTGAGGGAAGCAGCGCCCTGAACCACCAAGGCAAACAAACCTTCTGTTTTGCAAATTTGTCTATTTTAAACACATGAAGTGCAAAAAGTGAGCCAGACAAAAGAGACTTGATGATGGTGGGCTTTAAAGGGTGACGGGGACACAAGGAGTGCTTAAGTGCTACTTGGCTTGTTTGGTGCACAGAGCAGAGTAGTGTTTTTAAAAAGATCACTAAGGCAGCACTTCTTCTGACCAGCCTAGAGGTTGAGGTTATTTGAAAAAAAATTAGACAGTGTTTCTATTTAATTGTGAGCCTAGGAAAGGTATGGGGGTGTCTTCATCAAGATAAGCAGGAGTTATGAATTATATGTGTGAGATCAGAAGGGACCCATAGACCCTGATCTGGCCTAAGTGTAGTAAAATAAATGAAAAAAAAAGGGAATATTTGTTTTTACCTCAGAGTTTGGTGCACAAAGCTGTGTGTGTGTGTGTGTGTGTAGGGGATGCTTAAGTGTGCTAATGAAAAACACAACAATACAGTGAAACAATGTTGATTAATGGAGTGCTACAGGTACACAGAGCTGTAGGCCCAATACATGACTGGTGTGGAGTGGCTATGCACGCGTATCTGGGGTGAGTAGCTACTCCACACCCCCTGTGCCCCCTGCATGGCATGCACGAAGGGGGCATATGCAGACCCACTGCACCCAATCTCCCATGTCTACAGACAGCTTCGCGATGGGGACATTCCGGGGGCATGCCAGCACTACATGTATTCACTAACCCGCATAGTGCTGGCTGCATGGGCACAGAGGGTGGTGAAGGGTATGCTAGGGAGTCCCTGCCACAACCCACAGCATACCCCCATGAACACAAGCATTCGGTCACCGGGGGACCAGGACAGGGCACACTGTGCTGCTCCCGACTGCTGGGCAGCAGGAGGTGGCAAGGGCAGCTGGATGGGCGAGCGCCCAAAAAGTTTATATGAGGCAGCACTGGGTCTGGAGGGTGTCAGATTGGTCTGGGTGCATGCTATCAGCATGCACAGCCCCAAACCCATGCCACCCAAGTGTGGGATCCACTATAGGGGTCCCGGGCATCCATTGGATGTCTGCCTGGGACAACTCCCTCCCGGCCACCCTGCAGAGTCCTGCGCTGAGGGAGGAGCCGTGATAGTGATCATCATAGGAATGCCGGGTATGTGCGCACCTGTCCGTGGGCTGCAGGGGCTAGGGGGTATGCACATTTTGTGCATCCCTATGCCCTTTCATGCATTGTGAGCAGAACACAAAATGTGCCAGTCTGTGATTATGGATAAATTTGAAATTAAGACATTTATACTATAAATAGAATACTGTATAAGGGACTGTATTATTACAAAGTTAAAATACCTTCAGGAGGTTCTGGAGACATGTGAACCTTGAGAACTGAGCTTTATAGGTTCCAGCATTTCCCCAGAACATCAAGATGGTATTATATTGTTATATATAAAGTTCTTATAGTTGTAGAGTAGTTATGTGATACGTTGTAGGTGACTTTTTATATTTAAAATAAATAAGAACAGATAAAACAGCCTGAACATTTGTCCTAGTGATTTTATTGACTGGCACAATGACACCAATTGCGTACTTACATTGATTTGTGCACACAGGAAAATCTACAGGAATTTCAGCCCAGTTTTACAGTGAAAATACAGGGAAAATTAGGGTGCACTACAGGAAAATGCTTTGCCTGATCTGGGAGCACTGCTACTGTACCAGGCAGATTGCTATCTGGTCACAATTACAGTGTCTCTGCACTAACTGGGAGTTCAAAGGTGGCTGGAAATCCTGACAAGCTGATTGCATTCAGCAAATCTTCGGTCTTCTTCAGGTTAAAGCCTGGTCACAGTTCTGTGGCTTAAATCGTCCTCACAATTCGGATTCAGTATGAATAAACTTTAAGTTCCCTCTCAGGAACAGCAGACAGGCAGGCAGGCCAATACTCAGCCCTTTCACAGTTCTCCTGCGCAAATCTCTGCAGGAATTGCTGCTCAACTATCTCGAGCTGTTACTCCTTCACTTCCCAACTCAGACCTGAACTGAAACTGCAAGCAGTCTGTGACTTTCCCCAGGATCCAAGAGGTTTGGTTGGCAGATTCCTCTGTCAGTAACAAAAAGGGCTCCCCCTCCAGGTTCATTTAGGCACCAAAATCCCAAAACTACAATTCCTACTGAATTTTGCTCCCACAAAGCCCCTGGGGACAGGTTCTATTTTAGAGTCCCTGAAGGTACTGATTGGCCCATTTCAGCAGTCCAGGACCAAGATGGTGGAGATAAACAGAAATGTCTATGCTGCAAAGAAGGCAGGTTAGACAAACTGCAATATTATCATTATTCTAATAAATGATCAGCAAACAAGTACCTCTTCTAACAGAGCTCCCTCTGCGCTAATAGCGATGGCAAAACAGAGTAATTATTTGGTAGCCTGGGCAGGACTCAAGCATAGAAACACTCAGCCCCCTCCCAGATTAATTATGACTGCAAGCCAGGCAGCCCTTAAAGAGACAGTACACAGAGGCTATACAGGCACTCTCGGGCAATACATTTAAACTGCTAAAACGCAGGACACCAGCCTGGGAGTGAGTATTTAGGCAAGCTCAAGGAAGACTTTTCGGGAACCCCCATTTGTAGGGGGGTTACAGATGCAGAAATTTGGCATGCAGTGGTGACACACAATTTCAGAATGTGGTGGCGACACACAATTTTGGAATGTGACAGTTACATACACTTTGGAATGTGGTAGTGACACAGTTTTGGAATGTGGTGGTGATGCACTGTTTCAGAATGTGGCAGTGATGCACATTTTCATAATGTGGTGGTGACACGCAGTTTGGGAATGTGGCAGTGACACAATTTCAGAATGTGGCATTGAAACAGAATTTTGGAATTTGATAAGGATGCACAACTTCCTAATATGGCAGAGATGTGTAATTTTAAAATGTGGCTGGGACGCACACTGTTGGAATGTGGTGGGGATGCGATGCACAATTTTGAAACGTGCTGGGTGCGTGCAGTTCTGGAATGCAGTAGGGGCAAGCAATTTCAGAATAAATGATGTGTCCTGTCACACTCTAACAGTGTGCATCCCTACTGTATTCTGAAATTGCCAGTCCCTGCCAAATTCCTCAATGAGTGTTCCTGTTGTATTCTGAGACTGAGTATCCTACCATATTTTGAGATGACACATCCCTGTCACATTCTTTCTTTATTTTATTTATTTATTTAGTTGGGATTCGGAAAATACCTTTGAGTCAAAGACTCATTTACAAAGGTTCCACGTCACAAAAGATAGGACATTACAACAATAAGGTAAATACAATGCAGGAAACAGACCAAGCTTGATACACAGTAAAATACAATTAGAGGCTCACAATCAGTTCCTAACAAACTTAGTGCGTTGCTCGAACAGATTAGCATATAGGCATTTATATAGAGATAATCAATAATGGAGGTTGGGGGGATAAGAGATGGGGGGTATGCCAGTCAGAGGCCATTGTCATTGGAGAGGGAGGAGAGTGGGATGGGTTCAATGGCAGTCACAGTTGTTAGAGGACTGGAGATGACCCCTAAGATAAGGTTTTGAAGGGGCCAATTCTATTTTCATTTGTGAGGGAGTTAGGCAGACCGTTCATCCATGAAGGGGTCTTGCAGCTAAAGGATCTTTGAAATTGGGAGGTTTGATAGTGGGGAACCATGAGGAGTTTCTTGCTAGAGCTACCAGTGGCTTTTTGTGTGGTAGTCGGATAGATTAATGAGGTAAGACCGGGGGCAAGGGTGATCTTTTTGTCCATAAGGCAGGTGTGGAACAATCCTATTGTCTAAATTAAGCCAGTTAGTAGAGTTATATAGTCAGCAGGTATGGGTGAAACGGTCGCAGTCCAGTACAAGGCAGCAGGTTTTGTTGAAGGAGAGAAGAGCCTACGGAGGGCTGAGGTGGTGGCAGCACTACAAATAAGTATACCATAGTCAAGGAGGGAGAGGACTGAAGACAAGACAGCAAGTTGGAGGGCGTCAGGAGTAAGGCAATGTTTAAACCAATACAGTAAGCCAAGACAGACATTAAGGGCAGCGGGCAGGTGATGTATGTGCTGGTGAAAATTGAGTGCCGGATCTAGGGTGATGCCCAGATATTTAAAGGTGTCCACTTGCTCGAGAGGGGTCCAATCTGCAGTTAGAACTTGAGGGCAAAGCTCCTTCCTGGAGTTCTGAGGGTGTGAGAAGAGCATGAACTTGGTCTTATTGTAGTTCAGTATAAGGTGTTGTGTGGAGAACCACTGTACCACTTCACTGAAGGAGGCTTGGAGGGATTGGTGGAGTTGAATAGGGTCTGGGCTGGATGAGTAAAGTACAACATCATCCATGTATAGCAATAGGCTGCCAGAGCAGGATTTGGGGAGGAAGTTAAGGTAGAGACTGAAGAGTAGGAGACCAAGGATGGACCCCTGAGTGAACTGGGAGTCTACTGGATAAGGCAGTGCCAATTTTGACCTGTTGGGGCCAGTCTGACAAGTAGTCGGTGAACCAGCAAAGGCATCCTGTGAGAAGCCAATGTTGTAGAGAGTGGCTAGCAAGAGGGAGTGGTTGATGGTGTCAAACGCCTTATTGAGGTCAACAAAGACAGTGCCAGTGATGTGGCCTCTATCTAAGGTGGCGTGGATGGGCATGGTGAATTCCAGTAGGGCTGTAGTAGTACTGTGTCCTTTTCGGAAGCCATATTGCTGTTTACAGAGTAGATCGTATTTGTTAATATGGTCAGTGAGCTGATCATAGACAATGCACGCGAGTGCTTTAGATGGCAGGGAGATAGAGATAGGGTGGTAGTTGTTGGTGGCAGTACGGTCACTACTCTTAAATATGGGGGTAATGGAAGCAGATTTCCAGTAGGTGGGGAACTTACCTTGGCAGAGAGAACGGTTGAGGATGTTGGTGAGGGGGTTGAGTACATCATGGAGGGTGAGCCGGAGAAGCCTCAGCTCTAAGGTGTCACTACTGTAGTAGGAGTGGCTTAGGGCTTTTTTGAGATAAGGCTCAGTGAACTTGGGGTGATGTAATGTGGCGAAAGGGAGGGACAGTTTGGGGGCGGGCGGGGTGGGTCAAAGAAGGTAGAAGGGAGGACATGGCTGATGTTAGTGAAAGTGCAGTTGAAAGCCGAGGCTATGCGAGTGGGATCAGAGGTCAGGTGCCCGTTGACAACAATCTGGTTGGGGGGGGGGGATTAGGGTCTTTGCCACCAATTTCCTTGATATTATTCCAGAATTTGTGCCCTGTGCCCCAGGCAGCGATTCTGAGATTGCATGTCCCTTCCCCCCAACATTTTAAAATTCTGCACCATCTTGACATTCTATACTTTGGTTCAGTGCAGTGCTGCATTCCAAAACCACCTTCTGATGTGTTCTAAAGTACAGTACCATGCATCTGAACAGTCTGGAAATGCAAGCACTGCAACTAACACTATGTCAGTTTTTTTTTTTTTTGTTTTTTTTTAATGATTGCTATCACAAACTCACTCAGCAGGTCAGGCCCTCTACTCCCAAAGTGCCAACCTCCGAGTGCAGTCTTGTGAAACGTTTAACAGAATAAGGTTTAAACAGTGCAAATTCCTACAACAATATTTAGATTTTGTCTATCTTTCTAAATACCTGTTTAAAATGCTCACAGATGTTTCATTGTCAGAGTCTGAATAAAAGTGTCTCTGAAATAAAACAGAATATTCCTTAAAGCAAACTGTATTTGCCAACCCCTTTTTGGGTGAGGTCACTTAGCTCCTCCTCTGTCGGAATATATACAAAAATATATATTTAATAAAACAAGCATTTGTCAATGCCGAACGTTAGCTTGCAGGTATTTGCAGTGGTATTTGGCACTTGGACATGGCTTAAAAAAATCAGTGACAAAGAAGTACAAGCATTTGTCAATGCCGAATGTTGCTTGCTTCTTTGTGCTGTTTAGGTATCTGTAAGTCATTGGAGTGCAAATATTGAAAATTATGACTTACAAAGTACGCGAGGAACCGCGCAACGCACGCCAGAAATGTCATTTTTAGGAATTTTTTCACCAATTTTCAACATAGCCATTTTAAGACCTCTGCTCATGAACAGTATCACTGTGATTTTCTTAATGTCCCATACATTGAGTTCGCACACCGACTCGCCATTGTGCGCCATATGGGCGGAAACACATTTTGGGCAGGATGTGAAAATGACAGCTGTACTGCTGATAAGGAGGTGTGGTAAAATGGCAATGTTGAAAATCTGGAGTGGAAATATTGAAAGTTAGCAAACTTATGAGCGTCGCGTAGGAACTGCGTAGCGCACTGCATCGTCAAAACAGTCATATTTAGGAATTTTTTCACCAAATTTTCAACATAGGCTTTTTGAGAGCGCACCTTATGAACACTGGCAGTGTTGTTTCATTAATCGGCCCTGAAAGGTGATTTCATGCAGTGATGGCGAAATCACCCTTCGGGCCAGATTAACGCCATGACAGTGCAAGAATTGATGAGGAGGGGTCCCAAAAAACCCATGTTGAAAATGAGGGCCCAAAATACCCAAAAATGCCTGAGATATGCAACAAAGTTGAAAAAACTATTTATTCCATTATACAGCTTACCAGCATTTCCTCAGTTCGCGGTCGGATTTGAAGAGTGTTCCTGATCCACCGATGATCGCCGACTTAGCTCCAGAGGTAAGTATGTGGTGGGGGTGTGGGGAGGCAGGGTGCAGAGTGGTGGGTGCGGTGGGGCAGCGAGACCGCGAGGGACCGCTTTTTATTTACAGGTTTTTTGTTTTTTTAATTCAGACGACAAGGGACGCTTGCCACGCTGGGTTGGGCTCCCAGCGTGGCAGCTGGAAAGGCTGTTTGGGGCTGGAGCTGACGGGGATTGGGCACCCCATCGCCTATAACAAGATTTGCCACGCTGGGTGGCCCCCAGCGTGGCACCTGAAAGGTTTTTGGGGCGGTAGCTGTGGAGCCAGTGGGGATTGTGCACCTCGCTGGCTATAACATTTTTGCCACGCTGCGTGGGCTCCAGCGTGGCACCTGGGCAGCTTTTGTTGGGGGCGGAGCTGATGGGGATTGCACACCCGCCGGCCATACAGTGTGGGGGAGAGCGATCAGCACGCACATGCGTGCTTGCGCGCGTGAGGGGGGGGAGATTTCGCTCACCAGCGGAGCTCTCCCTTTCAACTGTATGCCATGCAGTTTCGACTGCTGTCATAGACAGCTGCAGCAGTCATTAGAGGAACTGCGGCCGTGCCTGCAAACTCAGTGACTGAATTGGAAGACGGGTGCCACACCTCCGAAAACTTGGATGATGGCACTATGTTTCTTGCACATTCGTGCAAGCAACATAAAAATTGCAACAACCAAATGGGGGGGGGGGGTTAGCCTTCTGAAAAGCTGATCCTGTGACTCCACAGGCCTTCTATATTTATTTGTTTATTTAAGAGGTCTAGGATTACAATACCTTTGAGCCAAGGCTCTTTTACAAAGGTTCCATGTCAGAGACATCATTACATGAAAAAGGCAAGGATAATTAACACACAATGGTTACGACATAATACCAAACAAGCATTTGTCAATGCCGAATGTTTCTTGCTTGTATGTGCTGTTTAGGTATTTAGAAGTCATTGGAGTGCAAATATTGAAAATTCGCAAACTTACGAGCATGCGTAGGAACTGCGCAACGCACGCTCATAAAACAGTCATTTTTAGGAAATTTTTCACCAAATTTTCAACATAGCCATTTTAAGACCTCTGCTCATGAACAGTGTCACTGTGATTTTCTTAATGTGTCCCATACATTGATTTTGCACACCGACTGTGTCATTGTGCGCTACATGGGTGGAAACATGTTTTGGGTGAGATGTGAAAAATGACAGCTATACTACTCATAAGAAGGTGTGATAAAATGGCAATGTTGAAAATCTGGAGTGAAAATATTGAAAATTTGCGAACTTACAAGCCTGCGTAGGAACTGCGCAACGCACGCTCGTAAAACGGTCATTTTTAGGAATTTTTCCACCAAATTTTCAAAATAGGCTTTTAGAGAGCCCACCTTATGAATGCTGTCACTGTCATTTCATTAATTGGGCCCAAAAGGTGATTTTGCACAGTGACTGCGAAATCACCCTTATGGCCCGAATAACACCATGACAGTGACAGAATTCATGAGAAGGGGTCCCAAAAACCCCATGTTTGGTGCAAAATTCAAAATGGCTAAGATATGCAACAAAGTTGAAAACCCCATCTAGCCCATTATACAGCTTACCAGCATTTCCTCAGTTCATAGTCGGCTTTGAAGATTGCAGGCGTGTTCCCGTCCACGAAGATCGTCACGCCCGAGCTCCGGGTGAGGAGGTAAGTATGGAGTAAGGGGTGTGGGGAGGCAGGATCGCAGTGGGTGGGTGCGGGTTGTGGGAGGGAGACTGCATGGGACCATTTTAATTTACAGGTTTTTTCCTATAATTGGCGGCGGGGCGTTTGCCCGCGCTGGGGTGTGCTTCAAGCGTGGCAGCAGGGAAAACTGTTTGGGAGGAGGTGGAGCCGACGGGGATTGGGCACCCCGTCCAGCAGACGACGGGACGCTTTGCCACGCTGGGGTGGGCCTCAGCGTGGCAGCAAGATTTGGGGGTATGACGCTAGCTGTAGTTACCACAGCGGTGGTTTTCGGAAGAGAAGACCACCGCTGTCATACACAGCACCACAGCGATTGGCAGGACCGCCATGCCTGCTCAACGGAGCAGGGGATTGCACAGGGAAGGCACATCTCCAAAGTGTCCCATTCTCCCAAGACGTTCCTTGCGCATGTGTGTAAGCGAACGTAAAAAAGGATGTCTTTTTTCAAGAATTAAATTCTGCAACCTCGGCATACTCATATGTTCTTCAAATGACATCTCTTTGATCTTAATCAGTATCCTCTCTCACACAGGCATCAGAGGAACATTTACAACTTCATGCCAGTTTGCTAAACCTGGTTTCCCCTTCTAACGTCATAAGCCTTTTTTTTTTATGATTTTCCTCTTAACAACAACATCTATAATTAACTTAGAAAAGTCTGTAAATAGCTTCTGGCCTGCCATGTAACACCTGGTATCTAAAACTGGTGTGTGTGTGTGTGATCACACATGCTGTTTCAGCATTTTCTCATGGCTTTCATCTTTCAGCTGAAACCTGGGAAGGGGGGTGAGGTCACTCCAAGAGCACCAGATTTCAGCATCTCTCATGACAGACATTCCATAACCCATTTTGATATTACAAAAAATGATACTACAGCACTCAGAACTGGCTGTCCAAGTCACAATCCTCCCCACCTAGACTGAAATTGGGGGGGTCTATCCCCTGCATGTGATGAGCTTCCCAAATCAGTTCACTCCTCATAGACCCTAGACAGCCCATCTGAGTTCTGGTTTTACGCTCCAGCCCTATGTACAATTGTCAGATCATACCCTTGTAAAACAAGACTCCATCTTAGCAATCGCCCATTGTTTTTCCCCATCTGCTCCCTGGGAAGTAATTTCCTACTCAGGTACACTACTGGGTGATCTGTCCCTTGGCTAGATGTCTGACTCAGTACTTCCCCCAATACCCACGTCTGAGGCATCAGTCTGAACTATAAAGGTCTTGCTGTAGTCAGGACTTGTCAAAACAGGAGCACTGCACAGTGGCTCCTTTAGTTTGGTAAAGGCTTCCTCACAGGCTGGGCCCCAGGTAATTTTCTTTGGCATCCTTTTCTTTATCAGGTCAGATAGGGGAGCAGCCAGGGCACTGTAATTTGGTACAAATTTCCTGTAGTACCCTGCTGTCCCTAGAAAGCTCCTGACCTGCTTCTGTGTTTCTGGTCTGGGCCATACCTGGATCACCGCTATCTTTACTTGGTTAGGACAGAGCTGTCCCCGGCCTACCACATGCCCAAGGTATGCCACTTCTCCCATGGCCACCTGGCACTTCTCGGCTTTGACAGTGAGCCCGGCCCTCTGTATCATGTTCAGCACTTCCCTAAGGTGGGATAGGTGTTCCTCACAGCTGGTACTAAAGATGGCAACGTCATCCAGGTACGCCACGGCGTACTCCTCAGCACCATTTAGCACCTGGTTCACCAACCTTTGGAAAGTGGCCAGGGCATTCTTCATTCCGAAAGGCATTACTTTAAACTCAAATAAGCCTATTGGAGTGATGAAGGCTGACCTCGCCCTAGCTCTGCCTGTCAACTCTACCTGACAATACCCCTTTGTCAGATCAATGGTCGTAAGGTAGGTCGCCCCTCCCAACTTGTCCAGGAGTTCATCCGTCTGGGGCATCGGGTGGGCATCGGACTTCGTGACTGCATTCAGTCCATGATAGTCCACACAGAAACGAGTTGAGTCATCTGGCTTAGGTACAAGGACTACGAGTGAGGCCCAGGGGCTGTGGGATCTCTGGATCACCCCTAAATCCAGCATCTCCTCCACTTCCCTCCTAATGTCCTTTTGGACAGCCTCTGACACCCGATATGCTGTCCACCGTATAGGCATCTGTGTCCCTGTCTCCACATCATGTGTCGCTAAGGGGGTTAGTCCAAGCTTGGCGCTAAACAATGGGGCAAAGTCTGCTAAAACATCCCTTACTTTCTGGATCTGGTCCTGGGCCAGCTGGGGAGACAATTGTACTGCCTCCACAAAGGACTCCAGCTTACTTTCTTCCAGCAAGTCCAGAAGGGGGTCTCCTTTGTCCGTCCCCTCCCCATGACTACACACTGCAAAAACCATGTCAGCCCTGTTTGCATATGGCTTCATCATGTTGACGTGGTACATCTTTTCTGTCTGTCTTCCGTCAGGTAAAACCACAATGTAGCTCATGTCATTTACCTTCCTAACCACTTTGTATGGTCCTGCCCACTCAGCTTGCAGCTTGTCTTTCCGGACCAGAATAAGGACCATGACTTCTTGACCCACCATGTACGAGTGAGCTCTGGCTCTGCAGTAATACCATACTTTTTGCTTCTGTTGGGCAGCTGCTAGGTTGCTCTGGGCTGTCCCCATGAGCTCCTTCAGCCTTTCCCTAAACCTAAGGACATAATCCACAATGGGAGTTCCCTGGGTGGTGTGCTTGCCTTCCCAGTCCTCCCGGATCAAGTCTAGCGACCCACGTACCCGGCGTCCATATAAGAGTTCGAAGGCGGAAAGTCCTGTTGACTCTTGGGGCACCTCCTTGTTTGCAAACAACAGGTGGGGAAGGTATTTCTACCAGTCCCTCCCATGCTGTTCAGCAAACACTCAGAGCATTGACTTTAGGGTACCATTGAATCATTCCACAAGTCCATTGGCTTGTGGGTGATATGGTGTTGTGCATCTCTGCACAACCCCACACTTCTCCCATAAACATTTCATCAGGTCCGACATGAAGGAACTCCCTCGATCGGTGATAACCTCCTGCGGAAACCCAACACGGGAGAAAATCCCAAGTAAGACATCTGCCACTTTGTCTGTCCTCAGTGAGGATAGGGCGACTGCCTCTGGGTGCCGGGTGGCATAATCCACCACAGTCAGGACAAATCTCTTTCCTGAGGAGCTGGGAGTATTTAAAGGCCCTACAATATCCATTCCCACCCTCTGGAATGGCTCCTCCACTATGGGCAAGGGAATCAGGGCAGCTGTGTTTCTTGCCCGCCTTCCCTATTTCTTGACACGGTGACAAGACCTGCAATACTCCTTCACCTGCTTGGTGAAGTTAGGCCAGTAGAAATTCTGGGCTAACCACTGCGTAGTGCGCACGATTCCCAGATGACCAGACAAAGGAATTTCATGTGCAATTTTGAGCAACTGCTCACGATACCCCTGGGGAATGACAAGCTGCCTGCCTAGCATCCCTCCCTCCCTCCCTCTGTCTGCACTGCCTGAGTATACATAAGTTGATTTTCCCAATAAATCTTATGTCAGCCGTCACCTCCCTGTGTGCCGTCCGAGTCTGCTCAAGCCCTCAGCTTCTCTAAACTAGGGTAACTTCTCTGAGCAGCTGCAAACCCCTCACACATTCCAAGGCATGGGACAGGTCCCCTTCAGTCGCTAAACTTGGGTCCCTAGCACTAGCGTCAGGGCCCTCAGGATCACTGTCAATCCCAACCCTCTGACAATGGGTCACCCCCCCTCCCCTCTTCAGAGTAACCTTCTGTAGCTGTGTGGTCACTTGTTACTGGGGAAATTTCCACCCTCTTTTTATCAGTCTCCATATCAGGATACACAGGCTGGGGAATCAGCCTCCCAGTGGTTTCTACAATGGCCTCCGTGGGGCTCAGGAAACTACAATTTTCCCTTGCCGCTTGGCTACAGGTAACTTCACATACCATCCCCTGTTGGAGATTGTTACCCAGGATCACATCCACTGCTAATGTGTTGGCTAAAGCCACCTGTTGCACAGTTCCCCCTGTTTCACCCCAGTCCAGGAGAACACTGGCCAGTGGCAATGTTTTCTCTTTACCAGTGAATCCTTGGACAGTAACGTATTTATTGGGTATAAGCTGACCAGGCTGTACCAGACCCCTTTACTAACATCAGGGATGCCCGTGTCCCTTAACCCCTGCATCTGTACACCATTCACCATGATTGGGTGCATGTGTTCCCTCATGTTCACTGGCATGCTTCCAGGGATACACGAACAACCTACTTCTTTTCTAGCACCCTGTTGTGTATTGCTCACCTTTTTGGGGCACTGTCTGGCAATATGCCCAGTTCCTTTACACAACCAACATTAATTTCTTCTCTCAGAGAAATCTTTTCTCTGAAACCTGGGGCTAACTGGTTTCAGTGGAGGCAGTGAGGGTTTTAGCTGCCCTGAAGGTGCGCTTGTCCCTTTCTGTGCTGCCACGCCCGCCCCATTTGCTCTCAGAGCAGTTCTGCTCATGGCATAGCGGTCCGAGAGTTCAGCAGCCTCTTGCACTGTTTTGGGATCTCAGTCCTCTAGCCAGGTTTTTAGCTCTGCTGGGCAAGCCCAATAAAACTGTTCTAATAAAATCACATTTTTAATTTGATCAACAGAGTTTGCCTCGATTCCTTCCCACCAACGTTTTAAAAACTGACATTGTTTCATGGCTAGCTCCTCATAGCTCATATCAGGGCTTCTCCTGAGCTTACGGAATTTAGCTCTTTAGTATGATTCAGCAGTTAATTCAAACTTTTTTAACAGTGCAGCTTTTAGTTTGCTGTAATTATTACTGTCCTCATTGTCCATTTGACCCAATGCATCCTGAGCTTTCCCAGTAAGTAGTGGGGCTAGCTGGAAGCTCCAGGACTCTCTAGGAATTTTAGCCTGAATACAAACTTTTTCAAAAGAATTTAAAAAGGCATCCACATCTTCCCCCTCTTTAAATGTGGCTATTAATTTGGAGTTCAATTTGTAACCCAGTCCTGCAGTCCCAGTTAAACCCAAGCCACATACCTGCTCTGGTGCCGCTGGTTGGAGTCATAGCTTCTTCTGGTCGTGTTGCCACTGGCGCTCCTCTCTCTTCTCCTCTGCAGCTCGCTGGTGCTCACGCTCCTCCCGGTCTGCCTCCCTCTGTTGTTGCTCTGCCTCTCACTGTTCCCTCTCTGCCTCTCGGTGTTCTCACTTTGCCACTTGGTTCTCTCGGTCCCTCTTCTCCTCTGTCTCCCTTTGTTCACGGTCCCGCTCTCTCTGGAACTCCAGCTCCATCCTGCGCAACTCAGTTTGCAGGCTGAGTACCTCTGGATTCAGGATACTGGTGACCTTCTCCTGCTGCTGTGGCCCTTCACTGACAGTGGCCCTGCAGCCATCCTCACCGGATCTGGACACAGCACTGGCCGCTAGTCCTGCCACACTCAAGGTTTGGTCCCTTTCAGTGACGGTCTGTGACTTGCTGCTCTGGGTATCTGCTGCCATCAGGGCCTCTATGAGGTTCTGCTTTTTGGCCATCACCTCAAACGGGACTTCTCTGTCCCCGCACAACTGCTTCAAGTAATCTACAGTGTGTCTGCTGTAGTCGGAAGCCATCTTCTTCCCTGACTACGGCTACTCTGATTTGCACTTTAGGAAAAAAAGCAAAAACAGGTAGGAACTTGACTGTACGCCAAGTGATATATAGTTCTCTTTTTTTTTTTAAATAACACTCTACCTTTTTTCTTTCTTTGCAAGAGAGCTTACGGTCTCAGCTGACACAGAACAATAAAAGCTTGTGATACCAAAGTTATGCCACCGCTGCCAACCAATCTGTCACAAACCTACTCAGCAGATGAGGCCCTCTACTCCCAAAGTGCCAACCTCTGAGCGCAGTCTTGTGAACAGTTTAACAGAACAAGGTTTAAACAGTGCAAATTCCTACAATATTTAGATTTTGTCTATCTTTCTAAATACCTGTTTAAAATGCTCACAGATGTTTCATTGTCAGAGTCTAGATAAAAGTGTCTCTGAAGTAAAACAGAATATTCCTTAAAGCAAACTGCATTTGCTAACCCCTTTTTGGGTGAGGTCACCTAGCTCCTCCTCTGTCAGAATATATAAAAAATATATATTTAATAAAAAAACAGGATGTCTTTTTCAAGAATTAAATTCTGCAACCTCAGCATACTCATATGTTCTTCAAATGACATCTCTTTGATCTTAATCAGCATCCTCTCTCACACAGGCATCAGAGGAACATTTACAACTTCGTGCCAGTTTGCTAAACCTGGTTTCCCCTTCTAACATCATAAACCTTTTTTTTTTATGATTTCCCTCTTAACAACAACATCTATAATTAACTTAGAAAAGTCTGTAAATAGCTTCTGGCCTGCTATGTAACACCTGGTATCTAAAACCGGTGTGTGTGTGTATGTGTGTGTGTGATCTCACATGCTGTTTCAGCATTTTCTCATGGCTTTCATCTTTCAGCTGAAACCTGGAAGGGGGGGGGGTGAGGTCACTCCAAGAGCACCAGATTTCAGCATCTCTCATGACAGACAGTCCATAACTCATTTTGATATTACAAAAAAATGATACTACAGCACTCAGAACTGGCTGTCCACGTCACAATCACTACAGTTACAGTTTCTTAAACTTTGGAGACATAGGTCCTATAAGGTTGCTGAGAGGGAGGACTAGACTATGAATTCTGGTTATGACATCATCAGTGGCTCTTCAATGAAACTGTTTTTTTTGAACAGGTAGTGAAATCAGGATTGCAAACGTACCTCTCAATTGTACCACATTACGAGGAACGTTCCTCATTTTGCTTTACAAAAGCTCCCTGTTCCACATTGTGAGGACTTGTTCCACATTCAAAGTCAACATTTTAAAGCAAAAATCCATAGTAAATTATGCAAAAAATATATTATTCAATTAATAACAGACTTTCTGTACATAAATGCAACATTTTAACAGTGTTTTGAGCTTCTTGGGTAAAGATTTGATTAAGAGTTCCACATTTTGCCCATTTGTTCCACATTTTGACAGTCAATGTTCCATATTTGGGGAACAAAAGGTTGAGAGGTATGATTGCAAAATAGCTCATACCTTTAAAAATGAAGTAACACAGAGACCTAATTTTTGGTATAAAATATATTGGGGGTATGCTTATACTAATTCTGCAGTGTAGCACCTTTGGCCGGACTTCCTCTTTAAATGGACACCAATCCTTTTTGCATTATATTATTTCTATCCGAAACCCCATTTTTTATGAGTTTTTTACCTTCTCTAAAATTCCTTAAAGAGCACCAATCTCCGTAATTTGCATTTCCCCATTTTTTAGCAAAATTCAGACCCTCTCCTGCATGTGAGACTGATGTTAGGTGCCAAAGTTGTGAAGTTAACTAGTAAAAAGCCTTACTTGATTTGGTTTTACAGGTCCCACTTCGCTCAGTCCTTCATGCTGACTGAGGAAGTTCTGCAGCGGGATAGCGCTCCTTCTATGTCACTATAGGTCTAGTGCTGTATGTTCCCAGACTGCAGTTCTGTGTGTTCCCCACTGCTGTACTGCATTCATGCGACTTTTGTAACAGAGGTTTTCTATTTTTGCCGTGCTCCTGTAGTGCTCCAGCCTCATTGTTAACTCAATTGCCATTTCCTTGTTCCCTAAAACAGAGGCTATACCTAGCAAAAAATATGCAGCATGTACTTTACAGGAATTTGATCAAGGTGGTATTCCCTGTGTTGGGTATTCCCATAGCGAACTGAGGTTGATATTTGCTAAGCACCTTATGTTTTTTTGCACATTGCAATAGAATCCTATACACATACGAACATATGAATGTGCCAGCAGAAACAGACCACCTGGTCTAAGTCTGCTCTAGTGTTCAGCTAGCACCCTTAGTTTGCAGCTGCCCCAACCTCCTCCCCTTTGTCATCCCATTGTCACTCCCCACCTCCCCCACCCTCACTCTCCCCTGTTCCCTGTCCTATGCCCTATTAAAGCTGTTCACAGATTTACATGATACCACCCATTCTGGTAGTGCATTCCATTTTGCTACCACCCTCTCTGTGAAATAGTGTCTCCTCATTTCCCTCCTAAATCTTCCCACCTCTATTCTTAGCCCATGCCCCCTGGTGTCCCTCCCCCTTCTTAGCTTAAAGACCCCTTCTGCCCTATCTTTATTGATCCCCCTCAGATACTTGAATGTCTCTATCATGTTCCCCCTGTCCCTTCTGTCCTCCAGGGTGTACATATTCAGGTCTCCCAGCCTGCTTTCATAGTCTCTCCCCTCCATTCCACATATCATCTTTGTTGCCCTCCTCTGCACCCCCTCCAGTAGCCTGATAGCACGCTTTAGGTATGGCCTCCAAAACTGCACACAATACTCTAAGTGCAGCCTTACCAGAGAACTGTAGAGGGGCAAGATCACCTCTCTTCACCTGGACAAAAATCCACTCGCTATGCACCCCAGCATTTTGTTCACTTTTACTTCCACCCTCCTGCACTGGGCAGTGTTGTCCATGGTCCCTGTTATCATTATCCCTAGGTTCTTCTCCTCCTCAGTGATTCCCAGCTTAACCCCCCCCCAGCCAGTATTCTCTCCTTGGGTTCTTTGCCCTGAAGTGCATAACCTTACACTTTTTTGCATTGAACCCCACCTGCCACCTCTCTGACCACTCCTCTAGCTTGCTTCGGTCCCCCTGCAGCTGCTTCCATCCCTCCCCTCCATCCACCACTGCTCCAATTTTAGTGTCATCAGTGAACAGACTTACCTTGCTCACCACCCCATGTGCAATGTCTGATACGAAGAGCCCAAAAATACTGGCCCCAGAACAGAGCCCTGTGGCACCCCACTTCTCACCAGCCTTGGAGCTGAGAACTCCCCTCTCACCACCATCTGATGCAGCATCTGACTCAGCCAGCTTGTAATCAAGTTTGTTATTTTTGCCCCTACCCCTACACCTGTTAGCTTGCCCCAAGCAGCTCATGAGGTGCCCCTAGCCCATGGGCTATCTAAGGAAGCTAGCACCTCCTCAGCACGAGGAGCCTGCAGCCGCCTGCCCTCCACACAATCTAGGTGCCCCTAGCCTGTGGGCTATCTAAGGAAGCCAGCGCCTCCTCGGCACAAGGAGCCTGCAGCCACCCACCCTCCACACAATCCAGGTACGGATACAGAACCCTGCATTTTGGCGCCAAGTTCAAATTGAAGCAACCTTCACTTGGCACAATGGGGATTCTGGTGCTGTGCTGGGGTTGCTGCATTACAGCTCCCTTAAGCGGACAGCTTCCCGAGTGCAGAAACAGCTGATCTGCCAACTCGGAGCGCTCCCCTCACTAGCGAGTGCAAGTGCTGGAACTGAATTTTTGTTTTGTTTTGTTTTTTTCTCTCTTTCCTTTTCCGGATGGTGTAGGCACTTGTATTATAACAGGCACCTTATCACTGTGCATAGTAGCTGTTAGAATAGAAGGGTCTATTGCTGTTACAGTCTAAATGTGGGAAGTGAGAAGGATTTTGGGCTAATTTCTGATGGTGCATAAATTTGTTAGTTAGAAGTCTGATAGAAGGAAGTCTGATAAACAGCCTAGTTGAAGTAAACTCCCTTCATCTGATTCTAGGAGTTCTAAATGATCGAATGTTTTTTGTTACTTCCTTTCTGGCCACTAATCTGTCCTGCATTTGTTGTATGATATTTTTTCTTCCCCCCCTCCCCCTTTGTTAAATTTTAGACTGTTCTCCCTTGCCTCTGTCTACTCTAAAATTGTAAGCTGTTTCGGCCAGCCACTACCCTGCCCCATTCCCACATCGTTCCCCTCCTTTGTTCTTTCTCCTCGGATCATTGACACAGCTATCAACTTGCTGAAAGTCTGGGACCTGCCCCCTTTGTTTGATCGCAACTTCTGTGACATTAGCCTTTGTAACTAAATTCATACCCTCCCTCCTTTGCAGAGTATATCTAGTGACCCTTTTGTTCCTCTCCCCTCAGGTGCCCCTAGACCGTGGGCTATCTAAGGAAGCCAGCGCCTCCTTGGCGTGAGGAGCTTGCAGCCACCTGCCCTCCACACAGTCCAGGTACGGATACAGAACCCTGCATTTTGGCACCAAGTTCAAATTGTAGTAACCTACACTTGGCACAATGGGGATTCTGGTGCTGTACTGGGGTTGCTGCGTTACAGCTCCCTTAAACGGACAGCTTCCTGAGTGCAGAAACAGCTGTTTCTGCCAACTTGGAGTACTCCCCTCACTAGCGAGTGCAAGTGTTGGAACTGAATTTTTCATCCCACCCCCACCCCCTTCCAGGCCAACCTTAAATATGCTCTGACTCCGCCCACCATCTTTTACACTCATTTCCATTGGCAGATAGGACTGAAGCTATCTAGTTGCTCTGTCCTTAAAGGGATATTGCACTCTTATCTGTGGCAATTTACTGTAGGCATTGCTTGTCCCTCAAAGATACCAGGGGAGGGACTGAGGAATTTAGGAAGAGGGTCTGGCCTTGTGTACCTATGTGCTCTTCCCCTGTTTCTCAGGTTTGGACCTCAATCAGCAATTAAGCCCACAAGCATCCCATAGCTCAGTCTTAGAGAGATACCATTCATATAACTGGTGTAACTCTTTCAGACCCTGTCTGTCTCCTTAAAAGTAATTAGGTGGGACACTAGCCTGGCATATTTAGGCTAGATTTAAATCAAGCTCTGTGCTCTGTCTTTAGGACAACTGTTAAACTTTAGAAGAAAATTCTTATTTTTCTGATTTTCAGACTCAAATATATCTAAGCTGTAGGGGTTAGTAGGGTAGGTCACAATGCAGGCTATACTGCCATTCCCCTGTATGCCCATTCTCCTGAACTGCTTTTGTCTCCTGCTTAGGATTACTGATATGCCACCCAGTAATGCCTCTACAGTTAGGCATGCTGTGGTGTCCCAATGCCCAGCTGAGCACCTGAATTCTTACTCTTCCCCACTTCTGTTCCCCAAACTGGAACAGGCCCAGTAGCTACTCCGGAATGGGGGAACAGTTGTAGCTATAGTCATAGCAGGTCTCCCACCCACTACGGATGTGCTGCATTATCCCAAGTACCTTACAGTTAGAACACTGATCTTTGCTGTACTAGGACAGCTGAGTAATAGTTTTAGTATGCCAGCTGTGGCCACTAAATACCGTCTAAACGAGAAAGAGTAAAGGCATCTCGATTTCTCTTGGGGGCCGTTAGGAAGTTACTACTCCTTTTGTTGCTCTGCTTGGGTAATGTGGAGCTAAACCCAGGACTTCCAGATACTATTTCTTCCACTTCTGACCTACCCAGTCTGAAAGGGATAAGTTTTGCGCACGTAAACGCGGGTAGCCTTCTAAAGAAGCTTACCTCCATCCAGGCTTGGGTATACCATACTGCTCCTGACATTTTAGTGATCACTGAAACATGGCTAAGACCTGGAACGGCAGACCATGAGGTGAATATTCCATCATACCTTCTCTATAGGACTGATAGACAGACTAGAGGAGGTGGAGTAGCCATATACGTCAAAGATAAAATCCAAGCCTCCGTTATTGACTCAACCTCCATTCAAAATGAATTTGAATGCCTATCCCTGAAGGTTACGATTTCACCTATGGTCTCGCTATGTATAGCTGGATGCTACAGGTCTCTGTCTGCTGGATTACAGTTGCTGTATCACCTAAACAAGACTCTGGGATCATTATCCTTAGAAGTCATAACCTTAGGAGATTTCAACTTGAATTGACTTGCCACTGCCTCTGCACCCCTCAAAGCCATTTGTGACTCCCTCAGGCTGACACAACTTATCAATGAACCCACAAGATCAAATCGAAAGAACCCAAACAATAGCTCCCTTCTGAATCTTATTTTAGTAAGTAAACCTTATCTATTTACTTATGCTGGCGTATTTTTCACAGATACAAGTGACCATTGTTACATTGCCTGCGTAAGAGCACCAAAAAATGCCACATCAGCCATAAAATTTACCACAAAAAGAAGCTGCAGCAACTTCAACCCCCAAGCATTTAATGTTCAACTAAGAAATTAATTACGCTGGCAGGATTTTACTGTGCAAAATCTGTGGACGCAGCTTACGACATCTTTCATGAAATAGTAACAGGAGCCCTGGATAACCTTGCACCGCTGATTAAAGTCCATAATAGAGTGAAATCCTGCCACTGGTTTACTCCAGAGCTAAAGTCTGCCCTACAAAAAAGAGATGCGCTTTGGAAAATGGCGTGGAAATCTAAGCTCCCAACAGATTGGACTTTGTTTAGGAGGGCAAGAAATCTCTGCACCAAACTGGTTAGGGAATCAAAGGCCATTTTTTATCGTAAGGAACTTGAAACATCTTTGAACTGCCCCAACAAATTCTGGAAAACCCTAAAAGACTTAGAAGGACACATTCCTACTTGGTGGCACCTCTATCCCTGATAAGCCCTCCATCCTTAAACACCTCAACAATCATTTTGCCACTGCAGGACAACATCTCTCCTGCCAACAACCTACGATCCCAACTTGGTGTCCAGGAGCAAGTAATTCCGGTCTCTAACTCCTCATTCTCCCTGCAGCCAGTCTCGTTGAAGGAGGCTGAAGAACTTTGGTTACAACTGAATGTCAAGAAAAGTGCTGGAGCCAATTTTTTTGACCCATACTACCTGAAAATTGATTACCAGGTCCTAGCTGTCCCACTTACTCACCTCTTTAACCTATCACTCTCCCAGGCTGCCTTGCCACCAATATGGAAGACATCTGATGTCATCCCCCTATATAAATCTGGAGATCCTGCAGAGCTTAATAATTACAGGCACATTTCCTTACTTCCAATTTTATCCAACCTCCTGGAAAAGATTGTGAGTAACCAGCTCAAAAAATATATAGAAGCTGAAAATCTAATTAACCCTTTATAATCTGGTTTTAGGGCACAACATAGTACTGTCACTGCTCTTGCTAAAGTGATCAATGATTGGCTACATAGTCTGGATACTAAAAACTTCAGATGTGCTGTATTTTGGGGCCCGAGCAAGACCTTTGATACTGTAGACCACAGTCTGCTTCTCACTTCACTCAGGAACATTGGTCTGGACCAACACTCCCAAAAGTGGTTCTCTAATTACCTTACAGGCCAGTACCAGCAGGTCAAGGCGGAAGGGGAATTTTCTCCCCTAAAACCTCTATTGACAGGAGTTCCCCAGGGCTCCATTTTGGGTCCTCTGCTATTCACAATTTATAATAATAGAATCAGTGACAACACCAAAGCTGCCAACATTCACCTCTTGCTGACGACACAGTGCTCAACTCCGAAGGTCCCTCTCCCACTGCCGCATGTGATGACCTACAACATGACTTTAACCTGCTGCAATTGCAACTGTTAAACCAGAAACTATTACTAAATGCAAAAAAGACCAAAGCAATGCTATTTTCACCTCTCACATATGATGCCAGACCTATATCATTGTCTCACATCACTACATTTCTGGGAGAACCCTTGAAATACGTAACTAAGTTCAAATACCTGGGTGTCTGGATTGATCAAAGGCTGTCCTTTAATGACCACATAGATGAACTGCTAAAAAAAACTCAGGCAGAGACTCGGTCTCTTTTATAGAATTAAACAATTCCTGACAAGAGAGGCCAAGATGAGACTGGTTCAGTCCACTTTTCTTTCCCTTCTCGATTATGCTGACTTTTTGTATAGTCAGGGACAGACTGCTATCTCGCAAAACTAGATACGCTTTACCACAGAGCCCTAAGATTTATCACTGGTCTACCCTACTTGACCCATCACTGTTCTTTGTATACAGCAGTGGGATGGTCTTCGCTTAAGTACAGACAGCAGAGAAATGCAGCCTTTTGGGTGTTCAGAGCCATTCCCAGTAGGGTGCCCCAATATATATCAGATTGCTTGCCTTTTTGCACAATAGGCAAGTACTCATTAAGAAGCACTTCCTATATTTCGTTATTTGCACCCAAAGTGAGATCTCATTTCGGTAAGGCTTCAATAAGTTATATACTCCCCCTACTATGGAATATGATATAAAAATCCTTGAAACTGGTCTGTCCTCTGTCAGTGGCTGCTTTTAAAACTAGTTATGATTTCCTCTTCATTGAATCCTGTAGTTGTTATCATTGAACCTATATTCCTGCTCCTGCTACGATGAACTGGGGTCAAAATGCTTGTTATACATTCTTTTTATCTTCTTCTCCCATACCCCTAGCACTTACCAGTATTCGCTATCCACCCAGTGTTTGATCTAGATCCTAACTTGGCCTATGTACTAGCACCGAATCTCTCCCCATGACCATAGTACTACCTGGACCCTCACCCCGATTACTTATCAGTTATTTGCTCAGTAAACCTGATCTTCTGAACAAGCACTTTAGGCTTTACATATTCCTCTCCCACCGGGTACTCCTTCTTGGCTCTTTGTCTAAAAAAAGTCCTCGTGCCCACCTCCACCAGTCACTATCCCATCATCCAGTGTTGAACCAGCTGCCCTCCTCCCTCCTCTGTTAGCTTTAGGGTTGCATGCATATGCTGGTGCATAGCTATCTAAACCAGCACACTGACTCTGAAATGTCCATACACTGTAAATGTTATGTCTAGCCCTGCTGAATGTTTCATCTAGTCTAGCATCGACTAGCATCTAGTCTAGCATCGACCATTATAATGCTTATACTCAGTAAATATTATGTCTAGTCTCACTGAATGTATCACCTAGTCTAGCACCGACCAATGTAATGTTTATGTACTGTAAATCTTATGGCTAGTCCTGCTGATTGCACCATTCAGCCTGACATTGACCAATTAAATGTTCATACGCTGTAAATATCTTGTCTACTCCTGATGACTGTATCATTTAGTCTCTGAAATCCTATACTATTTTACTCATTGCCTGTAGCCAGTGTATATTATGTCTTTACGTTCTGCCCAGGTCCATCTTGAAAATGAGCGTTGCTCAATGATGTTCGCCTGGTAAAATAAAGACTGTGATTGATTGATTGATTGATTGATTGATTGATGAGGCACCGAATCAAAGGCCTAGCTAAAGTCCAAGTAAAGAACATCCACCACATGACCCTTATTCAGCTTGCCTGTCACCCAGTCATAATATTGTTTCGGGTTGGTTTTACAAGACTTCCCTGAAATGAACCCATGATGCCTCACATCCTGGAGGCCACTGTCCTCCAGGTAAAACAGCAGTGTTTCCTTTAGTATTGTTTCCATAAGTTTGCACACTATGGAGGTGAGACTTACCAGACGATAATTACCCGGTTCATCCCTTGGTCCGCTCTTGTGTAATGGTACTACATGTGCCATCCTCCAGTCCAGTGATACACACCCCGACTCCAGTGAGGTGCTGTACAGATCCGTCAGCTGCTTCGCCAACACCTCCTCCATCTCCCTCAGCACGCTGGGGTGGATACCATCCAGCCCTGGTGCCTTGTCTACCTTCAGTGCCCAAAGTCTCTCTAGGACTCTACTTGCCTAAATTCTTCCATCTGTCACTTCCTCTCCCTGTCCCCACCCTCCCAGCCCATGGTGGTAGTGGTCCCACTTTTCTTCCGTGAACACTGAGCAGAAGTATTAATTCAGTGCTTCTACCTGCTCCTCCCCCTTTTCTATCCACTCCCTGCCCCTTTTTATCCTCACTATTGTCTCCTTGCACTTCTTTTTCTCCCTGATGTATTTGAAAAAGTCTCCCCCCCCCCCAACTCCTTGCGCTAATCTCAGCTCCCTCTGGGCCTTGGTTTCTCTCATTTTTTGGTCACCTCCCTGGACCATCTTACATACTCCTCCCTGTCCTTTTCCTTCCCCATCCTTCTAAAGCGCTGGTGCACCTCTTGTTTTGCCCACACCACCTCCACTATCTTGCTGTTCAATCAGCATGGTTTTCTTGCTCTGCTCCTCTTACTCTATGTCTTGGTGCAGGCTTCTGTTGTCTCTGTAATCCCCCGGAACAAAATGGGGGAGAGATACTGTGGGTTAAGCTGGAAAGGAAAATGGGACCAACCATCCGCACAGGTGTGGTCTATAGAGCATAAGCCCAGGAGGAAGAAACAGATAGGGAGCTGATGCTAGCCATCCAAAGAATGGCAGACAAGGATGAGGTAGTGCTGGTTGGAGACCTCAATATTCCAGATGTGGACTGGAGCATCCCAGCAGCAGCATCGACTAGGAGCAGATTTATCCTGGACTCCCTTCAGGGTGCCTTCCTCAAGCAACTGGTCATAGAACCAACTCGGTAGAAGGCAATACTGGACCTTGTGCTCACAAACAGGGACAGTGTGTGGGGGTAACAGTGGGGGAGCACCTGGGGAACACTGACCACCAGTCATTGTGGTTTGAAATCACAGAAGGAGCAGAACCAAACCACACAAAAACACGTATCCTGGATTTTAGGGGAACAGACTTTGGGAAAATGAGGAGATGCTTGAAAGAGGCATTAAGGAGAATGGGGCAGGAATCAGGGGTTGAGAAACAGTGGGCAGTATTTAAAATGGGGATTACAAGAACAACGGAATTATGCATTAAGCAGGTTAGCAAGGGGAAAAGGAAGAGATGGCCATTATGGGTTTCCAAGGAGGTAGCAGAGAAAGTGAAAGCCAAAAAGATTGCATTCAGGCAATACAAAAAGACACATGCAGAAGGGATAGGGAGAAGTACCAGGAGAAGAAAAGGGAGGCAGGGAGGTCAGTAAGGGAAGGCAAAGCTCAGACAGAACAGCACATTGCAAAATCAGTGGGTAGAGGGGACAAAACATTCTACAGGTATGTAAGTGAAAAAAGAAATGCAAAGGGAGGGATAGTGAGACTGAAGGGGGAGGATGGGGGCCGCGTGGAGGATGACAACAGTAAAGCTGACATATTGAAAAGGTATTTCTGCTCAGTCTTTACTGAGAAAGAGGAGGGTAATGGGTCTGAAGGGAGTACAAGGGGTGGGAATGGTGCAGAAATGGACACAAGTCCCTTTACGAGAAAGGGTCCGGAAGGAACTGGAAGTAATAGAGCTGATAGCATAGCGGGGCCAGATGGGGTGCACCCAGGGTCCTTAAGAACTAAGAGGAGGTGGTGGCTGAACCTCTGGCAATCCTGTTTAGCCAATCACTGGAAACAGGGAGGCACCCAAAGACTGAGGACAGCAGATGTAGTCCCCTTATACAAAAGTGGGAACAAAGAGGAAGTGGAACTACAGACCAGTCAGCCTCACCTCTGTAGTGGGGAAGATCATGGAAGCACTACTGAAGGAAAGATTGGTGGAACATCTGGTTGTCAATTGTCTACAGGACCCAAGGCAGCATGGTTTCACCTGGGGGAGGTCATGTCAGACCAACCTAATTGAATGTTTTGACTGGGTGACTAGGGAGGTGGATCAGGGGAGGGCAGTGGACATGGCCTATCTGGACTTCAGCAAGGCCTTTGACACTGTGCCACATAGAAGACTATTACACAAATAAGGGGAACATGGGTGTGGGCAGAACAGTAGTGCAGTGGGTAGGTAACTGGCTGGGTGGCAGGACACAGAGGGTAGTGGTAAATGGCTGTCACTCCACAAAGGGAAGAGTGACCAGTGGGGTACCACAGGGATCAGTACTGGGACCTGTCCTATTGAACATCTTCATCAGTGACATTGCGCAGGATCTAGAAGGCAGAATTTCCCTGTTTGCTGATGACACAAAGCTCTGTAACAGAGTCGACACACCAGAGGGTGTAGACAGAATGAGAAGGGACTTGCAGAAACTTGAAGAATTGTCAGTGGTTTGGCAGTTGAAATTTAATGCAAAGAAGTGCAAGATAAACCATATGGGGCACAAAAACCCTGGCACAATATATCAGTTGGGGGGTGAGGATATAGTATGCACCAAGCAGGAAAGGGATCTTGGGGTTATCATCTCTGATGACCTCAATGTAGGGAAACAGTGTGACAAGGCAGCAGGTAAAGCAAATAGGATTCTGGGATGCATAGGCAGGGGCATTACCAGCAGGAAAAGGGAAGTCATAATTCCACTATACAAGACACTAGTGAGGCCCCACCTGGAGCACAGTGTACAGTTCTGGAGACCTTACTTACGTAAGGACATAGACAGGGTAGACAAGGTTCAGAGGAGGGCAACAAAGATGGTACATGGATTGCATCACAAGTCCTATGAGGACAGGTTGAAGGAATTGAATATGTACTCCCTGGAGGAGAAGAGGGGGAGAGAGGGGATATGATAGAGACATACAAGTATCCTACAGGGAGGAACAGGGTGCAGGAATACACTATTTTTAAGCGAAAAAGGTGTTCCAGAACTAGAGGGCATGGGATGAAGTTGGAGGGAAGATGATTCAGAGGAAACACGAGGAAGAATTTCTTCACAGAACGGGTGGTGGACAAGTGGAACACCCTGCCAGAGGAAGTGGTGGGGGCTGAAACAATCAATGGATTTAAGGATGCATGGGATATTCATAAAGGAATTCTGGGGATCAGAGTTAAGGGGCAACAGACTTCTAGGTTAAATAAAGTGATTGATTGATTGAAATGGGCAGACTGGGTGGGCCATAGGCCCTTATCTGCCAACACTGTCTATGTATCTATGTAATGATTCTCAACTCCAGGGGGGGGAGGGTTTATACACCAAATACGCATAAAGTCCCCAAAAAAATAAAATGTTCTGGGACCAGAAACCAAACCCGGTCCCAGACACAGAGCCTGGGTTCCTTGTTGCAATGGTTCAGTCCATTGAGCCACAGCAGCTGCTCGATGAAACCCTGTCCAAGCAGAGGTCTTGTCCTCTGCCTGGGACAGCGAGAGGGTGCAATACTGCGCATAGCAGCATTCACGGTATTGCACCTCTCACACTTCCCTACAGCGCTATTACGAATTAGCACTAATGTCGTATGTTTAACAGTGTATAATATATTGAGCTGGTACATCAGTGCAACAGGTGCTAAAACACATTTTGGGCAGGATGTAAAAAATAGTTGTACTGTTCATGAAGAGGTGTGAATAGATGGCAATGTTGAAAATCTTGTGAAAATATGAGAAACTGTCAAACAGGGCCGGCCTTAGCTAGGTGCAAACTGTGCCCCTGCACCTTGGGGGCCCATACTTTATGCCTAATTTTGTTAGAGATGAAAATGTTTACCAGCAAATGAAAGTGGAAGACAACTGGCTCTGTTACTGTTACAAAAGGTGGGGGCAGCTTTGCTGCAGTGGAAAAGATTAGGTTAAGTAAGTGCTAATTGTGTTAATGGACATACTTTACACCTCCCAGGTTGACTGCTTTCAAAACCAAAGGTCTATATTGACAAGCAAACTTGTTAGTAACCTGTACATGTAGCTGAAACAATGAATGATACAACAAAATCTGTTTCAAGAGTATGTGAGCACTGAAAATGGCTGAAAAACCTGACCAGCACAGAGCAAAACTGGATTTCCTGATAGGCACCCTGAAAACCTGATCAGGAGGTAAACACTGACAGGTGACAACCCCACTGGTCTCCCATGATAATCCTCTCTATTCTTTCTCACTCACAGCTCCAGAAAAGATAAGTTGTTTAACTGTTTGCAAATCAGAGAATCAGAAGTGTGAGTGTCCAGTGATGATGTTCCTGTCCTTACAGAAATGAATACGGTAGTAGTACCGTACTTACTTAAGTTCTTGCTCCAGGCTCAGTCAGATTCATTTCCAGTGGTGAAGTAAAATAATTCAGTGCAGTCAATGGCACTAATTAAAAGATGCTGGTTAAACTGGTAGACCTGGTACTGCTTTAGTGATTCAGGGCAGGAGAGGGTTAGTGAGGTGTAAATGTTGGATGTGGGGGGCCCACAGGGAATGGAGTGGTGGGGCCCGGCAGGGGGCTGCACAGGGGCCCAGAATGGTTAAGGCCAGCCCTGCTGTCAAAGTTACAAGTGTGCATTGAAACTGTGGCAACGCACGCCTGTAACGCGGTTATCCTGGGGAATTTTTTCATTACATTTTCAACATGGCCTTTTTGGGACCATCCCTTCATGAACAGTGACACCGTGATTTTGTTACTCCATCCCAAAAGTTGATTTTGAACAGCGACCATGCCATTCTGTGCAACTGGTGTGAAAAAACATTTCAGGTAGGATGTGAAAAATGACAGCTGTACTGTTCATAAGGAGGTGTGAAAAAATGGCAATGCTGAAAATCTGGAGTGAAAATGTAAAACTGGCAAAATTATGAGCGTGCCTGAAACTGCGCAGCATGCTTATACAGATCATTTTTGAATTTTTCATAAATTTGCAACATGGGCTTTGGGACCCACCTCATGAACAGTGGCACTGTTGTTTGTTATTCAGTCACAAAGGTGATTCTCTTTATGGCGCCAGTGAAATCACCTTTTGGGACCAAGAAAACGAATGACAGTGACATGTTCATAATTGGTGAAATCCATGTTGAAAAGTGGGGCCAAAATTCCAAAATGGCTGAGATATCAACTTGTTGAACCCCGCCTATTGAGTCCCATTATATAGCTTACTTTTCATTCTTTCAGTTTGCCAGTCAGCTTTGAAGAGTGCAGATGGGTCCCACTTCACAGAAGATTGCATCCACTAACATCAGAGGGTAAGTATGGGCTAAGGGAGGGAGGTGGGTTTACACTGAGGGGCAGGATGGGGAGGGTGGGGAGACTAGTGCTGGATAGTTTTTGTTTTACCGTGGAAAAAAAAACTAAAGACTGCGAGGGAAGCTTTTCTTCATTTACACAGAGAAAAAATACATATAAATGTAGGCACACTGGGGTGGGCTCCCAATGTGCCACAATAGTGGTGGGGGGATGCCAACATGGGGATTGGGCACCTCAGTGTCAGCTAGGGATATAGACAGGTTGGGAAGGGTGCATCCGACAACAGGAGTGGGCATCCCGGTGTCAGAAAGGAAAAGGGGAAATTGTTTAACCAGGAAAGACACACTAAGCGGGAGCAGGGAAAGGGGACATTGTTTAGCAAGGAAAGACAAACTAAGCCACTGCTGAAGGGCTTGCATTTCAAAGGACAGAGCCATGCACAACGTCAGCTCTGTCCATTGAAATGTTTGCCAAGAGTCAAGACCAGCCCCCTTAGCAAACCAATGTCATCAGGTCACTGCCTGCTGATTTGCCGTCCACAGACCGGCCCCTGCAGCACCGCTGGCCACTGGGATAGCACCCCTCACACCTCTCTCCAGCAACTCTCATATCATCATGTTCGTCTGCGCTTGTGCACACAATGAACATAAAAATGAAGAATGTTGATAATAGCAGGATGCAGGGATAGCAGCTTTGCAAGACTACCAGCCTCACCCCCATGTTGGTATTAGTGGTCCCCTCACTCCTACTGCACACAGATCCCCACCCCCCACACCCACACCATTCCCATCCAATAAACACATTAGCTTTTCACTGAAAAACTGAAAAACATGTGATCCATGCTGATAATAACAGCAGAACGCAGGAAACACAGCTTTCAAAGCCTTTACCCATCCTCCTACATTCCACATTGTGACATGATAACCATCTGCTTGTTATTATTTGTATTATATTTTTGATATAAATATATGTTTAGACTTCTGCTTAGAAAAACAGGCCAAGCAGCAAAGCCTCATGGAACATGGGATTTTAAAACAGAGGAAAGAGGGTTCTGCACTCTTACTGACCCCGTGGCTAACCTAATTAAGAGCTTCCTTTTGGCACCAGGTTGCAACAGGTTGTGAAACAACTATTGCTTTGAACCTAGCAAACTGGCCATAACAGACTTCATTTTATGACCTAGCAGGAGGGAAGCAAACTCTGACAGTTATCTGTGAAAATCTTCACATAGCTAAGAGACGTGTCTTTTAGGATGTTCTTCTGAAGATCAAAGTGGTAATTCTGACCTGGAATAATTCATGCTCTGTGGTTCACTAATTAAAAAAAGTATATATATATTTTTTTAATTGGAATGTTTAGCAATGTGCAGATGCACGTGACTAACTCAGTATGCAGGAATGAGAGTGACCTCACAGCCAGCATCACCACAGAGCTGTGACCTCACAAGCTGGGTGGGAGCATTTTGCCCTTCTGGTATTGTCAAGCTGCAGAGGGAACAATATATACTTGTTTTGGACTTTAAAGAGGCACTTGTGTTCTGGACCCTTAAGAAGCACTTCTACCAAAGTTAGGTAATTTCAGCACCACTATTTACTAACTGAAACTGGGGTAGGATCAGTTACTCAGTAAAAAGGCATTTGGTTTTGTAATTTCCATTTCTTTTATTTGACTGTACCATTAATGTTATATGTTCTGTGTTTTATGTTTTATTGACTATTTTTAATTCTAGTGTAACCCCTAGATGGCGCTATCCCAGGGGCTACTACCCCTGCCTGATTTGCCACTAACAGGTTGAGGGGCCTGGATCCAATGGCGGGTGCCTCCACCCAGAGGTCAGGGTTTGCAATAGTTAAACTTACTTTGTCACAGCCCTCTGGGACACTGCAACCCCCCTTTCTTCCCACTAGTGGCCCACACAATATATCAGAATTACCTTCACAGTATACACTTACCCCAGGACTAGTTCCGGCACTGGGACCTCCTGTGAAATAAGATACAGTGCAACAATCACAGTACAGTACTTTAACATAGACAAATACCCCAGGCAGTATAACTTTGCTGAAACAAGCAGCTCTGATTTATTTAGGGGATATAACAAGGACAGGGAGAAATCAGGTTAATTAGCTTATCACTTTACTATCTACCTATGGCTCTGTGCACAGGCCTATCCTTATCAGTTACTGTCCCTGGGTACCCAAGCCCTAGTGGCTAGTCCAAACCGTGGCAGCTGGTAGGGGCCTTTCACACAGTGAAAAGAAAATTAGTTAAACAGTCAGCAGTACAGTGATTCCATTTGGATTTAATGTGGCAATTCAACAGGAGCGACCCTGAATTAGTACTCACGACCTCCAAACAAGATAGGGTCCTTCAACGTCAGCAGGGCTACTCTTGAGCTCCATGAGACTCTTCACACATTTATATGGTAAAAGAAAGTACTATACCAGGCAGGCTGCTCTCTATCCCGATCGCATTACTGCACAATACCCGGAGAACACACAGCAGATTCAGTTCCTGACAGACCGAGTGCAATTCAACAATTTCTCCAGTCTTCTGCAGGGTGAGCCTGGTTTCTACTCTTCAGAGATCCTTTGATTCTTTTCACAGGATGGATTCAGTCCTAACAAGCAGTTACACAAGCTGCAGACCGAACTCTGGGCCTTACACATGTTTTTGACTGAAAACTGTACACTGAAGAAGCACAGGGTTTCTTCCTTCTTCACTCCAGAGCTCAACTGAAACTCCAACAGACAAAACCGGCACTTCCTTTGAGTTCCTCCCAGTTCTTGACTGGATTGGCTGTCACTCACAATAGACTGCTGCTGTTGGTCCAAAAGGTGCCAAGTCTAAACTACATCTCCCAGAGTCACTGCCCATACAATCCTCTTGTGGCTGGCTCAGATTATGAGTCCAAGTTCTGATTCATCCAAGGCACCATTTTAGAGCTAGCTTACCCCACACTGATTAGTCCAGTTCAGCAGTTCAAAACCAGAATGGGAACTAGGCAGACACAGTTCTGACTGCAAAGAAAGCAGGTTAGACAAACTGTAATTTCATTATTACTGTAAATGATTTCTGGCAAACAGTTACATCTTTCAGATAGGTTCCTTTGCACCCTAGTGACTGCAAAATGGAGTGAATTGGCAGTAGCTCGAGTGGTACTCAAACAGAGAAGCACACAGTCCCCCCATACAAACTAATTATGTCTGCAAGGAGACAGCTCTTAAAGAGACAGTACCAGAGGCTCTTAAAACACTCACTGATAAATGGCTTAAACGCCAAACACCATTCAGGCTTGGAGCATTCAAGCAAGCTCCTGGAAGTCTTTTGGGAACCCCCATTTGCAGGGGGGTTACACTAGTAAACTTGGTTTTCCTTGAAATCCTGCCTGAGCCATTTTTCTTATTTTGAGTGTGAATGCTGGGACAGTGTTGATAATTCTGACAGAACTGTTAAGTGCTTATAATGTGTTACTATATGCACCAAGGTAAGGAAATACCTAGGTCTCAACTGAATCAGAAGTGGGATTGTGAACCAGGTTGTGTGCCCGCTGGGTTAAGTATTGCACTGCATTCCTCAAAGAGTGTGTGATACTTGGACCTGTTACCCAGGTGTGCTAGTGAAAAAGGGTTCAAATTTGACCCCAGGACTCGAGACTGGTAGTGGCTCAGACTCAAAACAGACAGGAGGGTTACCTGGTTTGTCTCCTGTTCACATATTGCACTTTGAGGTTGGGCACTGTGGGAGCAGAGGGCCTGACTCCCGGATTGCGTTTGTGACACACATTACTACAAATAATCACCCTTTCTCCTGATGTGCACACAACCCCCCCTCCCCCATTCCCATCCAGCACAGACCTTAGTTTGGCATTTAGAAAATGAAAAAAATGTCACCCATGGATATAGTAACAGCAGGGGATGAGGATTACATCTTTGATAGACTTCCTTCCCCACCACACCATCCACATAGGTGCTAGTGGTCCCCCTTCCTCCTGCTGCATATACCCCGACCCCCCGTTGCCATCCAACACACAGTGTCATGCATGTTGATAATAAACAGAGGCTGCAGGTACCACTGTTCTGTAAGCCTTAACCCCCCCTCATCCATTGTCCCTGTTGGTGTTACTGGTCCCTCCACCCTCCCGCTGCACACACAAGCCCCCCCAACCTTCCTCTGCTGTTACTATAGCTCAGACAGGGCGAGTCCCACAGCCCTCCACACTTCCCCGAGACCGGCCACCATCCCACTGATACTAAGAGTGCGCAGCTTATTTATAGGGTACACTGCCCTATAAATAAGCTGCATGCTCACAGCATCAGTATGACGGCGGGCAGATGAGGTGGAGTGTGGAGGGCTGTTTCGCTCATTGTGCTCTCACTGCCAACCAACAAGTAAAGTAACATGATGGGGGGGGGTGTGCAGCAGGAAGGTGGAGAGACCAGTAGCACCAACAGGGACAATGGTGGAGGGGGGGTAAAGGCTTACAGAACAGTGATCCCTGTGGTCTCCATTTATTATTAGTGTGCTTGACATTTTATAAAACCTACAAAGTGTGCTGGACAGCAATGGGGGGGGTGCCACAATACTGGACAACAGGGACTCAATAATGAATCTTCAGAAGCAACTTACTTCCCTGGAAAAATGGATATTAGAGCATAAACTTAAATTTAATGAGAGCAAATGCAAAGTCATACACTTTGGAATAAAAACACATGTTAGCTCAATATACGTTAAACAAAAAGCCAATAGCAGCAACAGAGAAGGAAAAGGACTTGGGTGTAATAATATCAAACACCCTAAATTTTGATAGCCACAATTATGAAGTGGTGAAAAAAGGAAATAAAATTATGAGTAACATCTGTAGGAACATAAAAAGTAGGAAAAGTGAGGTCCTGCTTCCCCTTTATAAATCCCTGGTCAGACCAGTACTTGAATACGAAGCCCCTTTTAGTACCCCCAGAGGCGGTTTGTGCAGTGAAAAGATTAGATTCAGAGACGTTTTACCAAATGAGTCAGGAGTGTACAAGATTATAATTATTGTGAAAGACTGCAAGCATTGAAATTATATTCAATGACTTATCGCAGGTTGAGAGGAGATCTGTGTTATGTTTTCAAAGCCTTATTTAATGGTGTATTATGGGAATCTGCGGGGCTGCAATGGAAGGACAAGACAGGGATAGTGACTAGGTCTCACCCATTGCAGCTACATAGAGAAAGGTACATTACTACCAAAAGGGGTAGATGGTTTAATTAGCAGGTTGTAACTGCATGGAATGCTCTCCCCATAGAGGTAGTAACTTCTGATAATCTGGCATCCTTTAAAAAAAGGCTTGACAATTAAATGGGGGACAAAAAATGGAAATATTGACCACTAAATAGTGGCAGGACCAGATATGGCTCTAGGAGCTAACTGGACCTGAATTCTACATCTATGTACCTACGTACCTAGCTACCAGGGAGGGCAAATGCATGTAGGGAATGTGTGAATGGAAGCTACCTAAGGGGAAACTTTTGAGACTTGAACACATGAGTGTGAAGAGTGGGGGGGGGGGGAGTATCGGGCCACTAGCCACCAGAGAGGGCTACTAATTATAGTAACATAAGAGTCGGTTGCAGGCAAGGACTGATGAAATCCAGGCAAATAATATTTTCAAATGTAACTAAACACCAGAAACATGCTAAGTATCTGAACAGACAAGGGCACTGTGATGATGACGAGCAAGAGTGGGGGGCTTTCAAGACTGAAATCAGTACTGCAGCAAAAATATAACTGCTTGCCATCGCATACTAAAAAACAAACATACCAGGACAAGTCAGTCAGCCTTGCAAGGTCACCTGATATGACTGCTGAGAGGAAGGCGCATTCTCCACACTGCCCTCATTATCATCTGCCTTCGGCTCAAATTGATAGGGATGAATCCCTAACTGGCTAAAAATCACTGAGGGCACATCCTTCTTGGATTCTGAGGGTTCAGAAAACTGGTCTCGGAAAGCTCTGTACCTAGCAGAAGAAGTGCAAGGCACCGAAGACTGAGAACTGCTGCCATACCAACCCATAGCAAATCACTGAGGCACTGCACTACATTGCGCTGAGTGAACTGTGGGAACAACTTACTCTGACATCAAACTACATGGCACACTAAATCCTAAGCGGGAGTGCACTCTGCAGCACAGGAGGCTGACACCGCAGATCTCAAACTTAAAATAAAAGATCACAGAGGATGATTTCACAAAAGTATGTGCACAGTAATACTTTGGCATCTGCTGTTTTTAAAATGCATTCATTAACAACCAATCTGGATTGGAGCTCTTTAATGTTGCTGGTTGTTTTATTTGCTTCCTTTCATACTTGAACCGAAATGCATGGTAATTATATTGTAATATATGGATTGTTAAAATAATACTATCGAAAACGATCCAAAAAATTCCTTGTAATTGATAGCAAAGAGCACTCCACTCCCGATAATACCACACTTCACTGCCAATAATACTATCGTTCGAACGAACGATAGTATTATCATGAAAATGCCACAGCACATGTCAGATCTTCCTGCCAACAAACCCAGTTGCCATGGTCACACGTCCCTTCCTGCACAACCGTACTGACGGCGTGCATCTCCATTGGCGGCTTTTCTTTAGTAGGCGGGCATAACAGCATGAAAAACATGGCGTCTTTTTCCTCTCGCTTAGCGAGAGGAATCTGTTCTATTATAATACTTTCATTTTTTTGAACAAATAATGACTATGTCACTCATCCTGCATTCCCCGAACGACAAAAAAGCTGAAAGGTAGGACTGCCTACTAAATTAAGGGAAACCAATTTTTTTTTGAAACGAGCGATGGGACACTCGTTAGTGCTGTGGGCAGTTCAGAGACAGTGCGTGCTGAGTGCCACGGTGGGCCAGCCTGTTTAACAAAAAGCACATCAGAAAAAGAAATCTCCGCAATGGGGTCCATATATTACAAAAAATAACAAATAAAGGACTATGTATTATAAGGCAGTCAGACCATCTCGAGGTTTTGGGGACTTTAGGAACCTCTCGAGCTTCGCTCTCGAGGTTCCAAGTCCCCAAAACCTCTCGATGGTCTTACTGCCTTATAATACATAGTCCTCTATCTATTATTCTATTTATTATACCCTACCTTGTTTTGTTTCAAATTTTTGATCAACTTGTCTTTCATTCATCCTGAGAATTATGAACACCCCCAAACAGTGCAGCTACTTAGAACACAATAGTCTGCTCTCCTTGTCCTCCCACTGTATCTTGAGTGTCTAGACTGTGTCGGGGTGTTCTCAAGCCCAGAACTGAATAAATAGGAGTTGATCAAGGAGTGTGTAACCCCCCTGCAAATGGGGGTTCCCAAAAGACTTCCAGGAGCTTGCTTGAATGCTCCAAGCCTGAATGGTGTTTGGCATTTAAGCCATTTATCAGTGAGTGTTTTTAGAACCTCTGGTACTGTCTCTTTAAGAGCTGTCTGCTTGCAGACATAATTAGTTTGTATGGGGGACTGTGTGTTTCTTTGATTGAGTACCACTCAAGCTGCTGCCAATTCACTTCATTTTGCAGTCACTAGGAGTGCAAAGGAACCTATCTGAAAGATGTAACTGTTTGCCAGAAATTATTTAGAGTAATAATGAAATTACAGTTTGTCTAACCTGCTTTCTTTGCAGTCAGAACTGTGTCTGCTAGTTCCCCATTCTAGTTTTGAACTGCTGAACTGGACCAATCAGTGTGGGGTAAGCTAGCTCTAAAATGGTGCCTTGGACGAATCAGAACTTGGACTCATAATCTGAGCCAGCCACAAGAGGATTGTGGGCAGTGACTCTGGGAGATGTAGTTTAGACTTCAGTGCCTTTTGGACCAACAGCAGCAGTCTATTGTGTGACAGCCAATCCAGTCAAGAACTGGGAGGAACTCAAAGGAAGTGCCGGTTTTTGTCGGTTGGAGTTTCAGTTGAGCTTTGGCAGTGAAGAAGGAAAGGAGCCCTGTGCTTTTTCAGTGTGCAGTTTTAGTCAAAAAAGCGTGTGTAGGGCCCAGAGTTCGGTCTGCAGCTTGTGTAACAGCTTGTTAGGACTGAATCCGTCCTGTGAAAAGAATCAAAGGATCTCTGAAGAGTAGAAACCAGGCTCACCCTGTAGAAGACTGGAGGAATTGCTGAAAATTGCACTCTGTCTGTCAGGAACTGAATCTGCTGTGTGTTCTCCGGGTATTGTGCAGTAATTGCGATCGGGATACAGATGCAGCCTGCCTGGTATAGTGCTTTCTTTATATGGATGTGTGAAGAGGTTGGTGTACCTCAAGTGAGCCCTGCTGACATTGAAGGACCCTATCTTATTTGGAGGTCGTGAGTACTAATTCAGGGTTGCTCCCTGTTGAATTGCCACATTAAATCCAAATGGAATTACTGTACTGCTGACTGTTTAATTCTCCTTTTCTCTGTGTGAAAGGGCCCCTACCAGCTGCCACGGTTTGGACTAGCCACTAGGGCTTGGGTACCCAGGGACAGTAACTGATAGGGATAGGCCTGTGCACAGAGCCATAGGTAGATTATTAGAGTGATAAGCTAATTAACCTGATTTCCCCTGTCCTTGTTATATCCCCTAAATAAATCAGAGCTGCTTGTTTCAGCAAAGTTATACTGCCTGAGGTATTTGTCTATGTTAAAGTACTGTACTGTGATTGTTGCACTGTATCTCATTTCACAGGAGGTCCCAGTGCCGGAACCAGACCTGGGGTAAGTGTATACTGTGAAGGTAATTCTGATATATTGTGTGGGCCACTAGTGGGAAGAAAGGGGGGTTGCAGTGTCCCAGAGGGCTGTGACCAAGTTAGTTTAACTATTGCAAACCCTGACCTCTGGGTGGAGGCACCCGCCATTGGATCCAGGCCCCTCAACCTGTTAGTGGCAAATCAGGCAGGGGTAGTAGCCCCTGGGATAGCGCCATCTAGGGGTTACAAGTGTAAATAAACATGTTTTGTGTGGTAACAGCAGTACGGTAGGGTGGTCTGTTTTTCACTTTTAAAAGGAAAAAAGGAACAAGAATCAAAGAACCAGCTAGATCAGCAATCTTTATGTAACCCCCATGCTGATCTGGGGGTTACCAGTTTAATACCCTGTTGGCATCGGGAGTCCGCATGCACATGCTGCCAGGCAAGCCAGAGGGCAGGGCCTGGGCAGGGCAAGGGATTTTTTCAAAGCACCAACTGGCACGGGGGTCTGTTGGGAGTCGTGAAGAAGTGTTTGAGGAGGCAGGAGCGGTTGGAGCCCACTCCTAGGCCCTGATGCCAGTCAGGGCTGGGTAGGCCTGGGGCTAGGGTGGGGAGACAGCCCTCTGGTCCCACATCAGCAGCAGATGCCCACAGCCCATTCAGTGGGCAGTGCGGACCATGTGAGAAAGAAAAGAAAAGCCTATTTGGAGCCTGTTTGGCTCTGTGAAGTAAACGTTTGAGAGGGGTAACTGCCATGGAGAAACCAGAGCACTAAGGTAGCAGTGAAGTGCATAGAGGGGTCTGTGGTGGCAGTCCAGACCACCTGCCTGTCCATGTCCACTCTGGATTAGAGGAACTGCTGTGGTTGGTAAGAAGAGTTCAGTGCCCATAAAGGAAGGTGGCTGCTGCCCTACGCAAACCCTGCCCGAGGACTGGCAGGGACGGTCAGCTCATGGAGGTTGGACTGTGCCCAAGAGAACATCAGAGCCCCAAGAAGAGAAAGAAGGGTCTGAGGTGTTTTTCCCCACTCCCACTGATGCGGAAGGTGTAGGAGAGACTGTAGCAGGGAGACCTGTAAAGTACTGAAGTAAAGAGAACTGAGCTCTTTATGCCTCACAAAGCAATGTGGTGTGTGAGAGGATCCAGGTTCAGGACCCAGGTCCCCCAAGAAGCTGTGCCACAGCCCTTTGCCGTAGTCTGTGTAGAAAATGTAATGGACTGTAAATAACCTCCTTCCCTCTCCATGGAGCTGTTGTTGTGGCTTGAACCTTCTGAGTGTTAAAAAATATACTGGTGCGTGATGGCATCGGAGATCCTGTCTGGGCCAAATCATTGCTCTCCTGCTTAAAGGCTGTTGCTGTGTTTCCTAACTAAGTTTTCTCTAGTCCTCGGAGCCAAATCCAGAGCCCACCAGTTGTGATGGGAGGAAGAGATATCTACCCAGTAAACAAATGAAACTGCCTGCACTGCTACAGAGTCCCCACTGTCATGGAATGAATCCCCAAAATCTACACATCAAAGTTACTATCAATGTTTATTGCCCTGCTTCTGTTGCTGCACTGCTAGTCAGAATGCTGGTGCCCCCTCCCCTTCTCCATGACTCTGTAACATCATAAAACCATTAGACAGGGAGGGGAGAAGGGTTGCCATCTGGTGTGTCACCTCGGGGACTGGGAGTGCATAGCTGCCTCCCGTTCAGTGGACTGTGTGAAATATTCTAAAGCAAAATGCCAGGGCAGGAGCTAGGAAAAGGTTGAGACATTCAAAAGTAATTGTATTGCAACAAAGCAGGAGGGAGGGTGGGTTGCAAAAATGGAGGCTATCGTTCGGGATTTGAAGAAGAGGTGCAATCACATACCTGTCATGACTGGAGGGCATAATCTGAGGTGATGGAATATTGGTGGGCCGGAGCGCTGATTAGAAGTTTCAAGTTGCAGTTGTGTGTGAAGTGCTTCGTGAGGAAACAAAATGGCATCTGACCCTCGTGTGAAAATGTGATGAATGTATAATTAAGTACAGACTTCCGTGAGCTGATTGGTGGATGGGACTAATGAGATATGAGTAGATAAAAGAGAGACCATGTGACCGTCTGTTATTCTGCCTCAGGATTCGCATGCTAGAGAGAGAGAGAGAGAGAGAGAGAGAGAGATCCATTAGCCTCCATGAGCTGTTTTAAAAGTTCGCTGTTAAGAAAAAATGGCAAGAAAGGAAAATAGAGTGGTGTGGACTGCAAACCAAGTGGATTACAAAACGTGGGTTACAAGCTGCATAACACAAAGTGGGAGCTGTGAAAGGGGGTGCAAAGAAAAAATCAAATCCTCAGAAGCAATGGCATTTGCACCAGATTCTGCTGGCAAGACTGTGAATGTGCCTGAGTCGTTGCTCTCCTGGCTATGGACTATGGTGGAAAGAGGAAGTACTGGTGAGTCCTGCAACTTTTGTGAGATTACTGGGAGTGGAGATTTAAGACAGCCTTATGCCTGCAGTGTATCTGTGGCCCTAACAACGTGCCGTCTGTGGCAGCAGGGCCACTGCCTATGTTGCCATAGTCTTAGAGCCATCCTGCTAGAGTTCCATCCCCTGTTAGGAGTGAATGTTCCACCTTGGAACCTCTGGAGCAGTGGGAAGATGTGACAACCAACATACCTGAGACTGAGCCATTTGTGGAGGAAGGGCACCACCATCTGCCCAGCCCTCCCCCACAGCTGAGTGCCCCAGAACTTCCCAGTGGCAATGGGAGGGGCCAAGGTCAGGGTGCGTACATGCGGATTCTTGGAGCTGGCTTTGTGGGTGACAAACCAGGCCAACTGCAACCACCCAAGGCTGTGGTACCCAGCTTGGACTCTACTGCAACTGTACCACCCTTAAGAAAGGTGGAGGGAAAGAAAGATACTTTAAAACCAGCAACCCCCTCCAAGAAAGCAGAGAGGACTCCTCCAAGGCCTACAGAACCTGCTCCACTCCCCACCAAGCCAGAAAGGGCCCAGGCTAAAAATGACCCAGATGTAATAGTAGAGGCTGTAGTGGAAGGTACAGCCTCTGATGCAGACAGTGATGGTTACCACCCCCCAGTGGAGTCCATCTATGAACAACCAAGAGAGGGAGTGACTCGAATGTTTGAGGACTTAGTTGTAGAACGGGACATTCCTAAGCCTTACGCCATGCACATTTTGGGAGTACTTGAGACCACCCCTTTGCTCCCTGAGAAATGCAGGCTTAGAATGGTGGACACGGATGCAAGGCTTCATCTGGGCGTGACTGTCATCAACTATCGGAGTGGCATCTGGTTGCAAAAAGGAGTGGTCCCAAGGTCCAGTGTGTGCTCCGTTCCAATATGGACCCAAGCAGAATGGTGGGTGAGGATGTACTTGAGGATGGAGTGCCCCAGAGAGAACTATTCGTACGTTAGTGAACGGATTTGGGCCTTAATTGAATGCTGGAGGTCAGATTGGGTATTTCATGGAGCCATAGAAAATGTCCACATGAGAAACGGGGTGGACCCTGCTGATCCTGCTTATGACCGGAATAGAGGGGTGTCTCTGGCTAGATCCATGAGTGTTTCCTCAGTATGGAAGGGAACAACCCTTTTCAAAAGTTTTGCCCTGGTTCAAGGCAAGGTGGGTCATCGGATCAACTATTATGTGGTCAGCCATGATTGTCGTGGACTGAAGTATAGCAAACCAAGCCTTTGTTTTTAATTATGCCCCAGATGACCCTTCTGCAGGCTCCATGGTGCCATATAGGAGAAGGACTTAGCCCTCTAGTGCCCCCTGGTGCTGCTGTGAACTGTACCCTGTGTGTACCCTAAAGGACTACCTGGTAAGACTGTTCTGATTATTTTATATTTTGGAAAAGAAAAAAACTCTCAACATTTAGCAGGGACTGTAGCCAAAGTAATGGACATTGCTTAATGATTTAAAAAAAAAAAACTGTTCTTTAAAAGGTTAATTGCATGTATAGAAATTAGTTAGCTGGCTATAGTTAGGACTCAGTAGATGTAGACCTTGTAATAACTAGTTAGAGTAGGACTGCTAAGCAAGATTGTTATGTAGGAACATTTAGTAGTGGTGCTCAGTCACAAGAAAACGAACGTGGCACTAGGTAAAATGGACTGAAAGCACATAGACTGCCACCTAAGGGACTCATTGAGACTTTGAGATGTGAGCACCTTGGAAAAATCTTTCTTTAGGCCTTTAACTAGTATTTCATACTGTTAAGTAGCCTGGAGAATAGAGTAGTGAGCCAGTGTGGTAGTTATCTTTACCTTAAAACGTAGTAGTTTTAGAAAATCACTTAGGTCTGTGTACTTCTGTGGGAGGAATAGCAGTTGCAGTTCACAGCTTTAAAATTTCCTTAAAGAAACAGTAACTGTAGTCCACCCTGGTAGAGGTTATGTTAGCAGTTAGTTACCAGGTAGATAGATAGGAATGTTTGTTAAAAAAAAATGTTTTGGAAAATGTTTCGATGCCCTGAATATGGCCCCCAGGCATAGTTTGGTTCTGTTAGAGAGGGGTTTTGGATTTTGGGGTCCCTATGGGGGGAGAGATGGGTGGGATGCCGGCTCTGACAATACCAGCAATTTGTCTTAGAGAACTCAGACCAGGTAGCCATGCCCCTACAGTAGTGACTAAGATACTGCAGGTGGTGGGTGTGCCCACCTAGTAAGTGGGTGGCTGTTTTAATGCAGCCTGACTGCTGGAGCCTGGATGTGGTGGCTTGTGGGAGAGTGTGCATTATCCCACCAGGCCCAGCAGCCATGGTTAGCCACTGCAGAGCACTTCTCAAGGAGGCGAAGCATTTCTGTGGGAGAAAGCGTAACCCCCGTGCCGATTTGGGCAGTTACCAGTTTGGTGCTCTGTTGGCATCAGGAGTCCATGTGAGTGCACTGCCAGGCAGGCCGGAGGGTGGGGCCTGGGCAGTGCGAGGCTTTTTCTTTTTCAAAGCGCCGACTGGCATGGGGAGAATCTGTTGGGAATCGTGAAGAAGTGTTCGAGGAGGCAGGAGCGGTAGGAGCTAGCTCCTAGGCCCTGAGGGGTGGGGAGATTGCCCCCTGGTCCCACATTAGCAACAGATCCCCACAGCCCATTCAGTGGGGAGTGCAACCATGTCTGCAGCAGCGGACAAAGTAATGAAAAGCATGTTTGGAGCACACGTGGCTCCATGAAGTAAACATTCAAGAGGGGTGGCTGCCATGGAGGGACCAGAGCACAGTGGTGGCAGTGAAGTGCCCAGAGGGGTCTGCAGTGGCAGTACAGACCCCCTTCCTATCCATGTCCACTGTGGATTAGAGGAGCTGCTATAGTGGGTAAGGAGAGTGCTGTGCCCAGAAAGGATGGTGGCTGCTGCCTTGCACAAAACCTGCCCATGGATCGGCAGGGGCAGTCAGTTCATGGAGGATGGACTGTACCCAAAAGAACATCAGAGCCCTGAGAAGAGAAGAGAAAGAGGGGTCTGAGGTGTTTTGCCCCACTCCCACTGGCGGGGAAGGTGTAGGAGAGACTGTAATGCAGGGAGACTTGTGCTGAAGTAAAGAGAACGGAGCCCTATGTGGCTCACAAAGCAAGTGCGGTGTGTGATAGGATACAGGTTCGGGACCCAGGTCCCCAAGAAGTTGTGCCATGGCCCTTTGCTGTAGTCTGTGTGGAAAATGTAATGGACTGTAAATAACCTCCCTCCCTCTCCATGGAGCTGTTGTTGTGGCTTGAGTCTTTCAACTGTTAAAAAATAAATTGGTGCCTGATGGTATTGGAGATCCTGTCTGGACCAAATCATTGTTGTCCTGCTTAAAGACTGTTGCTGTGTTTCCTAACCAGTTTTTCTCTAGTCCTCGGACCCAAACCCAGAGCCCACCAGTCATGATGGGAGGAAGAGATACCAATCAAGTGATACCTACCCAGTAAACAAATGAAACAATTGCCTGCACTTCAACATAGTCCACGCCGCCAAAGTATGAATCCCCAAAATCTAAACATCAGAGGTACTGTGAATGTATATTGCCCTGCTTCAACTGATGCACTGCTAGTGAGACTGCTGGTGCCCCCTCTTCTCCATGACTCTGCAACATCATAAAACCCCTAGACAGGCAGGGGAAGAGGGTAGCCATCTGGTGTGTCACCTCGGGGACTGGGAGTGCATAGCTGTCTGCCTGTTCAGTGGACTGTGTGAAATATTCTAAAGCAAAATGCCAGGGCAGGAGTTAGGAAAAGGTAATTGCATTGCAACAAAGCAGGAGGATGGGTGGGTTACATTTACAGAATGTGAGCCATTATAAAATGTGTTTTTACAGCTGTGGGCAGAGCCTACAGTTCTGTGTCCGCTCTAAAAATGAGCAGACCATGGCACGCTTCCATTAAGGTTTCGGAAGTATCCTTCTGAACCTCCAACAGAGCTTAAAACACTCCGCCACGGACACTCACTGCAGAACTCAGCAACACTATTTCATCTGCTAGTTCTGCATTTTGGAGCGGAACTGCACATGTGTGTCATGCACATGCACAGGTCTGCCAGCGCCACCATCTTGGGAATGGCATTATGCCATTCAACATAACTGCACATACGTGAATGCTGCAGATGCACAGTTGCATAGGTGGCACCAATTCCTCAGCGCATTTTAAGCTCGCCAAAGCTGTATTGGCTCTGGCTATAGCTTGTTAAACTAGGGACAATTTGAAACCTAAGGGGGTTGACAGTGTCCCTTCAAGGCCGGTCCCTGGAGGCCATGCAATTACTGAAACCCTGTAAGTCTAGTTTTCACTCTAGCCCATATAGGCACTTACACTTGGTAGGGTAGGTAACTTAAATACAGAGAGAGCGTCTTGTTTATAAAGACAATATCAAAGAATAGTGGAAGGGTAATAATTGGTTCCTGGGAATGGGGGAAGAGGGTAAATGTTTCTGAGAAGAGACTCACATTAGGGGGCTTCGTCTCACGAGATGTGTATGATTTTCACAGTTAGTGTTCTGAGTAACTTGCTCACCTGTTAGGGAGGGATGGCTGAGGTTTCATGGGAACTGCTTTCAGGTATGGGGACCAAATATGATAGTAACAGGGCAAATGGCCAGCTGCTACATAGGCCATTCTTTCATACCTGGCTGTCACGGAGAGCAGATTCTCCCACTCCTTACACACTGGGGACAGGGGGAGGGACTCTCCAGTGGCAGAGAGTAGATTCCGTGAGATGGGAGTCATAGGGATGTATGCACAGTAGAACGATGGTGGAGGCCTTCACCACTGGTAGTGGTGCCATAATACCACCAACAGCTTAATCTGGTTCAAGGTCAGTTGGCATTCATCTGTATCCCCCTCGCTCGGGTCGTGCCTGAAAATAGGCAGGATTTGTCTAGTGCACTTACTCGGTCAACAAAAAACAAACAAAAAAATAGATCTACATTGTTTCTAAATGCTTTCCCAGCATTGGTCCCGGTGTGGGTGATTTTTTTATTATTGTAATTTTTATTACATTTTTGTTGAAAGTTTCAGATTTATCACAATTTGTTTGAAGAATAATTGTTATTTAATTTTTTTCTTTTTCTTTAAAAAAAATCATACGTAACAAAAGAACATACTAAATTTTCATGTAGCTGATAAAATATCCATATCCATCAAACGTTCTTGTAACTGCAGCACATTAGTATTAAATTTTCCATTGTGGAACATGAAACACAAAGAACATTGTTATTTCATTCAAATAGCTGAGCGATATTACACCAATATGCTGATACTTGCATAGGTCGTACATTTTCCTAGTCTCAGAGGGGTGGTAGAATCTTAACTATTTGTTTTCGTGTGTCTTCTGTTTGATCCATTGGTTGTGCACAGTAATCATACCTCTCAACCTTTTGTCCCTCAAATGTGGAACATTGCCTGTCAAAATGTGGAACAAATGGGCAAAATGTGGAACACTTAATCAAATCTTTACCTAAGAAGCTCAAAACACTGTTAACATGTTGCATTTATGTTCAGAAAGTTTGTTATTAATTGAATAATATATTTTTTGCATCATTTACTATGGATTTTTGCTTTAAAATGTTGACTTTGAATGTGGAACAAGTCCTCACAATGTGGAACAGGGAGCTTTTGTGAAGTAAAATGAGGAACGTTCCTCATAATGTGGTACAGTTGAGAGGTATGATAGTAATCACTTTTCAAATGAAAGTGTATTAAGCAAACGTGAATGCCATTTTTTAAAATTAAAGCTGGGAATATGGTCATATTCCAGTGTGCTAAAATCATTCTTTTTGTAGATATGTTAATTATTGTGAACATTTTTGGGGAGTTTATTACATTTATTTGAGAAACATCATTGAGCAAAAATAGGGTACTTTAAGATTTTTTCAATCACATGGGTACGGCATGCATATGTTTATGGAACACATACAAACAGAGGAGAGAAAGAAGTAAGTGCCTCAGTGGGGACTTGAACTCAGGCAGCTCAGAATACCATTCCAGTCACACTAACCAGCTGCGCCACCGAGGCAACTTGAACCTGGGCTGTCCCGGAGCACACATTACTCTTTCTCCAATACACAACCTGGTGCTGCACAAATAATTACTACATTTTCAATCACATGGGTGCGGTGTGCATATATTTACAGAAAAAATACAAACAGAGGAGAGAAAGAAGTAAGTGCTACAGCTGGGACTTGAACCCAGGCAGCCCAGAATATCATTCTGGTCACACTAACCAGCTGCGCCACCAAGCATCTGGAACCTGGGCTGTCCCAGAGCACATATTACTCTTTCTCCAATACACAACCTGGTGCTGCAAAAATAATTACTACATTTTCAATCACATGGGTGTGGTGTGCATATTTATGGAACACACACAAACAGAAGAGAGAAAGGAGTAAGTTTCAGATATACCACAATTATAGTACTGCTTATTGCATCAGGTTTTGTTCTTTTAAAAAAAAAATTTATATATTTTATTAAACATTTTAAAATATAAAATCAACATAAACAACAGAACACTAAACATACAAAAACACAAAACAGTTACCCTCACCCCCAACTCCAAAAAAAAACACCCCCTACTCCGGAAGAGGAACTTCCCTATTAAAGTCAGTAGTAACCAAAAACCTTTCAGAAGGCCGGATAAATAGACATTTGGGAAGGGCATAAATTAGATCAGAAACAAAAAGAAACTAACAAAACATAACTTTTAAGAAAAAGGAAGGGACACCATACCATACATTCACCACCCCTACCTCAAAGTACACTAATCCCCTGACTCTACTTCCCTTCCCTCTTTTCACCTCTCTCTCTCTCCCCCCCAGCCCTACTCCACTTTCCTCTGCCAGCTCTTCATCCTCTCTCCTCTGCCAGCACCTCATCCCCTTGCAGGGTTCTCTGCATCCTGAAGGGGAGTAGGATCTGGCTTCCCATTTCCTCAATCTTCCCTCAACTCCTCCTTAACTTACGCCCCTCCCATCCTACCCCCTTCCTCCTATCCGTCTCCCCTTTGACCACCTCTACCTTCTTCTGCAGCTCCCCATCCCCTTACAGGATTCCTGCATCCTGAAGGGGTAAAGGCACTGGCTTCTCTCCCTATCCCTCTCCTCCTGACCAACTCCACTTTCTTCTGCCAGCTCCCCATTCCCTTGCAGGGTTCTCTGGATCCTGAAGGGGTGAAGGCACTGGCTTCCTTAACTTGTCCCATTCTCTCCCAAAGTAACAATACCCATAGTCCCTGTCCATATATCCATCTTCCCCTTCTCCTCCATTCTTCTCCATTCTTTCTACTGTCGGCCTCCTTGTCCCCTTTCAGGCCTTTCAGCACCCTGGGGAGGTGAAGGCCCTGTTTTCACCTCCTCCCTCCCTCCCTCCCTCCCCCTCCAGCCCCCTAGCTTTTACATTATAGGTGAAAGAGCTAGCACTTGGCTACTATCTCCCCAATCTACCGCACTTGCAGTAGCAAGGGCTACATTCAGTCTCTCCCCATTGTACTAAAAATGGTTTTTCACCTGGTATAAGTGAAAGGTTGTATCCAAAAAACAATTGTTGTGTGCTCACCTAAAGCCTATGATTGAACTTACGTTCATGCTTATTACCTGGTCTGCAACTGATATGTATTTGTAAACAACTGCTGCTCTGCTCACCATAGTCTATGATTTAATTCATGTCCATCCTTCTATTACCTGGTCTGCAGCTGAAATATAAATTATATTGTACACTGCACTTGTTCTTAATTACATACTACCCTGGTTTTTACTTATGTTGTGCATGATTCTGTCTACTGTTTTCCTAAATGTTGTATTTCGCTCCTCCTATGTAACCCCACCTCCCAGGACGCTTCTGGAAACAAGCTGTTTACAGTTCATGTTGCTTTCCTGGTGAATCTCCTCTAAATAAATAAATACCATCTAGACCCATCTAGCAATTTAATAAATGCACTTTAAGCATCCCGTAAGGAAAGTGATACATATAATGGTTCCCATACATTCTTATAAGTTGGCAGACGAGCTTCCATACTTGCAATCATATTTTCTGCTTCAAAGCAAATAACATCTCTTTATACCATTCCAAATATATAGGAATAGCCTGGTTACACCAGTGCCGTAGGATGACTTTCTTGGCACAAGCAGAAACCAGGGCCATATGGTTACTTTGATTATCTACCAAGAGTCCACCGAATGACCTCAAGAGGCACACTTCCAAGAGAAATGCAGAATCCAAACCCAACAGAGGGTTTAGTTGATGATGTACGGTGTCCCAAAAAGGTACAACTTTCTCACATTACCACAATATATGTAACAAGGTACCCTGTTGTTTGCCACAGCACATACAGAGATCAGATGGTGCTTTACCCATTTTATATCATTTAACATGAGTATAATTAAGATTATGAAATATTTTAAATTGCATATAATGATATCTATCCCATTTAAGGTATTTATATAAATGTTTCCATAAACAGGGCCTGTCATAAGGTATTCCAGATGTAGGGACAGCTCAGTCTCAATAAATAGCAGATCCCATCTTTTTAGTGAGAAGTAACTCAGAAAAATGATTATTAAAAAAAAAAAAGATATAGCATGGGGAGAAGATGCTTTGGACACCAGACTGAGTATTTTTTAACCATATACATTAGACCAGGGCCACTGATCAAAATGATGGAACAGTAGGTGAGAAATTTGAAAATATTTAAAACAGTGTTTAGTAGTGTAAGCCCTCTCTATGAAAGGGGCTTACGTTCACCAGTAGGGGCCTCACTGTTTGCGCCTTCTCCTCCAGTTTATGGGTTTTGTAGGTTTTTGGGGACAGCACCTTTAGGACTATGCTGTAAGGCTGCTACTAGGGGCAGGCTTTTTTAGCCCTTAGAAGCTAGGAGCGTGGGTAGCCTGGGGGGAGATAGGAGGCTGGCTGGGAGATGGCAGGACAGGCAGCCAGGAAGGAGCTTGTCAGTTTGGGTTTGGGTCCATATTCCGGTGGGACCCCCCCCCCCAGTGAGTCCAAGGTAGTGCCGGGAGTAAGGTGATGTGGCTCCAGTAACGGGGATGTGGAGGAAAGGCATTAGTTAGCCTGCCAGTGTCATATGGGGCAGATGGGGCTTCAGGGAGAAAAGTGTGGTGAGAGTGCCCTAGGAGGTAGTTTGGTGGGGTCCCAGGCCTGTGGGAAGTAAACCTGGACTGCTAGGGCTGGAGGTTTTGTGGCAGGATTCTTCCAGGGCAGGGGTGGTGGCAGCTCCCCTCCCTGTATGGAAGGGTGTTTCAGGCTGGTGAAAGGGGTACCGGAGGCTTCTCACCTACTATAGGGCCTGCTTGAGGGGTCACAGGTTGTTTAGGACAGCCCTTGGGAATCCCTCCAGGCCCGGTAGCTTAAAGCAAGCACAGGATGAAAGGTCTGTGGGGACGCAGGCCAAATGTAAATTAAGGCCCCTCCCCCATTCTGTATGTGGAAAGGAGACTAGGTGTGACTCTGGCCATGGTGTAAGGGGATTCCGGCACCCTTAAGGATTTGGAAGGACTGGTCAGGAAAGGAAAATTCCTGTGTCCCTTGGCATCTGACCAGGTGGGAAAGCAGCTTGATTCTCCGATGGGTGGAAGACTGGCCAGGGAAATATGGTAAAAACAAGTAAATTCAGAGATCAGCTTACTGGTGCCAGAGGGTAGGTTGGGCTCTAAGGTCTGGTGAAGGTTCGAGGGAGGCCTCGGGGAATAGCAAGTTCTGAGCTTTCATCAGCTGCCTGGAGTGGAATGCTGCCTGGTACAGCACATCTGTTCACTCAGCCTTATTCCCCGCCCTCCGGTTCTGTAAATAGTTTAGTGCTCCATGGAGCCGGCTGGCTGATAAGTTTTAAGCAAATGATGAGAACCCCTGGGTCCTGGCCAAAATCACTGGGACCTCAGGTGTAATAAATTAGTTTGTTGCTTATTCCTGAGTGCATGAGAGTGTTTTTAAAGATTAATAGATAAATAAATTCCAGAGAATTCAATGAATTTCTAACCAGATTTCTTTGGGGGGAGTTTAAAGTTTGTAGCCCCTGTGATGTTGTTGCTTCCTGGGCCGGGACGCTGGTGGGAGATTCCGAAGAAGAAAAAAAAGAAAAAAGGAGGTCTCCGGTTCCATCAGGCAGTATCCAGAGGAGTCGTTCGGGGTAGCGTTTTCCATTATGCTGCAGTAGGACCCGGGCAGTGGTAAGACAACACCATTTTAGTCTCCATGGTAGTCTAATGTTCTGGTCTGGGTCTCTTTGGGTAGGCCTCCCTTCCCTTCTTGTAACATCAGGAGCCCCTAGAAAAATGGGAAGGTGGGGTGGCTGCAGTAGGAATTCGAAATTCTTGCTGGGCATCCAGGAACTTTAACAAAGTTCTATCCCTGATTAAGTGTACCACTAATCGAGCCTCTGAATAAGGCTAAAAAGCAGATGTAAGAGGATGTCCTGTAATTTTTAAATTCAAATTCCCTAATAAGAGCTGTGATACATCTTTCCTGGTGTCTAGACAGAGAAGAGTACACAATCATTTGTGTGCACAAACCAATGTTTCTACTGGTGTACCATGTAACAAATGAGGGAGACTGCTATATGAGACATGTAATAAAGTTCTAATATTTAATTTTAATTGATTGCATTGAAACCATTCAATTTCTAACCATTGAGGTATATAATCTCACAGGGGATCTTCTAGGGGTTTCTATGTAACCCCCCCCCCCCGTCCTGTCTAGCGGCATACTTTTAACATTGCAGGTCTTCCAGGCAGAAAGAGGGGCACACTCAAAGTGCTAACATTCGAGACCTTTTGCACACTGGCGCAGCAAGGAAAACAGTTGTCTCCTACCTGCATGCCATCTTCATAGCTGTGCACGTTACCTCCTCTATCTCAGCATCTGATCTCCTCCCCAAGCTGACCACCGGAGCAAGACCTCCCTCTTCACATTCGGAGGTCCCGAGAAGCCCTTGCACAGAAACATAGAAACATAGATTTTGACAGCAGATAAGGACAGCTTGGCCCACCTAATCTGCCCATTTCCCTACCTACAGGATAAGCTGCAGATCCTATTTAACCAACAGCCTATTTCATCCTACCCCCCCACACACAAAAATTGCCTTATGTCTGTCCCATGCATTCTTGAATTCTCCCACAGTTTTAGACCCCACAACCTCCTCAGGAAGGCTGTTTCATGCATCCACCACCCTCTCGGTGAATAAATACTTCCTCACATTGCCCCTGAGCCATCCCCCCTTTATCTTCAATTGTGTCCCCTTGTTCTTGCACATCTCTTTTTCTGAAAGATGCTACCCTCTTGGATTTTGTTGATTCCACTTGAGGTGCTTAAAAGTTTCTATCATGCCCCCCCACTTTCCTCAAGGGTATACTTATTAAGCTCCTTTAGTCTCTCCTTGTATGGCTTCTCTTGCAGACCCTGCACCATTTTAGTTGCCCTCCTCTGGACTGCCTCCATCCTGTTTATGTCCTTGCAGAGATGGGGTCTCCAGAACTGGACACAGTACTCCAGATGGAGTCTCACCAACTGTCTGTACAGAAGGATAACAACTTCCTATTTTCTGCTGGTGATGCCTCTCCCTATACATCCCAGTATCCCCTCAGCCCTCCCTACTGCCTTCTCACATTGCTTGCCAACCTTAAGGTCATCTGATATGACTACCCCTAGGTCCCTTTCCATTTTTATGTTGATTGGGGTAAGCGCAAGAAACATATTGGGACAACTTACTGAGAAGCAGGCTGTGGAGGTGGGGCACTGTTGTGGCCAATGCCCCCACAGCCTGCAAAGGCTTGTCCCACTTCCCCAAATGCCATTGCAAGTTGCTGGTGACAGCAGTTTGGAACATTGGCACCAAGTTCTGAGAATTTCGCTGCTGCAATCAGGGGCCACCTCGTCGTTGCAGCGTCAGCCATCCGCTGCAATGAGGGAGCGACCCGTCATTGCAGGGCAGGATGTAAACCCCCTGATATTGTTTGTGAACACGGTGGCGGCTTGCCACCGTGTTCACAAACAATATAACCCCCCACCATGTTTACTTTGCCAACAGGAGGCCCTAATCACCGTCCAGCTTTGGTGGCCCCATGTTTCTGTTGTTGCCGACAGGGAGCCCATTCCCGTCGGCATTCTGTACCGCTTTTGTTTCTGCCGACGTAAGCTCCAATCCCCGTCGGCAGAATGATACCCCTTGTTTGCCAACAGGTGCCTAACCTCGCCGGCTACTGCTGGCCCCCAAACAACAGCCTCTGCTGTACACTGGGAGCCACCCCAGTGTGCTAGATGCCTATGAAAGAAAAATGGTCCATAGCGTTTTTTTTTCCCCTGAAAAAAGGAAACTGTCCTCGGTGCTCGCCCTGCCCCACCACGCAACCCACACCCACCCACTGTGCAGCCTGGCTCCCCACCCCTCACCCCATACTTACCTCCGGAGCTCGGCAGAACGATCTTCGGTGGGCCAGGAACATGTCTGCACTCTTCAAAGCTGACCGCGAACTGAGGAAATGCTGGTAAGCTGTATAATGTAATAAATAGGTTTTTTTCAACTTTAGTGCATATCTCGGGCATTTTTGGGAATTGTTTCACCAAATTTTCAACATGGGGTTTTTGAGACCCTCTCATGAATGCTTGAACTGTCATGGCGTTAATCAGCCCGAAAGGTGATTTTGTGGTCACTGCGCAGAATCACCTTTGGGGCCGAATTAACAAACGACATTGCCAGTGTTCATGAGGTGGGCTCTCAAAAGCCTATGTTGCAAATTTGTGGAAAAATCCAAAATGACTGTTTATAAGCGTGAGCTGCGGTTGCTACGCACGCCTCAGAATTTCGTGAATTTATAATATTTTCATGCCAGATTTTCAACATTGGCATTTTGTCACACCTCCTTGTGAACAGTACAGCTGTCATTGTTCACATCCTGGCGGAAATGTGTTTTCGCACTTCCAGCGCAGAATAGCACAGTCACTGTGGGAAATCAGTGTTCGGGACAGATTAAGAAAATGACAGTGACACTGTTCATGAGTAAAGGTCCTGAAATGGCTACATTGAAAATTTGGTAATGATACTCCATAAATTGACTGTGTTACAAGCGTGCATTGTGCAGTTTGCACGCGCGCTCGTAACTTTGCGAATTTTTAATATTTTCACTCCAGATTTCCAACATTGCCATTTTTCCACACCTACTTATGAAGAGTATAGCTGTCATTTTTTCTATCCTGGCCAAAATGTGTTTTCGCACTTCTGGCGCAGAATAGAGCGGTCACTGCGGGAAGTCACTGTCCAGAACAGATTAAGAAAATGACAGTGATACTGTTCATGAGTAGAGGTCCTAAAATGCCTATGTTGAAAATTTGGTGATGATAACCTATCGAATGACTGTGTTACAAGTATGCATTGCGCATTTTCCACGCACCCTTGTAACTTTGCAGATTTGTAATCTTGTTATGCCAGATTTTCACCAATGGAATTTTTTCACACCTCCTTATGAGCAGTACAGCTGTCATTTTTCACATCCTGACCGAAATGTGTTGTCACAGTTCCAGCGCACAATAACGTGGTCGCTGTGGGAAATCACTGTTCGCGACAGATTAAGAAAATTACAGTGGCACTGTTCATGAGCAGAGGTCCTAAAATGCCTATGTTGAAAATTTGGTGACGAAACTTCATAACATGACTCTGTTACAAGTGTGCATTGAACTGTTTCCACACACCCTTCTAACTTTGCAATTTTGTAATATTTTCACGCCACATTTTCAACAGTGGCATTTTTCCACACCTCCTTATGAACAGTACAGCTGCCATTTTTCACATCCTGGCTAAAATATGTTTTTGCACTCCTGCCGCAGAATAGCATGGTCACTGTGGGAAATCACTGTTTGGGACACATTAAGATCGAATGAGTGAGGGGGGGGAGTGACTGAGCTCAACTGAGCTCTGTCGGGACTGCTGTGGATTTGTTTATGGGCAGAGAAACGACCTAACGCAAGAGCCCAGTACAAAAGGCAGCCTGCAGCACTGGGAGAAACAGAAAGAAACAGCGAGTGACAGAGGGGGAGTAAGCAAACTCACCGGAGCGCTGTCAGGACTGCTGCGGATTTCTTTGTGGGCAGAAAAAGGCATCAATGCAGGCAGTAGCCCAGTACAAAAGGCCAAACTGCAGCAGTGGGAGAAACAGTACAAGCGAGTGAGACGGGGGACTGAGTGAGCTCAACAGAGCTCTATCAGGACTGCTGCGGATTTCTTTGTGGGCAGAAAAAGGCGCCAATGCAGGCAGGAGTCCCGTACAAAAGGGCCACTTGCAACGCCAGGACAAACAGAATGAGCGCGTGACAGAGGGAGACTGAGCGACCCCAACAGAGCTCTGTCGGGACAGCTGCGGATTTGTTTGTGGACAGACAAAGGTGCCAACGCAGCCAGGAGCCCCGTACACAAGCACAGCCTGCAGCGTCAAGAGAAACAGAACGAGTGAGTGACAGAGCTGTAGTGAGCGAGCTCAATGGAGCTCTATTGTGACAGCTGCAGATTTCTTTGTGAGCAGAAAATGCGGCAATGCAGGCAGGAGGCCAGTACAACAGGTCAGCTTGCAGCACGGGCCAAAACGGCGTGAGTGAGAGAGCTCAATGGAACTGTGTCGGGACTGCAACAGATTTCTTTCTGGCCAGAATAAGCCGCCAATGCAGACAGGATACCAGTACAAAAGGGTAGCCTGCAGTGGCAGGAGACACAGACAGAGCGAGTGAGGAAGGGGGAGTGAGTGATCTCAAAGGAGCTCTGTTGGGACTGCTGTAGATTTGTTTGTGGGCAGAAAAAGGCAGCAATGCACACAGGGGCCCAATACAAAAGGGCAGCCTGCAGTAGCGGGGAAACCAGAATGAGCGAGAGAGAGAGGGGAACTGAACGAGCTCAACGGAGCTCTATTGTAACCGCGGCAAATTTCTTTGTCGGTAGAAAAAAGCGTCAATGCAGGCAGGAGCCCAATAGAAAAGGGCAGCCTGCAGCACCGGCAGAAACGGACTGATCGAGTGACAGAAGGGGAGTGAGCGAGCTCAACTGAGCTCTATTGTAACTGCTTCAGATTTCTTTGTGGGCAGAAAAAGGCGCCAACAGAGCCAGGAGTCCAGTACAAAAGGGCAGCCTGCAGCACCACGAGAAACAGAATGAGTGAGTGACACGGGGAGTGAGCGACCTCAATAGAGCTCTGTCGGGACAGCTGTGGATTTCTTTGTGGGCTGAAAAAGGTGCAAACGCAGGCAGGAGCCCAGTACAAAAGGGCAGCCTGCAGCGCCGGGAGAAACACAATGAGCGAGTGAGAGAGGGGGAGTGAGCGAGCTCAATGGAGCTCTATTGTGACTGCTGCGGATTTCTTTGTTGGCAGAAAAAGGTGGCAACGCAGGCAGGAGCCCAGTACAAAAGGCCAGCCTGCAGCGCCGGCAGAAACGGAACGAGTGAGTGAGACAGGGGGAGTCAGCAGGCTCAACAGACCTGTGTTGGGACTGCTGCAGATTTCTTTGTGGGCAGAAAAACCCACCAACAGAGGCAGGAACCCAGTACAAAAGGGCAGCCTGCAGCGCCAGGAGAAACAGAATGAGCGAGTGAGAGAGGAGGAGTGAGCCACCTCAACAGAGCTCTGTCGGGACAGCTGCGGATTTCTTAGTGGCCAGAACAAGGTGCTAACACAGGCAGGAGCCCAGTACAAAAGAGCAGCATGCAGCACTGGGAGAAACAGACTGAGCAAGTGACAAAGGGGCAGTGAGCGAGCTCAACAGACCAACGCAATCAACATTCGGCATTGACAAATGCTTGTTGTTGTTGTTACTACCTCGGCCCCCCATTGTGTAATCTTCCCGTAAACCCCTGCAAATAGGGGTTCCCAAAAGTCTTCCAGGAGCTTGCCTGAATGTTCCAAGTCTGGGTGGTGTTCGGTGTCTGAGCTGTTTAAATGTGGTTCCAAGTGAGTGCTATTTAAGCCTCTACATACTGTCTCTTTAAGAGCTGTCTGCTTGCAGACTTAATTAGTTTGTATGGGGGACTGTGTATTTAATGCTCGAATCCCGCCCGAGCTGCTGCCAGTTCGCTCCGTTTCTGCCATCGCTACATGTGCAAAGGGAGCCTTGTTGAAAGATATAACTGTTGGCCAGAAATCATTTAGAGTGACTAAGAAAATGTAATTTGTCTAACCTGTCTTTATTTTAGCACGAAATGTTTCAGTGTAGCTCTTTCATTTTGGTCCTGAACTGCTGTGCTGGGCCAATCGGGTTAAGGGAGCCCTAAAATGGAGCCTCTGGATGAATCAGAACTTGGACTTTTAATTTTGAGCCAGCCACAAGGGGATTGTATGGGCAGTGACTCTGGGAAATGTAGTTTTGATCTTGGTGCCTTTTTCCACCAACAGAGGGAGTCTTATTGTGAGTGACAGCCGAACCAACCAACAGAAAGGTGTGGAGCTAAAGGAAATGCCCTGTTCTGTGACTGGAAAGCTCAGATGAGTTGTGACAGAGAGAGAGAAGGAGCTCTGTGCTTCTTCGGTGTATAGTTTCGCGCCGGAAGTGCGTTTGAGGCCCTGTGGTTTGGTCTGCAGCCGTTGCGAGTGCCAGTTCGGACTGAATCTGATTGTGAGGAGAAAGAAGAAAGTCTGAAGAGTGGAAACCAGGCTCACCCTGTAGAAGACTGGAGAAATTGCTGAATCGCGCTTGGTCTGTCAGAAACTGAAGCTGCTGTGTGGGCTCCCGGGTATTTTGCAGTAATTGCGATTGGGATCGAGGAGCAGCCTGCCTGGTATAGTACTTTCCTTTTACATATGATTGTGCGTAGTGCTTGTGGGGAATCGCTATTTCCAATCCCCCATGCTGTGTGCTGTGTGCTGAAGCTGGAAGCAAACCCCAGCTTAGCTTGGACTAAATACGCTTGCTATCAACTGTAGTGGGGTCCAGTCACAAGGACCTTGTCTCCATGCCCTGTTGTTCTGGCAATCCAGAAGAATATCTACCATCCGGTCCTCAGCTTGGGTATTGTGAGTACAAATCAGGGTATTCCCCTGCAGTCTGTTTTCAATCACAAGTGTGTCATCTAATTCTTGTTGTTTCCCTGCTTTATGGACTGAGCCATCCGGCTCCGCATTACAATTGGGTGTTGTGCATATATTTTCTTCTACAGGGCCCCATCCATCTGCACCCCTCCCAACCTGGGTACCAAGAGTGTGACTTTTCAGACCTTGTATGTGTGCACAGAACTGTGATTTAATGCCACCAATTAACCTGATTTCCCCCTCCCATGTTACTGCCCCCTAAATAATTCAGATTTGTTGTTGTTATACTATATACTGTCTGTGGTGTTGGTACTTATGGAAACAGTATTGTGTTTTGCTGTGTATGTTGTTCAACCTTATTTTACAAGGGGTCCTCAGAGATGTGCTGCAGAATCAGTCTCAAGTGTAAGTGGTATCTATATGAGTGAACAGTGTGTATACGTGGGGTATTGGGGCTGTAACTCTGGGGTACCGTGTGAGCCACTAGAGGGAATAAAAGGGGGTCTCAGTGTCCCAGAGGGCTGTGACCAAGCTAGTCTAACCACTACAAACCCTGACCTCTGGGTGGAGGCACCCGCCATAGGACCTAGGCCCTTCATCCTGTCCATAGTCAAACAGGCAGAGGTAGTAGCCCTTGTGATAGCGCCACCTAGGGGTTACATTCCCCTGGATTTTTGTTTCCCAGGTGCATTATTTTGCACTTCTTTGCACTGAATCCAAGCTGCCATACTTTTGACCATTCCTCCAACATTGCCAAGTCCCTTCTCATCCTTTCCACGCCTCTTTGTATATGAAACCTGTTGCAGATCTTTGTGTCATCTGCAAAGAGGCATACTTTTCCTTCCAGTCCCTCTGCAATGTCACGTATAAAGACATTAAAAAGGGCTGGACCCAATACTGAACCCTGCGGTACCCCACTAGTAACCCCTCTTTCTTCAGAGTGGACTCCATTTACAATTACCTTCTGTGTCCTGTTGTCCAGACAATGTTTTACCTAGGCTACCACCCTGGGACCCACTCCCAGGCTGGTTAATTTGACTATTAATCTTTTGTGTGGGACTGTGTCATATGCCTTGCTAAAGTCTAGGTAGGCCATGTCCACAGCCCCTTCATGATCTACTACTTTAGTCACCCAGTCAAAGAAATCAATTAGATCCGTCTGACATGACCTTCCCGCTATGAACCCATGCTGCCTTGGGTCCTGTGCCCAACTGGCCTCTAGGTACTCAACAATTCTTTCCTTCAGAAGTGATTCCATCACTTTCCCTACCACAGAGGTCAAACTGACAGGTCTGTAGTTTCCTGCCTCTGCCTTGCTCCCACTTTTGTGAAGGGGGAATCACATCCGCCTTCCTCCAGTCCTCAGGTACCACACCATCCTCCCTTGATTTGTTAAAAAGGGTAGTCAGTGGTGTCACTAGTTCTCTCCTTAATTCTTTTAGAATTCTGGGGTGAATTCCATCAGGCCACACTGCTTTGTCCACTTTCAGTTTTAGGAGTTCTTTCAGAACCCATTCTTCTGTGAAAGGACTGGGATCGACCCCTCTATCCAGAGTGCTTCTGTTAATTGTATTAGGCACCTCCCCTCCTCCTCTTTTGTGACTGCTGAGTAGAAGTATTCATTCAGTATCCCTGCTTTCTCACTGTCCCCCTTCTCTGCCCACCCACCATCCATTCTATTCAGCCTCACTATCCCTCCCTTTGTCTTTCTATGCTCCCTGATATACCTATAAAAAGTTTTATCCCCCTTCTTAACCAAGTTGGCTATCTTTTCCTCAGTTTGAGCCTTTGCTATTCTGACTACCCTCCCTGCTTCCTTCTGCCTTAACTGGTACAGTTCTCTGTCCTGCTCCTTCTGTGTTTCCTTATGTAACCCCCAGGTGGCGCTATCCCAAGGGCTACTACCCCTGCCTGCTTGACTACCGACAGGTTGAGGGGCCTAGGTTCTATGGCGGGTGCCTTCAACCAGAGGTCAGGGTTTGTAGTGGTTAGACTAGCTTGGTCACAGCCCTCTGGGACACTGAGACCCCCTTTTATTCCCTCTAGTGGCTCACACAGTACACAGGAGTTACAGCCCCAGTACTCCACGTATACACACTGTGCACTCATGAAGTACCACTTACCCTCGAGACTGATTCTGCAGCACGTCTCTGAGGACCCCCTGTAAAATAAGGTTAAATAACATACACAGCAAAATACAATACTGTTTCCATAAGTACCAACACTGCAAACAGTATATAGTATAACAACAACAAATCTGATTTATTTAAGGGACAGTAACACGGAAGGGGGAACTCAGGTTAATTGGTGGCATTAAATCACAGTACTGTGCACACATACAGGGTCTGAAAAGTCACACTCTTGGTACCCAGGTTGGGGGGGCTAGCCAGGTCCATTGCCCGGGGTTGGCCGGCAGGTGCAGATGGATGGGGCCCTGTAGAAGAAAATTTATGCACAACACCCAATTGCAATCTGGAGCCGGATGGCTCGGTCCACGAAGCAGTGAAACAACAAGAATTAGATGATACACTTGTGATTGAAAACAGGCTGCAGGGGAATACCCTGATTTGTACTCACAATACCCAAGCTGAGAATCGGATGGTGGATGTTCTTCTGGATTGTCAGCAACCACAGAGCATGGAGACAAGGTCCTTGTGACAGGACCCCACTGCAGTTGATAGCAGACGGATTTAGTCCGAGACAAGTTGGGGTTTGCTTCCAGCTTCAACACACAGCTCACAGTACAGGGGATTGGAAATAGCGATTCCCCACAAGCACTACGCACATTCATATGTAAAAGAAAAGTACTATACCAGGCAGGCTGCTCCTCGATCCCGATCACACTTACTGCAAAATACCCGGGAGCACACACAGCAGCTTCAGTTCCTGACAGACCGAGCGCGATTCAGCAATTTCTCCGCTCTTCTACAGGGTGAGCCTGGTTTCCACACTTCTGGTGCTTCTTTCTTCTCACAACTCAGATTCAGTCGAAACTGGCACTCACAACAGCTGCAGGCTGAACCTCAGGGCCTCACACGCACTTCTCGTGCTAAACTACACACTGCAGAATCACATAGCTCCTTCTCTCTTCACAGTCACAACTCATCTGATCTTTCTGGTCACAGAGCAGGGCATTTCCTTTAGCTCCACACTATTCTGTTGGCTGATTCAGCTGTCACTCACAATAAGACTCCCTCTGTTGGTAGAAAAAGGCGCCAAGGTCAAAAACTACATTTCCCAGAGTCACTGCCCACACAGTCCCATTACAGCAGGCTCCAGAGGAGAGTCCAAGTTCTGATTCGCCCAGAGAAGGCTCCATTTTAAAGGATCCCCACACTGATTGGTCCAATTCGGCAGTTCAGAACCAACATGAGGGAGCTACTCTGCACAATCATTGCTACAAGAAAGCAGTTTAGAACAAACTGCATTTTCATTATTACTCTAACAGGTTACAAGCAAACAATTACATCTTCTGAAAGAGCTCCCTTTGCGCATATAGCGAGTGCAGAAACGGATCGATTTACTGCGTGGCTCCAAATGGGACTGTGCAGGGAAACACACAGACCCCGCATTTCAAATTAATTATACTGTAGTTTGGCAGCTCTTAAAGCGACAGTACATGGAGGCATTAGGCACTCTCACTCAATTATATTTTAAATCAGCTGAAATACAGGACACCAGCCTGGCGGAGAGCATTTAGGCTCACCAAAAGAAGGCTTTTTAGTGACCCCCATTTGTAGGGGGGTTACACCCTTCCTGGCCTTGAAAACCTTGGCGTCCACATCAAGTAAGTACCCCCATATACTTTAATACAACACCATATACATTTACATCACTAACATATTAGGCTTATACGTGTAATCATCAGTCAGCATCTCACCTTACCAGAAACACATTTCTGAAACTTTTCAGTACATCACTTTTTACACAGTATTATACATACATTGTACCATAACTCAGGTTATTACCTCCTGTACGTGAAATCTGAAGAGAGGGGTCCCTTCCCTATCAGCTACCTTGGGGCTGGATGGGGCAGGGGCACCATATCTAGAGGGTGAAACAAGTAACCTGGAGTTAGCACTTATGCTCAGTTTGGGCAATGAGCTCGGGGACACATATACTCCTTTGTGGACCACATTGAGAGGCAAATCCACAGGCCTCCCAGGAGAATCGTAACTGAGGCGTACTACAGGCTTTACAGCTCTACCAGCCTTTCTAGGGGGAACTGTTACAGTCTCTGCATTTTGGCCCTCACTTTCAGCGTGATCTTTACTTGCCAGGGGGGTTTCTTTCAGGGTAGAGAGGCTAGAACTTGGGGCACTTTCAACTCCATGATTTGCAGTCTCAGAGTCCACAACACTTAGCTCACATGGAGAGTTTTCTGACACCAGCAGCGAACCATCAGGGCACTCAAAATACTCTTCTTGCTCTGGTATATCACCAGTCTGTCCCAGTTCATCATTTCCCCCCTCTGAAAGCTCATACAGTTCCACCATGCACTGTGATTCCATGTCATCCGACTTGATACTCTTCACTTCACTTTCTGGGAGCATTGGCTCCAGGGACAAAGCTGGGGGCTTAGACAGTCCAGAAGGCCCAGCTTCTTCTCCATAATTGACAAGAGGGTTGCCCTGAAACAATTGACTCAGTTCATAAGAGGGGTAGTACCCAAAGTTGCACTCACTTTCCTCTGACATGGATTGACAGTCATTTTCAACTGGGACCTGCTGTAGAGAACACTTTAACTCAGCATCTATAGGTGCAGACTTTCTTTGCTTTTGCTTAGCAGCAGCTCTTGTCACTGGTCCAGGGGGAGGGCTTTCTGGGGGCTCAGATTCAATCAAGATTTGTCCAATGGGCAGTAAATGATTTCTATGCATTGTTTTAACATCTTTTGAATTATTCTCAGGTCTTACTTTGTACACAGGCAGATCATCTAGTTTGCCCACTACAATGTGAGGGAGATGGTGCCACCTGTCAGCAATCTTGTGTTTGCCATGCAGTCCCAGATTTCTTAGCAATACCCGATCTCCCTCCTGAAGTTCCTGTGCTTTCACCTTTTTATCATACCTTTCTTTGTTGGCCAGATTTCTTTTGGCAGCCATGGTTTGAGCCAGTTGGTACGCATGATTTATCTGGGCCTTTAACTTTGCACATACTGTAAATAGTTGTCAGCTCTAACCCCATCCGGAGAAACTCCAAAACATACATCTACCGGTAGTCGGGCTTCTCTTCCAAACATCAGGCGGTAGGGGGAGAACCCAGTGGCATCACTTTTGGTGTAGTTGTAGGCATGTACCAGGGTGCTAATTTGTTGGCTCCATCTAGGCTTGTCCTTTGGGTGGAGGGTGCCTAGCATATCTAGCAAGGTGCGGTTGAAATGTTCAGGCTGTGGGTCCCCTTGGGGGTGGTAAGGGGTGGTTCTGGACTTTTGCACTCCCCACAGAGAAAGCATCTCTTTGATCAGATAACTCTCAAAGTCCCTCCCTTGATCAGAATGGATTCTTTGTGGAGCCCAATAGTGGACAAAAAAATTTTCTATAAGTACCTTTGCCACTCTGGATGCCTTCTGGTCCTTGGTGGGGAAAGCTTGGGCAAATCTTGTAAAATGGTCAGTGACCACCAGTACATTACTGATATTTCTTTGATCTGGCTCCAAACTCAGAAAGTCAATATAGACCAGCTCCATGGGGGCGCTGGTGGTGATGTTAACTAGGGGGGGCAGCCCTCTGGGGCAAAGCTTTCCTCTGTAAGCAGCGACTACAAGTTCGAATGTGTTGTTCAACATCAGCCCCCATCTTAGGCCAATAGAATCTGGATCTCACCAAGTCAAGTGTTCTGTCTATGCCACGGTGCCCCATGTGGTTGTGTAGGGACCTCAGCACCAAGTCTCGAAAGGCAGTGGGCAAAACTAGCTGTTATTTATCTATTTGTCCCCCTCTATCTACTGTTTCTCTGTATAACAGTCTATTAATCAGTTTCAACTTAGGACCTTCCTTGTATAACAATGCAGTACTCAAATCAGTGGAGCGTAACTTGGATACATCTTTCCCCGCGTAGAGGGCTTCTAGAGCTGATTTGATCATGGGATCTCAGGATTGAGCCCGCTGAATACTGTCATTGTTCAGCTGAGGCAGTGCACCAATGTCTGTTGCAGAAAAGTAGCAATAAGCAGTAGGTATGCAATTCTCAGAGGGCCCCAAACAGTCCACCAAACAGTTCACTAGGTCTGGGACCACTTGCTCCTCTCGGTCAAACTTATGGCAGAGTGCTCGAATATCAAGTTCTGACAGTCTGACCCAGTCATTTCGAGAAACAGGCCTCTGGGAGAGAGAGCATCAGCATCTATGTGGTTCAGGCCTGCTCTGTATTCAACAGCATAGTCATATGTAGATAATGCAGAGAGCCACCTATGGCCAGTAGAGTCCAACTTAGCTGAAGTCTGCACATAGGTCAGGGGGTTATTGTCAGTTTTTACTAGTATCTTAGCCCCAGACAAGTACTCGTGGAATTGGTCCACAATGGCCCACTTCAAAGCTAGAAACTCTAACTTATGTACAGGATAGTTCTTTTTGGAAGGGGTCAGGCTTCTGCTGGCAAAGGCCACTGGTCTCAGGCCATTCCCGTGCTCCTGGTACAACACAGCCCCCAATCCTTGCAAGCTAGCATCAGTGTGTAGGACATAGGGTTTTGCTGGATCTGCATTGGCCAGGACAGGAGTGCGGGTAAGTTGATATATAATCTCATGAAAAGCAGTTTCACGATAAGGTGTCCATCGTGCCCCCAAAATTTCATTAGCATGGAAATTCACTCTCTCAGTCTCAGGGGGAGTTGACCTCTTGCATTTTTTGTGGGTAGGAGGGTAACCTTGCGTAAGACCAAGTAAAGGACGGATCACTCTTGAATAGTCCTTGTTGAATTGGCGATAGTAGCCACAGAATCCCAGGAATCTTTGCAGTTTTTTTAGATTGTGGGGCTGTGGCCAGGTGGTTAAGGCCTCAGCTTTACTTGGGTCGATCTCTATTCCCTCGGTGGAGACTATATGTCCCACATACTTTACAGATGTTTGGAAGAATTTACATTTATTGATGGACAGTTTCAGGCCAAAGTCTTCCAGTCGGTCCAACACCTTGAATAATCTGCTCTCATGTTCCTCCAGTGAGCTGCCAAACACAATAACATCATCTAGGTATACCAGGCACTCTAATAAGTTCATGTCCCCCACTGCATGCTCCATCAATCATTGAAAAGTGGCTGGGGACCCTGAAATCCCTTGAAGCATCCTCATGAATTCATAGAAGCCAAGCGGACAGATAAAGGCTGTCTTCTCACAGTCTTCTGGGGCCATCGGGATCTGGTAGTACCCACTGCGAAGATCCAGCACAGAGAACCACTTGCTACCATTCAGGCAGTCCAAAGCATCCTGAATGCGGGGCATTGTATACTGATCAGGGATGGTCCACCGGTTTAAAGTGCAAAAATCCACGCACATCCTTACTGTCCCATTCTTTTTTCTCACTACCACGATAGGGGAAGCATATGGGCTTCTGGATTCTTGTATTACACCAGCAGCAAGCATCTCTTGCAGATGCCATCTCACATCCTCTATGTCAGCAGGGGCCAGGTGTGGAGACCTCTCATGAAATGGCCTTTCATCATGCAGCCGGATGTGGTGCTCAGCTCCTTGCACACATCCTACGTCCCATTCCTTTAAAGAAAATACCTGGTCTCTCTGGGCAAGCTTTCTACTGATTCTCATCTTCCATTCAGCTTGCAACAGGGAGTCCCCAAAATCAAACAAGTCGGCCTCACTCTGTCATTTTCCCCCAAACACTTGTTACTGGGTAGCACTGCAGTATCTGCACAATGTACATTAGCCAGGGTGCAACCTCTATTTACTCGAATCTCTCTATCAGACACATTATGAACTTGGACCATTACCCGTCTGGCATAAGCATGGGCTTTGGCAGGCAAAATACTTGGCTTGACCAGTAGTCCATCCGGCAATCTCCCATCACCTGGTGCATCCAGCATGAGGATTTTATTCTTGACATCCTTTCTGATACGGACTTCCCCTGTAGGGTGCACTGGGCATTTGGCGCCAGGATCAGAGACTCAGGATCCTTCTTCCAGACAATTCCAACCAGTTCCTCTGGTTCCACTTTTTCAGCATCTCTCTGTGCCTCATAGGCCTTCTTGATCAAGGCCGGAATTCTTAAAGCTCTACTAGTCCTTGACCCCCGTTTTTCATAACACAACTGTGCCAGCTGTCCAAACATATGTGCATTAGTCCCAATTAGTCAAGGAACCCCATCATACAGTCCAGTAGGGGGACACACTAAGGCCAGGGTCCTACTTGCTCTGCTACTCCAGCCACGGAGGTGGGAAAAGACAGCCAAATTTGGATATATCCAGAGTAGGGGTAGGCCTTCTCACTTAACCCCAAGACATGCAGCCCCTCCAACGGTTGTAAGGGTACATCAGACAAATGCTTCTGATACCAGTCTTGGAACATAATTGTCACTTGGGAGCCACTGTCTAATACAGCTCTTGTAGACACTCCATTCACCTTTACAGTGGTCTCCATGGAGGGACCCACTATTCTGGACCAGTCTAAAGAAGCGGTGGTGGGGGCCTGGGCAACTGACCTTGCCACAAAGTGATGTGAGTTAGTATTTTTTGGATCCTCACTGCGATCATTTTGTGTACCCCTCTCAACCACTGATTTGTGCTCCAAAGCTCTCCTTGTAGCCTGTATACAACTTTGTCTGTGTCTTTTGAGGACCTGCATTCTCTCTTCATGTGCCCATCCTTCCCACAATTATAGCAAAACATACCTTCCGGAGATTGAGCTGGCCAAGTCATCACATTGGGAGCCGCGACGGAGGTACTTCCAACAGAAAACCTTGGTGCCATCTCTGTCTGTGGCGTGATAAGCATTTGGAGACATCTCCTCAATTTCCCCACTTCCATGGTCAAGACATCGAGTTCTGAGGTGTTGGCAGCAGGAGATGCATGGGTGGGTACCCCCATCCCCATAGCAGATGCAGTCGGCTGAGGGTCGGGGCCTGTACTTGCAGGAGCGGCCTTCATAAAGAGACTGTTTTTTATTTCCCTGAACTCTCTCAGCAGTTCACCCCATGGTGGCACACCCTTTTCCTTCTCGGAGCACTCATTAACTGCCAACCTCTGCCCCTGAACTTCACTTGATGGGTCACCCTCAGTCACCCGGGTCGTAGCAGCAGCTATTGGTGCAAGTCCCTCCTGGGGTCGTCTTTTCTCAACCCCTCGAATTTCTCTCATTAGCTCATCATAGGAGGGTGGGGATTCCAGTTGATTGGCCAGGCGCAACTGAAGCAACAGCAGTTCTGAGAAGGGGGCAGACTTAAGGATCCTGTCCAGCCTGGTTCGGTCCAATTCAGTCGCTGACAAACTACCCTTTCTGAGGCATTCTTGCAACAATTTTTCCAGCCGAGATACATACACAGACAACAACTCCCCTTGGTACTGTTGTGCATTTCTTTCTCTCCACCACAGGTCCTCATCAGAATCTGGGCTCCCATACACATTCTCCAAGGCCTCAAGATAGTCCTGTGCAGTCGCTTCAGGGTTACTGGCCCGTTTGGCACAGATGGTAGCCAGGGCAGGGCCTCGGAGGCTCTCACTTAACCTCTTTCGCTTTTCTCCTTCCGAGCATTGCCATTCTAGCACTTGAGGGGCAACATAGTCTATCCAGGTCTCCCAGTCATCCTCCCCTTGGGGGGGTGGGGAGGGTGCCCGAGAAGATTCTCAACCTGTGGAAAGAGTCATGGCTAATGGCAGGTACAGACATAGGGGCTAGCATGGGCACAGGCATAGAAGGAGGAGCAGTAACGGGTACTGGAGCAGGCGTGGATGTTGGGGACAGACAACCCCCAGGTGGCAAGAATAGTTTCTTCAAATCCTCCACAGTTTTCCCTTCATCCAGCAACAATTTAGCAAATTTCTCCTCAAAAGTTTCAGATAGTGGGGGGGGCCTCATCCCCCGGGTCTCTACTATCCTTACTTATCACTCTCCAGGCAGTGAGGGCTCCCTCTGGGGTAATAGTCTGTGGCACCTTGGAACTGTCTGTGGGATCCTTATATTCTACTAGGGCCATGAAAGTGTGGGTGAGCAGATTAGCATGAAGACCCACCACCACGGGGTTTTGTAAACCGTCCACCTTGGAAAGTTCTCCCTCTACAGTGTCCGTATGGGTACCCAGGGGAATGTCCAGGACAAGCACAGCATTTTGGGGGTTGATCTCCTGCCCAGTACACTATCCCACCAACTGGTGTACAGCCACTTCTGTCTGGGTATCCATTTATTTTTAACAGTGATTCGTAAATGTGGCCACTAGGGGACGCAAAATCCCAGCGGTGAGCCTCCAAGATGTAACCCCCAGGTGGCGCTATCCCAAGGGCTACTACCCCTGCATGCTTGACTACTGACAGGTTGAGGGGCCTAGATTCTATGGTGGGTGCCTCCAACCAGAGGTTAGGGTTTGTAGTGGTTAGACTAGCTTGGTCACAGCCCTCTGGGACACTGAGACCCCCTTTTATTCCCTCTAGTGGCTCACACAGTACACAGGAGTTACAGCCCCAATACCCCACGTATACACACTGTTCACTCATAAAGTACCACTTACCCTCGAGACTGATTCTGCAGCACGTCTCTGAGGACCCCCTGTAAAATAAGGTTAAACAACACACACAGCAAAATACAATACTATTTCCATAAGTACCAACACCACAGACAGTATATAGTTTAACAACAACAAATCTGATTTATTTAGGGGACAGTAACAGGGAAGGGGGAAATCAGGTTAATTGGTGGCATTAAAAAAAAGTACTGTGCACACATACAGGGTCTGAAAATTCACACTCTAGGTACCCAGGTTGGGGGGAGACTAGCCAGGTCCATTGCCCAGGGTTGGCCGGCAGGTGCAGATGGATGGGGCCCTGTAGAAGAAAATATATGCACAACACCCAATTGTAATCTGGAGCCGGATGGCTCAGTCCATGAAGCAGTGAAACAACAAGAATTAGATGACACACTTGTGATTGAAAACAGGCTGCAGGGGAATACCCTGATTTGTACTCACAGTACCCAAGCTGAGAACCGGATGGTGGATGTTCCTCTGGATTGTCAACAACCACAGGACATGGAGACAAGGTCCTTGTGACAGGACCCCACTGCAGTTGATAGCAAATGGATTTAGTCCGAGACAAGCTGGGGTTTGCTTCCAGCTTCAACACACAGCTCACAGTACAGGGGACTGGAAATAGCGATTCCCCACAAGTACTACGCACTTTCATATGTAAAAGGAAAGTACTATACCAGGCAGGCTGCTCCTCAATCCCGATCGCACTTACTGCAAAATACCCGGGAGCACACACAGCAGCTTCAGTTTCTGACAGACCGAGCGCGATTCAGCAATTTCTCCAGTCTTCTACAGGGTGAGCCTGGTTTCCACACTTCTGGTGCTTCTTTCTCCTCACAACTCAGATTCAGTCCAAACTGGCACTCACAACAGCTGCAGGCCGAACCTCATGGCCTCACACGTGCTTCCCGTACTAAACTACACACCGCAGAAGCACATAGCTCCTTCTCTCTTCACAGTCACAACTCATCTGATCTTTCTGGTCACAGAGCAGGGCATTTCCTTTAGCTCCAGTCTATTCTGTTGACTGATTCAGCTGTCACTCACAATAAGACTCCTTCTGTTGGTAGAAAAAGGCGCCAAGGTCAAAACTACATTTCCCAGAGTCACTGCCCATACAGTCCCATTACAGCAGGCTCCAGAGGAGAGTCCAAGTTCTGATTCGCTCAGAGCGGGCTCCGTTTTAAAGGATCCCCACACTGATTGGTCCAATTCGGCAGTTCAGAACCAACATGAGGGAGCTACTCTGCACAATCCTTGCTACAAGAAAGCAGGTTAGAACAAACTGCATTTTCATTATTACTCTAACAAGTTACAAGCAAACAATTACATCTTCAGAAAGAGCTCCCTCTGCGCATATAGCAACTGCAGAAACGGAACGATTCACTCAGTGGCCCAAACGAGACTTGAGCAGGGAAACACACATGTAACCCCTAGATGGTGCTATCCCAGGGGCTACTACCCCTGCCTGATTTGCCACTAACAGGTTGAGGGGCCTGGATCCAATGGCGGGTGCCTCCACCCAGAGGTCAGGGTTTGCAATAGTTAAACTTACTTGGTCACAGCCCTCTGGGACACTGCAACCCCCCTTTCTTCCCACTAGTGGCCCACACAATATATCAGAATTACCTTCACAGTATACACTTACCCCCAGGACTAGTTCCGCACTGGGACCTCCTGTGAAATAAGATACAGTGCAACAATCACAGTACAGTACTTTAACATAGACAAATACCTCAGGCAGTATAACTTTGCTGAAACAAGCAGCTCTGATTTATTTAGGGGGATATAACAAGGACAGGGGGAAATCAGGTTAATTAGCTTATCACTTTACTATCTACCTATGGCTCTGTGCACAGGCCTATCCCTACCAGTTACTGTCCCTGGGTACCCAAGCCCTAGTGGCTAGTCCAAACCGTGGCAGCTGGTAGGGCCCTTTCACACAGTGAAAAGAAAAATTAGTTTAAACAGTCAGCAGTACAGTGATTCCATTTGGATTTAATGTGGCAATTCAACAGGAGCGACCCTGAATTAGTACTCACACCTCCAAACAAGATAGGGTCCTTCAACGTCAGCAGGGCTACTCTTGAGCTCCACGAGACTCTTCACATTTATATGGTAAAAAGAAAGTACTATACCAGGCAGGCTGCTTCTCTATCCCGATCGCAATTACTGCACAATACCCGGGAGACACACAGCAGATTCAGTTCCTGACAGACCGAAGTGCAATTCAACAATTTCTCCAGTCTTCTACAGGGTGAGCCTGGTTTCTACTCTTCAGAGATCCTTTGATTCTTTTCACAGGACGGATTCAGTCCTAACAAGCAGTTACACAAGCTGCAGACCGGAACTCTGGGCCTTACACACGTTTTTTGACTGAAACTGTGCACTGAAGGAGCACAGACTTTCTTTCCCCTTCACTGCCAGAGCTAAAACTGAAACTCCAACAGACAAAACCGGGCACTTCCTTTGAGTTCCTCCCAGTTCTTGACTGGATTGGCTGTCACTCACAATAGACTGTTGCTGTTGGTCCAAAAAGGCGCAGAAGTCTAAACTACATCTCCCAGAGTCACTGCCCATACAATCCTCTTGTGGCTGGCTCAGATTATGAGTCCAAGTTCTGATTCGTCCAAGGCATCATTTTAGAGCTAGCTTACCCCACACTGATTGGTCCAGTTCAGCAGTTCAAAACCAGAATGGGGAACTAGGCAGACACAGTTCTGACTGCAAAGAAAGCAGGTTAGACAAACTGTAATTTCATTATTACCGTAAATGATTTCTGGCAAACAGTTACATCTTTTCAGATAGGTTCCCTTGCACTCCTAGTGACTGCAAAATGGAGTGAATTGCAGCAGCTCGAGTGGTACTCAAACAGAGAAGCACACAGTCCCCCATACAAACTAATTATGTCTGCAAGCAGACAGCTCTTAAAGAGACAGTACCAGAGGCTCTAAAACACTCACTGATAAATGGCTTAAATGCCAAACACCATTCAGGCTTGGAGCATTCAAGCAAGCTCCTGGAAGTCTTTTGGGAACCCCCATTTGCAGGGGGGTTACACACAGACCCCCCATTTCAAATTAATTATACTGCAGTTTGGCAGCTCTTAAAGCGACAGTACATGGAGGCATTAGGCACTCTCACTCAATTATTTTTTAAATCAGCAGAAATACAGGACACCAGCCTGGTGGAGAGCATTTAAGCTCACCAAAAGAAGGCTTTTTAGTGACCCCCATTTGTACGGGGGTTACACTTATACAAAAAGACTTTCACTGTAATCAAACCCTGTACCCTGCAGGCTCCACTACACCCATCCATTCCACTGGATTCTGCCCCTGAAATGCAACTCATGGAAAACTAATTACACTGCAAATACGAGGGGGAAAAAGGATTTCATTTCATTAGCCCCCCCCCAAGTCAAATAAGGTACAAACCACTGTTTCTCCCCAACTCGCTTTTATTTTTCACCTGCATGGCAAATGATTTCAGCGATACAGGGGTCACCATTCTTCTCTAACAATAAATAAGCAGCTCCATGAGGCTTTAACCTTTCTACAATACTAGCTGGACAGGATAAACAGCAGAAACCATGGGTTTAGCAGACACAGCAAGGATTCTCCTTTTCTACCACTTCACTCTCTCAGGTGCTCTACCCAAGACTCACTGAAACACAGATCCCTGCAATCTCCTGGCATATAATGATACAGTAAGCCAACCTTCCTTTTCTTTCCTCACAGGTCCCAGTTACTTTTGCTGTGGTCGTCCCCTCTTTCACTGGTGCGGAAAGCAAACAGCCTTCCCCACCTGGACCCCTGGGTGCTGGCCCAAGCCACAAGGGCATCCAGGAATTTTCCTGACAACCCAGGCCCCAACCCACCTTCATGGCTGGCACTATACACAAAGATGAGGCCACACCAGCTATGATCACTCAACTCTGCCTCAGCACTCCATGACCCCCCAATTCACTCAACGGGTTCTGCTGGTACCTACTTTCTACGGGGAATTCCTGCCAGGCCCACATCCCTGCTACTGTTCCTGGACTTGAGTTAAGCTCCAGCATGGGGACCACTCTCCAAGGTCTGCCATTTCTTTGGCCTGCAACCAGCCTGGACTTTAAATGGACCAACGCCTCAGGACCTGTCTCTCCAAACAGGCCCCGTTTGGGTGAAAGGCTCCCTGGCTCCCTCGACCCCCCAGGCTGTGCTGCCATACCGGGTACAAGGGGAACCTCTGCCACTGGGTCCCCTCCTGAGAGGACTCTTCCACAGCCCTCCCAGCCCTGGCAACCTGGGTATACACACACAACAGGCTTCCTACAGGCTCCTACATCTCTCTGTGGGCTTACAAAAGCCTCATAATGCCCTAGCCCCCAACGAAGCAGGACTTGGCTACCTAGATCCCCAAAGGAGCTCCATACCCCCACTCCTCATCAGCCACGGTGCATAACAATCCGCTCTGGCTGCACTCTTTTGGGGGGTTTCCCCACTGGTCCTCCTGGACTGCCGAGCTCCCTCACTTGCCCACCTTATCTACTCCTGATGCTACTCTTCCAGCCTCCCCCTTCCAGCCCCTGACCTAATGCCCAGGCTGGAAAGGCCCAGCTACGTCCTGTCAGTCCCTTTTTATACACTTTTTTTTACTCTCTGCTGACACCTTGAGGCATCTAGAGCAATATCCCCCAGAGCACTAAACCCATTTCCTAGCTGGGTGGGTGGGGGTGGGGCTGGGGGTAGAGGGGAAAAGGGATGCATAACAGTGGGAATATAAACCCCACATTTCAAGGGGGCTTACATATACCATAGGAAATAATGAATATTGTGTATATCCAAATAATATAAATAAAAATTAGGAATACGAAGCCCCCATCAGGTTTCATTCTACACAACAATGTCTACTGTATAAAAATGTTCTCCTGCCAATCAGTTTATCGTTAAATAGCATGAATTAATATTTTTTTTCAAATAGCATTTCTGGCATCACTTCTAATCTCCCTATCATCCACCCTACAATAGTTCTCAATCTGTGTCTTGTCTCTCCCATCCCTGTGGTCTCCCCCCCCCATTCTGGCACCCAACTCCTGGGGTCTTCTCTAACATGTGTGCCTGAAAGAGTTATGGAACAAAATCCAACCTGTGGCCCATCAACCTGATAATCCAGAAGTTCCAGATATTATGGAACTTTTCCACCTTCTGTGTTCTTGGAGATTTATCATTAAAATACAGTTTCCCATAGCGCCTGGCTCCTTTCCCCTTGTTGTTTACCCTGAAGCCCCTCCTTTTTATGTTGATTCTTTATGCATGAAAATATTATGGCCTTGAGTGCCAGAAGGAGTTGTGGAAGCCACGGCACTGTTGTGGCCAATGCCCCCACAGTCTTTAAAGGCTTGGCTCAACACGATGTGGCACGCTGCTGCTGACACTAGTTCAGCCAGCTGCTACAACCTTGAGAAGTTTTAGCTGCTGCAATCAGAGCTGCCTCATCATTGCAGTGTCATCCGCTGCAATGAGGAGCCGCCCTCATTGCAGGGCACCCTTGCATTCCCGCCTGTCTGTTTGCGAGGTGCCCAATCCCCTCAGCATCCTGTCCCCTCCCTGATTTTTACTGACGGGTGCCCAATCCCTGTCGGCATGTCCCCCCGCAAGTTCTTGTGTGCTGTGGGGTGCCCAATCCCCTCAGCTCATGAGATCCCCCATACCAGTATGTGCCGACAGAGGTGCCCAATCCCGTTGGCATAATGTCCACCCCGCTTTTGTTATGTGCTGACAGGGTGCCCAATCCCCATCGGCATGATGTGGCCCCCCTTTGCTGTGTGTGCCATGAGGGTGCCCAATCCCCGTCACGACTACAGCTGCCCGCCCCAAAAAAGAGTCCATTGGCACACTGGGAGCCCACCCAGCGTGCATATCCCAAAAAAACACTCCTGCAATGTTTTTATTTTTTCCCTGTGAAAAAGAAACGGTCCCTCGCTGACTCCCTGCCCTCCCACAACCCGAGCTCACCCACTGTGCACCCTGCCTCCCACACCCCTCACCTCATACTTACCTCCAAAGTCCAGCCGATGATCTTTGGTGGACTGGGAACACATCTGCACTCTTCAAAGGTGACCGCGAACTGAGGAAATGCCGGTAAGCTGTATAATGCAATAAATAGGGGTTTTCAACATTGATGCATATCTCAGGCATTTTGGGGAATTTTGGCACCAAATTTTCAACATGGGTTTTTTGGGACCCCCTCCTCATGAATTCTGCCACTGTCATGGTGTTAATCAGCCCCGAAAGGTGATTTCACAGTCACTGAGAGGAATCACCTTTCAGGACCAAGTAGCAAAATGACAGTGCCAGTGTTCATGAGGTGGGCTCTCAAAAAGCCTATGTTGCAAATTTGGTGGAATAAATAAAAAAAAAATTACTGTTTTATGAGTGTGCGTTGCACGGTTGCTACGCATGCTTGTACCTTTGCGAATTTGCAATATTTTCAACATTGGCATTTTTCCACACCTCCTTGTGAACAGTACAGCTGTCATTTTTCAGATGCTGGCCGAAATGTGTTTTCGCACTTCCGGCACAGAATAGCGTGGTCACTGAGGAAAATCAGTGTTTGGGACAGATTATGAAAATGACAGTGCCACTGTTCATGAGCAGAGGTCGTAAAATGCCTATGCTGAAAATCTGGTGCTGATACTCCATAAAATGACTGTGTTATGAACGTGCGTTTCACAGTTTGCACACATGCTCATAAGTTTGCGAATGTATAATATTTTCACTCCAGATTTTCAACATTGCCATTGTTTTGCACCTCCTTATGAACAGTACAGCTGTCATTTTTCAGATTCTGGCCTAAATGTGTTTTTGCACTTCCAGTGCAGAATAGCGCAGTCGCTGTGGAAAATCCATGTTCCGGACACATTATGAAAATGACAGTGACACTGTTCATTAGTAGAGGTCCTAAAATGCCTATGTTGAAAATTTAGTGACGAAAGTCCATAAAATGAGTGTGCGTTGCGCAGTTTCCATGCACACTCGTACCTTCGCAACTTTGCAATATTTTCACTCCAGATCATCAACATTGCCATTTTTCCACACCTCCTTATGAACAGTGCAGCTGTCATGTTTCACATCCTGGCCAAAATGTGTTTTCACTCTTCCGGCGCACGATAGCGTGGTTGCTGTGGGAAAACAGTGTTCGGGACACATTAAGAAAATCACACTGACACTCTTCATGAGCAGAGGTGCTAAAATGCCTATGTTGAAAATTTTGTGATGAAACTCCATAAAATTACTGTGTTACGAGCAGCATGCATTGTGCAGTTTCCACACACCCTTGTAACTTTGCAAATTAGTAATATTTTCACGCCACATTTTCAACACTGGCATTTTTCCACACCTCCTTATGAAGAGTACACCTGTCATTTTTCACATCCTGGCCGAAATGTGTTTACACACTTCCAGTGCAGAATACTGCAGCCGCTGTTGGAAATCAGTGTTTGGGACAGATTAGGATCGAGCGAGTGGAGGGGGGAGAGTGACAGAGCTTAACTGAGCTCTGTCGGGACTGCTGCGGATTTCTTTGTGGGTAGGAAAAGGCATCAATGCAGGCATGAAAAAGGGCAGCCTGCAGCGCCTGGAGACACAGAACGAGCGAGTGAGGGAGGGGGAGTGAGTGAGCTCAACGGAGCTCTGTTGGCACTGCTGTGGATTTCTTTGTGGGCAGAAAAAGACAGCAATGCATGCAGGGGCCCAGTACAAAAGGGCAGCCTGCAGCGGCGGAAGAAACAGAACAAGCGAATGAGAGAGGGGGAGTGAGCGAGCTCAACGGAACTCTATTGTGACTGCTGCAGATTTCTTTGTGGGCACAAAAGGGCGGCAACGCAGCAGAAGCCCCGTACAAAAGGGCAGCCTGCAGCACCGGCAGAAATGGAATGAGTGAGTGAGAGAGGGGGAGTGAGTGAGGTCAACGGAGCTCTGTCGGGAGTGCTGCAGATTTCTTTGTGGGCAGAAAAAGGTGCCAGCAGAGGCAGGAACCCTGTACAAAAGGGCAGCCTGCACCGCCAGGAGAAACAGAATGAACGCATAAGACAGGTGAAGTGAGCGACCTCAATGGAGCTCTGTCAGGACAGGTGCAGATTTCTTTGTGGGCAGAAAAAGGTGCCAATGCAGGCAGGAGCCCAGTACAAAAGGGCAGCCTGCAGTGCTGGAAGAAAGAAAACAAGCGAGTGAGAGAGGGGGAGTGATCGAGCTCAATGCAGCTCTGTCGTGACTACTGTTGATTTGCTTGCGGGCAGGAAAAGGTGGCAGTGCAAGCAGGAGCCCAGTACAAAAGGCCAGCCTGCAGCCCCGGCAGAAGCGGGACAAGCGAGTGAGAGAGGGGGAGTGAGTGAAGTCAACGGAGCTCTGTCGGGAGTGCTGCAGATTTCTTTGTGGGCAGAAAAAGGTGCCAGCATAGGCAGGAACCCAGTAAAAAAGGGCAGCCTGCACCACCAGGAGAAACAGAATGAGCGCGTAAGACAGGTGAAGTGAGCGAACTCAACCCAGCTGTGTCCAGACTGCTGCAGATTTCTTTGTGGGCAGAAAAAGGCAGCAATGCATGCAGGGGCCCAGTACAAAAGGGTAGCCTGCAGCAGTGGGAGAAATAGAATGAGTGAGTGAGAGAGAGGGAGTGAGCGAGCTCAACGGAGCTCTATCGTGACTGCTGCAGATTTCTTTGTGCGCGAAAGAAGGCAGCAACGCAGGCAGGAGCCCAGTTCAAAAGGGCAGCCTGGAGCGGCAGCAGAAATGGGACAAGTGAGTGAGAGCAGAGAATGAGCGAGCTCAATGGAGGTATATCATGACTGCTGTGGATTTCTTTGTGGGCAGGAAAAGGTAGCAACACAGGCAGGAGCCCAGTATAAAAGGCCAGCCTGCAGCACCTACAGAAATGGAATGAGCAAGTGACAGAGGGGGAGTGAGTGACCTCAAAGGAGCTGTGTCAGGACTGCTGCAGATCTCTTTGTGGGCAGAAAAATGCAGGATGGGACCCAGTACAAAAGGGCAGCCTGCAGCAGCGGGAGACAAAGAATGAGCGAGTGAGGGAGGGGGAGTGAGTGAACTCACTGGAGCTGTGTCGGGACAGCTGCGGATTTCTTTGTAGGCGGAATAATCCACCAACGCAGGCAGGAGCCCAGTACAAAAGGACGGTCTGCACCAGCGGGAGACACAGAACGAGCGAGAGAGGGAGGGGTAGTGAGTGAGCTCAACAGAGCTCTGTTGGGACTGCTGCGGATTTCTTTGTGGGCAGAAAAAGGCAGCAATGCACCCAGGGGCCCAGTACAAAAGGGCAGCCTGCAGCGGCAGGAGAAACAGAACGAGCGAGAGAGGGAGGGGTAGTGAGTGAGCTCAACAGAGCTCTATCGTGACTGCTGCAGATTTCTTTGTGGGCAGAAAAAGGCGGCAACACAGGCAGGAGCCCGGTACAAAAGGCCAGCCTGCAAAGCCAGCAGAAACGAAATGACCGAGTGACAGAGGGGGAGTGAGCAAGCTCAATGGACCTGTGTCGGGACTAATGCAGATTTCTTTGTGGGCAGAAAAAGCCACCAACAGAGGCAGGAGTCCAGTACAAAAGGCCAGGCTGCAGCTCCAGGAGAAACAGAATGAGCGAGTCAGAGAGAGGGAGCGACCCACCTCAATGGAGCTCTGTCGGGCCAGCTGCGGATTTCTTTCTGGACAGAAAAGGGTGCCAATGCAGGCAGGAGCCCAGTACAAAACAGCAGCCTTTAGCACCGTGAGAAACAAAACGAGCGAGTGACAGAGGGCCAGTGAGCGAGCTCAACGGACCAATGCAGTCAACATTCGGCACTGACAAATGCTTGTTCTCAACCTGTGATATCACTAATGACATCACATAATATTTCAACCAATGGCTGGACTGCATACTGCCCCAGAAATAAATAACTCGATGCTGTAGAAATTAACAAATGTTGCCACAGATTAGAAGCCTAGGAGCCCCACTGCAGAAATCAGAACAGAAGTGCTTTGGAGAACTACAGGTCCTATCTATTTCACACATCAGTGCACCTACTTATCTCTAGACCACAATGCCTCCTTTGTAACCAATGGTGAGGGTGGGCGAGTTAAGTTATTTGTTTTAATAATGAAACGCCAGCAGAGTATGATCACATTTTAGCCTTCCTGTAATCTGAGAATACTGGGAAAACACTGCAGACCTGAGGACTCATCAGCCAAATTTGCACTCTAATAGTTGTGTGGACTGCCCACAGCACTTTAGTAGTCAGTGAGTTGGACGGAGCAGTCCCCCGATTTTTAGGATATTCAGCGAAAGAAAAGGAATACTGCATTATCTGAATAACACTACCTCAGAGTGAAACCACCTCTAGATGGAGTCCTGTCTCATCAAAACTGCTGTAGCTGTGCTTAATTCTGTGTAACTTCAACATCTCTCTCTCACGTTCTCTCTCTCACCCTTCCCCCCTCCACGCTCCTTTCTAACACAGCCCTACGGGTGCAGAGTGGGCTGAGAAGAGAGAAATATTTTGTAGCAAGGGACACATGTCAATCCATGTGCTGAAGGAGATGCACAGCAGGCAAAACAGAGGGGAAAAATCTCCTATTTAATGACTGGCAGCCCGTCCCATCCTGTCCTACACTCAGTGGCTGCACTTTGAAGTGGTGATTACACAGGGTGCATTTTAAGCAAGCCATTGAGAGGATTAACCGTTTACTTGCTGGGAAGGAGCCACAAGAATCCAAGGAGGTTGACCGATCTGTGCAAATCAACTTCTCAAATTGAGAAGTGACTTTAACCTCAGTGTTCAGCCTCATCCACACTGATGCTGACCTCCCATGCAGCTCAAGTTCACAAGAGGCAAGCAGAATATTGGATCCCTCCCTGCCCTCCTCTGTCAGCCTCTACTCTTTTTCCTACCCCTCCTGTATCTAGACTGTACACCTTGTTTCCTGCAGCTCCCCAGGCTGCTTCTACAGTAACTCTCTCATCTTTCACCTCCTGTCTTTCTGTATAAATACATATATTTTTGTTTCTTTTACTCAACTGCTCTTTCTTTTTGTATATTGTTAAAGTACAGTATTTTGTATTTATGCATTGCACTTTAAATATTGACTATATGTTTCTTACCTACAGCTGATTTGCACATACCAGTGTTTTTTGCTCTGTTTTGTACTCCCTTTATATACCCCCCGTTAACTCCCTCCCCTACACTGGATGTGAGCCTTGGTTCTGTGTGCTCATACCTCTCAACCTTTTAGCACTGAAATGTGTGACAAGATGTGTGAAAACTGGACAAATGTGTGACACATCATCAAACATGACACTGCAAGCTCAGAATACTGTGGAAATAAGTGCACTGATGTTTCTAATGTTCACTGATAACCTAGCATCTTAAATCATTATACATTTCTACTTAACAGTCTCAGTGGACAGTGTGGAATGTCATCCTTTAAATGTGGGAAAGAGGGTTTCTGAGGGATAAAATGAGGGACGTACCTCGTAATGTGTGACAGTTGAGAGGTATGGTGTGCCTTTTTTGGCCAAAAATGTAACTAAATGACTGTAATCTGTATATGAACATATGCAGCGTCTAAGCTGTGTATACCTCTCTTGTACCCCATCCTAGCCTACTGTGGGTAGGCAGTATAGCACAGTGGTTAAGCGCACTGAGCTGCAAAGTTGTAGAAATGGGTCTGAATCTCACAGCCACCACTTGCATACTGTGTGACAATGAGCAAGACACTTAACTTCCCTGTGCTCCCAGGATGCACCTGGAAACAAGCCTCAGCTTAGTGTGCTTTTCCTGGCCAAATTGTAAAATAAATAGCATGTTATTTATTTACAGTTTTTCATCAGTAAAAGCATACAGAGCAGTGAGCAACTCCTTTTCACAGGCCAAGTGCTCCTTAAAAGACACCAGAGGAATACCTATATCTCCCAATGAACACAGCACCCTGGAATGTATTATTCTACTTGTAAAATGGCATGGTACTACAAGCTTAGGCTTAGAAAATGCAGCACCGTAAGTTCATGGGCACATATAGGCATTGTAGGTGACCTGGTTCGACTAACTGGAGCAGTACTGCGGCAGCCATCACGACTCATTTTATAACTTCTAGCTACTCTATCCAAACTCAGTCTCTCTCAAGATGCCCTCTACTGGTTCATTGACTACCTGGCTGAACGCTTCCAGCAAGTCAAAATTGGCACTACCTTTTCCAGTAGGCTGCCTGTCCGCTCCGGTGTTCAACAGGGGTCCATTCTCGGACCTCTATTATTCACTCACTTCCTTAACTCCTTCCCCCTATCCTGCCCAGGCAACATCCTACTCTACACAGATGACGCTGTCCTTTTCTCCTCCAATCCTGACCCCACCCAGCTTCACCTCTCCCTCCAATCTGCCTTCAGCGAGGCTGAAAAATGGTTCACCACACAGAGCCTCATCCTAAACTATAGAAAAACTAAAGTCATGTACTCCTCACACCCACTAAACTCTAGGAAGGACCACTGCCCGCCACTCCTAACTAACAACCAGACCCCTCTCGAACAAGTAGACTTCTTTAAGTACCTGGGCATCACACTTGACCCAGGCCTTACCTTCCACCAACACATCCACCAACTGTCCACAGCCTTCAACATACAGATTGGCATCCTCTACCAGGTCAAACACTGTCTCAGTCTTGATGCCCTTCATCTAGCGGTCTCTTCCTCGGTCCTCTCCCTCCTAGACTATGGCATACTAATCTACAGCGCTGCCAGCACCTCAGCCTTATCCAGGCTCCGGCTCTCCCTCAACAAAGCTTGTCGCCTCTTCCTGGGCTGAGATCATCTAACTCACACATGCTCTCTCTACAATGCCACGAACTGGCTTAACCTTGATAACAGAATCGAGTTTCATACCTGCCTCATGGCCAAAAAGATTACCCTTGGTCTCTCCCTCACTGGTCTCTCACCTCTAATTCAATGGGCCCCGTCATGGCATTGCACCCGTAGCTCTCGCAGGCAACTCCTCTTGGTCCCTTGCTGCTGCACCTTCCAGTTCCAAAGGTCCTTTAGCTACCGAGCCCCTTGCTGGGTAAATAACCTGCCTAATGATCTCACCAATGTGAATAGAATCGGCCTCTACAAAGCCTACCTTAGGAACCACCTTCAGTCCTCCAATCCCTGTGACTGCCACTGACCCTCAACGTGCCCCTTTATCCTTAGACTAATGCCTCTGGCTGACTACTCCCCCCCACGACCTGAAAATCTCAGAACTAGTTCCTTTGGAGCTTTTGAATGTATTCTGTTCTTTAGTCTCATTCATGAATCTATCTACCTAAATGTTAAACAATTTACTGTAATTCTTGTATCATGAAAGACTGCCTGTGTTCCATCTCTGCATTTGCTCTGTGCCATGTTTTACCTGTATTGACGTGGAACCTATGAAAAGGGATCTTTGACTCAAAGGTTTTTTCCGAATCCTCAATAAATAAATGAATAAATAAAATACATATATATGTGTGTATATATATATATATATATATATATATATATACACACACACACACACACACAGAGGGAGAAAGGGTCACACACACACTAAATTATAGCAAAGTGTGGTGTAAAAGGAAACAGAAACACAGAAACATAGACTTTGACAGCAGATAAGGACCGCTTGGCCCACCCAGTCTGCCCATTCCCCTACCTATTGGATAAGCTGCAGATCCTACTTAACCAACAGCCTACTTCTTCCTACCCCCCCTCCAGAATTGCCTTATGTCTGTCCCATGCATTCTTGAATTCCCCCACTGTTTTTGACCCCACAACCTCCTCAGGAAGGCCGTTCCATGCATCCACCACCTTCTCTGTGAAAAAATGCTTCCACACATTGCCCCTGAGCCATCCCCTCTCCACCTTCAAATTGTGTCCCCTTGTTTTTACACCTCTCTTTTTCTGAAAGATGCTATCCTCTTGGACTTTGTTGATTCCCTTGAGGTACTTGAAAGTTTCTATCATGTCCCCCCTCTCCCTCCTTTCCTCAAGGCTATACAGCTTAAGCTCCTTTAGTCTCTCTTCGTATGGCTTCTGTTGCAGACCCTGCACCATTTTAGTTGCCCTCCTCTGGACTGCCTCAATAATCCCATTGAGGGTGTAATGAGTGACCTTTATGAACAGCTCCTGAAATAATTTCACAAGTACAACAAATTTTTCTTTGATTTTTTTTATATTACATTTGTATGGTTACTTTTGTGGCATTTGCTTTCATTTGATCATGATATAGTCGTGGTGGTGGGCATGCATGGGCATGGCTGTGCATGTGCTTGCGCTGTGGGTGGTGTGCACTTTTGGGGGGGCCATGCGTGATACTATGAGTGCATCTGCATGTGCATATGTACCCTACTGTGTATGCATGCAGATTAGGATGTACACACAACTTTTTGTAGAATGTTGAAAGGTTTTCCATAAAAGCAAGAGGAGGAGGACTCATGGGTGTTCTTTAAGGTCTGGCGCTGAAGTCATCAGAGAGAACAACATGTGTGCTAATTTTGTTTAAAAGTTTGTGTTCTTGTGGCAGTAGTGTTTGGGTGTGCATTTTTTTGTTTTTTTTATGGGGAGATTTTATTCACAACTGCTGGCAAGGGCTAGGTGGCGGTGGACCGACTATCCTATGCTCTTTGCTCCCCCCCCCCTTGCGGGGATCATGCAGCATAGCAGTGGGGCTAGGTTTTTTGGTGGGGGGGTTTGTAGTTATGGAGATGACTGCATTAGACCCTAATCCCCGCCCCAAGAACACCAGCGTGAAGGATTGAAATCCAGGTGAGAAGCCATGCTGAGACACAGCTTCTGCCAAACGCCTAACAGCGGCCTCCCCTCTCGACACCATCCGCTCGTAAGAACAGTGCTTAACCCTCTCCTGGAGTGGAGAGCTGTCAATCAGTGGCTCAATCCAGTTTCTCCACCCTCAGCCGACTCCTGGTGAACAGGGCTCATTCCCAAACCTGGGTCGCCGGTGTAGCGCGAGGTGTGGCATCCAGCGCCTCAACCCTCAGCACCACTGGGCCGGCGTTTGAGTGTGCTTTGTTTTGTGCTTTGGTTTGTACATGTTTTTTTCTGGAATGTAACTGTTTGATGTGGTGCTGTGTGTTTGTTGAAAGCTGGTAACCAGGAAAGGCACACTGAGCCAAGGCTCATTTCCAGGTGTGACCCAGGGGATGGGAATGGTGAGACAAACACATTCAGTGGTAAAGTGCAGTCGATGCAAACAGTGTACAGGCACAAATGAACTACCGAGATGAAAGTCATTTGCAGGTTTTAGGTTGTTTGCAAGTTTTTATGTGTTTGCTTTGTGCAGGCTTTAATTTGTAATATTGTTTTTAACATGCGAATTAGGCATGTTTTGATAAGGTGCTTTTCAGTGAGTTATTAACATGTTAACAAGGTAGTTTTTTTACATGTCTTGATGAGTAATTATTATGTTGTTTACATGTTAATAAGGTGTCAGCGGTTAACTGGTTGGGTATATAACACATATGCACCATCATATATAGGGAAATATGTGATGGCTTTTCCAAGTACTACTGTATATTGTATGAGTATAGCCCAGATTTATGCAGCTGGGTAGATTGAAGCACTGGCAGTTTATGCTTATTTATATATTTCGTTTTGCACACCAGGATAGACACATTTAGGAATATAACCTGTTTTTCTTTTTTTTTTTTCTTAAATTACATTAGTCTCTCTCTTCTTCTGCAACCCAACCATGCCCCCTTACAGTCAGACCCCCCATCTGCCCTGTCACCTGGCTTCTCATGGACTTAAAGGTCAGTCCTTATTTTCCCCATGGCTTACCCCCTCCATGGGGGGTGGCAGGACCCCTCAGACTGCTGCAGATCTAGATCCACCGTCAGGAGAGTGCAACGCCACTGGTGGGGAGTCTACAAGGGTTCGGACCTTCATCCTGGCCCTGCTCAGTATTTTCTGATAGTTTCCAACCCCATGGGATGCCCACATCAAAATGCACAAGCTCTATGCAAGCACACCACTGTCAGTGTCCCCTCTGCCCTAGTAAGTTACTCCCAGTGCACTGCCACCTGTTGACACCAACATGGCAGTACTGTACTGGAGCCGACTGCTCTCCCTCCCAAGAGGAAGAGCATGTCCCCTGGAATGCTAAATCCTTTTCCTCTGGCCACCCTCTGACAACCCAGAGTCATTCCCAAACCTGGGTTGCTTACATCACATGCAGCCGTGTTACCGCTACCCTGACGGCCTGGCCAGTACAACCTATCTTTTATGAGGGGCCTGGGGACTGAGTACAGCAGCAGAGTGTATACATACTTAATTATCATTTCTACATACAAATAGCAGTTCCTCTAACAGAAGTCAAACAGGTACAATTTACTATTCTACAAATAAGAATTTACAATTACAATGCAAGGAACAATATTAATACAATACAATACAATACAATGTCATATATTTATATGATAACCCCATGCAGATGTTAATTAGGAAACTCGAACAGATAGGAGGCAGTACTGATTAAGGTGAAAGAATATGGGAAATAAGTGGGAACAACGAATCTGGGAGATTCAGTGTGTGAGCTCCCTAGCATGTACATGGACGGTGGAGGTAGCTCTGCATATCTTGCTTGCAGGAAATTAAATAAATGGTTTCTCTACTAGAGTCTAGCAATGCCAGTGGCTCAGCAGGTTGCACACTCACCTCTGATGCTGAAAGATCAGAAGGCTGTGGGCTCTGTCCACACATCAGGCACCTGGGTTAAATCCCAGTACTGACACTGTAGTGCAGCATGAGCGGGGTGCTGCACTTCTGAGGTGCCATCTTTCAGATGGCACATTAAACCGAGGTCCCATCTGCCTGTTTTGGTGGTAGTTCAGAGGGATGTTAAAGATCCCATGGGACTTCTGGAAAAGAGATGGAGAATTTCCCCAGTGTCCTGGCCAAATTTCCCCCACTGACTAAAAATACCACCAACAGCTTAATCTGGTTCAATGTCAGTTGGCATCTATCTGTATCCCTCTCCCCCGAGACTAGGCTGGAAATAGGCAGAACTGTCTAGTCCTTCTTTCACAGTCAACATAAACTAAATAAATAAATGACTGAAACATCTCTTGTAAGAGCTTTCTCAGCAATGGTCAGATGTACTCTTAATTCAAGGAGTAGGTTTCCTGACCTTGACCTGAACTGACAGGTTTGCACAGGTTTGTATCCGTAGAAATAACCAAATCAGTTCAGGGTCCAGATTTTCAACTCCTCGAGTTTGCAACAAACCCCAGGGACGTCAAACATATGACATACTGGGCTTACAGGAAAAAAAAATAGGATTTTCTATCCTGTGCGACAAATTGACGCCCGTTAAGACAAACTTTCTATGGCCTACTGTGCATCAGTGCTTGGGCATCTGAGACGCAGTTTGCAGATAAAGTTTGCCTCAAGCTGCCATAAAGGTCAAGCTGCAGCAACTGTGCCAGTGATTGCAAAATCCAGTGCAGTTGGGACATTTGGTCTTGGCGCAACTGCAGCAACGCAAGGGTCTGGGGCAGGGCTTGACCCTTGTCCTGTGATTACCTTCGGAAATTTAGCCCCACGTCTCTTTGGATGAAAGAAGACCAAAATTATTATACAGTAGGCAGTAGTGTATCAATCTGTTGCAGCCAAACAGCAAATCTTCATAACTTATTGAATACATCGTCAATTCTGTGTAGCAGAATATTGTTGGCAGACTAGTAAACCCTTGTTCCTTTATTTCAAGTATGAATTTAAGAACTGGCCCAAACCCAGTTTATGGGTGCTGAGGTCTAGGCTATTACAACTTCTGTTTAATATTCCTCGCCTTTGGTGGGAACTTCGAAGTATCTTATTTAGGTGCTCTTTACACATTACTATTCCCAGTTGAAACCCCACATTTTATGACTGCTTACCTTCTCTAAAATGAATTTATATTACTGGTGCTTTCATCTGCTTGCTTTCTTGGTAGGACTTAAATACCTACTAATAGGGTAATTATATCCAGCCTTGTTTAGTTTTAAATCCTTGATCTACTCTTATTGTATACTTCTTGAACATTAGGAGCACCCCCAAAACAGTGCAGCCACTCATTATGCAATAGTCTCACATCCTATTGCATCACAGGTGGCTAGACTATGTTGGGGGCATTCCAAAGTCCAGGAAAGATAAAGGGCTGAAACGAAACCTGTTTTTGTGTGGTAATACCAGTATGGTGGGCAGTCTATTTTTTAAAAGAAGAAAGGAATCAGAATCGGATTACCAGCTACATCAGCAGTCTCTACAGAATATGACCAATAATTTGTGTTTTAAACTATAGACACTTTGATGCCTAAGGGGGTGGACAGTGTCCCCTTTAAAACTCAGACTGCTGAGCCAGCCCCATCACCGCAGTGGTAGTACCACTACTGCTCATGGTGCTGGTGACCAGCATTTGGATGTGTGGTCTGGTCACCGGGGTCAGCCAGGGAGGAGGCTTGAGCATCCTGGGTAACCACAGAGGGTAGTGTGGCTGGGGGGCTGACATGCATAGTGTGTGCCTGCCTTGTTGTCATCACATGGGATGTCCCTTGGAGTTTGGGGGAAAATGGCCCCAGCTCCTCGCGACAACGAACCCTAGTACATCCAGGACCAGCCTCACCAGAATGACACCTCCTGACGACATAAAATGTTCATGGGTAAATTCCCCAACCCATCCCCACCTGGGGGAGCAACCAAGGCTACATGGAGGTAGATGGCCGTGTCTGAGTGAGGCAGGGAGTCAGGATGTGCATAGGGAGCTCCTGAGGGAGACGGGGACATTGGAGAGGAAGGAGGCATAAACAGAAAGTTAAAAAAAAAAAAAAAACCTCAAATTGGTGTCAAGCCAAACTCCTAGGTACTTAAAAGAGTGCTGCATGGTTTCGGGGGTGGGAGGGTGTTGGTGCAATGTGCAGTAATCTGGTACTGAACAGCATAATTTTAGGTTGTTAGTTATTCAAGTTTGAGTCTTGCCAAAGGTTGCTTGTAGAGTTGTGTTGAGCTTGGACATGGAATCTGCGGTGGTGTTGATGATGGTTTTGCCAGCACAAAGGCGAAAGGCGAATATTAGTGTTAGGACTGGTGCACATGGACCTGCTGAGACAGAGTGGTGCAGCTGGTTACCTGTTGGATTCTCATAAGGAAGAAGAATAAATCAGTTTATTTCAGGGAACTGACTGTTGTTTTTTGCTGATTGTATTGCTGTTGTTATTGTTTCTTTTGCAGCTTATTGTTGCTTTCAGTTGGTACCAGGTTGCTTTCTGACTTCAGTTGGAAAGTTACCTGTTTGGGAAATTTTGGTGGTGCAGCTGAGTGTTTCTGGGGGGTTTGCTGATGTAGCTGATTGTCTCTGGTGGTCAGGAGGGAGTAAAAAATATGAAAATATGAAATAAAACACATAATACTGTTGTTCTTGCTGAAGTGGGGAGCAGAAAAATAAAATAAATTTGATAAGGGAACTGGGAAGTGCAGCAGAAGCCAAATGGGACTGATTGACTCTCGTAGGCTCAACCTTCCTTCCACAACCTTATCAGCCTTTCTAGGGGAGGTGTTGGATCAGGAATGGTAGTCAGGAGGTACTGGATCAGGATTGGTAGTCAGTACACACTGGAGCAACAACGGGGCTGATTGAACATTCCAGACCAGTTTAAAGGGAGGATAAGGGGCAGAAAATAACATGGTTAGCCCTAGTAAGGGGGAACGTTCAAGGGGATGGGGTAGGCAGTATGAAGCAGGGACAAGGGGCAGGCTGGAAGGGTGGTAGGGGGTCAGGTAGGGATATGGGAAGGGTAGTAGGCAGCAACAACTACGGGGTAGCTATCTTTTTAGGGGTCGCATGGAGAGCAGGAACATGCCTGGTGTGCAGGCAACTTAAGCAGCTCGAGGAAGAGATTAGGTGGTTAAGGGCAGAGATAAGATGAGGGAAAGGTACAGATTGGTGGATCAATTCAGGACTGAAGGCACATGGGAGTGCCCCAGAAGACTGCAGGTAACCCAGGCCAAGGGGGTGAGGGGAAGGGCTAAATGGACCAATATTGCCACCACAGGAACTGCTGGGTACAGATGAAGGGGGGTGGAGGAGGATGATAGGGAACAGGGGCAGGAAAGGCCCCAGAGCAGGCAGCAAATGCGAGCCTCTCAATAGTATGCCAGGGAGGACTCAGGGCAGGGGGAAGGTGTCATGTAACAGGTTCTCAGTGCTGGCTATACTGGAGGAGATGAAGCGGGAGGACCTTGCAGACAAGACTGATGAGGAAGAGATCACCCACAACACAGAAGGCATTGGTAGGGTGACTAAAGGGAGAAGGGCTTCAATGGGTAAGTATAAGAAGGCAGGAGCAAGGAGACTGGACAGGGAGACATTAGCTAAGGAGAGGGAGGAGGGGAAGTATGATGAGATAAGGGGAGGGTTGCATCAGGGGGAAGTGGCGGGAGGAGTGGTGAAATCGGAGGGAGGGTGGGGCAGAGATAGGGGTGGAAGGGGAAACAGTGGCAATGCATTTGGGAACAGAAGACCTGGGAGGTGGGGATACAGGATGGAGAAGGCAAGCAGAACAAAGAAACAAGGGTGGGATCCTAGTGTTGGGGGATTCAATTCTGAAGGGGATCAGATGGGGGAGCAAGGGGGAGAGGCATAGTCGAATACGGGTGGAGGCCATGCGAGGCACGACAGCAGAAATGGTGGGGCAATCCTTTCTGAAGTATGCTAGGAGGGCTAGGGAGAAAACTCACATAGTTCTGCATTTGGGAACTAATGACCTAGCGGGTAATATGGTAGATGTATTCCGGGGGAGGTTTGAGGAGCTGGGGCTGATTTGTGAGGAGGCAGAAAGATGAGTAACCTTCTTGGAGGTGCTTCCTGTACCCAGGGCAAGCACAGCAATGAAGCTGAGGATAGAGGAATTTAACACGTGGCTTAGGGAATGGTGTTTATCCAAAGAGTATGGGCTGTGGGGGGTGGAAATGACTAGGGAAGGCAAGGATCTCTACGCCAAGGACAGGCTTCACTTAAGTGGGGAGGGAAGGAAGGTCTTGCAACAGAAATTGGAGGAATACTCAGCAAACAATGAGAATTTAAACTAGTAGTGGGGGGGTGGCAAGTGGGCAGGAATTCCGAAGGATCAACAGGTAGAGAAGCCGACTGATCCCCCCATGCTGGCAGCAGGGGACTTAGCGAGAGGTCAGGAGAAGGTGCTAAAAAGGGATCAGCAGGTAGGGAGAGGGGGGAAGGAAGTGGGGTAGAGCATGGTAACCCTGAATGCTGGAGTCTAGGGAACAAAACAGCAGAGTTACAGGCTCTCATGGAGGTTGGGAGGTGGATATGGCAGCCATAACTGAAACTCGGGCCACCCATTACCATGACTGGGACCTGGCAATACCAGGATACAGGATATTTCAGAGGGATAGGGTAAAAGGGAAAGGGGGGGTGGCACTGTATGTGAGGGAAGGTCTGAAGTGTGTCAGGGAGGAAAGGGAGGAAGGCAACACAGAGTCACTATGGGTGCAGCTCCAGGACTCCAAAAATAGGACCCTCAGGATGGGAGTGGTATACAGGCTACCTTCTCAGACTGAAAAGTTAGATAGAGTTCTAGTGGGACAGATCAGAAGGACCTGCGGGAAGGGCAGTACGGTGATTGTGGGTGACTTCAATCTGCCAGGAGTAGATTGGGCTACCCCAGTTACTACAAATAGGAGGTAGCAGGTACTTCTGGATGCCTTCCAGTACAGCTTCCTATTGCAGATGGTCAATGAGCCTACCAGGTTAGGGAACATCCTTGACCTCATGCTGGTGAATGGTGAGTTTGTGAGGGAGCAGAGGGTGGAGGAACCACTGGAGGGGAGTGACCACCACTCGATGTGGTTCAAGGTAGACATGGGGAAAGAGGGAGTAGGATCAGGCACAAGAGTGACAGACTTCAGAAGGGCCAACTGCGGGAGGATGAGGGAAATAGTACAGGGATATCTAGCCAAGATCAGTCCAGATATGGTCACTAATAAGAGGTGGGAGGTCATTAAATGGAGTATAGAGGAGGCAACCGCAACATGTGCAAGGGTCCAGAATAAGAGGGATAGGGCCAAGAAGCCTAGCTGGGTGGGCAGGGAGGTCATGGAGAAAGTAAGAAAAAAAAGAGCTGCCTTTAGAAAGTACAAAAGAACAGGGAGGGGGTGGACAGAGAGGAATACCTGAAAGAGTCAAGGGAGATGATAAGGGCAGTCAGGGCAGCCAAGGTGTCCTGGGAACCCAGGCTGGCATAGGGCATTAAAGTAGAGGAGAAGGACTTCTTCAGATACATCAGGGAGAAAAGGAGCTGCAAAGGCCAAATAGTGAGGATTTAAAGGGGGGTGGATACTAGGGTAGAACAGGTGGAAGCATTAAACAAGTACTTCTGCTCAGTATATACTGAAGAGAAAGGGGGAGCAGTACCCGGGGGGCTTGGGTATGGGCATGGGCAGGGAAGGGGTGACAGACAGGGAAATCCCAGTGGGCAGGGTACTAGAGGGATTGAGGGCACTGAGAGTGGACAATGTGCCAGGGCCAGATGGCATACACCCCAGGGTGCTAAGGGAGCTAGCAAAGTCCTGGCAGAACCCCTTGCAGACCTGTTCAATGCTCCCTGGACTCGGGGAGTGTACTGCAGGACTGGAGGATGGCATACGTGGTGCCCCTCCACAAGAGTGGCCCCAAGGATGAGCCGGGGAACTACAGACCAGTAAGCCTCACATCCATCGTGGGAAAGCTACATAGAAACATAGAAGTTGACGGCACATAAGGACCTCAAGGCCCATCCACTCTGCCCATTTGTCCTACCTTATGAATGTGCCATAGGCCTTTACTCTGTCAATGGCCTATCTATTCATACTCATCTGTATTGCTCCCTTATGCCTATCCCATGCCTGTCTGAAGCTCTGCACTGTATTCATATCCACCACTTTCTGAGGTAGGCCATTCCATGCAACTACCACCCTTTCTGTGAAAAAGAACTTCCTCACATTACCCCTTAATCGGCCTCCCTCTAATCTCATGCTGTGTCCTCTTGTCCTGCTATTCTTCTTATATTGAAACATTTTGGACTCTTTCACCTTGTTAATGCCCTTAAGATGTTTGAATGTTTCGATCGTATCACCTCTCTCCCTCTGTTGCTCTAGGGTACACATATTGAGCTCCGTTAATCTGTCCTCATACGTTTTCTGATGCAGTCCCTGAACAATTTTGGCTGCTCTGCTCTGGACTGCCTCCATTTTGTTAATGTCCTTGTGTAGGTGCGGCCTCCAGTACAGCACGTAGTATTCCAGATGGGTCCTAATCAGTGTCTTGTAAAGAGGGATTATCACTACCTCCCTTTTACGACTTGCGATACTCCTATTAATACACCCCATTCCTCTAGCCTTACCTACTGCTTTAGTGGTCTGCTTCGATGATTTTAGATCATCTGAGATGATGATGCCCATGTCTCTTTCTTCCCTTTTGATTGCCAGCAACTCCCCTCCCAACCTATAGGTGGCTTCAGGGTTTCTCTTCCCTATGTGCATGATCTTGCACTTCTTTGCTTTAAACCCCAGTTGTCACTCTTCTGACCATTTTGTAGTTTATCCATATCTCTTCTCATTCTGCCCACCCCATCTGGATCATCTACTCTGTTGCAGATCTTGGTGTCATCTGCAAACAGACAATCCTTATCCTCCAGTCCATCTGCAATGTCACTAATGAAGGTATTGAAGAGGGCTGGCCCCAGGACTGATCCCTGAGGTACCCCACTTGTGACTTGCATCTCTTCCGACTGTCTATCATTTACCACCACTCTCTGTTTTCTGCCCACCAACCAGTTTGCCACCCAGTTTACCAACTTCTGTCCCACCCTGAGCCTATACAGCTTATTAATTAATCTTCTATGTGGAACAGTATTAAAAGCTTTACTGAAGTCAAGGTAGATGACATCAACTGCACTCCCTTGGTCCACCACTCTGGTTACCCAGTTAAAGAAATCTATAAGATTAGTTTGACAGGACCTTCCTGTTGTAAACCCATGCTGTCTTGGATCCAGTGCTCCAATGGATTCCAGGTGTTGTACTATCCTTTCCTTAAGGAGTGCCTCCATAATTTTGTCCACGACTGAGGTAAGACTGACTGGTTTGTAGTTCCCTGCCTCCTCCCTGCTACCACTCTTGTGGAGCAGGATCACATGAACCCTTCTCCAGTCTTCTAGGACCTCTCCTGTTCTCAGAGGCTCACTAAACAGTTCTGCTGATGGCTCTGCTAGTTCCACCCTTAGCTCCTTTAGTACCCTGGGATGTATGCCATCAGGTCCTATTGCCTTGTCCACCCAGAGATTAGTGAGCTCCTGTAGGCCCGTTTCTTTTGTGAAGGGAATAGCGCACACCTCCCTCCCCCATTTCCATGGTGCTGAGCCGTGGGCCCTGCCCTACTTTCTCCTCAGTAAATACTGAGCAGAAGTATCTATTTAGGATAGATGCTTTTCCTTGGTCCTCCTCCACACACTCCCCCTTATCCCTTTGATCTTAGCAATACCCACTCTAGACTTTCTTCTTCCACTAATGTATCTATAGAAAGTCTTGTCCCCTTCTTTTACTGTTCATGCTAGCGTTTCCTTGGTTTGGGCCTTTGCCTGCCTTACTGCTTTCCCTGCTTCCCTTAGGAAAGTTTGGTATGCCTCCCTATCTTTATCCCGCTGCGTTCCCTTATATTTCCTGAAGGCCAGCCTTTTGGCTCTGACCTTTTCTGTTACTGTTTTTGAGAACTAAAGTGGTTTCCTTCTTCTTTTGCTCTTGCTTTTCTCTCTAACACAATGGGATGTTGCTTCAACTATTGCATCCTTAATGCTTGCCCACTTTGCCTGTACCCCCTCACCTGTAGTTCTTCTTGCCAGGGCAAGCATAACTCTGTTGGCCATCTTATCAAAGTCAGCTCCTCTGAAGTCCCATATCTTTGCCTTGAAATGGGATGATTTAGTTCTAGTGGCCGAATTGAACCAAACCATGTGATGGTCACTAGCCCCCAGGTTACCTTCTACCTGGATATCAGTGATCCTTTCCCCGCCAGTCAGTACTAGATCTAGGATAGTCCTGTCTCTTGTGGGTTGTTGTACCAGTTGTTTGAGGCCCTCTCCCCACATGGAATCCACATGTGTCTAGTTCTGGCAGATGTTTCTGCTGGTATTGACCAATCTGTATCTGGCAGATTGAGGTCTCCCATTATCAGAACCTCCCCTTTAGCTGTCATGTTTTGTATATCTTCTAACAGTAATGTGTCTATGTCTTCCCCCTGGTCTAGAGGCCTGTAGACACCCCCAGCTCATATGGCTGACCCATTTCCTGTTTCCAGGGTGACCCATGGTTCTTCTGGCTCTTAATGTGTATTCTGAATTTCTGTAGCTTTGATATTTTCATTGACATAAAGGGCCACTCCAGACCCCCTTTTTGCACCTTGGTCTCTTCTGAGCAGTATGCAACTGGGTACTGATGTCTCCCAAGTGTGGTTACTGGTGAACCATGTCTCGTTAATGGCTACTATGTCCAGTTTAGCCTCTGTCATTATTGCCTGCAGGTATGGGATCTTGTTTCCCAGACTGCGGGCATTTGTGTGCATGATGAATACACTCCTGAAGGAGAGGCTGGTTTCCCACCTGGAGGCTAATGGACTACAGGATAGCAGGAAACATGGGTTTGTCTCAGGTAGATCCTGTCAGACCAACCTGGTGGAGTACTATGAGTGGGTAACCAGTCAATTAGTCAGGGGCCATGCAGTGGATGTCCTGTACCTGGACTTCAGTAAGGCATTTGATTCGGCGCTGCATAGGAGGCTAGGTAGTAAGCTGGAAGGCACAGGGGATGGGGCGAAGATGGGATGGGTAGTGAACTGGCTATAAGGGAGACAGCAGAGGGTGGTGGTGGTGGTGGTAGGGGAGATCTCATCCCCTGGGTCGGTAACAAGTGGAGTGCCACAGGGCTCTGTACTGGGGTCTGTGTTTTGGGGATCTTCATAGCAGACATCTCAGTAGGCATCAAGAGCAAGATCTGTCTGTTTGCAGATGACACCATGATGGGAGAGGTAATGGATGATTTAGAGTGGTGGCAGGGGTTACAGGATGACCTGTCAAAACTGGAGGACTGGTCGGACAATTGGCAGCTGGAGTTCAATGCCAAGAAATGCAAAGTGTTACATTTTGGAATAAAAACCCAAAGAGGAGCTACCAGCTAGGGAGGGTTCAGCTAGCCAAGACGGATGAGGAGAAGGATCTGGGGTGCTCATAACGGGAGCAATGAACAACTCCACGCAGTGTAGAAAGGCAACTGCAAAGGCTAACAAGATGCTGAGTTGTATTGCCAGAGGCATATCCTCCAGGAGGGGGGAGGTGATCCTGCCTCTGTATAGGTCACTGGTTAGGCCAAACCTGGAGTACTGCCTGTGGCGGAGCCAGGTTTGGGAGCATTTTGGAGCCACGGGGGGCCATTCAGTCAATCATGGGCTCCACAGTGGGCACTGCACAGTGAATAAAGATGGTGGTGGGGAACCGCTACTCACTATGGGGCAGCCAGGAGGGGCGACCACCCCAACCCCCGTGGCTCGCCACTGAGTACTGCATGCAGTTCTGGCACCAATACCTGAAGAAGAACATTAGATTACTGGAGGTGGTACAGCACAGGGCAACAAAAATGATCCAGGGGCTAGGGGACTTGCCCTATGAGAGTAGGCTGAGGGAGTTGAACATGTACTCCCTGGAAGAGAGGAGGAAAAGGGGGGGGCATGATTGAAACCTTCAAGTACATGAATGGAATAAATAAGACTTACACAGAGGTGCTTTCCTAGTTAAGGAGAGGGAGGGACACCTGAGGACACAGGTTGGAGGATGGAAAGTTCAAGGAGGAAATGAGGAGCAACTTTTTTACAGGGAGGGTCGTGTCAGAGTGGACCATGTTACCAGAGGAAGTGCTAGCCTGTAATATAGTGGTCTGCTTCAAAAGGGGATGGGATAAGAGGGAGGGGCATTGGACAGGGAAGGGGAAGGTGGGGTAGCTTCAGTATAAGGACTGCTAGTTGCACAACTGAGCAATCTCGATAGACCAAAAGGCCTTTATCTGCTGGCAAGTTCGTATGTTCATTGTACGGTCACACAGTAAATGTGTGGCTCTAATGGGGTTTAAACATGCAGTCTCCCAGTTACCAAGACAGTACTCTAATCAGTAGAACACACTGTCTCCAAATTGGGCAACACACCGGCTGAAATGTTTACTGATGTGGAACTCCACAGCACGGTCGGCATCATTTGAATGACTAAATTTGCTCCACTGTTTCACTGTTTAAGAAGCCACTTAGACTTGAATCTGTATATTTGCTGTATTCAGGTATGAAAAAATTGTCAAGGACCCCTATGTGGGTCAGACATGAATATATGATATACATTATTCCTACCTTTTTAAATGTGCCGTATTGTGAACCAAAGAATAAAGCTGAGTTTAATGCATCAACCATGGTATTTTATGGGTTTAAATGGGAGAGACAAAATGTAAAGTTCATTTGATGTTTTCTGTGTGATTAAAAATATTTCCCCTGCTCTGCTGTTTATCTGGCTTGCATCCTGGGAGTTTTCACATTCCTCCTAGTCCAGCAGTCCATCACATTATGGAGCCCATGCACTACTGATGGCTGGGCACACGTAACTGGCATGTACCTGGTCTGAGAGGTGTGCACAGTGAGCCATGCATGACTGTTGCCCACCTGTCTGTGGCCCTGCCAGCATGTAGAAGCATGGCGGGGACAGGGTATAGGCGGGGTGTCGGGCAATGACAGGACTCTAACTGGATGCCTGCTATGCTGCCCAACTGGATCCCTTGCCCTATGCGGAACAGGGGATTGGGGAACAAGGTGGGTCCTATAGTCCCTTAAAGGGACACCATACTGAGCAAGTGCTCACATGGTTTCCCTCACTGCAAGTCCAGAGCATTGGGGCAGCATGGAATGGAGGAGTCGCTCACTCCACCATGGACAACAGCAGAGGGATGGAGGGCATAGCAGCTATGGCAGGGTCCCTGCCCACGTAACCAGTGCCACCCTTTACTGGTACTCTGCACCTTTGTGCATGGTGCAGAGTGTAGCACTGCTCAATGGCCATTCCCTCGTCTGTCCATGCAAGCAGAGTCATGAATGGACAGGGGATCAGGTGTGGAATGGGCTCACCCCTTCCATGAATGCTGCGAGGGTCCGACAGGACCCCGATGCGTTGCACCTTTTCACAGGGAAGCCTGGGTCTGACAGGACCCCTGATGCGCAGCAGCTCATCACAAGGAAGCCCACCTACCACATATATCAAGCACATAGACTGTGTGCATAGACCCCAGTATGACAGGCAGTGTACTCTAGTGGGTAGAGCTCAGGAACCCTACCGGGTCATAATGTCATATGCTGAATAACGTATGACATTACAGCTAACCCAGAATAGCGCTGTATGAGACAGCGAGTGGTGCAATCCTGCGAATACTGCTGTACTCGGTACTGCACCACTCGCACTATCCCAGGCAGAGGATAAGATCTCTGCTGGGATGGGGTTCTGCCAAGCAGCTACTGTGGCTCTATGGACTAAGTCACTAGCATAGGGAACCCAAGCAATGTGTTTGGGACTGGGTTTGATTCCTGGTCCCAGATGCAAGGGAATTTTTTTATTTTTTGCACTTTAGTGTGATTTTATTGTAACCCACCCCCCCAGAGTTGAAAATCTTTATTGGGGGGTTCAGGGGCACAACCCCCCATAATGAGGAGGGCAGGGGGAAGAGCCCCCAGCAAAAAAAATGACTTATGCCGCATGTAAGAAATTGCACTCTCTTGGCAGTGCGAATTTTGTGACATTATGACCCCATGCCCTTAATAACTAGGAGATATCAGGTTCAAACCCGGCTAGGGCCAAACACTCACTCTGTGACCCTGGGCAAATCATTTAGTGTTGATAAAGGTCAAAGCCAGACCCACTGGAAATAGGATGTTGTATCTCAGCTGGGTTGTCCTGCCAAAATGGATCGAAGCCAGACCCAATTGGAAATAAGATGCTGCATCTCAGCTGAGCAATCCTGTGCAAATAAATGCATTGTTAATTATCAAGAAGGAATAACCAGTACAGTCTTCTGATAGGTTCAGCCCTATTGGCAAGTTTATAAAGATACTAATATTTGACTTCTTTCAATATCTTTTTCAACCTTAGCTATATATGTTAACCACTATGGTTGTGGGTTGGGATAAGTAAAGAAAACATTATAAATACTAAACTACGGAGGCTGTGTGTATGTGTGCTTGTGCATGTCCCTTTAAGGTGGATATGGCACTGTCGTCTTGTGGTAAGGGCACTGGGCCGTGAAACAGGAGATCAGTTTGAAGTCCACTGTAGCTTTGAGCAAATCGATTGACCTTTCTGTGCCTCATTCAGCCCCCTAGCTGCATAATTAGGTTTGTAGTCAAGGGGCTTTGCCTCAAAACTGTGCACAGATAGTAAAAAGAACAAAAATTATTTAAAGGTACCTCGATGCAAAACTAGGTAAGAGGTAAGACCTTATTGAAAACAGTAAGCTGCATCTCCATTGGGCCTATTAAAGGAAAATGTGTTCATGTTCATTCCTTTAAAGAACTCCTAATGTCACTGTGACAACTATGAAATGTAGAAACTAAAGCTTGGGCAACCATGTAAACCTCTGCTGTGTTTCCATCAAGGGGTTATGATGACATCAAAGGGACCTTGGAAGTGAAGCTCAGGAGATCCCTGAAGTCATCACAACCCTGAGATGGAAACACAACGTTTTGCATGGTTACCCATGTGTTATTTTGTTTAGTATATGGGTTGAAACATAAAAACTGTTTTTTCCTTCCCAACAAACTCTTTGATTTATTTTTTTTAACTTTATGCTTATGTCTTCTTCTCACCCTGCACCCAAACTCAGACCCGCCATGGCGCACCCTGCTTCATCCCCTTGACCTGTAGACTGGTGCACTGGACCTTCCCCCATGGAGCCTTGGCTATTCCCCCCAGGTGGGAACGAGATGGAGGGGCTTACCCTTGAGCTTCTAGTTTTGTTGGAAGGCATGTGCGGTGGGTCAAGAAGGGGGATCCTGCAGTGCCAGGAGGTCCTTCATCCTTGGCTGCAGGGTTCCATTTCACCTGTTTTCTCCCCAGCCCTGAGGACATCAGCGTGCAGAGATCAATGAGTGTGCATGCACCCAGAGGCATGCTGTCGTACCCAGATCACGGTCACTGTCCTCACCTCCCCCGACATCCCTAGGTGCACTGCCACCCATATTCACCCAGGTGGCAGTACAGCACCGGGGGCAACTACCCTCCCTTCTCAGAGGAGGACAGCGTCCTTGTGGAATGCTTAATCTTCCTCCCCTGGCCAGCTTCCCATGGCCCAAGCTCGCATCCGAGCTTGGGTCACCAGCATCACGAGGGGTAGTGCTACCACTGTGCCAATGGGCCATACAGATTTAATATATTTTTTTTGTTTTATTATTACAAAAAAAATGAAATCTACCTTCATCTAACTGCTGGCTGCCCACTCAGTTGAGGTGGGTTATTGCTTTTCAAAATGATAAAAGCAACAGAAGATTTTGTGTTAGGTGTGGTGTGTGAGTGAGTGTGTGTGTGTGTTGGGGAGAATCAAAAGCCGTGTTTACACAGCCGCAGCGTTTTGTTTTTCAAGCCGTTCCTTTCCCACTGCGCTGTGTGCTGCACCGACATTTTCAGTTTACACTGCTGGCAGTCACAGCTGTGCAGGTCACGCTGTGGTGGGGGCCTGGACATCTGTGGAGAGAGCTTGAATGATGAGAAGACAGCTTTATAGCAGATCAAGCACAGAACAGCATTTACAGTGCAGCTTAATGTGCTCAATCCACTACATGTACCCATTCCTGAGTCACAGCCAAAAATGAATCCGGAGCGCTTTAGTGTCCACACTATCATGTTTGCAGTGCATCAGCCGGTGCACATGGGTTGTTGCGCTGCAAACACAATGATGTAAACGGGGCTAAAGTAAAACAGCAGGTGGCAAGAATTTTCATTTAAATAAAAAAAAGATCTGCTGTACAACACAAGGGTACAACAGCATTCTATGACCTTTGAACTGTGGAATAACAGTTTTGTATTTACGAAAATACAGGCCCAACAAGTGGTAACTATATACTGTACTATACTATGATTACTATGGACCCCCTTTATCAAACGGTTAACAGGGGTCCTGAAAACGTCATAATAACCAAAAAAACAGTTATTATGGCATTTTCAAAAGTTTTCCTTTCAGTAATGTGACCCCCGGCATCAGTAACTGCAAGCGCACACCCTCACTGGCTCTTTGGCTGTGCATGGGCGGGCTGAACACCCGAAAAACTATAGCGGCTCTGTCTTATCGCTCCCAAGGACTCACGCTGAAGAGATTCCATCTCACGCTCCTTTGAGGTAACTCTAATTATTCTTTTACTATTCATCTGGTTCATCCTACCATTACAACTTTAAACAAGCATTTGTTAATGCCGAATGTTGTCACACTGGCATTGGCATTGGCAGTGCCGGAGCTAGAGACGCATAATAGGAATGGCAGTGAAGTATTGAAGTGACGCCAACCTCATCCTGTAGAGAGCAACAGGCATTGGGGTGTTGGGTTGTCAGCTATAACGCTCATGCCATTGCACCTCACCCTACCCTGTAGACACTGACAAGTGTTGGGGTGTGCTTTGGGGTCTTTGGACGTTATACTTACCCCATTCCATAAGGAAATATGCTGACATGAGTGCAGTATAGGAGCGTGGGGTGAACTTTGTGGCTGAACAGTGCAAGACACACCACGATGCCTGTCAGTGGCTGCAGGGTGGGGGTGGAATGGCGTGAGCATTACATGCGATGATCCCAAGTCACACCCCGGATGGCCGTCAGTCTGTACCAGGTGGGGTGATACAGTTGGAAACCCTAAGACCGTAGGTGTGTGTTGGTAGTTTCACTCCACATTTTCAGCATTGGCTGCTTGTCGGGCCACCTCATGAATAGCGGCACGATCACTTTGTTAGCTGAAAGGTGGTCTTGCACAGCGGCTGTGCCATTTGGCCACAGAGGGACGAAAACACATTTTTGGGCAGGATGTGGAGAATGACAACAGTATTGTTCATGAGGAGGTGTAAAAAATGGCAATGTTGAAAATCTGGAGTGACAATATGAAATATTGGTGAAGCAATGAGCATGCATACAAACTGCGCAACACATGTCCGTTACTCAATTATTTTGGGGGGTTTGGTAGCCACATTTCTAACATAGGCATTTTGGGACCTCCCCTTATGAACAGTGGTGCTGCGATTTTGTTAATCTGTCCCAAAGGTTGATTTCCCACAGCGACCACGCCATTGCACCACAGGTGCGGAAACACATTTTGGGCAGGATGTGAAAAATGACAGCTGCACTGTTCATAAGGTGGTGTGAAAAATTGCCAGTGTTGAAAATCTGGCATGGAAATATTGCAAATTTGTGAAGTTACAAGGGTGCATGTAAACTGCGCAACGCACGCTTGCAACACAGTCATTTTATGGACTTTCGGCACCAAATTTTCAACATAGGCATTTTGGGACCTCCCCTTATGAACAGTGGTGCTGCGATTTTGTTAATCTGTCCCAAAGGTTGATTTCCCACAGCGACCACGCCATTGCGCCACAGGTGCTGAAACACATTTTGGGCAGGATGTGAAAAATGACAGCTGTACTGTTCATAAGGCGGTGTGAAAAGTTGCCAGTGTTGAAAGTCTGGCATGGAAATATTGCAAATTTGTGAAGTTACAAGGGTGCATGTAAACTGCACAACGCATGCTTACAACACAGTCATTCTATGGACTTTTGGCACCAAATTTTCAACATAGGCATTTTAGGACCTCTGCTCATGAACAGTGTCACTGTCATTTCCTCAAACTGTCCCGAAAAGTTATTTCACACAGCGACCACGCTATTCTGCGTCGGATGTGCAAAAACACATTTCGGGCAGGATATGTAAAATGACAGCTATACTGTTCATCAAGAGATGTGGAAAAATGCCAAGTTTGAAAATCTGGAGTGAAAATATTACAAATTCATGACGTTACGAGCGTGCGTAGAAACAGCGCAACGCAAGCTCTTAAAACATCCATTTTTGGGAGTTTTGTCACCAAATTTGCAACATAGGCTTTTGTAAGCTCCCTCGTGAACAGTGGCACTGTCGTTTTGTTATTAGGTCCCAAGGTGATTCCATACAGTGATGGAAATCACCTTTCAGGGACCAGTCTCTTGCTCCATGGCAGTGCAATAATTCATGAGAAGGGGTCCCAAAAACACGATGTTGAAAATCTGGTGCCAAAAGTCCAAAAAATACCTGAGATATGCATCAAAGTTGCAAAAACCCTATTTATTCCATTATACAGCTTACCGGCATTTCGTCAGTTCGCGGTTAGCTTTGAAGAGTGCAGGCGTGTTTCCAGTCAACCGAAGATCATCGTGCCAGACTCTGGAGGTAAGTATGGGGTGAGGGGAGTGTGTGGGGAGGTGGGGTACGCAGGGAGTGGGTGCGGGTTGTGGGGGGGACAGGGAGATGGCGAGGGACTGTTTTTTGTTTATAGGGACAAAAAAAAATAAAAAACATTGCGGGACAGGTTTTATGTTTATAGGGAGCCTTGTTTTTTGGGGGGGCAGCTGTAGCCTACAGGAGATTGGGTACCCCATCGGCACACAACAAAAGGTGGGGTTAGTTTATGCCGATGGGGATTGGACACCCCCGTCGGCTCACAAGGAAACCAGGGAAGGGGCCAAGAGCCGAGGGGGATTGGGCACCCCCCTCAGCATATGACAAATGGGGGGGTTCTTTATGCCGACGGGGAGTGGGCTCCCCCATCAGCACATACACTGGGGGCAGGATAAGTCGACAGAGTTAGGCACCCCGGCCCGTCGGCAGTTTGACAGGCAGTGTGCTGCCATGTTTGTGTCGGGTAAGCACGTCGGGAGGTCCGCTGCATGTGATGAGCTTTGCTCGCATTGCAGCTGACCTTTCCTTAGATGTGCTTACCCGGGTGGTGTGGCGCCGGCATGCAGGCTGACTGGGGAATGAGGGATGCACCTACTGATGCATGCCCTGCATTCACCCAACAGTGACCGCGCCTCCAAATCTGCACTACCGCAAGATGTTGGCTGCACAAGTACACCAACATAAAACAAGCATTTGTCAATGCCGAACGTTCGCTTGCAGGTATTTGCAGTGGTGTTTGGCATGTATGGTGCTTTACCCTATCGCCCTGTACATTGCTGGCATTTCAGTAATAATAAATTTTCAGCATGACCTTTTTGTTACTCCCATTGTGCGCTACATAGGCGAAACACGTTTTGGGCAGGATGTGAAACTGACAGCTGTACTGCTCATAAGGAAGTGTGGTAAAATGGCAATGTTGAAAATCTGGAGTGGAAATATTGAAAATTGCAAACCTAATGAAGGCAGGAACTGCAATGCCACCGTAAAACAGTCATTGTCAGGAATTTTTCACCAAATTGTCAACATTAGCATTTTAAAACCTCTGCTAATGAACAGTGTCACTGTGATTGTCTTCTATGTGCCATACATTGATTTTGCACACCGACTGCCATTGTGCACTACATGAAGGAAACACATGTTTTGGGCAGGATGTGAAAATGACAGCTGTACTGCTCATAAGGAGGTGTGGTAAAATGGCAATGTTTAGAAAATCTGGAGTGAAAATATTGAGAATTCGCAAACTTCTGAGCGTGCGTGGAACTGCACAATGCAAGCTCAGTAAAACAGTTATTTTAGGAATTTATTCACCAAATTTTCAACATAGCAATTTTAAGATCTCTGCTCATGAACAGTGACACTGTGATTTTCTTAATGTCCCATACACTGAGTTCACACAGCGACTGTGCCATTGTGCTACATGGGCGGAAACACGCTTTGGGCAAGATGTGAAAATGACAGCTGCACTGCTCATAAGGAGGTGTGGTAAAATGGCAATGTTGAAAATGTGGGTGAAAATATTGAAAATTTACAGAAAGCGTGCGGCGTGCATAGGAACTGCTTGAATGAACACTCGTAAAACAGTCATTTTAGGATTTTGTCACCAAATTTTCAACACAACCATTTTAAGACCTCTGCTCATGAACAGTGTCACTGTGATTTTCTTAATGTGTCCTTACATTGAGTTCAGATACGGACTGCGCCATTGTGCGCCATAGGCGGAAACATGTTTTGGGCAGGATATGAAAATGACAGCTGTACTGCTCATAAGGAGGTGTGGTAAAATGGCAATGTTGAAAATCTGGAGTGAAAATATTGAAAATTCGTAAACTTACAAGCCTGCGTGAGAACTGCGCAACCGCGAAGAACAGTCATTTATAAATTTGACCATTTAACATGGGTTTTGGGACTTTCTCATGAATGATGTCACTGTCATGGCATTATTCAGGCCTGAAGGGTGATTTCATGCAGTGACTGCAAAATCACCCTTCGGGCCCGAATAACGCCATGACAGTGACATAATTCATGAGAAAGGGTCCCAAAAACCCCATGTTGAAAATTTGGTGCAAAATTCCAAAATGCCTGAGATATGCAATAGTTGAAACCCCTATCTAGCCCATTATACAGCTTACCGGCATTTCCTCAGTTTGCGGTCTGCTTTGAAGAGTGCAGACGTGTTCCCGGTCCATCAAGATCGTCCGCCGAGTCCGGAGGTAAGTATGGGGTGAGGGGTGTGGGGAGCTGGGTGCTCAGTGGTGGGTGTGGATTGTGGGAGGGGGACTGGGAGACTACGTGGGACCGTTTTTCTTTACAGGTTTAAAAAAAAAGGACTATGTGGGACGCTTGCCACACTGGGGTGGGCCCCAGCGTGGCAGAAAATGGCTGGGGGGCCGAGAAGCTGATAGGGATTGACACCCCCATCGGCAAACCACACGGGTTCCGAGGAGCCGACGGGGATTGGGCACCCTGTCGGGCAACAACGCTTCCCACGCTGGGGTGGGCTCCCAGCATGGCACCAAAGCTTTGGGGGAGGCGGCGTGACGCGGGGGGGAGCGCATGACGCAAGGGGGGGCGGCATGACGCAGTGCTCGGTATGACAGCAGTGGTTTTCTTTGAAGCAGAAGACCACCGCTGTCATACAGAGCTCCTGCACCCATTGGTGCAGGACCGCCACGCCTGCTCAACGGAACACTGGATTGCAAGGGAGAGGCACACCTCCAAAGTGTGCTACTCTCCCAAAACGCCTTGCTCATGCTTTAAATCGAAAACTATCTGGTTGATCCTGCTCTTGGAACACTTTGAAAGGGTGGTACTTTGGTAGACAGCAAGTCTGTTCGGGAATGGACCTCATTGACTACTGTCTACATATTGCGCTTCCTGTGCTGGCTCCACATTACATCTTTTAATAAAAAGATATATAGAACACAAAAAAGAATAAATGTCTCTAGACAGAAACAGAAAGAGAGACAGTGAGTGAGTGTGTGTGTGTGTGTGTGTGTGTGTGTCTCTCTCTCTTTACAGAACTGTTTCATATAGACTGCCTGTCTCAGTCTCTTTCATTTAAAGCGTTGACAGAAAAAAAACCTCCCTGCACCAGTAATTATAAAAAATAATGAATATGCAACTGTGTTTTTAAGGATGTTTTTTTACACGCCCTCAGTGTGTGACGACCTCATAAACCTCAGTTGTGTAAAAAAATCCATAACACACAGTTCAATCAATCAAATCTTTATTTAACCAGGTGTAAACACCATTGAGACAAGGCTCACTTTCAAGATGGACCAGGACAACGTACATATATAGTAACAGAGTAAAAAGATAACTATAAAATGTATACATGATCATACACATTGCACAGATAAAATTTAACACACAGTAGACCTGGACAAAATACATATTCAGCACATAGACAGAGCAATTAAATCTGCAATATATACATGTTCATGAATGGTACATAGATTAAACACACACTATACATTAAAATACACAGAGTCGATTAATGCTAACAACAGTATCCGGGGGAGACAGAATCAGGTTTGGCATACAGCAATGTGATAGAGGGGTATCACAGGTAGGCTCCAATGCAGCACATACAATAAGATGGAATTTACTGAAACCCTTTTGAGATAGGAACAGATGGTAAGAACAGAGAGGGGTACTATGGAGTTAGACATGTAGCATTCAGTGAGGGAAGGGAAGACAAAGAACCAGGGAATTGTAGGGAAGAAGGCCTGAGTGATGAGCCTCAAAAAGCAGGGACAAGTGGGGACAATCGGGAGGAGAGTTTATAGACTCCAGGATGGTGCACTCGATTCAACATTTTTAGGATACCGATAAAGGGGAGGAGGTAAGAGGGAATGGTTGGTTGCATGACCAGAGACTCAGTGGTAGATGTATGGTGACACGGCGAGTCAGGGGAAGCAACTACAAGATTCCTTGACAGAGCATGCATGTAACATTTTCAATGCTGAGAAGTTAATAGGAAGGACCAGTTTCAAAGAGTAAGGATAGCACATAGTTTATGGATGACCTGCCAAAGCACGTTTTGACTTTGGGTACAGTGAGGGAGATATAGGAGGCACTTCTTAGTGCATATTTGCCTACTCTACTTAAAGGAAGACCGTTTGAAATGTATTGGGGTAGTTTGTAGTGATTGCTCTGTACGTCCAATATGCGGCGTTCCTCTGTCTTCTATAAGCAAGAGATGGCCATTCTACTACTGCATATAATGAGCAGTGGTGTGTGGAAAATGGCGCATCAGTGATGAATCTAATGGCTCTGTGGTAAAGTGTGTTAAGTTTAGCAAGAGCAGAAACAGGGCCTTGGCTGTCCAAGAAGTCCGCATAATCCAATAATGATAGGAATGTTTTAAGTACCAGTCTCTTCTTGGCTTCTCGAGTGAGCAGGTGTTTGATCCTATAGAAGAGGCCCAGCCGCTGCCTGAGTTTTTTTATAAATTCTTTGATATGCTCAAGGAAGGATAATTTATGGTCTATCCACACTCAACAAGTATTTCAATTTGGGTACAAATTCTAGTGGCTCTCCTAAAAGTGTAGTAATCTGTGGTATAGTTTTGTGCGTGATTGGGTTGTTAACATAAGTTAAAGGTGAGAAAAGCATTGTCTTTGTTTTTTTACATTCAAGAGCAACTTCTGTTTCAGTAATTGTAATTCTAGGTGATTGAACTCCTGCTGAAGATCGTCACATGCTGCTTCAGAGTGGGTTTGCCAGTGTACAGTACCGTATCATCGACAAATAGATGAATACTGGCAGATTTGATTCCTTCCTCAATTCCATTAATGCAGATTGCAAAGAGCAGCGGTCTCAGTATAGAGCCCTATGGAATGCCCCTCAGTAGCGGTTTCAGTGGTGAGACTTCCTCTTCAGCCTTCAATAATAATAATAATAATAATAATAATAATAATAAATATACAATAATGGATGGGGAAGTGGTGGCAATGAAATTAATGGTTGCCCGGTGGGGTGCTAGTGCATCCCACCGAAACAGCTCATGGTGAATTATGCAAACTTCCCATCTTTATTATTTATAATTGCTGGACAGCAATTTTTTCCAGCCTTCATGTAGTGTCTGTGAGTCCTGACTTTCACCCAGAAACACACACACACACACACACACACACGGTGTCTCCCTACTTTTTTTTTTCTTTTGTACAGTTTCAAACTTAGTCTCATGCCGCTGTTGCGATGATTGTGCAGTTCTCAATCGGCTTGTGCTGCGTCTCTGTGTGGCACCACAGGTCCATTTCATTTTAAGAGCAGGATCAACCAGATAACAGAGAAAAAAAGAAACCGGCAGGATCAACCTGATAGTTTTAATAAAGTAGAACTCTACAGAGTTCAAAGATGGTGTGCTGGGTTCTGGCGGCTCCTCGGTAAGCGAGAGATGGAGCCGTCATTTTTGTTAAATGTTAAGTCCACCCATGGATGGCATATTAACCAATGAGAGCACATTTTTTCTTTAACTGACATGGCTTGTGCTCGCCGTTATAACCTGTGGGTTATAATGGCAAATTATAACTTCATCAGGCAATGGGAAAAATTGCTGACCAGTTATTATTATATAATAATAAATTTTATTTCTCACAAGCGCCTTTCAGGCCATCAAGGCACTTTACAATAAGATAAAAGCAATCATGATAAAAACATTGAACATAAGAATAAAATAACTATCAAAATAGTACAGAATCTAAATTATTCGGTGCCACCAAAAGCATGGCACCATAAAATGTTTTCTATACCTGCTGCTGACAGCCTAAGAGGTAGTAAGAGAACCATCTTAGTGATGAGAGGTCCACTCCAATATTACGGAGGGACACCAGTAACAAATCATGGTTGACGGTATCAAACGCCTTGCTTAGATCCAGAAATACTGTGCATACGAATTCTTGGAATCCAAGGCCTCCTGCCACTTGTTGCTAACCTTAGCAAGGGCTGAGACAGTGCTGTGGAACGACTGAAATCCTGATTGAAAGGGGTTAAGCAGATTTGAGGATTCTAGGTAATTTCTAAGCTGCATACTTACTATTTTTTGAAGCATTTTGGAGAGTATTGGAAGTAGGGACATTGATCTATAGTTATTGATGTCACTAGGGTCTCCAGATTTGAATAACAGGATCACATGGGCAGTTTTCCATATTGGAGGAATGTCATTGTGAAGTAGGGATAGATTGAAGAGATGCGTGATAGGCACAGCCAAGGCTTGAAAACTGATTTTTTAGGAAACATGAGTCTATGAGGTCTGTGCTAGCACTCTTTCTGGTATCCAGGTTAAGGAGTAGTTCTTCAAAATCCTTCTGGGATGCAGGCTGTAGGGAGAACACTGCATCAGTGATGGGCACTTCAAGGTCTTGCACGCCGAGCTGGGAATGAAGGCATTGGCAGGGGAGGAGTCGAAGGCTAACCCTGCGGAAGCAAAACGATTATTAAGCTGTTCAAGGTCTGACTGTTTATCCATAATTGTAACATGGCATTAATTGTGTAGGGCAAATTGGGAGCTGCGATAGGCACAACAGGGTCACGGGACCGGAGCCGGAGCGGGCATTAACCCAGCTTATATGCCGTGCCCGCTTCAGCAGTACCGCGAGCAGCCAGAGACCCAGGTTAGCAGCACTGGGCACAGCAAGGGAGCAAGTGTCACAGGGGCAAGACTGGCGCAGCAACGGGGAGACCGGCTAGATGCCGATGGAAACGGAGAGGGGGGACAAGAACCAGGGGCGCACAGAACGCAGAGATAGCATAGTGGAAGACAGATAGGGGATGCCGGCAAGCGGGGACTCAGCGAGAGGGAAGGGGAAGTGACCAGGGGCCCATGCAAATTTGCATGCGAATGCACACCACAGGGAGTGAGCAGCACAGTGGAGACCTCCAGCGCCGGGTATGAAGAAAATACCCGCGCAGATCGGCAGAAGCACCGGACTGTGATGTCAGCTGAACTGTCTTGTGTACTTACATCCAGTAAATATGTTGACCACATCAGTAAGTAAATGTTGGTTTCAACGAAAATTTCAAAGTGCAGTACAAATGTGTCCTCACAGCTCCGACTCCCCGTGTTATGTCGCTCAGCGCACAGTAGACAGGCTCCTGGTGACTCCATTGTCCTGTGGCCCATGTTACAAGCACATTAAGCCACTCCGGAGGTGTCATCTAATGCGATTGATGCATGGTTGGGCGGTTGTTTGCCCTCCCAACCATGCATCAGTCCAGCATTAGATGCCACTTTCGTCGTGGCTTAATGCTTACATATTACACCACCATTAGAGACTTTTACAAGTAGGGAGCTGGAGGACGTACGACCTTTAATCTCCCTAATGGTTTTCCAGCATTTAGTAGGCCACCTAGAGGAAGAGACAAGTTCATCCCGGAACTTGGCCTCTCTGACCATTTTGGTACAATGGTTCCTAGCCCTTCTAAATAGACTCCAGTCTGCCGAAAGCTTAGTTCTCCATACTTTTTTCCACAGCAGACCTCTATTAAGTAGTGCGGCCTTCAGACCTGCCGTAAACCACGGGCATGATCTCATAGAAACATAGAAGTTGACAGCAGATAAGGACTGCAACGCCCATCCAGTCTGCCCATTTATTTTTCTACCTTATGAATGTGCCATAGGCCTTTGCTCTGTCAATGGCCTATCTATTCATACTCATCTGTATTGCACCCTTATGCCAATCACATGCCTGTTTGAAGCCCTGCACTATATTCATATCCACCACTTCCTGAGGTAGGCCATTCCGTGCATCCACCATCCTTTCTGTGAAAAAGAACTTCCTCACATTACCCCTTAATCGGCCTCCCTCTAATCTCATGCTGTGTCCTCTTGCCCTGCTATTTTTCTTATACTGAAACATGTTAGACTCTTTCACCTTGTCAATGCCCTTAAGGTGTTTGAATGTTTCGATCATATCATCGCTCTCCTTCCTTTGCTGTAATGTATACATATTGAGCTCCGTTAATCTGTCCTCATATGTTTTCTGATGCAGTCCCTGCACGATTTTGGTTGCCTGTCTCTGGACTGCCTCAGTTTGGTTAATGTCCTTGTGTAGGTGTGTCCTCCAGTACTGCACGCAGTACTCTGGATGGGGCCTAACCAGTGTCTTGTAAAGAGGGATTATAACCACCCTCTTACGGCTTGTGATACCCCTACTAACACACCCTAACATCCCCCTAGCCTTACCTACTGCTTTAGTGGTCTGCTTGGATGATTTCAGGTCATCTGTGATGATGATGCCCAAGTCTCTTTCTTCCCTTGTGACTGCCAGCAACTCCCCTCCCAGCCTATAGGTGGCTTCGGGGTTTCTCTTTCCTATGTGCATGATCTTGCACTTCTTTGTGTTAAACCCCAGTTGCCACTCTTCCGACCATTTTGCCAGTTTATCCAGATCTCTTCTCATTCTGCCCACCCCATCTGGATCATCTACTCTGTTGCAGATTTTGGTGTCATCTGCAAACAGATAAACCTTACCCTCCAGTCCATATGCAATGTCACTGATGAAGATATTGAAGAGGACTGGCCCCAGGACTGATTCCTGAGGTACCTCACTTGTGACTTGCATCTCTTCTGACTGTATACCATTTACTACCACTCTCTATTTTCTGCCCGTCAACCAGTTTGCCACCCAGTTGACCAACTTCTGACCCACCCTGAGCCTATCCAGCTTATTAGTCAATCTTCTATGGGGTACAGTATCGAAAGCTTTGCTGAAGTCAAGGTAGGCAACATCAACTGCTCCCCTTTGGTCCACCACTCTGGTTAACCAGTCAAAGAAATCTATGAGATTAGTTTGACAGGACCGCCCTGTTGTAAACCCATGCTGTCTTGAATGCTGTGCTCCTATGGATTCCAGGTGTTGCACTATTCTTCCCTTAAGGAGTGCCTCCATAATATTGCCCACTACTGAAGTAAGACTGACTGGTCTGTAGTGCCCTACCTCCTCCCTGCTACCACCCTTGTGGAGAGGGATCACATGAGCCCTTCTCCAGTCTTCTGGGACCTTTCCTGTGCTCAGAGACTCACTAAACAGTTCTCTTTTTGGTACGGTTTTTAATCAGGGTGCATGCTTGTCTAAAGCCACTAGCACTATACCCTGGAAAATATCATATGCAGCATTTACTGTTTTTGCTAGATAAAAATCTTGCCATCTCAGTGAGTTCTGCAGGTCTGATAGAAATGCTCGAGGGTCAAAGTTATGATGATTCCTCTTAACAGTGAATTTAGACGATGAGATTGGTGTAGAGGCAGATCTCACACAAGTGACAAAGCAGTGGTCACTGATGTCAGGGAAGAATACACCAGCATGGGAGAACAGGTGTGGTTTACTTACTAGAATCAGGTCCAGCAGGGTACTATTAATCGGGTTCTTTTTGTTCGGACGTGTTGCTTCTGTTATTAGTTGGGATAGTCCATGGGAGCCACAAAGGTTTTTAAGGGGTTTGGAGACACTAGAACACCAGTCCTGGTTAAAGTCATCCAAGATGATAAACTCGGAGGGCGTGGAACCTAATATGCTATTTAAATTATCAAATAGCAGCAGACCAGCTGATGGAGGCCTGTAACATCCTGTGACACAGAAGGATACAGATGGGGAGAGTTTGACTTTGATAGTTAGGCTTTCGTATTCTTTGGGTATAGTTGCAGAGCTAATAACTGAGGCTGAGACCTTGTCATGGACATAGAGGGCAACTCCACCACCTCTTTGCTTGTCAGATCTGAAAATGGTACAAAATGGGATATTTACTTCATAATCCATTGTACTAAGCCTAAGCCAGGACTCTGAGACCAGCAGGACATCAGGTTTGGTATGGAGAGTCCAAGCTTGTTTAGAGTCAAATTTCTTCAGAAGGCTGCATGCATTGACATGCATGAAACTCATACCTTTGATACCAGCTAAGTCTGCAGGAGCAGAGATAGGAGCAGCAGGGGGGACCTGGCTTTAGCTCAACGTTACCAAAGCAGACTAGACGTATAAGCAAGAGCTTCTTGATAGCCCCTAGCAGCAATCTAGTGGCTTTAATTTGTTCAGATTTACAGTGGATAATCAAAGGAACTGGGGGATTTCTAAGGCAGTGACCAAGGGAGTCTAGAGTCAAGTAGACAAGTATCTTGGCCGAATACGGGAACAAGAGTAGGTCATCCTGAGTTGCATATCCATTATTCGCTATGTAATATTTGTTGTGTAACTTGTACCCTTTAAGGTGATTTCCTGGAACACTTACATGAAAACAGGATATATGCCTACCTGCTCTGTTTGCTTGCCTACAGATGGCATCACAATTCTGTTTATGACATCACAATTTGTTGCTTTGATGATGATTAGGAGGATTATGATGTCAGGTACAGACAAGCAACCAGGGCAGATGAAGTCTAGGAGACAGGAGGCAGGATTTTCAAAAGTCCTCTGAAGTGGCACAAGGTGTGCCCATCATAGAAACATAGAAACATAGACTTTGACAGCAGATAAGGACCGCTTGGCCCACCCAGTCTGCCCATTTCCCTACCTAATGGATAAGCTGCAGATCCTAGTTAACCAGCAGCCTACTTCTTTTTACCCCCACCCCCCTAGAAATGCCTTATGGCTGGCCCATGCATGCTTGAATTCAACCACTGTTTTTGACTCCACAACCTCCTCCGGAAGGCCGTTCCATGCATCCACAACCCTCTCTGTGAAAAAATACTTCCTTACATTACCTCTGAGCCATCCCCTCTATCTTCAAATTGTGTCCCCTTGTTCTTGCACACCTCTTTTTTTGAAAGATGCTACCCACTTGGACTTTGTTGATTCCCTTGAGGTACTTGAAAGTTTCTATCATGCACCCTCTCCTCCTTTCCTCATGGCTATACATAAGCTCCTTTAGTCTCTCTTCATATGTCTTCCGGTGCAGACCCTGCACCATTTTAGTTGTCCTCCTCTGGACAGCTCCATCTTGTCTATGTCCTTGTGGAGATTGGGTCTCCAGAACTGCACACAGTACTCAGATGGGGTCTCACCAGCTGTCTGTACAGAGGGATAACAACTTCCTGTTTTCTACTGGTGATGCCTCTCCTTATGCATCCCAGTATCCCCTCAACCCTCCTTACTGCCCTCTCACATTGCTTGCCCACCTTTAAGTCATCTGATCTGACTACCCCCAGGTCCCTTTCCATTTTTGTTTTTGTTAGTATCTCACACCCCATTGTGTACTCTTCCCTGGGTTTTTGTTTCCCAGGTGCATTACCTTGCACTTCTTAGCATTAAATCTAAGCTGCTCCCGGGTACGCCAGGGACCCTGCATCATATATTAATACAGCAGGGGTCCCGGTGCCAAAGTTCCCAGAGTTTCCGCAAGAGCATTCTGTTGAATCCTGCATTAGCTGCAATAAAACAACATGCCATTTCTCAATGTGTTACCCTAGTCTGCAAACAGTTAAAGAATTAACGTCTCAGAATATAACCTTATCTTTGTGCTACTGGAAACACTGGTGTTCGTTGCAGCCATAGTACTGTACCATGTAGCACTGGCCGGGTAACTTATTGGGTGTTACAGTGTCTTCTCATATATTTCCCGCACTTCTCCCCGTACTGTAAGTTGTGTTCCTGGTGATGTCTCACCATGGTGAAGACCCATCATTCCTGGCAGCTGTTCGCAGATGCCCTCCTCCCCATGGTCTGTCCCAGTCCATTTATTACAGCCCCTGGTGCCACACTCTTGCATCCCGCACCCTGCCAACTGTACTGCTTCAGAGAGATGGCAACACCCCTGTCTGCCAGGCTGCCCCTACTAATCGTGGGCCTTCCTGTCCTGTGAGGTTCCCTAGGGATGGTGCTGACACCGGGCCATTAGACCAGCTCAGGGCTAGTCTAACCATATCTCTGACAAGCAGCCATGGTGGAGCTTTTTCTGAACTGTACTGAATTTTTTACTGTGTGGTTATTGAAGAATGTATGAATGGCAACAGAATGTATGTATATGGGACCTCCTTGAAAATGAGCACCACTCAGTGGAGTAATTTCTCTTTCATGGTCTTGAATAAAATATACTACTACTACTTCAAAATCCTGAATAAGGGGATGTTGCAGCCTACCATTTGGCAAGCCCCCTAGAACCACGGCGCAAAAGCATGTCAGGTGCAAGGGTGGCGTGGTCCCACGTTGGCCACCGCTGGTAATGGAAAATCTGGATGGTTGTAACTATTGATGCAAGGAGCTGCCTGTGTCAATTTTGTTTGACTTGAGATCCTTGTGTCATTATTTGGGCTTTGAAAATTCTGCCCAGTCAGTGATCCTGTTTTCATGCAACTGTGATTAGTAATAAAGAGAAAAAAAACTAAGAAACATGAACTGAATTGTATCCCAATCTTACATTTTGAACAGTGCTGGTCCTAACAATTCCAGGGCCCTGGGCAAACTCCCTCGGTGGGGCCCACATGAGGAGTCAGGGTGCCCCAAGAAAGAGCCTCATTCCTGTAATGACCTGCTTATATCTTTCAGTGCAGCCAGACTGTTTTGTAGTTTTGTGATTTCCTTCAATCAGACTGTAATCACTAAGAAATGAGAAGTTGCATACATCAACGATAAATGCTGGAGAAATCTGTACAGGGACTCAGATGACTAGGAAAAAAGGAGGCCAACTGAAGCTTTCTGGGGGCCCCTCTGCTCCCGGGGCCCTGTGCCGATGCACAGTTCACACTATGATAAGGCTGACCCTGATTTTGAACATTTTTCTAATAGTGTTGGGGGCTCTTTAAGGCAAAGAAGACAGCCTGATCTACTGGCTAATGCATGGGACAGTGAAACTGGAAATCACTAGTTTGAACTCCCTCACAGGCATTGGGTGAGAGCCTGGTGCTTCACCTATCCCAGATCTAATCCTGTGTCTAGGGCCTACACAGGGCCCACTGAGAATGAGCTGTTGCATCAGCAGATGGGATAGTCTGAATAATAGAGACATAGAATCTGACCGCAGATCAGGGCCGCTTGGCCCACCCAGTCTGCCCAATTTATTATTATTTTTTCCTATTATTTTTTTTAGTTGTTTAACCAGGAGTAGCACACTAAGCTGAAAGCTTTTTTACAGGTGCGACCTGTGAGCACATGGAAGTTAATTGACTTGCTCAGGGTCACCCAGTATGCAAGTGTATGGTTAGGGTTTATTGTGCACAGAATTCAAGCAGCTCAAAAGCCTTGTTGTGCATGTTCTAAAAGTTGTTTTGAATGTTCTAAAAACCTTATTGTACATGTTCTATCATTAACAGCAGCTGCGATTCCCTTGTGCTTGACTCCCGCTGCCTGGTTTCATTTTCTCTGTTCGCTGTACCTCACAACAAAAAAAAAAAAGACGTCAGACACATTTTTTTTAACTATACACTATAATAAATAAAATATGGGCAACCATACACAACTCGACTTGTGTTTCCATCTCGAGGTTGAGATACCAGCATGGACCTCTCGAGCTTCACTCTTGAGCTTCATACACAGGGCTCCCAGATCTACAGAAATTCCTGTATTTTACAGGGATTTGGAGCCACCTACAAGGAAATTATTCCCATAGATTTGCACTGATTATACTTAAAGCTACCAACTTTCCAAAGCCTAAAACTCTGGGACAGGGTCCGTCCTGACCGTGACCCCCCCCCCCCATGTTACTCCTTCGGGCATTGCCACAGACAGTGCTGCACACACTGAATCAATTACATTTTGCTGCTTTGTCTGGCCGCCCGGCCCCACAGCAACACCAGTAGCAAACATTCGGATTAAAACAATACATCATTCTGCTGCAACAAGTTCTGAATCGTGACACACAGAAAGTTAATCAGACACAAACGTGCTTTAAATTCAAGCTGCATACCTGAGGTACCTGAGGACTGGAGAAGGACAAATGTGATTCCCCTTCACAAAAGTGGGAGCAAGACAGAGGCAGGAAACTACAGACCTGTCAGTTTGACCTCAGTGGTAGGGAAAATGATGGAATCACTTCTGAAGGAAAGAATTGTTGAGTACCTAGAGGCCAGTGGGGCACAGGACCCAAGGCAGCATGGATTCACAGCATGAAGGTCATGTCAGACAAATCTACTTGATTTCTTTGACTGGGTGACCAAAGCAGTAGACCAGGGAGGGGCTGTGGACATGGCCTACCTAGACTTTAGCAAGGCATTTGACACAGTCCCACACAAAAGATTAATAAACAAATTAGCCAGCCTGGGAGTGGGTCCTAGGGTGGTAGCCTGGGTAAAACACTGGCTAGACAACAGGACACAGCATGTAATAGTAAATGGAGTCCACAGTGAAGAAAGGAGGGTTACTAGTGGGGTACCGCAGGGTTCAGTACTGGGGCCCGGTCCTTTTTAATGTCTTTATAAGTGACATTGCAGAGGGACTGGAGGAGAAGGTATATCTCTTTGCAGATGACACAAAGATCTGCAACAGGGTTGATAAGCAAGGTGGGGTGGAAAGGATGGAAAGGAACTTGGCAAGGTTGGAGGAACGGTCAAATGTATGGCAGCATAGATTCAATGCAAAGAAGTGCAAAGTAATGCTCCTGGGAAAAACAAAAACCCAGAACATGAGTACACAATGGGGGGATGAGATACTGACAATGACAAAAAATGGAAAGGACCTGGGGTAGTCATGTCAGATGACCTAAAGGTGGGCCAGCAATGTGATAAGGCAGTAAGTATGGCTGGGAGGATACTGGGATGCATAGGGAGAGGCATCACCAGTAGGAAACAGGAAGTTGTTGGCCCTCTGTACAGACAGTTGGTAAGACCACTTCTGGAGTACTGTGTACAGTTCTGGAGACCCCATCTCTGCAAAGACATCGACAGGGTGGAGGCTGTCCAGAGAAGGGCAACCAAAATGGTGCAGGGTCTGCACCAGAAGACATATGAAGAAAGACTAAAGGAGCTTAAGATATATAGCCTTGAGGAAAGGAGGGAGAGGGGGGACATGATAGCAACTTTCAAATATCTCAAGGGAATCAACAAAGTCCAAGAGGATAGCATATTTCAAAAAAGAGATGTGCAAGGGGTACAATTTGAAGATGGGGTGGCTCAGAGATAATGTGAAGAAGTATTTCTTCAAAGAGAGGTTGTAGATGCATGGAACAGCCTTCCTGAGGAGGTCATAGAGTCAAAAATAGTGGGGAATTCAAGAATGCATGGGACAGACATAAGGCAATTCTAGTGGGGGGGTAGGAGGAAGTAGGCTGTTGGTTAACTAGGATCTGCAGCTTAGCTGTTAGGTAGGGAAATGGGCAGACTAGATGGGCCAAGCAGTCCTTATCTGCCTTCAAATTCTATGTTTCTATGTTCATACATTGCTCCTCCTGACAGTCCCATCCCAACACACTCTCCTCTTTTGCTGAGCAAACTTCACTTCAGTGACTCCCACCACCACACCAGATTGTTATCAAACACTCCCCTATAGCTGATCAGGTTCAGGTACCTTAGTTCACTGCTGCCAGTCTCTGCTCTGCCTGGAGTCCCTGTCAGCTGCTGGCAGGTAGACAGCTGCATGCGCTTGCTCATACTAGCACCCAGTCTAATCTAACAGAAAGGAACGTGCTTTACGGTGCTCCCGCTGACCTGCTTGCCATCGGAGTACCCATGCATTTTCACATTCACAACACAACATAGGTGCAGGGGTGGAAGGTTGCAAATTGTAAATAAGGTATTATCCTAATGTAATGCTCTTGACCTGTCCATTGTGACCTCTGTAAACAAGTGTACTGCTATGCTGCACTTAATATGGTTTATCTGTTATCTGCTATTCATTGTTGCCAATATTGTTGTAATAATGTTTGCTGCTGTGTGCATGTATGCATTTCCCATACCCTTTCCCCCAGGACGCACCGTGAGACGAGCAACTTGTTGTTCAGTGTGCCTTTCCTGGTGAAACTTTTCAATAAATAAAATTGCTCTCCAGCTTGAGCAGCACCACGGTGGTGCTTGTTACTTGTTATCCACGCATAACATGCTGAAATAAATATCACTCGCAGATCAGCAGTCAGCAAAAAACAAAAGTGACAAAAACAGGATAAGTAAGCAAAAACCAGAACCAATGTGACATTTTGGAAACTTGCTGGGACACTGGGACATACTGCCTACAATAAGGACTGTCCTGTGAAAATCAGGAGAGTTGGTAGCTTTAAACAGGAACATACAGCAATTTGGCTTCCATAAGAAATAATGCAATCAACAGGAAAATATGGACAAATCATCCTGGAATTACAGGGAAAATGGCAAATCAATCTGGGAGCACAGCATAGGCTGGTATGTCAAGCCCTCCAAGGAAACACAGGCTTGTTGTGCATGGTTGTTCATAGATTATAACTTATATTTTACTTTCATTCTTGCTGTAGACCCATTTGATGTAGGGGTGCTGCCCCCCCACCTTCCATTGTGTCGATCCCATGTTTTCTGAGCCCCTCCACGCTTTTTGCCTCCACTCCCTCAGCTGGAAGGCTCTTCCAGGAATCCAATAAAGCCTGTGGTGAGTGTGTGTTGGGGTTGTACCCCTTTATGGTGCGCTTGCTTTATGTGTGTGTTACCTTTAAGGCGCGTTTGTGACTTAGAAAAGAAAACCCAGCTAACAGCTTAGAGCTCCACCTTCTCCAAGCGGAGGGAAGCGCACAGATGCCAGCAGCGCTACATTTACTGCTCCTTCTATCGCAGCAATAGGCTGGAGGTGAGAAAACGTTCACTGCTTGTCGTATCTCACACAGACACGCACACATACAGGCGCTGCTTTTATGGGAGGACTCCCTAAGATCCGAGAATAACGAGAACCTAACAAGATTAGGTTTGCACTTCTGCATATCAAACACGAGCATCCAAGAATAATTGATATTTAAAATAGGAGTGGGGAGGGCACATTTGCCAAGGAAAATGAGGACTATGTTAGACTGTAAAATCAGTGACGTGATTTTTTTGTGTAGTGTTTAAGGTAGTCCCTGTTGGTGCGATCTGCAAATATGATACTTAAATGTGGGCTCTATATAATGTGTGTCTGGGCTTGGTATATGGCAATGAGATACAGAACTCGGGAATTGAACCCGTTACAAGGAGGGAGGTGCTTGCTAAACAGCAAAAGGAAGAAACCATATTGGGAGATGAAGGATCCCTTTTGCTAGCAGGGGGTCGGGTCAAGGCACTAAGAGGGTTCAATCGCAAACAGTTTAAGGCAGCCCCCCCCCCAAAACACACACACACACATATATATCCCTCCCACCTACATACACTCTCTCCCCCCTTTCGGGCGGGACTCTAGGTCCATCATATATCTTTCATAAGCGGGGAGGAATAAGTACATGCAAACGTGTGTTAATTTATGGGGGGGGGGTTCACTTACAATTTCAGTAAAAACATGTATACAGCGACAACGGTGAGTTGTCACACTATTCGGCAGTCTTTTCTCTCTTTTAACGTGCGCCCCAACAATGCAACCCCCACCCCGGCATCCAGGCGGGAGGATGTTTGTCTTTCTGTGTCGGTTTATCTTATCTGCCGAGTTCACATCCATTTTCCATCAAACAGCTCCGCTATCATCAAAGGGAAGGGGAGGGGGTTGTGCAAAAAAAAAAAAAAAAAAACATCTGCTGCTTGTCAAAAGGCAAACACACCGAGAGAGGGAAAACAGTTAATAAGAAAAAGTTTCCCTATGCTCGGGACGACTGCATGAACATGAGTTATTATTATGTATAATTTTATTTAATTTTTTGATATAACAACACATCAAATTAGTATTTCATGTGGAGCAGTACATACAGGTCTGAGATACTGCATAAGGTTGCAATCTAGCAGTGCCATCTCAGTAACGGCAACGCACCAGGAGTAAGTAAACCATTGTGTCTTACAACCCTCAAGGCGTGATATGGGGGGTAGGGGCCATACACAGAGATGTTACTTTTACCCGATGGCGGGTCAAAGGTACAGTATCAGGTGGAACGGTTGGTTGTTTAATGAGCCCCTGAGTTTACGTAGATACCACAGATATTTTTGTTGTGTCCTTCTGAGTGCCCACAGACTTGGGGGGGGGGGGCACATAAGTCCTATTCAGTCAGTTATTTGGTGGTGGACTAATAAAAACTGTAAAATAAAAAGTCAGTTTGGTGTTTTCCTGTACACTGGTTTTCAATGGTGTGTATCCCAGAAATGCTCTTCTGGGCTAAACATCTCACTGCCAGGCGAAGTTGGATTTTATAGGGCTGACCCCCAAAAAAAAATCCCCAACAAATCATTATAAAAAAAATGACCCCAAGTCCATCCTTAAGTAACCCTACAGTTGAGCTGGAAATCCGACAGTAACAGTAAAAAAAAATCACTGATAAGCCTGGCCCTATGTAGCTCCTCCTAGTATTTTTTTTTTTGCTCACTGCCCTCTCTGGCACATAGTTGCACAGAGCTGAGCAGCTACAGCAGCAGCAGAAAGGTGTCTGGAGAAGCAACAGGAGCTCCGAGAGAGCGCGGGGGAAACAGCCTGCCAAAGGGACATCAGCTCCAACAGAGAACTAGCTGGTGATAATAATATACAGGATTCCTTTATTGCTGCAATTTGTTGAGGGGGTCTTTGAAATCACTGAACATGGACTTTTAAAACAAGAGACTTCCACTTTACAGCCCAAGGAGCCTGCGGAAGGACTACAGAATAAAGGGAGAGAGGTGTGTGTATGTTCTCATAAAACATTGTTTAATGAAAAAAGATCAAGGATCGACACCAGATTAAAGACTGAGTAAATAGACTGCGCATCGCTGGAATTTAAAAAGAAGATATATATTTTCATATAAAACAATTCAGAGGGGGGAAGATCTTCTGCGACAGCTCCACCTGTCCTGCAACATTTTCTCTGTGGCTCTTTAATGTTTGTCCTCCTATTTGGTGCAGAAAGCGGGGTCTGTTGATCCTTTTTTTTTTTTAAAACGAGGAAGGCTCCCCCCAATTCAAGGCCGATGAAAGTGGGGACACGACTGGAGAGAGAGATGGAGTGGAATTGATAAGGAAGGGAGAAGCTCTCGCAGCAGCATCCACCACCGGCTCAGATGGCAAGAAGCCTCGGTACTCCACCAGCCTGAGAGCCCTCCGCAACTCCTGCAGCAGCACCTTATAACCAGTAGCACCTAGCCTTGCCCGCTTGTGAACTGGCCCCTCGTTAGCAGCCCCCCATCACCTCCGGAATGCACCCGCCGCAACGCCGGCTGTCTCACTTGGCCGACACATCTAGATCGCTTCATACCCCCAGATCTAGTCGATGTTTTTTTTAAAACGGTTCCGAGTCTATATTACAAATAGCCCTATTAATTCCCCCGGTCCATAGCCTCATTATCACGTATCGTGTGCTACTGCAACCCCAGCTGCTGCTGAGTGTAATGTTATTTTTTGCTAAGACTGTGAAATCCTTGGCGCACTGATCGGATAGATTTATCGTGGCTTTTTACAGAAGCAGTTCGCTTTTTTGTTCTTTTTTTTTTAATGTAAGTTTAAATTGTAATCGTTTCGTGGGTGTATGTGCAGCGGAATACTCAAGGCATCGCCGATCGGACTTGGATTGCTCTGGATTTTAATTGCTGCCTGCCCGGGATCATTGGAGGTGTCTTCCCCCACGTGCTGATCGGTTCCGGATTGGGAATATCTGGCTCCGGGGATCGATCGTCCAGTAAACGCCGGGGAGACTACTGTGGAACTGAGAGAGTGGGGTGACTGCGGACTGCCTGCCCGGCAGAGGAGCGCTGAGAGCCTGCCGCCGGAGGCGCCGCTGCTCGGACCGAGGTAAGACTTGTGCCGGTAGGGAGTCCGATGGTTGGGATACAGGCTGGGATGGGAGGGATGGAGTCGATGGTGGAGGGTCGCATCGCAGTCCAGCACTACGATTAGGAATCCCCGACCCTCACCGGGATTTCAAGACGGACAATGAGGCTGGACCCCGGCTTCTGATCACAGTTCGAGTCGGTCTCTTTTCTAGCAGAGAGAGGAAAGGGAATGGAGAGCAGTAGGCGGTGAAAATGGGGGGACCAGAAAAAACTTTGTTTTTTTTTTTATACTGGAGAGGGAGTAAAATGGTTTGAGAGAGGCGGTGCGCCTCTACAGATTATGTAATTTTTATTTATTTTATTTAATATTCTTTGGATTTACAACCTTTGAGTCACATACTCCTTTATAATTCAGTATAATATATTTTGTTACTGTGGTTTTTTATATTTCTTACAGCTATTGGTGCCAGCGACAGTGGGATCCGAACCCACTGCCTCCTGTGTCTTAACGGGTGACACCCGAGTAACTGCAAGAGGCACTGTTGGCCCCATAGTTAGGATGGAGTCCGCACCTGTGAGACGAGAGCGCTCTCTCCAGCGAAGGCAACCGGCATGGAGAAAGTTGCTATCTAACAACTAGGTATCGATGTGTGTGTCTAAGAGAGGACAAGAGAACGGGGTTCTAAAGTTGTTTGGTAAGGGTAGAGGGAGGGGATGTATCAGATCAGAAAGTGAGTAAAGGGGAGACAGGAATTTAATCTGGTGGCGAGGGGGATGTGTCACGAGAGGACGAATCTTTTAAATCATCCGGCAGGAGAGGAGGGGACTTCCCTGGCTGGGGCACAAAAGGAATGGGGGTTAATTTCACTCAGATCATGGGGGTTACAAATCCTCCATTTAAACACATTCATAAAAGGAGTTGCAGACCTCCCCTTCTCTGAGATATGTGTTGTGAGTCTGCCCCCGTTATAAAATCAAACCCTTAGCTTTTTTTTTTTTCTTCCCGCAAGTTGGGGCATAAAAATGGTTGCAACAAAAACGGTAATTGTCTATGTAATCACACAGCGATGGCCCTGTTGTAGGTGGTCTGGGACTGGACTGGTCTTGGGGAGGTAAAAAGCTGGCTGGTCACACATGCAAATGGAAGACTTTTCTGGGACGATCCCTAGCCTTGGGAAGGGGCTTTTCTGGGGTGACCCACAGCCCTGGGAAGAAGTATAGTCCCTGTTCCTTTTTGCAGGATCTGCTCCAAGCCCCGGGTATGGCTGGTTCTGCTCATTCTGAGAGAGGAATGTGAGATACTGCAGGTTCTTGATGGGAAAACTTCACAATGGAAGTCTGTTTTCCCTTTTGGGGAGTCTCAATACATCGCTGCATTCTCCTTGGCATTTTGCCCCTGGTATTAGACATTTCAGAGGAGGGAACAAGAGAGCACTTTGCATCTTCAGAAAACATACTGAGTAGCTTTTGCCTTACATGGAGCCTAATTCCCCCATCAATCTTGAGAGCAAAGACCGAGGGGGGGGGGGTTACAGGTAGATTGGCCCTGCTTCTCATATAACATTTTACTTGGGGGTGGGGGGACTTAGTAAGGGTAAAAAAAAAGGGGGGTGTAGCATCTTGGAGAAGAGCAGTCCAGTAATGTGGATTATTAACATGATGTCAGATGAGTTTGGAGCTGTAAACTGGGGAAAGGAGAGTAATGACCAGCAGATCCAAACATTCAGAAAAGCTAGAAAAGACAGGGATTACACTTAATGAAAACAAACAAAAAAAAGGTGTGTGTGTGTGTTGGATAGCAGCCTGCACATTAGTTTGATTTTTTTTTTTTTTTTCTTCAAGAAAAATCAAATTGGGATTGGTAAACTGACCATACCTTCAGGCACCACACTACCTCTTTAATTGTAAGGTTGATCTGTCCCTCTACAACCCACCTCCCCCAACACTTCTTTGAAAATCAATATTGTACCTGAAGGAAAGTATGCATTAACCAGTATTTTGTTGGCATTGTGTTTGTTCTTTTCCGTGCCCCCTCAGTGGCTCTCTAGTTCAGGCCCCACACACGCTTCCCCCTGCCTGCCAGACTTCACTCCCACTACCAGCCCCCCTCCCCCTGGCTGTTTGATTTCTCCAACATCAACTTGTTTCCAGCTTATTTTTGCCTGGGGGGGGGAATCCCTGCTCACACCTAGGAGGAAGTGCCTTGGACATCAGGGATGCAGTCTTAGGGGACGGGGACAGGTCAGGTAGTGTTGGGAGAACATACTGTGGGCCATCATTCTGTGCATCAGAGGTGGGCATTTTTCCCCTGTTTTCTCCCTCCCTTCTCCCCATGACATGGTTGAACATTACGACATCCTGGAGAGACACACGACTGCATGTTGTCATCCATGCCATCAAGTGCGTCTCTGGCAGCCCACCTCAAAGAGCTGCTCAAGGAACGATGCAAGCCATTCCCTCCCCTGCCCCGGGGAGGATAAGGTCCATGCAGATGCTGCTTTATTATCCCTGCTGGTCTTCGCTCCAGTCATCCCAGGGTGCAGGGTATGAACCCAAGTTGGCAGTGTCGAGGGGTGCTTCACAATTAGGTGCCATGCAGCTGGCTGTTTTTTATTTTTTCCCATTTTGTAAACTGCACCCTCCCTCTCCCTGGCATATTGCTTTGCTGATCACATTCTAGTTATTACAGTATTGAGCACGCCTACTACAGAGTGGTCCCCTCTGCAGCACTCTAGTGCTCTGTTTGACTTTAAATCACTGTGTATCCCTTTTTCATCAAACTTCTCAGGAGATGTTGATTGAAGATCATGCTTTTTGATTGTGTGTTTTTTTTTTTTTTTTTTTAATCTTTTAACAAGCTTTCTATCCCTTGCTTTGCAGTAATTTGTGGTAAATCTTTCTTGTAAAGTTCTTATCTGTTTCCCCAAGCTTGGGACTTTAATTTGTTTCCAGGATCTACTTCAGTGGACATATGGCAGAGTTTAAAAAAAGAAAAAAAAACAAAACATGCAGGGTCCCTCCTACACAGTTGCCGTGGGTTTCACCTTTTTATTCAAAGGCAAAACCCATGGCAGTTGAGAGAGGTGATATATTTGTATTGCACTGTTTAGTTCTGTAGAGGAAATTTTAGATGTGTTTTGCAATTTATTTTTACATTTTTTTGTTGTTGTTGTGAAAGACAGCTTATTGGGTGAGGAAGACCTTGAAATAGGGCCTGTAGTCGATTTCCCAGGAGAGGAAGGAGAAGCCACTTTCGGCTTGGATTAGAGGCCACTTTAAACTGCCCCTTTAGGTGCAACTGAGATTCTGCCATACTGTCACACCAAATTATTTATAGCAGGAATTACAGTAGCCACAGGGACATTGACCATTTATTTAACTGAGAATCTATTTGCCAGTCTGCAAAATTGAAAGCCTGCCCAGTGGTGTTTCTTGTTTTTTTTTTTTTTTGTTCAGTGCCAGTGGTATGGTTGCAGGGGGTGGGCCAGACCATGACATTATGTTTTGAAGATCAGGCTGCTAGGGCACAGAGCAAACGCCACGGTCAAAAATGAACTTGGAATACATCCATTTGGTAGCTGTGATTTCTGATAGACAGTGGGGGATGGTCTGGATCACATTTAGGAAAGACTGGCCACTGCCTGTCTCCGGCCTGGTTAGTATCAGACTAGGATGCAGGGGTGTACCTGGACACTCCCCGATTCCACTGCATCCACCCACCCCTGAACAATGTGCAGGTGTGGTCTGTTGCTGGAGTTTAGTGTGAAAGACTCATAACCACTTTAACCCTTGGATACCAGAGATACTGTATGAGGTGTGCTGTGTTGGAGAATTTTTATTTTTCCTTCTCAAAATCTTGTAACATTTCTATCTAAGGTGTGCTTCATGAGCAAAATCTCATAGCACTGCCAGTTGTTTAAAGCACACATTCTCCGGCAGGTGGTGTGGTCTGTGCCTGCAGTGTTCTCATGCTAGTAGAGCCAAAGATTTTGTTTTCAAAAACCGCCAGGTTCATCTGGCAAAATCTTAAAATCCAGTTTTTCTTTTCTTTCCTCCAAACTGAGGGCAAATCAGCATATTAAAAATGTGTCTTCATACGGAAGGATTTGCCCCAAAAAGCTGATGCAGAATGAGGTTTTTCATAAAAAATTGACTCACTAGTGCTTGTTTACGAATGAAAAAATCTGTTTTAATGGTTTTTCTGTTAAAAAACAGAAAATCATTGGCCCTATGCTAGCTTCCAAAACGGCTGCGCTGATGTATCTGCTTCACAATATGGCTTGGAGAAGTAGCCTCTTGCATTTTACTGTTGATCACTATCAATCTCCTGTGACTGCAAGAAGTCACCGTTCTCCATTTTTGTAGCAGAGACACTTGTAAAAATATTACAGAGTTCTGGCCCTTGGAAAATTGGAGATTCTGAATAGTTTGATACCTTTTATTGGACCAGCATGGGTCTTGTTCAAAGATGGTAGTAGAAGCTTTCAGAGCCACACAACTTTGTTCGGGTGCAATAGCACTCTCATGATGTTGCACTTGCACCTGATGAAGGGACCTGTGTGTCCCGAAACCTTGTGTACCACCACCTTTGAATAGGACATATGCTGGTTCGATTTAAAAGCTGTCAAAGTATCCATTGACCCCAAAGGAACAGTTCATCTATGACCTCAGGAGCACCACATTTAGCCCCAAATTGTGGGGTTTCATTTGAAGTTTAGATTGTTTTGCATTTTTCTAAAGCCTCAGTGCGCAGGTCTTACAGAAGGAAAGAGCAGTTCTGTTGTGGTGTGCTTAGTAGCCAGATTTTAAGTCCAGCAGCTCAACGTCTTAACCAAGTGGTGTCAAGAGTCATGTGATGTGCCAGCCTCTGAGTGTTTCAGCTGCGACTGCCAAGTGAGTTAATGCTGATTCTTCGAGCCTGCAGTGTTAACCATTCAGGTCAGAATGCAAGGAGTTGGCAACTAATGGCCAGACTCATGTGTTCCAGGTACTATAAGTTAATGCCACTGAAAAGTGCAGGGTTTTAAAGAAGTTGGAAAAAAAAATTGATTAGCAATTTTGCACAATAAAGTGCTAATCAGCTCTGAAAATGCATAGCACTTGGCACAAATTGATTAGCAAAATTAAAAATGCTTAATATTTATTGTCTTGACTGGGTAAACTGAATAAATCTGTAAAAAAAGAGAAAAAAAATGTTCAGCAGTCCAGTGCAATGCGATTCAGAAAATGGTTAGCAGTACCCTCTGATTTGAGTAGCATTTTGTTATGCTATACCAGTTATTTAATACCTTGAAGTGTAGTGCTGCACCTTGACTGGAACAGACTCTAAAGACCTTTCCGTGACATGTGCTTGACCATGTTGTCTGTGTTCCCAGTCAGTTTGAACAGTTCCCCACTGTCCATTTCGTGTACCCCATGGAGTTACTTGTATGTCTCGGGCAGGTCCCCTCCCTTCTGTCCATCATCTTGTTACCTTCCTCTGTCCCACCTCCACTCTGTCGCTGTCCTCCTTCTGATGCGGTCTCCAAAACAATACACAGTGTTCCAGGTGAGGATGAAATGACATACACAGTGGCAGAAGCAGCTGTCTTCTCCAGCTGCTGATTCCACCTCTGTATGCACCCGAACATCATATCAAAATCCCTATGAGTGGAATCGTGACTGTCCATCTGGGGGGAGTGGGTGTATGCAGAATTGTTCCAGTGTGACAAAATTGTTAGTTCTTTAAATAGATGCTTGTTAAAACAAATTGTAACTAGATACTTGGGAGTGCTTCCCCAGTTATTGCATGTGGGCATATGGCTGATGAATGGTATCTTAGGATGTGGCATTTACCCCCAAAACACACACACTTAGAGGAACACGGCACTGAGCAGTGGTAATCTTCACTGTGAGTGTGGGGGATGGCTAAATGTCTGATAACCTGTTCAGAGCCATTATGTACGCTGCCTACACAGCGTACTCTTAGCATCTATCAAATTGAGGTTTAATGAGTCTTTGGTGTGTGAAGTAAACTGATGGTAACAAAAAAGGGTAGTGAATGAGTCTTCGAGTTACTATTTTAATCTGCTTTTTTGTTGCATGCATGTGTGCACTAAATATCGGATTTGATGGCAAGGGGCAGTTTCTCTTCAGGAGCAGAGGGGTCTGCCTGCTAAAATGAGGCAGTTTTCCCCCCACCCTGTTTGGACATCCTCCTTAAGCCCTGTTGCTGCTATACAGTCCCAGTTGAAAGGACTGGGACCTGTTAAATGTAGGCAGATTGCCTCTCTGCTGATCGCTGCTTCAGTGTGGGTGCCTTTCTGCTGATCGCTGCTTCAGTGTGGGTGCCTTTCTGCTGATCGCTGCTTCAGTGTGGGTGCCTCTCTGCTGATCGCTGCTTCAGTGTGGGTGCCTCTCTGCTGATCGCTGCTTCAGTGTGGGTGCCTCTCTGCTGATCGCTGCTTCAGTGTGGGTGCATTTCTGCTGATCCCGGCCTCAGTGTGGGTGCTTCTCTGCTAATCTCGGATTCAGTGTGGGTGCCTCTCTCTGCTGATCCCGGCTTCAGTGTGGGTTGCATCTCTGGATGCACAGGTGATGCTCATTTGTCCAGTAGCACCTTTACTGCCCTGCTCTACTTTCCTTTATTTTTTTACCCCAGTGATTCTTTTTTGGGCACCACTGTTGCTGTGTCTACAGTTTTATCTTTGCTGTTTAGATTTTTCTTTTAATTTTTAAAAAGGTGCTTCCTGATGTTCCACATGCTACCAGTTCATTGTTTACTGACAACATGATGAGGTTTTCCTCTGTAACTGGATCCACGCGGGGGCTGTGTGTGTGTGTTTTTGGGGGGTGGGGTGCAGAGGGGCTGCCAGTGTTGATACTGCAGCAGCAGCACATTTAGTTTAACTGGGGCTGCTGCAAATTTCGGAAATACTAGTGGCTATTGTAAGAGTTTGGATGCCACAGTTCCATGGTACACCGCATCATTGGCGGTAGAATTCCACATAATTGGATTAGCCTACCAGTGGACACAGAGGACTGGAAAACAGTACAGGCCTTCAAGGTAAACCTGGTCAGATTTCTGTTTCCAGAGCAGGGCTAGAAACGAACAGTATTCTGCCCTGTTCTGCATCCCAGTTTTCAAGGTAGAATACCATTTTCATCACAATGATATTCCAACTGTAATACCACTCCTCTGTGCCTCTTTCCTGCGGTTTCATGTACAGCACTACTCTTTTGGATCGGTAGAATACCAGATGTGGGTTTCTGGTATTCCATCTTCCCTCACCAGGTCATTTTCTTGATTTTTACCACTGCCAAGGGAACATGGTACCCATTCATTAATAGGGTAGGATTGGAAGTCCTATAAATTAGTATGTTTCCACGTGTTGGTCCCTGCATATGAAGAGGGGGATGAGGAGGGTGGGCTCTATGAACCTAGAGTCCCTTCTGGTAAGAAATTGCTATGTTAGCAGTACTGTAACAGGATTATGCAGGGTTGCCCCTTTTATTACAGTGCACTATGTACAGAGATTTTACATATATATCCTATTCTCTGCTGCCAAAGTCTAAGCTTAAATGCTATGTTTATACTGTACTGATAATTAACGTGGCATTTAGGATTAGTCTTGGCAAATATAGCAGGGAATTGAATCTATACAGCATGTAGAATCTCGGTGCATAGGGCACTGTAATGGAAGGGGCAGATGTGTTTCATTTTATCACCACAGCTCATATCCAGTGTAATTGGGGGGTAGGGCACATCTTAAAATACTTGCATGCTGTATCTCTGGTGGTGGTTTTGCAAGAGCTCTGTTTGGATACATTGTAGGAGGTTTGCATCTGCACCGCCAAACCTCCTGCTGAAGCCCCAAGTAATTTCTTTTAATGCTGAGCCAATAGCTTAAAGCAAAAGTACAGGACAGGGTGTGTTGCCATGGAATAATGCCAAACCTTGGGTGCAACCATCTGAGACATGGCATTATCCCAAATGATAACACACATTCTGGAGTGTAGTACTGCTGTTTTATTAAATGGATTGCAAGTACATAAAGAACCCACTGGAAGGAACATTCCCCCCCCCCTCCCCAATATGGTGGTATCATGAGATAGTCCCACAGTTCGGAATGATTCTTAGCTGGTCAGATTGCAGAGATTCTCCTAGACATGTGATAATTAAGCAGTAATACACAAGAGGGTGTGTTTTTATTATAGGTTTTGTCGCCATGCTTCGGGTGTGTTGTGAGGCACAAGGTGAAGTCGCATGCCTTATGCACTCTCTTTTGCACCTGAGAAGTGATTATATCCTATGATAAAACATGCCCTTTAGTGTATTATTGCGACTGTGAACTGGATCCCACAGTAAAGTTTAAAAAAAAAAAAAAAAAAAAAAGACTCTAATAATGTTCTGAAAACATTTTACTGTTCTTAAACAGAACAAAGAACATTAAAAGATAACATAATTAATTTTGAAAGAGATGCAGTGAGAGCTAAGTGAAGCCGCATTCAGTGAAGTTGAAGCCAGGTACCACTGTTTGTGTGATTTTATGGCTTAGCATTATCACGGGCAGTGAATACTGTCAACCAGTCTGGTTTCAGCATTTTTTTCATCCAGTACATAATCCTGTTTACTGCCTTTTAATGTTTTTGTTGACCGGGAAAGGCAGACTATGCACTCTGCCTATTTTCAACCTATTCGGGTGAAGATACTGATGCAAACTGACAATGAATCTGATTAACCTGTTGGTGGTACTTTTAGTGAATGGGGGAGATTTGCCCAAGACAACAGGGAAATTCTCCTGCTCTTTTTCGAGAAGTGCCATGGGGATCTTTAACGTCCACCAGAACAGGCAGACGGGACCTCGGTTTAACATCTTATTTGTTAAGGATAACGCCCACAAACAAGTGGGAAAGCCACTGGTGTGTTTTGAGGTCTCATCTGTACTAGTGTAGTGTGGATAATTATAGTAGATAATTATGATTATACAATAGCAAGAAAGAATCCTAGCTTCTGAGTGGTCAGTTGGCCACCACAGCAGGGATGTTATCCTGGCATAATATCCCAGCTGATTGTTTGTTTGCATTTGCATTGTTTGCATCTTCTCTTTAGAAACAAAAAATATTTTTACACACAAACAACATTCTTTCAAATTATTTAGTTTATTCCGTATATAATAACAAGCCATTGTATAATAAAAATAATGCCCTGCAGGGTGGGTGTTATGCTGGGATAAAATGGTCTGGTGGTGTAGAGGAAGTGTGTTTGCCTGTGAAAGCAAGGTTGCTGGGTTCAAACCTAGAGGAAAGAGTTATTTATTTCTCCTACTTTTAGGTGATTTGGGTCACCCTGCTAACAAGGGGGGGAGGGCAAGAGAGGAAACATAGGAGTGGTGTACAGACCCCCTGTACTGGCGGAGAAACTGGAGGAGAGCCTGGTGGCAGATGTTAGGAGACATTGTAGATTGGACAGGGGAAGGGTGGTGGTGTTGGGTGATTTAAACATGCCAGGGACAGACTCGGGGACTGTAACATCCTCGGTGGTCAGGGAGCAGAGGTTGCTGGATGTCTTTCGGGACATGTTCTTACCCAGCAGATGGGGGTGCTGACTAGAGAGACATGGATACTGGATGTGGTCCTGTCGGACAGTGACCAGATTGTGGGCATAGAGGTAAGGGACCTGTTGGCCGGGAGTGACCATGCCACGGTCTGGTTCTGCCTGGACCTAGGAGAGGAGGAAGGCCGCACAAAGATGGAGGTAAATGACTTCGGGGGGGGGGTCAGGGAAATGGGAAGGATCCATAAGGAGCATTAGGATGGGATAAGGCCAGACATGGACGCTGACAGTAGGTGGGAAATCATCAGGAGGGGGGTGCAGGAGGCTACCGGGACTTGTGCAAGAGTGAGACGCAAATGCAGTAGGGCCCAAAAACCCTGTTGGTGGACTGGGGAGGTTCAGGCGGTGGTGAGGGAAAAGAAGGCTGCCTATAGGCATTTCAAGTGCTCAAAGAGTGAAAGAGATCGAGGGGAATATGAGCTGATGGCCAGAAGGGCCACCAGGGTGGTGAGCGTGGCAAAGGCATGGAAGGAGCAGAGCCTGGCCAGGGAAATCGGGAGAGGGAACAAGGGGTTCTTTAGATACATTGGGGGGGGAGAAGGATGGAGGGGCAGATTTGCAGGATTCGAACAGAGGAGGGATGGGCACAAGACCCGAGGGAGCAGGCCGAGGTACTAAATGAGTACTTTGCTTCAGTTTTACCAAGGAAAATGGGGGCTGCATCATACATGGGAAGGGATGGTGAAACTGAGGAGGGGGGGCCCTAACGATCAGTGGAGTCTGGGGAGAGCCATCACTGGCAGGAGTGGGGAAGGCAAAACAGGGCAGAGGAAGCGGAGGTAGAAATCACAGTTGAGAGAGTGAGGGAAGCCCTCCGGTCCCTTAGGACGGAGAAAGCACCAGGGCTGGATAAAGTACATCCCAGAGTACTGAGGGAACTGGCGGATGTCCTAGCGAAACCCCTTGCAGAGCTTTTCAGCATCTCTCTGAGGACGGGTTGGGTGCCTCTGGACTGGAAGGTGGCGCATATAGTGCCTATCCAGAAGGGAGGATCAAGAGAGGTGGCAGGGAACTACAGGCCTGTCAGCCTGACATCGGTGGTGGGCAAGGTGATGGAGGGTATTGTCAAGGAGGGGCTGGGGTGGGGACTGAAAAAGTTTGGGTGCCTGGACAATGCAGAGTGTGGCTTTGTCCCGGGGAAATCATGCAAGACAAACCTTGTGGAGTTCTATGATTGGGTGACTAGTGCCTTGGACCTGGGTAGGCTGGTGGACGTCCTCTTTCTTCACTTCAGCAAGGCATTTGACTCGGTTCCTCACGGGCCTGTTGGATAAGCTGGGGGAAATGGGGTTGGGGAAACAGATGATCAGATGGATAGGGAACTGGCTGTTAGATCAGATCCAGGGGGTCGTGGTTGGGGGGGGTAGTCTCATCTCCAAGGAGGGTCATTAGTGGGGTCCCTCAGGGATCAGTCCTTAGGCCCCTCCTGTTCAACACCTATGTTTCTGACATAAGGAAGGGTATTAGGAGAGAAATGAGGCTCTTTGTGGATGACTCAGAGCTGGGAGTGGTAGAGGAGGGGAGGGTGGCCCTACAGGGGGGCCTGGACGCTCTGGAAAGGTGGTCGAGGAAGTGGAAACTGAAGTTCAGTGCAGGGTACTGCACCTGGGCATCAGAAACCTGGGCCAAATGTACACCCTAGGGGGGAAATGCTACAAGTCTCTGGTTGAGAGGGACCTGGGAGTGGTGATGGATGTCCAGATGAACAACTCAGAGACTTGTAGGAGGGCAGTGGCCAAGGCCAACAGGATGCTGGGATGCATCACTAGGGGATCACCTCCAGAAGGAGGGGAGTGATACTACCTCTGTTAACTGCTTGGTGAGGCTGCTCCTAAAGTACTGCATGCAGTTTTGGAGGCCACACTTAAAATGGGACATTGAACTCATGGAAAGGGTCCAGAGGAGGGCAACCAAAATGTTCTGGGGCTTGGGGGAAAGGACCTATGGGGAAAGGCTCGAAGAGCTAAATATGTACACATTGGAAGAGAGACGGGACAGGGGGGACATGATAGAGGTCTTCAAGTACATGAAGGGGGTAAATAGGGGAGGCCCAGTCAGGGTGCTCTGAATGAAGGAGGGGGAAACTAGAGGGCATGTGTAGAAGCTGGAGGGGGACTCTGAGGAGAAAGGAGGAGGTGCTACTTCACTGAGCACTGTGCTGCCCGGGGGCTGGTGGAGGCAGAGACTGTGGAGGGGTTCAGGAGGGGTGGGACAGGTACAGGGAAGGGTTGTGAAGCAAAGTCCAATGCAGGAGGAATACCCTGGACTGAAAGAGAGAAGCCCAAGAGGGCGGGGGGGGGGCAGTAAGGTCAGCTCCCAGGATGGGGGCTGGCCAATCGAGCAGACACGAAAGACCGCTAGGCCTATTCTGCTGGCATTTTAGTATGTTAGTATGTAACATCCCTTCTCGGATGTTGGACGCCCCCGGCCTTGGGCCCAACCACCCAAGGCGGGATGTTATCCCAACATAACACCCACCCTGTCGAGCATTATTCCTTTTATCACAGTGTATCATTATGTATTCCGGTTATACAACAGCATTTATAAAATAAATCATTCCAGTCTGCTACAATGTTTGGAGAGGTTAGATATGTCACTGTCATTATTCTTGACCTTAGAATGAGAACCGAACCAACCAGAGAGCAACTTTCTCTATCAGTGGCAGAACGGTAGATGGTGCTGTCCTGAAATCTGCTGCTGAACTCCAAAGAGAAACTGTTAAATCTACACACGTAACAGCTCACTGAGGTTATAAGTTTAAAACTGATGTATAAATCGAATACACAATGACTTGATTAAAATGCACAATTTTTTATTTATTTAAGATTAGGATTTACACCTTTGAGCTGGGGAGGGAGGGGGTTAGAAAAGTTCCAAGCCAGTTTAACACAGAACAATACATATGGTACAGGCAAGTTCACACGGACAACAAGACCGTAATAAACAGAGATCCAGATCATTGTCCGTTACAGAGTGCAAGAGGCATACAGCAGCACGACAATAGGTGCGGTACAAAGCTTGTTAGGTGCAGTACATAACTTAATTAAGAACACTTGAAATACATAAGTGCAGTGGGAGGCAGTATAGCGCAGTGGTTTAAGGCTCTGCGCTGCAAATCTGGAGACCTGGGTTTGAATCCCACAGCCCCCACTTGCATACTGTGTGACCCTGAGCAAGTCACTTAACTTCCCTGTGCTCTAGGTTGCACCTGTAAACAAGCTTTCAGCTTAGTGTGCCACTCCTGATAAAACAATTGGGGAGGGGGGGAGATTTTCCTCAGTTTTGGCTTTGCTGCTCGGGAGTTATGATCTGGCCCCCTCATAATTGCAGATAAAATGCATAGTTTGAGATGGGCAAGTCCATATCCCTACTTCATGACCATGTTGTATGGTGAGTTTTGTAAAATGGGTTTCGTGGATGCCGCAAGTACTGCTGTCTGATTTGAAGAACCAGGTCACCTGCCTTGCCATACATCTTCCTGAATGCTTAGTGCTGCCTTTTCTTCGCCAAAACATTTCGTGCTAGGCCATTTTGTAAGTGCAGTAACTCATCCAGGGTGCCCGCGTTGTGAATGCTAGGGACTCTTCCCACGTGTGCTGAGGAGCACTGGGCCTGTGTTACCCAAAACGTACACACCCTCGTTGTGTGTCATTATCCAATTACACGTCAGTTTTAAAGGATGAATATCATTTTCATCATGCTGCTATTCTGACACAAGTACCATTCCACCATGCCACCACTGTGCAGCTGAAACTGTAGAAACGCTCTTTTGGATAGGCTGTTTAAAACCTGACCGTCAGGCAGAATAACAAATGTTGCGTTTTTGGCATTTCACTTCCCACACCCGATTAATTAAACCTTTGGCATAGTCTGTCTGTAAGTCAGTTCCTGATGTGTGCTCATGCTTGAGACATCACATTTTTGTGCATACAGCAGAAATTGTACTGAAATCAATGGAGCTACTCCATGAATGCACTTCCTCACTTACCAGTCACTTTTACCTTTGAGTAAGCATACCAGTTGATCAAATCCGTGACACTCTGAGCTAAGACCAGCTGATGCCTGTGGGAAAACTTTGGAAAACATATTTAGACACAATTCAGCTTGTGTGTGTGTGTGTGTGTGTGTGTGTGTATGTATGTGTGAGATAGATATATATTACACGTTTCTGCCCTCCATTACTTATTACTGAAGAAATTTCCACAAAAACAAGTTTTTTTTGGTTTTTTTGTTTTTTTTTATCCCTCACAGTTTATCTACCTCTGCAGCTTATTTCCTACTTTAAATTATAATTCAAACACCATGAAGTCTTGCTATATTAGGACTTATTGCAGTTAGCCACTGCACTTGAACTTCCCCGGAGAGAAAAGAGTTAACTCCAGAGAATCTGGAGTTCTAAAGTGCGAGGGCGCTATACCAAAGCTCTATCTGGGCAGTTTCAAATGATACTGTGAGATTCTTTACTCCGCTTCACTGAACAGTCGCTCCGGAGATCAGCTCCTTCAGCTCGGTTCATTTCTCAGTCAAGCGAGTATTTTCGGTTCATTTGAACCGCCAAAAAGTAATTATTTTACCACATTTCGGTTAAAGCTCTATCTGGTAAACTGTAAGTACAAAATGAAAAGTCTGTGTGGAAATTTAGTTATCGGTTCGGTTTTGAACCGATCGGTTTGCTTATTTTAACGTTTTAAAGTTTTGGGCTTTTAGAGTGCGGTACCCGGTTCTTATCGGTTCTAAAAAAACCTTGATTTTAAATAGGGTTTTTTCAAATACCCGTGAAACGGTTAGGAACCGATAAGGGTGTCTTGCCTGGCACGGCCATAAAAAGGGCAAGTTTTTGGTTAGGCTGGCATTATGTCTGGGAAACCCAAAAAGAAAAACCGGGCCCACTGGGTTTCAACACTGTGATGCTGTGGGGAAGCCTTTGCCAAGGCTGTCCCACACACCACTTGTGTTTATTGTCTGGGGGCTGACCACCTCCTGTCAGACTGCCAGGTGTTTAAAATTTCTCTGCAGCCACCCTGAAAAGAGATAGGGCCGGCTCAGGGAACTATTGGCCAAAAAGTCTGCTGACCCGGATGGCCAGCCCGGTCCAGTACCCACTGGACCAGAGGGAGTGCCCTCTGACCAGGGCTAGACTTCCTCGGGCAAAAGGATGGTTCAGAGGAACCAGTTTAAAAAAAAAAAAAAAAGAAATAAGAATATGACAGAGAAATCAGTAGGTTTGGAGTCCAAGATTGTCTCTCCAACTGCTGCAGAAGTAGTTAGCCATACAGATTGTCCAGTCACTGTTTCTAGGTCCTGTCGAACCATCTACAGTTGGTAAAAGGTGGCTCGTTCAGTTCCAGTGGTTCAGGTTTATGATGTTGAGGAATTGTTATGAACCACAGGAGTGGAGGAGGAAAATTGATCAATACATGTGTGGCTGGTAGGGTCTGGACGTGCCCACTGTTTGACATTTCTCCAGACAGACTTTTAGAATCTCCTCCTATTCTGTCTGAGTCCCTTTCTCAGTTTATGTTTTACAAAAGCTTGCAGAATCCCCCAGCTTCCTTTAGAGGAGGCTATGGATGAGTAAAGGGAGCCTGATTATGTAGGAATGATGGGCTAGGAGGTTGTCTTTCCTTTGCATAAGTCATTTAGGAAGTAAACAACTAAGATTTTATAAGATTCTTCTTTCTGTCCCTCCTGTAAGATAAAAATGGACAGAAGTGTATTTCAGTCAGGCTCTGTTACAGACTTCCTCACTGAGCAGTGTAGTCATGTAGGTGTGGTAAAAGCTGCAGCCTGTGTCAAGGTTAGTTCCTGGCCTCACATCCTCCTGAATAGGATTCAGGAGGATTGATGCCATGGCAAGAAAACAGTATATGGCAGCTTCTGTGGGACTCAGACAGGCAAGTTGTATGGCTTATGTGGCTAAATTTGAAATCTAGGTGGAGCAGTATTGCAGTTAGCCAAGCAGGCCCATGGCCAGCTGGCTAGCGGGTTGGAACAGGTGGCTGCTAATGGCACTGAGCCTCTAAGTTCAAGTTCATACTGCTGTTGGTGTTAATCTTGTTTCTCTAGGGTCATGACCACTTCTGTAGCTTTCAGAGGTTGGCATGGCTCAGATGCACTAATCTGTCCCAAGATACTCTGTCAAAGTCTATGGATTTGTTTCTTGTTGTGGGTAATTCTCTGTTTGAGGAACAAACAGAAAGCTATATGAAAAACATGGATGATTACATACAAAAGTGCCCAGGTAGTGGCTCAGGCCTCCTCTGCTTTCGCCAGAGGGGTCTCTTCAGAGGTAGAGATAGACGGGGCACAAGTAAACCGTCCCCCTCCCCTTAGCCTAAGACTATTGCCAAGCAGGCACCCTGATGGGGTGCCCAGGGCCGATTCTCCTATACCAGTGGGCAGGTTGGTTTTTATTTCAGCCAGAACTGTGTGTCCCTAACTTGGACAAGTGGGTTCTGGAAGTAATAGGTCTGGTTCTCAGCTTCAGACAGTTTCCAAAGATGAGAGCCAGACAGGTCCACCTGCAAATCCTTCGAATCCCTTGCTTTGGGAGCAGAGGTTTCTTCTCCTCTGAACTGCAAAGCAGTAGAAGGGTCCTCCTTGCCACCGGGGCAGGGGCTGTGCTCATGACACTTTCTTAACCTATAGAAGGCAGGAGATTGGCGCCATCTCAGATTTAAGGTACCTGAACAAGCATCTTTTGAAAGCAAAGTTAAAATGTTAACTCTGGCTGAGGCCAGGGACTGGCTAGCTTTCCTGGACCTCAAGGATGCCTATTTTTCATGTCTTGATCCAGGCCTTCCTCACGAAAGTACCTCAGGTTACCCTCAGGCCACTACCAGTTCAGGGCAATGCCCTTCGCCTCACCTCTCGCGCCAAGGGTATCAAGAAATTCTAGCTGTGGTAGTGGCTCTTTAAGAAGGCAAGGGATTGCTTTGTTTCCTTTCCTGGATGACTGGCTCTTAGTGGGTCAGTCTCAGATCAAGTAAATCCCACTTGCAAGTCACCCAGCAGCTTCTCACCTTTCTGGGATTCCTGCTGAATTTACCAAAGTCAGTTCTTGAACCAGTTCAGGTACTAACTCTCATAGGTGCTGAGTTGAACACAAAGTTAGCCAGGGCATTTCTCCCCTCTAAAGGGTAGGCAGTCTCTTGCCCTGGCATCTTCCATTACTCTTAGTCTCTTGACCAGCAAAGCATTTGCTACAACTACTAGGCACATGGCTGCTTCCACAGCTGTAGTGCAGGGAGCAAGATTCCAGATGAGGGACATTCAGTTCCATCTGAGGGCCTATTGGTCCCAAAGGAGGGATTCCTTTCCAAATTGATTCTAGTGACCCAATCCCTGATCCTGGCCTTACACTGTGGCAGGATCAAAGCAATCTAAAACTAGGGTCCTCTTCATTCCTCACCACGGATGCTCCTGTGTTAGGGTGAGGAGCTCGCTTAGGCGACCTGTCCACTAGGGGAGTGTGGTCTCCTAGGAATCTCTGCTCACATCAATTTTGGAACTCAGAGCTGTCTTCTAGCTCTTAGGAGTTTTCAGCTTCTGTCCAGAACAAGGTAGTTCAAGTCAGGACAGACAACACCACAATAATGTGGTACATCAACAGGCAGGGGGCACTCGTCATCAGCCTTGTGCAACAAGCAATGAAGTGGTGGTCTCGCTTACTCCTGAACACCTCCTGATAGCAGTTCACCTCCCAGGGAAGGACAATGCCCTGGCAGATGCCCTCAACAGGATTCTCAGGGCCATCACGATTGGGCTCTGAATCCTCAGGTGCTGGGTTCAGTCTTGCCAGATGGGGCTCATTTTCAGATAGATCTTTCACAGCCCCAGATAACCACTAACTTTCTCTGTTTTGTTGAGGCCTCAGTGCTGGATCAGCCCACCTGGACTTTTCACTTGGATTGGAAAGGAAGTTTCTGTTCACCTTTCCTCCCTTTCCTTTCTTTCAGGGTACTAGTAAAATCAGATCTCAGCCCTGCAAAGCGATTCTGATTGTTCCAAGCTGGGCCAGACTGCCCTGGTACCCATTGTCTCTGTCCTGACAGTCCACCCTACCCTGAGCTTGCCCAGAGTCCACGACTTACTGGCCTTTGCACAAGGGAGAGTGTGGTATCTCGAACCTCAAATTCCTCCTTCTCAAGGCAGCTCTTGAGGAGTTAGAATTTGCTGATTTACACCTTTTCAAGGTGTTATGGATATTTTAAAGGCTTCAAGGAAGCTTTTCACTGGCACCACTTACAATTCTAAGTGGAACAGGTTTTCAGTCTGAGCGCTGAGAAGCAGATTATACCACAGTCTGCTTATCTGCCCATTTTCTGGACTTTTGGTCCATTTAAATTTTTAGGTCTTAGGCCAGCTACCTTAAGGGTTCCTTTGGCAGCTGTCTCTGTTTTTTCTGCAAGCAGGGAAGCCTGCTCCCTTTTCTCTCAACCTGTGTTTTCAGTTTTTAAGGGGTTGCTTCACCAACCCTCCTTTTCGGGAACCAGCTCCTGCATGGAGCCTGAATGTTTGCATTGCTCAGTTAATGCAAACCCCTTTGGACCTCTGTCCCCAGCAGAGCTCAAGCTTCTCACTTGGAAAATGTTTTTTCTGGTGGTTTCACTTCTGCCAGGCGATAAGGAACTACAGGCCCTGGCAGTGGAAGAAGATTTTCTCTCCCCACAGGGATAAGACAGTCCCTAGGACTAACACAGGGTTTGTCCTTATGGTTTCAGGTTTCACCTGAACCAATCCATCTCTCTCCAGGATTTTTTCACTGAGCATTCTTCCTCAGGTGAGAGGAGACTGCACAGCTTGGACGTCAAAAGAGCCTTATGCTACTATTTGTAACGCACCAAGGGTCACAGATTTGAATCCCTCCAACTCTTCCTTACCTAGGTCGAGGTTGACAAAGGGAACCTGCCACTAAGAGGACAATTGCAAGGTGGATTGTCTCTTGTATCCATTTTTGTTATCAAAGACTAGGTAGGAGAGCCCCCCTCAGGACTGAGGGCTCACTCCACCAGGTGTACAGCTGCATCTCTAGCGGCTGCTAGAGATATTCCCATTCTGGAAATCTGTCGAGCTGTTACTTGGAAGACAGTTCACACTTTTTACTAAGCATTATTCCCGATTTCAGTCCAGGAGAGATGCCTCTGGCACAGCTGTGCTTCAGAGCCTATTTCCAAGTAGGTTCTGACCCTCCTCCATGGAGGTACTGCTGTGTATCTGCAATAAGTCTAATATAGCAAGACTTCATGGTGTTTGAAGAAAAATTACTCACCTTAGTAATTGCTTTTCTTCTCATGGAGTCCTACATAGGACCACCCCCAACCTGCCCTCTCAGAACTTCTACTGGGGTGGGGTGGCAAATTAGCGCACTGTGTCATGCCATTGTAGTTCTTCCCTTCACCCTCTTTTATTTAGGGTTAGGGAACTGGGTTTTCTGGCTGAGTGATTTGTTGGCCCCTTCCTGGACTTGAGTCTTTGGGGAAGGGGGTTCCTAATAGTGCTTGTCAGGGGAAACTAATACCATTATTCATTCTTATTATTGTTATTGTTGTTTCTATTGTTGTTTCTATTGTTGTTATTACTACTAGTAGGTAGCCATTTGCCTAGTGTAGAGCTTTCCACACAGACTTGTTGCTTAGTGTTAGCTTCGAAGATCTGACAGTTTCATTTGAAACTGCCCAGATAGAGCTTTGGTATAGCGCCTTCGCGCTTTAGAACTCCAGATTCTCTGGCGTTAACTCTTTCCTCTCCGGGGCAGTTCAAGTGCAGTGGCTAACTGCAATAAGTCCTAATATAGCAAGACTCCATGAGAAGAAAAGCAATTACTAAGGTGAGTAATTTTTTCTTCTCTGTTGTGACATCATAGTCGGTTGTCATGGGAATAACTATGATGTCACAAGCAGAGCATTAGGACATTGGGTTAGGAAGATAAAAAAAAAAAAGTAGCTGAAAGTTCTTGAGGCACTGGTGGCTCTTTAAGCTGTTTGTTTTCGTCATGGCTACTGACTGACGGGCTGAAACTGACCAAAACATTCATGTATTTTACTACTAGCAGCACAGCACCTGCCGAACAGGCGTGATGGACCATATTAATGTCTGTGGAGCCCCTGTCTGGAGGAAAGTGTGCCACACACACCTGACATTTCATGTGCATGGTAGTGCATGTTTTATCAGTAAGTACATAGGCTTGGGACTGAGACATGCCACTTTTGTCCATACAGCAGAAATGTTTATACATTCAATGTTTATACCCGTGGAATGCGCTGTATTTGATTATTTACATCTACCAGGTGCCCGCATTTTATAGCATCGGCTTTTTGCTCGCCACAGCATCCAACAGTGTCATTCAGACAGTGTCCCTAGTCATTGGGTTTGATGGGTTTTCAGTTTGACCTCTGCCCCCAGCAGTTTGAATTTGGTGGGTTTTTGACTACGACAGTCTGGAAATCGAGACAGCTGATGACGGTGTTTTTTGTATCGTATTGAAGGAGTCCTATCTAGGTAAATTTAATTAGTAGTTTTGAAAGTCCTGGGCTTGAGTGGGTAAGGCTCATCAATTAGTGGGCTTGGGTTGGAGTGGGCAGTAGTCTAAGCTAGTGGTCTTGGGTTTGAGTAGACTGCACTAATGGATGATCTTGGCTGGGACTGAATAGTACCAGTTTGTGATCTTGGGTTATAGTGTTCAGTACCAGTTGGTGGGCTTGGGTCTGAGTGGGTAGCACCAGTTGATGGTATGTGGTCTTGAGTGGGCAGTAGTTATCCATTTGGTAGTATTCGGTTCATGTTCAGAGTAGCTGACAGTTTATCGTCACTGGTTTGGTTGGTCAGTATCAGGCAGTGGTCTCATGTTTGAGTCAACAGGACCAGTTTTGTGTCCCACACAGGAGTGGGCAGTACCAGTTATCAGTGTACTGAGAGAAGGGCCAAACATAGAAACTCCAAATGACCTTCTTCTAGTTCCTTCTTGCCACATACCAAACTTCATTACTGTCACTGTCAAACTGCCTTTTGTTAAGCACTTTTACATTCAAATTTACAGAACACAGTTTTGAAATCACCAAAAATGGCGTGTGAGTTATTTGAAATCCGCATCAAACCCCCCCATGCTGTGTGGGCAGTGGCCATTGGCAGCCTAGCTACCTGATCTCTCCCACCCTGGGTTTGGTGAAGTGGTTTACCAGTTGGTGAAATAGATTACATGGCCAGATTGCCTGACCCACTACCCTGGAGATGGGGTGGATCTGTGTAGGTCAGCACTGATAGTTGGGTTTGAAGGAGCAGCATAGTGAAACCTACAAAGCCAATAAGAACTGGGTATCTATACTGGAAACCTGGAAATATTCCCCCCAGAGGAAAAAAAAAAAAATACTACGTATAAAATTTTATGCAGTGTCTTAGAGAATAACAAAACACTTCATGAAGTACTCCACGCCAAAGTAAAAGTACAAAATATTTCTTGCTTTGATATTTATTTTAACGGATGAGCAATCTGAAAAACAAGAACGTTGCAAGGGAGATGCAGTGCCAAGCAGGAAGGTTGACACCACAATGGGTTGAAATTTAGGTTTTTGTACAACTAATAGCTGGCAACATCCGGTGGTCCCACAGAAATTCTGCATGCTCATCCGTATACCTGTAAATGTTTTGTCTTCAAGTAGTAGCCAGCAGGGCTAGTTAAAGGACAAATTTACCAGCCTGGATAGAAAATCTACCAACATGTTTTCTGGTGGGCTGTGCCGTACTAACTCCAGTGTTTGTAACACCCCCGATGCATCTGGAAATGAGCTGCTACCCAGCCCAGTATGTCTTTCCTGGGGAAACTTTTGAAAATAAAATGCATTTGGAGGAGTGCATGGCTCTAAAAGTATTGTTTCAAACACCTCCCCCGCCTGAAGCAATTAAATCTGAATACCTGGCCACTGTGGTTTTACTTACAGCAGTGGTGAGATCTACATCCCATAGCTTGCTTTACTCCGTGGAAGCATGGTGCCTTGCCGATTGGGACCCAGAAGGTGCGGTCTTCCCGGTTCACCAGTGCAAAACGGGGACCATAAAAGGCCCCCCAAACAACTAGACGGTCTACAGTTATGTGTATTGTGGCATAGGGAGCCCAGTGCCACTGTTATAATCAGGGTCACTGTAAAATTGTGGAAAATCGCCCAGAAATGTGGAGACTTTTTGCAGAAATTGCGGGGGTTCACTATACATCCCTAGTGCTCCCTAATAATCTTTTATTTCCTGCAGCATGTAATGATCTTGTAAATTGTTACATAAATATATAACCACTTGTATATGCTTTCAATATGAAGAAAGGTTTGTGTTTTTGAAATGAACTGCAAATAAATCATTATGTAGCACATCTTTTAAAACACTGAGGACATCTGCCTCATGCAGTGCTAACTGGGTTTTATTTAGTAATTCACAGTTTGTAGTGAATAAATCTTGAACCAACATATTTTGCCAGTTTCTAGATGTAAAATAATGAAGCCTGTTCAACAACTACTTACTGTGGTGCAAGAAAAAAATGAGGAAACAACCCGGGTACCTAATTGAGTTCTAGTAAAAAAAAAAAAAAAAAAAAAATATGAAGTATGTTGTTAAAAATAATTGTTGTTCTTAATTAGCATTGCAAGTACAAACATTTTACATATCACATGACTGAAGTATTGAATCATACCAATAGCTTTTGTTTTTCACTGTGTCCTACAATTCTTTTTTAATACATGCCACTGTTTGTTTACTTGGGTTGCAATAACGTTTGTATATTTGAAGGCAACTGTTTAATATACCTCACTTGTTTTATCAGATTGTGTTGAGAATTTTTTTTTTTTTTGGGGGGGGGCAGGGGGTTGGCTTTGTATGTGAGTTTGTGGGTGTGGCAGATTATCAAGCAAGGGATCACTGTCACCAACTCCCTCAGAAGTACATTCTAATTTATAATCAGCAGGACCATCCAAACGCCACAGGCCTTTTTATTCAAAATCCATTCAGAATGATAGTGTGTATACAAGGAAACCCGACCCTACCGCTCAAAACAAGCACTGTAGTTAATGCCTCCATTTAGGGGAATGGGGTAATTTGCACCTTTTCTCGCATCTATTGTTTCAGTCTCTATGGTAGCAAAATGTTTTCTGATTATCTGACTCAACCCAGATGATGTGTGTTTGTTATACATACGCATGGCCAGAGGATTTCTGAAACCAAACCAGGGAAATAAATCGGATGAAAGCAGAGTTGCATTGGACCCCTTCTTACCTCACACTATTGTGGTGGCCAAATCCAAGTCTGAGTAACTTTCTTTAAGGATTCAAACATTTTTACACAATTTTGGTCAGAAATTCAAGAAACTGCGGATACTGAGGTAAAACTGTGGATGCAGTGTTCTGCTGCCCCTGGTTATGAGGTACAGAACAATGGCAACTTGCTTCAGTTAACCTTTGCTGGTCACCTCTACCGCTACAAATGTAAACCAAATGTTGATTTAATGAAGAGATTGTGAAATACCAGGAAAACTACAATTATTTATATAATTAAATAAAATATAGAACAGATGAGTAATATTCAGTAATAAATAGTGAGAAACAAAACCCATTTACTGTTACAGCCAGTTAGGATAGAGAGACTCGGGATGAGGGAGGAAAAACAAGAGAGAGGAGAGCATGTTTTTAAGGGGAGATTTTAAAAAGACAAGTTGAGTGCATTTGACCAAGGTGGACAGAGAGGTTATTTCAAACTTGAGGAGCAGAGAAGCTGAAACAATGACCCCCAGCAGAGGCAAGGGAGACGGGGCGTAGAACAAAAAGGGAAGCTGATGAGAGACGGTGAAAGTAGGTCCGTCTTTATTTGAAGGTGTAGGCCTGCATAGCTTTAGGTATACTCCCTGTGCATAGGGCAGAGTAATTGCTCTGTACTTTTCACTGTGTGGTACAGACTCCTTATGCTGTCGTCACACTTAGAGTGCTGGCAGGGTCTGTAATAGCTTGAAAGGTTCAAGGATCATCAGTGAGTACTGGAAGGCGCAGGGCTGTTTTTCCTGATGAGTGGGGTTGTTAATGGGAGTGCTGGTGCATGTTCAGTTTAAGTAGCCTGAATTCCCATCCTTTCCCTTTTGTAGACCAAAACTTGGATTCTGAAGGATACTTCTCCCTGAGAAATTACACTGTATAAATAATATATAAATTACCCTTTTGAGGTAATGTAGCTTTTCATCAGAGGAAACCGGGGAAGTTCATTTTGTAGCACCATGACCATTGTAGCAGTAAGTTTATCCAGTGGGTACTTCACGTAATAAAATAGACCCCACCAAAAAATATTCTTTCTTTCTTTCTTTAGAATTTTGGGCATGCGAATATCCCCATTGAGGCTCATGCCTTGTTTTTCAGGAGGGTCCCAGATGAACAGAACAGCTTGTTTATTGGGGGAGAAGGGAGAGAATGGGTGCACTGCTGACAAAATTATTCCCCCATTTATATATAATAAAAAAAAAAAAAAAAAAAAAAAAAGGAACCTTCTGAGTCCCCTGTGTGAGTTGAGTGGAAGGGGAAAGGTTCCCATAGAGCTTAAAGCAGCAGTGCATGTTACAGCGAAATATTTTGCCCTCTACCTCTTTATTTTATAGTGTACTTGTTCCCTGGTATTTTTAAGATGCCCTAATATAGCCCTGTTTTGAGTCTGCTTTATATCTCTGAAATAATAATAATAAAAGGAGTACCCCTTTTTAATATGGCTGTGGTTTTCATTGTTACTATTGGTTTTCTGGTTGAAGCTTTTATTAACGTTTTAGTACACAACAAAAGCAAATTAAAAATTACAGAACAGTCATCGGTGGACAGTCGGGTAGGGCCAATGATCTTCTGTTTTCAGTGAACGACACTGAGAAAAAATGGAATTTCTCTTTTAAATCATCCCTTGGGAGTCCATTTTTCATGAAAACACTGTTTGCACCCCTTTGTCATGCAACCACCCCACTTTCTACCAGAATTTTCAGCAAGCTTCCCATATTGAGCCAGGGGTGTATGTGTTTGGAGGGGGGGGGGGTTGATTTGCCCTCCATTTCCGGAAAAGGGGTGGGTGGGGATTTTAACATTCTGAGTGTCATTGGTAAATTTTGACAGTGGAAAATCATTGGCTCTGCATAGGTGCAGTACAAATATCGCATCACATACATTGAGATACAGCTGACTACATTCCCTCGTAGGAATTGGAATAAACTGCAGCATACCATGGGAGTCAGAACCCTGTGGATATGCTCGCCATTATCCCATAAGGTTAGCAGCCTCGACTGCATCATTTTTCACCTTCAGTTACAAAAAAAAGTGATGTTGGTGTTAAAATATAGCATGCTTAAGCAGGCTGAAAATGGGGAACCCAAGCCTTTTTACTAGAGACAAAAAGGTCATACGGCAGTAGAATAGAAAGGTATGTCAAAATATTATCTCACTAATTTTTGTTATTTTAGTCGTTTTCTTGTTTGTTCTGTTTTAACCCAGGCCATTTCTGAAAATGGGTATTTTGTTGCCTAGTGGACTACTTATTAAAAACTGAATAAATAAAATCATCGTATTATGCACTGCTGCCTTAATGCTGGATGAAGTCTGAGAGGTAGAACATTTTCTTAACTGCATTATTCCCTGTGGTATTTCTGGAGTGCTCAGATCCTCCTTTAGCCCCCAGTCCAGGGTTACCCTCCAACCATCCTCCATGGGCATAACCTCGTCTCTAAGGTGGGACACAGCAGAGCTTGGCCAGTGATCTGGTTGTGGGGGAGGGGAGCTCTTCTCCATTTAGAGGGTAAAATAGTGCCCTCGGACATAAGGGAAGTTCTTAACAATTTTGTAAGGGGTGGGGCAATGGGCCCTTGTGTCACCACTGTCAGCAGCAGAATTCTGTCTGATCTTGGCAGGAATGGCAGGGCACTTGGCCAGTGCAATTTAGGGTTTGGGAGCAAATTGTACAATATCTATTTTTCAAAGTGATGTGAAAACAGTTGGCAGGAAGCTTCAAGAAGGAAGCCGCTTTGTACTCCTCTCCCGATCAAGGATTAGGAATGTATTTTCAGACAGGATTTGTATTGCAGTATGGGGTGGTGCTCTCCTGTCTCCCTTCCAGAATATGTGGCTGTTATGGAAGACCAAGCATTTAGAATAGAGCAACAGAGCAGACTGCATCCTGTTGGGTATCTCTTTCGTCCCTTTAATTTTCACAAGGTGAGTTGGTGCTACAGTGTGCCCCGCCCACACCCGACAAAATTGTTTTTTTTTTTTTTGATTGATGAAAATTTTGCATGTGGCTCTTACATTAATATTGTGTTTTGAGCACACCACAGATTGCTGGCAGAACACCATCTCTAAATACCAAGTTTTCAGAAACATTTTTGTGATGCATGTAGAAGTGCATATGTAGCCTAAAGTATTTTTTTTTTTTTTTTTTTTTCATTTTGTTTTGAAGGGGGGAGTGCATGAGTAGCTAGTGCCCATCAAAGGATGTTTAGTATTATGTTATAGTTATTACATTTTGTCCTCTACAACTGTTGTACCAACTGCTGCACTGTCAGTTGTATTGCACCCTCTGGGTCACCCCTGAGAAAGGGACTGTCTTGTCTCAGTGGGCTTGCCTGGTTAACACACACAATTCAATAAAATAATAAGGTAGCCTTTGGTGAAGCAGCTGTGACCACCACCGTTTGCAGTCAGCAGCCCCATACATAATCACTGCTGACTGGTTATATTTGTTTGAATGCCAAAATGGTGCTGGAGCACAATTGATGTTGTAAGCCTTACCTTTATGGTTGCACATCACTTTGCAGCCTTACGGGGAAGGGAATGCAGTGCAAATACACAAAGCATGGTGACTGTTGCTGTCGGTACCACACAGTTGTGTGCCGACCCACCCCCCCACAGCCTTAGAACTCCCTAAGGACTGGCACTAGAGGGTATTAAACTGCTGTGGCAGTCTAAAGTCTGATTGGGGTGGGGGGGGTGCAGAGATTAGAGAGGGATTGTTTGATCGAATGTTGGCATAGGAGAAGAGGGCTAGGGAAGGGGTTTTCATTGGACTCTAGGAGCTAGAAACTGGATTAGGGGACATCACCAACTGCAAAAGAGGCTACAGATGCCTGAACCTGGTGTATGCTAACAGAGGAAATCAAGGGGGGAGGGGGGCATAAGTGACGGACAGATCTTGAACACATTTGCCCTGCCACCCAAATTGTAATTTAAGCAGGGCTGTCTACAACTTTTACGTCTTGATGTTCAGGGATTCCCAAAATAAAAAAAATTGGGGGCTCTGAACAAAATTCTGGAGGTCCAGCAGTATTCGTTTGGAGATGCTGTGGTGTGATCCACTACAAGGTGGGTATGCACCAGGAAGCTATCTGTGCTGCTGGAAGCGGCAGTACATCCTGGGGACCCTTCACACTGCTGGACATGTGTCCTGATGGGTTTCCAGCAGATCAAGGTTGCAGGGCCCCGTGTCGCTGAGAGTCCTGCTTAAGCAGAGAAGGGAGATGGTGAAAGAAATTATCACTTGGCCAAAACGTTGCTGTATCATGGAATAGGTTATTAAAGGGGACTGCGTGTCTCTGTGTAAGTTTATTTACTCGAAATAGCTGGAACAGAGATGTAGAGCCAGCTATTTTTTGTTTTCTAAAATGGTCAGTCCATTTGACAGAATCTAAACATTTGTGCTTTTTTGTCCTTTTTTTTTTTTTCTCTCATCTAATGGCCAACAGCATGTTTGGTACAAAAATTGTACTTAAAGGTGTGTGTGTGTGTGTGTGTGTGTGTGTGTGTGTACAAAAGCTGTTGCAAAAGTAAAGTTGTATGCAGAATAAGGTGGTGTGTGTGTGTGTGTATGTGTGTGTATGTATGTGTGTGTGTGTATGTGTGTGTGTGTGTGTGTGTGTGTGTGTGTGTGTTGTGTGTGTGTGTGTGTGTGTGTGTATATATGTATATGTGTATGTATATATATATATATTTTTTTTTTCATTTTCATTAAAAAAATAGACTCGGGAGGCAGAGGGACTTGCTGAAGGTCATAAATGAGTTGATGTCTATAGTGGATTCAAATCAGAGGCCATGTATTTTTGCAGTTCAGTGCATTCGAAACCAGAACCCTAGTTTCCTCCCCAATTTATTTATTTATTTATTTATTTATTTAACGCTTCAGTGTCTGTTGCCATTTAGCTAACAGACTGGCTTCTCCCAACAATCGACGTACTGTAGTACAGAGGGAAAGATCTTGGGGCTGCTAGCTTTTGGCCCATTGTTGCATTATATTGAGAGTTCGGTTTCTGGGGCAGTGGGGTTTCAACATCTGAAGATAGTCCGGCTCAGATGCAGTATCTCACTTTCAGTGTGGTCCTGTTTTTAATCCCTTTTTTCTTTCTTACTTTGTATGCCCTCTTCCAATCTTTGGTGCCTGATTCCCTCTGGAGTTCCCAGAGCATTTTCCACTCAAGCCCTTTACTTCCTAGGTGGCTGTCCTCCATACAGCTGCAGCTATACCTCCCCTAGTGTGGGCAGGGCAGGGTGAAGGGGATGTACCCTGCCCTGAGATTGTGTATTATCAGGAGATGATACCTAGGAAGTCAGGCTGGACTGGGATATTCTATGGTCCTTTGGCATGGACACCAGGGCCATTTTTCTCTTTATTTTTTTTTTTTCTCTAGATCTTCTTTGGATGAAGTGACAGGGACATTAAGTGGATTTGCACAAGCAATGCAGTTGGCTTTAGCTTGCCTATGAAGGCCCACCTGTGTCTTGAGTCTGTATGACCCTTCCCCAAACTGGCAACCTCAGATAAAACCAAGCTCCCTAATAAATTTGTTTTGTCATGTTTAGGAATTTATGACCCATCTCTTACAACAGACACATTTGGCTGGAAGAGGTGCTGAAAGCAACACTTAGTGGTCCTGTGATTGGTGAGTGGGGCTGCAATTGGCATAGTCCACATCAGACTTTGCATGCACTGGTGTCCCTCTGTGGAGGAGGTGGGCTCATAGGCCCAATGTCATCCCTCCTCCGACTGGGAGAGTTGGCACATGGCAGTGCTTTCTCAGCTCTCGAACTGGCTTCCCAGGCTCACTTCCAAACCCCCCCCCCCCCGTCACCAGTATGGGGGTGCTTAATACCACCCCTGTGGCCATGGAACGGTCCCTACTGTGCTCCATTTCTGTGCTTTGAAATTTGTGGGTTTTTTTTTTGTTTGTTTTTGTTTTAACGGGTCTGTCATTTCATGTGGCTTTTAACCCCCCATGCGCACTTTCTTGTAATCAGCAGAAAATCTGGAGCCTGGCGACATCGGCTGATTGGAAGCTAACAGAACTTGTTTTAAAGCAGGGCCTCATCTCAACTTATGTCACAGGGTTCCGGAACCCAGGATTATAATAATAAAAATAAATACAGGGGGAGCCTATAAAGGAAGAGAGAGGGGAAAAAAAAGATTTATCTCAAAGCAGTTTAATACAAACCAGTAAGGAACCTGGCAACTCTCCCACATTTCCAGTTATGTTAAAGAGGTAAAATGAGTTTTATATATTTTTTTTTCCTTTTTAAAAAGCAGTTGTCTATTTCTCTGAACTGTTGTTTACTTCAGTGTGCCTGCTAGAATTTTTCTATATAAAGCATCATTTTTGTTCAGTGAACAGAAACACCACTGAGCTGATGCACGTATTCATTTGTGTCCTTACAAGGAGAACCAGTGCACTAAGTCATAGAAGTGTTATGTACAATGGTTTCAGAACATTACAAAGAAATGGCAGTACGTGGTGTGATGTGTGAAACTGCAGGGCTCTGGGGCGGGGTTGTTTAAGAGGCCAGGACCTAAATTGACCTGCAAACTTAGTGCAAATGGCCCACTACACTTTCATGAAGTGCAGGCGAACTGGCCACTGGCCAAGACCACAGGCAGCATGGATTCATATTTGGGGGGCCATGCCAGGTGAATCTGAGTGACCAGGGAAATACATTGGGGGGGGCAGTGGATGTGGTCTGTCTGGACCTAGCAAGGTCTTTGACACTGTGCCACACAGGAGACTGATAACGAAACTAAGCAGCCTAGTGGTGGCATCCAGAGTGGTGAACTGGGTTAGAAAATGGTTAACGGATACAAGATAGAGGGTGGTGGGAGAGTGACCAGCACGGTGCTGCAGAGCGCAGTACTTGTCCTCTTCAGTATCTTCATAAGTAACACTGCAAGAAGTGGAAGGGAAGGTATGCCTTTTTAGCAGATGACACCAAAATCTGTAATAAGGTGGACATGCGGGAGGGGAAGGAGAGAATGTGTAGGAATCTTGGGAAATGAGGAGTGGTCAGTAGCATTGGTGTTGGGGTTCAGTGCCAAAAAGAGTGAAATCATGCACCACTTACTAGTGAGACCCCAGCTGGAGGATTGTGTCCAGATCTGAAGGCCGGACCTCGGCAAGGACATAGAGTGGGTGGAAGCAGCCCATAGGAGGGCAGCTAAAATGGTGCAGGGCTTGTACCAAAAGTCCTATGAAAAGAAACTTGGGGATCTCAACATATATACATACCCTAGAAGAGAAGCGAGCTAGAGGACACATGAGACCTACAAGTACCTCACAGAGTTGAACAGGGTGCAGGAGAGGAGTTTTTTTTTTTTTCCTTTTTTTTGTTAAAGGAGTACCAAGACTAGCAGGCATGCGATGAAGCTTGGTGAGGGGAGTTAAAAGCGGGATTATGAGGAGGTACCACTTCACTGAAAGAGTGGTAGACACCTGGAGCAAACTGCCAGCAGAAGTGGTGGAGGGGAAAATAGTTGGGGGCTTCAAGCATGTGCAGCATTGTCATAAAATAATATTAACAGGCTGGGAGTAGGAAGGATCGCTAGAGATCATTTTGGAGTATGCGGAGGCAAACTAGGCAAGGATGCTCTGAGCAGATTGGGTGGGACAAACAGTCCTTTTCTGCTGACAAATTCTCTTGTTACCTTGTGTCGGGCTAGAACCTGGACCTAGAGGTGATCATGCTGTCTGCAAGTCACTGACACTAACAAATGGACACTGTCCCACTAGCTGCATGTTACTGGGCTAGTAATGCTTTCATTTAACTTGCCCTGTGGGCTTTTATTGGATGAGATACCATTTTTATCAGTACACCTTTTGGGTTAGCGGATTTTCATTGGGGCTGTAGATTTTCCCAGTCACTAGCCCTGTTGGCTAGTGGATAAACAACTTAATTTTAATTCCTGATGTGCTCCACCTAGGGTCAGCAACCACACAGTTACCTTTTCATAGAGTTTGGGGTGAGTGGTCTGTAGGGCTTGGTTAAAACTAATCACCCCCCTCCCATGTTGGAAGTCCTTGGTGGACTTCATCTCTCTGAAAACGCTGTGAGCCCTGTAAGGGTAGGAAGGGTCCAGTTTGTAGTGGCATGCGGTCGGTGTCATTGTTCAGCACAGCAGTGCTCAAGCCCCTGATGTGTTGCCTTTGTGATGCTGCATGCATTATGCAAGAGCAAGCGAGATCCGGAGCTGAAATTGAAGTAGTCATTATGATTAAGTGTAGTCAAGTTGATAATGACAGATCTCGTCGTACTCCAAAAAGCTTGCTTCACATTTCAAAAATAAAGAACAATAAGAGCAGAAGGATGGTAAAGCAGTCTGCTCTAGGCAGTTTCTGCCATGGGGGTGGGGTTTACAGCTGTAATCTCTGAATATGCAGATAAGATTAAAGGGGCTTGCACCCTGTTTTGTGTCATGCTTGTTTGTTCACCCTCTGAGAGGGCATTCAAAAAAACAAAAATGCTCATTTCATTACACACAGCGACCCAGAGTCCCAGTTGCCACTTCAGCCTTTGTTCCCACTAGCCATTGGCCACATAGCCAAAAATGAATAGATTATCCAAGCAGTTAAAAAACTTTACACCAGTTCACCACAGTGGTGAAAGATTTAAAGGTAGAGGATCTGCCATTTTTATTAAAGTAGGCATTCTCTGTATCGGAAATGCTGTTGCCATTTAAGTATTTCTGTATGGCTAACAATTTTAGAGCTTCTTTAGCCACAGTGGCTAGCACAAGAAACACATAATCTACTCTGTTGGCTTGACTGCACTCTCTGTGTATGTATGTGTATATATCACACACATTCTCTAGTTCAGTCCCTCTAATCCCCCCCCCCCCACTCATAGACTTCTCAGGTGGTAGAGGCATACGTAATGAACCACTTCTTTGTCTTGTCGCAGGGGTTGCTACAGAAGGGGCAATTGTGGTATCTGCCCACCTGAGCAGAAAGCACTTCCACCATCTACACTCCTTGCCATGGGCTGTTTGCTTGCGAGCAGCCCAGGCTCAAACCAGGACCCAGTAACCTGCATAGTGGTAAAATGTCCTACCTCTGGACCACTAGCTAGACCAGGAGCTGGGATTGGCTGGTTCACATGGTGATTTGCAACAGCTTTAAATAGGGGCAACAGAGTGGGCAGCAGCCACAAAATCAAATAGAATCATGAAGTGCGGCAAGAGATAATTCACAAGCAGATCTGCGGAAATTGTAATGCCCCGTACAGATCTGCGGAAATTGTAATGCCCCTGTACAGATCTATGGAAATTGTAATGCCCCTGTACAGATCTATAGAAATTGTAATGCCCCTGTACAGATCCCATCTTAAGTATAGTATTAATTTCTGATCTCCATATCCGAGAACAGATATCGATAAGATTAAGAAGATGCAGACAAGAGTGACCAAGTTGGTTGAAGGCCCTTAAAACAGGAACTGTGAGGACAGACCAGCAAAATTTGTCCTGTTCCCCGTTGAAAAGAGGAGGCTGTGGAGTGACATAACTGTAGTCGGATATCTGAAAGGGTAATGCCAGTGGACCAAATGCAGGTCTCCCAGATGTACAAAAGGGGCACTTGTGTGTCTTTGAAAGGAGGAACACTCTAGGGGAAATGGTATAAAGACTACTTCACAGACTGAGTGGTGAACACTTGGAAAAGAATTCTAGGACAAGTGGCATCAGTCGACTGTTTTTACCTTCAGGCTTAAACTAGTAAGTACTGTGAAGAAAAGGGATGACAGGGTATTCCTCTGAGTTGGTGGGGGCAAGAACTTGATGGGCTGGTGGTCTTCTGTCTTCCTAAGTTTGTTCGTTCTTATTAAATGGGTCAAGGTGGCCACTACAAATGGTTCCCTGTGACTGGATGAACCAGGTTCCCTGCCTTGCTTATATGTACTTGCCAACGCATGGTGCTGCAGCTCTGCAGCCAAAACGTTTAGTAAAAGGTCATTTTGTAAGTGCAGTGAAACACTCCATGGTGTTGTATTCACTGTGCCATTCCTCCCGTTTGTGTTGAGCAGCATTCAGAAGTTCTTGTTTTCCCAGTAAATGCACACAGTCTGCTGGCTTGGTAGCAGCAGGACTTTTGCTCGCTACCCTGGCGACCCGGGTTTCGGAGGGAACGTGAGTCTGAGGGGAGGTTGGAGCATCCTGTGGACTACTCTACTCTGTCAGGTGGGCAGGGATGTGCCTTCCGCAGTGTGCCAGGCACCTAGTGGAGTTTGGCTGCTGTGTCAGTTGGGAGGTTTAAGTAAGGGGAGGAATCCGGCTTATTGCGTGTCGTGCCTGATGTCCCAGAGGGAGGAAACCCCCTTGGCTGTGGCGGAATTAGGGAACAATCACCCACAGGCCTCACACCACTGACCAGGCACCTGGGAAACTAGATCTTGGTCTAGAGGGGCTTAGCCAGCCTTTCTGACCCAGTCATGAGAGGGGAGTCATGTGGGAACCTCGAGACTCAGTCCTGGGGATTGTGGGTGATTGAGCTAGGGGACTAGGTAAAAAAATAAATAAATGTTTACCTTGTCGTGTTATTGCCTGTGTGTATGCTCATATGACATCCAGACTCCAAACGTCCCCAGACTGTCTTAGTAACAGTATTTTACTAGGCATACACACGTTCAACCTCGCTCACTGCGCCCCCTTTCCAAATGTTCTGTGCCTGTTTTGGTTACTGTATTTTACTCTGCATTTATGTGTTTGATCTCAGTCGCTGTGCCACATTTCCAAACACCCACCGGCCATTTTAGATAGAGTAAATTACTCTGTATTCATCTATTTAACCTCTGTCACTGCAGTCCCTTTTTTATACTGTTTATTTATCCTAGATAGCTCAGCTGAGTTGCAGCATCTCATTTTCAGTAGGGTCCTGCATCGACCCAGTTCCACAGCTGGGCAGACTGGAGCAGTGGGAGGTTAAGTGACTTGTCCAAGGTCACACAGTGAAATATTTGGCTCTACTGGGGTTTGAACCTGCCCAAGCCAGTGCACTAACCACTAGACCACACTGCTTCATCGTATAGCTCTATTCACAGACTGAAGCAGTGTGGTTTAGTGGCTAAAGTAAATGTTCTGAATTTTACAGTATTTTATTTCCTGCCCAGCAATTGCACATTTTTAAATATCGTGTTTTGCTCATTTTTCATTTATTAAATCTTCTGGTTTACTTCCCCTTCCTTAAAGTTGCACCTAGAAATGAGCCTCAACTCTGCATGCTTCCTGGCCACAGTGTATGAATGAATGAAGACAAATTTGAAAAAAAGGCAGGACCCTAAGACCCCAACAGAAAATGAGTTATTGAATCTCACTCAGGCTATCCTAGGTATAATAAATTGTGTAACAAATAGACAGCAAGTGGGAGGAATGCTTTTACAATTGAACAGACTGTTTAGGGGACTTTTTTCAGTTATGTCTGTAACCTCTTGGACACTTGTGAAGTGGAACCTAATTGATCCCTTTGTATTACAAGTAGTGTCAAGGAGGTGGGACCCTCATGAGTCCCTCAAACAGGTTTTTACCAGCAGACGGCTGCACAACCGACTTAGATCAAAACCAGGAATCGCTGCTTTGCCCATCTGTTTCTTGCTGCCCCCACCATCGCATTCTGTAAGTAATCCCTCGGTTATCCCTGTCCTAACCACAGATTAAACAAATGAAATAAGCACAAGGAGATTTGTACACAGCAGACTCCCTGTTCTCATTAAATAGGATTAAAGAGAGATGGCTGTGCGGTGGGAAGGGGGACACTGACACATTCCAGTTGGCTTTACTAATGTGGTAATGGACCCAGAGAAATCTCTGCATATTTGGTGATTTGGGGCACTGGTGAGGTTTTGGTTGGTGTAACGTTTTAAACCCCTGCAGTGCCCCTCTCTACATGACCCAAACTACACATTTGGTGATTTCCGGGTGCTAGTGATGATTTGGTGTGAGACATTTTTAACCCCTTTCCCTGTACCCCCTCTCCTAAAGCATCTGCTCAGTGCTCAGCCTGGCTTCCGAAATCTTAGGCCCACACTAGGGGAAACATTGTTTAACCAGGCTTAGCACACTAAGCTGAAGTTTGTTTCCAGATGCGACCTGGGAGCACAAGGAAGTTAGGTGACTTGCTCAGGGTCACACAGTATGCACCTAGGCGGCTGCAAGATTCAAACCCTGGTCTCCAGATCTGCAGCTCAGAGCCTTAACCCACTGCACTATACTGCCTCAACTACATCCATTTGAACAGCTTCTGTTTGTTAGTGGCCAGTTTGGCTATCGGAAAATCAAACAGTAATTAAAAAAAAAAAAAATTATATATGTTTCTTGAAATGGTAGATTTTTGACAAAGTTAAATTTCAGGTTTAGCCAAAGAAAATTTTTTAACAGGTTTTGTTAGAGTGGAAAACCTGAAAAACAGCCCATGATGTAAAACACTGGTGAAGGATTTACGGAGCACTAGGGAGGATTTTATTAATTCAAACTGACATGCTGTGGTACCCGGAAGCAGTACGAATATCACTATTGAGCTTCTGGAAGAACATCACTAAATGAAATGGATCTCCTGAGAGAATGGTCCTATCTTTGCAACCTTCTGGTCTGGTTAACTGAATGCACCCCCCCCCCCCCATGTGATGTTTACTTTCTCACTGTTCAGAGTGGGCCTACCCTACTGAACTTCAGTCTGTTGCCATCTTCCCCCTTGTTGGGTGACTGCTAGAGTCTGAAAATTGGTAGCCACTGTGGCTAAAATGGACCCAAAAATGTTAGTCAAATAGAAAACAAAGAAGCTGAATTTACTGCTTGGGTTGATGAGGGGAAGTCTCTGCCACCAAAGAAAGAGGGACCCAAAGGCTCTGATTGCATAAACTGCACTTAGAATTTAAGTGCCTTACTTTAAATGTGTTGCATTATTTTTTAATCTGGTTGGTCCATCCAAATACCACCCACCATAGCCGTTGCCTCTCCGTTCCACAGGCCCCCCATGGCTGAGATGCTAATGGCGCAAAATACGGGCTTGGCTGCAGGGACCGTCTGTCTTTGATAATGTACTTTGGTATTCTACTACAACTGAGCACATTATCATGCTGACACTGCTGGTATCGATCTCTCTTCCCAGGGCTGGGGAAGTAAGACTCATACAGATGTAGTACAGTACCTAAATAATCAAAGGCAAACAAATTGTCCCCATGGCCGAGCCTGTCCTTTGTGTCACCAGCGTCTCGTCCGCAGGTGGCCTGTGATACTTGTAGGCATCGGCTGTAGCGGATGGTATTTTGAAGGATCAACCAGATTTAAAAAAAAAAAAGCCGCTTTAAAAAATAAATAAATAAATAAAATTGTAAGCGCAATTTCTTTAATTGGGACCTCTGGGTCCCTGTTTCTTTAGGGCATAAGAGAGTTACCTTTGTAAAGGAACCAGGGCAGGCTAATGGTAGTACTTGTCACTGTGGCAAATCAGCTGGCAAAAAGCTTAGCCATTTTCAATTTGGGGTCTCCACTAGAAGCATCCGTTCGACACACTGCAAACTATACAGTATTACAAGCATCCATTCAAGTACATTAGCAAAACTAGTAAACTTGATCGCAAATAAAGGAAGGCAGCAGCTGAACTGAGATTAACATGGATGAGTTTTACAGAATCTGTTTTGGAATGAAGGGTAATTGACATCTCCTTTTCTTTCTTATTTTTTATTTTTTTTCTCCCCATTTGGTAACCAGGTAGGGCCCACAGGGTACAAGTTCATGTTTTTCAGGGTGACCTGGGAGCACTGGGGTGGTTAAGTGACTTAGAGTCGCACAGAGTAAGCACGTGAAAGCTGTGGGAATCAAACCCACGTCTGTTGTACCAGACTTATTCATGGCTGCAGACAGGGGCTGCTACACTCCTCTCAAGTGTTAGTTGTTCTTAGAAGGTGAAAGTAAGAGAAATGGCTCGTTAGTCTAATGAGACAGTCTAGGCAATACTGCTAACTCTGTCATGCATAAGCAAGTGCATATTTCACAGTAAGTAGAAACTGATTGCTAAAATTGCACTGTGTAAATGAAATGCTTTTGAAAAAATGGTAGCAGAATTATTGACTGAGTACAAGTTTGCGGTTCATTGGTGTGCTAGCCAGGGTCTGCAGCATTTGGGTGGGGCATGCCCACGGGGGATAGTATGGATCAATTTCAGTCTGTAACATACATGTCCACTGGCCTGTTCTTGCAGTTTGCTTCTTTTCTGCCATGTGTCCATTTTGTTGTCAGAAATGCACTTCCTCCTGCGAATGTGTCTGCCAGCTCAGGGTATTAAATAAATAAATAAAAAAAATGGCAGTTTTGTGTGCCAAAGTGCTAATCGGCTATGAAAATACATAGCACTTAGCACAGAATGGTTAGCAAACTTTTAAATGTATATAGTTTTACTATTAATTTTCTCTACTGTGCCATGGACTCAAAAAAAAATGGTTCATTCATTTCTGGAAATGATTAGCATTACCCCCTGTTTTGCAGACCATTTTGCTATGCTGTAGCTTACACTGCAGCTAGGTGGAGGGCCAGCAGTGCTCCGAGGTGCTGCACATTCTTGCAGCTTCTAGAGGGAGCTGCAGCATTACGGAGTGATGTGGAATGTTCAGGATATGAATAGAGCAGTGCATGTCTTTCTAATTTTTTAATTAATTTTTTTAGTATGTTATTTCATTGCTAAAGATGAGGGGTAGTCGTGTTTTGTTTTTCATGTTAATACTAGGGAAAGATCACAACCTACCAGAACAGTTTCTCTTATTTTCACTTTCCAAGAACAGCTGACACCTGGGAGGAGTGTAGCTGCCCCTGTTTGAGCCATTAATATGCATGCAGGGTTTTTTAATGGGGCACCTGGGGACAGTTGAGTCGTCCTTGCTAGAATTGTTTTAACTTGTTTCTGAGTTCAACAGTGGGAATTCTGTTTGAATCCATGCCCCCTCCCCACATATAGATTTGTACTCCTTGGTCAACCCCTTGCACTTGTCCCCGCCTCCACTTGGCTGGCACACACCTTCCTTGGACCTAACTGGAATCAGTACCCCATGGATGCCTCCCCGGTGTGGCTGGAGCCATCCTGGCCCCACACCCAGTCCGCATCCAGATGGTTTCAGGGTGGTGGCACAGGTCTGGGAAGGTGTGCAGGGCAGTGGTTCACCCTCCGATCCCATTTTCAATTTTCTCTCTCGAGCCCCTGTTGCCATGGCACATCAGTACATGCACGTGGCGGCACACACGTCCTGCAGAACTGTGGCCTTTCCCTTTGAGCTGCTCACTGCCTGCACTACCACTGGGCTTCCACCTGGTGGCAGTCAGAGGTCGAGATGACTGTCCACCCCTGCCTGGGAGAGGAGAGGAGAGCAGTCCTAGGGACACTCGATCCTCTCCCACCCCACCGACCCACAGCAACCCATGCTCATTCCGGAATATGGGTTGCTAGCATGACAGGAGGATTAGGCGCTCGCCTTAGCCTACCATACCACCAGACCAGTGGGGCTCATGGCTTTTAAGATATATTTTAGATCTGCTTTAGTGGGTAAGAGAGGATACAGTACTTGCAGTATATACTTGCCTATAAGTAAACCCCCCTAACCCCCCTTTACGTTGTCCATTTTACCAGATGAGACATTCTTTAGCTACTCAGAATGGATGTAAATATCTGTTTTGTGACCAACATCAGACCTAGAATCCATCTTTATGGTCAGAACTGGACACAAAATTAGGTTACACAGTTGCAAAAATGGTATACCACTGTAACCCCACAGATAAGCCAGTTTTTTAAATTGGGAACTAGTAGTACATGAGTAGTATATGAGTATATAGAGTATTTTGTTCTTGTGATTGATTTTTTTTTTTTTTTTTTGTTTGTTTTTAGTGCATGAACTTAAGACCCACCCCACACTAATTGTTTGCTTTGGTCTGAGACATGGCAGCCGCAGTTTAACGCTAAAAAGTGCAAAGTCATGCACTTGGGAACAAGACCCCAAGAAGTAGTTATTGGTTGGGTGGGGTACTGTTGTCCACTACAGAGGAGGAAAAAGATTGGGGGGTTACTGATAACGGGGAAAATGAACCACTCGGCACAGTGTAGGAAAGCAGCAGCCAGGGCCAACAAGGTGCTGGGGTGTATAGCAAAAGGAGTCGCCTCCAGGTGAGAAGAGGCCATCCTCTCACTGTACAGATCACTAGTGAGTCCACACCTGGAGTACTGCGTACAATACTGGTGGCCCTACTTGAAGAAAGATGTCAAATTGCTTGAAGGGGTTCAATGCAGAGCAACCAAGATGATCCTCGGGATGGAGGACAAACCCTACGAGGAGAGACTGGGGGTACTTGGTATTTACTTCCTGGAAGATCAGAGGCATAGGGTGGACATGATGGGAATCTTCAAATATGTGAGAGGCACTAACAGCAGGATTACATGACAAATCAACCCAGTTTGGCTGTAAATGGCAAAAATGGATAAGGGACATGGCACAAATAGACATGAACTTTATCCCACAACTGACCTCCTGCTGGCTGGGAAAAGAGAGGGGAGCCATTAGTGCAATAAAGAACCAACACATTTTTCTTAAAGTAGTAAATGTGAGAATGTCTAAGAAAGGGGGGGGTTATGAAACCTAGAAAATGAAAACTGATGTACAGTGAAGACTCTGTTTTGGTGGATGGGAATCCATACCACATGGAATAATGGTGTGTTGCCTTACCACTTTCGTGTGCTAAAAACCAATAAAAAAAAAAAAAAAAAAATTATATAAAATATGTGAGGGGCATAAAGAAGGTTGGCACAGGCAGCATTCTTAAGTGGAAGGAGGTGAGGGACACTAGAGGGCACAGTCTGAGGCTGGAGGGAGGTAGATTCAGGAGGGAAATGAAAAGGCATTACTTTATAGAAAGAGTGGTGACAGGGTGGAACACCTTGGCAGGGAGGTGGTATCCTTAACATGGTGGGTGTTTTTTTTTTTTAGGGGGTGGGGGGGCAGGGTCAAGGGATGCTCACAAAGAGGGTAAAGGAAGGGGTGGTGTCAGCAAGCGGGACATGACCTCAAAGGAGTGGGGAGGAGGGAGGGGCAGCTACAGTATAATGGTCTGCTAGCTGCACTCTGAAGCAGACTTGATAAGACTGTGTGGCCTGTGTCTGCTGGCAGTTTTCTTATGCTTTTCTTGGCTGTTGCTGTGCCTCCTGTATGGTTACTCAAATTCCTGGGTCTTGGCACGCTGTCACCCAGGAGTACCCTGCCTCTGTGTGTTTGACTTCACCTCCTAAGCTACACGAGAGCTTAGCCCCCTCTGTGGTAAGCACATTTTCCCCACCCCTGTACCAGATGGATGACCACCCATACTGGTGGGAGAGGAAGGAGATTAGAGGAACCAAGCCGGGGTATGCAAACTGAAACTGTATGCCTAGCAGTGCTGAAGTCAGAAATCCTAAAGAAGGGAAATGGGGGAAATTGTTTAACCAGGAAATGCACACTAGGCTGAAGCTTGTTTCCAGGCGAGACCTGGGAGCATATGGAAGCTGAATGACTTGCGCAGGGTCACGCAGTAGGCAAGTGAGGGCTCTGGGATTCAAACCCAGGTTTGCAGTTTAGTGCCCTAAATCACTGTGCTATACTGCCTCCTAAAACAATACAGAACTTCAGCTAATGGTCACTGAAACATTTTTAGCCAGAAGATATACGACCTGGCACTACCTTTAAAGGGACACTGTCAACCCCCTTGGGTCTCAAAGTGTCCCTAGTTTAAAAAATACGTTTTATGATTGCCAACATTCTGTAAAGATTGCTGATGTAGCTGGTAACTTGATTCTGACTCTGTTTCTTTTAAAAAGTGAAAAACAGACTGCCCACCATACTGGTGTTACCACACAAATACAGGTTTGTTTACATTTCTTGATCAGCTCCAGCTGCATCTTTCCTGGACTTGGGAACACCCACAACACAGTCTAGCCGCTCACGATGCAATGAAAGTTTAAGAGGCTACTGCCTCATGAGTAACTGCACTGTTTGGGTGTGTTTTCTACTGATCAGGAAGTCTGCAGTAAGAACAGGTCTGGGATTGTAAACAAAACAAGGTTGTTTATAAATATACATTCGCTTACATTTCAGTTCTACGAAACAAGGAGACGGACAAAACAAACAGTAACATCAGTGAATTTTAGAGATGGTAAGAAATCATAAAATGTAGGTTTTTGACTAGAAATAATATGATGAAAAACAGGTTGATGGTGTCCCTTTAAACTACATCCCTGAATATAAATCATTAGCCAGCCCTGGTATTGCTCAGATCTGCAGTAGCAGTTTGGCAATTTAAACAGTGTTATTTGTGGATACATGCAGAAATGCTTAGCAAAATGTTAAGTGTCTTGTGGCCGCTTTGGGTGAGCACTATGGATAGCCGCAGTAGCCACTGGCTAATGAAAATGATATTGTGTTAAAGGAAAAAACACAATGTGGTTACTGAGAAATCCTTCAATTCACTGTATTTGTCATCACAATTTGCAGTATGCTGTAAATGTATTTTCCCCTAGAGCTCACCTAGCCGCTTGTGTACACTTGTACACCAGCAGTGAGGAGGGCATGTCGGTTATGAAGTCATCAGGAAGGCCTTATTTACAGAATTAATACTGTGTCAAATATAGGAGTGGCAGACAGCTAACACAAGCTTTGAGTTGACGTGTCAGTGGGTGGCATGGCTTCCGTTGGGGCAAGCTGGTTAACCTTTGACGACTGTTTTTTTTTTTTTTTTTCACCTCTGATTTGAGGATTTTGACAAGTTCTGGAATAACTGTTATTTGACGTTCGTCTAATGTTACCTTTTCAGTCTCTCACCTCTTTTCCGAGTTTAGTTAAAAGGAATTTATGCCTCTTGCTGAGTGACACCCTTCTATTGCATTTGCCCCAGACCTGTCATCACCCTATTTGTTGTTAACCCTTTCATGACTCTTTCTCCGCTCTGCAGACCTGTGCAGTAACACATATTGCTGTGCTTTAAGGTGCCCACCCCATCCTGGGTTATCTCTTGCTTGTTGCCACAGATTGCATTTGCCATCTCATCCTTATTTGCGGTTTCCTTGACTGCACTTTGACTACCGTTGCATCCATCTACCCCGGACTGTGATTTTTGTCTTTACATTAGTATGTTACTGCTTCCTCCATATGCTGTTATGCTGTACATGCTTACTGCATTTTGCTACCCTTGCTCTTGTACCTGCGTTAATACCGTATATGTTGTTAAACAGTGTAATGTATGCTTGTCTATGTTATCTCCTGGGTTGTACCTGGGGAAAAAAAGGCAGCTTTTGCATAGTGTACTTACCCAGTTAACAAAATCTAAATAAATAAATACATTTGGGGGGGGGTTGAGAGTTTATTCACCCAGGATAGCCCAGCTGAGATGCAGCGTCTCATTTTCTCTGAGGTCCTGCTTCCTTTTTCTGCAGATGGTTGAATGGGAGCACTGGGAAGTTTGTCTTGTGCTTCTGGTCATGCAGTCAATATTTGGCTCTTTTGAGGTTTGAACCTGTGAGCTCCTGATTCCAAAGTGGGCGCTCTAACCACTTGACCACACTGCCTCCATATGATTTGGGGGTTTGACCTCTAATCAAAAACCCAAGTGGCTAAAACCTTATTACAGTAAAGCATATCTGCATTTTGTAAAATAAAGAGATAATTGCATGTCCTTTTTAACTTCACTGCTGGATTTTTCAGATGGCTAATCTAGCTACATACTGAAATTTCAACTAGTCAGATATTTATAAGACCCATTTGTTTCAGTCTTAATTCTTTCAGACTTCTCTTTGATGCAGACCTTTATAGTAATAATGTTAGAAAATCCTCACCATTGATTATTTCCCTTACCTCATACTTTGCCTTTCCTTCATCCAGCCATTTGGCCCCTCCCATTGCTCTGCAGACACTCTGGCTCCATACATTCAGCACAAACACAAGACTGTAAGAACAGAGGAAAACTGACCATCAAGTCTGCCATGAGGCTGTACCTTACTCTAATGAGAAGTCGAAATTAAGTTTTGCAGCCACTTGCCAGCTGGGCTAGTGACTGGGAAAATCCACTAGCCCCACAGATATTTCCACCCTAGTACAAGCCCATAGAGCTAATTTAAAGTAGAATCTTTCTAGCCCTTTGGCTAGTGTGCGGGTTTCGACCCCTAACTCTAGTAGGGTGGGTGCCCCAAGACTGGAGGGTGGGTGCCCCAAGACTGGAAGGTGGCGCATATAGTGCCTATCCACAAGGGGGATCAAGGGAGGTGGCAGGGAACTACAGGCCTTTCAGCCTGACATCGGTGGTGGGCAAGGTGATACATAGATACATAGATACATAGACAGTGTCCCTCCCTAGAGTGTTTGACCTTTAATTAATTAACTCCAGTGCTGCAGACTCCAAGGACGAGGCTGTCGCTCAGGTGATCTAAAGCTGATGCATGAAGAGGGATCTGGGGAAAATTTGGAGTGAGAGAGGAGTTGGCATCATCTACCAGGGCATGTTTTTTATTTCCCCACCTTTTTCGCAGTTTCTCCCCACTTTTTTCACTTTGGTCCTGTACAGCAACCCCTGTTGTAACCCCATCCAGTAATCGCCTTATCCTTTCATATCCCCTTGTCCCCTCTTCTGAACTGCAGGTGACCCCCTACTGGAACCATGTCACTGACATCCATCTGATGCTAAATCTGTACGGTTTCAGAAACCAAGTAACTGGCACACAGACTTGTTTTAGGACTTTCTTGTAACTTTGTATTTTTAACCCTCTCCTATTTCTTTTGTAACCTTGTATCAGATAATTACTCCTCCGTTTTACTTCTTAATCTTTTCAGACAGCATGTTCCTCTTCTGGGGACTTGCACTGCAACTCCAACAGATAACCCAATGCCACTTCCTTCAGGACCCCCCTCAGATAATCCCTTCCCTTTACGAGTCCGGCAGCAACATTCCATCCTTTACCTCTAATGAATTACTACAATCTCTAATTCCATTAAACGCCTTCAAAAGAATCCTAGATGGAATTACTTCCGAACCCTGTCTTTGCCCTCAATCCCTCCCCTAGTCCCCACATCTGCCCTCTCTATAACTCCCCCTTTCTAGCATTGGTCAGATCGTAAATTTGTGCACTTATACTTATCTCTTATTTGTGCTTGTATTGTGTTTGCCCATAAGAATTTTTGGAGGTAGTATAGCGCAGTGGTTTAAGGCTCTGAGCTGCAAACCTTGGAGTGGGGTTTGAATTCCATAGCCCCCACTTGCATACTGTGTGACCCTGAGCAAGTAGCTTAACTTCTTGTGCTCCCAGGTCACACCTGTAAACAAGCTTTCAGCTTAGTGTGTCTCTCATGGTTTAAAAGAAAAAAAAAAAAAATTGTAATGTTATGTGCTTTTTACCCTATGTGTAACTACTATCAATCAATCTATCAGTAAGTATGCACCCTTGGTTAAGGTGCGGGTCAGGACCAGCACCTGCCGTTGGTTCTTGCCTGAACTCAGAGCTTCCCTGTTAGAAAGGGATACTTCATGGAAAAAAGCCCGAAGAAGCAAGAACGATTTGGATTGGTGTCTTTTTAAGAGAGCACATAACAAGTGCACCAAGTTTGTCAGAGCAGCCAAGGCTGTCTATCATTCAGAGCTAGCGTCTGCCTCAAATCATTCAAAGCTCTGGAAAACATTAAAAGACATGTCTGGACAGGCACCTGGTAATTCCATTCCAGTAAAAATTAAGTCCGGTGGCAGCGTTATCACTAACTGCTCGGAGATATTGGAAACCTTCAGTAACCATTTTGCAATGGCAGGGCTAGCATTTGATACTTCTGCCAACGACCTCTGCACAGTTCCGGGCCCACCAACCCACGAGTCCCCCTTTACCAAGGAGGCCTTCTCCCTCCTGCCTGTCTCTATCTCTCTAAAAGAGGTGGAAGACCAACTGCTGCAACTGGACACCAGGAAGGGAGCAGGCTCTGACTTCATAGAGCCATACTATCTGAAATGTGCCTACCATGTGCTTGTGGTGCCAATCACCCTCCTATGCAACATGTCACTCTCCCAGGGTAGCCTCCCCCCTCAATGGAAAATAGCCCATGTCATCCCTCTATTAAACGCAGGTGACCCCTGCAATCGAAATAATTACAGACCAATCTCCCTCCTCCCCATCCTGTCTAAATTACTAGAAAAAATAGTGTGTGGCCAGCTAGGGGTATACTTAGAATCCAGAAGCCTGTTAAACCCGGTTCAGTCTGGATTCGGAGAAAAGCACAGCACCATAACAGCCCTAGCTAAGGTGACCAATGATTGGCTCCTAGATCTTGACAACAAGAAGCATGTCTGTGCTGTTTTCTTGGATCTTAGTAAGGCATTCAACACAGTCTATCACAGCCTGCTTCTTTCCTCCCTAAGCACCTTAGGCCTGAACCATAAATCTATGTGCTGGTTTGCAGACTAACTCGGAGAATGGAAACAGCAGGTTAAAGCTGAAGGTGATCTTTCTCCATTAAAACCCATGCTAAGGGGCATGCCCCAGGGCTCTATCCTTGGTCCCCTTCTCTTTGCAGTCTGCATTAACAACATCAATGACCCCATCAAAAAAGCCAACATCCACTTACTCGCGGACGACTCTATATTGTACTTGAGTCGTCCCATGCCGGATGCAGCCTGTGAAGACCTCCAAGGTGAATTTAACCTTCTACAATACCAGCTCATAAACAAAAAGCTTTTGCTCATTGCGAAAAAGACAAAAGCCCTGCTCTTCTCCCCCTCCTTGCGTGCGGCAGTTCCTGCTGGGGGGGGGGGGAGCTATCCCACAAATTACCACTGTTCTTGGAGAAACACTAGACTATGTAGCTAAATTCAAATATCTAGGAGTTTGGCTCAATCATAAACTTTCCTTCGCTGACCATCTCTAAGAACTACAGAAGAAACTAAGGCAAAGATTAGGACTATTCTACAGAATTAACCACCTGCTCACAAAGGAGGCCAGGATTCAACTGGTTCAAGCTACCTTCCTATTTTTAATAGATTACGCGGACCTGCTGTATAGCCACTGCACTGGCTATTGGGTTCATTACTGGCCTTCCACTTTCCACACACCACTGCTCCCTGTACTCATCATTAGGCTGGACTTCCCTTCACTATAGAAGGAATAGAAACGCCGCCCTGTGGGCCTTCAGAGTGGTGACCAACAAACTCCCCTCCTATGTCTCAGATTGTAGTCCCCGGAGTGTGTTAGGCACCTACACTCTGAGGAGCTATTCCCTGATTGCCCTCCAAGTTACAAGGGTCAAAATTTGTTTCGGCAAAGCTACTCTAAGCTTCTCTTTACCCACATTGTGGAACGGTTTACAAAGGAACTTGAAGCTGAGCTGCCGTGTTAGCCTGAATATCTTCAAGGTGCTCTACGATCGCTACATGAAAGCACCTTGCAAATGTTTTCCTCACTGCTAGCCTACTAATTCCTCAACTCCCCCTTTCCATCCTGATGCTCACCATGTTTCTACCCCTGGCTCTCACTCTTTCCCTATTAACTTCTGCTGCACCTTCCCTTCCCTGTCCACTCCAGCCTGGCTAAAGTCCCACCCCATCCATAGTAGTGTCCAAATTATGTACCCCTCCTCCGTCATCCTCATAATAAACAAGTACACGACAGCAATCATCACTTTCTGTGGTTTTAGCTCAATTTTTTCCCCAGTCGTCGGTAATATATCCCTCCTCTTCTTTACCTCTCTAACTTGCCACCCCATACACAGCCTCTTTCCCCTATATGTGTAGTTGCCAGCTGCCTCACTCAAAAGATCTCTGCTTGTATTATAACCCCTGTATGACTATGGCTGATTGTACATCTGCTGACTTCGATTGTAAAATAATGCTGTTTTTTTTTTTTTTTATTTATTTCAACCTTGTACTGTACTGTGTATACTTTTTCTTCCTTGTATATTATTGCTTTTTGTATACCTGCCTCTGTACTGTACTTTGATGTATTCATGACCAGGTCCACCTTGCAAATGAACCTTGCTCAATGGTGCCCACCTGGATAAATAAAGATTTTGATTCATTGATTGAATCAAATCTTTATTTATCCACACCTCGCTGTTATGCCGTCGACCCGGGTTCAGGAACGAGCCTGGGCCGTCGGGGAGGAGAAAGGATCGAGCATCTGTTAGACTGCTCTCCTTCTCCGGGTGGGGGATGCCTCTATGTCCTGCCGGCTCCTAGTGGTGGCTGGAGGCTATGGCAGGTCAAGGGCAGAACTAGAGGGATGTGCTGTGGCAGACGCTGGGAGGGGGCGCGTGCGGTAGTGCGCGTGCTCCAGTCCCTTGCTGTCAATGCACGCCACAGGACGTACGGGAGGAAAAGGAGGAAAAAATCCTTGCGGGCTACATGATGGCCGGACGAGCAGCTCCCGTCGGCTTCTACCTGGATGCTCCCCCTGCACTGAAAACCCCTCGGATCCTGTGGCGGTGGTCGCGTGCCCACCACGGCAAACAGATCGTTGTGCAGGTTGGAGGTAAGGGGTTGAGCTTGGGGGATGTGGGGCAGACTAGGGGATGTTGGTCAGGCCGGACTGGGGGGGAACAATCGGTAACACCCCCAGCCGCATAGGAGACAAGAAAAATGTACAACAAAAAAAATCTTTATTTATCCAGGTGAACATACTAACATACTAAAATGCCAGCAGAATAAGCCTAACAGTCTTTCGTGTCTGCTCGTTTGGTCAACCCCCACCCTGGGAGGGTCATCACTGAGCAAGCTCATTTGCAAGATGGACCTGATTATTACCGGATCAACATATATTCCAATTACATTAAGAAACATAAGAATTAGAAAGAATTATTTACAGTCGCTATTAAAATATCATCATCATAACAACAAATAAATACAAAGAAGGTGCACAATACAGTATCGGCTACAATACAGAGGTGGCATACAACAGCAGAGAGGATAACCGTGTCACATAAGTGAGATTTGGGAGACTTGGATGGCTTCGGGGAAAAATAACAAAGGTTTGGTCAGATAACAGAATGGGGAATAATGTAGCCAGTACAATACTTCGTCCTGGCCAGGGATGTACAGCTAGGTTGAGGGGATGTATGAAGTTCCCAAAAATACTAAAGCCGAGGAATGCTATTACTTGAATAATTTATTTTCTTTATTCCTTTTTGCCATTTCTCTATGATTCACAATGTATTGTTTCATATTTATCCTAGTTATGTTCATGCTGTGTATCATGTTGAGTATGTTCAGTGGACCTCCTTGCAAATGAGCTTGCTCAATGGAGTTTATCCCTTCTATAAACTGAACTGAACTCAGGAAGTGGTTAGACCATAGAGAAATGGGTTGATTAGATTGCAGAGTAAACACTATATGGTAGAAATCTGCCTCCAGTATTTAAGAACAGACAGCTCACTCTCCAGCTTTTGTGCTTGGGCAGGTGCCAGTAAACCAGTGGGATGCTTTTATGTAAGTGGTATAGCCAGGGGGCGGAAGGCCTGTTCTGACCCAGTAGTGTTGATATGTACTTGGGAGGGCAGTGGAGAGCAGAAGAGCTGTACGTGGAAGCAGCATGTGCTTTCTATATGACATATTTCTGTAGCTAGATTATGAAATAGGTTATAGTGCCCATCTACTAAAAATGAGTTTGTGGGGTTGAACGTCAGTGTCTGAACTAATCTCTTAACCACTAGAGGCAATCTATCTTTAGGGTAGGGTTGGGGCACAGGGCTGAGCTGGAGGACAGCTTGCACTGCTATCCATGCTGTAGCTCTCTGATGCATCAGTAGAGGACTTCAGTCTACAGGGTTGAGACTGAGCTAGGGAAAGCTGGCTCTGTGGCCACCCTGCAGTTCCTCTCCTATGTATATTTAGCAAACTTCAGTCTCCAGTGCCAGGGCTTAGCCAGGGGAAGCCAGCACTGTGGCTACCAGTGTTGTTACTGCTACGTATAAGTGGAGGACCTGAGCCTCCAGTGCTGCCTGCTATGATATCTGGCACCTTACAGAAGCACCAACATTTTTGTTAAATATAATCAAATGTACAGAGATGACTTGGCCAGGATTCAATATCTGTTTTTTTTTTTTTTTTTTTTTTTTGAAGAGGTGGGGCCTTGGGGGCACATTATTGTGTCTTCAGCCACTACCCACAAACAGTCACAGTAGGCATCCCACTTAAAGTATTCTCTGATATGAAGGAAATTTGCATTAAAGTGGGCCTGTTGTCCCAATGTGTTCATCTGCTCCTAATGCTTAGTCCCAGAACATCATCATCCCTGATGTGACCTCACTGTAAGTTACTGTTGAAATGTTTGATGTCAGAAGTAGAAGATTCTAGCCTCAGTGAGAGACCATACATTAGGAGCAGATGAATTCCAAGTGATAGCACCTTACAGTGATATAGTCTCTATCTACTCATTGCACATACCTTGTAGCACCTGATGTTGAGCTCTACTGTTCGTTATTGTTTTCAAATCCATTTATATGGGGCCACAGGGAATTGTTCATTTGCCATGTTGGAACCTTAGTATCTGTGCCAAGAATGGGTACTCCCCCAAACTCTTGTTCTGGGTAGGAGTAGGTATAGAAGGGACTGTCGGCTCTAGTTTTTAAGGCCCCAAATCTGTGCAGCATACCGTGAATCACAGTTTTTTGTCATACTGTTAGAAGTTGTCCACTGCATCAGTGCCATGACTTCTGAAGCTGTGGTGTGCCACTGTACCAGTATTCCATGACTTCCCTTGGCACAGCAGGGAACATAATGCTCTGTTCATAGTGCAGCACAATAAGACCTGGACAATGGTGGTAGAGTAGAAAGATTCAGTAGCACACAAGTGTGACATCCATGCTTACTGAGGAGTATTTTCCAGGCTGTTTGGCTGCCGCCAGCCAGACCTTTACCAGAAGCATGGCCATAACAGGCTTGTCTCTCTGGTCTTTACCTGTGTGCTGCCTTCTGGTGCATCCACCTGAGTATAGCTTACCTATGTTGAAACTCCTGAATGCTATGTCACAGGTCCTGTTCGCTGTATATACCAGACTGGTACAGGTAGTCATGTCTTCAGGAAGGCAGTTGTCACTGCATTCTGCATGAAATGCCATCCACACATGCTATATTATAGGAAAATAGAAATACAGAATTATGCATATTTGCTTATGAAGAAAATGGTGGTAATGTCATCAAGTGAAGCTAGAGGCAGTATAGGGCTTGCGGCTTCTACTTGCCTGCAAATTCACCAGCGACCTGAAACGGGCTATGCAGTGTAGAAGGGCAGCAGCCAAGCCAGATGGAAAGCACGGCTGTGTATTGCGAGGGGGTTCACTAGCAGACAGCAGGAGGCTATATTCCCACTGTACAGATCCTTGGTGCAACCACACCTGGAGTATGGCGTGCAGTACTGGAACTCCTACCTGAAGAAGTATATCAGCCAGCTTGGGGCAGTCTAGAGGTGGGTGGCGAAGATGGTTCAGGGGCAGCAGGGCAGGGTATGAGGACAGGCTCAGAGAACTCAATAGGTAGGGAAGGAGAGAGGGGACACAACTGAAACCCTAAAATAAATTCCTGAAAGGTATGTGGATGTAGGGGAACTCTTTTTTTTTTTTTTGCCTCCGTGGGAACAGGACCACAAGGCGGCACTGCTATAAGCTGGTGGGTGAAATATTCAAGGAGGAGGTCAAGAGATGCTTCTTTACAAAGTGAGTGGTGATGGAATGGAATGAACTTTCATCTGAGGAAGTAACTCAGAAGAATGTAGGGTGTTTCAAGAGGGGGTGGGACAGGCTGAAGGGGAGGGTCGAGGTTGCTGGGGCGGGGGCACGGGGCCCATGGTAATTACTGGATATGGGGATCTGCAATGGAGCAGACTCGACAGACCATAAGACTGACTTTTGTTGGCTGTTTCAGATGTTTGCATGTAAATTACTACTGTACCGAGTTTTTCACATGGTCGCATGGCCTACCTAGATTTCACTAAGGCTTTGACACCATTTCACATAGGAGACTAGTAAGCAAGCTGGGTAACTTAGGGGTGTGTCCAAAGGTGGTAAACTGGATAAGAAATTGATTAGGGGATAAACAGAGGGTGGTGGCAAAAAGAAAGTGAGGGTGACCAGCGAGGTGCCTCAGAGATCAGTGCTGGGACCGGTCCTCTCTAACGTCTTAAGTGACGTTGCAGAGACGCTGGAAGGAAAGGTCTGCCTCTTTATGGATGACACCAAATCTGCAATAGGGTGGACATGGGGGGGGGGGTGGATCAGTGGAGGATCTGAGAAAACTCGGAGTGGTCAAGGGTATGGCAGCTGGGTTTCAGTGTGAAAACGTGCACTTGGGGTACAGAAGCCTGGGGGAGGAGTACAAAATGGGTGGAGTGATATTAACGATTACCAAGCAGGAAAGAGACCTGGGAGTAATCATGTTTGGTGACCTAAAGGAAGGCCAGGCAGTGTGACAGGGCAGTCGGCTGGGCTAGTGGATTCTGGGGTGTATAGGGAGGGGTGTCATCAGCAGAAAGAGGGATGTGATTTTGCCTCCATATAGCTTGCTGGTAAGACCCTACCTAGAGTATTGTTTCCATTTCTGGAAACCACATCTCTGGAAGGACATAGACCATGGAGGTGGTCCAGGGGAAGGCAACTAAAATGGTGCAGGTCTGCATCAAAAAACAAACGAGGAGGGACTGAAGAACCTCAGCTTGTACACCCTGAAGGGAAGAGGGATACGATGGAGACCTTTAAATACGTCACGGGGGTAACTAAAGTATGGGAGGTAAGTAACAAGGGGACATACTATGAAGATGGATGAGGGTAAATTCAGAGAGACGTGAGGAAGTATTTCTTCACAGAAAGAGGGGTGGATTCCTGGAATAGCCTTCCAGCATAGGTGGTGGGGCCAAACAATGGTGGGGTTCGAGAATGCATAGGATAGGCACAAGGGAATCGTAGTAGAAAGGAAGGGGGGAGATTGATCAAGTACAGACAGCGGTAATAATGTAAGTAGGGAAAAATGAACAGACAGAGTGTACCAAGAGGTCCTTGTTTGCCGCCAGATTCTGTGTTTCTGTAGTACGTGGGAATGGGTTTGGGCGCATTAGTTTGGATGACATGAGGTGTTCCATTAGTGGCAGGTATGTGCAGTGGTACAGTTACTTTGTAGGTAAGTAGTTTCATCTGCTGTTAGCAGTGGGTGATGAAGTCTTTGTATGTATTGAAATGTTATTCACACTCTTTTACTTGCTGTGGAATGGCATTCCTCAGCCACTGAAAATGGGTGGGTAATAGGGTGAAGCGTGTTACTATCTCCTTTTGGTTGCAGCTTGCCAGTGAGGGTGAGAAATACCCTGACTTTTCAGACTGTATCCCCAGTTGTTCAGGCTTCCTGTTGGAATTCTGGGTGTCACTAATGACACCTCTAGGCTGGGAAACCAACAGCTTATGGTTTCTCATCCTTGGGTACATGTTTGTTTAGAAAACATGAAATGGCCAGAAGTGTTTTTCTTTGCTAATGTGTAGCTGGTGAGCAGCCAGGACTGCCCAATTGACAGGGCAAGGCACAGTGTGCAGCAGCAGCAGAATATGGTTACCATTCCAAACAAGAACTGAAAAGTTCAGGAAACTTTGTTTTTTTTTTTTTTTGGTTCCCACGGGTCTTAAAACCGAATTCAGTTAAGGGCCTTCCAATGGCCCAGCGGCAGACTTGGGTTCAGGAATCAACCTGGAGGCGTCGGAAGGTAGGCCAAGTCGAGACAGTTGCCATCTGCTGTGCATCCCGGCCAGGGTGGGTTAACAGCAGGCTCCACCGCCATGCCGGCGACTCTGCAGCTGGGCCACAGAACTTGCTGCTGCATAGTGAAGGGGTGTGTCTGTCTGTCTCTGTCCATCTCTGACATACTAACATACTAACATGCCAGCAGAATAGGTCTAACAGTCTTTCGTGTCTGTTCGTTTGGTCAGCCCCCACCCTGGGAGCTGACTTTGCTGCCCCACTCTCCTTCTCTGGCTTCTCCCTTCCCAGTACTGGATATTCTCGCTGCACTGGTTTTTGCTTCCAGAACCCTTCCCCTGTACCTGTCCCACCCCCTCTGGAACCCCTCCACCGTGTCTTCCTCCACCAGCCCTCTGGGCAGCGCATTCCATGGCTCCACCACCCTCTCAGTGAAGTAGCACCTCCTCCTTTCTCCCCTGAATCCCCCCCCAGCTTCCACCCATGCCCTCTAGTTGCCCCCTCCTCATTCCTTCAAAGCACCCTGACTGCTCCTCCCCTGTTTACCCCCTTCATGTACCTGAAGACCTCTATCATGTTCCCCAGGTCCCTTCTCTCTTCTAGTGTGTACATATTTAGCTCCTCGAGCCTCTCCACATCGGTCCTGTCCCTCAAGCTCCAAATCATTTTGGTTGCCCTCCTCTGGACCCTCTCCAGGAGTTTCATGTCCCTCTTTAAGTGTGGCCTCCAAAACGGCATGCAGTTCTCAAGGTGTGGCCTCACCAAGCAGTTATACAGAGGGAGTATCACTTCCCTTCTTCTGGAGGTGATCCCCCTAGTGATGCATCCCAGCATCCTGTTGGCCTTGGCTGCTGCCCTCCTACAAGTCTCAGAGTTGTTCATCTTAACATCCACCACCACCGCCCCCAGGTCCCTCTCAGCCATCGAGACTTGTAGCATTCCCCCCAGGTGTACACTTGGCCTGCGTTTCTGGCCCCCAGGTGCAGTACCTTGCATTTCCCTGCATTGAACCTCAGCTTCCACTTTCTAGACCATCTTTCCAGAGCCTCCAGGTTCCCCTGAGCCACCCTCCCTCCTCCCCATCCACCACCGCCCCCAGTTTTGAGTCTTCCAATGAGACTCATCTCAGTCCTGATACCTGTCCTTATGTCAGAGACGTAGGCATTGAGTGAGGAGGCCTAAGGACTGATCCTGGGACCCCACCACTGACCTCCTTGGGGATGAGACTATCCGCCAACTCCGGTCCTGGAGCCAGTTGTCTATCCATCTGATCATCTGGTTCCCCACCCCCATTTCTCCCAGCTTATCCAACAGGCCCTCATGAGGAGCAGAGTCAAATGCCTTGCTGAAGTCTAGAAAGAGGATGTCCACTGGTCTACCCAGGTCCAAGGCACTTGTCACCCAGTCATAGAACTCCACAAGGTTTGTCTGACACGATTTCCCTGGGACAAATCCATGCTGTGTTATCGTCCAGGCACCCTGACTTTTCCAGGTGCCCCCCAGCTTCTCCTTGACAATGCCCTCCATCATCTTGCCCACCACCGATGTCAGGCTGACAGACCTGTAGTTCCCTGCCACCTCCCTTGATCCCCCCCCCCTTGTGGATAGGCACTATATGCGCCACCTTCCAGTCCTGGGGCACCCACCCTGTCCTCGGAGAGATGGTGAAAAGCTCTGCCAGGGGTTTCGCCAGGACATCCACAAGTTCCTTCAGCACTCTGGGATGTAATTTTTCCGGCCCCGGTGCTTTCTCCATCTTAAGGGACCTGAGGGCGTCCCTCACTCTCTCTGCTGTGATTTCCACCTCTGCTACCTCTTCTCCCTGCTTAGCCTTCCCCTCTCCTGCCACTGTTGCCTCCCCCTCTCCCCAGACCCGCCGATCGGTAAGGGCCCCCCCTCCTCGGTATCACTGTCTCCTCCGATGTATGTTGCAGCACCCCCATTTTCCTTGGTGAAAACTGAGGTGAAGTACTCATTTAGTACCTCAACCTGCTTCCCCGGGTCTTGTGCCTCTCTCTCCCCTGTTTTAATCCTGCTAATCTGCTCCATCGCCCTTCGTTTTTCCCCAATGTATCTAAAGAACCCCTTGTTCCCTCTTCTAATTTCCCTGGCCAGGTTCTGCTCCTTCCTTGCCTTAGCCGCCCTTACCACCGTAGTGGCCCTTCTAGCCATCAGTTTTAACTCCCCTCGATCCCTTTCACTCCTTGAACACTTGAAATGCCTGTAGGCTGCCTTCTTTCCCCGCACCATCTCCTGGACCTCCCTGGTCCACCAGCAGGGTTTTCGGGCCCTACTGCATTTTCGTCTTACTCTGGCACAGGTGCTAGTAGCATCCTGCACCCCTCTCCTGATTATTTCCCACCTACTGTCAGCGTCCATGTCTGGCCCAGTCCATCCAAGTGCTCCTTAAGGATCATTCCCATTTCCTTAAAATCCACCCCCCTGAAGTCGGTTACCTCCGTCTTTGTGCAGCCTTCTATCCCTCCTAGGTCCAGGCTGAACCAGACCGTGGCATGGTCACTCCCGGCCAACAGGTTCCTTACCTCCAGGCCCCCAATCTGGTCACTGTCTGCCAGGACCACATCCAGTACCCGTGCCTTCCTGGTCGGTTCCCCCTCCTGCTGAGTTAGGGACGTGTCTTGAAAGACATCCAACAACCTCTGTTCCCTGGCCACCAAGGATGTCATAGTCTCCCAGTCTGTTCCTGGCATGTTTTAAGTCCCCCAACACCACCACCCTTCCCGTGTCCAATCTGCAGTGTCTCCCAACATCTGCCACCAGACTCGCCTCCAGCTCCTCCGCCAGCACAGGGGGTCTATACACCACTCCTATTTTTACTCTCTTGCCCCCGTTATCAAGGTGACCCAAATCGCCTCACGTTTGCTCTGCCTCCTCTCCCCCTATGCCAATGCAGTTTTGACTTATTGCTACCCCTCTTCCCCTCCCCGTCCTTCCTGAACATAGTGTAACCCTCCAGTTTCAGGTCCCAGTCGTGTCCTGCAGTGGCCCAGGTCTCAGTGACTACTGCCACTTCCACCGCTCCCTCAGTTAGCATCGCCTGGAGCTCAGGCATTTTATTGCCCAAGCTCCTGGCATTTAGCAGGACTATCTTCCACGCTTTCCCTATACTTCCATTTCCCCTGTTAGTGTTCCCATGGGGATTCCATTTTCCCCTGGTCTGCACTTTACCAGTCGGCCTTTTCCCGCATTCCTCCAGCTCTCCAGGGGGGTGGAGACAGAGTCCCTCCTTTATCGGACCCCCCTTGACAGCCTTTTCTCTCATCCTTCCCCCCTTCACAAGTTTAAACCCCACTTTTCACCAATGAACCCCTCTATTTTCATCTTAAGGATTCCCTTCCCCTCCAAATTGAGATGGAGCCTATCTCTAGCATACAGCTCCTTATCCTCCCAGGGCTCCCCCCATCCCCAGTCAACCCATACCCTCTGGCCTCACACCACCCCCTGAGCCACTGGTTTATCTGACAAAGGAATTGCTCCCGCCGGGGGAGTAAGTGGATGAAAACATGGGAGAAAAAACTGGTAGTTGTCAATATAATGGCCAGGAACCCCACCCCCCACCCTGCTCAGGGAAGATCCCTGCAACAGGGTGCATCCACATAGTGACAAGCTACCAGCAGGGAGAAATGCTCTCGAGGGGGGCCTTCAGTAAAAGCAGCAGTATGCGCTGGTCAGCCAAAATGTTATCATAGTGTTGCGGTAATGTATTTCTGACAGCCTTAGATTCATCATCTGTGTATTGCTTTCCCTCTGATATTTGTAAGACCAATTTTCTAACTAGTTGTGTAATTAATTATTCAAGTTATTAAATCTGGCCGTCACTAGTAATTTATAAAAGTCTCCTCAGTGGAGGTTACTGTTGGAATGCACAAGCTGCATTCATGCTGTGGATGTATTAGGATGGTGCTGCCACAGTTTCTGATGCTGAACTGTACAGCACCTCGTGTATTTTTTAATGGTGGTGGGTATGACAGGAGAGCAGGGACATTAAAAAACAAGCAAAACCTCACTCTCCTATCTCAGTTCAGGAATGCAAAAAAAAAGGTATATTGATGTTTTTTTTTCCCAGAAATGCATTATTATAACATTTTTTGACTGACATTACTGCACTGCTGCTTAAACTGAGGCTTTTAATGGATCCCGACTTGCATGGAGTACTGTACATACTAACATACTAAAAGCCAGCAGAATAGGCCTGACGGTCTGTCGTGTCTGCTCGTTAGCCAAGCCCCTAGCTCCAGAGAGGGTCATCTTCGGCTTCAGTTGACCAATGCACCTGTCCCATCCCCTCTTGAAGCCCTCCACTGTGCCCTCGTTCCCCAGACTCCTGGGCAGTGCATTCCATGGCCCCACCACCCTCTCGGTGAAGTAATGTCTCTTCGTTCTCGCCTGTAATTTCCCTTCTCCAGCTTCCACTCATGCCCTCTGGTTGTGCCCTCTTTCTTTAGTCTGAACATATCTTTGGCTGCGCCCCCGTTTATCCCTTTCACATATTTGAAGACCCCTATCATGCCCCCCATCTCTCCTCTCCTCTCCTCCAGCGAGTACAGCCCAAGTTCTTCCAGCCTTTCCTCATAGGTCCTCTCTCTCATGCCCTGAATCATCCTGGTTGCCCTCCTCTGGACTCTCTCCAGCAGTGCTATGTCCTTCTTGAGGTGTGGTCTCCAGAACTGCACGAAGTATTCGAGATGCGACCTGACCAAGGCATTATACAGAGGGAGGATAACCTCCCTTCTTCCGGACGTAATTCCCCTGGCTATGCAGCCCAGATATATGGTGTTATTTTTAATATACGCGTATGTGTACTAACTACTTTTTTACTTAGTGTTTGTTAATGGAGACGTAATGTATATTATAGATTCTGTCAGGGGTTGCCAGGTTTTATTTGCACTAGCGGGGCTCTTGGTAGCTTTTGCCCATTGGTGGTTTGAGACTTCCAAAATAAATATTTATTCCTTTCCCGGTTCTGGAAGTCCAGCAGTGTTCCTTTGGAGCCACTCTGGCACGTCCCCTACACTGCGAGTAGGCACGAGGTAGCAACACATCAGTCATGAGAAGCCAGCAGTGCATCCTGAGGACCCTTCACACTGATGGATGAATGCACCAGTGGACTGCTGGTGCAGTGAGGACACAGCACCCCCATGGGCCTGTGAGACTTTATTAGAGAGCAGGTCGAGATGATGATAAAAATTACCTTAGCCTACAGGAGCTTGCACTAGTCCACAAGAGATCATAATTTGGCCCCAAAGAGGCAGGGGTCGAAATTGACACCTGCTCACTAGCCAAATGCTGGTAGATTTTGCATCGGGATGGTACAATTTTCATTCAACTAGCCCTGCGGGTTTGTACTGGAGAAGGCAACACATCAGTATGTACACCAGCTTGGCCAGTGGAAATGTCTATGGGGCCAGTGGATTTTCCCAGACACTAGCCCTGCTTACTTGTGGCTGTAAAACTTAATTTCGACCCCTGAAGGAGGTAGCTAGCTGATCCCTTTCACTTCCCAGTTTGCCTGCCTGCCACCATGCTCGGACAGATTGTGCCATCTCATCAGGGAGAGTGCAGGAGTGTTGGGACCTTTGTCTTCTAATGTTATATACATATGTTAAACCTTTTAATTTTTTTGGCATAAATCAAAGCCACCTCTTTTTTTTTTTTTTGTCAAGTGGCAGCTTTGATTAATGACAAAAGATGGTTTAACATACCTAAGATTATAAAAATGGCTTCATAAACTTGTGTGGAGCTGGCACAGTTGGGAAGTGGAGGGGATGGTTGGTTGCCTCCTCGAGGCCATATTACTGTCATTTTACTGTCTAAGAGCACTACATATAAACAGGGGTCGAAATTGGCACTGGCCCACTAGCCAAATGCTGGTAGATTTTGTATTGGGCTAGTAAGATTTTCCTTTTAATTAGCCCTGCGGGCTTGTGCTGGAGAAGTTAAAATTTCAATATGTACACCAGCTGGGCCAGTGGAAAAGTCTGAGAGACTAGTGGATTTTCTTAGTCACTAGCCCTACTGGCTAGTGACTGCAAAACTTAATTTTCACCCCGATAAAGTTACGATCATGTTGATAGACTCCCACAGAGGTGAAGGAGTTGATTTGGGGCACCTCTTCTGTTACCGTATACATTTCCTTAAAAGACTACTACAGGAATAGATAAGCCATTTGCTATTAATAACTTAGTAACTTTTGCTCTTTAAAGTGTCTGCGTCACTCCCACATATAACTAGCAGTTATTTGCTACAGTTTTCTACACTAGGCAATGTTAACTGGTATGATGTAGCTGTACCATCCCCCAAGAATTTGCATTATGCCCCAGAATAGTAAATTAATAACACTAAAACAGAAAATAATATTAAATATGCACTGAAAATAGCAAATAGAGGTACAATCGATGTTTTTGGCCATAGGGCTTAATAATATTATAAAAAGAAAATGGGCAGAGTTAGTGGACAAAGTAGTATTAAAATCGGCCCCTGAGAGCGAGCCATTGGTACACTGATAAGGCTGCTGCTTCCAATGCTGAACACCGGGGTTTGGGAATGAGTCTTGGCTGTAGGAGGCTAGCTTGGGAAGGGGGGCCGAGCATCCCACAGGAAGTTCTCCTCCATGTGGGAGGCAGAGGGTTCCCCGCTGCTTGAGTGCAACCTAGGGGTGCACAGGAGATGCAAGCCTGTGTGGGATGAGAGCAGGAGGCAGACATGGTGACCTTGCATCGCCCACGCCTGTTGCATGTTTGGCCATGGGTTCGGGACCCAGCATCTGGACCTCAGTGAAAATGAGCTTGTCTCAGTTGTTACCAATTCATGTACTGAATAAAAGTTTTTACTACTTACTACTACCGCTACATCTTGGGGAGGGATAACACAGAGAAAAAGCCTCTCTGTGTGGCAAAATGATGCCGGCATGGTCCGAGCCCTGCACTGCCCTCTTGCCAAGCATGAGGAGCCTGCTGCCACTGAATTTGTGTAACTTAGAGTTGGGGATTCTTGCCTCCCCTCTGGCCCTACTGTGGGGTGGGGAGGATCTCCGCATAGGGCAGGTGAACAGAGCTCTCTTAGGCCCTGGATAAGTGATGGGACTGGGTGGTGGTCAAGTCTGAGGGATAGCTATAGCTAGGCTGGGGGAACGAAGAATAATACATAAAAAAAAAAAAAAAAAAAAATAGTCCTCTGTATTCCTATGTTACAGTAGAATGTTTACTGCTTAAAACTTAACCACTTGGCCAGCTTGGTGGCACTGAAGGTTGAGGCGCTGGCCGCCACACCTCACGCCATGCCGGCGACCTGGGTTCGGGAACAGGCTTGGGTTGTTGGGGGTGGCAGGGAGAGGGGGCAAGGAGCAGGATTGAGCTGCCATGAGATGGCTTTCCTCTTCTGGGGAGGGATGAGGGGTTTCCCCGGCCCTTGGCTGTTACCCAGTGGAGGACAGATGGTAGTTTCCAGCTATGGGGAGCCCAGCGATTGCCAGGGGAGGTATGGAAGGGGCCAGAACTGGCGCACAGAGTGTGCTCCTCCACACCCACGCACTGCCATGTGCTGTTGTGCCAGGGCAGTAGGGAGGAAAAAAAGAAAAACTGGCAAAATATAAATACAAAAAAAAAAAAACCTTACCACCGCCATGAGTCACTTAAAAAGTCCTGGCAGATGAACTGAGAAGGAGGGGGAGAGTGGGTGATTAAAGTTGCAGGCTTGGATGAAAAGAAACCTTTGAGATGAGATTTGAAGGGATGAAAAGTCAGTACTTAAGTTTACACAGCGATGCACGTTGGCTGCTCCACTGCAGGCAGAGAAGTCTCTGCTCGTTGGGAGCAGATCTGGCTCTGTAGGGTAGAGCTACTTTTGTGGTTTTGAGTTGAAATAATGCAGCACTGCTGGACATGGGTTTGTTCCATATGTCTCTCTGATCACCTGCAGCACTGCATGGCTCCCTTGTGTTGGCACATCCAAAATGGCGCAAATGCTGCCCTCTGTAGAGTGTGTACACGTATGACCTAAATGTTCCAAAAAACGTAACTTGGTGTAAATGTGGGTGACACTCTTGTAAAGGTGTTTTTGAGTAATCGTTCATTGGTTTAATCCTTTTTTTATCTGTTTTCTTGTTTTAGATTGAACTGCACTGCTCACTTCAGAATGGGCTTGCTGATGCACTGGTTGGTGGTTCTGGTCTTCTGCTGGGGTGCTGGGGCCAAACCCATTGTGTACCAGGTGAAAGAGGAGCAGCCCCCAAACACTCTAATTGGGCGTCTGGCTGAGGACCGGGGCCTTCCTGATACCGGACATTTCTACAAACTGGAAGTGGGCGCTCCATACTTGAGGGTTGATGGCAAAACGGGAGAAATCTACACCACAGAGACATCTATTGACCGGGAGGGTCTGCCTGATTGCCAAAAGGTCTTTCCAGGTGACCCTTGCTTTCTGGAGTTTGAAGTCTCAATCACAGACCTGACCAATACAGTGCCCCGTCTGCTAGAGGGCAGGATTGAAGTGCTGGACATTAATGACAACACCCCAAATTTTCCATCACCTGTGATAGTCCTCCAAATTCCTGAGAATACCCATATTGGGAATCTTTTCCCCATACGGCCTGCTACAGATCGGGACATTGGTTCCAATGGAGTGGCCACATATGAGCTGTTGACTGGGCCGGAATTCCAGAACCTCTTTAGCCTGCAGGTTGCAGAGGATCAGGAGGAGAAGCAGCCGCAGCTGATAGTGTTGGGAAACTTGGACCGTGAGCTGAAGGACACATATGACCTGACTATAAGGGTGCAAGATGGTGGGAGCCCACCTCGATTGAGCAGTGCACTTCTGCGCATGACAGTTTTGGACACAAATGATAACACCCCCAAGTTTGAGAAAATGACATATGAAGCAGAATTACCTGAAAACAGCCCTATGGGACATTCGGTCGTTCAGGTGGGTCTTCATACTGTTCTCTGCCTCTCCTCCCCTCCTGCATACAGCCACTCATGTTTACAGAGGAAAAAGTTTTTATTGCCAGGAGATGCTGGCCAGAATATTGAGAAAATTCCCAAGAATTCCCTGCTGCACATACTGAGAGGGGCATACAGGCAAAACAAAATGGTGTGCTGCCACAACCAGAAAATACAAACCAAAACATTAACAAATGTGACTTACGCACTCCCCACCATACTAAATAAGCTGAGTACTTACACAAGAAGCCGTGTTAAATCATGATTTTCCTTTTCAGTGCAAAAACCATCAAACATTGGAGTCCCCTCCATGACTGAACTGACCAGGAATTCCTCCCCAGCAGTTTGCATTGATCTGATGCTTTGGCAAAGTGTCGGAGCGATGTGTAACACTGGGGAAGTTCCAGGTTGGGTCACTCATGGATGGTGTACCCACCCCGGTTTGTTTCGCACTGAGAAACAAAGTCACGAGTTGGTACTGTTCCTTATGCGAGTTCTCAACTTATTTTGCATGGGGTGGGTGTATATGCAACTCTTTTTTTTTTTCCCCTCTAATTTGCATTTTGTGTTCAAGAAGTGCCATGGGATCTTTTAACTGCAACAGACTTGGGCAGAAAGGACTTAGGTTTAACTTTTCACCTAAACAGTGAAGCACCTTCCAGTACTGCTCACTGCAGTGCCATAACATTTGGCCATGCAGTCGTCCCCTCACCCCCACGACAAAATACAGTTTGCTACTCCTGGTTAAATTAACAAAAAAAAAAAATTCAGTTTCATATTTGGTGATTAAATCGCCTCAGAAGCATAAATATTTAGCGGCCAAAATTGAACTTTGCGTAGCTATATTTAGAAACAGATATGCATGACACTCCTTGTAATCCAGGGGTTGAAATTTACAAAAAAAAAAAAAGTTTGGGGGCAACCCATTGGCACAGTGATAGCTCTACTGCTTGCGATGCTGGTGACCTGCATTTGGGAATAAGCTTGAGTCATCGGTGGCCTGCTTTGGGGTGGGGGGGACTGAGCATCCATAAGAATGCCTTCCTCATCTGGGGAGGGAAGATTGTAGTCACAGCCTTGCAGCCGCCACCTGAGCGACCACAGGTGGGAGTGGTGCAGGCAGATTCTCAAATTCAGGGAGGAGAGATGCTGACCAAGCTGGACAGATGACTTGCTTCTGGTGTGTGCGTCACACAGCTCATGGCCAATTGGTGTCTCGAGAGCGTGGAGAAGAATGAAATACCATGCAGCCGGCAGTGTGATGCTGTTCCTGCTCCGCCGGCCCCAGACCATCAAACGTGCCACCCTAACTCTGGACCTAGCTTGAACTTGGACAGGGGCAAGGCCCACCCCGTTAGCCCTGTGCTGGGTGGGGGTTAAGTCAGGGAGGAACAAGGAGTTGGGAAGTAAGTCCGGGAGAAGGAGGGTGACAGGGCTGGGTATGGGGAGACAGCTGAATAGCAGGCTGGGGAGTGGGAGCAAACAAATAAGGGGGGGGCATTGATGTTGGTATCATCGACTGAGTACCAATATCCCGATTCTGGTTTTCCATCCAAGATTCTAGTTTTCTGCCCACTTGTCATTTATTTCCATTGCTGTTACTCTTGTGCAAAGAGGATCACATTCTGCAGGCTCTGCTACATTTACTTGTATCCTGCTTCCTATGCCAGTTCTTGGAGGTCCTCCTAGCTTTCTGGGGCCAGATATTCAAAATGGAAAAGTTCCATATGCATTGCACAAAAAATTGCTCAAGGAGGTGGGTGACCTTTGTACTTCTGCAGTTTTTTTTTTTCCCCCATGCCCACAATTTTTTTGGTTGCCTTTTTGCCATGTTTTCCACATTTTACACCAGCTTGAGCAAATTTATTTTGCACATCAGAGGAAAAAAATGCCATCCCTGGTATTACCAATTGTACCTCATATTTATTAAGTTCACCGCGCCTGCGCGCTGTGAATTGACTGCTGTGAGTAGTGTGTGCGAAAACTTCAAAAGAAAGAGCCGCTGTTCGGACATGGAATAAATATGTGTGTGGAATGCACCCAATTCTGCACATGCACAGTAGCGCCACTGCTTCTGCGCATGTATGGAAATGAACAGCACAGGGATGCACTCTGCAGAGTTTTAGTGGGGGCAATTTTTAAAAGGTTGTTTTTATACTTTCCAATGACGATTTTGTCAAAGAAATGCAGTCGCTTACCTAAGAAGGTCCTTGTTAAACGACTGCCTTTCTTTGACAAAATTGTTACTGGAAAGTATAAACACAAGCTTTTACAAATTGAACTCAATAAACTCTCTATGGAGTGCCTCCTCGTGCTGTTCCTTAAGTAATCCGGCAAACTTTCGCCATTGACAAATGCTTGTTTATTTTGTTAATACACGTGGGCAAAAAAGAAAATGCGGCCTGCTCCAGGTCCTTTGAAAGATTCCTGATCGTCATTTTTATTTATTGCTCCATTATGCCAGCATCCAAGTGTCCTGTTCAATAAGTGCATGTTAAACACATTAAAAAGAAAGAAAAAAAATATATATTCATTTTGAAGGGCAGCAGGGACATATGAGAAGCATCTACGGACCTCAGTGTATACTCACTGGAGGAAAGGCAGGAGAAAGGGATGTAATAGAAGCCTACAAGTTCCTGGGGTTATAAATGTTATTTAGATCTTCTTCGGCGGTATCTCGATCATCGGGCCACTCCATAGGAACTTCACCATCTGTGAAGCAGGATCCACACAGAAGATTTTCAGCTGTACAGCTGGAGCTGCTCATGCAAGTCGACATCTAACCCTAAAGGTATGGCGACCCGCTCCTCCCATGATTCTTTCCACCATCAACTCGCTTACATGGGTCTCCGCTGAAGCTCCGATGCAGTATTCATGCCTTTTTTCGCCTATGACTACTACTTCTTCTTCTGATATTTTTCAGAATCTCTACTAAAGAGATTCCTCCAACTTGTTTATGTCAAGAGGTAATCCTTCACCTTCTCTCTTCCATTGCTGCTGCTGCAGACAGAAGAGTGAGTCCACAGACGAACACTCTGTCTGTGTCTGCTGTCTTGGGCCTAACCATGATTCTGACTGTGAGCTCTGCCAAAAAAAAACAAAAAAAACAACCCTCAGGTGATGCAGAAAGGCTCTTAAAAATGTCCTGATTAACAGGTAGCCAGTTCCGGGCAGGAGTCCTCTGGGGTCCCAGCCTCTCAGTCGCCAATGGGGGTCATCAAGCTCCCAGGCCTCCAATGCCTGAGACAAGTCCAGGGGGGGTTCATAATAATAATAAAAAAAAAAAAAAAAAAGACTGGGATTGTGACCGCTCCCCCCTCTGGTGATCTCGTTCGCCGACGACCTCTTCTCTTTCTTCCAGGAGATCCTCCTGGGTTGTGGTTGCACCAACACGCGAAACCGCTGTCCAGGTCTCTTTCCTGCAGACCCATACCGACAGCATCCCCGCCCAATTCACATGGCGGCAGGCAATTGACCTCCGGGTCGTCAGCTCCTCCTTCGTTCCTTCGTGCTCGTTGTCAGTGGACCCTCTGTTAAGGCCTGACCCCTCTCCCTCTAGGGCTACAGGCTCTTCGGGTTCCCAGGGCCCATTGGGGGGGGGGGTCGGCGGTGCCTTTGCCATCACCCCCCACCCCCACCCCGGTTGACAAATGTCATCAGCCTAAACAACTTTTGATGAACTTCAGTTCGGTGATTGTGCAGCAGCTGGGCATGTACAGGCCCACCTCGCCGATGGTGGCTTCTTCGTTGACACCTACACACCACCTAGATTTGGAAAAGGGCAACATTGAGGAGGAGTAGTACCATCCAGTCCTCATTCTTCCTGATGATGAGGAAATAGAGGAAGAGAGAATGGTCTCTGACAGATCTACAGCTTCCTCTGTCAGCGAGGATTTGGTTAAGTGTATTCCTACGTTGCCTCCTGAGGACCCCATATTTGTAGTGTGATGAAGCTGCTGTCCTCAGCCATAGGTTTCCACACTGAGGAAGAGGATGCCTCCAGGAAAGAGCTGGTTTGACTTCTGGAGATCCCTGAATCTTCCCCCCAAAAATTGTTCTCTAATCTTGCCTGTCTTGAGGAATGCAGCCACAGAAGCTTGGCATAGACCAGGCATAGTGCCAGCTATGCCTCACAGAGTGGACAAACTTTACCATGCCCCTTAGGGGTTCCCCTGCTATGCTTCCCAGCCCGAAACAGACTACGTGGTCATTAAGGTGGTCGACAGGTCTAAGCCACCTAAGCACCATAATTCCTTTTCCCTGGATAAAGAGTCTCGCAGAATTGACCTCTGGGGTAAGAGGGTATATGCCTCCTCCACACTGGGGTTGAGGATTGTAAACTACTTGTCACATATGGTAAAGTACCAAAATTCTAATTGGAAGAAGGGCAAGGCTGCCGCCCAGGCCCTCCCAGATGGCACACACAAGCAGGAGCTGCTTCAGTGCCTTCCAGCAGCCGAGAATGTTAGCAAACACCTCAGACATGGCTGACACTATTACCAGGGTTGCTGCCACTGGCTTATGCCTACATAGGCACTCCTGGCTGAGGGTATCCCGTTTTGCTGCTGATGTTCAGGAGAAGGTACTTAATGCCCCTTTCAGTGGCACTAAGCTGTTTGGTCCTGATGTCCAGGACATTATCAGTGATCTGCAAGCCTCAGACAGGGCACTTTAAGTCTGTTCACTCTCTCTACAATACTCTGAGAGGTAGACAGCGCGCCCCCCTTTTGTAAAGTGACCAGTAGACCAGGTGCAGCCTCTCTTCCTCAAGGGAAGCGCAGAGCTCCAACTGCCTTGCCCAACCCCCCCCCCTCCAAGTATGGAGCTGTGGCCAAGCATCCAAGAAGGGAGGGACCAGCCCCTGTGGCTGGATCTGTCTCTGCTCGACTCCTTGCCAGAACCTCACCTTTCTGATCCCTGACCAAGAGGTGGTGGTCGGAGGTCAGTTCTCCCTCCATCTAAATCGGTGGAGAACCATAACTTCGGATGCCTGGATTTTGCAGATCATAGGAAGGATCACACCCTGGAGCTTATCAAGCACCCTCCAGTTACCCCACGGCTCACTTGTCTGTTCTCCAGGAGGAAGTACAACCCCTTCTGTGCAAGCAGGCCATAGAACCAGTACTCGGGCACCAAAAGAACAAGGGGTTTTATTTCAAATTTTTCCTGGTCCCCAAAAAGGCCAGAGATTTGAGGCCCATTCCAGCTCCAAAGGATCCAAGTCTGTGTGTACAGTACAGAAAGTTCCAGATGGTAACTTTGCCGCCAGACCTGCTGCCCCTTCTCAAGAGGGGAGACTGGCCTTGTTCACTGGACATGTAGGATGCTTACCTGCACATATCTGTCTTCCTCCTCACAGGATGTTTCTCCGCTTTACATTTCAGGGTGTGCATTATCAGTTCAAAGTGCTGCCTTTTGGCTTGTTCTCTGCGCGCGGGTCTTTACCAAGTGTTTAGCAGTGCTCTCAGAAGGGAGGGGAGTATACGTTTTCCCCTGTCTGGATGATTAGCTTCTAAAGGCCCCATCCAGGGAACAGCTTCTGCTGACTCTGGAGAGAACTCCCCAGCTGTTTCACTCCATGGGCATCATTGTCAGTCTGCTCAAGTCGGTTCTTGTACTGTCTCAAAAGTTGCAGTATATTGGGGCAGTTCTAGACTCTCTGCAGGACAGGGCATTCCTAACCCAGGACAGGGCGGAGGAGTGCCTTATAGGCCAAGCTCGGGAAGCCGCTGTGCTCCTGCCAGGGTGTACCTGAGAATGCTGGGTCTGATGGCAGCTGCCATATCCACTGTTCCACTGGCCAGGCTACACATACGCATTCTCCAGTGGACCCTCTGGGTACAGTGGGATCAGCATACGGATGAGTTGGATCATCCAGCGTGGTTTCTTCCCCAGAATGCAAGGTACTGCAGTGGTGGATGGACCTCATGAATCTGCTTCATGGTGTCCCATTTCAGATCTCCACACAGCAGATCCTCACTGCAGATGCATCCAGTCTGGGCTGGGGAGTGCATCTGGGTTCATTCCAAACAAAGAGTTTGTGGTCCCAGTTGGAAACCTCCCTGCATATCTATGTCCTGGAGATAAGGGTGCGGTGCTCCATGCCATGCAGGCCTTTCAGGAACACCTTACTCCAGGTCAGTTCCTGGTGCAGTCGAACAGTCTCCATGTAGTGTACTACATCAGCAAGCGGGGGGAGGGGGCTCAGTCGTACCCTCTATGCAGGGAGGCCATGAGAGTGTGGTACTGGGCATTGGATCATGGTCTGATACACTCAGCAGTCCATGTTCCAGGCATGAAAAACACTCTGGTGGACAGCCTCAGCCAGACTCAGTCTAGCATGCATGAATGGGAGTTTCTCTCATCTGTCGTAGAAGACTTGTTCGACTGATGGGGTCATCCAGAGTTGGACCTTTTTGCGTCCCCACTCAACGCAAAACTGCCCAATATTTACTCACTAGATCCAGGGCTTGGAGTCTTCTGGCAAGATGCGTTGTCCCTCTCCTGGAGCGGGAGGTTCCTTTATGGCTTCCCTCCGTTTCCTCTCATTCAGAGGTTACTAATCAAGCTGCAGTTGGATGGGGAAAGCATGATTCTGACAGCTGCATTCTGGCCTCGGCAGATTTGGCTTCCTCTACTTCAGCAGCTGTCAGAAGAACGTCTGGCCTTGTTCCTTTCTGCAGGAACCTGCTGACCCAGGATCAGGGGACTCTGGTCCAATCCAACCTCAGTTCCCTCTACCTGCAAACTTGGTTCCTGAGGATGTAGCCATCACCAGGTTTGGGGTCCCTTTAACAGTGGTGGACGTCCTCATGACTGCCAGGAAGCCATCCACGTGAGCCACATATGCCATGAAGTGGAAGTAGTTTGCCACCTGAGCTGCCAGACATAATCTGCACCCTTTCACCTGTCCAGTGAGCCACATTCTGGACTACCTGATCTCCCTGTCTGACTCGGGTCTCCACTACTCTTCCTTCAAGGAGCATCTTTTGGCTGTTTCTGCCTTTCATGGGCCCAGGGGTGACCGCATGATTGCTCAGCTGGATGTCTCCCATAATTTTTTAAGGGGCATCCTGCATCTGAAACCCTCAATCCTTTCTCCTCTCCCAGCTTGGGATTTTAATTTTTGTTTTGGAGAAGTTGACCCTGTTTCCCTTTGAGCCAGTCACGACTTGCGAGTTATGAGTTTTCTCTTGGAAAGCGTAATTTTTAGTTGCCATAACTTCTGCTCAAAGAATTTCAGAGCTTCGGGTCCTCTGGTGCGAGGAGCCTTATTTGATTTTTCACAAAGGGCTGGTATAATGTTCTTTGCGCATACATCCTAAGTTTCAACCAAAGGTTGTCTCTTAAGAGCAATACAGATACAGTGCCATGCCATACAAAATTATGATGTTGATTATGCCAGACAAATCTTGTTGAGTTCTATGACTGGGTGACGAGAGTCCTGGACCAGGGTAGGCCAGTGGATGTCCTCTTTCTGGGGCCTGGGGGAGAGGACCTGTGTGGAGAGGCTCAAGGAGCTCGACATGTGCACCCTGGAGGAGAGGCGGGACAGGGGGACATGATGGAGGTCTTTAAGTACCTGAAAGGGATCAATAATGGAGGCCCAGTCAGGGTGCTCCAAAGGAAGGAGGGTGGGGCGGTGAGAGGTCACGGGTGTGAGCTGGAAAAGGGTAGGCTCGGAGGGGAGAGAAGGAGATGTTGTTTCACTGAAAGGGTGGTGGAGCCATGGAATGCACTACCCAGTGAGCAGGCAGAGGTGGAGACTGTGGATGGGTTTAAGAGGGGATGGGACAGGTACAGGGGGAGGGTAAATCTGACCAGGCCTAATACAGGTGGAACATCTGGGACTTGGGACAGTATCACCCAAAGGGAAGGGGGGACACCAAAATCTGCCCTCAGTGCGGGTGCTGAAAATCGAGCAGACTCTAGAGACTGTTGGGCCCATTTTGCTGGCATTTTAGTATGTTAGTATTTATAACCTATAAACAGAGAGTGACAAGTAAAGAAGATGTAGCAAGGCACATACCTAAAGCAAGGAGGCATAGAATAAGTAGTGGACAGGAGCATGAAAGAGCATACAACATTAAGGAAGTGCAACCAGCTGATAATGCTTTCAGGAATAGTAACATTATATGTAGAAGTCAGGGACAAGAACAGACTGAGGTTTGAAGTAGGTATGATCGTTATTAACACCAGAAAGTGTATGCAGCAGGGTGTCAGTGTAAATGGGCTGGTATAATGTTCCAGAGTTTTGGAACAGAGACAACAAAGGCCATCTCACCATGCTTAGTTCTAGTCCTAGAGATGGATAGCGGATCAGGATCTGAGGAACTGAGGAAGTGGGTATTTGTACAAGGCACCCGAAGGGAAGCTAAGGATTGGGGCACTTGATTCAGCAGTGTACTGTGTATAATATTACCAAGTGATAGGTCCCGAAGAGCAGAAGGTGAGAGCCAGCTTTGTTTGGAATAAAGGGTGCAATGATGAGTAAAACAGCTACACACAAGGGCAAAAAAACGCATATTATTGTATGCTACATCACACTTACATAGGAGAGAGGTAGAAGCATTTGCAAAGACTGGTAAGCTGTAGGATAGTTTGGGGGAGAAGAAGCCTGTGCGCTACAGCAGTACGTGCTGAGGAGGAAAATTTTGGAGGCTAGGACAAGACTGATGTTAACAGCTTTGCTAATGGAAGTTCGATGTAAAGAGAAGTCAAGGGAGGGTTCAAGAGTTGCACCAAGGTACTTGAAGGAGTTGACAGAGTCCAGGGGGGACCCGTTATCACAAACCACACTTAGCGGGGTGCGATTATTTTTTTTTGCAGTGGGCAGTTCCAAAAAAGCATAGCTTGAGATTTGATGGGACTCATCAGTAGCCTGTTTTCCTTAAACAAATTTTGAATGGACTGCAGGTCTGTAGTAAGGGCGCTATTGAAGTCAGTGACATTCTGTACAACTGTAAAGAATACCAGATTGTCCCCATAAAGAAGAGGGGTACTGTTTACAAAGCAGTGATGAACTGTGTTGATATGAAGGGAGAAAAGTAGTGGCACCAGTATGGAGCCCTGTGGGACACCAGTAGTGGAGGGAAGGTTATCTGAGAGAGTAGTGCCAACCCTGACATGTTGTCCATTGCTAAGGTAGTTCTTGAACCATGATGGGGCATGTTCGGATATCCCTAGGGCACCTAGCTTGCTGCAAAGGACCATATCAAAGGCCTTCATGAGATTAGTAAAAACTGCTACCATATACTTGCCCAGGTCTAGGGAGACACAATTAGTAAGAGATAGTGCTATATGGCTCTGGCGAAAGCCATGTTGTGTAGGGCAAAGGAGATTGTAGTTAGAGAGGTAGGAGGTGAGGACTGCAACAATTTTGTCAACAATCTTGGCCACGACAGGCAGGATGGCAATAGGTCCATAGTTGGTGATTATCTTGCAGTTCCCTTTTTTTTGAATACAGGCAGGCACTGTGTTGGCCATTTTCCAGACAGTTGGTACAGAGTTAGAGGTAAGGGAAAGAGTGAAGATTCTGGTAAGGTTAGATGCAAGTTCCTGTGCAACTAGTTTAAGGAGTTTGTGTTAATACATTCCCTCGTCGCCACTTGTTGCTGAAAACAAGTGGTTTCATGCACCTTCAGCTGAGCAAGAACAGCGAAGCTAAGCTGTTCTGGTTCAAGCTGAAGGCAAATGAAACCACTTGTTTTCAGCAATGAGTGGCGATGAGGGTGTATTAATATATTATTGATCGAGAGCGATCAATAATATAGCTAAAAAAAAATAATTCCCAGAACGTGCCCATTTCCAGTGCATCTGTGCGTGAGACGCTCTTCACAGAATAAGAGAGCCTCACGTGCAAGGGAAAGGAGCACTCCAGTTCGTTGGGAGCGCTCCCCCAATCTTTAATAGGTTCTGTACCATTCGAGCCTGCCAATTTGGATATAGGGATCTACTTCAAGAGTTTATAAACCTCAAGGACACCAACACATTTTGAAGAGGAAGGCGATTGGGGGAAGGGGGAGTTTCCCTGAGGGAGTAAGTGGGAGAGGGGTCTTACTTTTCAGGGGGTAGTAAAGGCTATAGATTACGCAGGGAGGTCAATGAAAAGTTTGTTGAAAGCAGTGGAGATGGTATGGTGGTTACTGCAGTTTACACCATCAGTCCCAAAGTGTGTGGGGGTTAGTTGTGACGAGGTAATTGTTTGAGGCAGTTCCAGTATTGATGGGGATGGGGGGGGGGTTGTGGGAGGAGGCTAGTTGGGCTTGACTGCTTTTACTGTGCCGAATGGCTTGTTTGCATTAATTTTTGAGGGCTCCGTAAGTGGACCAATTGGAGAAGGAGTTGGGAGGCCTTGAAAATGGCCCAGCTTCCATCTGTCTCTTATTAGAGATAGGAGAGAGCGAGTTAACCATTTAGTTTTAGGACCACCGACTCTTCTTGTGGTGATAGAAACATATTTATCGTGCAGGCTGGAGGATGAGGTATTAAAGTAAGAGATGGCTTTATCGAGGTCTGAGGGAGCCCACAGATGGGACCAATTAAAGCAGGCGCCTCAGATTTAAATTGAACAGGGTCCAATCGGGCAAAATCTTGAAAGTGTATTAGATGAGGTGGGACTTTGGCTCTCCACACACAAAAACTGGGAATAATCAATACAGAGTCGAGGGGACACCAGAATCGCAATTTTGTACATGTGGGGGACTAACACCCGTCAATTAGGGAGGCACTAATAAGGTGTATAGTAGGAACCTATTCACCAGGAAAGAAACGGGGGTTACAAGAAGGTCTGATTGAACACTGTGTTTGGGGGGGGGGGGGCTTTAAGAGGGTGTTGAGGAGGTTCTGCTTCACTGAGAGGGTGCTGGATAAGTGAAATAAGCTTCCCAAGGGAGTAGTGAAGGCAGGGGTGATCAGTGGGTTCGAGGTAGGGTGGGACAGATTTGTGGGATTGGTAAGAACGGTGGAGGGATGTAGCGGTAGTGGAGAGCTAACACTGTAAAAGGCAATAGGCCTATGGGACATCTCAACGCATATAGCTAAGTTACAGGGCAAAGTGGATGGACTCCAAGCCTTTCTGCTGTCACTTCTGTGTATCTGTGGAAAAACTGGTAGCATAACCAGAAAAAGGCAGTCTGAGCTTAGGCTCTTTTACAGTTCAGACCCTGTAGGTGTGGTTACAAGAAAGAATACAGGTAAGAAGAGTAGTAAGTGAAATAAAACACACTATTAAATACAGTGGAAATTGCATCCAGTGCTAAAATATTGTGTACAGTGGCTAGTGCAGCCTGTGCAAGATGCTTCTGTGCAAAATAGAAGAACCTAGAGCATGCTGTGTAAACTACTATCTGCAGTGACTATAGCAAGTTGTGTGTGTGGTTACTGTGCAGAATCCAACAAATGGGGACTTGGATGAATGGCAAACAGCTAGTCATAAGGCGGTATAGATGCATCACGAGAACATTTGGGGGGGCGTGGTAGATGAGCGAGAAGCCAGAAAGCGGGTACAAGAAGGGGCAGTGTACATTGCTATGTAGTGAATGGAGCCTCCGTGAAAGTAAAAACTCCATTGGCCCTGTTCATAAGAGTATGGGGCTACCTCTGTTGTCCTGGCTAATGGCCATTTGTGTTTGTGTCTGACTGTCAAGTGCTTATGGGCCCCCCCAATTCTGTAAATTGATGAAATTGAATTGTACAGCAAACATTTTTGCTTTTTTTAATTTTTAACACTGCCGTTTTTCTCTGTAGCAAGTTGCAGACGGGGTTATATCAAACAATTGGGCCACTTATGGCCATTTGTGGGCTGAATGAAAATGGCTGAGGACAGTAGATTGTAAAAGTCTGTATCAGTGCCATGCAAAATTTCAAATCCCAGGACAGATGCAAACTGAAACGATGCCAAATGTTTTTTTTTTTTTTTTGCCTGTTGTTGGTCCCTTGTTTGTAGTTGGCTTTCTTCTCCATAGCAATATCCATTGTTTTATTTCCCCATATAATTACCCTGTTAATAGCCACTGTTTATTTCCCCATATAAATACACAGTTACGAGCCATATTCCCATGTGCTCCCAGGTCGCTCCTGTAAAAAAGCTTTCAGCTTAGTGTGCTACTCCTGGTTAAACAACTAAAATAAAAAAAAAAAATAAAAATATTCCTACCCTTTTAACTGCTAGCACCTAATTAACAACCTAAGAACTTTGCTATTGCACATTAACAGTGGACAAGTACATGAAAAAGCAGCTGACTACACCCATATTAACACCATATTAACATGTGTAACAGCTATCTTATTAACACATGCAACAACTAGCATTAATACTTCACTACCTCTCATGGATACAGCCCTGTACAGAACAGCACAAATATACAGTACATAGGCAGGCTTTGCCTAAAACCCTATAACTAGCCAGAGACCTCCTTTTAACCTTACTCAACAGGCAGACATGTCCCTCGATGCTCTAGCTCTCTCAGACAAAGCCCCCCATGCTAGTGCTGCCTCTTCCATGCTGCCAACACCTTCATGGTGCTGTTGCCAGTTCCAGACTGGTCCACAGTACAATGTTATGACACTCCTGACTTCACACTTCATGCCATTCCCAAACAGCACTTCCAACTGCACATTCCACTCTGGATCTCAGATGCCATGTCCTCCCAGGCGTCATCCTGGACACTGTCATGAAGGACATATTGCTGCGGACATGCCTCCTTTTTATAGGAGGACCAGACATTGCAGATGTAGTTGGGTCACGAGGGGAGTGAAAGGGAAGGGGGTTGTGATTAGGGCTGCTGTTTACAAATTTTGCATATATTGGCCCTATATAAGGTACCAGATTATTGATGCATGGTCCCATACCTGTAGCTCGGCGTTTGTTCACAAGGATAGGGGAGGTGGTAGGGGAAGGGAGTTGGGCTTCACAGCCATACTAGCTCATTTCCAAACTATGTTAACATTGGTTGACAACCCTAATTCTTGGACTTTGTGGGTATTGGGTTGAAAACTCTAATAGAACATTTCCAGTAGCAACCCTAATAAACATTAATGTACATTGTTGGTGTGTGTGTGTGTGTGTGTGTGTGTGTGTGTGTGTGTGTGTGTGTGTGTGTGTGTGTGTGTGTGTGTAATTTATGCAATGGGCATGGACACAAAAAGCCATTGTATGAATAGGGTATAGATGATGGCTTGTTGTTGAATACACTATTTATCTGAACGAGTGGAGAGTGACTTCTGGTAACTTCATTAGTGGTGGAGTGTAGCAGAGCCACAAGTGATGGTCCCTGAGGTCACTCTTCATGAGTTCAGATAAATAGTGTATTCAACGACCATCCATCATGTATTCGATTTTATACAATAGATCGGTGTTTATTTTTCTATTTTATGTATTTTGTTAAAACTGTATAGGTGTGCATATATACACATATATGTGTGTGTGTGTGTGTGTGTGTGTGTGTGTGTATTTTTTTTTTTTTTGTGAATGGCCTTTTTCTTCCGTGTTTCTTTGCTTCGATGATTGGCTACTGGTTGTATCCTGAGGGTTCGACATGCTGTGGGATAGGATTGACATTCTATGTGGGAGGGCCATAACATTTTCAAAGCATGGCGGCTCCATTTCTCGCTTTGTGACAGTCGGAGGGTGCGCCATGTGTTAGCAGCAGTTTGCATTTTTTTTGCATGTCGTTTTCATGGGGGTTACAAGAGATATTGGGGATTTTAGAAAGGTGCTGCAGTGCTTTCGGGGTGAGAAAGTAAGTGAGGTTGTTGTGAGGTGGGCGGGCTGGTGGACCGAGGAATATTGAGGTGAAGGTGAGGAAGAAGTGCCTGCTGCCGGGGGGAGGAGGAGATGACGTGTGTATTGTATAGATAAATGGCAAGTGATTTGTTTACTGTGTTGTTAAATGTGCTTTATCTACATAGTAGACATGTCATCCTAGTTTATTCCACAGGAGTGAAGATATGTGGATTTATATCATGGTTTATCAGCTCACCCATATTGTATAACTTTTGTTATCTGAGCAACTATATGTATAAATGAAATTTATACATATAGTAAACTCGTCATTTTAGCCACGCCCTTCTTACCTGCCTCTTCCGGGTCTTTATCAGTAAACTACAGAAAGTACTGTACCCTCCCCTTAAAAAAAAAAAAAAATCCATTTTACTTTTCTGTGTTGTACAGAATCCACCCCCTCACTCACCTGCCTCTTCCTAAGATTTACCAGTAAACTGCAGAAAGTACTGTACCCTCCCCTAAGGAAAACTCTATTTCACTTTTCTATTTGTTGTACAGAATCCATGTAAGTGTGCTTTAAACAATGAAATAAGTTTTTTTTTTTTTTTCTTTTCATATTCAAACTGCTTACTACCCCGCCAGCCTACTCGCCTGCTCACTGGCTCACTCCAGTACTCTCATTGTACTCTGTCATTCTGCCACTTACACCTCTTCGGGTCTGCTCCTACCAGCTCCATACCTAAATGTGCTATAAATGAAATAATGGTCGCCCCCCACCTTCAAACCACTTGCATTTTTGTTCCCTGCCTGCCGCTTGCTAGCTTGGCTCCCACCACTGCTCCAGTACTTATTGGTTTCTCATGCAGAACCTTGGTTTCTCATTCTGCTTGCTGCTCCTTTCCCTTCAAGTCTGCTTCTGTCCGCTCCACTCAGAAAATAAGCAGTCAGGAGTGCAAAGGCACAAATGGAGGAAACAGCCCAGGAAATTAAGGCGACCTTTCAGGTATATTAGTGAAAGAAAGAAGATCAGGGGTGGGATTGTGAGGTTAAAAAGGGAGGGACGGAGGGTGTGTGCAAAGAGGAACCTAGAAAAAGCAACAGTCCTGAACAAATATTTTTGTTCAGTATTCACAGAAAAAGGGGAAGGAGAAGGACCATTGTTGGGTGACGGGAGCACCAATGGGAGAGAGGTGGAAACCAGCCCGTCTACGGAGGAAAGGGGCCTAAAGGAACTTGTAAATCTGAAAGGGGACAAGGCTATGGGACTGGATGGGATACATTCCAGAATGTTAAAAACTTAGGTGCTGGCAGCACCACTAACAGCCCTATTTGACATATCAATAGACAGGGGTGGTTCCAGGGGACTGGAGGAGGAGGAATGTAGTCCCTCACCCCCCCACTGTGCTAGCTCCCATTGCTTCCTGGGGTAGGCTATTCCATGCATCTACTACCCTTTCTGTGAAGAAAAACTTCCTCACATTCCCCTTTATCCTGCCTCACTTCAATCTCATATCATGCCCCCTCGTCCTTGTACATCTCCTATACTGAAAGATGTCACCCACTTGCACTTTGTTTATGCCCTTAAGATACTTGAAGGTTTCTATAACATCTCCCCATTCCCACCTCTCTTCCAGTGTATACATATTGAGGTTTTTTAATTTCTCCTTGTATGTCTCCAGATGCAAGCCCTGCACCATCTTTATTGCCCTTCTCTGAACCGCCTGCATCCTGTGTATGTCCTTATGAAGATACAGTTTCCAGAACTGTACACCGTACTCCAGACTGGACGCTGAGGTGCTGCCCTATCTGCATGCATCTCTCTGGACTACAGGATGAGGTAGCCAGGCTCAGAGCAGAAGTAAACTGGGTCAGGAGTACCATCACCCCTATCCAGAGATCACCGAGTCCAACGCTGCTGCCACAAAGGATGCCAAGAACGAGGAGCACTTGGATGACAGTGGACTCTGGGAGGGTTGGGGCGGTCAGGCAGAGGCCCATCCCAGATCCTGTTCCACTCAAGAACTCATATGCCACACTGGCAAATGAGGACAACGAAATAGAGGCACCCAGAGAAGTGGAAGGAAAGGCTGTGGAGGTTAGCCAAGGAGGTGACCTCAGTGGGGAGAGCAGTGGACCCCAGAGGAGCAGGAGGAGGAAGCGAATCCTGGTGGGGGACTCCATCATAAGAGGGATCCAGCTAGGAACACAGGAGGGGGAGGACAGGGAGGTGAGATGCCTACCAGGTGCCACGGCATGGAGGGATGGAAGGAAGATCCTGGGGATCGCTTGGAAGGCAAGATGGTAGGGTGAGCCGGATGTCATTATCCACCTAGGTACTAATGACCTGGCAAATGGAGAGCCAATGGAAATTCAGGAAGAGTTTAGGAAATTGGGGAGGAGACTCAAGCAAGTAGCTACTTCAGTCACCTTCTCGGAAGTACTACCTGCGAGAGGCATGGGAGAGCATAGGGGTGCATGCACCAGGAACTTTAACTCATGGTTGAAGAACTGGTGCTGTGAGGAAGGGTTTGGATTCATTAACTGGGGACCCACCAGGAGGGATGGAGGCTTGTTCAAGCCTGACGGCCTACATTCATCCTGGAGGGGAGTCCGAGCACTCAGTGATAAGTTTAAATGCTACATTGACAAGCATTTAAACTAGCCAAGGGGGTGGCAGGCCAGCAAGGAGGGTACCTAATTGCCCACCCCCCACAGCTAGCAGTGGAACCAGTGAACCGGAGGAGTGGATATCGCTACAAAGCAGTGTGCAAAAGATGGAGATAAGTGCCCAAGAGGTGGATAGGCAGAAAAGGGGCAAAATTCAACAGAAGGACAGACAGCAAGGAGAACCAGGGATAAAGGACAACCAGGGAAGGGGCTGAAGTAGAACAGCTAAGCAGTCTAAGGAGGTCATGTCATGGAAAGTCGTGTGTGCTAATGCCAGGAGCCTTAGCAACAAGATGGAGGACCTGGAGGCTGTCATGGTGCAGTCAGACCTGGACATTGTGGCCATCACAGAAACCTGGTGTAATGATAACCATGACTGGGAGATGGCCATACCTGGCTACAACATATTCAGAAGAGACAGGGCAGGTAGGAAGGGAGGGAGGAGGAGTGGCACTGTATGTGAAAAATGACATAAGGGCCACAGAGATCTAGGAAAAACAAAATGGAGAAATACTATGGGTTAAGCTGGAAAGAAAAATGGGGCCAGCCATCCACACAGGTGTGGTCTATAGACCACCAGCCCAGGAGGAAGAAACAGATAGGGAGCTGATGCTAGCCATCCAATGGATGGCAGACAAGAGTGAGGTAGTGCTGGTTGGAGATCTCAATATTCCAGATGTGGACTGGAGCATCCCAGCAGCAGCATCAACTAGGAGCAGATTTATCCTAGACTTCCTTCAGGGTGCCTTCCTCAAGCAACTGGTCATGGAACCGACTCGGCAGAAGGCAATACTGGACCTTGTGCTTACAAACAGGGACAGTGTGATGGGGGGTAACTGTGGGGGAGCACCTGGGGAATGGTGACCACCAGTCATTGTGGTTTGAAATCACAGAAGGAGCAGAACCAAACTACACAAAAACACGTATCCTGGATTTTAGGGAGACAGACTTTGGGAAAATGGGGAGATGCTTGAAAGAGGCATTAAGGGGAAGGGGGCAGGAATCAGGGGTTGAGGAACAGTGGGCAGTATTTAAAATGGGGATTACAAGAACAACAGAATTATGCATTAAGCAAGTTAGCAAGGAAAAGGAAGAGAGGCCATTATGGTTTTCCAAGGAGGTAGCGGAGAAAGTGAAAGCCAAAAGATTGTATTCAGGCAATACAAAAGACACAGGCAGAAGGAATAGGAGAAGTACCAGGAGAAGCAAAGGGAGGCAGGGAGGTCAGTAAGGAAGCCAAAGCTCAGACAGAAGAGCATATTGCAAAATCAGTGGGTAAGGGGACAAAACCTTTTACAGGTACATAAGTGAAAAAAGAAAGGCAAAGGGAGGGATAGTGAGACTGAAGGGGGAGGATGGGGGCCACATGGAGGATGACAGCAGTAAAGCTGACATATTGAACAGGTATTTCTGCTCAGTCTTTACTGAGGAAGAGGAGGGTAATAGGTCTGAAGGGAGTACGAGGGGTGGGAATGGTGCAGAAATGGACACAAGTCCCTTTACACGAGAAAGGGTCCTGAAGGAACTGGAAGTAATGAGTTGATAAAGCAATGGGGCCAGATGGGGATTCTCAGGGTCCTTAAGAACTAAGAGGTGGTGGCTGAACCTTTGGCAATCCTGTTTAGCCAATCACTGGAAACAGGGGAGGTACCCGAAGACTGGAGGACAGCAGATGTAGTCCCCTTATACAAAAGTGGGAACAAAGAGGAAGTGGGGAACTACAGACCAGTCAGTCTCACCTCGGTAGAGGGGAAGAACATGGAAGTACTACTGAAGGAGAGTTTGGTGGAACATCTCATTGTCAATGGACTACAGGACCCAAGGCAGCATGGTTTCACCAGGGGGAGGTCATGTCAGACCAACCTCGTTGAATTTTTTGACTGGGTGACTAGGGAGGTGGATCAGGGGAGGGCAGTGGACATGGTCTGTCTGGACTTCAGCAAGGCCTTTGACACAGTGCCACATAGAAGACTATTACACAAACTGGGGAAAATGGGTGTGGGCAGGACAGTAGTGCAGTGGGTAGGTAACTGGCGGGGCGGCAGGACACAGAGTGAAGAGTGACCAGTGGGGTACCACAGTGATCGGTGCTGGGACCGGTCCTATTCAACATCTTCATCAGTGACATTACGCAGAACCTAGAAGGGAGCATTTCCATTTGCTGATGACACAAAGCTCTGTAACAGAGTAGACACACCAGAGGGTGTAGACAGAATGAGAAGGGACCTGCAGAAACTTGAAGAATGGTCAGGGGTTTGGCAGTTGAAATTCAATGCAAAGAAATGCAAGATAATGCATATGGGGCACAAAAACCATGGCACAATATATCAGTTGGGGGGTGAGGATATAGCATGCACCAAGCAGGAAAGGGATCTTGGGGTTATCATCTCTGATGACCTCAAGGTAGGGAGACTGTGTGACAAGGCAGCAAGTAAAGCAAATAGGATGTTGGGATGCATAGGCAGGGACATCACCAGCAGGAAAAGGGAGGTCATAATTCCACTATACAAGACACTAGTGAGGCCCTACCTGGAGTACAGCGTACAGTTTTGGAGACCTTACCTACATAAGAACATAGACAGGGTAGAGAAGGTTCAGAGGAGGGCAACAAAGATGGTACATGGATTGCATCACAAGTCCTATGAGAACAGGTTGAAGGAATTGAATATGTACTCCCTGGAGGAGAGGAGGGAGAGCGGGGATATGATAGAGACATACAAGTATCTTACAGGGAGGAACAGGGTGCAGGAAGTCACTATTTTTAAGCAAAAAAGATTGTTCCAGGACTAGAGGGCATGGGATGAAGTTGCAGGGAGGACGATTCAGAGGAAACGTGAGGAAGAATTTCTTCACAGAACGGGTGGTGGACAAGTGGAACACCCTGCCAGAGGAAGTGGTGGGGGCTGAAACAATCACGGGATTTAAGAATGCATGGGATAGACATAAAGGAATTCTGGAGGTCAGGGTTAAGGGGCAACAGACTTCTAGGAAAACATAAAGTAAACTTACAAGCTCAAATGGGCAGACTGGATGGGCCGAAGCAGACACTGTCTATGTATCTATGAGCCCTGAAAAGCATTTTGTACAGTGCCATCACCACCTCTCTTCTGCTTTCAATACCAATAATAATACTATAGTAATCTCTTTCCAGTTTCTCGGCTCCTCTCAGCACTTGCCTTGCCCCCCAGCCACACATTAGCTCTGCTCCATCATCAATAACCCATGCTTATTCCCAGTCTTGGTCCCTCTCTCCGATGCTCACCGCAAATACAATACCAGATGCCATAAATAAAATAAAAAAAAAAAAAAAAAAAAAAAAGATCAGTGATGCAATCCTCGACCACCATCTTGCTCAGAGGGGAAAAAAATAAACTGTTCAAGCCAGCCATTATCTGATAAGCAACAATAGAAACATAGAATGTGACAGCAGATAAGGACCACTTGGCCCACCTAGTATGCCCATTTTCCCTACCTGTTTCATATACCGCAAATCCTAAATGATCTGTGGCTTACCCTCTCTTTCCTACAGCTAAGAGTTCCTTTATGTTTTTCTCATGTGTTTTTGAATTCCCCTACCATTTGTGCCCCTACAACCTCTGCTGGGAGGCTGTTCCATGGATCCACCACCCTTTCTGTGAAAAAATACTTTCTCAAATTACCCCTAAGTCTACTCCCTTATTTCTTCATATCATGGCCCCTTGTTCTTGAACATCCTTTGTTTAAAGTCTCCCCGCTTGTACCTTATTTATAACCTTGAGGTATTTAAAAGGTTGTCGTATCCCCCCCCCCCCTTTCCTCCAGGGAATACATATTGAGATCCTCCAGCCTCCCCCCTTATGACTTTCGGTGCAGCCCCTTCACCATTATTGTCACCCTTCTCTGAACCACTTCTACTCTGTCTATATCTTTCTGGAGATCGGCCTCCAGAACTGGACGCAGTACTCTAGATGAGGTCTCACCAGTGTTCTATACAGAGGCATCACCACCTCCTTCCTTCTGCTGGAGATGCCTCTCCCTATGCACTCCACCATTCCACTGGCTCTCCTCACAGTCTTCTTACATGGTTTGTTAACCTTTAGATCATCAGGTATGATTTTTCTCGGGTCCCTTTCCTGCTTGGTGGCCGTCCGTACCTCCCCTCCGTCATGTACTCCTCTCCTGCATTTCTGTGCCCTAAGTGCATGATCTTACACTTCTCTGCATTGAATATTAGCTGCCACTTGCTTGACCACTCCTCAAGCTTGCTTGGGTCCCTTATCATTTTCTCTTCTCTTCCTGGAGTGTAAACCCTCTTGCAGATGTTTGTGTCATCTGCAAAGAGATGTACCTTCCCTTCTAGCATAGAAACATAGAATGGCAATGGCAGAAGGAGACCAACGGTCTATCTAGTCTGTCCATTTGTTTGCATGGGCTCCTGTTGGGCCATGCCTGCTAGCACTGAACTCTTACTCAAGATGAGTACCCACCCTCGACCGTGTGTTGCATGTATATCCTGTCCCAACCAAGTTTGAAGGAGGTGATTGTTTTGGTCTCCACCACCTCTGTGGGTAAACTATTTTGAGGTGCCACCACCCTCTCAGCAAAAACAACTTCCTGACATCACATCTGAAGCTCCCCTCTTAGAGTTTCCAGTTGTGCCCTCTAGTGTTAGTTTTGCGGCCTAGCCCCTCTAATGTTGCTTATGAAGAAATTAGAGGACTGGTCCAAGCACTGATCCCTGTGGGACTCCACTGGTCACCCCCCCCCCTTTGGATTGAACTCCGTTCACCACCACACTCTGTGTCCTATTGTTCAGCCAGTGTTTGACCCAGTTTACCACCCTGGGACCCACTCCCAGGCTGCCCAGCTTGTTTACTGATCTCCTGTGTGGGACGGTGTTGAAGGCCTTGCTGAAATCCAGATAGGCCACATCCACCGCCCCTCTCTGATCCACCTCCCTAGTCATCCAGGTAGGCCACATCCACCACCACTCCCTGATCCACCTCCCTAGTCACCAAGTCCAAGAAATCTATCAGATTTGTTTGACAAGATCTTCCCACTGTGAATCCATGCTGCCTCGGATCTTGTGATCCTGTGGATTCGAGATGCAGGGTGTATCACAAATCTTTATTTTAGAAGTGGTTCCATTAGTTTCCCCACCACTGAGGTCAGGCTAACTGGCCTGTAATTGCTAGCCCCTTCCCTACTGCCACTTTTGTGGAGAGGGACTACATTCATCCTCCTCCAGTCCTTTGGTACCACACCTGTTTCCAGCGAACTGTTGAACAGGGCTGTCAGTGGTGTTGTTAGCACCTCCCTGAGTTCTGTTAATACTTTGGGTTTTATCCCGTCTGGCCCCATTGCCTTGTCCACTTTCAGATTTGCGAGTTCCTTTAAGACTCTCTCCTCCTTAAATGGACTGGTGTCCACCTCCCTCCCTCCCAGTGGTGCTTCCGTCACCAAACTTTGGTCCTTCCCCTTTCCCTTCTGTGAATACTGAACAAAAATACTTCTTCAGGATTTCCGCTTTTTCTTGGTCTTTCTCTGCACATGGCCCTCCTTCCCTTTCTAGTCTCACAATCCCACTTTTTTTCTTTCACGAATGTACCTGAAAAAGTTCTTGTCCCCTGTTGTAATTGCCTGGGCTGTTTTTTCTTCTGTTTGCACCTTTGCGCTCCTGACTGCTTTCCTCGACTCCCTCTGCTTTTTCAGACACAGTTCCCTGTCTTCTTCCTTCTGTGTTTCCTTGTACCTCTTGAATGCTACCTTTTTTGCCCTTGCCTTCTCGGCCACTTCCTTTAAGGACCATAGTGTTTTTTTCTTTCTTTGTTTTGCTTACTTGCCTAATGCAATGGCTTGTTGCCTCTACTATGAATCCCTTAAAAGTCTTCCATTATTCCTCCATTCCCCCTCTTTTTCTCTGCCAGTGATTTCCTAAGACATTTCCCCCATCTTTGCAGCGTCTGCCTGCTTGAAATCCATGACCCTTGCCTTTGTGGGGTTTGATTCTACTGACTCTTCTGCTGTTCTCACATTGAAGCACGCCATACTGCGATCACTTGATCCCAGATGGCTCCCCACTTTTATGTCTTAATTCTGTCCCCATTGGTGAGAACCGGGTCCAAAGTCGCTCCCTCTCTGGTGTGCTCTGTCACTAGCTGTCTTATGCCCCCTGCAGGGCTTCCAGGATGTCTGTGTCCTGGCTGAGACTACAGCCTGGTTGCTCCAAGCCACATCCAGCAGATTGAAGTCTCCTACCAACATCACCTCCCCTTTCGCTGTCATTTTGTGGATGGCTTTTACAAGTACCCTGTCCACCTCTTCCCTTGTGCAGGAGGTCTGTAGATTGGCAGTGCCATTTCCCATCTCCAGGGTGATCCACAGTGCCTCCGCGCCTCTCTGCATTCCTTGTACCTCAGTTGCCTTAATTCCTTCCCTGACATAAATAGCCACTTCTCCTCCCTTTTTACCCACCCTGTCCCTCCTGAACAGAGTGTAACCTGGTATTGTAATATCCTAGTCATGGTTCCCAGTGAACTATGCCTTGGTAACAGCGACAATGTTCAGGTACTCCTCAGCCATCAGGGCCACTAGGTCTGGGATTTTGTTTCCCAGACTGCAGGCATTTGTGCGCATGGCCTTCCAATTGTTACTGTCCCCTCTCCTAATAACTCCCCTCCTATCCCCATGTCTTTTCTCCATACCCCCTTGTCCTTACTCCCATTCAGCCTTTTCTCTGCACTTTTACCTGTGTTGGTTTTAGTTATCTTTGGTGATTTCGGAAGCTTAGTGTCTTCTCTGCTGTCTGTATCATTTTGTTGTTTGGGGGGCTGTTTGCTTCACCCAGCTTATTTCCGCCACCCACTTGGCTAGTTTATATGGTTGCTGATGAAACATTTAAACCTCCCACTGAGGATCCTGGTCCCCCCGAGCAGATTCAGGCCAATGCCCTGTACAGGCCTGTATCCTCCAGGTGGAACTCCAGTCCCAATGAAGCCAAATCACTCCACTCCGCACCAGTCCTTGAGCCATTCATTGAATCTCTTGGTGCAGAATACCCTGTTCTCCCCCTTCCCCTCTATGGGTAACACCTCTGAAAAGGTTGCAGAGCGTGCCACCCAAGACCCCTCCCCAACTCCCTGAACTGCTCCTGCACTACCCTAGCCTCGCCACTTGCCAGGTCATTCGTCCCCAGATGTACAATGATATCTAGCTCACCCTCCCATCCTGCTACCCCAGGGATCCTTAGGGTATGCTGTCCACCCCTCCAAGCTGTGGTGCCGAGTAGGCACAGTATCTCTCTCTCTCTCTCTCTCCTCTCTCTCCCCTCCCAGCCCCAAGTGTGCCCCCCCTGTGATAGGGTCCCCCACCAGGAGTTGCTTCCACATCCTTCTCCAGGGTACTCTGCCTCCTCCTCCCCGGGGTCTCTGCCATGGAGGACCCCCACATCCTCCTTGGTTACCACTGCGGGTGCCTCTCTAGGACAGTCCTGCCCTGCCTGTGCAGCATAGGAGTGATGGAGTGGAACCGTAGGAGGGATGTGTCTCTTCCCCACCACTCTCACCCTTTCTGAGCCCACTGTCATCCAGCTGTTCCTCTTTCTTGGCAACCATTGAGGCAGTGGGGGCGGACTTGGTGGTCCCTGTGTAGGGGAGGAGATCCTTCGAATCCTTACCAACTCTTCCTGGAAATGAGCAACCTCTGCCCTCAGCCCAGAGAAGTGCCTGCAGATGGAATACCACCACAGCCTCCAGAAAGTCTCCCTGAAGGCTGCGGACCCACAGCCATTGCACTGAACCTCTCCCATCATGTTTATAAGTATCCTTCAAGCTTTAGGGTATTTTTTTTCTCTCTCCCTCTCTTCCTTCCCTCCCTTTTCTACTTTCCTTAGTTGCCTTAGTTGCCTTTGTGCCTTGTTGCTGTTTCTGCATGTTCTGTGAATCCTCCCTTCCTGCCTCTGCAGGAAGTATCCATTTGCTGTTAATTCCCCCCCAGAGCCTATTAAAGTAGAACTAGCCCTGGGTTGTTGGTAGGAAAGTATCGTGTGTTTGTGTTGATGTCCCATTGCTGCCGCTAGCAAAACCCCCTGAAGTAATTCATTTTTAGAAGGCACTAAGCCTCTCTGAGCCCCCCGCCCCAATTAAACACCTGATACACAGGGCTTCCCAACTCTACTCACCCCAAGATTCATTTCCTGACCTGGTTTCCCCCACACTGCCTGTAACAATTTAAAACCCAGGTTTCAAGGTAACCCAGTCACTGCTTACCGAGTTTCAAAGTGCCCCAATCACTGCTTACAGATCTTTTCTCCCCACTTACCCTGCTACTTTCAATAGGAACAGAAGTACAAATAAATATTAATATAGCTTTAAGGTAAAGCTAGGTGCTGTCGCTCCAGTCTTTCAGTAACTCTGGTCTTCCACCTGTTAGTCCTTGAATGTCATGTCACGACAGCGCCTCCATAGTTGACAGCCTTAGCAGCCACTGGCACAAGGCATTGATGCGCCAAATTGCCAACTAAGCCCTTACAATTTTTAAATTAATTTCTTTTTAAAAAACACTGTTACTGAATTAAACATACACACAAGTTCCTCTTCTACTGGGTAAATGAAATAAATGCAAGGGGGGGGGTTTATGCGATACATGATATATGTGTACTCGTGGTGTTTGTTCTCAGACACCTCACTTGTCACTCATGAGATTACCTGAGGTTAAATACCACTTGTATTGATAAATTGTGCATCACACAGCTCCCTCGCAAAGCACACACATAAGTGTGTGTGTGTGTGTGTGTGTGTGTGTGTGTGTGCGCATACACACACACATGCGCGCACAGTATGCGTGGACACAAATCCAGAGTGTCATAAAAAATGTTATCCTCACATATGCGTATCCCACATATGCATAATAAAATGTACCACACAAAATGTTGGATAAACACTACCTGTCAATCATCTCCATTTCGCAAAAAAACACCAGCCTGTGGTACAAACAGGACACAGTAGGGACCTCTGTGATGCATTATTTGTCTGTACTTGGGCACATCACTCATGGCTTATGCCATTCATGAGGTTACCCGAGGCAGACTGCTCTTGGGTAAATAATGTGTCACACAGGTCCCCAGTTGCATATCCATGTTGATTGTACAGGCATTTCGGGTTCTAGTGGATATATTTATTGGGCCAAACGCTGCCTTTGAATGTTTCATGGCTATCTCGAGTAGCAGAATCTGGGGTCTTGCTTGCCCAGAGCCTTGCATTTGGTGTCAGGCACAGGATACTGGTTAGTGCAGGTGCTCCCTAATACCTGTTATACTGAAGGAATTGACTCCTTCAGTCTGTCTCTCTGTTGGTCATTATCACTAGACTAAGTAAATTCTTAGGTTGCATTGCCTTTCACAGGACTGCAACCACCTTACATGTAATGTGTTAGAAACCCTGGACTGCAGTCTCCCTATACATGTCAAAACTGTAGCCATTTTGAAGGAGAAGAATTTGCATTTATAGAATGTTTTTCATACACATTGTATCCCAAAGCACTTTACAAGCCGTGCTAGAAAGTGACTGAAGGTGTAGTGGCAGCCATTTTGCACACACAGCCTTGGACAGTTGCATGAACTGGTTTATGGGAAGGGGGATATTGGCCAAGACCCCAGGGGAAGGACCCCTACTCTTTGCAAAAAGTGCCTCGGGTTCTTTTACTTCCACATGGACACCCACCAGGACTGCACCAGGATGGGTAGATGGGACCTCTGTTTAATGTCTCATCCGAAGGATGGCACACCCCGACAGTACAGCACCCCTCTAATATTGTACTTTGGTGCCAGCATTCAGGTATGAGCCCAATCCAGGTGTGGGATGAGAACTCACAACCTTCTGGCTCAAATGCAGATCTGCTACCAGCTGAGCCAAGTTGACACCTTTGCTCCCTGTCCCATACTAAGCCAATGACACAGTAACTGAATTAATAATGGTAGGGGCATTGGCAAAGATGCTAGGGTTTGTCTCATACTTTATCTCAATAGCACAGAAAGCAATGGGAAACTGGGACCTCAGTATTGTAATTTCATGTCCAAAGGTAAAATATGAGGTTCACATAGAGGGGTATCTTCAAACCCTGTAACAACTCCCCTAAACATTCTGAGCCAGGTAGACATTTCATAACTTGATCAAAGGGTGTTTCTACATACATTAATTAATAAGAGTGGGGGCAGGGCTCTGCATTAAACAATGTTTTTGGAATAGTAAGTCCATGTTTGCTGACCATGTGTTTCTGTGCTCTGTTTTAGGTGAAAGCCAATGACTCTGATCAGGGTATCAATGCAGAGATTGAGTATACATTCCACCAGGCTTCGGATGCTGTGAAACGTCTCTTCCATCTGGATCGCAGTTCTGGCCTGATAACAGTGCAGGGGGCTGTAGACCGGGAGGAAACAAGTCACTTCAAGTTCTCAGTTATAGCCAAAGACAAAGGTAACAATCCTAAATCTGCTCGAACCACAGTTATCATCAGTGTGAAAGACGTAAACGACAATGCCCCCACCATTGAGATTCGGGGAATCGGGCTGGTTACTCACCAAGGAGGGATCGCCAACATCACTGAGGATGTGCCCGTTGAAACTGCGGTTGCTCTGGTACAGGTGTCGGACAGAGATGAGGGCGAGAATGCAGTGGTCACCTGTGTAGTCGCTGGCGATGTTCCTTTCCAGCTGAAACAGGCCAGTGAGTCAGCCAGCGAAAGCAAAAAGAAATATTTCCTTCAGACAACAAGCCCCCTGGACTATGAGACCGCCAAAGAGTACACAATTGAGGTGGTAGCAGTGGACTCTGGTAACCCACCCCTCTCCAGTACAAACTCCCTTAAGGTCCAAGTGGTAGATGTGAATGATAATGCCCCAACATTTGCTCAAAGCATCATGGAGGTGCAGTTCCTAGAAAACAATGAGCCTGGGGACCTGGTGGTGGATGTGGATGCTACTGATGCAGACAGTGGAAGCAATGCGCAGCTGGTATATTCCATTATCTTGGACTCTTCTACTGAGAATGACTTTGAGATTGATCCAGATTCCGGCAAAATAAGAGTAAAAACCGTCTTGGACAGAGAGCAGCGGGAACGTTATGAGTTCCAGGTACTGGCAGCAGACAGGGGCTCACCAAGCCTTAAAGGGACAGCAACTGTAGTGGTCAAAGTCTTGGACAAAAATGACAATGATCCCAAGTTTATGCTAAGTGGCTATAATTTCTCAGTCATGGAGAACATGCCTCCTCTGAGTCCAGTTGGCATGGTAACGGTTATTGATGATGACGCAGGAGAGAATGCTCGGGTACGGCTGTTCGTGGAGCCAGACAACGGGGATTTTGTGATCCAGAATGGGACTGGTACCATTCTTTCCAGCATCTCTTTTGACCGGGAGCAGCAGAGCACCTACACTTTCCGTTTAAAGGCTGTAGATGGGGGTGCTCCTCCTAGATCTGCCTATGTTGGAGTCACCATCAATGTGCTGGATGTAAATGATAATGCCCCTTATGTCACCCAACCCTCAAACTCCTCTTACAGACACATAAGCACACAGAACAAAATTGGGACTCCTGTGGAAAAGGTGAAGGCTGAGGACATTGACTCTGGTCCTAACGCAGAGCTGACTTACAGTATCGCTGGGGGTAACCCCTATGAGCTCTTTCACATCTCCCCCACTAGTGGGGACATCACACTGGAGAAGGAGATTCTAAGGAAACACTTTGGGCTGCACCGGCTGGTGGTGAGGGTGAATGACAAAGGAAAGCCTTCTCGACATGCCACTGCGCTGGTGCATGTGTTTGTAAATGAGACATTAGCGAACATCAGTGTGGTGGAGGCACTGGTGGGGCATAGCCTCGACACCCCACTGGACAGGGACATAGCGGGTGATCCAGATTACGAGCGAAGCAAGCAGCGCAGCAATATCCTCTTTGGAGTGATCGCTGGGATCATTGCTGTGATCTTGGTCATTGCAGTTGTGGTCCTGGTACGGTACTGTCGGCAAAAGGATGCCAAAAGTGGATACCAGGCAGGTAAGAAAGAGACCAAGGACTTGTATGCGCCCAAGCAAAACAACAAAATCCACAAAAATCGGAATAAGATAAACAAGTCCCCCAAACCCCCCAAACCAGCAGATGAGGATGAGGAAGCTGGCCTCCAGAAAGCATTGAAGTTTAACCTCATGAATGACTCTGTCAGTGACAGTCCTAGAATCCACTTGCCCCTGAACTATCCACCGGGGAGTCCAGATCTGGGCAGGCACTATCGTTCAAACTCCCCACTCCCATCCATCCAGCTCCAGCCTCAGTCCCCTACAGCTTCCAAGAAGCACCAGGTAGTGCAGGACCTGCCGGCTACCAACACCTTTGTTGGAACTGGAGACAACAACTCAACTGGATCAGACCAGTACTCGGATTACAGCTACAAGACTAACCCCCAGAAATACTGCAACAAGCAGGTAGGCGATCTCTTTCTAAACACAACTGGGGCGGACAGGAATATTCTGTGGACTAACGTGTGGTAAATTGTCTGGAGGCTGCTTTTATTCCATAAAGGCTGAGCAAGAGAGAGAGAGAGACCGAAGTCACTATTTTGAGTTGTATTTTCACATGTTTTGTTCTGAGCTTTACATTTTATAATTACTTTATTTTTTATCTTTTTGTGATGGGGGATGGAGTTTGGCTACAATTTCATTTTCTGAAAAGATTTGTTGGCGGGGATGGTACTAAAACTTAATCCTAAGAGTTGTGGGAGGTTGTTTAAAATAAACCACATTTTCTTTTTTTTAATTGGGGAAGGAAAACATGGGAAATGTGAACTCTGAATAATATTGTTTGTTTTTAATTAAGTGTGTGGAGTTTTGGGGGCCCAGCATTCCCAAAAGCTGCCTGTTCAGTCTCTGCTTTCTGTGGGATGAGATATGGGCTAGTAAAGGACAGTAGGCTATCCCTGCAGTCCCCTTCACCAGCTTGCCAGTCCCAAATTCTTTGAGCCAGAATTCGAGGAAATGAAATAAACTTTTCTGCAAGTTATGATTTGGGCAAGCACAGCTGCCCTTTTAAGGAGTTTGTATAGATTGAGCCTTCCATGAACCTCCTAGTAAAGGATGCCGGGACTTTGGTTTTGCTTGAGGCTGAAAACCAGAGCAGCAGTGGGTCCAGTGTTGCTCCTTTGCCTTCTCACCAGCTTCTCAAATTTAGTTTCCAGTCCAGCATTTTCATTGCGGTGAGCTACTTTACTAGAATGGGGCGTGTACAGTTCTGCACATGATTCTTAAAAATCTGCCAGAGGTAGGGTGGTCCCTCTTATTCTTAAGACAAATGGTTTATCAGAGGCTCTATTGGTACCCCACTCGTTGGATATTAGTGACCGACATGGACACATGGTGGCATTTAGCCAGTTTGTGAGTCGGCTCTAGGGGTTCCCGATCTGCCATCTGCTACTGCATGGGCAACCAAAGAAAGGGGACTTCACGTCCCTTGACATTCTGTGCCCTTATTGTATTAAAATGGAAATTGAAAAATTGTATGACAGACTAAGGCAGGACAGACATTTACCCCCCATCACCCCGCCAAAGCTCTTGGGGTTACTATTGTGTTGAATGAACCAGGTTAATTACATTATGGAAATACCCCATAGCTTGTAACAAAACACAAAAGTTCTTCTGAAGCCCAATTGGAAGGCTTTACATATGGGTCAGTGTTAGTGCCTCCATCCTATGTCATAGTAGTCATGTAGTTCAGTGGTAGACTGGACAACAAAGCATGCAGTTCCGTAACTGTGTGCAGGTGGGTTGGAGGATGCAGACTGTTGACCAGTCAAAGTACATGCTGGGACAGTATTGGAAGAGTGTTTATTTTATTTGTATTTAATTTATGAAAAGAATCACTTTATAAAATAATACAGTAATGTGCCTTAACACTGAAGTGACCAATTTTTTTTTTTTTGCAGTGCAATGTATGCATTTTTTAATTGCAAATATATATAATATAGCCTGTATGGTTGTTATACATTCCATTTCAATAAAGTTTCTTTTATATTTTTCATTGTCGTCGTTGTCACATTCCACCAGTCATTTAAATGAAAATATGTTTACGAAGGGGTGGTTTTATTTATTTATTTTGTGTTCGAGTGTATACGTTCTGAGGGATTTGCTAGTATTTTGAGGGGGGGTGCAATTTTCAGTCATCACTGTCACTGCTACCATACTGTGTCTGATGGGCTGTAATTAGGGCCCCATGTTTTCTGCAGTTGCAGCAACTGCCCCAAAAACATGGTCCTGCCATGGAAACAGGCCTCTGCCAGACATGTCTGGTGTAGTAAAGACACCCGTCGCCACTGAACCCCCTCCCACTTTTCCAACTAAACTGCTAAAATGATTGTGCTGGCCTTGAACTGCATTAGAGTAAACTTGCAGGCAGCTGAGTTCTACATCTTTACCTCTGGGTTGCATTAGTTAGTGGGGTAGTTGCTTTTCAATCTTCGGACACAGTCCTTTTTTTTGCACCTCAGCCCCCTGCTTCCCTCGTCTCTGCCCACCCCCTGGGACTTACCTCGATCCAGTGATTGCTTGCCTCCCCCCGGGGCAGGGCTGCCAAGTAGGCATGCCCCAACAGAGACTGGCATAAAGGTTTCCAGCAGGCCGACTACTGCTGGTGTTACTCCTTGGCTTATCCCCCAGGGCTTGGCCATTCCCGACGAAGGCCTGAACCCGGTCACCGACCGAGAGATGTGGCTGGTGCAGTGGGACTGGGAAGCAGGGCATCCTCGGCAGGGCTAGCATTTTTATTGGTTGTGTCCCTGGGAGACGTGGCATGTAATGATGCAAGGTGCTGAAGTGCTGACATCCTTCATGCCTCCCCGACAGCTCTGCTTCAGTTGCTGCTTACACCAGGGGTTGGTCAAGTGATGATCGCTAACCCCCAAACAAACTCTCAGAGGAGAAGAGTAGTCCTTGGGATGATCAATCCTCCTCCTCCTCCCCTCAGCCGACCCTCTGACTCCTCAGGTCCGTTCTCGAACTCTGGGCATCGACATTGCAGGCAAAGCCCTACCATTGTGCCAGCGGGATTACCTTGGACACAGCCCTAAAGCTTATGATATTATGGCCTGTCGTAATTAACTTGGGGAACTTCAGAAAATCAGTTTCATAAAAAGAAACACTGGTTCTATTTGCGAATTACAGAACTGTGAAATGAAAAAGTATTTGTAATTATTGCAAAAACCAAAGCAAGCAGGTCCGATGTAGCAAGCTTGCAGGAAGCAGACTTCTTGAGCAGGCTCTCAGTGCTTCTGAAATGCAAACCTGAGTGGGCTAGTGGCAGACATGCAAGATTTGCTTGTTTTGTTGTTCAGGATTTGATCACTGAGCCCCTGGATCAGTCGCAGTGACACCCTGGGAGCACAGCGGCAGCATAGTTACATTCCCAAGCATCATACATTAAATCAAGTAAAAACTCATTAGAAAATAAGCAAGTTAAATATTGTATTCTGGTTGGCTGTTGCCATTCCATTGGCATATGTTTACGTAGCAATACCCCCTGTAAAGAAAAAGTTCCAACGTGTGATGTGGAATTTGGAATATCTCGTATAGAATTTATGAGCCACTTCACTCGTTCTTGATTTCCATCACAAACATGCTGCCACCTTTACTCTTTTGTATAAGAGCTGTCAGATAGACCCTAGAAGTAAAAAAAAAAATTTAGTTAAAAATAAAAATATTTCTATTTGTGATACCTGTCTTGTATACATAAACAAATTAAAAAAAAATTAAAAAAAAAAAAATCCAGCACTATTCACATTTTTGACTCCATTTATTCGATGACCATGAAAAATCCCCATCATAGCCTAACTGATATACTTTCATTTTACTGAAATGGAAAAGCCCAATGCCACATTCCTGACGCACAACATCCCGACATCGGAATTATGCCCACGGCGGAGTTTGTTATATTAAGTAAGGTTGGGGGGGGGCACAGCCCCCAAAACATTAAACTCCTCCATCGGCTGTTGGGATTTTGTGTGTCGGGAAAGCGGTGTCTGGATACTGGGTGTCTGAAGAGCCTGTCAGGATCTTGTAGTAAGTCCGCCTAACTAGCTTGACAGAACAATCTTCGGATAAACTTGACCCTCTAGCTCTGTTTGAGGCCTGTGTTTGTCTATGTGAGTGTATGCCAGCTGAATTTGCAGAACTTTGAATTCATGCATTTCATGTTAACATTCCATGCTTCTTTTTTTTTTTTTGGGGGGGGGGATTTCTATTAGAGGAATACTGCAACATATTGAATTCTTACGTTCCATGATAAACAAACAAAACATTGAGCAATAAGGCATGACAGGGTGTGCATTGTCGTCAGATAATGGCACACCTAGGGTCGGTTGAAGTACAAGGCTGAAGGCAGAGTGCTTCTGCCCCAGGTGTGCTGTTATCCCACAATGATGCACACCCTGGAGTGCCTTATTGCTATTATAATATGACTATAAAAATCCGACAAGACTTCAATGACTAAGCAATAAGCACAAGAAACACATCAGAAAGTTTAACTATATTGCAATTAAATTTAGCCATAATATATATAGAGATAAATCCCTTCAAGGGCTTTACTGCATTGATCTGTATTGCTTTCACTGACTTTTTAATAGCCCCTTTTATTACACTGAGCTTAGCAATATTTTTTTATACTTCTGCTTTTATCTCATTTTTCAATTTGCAGAATTGGTCACATTAATAGTGACAGTCCCATCCTACAGAGATTAGTCATGCTGTGGCAGAGGCATGCATATCGCTATTTTCTGTGTTTACTTGGCTGTTAGGACAGTCTTTACTCGTGTTAAAGCAGAAAAAACCAAGACATGACAGGGTATACTATGCACTGGTTGGATAACGGCACATCTCGGGTGTGTCATGAGGCATCACCGAGTGCCTTCAACCACCCAAGAAGTGCCTTTACCCACCACAACATACACTCCGGAATGTCTTATTGCAATGACAACATGGGTCCAAGAATTTTTATTTATTTATTTATTTATTTATTTATTTATTTATTTATTTATTTTGAGGGGTGAAGAAATGCACCAAATCAAAAAAGAAACATTTTTTAAGACTTTTTACAAATAGTTCCAGCACATCCCAGCACCCACATGCCATCTCCGGTTCAAATATTATGCACAGCAAAATACATGCATTTTTTAATTAGCTCTTCAAAATCCTCCATTTTCCCCCCAACCCACCCCATATACCCTTTTCCTTACTTATCCTTCTTTTTCTTTATATTACTCACTCCCTTTACTCTGTCTTGTTTCTTTTCTGTCTTGTCAACATTCAAGAGATGGAATACAAGAATTCAAACCTCTGCTCAGTTCTACTGGTAGAATGTTTACACCCACTAGCGCACAACAGAAGGCCACAGATAGAACCAGGTCTTTTGTTTTATCTGTAAACAGGTTAAACAACACAGATTTCCCTAGTAATCAGGAGAGGTTAGGAGGGTGATATTTCATGATCCGCAAAGAAACACCATAAATTACAATTGTAAGTACTGTAGTACTTCATTTTTTAAGGGGTGTGTGTGAGTGACGAGGACTATGAGGGCAAATAACATTTAATTATTATGTTTTTAAATTTAAGACCGTTTTATTTTTAGGGCCTAGTTGAAGGTATTTAGTGAGGTAAAGGTGTTAACCACGTGTTTGATGGCAGTCAGGAATGTGTGGTACAGTTGATTTCATATGTAAAGCGGTTACTGGACCTTCTTCAGTGCTACTGTGGTGGGATATCAGCACTGGGTTCTGAGCTCCTCAGCTAGTCAGATTACTGGATATTTTATAGCCATATTATAATAACTATTTTACGTGTAGAAAGACAAATGACTGGGGTAGACACCATCTGTTGTGAGACTATTTGCATTTTCTACACAGGATCTACACAGACCCTTCAGGGTGTGGGGTATTGGTGGATACCCGCACTTCTGGAGCCTGTAATCCACTTGTGATGTTGGGCCTCATCAACGCCCCTGAGAGTGCGGGTTTCCACCAATACCCCACAGCCTGTCTGGTCTTATTGCTAACTGATTAATCTGGCCATTATTACCATTGCAGTGACCCATTGCAGCGTTGCTTTTCAGTGTGACCCATAACATGAAACAAATTTTTTTGTTCTTTCATGCTTCGTAAGATTTAGATGTGGTGGCCTTACACAACCTGGAATGGAGTTTCTTTAGTTTTACATAGTGCTAGTGTGTGCAGGGCCACAAGGTGTGGAAGAGTATGCTCCTCTGTGGGCAGAGAGAAGAGGCCCAACAGAGCTGACCTGCCAGCCAAACTTCCTGACTTTTTTCCTATTTCGGGAAAGCTCTGTTTCCATTTGGGTAAATTTAAAGTAACACAAGTGAGAGTTTCTGTGTCTTTGACAGCCTTTTTTTTTTTTTTTTTTCACAGTTTCACCCTTTATAATGTCACAAAGCCATTTCGTATCTCTGCATGTTGTGTGTAAGAGCCAAAAGTTGTTGCAGGCACACAGAAGTTCAGCTAAGCTAGTGATTTGGGGGGTGGTCTTGTACACTACACTAAAATGTACATCTTGGTGTTTTTAAATGAAAGCTTAAATGGATCTGGGTTCTGGATGATGTTTAACTTCCGATAATGACTTAGCTGGGCACAGAAGACAGATGGTACAGGACCCCCACACACACACACACACACACAGTATTAACTTCCGGAATCCTAAGCTGGATTGATTTTTTTTTTTTTTTTTAGCCAGTGTAATGCATGTTTTTTTTTTGTTTTCATTTTTTTCTTTTTTTTCATAGCCACGTCATAGTCATCTGTAGGTTTTTTCTATTTTGCTACAAAGATTCGTGAAACAAAACTAAAATGAATTTGCTACACTCCTCCAGTGTTGTGAGCCGTATTTCCACAAGAGTGGAGGTTGTTGATCCATGCTGAAGTGAGGGGGTAGAGCCCAGCCACGACAGTGCTGCTGACTGGAATGTTGTTAGTTCATGTACCACTAGCTGCCATTTACTTGCACTGAAATCAACTATGCGGTGGCTGTTTTGTCGTATACAATTCCTCAAAGTGGCCAACATCACAGATGCTGTGACCAATAAATAATTTTGATCTGATCACACCAGTTGGCACCATGTCCCCAAAGAATAAGGAAATTCATTTCTCCCGAGTCTAAGCCAGGTTTGGGGGGGAGGGGGGTCCAGTATTGGGGTGGCAGTTGAGCCATAGTCATGTCTGGACATCTACGGTCTCTGAGACCCCTCTGTTTCTCCAGTATTGGAAAACTTCACTAAACAAGGACAGTCTGTCTCCTTCAGCTCTGAGCAAGTATCGTACTTGCCAGAGCATATGGCACAGTGGACGGTAGATCACACAGGGAACGACATGTCTTGAATTATATGGAAGCATAGAATCTGTCAGCAGATAAGGACCATATGGTCCACCTAATATGCCCATTTCCCTACTCACTGCTGCAGCCCCAGATCTATTTGATCTGTGGCTGTCCTGCTCTGCACATCTCCAGGGTACCCTTATATCTATCCCATGCACACTTGAACCCCTGTATTGTTTTTGCACCCACCACTTCTGCTGGAGTGCTATACCACAGCTCCACCACCCTCTCAGTGAAAAAGTACTTCCTAACATTATCCCCGAGCCTTCCAACCTTCAGCCTCATATCATGCCCCCTTGTTCTTGTGCAGAGTTTTCACTGAAATATGCTTTCCACCTGTACCCTGTTCAATCAATCAATCAAAATCTTTATTTATTCAGGCGAACATCATTGAGCATAGCTCATTTACAAGATGGACCTGAGTGGTCATAACAAAAAAAGGTTACAAGTTGTATACAAAAACATGATACTGAATAAGCACAAATACAATCATTTATGAGTGAGATAGATGTACAAATATTTACATATATACAAGGCAAAGGACAGTAAACCTAAAACCTAATAAAGGAGAGAAACAAACAGTTTAGTAGGGATAAGGCTTGGATAATGGTACATGGGTGGGCATATATATACGAGGTTTGATGGGGAAAGGGCTAGAGGAATGATAGAAGAATAGGGAGGAGCTTTAAAGAGGGGGGTGGAGGAGAGAGGGGGTGTGGGAGGACTAGGCCTTGTGGAAGCAGTTGCACGAATCTGAGAATAGGCTGGTGTACAGCTTTTTGAAGGATGTTAGAGGAATCAATGTATCCAGTTTCAATGACTTTTGAATAGAATTCCAGATAAGTGCTAGGGAATAGCTGATTGCAGCTCTTCCATACCGGGTGCAGGTGATAGGAATCTTCAGCAGGATCAGTTTGTTGATCCTCAAGGTGTAAGGCCTGGATGTGATCCGGTTGAAGCAGTCTGAGATGTAGGAAGGGAGTTTGTTTGTCAGAGCTTTGTAGATCCAGATAGCAGCATTTTTTTTTCTTCTATGTTGCAGGGATGTCCAACTGACTGCATTGTAGAGAGAGCAATGATGGGTGCTAGAGGGAAGGTCAGTAATGAATCTAATAGCTGTATGATACAGGGTGTCTGATTTGTTTAGATGGGAGAGGGAGCAATGACCATAGAGGAAGTCAGCATAATCAATGAGGGACAGGAATGATGCTAGGATTAATCTTTGTTTGGAATCTTTGGTCAGGTAGTGTTTGATCCTATAGAATAGACCAAGTCTTTGTCTTAGCTTTTTCAGGAGCTCTTCAACGTGGGTAGTATAGTCTAGTTTATTGTCTATCCATACTCCTAGATATTTGAATTTGTCTACATATTCCAGATTTTCACCAAGGATGGTAGAGTTGTGGGAGGGTGAATGATGGGATAGTGGAAGAACAGTTCTTGGTGGCAAAGAACATAGCTTTGGTTTTCTTGGCATTTAGTAGTAATTTCTTTTCTAATAGGTTGTGCTGAAGGAGGGAGAATTCAGACTGTAGGAGCTCACAGGCTTTTGATGGTGAGGGATTGCTCACATGTAGTACAGTGTCATCTGCAAAAAGGTGGATATTAGACTGGAGAGATTGGAATCAATATTGTTGATGTAAATGGCAAAAGGATGGGACCCAGGATGGAGCCTTGCGGTACACCTCTTAGGAGTGGTTTAGAGGTAGATAGATCACCTTCATTTTTACCAGTTGTAATCTTCCGGAGAGATAGCATCTGAACCATTTAAGAGAGAGTGAGTCAAGGCCTATGGAGTTCAGAGAGGAGATTAGAAGTTCATGATCCACAGTGTCAAAGGCTTTGCTTAGATCCAGAAACACAGCACAGGTATTATTCTTTTTGTCTAAGGCAGTCTGCCAGTCATTTGTGACTTTTGCTAGTGCAGAGATGGTGCTATGCATAGATCTAAACCCTGTTTTTTCCCCTAAGGTAATTGAAAGCCTTTATCATATCTCTCCTCTCCCTTCTTTCCTCCAGTGAATAGATATTAAGGTCCTTAGCCCTTTCCTTGTAGGGCTTCTGGTGCGGTCCATGTACCATCTTCATTGCCCTTCTCTGGACTGCCTCTATTTTGACAGTGTACTTCCAGAGATGTGGTCTCCAGAACTGGACACAGTACTCCAGCTGAGGCCTCACCAATGATCTGTACAGTGGCATCACCACCTCTTTCCTCCTGCTTGTTATGCCCCTCCCTATGCGCCCCCCAACATTCTGTTTGCTCTCCCCACTGCTTTTTCACACTGTTTGGTCACCTTCAGGTCTTCAGATATAATACCCCCCAGGTCTCTCTCCAGCTTTGTGGTGGCCAGAATTTCCCCACCCATCTTGTACTCCTCCCTTGGATTCCTGTGACCCAGGTGCATGATCTTGCAGTTTTTAGCATTGAAACTCAATTGCCAGACACCCGATCACTCTCTAATAGGCTTAGGTTCTTTCTCATTTCTTCCACCTCCTCCTGTGTGTCCACTCTGTGGCAGAGCTTGATGTCATCTGCGAAGAGGCACACCTTTCCCTCCAGATGCTCAGCAGTGTCATGAATGGAGACATTGAATAGGACTGGCCCCAGCAACAATCCCTGATCCTAGACTGCTTCCTATGGAGAATATTGATGGTCTTCCCCCTACGAATCCTTTCTGGACCCCTCCTGGCTTATTTCGGGTTGTGACCAGTACTGCACCGCCCTGCCTATGCAGCCTGCCCTATTGTGTGAGATTTGCACACCTGGTTACAGATCCTGTGAGGAGCAGTTGGAGAACCTTCATGTGTATTCACTACAGACCAGACAGGCGAGAGGGGGACATGACTGAAACACACAAGTTTCTTGGTGATATATGGTAAACAGTGGGTACATATTTGTAAGAGCCTTGTTAGTGGAGCGGTGGTCTCTATTTGTTTGTATTGACCATCTTAGCTGTTGAAATACCAGGTTTAAAAAGTGTCTCCATTAATTTTTTGTTGCATGCACCCCCGCGGTCTCCATATTATTACATCACAAAACAAGATAGCGCGGGGGTGGCACTTGGGACTGGGATGTGGAAGGGATTAGCGGCTTGGCTCCACTGAGCCAAAATACGATCCCTTCCCTCCCTAATTAGAGGCAGAAAAAAAAAATCTACTTAATGCAGATTTTAACTTGAAGGCAGGTAGGGGTCCTTCTACATTCTGTGGGGTGAGCACCACAAAAGATGCTGTTTAAGGGGCCTCTGTTGTAGTGCCTTTTGATGCGTGCTGTATCCCAAAATTCTTTACCGTCCATGCAGAGCTAGCAGCAGTCACTAGGAGCACATGGAGCGGGTAGATCCAGGGGTTAGGTTGAGAGAAAGGGAGAATTAAGGAGACTGAGGTGATGTGACACACCAGTAAATACCTGTTTCTGCTGGGTCTCCATGTTCAAAGCACTTGGCTCTAACCACTAGGCTATACTGCATCCCCCCACCCATAGTTTTGGGTGATGTGATATTTGTGTAAATTTAATTTCACAAGCACTATAATTTGTAACATATTTGATTTTAGGAAAATACTAAAACTCTTTTAAATGTTTGTGGGGAATCGGTAATCTTGGTCATACCTAGAAGGGGCCACACTACCAGAGCAGCGGAGGTGAGAAGGGATGGCTTATTACTGCACATTATGCTGACATAGTTGTGATTTTTTTTTTTTTTTTTAAATAAATTATATTGTCAGTGGAATAAATTGTCATATTATGAAATTCCTCTAATCACATAAGGAATAATGCATGCTGGAGTGTCCGGTTGTGCTGGAACATAGGGACACTTCCAGTGCAAAGCACGAAGTGGAGTCTGGTGCTTTCAGTCCTCGGACATATCCTAGCATCTAGCGTAACAGGGTACTCTGAAGTCTGTTGTTCATCTTGTAAAATAGCCATAAAAATTAAAAGAATTTAATGAAAGCACTGCCGTGAGATCTTAGGTGTCCAGATATGGTATAACTGGGTAGCCAGCTGATGCCCTTGGCCAATTAGACCACTAAGATTTCATAACCTGTTTTATAACATCATTTTGTCATTTTCGGATACTTAATAAGATCTTCTTCGAGAATATCTCTTTCATCAAGCCACACCTGTGGAATTGTAGCTGCCAGGAGCTAGGACTACATGGAAACTGTTTTGCTAGCCGTCTACTAGGGGCCGCCCACAGTGACGTTGGATGTCAGCATCCTCCACTGTACAAGCATGGTCAGCCCTGCACCGTCTTCAGTTCTTTTCCTGCCATCGAGCATACTCTATAGATTCCATAGAGACACCGTCGCTTCAGTCGACCACCAGCTTTTGTTTTTCTACCTCTTTTTTTCTTACCTTCGTATGCTATCACTTCTAAAGTGATTGCCGCCATCATCGTGTATGTTGACAAAAGATCCAGCTAAGCTCTTTCATTACTGTGAATGCTATAGAAAAATCTACTCCCACAATGACCATGACGTCTGCATCCGCTGTGTCAGAGAGGCCCACAACTCCCAAGGCCTGTGAGCACTGCCTGAAATTCAATCAAGCCACCCAGCGCTGCCACCAGAAAACCCTAATATCTCTCCTCTTAGAGCAGAAGGTAGCCAGGATGGAAATGGAGCTCCAAGCGAGAAGCTCCTCAGTGTTGCTGACCCAGTTCTCAGGTTCTCATTCCTCCAAGGCCTGGGACAAGTATTCAGGCAAGCATAAACAGTAGTAGAGGGAGCAGAGTAAGGAACCCCCCCCCCCCAGTCTGCTCTCTGTTGCCGCTCTCCTTGGCGCCGACCATTGCAGTGCTGTCATCCACTTCAGTGGTGACTCCTTCTGCCACCCAAACCCTCATTCCCATAGGGTTGGTGCCAGACCTTCCACAGGTGGTGAAGACTCATCGACATTTGGGCTGCTTATGCCCCCCCGCCAATGTTGCTGCAGACCATGCCACTCGGACCTCAGTTACCCCCAGGTTGGCTGGCAGTGGGCTCTGCTGGACTTCCCATGGCTGGTGATGGCCCATCGATGTTGAGGCTCCAGCCACCCTCTTCGATGCTGCTTGCTGTTTCATCGACATTCCAAGGCGCCCCTGTGTTGCAGGCCACCATCAACGTACAAACGATGCTTTCCGCCTTCGTAGAGATCTTATAGCACCATGTGCCTCCTCTAGGCCAGACGACACCGGGGTCTGCCAGACCAGCCCCTGTGTTAATGCCTGTTTTGTTGATGTGCCCTGCTCACTCCAGGGCATCGACATCCTTGCTGCCTACTTTGCAACCTACTGAGCCTGTCGATGAGGATCAGGAATACAGACCTGACTTCATGCCACAAGAGGAGAAAAAGGAGGATGAAAACATGGATGAGAGCACTGATAGATCAGGCTGCACAGTTTCTACCAGGAGTGAGGACTCTACACTGTATATCCCTAGGTACCCTCCCGAGAACCCCACTTTCATTGGCATGATAAGAAGGCTCCAAACTGCCATAGGATTTGATGCCCAAGAAGAGGCCATCACTTGCAGAACAGAAAGTTGGTGGAGTTTTTAGAATTGCCAGACTCTGCACCTCTGGTCATCCCTCCTCTGCTGGTAGCAGTAGAGGATGCCACCTTGGCTGCCTGGTAACAGGCCCAGCTTGATCCATGCCATACCTCAGAAAGGCAGACAAGCTATACCAGGCCCCATTAGGAAAGCCATTTTTTGCTGGGCAACCTTCATTAGTAATTAAGGCAGTCCACAATAGGTCCAAGGTGCCTAAACACCTCCGGTCTCCTACTAGAGAAAGAGTCGATGAAGCTGGACTTTATGAGAAAGAGAACCTTTGCTACGGCCACACTGGGCCTCAGAATAGCCAGCTGTCAGGCCCATATGGTCAAATTCCAGAATTCTCTCTGGAAAAAGGCTAAAGCAGCAGCCCAGGCCCTTCTGGAGGGTCCCCAGAAACAGGACATGCTCAAGGCACTCCAGACTGTGGCTGATGTAGGGAAGACCCTCTTGAGGTCTATTTATAATATTTTTGATGCCTCATCCCGGGCAGCAATGGCTGGCATCTGCATCAGGAGCCATTCTTGACTCGGTGTCCGGATTTGCTAGTGACATCCAGCAGTCCATTTTAAATGCCCCTTTCAGAAGCTAGAAGCTGTTTGGCATAGATGTGCAGGATATCCTTCCTGACCTTCGAGCCTCAGGAAGGACTCTTAGGTCAGTCCACTCACAATACCACACCCAGCCAAGAAGTGGGCAGAGGGTACCATTGTGTCATGCTGCCCACAGACCCAGGAGGGGGACCCAACAACAGGGCAAGCACAGAGCAGGAACAGCTTTGCCTGCCCCTACCTTCACTGCCGCCAAAGTCCCCATAAGTGGAGGGGTGGCCCCAGTCACAGGTTCAGCTTCATCCTGACTCCATACCAGACCCCCAGTACTCCAGGAGGTGGTGGTAGGGGGTCGCTTCTCCCTTCACCTGGACAGGTGGAGGGAAATTACAACAGATGCTTGGGTCGTGCAGCTCATAGAGCAAAGTGACACTCTAGAACTTCTGGAATTGCCTCCATAACTGCCTCCAGTTCCCTCCACTTATCCTCCAGATCACATACCAGTGCTACTGGAGGAATGATTTTCTCTGCTGTGCAAGAAGACCATGGAACCAGTTACCTGGGAACAAAGGAACAGGAGGTTCTACTTGCACTTCTTTCTAGTCCCCAGGTCCACAGGGAACGTAAGGTCTATTCCGAGTCTGAGGGAGCCGAACTTTTATATTCAGTACAAGAAGTTCAGGATAGTTAACCTGCAAGGCCACCTGCCCACTCCTGCAAGCTGAGGACTGGATATGCTCCCTAAATGTGCAAAATGCATACCTGCATATCAAGATGTGTCAACCTCACAGGAAGTATCTCAGGTTTCTGTTTTAGAGGGAACACTACCAGTTCAGGGTATTGCCCTTTTGGCTTGCAGTCTGTGCCATGGGTATTTGCCAGATGCTTAGCAGTGGTGGCAGCAGCCCTCAGGAGGGAGGGACTATACATCTTCCCCTAGCTGGACGACTGGTTGCCAAACTCAGTCCAAGAATCGCCTGTCTTACACCTTAGCACACACCAGACCTCTGTTTCCTGCCCTAGGAATTATGGTCAATCTGTCCAAGTCCTTCTTGACCCCCCCTGTCGGCATCTCCAGTACAGACAGGGCAGAGCGCCTGATTGCTCAGGCCCAGGTTCTTTACAGCAGCAGGTATGTCACATCTGGGACATTCCTCAGACTACTGGGCATGATGGTGGCAGCCATTGTTATGGTTCCCCTGGCGAGGCTGTACATATGAACATACAAAATGTCAGCAGAAACAGGCCTCGCGGTCTGAGTCTGCTTGATTGTGCAGCTAGCCCCACAACTTGCAGCTGCCCCGCCCACATGCGGATCCCCCAATGGATATTAAGGGTTCAGTGGGATCAATGCACTGACGATGCAGTACAGAAGCTTTTTGTCACATCGCTGGTACAGAAGGTGCTTCACTGGCAGATGGAACCCAGCAATTTGCTCAGAGGGTTTCCTTTCCTAATCCCCTCCCCTCATTAGATCCTCACTATGAAGCTTCGGGGATGAGCTGGGGGGGCGCACACCTGGGCCCTCATCAGACCCAGGGTACCTGGACCTAAGTGGAGAGTTCCTTCCAAATAAATGTCTTAGAGATGAGGGTTGTTCTGTATGCTATACAAGCCTTCCAGAACCACCTATGCCCGGTGCCTCTGCTGGTGCAGACTGACAGCGTCAGTGTGGTACACTACATACACGAGCAAGGGGGACTCACTAGGACTAGGTCAAAATTGCGTTGGAAGAATGGCATGGTCAAAAATCACGTGGTGCAGACGTCACAAAATGGGTATGGTCAAAAATGCACTAATATAAATAAACCAACTCCAAAACTGCGCACACTGTAATGTTGGTGCGGTTTTCAACTGCACCATTCTTCTGACGTGGTTTTCATTGGATACCGACTCACTCATACCCAGAGGTTCAATTAACACTATTTTTGGAGTATTTGACTTCCCAAAAATAAGGCAAAAACTTCCAAAATAAAGGGGGAGGAAGTCATTGACTTCAAGACATAAAACAGAAAATTAGATGACTTCGAAAACTGTAGGCGTGGAAGTCAGAACTGATGGATTTTTCTGAAAGAGATTGTATTTTACCACTGATATGTTAACAGCAATAGAACATTGACTTCCAGAGGTGGGATCCTGGAAGTATTCTGACTTCCAAAAGATTGGAATGACTGCCGGATTTTTACTCATGGAAGTTTAAGACTTCCACTAAAAATAAATTCACTGAACCCCTGCTCATACCCCATGTGCATCTAAAAATAACACTTTCCACAACAAAAAGCATAGCCCACAAGTTGCGACTGGCGCAAATGGAGCCAACGTAAGTTTCTCTAAAACAAAATTTGGGTTCCAGGCTGGGAAATGTATGGGGGCACTTCCAGTTGTGCCACTGTATGGCCATTAGTGGGCACATGGAAAGCTGAAATGGCTTCCAGGTGCACCTTAATGTTGTAGTCCAAAGTCTGAAAGGGGTAGCAGGTACTCCAGAATCTGATTCACGGGACAAGAGAAGGGATCCAACCGATCCAGTTTCTGAGCTTCAGGCTCTTGTGTGAGGTTTATTTGATTTTCCACAAAGGCAGGAAAATCAAATAAGGAGGCTGACAGTCAAGAGTCTGAATCTCCGACATCCTTTAAGCAGAAGTCACAGCAACTAAAAATAATGCTTTCCATGACAGAAACAGTAGCTCGCAAGTTGCAGCTGGCTGAAACGGCCAAATGGTACCAACCCTAAGTTTTCTTCTGAAGATGGAGTCTGAGTTTACTTTAAATCAAACCTTCGACCTGTCAGTTAATTTTCCAGAGCATGACAATCCAGGGGAAGCCTTGCTCCATACTTTAGGTGTACATAGAATACTCAGATATTAATGTTCCTCGCACGAAGGACTGCAGGAAGTCCTCGCAGCTGTTTGTCTCCTTTGCCCCTGCGAAAGAGGGCTTACCAGTTTCTAAACCATGCCTGTCCAAATGATTGGCCAACTGTATTACTTTATGTTGTAGGAAGTACAGTAAGGAATGTCATGGGGTTGTGCATGGCCACTTAACGAGAGGCATGGCCACCTCTGTTGCCTGCTTCAGGAATATGTCAGCCGCAGAGATTTGTGCTGCCACTTGGAGTACTGTCCACACTTTCACTAAACACTACAGTCTGGACGTTGTCTCTAGAAGAAGGGCAGGCTTTGGCCTAGCTGTGCTTCAAGGCCTCCTGTCTTGGGCATATAGCCTCCAGCCACTCAGACTGTCTCTCTGTCAGTACTGTGTGGGACTCATTCCATAGGTGTAGCCTGATGAAAGATATCCTCAAAGAAGATAGTAGGTACATAAGAACTTACCATAACCAAATATCTTTGACAGAATCTCTTTCATCAGGCCATGACATCCCACCTTCTGTTCCCCTTGGACTCTGAGCTACTCTGTCCTGATCTCTCTCTTTCCTGGACGGTCTACCTTTTGTTCTACCTTGCTTGGTAGCGGGAACATTTAGCTCTCCCTCGGTTCCTTTGAGTATGATCTCTGGTGGGGAACTGAGGAGGGCGCGGGGCTGCCCATGCTTATATAGTGGAGGACACTGACATCCAACGTTGCTGAGGGTGGCTCCTAGTAGACCGCTAGCAAAAATGTTTCCGTATGGTCCTAGCGTGTGGTGGCTATAGTTTCATGGGTGTGGCCTGATGAGAGATTTCTCTCAAAGATTTACTGTTCTGGTAAGTTATTGCATAACTGTACTTTCTAGAGTGTGTGTGTGTGTGTGTGTGTGTGTGTGTGTGTGTGTGTGTGTTGATGTGACTTATTTATTTTTATTCATTTAGGTTTTAACTGGGAAAGGAGGGTTAGGCAATACTGCCTATTGTCAATCTTGTCTCTGGGGAGAGGGAATACAGATGCAAACTGACACTGAATAATGTTATGATGTTTCACATAATTGGGGAAGCCTGCAGCTGCTTGATTCAGGGTGGTGGGGGAGGGAGTAGCAAAGAGCAGCTGGTGTTGCCAGGCAAATCTCTGAACAAGGAGTGGCACAGCAGACCCTTCTGAGTGACAGTTGACATGGCAGCAGTGACAGTCTCCACAGCCGCTGGCTGACATGACTGTTTGTATAAATCTGGTAGCCATCAGTCAGGCCAGTGTATACACAAGATGGAAGTAATCTCTTGTCGTAGATGCACCATTTCCATTTTGTACAGTGTTTCTGTGTGTGTTTGTGGTGGTGGTGGTGGGGGGTGTCCATTGCCAGGCTGCCCAGTCTCTCCTGGTGACTGATTTTTTTTCAGTGTGACCCATTTGCTGGTGGTGGTGGGGATTTAATGCCCCAGTAGCCCAGTCTTATTCCATGAGGGGGTCAGACAGCGTAAGGCTGTGGTGAAACTGGGTGCTAGATTCTGAAAGGGGATATATGGGTGGAGAAGACTGACCTGTTGCATTAAGTCTGTGCAATCCATGTTTAAGGTTGTGATTACCACCATTCCTTCCACTGCTTGATGTCCTGTTATTTTTCTCCTAAAACTCTTCACTTCTGCAACTTACAGGGAATACTTTCTGCAGATCCGGTAAGCACAATTCATGCTTTTTTGTATTTTAACAGTAAAAACAGTTACTCCTAACTTTGATTTATGTTTGCTTTCTCTCACTGTCTGTCTCTCTGTCCCCCCCAAAAAAAAATTAATTGACTGCATTAAATATCTTGCCAGCAGCAGTCTGTAAACAGTATTTATACTGGCAATCTTTGCTGTGTATTGTGACATCCGCAGGAATGGCCTTGGGTCCTTAGAAAGAACTGGAAGGGGACAGGATCAGTTGTGTTCCAGGACAGTAGCTGCTGCTGTTGTTTTCACAGGGTTCTTGTGGATTTTACTTGGTAGGCTAGTTCTTTTCTTTCTTACTTCTAAGGGGCTAGCAGGGTATTGTTTTGGGGGCTGCTGGATGTTTGTAAACTGATTTGGTGGCTGTAAGTGGGGCTCATTTATGGATGTTTCACTGTGTAACAGGCTGCGCTGGTAGAGGCCTATTTCTTCTGATTTAAAACCTATTTGGTGGATTTGCTTGGGCCTGGTTCTTTGGCTGCTGGGTTTGGAGGAGACACAGGGCTGATACACTCTCTCTCGGAGTCAGGTGTATGCCCAGAACCCACCCTCCCCCCCTCCCTCCCCAGAAGTCTGCGAATTTATAGGGGAACACCTGCCCTGCAATTGGAGGAAAAGGCTGCAGGTGCAGCTCATGTAGTTCTAGCCACTGGGGGTTGGATTTAAAGGCTGGGAGAGAGGAGCTTAGGGAGTTGTTCATTTCCCTTATAAGTTTAATGTGTTGTACTGCACCTAGTAACAGGGTTACTGGTGTACAGTGGGACTGTCTCTAAGATTAGTGGGTGACCTGATTAGGCAGTAGGGGTATCTTGGACTAGGGGCAACCTGGTGGCTCACCCAAGGAAACCTGTTTGGAAGGGATGGAACCACACATCATTAGGGCCGGCATCTTTGGGAGGGTGGTGGGGTGCACAGGGTGTGGAGCAGCCATGATACTGTACTAGGCTTGAAGTTCAGTGGTTGCCCAGTGTGCTACCAGCTAGCACAGCTTAGGGAGGAGGTTGCAGGGATTAGGAGAAAGCTGGGGAAGGGGGTGGTATGGTTGGGAAGGGGCTGGGAATCTCCCACAGGGTTGCACCAAGCACTGGGGGTGGGGGCATAGGGAAAGGAGTGCAGGAGAATACTCAGGGGTCACGGGGACCCTGGCAAAGGGTCCAAAGGACACTACCAAGGAAGCAGGCAGGTAAGTGGGGACCCTCACAAAGGGGAGACGGAGGGACAACATTCTCAGGGAAGTAGGCAGATGGCCAGGGCTGGACAGAAGGAAGCAAGGCGGGGAGGTGGATCAGACCTTACACTCAGTAACCGCTTCAATTCTCTTCTTCTGCTCAAGGATGAGGGGGGTGATGTAGCCACGACAGGGGTGGTTAGAGACGGAAAGGGAGTGGGAGGCAGGAGGCAGGGGCCAGATAACAGGAAGAACAGGGGGGGACCTGGAATGCAGGAGAATGGGGGGAGCAGTGAATCGGAGCAGGAGGGGCAGGGGGAAGAGGGAGGAAAGCGCAAGGAGAAGGACCAGTTGGGAGGAAAGGTAAAGGAGAAGGACCAGAAGTACAAGGAGGATTCAGTAAAGGGAGCTGAGGGTTTAGGCCAGGGGAACACGACGAGCAAGGAGGAACTAAATGGAGACAGGAAAGAAGGGAGGATGAGCCAGGCTAGTTTAGCAGATGGGGGAGAAGGACCAGTTGCGAGCAGTGAGGGGGGAATTAGCAAGGTACAGAAGGATACTCAGCAGGAGGAGAGGCATAGGATTGGAGGGGAGGGGGTGGCATGTGGCTCCCAGATAGGGGGAGGAACAAGGAGCCAGCTGGGTGGAGGGGCCTGTAGAAAGGATGAGGGACATGGAAGGGGGAATGGAGGAAAGGAGTGGTCAGAGTGCTCCTGCTGGGGATTCTATGATCAGGGTATCAAATGGGATAGGAAGGAGAAGCCTGGCCAGTTAGAACAAGATGCTTCCCTGGACTAACGGTGCACAGGGCTAAGCACGAGGTATATCAGCTGGCAAAGGATTGTGGGGGTTCCCCAGACATACTGGTCCACCTGGGTACAAATGACATTGAGGGAAATAGCGAGCTAGAGATACAGGCAAGATTCAGGGAGCTTGCCAGGGTCTGTCATGACATGACATAGGATGCACAGTTTCCTTCTCAGAAATCCTGCCAGTGCCAAGGGCTAGTGGGGAACACAAAAGGAAAATTAGGGAGATAAACCAGTGGCTCAGGGAGTGGTGTGAGGCCAGAGGGTATGGGTTGATGGGGGATTGGGGGGAGATCTGGGAGGATAAGGAGCTGTATGCTAGAGATAGACTACATCTCAATTTGGAGGGAAGGGGAATCCTTAAGTTGAAAATAGAGGGGTTCATTGGTGAAAAGTGGGGTTTAAACTTGTGAAGGGGGTGGGATGGGAGAAAAGGCTGTCAAGGGGGTGCCGATAAAGGAGGGACTCTGTCTCCACCCCCCTGGGGACCAGGAGGATTGCAGGAAAAGGCCGACTGGCAAAGTGCAGACCAGGGGAAAACAGAATCCCCATGGGAACACGAGCAGGGGAAATGGAACTATAGGGAAAGGGTGGAAGGTAGTCCTGCTAAATGCCAGGAGCTTGGGCAATAAAATGCCTGAGCTCCAGGCGATGCTAACTGAGGGAGCAGTGGATGTGGCAGCGGTCATTGAGACTTGGGCCACTGCAAGACATGACTGGGACCTGAACCTGGAGGGTTACACTATGTTCAGGAAGGACGGGGAGGGAAGGGAGGAGGGTAGCAATGACAGTCAAAACCGCATTGGCATAGGGGGAGTAGAGGAGCGGAGGGAACCATGGAGGCAATTTGGGTCACCTTGATAACAAGGGGGCAAGAGTAAAAAATAGGAGTGGTGTATAGACCCCTGCCCTGGCGGAGGAGCTGGAGGACAGTCTGGTGGCAGATGTTAGGAGACACTACAGACTGGGCAGAGGAACGTGGTGGTGTTGGGGACTTAAACATCCAGGAACAGACTGGGAGACTATGACATCCTCTGTGACCAGGGAACAGAGGTTGTTGGATGTCTTTCAAGACGCTGCTCCTAACTCAGCAGATGAGGAACCGACCAGGAGGCACGGTGCTTGATGTGGTCCTGGCAGACAGTGACCAGATTGGGGCCTGGAGGTAAGGGACCCATTGGCGGGAGTGACCATGCCACGGTCTGGTTTTGCCTGGACCTAGGAGGGTAGAAGGCTGCACAAAGACGGAAGTAACCGACTTCAGGGGGCGATTTAAGGAAATGGGAAGGATCTCAAAGAGCATTTGGATGAGATTGGGTCAGATATGGACGCTGATAGTAGGTGGGAAATCATCAGGAGAGGGGTGCAGGATGCTACCAGCACCTGTGCAAGAGTAAGACGAAAATGCGGTAGGGCCCAAAAACCCTGTTGGTGGACCCGGGAGGTCCAGGAGGTGGTGCGGGAAAGAAAGCAGCCTATAAGCAATTCAAGTGCTCAAGGAGTGAAAGGGATCGAGGGGAGTACGAGCTGATGGCTAGAAGGGCCACTAGGGTGGTGAGGGCGGCTAAGGCAAGGAAGGAGCAGAACCTGGCCAGGGAAATTAGGAGAGGGAACAAGGGTTCTTTAGATACATTGGGGAAAAACGAAGGGTGAAGGGGCAGATTAGCAGGATTAAATCAGGGAGATGGGCACAAGACCCGGGAGCAGGCTGAGGTACTAAATGAGTACTTCACCTCAGTTTCACCAGGGAAAATGGGGTGCTGCATCATACATGGGAGGAGACAGAGATACTGAGGAGGGGGACCCTACCGATCGGCAGGTCTGGGAGAGGGGAGGCATCACTGGCAGGTGGGGAGGGCTAAGCAGGAGAAGAGGTACCGGAAGTGGAAATCACAACAGAGAGAGAGAAACCTCCGCTCCCTTAAGAAGGAGAAAGCACCGGGGCTGGATAAATTACATCCCAGAGTGCTGAAGGAACTTGCAGATGTCCTGGCGAAACCTTTGGCAGAGCTTTTCACCATCTCTCTGAGGACAGGTGGAGCTCCAAGACTGGAAGGTGGCGATATAGTCCCTATCCACAAGGGGGATCAAGGAGGTGGCAGGGAACACAGGCCTGTCAGCCTGACATCGGTGGTGGGCAAGGTGATGGAGGGCATTGTCAAGGAGAGGCTGGGGGGGACCTGGATAAGTCAGGGTGCCTGGATGATAGACAGCATGGATTCATCCCCAGGAAATCGTGTCAGACAAACCTGGTGGAGTTCTATGACTGGGTGACAAGTGCCTTGGACCTGGGTAGACCAGTGGATGTCCTCTTTCTAGACTTCAGCAAGGCATTTGACTCTGTTCCTCACGTGGGCCTGTTGGATAAGCTGGGAGAAATGGGGGTGGGGAACCAGATGATCAGATGGATAGGCAATTGGCTCCAGGGCCGGACCCAGAGGGTCGTAGTTGGTGGGATAGTCTCATCCCCAAGGAGGGTCATTAGTGGGGTCCCACAGGGATCAGTCCTTGGGCCCCTTCTGTTCAACGCCTACGTATCTGACATAAGGACAGGAATCAGGAGTGAGATGAGTCTCTTTGCAGATGACTCGAAACTGGGGGCGGTGGTGGATGGGGAGGAGGGGAGGGTGGCCCTACAGGGGGACCTGGAGGCTCTGGAAAGATGGTCTAGAAAGTGGAAGCTGAGGTTCAATGCAGGGAAATGCAAGGTACTCCACCTGGGGGCCAGAAACCCAGGCCAAGTGTACACCCTGGGGGGATGCTACAAGTCTCGATGGCTGAGAGGACCTGGGATGGTGGTGGATGCAAGATGAACAACTCTGAGACTTGTAGGAGGGCAGCCAAGGCCAATAGGATGCTGGGATGCATCGCTAGGGGCTCACCTCCAGAAGGAGGAAGTGATACTCCTCTGTATAACTGCTTGGTGAGGCCGCAACCTCGAGTACTGCGTACAGTTTTGGGCCACACTTAAAGAGGACATTAACCTCCTGGAGAGGGTCCAGAGGAGGGCAACCAGAATGATTTGGGGCTTGGGGACAGGACCTATGAGGAGAGGCTCGAGAGCTAAATATACACATTGGAAGAGAGAGGGACGAGGGGACATGATAGAGGTCTTCAGGTACATGAAGAGGGTAAATAGGGAGGAACAGTCAGGGTGCTGAAGGAAGGAGGAAGGGGCCACTAGAGGCATGGGTGGAAGCTGGAGGGGAAGATTCAGGGGAGAAAGGAGGAGGTGCTACTTCACTGAGAGGGTGGTGGAGCCATGGAATGCACTGCCTAGGGGGCTGGTGGAGGCAGAGACAGTGGAGGGGTTCAAGAGGGGGTGGGACAGGTACAGGGGAAGGGTTCTGGAAGCAAAATCCAATGCAGCAAGAATATCCGGAGCTGGGAAGGGAGAAGCCAGAGAAGGCGAGGGGGGCAGCAAGGTCAGCACCCAGGGTGGGGGCTGACCAAACGAGCAGACACGAAAGACCGTTAGGCCTATTCTGCTGGCATTTTAGTATGTTACTATATACCCATAGGCAAGTGTGACATCAGTACCCCTTTCCTACTCAGGTCCACCATTTTGGTGGGTCCTGGCACCCCAGAAAACAAGGACATAATGATTTGGCACTCCTTGAGAACTGCCTGGTCTGTCTACCCTTAAGGTCAGCCCTGATATCTGATTGCGTTGGGAGGAAGTGACCATTGCTGTACATGTTTAATAATCGGTGCAGGGCAATGGGATGTTAACCAGACTCTGGAATATTGACACGTGCAACAAAAACTGACTGCCAGGGATAACATCTGTAGTAAATCCCATCTCCTTAGATTACTACACGCCAAATCGAACAGCAACAGTGTGGCTATCCAATCGAGATGACTGGTCTGGTACCATGGAAGGGAATGACTTGCTGCGAGTGAAAGTCTCTTATGTTGCCTATTTCTTTTTTTTTTTTTTTTTTCTCAAACTCTATTTATTCACCTCCTGCCATTGGCCTCTCTCTGGCGTGGACTCCTGGTACTGCAGCTCTGCCCATCAGCCTGAAGCTCTGGCCGCTCGTCTTCGGCGGAGACACCCTTCCTCAAGCCTGGCCCCCCGGATCTGAGTCCCCCAGAAAGGGACCGCTGTACTCCTCTGGCATTCTCTATAGTGTTGAGGGCTGCTGCGCTGGAGTAGGGTCCGAAGCGAGCATCCTAGCGCCCAGCATTGACGTGGGGTTGTGACCTCCAGACCCGCCTTCACCTACCAATGGCAAGAGGTTTTTTTTTTCCTTACTGTCCCCGGTGGTGTAGATGTGCAGTGACGTCCAGCGCAATGCAGGCACACTCCACACCTTCCTGCAGGATGTCTACCACAGCCACCATACCCCAATGCTACGTGCACTGTTTCGGCCGAGCCGCTGACCACTAGGGGTCACCAAAGCTGCGCAGTGTATGCCCACCCTCCCCGGGAAAGGAGAGCTGCCTGTCGGCCGCTCCATCCAAATGCACGCCCTTACTCCCTGCCAACTCCCGGTGGCCTGAGTCTATTCTTGAACCCAGGTCACCGGCATGGTGCGAGGTGTGGCATCCAGCGCCTCAACCCTCCATGCCACCGGGCCAGCGATATTGCCCATTTCTGAATGAGGAAACAAAGATTTCTTTTTGTGTTAGTTTTGAGGGTTGGAAAACCTACAGTATATGCACACCCGTTCAGATCATCAAAAATGCAAGTTGGTAAATGAAGACCTTGTCACACAGGTAAATCGATTTTCTTTGTCTGAAATGCAGGTTTTTTTTTTTTGTTTTTTTTAATTATATTTTTTTATTTTGCAATTGCCCAATGCTACCAGGAGAGCCATATGGGTTTTCAGGGTTGTAGCTGGATGTTTACCACCCTCTGAGCCATTTACCCCCCTGCAGTTAGAGGCTCTTTTCCAAGTCGGGAAACCTGGAAGACACTTGTGTCACTCTTCTTGAAAGAAACTCAGACATCAGTAGTAAAACACTGAGCTATTTTTTTGATGCAGACTCTGAACAGAACCCATATGTTAAGGAGCACTAGTCCCTTTATGATGTTTTTTCTTGCTTTGTGGACACTCTGCATTAGTCTGTTACTCCAGCCCTTGGTGAGTTCGTGCCCAAGATTCATCTACAGATGTGATTTGGACTCTTTTTGACTCCCGAGAACACGTGCACTTTACATTTCCCATTTTGACTAGCAAATGCTATGAAAATGACTTGTTGAAACACAGTGACTGTTCTGTTGTGACACGGCTGCCAGTCAGCTGCTCAGAAATGGTGTTTGGATCAAGATCTTGGCAGAATTTACATATAGTTAAATGAGAGCTCTAGAGAGACAGTTACTTCATGTGCTTTATGCAGGCCGGTGGGACTTCACTGGCACGTCTGCAGATGCACTTATTCCTTTGATGGTGGTAGCTGAGGTAAACTTGGATTGTGCCTGTACCAGTGATGATATATTGATATACCCAGCAATGGTTTATTTGTTGGGGGGTACACTGTCATTACCAACTGCATGCTGTATCATGGTCAGCAGTGTGCGTACCAGAATGAGTGTCTGCTGGTACCAGCTGCGTGTGTTCCACCCGGAAGAGTATTCTTCTGCTACAGTTAGGAGTGCGCTTGTAGGGAAGGTGGTTGTACTGTACCAGTCATGCTTTACTGGGGGTTGCTGTGCTGGTACCAGCTGATACTGCATTGGAGGAGGATACCTTTTTGGAAAATGCCAGGTCAGGCTGTGTACCTGACTGCCAGGTGGAACTTTGCCAGTTGTAACTGGTTGTGCACATGGGGGGATTCTGCAGGCTTTGCAAAACACCATACCAGCTGGGTATGCGCTGGGCTGGGGAGCTGCTGGCAGCTTTCTCTGTGCCATCCAGCTAAACATGGGTAGAACTCTGGTGCCAGTTGCCACATGGCAAAGGGGTGCTGTGCCCATGCCAGGTGGGTGCACACTAGACGGCTCCACCAGAGCCATCCGAGTGCACAGTGGGTGAACCTAGTGTGTACTGAAAGGGAGTAGCAACCCTGCTGGTGCTAACCAGGTGCACACTCGGAGAAGGAGGCTACACTGATCCTAGTTGGGGGGCTGTGGTGTGGTTTTACAGTGGGGGGGGTAGGTTTTATTTGGTAGCCAAGGAGAAATAACACTGTCAATTGAAGCAAACTGTCGCAGTTTTACTTTGAAAATGTACAGTACGAGGGGTGAAAAACAAGTGTAATGTGACCAAATACGGGTGTAAAACCCTTACGGAAATCAACTTACTTGAAGTAATAATCATCATAGTGATGCTATCAAAAAGCACTGTACTGTGTCCCATGTCCCACACTGCAGGTGAAGATGTTTATGAAGGGCAAGGTTATTTATCACAAGTTAGTACATGCTAACTGCCGCAATTTATTAAAGAAAAATGAGATTGCCCTTTCATTTAAAAAGAACAAAACTGTCTTCTAAAAACTGGTTTCTGACCAAGTTCTCCTAACTGTTGGGCACTGCTCAGCACCGACAACACAAGTTGTAAAGTGCGGGCACGTGAGGGAGACATAATGTACCCAGACTGTGACCTGACTCTAGGACCCTGCTTCTAGCTGCAAGATTCACACCTGAGACAAAAAAGGCACGTTTATAGTGAAAGTACCTGGAGTACTGCTGTCTGCATTGACTCGCACTGCTCCTGCCGCACTGCCACCACTAGCATTCACACACTGCTGCACTGCAGCATTCCAGGGTCGTTTCTGGCATTTCAGCAGTCTTTTCAGCTGGACCAGGAGAGGTGTGTTTAGTGGGGAGCGGGTATGTTAAGGAGCACAGATGGCAGTGTTGGGGTGGTGCAGAGCATTTTGCACAGCAGTGTACAATGGGCACACCATTACGCAAACCCAGGAAGAGAAGGATCGTCCTGGGATGCAGTGGATGCACATCAAGTTTACACAGCAGTAAGTGAAATGCTGTAAGTAATGTACACCGGTCAGATCGGTGCAGAGTCTGCTGTGTAAACGTGCCCAAAGTGATGTGGGTGGCTGGGATGCATGGGCCCACAGTGATATGAGCACACTCCTGTTGATACCCCCACAAATAGAGCTCTAGCTGGAGCTGTGCAGGCCTGCATTAAGATACTGCAATAGATCTAGAAGGAGCCACTGCGGGCCTTGCTGTATTCCTATATTTGTATGGCGGAAGGGTCCCAACCCTATTTTATAAAGAAAATGTATTAAAGTGTCAAAGCCCCCCCAAACAAAAACAAGCACAACACAGTACAAGTCTGGCTGAGATAACCCCACACCCAGAGATGTAGTGAGGCTTCATGCCTTACAGCCCCCAGAAGTGTTGATATCTAGACAGGCTGGCTAACACTGGTGTCCCCCCCCCCCATGGGTTAGGTAAAAGTACAGGTGTCTGCCAGTCAGCAGCTAACCTCTTTTCTACCCATTTTATAAACAAGTTTCAACTACTGTAAAGTTTGTTTCAGGGTTTCTAGTAGCAGCAGTTTTCTTTAATAAATCACAAGTAATTAATGTAAAAAAAAGTACAGTTTAAAAACATTTTAGGGGGTTCACCATGGTGTTGCTCCAGCACTGTGCAGTGTAGATGCGGGAACATAAAAACTATGCTGGCATTAGGGTACTTGCTGGCCTGTGATTCTTAAGTTCTGCTCATAAAAACTAACTTGATTGGTCGGAGACCTGTTTTTTTTTTTTTTTTTTTTTTTAATGTTTTCCAGTAGGAATTCTGTCCCAAGCAAGTATTTGTTTTCAGATAAAAGGCTTGATTTTTTTTCCCTTCTTTGATGTCCTATAACTAAATATGTCCTCAATTTATCTCCCCTTATTCTTGTGACATTTGCATGTAAATGTGTACTTTGTGCCTTAGCCTTCACTTGTTCATTCTGCTTGCCTTTTTGCCTCTGAAGACACGCTCCTCCTGTACATGTTAATATATAGAATAATGTATTGGCAACCATACACAACAAGGATGATGCCCCATCGAGGGGTGAGATGACATTAAAGACCTCAAGAGCAAACCTGGGATCATGTAGAGAATAATGCATGGGCAGCCATGCACAACAAGGCTGTGTTTCCTGCAAGGGGTTTGATCACATAGACCTCAAGAGCAAAGCTCAAGTAATGTACAGAATAACGCATGGGTAACATGCACAACAAATCTGAGTGTCCATCAAGGCATGAGATGACATCATGCGTCTCGAGTGCAAAGCTCGAGAGGTCTCTTGTGTTATCTTGCCCCTTAGATGGAAACATCAGTCTTCTTATGAATGGCCTCGGATACATTATTTGATATAGTGTGTTTTGTTTTAATTCATTTACCCACTTTCTACTTTAATTCTGTCTTGAACTGTTTCTAGTAGTCCATCTTTATAAACAAAAAACAGTTGACCTGGGGTGTTTTCAGGCTTGTTGACCAACATGAGATTATATATGGCTGGCCCGGTGGCGCTGAGGGTTGACACCACATGAGGACTCCACACCTCGCACCACACTGGCAACCTGGGTTCAGGAATGAGCCCGGACAGCTGGGGGTCGGTAGGGGTGAGAGAGGATTGAGCATCCAGCGGACTGCTCTCCTCTCTCAGGGAGGGATCCAGGGACAGCCCAACACTGCAGTGGCCCCCTGTGGAGACCGGAGACACTGCATCACCTAGGGCTATATGCAGGGGGAAGACGTCGGGCGGCTGCCTTCTGGACGTTGGTGGGAGCATCCATGTCACGAGCTGGGCGGCATTGCATGACCCACGTCTGGGGATGAAACCAAAGAAAGCACCCCTGCATGCCAAGGAGGCGACGGGGACCTCCCTCACATCCCCAGCACTGGACAAGCCACACCAGAGATCCACGGCAAACTTCCTGAGAGGGATAGACCCTCTAATCCCAGAAAGACACCACCAAAGGGAGTGGTGGGCCCTGACCCAGGGGGTGATCCGGGGTGTTGGGAAGTCCCTCGTATCAAGGGAGAACCAGTGTGGTGAGTCACGGTGGGGAGTAGTAGGGGTAAGAGTCGCATAGGCACTTCTGAGAGATGCTTCAGTGTGTAGGAGGAATAAAGTAAAAAAAAAAAAAAAAAAACGAGATTATATGCTGCTGTTGCACAAATGTGAAATAGCTGCTGTGGTACAATGGCATTCTGACATCACTACTGTGGTACAACATCTGGAAGTGTATAGATTTTAGTGCACATCAACAGTGAACTGTATGCTACAGTATCCCCCCAGAAACAGTGTGGTGTCACAAACTGAAGATTGTGACTTCAGCAAAGGAAAAAGCAAAAAAGATTGAATTCTGAGGGACAAGGATACTGTCTTCTTAAGTGTCGTTGGTAATAAAAATGAGAACGGACATCAATAGAGACCATCAGTGAAATCTGCTGAATTGTGTGTTGGTTTTCTGTAGTGTTCCTAGATACTGAAGGATCTCCACAGAGGGGCTGCAAGTTCAGATCAACCTTAACCCAAAAAAAAAAAGGTTGAACCCCAGATGTCTGCATGGGCAACAACAGCCACGAACGTCCTCATATTTTTTTGTGAACTTCAGTTCGCTAAGTTTATGTGGCACGAACCGCAATGCTAAAGCTTACAGACGGCCAGTCTATGGAACTTTGACAGCCGGGAGAGGAGAAAGGAAGAGACTAGCAGAGCTCCAATCTGGATGTGAGGTTGGTATGTCATGTGATGACAATGGTTTCCGTTGCTTGCAGCCTTACAAGAAGGCGCCAAGGCAGGTAAACTACACTGTCCAATGAAGTCACTCTCGGCGGCTCTTCTGCACCAGTCTCTCCGTTTCTGCTCCAGTCCCCATAGGTATCGGTCTCGGTCCGGCCATAGTATGTTGTCTCACTTGTTTTCAGCAGGTTTTCTTGATCCAGGCACTGGAGTAAACCACACTGCAGCCTAGAGTGTTGTGTCATCCTTTCCCATGTGTGTCCACTCATTGCCCACCGCGACTGCTTTGCCTTGCGTGCTAGGGGTGAAAATAAGGCAGGGCCCTTCACACTGTGGAAAATTGCTTTTTGCAGCATCAGCTTTAGCAGCAGCAGAGTAATTTGAGACCGTGGTGTCGGTATAAATGCACGCTTATAGCCTCTTAACAGCGTCATATCTATGGGCAGCACCTTTTGCATGTGGGAAATGAAATGTGGCCGTGGGACAGAGCAGTTCTGAGGGGTAGAATCGTCAGGGGAAATCCACCGTTGTATTTCAAGAAAAATCTGGATACGCACTGTGGATACTATAAAGAAAATGGCAGCATAATCCAGGCTCAGTGTCTACTCAGAACAAGTGAACACAAACTGGCTTCAAAAAGAAAATGGGGGAGGGATGCTGTTACCATTGCCATGCCTGACTAATGTTTTGTACCAAAATATCACATTGCTTTGTCAGGGTTCTGATTTTGGTGTGTGAAATATTAGTCTGGCGTAGTGGTGGTGGTATCCATTTTGCTGTATTCATTCTCATGCTTGTTTGTAGAGGGGCACCACGAGCGAGTACCAAAGGGACACAGAGGGAAAGAGGTGGATGAAGATGATTGTGCCAACTGCCAAGCAGTGCTGCTGTGCCTTTGAAGACTTCACGTTCCCCTGGTAAGGACCGGGGAATGGAAGGGGCGAGGGTGTGTGTGTGTGTGGGGGGGGGATTACTAAAGGGGAAGGAGGGAGGGTTATACTATGTGGTCTGAACCTGGTAGAACTCGGTAGAACTTTTTCAGGTTCGACCCATAAAGTTTTGCAAGGTAGAACTTTCAGAGGTTTGCACAGCACAACTCCACAGTCCTCCCAGTTTCAACACTGCAGAAGTACCCCCACTGTAAGAGAAGGCATTGCATCTTTGTTCAGCTGTCTTGGGGAAGTCAGAAATCCTCTAACAAGGGAGGCAGTACAGCATAGTGGTTAAGGGTACCGAGCTGCAAACATGGAGACCTGGGCATGAATCCCGTCAGCCCCCACTTGCATACTGTGTGACCCTGAGTAAGTCACTTAACTTCCTTGTGCTCCCAGGTCGTACCAGGACCACTTTGAAAATGAGTTTGCTCAATGGTGATAAGCCTGGTTAAATAAAGTTATTGATTGATTGATTGAATGACAAGCTATGGCTTAGTGTGCTTTTCCTGGTTAAACAATTTCCCCTTTCCCTTTACACGTGGGGGGGGGGGGCGCAGTTTCATTTGCTGTGGTCCATTTTTTTGCAAATCTCATGCTGGTGAGGGAGTAGTGGGTTCCAGCTTTAACTTTGTCTGACAGCTGATGGTGATGTTTCATAATTTATGAATTTGAGAGCTGAAGGGCCAGTGAAAGCTAAGTACAGTGTTTGTCAGCTATTATTTCTCAAACAACTGGGTGTAGGTTTAATGCAAATCTGAGAGCAAGGAGGAAACAAAAACCTTGCAAAACAGCATTCTTATCTTCTCTGGATGTAGGCATAACAGCAGCATTCCTGGGGTCGGATTTCACCATGCTGTTTTTCAGAATATGACTTGCTTGGTTAAAGCACTGCCAATCAAGGCAACTCCAGGTTTTGGGGATGGGCTGGTAGGAGGGCTCTTATCTACCATTCTGACAGCTCACTCCAGATCGGACTTTATCCCCAAAGGCACTGCATTACACCTGCCTGTCAACCATATTCTCCTCGACTTGGACCCTTCCACCTGTTATGTCCTTTGTCAGTTAATGAATTACCTAAGTAATCCAATTTCAGTGAGGTGCCTCTGATGGGCTTACTTGATCAGAAGAAATGCAGAGGTCTTTAAAACGGCCTGAACGGCAGTATGCTAAATCTGGAGCCCAGCAATCCCACCAGATACAGCTGCTGATTCCCAGTTTGTTCTGTTAATTTATTTTTGTTTTAGTTTGTATGCAGGGTATAGATGGTGTTTGTGGAAAGTGAGGGAGTGACAGCTCTGGAGACTGAAGCCAGTCATTTTTTTTATCTCTACTTTTCCTCTTACAGTGCCAGTCTGCCTGGAGTACAGGTTGGGGCTTGTTGTTGTAATCTGGTGCCCTTCCAGCCGTCCCTGCCACCCTCCCAATGGGAGTTCATGCGATCCGGGGTCCAAAAGTTCTTGCAAGTGTCATTTAGATGGTGCCAGGGTGTTTACCCAGTTTTCTCCCCAATCTGTCTTTTTTTCCTCCCAGTTTTGCCACTCCACCGTATGACTTGACACAGCACCCCTTTGCAGCGGAGCAACTTCCCTTGCCCCACTGCTGGGGGTTGCTGCAGCATCGCAGCCACCACTGTCTTCTTTGCCTTGCCAAAGAGGACAGCCAATGACAGCACTTTCTCAACCACCAATCTCCTGCTCCTAGCTCCACTCTCTGACCTGGGGCAAAGGCATGGCAGTACAGTACACTGCCTCTGGCTTATCGGGCAGGCCAACAAGCCACGCGGTTTAATTACACCACAAGTACAGTGCAGGCTTCCCCACACTACCATAAGCTTTGAGGTAGTGAAAGAATAAGAGACTGACCATACGCAGGAAAGATCCCATTGTCTACTGATCCAGTTACAGTACTTCCCCACACTGTTACCAGCTTGGTGTTGGTGAAAGGTGACTAGTTGATCACTTTGTAGGCAGAAGCCCTTCTCTTGCTGGCAAGCAGCATCTGTGCAGTTTTATAAACTATTCTGCACTGACTGTACCATATCATTTTCAAGGTCACACATGTTTCCTGCCCATTTCTGTTGTGCGCCTTCTGCAAAAAGGCTGCTAACTGTGTTGCACTGAGCGTTTATGTGAGGAGTGTATAGGTTGCCCCCAGGCATACTGGAGTACGCACCTTGCATTCCATAAATCTGTCCAGCATGTGTTGAAATAAGGGGCTGGCCTACCAGGCAGCAAATAGCCAAAAAAAAAAAAAAAAAAAAACTCCTGTGCGTATCTTTTTTTCTTTGGGGGGGTGCTATGTATGGTGTAAACCCTTGCCTTCTGAAAATGAGCCCCCCCCCCCAAGTTCATTTCATCTAGCCAGCCCAGTGGCACAGAGGGCTGAGGCATCATGCCTTAACCTCCTACCACACCAGTGACCCATGTTCTCATGCGGACACAGGCCTCTGGGGGTTGGCCGGTGGGGGGGGGGGGGGATCCAGCATCCGGAGGACGGCTCTCCTTTCATGGGGAGGGTGGTTTGGCAGTCCCACCGCATGGCTGCCCCCAGGTGGAAGTCTGAGGGTAGGACAGATCGGGGATGCCAAGAGAAGGCAGGGCGCTGCGGGGCTCCGTAACATGTGCACCTCCACGTATGCACATTGACGTGTCACCCCAGCAACGGGGAGGGCAGGGAGAAACTGGAGGGGAAAACCTCCCAGGTGGCAGGATAATCGACCAACCCTCCACAAACCCTGCACCAGTGTCCGGGCACAACTACGGACGATGACACAGGTGAGCCCCACGGGAGCCAGGTTACAGGGCTGTGGAGGGGGTGGTCAAGAAGGGGGCTGCCAGGAAGAATAGGGGAGAAAGTACAACTTAAAAAAAAAAAAAAAATTCATCTGTATTCTGAGCCACAGCTGTAACCTGGGTCTCTGGTAATTTGAATGGCTGCACACTGCTGTTAGCTGATGGCAGCTCTGAGGCAGAGAAATATTATGATCACCGCTGATCAGAGCATGATGCTGCCTTTCTGAAAAATACAACAATGCTCAGTACTGAACTGCATCTGTCAGTTGTATCTGTCTCTCCCCGAAGTCTCCCCCCCCCCCTTATATTGCTGAGTCCCTTCTCCGACGTAAGCTGAATGGCTGACAGGTAACTGAATGCTACTGTGCATGAGCCAGGCTGATTTGTGAGTAAGCAGTTCTGACTTCAAACACGACAGATTCAGAGCACAGGAGGGAAGACGAGAAGTGGGTCAGAGCCAATTGTGCTGATGCCACATTTTGCCAAGGATGCTGAATCTGGCCCAGGGAAGGAAAGGGACTAGCTAGGTGAGATTTTTGCACAGGCCTGCATTTTTGTCAGTACACCCATTATTTTCCCTCTTAGTGGCCGTGCACTTCATCACTGCACACACGCACTTCATTTACCATCCCTCTTGATTTCCTGCAGGCTTTCTTTACCCTTCAGTAAAGAGTTGCTGCATTACCCCAAAGGCTGCACCTCTGCTCAGGGTCTGGACACCAAAGCCCTCTAGTTATCCATCAGCAAGGTGTAGTATGCCCTTCCCAACAGCACGGAGGGGGAACATGCTGCTGGTGGCAGTGTGTGTAGACTAGAGCTGGGTGTAATATGACAACTCCTCTGCTGCTGAGTTCCATGGAAATCTGATTCTGCCATTTCTGCAGATGTGAATCTACATTCCACAGGTGGAAGTTCGCATTTCACATTGTGGAATTTTGCAGAGCTCATGTAGAAACATCAGGCAAATTTATGCCACCAACAGAGTTTTGTTTTTTATATTTTCTGCTGCTTCTCCAGGACTCCCTCCTTCAGGAGGGCAGCATCCAGCCCCATATGGGAGTATCCCTAGCATTGACGTCTGCTCTTGAATCCCTCAGATTCACCCACAAGGGTAGACCCCCTTCCCCCCAAGTCAATGACATCTCCACACATAGGAGACCTCTGTATAGTGGAGTGGCTAGTAGCCTTTGCCAGAACCCAAATACACTCTTCTTTATTTGGCACACCCTGGGGCTTTTCCAGTTTCTGTTCCCCGCAGTTCCCCTTGTTTAGTTTTCATTTTGGGGCTAGCAGCCCCTGTTGTTGAGCAAAACCCTGCACTACTAAGTGGCGGTTGCTCTAGTCTGGTGGCCCCATAGTCCCCTGCAGGCAGCCACGTGGAAGGGGTGTGCGTATGCAATTGCATGGTGCCAGAATGACACCTGACTAGTGCCTGCCTCTCCTGCTCATAAACCCTGTGCTACACTATGACCTGTGGTCATCTAGATTGCAGAGTGGTAGCGGAACTCCAACTCTCCCTCCTTGTGAGACAAGAGAATTCTGTGGGGACTCCTAAACCTCCCTCCCTAGCCCACCCTTTGGTGGGCTCATTCTTGTGTGCAGAAATGCCAAGTGTAAATTGGGATTAAATGTGGTTGTTTCTGGACTTACACATCCACCCATGCTCACTAGTCCCCTAGTTCCCCATCGCCATGGCTAAGTGAACAGTGGTTGCAAGAGGATGAGAAAGGACAGAAGTGCTTGGCTTGCTCCATTTGTATCATCATTCCCCTGTGTGTAGCAGCATTTTAATCCCAAGCCACCCTCTGGGAGTTGAGTTGCCGCTTTCTCCACCTCATACACCTCTGTATGTTCACCCCTGACCCACTCATCAGATTGTCTCAACTTCAAACTGCTCCTTTTGGTTTTAATGATGTGCTAATTCTAAACAGACATCTGTATTCTGTATGCTTGATACAGGCAGGCACCGGCTGGTTGTACCTCAGCTCATGACTCTTTGATTAATGATGGGCTGCCCTCAGCTGCCACTGGCCCCAGCATAGTGTAGTATGTGTCACTTTTGTACTGATGATCTTCAAAGCCCCCCTTTTTGTAAATTCCAAACGGTCCAGAGAACCTTGGGAAGGACTGCACAGAGCATGGTGAAATTTTGTAATGCGAAGCAGATGTTTCGGCATGATACCTGCTGTTGCTGACAAGACAAGCTCCCACGGCCTCCTCACTGCCTTACAAAACTGCTAACCCTTTTGTGCTTAGGGGGACTTTTTATCCATTTATTTCCAGTTTACTGAGTCTGTGTGAAAGTATTTGGGAAGTGGGACCCTAGGGAACTTGCTGTACACAGTCCGCTGAAGTCTCACCTCTAAATGTTTGCAGGCCTGGTGGGTAAGGTATTAGGGGAAGCAGTTTGTTTTTCATTTGAACTTACTGTTGCCATGACCCCTGGTAACTGAGGTGGCCATCTCATGGGGCTTACATTTCAGTTTTATGAACAGAACAGATGATGTTGCACTCTGCTAGCAGTTAACACAGGCAGTACAGTTGGGCCTCACTTTGTATGATCTAGTCAGAAAGTCAATTGATGTTACTAGTGTTGGTGTCGTCTCTTTCAGTTTGGATGCCCAAAGCTTCTTAGCTTTACAGTACACTTCTGCCATGGTGTGCATGAGGTCACAACTCTGTATCATGATGACTAAATGTCTAAACAAGCAACATTGGGTCCAGCTGCACTGGGCCTATCAAACGATTGAGGTGGTTCTGGTAGCACTGCTGGCACACCGAATGCATTTTGGCTTAGCAAGCAAAGGATCAGTGGTTTGATTCCAGATTAGAACACATTTGGGCTGGCAGTATAGCCTAGAGGTTAGAGAAAAGAACTATGCCTGAGGGTGGAACACCCAGCAGACCTGGGTTTGATTCCCACAACTTCTTTTTGCATATTGTGTGACCCTGAGCAAGTCACCGAACCTTCATGTGCTCCTGGGATGCATCTAGAAACTAGCTTTGACTTGTCTCGGTGTGCCTTTTCTGGCCAAAAATTGAAAAGGAAAAAAAAACAATTGTAACCTAGCAAATTTCAACATTTGTTTTTAATGCCTAGGTTGCTTAAGCCAGGGCCTTGCGCGTGAGTTCATGCTTGTTGGATAGTATTCCATTTTCAAAGATGTAATTTCTTTGAAAAGTATTTGTGTGGCTGGCTCCATAGCACTGAGTGGTGAGGCACCCGCTTGGCACTCTGGCAGCCCAGGTTTGTGACCTGAACCCAGGACAGTTGGAGTGGCGGGGAGGATTAGGAGCATCTGCATGTATGCCCTCCTCACCGGGAGCAAGGGAGTGCTGAGCATCGCTCCTAGAGTGGCTCCATGTGTTGGCCCAGGAGAAGCACATCTGGTAGTGTGTGTGACCACAGGCTGCCTTGTGCCCTCACCCCAAATGCTGTGATGTGCAGCCATAATGTATGGGAGGTGGGCAGGGGGATGACAAAACACTGAAAAAATGGTCCACTCTGGTATGCTGGATAATGGCCTTCTGTGTCCCCCATGCTACCCAACCACTCAGCACACTCATCCAATCCTGATGTCTTAGGCACATCCTCCCTGGTGCCAGCAGGGAGGCCCCACCCCCTGCTTGGGTAGAGCTGGAACTGAAGGGGTGATGGAGAATCTCGGGGAGCCTAGAGGTAGGGAACAGCAGCTGGGGTTGAGTTCAGCAGGCAGAGAAGGTCACTATGGAGGCAGGGGATGGTGTAAGTGTGTGTGTGTGTGTGTGTGTGTGTGTGTGTGTGTGCATTTTGTTGTAATACTGTAGTAGTAGTTGAATAATTTAGCTAAATATCCAGGGGGACAGGTTTGTTTGAGAAGGATACCCTCATCACAAAGTCTCCATCAGTGTTCTCCAACCCCTCAGATATTGGTTTGTACCTGGCAGTGTGAACAACGTTCCCACTTGTAACAGCTCGTCTCATTCAACTCATAACTGTCCCCATACGCCTAAATAGCCAGTCCTTGAACCACTTTCCTGGACTGGATAGTGACAAATTGAGAAGATAGGGGCCTCCATGCAGTTGTCCTATCTGATTCCATCAGTGACCATACTCTTACTTTATTCATCTGGTCCTCCAGTCTCCCCCAATTTTTTTTATCTTTACAGACTGCTCAAAATACAATGCTTCTCACCTGTTCTCTGATATTAAGGCAGTCAACTGGCCAGCCCTACATATGATGCCTGACAGCTCATCCCTGGGTTTCCTGTGTACAGCTCTTACTGCAGTCCAGGACAGTCACTTCCCGCTAACCACTTGGAGTGTGTGTGTGGGGGGGCATAATACGAGATTGCTATTCAAAGACCTCCTCAAAAAGATGAGAGATATTCCAAATGGGCAGCACATAAAGCCACGCCTCCCCCTCTCTTTGGAATGAATGCAAATGTCTGTGTAACCTCTGCAAATGAGATCTAATCATGCAAGGCCAGGTACCTCTGAAACCTCCAGACTCATAACCTTGGCACCCGCAAAAATTTCTGACTAGTGGTGAATTCCCTCATCTCACCCAGGACCAAACAGAACACCATAAATCTAGAAATGGGGACAGGATCCTTAACTGATCTATCTAAAGTTGCAGAAACCCTAACACCAAATTCATGGACCTGTCTGACTACCTTGCTAACCTCCCCCAGGACAATCCCACAGTGTCCTATTGGCCAGGTTACTGACAACCTTATCATTCCACCCTTTCATTTTAAGACCATCTCCCCGCAAGAAACCCCCTAAGGCCTCATGACCCTCCTCAGCTAAGGTAGTGCCGGCAGTGATGGCCTCTGCCTGAGATTCCTAAAACTTGTAGCCCATATTATTGCCATACCTCTGGCTACAGTATTTAACTCATTCTTACCTCCTCCTCCATACCCCCCCAATCTGGAAACCAGCTAGAGACATCTGCATCTTTAAGTCCAGTGATTCTGTCCTGGTTGACCATTACTGCCCCATCTCAATCCTCTCCCACCTGAGTAAAATCCTTGAAAAGGTTGTGCACTGGCAAAATCTCACACCATGTGTCTAAGTACAGCCGCCTCCCTTCCCAATAACACAGTTTAAGGAAATGCCACAGTACAACCACTGCACTGTTTTTTCTTCACTGACCATGTTTTCAGAGGCATGGGTGAAGGCAAACTCACTGGTTCCATCATTGTGGATCTCCCCAAGGCCTTCAACCTGGTGGACCATAACATCCTGCTAGATTAGATGAGCAGTGTTGGGTGCTTCACCACATTCATAGCATGTTTTGCAACTACCTCTCTGGACAAACCCAGGTGGTATGCAAAGGGGAAGGCAGTTTCCAGTAGCTGAGAGGTCAGTGCCGGGGTCCTGCAAGGATCCATACTTGGCCCCATCTTGTTTTCCCTATTCATCAGCTCCCTTCCCAAGGATAGCATCATATGCAACTCACTACTGTATGCTGATGACCTTACCCTCTACCAGTATACAGAGACCCTGGCATAGCTTTCATCCACAGTCATGGAAGGTTTAGGTACAGTCCCAACAATGGTTTCTTGCCAACAGACTCATGGTAAATGCCCGGAAGATCAAGGCTATGCTTTTTGGATTGAAACCCAGACTAGTTTTGTGGACTGGTGACGCCACCTCTCTCCACATCCTGTCCCCCGATGGCTCACCCTTGAGTTAGTGACTACCTTCAGATATCTGGGAGTCACCCTTGACCCCTTCCTGACTTTATCTGACCACATCGGACTTGCAGTCTGGTGTGTGAACTAGAGACTAGGAGTTGGTTACCAGATCAAGGATTTTATGAGCCACTAAGTCAGACTTGCCATTGCCGTGGGCACCTAACTCCCCCTGCTGGATTGCTGTTCTCTCATTTATATGCAGACCTCCTCTTCCTGCCTGTCCAGACTAAACATAACCTACAACAGCATTTATAGGTTTGCCTTGATGGCTCCTTAATCCTTGCATCACTGTTCCCTCTTCCATGCCCTAGGCTGGCTCCTTCCTCAGGCTCGACGGAACTACCTCCTATGCTGCCTTGTTGTTAAATTCATCAGAATAAAGGATCTGTCTTCCCCTCTCCTCTCTACTCAAGCCAACGCCCTGACATTGAGGCCCCCAGACCTCCTCCAGCCTACTGTTAGAGTGCCGACAAGTTTCCATGTGTATGGGCCAGAAGGCCTTCTCCTTAGCTGTACTGTATCTCTGGAACAGCATGTCTGCACCACTGCAGACCCTAGGATCACCCCCCCCCCCAATTTAAATCCCACTACAAGACCTTCCTTACTGCTGCCATCGCCTTTAAATGCCCCCCACTGGTGATAAACTGATCCTGTCCAAGGGCAAAGCATTTGCTCTCCTCCTCATCTTTCGGTGACAACCAGGGTGCCACAATTACTTTGGAAATTATTGTTTGCATTTTACTTGACTCTGGAAATTGTTGCTGTTTTTATATGTTGGGCACTGTACTGCCACAAAGACTCTGTACACTATGATTTCTTGCACTAATTGTGATTACTTACTGCGCCCTGCATCTTTTGTACCTGTTTTGTTTTTCCTTGTTTGTGCAATCCTTATGACTCAGATCGTACCTGAAAACGCGCAGACCGCCATTAATAAAAGATAAATAAAAGGCAGTCTTCCATTGAAATTGCAGTCCTGCGAGCCTTTTTTTAAGCATACTATTTGGTACTAAATACATGTATGCTGATGTTCACTACAAGGGCCAAATATAATTACACAATGCTCATTGGATTTCGTTGTGTGCTGGCAGGCAGTCTCACTTCAGTGATGTCATTTTGTATGATGTCCGTGCCATCTTAGGGCAAGATCTCGGCACAGGATTCCAAAATGCAGAGGGTATTCTTTACAAATTTCAGATGTACTGAAGTAGTATTAAATGTTATGTGTAGGTAAGGAGGCACATTGTTCAACAGAGCAGCTCCTCTTTGACAACCATCTGGAATACGTTTTAGTTAATATCGAACTTTAAAATAAAAATGGTTTAGGTAACCGTTAAAGTGGTTTAAATTGTAAAACACTTGTTCAAGGCTTTTGTTTAGTTAACTTGAATTTTCAAAACAATATATATGTGTAAAAATGTCATACTATACACGTGTATGTGCATTATCATCCGTGTATTATCCCTTGTCATAATACAAGTGATAATACATAAGTGTATTATCACTCTTGTGATTAATAAATTGACCAGTGACTAGGCTAGCATTAAGGCATTCCAGTGTAGGGTTAACCTTTATTAATTTAACCTTGGAGGCATAAGACCCTCTGCTGCACCTTATGCCTCATATACCCCCCCCCCCAAGAGTAACTGCTGATAACCCAATGGCTTAAGTCAATAATGCTGTACCAGTTTTTATTTTATTTCTCTTTCATTCCTGAACTGAGATTTGATTTCTAAGTTCTGGCTGGCTTGCAATGCCCACCATGGGAAAAAAAACTTTTTGGTGTGGTGCTGTTTACCATTAGAAACCAGTTGCTAGCACCATCGTAATACATACAGTATAAATACGGTATTTACAGTCAAAAGGTATCCTTACATAGAAACATAGACTTTGACGGCCCACCCAGTCTGCCCATTTCCCTACCTACTGGATAAGCTGCAGATTTTAGTTAACCAACAGCCTACTTCCTGCCACCCCCCACTACAGTTGCCTTGTGTCTGTCTCATGCATGTTTGAATTCCCCCACTGTTTTAGCCCCAACAACCTCCCCAGGAAGGCAGTTCCACGCATCCACCACTCTCTCTGTGAAAAAAGATTTCCTCACATTACCCTGAGCCGTCCCCCTCTATCTTTAAATTGTGTCCCTTGTTCTTACATCTCTTTTCTGAAAGATGCTACCCTCCTGGACTTTGTTGATTCCTTGGGTACTTGAACGTTTCTATCATGTCCCCCTGTCCTCCTTTCATCAAGGGTATACATATTAAGCTCTCTCAGTCTCTCTTCATATGATTTCTGATGCAGACCCTGCACCATTTTAGTTGCCCTCCTCTGGACTGCTTCCATCCTGTCTCGTCCTTGCGTAGATGGGGTCTCCAAAATGCACACAGTACTCCAGATGGGGTCTCACTAACTGTCTGTACAGAGGGATAACCACTTCCCTTTTTTCACTTGTGATGCCCCTTCCTATGCATCCCAGTATCCCCCTGGCTCTCCTCACTAACTTCTCACATTGCTTACCCACCTTTAGATTATCCAATATGACTACCCCCAAGTCCTGTTCCATTATTGTTGTTGTTAGTACCTCCCCTGCTATTGTGTACTCTTCTCCTGGGTTTTTGTTTCCCCAGGTGCATTACTTTGCACTTCTTTGCATTGAATCTAAGTTGCCATATGTCTGACCACTCCTCCAACCTTGCCAAGTCCCTTCTCATCCTTTCTACCTCCCCTTGTGTATCAACTCTGTTACAGATCTTTGTATCATCCACAAAGAGGCATACCTTTCCTCAGACCCTCTGCAATGTCACCTATAAAGATGTTAAAGAGGACTGGACCCAGTACTGAGCCCTAGGTACTCCACTAGTGACCCCCTTTCTTCGGAATGTGTGCCACTCACTATTACCTTCTGTGTCCTGTTGTGCAGCCAGTTTGCAACCCAGGCTACCACCCTGGGACCCACTCCCAAGCTGGCTAACTTGATTAATAATCTTTTGTGCGGGACTGTGTCAAATGCCTTGCTAAAGTCTAGGTAGGCCATATCCACAGCCCCTCCCTGGTCTATTACTTTGGTCACCCAGTCAAAGAAATCAATTAGATTCGTCTGACATGACCTTCCTGCTGTAAATCCATGCTGCTTTGGGTCCTGTGCCCTGCTATACTCTAGCTACTCAACAATTATTTCTTTCAGAAGTGATTCCATCATTTTCCTACCACTGAGGTCAAACTTACAGGTCTGTAGTTTCCTGCTTCTGCCTTGCTCCCACTTTTGTGAAGGGAATCACATCTGCCCTCCTCCAGTCCTCTGGTACCACCCCATCCTCCCATGATTTGTTAAAAGTGTGGTCAGTGGTGTCACTAGGTCCTCCCTTAGTTCTTTTAGGATTCTGGGGTGAATCCCATCAGGCCCCATTGCTTTGTCCACCTTGAGTTTTAGGAGTTCTTTCAGGACTCTTTCTTCTGTAAATGGACTGGTGTCAACCCCTACCCAGAGTGCTTCTATTGTCTGGTTTAGGTAACTCCTCCTCATCTTCTTTTGTGAATACTGAGCAAAAGTATTCATTCAGTATCTCTGCCTTTTCACTGTCTCCCTCTGCCCACCTCCCCTCTCCCTTATTAATCTTCACTATTCCTCCCTTAACCTTTCTATGCTCCCTAATGTACCTATAAAAGGTTTTATCCCCCTTCTTAACTGACTTGGCTATTTTTTCCTCAGTTTGGACTTTTGCTATTCTGACTGCCTTCCCCCCTTCTTTCTGCTTTAATTGGTACAGTTTCCTGTCGTGCTCCTTCTGTGATGCCTTATACTTTTTGAATGCAGCCTTTTTCACCTTAACCTTCCCTGCCACCTCTTTAGAGAACCATAGTGGTTTTTTATTCCGCTTTGTTTTCTTTATCTGTTTCACAAGACATCCTTTTAAATAGTACTAGTGGTGGTCATCTTTAACAATTTGAGTCATTAATAACATAGTTATAAAAGTAATTTTTTTTTAATATCTGAGGAATTAAAAAGATAGATTATGAATCTAAAGATGTTGCATGTATTTTTGTTAAAGGAAAATGATATGCTGAATACTTTAGCCTAGACTAGCAAATATTATATGAGCCCCTCTGCAAGTATCCTCCTTCTTTTTCTTTTTGTACTGTTTTGCACAGGAGTAAAGGGTGGGGCAGTGCATAATTCTTACATTACTTCTCCTTTCCTAGCTGGGTGCTGAGATTTTCATTTCACTCTGGGGGTGTATGGACCACAGTAAAATAGTCCTGTTAAATTACCTCCTCCCTAACTTGCCTGTTTTAGTGTAGTGGTTGGAGGCGAGAGAGGGAGCACCCACTGTGCCTCTGGTTAATTCAGCTCTCTGTGCCATGTTCTGCTTTTCCAGCATGAACAAAGCTGAGCCTAGGGAGGGAGGAAAAGCCTACTGTACCTTGTGCAAACTGTTACCCATTGTGTTTTAACCTTTGGAATTGTGTTATTCTCTGGTGTTTAATGTTTCCTTTTGTTCTGAGCTGTCATATTACTAAGCTTATCGGAGAAGAGAAATGGGTGTTTGCCTTCTTGTGAGCAAAGGACAACCGAGGCTGTTAAGCGCTTGCCTGCAACATTAAAACCTTCTGAAAAGTCTAAGGGTTATAAGGAGATAGAGTTGGGTTGCTATGACAACAGTTCTAGAACTAAAGCTTTTGAGTTAAATATACAACATGCATCGAATATACTGATGTGTGTTTGTGAGTCTGGTCCTCCTCTGGGTAACCAGCTCATTCTTTTTTTTTGCATTTTTGTTTTGCACTACCAGCCCCTAAGCCCTGCAGCACCCCCCCGCCCTGTCACTGATCTTCTCGTGGTCCTACCACTTACCCAGAACCATACATACCAGAGCAGCATGGCTTCCGTTTGGCCCACAGCACCACCACAGCCCTCCTAGAATTCACCAACTTTCTGCACTCCTCCCTAGACACCGGTAACATTGCAGGCGCTGTGTTCATAGACCTATCATAGAAACATAGACTTTGACGGCAGATAAGGACCGCTAGGCCCATCTAGTCTGCCCATTTCCCTACCTACAGGATAGGCCGCAGATCCTAGTTAACCAACAGCCTATATCTTCCTGCCCCCCCACAAGAATTGCCTTATGTCTGTCCCATGCATTCTTGAATTCTCCCACAGTTTTAGAACCACAACTTCCTGAGGAAGCTGTTCCATGCATCCACTACCCTCTCTGTGAAATAATACTTCCTCACATTGCCCTGAACCGCCTCCTTCTATCTTTAAATTGTGTCCCTTGTTCTTGCAAGTCTCTTTTTCTGAAAGATGCTACCCTCTTGGACTTTGTTGATTCCCTTGAGGTACTTGAAAGTTTCTATCATGTCCCCCCTCTCCTTCTTTCCTCAAGGGTATACATATTAAGCTCCTTTAGTCTCTCCTCTCACGGCTTCTCTGCACCATTTTAGGTTGCCCTCCTCTGGACTGCCTCTATCCTGTCTGTCCTTGGAGATGGGGTCTCCAGAACTGGACACAGTATTCAGATGGGGTCTCACCAACTGTCTGTACAGAGGGATAACAACTTCCTGGTTTCTGCTGCTGATGCCTCCCCATACATCCCAGTATACCCCGCCCTCCCTACTGCCTTCTCACATTGCTTGCTAACCTTAAGGTCATCTGATATGATTACCCCCAGGTCCCTTTCCTGTTTTGTTGTTGTTACTACCTCCCCACCCATTGTGTATTCTTCCCCTGGGTTCTTGTTTCCCAGGTGCATTATTTTGCACCTTTTTGCATTGAATCCTAGCTGCCATACGTCTGACCATTCCTCCAACCTTGCCAAGTCCCTTTTCATCCTTTCCACGCCTCCTTGTGTATCAACCCTGTTGCAGATCTTTGTGTCATCTGCAAAAAGGCATACTTTTCCTTCCAGTCCCTCTGCAATGTCACTGATGAGACATCAAAAGGACTAGACCCAATACTGAACCCTGTGGTACCCCACTAGTAACCGCCCTTTCTTCAGAGTGGACTCCATTTACAATTACCTTCTGTGTCCTGTTGTCCAGCCAGTGTTTTACCAGGCTACCACCCTGGGACCCACCCGGGCTGGTTAATTTGACTAATAATCTTTTGTGTGGGACTGTGTCAAATGCCTTACTAAAGTCTGGGTAGGCCATGTCCACAGCCCCTCCTGGTCTACTACTTTGGTCACCCAGTCAAAGAAATCTATTAGATTTGTCTGACATGACCTTCCCGCTGTGAACCCACGCTGCCTTGGATCCTGTGCTCACTGACCTCTAGGTACTCAACTATTCTTTCCTTCAGAAGTGACTCCATCACTTTCCCTACAGAGGTCAGACTGACAGGTCTGTAGTTTCCTGCCTCTGTCTTGGTCCCACTTTGTGAGAGGGAATCACATCCGCCTTCCTCCAGTCCTCGGGTACCACACCATCCTCCCATGATTTATTAAAAGAGTAGCCAGTGGTTTCACTAGTTCCTTCCTTAATTCTTTTAGAATTCTGGGGTGAATTCCATCAGGACCCATTGCTTTGTCCACCTTCAGTTTTAGGAGTTCTTGCAGAACCCTTTCTGCAGTGAAAGGACTGGGATCGACCCCCCTATCAAGAGTGCTTCTGTTAATTGGATTAGGCACTTCCCCCTCCTCTTTTGTGAATACTGAGCAGAAATATTCGTTCAGTATTCCTGCTTTTTCACTGTCCCCCTCTGCCCACCCACTGTTCATTCTATTCAGCCTCACTATCCCTCCCTTTGTCTTTCTACACTGCTGATGTACCTATAAAGGTTTTATCCCCTTCTTAACTGAGTTGGCTATCTTTTCCTCAGTTTGGGCCTTTGCTAGTCTGACTTCCCTCCCTGCTTCTTTCTGTCTTAACTGGTACAGCTCTCTGTCCTGCTCCTTCTGTGTTTCCTTATACTTCCGGAATGCTATCTTTTCTTCCTGACTTTCACAGCCACCTCTCTTGAGAACCATAGTGGCTTTTCTTTCGTTTTGATTTGTTTATTTGCTTCACACAAAGGCTTGTTGCCTCTGTGATGGCAGTTTGATAATTCCCATTGTTGCTCCACCTCCTTCTAGCCTGTTTGCTAATGCTTTTCTGAGGCACTCTCCATCTTGCCAAAGTCAGCCCTCCTAAAGTCCAGTACCCTCACTTTTGTATGGCTTGATCCTAAGGCCTATCCAAGGCCTTCGACACGGTCTGCCACCCTCTCCTTCTCGACTCTCTCCACCAACTTGGTTTCTCCACAGGCCCCCTAGCCTGGTGCTCCAGTTACCTTTCCACCCGGTCCCAATGCATCAAAATTAACGGAACCCTATCCGACACACTACCCGTCTGCTCCAGGGTGCCCCAGGGCTCTATCCTGGGGCCAGTTCTTTTCTCCCTCTACCTAAACTCCTTTCCAAAGGCCTGCTCCACAAAAATCTTACTATATGCAGATGATGCAGTGCTCTTTGCTTCACATCATAAACCTACGCCCCTTCAGGACTCCCTCCAACATGCCTTTTCCCAGGCCGAAACATGGTTTAAGGACCATAGACTGGTCATAAACCTAAAAAAGACTAAATCAATGATCTTCTCTCACCGCCAAAACAAAGCAAAAAGTGCACCTCTCCACATCCTCCCCAGCACCCCCTTGAACAGGTATCAAACTACAAATATCTTGGACTTACCCTTGACTCGGCCCTTACTTTCCATGACCACATAAACACCCTTGCTGCTGCAACAAACACCCGGATTGGACTCCTTTACTGACACAGGGACTGCCTTCCCCCTCCACCACCATGCCCTTAGGCTGGCCATCACCTCATCAGTACTGTCCCTAGTGGACAATGGGCTCCCTGTATACGGGGCAGCAGATAACTCTGCAGTCCAGAAAATCCAGGTCTCCTTAAACAAGGCCTGCAGGCTCCTAACTGGTGCACCGAGGCTCACTCACACCTGTTCCCTCTATACCTCTGCCAATCTTCTCAACCTCGATGAAAGGCTCCGCTACCAGACCTGCATACTGTCCAAGAAAATACTACTTGGACTCCCTCCCCCTGGGGTCTCCGCCACTCTTCATCCTACCACCCCCACTATCTCTACCCGCAACTCGGAGAAAGCACCACTGGTTGTGCCCAGGGTAAAAACCTCCCTTGCCCAGAGATCGTTCCACTCCAGGGCCCCCACATGGTTTAATGCACTCACAAACACCATCACTAGTGCACCCGAGATCACCCACTTCAAAACCACTCTTCGCAACCACTTCTTCAATATCCGCTCCTCTAACTGCCACTAACATTTCACTCTCTCACCCTCTCTGATCCAAATTCTCTGACAAAGTCCATTATGGATTGCAACCTATGTCAACAATACCAAACCCATAAATAGGACTGACTACTCTGTTTAGATGCTTTCTCAAACTAATAATGTCTCTCTGCTGTGATGTTGTAAATATCGTCATCCAAATATTGTAAAGTCTGAAAATATCTACATACTGTACTTACTGTAAATAATGTTCAGTGACAAATGTCTGTAACACATGCTTAATGTAACTGTTGTTATACCCTGTCTGTATTAGCTTCTGTCTTACATGTGACGAGGTACCTTTGGAAATGAGCCTCTGGCTCAAAGGTTGTAAACAGATATATCAAATAAATAAAAATAAATAAATAAATACTTGGTAATGGGTGGCTGGACATATCTGTTGTACATGAGTCTGCAAATAGGGCGATAGATTGGACTGGGGCATTTTTCCTTTGGTTTTGTCCCCAGGTGCCAGTATGCAGTGACATGCATTCATGCGTGAGGTGGTGTGCATGTCTGCCTGGCATCGAGCAGCAGTCCCTTTCCTGCATTGTGTACTCATTTGTGCTACATCCTGGTGCCCCCGCCCCCCAATAACAATCAAACAGCAACACTCCATGCTCCCCACTCCTACAGTGGGCAGCTGTCCCTGGAATGCTCGATCCTCCTTCCCCCTGGCTGGTCACTGCCAACCCAAGGCTGCACCAGTGGGCCAGCTAAAGTCATTCTTGACATTGTTGGAATGAAGTACTCCTCAGACGTAATCAAACTGCGTCAGATCGGAGTCTTGTTTCTCTTGCACATCCTCCGCTGGTCATCCAGAGATTATTTAGTTAGTTAGTTTTGGTTGACTGAGTAAGTGCACTAGACTGATTTTTGCCTATTTTCAGGCACGACCTTGGGGGTGGGGGGTCGGGATACAGATGAATGTCAACTGACCTTGAACCAGATTAAGCTATTGTTGGTATTTTTTAGTGAATGGGGGGAAATTTGGCCAGGGCATCAGGGAAATTCCCCTCCATGGAATCTTTAACATCCACCAGAACAGGCAGATGGGACCTCTGTTTAATGTCTCATCTGAAAGATGGCATCTCGGTAGAGCAGCACCCACCTCATGCTGCACTACAGTGTCAGTACTAGGAAATTAACCCAAGTGCCTGATGTGGGGATAGAACCCACAGCCTTCTGATCTCCTAACCTCCGAGGTGAGTGTGCTACCTGCTGAGCCACTGACATATTTATAAAGAATTAACCCTTTGTTTATTTTCTATTAACTCATTCAGGCCTAGAGACGTCTGTAGGCGGTGTCTGAAAGCATGGCCCCTCAGGACAATAACGCCTGTAGACTTACTCAACTGACTTTCACGCAGGCCCAGAAACGTCTGAGGAAGTCAGCAGTTTTTACCTAACTATTAAACAAACCGAATTGCTTAGAATTGAATGCATAGCACCGTTAGAAAGGCAATTTTGCTCTGAACAATTTTGCTGCAAATACTTTGTGTCTATCATGTATACTTTAGGAGTTATTCATATTTGTTTAAGGTATGGTGTGCATGGCTAACATTTGTCTCTCAAGCCTCACCTAAGCACCTTGAATAAATCTGAAAAAAAAAACAGTTGTTTGGTATTTCAGCTACTATAAAATAAAAACTAAATGGATTACAATTGATTGCATAGCACCATTAGAAAGGATATATTGTGCTGAATAATTTTGCCACTGATACTTTGTGTCTACCACATATACTTTAGGAGTTATTTGCATTTGTTTAAGGTATGGTGTGCGTGGCTGCCATTTGTCTCTCATGCATCACCTAAGCACCTTGAAAAAAATCTGAAAAAAATCAGTTGTTTGGTATTTCAGCTAGTATAAAATAAAAACTAAATTGATTACAACTGATTGCATAGCACCACTGGAAAGCTAACATTGTGCTGAACAACTTTGCCACTCATACTTGGTGTGTAGCACTTACGGTTTAAGAGGTAGTCACATTTGTTTGTGGCATGCTGATTATGGCTTGATTTTGCTTAGAAAGGCCCAGGATGCAGTGCTAAGAGTATATAGGGCACAAGTGGCAGAAGTCTCAAAGAGCTCTTGTGGTGTGAATGAGTTAAGAACCATTTCAATACTTGTAAACCATGTACCTCCTTTCACATGCAGTATAATTCACCTTTTTGTAAAAGAGTTGAGGAAGGGAGAGAATGAAAGAAGGGGAGGAGGGAGGTGAGAGAGAAAAGAGGGTGGTAGGAAAGAGGAAGGGAAGAGAGGACAGGGAGAGGAGGAAGAGGTGGAGAAGAAAAGGAAGGCTGGGGAGAGCAAAAAGGAAAGGTGGAAATGGAAAAGAGGGAGCCATGGAAGAGCTTGCAGGCAGAAGTGGTGGGTTCAGGACTTGCTGATGGTTTCAAACACAGCTGGGACAGAGTAATAGGCTCACTAGTGTTACACAAGGGGAAGCAGTAAGGCGGGGGAGGTGAAGGCAGTAACCCCAACTAGACAATAGGTCATCAGATAGGATGTGAAAAGCCAGGTAGGCTGGATGGACCAATGGTCTTTTTCTGGTGACATTGTCCATGTTTCTATGGGAGTAGGGAGAGGGAGGCAGGGCAAAGAGGTGGGAGTGAGAAGGAGGAGTGGGAGAGGATGGGGAGGTCATAGAAAAGAGGAAGGTGAAGTGAGGTGAAGAGGAAGAGGCAAAGAGTAGGGTAAGAAGGGACAGGGAGAGAACTGGTTGTGAAAAGGAGGAGGGAGGTGGGGACACAGCAAGATAAGTAGGTTGCCGAAGAGCAACAAGACTGAGTTGGGTGACTGCAGGAGGGACATACAGACAAGGGGGAGACTAAATGATCATCCACTGCTTCTATTTCCCTTACTTTAGGTGCAAACTTTCTAGGCAGAAGAGCTTTAGCGAACAGGGCTCCTTATGGCTTTGATACATCCTGCTCTCTTCTGCACAAAAGGCCAAACTCGGGTCCCATTGTTATGTAACCATTGTGTTTCAGCTTTGCTTCTTTTTTGTTATTTGTAGTCCAAAGAATGGAATGCAATTTGCTTTTGTTCAGCGTGCCCTGCCAAGGTATTTCCCCTTGCTGCAGGTTTCAAGTTGTTATTTACTGTCCAATAGCCTTACAAGCTGATCATCTGCGAGCTCGAAATGGAGATTACCTTCGCTTAAGCTATCGGAGATCCTCTTTCCAGTAGTAAGATGATATAATCTCTACATTAGACCGGGCACGGCAGCCAAGGTTTGATCATTATACCATTACTGCTGAAAATTTGTCTTCGGTTTTCCTAGTATTTCGTGTGTAAGACCCAATAAATCAGTGTGGGTTTTATATGCTTACGAAGAACGAGAAAAAAAACCTTACTGTGATGGATTAAAATTCGAAAGAGCAGTGCTGTTATGATTTATATGCATGTCACAGCGGTTTGTGAAGCTTGGAGAATAAAAAGCCCAGAGTGGCGTCTCAGCATTTGGTTTTAAAGTGGGCAGATACAGGTATCTGTACAAGTTGTATTTCAGAACTGGACGCTGATAGCAATTGAGCCAGATTGTCAAAATATTTGCCTGTGTGATTCGTTTGCTGTAGCAAATTAAAAAAAAAAAATAACATTTTTGTGGAGAAAGCTGCCTACCCATAACATTTAGGGAAATCATAGGATTGCAGTTCTCTACTCCCCCCAAAGGCAAGTTGGTTAGAATGTTAGGAAGGAAACAAGCTACACGTGCAGCTTAAGTTTATTCTTTAATGTATTTTATCATTTTGTAAACCTGGTCTCCAAACAGCTAATCCCAGATTGCTGTGAGAGGAGCCAGTGCGTCTCAATCAAGCATTCTGAAATTCTGCAAGGTTCTAATAAGAATGGACAGTCCCTGTGTTGTTGTGTCAGACACCGACTCCGTGCAGAAGTGTTGTGATGGGTATTCTGATGCATATGGGGAGGGGGAGGGGTCAATGGGTCATACTTTCAGAGACCTACAATACTTAATGTATGCCAGAATAGATGTGATATGAAATGTATGTATAAGCACTTCGACATCACGTAGAGTCAGGTGTGTAGTGGTTACTTTATTTTTCTTTGCAGTTATTACACCTGTAATTTTTGAAGACTGTGTATTTCAGCTGCATCAATGAAGCATGCTGGCTAGAAAGGTACAGCTGGCATATCTATAAATAAATAAAATAAAAAGCCTTTGCTTCCCTCACACTGTGCCAGCACAGCAAGTAACCCCCACCCCTCCTCCCAACGTGTTTCCGAAGCCTGGCAGCAGATGTACCTTATTGGCTGCCAAGGCATTCCAGATTAGGTCCTCGAAAGAAGTAATGGCACTTCTAAATATCAGTTTTTTGTTTTTTTTTTTTGTTACTGAAATTACTGTGGCCTCAAACAGGACGTGTGGGGGGGGGGGGGCATCTCTGAGATCTTTATCCTGTATAAATACCTGTAGCAATAAATGTGAACACTGTCAGCCATATGACTTGCATTCTGTCTACAGGTAATTTTGTTCACATCCCACCAGTGAATGTGAAGTGGTCACAACTAGTATAAATATGACTTTTACAAAAAAAAAAATAATTTGGTCATTTGCAGCAGAAAATCTGCCCCAGTAAGTAGGCCCCCATAAGTCCTCCCTATTTATCCGTTCTGTAACCACTGATAATCTTACAAAGTTCCTCAGCACGTATTCTTACAGGCTGCAATCCATTCTCCCCAGCCTGAGACAGAATTTGTGAAGATGAGTCCATTTATCTGGGGAAGTTGACTTGCTCAGTGTTGCTTGACTGCCACTGGCGCAACTTTGTTTGTAAATTGGTGACCTGAAAGCGCTCACTGTATCAAGGCTCGTTTACATGTGCAACCGAGGAGAATGGCGTACAGTAAATAATTCAAAACAGAAAAATGCAGAACAATAAAATGAAAGCAATGTATACAAACAAATATGGGGGGGGGGGACAAAAATGTATGACTGATGGGGGTGCCAGCTGTTCAGTTGTTAACCAGATAATCTTTATTTTTATTTTTTTAGGCTCCTTATCTGGCCATCCAATTTTATTCAGAGGTACAGGCTGGTTTTCACTCAGAACCTGAAAGGGGTTATCTTGGTATGCCACTACCTCTCAGCGTGACTCTTGCTTGTGGTATCTCTAGGTCCAAATCTCACTAGAGACGCTGCTCATACAGTACGTTACTCTTTCCCAAAGGGCAAATGACAAACCCCTTTTGTCACAGCTGAGGACACTTTGCTTCAGATATGGGAACTTTGTTGCTTGTCTCTTTGTAACTGGATCACAGATGTGCCAAGTTACCCCTGGTTATCTATACCTGAAATGACTCGGTCACAGAAAGCATGACGTATATAAAAATAGCATTTAATACTCCACAATATATACATGTGCTATGGGGAACCTAGTATTTCTACAGAGATAAAAATAAACACATTTGGGAAGAGATAACACAGAAAAACCATTAACTCAAAGCTATCTAAATCTCCGAATAGAAAAAGCATACCCCACTGGGAACTGGTGTGTTGTGGCAGACTTGAACCCATGACATTACTAGTTCAAAATCACAGCACAACTGAACTCTTGTTGCAAATATACAACAGAAATACCTTTGGCTGGCCAGCCCACTATCCCCTCGTCACTGGACCGGCCTCCCTGTCATCATACCATGTCTCTGTTTTTGATCTCTTGGTGGGCCATCTTTTCCCAGACTGATCCAAACTGGATATGTGTGTTTGCCTCGACTCGCATTGTTATCCTGGCTGACTAGCACAGCTGGAAATGTCTTACTGTACTTTGACTCTGTTTACATTCGAACCATGGGCTGGATTTTCAATGGGTGGCGCAGGGCTTGCATCAAGCTGTGGGTCACAACACTTTGTTTCTGATGGTGTACCATACAGGTTTGCCACAAATGTGTCAAAATTTAGTAGGTCGTATGCAGCTGCGACAGTTCACTCGATTTACATCAGATTGCTCCAAATATCTGGCACATCTGGAAAAGTCAGGGTGCCTGGACGATAGACAGCATGGATTCGTCCTGGGGAAATCGTGTCAGACAAACCTTGTGGAGTTCTATGACTGGGTGACGAGTACCTTGGACCTGGGTAGACCAGTGGACGTCCTCTTTCTAGACTTCAGCAAGGCATTTGACTCTGTTCCTCATGAGGGCCTGTTGGATAAGCTGGGAGAAATGGGGGTGGGGAACCAGATGATCATATGGATAGGCAATTGGCTCCAGGACTGGACCCAGAGGGTCGTAGTTGGCGGGATAGTCTAATCCCCAAGGAGGGTCATTAATGGGGTCCCACAGGGATCAGTCCTTGGGCCTCTCCTGTTCAACGCCTACATCTCTGACATAAGGACAGGTATCAGGAGTGAGATGAGTCTCTTTGCAGATGACTCAAAACTGGGGGCGGTGGTAGATGGGGAGGAGGGGAAGGTGGCCCTACAGTGGGACCTGGAGGCTCTGGAAAGATGGTCTAGAAAGTGGAAGCTGAGGTTCAGTGCAGGGAAATGCAAGGTACTGCACCTGGGGGCCAGAAACCCGGGCCAAGTGTACACCCGGGAATGCTACAAGTTTCAATGGCTGAGAGGGACCTGGGGGTGGTGGTGGATGTCAAGATGAAGAACTCCGAGACTTGTAGGAGGGCAGTAGCCAAGGCCAACAGGATGCTGGGATACATCGCTAGGGGGATCACCTCCAGAAGGAGGAAGTGATGCTCCCTCTGTATAACTTTCTTGGTGAGCCGCACCTCAGATACTACTTGCGCGCAGTTTGGAACCACACTTAAAGAGGGACATTAACCTCCTGGAGAGGGTCCAGAGGAGGGCAACCAAAATGATTTGGGGCTTGGGGACAGGACCTATGGGGAGAGGCTTGAAGAGCTAAATATGTACACATTGAAAGAGAGAAGGGACCGGGGGGACATGATAGAGGTCTTCAGGTACATGAAGGGCGTAAATAGAGCAGGAGCAGTCGGGGTGCTTTGAAGGAAGGAGGAGGGACAACTAGAGGGCATGGGTGGAAGCTGGAGGGGGGAAGATTCAGGGGAGAAAGGAGGAGGTGCTACTTCACTGAGAGGGTGGTGGAGCCATGGAATGCGCCACCAAGGGGGCTGGTGGAGACAGAGACGGTGGAGGGGTTCAAGAGGGGGCGGGACAGGTACAGGGGAAGGGTTCTGGAAGCAAAATCAAATGCAGTGAGAATATCCGGAACTGGGAAGGGAGAAGCCAGAGAAGACGAGGGGGGCAGCAAGGTCAGCTCCCAGGGTGGGGGCTGACCAAACAAGCAGACACGAAAGACCATTAGGCCTATTCTGCTGCCATTTTAGTATGTAATCTCTGTGAAAGGGGTTCCCAGGACTGCCACAAACTAGACCACTAAAAGATGGTCTAACTTGCAGTAATTACCACATGGGATGTGAAATTCCATTAGATCCCATAAGCCCAGTGTGCCCTCTTGTTAGTGCACAGGGCTTAGAAAATCTAACCCTATGTCTCCCGTAAAAGGTAGTCGGTCCTTTGAAGTTTACCTAAAACAAAGGGTCTTACAAGTCAGGAAAATAACTTCTTAAACAAAGAGGTCACTCCTAGCTAAGTGCCCCAAGGCATGGGCTACAGAGGAATGTAATTTTCAGTTTCCATCAGACCATGATATTTGATAGATAATACATGATAGATGATATTTCAAAAAGATACACACACACACAAAAAATACAGCATATGTCACTACATATTCTTAAAAACAGACTCTGTTGATTTTTTTACGTTTTGGCTTCATGTCCAGTTTATAAACAAGTTGTGATGTAATCGGGACCTCTGCTTGTAAGTCTGGGAGGGTTAAAGTCTGACTATTAAGACCATTAGCAGTAAATTAACCTAATTCATTCCACTCTTGTATTTTAAGTGTGGTCTTGTACTGCTGCATTAAAATCCTCACTGACATGACAAATGGCTTTTGAGGAGGAAAGATGTACTCATTGGTCATAAAAAATGGTGGGGTTAGGGATAGAGTTTGGGGTGTGTCTTGCTGTCTGGTATTTGCCTCATCCAAAAATGTGAACCCTAATGTGGTAAAATACACACACAATACAGAATATACAGGGTGTTTCAAAAAATATATATAATAAACAAAATATGCAAAGCCTCTGCAATACCAGTCACGATAAGCGAGCAGACCAAATCATTCAAAGTGCAGTGACTGACCCCATGGCAAGGCAAGCCTTGGCCTTGCACATGGCACTGCCACCACCTTTGGTAAACCAGTGCAGGTTAGGTGCAAGTGCTAGATGCTCTCCAATCAACCAAGCCACAAGGGCTTCAGCTCTTGGTGGGCTCGGTAAGGAAATTTCTCTAGCACATAGGGAGTCAGTAACCAGCTCAAGCTTCGTGGAATAACACGTATTTATTAACTACAGACCTCCTGCAACAAAGAGGGTTAGTGCAAAGTCTGCTTTAAACACAGCCCTCTTAGGTGGGCCAGATCTACCCTTTCCCACCTGGTACCAGGTTTTAAACAGACCCAAATGGGAGCTCCCTTAACTCAGTCCCTGTGTACTGTACGTGTAGAATCGCTGCAGGCCTTTAGATGTTGCCATGGTTTGGCCAGTGTTGGTACACTTCAAATAGAGCAACGTGCTCAATGGCAGAAAACCCCTCAAAAGAAGGTATGTGTAATACAAATTGTGAAACATGGTGAAACAGGTGCTGTCCCTGGAAACGAACAGTTCCCACACCCAGATGGCTCCTCCTGATGCAGCAGGCCATTGGAGCTCTGCTCCCCAGGGCATCTGCAAGGCAGGCAGGCTGCCTCTCTCTGCTCTGTGCTGAACTGGCTCCCTTGAGTATTGGCCACAGGGTCTTACAGACTCCTTTCACTTGTTCCAGACTACTGAAGCCCCAGTCCTACCCACTAACTTCCTGGCTTCCAATCCTCCAGTCAAATGCAGCCTGCCACCATGCTCTATTGTCTGCTACAGGATCTGGATCTGCAGCCCTGTCAAAGTTTGCCCACCGCTTTTCAGGCCTGGGACGGCACTGCGGATGCCCTCTTCCAGCACAGCAGACCTTTCTGGTACTAGATCTCCCCTCGATCTATCTGCCTCTAGTGCAGTCCTGCCTTTGTAGGCCCTGCTCACAGTATCTCAGTTTGTGCCTGGGGCTGTCACTCCTGGAACTTGACAGCCCACAGGACACAGATAAGGCACTAGCATTAGATAATATACTGCACCACTAGAACATCTAATCAGCATCCTTTGTAATGTGCTTTGTGACGGGTTCGCAAATACCTCTATGCTTTGAAATATGTGTTCAGGTTGTAATGTGTTCTCGTGCATTGATGAAAATGCAATACATAAAAAGTAACAAAGAGATGGGGCACCAGAATCTGTTCCCCAGAAGCCTCCCGATTTCAGCAGACTGGGGTGGAAAAATCACACACAAGAAAAATTGACACCTTTATGTTCTAGGGGAGGGAAACCTGAAAAGGAGGAGGGGCAGAATTCTTAAAGCCCTTAAGATGCCTGCAAGGGAGTAGCTGGAAAGCTGTTCCAAGTTTCAGAAGATCCCAGATGTTAATGACTAAATCACATTCTGCCTTCTACACTTGGATCTGATTTTATAGCCCAGAATGCCTTGAAAAATGGTCCCGCAGCTAGCAAGCATATGTGGTCTTTCAGACTTGCGTAGATGATTCTAGCTATCATTTAGAGAACACGATGTTGGCATCTTAGGTGTTTGAGGATTCAGTACCCCCCCACCAAAGTTCAGATACGCAATTCTAACTTTGCCTTTCTATGTCTTTGTGAGGAGAACGTGCAGGGAACTGTGATGCAGGTCTTTTTATATTTGTGCCACATTTTGGACAAAAATATTTAGTCTACAAACCTTAAACTACAGAGGAAAAGATGATGTATAGTAAGAAAGAAAGTAACCATTTCTTTATCAAGCACACATTCCCTGAGGATTAGAGTGCCATTCAACCAAAATTAATTTTTATTTATTTATTTCTCGGAATTTCAATACCTTTGAGCCCAGGGCTCTTTTACAAAGGCAACAACATGAGCAATCACATTTGAATGAGAATTAAAAACAAGCAAAGACCTGCTTAAAAGTACAGCAGTGAACAATAATATGAGGGTAAATTGAATAATCGAGAAATTAATGACAAAAACATTAAAACTGGTGAGGAATGAGAGCAGCTAGAGTCTGGCCTTGTCAGGAGGAAAAGAGTAAAAGGGAAGCAAGAGAGAGGGTGGGGGTGGGGGAGAGGCAGGAGTAATGGAGGGAGGGAAGAAGAAAAAAGGGGGGAGGGAGAGACAGGAGAAGTGGGAGTTGCACAGAGGGGGAAGACAGTAGAGTAGTGAGAGAACCAGAGGCTGAAGAAGAAGTGATAGAGTAGAGTGGAGCAGGTGTAGAATGAGGGGACGTGGAATGGTAGAGCTATCAGGGGCAGTCACATTGATTAAGAGTGATAAGGTACTGATGCAACTTGGACTTGAAAGGGCCAAGTTTTAACTCTGAGGTTCTTTCCGAGGGGAGGGAATTAAGCCAGGTAGGGGCTCTAAAGCTGAATGAGTGCTGAGCCAGGGAGGTGTGGCAGCAGGGGACAAGGTAGGGTTGCTTGATAGCGCTACGAGTGAGGCGTGGGTTGGAGGAGGGCTGTAAGAACACTTGGGTAGAAGAGGGAGGGGGTTAAGGCAAATCTTTTTAGCGAGGAGGTAGGTTTGGTACTTGATCCTACATATTCGGGATTTAGCCAGCCAATCTGGACATAGAGCTCACAATTATGGGTGCGCTTGTGGGCGCCAGTGACAAGCTGACAGCAAGTGTTACGTGCCACCTGGATTAGGTTTAGGGCAGTGTCAGAGAAATAACGAGCCCATAGTCAGTAATGGGCAGGACTGAGCTAGTGACAGCTGTCCATAACGCCTCGAGGGTAAGGCAGTGGTTGTGACAATAGAGGGTGCCTATCCTGGCATTGGTCACTTTAGAGATGAGGTTGATGTGAAGGTGGTATGTGTAAGCGACCAGTCAAGAGTAACACGTAGATATTTGATGTCACTGACTTGGTCTAGTGGGATGTTTTGTTAGTTATAGATAGTAAGACTGGCAGATCTAAATTTATTGAGGATCCAATACCCCCTCCCCTGCCAAAGTTCAGATATGCAAATCTAACTGTGCCTTTCTATGTCTTTGTGAGGAGAATGTCCAGGGCACTATGATGCAGGTCTTTTTATCTTTGTGCCACATTGAAAATAACAGTAATTCACACAAAAAATTCAAATAACATTAGTAAAACTAATTTATATACTGTACAAATATGTGCAAATCCACAGATCAGATAAAAGGCAGCACCACCTCAGGAGCTTCCTGTATCAGACCAAAAAACCATAGCTTGGAAAGAGTTTGCAAAACTGACAATAAGTCCCATTTGCACTGACCAAGCTGTTAGACACTGTGTGGCTCATACCGGTTGTTTATGGAGACAGTGTACACCATTTAAAGACACCAGGCATGTTCACACAGCCCGATCCACACTGCAAGTGGTGCAGATGAGTTTTGCCAGTGCAGGTCAGGCTGTGTCAATGGCCTGTAGAGCGTTGTAGGTCACTCCATTGTGGCAAACCGTGATCCCTGGTTGGGTGGGGGTGTAAACCAGCAGCTCCACCTGCATCAATGCACCCACACAATAACTGTGTATTTCTTTTGAGAAATGAATTTAAGCCTTGCTTGTGTCTCCGTATCTGGACTTAGCTTTGAAGCAGTAAGATTAAAAGCTTGAGCTTTTTTTTTTTTTTATTGAACAGCTGCAGCGCTGTAGATTATACATCCTCCTCTGTGTCCTTCAACTGTTACATGCATGTCCTGCTTGAATAATGTCCATTATGTACACTAATACAATTCAGAGTAAACAAGGGAATTACAGTGTTCACTTGACTCCCTTCGCTGCCCGATCTGCTTCACAACCCCAACCCCCACCCCCGCTGACCTCCTGCCCTGGCGGAAAAACAATTCCAATACAAGAAGTCTTCCTGCAACATTACACAGGGTCGGCATGTGTGCGGGAGCCTGCAACATTTTAGGTGTTGCAGCAGCTGAGCAGTGCAAATGGCAATGCACCAGCACGGTATATATAAATGCACCCATTTGGCTTCCATGCTGGTGTCTTGGGAACTATATTGTGGGACCCATCATGCAAGGAGTTCCCTATGTGTTGTGTGATGCTGGATTACCCTCAGGCAGTGAGGTGAAAAGTGGCCACTGTTTACACAATACTTGAAACCACCTACACCAGTTCAGCTCATCTGTCTGGGAGAGGAGCAGAAAAGCCACACCAATTTGATGCCTGCACATGCAGATGTACACCAGAGCTATTCTCCAAACCATCTACACCAGTGTAGAAATGGCCAGTGTAAACAGGGCTACAGAGCCATCAGTCTGTCTTTACTGGGGAATCTATGCATAGGCTCTGTCTGTGCAGTGGCTAGAAACCATTTTCCTCCATTCATCAAACTCTAGTGTGCCTTCCTTTTGAATGTCGATATTTAGCTATAATAATTCTGTAACCTCATTGGATAAATTGCATAAATGAGATGAGACAGTTAACTCAAACTACGTATCCTTTTTTTTATTTAAGTAATGCTACTGTGCCTTTTCTAAGTGAGATAATGCACTTTAGGAAGAGCAATTGATGGACATGTATGCATGTCTTGGGGTGGTTAAAGGCACTTGGCCATGCCTTGTGCCTCACAAACATCAAGTTTTGTGCATTTTCCAGTGAGAACGCGCACCCTGTTGTGCGTTTTCCCTTAGGAGTGGGACCAAACCCTTGCACTGTAAGGTTAATACCCAGAACATGACGACGAGGTGATGAGTGATATAATTAAGGGAGTTGCTGTGCAGTGAGAACTGCAGGCAGAGTGGGATCTTGGGGGGGGGGGGGTGTGTAACAGCTTGGCATCTTTATCTTTCAAGCTGTGTGTTACTAGCACTATAGCTCAAACCAAAGATAGGGCTTCAATACACTGTCTGTTGAGGCAGATAAAAGAAATCTTAATTGAAATATATGAATCAAATATTAGAAAGTTCAGCAAACCTCATGCACTGTGGAAGAATGCAGACTCGCATACAGTACCTTCTCCTGACCTTACCTTGTTTAAAAAAAAAAAAAAAAATAGCCAGCTGCGGACAGAGCTGGCGGAACCTGTATTTTTCTTGATGGGCAGAATGACGCACTCTTTCTTGATGTTTATATTTCTTGTTTGATTGTGATCAGAATGTGTGTAAAACTGACGTGTTGTGGAAAATGGATTGTGTTCTTGGAGAGTTTGTGCTTGGAACAACAAGTCAGAAGCCAGGCATTCACCCTTGCATACGTCTGTGTGTTCTCTCTCTCTCTCTCTCTCCCTCTCTCCCTCTCCCCTTGCGTTGCCTGCTCAGTGGGACTCGGATGGTCGACTCTTCTCAGATATGGGCCCCAGTGCTTTCAGGCCTCATTTAATTATGATGCAGCACCTACTTATGCATTGACTTCACAGCTGAGAAAAGACTACAGCCTGGCATGAGGGTGAAAAATTGCACGTGTGTGTTTTTTTTTTTTTTTTCCCCTTTCTTTTCTGTTTCCGTTTCCATGGAAGAACCTTTTAGAAGCAGGTGCATTGGTGGTGACTTTTTCCATTTAAACCTTGGAATGTACTGTCACCTTCTAGCTTTTCTCTGACAGATACCACCACTGTGTGACACAGAATGAGGCCTGCAGGTGAGCAAATACTGGAGTGGGCCCCCTCCAGACCCCCCCCCAACCACCCACACACACTTGACGTACACCGTGTTAACTGGCTAGCCTGTGATTGGAGATTGGTGAGCCAGAAAAATACTGCAAGAGTGAGCAGTGATTATGGAGGCTCACAGGAACACCAAAGAATGTAGAATGCGATTGAACTCCATGAGTAGTATAGTGTAGCGGATGACACACTATCCTATAACAGGATGGATACCCAGGAAGGGGTGGAGGGAATGCAGAGGGATCTACGGACACTTGAAGAGTGGTCTGTGGTGTGGCAGCTGGGTTTCAGGATCAAAAAGTGCAAAGTCATGCACCTAGAATTGTGAAACCCAGGTGTTGTGTATAAAATGGGGGGGACTTAGTCACCAAGCAAGATGGGGACCTTAATCACCAAGCAAGACAGGGACCTTGGGGTAATCCTATCTGATGAGTTGAGTGCAGCAGCGCAGTGTGACAAGGCAGTAAGCAAGGCTAGCAGGAAGCTGGAGTGCATAGGGAGGGGGATTTCTAGCAGGAGGAGGGAGGTAGTGATGCCACTTATCACTCGTTAGTGAGACCCCACCTAGAGTACTGTGTTCAGTTTTGGAGGTCGCACCTCTGCAGAAACATCAGTTGAATGGAAGCATTCCAGAGGAGGGCTACCAAAATGGTGTGGGAGTTACATGAGAAATCCTAGGAGAGTCTGAGGGAACTCAGCATGTACTCCATAGGGGAGAGAAGAGCTTGAGGGGACAGGACTGAGACGTGTAAGTACCTCACGGGGGTGCAAGAGGGGAGCCTCTTTTCAGAGGAGGAGCACCAGCAAAACAGGGGCATGAAATGAAGCTTGTGGGGGGGCTTAAGAGGGTATGAGGAAATGCTTCTTCACAGAAAGTGTGGTGGATACCTGGAACAGCCTGCCAGAAGACGTGATGGGGATGAAAATAGTGGGGAGTTTCAAGCATGTGTGGGATAGGCACATTGGCATAATATATAGAGAAAAGGGAAGAGGGAGGGACACCTGTGGCAAAATAGGGTCCTGGGTGTAGAAACAGCCAGGGAAAATAGGGCAGACTAGATGGGCCTATCGGTCCTTGTCTGCCAGCGTATTCTGCGTTTGTACGTAGCACAGACTTGTGAATCAGCCAGGTTCCAGTCTCACCATAACCAGATCTTTGAGGATATCTCTTTCATCAGGCCACACCTATGGAACTTATAGCTGCCAGGCACTAGGACCACACAGAAACTTTTTGCAAGTAGTCCACTAGGGGCTGCCCATGATAACAACCTACATCAGCTCTTCCCATATAAATGTGGTCCGCCTTTTCCCTCTTCTGTTCTTTTCCCTATGTCAACCATACTCGGACCCTGCACAGAAGTGCTGCCGTTCTAGTCGACTGCGTTATAATATTTCTCTCCTTAGTCATCACTTTTTAAAAACTTATTTTCGATAAACGTGTATGTCCACTAAAGAGCTGTCGAAACTGTTTTTATACTGCGAATGCGGTGAGAAAATATACTCAGGCAATTCACACGTCTACATGTGCTGCCTCAGCTTGGCCCATAACGTGAAGGCCTGCCAGATTTGCAGAAATGTCAATACTGCTACCCAGCGACACTGAAAGGATATTTTATAGAGGCACCTTCTGAAACAGCAGGTAGCCGGGAATGGAGCAAGCTCTCCAGGAGAAGAGCTCCATCGAGTTGCTGGCCCGCTTCTCATACTCTCATTCCTCTGAGTCCTGGGAGAAGACTACGAGCAGCATAAACATAAGCACAGTCTCACAGGAACTTGACTTCCTCAGTCTCCATTTCTCCATGAAAAAATACATGAATGTTGTGTCTAGGATAATACTTATTGTATAAAACAACAAACATCAGTAGGCAGTATGCTGGATGGATCCTCCCTCAAGGTAGCTGAACGTTAAACATAAGCACCAGGAGAGGCAATTCTAGTGGGGGTTTGGAGGAAGTAAGTTGCTGATTAACTAGAATCTGCAGCTTATCCATTGGGTAGGGAAATGGGCAGACTGGGTGGGCCAAGCAGTCCTTATCTGCTGTCAAATTATATGTTTCTATGAGAGGGAGCGCAGTAAGGACAAGGCCTCTCCATTTTGCTAAGTGTCACCCCTCCACTCCATTGTGACCATCTTAGTGCTGTTGACCGTTTTGGTGGCAATGCTGCTAGTCGCCCAGACAGTCAATCCTCCCAGGTCAGGGCAGGCTACAAGCACCAAGGGGCTTAGTATGGCTGGTTTGTCACCATCGACATCTGGGACTGTACCTCCCCCCACATTCAACAGTCAACACCATCTGACATTCCCACCAACCACACAGGCACCAACATTCAGGTGGCACGCTCATCCTTTACAGACATACTTAAATACTTGCTACTTTCTCCTTCTCCTGTAACAGAAGATATGTCAACAGGTCCTTCACAATCCACCCCAGTGTTGACGACTGCTAAGCCAATGCACCAGCTTCCATCTCCGGCATTGACGGCTTCACCTGCTCCTTCCTTGCATCCAATCGAACATGTCAACGAGGACCAGGAGTACAATCCTGATATTATTATGCAGGATGAAGAGGAGGAGGAAGATTATGTGGAAAGCCCCTATGGGAGGACCGGTTCCACTGTATCCACAGGGAGTGAGGGCTCGCTAGTATATACACCAACATCTCCATCCCACCCCGCTGATGATCCCTCTTTTACCACCATGATGCAGCAACTACAGACTGCCATGGGATTTGATCTAGAGGAACAGGACATCACTAAGAAGAACCTGATGGAGTTCTTGGAATTGCATGATTTCCTCACCCCCTCTCCCATCATCATTCCCTGTCTCGTACCTGCCTCAGGGGATAACCACCCATGCTGCCTGGTATAGGCCCAGTATGATACCTGCCATGCCTAGGAAGGTAGACAAAATGTATCAGGCCCCTTCAGGCAAGCCCTTTGTTGCAGGCCAGCCTGAGGCTGATTTGGTGGTCATAAATGCTGCCCATGGCAGATCTAAAGCATCAGAACACCTTAATTCTTTCCCTCCTGATAAGGAGTCCAGGAGGCTAGATGTCCTGGGCAAAAGAACCTTTGCTTCTGCATCTTTGGGCCTAAGGATTGGAAATTACCAGGCCTGTATGGTTAAATAGCAAAATACCGACTGGAGGAAGGCCAAAGCAGCTGCCCAAGCCCTCCCAGAAGGTACACCTAAGCAGGAGCTTCAAAAGACTTTTAACAATGGGAGCAAATGTAGACAAACACATCCTGCATTCCACCTATGATATATCTGATGCTTCTGCCAGGGCAGCAGCCTCTGGAATATGCATCAGGAAGTATTCCTTGCTCAGGGTGGCAGACTTTGTGAATGATGTTCAGTAAGCCATTCTCAATGCCCCATTTAGGGGATATAAATTGTTTGGTGCAGATGTGCAAGATATCCTTTCCAATTAGCAGGCCTCTGGCAGAACCATGAAATCTGGGCATTCCCTCTATCATACCCATCCAAGGTGTAGACAGAGGGTGCCTTTTCGTCCATCTAGTAACAGACACTGTTACACTGCCAGACAACAGGATAAGGGTATTCCAGAACAGTGCCAAACATCCGATTGCACAGTCCTAAATGGTCTGCAACACCAGGTATGCCACTGCCCAGTCTTCATATGAGAACCCCCCAATGGACATTAAAAGTCCAGTGGGGCCAATGCATAGACAACCTAGAAAAGAAGGTTCTAGCAGCTGATCCCCTCTCCTCATAAAATTCTAACTACAGATGCCTCAGGATTGGCTGTGGAGCACATATGGGGTCCCATAAAACACAGAGTACATGGACCAAAGTGGAAAGTTCCCTCCACATAAACGTCCTAGAAATGAGAGCTGTCCTGTATGGCCTACAGGCCTTCCAGACCCATCTATCCCTGGGACCTCTGCTAATACAGACAGATATCAGTATGGTGCATTACATCAACAAGCATGGGGGAACTCATTTCTACCCTCTGTGCAGGGAGGTGATGAGAGTTTGGCATTGGGCTCTAGAACATAGTCTGGAACAGTCAGCAGTACATGTTCTGGGGCCCAAAACATCCTGGCAGACAGGTAAGCAGGTCTCAGTCAGGATACACGAGTGGGAGCTGCTGATCTCTGTCACAGAAGACCTGTTCAATGAATGGGATCATCCAGAGTTGGACATTTTTGCATCCCCCTCACAATGCAAAACTGTCATTTTTCTGCTCGTGTTCCAGGGCCTTGAGTTGTCTGGTAAGCTGCGTTGTCACTCTATTGGAAGAGACGGTTCCTCTACACACCTTCTCTCCCTTCCATCTAATTCAGAGAGTGCTAATCAAGCTCCAGATGGGAGAGTGTAACTGGTACTCATTGCTCCGCCATGGCCTCTTCAGATTTGGTTCCATTTACTGCAGCAACTGACAGTGGAACCGCCAGTACCTCTGCTGGGGTGTGCTGTCACAGGAACAAGGAACCCTGCTCCATCTGGACCTCAAGTCACTCGACCTTCATGCATGGCTACTGAAGACGTAGCCATTGCCTGATTTGGGGTGTCACAAAAGGTGACTGATGTTTTGGTGGCTGCCAGAGAACTTTCCATCTGAGCCACTTACTCTATGAAGTGGAAGTGGTTTGCTTTGTGGGCTGCTTCTGATCAGTTGGATCCTTTTTCCTGTCCGGTAAACCAGGTTCTAGAGTGTTTGCTGTCCTTGTCAGATGCAGGCCTGCAATACTCTTCTGTTAAAGTGCACTTGGCTGCTATTTCAGCTTTCCATGTGCTTATTGATGGTCATACGGTGGCTCAGCTGGAGGTGGCTCGTACCATACAGAGAGGCATTCTACATCTGAAGACTCCTATCCGCAATCTAGTCCTTCCTTGGGACTTGAATTTTGTATTGGAAAAGCTTAGTGTGGCTCCTTTTGAGCCAGCCATGACTTATGGCCTACACTTACTTTCTTGGAAAGCGTTATTTGTAGTTGCTGTTACTTCTGCTCAGAGAATTTCAGAGCTTCAGGCTTTGTGTGGGCCTCCTTATTTGATTTTTCACAAAGACAGGGTGTCTTTGTGTACCAATCCCAAGTTTCTACCAAAGGTGTTGTCTGAGTGTACTTAGAATCGAACCATCCACCTGCCGGTTTATTTTCCTGAGCATGCCAGTCAAGGGGAAGCATTCGCTGAATACTCGGGTACTGTATACACCATACAAAGGACTGCAGGAAGTCCTCACAGCTTTTTGTTTCATTCGCCCTGGGAAAGGGGGCGCTCCCATTTCTGAACAGTGCCTGTCTGAGTGGCTGGCAAACTGTACTACTTTCTGTTACAGAAAGTACAGTAAGGAACTTCCTGAGATTGTTCGTGGTCATTCAGCTAGAGGCATGGCCACTTCTGTTGCCTGTTTCAGAAACATGTTGACTGCAGATATCTGTGCAGCTGCCACCAAGAGTACTGTCCACACCTACATTAAACACTACAGTCTGGACATTGTCTATTGAACAAGGGCAGGCTTTGGCCTAGCTGTGCTTCAGGGCCTCCTTTTTAAGGCCTTGAAGGCTTCAGACACCCAGACTGTTCACTGTCAGTACTGCTTGGTACTCATTCCGTAGATGTAGCCAGATGAAAGAAATATCCTCGAAGAAGACAGAATAAGTTACGTACTTACCATAATAGTTGATTGTTGAGAGAATCTCTGTCAGCAGGCCATGCCATTCCCTCACCTCATCTCCCTGAGGATTTAGAGCCCTGTAACTCCTGTCTATTCAGGAAGGTTTACCTGCTGCTTCCTGCCTCACCTGGTAGGTAGAGCCATGGGTTCTCTTCTGGTTTCCTGAAGGGAGGTCCTCCAAGCATGATCTCCAGCAGGGACCTGAGGACTGAGGAGGGAAGGGTTGTATGGGAATAGCCAATGTAGTACGTCATCGTGGGCAGCCCCTAGTGGACTGCTTGCAAAAAGTTTCCACGTGGTCCTAGTGCCTGGCGGCTGTATGTTACATGGGTGTGGCCAGTCGAAAGAAATTCTCTAGATCTACTGTTACAGTAAATACATAATTGTTCTTTACTCATGGTGTGACCCTGAGCAATTCACTTGACCTCAGTGCTTCAGTCCACACTACTGCAAATGTGTATAGCTGCAAGCACTGAGAAAAATATATTATATCTGATGTAGCATATCCTGGGTAAATACATTGTAACAATAAAAAATGCAAACCTGCAAGCCCAAGTGCCCAAACTGAACGATGCCAGTGCTCTGTCCCATTCGGCTTAAATGCTTCTGTATGGCTTGCATCTGTCCCACCTTCCATGTGCTTTAAAAACAGTATCACTCATTACATTTTACTTCTTACTCCCTTCAACCTCCCATACTAACTCCTGGCCACGCTACCTTCGCCTTCATATTCTCCTGTCTCTTGTCCAGCCTTCCCTCGGCTCTTCTTTGGACTTTCTCTCATTTGGTTCTGTAAACCTTCACTCCGTGACTGCATGGCATACTCCCGTGACTGCCTTCTGGGTTTCTACGTCCGTTGGACTCCGCTCTTGTTTTATACCCTAGTTTCTGTACAGCGTTGCTCAATCTACCCAGATAATGCATATTTTACACCTTCACTATATGGTACTAGGTTTTCTTTTCTCAGCAACTTTCATCTGTTGTATTGTACACTCTTGTTGACATTGGTCAATGATTGTTTACCACTGCACTGTAATGCGAGTCACCTTCCACCTTATTATAGTGTTGTCCAGCGCTTGCTTGTTCTGTATTTTCCATGGGATGCATCTGGAATCAAGCTGTTACCAGCTAAGTACGCCCATTCTGATAAAAACATTTTCAAATCCATAAATAATTGAGAACCTGCCAACTCTAATCCCTTTTAGAAATCCCAGGGTTTGTATTGGTACAGGCAGGATGTCATGCTTACTCAACTGATCTAAGCTCAATGTACTCCTAGCCTGAATTTGCACTACCTTGCGATTTCTTTGGACGGCTATAAAAAAAAAATTAAAAATAAAAAATCTAGTAATCTGATTGGTGGAGGAGCTCGGAACCCAGTGCTGATATCCCATGACGACAGCACTGGAAGAAGGTCCAGTAGCCTGTTCACAATAAAATCAATAGTACCAGCCATTCCTGACTGCCATCACAAATGTGGCCGCCACCTTTACTCACTAAAAAACCTTCCACTAGGCCCTAAAAATAAAACTGTCTTAAATTTATAAATATAAGAATAACATTTTATTTGCCTATATAATACTCTTGTTACACACACATACGTAACTTAAAACATGAAGTACTACAGTACTTCGAATTGTAATTTATGGTGTTTCTTTGTTGACCACGGCCCCCAAAAAATACTTACTCATGCTTACTAGGGAAATCTGTGTTGTTTAAGCTGTTGCAGATAAAAGAAAAGCCCTGGTTCCATCTGAGGCCTTCTGTTGTATGCTAGTGGGAGTAAACATTCTGCCAGCAGAACTGAGCAGAAGTTTGAATTATATATGTAGTAAACATTCTATCTCTTGAATGTTGGCAGAACAGAAAATAAACAAGACACAGAAAAGGAAGGGAATATTATAAAGAAGAAAAAAGAAAGGTGAGGGAATGGGTAAAAGGGGGTGGTGGGTTGGGGGAAACTAGAGTATTTAAGAGCTAATTAAAAATACATGAATTTTGCTGTACATAATATTTAAACCTGAGATGGCATGTCGGTTGCAGGGATGTGCTGAGGCTGTTTTAAAAAAAGTCATAAAAATGTTTCTTTTTTGATTTGGTGCATTTCTCCCCCCAAAAAAAAAACACAAAAACATCTTGAACCCATTTTATAATCACAGTAAGACACTCCAAGGTGTACACTGTGGTGGGGGTAACTGCACTTCTTGGGTGGTTGAAGTGAAGGCACTCAGCGATGCCTCGTACCACACTCGAGATGTGACACTATCCAACCACAACGCATACCCTGCCATACCTTATTGCTTGCTTGTTTGTTTTTTGTTTGTTAGGACAGTCCCCGCTCCTGTTTATATATTTAAAAATAAAAGAAACACAGAAATGAACCATATGGATGCCTCTGAGGCAGCAAGATTGATCTCTATAGGGACACTAAATGGGTGTGTCAATATTAATGTGTTCAATTCTGTAAAGTGAAAAATGAAAATAAAAGCAGGAGTATAAAAAATATTGCTAAGCTCAAAATAAAAAAATTGGCTATAAAAATGTCAGTGTAAGCAATTTGGAGGGATGCAGTAAAGCTCTTAAAGGGACTATTTTATCTCTATTTTGTTTCTAAATTAATTATAATAAAGTTAATAACTTCTGATTTGTTTTTTATGTCTAGTGCTTAATCATTAAAGTCTTGTCAGATTTTTTATAGCCATATAATCACAGTAAGGCACGCCAGGATGTGCATCGTCCCTGAATAACATCACATCTAGGGTGGCGGAAGATCCCTAGGTGTGTGACGTTATTCAGTGACAACGCACACCCTGTCATGCCTTATTACTTAATTTTTTACTGATTCTACTTGCATCTGCTGATGTTTAATTCCACTGATCAGCGGCTGCTGTTGCCTGAACACAGTATATTTTTTTTTTATTGTTCACCTTGTCTGACATATCCCTTATTTTTACCTAGTTTAATACCTCTTTACTGTATGTCACCTGACTTGCCCTGATTAAGCTACTGTTGAACTCTGTGCATTTATTGTCCTTACTGTAACCTCTCACTGTATGTACCTGTCTCCGGCCCAGGCCGTGCCTGAAAATGGTCCTTGGATTAGTGCACCAACCTGGTTAATGAATGAGAGAATATATCTCAGGTACATAATACAAAATATGAGATCATGTGCAGAAGAAAAACATTACTGAGAAGAAGAAAAATAATACCCCGGTGTCCTGGCCAACATTCCCTTTCCCATGAAATGGTTCACAGAAAATGACGGCAGCAAAAGACTGTTGGTTTATCCTGAGTTCTGCTGATGCCAATGGTGAAGTTTCGACTGAAAACCAGAAAATATCTTTAAAACAGCCCCAGTTGTAGGCTTACCTAATAAGAAGCTGATGTGGACCAAGTATGAGCTTTTCTGTTTTGTTTTGTATCTCAGTCTATTAGGAGGGGGAGGGAGAGATTTTTGTTTGGAGGAGACAGAGGTGCGATCCCTTCTCCTTTGTGGTATGAGCATCTGTCCCTTTGCTCCAGCAGTTTGTGAAGTCAGAGTTTGGCGAGCATGGCGAGTGCACTCTATAGAAAATAATAGTGAATCTTATAAATAGTTATTCATATTTAGTGGTCTGTTTCAGTCGAAACAAAGCTGCCCTTGAACTGTTATTCAAACAATGACTTTGATTTGAGTGAAACGGACCACTAAAATTTGAAAAATAACCATTTTAAAAAGGTACCCCAAAAAAAACTCTGACATCATAAACCTTTTGAGCACAGGGAATGAATGCTAATGCCAGGAAGGGGAAGAGATGGCAACGCAGGCCTCTGCGAGAAAAATTACACCCCTTCCCCTCCCAAACATAGAAGTTGATGGCAGACAAGGACCGCAAGGCCCATCCAGTCTGCCTAGTTTTCTGCCTTATGAATGTGCCATAGGCCTTTACTCTGTCAATGGTTTATTTATTCATACTAGCCTGTATTGCTCCCTTATGCCTATCCCATGCCTGTTTGAAGCCCTGCACTGTATTCATATCCACCATTTCCTGAGGTAGGTCATTCCATGCATACACCACCCTTTCTGTGATAAAGAACTTCCTCACATTACTCCTTAATCGGCCTCCCTCTAAATCTCATGCTGTGTCCTCTTGTCCTGCTATTTTTCTTATGTTGAAACATGTTAGACTGTTTCACCTTGTTAATGCCCTTAAGTTGCTTGAATGTTTCGATCATATCACCTCTCTCCCTCCTTTGCTCTAGGGTATACATATTGAGTTCCGTTAATCTGTCCTCATGTTTTCTGATGCAGTCCCTGCACCATTTTGGTTGCCCTTCTCTGAACTGCCTTCATTTTGTTAATGCCCTTGTGCAAGTACAGCCTCCCAGTACTGCACGCAGTACTCCAGATGGGGCCTAACCAGTGTCTTGTAAAGAGGGATTACCTCCCTCTTACGACTTGTGATACCCTACTAATACACCTTAACATCACTCTAACTTTATGTACTGTTTTAATGGTCTGCTTGGATGATTTTAGGTCATCTGTGATGATGATGCCCAAGTCTCTTTCTTCCCTTGTGATTGCCAGCAGCTCCCCTCCCAACCTGTAGGTAGCTTCAGGGTTTCTGTTCCCTATGTGCATGAACTTGCACTTCTTTGCATTAAACCCCAGTTGCCACTCTTCCTACCATTTTGCCAGTTTTCAAAGATCTATTCCCATTCTGCCCACCCCATCTGGATCATCTACTCTGCTGCAGATCTTGATGTCATCTGCAAACAGGCAAACCTTACCCTCCAGTCCTTCTGCAATGTCACTGATAAAGATAGTGAAGAGAACTGGCCCCAGGACTGATCCCTGAGGTATCCCACTTGTGACTTGCATCTCTTCTGACTGTATACCATTTACCACCACTCTCTGTTTTCTGCCAGCCAACCAGTTTGCCACTCAGTTGACCAACTTCTGACCCACCCCAAGCCTACCCAGCTTATTAATAAATCTTCTATATGGAAGAGTATCGAAGGCTTTGTTGAAATCAAAGTAGGCGACATCAACTACTCACCCTTGGTCCACCACTCTGGCTACCCAGTCAAAGAAATCTATGAGATTAGTTTGACAGGACCTTCGTGTTGTAACAGGGCAACATAAAAAAAGTTGTATTTGGTCCAAAGCAACTTTTACAAGGTAAGTCTACAGCTGGGGCTTTGGGGAGGGGATTCTGAAAAAAGCATGATGGGTGACTGTGTTCTTTGAGCTACATTAGGTGAATAGATGACTCAATAGGTTGGTATGTCTTACAGAGCCTTTCATATCAGGGTCATTGTTTCAAATACACCTCAGTTTGGAGGAGACCAAGTGCCATCATTAGATGATAGCTGTCGGGAGGCCTACTTGTGTGATGAATTGTGGAGGGTATATGTATAGTTCCATGGAATTCTGTGGTTCTGCAACTGAGGGCCTGCCACAGAACATGTGTGGTGCACTATTTTGTAGGGATTTCCGTTAAAAAAAAAAAAAAAAAAAAAGAGTTTTTCACTGTTCCTGACTCAATTCCCATATTTCTTTGTCTTGAAGCCCCCCCCCCCCCACTCAATACCAGCTGTGATCAGTGAAGTCTTTTATGTAGAAGTAATTAATTCCTTGCTGACCTGGTGGCACTGAGGGTTGAGGCGCTGGACGCCACACCGGCGACCCGTGTTCGGGAATGGGCACGGGCCACCGGGGGTCGGCAGGGAAGGAGAAGGATCGAGCATCCGGAGGACTGCTCTCCTTCTCCTGGGAGGGCAAGGGAGCTGGTGCCACCATCGCTTGCCCCCTGGTGGAGGCTAGGGGACATGGCGCCATGCTGCAACGTGGGTGGAGCTGGGATGGACACTTGCCTTGGCATTAGCATCGTTGCACACTCCCAGCTTCCAAAAAAAAAAAACAGAGAGGAAAGAGTAAGTATTCCAAACAACAATTAGGGAGCCAGAAATAAGACATGATGGGAGTGGTGCAGTGCAATGGCTGTGGCGCAGCAGTCTTCTGGGAGACGTTCTGGAGGATGCAGTGTTGTCCCATCTGCAGGCACCTCTCTGGGCTGAGGGAGGAGGTTGCTCATCTCCAGACTGAGTTGGCCAGGATTTATGGGATCTCCTCTCCCACCCAGGGACCACCAGGGTCACTGCCGTTGCCACAGAGGTTGCCAAGAAAGAGGAGCGGTTGGACCACAGTGGGCTCAGGGAGGGTGAGGGTGGTGGAACAGAGGCGCATCCCTCCAGTTGTACCTCTCCACAATTTCTATGCCATTCTGGAAAAGTGTGGTTCCTCTATGGAGGCACCCACAGTGGAGACCAAGGAGGATGCTGGGAATCTCCACAAAGGAGACCCACAGGAGGGTGGCATGGGACCCCACAGGGGAAGGAAACAACTCCTGATGGGGGACTCCATTGTTAGGAAGGTAGAACTGGGGGAGGAAGGGGAGAGGGAGGTGAGGTGCCTGCCTGGTGCCATGGCTTGGAGGGACAGTGAGAAAATCCTCAGGATCACAGGAGCAGCTGCACAGGGGAGGGAGCTGGATGTCATTGTCCACCTAGGGACAAATGACCTGGCTAAGAAAGGGATCAGAGCAGTGCAAGAAGCATTTGTGGAGATGGGGAGGGCCTTAGATGAACAGCATGCACGGTAACCTTCTCGGAGGTGCTGCCTCTCTATAACACGGGTGAATCCCATGGTGTGGAGCATCCTAGCCTCAATCAGTGGTTGAAAAACTGGTGCAGAGCTCGGGGATTTGGCTTCGTTGGGGACTGGGGGTCCACCTGGAGGGATGCAGGCCTATACTGGCATGATGGTCTGCATTTGTCCCGGAGGGGAACCAGGATCCTAGGTGATAGGTTTAAATGCTTCATTGGCAAGTATTTAAACTAGTCAAGGGGGGAGGCACCGGAGAGGAGCAGGGAAATCCTAGCCCCCCCCCAAAAAAAAATCAGGGTACTAAGTGAGGTAGACACCAACATAGAGATGTCGATAGGGAGAAGTGCAGGGTAAATGGAGAAAGTGACAAACGCAATGAGGACAGGGATGGGGCAAAAAGGGGTAAGGCCATCAAGAAATGGAGGGTAATAAGTACCAATGCACATAGTCTGGGCAATAAGCTCCCTGAACAGGTGGCCTTGATGAAAGAGGGATGCCTGGATATCGTAACAGTCACAGAAACAGGGTACACAGAGATCCATGATTGGGATGTTAACATACCAGGGTACACAACCTACAGGAGAGACAGGAAGGGGAGAAGAGGGGGCGGAGTAGCTCTCTATGTAAGGGAAGGGATAAAAGCAACTGAACAAAAGAGTAAACAGGGAGAAGAGTAGGCACTGTGGGGCAGCTTAGAGACTGGAAATGGCACCACAATCCGCACAGGGGTTGTATACAGACCCCCATGTCAGGGGAAGGGAATGGACAAGGATATGATAGAAGACATACCTACTATGGCAGGGAAAGGGGAGATACTGTTGATGGGGGACCTTAATATTCCGGATGTCAACTGGAGCACCTTTGCTGCAGCCACATCCAAAAGCAGGGCCATTCTCTATGCCCTTCAGGTGGCATGCCTCAGACAGCTAGTTTTGGAACCTACTCGTGAGGGAGCAATCTTAGACCTCGTAGTCTCAAATGGGGACAGTGAGAGGATCTCGGATCTAGAAGTGGGTAGCCATTTGGGAACAAGTGACCACCAATAGTGTAGTTCACGATAAGCTCAGCTACAGAGTCAAGCCATACAAAAGTGAGGGTTCTGGACTTCAGGAAGCTGATTTTGGCAAGATGGGAGAGTGCCTTAGAAAAGCACTAGCAAACAGGCTAGAAAGAGAGGTGGAGCAACAATGGGGAAATATCAAAACTGCCATCACAGAGGCAACAAGCCTTTGTGTGAAACAAATAAATCAAAATGAAAGAAAAAACCACTATGGTTCTCAAAAGAGGTGGCAGTGAAGATTAGGGAGAAAAAGATAGCATTTAGGAAGTATAAGGAAACGCAGAAGGAGCAGGACAGAGAACTGTACCAGTTAAGGCAGAAGGAAGCAGGGAGGGTAGTCAGAATAGCAAAGGCCCAAACTGAGGAAAAGATAGCCAACTCAAACTTAAGAAGGGGGATAAAACCTTTTATAGGTATATCAGGAAGCGTAGAAAGACAAAGGGATGGATAGTGAGGCTGAATAGAATGGACGGTGGGTGGGCAGAGGGGGACCCTGAAAAAGGCTAATCCAGTTAACAGAAGCACTCTGGATAGGGGGGCTAATCCCAGTCCTTTCACAGAAGAAAGGGTTCTGAAAGAACTCCTAAAACTGAAGGTGGACAAAGCAATGGGGCCAGATGGAATTCACCCCAGAATTCTAAAAGAATTAAGCAGAGAACTAGTGACACTGCTGGCTACCCTTTTTAACAAATCATAGGAAGATGGTGTAGTACCTGAGGGCTGGAGGAAGGCAGATGTGATTCCCCTTCACAAAAGTGGGACCAAGACAGAGGTAGGAAACTACAGACCTGTCAGTTTGACCTCTGTGGTAGGAAAAGTGATGGAATCACTTCTGAAGGAAAGAATTGTTGAGTACCTAGAGGCCAGTGGGGCACAGGGCCCAAGGCAGCATGGGTTCACTGCGGGAAGGTCTTGTCAGACAAATCTAATTGATTTCTTTGACTGGGTGACCAAATTAGTAGACCAGGGAGGGGCTGTGGACTTGGCCTACCTAGACTTTAGCAAGGCATTTGACACAGTCCCAACAAATGAGTAATATTCAAATTAACCAGCATGGGAGTGGGTCCCAGGGTGGTAGCCAAGGTAAAACATTGGCTGGACAACAGGACACAGAAAGTAATTGTAAATGGTGTCCACCCTGAAGAAAGAGGAGTTACTAGTGGGGTACCGCAGGGTTCAGTCCTTTTTAATTTCTTTATAAGTGACATTGCAGAGGGACTGGAAGGAAAAGTATGCCTGTTTGCAGATGACACAAAGATCTGCAACAGGTTTGATACACAAGGAGGTGTGGAAAGGATAAGGGACTTGACTTGGCAAGGTTGGAGGAATGGTCAGAAGTATGGCAACTTGGATTCAATGCAAAAGTGCAAAATAGCACCTGGGAAACAAAACCCAGGGAAGATTACATAGTGGGGGTAGTAACAACAACAAAATGGAAAGGGACCTGGGGGTAATCATATCAGATGACCTTAAGGTTGGCAAGCAATGTGAGAAGGCGGTAGGGAGGGCTGGGGGGATACTGGGATGTATAGGAAGAGGCATCACCAGCAGAAAACAAGACGTTGTTATCCCCCTGTACAGACAGTTGGTGAGACCCCATCTGGAGTACTGCATCCAGTTCTGGAGAACCCATCTCCGCAAGGACATAGACAGGATGGAGGCAGTTCAGAGGAGGGCAACTAAAATGGTGCAGGGTCTGCAAGAGAAGCCATACGAGGAGAGACTAAAGGAGCTTAATATGTATACCCTTGAGGAAAGGAGGGAGAGGGGAACATGATAGAAACTTTTTAGTACGTCAGTGGAATCAACAAAGTCCAAGAGGTTAGCATCTTTCAGAAAAAGCGATGTGCAAGAACAAGGGGACACAATTTGAAGATAGAGGGGGGACGGCTCAGGGGCAATGTGAGGAAGTATTTTTTCACAGAGAGGGTGGTGGATGCATGGAACTGCCTTGCTGAGGACGTTGTGGGGTCTAAAACTGTGGAAGAATTCAAGAATGCATGGAACAGACATAAGGCAATTTTTGGTGGGGGGGTAGGAAGAAATAGGCTGTTGGTTAAATAGGATCTGCAGCTTATCCTCTAGGTAGGGAAATGGGCAGACTAGGTGGGCCAAGTGGTTCTTGTCTGCTGTCAAAGTCTATGTTTCTATGTTTAATCTACTTGCAAAATCTGCCGGTTCCCGTGTATAAGCCAGGGCTCGGTGCCTGACCCTCCAGCTACCTTCAGTTCCGCCTCACTCGGGGTTGGGGGACATCTGGGTGAGGGCATGGTCAACGAGCCCAGGGCTGGGCTCATCATGGGGTAGGTGCCGACAGGAAAAAGCATACTTTGAGAAAGAAAAAAAAAGAAGTATTTCCTGCCTCTGAAGTGGAATAAATCCACCACCAAAACACAGGACCCCTGCCGCAGAACTTAAGACTGAAGTACAGCAGAGAACAGGGTGCCCTGATCTCATTCTAGTTAATGGTGTACAGTTGCCACATCACAGAGCCATCTTCACAGATGGTGCCCTTGTTGGCAGTCTCATTAGAGGCCAAGGACTGAATGAGCATGGGGTCTTAACTTCTTTCTCACCTAGGTGGTGGTCCCTCCAGGACAGGGTTGAGGCAGATTGGTGAGGCTGTGTAGGGAAGCTTGCACTGTGATTGCCAAAGTCATACTGCTCATGTCGATAAACATGGGCCCCGTGCTGTCAATCCAGAACCTTTCCTGGGCAGGTTGGGCACTATAATTGACTAAAAAACATTAATTAAAGAATGGCAAGATTGTTTTGTGCCTGCCAAGGTATAAAAAACTGGAAGGTACGAAACTTCGCACTGGGAGGTGTTAGTTTCATTTTGGAGAGTTTTTGGTCCAGCTGTCAGCATAGCCATGAAGGGAATGCAGTACATTTTGAATGTACAGTGTTGCAGGGAGAAAACTTCTAGCCTGTCTGGGGCCTACGTGACAGTTCATCCCAGTCATTTCACTCCATGACAACTCATCCCAGACTATTAGCTCCGGTGTCAGTCAGCTCCCATGTCACTTCATCCCCGGACAATTTGCCCCTAGCATAAATATTGTAAAATAAACTCAAGGTGGGTGCAGTTCACCCAACAGATGAGACAATGTGCTCAATGGTGGTAGAAGTGGAAGTCATACTGTAATTGTTACTGGAATACAGTATGATATGTAGTGGGAGTGAATTGTCCGAGGCCGACTTGACTTGGGAGCTGATTGATGCTGGAGTTAATAGCCCAGGGCAAAGTTGTTGCAGAGTGAATGATTGCGACAAACTGATGTGTCCCCCGGTTAGGTGCTTCAGGGGTTCCAGTCCACAGTCAACAATCCCAGATGATTTGGGTTTCAAACCTGCTGTCCCGCCAGCTTAGCGGTGCTGGGCTAAAAATTCACAATCCCTCTGTCAGGTGGTACTAAGATTTAAACCTACACAGAATGACCATCAGATTTGCTAGTCAGAATGTCTTCTCTCTTTTATTTATTTGCTTTTGGTAACCGGGTAAGCACACTAGACAGCAAGTGCCTATTTTCAGGTGCGACCCGGGAGAATTACAGGGTAGTTACATAGAAGGAATACATAGTAAGCATAACAATCTGGAGTGGCATACTCCAACAGTGGAATTTACATGAGCTTAAGGCTCATTCACACTGCGCCTTGCCTCAGCGGCTACTTTTCTAATTATTCAAAAAAAAATTTAATGAAACGTTAGAGAGCAAGGTTCACATGGCATCGCTGTTTTCGGTGCCAGTTACTTTTCCGGTGATTGGGTGTTGTTCCAGTCACTGTTGGGTTGGTGGGGACTTGTAGTGATGCAGGTGGTTTGCCTGTTCAGACGGCACAGGAAACCACCTACACAACTCTGCAAACCCAAGGAAAGGGGGATCGTGGTGGCAACGCCAAGCAACAGAAAACTGCCAAAACGGCAAGGTTCACACGTGAAAGGAGCACCGATCTGGCTGCTGTGAGCCACTGACAATGGCTCACAGTCAGTCGTGTGAACAAGCCTTTTTGTGTTGCGATGCTTGCCGTGAGTTTTCACAGTTGATTGCACTTGTTGAAATATTTGGTTGAGCTCTGCTGCCCTGTGCCATTGAGCCAGTTCTGGTGATACTTCATTTAACCCACCTAAGGATTTCACTAGCTCATCCCTTAGATGTTCCCATGTGAGCTGCTGGACCTTTGTAACTTAACCTCAGGTAGAGGAGTTCGCAGGGCGACCTGTGAAACTGCAGAGTCTGCAGCCCAAGTCATTTGGCTATAAGAGGGGATAAGACCACATTTGTACCTGCAGTCTCACCTCATGCAGACCCTTTCTGTTTTACTTGCCCTAGAATGGGGGTGGGCATGGCCCAAGGAACCTCCCATGTCTCGGGGGTCTTTTTCTCACTAGGTGTGTTTCAGTGCACTCATTGCAGTTTGTTCAGTTGTCTGACCTGAAAGTCCTGGGTCACCCCGTGTCCCTACCTGGAGTCTTCAATAAAGCATGCACAGTCTGGAGCTTCTAAGCACTTGATAATGTCTTGCCTTTCACTAAGTGGTTAGGTTATTTGAACACTGAAAGTTTTAGCTGCCACCACAGTTCTCCTGTGATCGCCTTTGCATTACAGGCACCATATGCTCCACCTTGTCAAAAATCCATTGTACTGTTCTCAGCTATGCCAAGAGTGCATACATATTAATTTTGAACTCCATTCCTGCCCAGAGGAGACCATTGGTGGCTTTGCCTTTCCCTACCTGTAGCATTCCGACTGTCCCAAAATGCAACCCCTTTAACTGTCCCAATCCATGCGAGGGCCTGCTGGTTAAGATCCACAGACAGTGGTGTGCACTGCCTGGTGACCATCGACCTGCATGCTGAGATCCCTTCCCCCGATGGTCAGACAGATGTGCAGCTGCCGAGGGACTTGGCTTCCTCCATCCCTCCTTATTCGCTGGAGACTAATATCCTAACTTGTCTTGCTGCTTTAAATTCTGTTGGAGCCTTCCCTACTATCTACCGATTCTGGACCCATGGTTCCACCCTCTGAGCCTGGCAGGCCCCCCCCCCCCAGCCTGTTGCAGACTGGTGACAAAAGATAAACCTTTGAGGCTCTTGGCTCCCACTAAGCTTTTTGAACTGAACTGCCTTTTTGTTCCCACCAAGTGCCTTTGTACCCTGCTGGAACATGCCAGGGTAGGGCCAGGACCTACACAAGGGAGATGGATGGGTATAACTAACAGCCCAACATTTGAACTGAGACCTCCCTTGGCTTCTTCTTGGCAGAACTTTAGGTCCCTCCTACAAACCTTGTTGTATAGCATAATTTTCTACATTAATTGACGTGTCTGTATATAGATTTAATTGAACCTTTTTTGTAGTTAGTACAAGGCATTGCTTCTGTAACTGCTGTGTTTGTAAGTACTCTTCTGGATACCATTTCAGATGAGCTGAGCTCAGTGGTGTTATCCAGCCATTACAAATGGAATGGAAATGCAGAGGAGGGGCTTGATGGAAGCATGTCCTTTGCACATGTCTATCAGAATGCAACCTTGTGGTTACACTGGTTGCTACCGTCTTGCTACCACTATGTTTCTGCTACAGGGAAGCACAATAGGTAAGCGGCGTCTGGTCTGTTCGGCTGGGTGTGTGTGTTGTAAAATCTGACAGAAACTGGCTTTTCCTGTAGCTGGATTCTGACCAAACGAGTACAGCTTCATTGTTTTTTACTCTACATCCTCTTCCTGAGTAGAGCAAACGCAACCTAAAGAGAGCAGGAAGGGAGGCCCTTGAGGTCCTGGAATCATCTGTTACAACATGGTGGCACTGATAAAAGTAAGAGGTCCAGGAACAAGCTGACACTGTTTCAGATAGCTTTTCGCTCTAAGCCATTCTGTTTTTGACTACAAATAATGTTGCGTAAGTCATCAAACTCCTACTTCATTTACAAGTGTTGCCAGTCAGAGGTCAGTGATTGTAGCAGGTGTGGTAGAGAGTTTAATCATTTAGATAAAAATTTCAAGTGACAGGGAAAGGTGACAAGAGGGCATGAGTGGAGATTGGTGGGCAGGATGTTTAAGGACGATATTAGAAAGTTCTTTCATGGAGAGAGTATTGGATCATTGAAATAAATTACCAAAGGTTGTGGTAGAGGGCGAGGTATAGACTGTAAATGGATTTAAGGCCAGGTGGGATATGTCAAGGGCTTTAGTGATGCCAAAAAGGGAGGTTGGGAGAGTGGCTGTAGGTAGGGGGAGGCTAGGACTATGGCCAGGCTGAGAAGGCATCTGGTCCCTATCTGGCAGTAGGTCTGTGGGGCAACAGGTAGTAACTCTCAGCACACTAGATGGACTTGGGGCCTTTTCTGCCAGCACTTTCTGTGCTTGCTATGACCCCCCACCTACTGCTTGTCCCCACACCGTACAGTTCATCCCCCTCTTCCTGGGACATATCATTCCTGATGTTGTGGTCCATTTTTCTGGGGTCATTCAGTTCTGCACCTCCTCTATGCAAGAATTCCAGGTCATTCTGAATGGCGTTTGTTTTCTGGCTTTCATTCTCTGAGCTCCTATCTTTTTCCGTCTTTCAGTTCTCTGGTTTTATTTCATAGGTGAGCCTGGCTGTCATGCAGAACCTCATTTCCTGTGGGGTCCTGCTTTGACTTAGTTTTGCAACTGAAAGGACCACCCCCAGTCATTTAATATGCATAATATACAAAGCATTAATTGATGCCTGACAGTTAGGCTAGGCGCTGGGAAGGGGAACTCCAGATAGAGCTTCCTTTGTCAGACTGGGAGAAGGGCTGTTACAAAATAAGCAGAGTGGCAACCTCACATATCTGGAGGGAGTATGCCTGGAGACATCTGATACGATATTTTAGAACCTGGCAGTTATCTCCAGATATCCAAGCGGTGGACCAGTGGCCTCCTGGAGACCCTGTGAGGAGCTGTCGGAACCCACTCCCTCATCATGTGGAACTGCATGTGCAACCATTGCTTCAGGACTTGGAATGGGATATCTGTCTGGTCCTGTAAGAGCCTGTATCTTTAACCCTGCAGTTTTGCCTATTCCACCACTATCCAGTGGGACTCTGAGACAGGCATATCAAGTATTTACTGGGGATTATGCCCCTGGCAACCAAAAAATGTATAACTAGGCACTAGCTATCTCGAACCATAGGTAGCATGACTAGAGGGCCACAGTTAATGGCATCTACAAGATGGGAAAAATCTGGTGCAGCTTAAATGAGAAGATAGATACCTTCACCTCAAGGTGGAATAGATGGGTCTTGTATGTGATGCTGCATGAGATTCTGACTTTATTCCTTAGTTACCCCTGACCCTGTTCAACGTTGGACAGGGAATTGGAGCCTCTGGTGCCAAATGAGAAATATGTAGACTAGAACAAAGAGATCTAGTTGAGCTAATAGGCCCCCTGCTCAGTGCTTCCTCCTCCCCACCATCCACACCCCTCTCCCTCCCTGAGGCAATTTGTACCTACCTCAGACAAAGGGGACCTAATAGTAGCAGAGATGCTCCACCTCCCCATTTGCTGTGTAGGGGACAGCGGGCAATCTGCGAACTTTAAAACTTGTCTGTTAAACTAACTTATTGTCTGATATACTGAGCCTGAATACTGCTGTACGTATATGTGCATTAACTTACAAAGCATGTTATGTGCACACGTGGTTTAATAAAAATGTATTACAAAAAAAAATGGAAAGGACCAAAGTATACAGAGGTCAACAGACTGCTCTCAGGACCCAAGTAAACAAGTGGCTGTGGAGAGATTCGAGCCTCTGATGATGACAGCTCCCCTGTTTCACAGTTCAGTGCTATAAACCACTATACAGCACTGTCTACCTACGATCACCAAGTTTGAACATTTATCGTTGATGCCCTTTCAAAACCGCTCTGACTAAAAAGCTGCTTGGACATTCATAAGTGAAAAGTGGTAGTTTCATACCAGTGGGGTGTGTGTGTGTGTGTGTGTGTGTGTGTGTGTGTGTGTGTGTGTGTGTACATCTTTGTGCTACACCTCTTGCTTGGTGTCTGTGTGTGATCTGGCCACTTCTTCCACTGTGTTGTGGTGTGTATTTGATTTTGCTTGAATACAGGAGAATAAAATCAAGTAAGGGTATAAAATGTTATTTAAACTTCCCCCGGTATGGCTGTGTGTGTGTGTGTGTGGGGGGGGGATTAGCTTCTGTACAGTGCACTAATAAGAACTACTAGTGGTTCAGATTGAAAAATATCTACATATGGCAGGGTTAGGTGGTGGTAAAAAATAGTTGACATTTGTTTTGACGTGGACCTGGATCAGAAGTCAGATTGCTGTGGAAATACTCAAACCCTCTGTACCAGGTTCCCAGATACGGCTGGCGTTTTGTGTTTTTTTTTTTTGGGGTTGAGGTATGTGGTATTTGAGACTGGAGAAATGCAGATTCAAACCCTGCTTTTTGGTTAGGGGGGCCACTGACAGGATGCCATTATTAGCACTCTGGTATAGTGTGGTTAGCATGTATGTGGACTATGCTCATCTGGATTTGACGGTGTTTGGAGGAAATGTGAAAACAGAAGTCATATGGCCATCACAAGTGCTGCAGTGCTGTCACAGAAGTGCAGGGAAGCTGGGATATTAACCCTTTGCTCAAGTTTCGCTGTTATATCCTTCGCTCCAGCTTTAGTATCTGCACATGTGTGGGTGTGTGGATAAACAGAGACTTTGGTCTCCAGTGCTGTAATGGTGGTCTCTGATACCAGTGGAGACCTGATCGCTAATAAATGTCATTTCTAGTTGCTTTGTCTGACTGGCTCTGTGTTTTTCTCCAGAAAAAATACTTGAAAGGAGAATTTGTCGAGAAACATTGGCATCACTGATGCATACTGTCCCCTGCGTTGTTCTTTGATGTGTCCTTCCATATAGTTATCAGGATCTGCTGCTTTTCCTTTTCTTTGTCTCTTGAGGTCTCCTTTCATGTAATGTTTTTTCCTCTCCCTGGCCCCACAGGTGTGCCACCTGTACAAAATATTGAAAACCGTTGCTTGAATGCTGGGGAAAGAGGAGATGTTGCAACAGCATGCTGAGATTAAAGGATGCTCTGCCAGTGGCTGTTTCAGTGGTCTAATTGTAGCTAAACTCTCTATGTAGCTCTTGGGATTGTGTGATGTCTATGCACGTCGACTTTACCAGAGATATTAGCTCTAATTAACGCTGAGTGAAAATCTGTGTCTAGTGGTAAATTAAGAGGTGATAACTATATACCTAACAAATTAATTACCCTTTTTCGGAGGCATAGTGTATTCAAAATCATTTTTATATTTGCATATTCCACTCCTTAAAGTTATTTGCATGAGTGTGCATTTGCTTTTCTCTACTGGAACCTTTTGCAGCAGGCCTGCCATTTCACCCTTAATCTTTGCTCCCAAGAGGGGCTTCTGTTAGGATTTGTTGTTCCGCTATATTGTCCGGTCCTTTTAATGTGGTACTTACTACAGCTGTCGATTGTAATTGTGGCTTTCCTATGATCCCCCTCCCCCCTTCTCACCCCACCCCACTAATAGGGTTTCAAAGTTTGGAACTTGTTGTGACCATCAACTGAACAATATCCATAGCGAGTCTGGAACGTTAGTGGCCATACTTATCCATTTTAGTATGTGGTCAAAATACTGTTGCATAGGAGTGGATAACAGTGTGTATCCCTTCAGTGCAGAGAAATGAAAACAAAAAATAAGAAGTGGTATTGGGCACTACCGAGTTTGTAGAGTAAACATCCCCTGACTGACTGAAGTCCTTTGTGCCCAGGACAACAGCGTGTGTTGTAACACAGGGCAGAGTGTGTGTAATCATGTGAGGCAAACTCTGATGTTAATTCTTGAGAATACAGGCCAGTGATCTGTGGGAGGCTGTGGAACAAATGTGAGTTATTTTCTATAAAACTGGGAGGCAGTGTGATCTACTGATTAGAGTGCTGGCTTATGAACCTGGAGCTCACGGGTTCAAACCCCGCTAGAGCCAAACAGTATCAAACACTAACTGTGTAACTTTATGGGCAAGCCACTTAATTTCTCGGTGTCCAATCCGTCCAGCTGCAGAAACTGGTAGCAGCAGGACCCCACTTGAAATGAGATATTTAATCTCAGCTGGCCATCATAGATTGATTGTAAACCAGAAAAAAAAAAGAAAAGTTTCCCCTAACCTGTTCTGCATAACACTAGCCAGCTGCGGAAACTAGTGTGTCTTCTGCTACTGTTTGGGCTACAGGTTAGAAACAACTTGACTGATATTAGGGGAAAAAAAACTTCTAAGACAGGTTGCATACACTGAGAATATAACCTGCTTGTGATTGTTTTTGAGGGGGAGGTGGTTTAGCTGTTGCCTTAAACTAATTATCATTCTGGTTTATCTGCTACTTTGTGCCACTGGGACATTGCTCTCGTGATTGAGATTTGTTGTAGTCTCCATGCCCAAGGGGCAGGCTGGGTGCGGAGTTTCTACGGAGAGTGGATTTATTACTGAGAAGACAGCATTGACAGGTGGATAGTTATCTGAAGGTAACCCCTTACCCTGAGGTTGCTTGACAACTGATAAGTGTCCAGAACATTTTGAGGCAAAAGAAAAGCAGACATTTATTTATTTTGTTTTGGTAACCAGGTAGGCCCACTGAGACCAGAGGTCCCTTTTTCAGGGGTGATCCTGAATTTAATTAGATAAAAAAAAAAAAAAAATAGGAAATACACAATAAAATGCTGTTTAGAAGTTAGCAAGTATATATTAGGTATTGGTTAAAAGCGCAATAACCCACTCCAGGGTGTGGGGTTATAGGCATTTAACCCACACCTGGGGTGCTGTGAGGACACTCTGCCTGTGGCCACATGCCTCACAGTGCACCCCAGGCATGGTATAAATGCCTATAACCCCACACCCTGTCATGGGTTATTGCTAACATAATAAATAGGACAGCATTTTGGTCACAGTAGATGGTTAGACACTTCACGCGCTAGGGCAAAAGGTACGCTTAACATGAACGATAATTCTACAGGGCAATTATGAGATGATCGAGTACATATCTGGTTCAGGTCATTTAGTCAGTTATAAATAAGACTGGTACTAGTTTTCAGAAATATACACAACACAGAGTATAAGGGCATAAGAGTTGGTGTCTCTTGCCATAGAACCTAGGCAGTATTATAGAGGGCGGTCAGCAGCAGCAGGAACATGAGCAGTTTTCAAGTTGGTATGTTTTTAGCCCCTTTCTGAAGCAGAAGAGTGAATCAGAGTTTTGCAAGGCCTCCGGGAGAGTATTCCAGAGAGGAGGAGCTGAGCAGCTAAAGGACGTGTTCCCCATAGCTGTTCTAATCCTTGGCACCTTGAGCAATTTTTTGCTGGAGGTATAAAGCAGGCTGCTTGATCGCTTAAGGGCTAGAAGACAAGAAAGACTAGGTGGAATATAGATAGAGATTAGTTTGTACACCATACATAATAGGGGGTACTGGAGCCTACTAACGAGGGCCAATTTAAGGAGGCAAGAACATCACAGTGATGTTTCCTAAGGGGGGATGCAGAGTGAAACGCCCTATTTTATTATGAAGTATCTCAAGCTTTTTTGACTCTGATCTCCTAAGTGACTGCAAGACAGGGGAAACGTATAAATGTTTAGAGAGTGGGACACAGTTCACTAAAGCTAACCTTGAGTCCATGGTGAGGTGGCCATTTAGTCTATATAAAAGACCTAATTTTTGGTGGATGTAGAGAGTTATACACTCTGCCTGTGCCTTATAAGTAGGGTCTGGATCTAAAATGAGCCCAAAGTACTTGATCACATCCACAACCTCAGTCAGAGTTCCCAAAGAGGTTGCAAGGGAGAGCAGATGTTGCCCGCCAAGGCCTAGCTGTTTGTGTCTGAATAAGATTGCCTTATTTTTTTTTTTTTACATTTAGGACCAGTTTGTTTGCTGTGATCCACTTCTCTAGGGCATGAAAGTCATTTAGCAGTTGGGTATTGAGTGTCTTGACATCCAGAGAACTCCAATATAGGTCAGCATCATCAGCATACAGTATGAGATGACTGTTACCACAGTTGTTGTCCAGATCATTGATGAGTAAGGAGACCAGTAAAGGACCTAGTACTGAACCCTGGGGTACCCCATCTGCAGTTGGCAGCCTGTTGGATGAGGCACTTCTCCATTTGAGTTGTGTGTGTGAGATAGTGAGCGAGTCTACTGGATCAGTATGTCATAGAAACAATGCTGCAGGGCAAAACTGTGTAACAGTAACAGCGCAAATCCCCAAGTTGCCTCCCCGCCCCCGAGGTTATTGTAATGGGGTTCGGGGTGCAGCCCCACGTAATGGGAGGTGCAGGGGGCAGAGCTCCCTGCAGAACACAAGTATTCTGCTGTTTTCATGTTGTTGTTTTGATAACTCGGTATAGTGCCGTGCTGTTTTTGTATATGACATGACCTGTGTCATGAGTGAGCCAGGCTAGCGAGTGTGAAACAAAGCCAAGATGCTTTAGCTTACTAATGAGTAGCACATGACTGACCAAGTAAAGGTCTTGGTTAGGTCTGTAAAGATAGTCAAGATGCAAAAGTTCAAGAGCTTTTGACCCTCTGCGGCTGGATGTTCACATCTTACTGTTGTGTAGAAGACCCCATATTGACAAAAGGTCTCAGAATACAGTAGAGTGTTATGGACAGACTGGATGGATCCATTCATCTTTTTCTGCCATAATTGTCTGTGTCTCTGTTTCTAAGACCCAGCTTAGTGGTGTGAGTTGGGCTACACCACCTGCTCAGGGGAATCTAGGGGGGACTGAGTCTGTCCCATCGTTAGTGCTCTTATTTTAGCTAGTTAGAAACTGGTAACTAGGAGAGGCACACTGAGCAGAAGCTTTTCTCAGGTGCAACTGGAGAGGGGTGTGTGTCTCACAACATCCTACCACCCCTACACACGCCTGAGGGTCTGCCCAGCAGAGAGGACCCAACCTAGGAGAAAGTGTGTTGGGCAATACAGTGGGGAGGGTGCCCGGGGAGGGGGGATCTGCCTGTCCACACCACAGCAGCTGACAGCTTCCTTATGGAAGCCCCTACCTAGGACCTAGAGAGTGGCTTGCAGGGCCCCTTTTGGTGGGGAAGGGGGGTGCTCTGCAGCAAGGTAATAGGCAAGTATACAACAGGGAAGTGGTTACTGTTATGCATTTGGAGGATTCCTTCCATCTCAACAGTTCTATATTACTGTAGTATGTTAACAAAGCATTGGGGGGGGGGGGGCACTCCCTGACCTACATGATGCAAGGATGCCAATAGCTCCTTGTGCTGTGGGCTTTCTTAAGAGCTGACCCCTGAGAAAGTTCACAGCACATGCCTGAAACTGTTGGGGATGCAAGTCTGAGCACCCTCCATTACCTCTGAACTAGTATGTAAGAGCTGCTTTAAGTGTTTTCGCACTGCTCTGCCACTTTCACAAAACATGTTGCTCCTTTAATTCTGCTTTGCGTGTGTAGCATTTAATGTGTGCTGTTAGCTCAGTCATTTGGTTTTGCACTGTGTTATGTTACTGAAGACCACCACTGGCAGGCCTTGCTTTGATTCACGCTGTATGTCAGGCTTGTAACGTTGCACAGTAATGCATGATTTGGCATGTGTGACACCATTTTACTGCATTGAACCTATTTGAAAGCAAACTGAATACAAATGGAAGAAGGCACGTTTGGCATAGCAGAATTGAATAATTCTGTATGGGGAGAGGGCGGCCAGTCCCCATTTACTGGTTTAATTTTTTTATTTATTTATATTTATTCCCATTGACTTAATGTGCAAGAAAGAAAAGTCTTTGTGTGTAAGAAGTCCTCACCAGCTTGCAGATGTTGGAGATGTGTTGACTGGGAGGGGTGTGTGTGTGTGTGTGTGTGTGTATAATACATGGTTGTCTGTTTGGCCCCATAGGGGCCGTCATCATATATTTCCCTGTATACCTCACCAATTAAACCTGTATACCTCCCAATTAAGGCTGTATACCTCCAAAGGGGTACTTGTATACTGCCCCAGGTGTACAGCCCGTAAAGTGGGAGGAAAAAAACCCTCCATCTCCCCATCTAGGACATTCACAAAACTGCACGGAACCGCATCCTAAAAAGAAATCCACCCCCGCCATGATAAAACCCACCCCCCGGGACACCTGAAGAACCTGTATAAAAACAAACAAAAAAAAATATTATTGGCAGGGCATACACAAGAACTCCCCCACCCCCATCACACACCACCCACACCATTCCTGGCTCCTAAAAAGAAAACATTTGGAGTGCAGCTGCAGGGAACACACCAGAACCCATCTCCCCTTATACTTACCAGTGGAGTTTTTCCCCCTCCAGTGCTCCAGCTTTCTCCTCTACCACCATGCCTTCCACATTGCTACCACCATCTCCATGCTGCTTCAGACCAACGACCAATGCCGCTCCTGACCACAATCACCAGCAGTCACACAAGGCTCCCAACTTTAAGTCCCCCTCCTGACCGCTGACGCCACTCCACACCACTGCACTATCGCAATCCACTACCCTGTCAACAGTCTAAAGGACAACTGGCCCAGACGCGCACTCTTTTATAGGGGAACCCCACACTACGGAAACAAGAATGGGTCAAACAAGGGGCCCTTGCCAGAATGCGAGTACACTACGGAAGGGCACAGGGCCACATAGTGATAAGGCAAACCTGGAAATGGCCCCAACCACGGCTCACCAAGAAACTGACCCAGCTCAACACAGCAGATAAAAGCAGGAAAAACTTGCCATGTATTATGTAAAACATATAATGGGTAAGTGTGGCATTTGAGGCCATATACACACCGAAGGGGTTAAGTAGATAATAAAGCCACTCAGCCTTCAGACTTGTGGCCTTATTATCTAATTAATCTGTCCTGGTGGGTATATATTTCCTTGTATACCACACGTACCCATCATATATTCTATGTGTGTGTGTGTGTATGTATGTATGTATGTATGTGTGTATATATGTATGTATGATATATGTGTGTGTGTATGTGTATATATTTGTGTGTGTGTGTGTATGTATATATGTGTGAGTGTGTGTGTGTGTGTTTGTGTTTGTGTGTGTGTATGTACACAAACATGTGCTGTAGCCATTTTTCACACCCATGATTAATAAAGTTGCTCCTTGTAGTCTTCGTCTTGAATTGCTGCATGAGTACACTTCAAAGTCATCCTCTGGATTCTGTGCATTTATCCTTGATGCATGCTTCACTCCTGTTGAGGCCCACCAGTGTTCTGTGCACCGGGAGGCTGTGTGACACTGGCCTTGCCCAGATGAAGCTGTCCACACACTTTGATCTTGCACTGGTACTTCAGCCTGGGCTCTTGGCTCAGAGTACTAACCATGGGCTCTCCCAAGACTTTTTCTGGTCTGTGGTGAGTGAAACATGGGGAATTGTACCCTGCCAATCTTGCCTTATGTTACTGCACAGCACCACCTGGTATTACGTATTTACATTTTGGTGACTGGGGGAAGGCACAAAAAGCTGAAGCTTGTTTCCAGGTGCTTCAAGAGGAGAGGGAGAAGGAAGAGTTGCAAAACAACCATAGTAGGTGCATGTGTGCATACCAGTACAAAACTCTAAAATAGTACATTGGTACATCTGGTAGTAGAATAAAGACAGCAATAATATTAGCTATTAATAGCTGGTATGCTACTAGTGGCTGGTGCATGTGCTAAATGTGGCATCCCTCTGGGAAACCAACACCATCGCCTGCACACCTCATGACCAGATTAAGGTGCCACAGTATGGGTTGAGTGGTTGGGGACAGGGAGATGAAAAAAACTGAGAGGAGGAGAATATGTATGCTCTTGTGAGTGACAAGACAACAGCGCAGGCTGAGCACAGTGGGGGGACTGAACCTTCGATGCAAGTGTTCCAGTGTGTGGAATGCTTTGCTATTCACTAGAATGCTTTGATGAAGCTTTTGTTGCTGTTGTTCCCTTGTGTTTGATTCTGGCTGCATGCTGTGTTTTATGCACTCTGATAATGTTGTAACTTTGTATATTGCTTTGTTTCATTTCGCTTTTTTAACTTGAATTTTTATTAAACATTTCTAAGACCAGAGGTACAGGATTTGTTAGAGTACAGGTACCTCATAGCCCAAATACAGTGATATTTTTATGCAACAGTCATAGTTAGGTCACAAAATCTGTTCACCTAAGTTGTTGTTATTTAGACTAACATACTAAAATGCCAGCAGAATAGACCTAGCGGTCTTTCGTGTCTGCTCGTCTGGTCAGCCCCCACCATGGGATCTGACCTTGCTGCCCCCCACCCTCTCTGGCTTCTCCTTTTCAAGCCCAGGTATTCCCTCTGCATTGACTTGCTTCCACAACCCTTCCCTGTACCTGTCCCACCCCTCTTGAACCCTCCACAGTCTCTGCCTCCACCAGCCCCCCCAGTCAGTGCATTCCGTGGTTCTACCACCCTCTCAGTGAAATAGCACCTCCTCCTTTCTCCCCTGAGTCTCCCCCGTCCAGCTTCCACCAATGCCCTCCAGTTGCCCCCACCTTCCTTCGGAGCACCCTGACTGCGCCTTCCCTATTTACCCCCTTTATGTACTTGAAAACCTCTATCATGTCCCCCTGTCCCTTCTCTCTTCCAGTGTGTACATATTTAGCTCCTCAAGCCTCTCCCCATAGGTCCTTTCTCCCCCAAGCCCCAGATCATTTTGGTTGCCCTCCTCTGGACCCTCTCCAGGAGTTCAGTGTCCCTCTTTAAAAGTGTGGCCTCCAAAACTGCATGCAGTACTCTAGGTGCAGCCTCACCAAGCAGTTATACATAGGGAGTATCACTTCCCTCCTTCTGGAGGTGATCCCCCTAGCGATGCATTCTAGCATCCTGTTGGCCTTGGCCGCTGCCCTCCTACAAGTCTCCCGAGTTGTTTATGATGACATCTACCACCACCCCCAGGTTCCTCTCAGCCATCGAGACTTGTAGCATCCCCCCCCCAGGGTGTACACTTGGCCGGGGTTTCTGACTCCCAGGTGCAGTACCCTGCATTGAACCTCAGTTTCCACTTTCTCTACCACCTTTCCAGAACCTCCAGGTCCCCCTGTAGGGCAACCCTCCCCTCCTCCCCATCCACCACCACCCCCACCCCCAGCATTGAGTCATCTGCAGAGAGACTCATCTCACTCCTGATACCCTTCCTTATGTCAGAGTTGTAGGCGTTGAACAAGAGGGGCCCAAGGACCGATCCCTGAGGGACCCCACTAATGACCCTCCTTGGAGATGAGACTATTTATTTATTTATTTATTTAACCAGGTATAGCACACTGAGCTGAAAGCTTTTTTACAGGAGCAACCTGGGAGCACAAGGAGGTTAAGTGACTTGCTCAGGGTCACACAGTATGCAAGTGGAAGCTGTGGGATTCAAACCCAGGTCTGGTCTGCTGGATGTCACCAAATTTGCAGCTCAGAGCCTTAGACCACTGCGCTATACTGCCTCCCATCATGACTATCCCCTCAACCATGACCCTCTGGGTCCGGTTTTGGAACCAGTCCCCTATCCATCTGATCATCTGTTTCCCCATCCCCATTTCCCCCAGCTTATCCAACAGGCTTCCATGAGGAACCAAGTCAAATGCCTTGCTGAAGTCGAGAAAGAGGACATCCACCAGCCTACCCAGGTCTAAGGCACTCTTCACCCAATCTTAGAACTCCACAAGGTTTGTCTGACATGATTTCCCCGGGATGAAGCCATGCTATCATCCAGGCACCCCGACTTTTCTAGTTCCCCCTAGCCCCTCCTTGACAATACCCTACATCACCTTGTCCACCACCAGTGTCAGGCTAATGGGTCTGTAGTTCTCTGCTGCCACCTCTCTTGAGCCACCCTTGTGGATAGGCACTACATGTGCCTCCTTCCAGTCCTGGGGCACCCACCCCATCCTCAGAGAGATGCTGAAAAGCTCTGCCAGGGGTTTCACCAGGACATCCGCCAGTTCCCTCAGTACTCTGGGATGTATTTTATCCAGCCCCGGTGCTTTGTCCGTCTTAAGGGACCAGAGGGCTTCCCTCACTCTCTCTCTACCGTGATTTCCACCTCTGCTTCCTTGGCCCCCTGTTTTGCCTCCCCCCACTCCTGCCAGTGATGGCTCCCCCCTCTACCCAGACCTGCTGATCAGTAATAGATAATATATTAGAAGATAAGATAATACTTTTCTAATATATTATCTAGGGTAGTGCCTACAGTAAATAAGGCAGTATCTTTTGTATCTGGGTCAGAGGCCTGTTGTGTTTTCTCTGTTCAGTTGAATGCTTTATCCCGCCTGGCCACGTGACTTCAGACTCCTTAGGGAGTTGCCAAGGCATCCCTTCAGCTAGTGTCCCTCCATACCCGCGCACTGGTGCTGGCGGACCTCCCCCATGGAGCTGTGGTTTACCCCTCAGGCGGGGACAAGGGAGCCTCCTACTGTGAACTTCTGTCACTTTGTCAGGAGGCCGAGGCTGCGGGCCAGGCAGGAGAGATCCAGGTGCTCAGTCATCCCGGAACTCGGGGGGGCTATATTTCCAGATGTGACGTGCGCATGACATCAAGGGATGTGCACTGACGTCCGTCACACCTCCTCTCTAGTTTGTGCTCAGGCTAGCTTAGAGGCCAGTCAAGCGACAAGTCCTACCCCCCCCCCCCACAAGGAGGAGAGCAATACCACAGATATTCAGTCCTCCTCCCCGGACAGTCAGCCGACTCCACAGGCTCGTTCCTAAACTCGGGTCACCAGCATCATGAATGGTAGCACTGTTGCTACATGGGCGGGCTGGCCTCAGTGTGGTATTTTGAACGGTTCGCTTCAAGCTGCCATTGTACGATGTGATTCCTAGGGAACCATGTCCATCCAGTGGTCCACGATGTATAGGAACCATGCCGTCCATCTGTTCTCCAGGATTTGGAATCTGTTCTGGATTTGGGCTGCCATTTTCTCCAGTTTATAAATAGCTAGAATTATATCTTCCCATTGTGTTGTGTAGGTGGGGTGGGGTCAGCCCCAGGTGAGTAATTGCCTTCTTCGCTGCAGTTAGCAAGATGCCTAGGAGGTAAAGGGTGTGTTTATTTTTAACACGTGAGGGATAGGACAGGAGGAGAGCTGCCTCCGGTTTGAGGGCCCCTAACCTTGTTATTATTGCTTGTTTTATCTGTTCTACTATGGACCACAAATGTCCATAGTTGGGAGCTGGACCAAATAATGTGGGTATGAGTGGCCACATCATGGCCACAGTTTCTTAAACAGGAGGCATTGGTGGTAGTGAGGAATCTGGCCAGTACACGGGGAGTCCGTAAAAATGGACCGTGGTCTTCCAACCAAATTCTCACCGAGTATATGAGTTTGTGATTTTGTGTTGTCTGGTCCAGATAGTGGTCCATGCCTTATCATTAATCAGGATGGATAATTTGGCTTCCCATAAGACCATAATCAGTTCTATGGTGACTTGTTACACTGCCATGAGGGCTTGATAATACCAAGAGATGAAATGTGTCATGTTATGAGTTTGTGATTCTTGAAATAGGATAGTGAAGATGGGAAGGATAGCCTCTGTCCTCACTGTGGTATCCGGTGAACTCACAGGGAGTGTTCTGATTTGGAGGCACCTATGATGGTCACGGTCGTCTAGGTAATATTCTGTTGTTAATTGTTCAAAGGATGTAAGGGAGCCATTAAGATAGAATTGTGAGGCATGCGCTAATCAGTTGGACACCCAGTGCCTGAATTTTTTTTATTTTGCTCCTTCCTGGGCTCCCGTAGCCCCTCTCCCTCAGGTTCTCACATGCTGTCACCCTTCTGCTCGGCTCACCCAACCCCCGCTGCTGCACCTGTCTCGGCTTCCCCTGGGGCTCAGCTAACATTCCCCATCGACAGTCCAACTTATCTCTGTCAGGGGGACCAGGAGGCGACGGAGGGGAGAAAGCATCTATTACACTGGGGATTTCCTTTGTGGGCCAGGTGTGGTGAGCGGGGCAGTCGGCTGGGTCCTACTGAAGGCTGTCATCTGGTGTTGCAGGTGGGCATTTTCCACTTTCCGGGGCCCACCCACCTCCCACATGTGTGGCCTCGGCACTGTCCTGGGGTGGGGATGCTTGGCTGTATGTGGTCACCCACGCAGTCTAGAGTGCCTCCACAAGCCATCACCAGGAGCCACTCCAAGAATGGTCCACACCAACCCACCCCCAGGGAGAGAGGCATCTGATGGACACCCTTAAATCCCTCCCTGCCAACCTCCTCTCCTGAAACCTAGGCTGGGGATGCAAACACAAGTCACCAGCCTGCCAGAGTGATGTCTCATCCCTCTGCACCACAGAGCAGGCCTTAGTGTGTGATTCTGTAATGGGAGAAAGCTTTGGTCCCATGTGGAGAGACAGTTGTTTCGTGGTTGTTTTTAAGAAGTTTCTCCAAGTTGTGAGTACCTCTCGAGTGAGTGGAAGGAGTGCAGTAGGGAGTTCTGATGGGTCAAGGTAGCTGAAAAGTGTCTGGAGGTCCATTGGGGCCATCTCGGTTTCCAGCTGTGTCCTCTGGGGTCTGGAGTCTGGCACAGTTCTGTGTAGGAGATGTTGGAATTGTGCAGCTAAAACATATAAGATTAGATTTGGGAGGGCAAACCCCCCTTTGCATTTTGGAAGGTGCAATTTTTTTAAAGGCTATTTGAGGTTGTTTCCCTCGCCCATATAAACTAGGATATTCTTTATCCCACTGTTGGAATTCTGAGGGCATTGGCATAAGAGGAAGGGTCTGAAAGAAATAGAGGAATCGCGGAAGGAAATTCATCTGAATTGTTTGTAAAGAGTGGTTGCCAATGGTGCTGGTCTTCCTGGATGCCCTATACGAGGTCTGGGTAGTCATATTTGTAGAAAGTCAGACACGTTAGCACTAAGGTGAACTCCCAGATATTTAATAGTGGATTTATCCTATTTGTATGGGTATAGTGCTTTGAGTAGGGGGTCTGGGTGCAGTGGATCTGCAGGACCTCATCTTAGTTTCATGGATTTTATAGCCTGCCAGTTATTCCATGGTGTGGAGGCAAGGTCAGTGCTCTGAGTGAGCTGGCAGGGTTTGTGACATAGAGTAGGAGCTCTGGAGCACTACCTCAGATTACCACCATTCTTGGAGAGAATCTGGAGTTTGTCTCAAAGTTTAAATACCTAGGTGTGTGGTTAGACCATAATCTATCATTCACTGAGCATGTCAAGGACCTTGTAAAGAAGTTAAGGCAGAGGATGGGGCTATTCTTTAGAATTAACCAGTTTCTTACTAGAGATGCAAAAGTGTGCCTTGTCCAAACTACTTTTCTTTCGCTGATCAATTATGCATATTTCCTTTATAGTCAGTGTCCCAAAGCCTCTCTTGCAAAGTTGGATACGCTTTACCATGGGGCCATCTGGTTTATTACTGGTCTTCCCATCTCTACCCATCATTGTTCCTTGTACAAAGCCATAGGGTGGTCCTCTCTTGTGTTTAGGCGTAATAGAAACGCAGTCCTTTGGACTTAGTCTTCTTGAAGCAGCTTCCACAATATGTAATAGACTGTCTCCCACTAAGTGAGCCAGGGACGTATGCCCTAAGAAGCGCATCCTACATCACATTATATATCCCCAAGGCTTCCTCTCGCTATGGCGGAGTGGCCATTAGTTTCCTGTTGCCAACATTGTGGAACAAAGTACAAAAATTATTGAAATTAAGCTGCCTCTGCAGTATGAATGCCTTTAAATCTCTATATGCTCGGTATGAGTGTGAGCCGTACAATTGCTACCCCAGCCCTTAATTTTAGTCCGAAGCATCAGGCTGCTGCCCTCTGTGCGTAGTTGAATTTATGATTGCTTGTAACCTTGGGTGACCTTAACTCTGTGAGCATCTTATGCCTTAAATGTTTTTCCCCCTCTAGAAATCCCTGTAGGGTTATTATCTCCACATGGCTTTCACTGCCGCTACACCTTACTCACCCTACTGTCTTTTACATACTGCTTAATCTGTGGCTCTTATTCCCCTACCCTGTACCATTTAACTGCCCTATTTCATCTTCATATTCCCTTTCCACTGCATTCCAATCTTACTATTTCTTTCCTTTGTCCCCTAACTCTCTTCCCAGCCATAGACTGGCCCTTCAGAGGCTCCCTGCCCCTAAGGTGAGAGAAATGCGGGTACTGGGCAGTTGTCCCTTCCATAGCCACCACCTGAGACACCCAGACCAGACTCCTTACTAGCTAGGTGTGGCATTGCTGATACTCAATCAGAACACAAGTGTTTTTCTGCTCTGGAGTCTGATTGATTGGCTCCTGCAGTCTGCTCCTGTGTCCCCCTCAATACTAAGCTAAAGTCTGATGATCTGTCTAAAACTTGCAGAAAAAGAGCTGTACTTACTTATTACCTGACAGTTATGACCTCTATGTTTTCCTGTTTAGAGTGTCAAGAGTTGGGACTCTATTTGATTACATTCCTTTCTGAATTTCTGTAGTTGGGCCAGTCTTTAGGCATCAAAGAATATCCAACTCTGTTGTCCTGCTGTTTTGGTCCTCCCACCGGTTCAGATGTTCCATACTGACCCCTTCTTCCATCCCCTGCCAAGGATATGCTCTCCATGGGCTCCCTGCCCATACGCGGGGGAAACCGGGGCACTGGGCGGTCGGCGCTGCCTCTATTGCCACCTGAGAACCTAAGCTTGGACTCTTCATTAGCAAAGCATGGTATTAGCAGCCATCCAGTCGGACCATGAGTGCTCTTCAGCGTTGGCTTCCGATTGGTTCCTGCAGTCTGCTTCTGTGTCCATTCTAAACCAAGCATAAATCCAATTTCCATGTTGAAATTTTCCAAAAAGGAGCTGTAATTACTTTTCTCCTTGACTGTTAAGACCCTAATCCTTCTGTTTAGAGTTTTACATCTAGGGATACTGTGTGCTTACACTACTTTTGAAATTCTGTGCTTTGGTCAGCTTCCTATACGAGCAGCCGATCACTTCTTCTTACTGAAGTTCCTACTAAGCCTCATGTTACGTCCTCCTTAAATATTACAGAAGCACTCTGAACTGATATGACTGATGTAACATTTAGTACTTACTTGCATTAATTGTTTTTTTTTCACTTGTGTTATTTAGCTGTATTGTAAATATCTCTGTATACATTGTACCATTTGACCCAGAGCTAACCAGGTCCATCTCGTAAATGAGCTTGCTCAATGATGTTCACCTGGATAAATAAAGATTTTGATTGCTTGATTGATTGAGGTTGTCCGTATAATAGGTGACCTTGTGTGTGTGGTCAGTGACTACCTTGCTTTTCACCTCCTGTTGCTGGTGCAGCTATTGAGCCAGTGGTTCTAAGTATATCACAAATAGGTATGATGATAATGGTCACCCCTGGTGGGTGCCTTTGGTAAAGGGGAAATCTAGAGAATACGTCATTGGCTTTGACCATAGCCAGTGGGTCAGTGTATATACCTTGTATTAGGAACCAAATGTCTTCTGTTACATCAAATTTTTCCAGAGCCCCCTATAAAATGTTCATTATGCCCTGTCAAAAGCCTTTTGTGTGTCCAGACTTAGGATCAATAAAGGTGTTTGCTGTTGTGAGGCCTGGGTTATGAGTAGGTTGTTGGTTGTCTGCCACTTTGTGATGGAGCCGGACTAGTCTGAGTATGTTGCGGAGAGGAGAATGTCATCCAACTGGTCGGCCAGAATACTAGTAAATAATTTATAGTCTTGGTTTAAAACCTATATCGAGTGATATGAGTTGTGTGGATGGTTTTTGTAGTTCTAGTATAGCTGATATCCGAACATAGGCCCAGGAATCTGGACACTGTGCTGTTGTCTGGGCTGCATGAAATGTTTCTGCCATTGGTTGTTGAAGCAGTTCCAGGGTGGCCTTATAAAGTCTGCCCCATACCCATCCAGCTTGGGGCTCTTGCCATTTTTCAAGTTTTTCACAGCAGTGGTAAGTTCTGAGAGTGAAATGGGTTGAATAGGAGGCATTTTTCCTTTTTCAGTAAGGGAGGGGAGGGTGAGATTAGCTAAAAAGGGGGGGCCTGGACCCTGCATGTATAGGGAAGTATAGTAGTCTTGTAGAGTCTGAATGGCTGATATGTTTCCCTGTCGAGTCTGAATGGCTGAGATGTCTCCCTGACTTTGAGTCAATCAGTTTATTTATCGTTGCAAGCTTATGCTGTTTTCAGAGGCGATAGGCCTCCCTCATAGTAAGACTGCTGGAGCTATTGGAGGGCATGATCCATCTGTTTGGTGTTCTACCACATCCACTCTGGAGCTCAGGCTATCAAGGTCTGCCCAGACTGTCGAGAGCAAGTCTCAGACTTCAACAAAGTCTGCTCTGAAGGTTTTTAGTTCGGGGAGGATTGTGTCCAGCTTTTTGCATTTCTTTGTGCGTTTAGAGTCTAAGGAAGAGGGCCGGGTGGCTGGCGAGAGCTCTGACTGGGCCAAGTCCAAGCATTCTGCCCCAAGTCATTGGCATCCGTCAGTAGGACAGCAAATTTAGTCCTGGAGGGCTTCATGGTTGCTAGGGGGTACCTCTCCTTTAGGTTTGTGCAGATATTTGTTGAAGTAGCACTAATTTCTCAAGGTTGTAGCCTGCTAGGGGTGCGGAGCTCTTCACTTGAGCCATCATCAACCTGGTGATGTCATCGGAAGTCCGCTATTTGTATTGTGATATTTTGTTATTTTTAGTGGGTACCCCTAGTGTCTTCTAAAATAAAGATTGTTTGTGCTGATACATTTTTTCTTGTTATATTGATATTTTTACTCCTGTCCTATTGGTTACCCTGTATCAGGCCCGGTTTTGATGACCTCCCAGTCCAGTCAACCACGTAACCTGACTAGTTAGTCCTCCCTCCCCCAACCATGTGGCTCCAGTTATGTTCCCCCCCCCCAATGCAGATTCAGGATTCATTACCAATAGAAGTGGCATGGGGCTGGAGACATTGTCCTGCAGTTGGTGCAGTTTCCCTCCTGCTTTTCCCCTACTGCCATTGCACATCAGTATAAGTGGGAACTGTTCAGTTCAGTCAGAGGGGCTGTCCTTTCAATGAAATTTTGAAATTAAGATTCCTTCTGAAGGTTGTGCAGGTTAATCTGACATTGTCAACTACTTAAAGCACCACTTAATACCTGCTTGGGGAGGGCATTACTGGTACTGTCTGCAGTGTTCACTGCTGCCATATATGGGTGCCGGAACATGGGGAAAAGTGTGTGTGTGTGGGGGGGGGCTGTAGTGTAAGCTTCCCCCCCCCAGTTCTCTGTCTAGGGGTATATTGTGGTGATAAAGTTCATGGGGAAGGGGGAGCACACTACAGCCCAGAAAACAATGGCCCAGAAATAATAACAGGAAAACAGTACCTGGATTCCCTCAGTGAACAGGTGATTGAATGGCTCCATTGGGATGCTCTCGGACCTTCACGGCGCTGAGATGGTACACAGGAGGAATGGAAAGACGCGGACCTTCGCCTGCCTGACCTTGCCCCCTTCACCTGAAGACCTTTGTAGACCGCCCTCACCAGGCAGGCCTCTCGACGTCTTCTTTGGTGGTTCGCAGGTTCCCACTATCCTGGATGCCACCCTGGAACACACTGGAGACATGGCTGTGGGGGCAACTTCTTTTAGCAGCAGCAAAACAGTTTCTTCAAAATACGAGACACAGCAAAGTTGCAGAAAACAGGGGATCCCATTTAATGAACAGTTAAACTGAACAGAGACCGTCACTCCATGGAGCAGTAAAGCACAAACAGGTTGCTCAGGACTGGCTAGTCACATTAGAAGCTTAATGGTATTCTGGACCGAGGGGTCCCAACGAACAGTTAAAATGTACTCTAGACCCAGGAGTCACATTTGCAGAAGATATCCAGGTGGCCAGACAGTCCAAACACAGTCTGTGCTCACAAGGCTGAATAACGCTGTCGTACAGCAGGCAGCTTTAATTATCTGTTTCCCATCTTTACTCTTTCTTGCCAGGAGCTACAGACCTCACAGGAGGTGCACAGCACACTTATGGGCCCCCTCACTCTTTTTTATTTATTTATTTTTTATTTTTTAAACTCTAGGATTACAAATGCCTTTGAGCAGGAACTGCTCATTTACAAAGGTTCCACATCAGTAAAAGGAGGATAAACCTACAAACAAGGGTCGACAGTGTTAGAGTCTCAAAGCATGTTACCGTCATTCAGGGAGAGAAACAACAGCTAGGGTAATTCAGAATTCAGGGTAAAAAAGGAAAAAAACGAGAAAAAAAGATTATTCGTGAGTTATAGTAGGGGTAGGAGGGGAATGGGAGGGAGTGGGCAGGCTGGTGGGCCATTGTCAGGGGAGTGGGGGTAGGTAGAAGTGCCTGGTTGATAGGAGTAGGGAGGACCAAAGTCAGTCAAGTGCCTGTAGATGGGAGGGGGCGGGTGAGGTAGGGGCAGGTGGTGGGGAAGGGAAAGGTGACTAGAGGAGCACAGGGGTCAAAGAGCAGTTGACAGGGGGAGGTTAAGGGCCTACTGCAAATAGTGAGAATGGAGATGTGGTCCCTTAAGGAGAAGCAGTCACATTGGCTGGTTGTGGTAAGGTGTTGCTGGAGTTGCCTCTTAAAGGGGCCAAGCATAACAGCCTTGAGTGTTTTCTTGTTGAGTGTCCTGTACCACTGAGGAGCTCTGTGGGCAAATGACCTCTGACCCATTGTGGTCCGGTATCTGGGGACCCGGAAGGTTTGCTGTAGAGCACTTCGGATATGCTGGGTGCTGCAGTGGGCAGTAAGGAGCTTGTTAATCTCTGGCAGCATGAGTCCGAGGAGAACCTTTCTGGTTAACAGGCAGGTCTGATGCTGGATCCTGCTGAGGAGAGGGAGTCACCCAGCCTGAGCATACAGATCACAGGTGTGTGTTAGGTGGGCAACACCCGTTAGGAGCCTGCATGCTTTGTTAAGGGCTACCGATATCCTGCGGAGGGCAGTAGGGGAGGCAGAGCCATAGATGGCAAGCTCTTAGTCAGTGATGGAGGTGACAGAGCTGTAGATCTCCAGTCTAAGGGCCTCAGCAGTCATGCAGTGTTTATGCCTGTGTAACAGGCCAATACTTATGTTAGTGGCCTGTGTGACATTGTCAGTGTGCCAACTGAGCATAGGAGAGGGAACAGTCCAGAGTGATGCCGAGGTATTTAAACTGTGGAACATGTTCCAGTGTAACCCCCAAGCGGTTATTGATGGTGAGGGATAGAGAGTTATGTTTGCTCCGTGCGTTGCAGAAAGTCATGACCTTGGTTTTGCTGTAGTTCAGGATCAGTTTGTGTGAGCTGAACCATTCTTTAGCATGATTGAAGTCGCTCTGCAGCTGCCCCTCTAGGAGCTTGGTATCATGGTGACTAGTATACAAGACTGCATCATCCGCATACAGCAGTATTTCCTGATGGAAAACACTAGGGAGGCTATTCAGGAAGAGACTAAAGAGTAGTGGTCCAAGGATGGACCTCTGTGGTACTCCTGAAAGGACCGTTTTTTCATCTGAGGTGACACCTGCAATCCTAAGTCGCTGTACCCTTCCCGCAAGGTAGCTTGCAAACTAGGGCAGGGCATCATTGGAGAATCTGAGAGTTGACAGTTGCCTGAGTATGAGTGGATGATTGATAGTGTCAAAGGCTTTCCTTAGATCAATGAACACACTGCACCAACATAACTTCCTTGGTCGAGAGTGGCGTGGATGTATCCCGTAAATTCCAGCGGTGCACTGGTGGTACTATGCCCTTTTCTAAAGCCATGCAGTTCTGGGCATTGTATTTCATATTTTTCCAAGTACTCGCTTAGTTGGTCTGATACTGTACATTACAGAGCTTTAGATTAGGGGGGAAGGATGGAGAGATAGGCCTGCAGTTAGAGAGCAGTGACCTATCTCCATTTTCATGTACAGGAGTGATAGTTGCCTGTTTCCAAAGTGGGAATTGAGACAGTCTTAGAGAGAGGTTGTAGATCTTTGTCAGATGTTCAAGGATTTCTTCTAGAACTAGCGCAAGCAGCTTCAGGTCAAGGGAGTCACCACTGTACCCTGTATTGCAGATGGCCTTGTGAATGTAGGTTCTGGCTAGTTGCATCGGGATCTCCTTGAAGTAGAACTGTGGGAATGCATTAACTTGGCAAGCAAAGTCATAATCAGTACTGGTGGAGGGGGCATCAAAGAAGTAAGGTGGAAGGACACTGCCTGGATTAGAAAATGCATCATTGAAAGTATTAGAAATAGTACCAAGGTCTAGTGTAGGTGTTCCATTGATGTTGAGCATGGTGGGTGGTGACTTAGGGTTCTTCCCTGTGAGGTCTTTCATGTTTCTCCAGAATTTTTTCCCATCACCCCATGTGCTGGAGAGTGCCTCCCTTAAGTATTTGCTTTTGGTGTTCCTTATCACTCACGTACAGGCATTTCTAGCTGATTTGTATTTTTGTATACCCCTTGCATAGATGTGGCTCGAGCACGGTGCCCAAGGAGGTTGTCCCTATGCTTGAGCTGAGTAATGAGCTCAGAGGTTATCCATGGATTGGACCTTCCTCTGACCTTCTTTTTCACTGATGCATAGATATCGCAGGCTGCAGTAAAGTGGTTGATGAACAGGTCCAGGGCTTGGTTAGTATCCTTGAATAAGTCAATTGGTGTCCAGTCTGTGAAGGTGCTTTTTTAGTAGCTCTAGCTGCCCCTGTTTTAACACCCTGGTGTAGATTGTCTTAGGAGGGGGCTTGGTGAATTTGTTGGCCAAGCACAGATAACAGGTGAATGGTTAATTATGGTGTCAGGGAGTACTGAGACCGCAGAAATTTGTTCAGGGTGATTTTCAGTATCCAGTCAATTAGGGAATATGAGCCAGTCCTATAGTTACACCTGGTGGGAGCGGTGACAAGCTGAGTAAGGTACTGAGCCGTGACAGCATCCTTGTAGGTGCAGACCTCGGGCGAAAGCCAGTTTATATTGACGTTGCCCAGTATTATAGTTTCCGAGTTATGATGAAGGCCCCTAAGGTATTCCATGATGCTTTCAAAGCCATTGGCCTGGTCCTTGGAGGGTAAGTACACAGAAGCTATGGTAAGTACCTTATTTTGGGCCCCAAGTAGCACTTTGATAGCACCTTCCACTCCTCCTGCACAAGCTTTACTTTGGGTAACTGCCTCCTTGAGCAAGTGGGTTTCCCTTCTTTCACCCAAGCAGTAAGCCACAAATGACAAGGGCAGGAGTGAGACCCTTCAAACACAGTCCAGCACCCGATCACTGATGCCATGCCCGCTCCGATCATCCCAGGGGGCATTGTACCCTGGCAATCCCAAAGACATGGGCCAATTCCTCATGCAGTGATCCCAGTCCAGAATGGCTTCATTTGTGGGGCTCAGTCGAATTGCCACAAGAAATCATAACACAGCCTGCCACTCTGCTCTTGCCCCAACGACCAACCCACAGGCCTCCTCCTGCCTCCTGTGAACGCATACCTCATGGAGCTGCTATGCATGCAGCAGCTACCTCATCCAGGTGACCCTGAGACCGGCTGTCAGTTCAGTCCTAGCACAGTCTGGGCATGCCACCACCAGACTGCACACCCGGATCCCATTGGCCATAACTGGCCCAGCCACAAGCCTCACATATGGTTCCACACTGCACTCAACCCAGGATTCGGCATTACCCCTGGGACTCGCCACATATCTCCATCATTCAGTATGCATGCAATTTCTTCAGTCCCTCAACAGAGACTACTTTGAACCTGCAGTCCCCAAGGATGAGGGCTTCCTGAAACTGGCACTAGATGCTTGCTGTTTTCCCGACTGCTGATGTTCATTACTTAAAACAATAAAAGAATACCTGTGGCGCAGGACCGCTCCAACATCCTCCTCAACTCATGAATCTCTCCCTCACTATCTTTTATGGCCTCTGCTATCTTGGCACCTAAACTAAAGGTCCAGTCAGGGACTGTGCACACAGGTGCCAAACTCACCATCCACCCTGGTGCCCCGCGGGACTTAGTCTCAATTCACATAATTAACATGTGCCCCCTTCAAAGTGCCAGCCGGTACCAAACATCTCGAACTAAAAGGAGCAACTACTCCTTTAAATCTTTCAAGCTGGCAGCCGCACATGCACAGTGCGCATGGGTCTACCATCTTACTGAACAAAATAAAAAAGAAATAAAGTTTATAAATCTACCACTGGTCCTGAGCCTGGCCTGTCCAAACTGGACCCAGGACCACCCCTGTGCTCAGGGCCAGATTAAAGGATATGGGGTCCCTACTCCAAGTCATACTTTGTGGGCCCCCTCCGTATCAAGAAATGCTCAAAGTCCAGGGCTGGGAGGTCTCTATTGGCCTTGAAGGCCCTAAGCCATGGCTTAAATGGTTAATCTGGCCCTGCCTGCGCCCACTGGAGGCACGGACACAACCCTGCTGCTTGGCCCGAACCTAAAACGGCCGAGCAGCAAGGAAGAACTGCCGCAAGCCACACCACCGAGAGGTTTCAAGGTGCGACTCCCTCTCAGAGCCACAGACAGCCAGCGCTCTGGGAGAGCACCCGAGCCATGGGTCTTTACACAGGTAAGCCCACTTTGGGGTGCTTACAATAGTAATTGTAAAAGAGAGACCATTATTGTTTCCGTTCTGACCTTGCATGCATTAAAGGGGCACTTTGCTCATGGGCAAAAGTGTGTGTGGTGGGGCTACCACCCCTCCCCTCTTCACTCATAGATACTAGCACCTATGCTGCCATATCCCTATTCCTGTTGGAAAAGTACTGTAGGCATTACATATCCCCTGCTTCTAAGCATGTAGTTGGGGCTTCGAGGGCAGCTTGATCAACCACATGAAAGAATAAAGCAATAAGTACCCAAAAATGATTTTGGCTGCCTTTAGTGGGATCCATGGGTCCTAGTTTAATCATGTATGGGAAGGATTTCTTCCCCTTAGGTGTATGGATAGCACTTTGTACACATATGTGTTTTATCTGTTTAGTACATTTCTACTTACACAAGGATGCATGTTTGTCTCTTTAGACATTGGTGACTGGAAAAGGCACAAAGAGCCGAGGCACATTTCCAGGTGCGACTCAGGGGAAGGGTACTAGGAACAATAGTATAGACATGCACAATGGAGTGTGGGCAACAACATAAACATAAGATGTACATAACAAACCATGCAAAATTGAGGACAAAAATATATATGCAGTGCAGTGTAACGAGACAGTAACATGAGTGATATGAATTCAACAGCAGCAAGGCCTTAAGTACATATGAGGAGTTAAAGAGCAGCTGATGCCTTTGGAATACCTTTGGAAAACATAATATTTAGACATAGTTCAGCTTGCAGCTCATATACATGTATATTTATTTTACTGATTTCTCCCCCCCCCCCATTACTTATTACTGAAGAAATTTCCAGAAAAACGTAGCTTATTCTCTACTTGAAATTATAATGCTTTGTTGTGACATCATAGTCTGTTGCCGTGGGAATAACTGTGATATCACAAGCAGAGTATTGTGACATCAGGTTGGGAGGATACAGTAGGAGTTGACGAATCCTCAGGGAACAGCTCTCCTGTTTTCATGCATATGACCTCAGTAATGAATAATGGGAATAAGAAATACTGGGCACACGAGAAATAGAAGCTGCTTTGTGTTTAAATATTATATTTTTCTAAGTTCTTCTTGAGGCGTCCATGGCTCTTTAAGTGTGCAATTAAAGTGATTAAATAGCAGTAAACGGAAGAAGCAGTTGTGAAGAACCATCGATTAGAGCCTCCAATAAACAGCAAATTGTAATCTAAAGAAACCTGAGGGGAAGCCAGGTTTCTGAGCATCACCGGGAGGGTAATGCATGTGTCATATAGGTGATTGATTCATCAAATTAGACTTAGAGAGGCAGTAGCAGATTGGAGTGTGGTGATCTCAGAGAGGTACTGTTTGTGAGAAGGGTAGGAGGCAGGGTGGTGGATGGCATGAAAAAAGGAGTCCCAGAGAGAGGGCACTCGTACCAGAAAGGTGGTTTAACCTACAGAGAGGGGTTACAGTGAGGAGTGCTAAAAGAGCACAGGACTAAGCAGTGGAATGAGCAGGAAGAGAAAATAAAGGTATGTATGTATGTATTTCAAAAGTGTCACCAGGAAAGGTGTGCTGAGCTAGTGACGGCTCATTTCCAGATGTGTCCTGAGAAAATAAAGGGCGGGAGTAAATCAGAATTAAGAGGTGAGTGAGGCAAGCCAGTATTTTGAAAGGAAGGCAGTACAGTGGAAGAGAGAGAGAGAGAAAGATAACGAGATTTGAAAGGGGATAGAGAGGTTCTGGACCACTAGGGTGTACAGCGGTGAGTGCATGAAAGAGAGTCCATAACGAAGTGACAGAATGAATGGAGGAGGGGGGTCCAGCCTAGCCTGGGTGGGTTTAAGGAATGGGATATCACTATATAGCTCACAAGCACAGAATCAAATGTTGGTAAGCTTATCTTGGTTGCAGATGCTGTGCAGTATTAGGATTTGAACCTGGCTCTCTGGGCTGGCTGCCCTATGCTCCATCCACTGGATCACAATGCCTGCCAGAGTCTGAGAGTGCTACTGTTGGCTGTAAATGCTTCCTGAGATTTCAGACGGATTCCTCCGGATTTCCCTTCCATTCTCTCCACATGGTCCGCAGAAGGAGCTGTTTTTTGGCCAAGAAGCACTGAGCTCATTTATAAGCTCAGCCGTTGGCCTTCCAGGCTGTCCCTCCTTTATGGGGATGGGGTGCTAACACTTGTTTGTTTAGCCAAGGCTAACAGAGGCACAAAAATACATGAACTGCTTTTGGTTGGGGGGCACCAGGCTAACAGGAAGGGATTTAATGAGGAATTGATTCTTCTCCTCCTCTAGGGAAGGGAAGTCTATTGTTAAGAGCTTGGCAACAAACCAGAGTAACCTCAAACTTAGAAATATCACCCTCTAAACAAAGCAGGTTTATATAAAAATAGGAGGTGGTGCTATCGTCCACCCCCATGGCATGAGAAGGCTTTTTAAATCACAGCACTGATGTATTTTTCTATTCTTACATTGTTTATTCTTTTCTTAGAGCTACAATACATTACATACAAATACCAGGCACTTATAATATTGCAGCATAAATATCATTAAAGAAAACTTGCATGGTTCAAACATTTTGGGGACGACCAACAAAAAATATACTTTAAATCCTCATAACGCATTACAATAAATGGCTGATGATGTAAATAAAAATGTATATGATAGGTTAAATGTTGCCTAGCTACAATTGACAAATAAAAAAAAAAAAAGTTAACATTAGTGCCTTAAAGCTGTATCACTATTTATTTATCTATTAGATAATCAGTTTACAAACCTTTGAGTCAAAGACTCATTTACAAAGGCACCTTGTCAAGAGAGCAATACATCACAGCAAACAAAACAGTACAGTATATAACGCTTAGATTAAAAAAGCAACCAGTGTTACAGGCATTCACTGGTGATACAAGCTTGGTAATAGGTAGATCACAGTAGTCCCAATATAGGTACACGAGTACCATGTCCGGTAGCAACCAGAGATATTTTATTACATGCTAGCCAAGTGGCATAGAAGGCTGAGGCACTGTGTGCCTTACCTCTCACCACGCCAACAACCCAAGTTCAGGAATGAGCTTGGCCTGTCGGGGTGAGAAGATTGAGCGTCCGGTGGAGAACTCTTGTTTCTAGGGACATGGATATGTTGTTCAATCCACACTTATTGGCAGGTTCCTTGCCGCTTTAAATCTTGCCAGAAGGTCTTTAAGATGGCTCCTCCCGCCCACCCGGGTGGTAAAACTCTCGGCTCCGCCCCATGACGTCAGATCTTCCTTACCGCTTGGAAGCTCAGGTTCCCTCCTTAGCACTCTGCGTTTTAGACTGGATCCTAACTCTTCGGTTCATCCGAAATTGGTTTAGAAGTTTTCTAAACTTCAATCTTCATCTTCCCTCGCGACTGCGATGGACAAATCTATTCCCGGCTTTCGGAGGTGCCCTTGCGGGCAGAAAATGTCCAGGATGATCCGCACTCCACGTGCATCTACTGCCTAGGCCTAGATCACGACCCGCAGGCCTGCGAGTTGTGCTGCTCTTTCTCGGCCAACGTCCTGGAGGATCGCGCTGCCTGATTGAAGCTTGGGCGCCCGGAGAAGCGTTTCCCGCTGGTAAAATCAAAAGAGGCTCATTGGGTGGCGTCCGTGGCGGCTGGCTTGGCTGAGCAGCTCGAGCAGATGATCGCCCTAGAGGAGGAGGTGGCCCAGGCCACATCTTCCTCCTCCTCGGCCGCGGCATTTATCCCGGTCTCTCTGAGTTCCTTGTACTCTGCTTCATTCAAGGAGCTTTGTCAGTCCCTTTCCACGAAGGGAGAGGGGCCATCAGGACATTCTTCTCGGCCCAAGAAGAAGGAGTCGAAGGGTAAGTCCCACCGTCAGTTTTCGTGGGAGCGGGAGAGGTCTCCTTCCCTGGACAGCCGACCGTCTACTTCGGTCAAAGTTGCGGCTCAGGCCGCTGACTTCACGGTCTCCCCGTCAGGCCAGCCTGCCGAGACTTCCATCGACGCAGTCGAGATTTTTCTCGATCCATTAAACGGACTGTCGACTGGTGAAGCCGAAAACCCACCTTCACCAGTTCCCACGGTGGAGACTGAGGATCTGCCTGCGCCTTCGGGGCCGCAGTCCCCAGTTAAAGTGCCCGAGCCGAGGGAAGAGCGGGTGTCCCCGCCCCTTTCCTGACCCGCCCTTGGTCCCCCCGAGGGTCTTGGTCTCTGTCTCGGACTTCATCTCGGTCAAGCCATTCCTGCCGACATCGGCGGTCTCGGTCTCAATACCAAAGTAAGTGGCGACACCGTTCCTCCTAGTCCTGTTCCTCGGATGAGGGGAGGCTTCGGCGTAAATTGCGTCGACGCTATGAGGAGCTTATATGGCAGCAGTTGCTGTTGTCTGGGTCTAAGCTGACTCTGGTCCAGACCCCGGCCATCAAGTGGCTGTCGCCCGAATGACCGAAGCAACCACTCGCCCCAGTCGAGTTGCCCGTTACAGGGCCGGTTGCTCAGCCAAAACCAGCTGCTCCACCGATTGTGGTGGAACCTCCGCCTCCACAACCGAAGTCTGGGGCACCGACCAAGGATTCTCGGTCGGGTTACAGTGCCCCACAGGTTGTTGGTCACCCTCACTGTCGACTGTCCTCGGCAGGTAGAGGGTGGCTCACGGCCGAGGCAGCTCTTCGCAGACTCTTTGGAATCCGATGACGACTCCTCCCTGTTCTCCAGGCAGGCCGACCTGGAATCCTCCAGGGGCCAGTCATTGGATGATAGCCCATCGTCCTTCTTGGGTCTGCTTCGACTCATCTCGGAGTCCACCGGGATGCAGCTCGAGCCCGTGTCCAAACGAGCCAAGTATCCCCTGACAGAGATACTGGACTGAGGGGATTCCCCCACGGAGGCCTTTCCAGTGGCTGAGGCCATTATCGGCCCAGCCTTGGAGCTCTGGCAACGGCCTGCTTCCTGTCCTGCACCCTCGGCCAGGATGGCCAGGAAGTATGCGGTCCCTACCAGCTCTTTGCCCGGTTTCTCGGAGCACCCCTCTGCTGAGGGGTTAGTCACCGACAGCATTTTCTGGCGTTCTGGTAATGCTTGGGATGTGGATAAGCCCCCCGACAAAGAGTCCAAAAAGCTGGACTTTACCAGGCGCAAGGTGTACGCTGCATCCTCCCTCGGCCTCCAACAGGCCAGCTTGGCCATGCTGATGGCACACTTCTCCCACGCCCTCTTGGGCTCCCTGTATGAGGTTGTCCCTCATCTCCCGCAGACCACGGTCCACCAGGTGCAGGCCCAGGGTAGGGTGGTGGCGAAGCAGCAGCTTCAGACTGCTCTGGACATAGGTGATTCCTGTGCCAGGTCAGTAGCTGCCATGGTGGCCATGCGCCGCAGGGCGTGGCTGAGGATATCCACCTTCACGGCGGATACGCAGCATAAGTTGGCGGACGTACCCTTCTTTGGGACTGACCTCTTCAGCCCTGGAGTGGAGGGACACCTCCAGCGGATCGAAAAGTCCAATGCCACCCTGGACTCGGTCACCTCCACCCAGAGGGACAAAGGCCGCCATCAGCAACAGCAGAAGTCCTTTCGTCCTTTGGCCCCTGCATCTCGACCGGCCCAACAGCACCAGCAACAGGGCCAGCAGGCTTGCGCTTGGCATCCCAAACCCAAGCTGGTGGCTTCCTCCAGCAGGAATCAAGGAGGTAAAGGCCCAGGAGGTCCCTCGGCCGGTTCCTCCTCCAAGCCTGCCCAGTGACGGGTTGAGGGGTGCCGCCCCCAGCCTCATCACTCCCCCCTGGGTTCCCTCCATGGGGGGATGGCTCCGCCACTTCCTTTCCGCCTGGTCCGCTATCACCACTGACCACTGGGTGTTGGAGGTGGTAGGAAAAGGCCTGCCTCTGGAGTTTGAGCAGGCTCCAACCTTTCGAGTCATCGCCCCTCGGGGCCACGGGGTCAGCAGCCTCGCTGTCGGCCTGCTGAGCCGATATTGCCCTGCTCCTCGAAAAAGAGTTGATCAGGAAGGTGGCGGATCCTCCTCCAGACCTGAGGTTTGTGTCCAGGTACTTCCTGGTCCCAAAACGGACGGGGGGCTGGCGCCCCATTCTCAACCTGCATGACCTGAACAAGTTCCTAAGGTCTCGGACCTTCAGGATGGTCACTCCGGCTCGGATAATACCATCCTTGGAACGAGATGTGTGGTTCTGTTCCCTGGACCTCCAGGGCGCGTTCTTTCATGTCTCGATCTGTCCGTCTCATCAGAGATTCCTCCACTTCAGAGCAGAGGGGTCCCTTTACGAGTTCCAGGCCCTGCCCTTTGGCCTCTTTCTAGCTCCCAGGGTCTTCACCAAATGCATGGCAGTGGTGACAGCATTCCTGCGGCACCGAAGGGTCGGGGTGTACCCCTGCCTGGACGACTGGCTGACTGCAGCCCCCTCCAGAGTGGAGGTGGAGCAGTCCAGAGATCTGGCCCTCCAAGTTTGCTCTCAGATTGGCCTCCTCTTCAATGAGGCCAAGTCGGAACTCATGCCAAAGCAGGTGATACTCTTCATCGGGGCAGAGCTAGACTCTCTTCGAGCCAGAGCTCGGCTCCCGGTGGACAGGGCCAAGGTTCTTTCCTCCTTTGCCCAATCATTTCTGGTTGGGCAATCGCGCCCTGCCCGGGACTTCCTTGGCCTCATGGCGGCCTGCACCAGCGTGGTCCGTTGGGCCCGTTGGTACACGCGTCCCCTTCAATGGGGACTGGCCAGCCAGTGGTCACAGTGCTGTGATCCGTTGGACCAGCATGTGACAGTGACCCAGGAGATGTGGAACGCCCTCCAGTGGTGGACCGTTCCGGCACATTTGCAGGAGGGTCGTCCCGTTCGTCCGCCCCGAGCCGACGGTCTCTCTATCGACTGATGCATCTTTGATGGGTTGGGGTGCCCATCTGGGGGAGCACAAAGCGCATGGCCTCTGGTCCCCTCGGGAGTCCCGATGCCATATCAACCTGCTGGAGCTCCGAGTGGTCTGCCTAGCTCTCACCACCTTCGCTCCGTTTCTACGGGGTCAAGTGGTTCAGGTCCAGACGGACAATACCACGACCATGTACTATCTGAACCGCCAGGGCAGGATGCGCTCCATGCTGTTATGCAAGGAAGCTCTCTGCATATGGTCCCTCGTGCGCAGCCTGGAGGCAGATCTCCTAGCCATTCATGTGGCAGGAGCCTCCAACACCCTGGCCGATGCCCTAAGCCGGATAGGGGCTGCGTCTCACGAGTAGTCTGTCCTGCCGGAGGTAGTACAAGATCTGTTCTCCCACTGGGGCACGCCTCAGGTGGACCCGTTTGCCTCCAGGGAGAATGCAAAGCTGAGTCTGTTCCATGCCCCCCCCTCAGCAGGTCTCGCTGCAAGGGGATGCCTTCTCAAGGCCATGGACCCCGGGCCTCTTCTACGCCTTTCCCCCATTTCCCTTGATCCACAAGGTGCTTCTCAAGGCGAGGAGGGACAAGGCGCAGGTGATTCTGGTAGCCCCAGACTGGCCCTGCCAGTTCTGGTATCCAGATCTCCTCAGCCTCAGCTCCAGGCTCCCGAGGCAGCTTCCAGCCCGCCCGGACCTGATCTCAGTCAACCAGGGGAAGGTATTCCATCTGGACCTTCAATCCCTGCACCTGACGGCCTGGTTCCTGAGTGGCTAGAGTTCCAGGCCTTGGGTCTTTCCGATGAGGTTCTCAACGTCGTTGAGGCCTCCCGTAAGGAGTCGACCAGGAAATGCTATGCCTTCAAATGGAAGAGATTCTCCATTTGGTGTCAGGGGAAGGGCTTGGACCCTTCCACCTGTCCCTTGGCAAGCATTCTGGACTACCTGTGGTCCCTTCTCAGCAAGGGCTTTGGTCGAGCTGACCCTTAAGGTGCACCTGGCAGCCATCTCTGCTTGCAGGCAGGCCAGGAAGCAGTTGGTGAAAGCACAGGAGAAGTGGTCGGGTGCTTTTTCAAAGGCCTTGACCACATTTCCCCTCGTGCAGAACCTCCACCTCCGTGGGATCTACTGCTGGTATTGGCCAAGCTCATGGGCAAGCCATTCGAACCGATGCACAGGTGCAATATTTCCCACCTGTCGTGGAAGACCGCCTTCTTGGTGGCTATCACATCAGCCAGAAGGATGGGAGAGCTCCAGGTGCTTTCCATCGAGTCTCCTTATCTGGTCTTCCACAGGGACAAGGTTGTCCTGCACCCCCACCCGAAATTCCTTCCGAAGGTGGTGTCTGAGTTTCACCTTAACAAGGTGTTGACTCTGCCGGTGTTCTTCCCCAATCACACCTCGGAGACCGAATATAGGCTCCATACTTTGGACCTTAGACGAGTGCTCGCTTATTATAAGGAGCGGACGGCTGAAGTTCGGGGAGAGGTTTGCCAGCTGTTTGTCACCTACGCTGAAGCCGCACCTGGCAGACCTGCAGCCAAGCGGACGATAAGCAGGTGGGTCACCTCCTGCATAGAGCTCTGCTATAGGTTGGCAGGCATGGAGCCTCCCAGAGGGATAAGAGCTCATTCTACCCGCCATACCGCTGCATCGGTAGCTGCTACCAGGGATGTCCCTATCCAGGATATCTGCAGGGCTGCTACCTGGAAGTCGGCACATACCTTTATTACCCACTACCACATCGACCTTGAGTCACACCGGGATGCTGGTTTTGGGGCCTCGGTTCTCCAGTCTCTATTTCCAAGTAAGTATCGGGGTGCGCCTGCTCCTCCTCCAAGAACTGCTAGGAGTCTGCCAATAAGTGTGGATTGAACAACATACTCATATCTTAGAAATGCAGGTTACTCACCTGTAACAGGAGTTCTAGGAATGGTATATGTTGTTCATCCACATGACCCACCCGACCTCCCCGGCTTGGACGCACAACCTGGCTTCCAGCGGGCTAGATCTGGCGTCATGGGGCAGAGCCGAGAGTTTTACCACCCGGGTGGGTTGGAGGAGCCAGCTTGAAGACCTTCCGGCAAGATTTAAAGCAGCAAGAAACCTGCCAATAAGTGTGGATGAACAACATATACCATTCCTAGAACTCCTGTTACAGGTGAGTAACCTGTATTTCCTGGGGTGGGAGGCTTAACGATTCTGCCCTTGGCTGCCCCTGGGTGGAGGTCTGGGGGTAGTGCTGGCAGCTGGAGTGACACGAAGGGAGAGGCCACGCTTCTGTAGCGTGTGTGCACCTCCACACACATGTGCTTATGTGCTGCTGCACCAGGGGACTAACGGAAGAAAACAGAAAAATTTACGCAGGCTACATGAAGGCCTGAGTCATTTACAGGTGGAACAGTGCTCATGGAAATGAGCAGGTGCTGGCCTGACAAAGGCAGACAAGAACAGCATGTATAGGCAGCACTCAGAAACCAAAGTACAGACTTTAGAGATAAAATACAAAAGTCAGGCCATCCAGTGCATGTAACAGTGTACTAAACACGTAGTGCTGGGAGTTCAGTCCACTGTTGCATACACTGGATGGCCTGACTTTTAATTTTTTTCCTTATTTCAAAAATCTGTACTTTGGTTTTTGAGTGCTGCCTATATGTGCTGTTCTTGTCTACACAAAGCCGTGCCCACCTGCCTCTGTCCCATGCCATCACCTGGTCACCAGCCCAGTCTGAATGAGTGTCACCAGGTGGGGAGAGGACGGCTTTCCTCTTCCTAGCCCTACCACATGGGACAATCCATGGGGGCTCTCAGGCTCAGTGTTCTGGAGGAGGTAAGTGCTGGGTGGGAGGGGGCAGGGACAGGGCCAAGTCAACCAGTGGGGTAAAAAGCTTTATGGAAAAAAAAAAAAAAAAACCCTGTCTCCCTTTTCTGGGGGTGGGGTGGGAGGACGGCATCCCTAACCCCCACCCATACCTTCTGGACCCTGCCCCCCACAGCAACCACCATGGTTGCCCACTGTTCTGGCTTGCCCCCACAAGGTAGGGCCGCTGAGATGACCCAACCCCACGGAAACTCGTCCAGATTACCAGCAGCATCACCGCCCCCAGCAGAGCTTCCTCTTGCCACCACCACCCCCCCCGGTGGGGCCGCAAGGGCAAGCAGACCAACTGAACACCATCTCAGTAGACACTAGGAGGCACGGTAGATATGGCGGGACTGAGGCGGGCATCATAGCAGGATCACCGGCCATTTTTTTTATGTTGGTCCCCGGCGGCGGGGCGTGCAATGACGTACAGGGGCCAAAGACTTGCATCTGCCCTGGCCCCCTTAATGGCACCAGCCATGGTGGAACCCCCAACCTCTGCCAGGGGTCTGTAAAGCACCGGACACTCTACCTCCTCCCTCTGGAGAAGGAGAGCCATCACTAGGATGCTCAATCCTTCTTCCCCCAGCTGGCCCTCTGACTCCTGAGTCCGTCCCCGGACCTGGGATGTCAGCGCCACAAGTGGACACCTTGCTGCTGTGCTGATGGGTCAGTCTACCATGTTTCCCTTTAACACAAAGGATCTGTCTGTAGACAGGGTTTACACAGTTAGAATTATTTTCCGATAACACGTGTATCAGCCAGACCCGAAACTATAATAATAAGAAATTAGTACTGAACATGAAACATTCAGTATTTATAGTTAATTCATTCTTATGAACATACGAAATTGCCAGCAGAAAAAAAGCCCACAGGTCTATCAAGTCTGCCCTATTGTGCAGCTCTTAGTTTCATATCACTACAGCTACCCTACCCCCACTCAAACCCCTCCCTTCCTCCTCTTTCACGGTCCCCCCCCTTGTGTTCTTGTCTGTACTAACCCTGCCCTTGACTCTGACCCAACCCCGCTTAAAGATATCCACTGTCCTTTGAGTGGTTAACTCCTCAGACAGTGTGTTCCAACCCACCACCACTCTCTCTGTGAAGTAGTTCCTTCTCATCTCCCTCTTAAACCTTCCCACTTCCATCTTCAGACTGTGCTCCCTGGTAACCCTTCCCCCAAAGCGGGACAATCTTCCCTCCTTGACGTTGTTTATGCCTTTCAAGTACTTAAGTCTCTCTCATGTCTCCTCTTACCCTTCTGTCTTCCAGTGAGTACATGTTAAGCTCCTTCAACCTTTCCTCGTATGGCCACTCCCCTAGTCACATGATCGTTTTTATAGCCCTATGCTGCACCCCCTCCAGTAATCTCTTGTTTTCGTTCTTTAGTCCATCATAAATTATATCGACAACCTACAGTAACCTAAAGTTTTAAACTAAAGTTCATATACAAGGTGGCATTACTGGTATGTAGTCCATTTTCTCAGATTTCATGTAATTGTCATTCTTGCTCTCCAGTTTCTGAGTCCACTGCAGGTGCAGCCCTGCTTCTATTAAATTTTTGCACTGCCAACTTGATGTAAGAATGTATATTGCCATCCAGAAAAATTCAGTTTTGCAAGCTTCAACAATACAGCTTGTGCCCCGAGTTCTAAAAGTGTAGGGTGGTAATTTAGAAGGTGCCGATATTGCTGCTGTGTTTCTCTTGGAAAGTCTAGGGAAGAGGAGACTTTGAACCCTTCATAAGAGATGATCGGTTTCTCCCTTGCAGCACTTAAGATGAGGTCTTTTTCAACTACTGAGCCCGATGTAACAATCATGGTAGATCCCACTTGTGCTATATTTTCTCAAACCAGATCAGACTGGTTCTGCGTAGGTTGACTGCCTAAATGGAATTCTTAATGCTTTGACCACAGAAGCTTATCACACAAATTTTTAAACAGCATCTCAGACTCGCTGTTAATATTAACACCAAAACTCACAGTCAGTCCCAGAATATGAATATGTTCTCTCTAAGCATATTGTCAAGCCGTTCCATTTTAGAGTTTATTGACATATTTTCATGAACAAAGATATCCCACGCAGCTTGCAATAGTTGTACTGCCAGAGTTCGAGTGGCCCACCAGGATACCTGGAAATTTCCAGGTGCCCCCCACACACACACACACTCTGACTACCTGGCCACCTTCAAAACTCTGAAAATCTTTGCATTTATCATCTTTTTTTCTAATTAAATGGGGGAATTGTAGGCAGTCTATGTAAATGTAAGATGGAAACATAGAACTAGTGTATCAAATTTAAGTTGACTACTGATATGAGTGTGTTACCCTGGGACCTCCCGTATTAATTTTCCTGGTGGGCCTTTGTATCAGATTTCCGTGTGGACCTCCTGTACTGCACTGTTAATGATAGTAAGGTCCAGTTCCATTTTTAAAATCCAGTCTGTGTTGGATTCAGCATTTTTTGCCGTGACTTCCATGGTTTTCGTCACCCCATCAAATTTTGCTTTGGGTCCTTGAAAAGAGGTGTTATTCTCAGACTGTATTTCTTGTAAGCATTTTCTCAGTGGAGTCCCTTGAGTCTGTTATTAACTGAAGCAGAGCCAATAAAGATGGCTTCTTTTGTCTGGATTGGGGATCTGGCCTCTCAGCACTTTGATCTGGTCACTCCAAATGGAGCCTTGGTACCGTCCAGGCTACAGTCTGAACTGGACCCTCCGTGAGCCCTGGCCGGAGTCTGTCACAGGTTTGCCATCACATCATCATCAAGTCTTTTGTTTCCCTCAAGTTTATTTTGTTTCTTTCAGCTTTTGCTGACATACTAACTTACTAAAATGCCAGCAGAGTAGGCCTAATGGTCTTTCGTGTCTGCTCGTTTGGCCAGCCCCCAACCTGGGAGCTGACCTTGCTGTCCCCCTCACCCCCTTGGGCTTCTCCATTCCCAGTCCAAGATATTCCCCCTGTATTGGACTTTGCCAGCACAACCCTACCTCTGTGCCTGTCCCAACCCCCCGAACCTCTCCACAGTCTCTGCCTCCAGTAGTCCCCTGGGCAGTGCATTTCATGGTTCCACCACCCTCTCAATGAAGTAGCTCCTCCTCCTTTCTCCCCTGAGTCATCCTCCCCCTCTAGCTTCCACCTGTGCCCTCTAGTTGCCACCTGTTTTTCCTTTGGAGCACCCCAACTAAGCCTCCCCTATTTAACCCCTTCATGTACTTGAAGACCTCTATCATGTTCCCCCATCCCTCCTCTCCTCCAATGTGTACATGTTGAGCTCCTTGAGTCTCTCCTCATAGGTTCCTTCCCCAAGCCCCAGATCATTTTCTAAGTGTGGCCTCCAAAACTGCACATAAGTGTCTGTATTTGAGCTGATCCAACAATTTGCAAATTAGCTGATCAGAAAGTCCAAAAAAATCATTTTAAAAGTTCCACCACGCCAGGACCTAGAAATAGCAGGTCTCTCCTGCTCAGCAGCCAGACCGAGACTTTCCAAAGCACTAACATTTGTAGCCATATCAAAATGGGAAAAACAAGACTCATCTCTCCCAGGGAGGCTTATTCTAAAGTTTCACTGCACAGTATGTAAAAAAAAATCTCTGACCCTGTTTTTATTTTTATTTATGTAGTTAGTTTGTTTTTTGTTTACCAGGTAGGGTCCACCAGGTAAGTAAATGCCCATTTTTGGGTACGACCCGAGAGGATAGCAAAGACTGTTCAGATATTTTGTTCCAAACAGAGTAAATGTGCAACAGAGTAACATTCTACAAAGAGTGAGCGTGAGTGGAATTTCCACAAGATTTTTATTTACAGACCACAGATTGGCCTTAGATTTATATTTATTTGATATAATATATATCTATTTATGCAACAGGTGTGAACAATAAATGTATGCCATAAATAATGTGTATTGTAGCTACTGTGTAAATAAAACCATTTACATGCATAGTAAGTATGTCCTCGCTCATTTACATACAAAGTTACTATGTCATCACTCATTTATATACATAGTTGCTATGCCATCAGCCAATTTAGAATGTTCGGCCTCAGAAGCGGTCCTAATCATATTCAAATGCAAATAACTTTAAAATGAAAAAAGATAGCATGGTACTCTGAGCACAAAAGTTATCCAGCACAAAAATATCTACAAAATGAGTGGTGTTTCATAGATACCTTTTAGTTTTTGTAGAATTAGCAAAAAACAACAGAAAGTTAAGGTTTCTTTGCACTTTTTCGACAAATAAATACAAATAACTTTCAAACGAAAACTGATAGCATTTGTACGTTGAGCACAAAAGTTGTTCAGCACAGAATCATCTACAAAATGAGAGGTGTTTCATATATAGATGCCTTTCAGATTTTGTTTATAATCAGCAAAAAATGGCAGACAATTCAGTTTTTATTTACTTTTTCTGATGAACAAATCCCCAAAAAAATGTCAAAGCAAAAGAACTGTGCATCAAACTTTATAATGTACTGTCCATAATGTAAAGTTGGAGCACCCATAGCAGCTGCTTAGCAACCACTGTGCTAAGCCGAGCTACCCTGGGAAAACTACAAAAAGTCCATGTATGTTAACATGAAAAATTAAATAAACAATTTAAAACAAAACTCCTTACACGATCCTAAAGAATCCCTATTGCATAAATGAAATAAGTAATGAGGACTTTGTGGAATACGATTTATTTTCACTCGCTATTTGATCTTGGGCACAGCACTAGTGGCTTACGTCACTCGTGAGATTACCCAAGGTCAAACAGCTCTTGTGAAAATAAATCATGTATTGCACAGGTCCCTGTTATGTATCCCTTATATATTATATAATATATAAAGGTAGTAAGTTAACCAAGAAGCGAGTGGCTACGTTAAGCTCTCTTGCTTAGGATAGCGTTTATTGGACTAACAAGTAAGTTTCATTACTCAAGCTTTCAGGCCTACCCATGCCCCTTAAGAAAACTCTCCTTACTTTCCTTAACTTCCTTTCCAACTTGTTGGTCCAGTAAAAGGTAAAGGAAATAATCACTTAACTCAAAACAAAGATTGTCTGACAATTTTTTTCCTTTTTTTGTTGTTTTATACCCTACCTACGTGGTTAAAATGAGCAGAAGCTGACAGAAACTCCGTTCCACCACCCATGGGCAGAAGCCCACAGGAACTCCATTTCACCACCTCTTAAAAATGATATGACTGTTCACCTCTGTTACCTTTCTCCACCGACTACTACAAGGTTTTATTTAACTCTAAAAATTGATTAGCGTTTTGCTCATAAAAGTTCTAAAACATTGTGAAAATGCATAGGACTTGCCTCACTGTGTTTAACCAACATAACACTTCTAGAAAACTTGTTTGAATACTTTCTGTACAGTTAGTATTGTCCCAAGAAAAAAAACTGCAAATTGATTATTTAAAACCCTGCTACTATAGTAGAGTTCCACCACCTAGAAATCTAGATGCTAGCGTTCCCCCATCTAAACATTTCCAGTTTAACTACTGCCGTTTGCCCTATTTTTTCACATCTATCTCCTCGTCATGGGGCCCCACCAGACTGCCACCATCAGTAAGGAACCAGATTTATGCCTGCAATACCTCTAGAAAATGTAATTTATTTGTTTGCTTGTTCTTACCTTTGATATATGTGCCTATCTGTTTCATCCAGCACCTGTTAAGTTGTAATTCTATGATCATTGCTTGTACTTTGTCAATCGTTCTCATTGTTTGCACTGTACTTTACATTATTGTTAATCCTTTGCACCGTTTGTAACCCTATGCACATTGCTTGCATCTTACAATGTTGTCAGTTCCTTTGCACTATTTGTACATCTTGCTCTTGTAATGTCCTGGGTTGCACCTGAAAATAGGCATTCCTTTGCCTAGTGTGCTTACCCGGTAAACACAAGCTAATAAATAAATAGACGTTTCAGCTCCTGTGAACTGAGGCCAGCCCGTGGCAATGATAGTACTGCAGTGCAATGACCCTAGTTCACATCCCAAACATGGACATCCATGATGGAGGAAGGGTCAACACTGGAATATCAAATCTGTTACATCACTGCCCCCAGTGGTCCACGGGAGGAGAGAGCAGCTAAAGCGAAATAGAGGGTGGGTTTTCTGCAGGACGGATGCTCACTGACCACTGCAATGTACCATCAAGGGGAGCTGCACGGTGGGATGGGGTGGCTCCCAGCCATACAAGAAGGGGCCAGGTGTGTCCCAAACCTCAACACCCAACTCTGGCACATATGTTCTAGAAAGAATCAATCCTCTAAAACGTCAGGAGATTTTTTTGGGAGGGTGAAGATTCTGTAAAGGTTCCCATTACTTTCCATTTGTAGGCCTTTGTGCCTCAAACATTTGTCATTACAGACACTGAGTACGCTTGGAGATGGCATACTATGGAGCCAGTCTGGTAGAAGAGCAATGTGTAGCATCCATATTGGATGCCAGTAGATGGAATATCCAAGTAGTTTGTTTGCCTTTTTTTCTTCTATATTTTATGTCCTGGCTGACTGTCAACCTGTAGGGATATACACTGTTTGCAGGGATAGAACATACAAACACAGAATTCAGTGGCAGATAAGGACCACCTGGCTCAGGTAGTCGGCCCATTTGACCCTGCCTGTACTGCCACTGCAGACCCTTTTTGATCTCCACCCTCCCCCTGTTTCCCACCTAAGATTCACTTGTGCCTATCCCATGCTTACTTGAAGCCCAGCACGGTTTTTGTCCTCACTACCTCTGCTGGAAGACTGTTCCCGGCATCCACCACTCTTTCAGTGAAGAAGTACTTCCTCACATCTCTCCTGGTCAGGACATGGACATCCCATAAGTCCTATACACGGCAACTTTTTTTTTTCCTCCCATGATTTCTCCCTTCCCCCCCAGCATAGGCAAATGCATTTATCTGCCTCATACATGCACAACGTCCAACTGCAGCAGGAGCAGTTAATCTTGGCCAGTCACAGGGGCCATGTTGCAGCTCTTTTGGCCTGGCATGACCACAAAAGCAATGCACTGAGTCTGTTCCCAAACCAGGGTTGTCTACAGGGTTGGTCAGCAGGTCAGCGGTTGTTTGCTTTCTGTGGGTCTCTCTCCAGATCACATGCATACACTGTAAAGTCTCACACCCAGTACAAAGCGTCATCGACAGGGCCCCTGAAATTCAGTGATGGCACAAAACGTATGGGTATGACTGGCCACAGAATACACAGTATGTAGTGCCACAAAATTCATTGGTTTGGATGATGTTTCTTTAAAATGTCCAGAGTTCCAGTTTCTATAGTGCCTGGCTTCCTTCCCCTCTTTGCCTGCCCAGAAGCCCCACCTTCACAGTAAGCATGTGATGTCCGTGATAATATCATACGATATTGTAGCCAGGGGCCAAGACTGCGTTCTGCCACTGAAGCGAAAACCTTCTGCCACATGAATGGAAACCCCACCCTGACTGCTGAAACCCAGGATCCACGCTGCATAAATCTAAACCAAAGTGCTGGAAAGAACTTGGGGGCCTGATCATGGGTTTGCAAATCCATGTGTGACATAGGCTGACAAGGCCTTACTGGAACAAAAGCTGCCATTCAGATGGGTTTTTAGATTGGTTCCAGTTTACATTAAGACTAGCAAACTACAGACATGTTTTTTCCTAAATGGACTTGTCCTCACAGTCACCATCATTGAGGCTTTACAGATTTTACTATACATCTGTGGCTCAAATTCTGATAAAAAATGTCCTCCATTCAACCCACATGATTTGCATTTCTGTTGTTTTCAGAGGTTTAAGCGGAATAGTACTTTGTGTTGCCCAGCCCTACCTTTTTTTGATCCAAGTCAGAGTTGTTTATGGAAAGAAGAATGAATAGTCTGCTGCGGAAACTGTTTATAGTACAGAGTTCTGTACAGGTTGTTATCAGTGCCTCAAGGCCACTTAGGAAACAGCTGGAAGAAATGGGGATAAAGTCGCAGAGCAAAAGCAAAGTCCGATTTGTAGTTCCTGCATGTGAGTTGCAGAGCTATCAGAACACCGTCATGTGGCAGTATGGTTTAGAAATGAACAGAAGTGCATTTTCAGACAATGGGTCAGCTCTCTGGCACCATTGTTGGTCTAGGACTGTGGTTCTCAAATGGTGAGGTCAGCCTCCCAAGCGAGGCCTTGGACTGTTCCAGTGGAAGCCCAGTCAAGTCTGAGAATGTGCAATATTTACATTTTAAGTGTTGGATGTTTTGTATGAAAGGTTGACGCAAATGAAACATGGATAATGACAGGTGAATTTCTTTATTTACGATCAAATTGGTGATCAGGAAAGGCCCATTGAGCCACAGCTTGTTTCTCGGTATGTATTTATATGTAAACTGGTGACTGGGAAAGGCAGACCGAGCCCATGCTTGTTTTCAGGTGTGACCTGGGGTAAGGGTACAGGAAGTTGCTTAACTGGGTAACAGGAAGATGGATGAAGGTGGCTAGGACAGTTATTCCAGATAGAGGGGAAATGGACCGAGTAACAAGGGTCCGAGAGTCAGAAAAGTGGAGTGACAGGGATAACCTTAACCTGGGGTATGGGGCTGGGGGTGGAGAACACCAAGATGAATAAAAAGAATATACTCAGATAACATTATTAATCTCATTTTATTTGTGGTGTACTGAGCAAAGTGTGTGTGTGTGTGTGTGTGTGTGTGTGTGTGTGTGTGTATATATTTATTTATTTTTTTTTTGTATGAGACCACCCAAGATTTTTTCCAAATTTGAGCGAGGCTCAAAATCTTTTCCATGGCTTGGAGGGAGGCTCACTATCACAGTGTGAGAACTAATGGTCTATGATAGTGTTGCCATCTTTGAAGATGGTGTGCCAGCAAGTCATTACAGTTTGAGTACTTTTACGCCAGTGAATTGTCTATGCAATTCAGCTTCACCTCACTGAGTTTTTGTTCGTTGTATACAAGGGGGAAGAAGTCCCTTTCAGTCTTCTGCATGCCTCAGATGCTCCACACAGGCGGGTTGACCCCTGACACTGCTTGGGTGCTCAACTCTTAACTTCCTGTACCTGTCGAGATTGCTTACTAAGTTAGGCCCTTGACTTTCAGCACCCTGGAGAGTGGTCTCCTAGTATCTGGATGGTGCACAGCAGTGTCGAGTGACTTGCAGGGCTCACTTATGAGATATGGTGATAGTCAAGCTCCTGTGCTTCTTTCTGCAGTTCTAACAATGTCAAAGCAGCTTGACAATTTGGAGGTAAAAGGAATCTTTTCTCTTTTTTGGGGGAGGGTGGGATGGGTAGCAAGATACAATGCACTCTAGTGTTAAACACTGCCAGAGTGGCTCATTCCACTGGGACTCATGGAGAAATGCACAGTACTGGGGGGCAACATTTACATTTATTTATTTTAAAATTTGGTATCCGGGAAAGGCGCACTGAGCTGAGGCTCGTCTCCAGGTGTGACCCAGGGAAGAGGGCAATGGGAGTTACAGTTGGCAAACTTGATAACAAACATGTACATAATAGCTAAAATATGTTTCAACATAAGTCACAGAGGGCAAAGAATACAGCTAGAAGTTACTATAAAGTTTATAAAATGTAGAGATAAATTCTACAAATAAAGTGCGACAGACAGTTTTAAAAGTGCGGATATTCATGGCTAGGCCAGTTCAACAAGGCAAGAATTAAGGTTACAACAGGGTCCATAAGGTAGAGGGGTGGAGAGAGGGTTTAGGGGGTGTTTGGGAAAGGGAAGAAAACAAGAGGGAGTAGACGGATATAGAATGCGAAAAGGATTAGTGGGGGTAAGGGGTAGGGAAGCGTGGTGTGGGGTGGAGGAAGACAAGGAGGGGTGTAGGTGAGTTAGAGGGGTACTTGGACTGGAAAGAAAGAAGAGACAAAGTAGAACAAAGAGGATGGTAGTAGTTAGATGTGAATTGGGGGGAGAGAGAGGTGAGGGGAGGAATGCATAAGAGGAGGAGGAAGTCATGTAGGGAAGTAGGTGGGGCAGTTGCAGTTGGGGGACGGAGGAGTAAGTGGAGGAGGAAGTCATGGGGGAAGAAGGTGGAGCAGTTAGAGTTTAGGGGAGGGAGAAGTTTCAGTTGTTTTTTGAGTGTGGCTAGGGAGGGAGTGAAGCGGATGGAGTGGGGGAGGTGATTCCAGAGGTCAGGAAGTCTATAGGAGAAAGTTACCTTACCAGATTGAGAGTGGGGCTGGGAAAGAGAGAAAGTGTGGGGGTTGTGGGTTCGAAGGTGATAGCCTAATGTTGGGGGAGGGGATTGGAGGCTAGAGAGATGGAGGGAAGGGAAATGAACCAGAATTTGCCAACAAAGGTGGCAAAGTGAGTTTGGCATCTGTTCTCTAGGGAGGTGAGGGATAGTGCAGAGTAAAGGGAGCAATGGTGAGTATGAAATGGGTGGTTGGAGGCGAAACGACAGAAAGCGTTGTAAATAGGGTCTAATTTGGTTAGAGACGATTTGGGAGTCGAGCTGTATACTTTGTCAACGTAGTCTAACAAGGGGAGGATTAGCTTGGTTATGAGCTCTTTGCGACTAGGGAGGGAGAGATGGTCTTTGATCCTGTGTAATGCTGGGAGTATAATGTTTGGGCTGGAGCTTGGAGTGGATGGAGTCCACATGAAGAGAGAAGTCCAGCTTGGGGTCAAGTCAGACCCCTAGATATTTGAAGGATTGAACAGTTTCTATGTTTGTGCCTTCCAAGGACTTGAAAGATGGGAGGGACTGGGAAGGTCATGGCTACCATATTTTTTTTTTTGTGTGTGTGTTGCACTTTAGTAAGTTAGCCTCGAACCACTTGAGGATGGAGGTGAAAGTGACTTGTAAGGATGATTGGATCTCAGTGTTGGAGGGGCCAGAGTTGTAGATGATGGAATCATCAGCGTATATGTGTAGGTGGGTGGGTGAGCAGGAGGAGGGAAGGTCATTTACGAAGATCAAGAAGAGAGTTGAACTCAGAATGGAGCCCTGTGGGATGCCGGCTCAGATGGGGAGATGGGGGAGGTTGTGTGACCCAACTGAATATACTGGTATTTGTCCGTCAGATACAAGCGGAACCAGTTAGCGGAGGAGGGAGCTAGTCCAGTGGAGGACAGTGTATGTAGGAGGTTGTGGGAGACCGAATCTAAGGCCTTTGCTAGGTCAATGGAGAGCGCTGAGGTGAGATGGCCCTTGTCCGTGGTGGAATGGATATGATTAGTGAGGTGAAGTAGGGACGAGGAGGTAGACTAGATGCATCTGAAGTCAGATTTAAAGGGGCTGAGTGTGCTGGAGTTGTCCAAGGAGTTTAGCCTTTTGGAGAGAAGACTTTCCTGAAGTTTTGAGAGAGCTGGGAGGAGGGAGATCGATCTGTAATTACCAGGTTGTGAGAGCTCGCCACCTTTTTGCAGAGGGAATGACCTTGGCCATTTTCCAAGCTTTAGGGACTGCACACTGGGCAATAAATAGGTTGAAAAGGTGGGCAAGGGGGGCAGTTGCTGGGGCAGAGATCTTTAGAAGTTTAGGATCTAGGCCACTGGGGCTCTGTTTTGAGGGATTAAGGGAGTTTAGTGCCTGAAGGACTTCCAAAGTCATAACAGGAGGGAAGGAGAACCCGTCAGCTGTGGGGATGTAAGTGACAGGGAGGGGGGATATGTATTGAAGGATGGGTCAGGTGGAAGTGCACATGTGGTGAAATATTGATTTATAGATGCTGCTGCAGAAGAGGGGTCCAGGTCACCTGAACTCGAATACAAGGGCGGATGGGAAGGGGGAACTGAGGAGGGGTTGTAGAGTCTTTCAAAATTCTGCTGGGGAGGTCCTAGATTCATATAGCTTATTTTTGAAAAACGAAGCTTTTGCCGAACGCATAGCTTTTGTGTAGGCATTTCTTAAAGCCCTATAATTTTGAAGGTCGACTGGGCTTGAGGAGAATTTGTGTGAGTGCCAGGTGTGGTCTCTGTGTTTGAACAGGGGCAGTAACTTGGGGGTGACCCATGGGAGGTGTTTATGCTAAACCCACAGTTTTTTTGGGGGGTACATGTTGATCCCAGATTTCGAGCAGGGTATTATTGAAAAATGCCAGATCGGTGTCAATGACAGGTGCCAAGAATACTCCAGATTAGTCTGCGAGGTAGAGGTCTGACAGGAGAGAAAGAACATTGAGTGACTGAAGCAGGCGGAACCACAGGTACTTACGGGAGTGATGGGGGGACGAGTTATCCTGACATTGTAGATCATACAATAATCACTAAAGGCGTCAGTTAGGGTACCAGCAGTTTGGTATTTAAGTGGGCTGGATGCTAAGACACAGTCGATAAGGGAATGATTTGTGGAGTGGGGGTTCGATCTTGTGGGTTTGGATAGCAGCTGGACGAGGCTTAGTGTCTCAACTTGTTGGATGACTGTTTTGGAGTGCACTGAAAGCCAGTTTATGTTAAAATCGCTCATTAACATGAGTTTGCTGGACTGGGTCAGGGATGTAATGGATGCTAGGGTGTGTATTACAGTGGAGGGAAGGGCTTTGAGGAAAAATAGCAAGCCCCAATGAAAATAGGGGAGGTGGGTGTGAAAGATAATTTAAGTAGCAATAGCTCATGCAAGGAGGTGGGGTAGCCTGTTTGAGGACAGTGGAGGAGGGAAGGGAATCACGAACGTAGGCTGCAACTCCATCATCTCTTTCTTCTATCCTGTCTGTAAAGAGAGTACCCAGTGAGCTCGACCATTGAGTTTTGAATTCTGGAGGAGAGCCAAGTCTCAGAGCCACATAGAACATCCAGGGAGTTTAATGAGACCCAGACCTTAAGATGGTCTAACTTGGGCAATATGCTTCCGATATTCACATGGGAGATACTGAGGCCTCTTTGCATGGAACTGGTAGGGATAGTGAAGCTGAGATTGGCTTGATTTTGCTCTTTGGGAAGCTGGGAGCAGGGGAAGGGGTCAGGGCCAGGGTTACGTTCAATGCGCCAGATAGCAGGAGCAGTAAAAAAAAAAAAAATTTACTTACCACCGTAATGTTGTTTCTTCCAAAGGAGTCCAGTCTCTGCTTGTTTGTCAGCAGGTAAATCTTCCTCTTTAGCCTATGACCCTATATTTAATTTTTTTTTAAGAGGCTATTGCACTTGCACCCCCCTCATAGGGAGCCTGCCCCTTCATGGGATCTAAATATACGTATAGCACAATTAATGCAACCCCCACTTCAAACCTATGCTCTCAGCAGAGTTAAAGTTTGTGACATGGAAAACTTCAACAAGACGTATCAGTGAACTACAGACTTTATCTGTGGAACCTAACTATATCTCCTTTCATAATGATAAAATGGTTCTCAGAACAAATAGAAGGTTCCTCCCTAAAGTAGTCTGAGTTTCACCTTCACCAGTCTATAAACGTGCCTGTCTTCTTCACTCAACACTCTAGTTCAGGGGAACTTAGGCTGCACAGCCTGGATGTAAAGAGGGCTATTAGCTATTATTTGGATCTGACCAGAGGCCATACGGATGAAAATAGCCAGTTGTTCCTTACCTATGGGGAAGTGGGCAGGGGTAAGCCTGCCACTAAAAGGACCATTGCAAGATGGATAGTGTCTTGCATTCAGTTTTGCTACAAGAAACTTGGGAAGGATCCCCCTGTAGGCCTCAGGGCTCACTCTACTAGAGGCACAGCTGCCACTGTAGCAGCCGCAAAAGACATTCCCCTGTCAGAAATCTGTAAAGCAGCTGCCTGGAAAACTGTACACACATTTACCAAGCATTACAGCCTGGATGTGCAGGCAAGAAGTGATGCCAGGTTTGGAACAGCAGTATTCCAGAGCCTGTTTCCTAAGTACATTATGTTCCCTCCTCCAAAGGAACTGCTTGGTAGTCTGCCTATGTCAGAATACATTAGGACTTCTTGCTGTTTGAAGAAAAAATTACTTACCACAGTAATGTTGTTTCTTCTAAAGGAGTACTAATGTATTCTGACCTCCCACCCTGCCAGAACCTGTGGTTTCTGCACTCCAGCTCATACACTTTGTTGTGTTTACTTGGAAGTTTGTTTTTCTCCAGTGGGCATCTGTGACTTGTCTTTAGCCCATGTCGAGGTGGTGTGTTTTGACTCGGGCTCGAACCAGGGTCGCTGGCAGTACAAGTAGTAGCCCTACTAATTCCTTTTTTTTTTTTTTTTAAAGTCTGCCCACTGGCCGGCACATGTTCTGGAGCAAACTCAGGATGTCTGAGGGTTGACCGGGAAGGGGGGATAGAGTTTCCGCTGGACTGCTCTCTTCCTCCAGGGAGGGATGCAGTGCCCGGTGTACACCTGGCCCCTAGTGGCGGCCGAGTGGGGGGTAGGCAGCTAGGGAGTACAGTTGTTGGGGATGGGAGGAGCAATTGTAGCTGACATCCTCCATGCAGATGTGCGTGCAGAGCTGGCTGGGTGCTATTGCACGTCTGCCTTTCTTGGGGTGAACTTAGGAGGAAAGCACTGGCTAAGTACGGTGAAAGTCCCAACCCACCACACACCCCACATCCAGAGACATGGAGCGTCTCCCTTGCCAAGAATCCATTTTGTGTCCTTTAGGACAGACCCCACCAGGGAGAGAAAGAGTTGGATGGTAGGTCCATGGGATGCTGGGGTGATGGGACTGGGAGGGTGGGTCCTGATGGAGGCCCAGTCAGAGGAGGTGAAAATAGAACAGACTGCAAAAAACAGAAAAAGGAAAAAAAAATCTTGTTTTTATAACTCAGTTTTATGTATGATGCTATAGAGAAAAAAAACAGTGAGAGATACAAAGGATGGGATAATTTTTTAAAAACTGCCTTCTCAGCGAGTCTGCCATATTCTTTTTCACTGCATGCAGAAAACAGAGGGACTCAACATCCAGCAGTATTGTCTTGTCTAAACCATTATCTTTTGGTATATAATTTTGGCTTCCCCTTAGATGACCTCTGTGCTCCTGTCACACCTCAAACTGCAACAGTGCACCATTCCCTGGGTATTTCTATTCATTAGTTTTAAAATACAACATTTTGAAAGTTAGTATGTTGGTCTGAATGGCAGCCAAAAAAAACTTGTTGTGTAAAAGTCTTGTTACTGACAACCCATGTACATTCTTGTTCTAAACTAGAACTCAAAGCCTGTGGATCTAAAAATGTTTTTACATTTTTGGAACTTGTTCCGACTAACCTACTTTAACCCTTTCCTCTTCTCCCCCAGCTGACTGTGAACACAGTAGTAAGGTAGGCCAGAATATAAATGCAATTGTTTTTCCATTCCCAACTAGGGTGTTTCTTAGCTTCATCCTTAAAAAGTGAGCTTCATATCTTTTTTTTTTTTCAAATGTATTTTATTCTGTGTTACATGCAAGAGCCTGCTGGGGTGGGGGGGTGTTACTGTCGTGGAGCAGCCTGTTAATTCTACTCCCATTTTTTTCACGGGGCCATCAGTGTGGCGGCGCAAATGTGCATGCGTGCCGTGGCTCGTGTCTGTGCCATAATGTCCCATGGTAGCCTATCCCCTTGGGTGTGTGCCCTCCGACTGTGCTGCCACCTGCCTTCCCCTGAGCGACCAACTCGCAGCTAGTGCCTCGTTCCCCATTCCCCCGTCAGGCCCCTATGATCCGCGCTGGTTCCTGAATGCAGTTTGACGGAGTTGCGAGTGGTAGTGCTGTCTATCACTGCATCAGTGGACTGGCCTGGGTGTTGGGCGTCTTTCATTTTTTGTGGTATTGATTTTGTAGGAATGGGGAGGCTGTTGGGGGTGCGAACATGTGTTGCAGTCACCTCTCCCCGCCAGTCCACATGTAAGGGCTAACAGCTTACTCCTCTGTCAGCCTATGCAAGGAGTTAAAAAGGGATAGTTAGACCCAGCTTCATAGCCCACCTCCCCTTAACCCACATGTTAAGGGTAAAAACAAGATACACAGTAGTCGACCCCAGCTATATAACCCACCTCTTATTTAGCCAACATGTAAAGGGCAGAAACAGGGGAATGTCAAATCAAATAACAGAACCCACCTTTCTCTCTACCCCCATGCAAAGCGTAAAAATGCAGGACTGTCAAACCTAGCTACATAATTCACCTCTCCCTCAACCCATATGTAAGGGTTAAAAGATCAGTCAAATAGAGCTATATAACCCTTTGTTCTGCCCATATGCTGTAATACTGTGAACGATAAAAACAGAGTGCAGTGAAAGTTAGAACAGTGAAATCACAATCTGTGCATGCCATTGCCTGGGGCACAACAACTTCTCCTAAATCTTGAGATGTGGTGTTCTGAGAGAAAGGGATTTGTTAACATGGTTACCTTTCTTGAGTGTTCATAGTGCCTAAACTTAAAGAGAACTCTGAAGATCCCACGTTGCTCACCTTGGCCTATCTGAAGCCGACTCATTTGGTTTGAGCTAGAGATGGCCTGTTGACTGGCAGGGATGGAGAAGAAAACCCCAGAGTATTCCAACAGCTTGGGGGGGAGGGATAGTTGCAGACTCCCTAAAGTCTGCTTTTCCAGGTAGATTCATTCTCTTTATACATCCCAAAGGGTGCATTATAATTTTCAGGCATGCTTCTGCCTGGATCAGGCCCTCTCGCTACTTCAGGGACAGGTGCTGCAAATTGTTGCCACATTTGATCTATTATGCCATTGATCCATATCACTGTGTCACGTGCGGCAGCATGCATTTCTGGTCATAGACTGTGGGGCGTACATATTTTTTGAAAACATTCTTGTTTTGATGGAATCTTTTCTGGTTTGTCAAACAGAGGTTGGAGTCAGCCCATTGGCGTAGCAGTGACGCCGGCAGCTCGGGTTCAGGAATGCACCTTGGTGGTTGGAGAAAATACAAAATCACACATGCCCACACAATGCAAAGCATCATGGGTGGCCACAGATGGCAGTGCAGGCTGGAATGCATGCAAGGGCAAGGAGGAACGCGATTGGCCGGGTTGATGCTGTTGCAATGCGTCCCATTGACTCTGGCTTGCACATCTGTGGGGAAAGGCTAGAAAAGTGGAAAATACCCCCAGCCATTGCAGAATGATGGCCCTCGTGGCGCTTGTAGACCCTGCACCCTCTGACCCAGGCTGGCTCCCTGCGCACAAATGAAGCCTTTTGGAGGGACCTGGGCCAAGCTGAAGACCTCCACCATGGGGAGGGGATACTGTGGGTACATAGCAGGAGAGAAAGTAAGCCCTGTGAGAAGGTGGGGTGATGGGATTGTGGCTCTGTGGGGCCTGAAGAGGGGCCTTTCAAGTACCTCAAGGGAATCAACAAAGTCCAAGAGGGTAGCATCCTTCAAAAAAAGAGGTATGCAAGAACAAGGGGGCACAATTTGAAGATGGGGGGTGGCTCAGAGGTAATGTAAGGAAGTATTTTTTCACAGAGAGGGTTGTGGATGCATGGAACGGCCTTCCGGAGGAGGTTGTGGAGTCAAAAACAATGGTTGAATTCAAGTATGCATGGGACAGTCATAAGGCAATTCTAGGGGGTAGGGGTAGAAAGGAGTAGGCTGCTGGTTAACTAGGATCTGCAGCTTATCCATTAGGTAGGGAAATGGGCAGACTGGGTGGGCCAAGCAGTCCTTATCTGCCGTCAAATTCTATGTTTCTATGCAGACTGTGAGAGAATGAGGGGGCAAAACATATAGGTTATGTAAAAAAAAAAAAAAAAGTCTGGGATTAACATATTTCTACTGGGGTGTTTGGTTGGCTCACTAGAGCAAATAGACAGAAGCCCAGATATCCCAGGATGGATGCAAACTCCAATAACATTGTACTGAGTGACATCCAATAATTTGTAGACCCCTGGTCTCAGACCCTCAGTGCTAATACTGCGGCACTGCGATATAAAATTGGCCTCTGTAAGAAGAGCCTTGCTGGTCTTTCGTAATTATTGGCACCCTGCTGTCTTAGTGAAGGAGCAGCTGACTGGATTTGACTTGCAATAAACTGCCCACTAGCACACTCTGGCATAGGGATGGGACCCTCCAGCTGTTCCTGGCGCTGGAGACCCCTGTCAGTACAGATGTCAATTCATTCTCCTCTTGCCTACTTGCAGGCAGAATGGGTTGGTGGGGGAGCTTAAATGACAGCAGGCAGGTTGGCTGGCTGGCTATAGGCGTAAAGATGGGATACCAATTCAATCTATGAACTATCCTGTCTGGAGCTTGAGCTGTTCTTTTGGGGAGGGGGGTACCTGACAAGTGAAACAAACCATGAAATCGATTGATGCAACTCATGTGCCTGGCTTGAATCTCTGCAGGGAAGAGCAGAGAATAACGAGAAGCACAAAAAGCACACAGGCGGCAGTGCTTTCCAGGAAGTGGAGCTCTACTTTTTGCTAGTTTTGGGGAATCCAAGAAGTGGGGAGCAACTGAGCAGTGGTGTATTCTGAGCCTGTCCTGTCCCCCCGCAATGTATCTCTCCTTCTTTCTCTCTCTCTCCCCCACCCACACATGGAATAGCCAACCCAGTGAAGTAGGAGAAAGTACTAAAAAATGTTTTGTTTTTTTTTCAAGCAAGACAAAACAGATTACTGAGACAGTGGCTTCTAGAGGAAACAACACTTGCTTGATGATAAAGTCTCAGTTTATGTGTCACTGTTTACCATAACTAGAAGTGGACAGTAGGAAGGCAGAGCCAGGGGCATCATGCTTAGTGAGCCAACCCCTACACAACAGGGACTGGCATTACTGGGAACAAAGAGTTTCTCCTGCAGCAGAATCCCAGATTAACCCTTTCTGAATGGACAGAAGAGAACTTTATGAACCAGACAACAGAGCAGCATGCAGCTATACAAAGAGAATGGTCTGAAACCAACCCTGCACTCTTTCCTCCAGCTAAATTGTTGTGCAGGGTTTGAGTCAGATGGTAAGTGCTTCTTTTCTGGCGGCAGTAAATGAACCTGATTCTAGACTGGAAACCGCTAAAAAGTGAGTAAATGGAAAGAGGTCGCTGTAAAGCTTTTTCTGGTTGTTGCCGTTTGTGATGGATCAGCTGAATTAAAGCATTAGAAGCAGACGGGAATAGCATTAAAGTGTCTGACCACATCGCTTCCTGGCACCTTCTCCACAGGGGGAGTTCCTCTGAAGATGCATTTTAACACTGGTTTCCAAGCTTCTAGCTGGATTCCAAATAACCCTGCGGTGAGAGTGCTGGTGAATTTCATTGTGAAATCTACTAGAGGAGTAGCTGTAGCTGCAAAATACTTTGATTGGGGCTTTGGGGAACTATTACATAGTTTTTTAAAATGTAGGATTCAAGAGACAGGAAAACAGGTGATCCATCTGGATTACCCCAGCCATTTTGGTTGATGCACCCATCATGTGATTTACTGTATAACTTAATAGAAATGCCAGGCAGGTCCCCTATGAATATGAGTGTCACCTGGTGAACTCTTAGGTTAAGAAAACTGCGAACCTAAGGTTCATGAAGTGTCAGTAAGAGATGCTCCTAATGTCTCTATGAAGTTATCATAGTTTGGATTTAACTTTTTAATAAACTTTTTTCAACACAGAAATGTGTACATTGTAAAGTGCTACTGGTGCCGCTGCAAAACCCGCGACTAGGGCACCGCATGTAAGATACACTTATGTAAATGAGTGTCTCTTGGGCAGTTCAGGCAAGGTAATCAATCAATCAAGTCTTTATTTGTCCAGGTGAACACCATTGAGCAGGCTCATTTACAGGGTGGACCTGCGTTACACAAGGTCAAGAATAACACTTTTATGTACAGATAATAAATAGACATACTTATACAGAAATAGAAAAAAAAATACACAGAGCAGTAACAAGTATTTCAGGTATAGGGTTAACAAGGTTAGGGAGAATGGTATGAGAAGGGGAAGTAAAACATTCTGAAACAGCCAGCATATTAAAACATTTTCAAACAGCACGGCATATCATTGATCAAGACATATACAAACTTAAGAGGCAGACATGGAGGGGAGGGGTACAGGACTGCACCTGTTCTAGGAGGAGTGCTATGTTAGATGGGCTGGGAATATATATTTTAGGAGTCTGAGGGTAAGAAAGGTAGTGGATTAGCAGAAAAAAAGGAGGCGGGTATAGGTGGAGACAATCAAGGGGCCGGGTTAGGTGGAGATGTAGTGGGTAGGTAAGCAGTAGGCACTTAGCACGCTTAAGCTGCATGGAAAGCAGCTGTATTAGCTCTTTAACAGCCTTGGCATACAAGGCCTTGAAGGTGGTAAGACTAACAGGGAGACTCCGTTTCATAGAGTTCTGTAGTTTGTTCCAGAGTGAGGGCAACTCAAAGCCTATGGCCGCTCTCCCAAAGTGTGTATTGGCCCTAAGTACCTTCAGTAGAAGCAGAGAATAGCTTCTCAGTGCGTAGTTGCCTACCACATATAATGGCAAACAGTCTGAAATGTATTGGGGTCATTTGCTGGTAATAGCTCTGTAAGTCCAGAGAGCCACATTTCTATTCCTTCTGTACTGAAGGGAGGTCCACCCCACAGCTGCATATAAGGAGCAGTGGTGGGTGGTGATAGGTAGGCCAGTTATGAATCTCAAGGCTCTGTGGTATAAGGTGTCCAGTTTAATAAGACAGGAAGCATTACATTGGCTATAAATAAAATTGGCATAATCAATTGGGGATAGAAATGTGGATTGAACTAACTGCATCTTGGCATCTTCGGTCAGGAGGCGTTTTATTCTAAAGAAGAGACCAAGCCTCTGCCTCAACTTTTTCAGCAGATCCTCGACATGCTCCTCGAAGGAGAGTCTGTGGTCTAGCCAGACCCCTAGGTACTTGAATTTTGTAACAAATTCTAACCTCTCTCCTAGTAGTGTTTATGGGAGGTAAGGCACCAGAGATAGCAGGGTTCGCTGAATGAGTAGCCGGAGAGAACAGCATAGTTTTTGTTTTTTTTGGCATTAAGAGTTTTTTTATTCAGGAGCTGATTCTGCAACAAGTTGAATTCTGTTTGTAAATCTCCACAGGCGGCTTCTGGAGTTGGGCGGCTTAGGTACAACACCGTGTCATCAGCGAAAAGGTGAATATTGGCCTCCTTGATGCCAACATCAATATTGTTTATATTAATGGCAAACAACAGAGGCCCCAGGATGGATCCCTGTGGAACGCCTCTTTTTAGTGGTTTGAGTGGAGAGCGCTCCCCTTTGGCCTTGACCTGCTGAAGCCTATATGTAAGGTAATTATTGAACCAGCACAGAAAAGTCGGGTCCAGACCGATCAAGTTTAGGGTGGAAAGAAGCAGGCTGTGGTCAACAGTGTCGAAGGTCTTGCTAAGGTCCAGGAACATGGCACATACATGGCGTGAGCATCATGAGGCATGCTTTGTCGTTAAGTATACTGACCTGTCTGTTTCATTGCTAAACCTGTTTGTTCTTTCTGCATCTTAGGGGCTCCAGTTACCTGCCAAAGAATTACAGCTGACATCAGCAGAGCTGTTATTTATAAAAAAAAAAAAAAAAAAAAAAGGCAAAACATTTGAGATTTGGAACCATTCACTTCTATATTATAAAAAAAGAGAGCATCAGAAATGTAGCAATCTCATTTGCTATCTGAATTTTGAGACTCATAAATTAATTTCTGTTAAACTGTCATATACAGCTTTCTTTCCATGGTGTATTCATTATTTTGAAAAAGTAGCATTCCATGCACTGACACTGCTGAATGACTCTAAGATGCATTCTGACATTCAGAACCAGCATTACTGGGCAGATGGCGGAAGGACTCATTCTGTCCTTGGTGGCTATTTTGTGTCAGGTTAAGCGATGGATGGTTCGGACTTCATAACGAAGCTATTGGAAGTAATGAGTTAAAACTCTCCCCCTCGATGAGGAAACCATTCAGAAGGTGCACTTAGTAACTTTTTAAATATATTTTTTTTATTTTGAATAGCAATAGGACACTCCCAGGGGTTAGATTAATAGTCAGTCAACCCCCCCCCCCCGGAGGAATATGGCACTTGGCTTCACCTCGTGCCACATTGTGCCTGTAGTGGGTGATAAGACTGTTACACTCCTGGGTGTGCCTCATTGCTTAATTAAGCACAACTACTGTACAAAAAAATGTGGCATGTAGCACAGCTGAGTTCTTCGGGCATGAACTGCATTATTTTAATTTTTATCTGTTTTTGCAGATGTCCAAACACCTTGAGCCTTGGACTTAAGAGGGGAAATGTTAAAAAAAAAATATATATATATCTATTTTATCAGGTGTTTTTCTGCATATTCTTTAAGAACATTTATGTGACAGATGGGGCTTGATACAGTGGCAGAGTGTGGTGGTACGATATCCAGATGTACAAAATGACCCATTCCACCTCAATACTTGTACAAAGTCAGTGAGCCGTGGGCGGGGGGGGTCGGATACCTCATGCACTAGTGTCTTCAGATGCGAATGTGAAAATGAGGTCTTTCAGGGTCACCTAGCCTGTTGAAATGTGACAGGCACAGCGGTCTATTCATGGCAGAGTGTAGGTGGCATGGTATTATGCCATACACAGAGCCCTGCCCACTGCCTCTACCAACACACTTGTCCCCCAGCTCCCAAGCCCACCTCTAGTGGGCTATCTCTTTTCGTCCCTCAACAGTCCTGCTTTGGTGGTTCAGTGGTCCTCCAGTGTTTGTTTTTTTTTCCCCAAACTCTGTTTTTGCTCCACTGGTGGGGGAACTCTCTCTGGCATCCACTTACCACCAGAGCTCTACCTCCTGCCTGAAGCACTTTTCTCCTCGCCCCGAGCCACCCTGGCAGACTCCCCAGCTCTGCACACTCCGAGGTAGGGCCGCCCTATCCTCCCAGGGTGCTCTATCTACAGTCTGATTTGCCTGGGGAGATGAGGAGAGGAGCCTGGCCTTGGAGCGTGGCTTCCCAGGGTCCGTAGTACCTTCACCTATCCCCATTGGTAGGGAATTTCTTTGTTATGCCCTCTGTCCCCGACCCTGGACATGCAGTGATGTCTAGCGACATCTGCTGTGGCTCAGATACACACTACCAGAGTCCTGTGCATAGCAGTGCCTCCGGCATCCACCAGGGGCTGCTGCGGTGCCGGGCTGACCCTGGATCCCTCCCCGAGAGAGAAGAGCTGTCCTACAGATGCTTGATCCTCTCTCTCCCCTGCTGACCCCCGGCGGCCCTGGCTCATTCCCGAACCCAGGTCGCCGGTGTGGTGTGAGCTGTGGCGCCCAGTGCCTCAACCCTCAGTGCCACCGGGCCGGCCACAGTCCTCCAGTGTTGATTACTAATTTTATGGAACTCCATAGTGTCTGGTGGATTCCCCTTTCCTAGCCCTTTTGGCACTGTTCACTGTTTTGCAGAGTGGTGCAGTGCCTATGCGTTCACTGCAGCTCACCTTTTTCCATTTCACAAACCAGGGACCCCCTTGTAGAACAGCTTCCATGGCTCATTCGTTGGGTTGCTGAATTTTCTGTCACATAGTCTTGCGTGGGTTTCTTGTATACAGGGGACATCATCATCTACAGCAGCCAGTTTTGATGTCTCAAGCAGAGGATTATGATGTCATTTGCAGGCAAGCAGTCAGAGCAAGTTGTCCCTGACATCTCAGAGGCTGTTTAAGAGACTCGTGCCTGGGGCCTTTTGTAGAGAGTGGAGTTTGAATAACACTGTTGCTGGGCTGGGGCTCTGAGTACTTGGCATCTTGTGCTGTGCTGTCCATAATGCAGCTACACTCTTAGATCGGCCAACTCAGTTCATAGCAGTGCAGGGCTGCATGACTTAATTTGCAAAAGTGTAAAAACTTTGTTCTAGAATTCTGTGCAATGCAGTGCAGTCGTACAGTTGTACAAGGCCAAGACTAGCATACATCTCTGGCCATAAGTCCCTGCCGCTTCACTCGTGCTCCCTGATGAAGTTCTACACCAGGGAAGCACCTAGGACATCTGGTTGTAAAGGTGCAGTGACCTCTGCCTTGTAAAACTGCATGACTACACTGCTTTGCACAGAATTATAAAATACGTTGTTTTGTTATTTTCACTTTTCCATATAAAGTCCTATTGATCTGCATTATTATGGACCAAGTTGGCTAAACTGGACACACTCTACCATCGAGCACTGAGGTTTATAACGGGACTCCCCTTTGACACACATCACTGCACCCTATATGCGGCAGTGGGATGGACATCACTAAAGTTCAGGCGCCACAGAAACGCCGCTCTCTGGACCTATAGAGCCATCTCTAATAAGCTGCCTTACTATATCTCCTGCTGTCTTCCCCTGAGTATAATTGGGAAATACGCGCTAAGAAGTTACTCAGCTATTACACTTAAAGTACCAATGCAAAATCCCGCTCGGCAGGGCAGCATAAGTTCTGCTACCTACCTTATGGAACGATCTACAAAACCCTCAAATTAAGGCACTCTAATCGGGTATAAATGCTTTCAAGATGCTTTATTTCCGTATTTATCAGAGAAGTATGTAACTGCTTCACCCACTCAGACCCAGTACTGGTATATAGCCACTTAGACTCAATTTTAAGTACTGACCCCAGCTTGCTCCTCACCAGCCTAATTGTTCTCTCTTATCCCCTGTCTTATCAACACTAGGCCCATCCATCCCTTATTCTTCCTTTCCTAACCTCGGATAGGAGCTCACTACCCTGGGTTGTGACATCCTACCATGCCCTGCATTTTATAGCATTCAATCTCGGCTCCACATACTCCTTTTCTCCATCCACCTTCTCTACATCCAGCTTTACCAACTCCTTTCTGTGCACCGTGCCCTCCTAGCCTTTCTCCCTACTTCCTCCTCTCTTCCCCTACCTTCACCTCTACCTGGTGTATATTTTTATTTTAATTTTTTCTTCCGTATTTCCTCCTGCAACCTTAGATAACCTGCTTTATCTTCTATAGACTCTTCTATGTATGTAAATACCGTGTAATCTGTATAATATCTGTATAATTCTATGTACATATGAACTTCTTTTTCTTCCTCTCTGTAAAGAGTATTATCTGTATTACCTTGTAAATACCTGTGTTGACCTGTATATACAATTGTTCATGCTCCACCCAGGTACATCTTGCAAATGAGCTTCTGCTCAGTGATGAACGCCTGGTTAAATAAAGACTTGATTGATTGATTGATTGATTGATTGATTGAAGTTGGGCTGTCTAGTTGTGTATATGGCATTTTGGACCACGAGAATAATTTGGGCTTGGCATCCTAGCAGCACAAGGTCTCTGCATCTTGACCTCATTCTCTTGTTTGTGTTCTTAACTGATATCATGCACCCTGGAACCGTATCAAGATTCTGTCTGTCATTACCATCTCACTGTGGACTCCAACCCACCTCCACATCCTGCTTAATGAGAGGGTAGCAGTCAAACTGAGGGAGCTCAGATGCCAGAGAAGCCCACAATTGTGCCCTGGCTGGAGAGGATGACCTCATCCACGTCGGAATAGAATCCAACTTCCTGGGCGTGTCTTTTTGTTTTGTTTGTGGACTAAGTCACTAACCTTAGATGTTAGAGTGTGCAGGCACATGACTGGTACTCTATGTCTGTGGAGCTGAAGTCTGCTACCCTGCTTTTGATCTCATTCAGTTCCTCGAGAATAGGAGGGAAGGACACCTACTGAGGCAGAAAATTAACAAAAGTCAAAGTAGCGTCCCCCCCATAGGCAAAATATGTAACCTACGTGCACATAATGAGGTCAGAAGGGACACTTGATCCATCAAGTCTGCCTTCCCCTACTTCCACAAGTACCAGATGTTCATAAGTACGTAGTAGCCAAAGTTTTTATTTTATGTGCCACGGTATTCCATCTTAGAAAAAGCTGGAGTAGCAAAAAACATCTGCTTCTTCTGCTGTGTCCAAGGGAAACTGCAAGATTTTAAAGCAGCAGTGCAGTGAAAAATAGTTTTGGAAAAAGCTGGTTTCTGCTTAGATAATCGGGGAGTGATTATCAAAATTCTGCTTTTTGGCTGGAAGCATTCAAACATAATTCAGTTTCTATATCTGTAAATATTTTTTCTAGTGATTTTTAATTACTTAGATATTTAATATTTATTTATATTGGTGTGGATCCACAATAAATATGGCTGGTGCCTAATTTGCAGTCGAGCTCCCCCTTCAGGTCACATCCTGTCTTTTGATTACTTCCATGGGACTCCGTGCTTCACACTCCAGCTGTCCCTGTGTAGTACTGCGAGTCATGCACGATTGACAGCAGAGGGTTCTAGTTCAACATAGCGGTTGGGAGAAATGTAAACAAAAACTAAGAACAACAAAACAGCAAATTAAGGGATGATAGTACAGCAAAAGAAAATGCCAGATAAGTGCTCAACAGAGCACAGGGAACAAACTGTTGCAAAAGGCAACATAGTGCAGTGGTTTAAGGCTCTGAGCTGCAAATCTGGTGACATCTAGCAGACCAGATCTGGGTTTGAATCCCACAACTTCCACTTGTATACTGTGTGACCCTGAATAAGTCACTTTACTTCCCTGTGCTCCCAGGTCGCTCCTGTAAAAAAAAGCTTTCAGCTTAATGTGCTACTCCTGGTTAAACAACTAAAAAAAAAAACAAAAAAAACTAGATTTTAATCTAGTACTGCTGCTTTAAGAAAAATATTAGCATACCTGTCAAATATACCTTTATAGCCACCTCCTATTCTACACACCCTGAATATTTATTTATTTTCATGATCCTAACCATTGCCAGGGCTACAAGTGCATTTTTTTTTTTTTTTTTTACAAGTATTTTCTTCTGGCGGGCCGGCAGCTTGTGTCAGCCAACCATACCAGACATCTGCGGTCCCTTCAGGGCCACCCCCACTTCCAGGCAGGACCACCAGAACTGGCCTGGGAGCGTCATCCACCCGTCGCCACACTTTCTGCTCTTCTTTCCCCTTAGTCCCTGGAGTCTCAGTCAAGGTCAGGCATGCGTATGGAGGTGCACGCACACCTTGGCTGGGCCAACTCCAGTCCTCCCACCACTGGCCTAGCACCCAGTTCCCTCTCTGCCTGCACCACCATCACGCCTCCTTTGGTGGTGGTCTTGGGCAGAGAGAGCCAACCACCCTGATCCGGGAGTGGAGAGCTGCCAGGCGGCCACGTTATCCACTCCCTCCCACCATCCAACCACTGACTGCCCATGCTCGTTCCAGAACACTCGCCGGCGTGGCAAGAAGTAAGGTGCCCAGTACCTCAGCCCTCCGCACCACCGGGCCGGCTTAAAAGTGCCATTTAAGTAAAACATTTATAAAATACTCACTTATTTTATGTATTTTTTTTTTTATCCCCTGCTTCCTCCCCTCGCTGTCCACTCCTTCTGGCCGTTCATTCCTACCCATCTCACCCGTATTCAGGATCTGCCCCTAGAGTGCCTCTTACCTCCTTCCTCCCTTCTGCACAGCGGGGTCTATCTCAAAGATGGTGGACTGGGTGGTTTAGAACGGCCGTCATCTAGGACTGCCGTTTTTCTGTGTCCCCATTCCCAGCCCCCTGAGACGCGAGCGCAAGGACGTACATCCACAGAGGCGACATGCTTATGCACATCTCTCTCAAGTGCCTAACAGCGTCTCCCTGACTTCGCTGAGCAGAGTTGTCTGCTTTCCCTCGAGAGCCCGTGTCTCTCACTGGCCCTTCAGGGACGTCCGGGTGCTTGTCGCACCCCTGGTACCCCACCCCAGAGGGAAGAGAGCATCCACTGGAACGCTCGATCCTCCCTCTCCCAGCCAACCCCCGTAACCCAATTCCATTCCCGAACCTGGGTCACCGGCGTAGCACACGGTGCAGGGCAAATACTCGCATTTTGATGGAACTAGAACATTGTACCATCAAATATAACTGGAAGATGCTTTAAATCTTTTATAATGAAAAAGGGTAGGGTAACATTTTTGTACAGTTCTGTTGTACTGCTGATTTAATAGACTGCTGGAACTCTTTGCACTCCCCGGTAGCTGTTCTGGCAGAGTCAAGATTTAGGCGTTTCTGGCTACACTCTGATGTATGCTGACCCACCTTGTACCTTCTCTCAGTTCAGAAAAATGTGAACTACGGTAATAGCAATGACTAGATGTTTAAGGGTAAAGGGCTGCCAACATAGTTTCACATGTATTGGCTAACCACATATACAAGTCACAGCACCCATTTGTTGTGCCTTCACTTCAAGGCAACAGCTTGATTAATGTGTTTCCAGCAATACTGGGATTACTCAACACCTCCGAGCAGCACAGTCTCATTTCAATTTCAAGTGAGCACTTTTCAAGTACTTAAGAGAGAGACGGATGTCTGCACCTGTATACTAACATACTATGAAGCCAGCAGATGAGGCCTTATGGTCTATAGAGTCTGCTCGATAATCAATGCCTTCCCAGGGCACCATTATTTGCCCCTCCCCCTCCCTCCCTACAAGGTCCCCAACCCCCCAGCGGGGCTCTGGGTTGCACCCTCCCCCTATACCTATCCCAGCTTTTCTTGAAGCCCTCCACTGATGCAGCAGCTACCAGCTCTCCGGGCAGCGCATTCCAGGGCTGCACCACCCTCTCAGTGAAGTAGCATCTCCTTGTTTTCCCCCTCAGTCTCCCCCGTCCAGCTTCATTGAGTGACCCCTGGTGGCCCCCACCTCCCTCAGCTGAAGCACCCCCTCAAGGCTTATCCTATTTATTCCTTTGAGATATCTGAAGACCTCTATCGTAATCCCCTTGTTTCTTCTCTTCTCCAGCGAGTACAGATTGAGCTCCTATATCTGACTCTCAATTTCTTTTCTCTAATTTCACTTACTTTTTTTGACACCTTTTGTCTCTATCCCCTCTGGTTTACAACTCTGCTTTAATGCAGCCCCCCCTCCCGAAATCACCCTTGCACCACCAGTGCAAATGTCTCCCCCCTCTGACAACTATGTTCTTCTGTACTTATTTTATTATCCCATTAGTATTCTAACTATGCTCGCTATGAGATGCTATTTCCTTCTGTTATTGTATTGTAAACGTTACTATGTTTTATCCACTGTACAGTACACTAATATGTGGTGTTCTACTGTTGTGCTGCTGTTTTGTAACCTCCCGGGACGTGCCTGAAAATAGGCAATGTCTTGTCTAGTGCACTTACCCAGTCAACAAAATCTTTTTTTTTTTGGGGGGGGGATACTCCGCCAAGTATCCACCCTAGTCACGGCCCCCTAAGGTCCCCCATGCCAGTCGATCCCCCCCCCGTCACCCCTGGCTTACCCCCCAGAGGATAGGGCCGCAGAGCTGACTCTCCACATCCCAACCCGCGGTCCTGTAACTGGTTGGGAGGATCGGTGACATGGAGGAACCCCGGGGAGGGCTTCATAGAGGCGGAGTCCCCATTTTGTATTTTTAATGTATCCCTGGAGAGCCGACATGCAGTGATGTCAGCGCACTACGTGCAGATGTCCGTCGGCTTCTCCCACGGTCAAATGCGTGCGCTGTCGTACCCCCAGCCTCTGCTGGGTGTCACTGCAGCGCCACATGCATCCCTCACCCACCCCGAAGGAAGGAGAGCTGTCGCAGGACGCTCAATCCTTCCTTCCCCCTGCCAGCCCCCGGCAGCCGAGTCCGTTCGAACCGGGTCGGCGCGAGCGCAAGGTGTGGCGTCCCGTGCCTCAACCCTCAGCACCACCGGGCCTGCTTCGGTCAACAAAATCTAACTAAATAAGTTTCTCAGCTATGTAAACACTAGTATTCCGAATATGGTGGCAACATTTCAAGTACTACAGTAGTACACATCTTTAAGATAACACAGCTGGGATATTCCAGTAGTATTCTGAATACTGGTAGAATACTGGGCCATGTAAACACAGCAAGTTCAGTATTTGGAACAAGCAACATAGAATGTACTGTAATTAACTAAGCAGTGCACTGAGCATGCCCAAAATGCAGCGGATTCAGAATACTGAGTCGCATGTAAAAGCAGACTATGAATAGTAATAGATGTTCTAGTTCATGTAAACACAGTATTCGTAATATTAATTCAGAATACCATTTCAGAATAGTCAGTATTTGGAATATTAATTCAGAATATACAGTACTCGAAATTCTGCAGTATTTGGAATACTAAAGGTTAGGGAGAAAAAGACAGCATTTAGGAAGTATAAGGAAACTCAGAAGGAGCAGGATAGAGAACTGTACCAGTTAAGGCAGAAGCAAGCAGGGAGGGTAGTCAGAACAGCAAAGGCCCAAACTGAAGAAAAGATAGCCAACTCGGTTAAGAAGGGGGATAAAACCTTTATAGGTATATCAGGGAGTGTAGAAAGACAAAGGGAGGGATAGTGAGGCTGAATAGAATGGACGGTGGGTGGGCAGAGATGGACAGTGAAAAAGCAGGGATACTGAATGAATACTTCTGTTCAGTATTCACAAAAGAGGAGGTGCCGAATCCAATTAACAGAAGCACTCTGGACAGGGGTGTCGATCCCAGTTCTTTTACAGAAGAAAGGGTTCTGAAAGAACTCGTAAAGCTGAAGGTGGACAAAGAAGTGGGGCCAGATGGAATTCACCCCAGAATTCTAAAAGAATTAAGCAGAGAACTAGTGACACCACTGACTACCCTTTTTAACAAATCATGGGAGGATGGTGTGGTACCTGAGGACTGGAGGAAGGCAGATGTGATTCCCCTTCACAAAAGTAGGAGGGAGCAAGACAGAGGCAGGAAACTACAGACCTGTCAGTTTGACCTCTGTGGTAGGAAAAGTGATGGAATCACTTCTGAAGGAAACAACTGTTGAGTACCACCCAGAGGCCAGTGGGGCACAGGACCCAAGGCAGCATGGGTTCACAGCGGGAAGGTCATGTCAGACAAATCTAATTGATTTCTTTGACTGGGTGACCAAGCAGTAGACCAGGGAGGGCTGTGGACATGGCCTACCTAGACTTTAGCAAGGCATTTGACACAGTCCCACACAAAAGATTAATAGTCAAATTAACCAGCCTGGGAGTGGGTCCTAGGGTGGTAGCCTGGGTAAAACATTGGCTGGACAATAGGACACAGAATGTAATTGTAAATGGAGTCCACAGTGAAGAAAGAGGGGTTACTAGTGGGGTACTGCAAGGTTCAGTACTGGGTCCAGTCCTTTTTAATGTCTTTATAAGTGACATTGCAGAGAGACTGGAAGGAAAAGTATGCCTCTTTTCTCCTTTCTCTCCTGAATTCACCCCCCCCAGCTTCCACCCATGCTTTCTAGTTGCCCCCTCTCCTTCCTTCAGAACACCTTAACTACTTCTCCCCTATTTAACCCCTTCATGTACTTGAAGACCTCTATCATGTCCCCCTGGTCCCTTCTCTCTTCCAATGTGTACATATTTAGCTCTTCGAGCCTCTCCCCATAGGTCCTGTCCCCCAAGCCCCAGATCATTTTAGTTGCCCTCTTCTGGACCCTCTCCAGAAGTTCAATGTCCCTCTTTAAGTGTGGCCTCCAAAACTGCACGCAGTACTCAAGGTGCGGCCTCATCAAGCAGTTATACAGGGGGAGTATCACTTCCCTTCTTCTGGAGGTGATCCCCCTAGCGGTGCATCCCAGCATTATGTTGACCTTGGCCGCTGCCCTCCTACAAGTCTCCGAGTTGTTCATCTTGACATCCACCACCACCCCCAGGTCCCTCTCAGCCATTGAGACTTGTAGCCCCCCCAGGTGTACTCTTGGCCCGGGTTTCTGGCTCCCAGATGCAGTACCTTGCATTTCCCTGCATTAAACCTCAGCTTCCACTTTCTAGACCATCTTTCCAGAGCCTCCAGGTCCACCTGTAGGGCCACCCTCCCCGTACACCACCGCCCCCAGTTTTGAGTCATCCGCAAAGAGACTCAGCACACCCATGATACCCTTCCTTATGTCAGAGACATAGGCATTGAACAGGAGGGACCCAAGGACTGATCCCTGAGGAACCTCACTAATGACCCACCTTGGGGATGAGACTATCCCACCAACCACGACCCTCTGGGTCCGGTCCTGGAGCCAATTGCCTATCCATCTGATCATCTGGTTCCCCACCCCCATTTCTCCCAGCTTATTCAACAGGCCCCCATGAGGAACAGAGTCAAACGCCTTGCTGAAGTCCAGATAGCGGATGTACACCGGTCTACCCAGGTCCAAGGCTCTCATCACTCAGTCATAGAACTCCACAAGGTTTGTCTGACACGATTTCCCTGGGATGAATCCATGCTGTCTATCGTCTGGGCACCCTGACTTTTCCAGGTCCCCCCTAGCCTCTGCTTGACAATGCCCTCCATCACCTTGCCCACCACTGATGTCATGCTGATGGGCCTGTAGTTCCCTGCCACCTCCCTTGATTCCCCCCCCCCTTGTGGATAAGCACTATATGTGCCACTTTCCAGTCCTGGGGCACCCACCCTGTCCTCAGAGAGATGCCGAAAAGCTCCATCAGGGGTTTCGCCAGGGCATCCGCCAGTTCCTTCAGCACTCTGGGATTTAATTTATCTGGCCCCGGTGCTTTCTGTGTCTTAAGGGACCTGAGGGCTTCCCTCACTCTCTCTGCCGTTAATTCCACCTCCACTACCTCATCCCCCTGCCTTGCCTTCCCCCCCCTCGTGCCAGTGATGGCCCATCCTCTCCCCAGACCCAGTGATCGGCAAGGGTCCCCCTTCCTCAGTTTCACCATCTCCTCGCTTGTATGATGCACCCCCCCCCCATTTTCCTTGGTGAAAACTGAGGAGAAGTACTCATTTAGTACCTCAGCCTGCTCCCCAGATCTTGATGCCCATCCTTCCCTGTTTTAATCCTGCTAATCTGCCCCTTCACCTTCGTTTTTCCCAGTGTATCTAAAGAACCCTTATTCCCGCTCCTAATTTCCCTGGCCAGGTTCTGCTCCTTCCTTGCCTTAGCCGCCCTCACCACCCTAGTGGCCCTTCCAGCCATCAGCTCGTACTCCCCTCTATCCCTTTCACTCCTTGAGCACTTGAAATGCCTATAAGCTACCTTCTTTCCCCTCACTACTTCCTGAACCTCCCTGGTCCGCCAACAGGGTTTACTCTCCCGGCGGTTCACATCCCCGGAATGCTAAACACTTTGGCAGACAGCCTCAGCTGGACGCAGTCTAGCATACATGAGTGGGTGCTTCTCTCATTCATCGCAGACTATCTGTTCGACAGATGGGGTCATGCAGAGTTGGACCTTTTTGCGTCCCAACTCGATGCAAAACTGCCCGGTTTCTGCTCGCTCAATCCAGGGCCTGGAGTTTTCTGGTGTGACACATTTTCCCTCTCCTGGAGTGGGAGGTTCCTTTATGCCTTCCCTCCATTTCCTCTGTTTCAGAGGGTGCTAATCAAACTGCAGATGGAGGGGGCCAGCATGATCCTGGTAACTCCATTTTGGCCCCGACAGGTATGGTTCCCATTACTACAGCAGCTAGCCGAGGAACCTCAGGTCCCTCTCCCTCTGCAGGAATCTGCTGATGAAGGCTCAGGGGACCCTGGCACATCCCAACTTCAAGTCCCTCCATCTGCTTGCTTGGCTCCTGAGGACAGAGTCATTGCCAGGTTTGGGGGTTTCCCATAGGATGCCGGATGGATGTATTACTGGCTGCTCAGAAGCCCTCCACTCAAGCCACTTATGCCATGAGGTGGAAGAGGTGTGCCATCTGGGCTGCCAAACATAATCTGGACCCTTTCACTTGTCCGGTAAGCTCAATTTTGGACTACTTAATATCGCTGTCGGACTCTGGTCTCCAGTACTCCTCCCTCAAGGTGCACCTTTCGGCTGTCTCGGGCTAACATGAGCCCGTGGGTGACTGCACTGTGGCTCAGCTGGATGTTTCCTGTACCTTCTTGAGGTGCATCCTGCATCTAAAACCTCTAATCCATTCTCCTGTCCCAGCTTGGGATTTGAATTTTGTTTTAGAGAAATTGACCCGGTCTCATTTTGAGGCAGCTGCGACTTGCGAACTACGCTTCCTTTCTTGGAAAGCATTATTTTTGGTTGCTATTATTTCTGCTCAAAGGATTTCCGAGCTTCAGGCCCTCTGGTGTGAGGAGCCTTATTTGATTTTTCACAAAGACAGGGTGTCTTCGCACATGAATCCTAAGTTTCTCCCTAAGTGGTGTCTGAGTTTACTCTGAACCAATCCATCCACCTTCCTGTTTAGTTTCCTGAGCGTGCCAATCCTGGGGAAGCACTGCTCTATACGTTAGATGTGCACAGAACTTTGAAGTATTACCTGCTCCAGACTAAGGAATGCAGAAAGTTGAAGCATCTTTCTGTTTCTTTTGCCCCAGGCAGAGAGAGTGTTTGTTTCTAAACAATGTTTGTCTAAATGGTTGGCAAATTGCATTGTGTTCTGCTACAATAAGTATAGCAAAGAGTTGCCAGGTGCAGTGAAAGTTCATTCCACAAGAGGCATGGTGGCTATCTCTGTGGCCTGTCTCGAAGGGGTCTCCGCCACTGACATTTGCACAGCTGCCACCGGGAGTGCCATCCATACCTTCACCAAGCACTACTGTCTGGACATTGCCTCAAGAGCCCATGCAGGTTTTGGCAGAGCTGTGCTGCAGGTCCTCCTGTCTTAAGTTTAGGGATGGCTTTCCTCCCGGACTGTGTCTGTGCATATGTAACTGCTTGGGGCTTGTTCCATTTGTGGGATTTGATGACTGAGATACCCTCAAAGAAGATAGAATAGTTACGTAAGAATGTACCACAACAGTAGATCTTTGAGGGGATCCGAGTCATCAGGTCTGCCTTCCTTCTCACCATCCCCCTTCTTTGGGGACTCTCTCTTAGAACTGGCTATCTGGTGTATCCAGCCTTTCATATGGGCCTGGGCATCTCTCTCTCTCTCTCTCTCTGTGTCTCTCTCTCTCCTCTATCCCCTGTGGCTTGAGCTATGCTCCCTTTGTCTCTGGAGGAAACTACTGAGGAGGGAGTGGGGCTGCTCATGCCTTCGTAGGGTTGGTGACATCGTGTGGGCGGCCCCAATTGTACTGCTGATAATCTTTCGTGTGTATCGTGCTTCACCAGTGGTGAAGTTCCTACGGTGTGACCTGATGACTGAGATCCCCTCGAAGATCTACGGTTACAGAAAGTTCTTATGTTTTAGTTTAGTTTAGTTTATTAGTCTAGGAATTAATACCTTTGAGCCAGGGCTCTTTTACAAAGGTTCCACGTCACAAAGAACATTTAACAAAGCACGATACACATTACAGGTAAAACCAGACAGGAAAGTTACATCATAAATTTGCTATTAACAGTTTAAGGCAGTAACGTTTTTAAGTTTCATAGAAAACAAGCTATAACAGGTTCAAGCTGAGTAGACAATTTCGAGGTTGAGGAAACTTCCAGGGAGAGGGTGATCATTAGCGCCAAAAGGAGGCTAGAGAGGAGGAAAGGTGGTGAGCGGAGAGTAAGTGAGAGGACAGGAAAAAAGGGGAGTGAGTTTGGGTGGGAGACAGGAAGTAGTAGAGGTACCAGAGGGTTCATTAGTCAGGAGGAAGAGGCCTCAGATGTGAGGATGGACATGAGGAGTAGTAGTCTTTATCTAGCGCAATCACAGTTGCTAGTGGTGGTGAGGTGGGCACAGACATGGATTTGAAAGCTTCAAGTGAGGTTGAGGATAGAGTAGGTGGACTAAGCGCTTTGAACCATGTCGGGCCCTGTATGCGAAAGATCTTTGTCCCTGTGCAGTCCGGCATCTCGAACCAGGAAAGGTTGGATGCTCAGATCTGGTGGAGGGTCATAGCCAGGATTCAGTCGGAGTAGGTTTTGAATACATAATGGAGTCAGTCCCAAGATAGATTTTTTTGCCATTGTGCAGGTGAGATAAATAAGACGATTTGATAGGTTCAACCAGCCTGATTCATAGTACAGATCACACGTGAGTCAGTCTTTGAGCCCCGTGGAGGAGCCGGCAGGCCTTATTTAGAGTGATTGAGATACTTTAGAGCAGGGAGGTAGCTGAGCCATAAATAATAAGGCCATAGTCAATTATTGAGATTATGGAACTCTGTATAGCTATTCTCAATGCCGCTTGATTTAGAAATTGACGGTTCACGAATAGTATTCCAAGGTGTTGGTTCACTGTTTTCGAGTGTTGTCAATGTGGTTGCAAAGGTGAGCCCTTGGTCAAAAGTGATGCCAAGGTATTTGAAAGTATGTACTTGGTCCAGTGTAATTCCGCAGTGGTTTGTATGGTGAGTGGAGTATGCCTATTTTTGTTTTGGTGATTGGAGAAGAGCATGGCTTTTGTTTTATTGTGGTTTAGCACAAGTTTACTATCCAGGAACCACCTTTCAACACTAGAGAAAGCAAGTTGCAGGCTTTTTCAGAGGGAGTTTGGATCCTTGTGGAAGAGAGAATTACAGCATCATCAGCGAGTAAGATTATTTTCTCCTGGCAGATATCTGGGAGGAGTTAAGGAACAGGCTAAAGAGGAGCGGTCCAAGAATTGATCCCTGTGGTACACCCGAGAGAACTGGTTTGAAGTCGGAGAGTTCATTAGAGATTTTTACAGCCTGTGACCGATTGGACAGGTAACTTTTTACCTAAGCACAAGGACCTTCGGCCAGGCCTAGGCTAGAAAGTAGGGAGGTAAGTAAGCCATGATGGACTGTGTCGAAAGCTTTTGTAAGATCGATAAAGACTGCACCTGTTTGGCACCCTTTGTCCAGGGCTGAGTGGACTTCTCCAGAGAAATCAAGTAAGGCTGTTGTTGTACTATGTCCTTTCCTAAAGCTGTGCTGTTGATTACAGAGTAGATTGTATTTGTCCAGGTAATCAGAGAGTTGGTCTGCCACTATTCGCTCAAGTGCTTTGAGAGGGAGGGAGTATTGATATTGGTCGATAGTTTCCTGTTGAGGTTTTGTCCCCTTTGTGCACTGGGCGAATCTATGGCAGATTTCCATTTGTTGGGAAATTGACTTGGCAAAGTGACAGATTAAGAATTTTTGCAAGGGGTGAATTACTTCATCCAGGGTGAGAGACAGGATTTTAGATCTAGCGTGTCACTACTTGTTCTGGATTTGGAGCAGGCCTTCTTATGTACTTGTGTGCTTTGCACTTTGATTTTCTTGAAGTAAAATTGTGGTTTGTCACGAGGGGTGTTTTGTGGATACTAGGCTAGGTACAGGTAAGTCCGAGAAGAAATCTGGGGAGGACCCACTAAGGTCTGTGAATGTCTTATTAAGCGATCTGCAATAGACTTTGGGTCAAGAGTGGTGGATCCATCAACTTTCATAATGGTAGGTGACGATTTTGATTGTTTACCCATTATGTTTTGGATGTTGTCCCAAAAGCTTTTCCATCACCCCAGGTGGATTCAGGGCATTTTTGAAATAGGCGCTCTCATTTGCCTAATTTGTGAGGTACATCTATTTCGTGCCTGCTTGTATTTTAGGGTATCATGAGGTGAGCCTGTGTCTCTGGCAACTGCCCAGAGGTGGTCCCGAACCTTGAGCTCGGCAAGTAGTTTGGCAGTAATCCATGGATTTGATAGCACTTTGATTTTACATTTTTTCACTGGGGCGTATAAGTCGCATGCAGAGTTGAAAGATTTAATGAAGTATTCTAGTGCAGTATTAATATCAGTTGATTCAAGGATTGGCATCCAGTCCTGTTGTAGGAGATGGGTTTTCAACTTGATAAGATTCCCATAAGGCAATACTCTGCTTGTTATAACTTTGGGGGGTGGCTTGAGAAATTTATTAGACCAGGTACAGGATACTGGGAATGGTCACTGAGGGAGTCAGGAGGACTTTAATGTTTTTATCCGGTCAGGGTGATTTGTGAGAACCCAGTCAATAAGGGTGCTTGTACCAGTTTTGTAATTTTTCTGGGTGGGGAGGTTACCATCTGAGTCAGGTTTGCTGCTAGGATGTCATCTTTATAAGAGCAGTGTCAGGCGAGCCAGTTTATGTTGAAATCCCAGGAGGAGGAGCTCATTTTCAGAGGGCTGCAGACTAACAAAATCAAGTACAGACTTAATACTGGCACGGTGGTCTTTTGAGGGATATAGACTGTGCCACTGTGAGAACTTTGTTTTGTGCACCAAGAAGCAGTTTGATAGGGAGGAGCTGCATCATGCATTTGTGGGGGTGAAGCTGCCGTGTTGACAGAGAGAGGTTGTCCTTATGTAGATAGCACAGCCCCACCTTTCTTGCTTTGGTCGAGTCTGAAAAGATTGTAGCCTTCAAGCTGAGACCGCATGATCCGGTGCTGGGAGATAGCCAGGTTTCCACAATGGCTAGTATATCAGGTTTTTTTGTCCAGCGAGAGTTTGAAGAGATGCCAATTTGGGAAGGAGGCTGCAGATATTTAGAGTGATAATGGAGAGACCACTACCAACTTTCCCTGTTTTTGTTGAGGCTTCAGTGCAACAGGACCAGGGTTGGGTGTATCCCACCAGATATTAAAAGTCTGAGGAGCAGGAGTTTCAGCGATTCCATTCTGTAGTCATAATAGGTTGGAGTGAGTTTCTGCTTGTACTTTTTAAGATGCTTGGATTGTCTTCTGGAGTCCCAGTAGAGGGTGATCTAGTGAGTTATAATGATGTGGCAGTTTCAATTAGAAAATATGGCTCTTTGCACCCAGGTATTAATTGGTGATGTTTGTTTAAGACTCTGAATAAAAGCCATGGTACAATGTTTCGGGTAGTATAGAAAGGTGAGAGTAGGTGGAGGGTGGGTAGGCGGAGGGGTGGAGTTGGCATAAAGGGAAAAGGGAGGGGTGAGGGTGAGCAGGAACAGGTGGTGGGGACTAAGCCAAAGCATTTTTTAGCGTGGGCAGGAGAGAGCCGAGAAGCAGTGTGGGCTAGGCAGCCTGGGGTGGCAAGCCATGTAACTGTTCTTTCCCGATGCATCCTAGGGGAAGGGGAGCAGGAGGTAACGCACAACAAAAGAAATTCAGCAGTATAAGGTGCAGTACATATAAATGTAATTGAGCTGGAGAAAAGTAGTAGCAGCTGTGAAATAAATGCCCATACCAACAATGCAGCTGGTGCAAAACACAATAAAGATGCAGGGAAGTACACTGATGCAAAGCAGTCACAGTTTCTGCATAGTGATGTCAGTATAGTAAGGTGCCATCATGATGGGCAGCTGTAGAGAGCAGGGAAACCATAAGTAGCTGCAGTACAAGGAGCAAAATAACACAATAGATGTACAGGGTAACTACATAGGTGAAGCAATCACACATCCAGACAGTGATGCTGACTATCCACACACTTGTGTTACATACAAACATGCCAGATGCCAGCAGAAACAGGCCTCATGATCTATTGAGTCTGCTTTGATTGTGTGCAGCTAGCCCCTCAACTTGCAGCTGCCCCACCCACCCCTCCCTCCTCACAAATACCACCCACCTGTCCCATCCTCTAAAATCGCTCACCATGCTACAGGCTACCACATCCTCCAGCAGAGTTTTCCACTTTACCACCACCCTCTCAGTGAAATAATGTCTCCTGACTTCCCTCCTGAATCTCTCCCCCACAACCTCATCTGGTGCCCCTCGTGACCCTCCCCTTCTTATCTAGAAAATACCTTCTTTACTAGCTTTATTAATTCCTTCAAGTATTTAAAGGTTTCAATCATGTCCCCCCTGTCCCTCCTCCACGGAATCCATGTTCAGTTCACCCAGCCTCTCCTCATAGGAGTATCCCTCTAACACCTGGATCATCTTTGTCACCCTCCGCTGTACACCTTCCAACAATCTGATGTCCTTCTTCAAGGATGGGCGCCAGTACTGCACGCAGTATTCCTGGTGCGGCCTGACCAGTGACCTGTAGAGGGGCAGGATCACCTCCCTATGTCTGGAGGAGATTACATGATTCACTTCAGAAGGTGCTGGTAATGGAGACGCCCCAAGTGCACAAGGAACAAAAGGCACACATATAGTCAGCAGTATCCCCTATGCCTTTTGAATGACCCACTTCAGGGTTGTTGGCTGAAAATTTGTTTTTGAAAGCATTTTGAGCATGCAGTGTTATCCAGCAGAAAAGACAAGTGAAAAAGAATTTGTTGGGTGCTATTAGTCTCTTTATCTTTGCTACCTTAACACATTTTGTTTTGGTTTGAGAAGTTGTTTCCAGTCACAGAGCCTAACCTTGTTTGTTGAAGGTGGCATTTGCCTGGAAGCTGTGCGAGATCAGCAGTTACCTGCATGTAGGTCATCCTCCTCCTGGATTGGTTAGTTGTAAGGCCTATCTGTTCATGAGGTAGACAATATTAGTTCAGTCTGTCCTACCCCTCCCCCCAACCCTCAGGAAAACCTGCTGTCCCAGAAATGACACCTTCCGGAAATGGGCAGTGTTTTAATGATGATTCATTTGCCAAGGGCAGAATCATCAAGTTCTTTACAACTTCAAAATGATTCCTGTTTGCTTAACAAAAAATAAATGAAATGGTTCCTCGGGTCCATAGTGGCTCTATGGGGGAAGGAGGGGAATAGTCTTTCACCAGGACAGAGTTATGATATGAGAAGAGGAGAGGAGAAAGTACTGCCTAGTGGTTAGAGCACCGGCTTGTGAACCATGAGATCACAGATTCAAACCCTGCCAGAGCCAAAAGCTGACTGTGTGACCTTGGGTGATTCACTTAACTTCTCATTGCTCCAGTTCACCCAGCTGCAAAACTACTGGATAGAAGCAGGATTCCACTGAAAATAAGATATTGCTCCTCATCTGGGCTAGCCTGTTTAAACTGTAACAAAAAACAAAGAGCTGGTGTCAGCAGAGTTTGTGCAAGGCTATTACAAATAAGTTGATAGTTTGGTACCTAGTAATCTATTGTATCTGCTGTCTGGAGCATTTTTTTTATTTAAATATATTTTATATACCCCCTTCTATCCAGCACTGCCCCATTCGGTGGCTACTACCAGGCACCATATCTGACCATACCCAACACTTACACTGTTCCATCCGGCTCACCCCTCCAGGCTGGCCACCCCTGCGGGCTGTTGGCTGTCCTATCTTAGTACCTCCAGGGTTGGGGGACTAGTTGATCAGGCCAGTTCCTGAGTGGGCCCTGTCATCCTGCAGTGCGTAGTTTTTTTTTTTCTGCTGCTTGTACTTCCCATTCCCTGAGGATGTTGGCATATTAGAGAGTCCAGGTGCATGCAAGGCATTGCTGTACAAACTCCAGGTGGTTTCTGCCCTCTCTCTGCCATACCTCCACTGATCTACCACCTGTGGTCACCTGGGTGGTAGTATTGCAGTGCAGGCAGTCAAGGAAAGCACCCTGTGAAGGAAAGCACCCTCTGCAGTGCTGCATTCTTCTCCCCTAGCCCCCCCATACTGGGGTCCCAAGTGGTAGCTCTTGTGCTGTGCTGATGAGCCAGCTGAAGGCAGTTTTTTTTTTATTTCTCATTTTTGTTTTATTTTAGTATGCTTTTGGGTGCCAGTCCTCTGAGAGCTCAGCTCCTGTCTTCTCTGACCTCTGCCCACTCCCGGACTTGCTTGGAGCAGTGATCCACCCAGGCTTGCCCCCTCTGGGTAGGGCCATCCGGCAGGCACAGCCTCAACAGAACACTGTACAAGTGTCTTGGTGGAAGAACCACAAGGAGACCTCCCTGACTTACCCCCAAGGTGGGGCCGCGAGGCCAGGCTGCTCTGATGGAGACTCTTGCTCAGTCAATGGCCAGGCATCACAGAGGGTGGTGCAGGGGTCAGAGAGAGAGATGGGGCATCATGAACAGAGCTGGCAGCACTTTTTTCAGATAATGGGACATCCGGGAGGCGTGCAGTGTTGGATTGTGCAATGCACAAACGTCTAGTAAGCTTCCCTGACAGCTCGGCTCCGGCAGCTGTGTTCTCCCCAGTCACTGTCAGGGGTCAATCACGCACCGGTTACCCCCCTCCCTCCCAGAGGAGGAGAGCACTACCAAGGATGCTCAGTCTTTCTCCCCCCAGTTCAGCTCTCCAGTGTCCCGAGTCTGGTCTCGAACCCAGGTTGCTGGCATCTCAGATGGAAATCTAACCTCCACACCACTGGACCAGCTTATTTATTTATATATATATATTTTTTTTAATTAAAGACATTGATAGTGAGTGTCTGCTTTGTTTCATGAGTCAGGTGCAAGAAATTCAGATGCTTAGAGGGGCTTGCTTGCTTCTTGAAGGTACTTCAAGCTTTCATCCAGTGCTTCAGTTGTCCAGAGTTAAACGCATCCTTTTCTAGAGTAGTGGTGATGACCTGGAGGGTTTTCAATTTGCAATGCTCAGTTCTTAAGGTTTCTTCCCGGGATCCATGTTGACAGCCTGGAAGCTCTTTATTTTGCCAAACATCTTGAAATTCCTAGTTCTTTCACAGAGTCCTTTGTGATGGTGATGGCCCAGAGGGCTCTACCCATAGAATGCAGATCTTTTTGTGGTTCTCTTCCTTGGCTTTTGCTAACTAAGTGGTTCAAATCCTTAGTTCTTGGTAAAAGTTCAGTTCTTCAAGTCGGCCAACAGAAATGGTTTGCAATCTTCTCAACCTAATCCTCCATGGTGCCCAAAAGAGAAACACAGACCTTGGTGTGACATTGTAAACATTTTAAAGTTGCACATTTATAGAGTGATTTTGGAGTACAGTAATATGTTAGAGTGTTAGTGATAAGCGTGAAGCTGGTGCTTCAGAATTGTTATTGTTACCAAGTCTTCTCGTGCTCTAGTTTCTTTGGTGCCATTGATTAATAAACTGTGTCTCCTGCCTCTCCATTTTGGTAAAAAATGTCATCATGTAGCCAGAAAGTCAGAGAACTGCTTTACCCAAAAACCAGTCAAGACAACACTCTTCACCTGGCATAGGCAAAGGACACCATTTTCAAAGACCTGACAGGTTGGTTTAGGTTCACAATATTTCGGCCCAGCACTGAACCCTAAGGCACCCAACTTGTAACCCCCTCCAGTTAGAGCCATTTCCATCAGTGAGTTTTTTATTATATCAACTTACCTTTATCTTCTGATTAACTGCTTTAAAATGTGATCGTGATCATTCTTGTTATAAGAACAAATTATACCGCATGGTCCACAGTACAAAAACGAATCTCACCCTAGTGTTCTCATATGTCTAGATCTCAGAGATTGCTCTGCTATCCTGTACATTTCAAATTGCTGTGTTGTGCTCTACACCTGATTCCAGGTCATGGGTGAAAAGGGGACCCAGGTCTCAGTCCACTTTACCCTGTTACCAATAAATGATAAATAAAATTAATGTATTTGTAATTTTACGACTGGGAAGACGCAGCATGTTGAAATTTGCTTCCCTGTGCTATCTGAGAAAGCCAGTTTAAATTCAGATTTCTATCCAGCTCCCCACTTTGCTGCCATTTTCTTTTTTCTAATTGTTTAACCAGGAGAGACACACTAAGCTGAAAGCTTGTTTACAGGTGCGACCTGGGAGCACAGGGAAATTAAGTGACTTGCTCAGGGTTACACAGTATGCAAGTGGGGGCTGTGGGATTCAAACCCAGGTCTCCAGATTTGCAGCTCAGAGCCTTAAACCATTGCGCTATGCTGCTCCCCAAAGTCCACAGTCTCTTGACTGAACTTTAACCATTCGTAATATAACCCAGTGCTGTTCTTTATCACTGTTTGTGTTCCCTGACCCTGTTGCTCCAGGAGAATCTGATTGCTGTCGAGTCACTCCAGGCAAACATTTCTCTTGTCCTGCTGCCAGCATGTGCCAGACTTATTTATTTTATTTTTTTATTGCTATCTAGGATTACATACACCTTTGAACCAGAGGTTCTTTTACAAAGGTTCCGCGTCTTAATAGTACAGACAGTTGAACGTAATACAGGTGAATAAACAATATGGTATTATCGAAGAAGAAAGAAAGAAAACATTTCAGCCACATTACAAGTGGGGTATCCTGTAAGGCACAGACTTGAAAATTCAAGACAAAGAAAGTAATGCAGTCAGTAGATTGACTTTGTCAGTTTACAAATTGTGTGAGGAAAAGATTAAGATTGAGGCGACAGATGGGTGAGGAGGGGAGAGACGGAGGGAGATAGGTGTAGGGTGAATGGGTAATTAATGTCATATGAAGTTAAGGAGAAACGAGGTTGGGGGGAAGAGGGTGGTGGTTGGTAGTAAAGGTGTATGGAGTGAGTAGGTGGTACAGGAAGAGAGGTGGGCACAAGGTTATCTAGTTAGAAGATGAGAAACGGAGTTGGGGGGAATAGGGCTGAAAAGCAAGCACATCTACAGTAGCTGAGAGGCCATAAAGAGTAAATGGCTACCGGAGCCAGGTGTAGGGTTCAGGCTGAGGGACTCGCTTACCCCTCCTGTGTAGCCATGCTACAGCACTACTGGAGCAGCTGCAGACTAAGGCTGAGGTAGAGACCAAGATCTAAGGGAGGTGCCATGCTGCCATCATCTTGTGCTAGGAGAGCAGTGTCTCTAAGCTGCCTGACTCTGTAGAGACAGGAGGTTAGAAAGGCAGGGTAGATAGGTAAAATATTTTATTATTTTTACAAGATAAAACCATTAGAGTTGATATTAAAGTTGAGTCACTACAAAAGTAATGCAAAAGACCTAACATGAGAAGAAGACTACTGCCACTGCTGAGCTGGTGGGCAGTCCTCTGCTTCCGGAAATCTTACTACAGAAGCCTGTGAGAGAAGATCTGGGTAAGAAACCTGGTGACCAGAAGCTGAGAGGAAGAAATTCCCAACAGAGCAAGAACAAACTGTCCTACAGAAACCCATGCGGGCTCTCCATCATCCATTGGTGTGTCTCTAGATGTGCAATGACTTTCAGGATCTCACCCATCTGAACTTAATTTTCTAGGGACTTCGGCAGCCCCTTTCTTAAAAACTGTTATCATAATTTTTCAATCTTCAGGCATCTCCCATGTGCATTTTGAACTGCTATCGCTCTCCACAAGAACCATACTAATTGTTCCAATTACTTCCTTCAAAACCCGAATATAGATATTATCTGTCTAGAGACCTTTCACCTGTCACATATTCAGAGTGGCATCCATCATTTTGCCACTCTGAATTGCTCTGTCCCACATGAAAAAGGTGCTCCCCACACAAAGAAGGTGTTGTCTCACTTTTTAAACCGTGAGTTAATTGGGTCTCCTTTTGGTGTGTCGTGGTCTAAGAAATACAGAGTGTGACGTTTGGAGACGGGACCTAGAAGCTGAGCTGTCCTTGCTGCCCAAAGCTCACTAGAAGAATCTCTTGTACCATAAGACACCCAGCAGAGGCAGTATAAACATATTATCATAGACAGAATCATAGGACTTGATGGCAGATAAGGTGACGCATCTAGTCTGCCCCTTTCCCCACCTGTATAGAACCATAGAACTATAAATCACTGGCGTTAGCTGGAGTGATTTCTAAAAAGTATTAAGTCCTTTTTTTAATTTCAAAATTTAAATAAAGCCCTCTGCTCATCACAGCTCTAAAGCAGAATGGGCAATTCATAACATTCCTGCACCAAACATCAGTGTACACAGGATAAGGGGTATGGTGGCCCTTTGCATTAATTGGCTGGCAATATATATGCGTGATTTAAACTCTGGTTTAAAAGCAGAAATTCATAATACTCACACCTGTAACAATCTACCCTTTACACAAAGAAAAGCACCCATTTTCAGTGTCCTAGGGCCCCATTCACAGTCTCAGTAAGTGGGGCATAGTGGTCGCAATGACCTTACGCCGTACGTACTGTACAGCACAGGGAAAATGGTGGGGCCAGCATACAAGTGAAACATTGTGCTAGGCGAAGTCACTCCCTGACAACAGCAGGCCACACACCACTGTGGGACTGTGAAAAGCAGTTCTGCTGTGGTGGCACAGGCATCTGGCAGCTCTCTGCAGGCTTGATGTGGGCCTAAGATCACAGTGTGACCAATCTAAACATGCCATGCATAGGGTAATGGGGCTAACGAGAGGGAGGTTCCACTGGGCACTGGGGCTCCTTTCTTTTTGTAGCCTTTCTTTGCTCCATTCACCAGCCACTGGGGCCCCACCTGCTGGAACCCTCCCAGAGAGAAATTGGGGACAGGATCCTCTCCAACTGACCTCCGAAGCAGAGAGGGACCTAGGAGAGTCAACTGGGAAGGGTCAGCGGTGGACGTGTGAGCCACCCCCTCTGGACCTCCATCTTCCTCCTCCCAGCAGCTGAGGTGTTTCCTCTTTGCTTGTTGCATTGCCCCTGAGGCACGGACATGCAATGACGTCACCGTGCAGAGGGCACACACCTGTCCCCTCTTGTAGATGTCTGCTGCTGCCTCCCCTGATACAAGTCCAAGCTGTCTTGCTGTGCTCCAGTCTCTACTTGGAGCCACCACAAGGCAGGGAATCCCCGGAACTGACCCCCGGCACCTGAGTCCACTCCTGAACCTGGGTTGCTGACATCACGTGAGGTGTGGTGTCCAGTGCCTCAACCCTCAGTGCCACTGGGCCAGCAAGAGCACAGGGAATTAAATGATAAAAAGGAATACAGTGGTAATAGGGCCACTAGGCCAGCAGAGGTGACTGATGAGGAGCAAAAAAATTCATAAACTTGTTCCACAAGCAGCACACATGGTATGAAATTGGAAGGGGATAACTGAGGCAGAAGTGCCTTATGCCCCGGCCTCCTAACAGGGCTTGCATTATGTGACTGGCCCAGTGCCATGCCCAGATGTCTTTGGTGGTCATACTTAGGATGTTTGCAGTCGCCGTGCACCTCATTTATTTCCTTTGAACTTTAATCAGCTGTATGTCGTAACCGTCTGGTTTGTGCCTGAAAATAAGCATTTAATTGTCTAGTGTACGTAACTGGTCAATAACAACCACATGAATAAATAAACCACCGTCTGTGATCACTGTCATCTGGTGACCATCATTAGCAGTGTGACTTACAGCCACTAGGAAGACAACTCCCCCATCCCCACTGCGCTGTAAGTCTGGCCTTTGTGTAATGCAGTTTTGGGGGTTGACAGTGTGGAGCCTCTGTACTTTCATTCCTAACAGCAGAGGAGTGGGATTTTCCCCTTCACTCTTTAACAGCTTGAAAAGCACTGTATATCCAGCGGTCATTAGCTGTCACACAGAAATGAAGGTGTTAGCAGCATCTATAGCTACGAATGAGTCCAACATTACATTAATAATCTCAGGAACGCCGAAAGGAATTCTTTGCTGAGTGGAAGGACTACTTATTAGCACTGCTCCCTGATGAAGTAGTTTTCAACCACAAAATGTTGCAGCTCTTAGAGGTGAACCAGAAATAACGTAAAAACTGTTTTTGATCTTTAAGGGATGGAGCTTTCTCTTTTCTCTTTGAGCTTCTTTATGTCTGTAAAATTCCCCTCCCCCAAACTGCAAGGGTCTCGTGCCCCCTGAAGGCCCATGATTTGATGATACTTGCATACTGATGAATACAACTCACAAAGTCTATGATACACTCCAGTCTGGTTTTAGGAAGAAGCTTAGCACAGAGACTGCACTTGTCCGAGTATTGAATGACCGCCTAATGGCCAGAGATCGAAAGGCACGTACCATTCTGGTTCTGCTTGAACTCTCTGCAGCATTTGACACTGTACACCATGGTGTGCTATTGGAGTGCCTGCGGCTTTTTTGTGGGCTGTCTGGTACAGTCCTCAAATGGTTCCATTTGTTCCTCGCGGACAGGTTTCAGAGAGTCGCTACCAGAATTTATTTATCTGGCACTCACTCCCTGCCCTGCGGGGTGCCGCAGGGCTCCATTTTGGCCCCATGCTGTTTGCAGTGTATGTGCTGCCATTAGGCGATATCATCAGGTGATACAGTTTGAGTTTTCACTGTTATGCAGATGATATTCCTTTCTACCTGGACAGAATGATGCACTCTCTGTGATTAAATAACTGCCTTACCGAGATCAGAACCTGGATGAGTTCCAGCTGGCTGAGACTGAAGACGGATAAGACTGAAGTGCTGGTTGTGGACTCTGGTCATCCGGGGGGCGGGTTTGGGGGCTGGACAGGCATCAGGTCTACTGATCGATGGCATTCAGCTCACTACCTCAGACCGAGTACGTAACCTTGGCATTATTTTTGACGATGGTCTAAAACTTAAATCTCGGGTGCCGGCTGTCGTCAAATCATCCTTTTACCATCTGAGGAATATCACCCAGGTGAAACACTTGGTTCCTCCGGATGATCTTCCAACACTGGTCCATGCCTTTGTCACTACTCGCCTTGATTACTGCAACTCCCTCTACCTAGGGCTTCCAGGGGTCGATATCCGCCGCTTGCAGCTGGTGCAAAATGCGGCAGCCAGGCTTTTGACTGGAACATCTAGGTCCAGTTATAGTATGCCTGTGCTCCGTGAGCCTGCACTGGCTGGCTGTTCAGTGGCAGATCACCTTTAAGGTTGGCTTGCTAACCTTTTAAGCCCTACATGATCAGGGACCCGGCTACCTGCAAGACCTCCTGATACCCTACTGCCCCCTCTACTCTCTCCAATCTGCCAACGAGGGATTGCTAGAGATTCCCAGGGTGCGATTAAAAACATCTGGTGCTTGTGCTTTTTCCTTTTTGGCTCCAACCCTGTGCAATTCTCTACCTCGTCGGTAAAGAGAATGCCTGGTTTAAAACTGAGCTAAAAATGTATTTTGTTTAATTTAGCTTTCCCCAACTATGGCCAACCTGATTTTATTGATTTTGTTTTAATCTATGTTTTATATTTATATTTGATTTTATGTACAGAGCCTTGATTCTGAAAGGCGCTATACAAATAAAGAGTGATCGATCAATAGTGTCCTACATTTGGAGTACCAGCAGCCTCCTTTTCAGTGAAATAAGGCCAGGAGACATGCTGACCCAGTTGACTTGCCCCTTTCCTTTGTTTGTACACTGCTTAGTTCTTCCATTGGTACAATAAAAACAAATCCCCCTCCCCCCAGCACCACCACCACCATTTACACAGCCCTACACCCACCCCCACCTCCACCCACTTCCTCATCAAAAGTGAAGGGCTTTTGTTTTCTGATCCACTTAGCTGGTGGAAATCCCATGGCTTTGTCTAGGAGGCAGAGCGTATGAACCTTGAACTGGGAAGGCGGTAGGATTTTGGAATGTGAAGACCCAGCCATTGTTGATGGGATGGGATGGGCTTGGTTGGTTCATCATGGCCTGCCGAGTTGAGTTACAATAGTAAAACTTTACAAATCAATATGAAGGCCCAGGCCTTCAGGCTAAGGCTTCACAACTCCCCTTTTAAAATAATTTACCCTCCTGAAAAGCAAGACCCACCTTGTCTGAGCTTTTTTCAGCTTGGCTAATGACTTGGTGTTATTAAGTATTTAAGGCAGAACAGTACCACCTTTCACTTTTATGCAGCACAGGCCATCGAAGGTGAAACCTGAAACCCAGGGATCTGAGTTTCTCTCGAAACCTGGAGTAGCTGAAACCTGAAGCAGCCCTGGCTATGAGAGTAGGAAATCATAAACCTGGCCGGGGCCTTGTGCGGACAGAAACTCACTAACATTCACTTCCTGTTGTGGTATGTTTTGTAATCTGTCCATCTCTAGCGATTGCACAATGTGGACCATGGAGTCAACAGGTGAGTAATTTGATGTTGTAATACACCTAGCAAGATGTTCTTAACACACCTAGTAGGAAGTTCTCTGCTGATTACTAACTGACAGGCTGGCCAAGAGACTGACTTTTGGAAACAATCCCTTTTGCTCTTGGGGAGGGGCAGGGGTGTAGGAAACATCCTCTTATCTAAACAAACATACCCAGTTTGTTTCCAAGTTATAGTAGTGTTTTAGGTCTGAGCCTCTGACTCCTGTCCTGCAAGTCTCTCTGTCAAGGTGTGCAACAGTTTTTTTTTTTTTTAATTAAAATTCATCTTTGTGTCTTTAGCTGGCTTTTAGCTTATACTGTGTTACCCATTTTATGCAACTGTAAGTTCTGCTAGGTGGCCAATATATTTTTAAGTGGCCATTGCCACTTCATTTTGTATACCCTGCTTTCTGTATGGATGAAATGCCCCACAGATTGATATTTTCTGTGTTTAACACACTCTCTTCCCCCCCGCCCAATCTTTCTACTAGTCACTGTAGATGAAAACGAGAGTACCCGCAGTGCACAAGGTCCAAAATAAAGTGGAGCATAAATTGCAACTAAGGGAATAGTTGTATGCAAAATTGGTTGTGTTGCTGTCATTTTGTTTTCATTTGTAGAATTAATCTACTTCATAGGTTATGGCCGTGGAGAGAGGAAAGAGGATTGCTTTGTTACAGAAAAGGAAAGTGATTTTATTTTTTTCTGCCTTTTAGTTTCCCCTGTCCCACCCAGGATCCATTGTAGACCAGTTTGTGCCCCAAACAAAAACACTTCACCACTCCGACCTCCCACTCTCCTAGTCACCTTCCTTCTGCCCCACCTCATACCCAAATTCTCTGAACATAAGGGTGACCACAACAGTTTTGATTTTTATATTAACTTTTTGTTGCTTTCCAGGTTGATCTCTGCATATACTATCTACTTTGACATGCCTCTTCTATGCTTGTGCCCCAAACGGCCGCTTGGTTTGCTAGTCCTACAAAGGCTACCCCTTTCCATCTGGCCCAGAGGGCAGGCAAGGGAGCTGTTAACTTCTTCACAGCTGTCACTAAGGTCCTGTCTACACTACCTTGAAAATCCCCTCTGTAACGTTACAGAGGGTCGAGACCGTTATTGTAATGGTTTGCGTTTACACTGGTAATGTTACAGAAAACGTTTTTCATAACTGTTACAGAAAACGGTTGTGAAGTGGTTTCAACAACAGTTTCTGTAAGGGTTTCAAAACTCTGTTTGGCCCTGTTCACACTATACAAGTAAAATCCAGTAATGTTTTCAGAACATTTTCAGTGGTAGTGTGGATGCACTGTAACGTTTTTAGTCTGTAACGTTTTCAAAATGTTACAGCTTTTCAGTGCAGTGTAGACAGGGCCTAAACACTGCTATGTAATTGTCCAGCACTGAATCTAAGAATACTAAGCAGACTATACTGTCCCTCCCCTAATACCTCACCTCTGAGGCATGCAGCTGGCTCCAGTGTGAGATGCATGTGAACTGTCTCCCCGTTGGCTCGGTGATGGGCTTTGGCCTCACCATTGGTCCAGTCCATGGCTTATTTAAGCAATAATACATGACAGGGTGTTATATTCTATGACATGGAGTGGTCTGTCATGAAATATTGCCATACCCTGTGTGCCTTGTGAGGCACGAGGCAACACTGAGTGCCTATAACCACCGATGTAGTGACAGTATTAAATATTTAAAAAATGTGTTAGAGAAATACTGTCCTGTAATTGACTGACAACATTCTTTAGCCATGTGTTTTATCAGTCAACAGCACCTGGTTAACCAAAAAAAAAAGGCTGGAATGCAGTTTGTGGTTCCCCGCTTGTAGCTCACATGGCAGTCCCTCCACTCTGGTTGCGGTGCGCGACTTGTCTCCCAAAACACCCTATCTCATCACATTAAAAATAAGTTGTGTTGGGTCACCACAGCCCATTTTCTAAGCACAATAATTCTTCACTGTGTGGTTTATTTTCTTCATCCCTCCACCTGCAGTGTCTGGCCTCTCTATGTCCTGGTGTGGGGGTGGGGGTGGATATATTCCTCAACATTCCACACCCTGTTGGTCCTTATTGCTTACACACAATATGGTGTCAGCTGCAAAAAAAAAAAAGTATTTATCCTGGCAAGGTGTTGGTCATTCTATATAAGAACCTTCAAGGAGGGGGAGTGACTGGCAGTCTAGACTGGGGCCTGATCATGCCCCATCATCCTATGTACTACTAGGCTCTTTCGTGTTTGTTTTTGACCTCTTCCTCCCCCACATGGACACTGGCACATGAGGAGCTCCAAGCATGCGGGCATGCAAACCATGCCACCACAGAGTTAACACAGTGTCCATGCCTCTCTTTCTCTGGAGTCTTCACTGCACTGCCACTTGTAGTCGACAGTCATGTAATCCAAGGAGGAGAGCATCTGTGGGGATGTTCAAATCCACCTTCCGACTCCGACCCGGCATCCGGGGCTCAGTTTTGAACCCAGCTCACCTGTATCTTGAGCTACGGCACAGATGGGCCAGCTGCTACTTGCTCTTTAAAGAAAATAAGAAAAGAGTCCAAGCTGCAGTTCCATTTCTGTCTCTGGCATACAAGAAAAAGGATTTTATTTTCTCCAGAAGATGATGAGGTGGATCAGAATTAAACTCAGTCAAAAGAGAGAAAGTCTGTGCACATCCAAAGAGGAAGCTGAAGGAGTACCGCTATCTCTCGGCTCGTCACTCCTACAATAACGATCAAAATGTCAAAGGGTTTTGTTTCTTTTGTTCCATATGCAAGAAGGAAAATGTTCCAAAAGTTCCAAGAGGCTATCTTTAATTGTGATTAGATTGCTGGGTTAAGATGGAACACTGTTCCATGACACTATCGTTGAAAGGAAAGGCGGTTGATTAAGTCGATGTTGTTTTTTGCCCTGAAAAAATATGAGTTTTGGGAGGGACTGGAACAGGAAGGAAAGTAAGTTGGTTTCATATAGCTGGCTGCAGTCGGTAGCTGCCATTAAGTGTGAACTACATAGGTAGTATTGGATTGGGGGATATCAAGGAAAGCTTGGGGGAGGGTAAGCATAGGGAGGGTGAAGTGTGGTGGGGGGTTTCAGACAGTAGTCTTTAGATTCACAGCACTGTGCTTTGACCACAAGGCTACACTGCCTTCCAAATAAGGCATTTGGGATTTTGGCGGGGGTAATATGGGGCAGTCTGTGAGCTGGATGTGCCTGAGGACTCTCTTGAACAAGAGTGAACTTGAGGACTGCTAGTCATTCCTGATCTGACAGTGAGACAAAAAGAAAGGTTTGTAGAGGCCGTAGTGGTTGACTGGTGTAATGTGTTTGTGAGGTTTTCCTGTCCCCCTAAAGTCCGAGTAGCTGTCTGTGGGGAGGGCTTGCTTGAGGGGTGGGAGGGTCCCATGCAGAGCACACTTGTGAGTGCAAACCTTCTTGCTGGTATCTCATTCAGAGTAGCATGTCAGTGCAGGAGGGTATGAAACTCTCCCTCTTGCAGTCCCCTGGCTGTCACTAGTTGACCACTCACTGCTAATTCATCCACAGAGCATTTTCCTCTGGCAGGATGTTTGGATTAGGAAGAACCAACTAGCCTGAGAGGTAACTCTGCTGATTTAGACATAGCAAGCGGAAAGGGCTGATTTAACCATTGTGAGTGCAGAGAGCAAATTTGCTGTGGAAGGGCTGTAGCCCTGCTTGTGTCCATGGGTCTCTGTTTAACATCCTAGTAATAGGTGTAAAAAATGAAGGTACTCAAAGCAGCGTGCTGCTGGGTCTGAAAGCTCCATTAGCCATGGAGGCCTAATGAGCTCTAAAAATGTTTAATTTGGAAAAATGGCTTCAGTGGAACTATGTAGGGAATCGGAGGCTGGCTCTGCTAACTGGCTTCTAACCTCTTAACTCTGCAGAGTCGGCCTATACTCCGCGGGAGTGAGCTAGTATTTACGTAAAATGATGGGCATGTGCTGTGGCTGTCCATTCCTAAAGGAACTGGTGCAAATGTACAGAGAAAGATTGCTTATTTTGTAGACTTGTCTTCTGTTTAATAGTTTTTTTTTTACTATAAGTTTGTGTTTTCACTATAGACATTACAGACACCTGCTGTCTGGCCATGTTAGCAGCTATACCCTGTCCAGTTCCATTGACTGCACAACCGTCCTGCCACTCCCCCATGGTAGGGCCAAGTGAACTACCCCCACACTAACAAATGTGCCAACCTTGAATTGTGGAGCTCTGAGAAGCATCAGGTCTTCATGTTGCAACTGAAAGGCACCGTTTTTTCCAATGAGTTCCAAGTGCCTGCATGAGCAGTGCGACACCACGAGATGCAACCGGGCATCTGTCAGACTGTTGCTGCCTGCACAATCTCCCATGGTCACTCAGGTGCTGATTGAGCAGTGAAGCCTGGAAATCCTTTTCCCCCCTCCACCAATCGGGCTTCCTGACAACTCTTCGCTATGGCGCAAACCCGGATCGCTGGCACCACACATGACAGCACTCTTGCTGCGTCACTGGCCTACTCTGACTGAATTTGATCAACAACATCGGGGAGGCCTCTAAAAGAATCACATTTTACTATTACTGTCCTAATCTGTTTAATGAGGTAGCTGGTTGTTGTGTGGAGGTTTCTTGTGCGCAGGCAGTAGATGATATGTGCAATCCTCCCCTCTCAGCTGGGACAGATTGGAAAGCCTGAGAGTGTAGGACATGACCCTTTACTCATACAGCCTCAGTCATTTCAGTCTTTTCTTGCTGGAGACAACTCCCTGCTTAGCAGGGAGTCTTTCACTTTTTATATTTTTACTTAATTTGTTGTATTTTGTCAGATTGTCTGGCACAGAACAGGTACCTGTCTCCGAAGAGGAACATTTCCCTGACTGGAGCTGCAAGAATTTTGTCAGGGCTTTGTGGAGGAACCCGAAGCCTGTTCAAGAACATGTGCTCCCTTTGTGCCTCATTGGCACTGTTTTTCCCTTACCTCTGGAGCTGCTGCCATCCGGTAAGATTATGGCTGTTTCTTTTGGTGGCTCGGGGAGATGAAGCGCACAATGCTGTTCAGGTCACTGGATGTTTTCACTCATGGTCCGGTGGGTTCCTATACCACTGCTATCTCTGGAGGCTAGTAAGTAGTGCTGGGAGCTGGTGGCCATCTTTTGCAGGGCTGTGCATGACAAGCGGCCTTGCAAGGGCAGTAGAGTATGGCAGCCCTGTTGGTCACATCTGAACATGCACATTGGAGTTGATTTCAGGCATTGACTTTCATGGCTAAAATCCAGATTTATTTACAGAGGTAGCTGCTTGCTTCATACCCATTTCTTTTTCTCTTAACTAAAGTGAAAAACTGACTGCTTTCCATCTTGGGGTATCATTTAAAGGTTTTCTGGTTTACAGTCATTGATGTACTTTAGCCTTCCGAAATGTGGAAACACCGTATGCTTCAAATATGCCAAGAATTGGCTAGCAGCCAGGTGTCATAGTGATAGGGCTGTCACTCACTGCCCCGGTGACCTGGGTTCCATAATAGACTTGGGTTGCCGGGGGTGGCTGGGAGGGAATGCAGCAGTGAGTACCCTACTGGGCTGCTTTTTTCTCCTTCAGGGCAGGGGGTGGGCAACGCAGTCCTCCACTGTTTGACTGTTACCCAGTGGAGTCTGGGTGGAAACACAGTGGGGGGCTGACACAGAGCTAAAGGAGCAACCCCATGGACACCAGTACGTTCTCTCCCACCTCTGTTTGCACACATGCCATATCATTGCATACCAGCAAACCTCAGAGGAGAACATGGTGAAAACCCAGCAGACGGCAGGCTAGCAAGCAACCCTGTGCAGGACCTGCACCACTGGCCAGGCACCTGCCTCTTACATTTTCTTTTTTTTTTTATTTGCTATACTTGATCTCCCCAAGGGACCAGTTGCCACTGGCTCTACCCCACTCCCAACCCCATCAGCCACCGCCCCAGGATTTATCCGACCAGAGTTATGCCCTGGATTGCCCCCCGGGGCGGGCCTTCAAGAGGGGGTCCTTCTTCCCGTTGGATGATGGGATATGGCTCTCGGGGGGGGGGGCATGGATCAGTGGTGCGGGGTCTGCACAGTGAGGCAGGCAGCACCCTGCTCGGCCCGAGTTTTTCCATTTTCTCCCTGGGAAGCGGAATGTGCAGTGGTGTTGGGCGCATATGCCGACATCTGCCCCACCTCCAGTAACTGTCTGCTTTGGCTGTCAGACCCCTGGCTTCCACCAAGGGTCTGGTGACCACTGGGAGCTTCTCCACCCTCCCCACTGGAGCAGTCCATGGGACACTCAATACTCCTCCGGCCAGCCCTCCTACGCTCAGGCTAGCTTCCAAAGCCGGGTCGTTGGCATCTCTGGTAGTAGCACTATTGCTGCACCGGCAGGTCGGCCCTTACCTCCTGGATTTTTGACCCAGTGGGAGGAGTTGTACTCTCTGGGGAACCTGCCATGGTGGGCAAGCCATGAAAGAACAGAGGAGGTTGGGGAAAGTATCTGGATATAACAGGTGACAGGGCTGAATGGGTCATTCGAAAGCTGCCTTCTGAGTAGGTGTTTCTGTGTCTTTACAAGTTAAAGAGAAATAAAACTACAAAGAACCATTTCCAAGGGATCAAAATTTAAAACTTTAAACTACAGGAAATTAGATAATAAACGTGATTTTAAAGTGATGGCCAAGGATATGACAGCACTACAGTGTAATGGGATTGGGTTACGAATTTAGAAACTGACCTTGTATGCCAACGCCATGGGGAGGAAACACCGGTGGAAGATGCCCTGCTCCAGTTCAGCACCCCACTGTAGGCAATGCATGCCTAGTGTGGCAGGCCATCTCATCACCATTGTGGTCCTGGGCAAGTGATGGTTAACTAGTACATCCATGAGAAGGTCTGTGATGGGGGGGGGCTGCAGGACCAGGGAATGTAAGGAGGGGAAGCAAATGATAGGGAAAAGATATGTAGCACTCTGTTATTAACGTTGGACTATATTAGATGTTTGGAACAGACTGGTGCTGAAACATTACATTATTAGTGCAGTTGACTCATAAGCCAGTGGGCTGCCCTCTCCACCCCAGTTGCTGAAGGATTTAATTAGCCAGTCTGTCTAAATGTATGGAGCTCTAATCTGCACATTCTGTTTCTTGTTGTTTTAATTGAATAGGAAGTTGGAACAGGTGGGCAGTCCATGATTAAGCCATGGTGACTCGCAGCGGGGCCAGCTTCTTCAGCTGGTAGTGCCTTTATCAAGACTCCAGGGGAGGTTACATTCTTCTTATCAGGTTCAGTGCAGACTTTAAGTTGGTTTTGGCAGGTGAAGCAGAGGTGGGTGCATGCAGTATGGAAATAGCTACAGGGTTAGCAGGGAAAGGTAAAACAATAGCATGAGGTAATGGAAGGTTTCTGAGGAGCCTCTGGAATATAAATAGGACTGTGGTATTGTAAGACAAGGTTCTGGAGAAAGTGGGCTGTAGTTCTAAGAGGACGGGACATCCCCCTGAACTGGGGGGTTGTCCAGAGGATTGGAACATTGTTAGCCATACAAACCATTCATTGCATGCATGAAGTGCATGGGCTTTGGGTTTCATGTGGGTACAGCAGTGCAGGATGTTTGGCATCTGAGCATCCTGATCTGTGAAGCTAAATTCTGAGCCTGTGGACTATACAGCACACCCCTAAATCTGGAGTGTGGTTTAGGGGATCCCTGCTAGACATGCCTGCCTAACTGCTAGGAAATTAGTTTGACTGTCCAAGGTTTTGGCACTCTTCCCTCTCACTCAGTAGATGGAAGGGGCTACAAGACTGTGTATATAGTCACTGTGTGTGCAGTCGAGCACCACCGCAACTTACTTGCCCACTTAGATACAGAGAGACAAAACTAGCTTTGCGTTTGTGCTCCTGTTCATGAGACCATTAACAATGGTTCCCGAATTTGCTTTGCACTTTTTTTAAACACTGAATCAAAGAATGCAGTGACTTTTGAATGGAAAAGCATTAGTATGCATTAAAGAGGCAGGGTGCAACTCCTTGCCTCCTGTGCTGCAGCAGGAACTAATGATGCGATTTTCAAATGTAGCTTTGCAGATATTGGAATGGAAAATGTATATACAGAAGAGGGTGGACATGCATGCTCAGAACACTTGCTGAAAATGCTGTCATACTAGATGGACACACTGGTGAGGTCATGTGAAAACTGTATATTGTGCCGTTGAGTAGGTGAAGTACTGCAGTGTGTGTGCAGCAGATGGCACTGTTTTTTGACGGGTCAGGGAGGGAATTGGGTGGGGAAACCACATTTTGTGTCTTGGGAGCCACTGTCCTGCTTTCTTATCTGGATGCTTAAACTGTTTTGAAAACCCAGCACTCCATTTGACTCCCCCTCTTGCCTACAGGCCAGTATACATTAAACTGAGGGCTGGGACCAACAAGTAGACCGGCTTCTCGCTTTGAGACTTAAGAATTTTTTGTGTCCATTTCCCAAAAGATTTGTGGAGGAGAATAGACAGTCTCCTGGACTCTGGGATGTCCATCATCTCTACATAGTCAGGCTCCTTCTGATCCTCTACTGCCTCCTCCACAGGAAGCTGGAGGGTATCAGCCACCTTTCTATAAAACATGAAGTGTGAAGTGGACTCAGAAAGCCTGGGAGGAGAAACACCTGAAGGTCTGTCTGGGGAGATGTCTGGGTCAATAGGCACATTCAACATCACCATATTCATCTTCCAACTCTCCCTCCTCCTCAAACTCCGGTTCATAAAATTCTTCCAGGGTATAATCGTGAACCAGGGGAACCGACCGAACCGAACTCCTGCCAAAAGGTGCCGGATAAGTTGGAACCGGGCGAAGCGATTCCACAATACGAATCGCTTTGGCTATTTCTTCGGCAGTCGGAGTATGAGATTCTGGATCCCAACTGGTCGATTTGTCTTTGCATTTTCTTTTTGTCGGAACCGATTCCTCGGAATCGGCTCTCCTTTTGCCCAAAGAAGTATTGCCCTGGTCAGAGGGCACTCCTTCTGGTTCAGTCAGAACCAAACCGGGCTGGCCATCTGGGTCAGCGGACTTCTCGGCCTCCCTTTCTCTCAGTCTACCTAATCTCTTTTCAAGGGTAGATTTGGGAACATTTTTGCAAATTTGGCAGTCTGAATCGAGGTGGTCAAACCCCAGACAATAAACACAGGTGGTGTGGGGATCGGCCTTGGCAAAGACCTCCCCACACACACTGTAGTGGGCCAGTTTTTTTCCTTGGGTTTCTCAGACATGGCCAACCTAACCAAACTTACCCTTTTTTCGGCAACTGCCAGGCAAGACTCTCCTATCGGTTCCAGACCGTGTCACAGGTCTTGGAAAAAAACGTACTAAAACCCTTTTTTTTTTTTTTTTTAGAACCGATACAGACCGGTAACCACACACTAAAGTAAAATACAAAATTTACCTGAACGATCGGTTCAGCCGAACTGATCCACACTTTTTACAAGTTCCACACAGAAAACAGAACAAAACCTATCTAGTACTCACGGTACCACAGACAGAGACTTGAACTGACTATGCGGAAACAAAATTTCGGTAGAAAAACGACCGAAAACCGACACTTCAACTGACTTCGAACCGAGCTGCAGAAGAAATCTCCAGAGCGACTGTTCAGTGAGGCAGAGTAAAAAATCTGACAGTTGCAGTTCAAAATACAACAGGCAGAGACATCAACCGAGCTTGAGATGAACATTCTATGCCCTGCATAGAAAAGTTAACCCATTGTTTTCCAGGGCAGTTTAAAGGCTGGGGCTAACTGCACTTGTCAGAATACAGCAAGACTCCACTAGAAGAAACATAATTACTAGGGTGAGTAATTTTTTCTTATTCACTTGCACAAGGATAATTACTCAGATACCTGAGTATCTGATCTTAGCATCCCATCTGGGTCATAACTGGCCATCATCAGGTGTATCTGGTGGATGCCATGCATTAGGGAGTAGTTTAAACAACTGCTCATCATAACTTAAATGGTATCTGTTCCCAATCAAGGAACATGCAAGAATAGTTAGATTAGGTCTTTCTAGAGACCTGCCTGAAACTGAAGGTGTCTTGTAATTACACAAGTTATCACAGATGCAGTTTGTGTATTTGTGTCTGTCTGTGATTGGGGGATTATTAGAAAATATATGTATAAAGGTGCAGATTACAGCTAAATCTGTGTGAGAAGATGGGGGTTAAAGGTGTGTGTAAGTCAGTGTTGGAACTTATACTTACTGAGCTTTGAGAGCTAGGGGGGTCTGTGTGGTATCATATCTTTAAATTGAGTCCCCCATTATATGTCAATGGTAGTGATGTGCAAGCTACTGGGGCTCACTTCAGAGTTAGGGGGCAGAGCCATGGCAAGCCCCCCCCCCCCTGTAAATCCAGCACTGGTGTAGGTGTGTGTGTGTGTGTCCGTCCGTCTGTCTATCTGTGTCATGTATATGAGGATACCATACCAGTGCTCTGTGAAGGTGGGGATTCTAGGTATGTGCTGTGTTCCATTGATGTCTCTCTTCCTTTGAGCACTGTCTAGGAAGCAATAGGAAGCTTTTTTGACATGATTAATGCTGCCAATTTGATGCCTTGTTTCTCTACTTTCATTACTTCTCTGAATCACCTCCTCGTCTGTCCACTATTCAAATAACAGCTCCTTCCTGACCCTGCCTTGGAGCACAGTTGTTTCTGAATCTTGCTTTCATAATCATGAAAAATCCATAAATATTTCCTAGATATTCTAGAGTATATTAAGAGCCAGGCAGTGAGCCACATAAATCTGCCCCCACAACTGTATCATCGTATCCCAGGGACAGCCTTATGATATCCTATGTTCGATAAAATGTAATACTGTGTTGCTGATTGAAAAATGCAAAGTGATGCGTTTTGGAGAGAAGCACTTGAAGGTAAGATATTGCAGAAACAACAGGGATTACTGAACTCATGCAGGGAAAAGACCTGGCAGTGTTGCTAAGCAGAAATTTTAAATGGGGCAACAGTAGCTAGTAAAGTAGACTAAGTCATGGTATGCATTGAGAGAAGCAGCAAAAGCAGGTCGAGAGATATTATAATACCTTTAGAAAATGTATTTTGGGGTGGGATCTAGACTAGTGATTTGATGAGACAGTGACACACTCAATGCCCAAATCTCACTAAAGATCCCGTGTTTTTTTTTTTTTTAATAAAGTGCTGGTGCCAGCCCACCCAATTACCAAAGCAATCAGTGTGCAGCTCACTTTTACTGCATGCACGGTCAGGCAGAACTGCATCTGTAACCATCACTTGCTCCCTAATAAACTGGAGCTGCAACTGTCCCTTATTCTCTGACACTGTTGCATGCTGCTGCTTGGACCCTCACCCTTTTACGCTTCCACACTGATGGCAAGAAGCTTTAATTTTTAAAGTAATGTTCTAAGGCAACCCACATTAATGCAACTGGCTTTTTAAAACTATATAACTGAGTGAGTCTTAAGTAAAATTCAGAATTCTGCATGGAGTCCCCTATAGGAGGAAAGGGATCATAACCTGGCCCAAGGAGACAGCCAGTCAGTCCCTTCCATTTGCCGGTTTGTCAGCCTCATGCTTGGACGGTTTTTGACATCTAGCCAGGGGAGAGTGCGGGGGCATGCAAGTCTATGACTGGTGGTCTAGTGGAGCTGGCCTTGTCTTTGTTTCCTTTCTGCAAGGGAAAACTAGGTATTGACCCTCCATCCTGTGTGTGATCCTGCTGCCTGCCCTATGATCTGCGATACCTCTGTAGCTCTGACCACAATAGCTCGAGTCTGCCAGCCAAACAGTAGTATACTTGAACAGTTGTACACAGAGAGGTGTCAATAAGCTCCAGGGTAGGCAGGAGCTCACAGACAAAGTGGAAGGCTGCGTGATATTCTGTTTTTTTTCCCCCTTGCAGAACCAGGACCAAGCTAGCCACACCAGATTATCAGGGACTACCATTTCCAAAGGGAGGAGGGTATGCCTACAATGTTCAGCTGTGGACCAGACAAGCGCCACAATACTGCTGATCCTACAGTCAACTGCATATTTGATGTGATCCTGTTATGGGGTTCTCATTTTTAGGGCTCTTGGTAGCCTTTCAATTTTAAGAGACTCTGACTCCAAAACATTAAAAATATTGGTGGCCTCATCCCATACAATCAGCACTGTGCTTTTATTTCTGCCATTTAGACCCCTAAATAGTCAAAAACGGGTCATTAGTGGAATGCCAGCAGCATACCTCAATGACCCTGCAACCTGCTGAACACTACATTGTAAGCAGCTGCTGGTGTCCAAAGGACAAGAGTTGCACGTGTCCCGTTATGAGCCTTGGGTTATGGCAGGTGGTGACTTTCTAAACTGAACCAGATTCCCTCTGGCTCTCTGTGCTGCTTCTGTTTTTTCTGCTGTACGTATCTAATGACCCGTTAATTATGACTCAGATCGCATAGTTGGAGAACTGAAAATTAAATGCTCAGTGGGTCAGGGCTGCTACTCATTGCATCTAGTGGTGCTGCAGGCTGTAGTTAGAATAGGAACTCTTTCTCTCCCTCTCTGTCTCTCTCTCTCTCTCTCTCTCTCTCTCCTGTTTGCTTGCTGTCTCTTTTGCTCATTGCTTGTTTCTCTTCCCCACCATCTCTTTCTTTGCTTTCCTCCTTCCCTCTGCTATTGTCATCACCCCCCCCCCCCAGGTGGTGATGCAATGCCCAGAGTCAGTTTAATAGGAAAAGGGGAAATGACGCCTGGAGAGATGTTATCAGAGTGATTGTTAGGGCATTTCAATTATTCCTCACGTTCCTGTAATAGAGTATGTGTTTTCTTAAACCTGATGTGACCTCAGTTTAGGAAAACAATTAATTACTTTTTTCTTGGCAACCTTCTGAGTTTCTGCTGGTTTTTCCATGCCTTGGTGGGTCTATTTAGCAAACAGGCGGCAGTCACTGAGCAGTGAACTAAGCTATGAGAACTTCTAATGCTACAAATGTGGATGTATTTGTTTTCCCTGTTGAAACTATTGACCAAGCTACTTATTCTAATAAATGTTATGTAATCGTTTGAGCCTCGTCTGTTGCATTGATTTTGGAACCTGTGTGTTTGTTTGGTAAATTTGCATCTGGGACCTCCCTAAAAATTAGACCCTGCATTTTCACTCTCCATAACATCTCAGTTAAAGCCTTCAATGAAATCATAAATAAGTATAACCATTTGTTTAGTTTTCCCCTGATACTTCATCCCTTGTATTTTGTGCTTCTTCAGATGATGACACTGATCTGATGGGGGGAGTTGAAGACCCTTGTCAGGTTGTCTTTTTCTCTATTAAATTGATCTATCACAGTCCCTGTTCTGGACCAGATACAGTCTGATATTAGATCAAGGTGTGATGTAGGAAATTCTTTCTGGGTAGACTAGCTGGACCTTCCTTTGTCTGCTGACAACATCTATGTGCAGTGCTCCCTCTTTTATCCTCCAGCTTCTGTACATCCTAAAAGTTGGCAGATAAAAGAGGATGGCGGATTATATAGGGTGGTGGTTAAAAGGGGAGATAACATTTCTGAAATATGGGACAGTAGCTCACAGTGGCGATAAGCAAGGGGGCAGATAACGTGTAACGAATAAAGGAGGGGAGCACTGTATTTAGGAGTTTTTACCTGAGACCCCCCCCTTTCTGCTTTTTAAGTCTAGAACCTCTGACCAGGACTGTTACATACAGAGCTGCAATGTGAGCTTTCCATGTTTCTCATCATTTGGTCCATTTCTTCCTGGAGCGAGAAGCCATGGTTTCACTTTTAAATGATCTTTTTGTTTTTATTTTAGTAATTTTACTATTTTTGGTTGGGAGATGCACACTGAACCGAAGCTGATTTCCAGGTGTGCCCTGCGTGCACAGGGAGCTTTAGTGGCTTTCTCGGGGTCGCACATTGTGCAAGTGGAGGTGGTGGAAATCAAATCCAGGTCCGCTGGATGTAGCAAGCTTGTTTAGAGCACATTGCTTAAACCTGTAGTGGGTCAGTCTTACCTCAGTAGTGGGCAAGATTATGGAGGCACTCCTTAAGGAAAGGATAGTGCAACACCTGGAATCCATAGGAGCACAGGATCCAAGACAGCATGGGTTTACAAAAGGAAGATCCTGTCAAACTAATCTCACAGATTTCTTTGACTGGGTAACCAGAGTGGTGGACCAAGGGGGGGGAGCAGTTGATGTCACCTACCTTGACTTCAGCAAAGCTTTCAATAATGTTCCACATAGAAGATTGATTAATAAGCTGGGTAGGCTCGGGTTGGGTCAGAAGTTGGTCAGCTGGGGTGGCAAACTGGTTGCTGGGCAGAAAACAGAGAGTGGTGGTAAACGGTATACAGTCAGAAGAGATGCAAGTCACAAGTGGGGTACCTCAGGGATCAGTCCTGGGGCCAGTCCTCTTCCGTATCTTCATCAGTGATACTGCAGATGGACTGGAGGGTAAGGTTTGTCTATTTGCAGATGACACCAAGATCTGCAACAGAGTAGATGATCCAGATGGGGTGGGCATAATGAGAAGAGATCTGGATAAACTAGAAATGGTCAGAATAGTGGCAACTGGGGTTTAATGCAAAGAAGTGAAAGATCATGCACATAGGAAAAAGAAACCCTGAAGCCACCTGTAGGCTGGGAGGGGAGTTGCTAGCAGTCGCAAGGGAAGAAAGCGACTTGGGCTTTGTCATCACTGATGACCTGAAATCATCCAAGCAGACCACTAAAGCAGTAGGTAAGGCTAGGGGGATGTTGAGGTGTATTAGTAGGGGTATGACAAGTCGGAAGAGGGAGGTAATAATCCCTCTTTACAAGACACTGGTTAGGTCCCATTTGGAGCACTGCGTGCAGTACTGGAGGCCACACCTTCACAAGGACATTAACCAAATTGAGGCAGTCCAGAGAAGGGCAACCAAAATGATGCAGGGACTGCATCAGAAAACATATGAGGACAAATTAAAGGAGCTCAATATGTATACCCTAGACCAAAGGAGGGAGAGAGGTGATATGATCGAAACATTCAAACACCTTAAGGGCATTAACAAGGTGAAAGAGTCTAACATGTTTCAATATAAGAAAAACAGCAGGACAAGAGGATGCAGCATGAGATTAGAGGGGGGCCGATTAAGGAGTATTGTGAGGAAGTTCTTTTCACAGAAAGGGTGTAGGATGCATGGAATGACCTACCTCAAGAAGTGATGGATATGAATACAGTGCAGGGCTTCAAACAGGCATGGGATAGGCATAAGGGAGCAATACAGACGAGTATGAATAAATAGGCCATTGACAGAGCAAAGGCCGATGGCACATTTATAAGGTAGAAAGGAAATGGGCAGACTGGATGGGTCTTGCGGTCCTTATCTGCTGTCAACTTCTATGTTGCCAGCCTGATATAGTACCATTATTTAACAACGCAGACAGTCACCTTTCTTTTTGTATGGGAGACCTAGCAAAGTGGGGAGTATTTTTTAATACTAGATTCAGCTGTTGGAAAGGCCAAACTAAATATATCCATGCAAAAGAGTAGAGTAATGTGTAAGTATACAGTCTGCACACAAAACAAAAGGGTTAGATGAAAAACTCACTGGAAAAAAAACAAAAACAGACCCAACGACTGGAGTCTGGTAGTCTGCATGGCATCACATGGGCGGCCCACTGGATCAGATTTTTAGTCCAAACTAAAACCAGTGGCAATAACCAAAGGTGAGAGGAAACACTTCTAGTTCTTAGGGGAATGGAATGGCAGGACCAGCATTTTGCACTTGGCCCACACTTCCATGACCAAGGGACAGAATGAGACAGTTATTCCCCCAACCCCAAAGATGTTTTTTGCATTTTGTGAACCACAAATTGGAGGTGGGGAGAGAGCTCTAAGGTTAATGGCTGGAGACTCGGTACATGAAGAAACTCAATGTACTGTGGAACAAAACCACCACAAAGCCGAACCGTTTGGCGCAGCGGTGGGATTTCCGCTCGTGATGCCGATGACCCGGGTTCGGGAGCGGACCCGGATCGTCGGAGGGCAGCCGGGGAGAAGGATAGAGTGTCCCAAGGACTGCCTCCTTCTCCGGGGAGGTGGAAGGCCGAGATTGAGGGTCTCCAGCGGAGGCTGGGGACCTCAGGCGACTGACGAGAGCCAGATCTGGAAGGCGGGAGCAGACGCCATGGCCATTGCACGCCCCGCCTCCATAAAAAGGAGAAACCCGAGGCGAGGGCAACGGCACATGACGCCTCCCCGGAAGGACCTGAGACACCACCGCCATGGATCCCCAACCAGACATAAGGCCTGTGAGTTCAGGTGGGTGGCCACGCCCGGCCCGGGGCAAGCCGGGGTGACTGGGGTCTCGGCAGCCATAGGCGGTGGTGGGGGTCCCAGGGGCGCCGTGACAAGGGCAGAGGGAATACAGAGCCCAGCCTGGGAAAAACAGAGAATTGGAAAAAAAAAAAAACACCACAAAGACCCAACCCTCTTAAAGCAGCAGTACTAGTTAATAAAAATGTACTTTTTACAAGAGTTATGTCAAACAAGCCCCACAACTGACAAAACTTGAATCCTTTGTTTTTCATTTTTTTTGTTAGTTTTCTTTATGTTCTTTATTTTTTTCTGACAGTTCAGCACAAACCCTTGCCAGCAACACCATATTGGATTCTGAGGAAAATGGGGTGCTGCCATTCTCTCATTAGTTATTTTGTCTGATGTAACTGGAATGCACCACCCTTCATTTGTCTGCTGACTGTTCATAGGACAAGCAATGTAAATAAAGGGTGAAGTACAGGAAATGGTATGGGGGCTGCCATATTTCCTGTGGAGCCACACAATACTATAAATGTGTTTAAAAATCAAGACAACCAGTTATCAGAAAACAGAAGTAAGCAACAAAAGTTAAATCTGAAAGTTTAATATACCAGGCAGTACAAAATATGGGAAGCGATGAACTCTCCCTGGTTTACTAGTACTGCAGCTTTAAGCTCATTCTCTACTTTGTAGAAATATATTCAAGTTTTAATGTGGGTATTGAGAAATAAAAGAAGTTCTCCCTTCTGTGCAATAGGAATGGTGTGTAATTCTGTCAACCCAGAGTACTATCCAGTTTCACAAATTATGCTGCTGTCTTCTGTCCAGTGATGCATGCCGATTGGGGTCCAACTGCACCTTCAGAGCTGAATTTAGTCCCTTGAGGTGTAGGTGGAGGAGGGGGGAATTATAATGCATCTCTATCACCCCCACCCACAGAGACTTTATGTAACCAAGATAGGAAGCCGAAGTCCCCTTTCCGGCAGAAGCATTTTGTTCTTTGTTTGCCCTACAGTAGAAGAGTTCTTGGTTCTGCATGTACCCCTTTTAAGCTTGACAATCATGTCCTGTTGTGGCATTACCATGCTGGCCCTCTCTGACCGCGTGGCTTAATTGTGTTGTGAGAGTGCCCCCCAAAAAAAAACACACGTGCTCGCTCACTCACACACACACTTGTATAATTACTAAGCCCCACACTAGAAGTCATGGTCCCTGGCTGAAGCAAAGCATAAAACTTAGGGAAATGAAAAATTAGAGTAAACTGTACTTGGAACCTGGGCGACTCTGTGGTGTGCTGTTCTCAGGTTTTGAATGATAATGTGTGTAGTACTTGTGCTACACTTAATTTCATCACTGTCTTGTCAGACAAAGTCAAATATTGACACAGCAATGCTTGCATGTAGGGTACCAAAAGGAGTATAATGCCAGCAGTGCACTGGATGATCATTCAAACCCAAGGAAAAGCACACCACAGATTCGTCAAGGTTTTATGGGCTTTTTTACCCAATTTATTATTTCCATACTATTTATGCTTTGCTTGTACCCTAATACATGCAGTAAGGTAGATCTTTCATATACATTTATATGTAATGTAAGGAATAATCCACTGTCAGGATTGTTACACATATTTTGTAAAATGTTCAGAAGTGTTGTAAATATATAGGTCTGGATTTTCAGCCCGTCCTGGGACTAGGTCCTTCTCTGCAATGGCTGCTGCGGACAGAAATCTCTGCACCTATGGAAGTCCATATTTTCAGGTGGCACAGCCAGCTACAGAGGATGTTATGCCTGGTCCCATTAGGTGTAACTTTTCCCTGTAGCAGTGCCAAAACATTGGCTGCAAGCTGCCGTAAATCGAGGAGCCGGTTGTAAACTGGCTTCCCCTTTGAAAATACTGCAGCTGCGACACAGACTGTGGCTCCGCAAGTGGAGACCCACTTGCACCAGGTTTTTCTCGCAGCCATGGTGACTGACAGGGGCTTTGAAAATCTAGCCCATATCTACTTGGGTTAAAACAACCCTGATGTTGTGTTTCCCTACTTTCGTGGCTTTGTAACCCAAACAGATGCCTCTCAGTTGTCCCTAATTTTCAGGGGCGTCCATGATTTTGCCTCAGTATTTTCCTCTGTCCTTCCTAAAAAAAAAAGTTTCTGTAACTGAACACAGTGGGGATTTTTAAGCACAAAATAATGTTAAACATTAGAGTTACAGACTTGCTGTTCTTCGGAAACTGTGCTTTACACTAAGCTCCTTATTCTACCAGCTTCCTGAGTGGATAGTAACAGTTTTTAAGATGCGTCTCTGATTTTGGCCCTTTATCCTTGTTATTTAAGCTTTGTCCCTGACTTATGAGGATGGAGGCTGAGAGATATGAAATATATTTTTGCAATGAATTTTCTTATTTTTGAGCAAGCTGAGTCATAACATGATTCATACCATGTCCTTCTGGCCCACCGTGAAGCAGGATATCAGTCATAACTTTTCCTTTGTGAAGGGCATGAAACAGGACATGAGTCTTTGCTGGCTTCTTGTAGAGCCTGTGCAAGGCAGGAGATGAGACGCAACTCTATGAACATTTTGTACGTGTATGATTTAAATTGTAGTATGAAATGCGTGCAGTGTGTTTTCAGGTGTGTTCTTGACTGTATTACTGGTACTCCGTGTACAAGGCGACCATGACTGAGCGCTTTCAAAAAGGGCGACTCAATCATGGCACCTGTGCACAGGGTTACCTGGCGGGGGGGGTGGGGAGGACCGGATAGAGGGTTCGGTGAATATAATGATGGAATGTCGCTGTGTATATACACACACATGCACATGGGGTGGGGAGGGACCACGCTGTGCAACGGCCGGAAGGGAAGGGAGGGTTTGTGGGGTGTAGTGCAGCGATGGGTTGTCAAGCTGGCCATGTGGCATTGTGGGTTGGTGGCAGACTGGGGTTGGAAGGTTGCCAGGTTCAGTTCTGGGCATGCTCGTGGTTTTTGTGCCTGGTCATTTATTTATTTTATTTTTCCTACTTTTGCAGTGCCCCCGCTCAAACATGCACCCTCCTGGAGTTGAGAATCTTAAATGCAGAAACCCAAATCTCAGGTGCCCTCTTGTTGTTCACCATGAGTCTACATCGGCAAAATAAATTTTCGGCAGTGTAGACTCACCCAAACGGTGATTGCTATTCCACGATCACCGATATCACATGCAACCGTACTACTGAAGGCCTTAGTTCTTTTTTCTCATTTTTTTTTTACAATTTCCCAAGAAACTCACAAACCAAAAGAAAAACGTGCATGGTTTTGTATTTTTCAGTTGTGTCCATGACGTTTTTTTTTTTTTAATCTCTGAAGTTCTTTTATCATGTCTTACCAAGCGCGCACGTCATCTGTTTTGCATGTGCCGAGTTCATTAAAGTTTGTTTGTGGTTTTTTTAAGAAAATCGCAAACAGTTTTTTCTAATTAAAATGCTAACTGTAATTAAATTTTTTGAAAATCCGCTCAGAAGTCTCCTTAGAACTCCACAACTGTCGGTCTTTAGAGTTAATTATTTTTTACATTTTTAGCTTTTAAGATTTTTGTTCATGATCAACTGTAACTTGGAAATTTTTTTTTAAAGCTGTTTTTCAGTGGTCCATGCATGCACAAACTATAACCCTAAATAACTTTAAAGTGAAAATAAAATTTAGTTTTACAACCCCCAAAGGCACTTCTTAGCTCAAATGCTTAAAAAAGAAAAAAAAAATGCAAGTTTTACAATTTTATTATGCTTACTTTATTGCTCATGACTAGCAAAAATGTGTCACAGATCGGGTGTATTCTACGTTGATTCACAAATTAATACATTTTCAACCTAGTATCACCTATACTTGAGGCTGCCCAATAAAGTCAGCAGTCCTAGGGATCATCTTGGTGTGTAACTGTACTCCTTGTACTGTTATTTATGACGTATGTTTAAAATCTGGATTGTGCTTTGGCATTCAGTTTGTTGGTGTTGACAGGGGTATTGACATACTAACATACTAAAATGCCAGCAGAATAGGCCTAATGGTCTTTCGTGTCTGCTCGCTTGGTCAGCCCCCACCCTGGGAGATGACCTTGCTGCCCCCCTATTGAATGGAGGTGAGCAGAGTTTGGGTTAAAAAAAACCAAACTTTACATGTCCTTTAGTTGCTTTAATTATAAACCCTAACTTGTGCATTAAGGTAGTTTTTTGCTATGACTTTCCTGCCCTAAGATAATTTAATCATTGCACCTTACTTTGGACACTTCCAAAGGAGCTGCACAGTAAAGCTGACTGAGCCTGACTTGTAGCTTGCTTCATGATATGTAATATATAGTTATACAACATATGTGTTGCGATTAATAGCAAAATAAGTATGATCTTGATCCATCATAGCAAGATAATTTTATCTTGCAAAGTTGTGTATGTCACAATGCATGAACCAGAGTGCAGTCTTCACAATGCTGATGACATCACAACAGCCAAGTGCAGCACTGAAGTCGATGAAGTAGAATCAGCAAAAATAAAACGGCAGATAATTATTTTTCCTTCACTTTTTCGACGAACAACTGTAAATAATTTTAAAACGAAAAATTACAGCATGGTACCTTTTTAGATTTTTTTTTATAAATGGCAGCATATTCAGTTTGTTTTACTTTTTCAATGAACAAATGTAAATAACTTAAAAAAAGAAAAACAACAGCAAGGTACTGTTAGCACTAAAATTGTTTAGCCCCCAAATAACTACAGCACGAGTGGTGTTTAATTTATAGATACCTTTTACATGTCTTAGAATCGGCAAAAATGACAGAACACTCTTTTTTTTTTTTTTTTTCTTTTTTTTTTTTTTTACTTTTCTGATGAACAGTTGCGGCCCCCCTCCCCAATAAAAACAAAAGAATTAAACAGCAAACTTTTTCATTATGTACTGGTCATAAAGCTATGGGGCTACGTGAGTTAGAGAAGTAGTAGTAAATCTCAGAATCCAGTGGAGGACTGAGGCGCTTTGCACCTTACCTCCTGCCATGCGGGTGACCCCAAGTTCAGGAATGATCTCGGGTCACTGAGAGTTGGTTGGGGAGGAAGAGGATCGAGCGTCTGGAGGACTGCTCTGCTCTCCTGGGGAGGGGAGAGGAGGATAGGCGTCTCATCCAAGGCTGCAGCCGGTGGAGGCCTGGGGAACAGTGCAGTGTCCGAGCACCTACAAAGGGATTGGGCCGTGGTTCCACGATGTGCACATGCCTCCATGCGCACACACTGACATGTTGCCGCAGCCAGGGAACGGGAGGAAGAACATGGAAAAGAATGGGGACATGGGCTCCATGACATCCCGCTTACTGTGTCCCACTCCCTGCCACTGCCTGAAACGAGCCAACCCACTACTGGATAATATTCCAGCTGGGGGGAGGATGGCCCTCCTCTTCTTGACCCTGCCATGGGGGGGAGGGAATCTGAGGGGGTCTTTGGGTTGGGTGAGTGCCGGGGTGTTTGGTAGCCAATCGGAAGGGGCAGGGATGGGACTGAGACGCCCTGCCTTAAGCCTCAAAGGAACAAAGGAATATGGAAAGAAAAAACTTCTCTGAAACGACTCCCAAACAAATACTGTAACTGTAGAAGAAACTGAAAGTTTAACACTTACATATTCCCATTCATATGTCTGTATAAATAGAAAATGATATGGCCTGACCGAAGATATCATATTTATCTTCATTCAAGGCCAATGATATTAAGATATTTCACTTCTGGCCTTACCACTCATGAGATATCATATCATTAGTCTTTCGTGAAGATAAATAAGGTATCTTCAGTCAGGCCATGTCATATCACCTGTATATAACGGGCAACTGTGGTATCCGAGACAGTATACCATCAAGTGGAGATCATGAGCCAGAAGGGCATAAGGGAAATGTACCCACCAAGAGGGAGGGAAGGAATGGTAACTTGAGCTGAACCCACGGCCAGCCAGTCCCTTCCACTTCCTAGTCTACAAATCCCATAATCCCCTGCAGCTGACAGGGTAACAGTGCATGTTAGAATTTACATCAGCTCTGATCTTTTGTTTGCTGGTCCCACTGTCCTTCCTGGGCTAAGTACAGTCACGGAGGATTGTACTTAGCCCCTGGAGAAAAGCAGAACCGAAAAACATCTGATCAAGATTCATGCTATTGAATCTCCATAGCTGCCTACTGCTCTGATGTTAACTGCAGGGGATTCTGGTGGGATTTGTAGTAACAGAAGATACCTGCCTACAAGTAAGCAAACTGAGTTTGTGTCAATCTACTACAGTAAACAGAAAGTAAACCAAAATGCTGGTGCACACAAAGTGCCCGTTGGGACCTTCTCCACACTTGGGTGTGGGGCCCTTTGTGATTGTTTCTCTTTTAAGGGAGTGACTAATGACGTCTCCTAGGTCCCTTTCCTCAGCTGTAGTGCTCAGCTGTACCCCTTCCACTCTGTACTCTGTCCTGTTGTTCTTGTTCTCCATCTGCATCACCTGACACTTTTTACTAGCATTGAATTTCAACTGCCAAACCTTGGGCTTAGACCACCTCTCTAGCCTTTGCAGATCTCTTTTCATCTATTTAAACACGTAGTCACTAACTACCCTACCACAGAGCTTAGCATCATCTGTGAAGAGACTCAGCTTGCCCCCGATTCCTTCTCCAATGTCGCTGATGAAAATACTGGAAGAGAACAGGGCCCAGGACTGATCCCTATGGCACCAAACTTGAGACCTCCCTCTTTTCTGATTTGATAGTGTTAACCACAGCCCTCTTCTGCATCCATCTGTCTGTCTGTATTCAGGTTCAAGTTTATTGCAGGAAAGACTCCGTTGAACAAGTAACAACAGCCAATTGTTAAAAAAAAAAAAAAAAAATGCTGCTGCCACAGGGGTGTGGGGTCTGGGAGGACATAAGATGAAAGTTAAAAACCAACCGCATGACGACTGTTCAGAGGTGTAACTGCATGCAACTATTTTTTTTTTTTGCTAAAAACTAGAGAGTCTCCAGTAGTCCTAAACTCCATAGCTTGTGCAAGCGGAGGAACTATTTTGATTCAAAACTCATACAAAACTGTTATTAAAGTAACAATTTTTTAATTTTTTGTACAGTGCACATTTTCTAAGTGCAATAATACCCTCCAGGGTAGGAATTATTGGGAAATACCTGACCTTCCAGGGGCTATAAGGCCCCACCGCCTGTATGCCTGCCCCACACACGCCCCTGGGTGTCCAGTATTTCCCAACAATGCCCACCCTGTTGGGTATTATTGCTTAGTTAAACCCACAGCAATGGGAGAGGACTGGCCTCATTTATAACAATGCAAGGAAAAAAAAAAAAAACTCTCTCCCACACCATATTAAGCCAGCAGATAGTTCTGTAACCTTAAGCAAAGCTCAAGTCCAAAGTCTCACATCTTAACAGGAATCACAGCAGTGTCCACACAAACAGACGCTGTGTCCCATGCAGGAAATAAGGTTCAATCTGTACTGTCCTTCTGCCCTCCATCCTTTTGATGCTTAATTTTATCCATCAAGGTTATGGACACGGCCGGCCCAGTGTCGCTGAGGGTTGAGGTACTGGACACCACACCAGTGACCCGAGTTCGGGAGCGAGCTCGGGTGCCAGGGGTCGGCAGGGATGGGGGCGAGGATTGAGCTCCCGCAGGGCTACTCTCCTCCCACCCCGGGGGGAGGGATGGGGTTTGTCTGGCATACCAGCGGCTCTTGGTGGAGATCGGGGATGCTGCAGTACACAGACGGCACATCAAGCAGCATGGCTGAAGTTGGCAGGGTTGCCGTGCACCATGGTGTCAAGGGTGCCCATGCAAGGGGGTGGGAGTACCAGAACATGGAAAAGTCTGGCTCTGCAGGGTAGGCGACTGCACCTGACCCCCGTGCCCACTGCCAGATTCATATTGCCTGGCCTTCCAGTTCCTCCGCCCGGGCCCTCACCTACAGCCATGATCTGACTTGTAAGAGCACCCAAAGAGGAGGGGGCGGCCCCACCCTGGAGGGGTTAAGCTGGGGGTACTGGCTGTGGGAGGAAGGGGGGAAGAAGAGATTTAGGGCAGAGAGAACCTCAGGCGGGCAGGAACAAGCAGAATGCCTGAGAGAGGCTCCGCAGGCCGTTAAAAGAGGGAAAAAGAATTGTTAAAAAAAAAAAAAAAAAAGTTATGGCCACTTCAGATTCGATAAATATGTAAGGTTCCCCCTGATAAGTGAGTCTGAGTGTGACTAGGGAAAATAGATGAGCCGGCACCTCCAGCTGTGAAAACAAACTTTTATACACCAGCAAGTCTTTCCGTCTAAGAACGGTCCTTGCTGAAACATCGGGAAACACCCTGGTATGCCGCATCCCTGTGGTCACAAGCAGCTTCCAGCAATATAAGCTGCTCCTTCGGACTCCTAAGCAGGGTCACCACTGTAGGAACTACACCACCCTCAGTCCTTTTTTTTCCCCACCGGCAGTCAAAATGCTCTGCGGACTACAGCTTGCTCCATGGTCAGTGACAGACCTTCGTTCAGAAGGTCAGACAGGACACACACCAATTCCTTGTCCATGGAACTGAAGCTGGAAGTCCCAAAGTGCACACACAGGCTGTGCACGGTTGGTTTCCGAGTGTTTCCATCCAAGTAGGCATAGCCTTGCTGTTGCAAACTCAACATTTGCCAGATGCTCTGAAACACCCTGAATGTCCTTTCAGTTAGTTTCTACCTTACTTTCAACCTCCTTTACTTTTTGCTGTAGGGCAGCAAGTTTTGTGTTGCACTGCACCCATCAGTGTTATTTTCAGCGCTGTGTACTGTTGCGAGGATTCTGTGGATGGTGGGGTCATACCTGACTGACAGTCCTGCCATGGTTCTCCAGGCTTCTGCGGAAACTTGTCCAAAGATTTAATTGGGTTCTTTTTCAGGCCCATCTTTTCACCACCAGCAAACCCGAATGTCAGCAGGAACAAAGAACAAGAAAACTAGCAGGAATAGATATACCTAAGGCCTAAACCCAATGGAACTGCAGCAAAAAACGTCCTATCAGCTCCTCTGCTGGCTCTGTCCCTTGCTACAGTGGTACAGCCAGGAACTCAGCAACAGCCTCTCAAAGCAGGAGTAACTGTAGGCCATGTCACAGTTACCAGTGGGGAGTTTATAATGGGAAATATAAGTTATAAAAACAGAGCTACAACTCCCTCCAATGACTTGGGGTATTAGAAAAATCCATTTAACTTCTCATTCGTCTTGTTTGGATTCAGTAAGCAATGTTCACTGACAGCGAAATACATTACCTAGGGGACCATAAAAGAAATCTGTTTAATTGAATTAATGCTCCTTGATTTAACTTGCAAAAATAATTACCATTCAAAGAGGATTGATGGTATTGTCTGGAGAATAAACAGTTTACCGTAGGATGCAGCGGAACGATCAGAACTTTGTATTCTGTGAATCTTCTTTGCAGCTTTTTTTTTTCTATCCTAATGTGTGGCATGCTGTAAAATCCTTCCTGCCTTCCGTCACCATGTATGCCTAGAGCTTGGTTATAGGGTGCTTCACCGTGGAGATGGAATGTAGCAGGTCCTGAGTGTTTTATGGATGGGCCTTCAGATGGGGGTGGGGAACCAGTGCAAATTCACATCCGACCCCTTTGGGTCTACTCACCCTGGATCACTTCAGATTAGCAGAGTCCTTTTGAGAGTGATCTGGGATGGAATTCATGTCAGGCCAGACATCCCTACCCTACTCTCCCCCCAACGCACTCACGCACCCCCACACAATGTTTGGGCCAGATCATATCAAACAATGTATTTTTCTCAGAGATACTAGCTGAAATTCTGGTCACACAGGTTTACAATAGGGTTGTCAGAACAGGTTCGGTAAAGATTCGAACCCTCCTCGAACCCTGGTGTTCGAGTTCTAACTTAGAACTCGAACACTAAACGGTTCGCAAAAGGGTTCGAATCACCGCGAGACGTGAGACGACGTGGGGGTCGAGTAAGCTACGCGAGCCACGGGATCTGTGGGGTATTTAAGGAGATGCGCCATGAGGAGGAGCGCCATTTGCTGAGGATCATCGGAGCAGAGGCAGCAGCCCACTAAACTGTAGCACTAGCGGTTATAGCAGAGCATGCCATTCTTGTCCAGTGGCCACTTCTTCTTCTTCTCCTGTGAGACCGAGAACAAGAGAAAGGCTCAAAAAAGCTGAAAATCGGGGAGACTGGGAGTGGGACTAGGGGGAGGTTCAGGACAGAAGGAGGGATTAATCAAGATTGGGAAGGGACTGGGGAATAGGGAGGGATTGAGACCAATATCAGGACTGGAGGAGGACTCGGAGAGAGAATAAAAAAAAAATAAGAAGAAGACTGAAGATTAAGAACCTTTGTGAAATGTGATTATTTGAAACTGCAGCACACTGCACACTCAGCAGCTGCCAGCAACAAGCATACAAGGGGGGCAAAAAAAGGCAAATAAATCTTTCTGAACCCTAGTGTGTGTGTCACAGAGAGAAGCCCAGTGTGTGCCCCTTGACTGCACTGTACCCTACCCAGTGTGTGTTACAGAGAGAAGCCCAGTGGCCAGTTGTGTGGTGGCATTAACCTTACATGACAGAAACGAGAAATATAATTCTCATTCCTGGGTATGATATGTGACTGCCTCCTGTGGTCAGCCCATCACCCTGCTGCTGTGTGCCTTTGACTGCACTGTACCCTACCCAGTGTGTGTTACAGAGAGAAGCCCAGTGGCCAGTTGTGTGGTGGCATTAACCTTACATGACAGAAACGTAGAAATATAATTCTCATTCCCTGGGTTGCGTATGTGACCCCGTCTCCTGTGGTCAGCCCATCACCCTGCTGCTGTGTGCCCTTTGACTGCACTGTACCTACCCAGTGTGTGTGTTACAGAGAGAAGCCCAGTGGCCAGTTGTGTGGTGGCATTAACCTTACATGACAGAAACGTAGAAATATAATTCTCATTCCCTGGGTTGTGTATGTGACTCCGTCTCCTGTGGTCAGCCCATCACCCTGCTGCTGTGCCCCTTGACTGCACTGTACCCTACCCATTGTGTGTGTTACAGAGAGAAGCCCAGTGGCCAGTTGTGTGGTGGCATTAACCTTACATGACAGAAACGTAGAAATATAATTCTCATTCCCTGGGTTGCGTATGTGACTCCGTCTCCTGTGGTCAGCCCGTCACCCTGCTGCTGTGTGCCCTTTGACTGCACTGTACCCAGTGTGTGTGTTACAGAGAGAAGCCCAGTGGCCTGTTGTGTGGTGGCATTAACCTTACATGACAGAAACGTAGAAATATAATTCTTATTCCCTGGGTTGCGTATGTGACTCCATCTCCTGTGGTCAGCCCCTCTTCCTGCTGCTGTGTGCCCTTTGACTGCACTGTACCCTACCCAGTGTGTGTTACAGAGAGAAGCCCAGTGGCCAGTTGTTGTGGTGGCATTAACCTTACATGACAGAAACGTAGAAATATAATTCTCATTCCCTGGGTTGCGTATGTGACTCCGTCTCCTGTGGTCAGCCCATCACCCTGCTGCTGTGTGCCCTTTGACTGCACTGTACCCTACCCAGTGTGTGTTACAGAGAGAAGCCCAGTGGCCAGTTGTGTGGTGGCATTAACTTACATGACAGAACGTAGAAATATAATTCTCATTCCCTGGTTAGTGATGTGACTCAGCTCCTGTGGTCAGCCCATCACCCTGCTGCTGTGTGCCCTTTGACTGCACTGTACCCTACCCAGTGTGTGTTACAGAGAGAAGCCCAGTGGCCAGTTGTGTGGTGGCATTAACCTTACATGACAGAAATGTAGAAATATAATTCTCATTCCCTGGGTTGTGTATGTGACTCCGTCTCCTGTGGTCAGCCCATCACCCTGCTGCTGTGCACCTTTTGATTGCTATGTGTATGCCTATGCCCAGCAGCCAAATCATTCTGTAAGCCTTGAACCTGGGATCCTTTAGTTGCAAACTGTCATATTCTTCAATTACTTTCAGTCCACGATCACAGTGTCACACAACCAAAATAAAATTTTGGAGTTGTAGCCAGCGATTACAGATCACATTGCTTTGTTACACAGGAATTGTTTGGGTGTTGGTGTGTTTACTGCAGTATACTGGACTGGTAGTACTGGTACTTACTGTCTGTTATGGCTGACACCAACATAGATGAAGCATTTAGTGCTGGTGTTGGAGCGGGTGTTGGTGGTAGTGGTAATCCTGGTGCTAACAGAAATAACCAAAATGTTTCATGTGATAAAAATTCAACAAACAGCAAAAGAGCAACAGTGAAGTGTGGTAAAGGGGGACCTTTTAAGAAAACCTGTACAGCTGGGGTCACACGGAGAGGCACCATAAGGTATGCCATTCATGCCGTTAAGATCCCTGTGACTAGCAGCAATAATGCAAGTGACAGTGAGTCCCTTTCTGACTCAGACAGTCCCACACTGTTGTGTCTCGCGACAAATCATTACTTCCTCAACAAAGTGAAATGAGCAAGTCTGCTGACAATGAATCGGGTAGTGCACTTGCAAATACATCCAGCACTGTTGGCAATGAAAAGGACATATCCATTGAATCCACCACTTCTGTGTTGGCCAGCAATGAAAATCCATCAGAGTCTTCTGTCCACTCTTCTAGCACCAAGGAGCATGTCCCAGGTTCTGTTAGGACAGGTGAAAAGACACAACAGTCTTTAGCTATCTTCCTAGCACTCGAACAAAATCTGTCACATCTGAGGTGTGGAATTATTTCTCAGTCAGTAAAACTGATCCATGCAGAGCAATTTGTTCCTGTGTAAACAGAGTGTAAGCCGTGGTAAAGTTGTGTCATGCCTTGGCACCACAGCTCTTAAGCGCCATCTGAAAAAGCATTCGGTTTTGCTTGATCATCCAAAACCCATGTCCTCCATCTTCCAGACCGCACGTGAGAAGGGTCAGGAATCTGAAATGGATACTGAATTGTCTGAACTTGATGCGGGCAGAACCACGCCAGCCCTAGGATCACTATTACCACCAATGCCAGCACCATTAGTTCCAGTTGCACATCCAGTGATGGCACTGAATGTACAAGTCCTAGTCCACCATCTCCGTCCATCTGCCCATCAAGCACGGTGTATAATAAACCAGCAGGACATGTTGCAAACAGCTAACACTGTCTCAGGCATTTGAAAGGAAGAATACCTTTACTAGAAATCATCCAAAGACCCTTCATCTTAATCACCGAATTGGTGAACTGTTAGCGGAGCCCTTCTCCCATACTCTTTGGTAGATCATAGAGGATTTTAGGGAGCTCATGACATTAGCAGAGCCTCGTTACAATGTTCCTCATCGAAGGTACTTTTCCTATGTTGAAATACCAAACATTTATCAGGCTTTAAAAGCGACAGTGATGCTTACATTAAAACTGCAGAGGGTGGGGTTATTCATGTCACAACAGATATGTGGACCAGCACTCAAAACATAGATTACATGTCCCTTACGCTCATTGGGTCACGTTTTCTTGTGCTTCTTCAAAAACAAAGACACCCCAAAAGATGGCCTGCTGCATATAAAGAAGTTTGAGAAAGTCATACTGCTGCAAACATCTTGCAGGAACTAAATGACCTCCTTGACGCAAATGGGTTTATTCTCACGGTCTAAAATGTGGCTTCATAGTAAGTGACAATGGAGCCAACATCTTAAAAGCAGTACAGGATGGAGATTTCTGCATGCTTCTTGCTTTGCACATTGCTTACACTTAATTGTCACGGGATTTCTCAGCAACGAAACACAAGTGGATGGTATGAGTGCTGTTTGCAAAAAAATTGTGACTCACTTTTCACATTCAACCAAGGCTATACGAACATTGTCCGAACTGCAAAAAAAACACAAGCTGCCCCAGCAAAAGCTGATTCAAAATGTTTCCACTCGTTGGAACTCAACGCTTTATATGCTGCAGCGCCTCTTGGAGCAAAAGCAAGCTGTAAATGAGTACTGCTCCAGTTACATTATTGGAGATGGCATTATGCTGTCTGTGCTGCAGTGGAAATTAATGGAGACAGTGTGCTGTATCCTAGCTCCTTTGAGACAGCTACAAGGACATGTCTTCTGAAGGTGCATCTGTGAGTCAGGTTATCCCACTCATAATGCTCATTTCACATCATCTTAGTGTTCTAAATCTACAAATAGAAAAGACAGATCTGAAGCGCAGACAACATATCGCCTGTATCATGGGAATCTCAGTAAAGAGAATGAGCGGCGTTCAAAACCAATGAAAATTAGTTGCAATGACTGAAATCAAGACACTACGCCCTGCAACTCTCTGATCCCAGGTTCAAGGCTATACATCTTCCAAAAACAGATGATATAGAGCAGTACAAATGTATGTTGCTAGATGAGCTGCAGCACTCACAGGAGTCAAACACAGAACACACAGTACCCTTTAGGTTGTCATCACCACAACATGCAGGTTCATCTTCACAAAGGGATACAGAACTGGAAAAGTCACCAAACATTAACAGTAGTTGTTCCACAACTGCCACTTCTTCAGCCCTTAGTAGCAAGCTAAATCTGTGGCAAACCTTTCCCAAATTGCTGCCATACCAGCTGCTTCTGCTGATTCCTCTTCTGAGCGGTCTCTGTCCAACATGGTAGACAGTTACCTGCAAGAACTGCCTATTCCTATTGATGCATGCCCTTTGAATACTGGAGATCAAAAAAGTCAATTTGGACAGAGCTGTATGATGAAGCCTGTAAATATCTTGGTTGTCCTGCAACAACTGTCTCTTCAGAACGCATGTTTAGTACAGCTGGCAATATTGTGACAGACACCAGAAATAGGTTGCTGCCAGAAAATGTATACACATTAACTTTTATTAAAGTTAATAAGTCAAGATTTTCGTATCCCTACAAGAGTATACAAACTGATCCTGAAGTGATTGATGTTGTGGATGTCGATGGTGATGACAACTCAGATGGTGGTGGCTGGTAAATACTGTGTGGGACGGAGTCTCTCTGCACCAAAAAGGAAACTTTTACAGACTGTGATGACTTTGGTTGTCGTCTCTCTCCTTTCTCGATCTACTACCTTGGACTATATACCCCCCAAAACTTTCACCATTTCATGGCAAACTGCTTTGTAGCTAGGGTCTAAACTAAAGTCAACAAGTTTTATATACAGGGCAATTTTAACATCAGTGGGAACAGGCCCAAATTTGGCATAAAGGGGACACTGTCACGTCAATCCTTTCTGTATCATATTATTTATAGTTAAAGTGCAAACATATATTTTTGGATTTACCTTCTGTGACTTTGTGGTGCATCAGTATGGGCTGGGACAGGAGACGGTCTATTTTTCAATTTTAAAGAGGACAAAACAATGAGTTCTAATTGGTAGCTGTTTATTATTTTTTCAATTACAGAAATGTTAGCCATAAACGAAAAATGGATGCTAGTACATGGGTGAGGGTTGTGGGTTGGTTTTAACATGGGTGTAAGGGTGGCATGGGTGCTACTGCACAGATGAGGGTGGTGGAAGAAAAGTGGAATGGGTGATGGGGTGAAAGGTGGGTGTTGTTTTAGTTCTTTCATTTACAGATTCGTGATCAGCTGGGGATGGTGAGGAAAAATGATGACAGACCGAACCTACTGTACACATAATATATATTCTTATTAAATACATTGCAAACTGCTGCCACCTAGCACAATTGTCCTGTCCCTTTAAAAAAGAATAAAGGAATCAGAAATAAAGAAAATCTGCATCAGCAGTTTCACAGAATGTGACGTATCATAGTGTTTTTGCTTTATAAGTAGTGATAATTTGATACATAATGGGGTTGACAGACGCTGTCCCTTAAACATCACATGCCAACTGCTGCAGCTACATTAAATGTTCCTTAGTATGTGGTGAGAAACCACTTTTTTATTTATGTGACTGAAATACAGATTTTATTGAAGTATCAGCTGCAAAATGCATCATCTTAGAATTTTTGTATGTATTACTTCAATTTGCCAACAAAAATGTTGGTATATATGATTACCTTAGAAAATTGCATGCATTTGCCACCAGCAACAATGACTGGCAAATTTTTTATTCAATGTCTTGACTGAATATGTTTATGACATAATATGTTTTGTAACAGTTCCACATGTTGCTGCTGTAGTACTTGGCTTGACTTTGTTATAAAAGCTTTCTTTTAAACATAGCAACTTTTGATTCACTCATTTAAAACAGAAAGCAGCAAATAGCTGAAATTAGGTAATATCAGTTATTTTTTCTCCTAATTCATGACGATGAGTATATATAGCTGAGTACATAAATGGCTAATGTGCCTCTTTCTTTCACTAAGGAACTATGATGCAGCTGCAGCAGGAAAACTTTAACATATGGGTGGGTGGTGGGCCTGTTACGTATTAAGTTGCTGACTTTAGCAAACAGAAGAAACCATAGATAAACCTAGTTGTATTCCTATCAATGTCACACAAGATAATTTCTCTCCCCCTTATATTGAACAGTTTTTCCTTTACATGTATTTTATTACTATCTTCGTTACTGGCAGCACAATAAAAAAAATAGGGTTTGAGTTCTAAAAAGTTCTAAAAAAGATTAGAACCCTAGAACTTTTTCAAAAGTTCTAGACTAGAACTAGAACCCAGAACTTCAGAGGGTTCTGACAACCCTAGTTTACAATTCTCAGTCTTTATTTTAGACAGAAACATAGACTTTGACAGCAGATAAGGACCGCTTGGTCCACCTAGTCTGCCCATTTCCCTACCTATTGGATAATCTGCAGATCCTAGTTAACCAACAGCCTACTACCTCCTACCCACCTCTAGACTTGCCTTATGTCTGTCCCATGCATTCTTGAATTCCCCCACTGTTTTTGACCCCATGACCTCCTCAGGAAGGCCACTCCATGTTTTGAAAAGTATTTTATATGAAAAATAAATGATAAATGTCCTGGTGACATGTACTTTAATTTCCCCGCTTTAAATGTTACTGATGTTGCAGGGCCCTCCACCTTGGAAAGCAATCAGCCTGAATTATTAAAGGTCTATTTGGGATCACAGGGCTTACAAGAGGCACTACAGAAGTCAGTATTAACTCAAAAAACATAATTATCTACACACAGAAGTTGAGCCAAGCAGTAGGGGAGTATTGTTTCCTCCCTGAACACCTCTAAGCAGCAATTTATTGTCAGATGTCTGGTTACTGATGCACCAAAATGGGTAGTCACACACTGTTCAGCAATTTCTATATTGTTTTAAAGATGGTGGTTTACATGACACGCTGAGTGGAAGGGCACTATTGAGCCATGACAGGAAAGATGGGGTGCTGCTGTTTCATGTTTAGATTGTTCTGTGAAGCCATGTACAAACTGGAAGAGACTTGTATCCCCTTCTTTGACTGTATTGGCTAGTCTCTCTTCTGTTCTTACCTTCGCTCTCCTGACCTCCAAAACTGTTTCCTGCTGCTTCTCCTGGTATATAGCCCTATCCACCTCCCTCTGTGTCATTTTATACCTCCTAAACACCTTTCTTGTTGCCCTGACCTTCTCTGCCACTTCTCTATTAAACCAAAGTGGCTTCCTCTTCTTCCTGTTTTTATTTACCCTCCTGATGCAGAAGCTGGTGGCCTCCACTATTGCCTCTTTTATTGCACCCCACATTTTCTCCACCCCTAAGTCCCCCCACCCCACCCCCTGCCAGTGCTTGTTGAACACATTCCCCCATTTTCTTAAAGTTCACATGCCTGAAATCTAGCATCTTCACTCTGGGTCGATGAACATCAGCAGTCATTTTTACCATGACCCAAACGTTGCTGTGGTCACTCGTGCCAAGGCTGTCCCCTATGGATACCGCTCCCACCCATTCCCCATTTGTAAGAATCTCATCTAGGTTGGCCCCCTCCCTGGTCGGTTCCCTTACCAGCTGCTTCATGAGAGCTCCCTGTAGGAAGTCCATGATTTCCCTGCTACTGGCAGATACTGCTGATGGGATACCCCACTCCACGTCTGGCAAGTTGAAGTTCCCCATCAGCAGCACCTCAGCTCTGTTTGCCATCCTCTGGATCTCCTCCATCATTACCTTATCCGCCTCATCCTGCTGCACTGGTGGCCTATATAGCACTCCGGTATGTATGACCTCTCCCTTCCCTGTGTCCAGTGATACCCATAAAGCCTCAGCCCCCCCCCCACCTACTCTGCAATTCCGTGGCCTTAATGTGTTCCTTCACATACAGTGCAACCTCCCCCCTCTCTCCCACGCTGCCGTTCCTATAAAGTACATACCCTGTTATTGCCATGTCCCAATCCTGGTCATCATGACCCCATGTCTCCATGATTCCCATGACCGCTGTTAAATCTGGGATCTTGTTTCTTAGGCTCCTGGCATTGTGCACATGGCTCTCCATTCGCTGGACCCATTTTTTTTGTCCCCGGTACGTTTCCTTCCCCTCTCCTCTACCCTGATTTTTTCCATCCGGGGGGAGGGAGGCTAGTAGCCCCCCATTTCTTCTGGCGCTGCTGGCACATAAATGATGGGGGCCCGCATACCTTCTTCTGGTATGTGAGTGAGAGGGGAACGTCAAAGGAGGGGATAGTCAGGCTGAAAAATGAAGAAGGTGGGGTTGATGGCAGATGACTGTGGGAAGGCGGAAATACTTAACAGCTATTTCTGCTCAGTGTTCACGGTAGAGAAGGATGGGGAGGTTAGGAAATAAGGGAAAATAAGGTGGTGTTGGTGGGGAAGGGGTTTGACTCCAGTCCATTCCAGGTGGAGGAGGTCCTGAGGGAGCTAGAGGGGTTGAAGGTGGATAAGGCGATGGGGCCATATGGGGTGCACCCCAGAGTACTAAGGGAGCTTAGTAATATACTAGCAGTACCTCTGACCAACCTCTTGAACAAATCCTTGGAATCAGGAGAGGTCCTTGATGACTGGAGAAGGGTGGATTTGGTCCCCTTCATAAGGGCGTGGGGAACAAGGAGGAGGCAGGCAATTATAGACCAGTGAGCTTATATCAGCGGTGGGCAAGCTCGTGGAAAAATTGCTAAAAGAGAATCACTAGCTACCTAGAAACCAATGGCCTACAGGACCAGTGACAACACGGACTCACCGAGGGAAGGTCTTGTCAAACGAACTTGATTGAGTTCTTTGATTGGATCACTAGGGTACTGGATTTGGGGAAGGGGGGTGCTGTAGATGATACGTACCTTGACTTCAAGAAGGTGTTTGATTTTGTGCTGCACAGGCAACTACTTCACAAAATAAGATGTCTTGGTCTGGGGCCGGAAGTGGTTAGGTGGGTGCAGAACTGGCTGGGGCTAGAAGGCAGAGGGTAATTGTTAATGAGGTACCTTAAAGATAGTATGTATTACCAGTGGGTACCTCAGGGTCAAAGGGTTAACGGGTAACTTCTTCTACCCATTGTTTGTCGGGTACTGTACATGTTTTCTCCTGTTTGTTTGAAACTGTTTTACTGTTACCCCTGCCTGAATCCTTATTGTTCTACATACTGTGCCGTTTATATGTAATTGCCTTGCTTGTACTTGTTTGCCATTTATTATTGCTATTCCGTGTTGATCACTCTGCTGACTGCCTGTGCCCATTTGAACTGTACATTATGTTACCAATTGTTGCATCTTACATTGTCATTTTGTATTCTATTTCTGTTCATGCCTGAAAATGGTCCGTTGGATCAGTGCACTCTAACCGGTCAACAAGGTCATGAATAAATAAATATTTATAGGGGACATAGCAGAGGGGCTAGAGGGGAGAGTATGTCTATTCGCAGATGACACGAAGGTCTGCAATAGAGTGGCTACGCCTGAGGGGGTTGAGAGTATGCGCAGGGATCTGGAGAAACTGGAGGAATGGTCCAAGGAGCGGCAGTTGTCCTTCAGTACAAAAAAAGGGCAAGGTCATGCACTTAGGCAAGAAAAAACAGGGAGTGGAATACCGGATGGGAGGGCATGCCCTGGAGGTTACTGAGCTGGAAAGGGACCTTGGCATAATCATTTCATGGGACCTGATTGTGACAAGGCAATGAGGAAGGCGGTGGCAAGGGCCAGTAGGATGCTGGGTTGTATCGGTAGGGGAATAACTGGCACGAAGAGGGAGGTCATAATGCCCTTGTACAGGCAGCTTGTCAGGCCCCACCTTGAGTATGGAGTCCAGTTCTGGAGGCCATACCTCAAGAAGGATGTGGATAGAGTGGAGCGTGTCCAAAGGAGGGCGACAATAATGGTGAAGGGCCTCAGTCAATTGCTTTACGAGGAACAGCTGAAGGACCTAAACATGTACTCCCTAGAACAAAGAAGGGAAAGCGTGGACATGATTGAGACCTTCAGATATATCAAGGGTATTAACAGGGTGCCAGTAGGGGACATCTTCCAACTAAAGAAACAATTGAAAACAAGGGGGCATGATCTGCAGATAGTAGGGGAAGGTTCAGAGGAAACATTAGAAAATTCTACTACGGAGAGGGTGGCGGATAACTGGAACAGACTCCCAGAGGAGGCAGTGGGGGCAAGAACTGTGGTGGGATTCAAGAGAGCATGGGATGGACACAAGGGACTTTTAGATCTGGGGGGGCAGTAGGTAATAACAAAGTCCTAGCAGCTAGCTAGGCAGACTGGGTGGGTCTGGTGGTCCTTTTCTGCCGACACATTCTATGTTTCTATGAAAGTAAAAGGAATCCAGATTACTTTTCCAATTAAAACATTTATCTATTTACTTTCTTCAGGGCTCTTGGGGATTTATTTATTTATTTTAAAAGCTTTACTTGAAAAGGCATTCTGAGCTGGCAACATCTAGGTCTTCAGATGTATCCGAGAGGACAAAGATACAGAAGCACAAAATATAAATACAATGAAGTAAGTATAACAAATAATAACTAACAGTAAGCAAGGAAAGCGATACAGTGTAAGTAGGTACACAGCGATAGGGAACGGGGGATGCCCCCATCATTTATGTGCCAGTAGTGCATTAGGAAGTAACCTCCATCAGAATGTTGCATCCCAGGTGCACTCTGCTGGTGACTCTGGGTGCACAATTCCTTGCCTGGTGCCCATCTGCACGGTAGTGGGACTCGCCTCTGGGCGCCAGAGAAACTTTGCAGGACTTAAAGATTTTGGTCTGGGACCCCTATTTTTATTTCCTTTTTTGTTATTTCAGGCGTTTTGGACTCCCAGAAGTTCTAACCTACCATGAGCTCAATTTATGTAAAGGGGCACTGTGGACTCTTTTTGCATCATATTATTCCTAGTTGAACCCCACATTTTATGATTGTTTACCTTCTCTAAAACTCATTGAAGTTGCTGCTTTTTATCTGCGTCCTTTTTAAGTAGAACTGAAATGCATGCTACTGGTGTAATTGAACCAACCTTGCTTTATTTCAAATTCTTGACCTACTCCTATTGCATACTTTCTGAACATTAGGAACCCCCCCAAACAGTGCAGCCACTCATGATGTAGTAGTCTCCATCCCTTCCACTGCATTATGAGCAACTAGATTATGTCAGGGGCATTGTCATGTCCAGAAAAGATATAGTGGAATATGATCAAAGAATGTAAATAATACATTTTTGTGTGATAACACCAGTATGGTGGGCAACCTGTTTTTTACTTTGAAAAAGGAATTTGAATCAGACTACCAGCTTCACCAGCAACCTCTACAAAATGTAAGTAATCATAGCAAGAGTTTTTTCTTTTAATCTAGGGATAATTTAAGGCCCAAAGGGGTTGCCAGTGTCTGTTTTATAGATCCCCTACTGTAATCTGTTACTTATAAAATAAATCAGATTACAAGTAGCTACTGGATTTTCTCTTACTATAGTTCTGTTTACACTGACCAAGCTGTTATACACTGGTGTAGAAATGGCCTGTGTAAATGGGGCTTAACAACACTGGGTGACCATTCCCAGCCCTTGTTGAGCCTGGTTACATTTTGACTTACTTGGCCCCCCACCAGTTGTCTGTACTTTCTGACAGCTGTGTACACCATGCCAGGAGAAGCAGTGCTCCTCTGGCAGGATATGAGAGGCCCTTCCAATGCATTAGCATGGAGCTGCGATAAACCAGAAAATGACTTTAGGGGGTGAAGATAAGGCAGACTCCAGCATCAGGCAACTTATCAAAGACGATGATTTTCATTAAGGCTACCGAGGATGCAGTAATAAAGAGGAAATAAGTGTTATACTCCGGAGGCAGCACACCAAATGTTCTGATACTTGGCGGGGCTGATGTTAGCAGTCAGATCTGGAAAACAGACCACGTCACAGATGGGAGGCAGTGAAAAATATTGCTCTCATATTTTCCTGAGATTGATAAAGCTCTGTTTCTTACCAAGAGTCTCTCATTTTGTTTTCCCCAGTAGTCTGTCAGACCAGCCAGGCAGAAGAATTAAAACATGTTCTCATCCATCTGTTCTCAGACAAAGCTTTCGATTTCCATCTTTGGATGCGAATGCCCCTCTCACCCCCCCCCCCTTTTTTTTTTTTTCCATTCCTTGGTCTGCTGTTTTACTTAGTGCAAGGCTCTGGAGTCACTGCTGTAATGAGAAATGTCTTACTTATGTTTTCTACTTAATCGATTGGAAAAAACTTGACGTTCTCATTTTGCATTGGGTACAGAGATTTTTATTTTTTATTTTTTATAAACTACAGGAGAGGGAACATGATTGCTGTTCTTTTGAGAGGGAGCCAAAGTGTCGTCATCATTGTATGTCAGTGCGCCATACTAGGCTTGCTGCATAAGCCCCCAAAGTCCTTAGTGAACAGTCTTGTGGGAACTGTCTTTGAGATCAAAGATGCTGAAGTACTGTAAATCTGTAATTTAATGACAACTTGTTAGATGTGGTCTAGTCTCTGAAACCTAATTAATTTTTAGTGCTTGTCATTATCAGTAATGCCTGATCATTCCAAACATATTTAATATCAAGTTGTCTTCCTTCCCATAAAGCTTGTAGCCTTTACAAAGTGGGCATCTAAGCTGGCTCATTCACTTCTCTTTGAAATGTCATCACAGAGGTGGGGATAATCTGTTCATCTCCAGTTCATGATGCTCCGGGACAGCAGAGGGAAGTGTCCTTGTCCCGTCTACACTGGCCATTTCTACACCAGTGCAGGTGGTTTGGAATGGCCGCAGTGGTGTCAGTTTGCGAGTGTAAACTGTGCAGGCATCAATCTGGTGTGGCTCTGTTTCTCCTCTCCCAGACAGGGGAGCTGAACTGGTGTGGGTATTTAAGTGTGGTGTAAATGCTGGCCACTTCACACATCACTGCTTCAGTGTAATTTTGCACCACAATTTACAAGTGCACTATTTGAAGGATGGGTCCCACAATGAATGCAGTTCACAACACACTTGGTGTGGAATCTGGCATCCTTAGAGAGCTACTGCCATGCTCCAGGCAGGCAACCTGAACAGTGGTGTTGCCTGCTCTAGGAGCTATTTGAGCCATATACCGATTATTTTTTTTTCCTTTGCTACTTATAATAAATTATTACCTCTGTAAAGCCCGACTTGTAACTTCCTGGTATGAACTGAGCGGCCGCTGAGCACTGCTGCCACACCTCTGAAAACAGCATAAATACAAAGCGAAGTTGGGAACGGGGCTGCAGGCACTCTATGGAGAATGTAACAGGATCAGGGCAGGGGGCTGCCTAAATGTACTTAGATTATCTTTTCTGGTAGGTACATGTATGGGGCTATAATATATGCTATATATCAGCCACACACACGTATACTTGGAGCAAAGATAATCTAAGTACATTTAGTTGGCCCCCTCCCCAATCCTGTTACATTCGCCATAGTGTCTGCAGCCCCATTTTCTACTTTGCATTGTAATTATGCTGTTTTTAAGGGTGGGGCTACAGCGCTCTGCAGCTGCTCGGCTCATACCAGGAAGTTATGAGTGGGCTTTACGGAGGTAATAACTCTTCTTTTTATATGTACAAAAAAAATCTGTATATGGCTCAAATAGCATCCAGGGCAGGCAACTCCATTGTATGGGTTGCGTGCTTGGAGCCAACATTAGTGACAGTTGCACTTAAAGGTGTATATGTTCTTCAGTGGTATACACCAGTGGCTTCAGAAATGACCAGGTACAGACTGACACCTGTGTGAGCCTCATCAGTGTGCAATAGCTGGGTCAGCAGTGTAAATGGGGCCTTGATTAATATAATACAATCTTGTCATTCACCTTATCTAGATGATTGTTACTGTTTAACAACAACCGTGAGCCAACATGATGCACTTAGTACACTAGCTGTTTACAGAACAAATGTTCTAGTTTTTGAAGATGGGCAAGGCTCGTACACAGTTGTTGAGGAACTGGTTTTATGAGATGTAGTGCCTTGTGGCAGCAATAAGGAATGTTCCACCAAATAACCAGTTTGGACTCCATCCTTTCTGTGTAAATTAAGCTGGAGAGGGGGCTTATGGGACAGTTATCAAATAAGTAAGATAAACCAAGACTTGTGATTAGTCAATTTGGGATCCTGTAACTACAGATTATTCCAGCACAACAGCACATGGCAGAAATGCTTACTTTCAAAAAAATATGTTAGTCAGTTTTAAAATGAAAATTAAGCAGTGCCATTTTATAATTGTAATACACTCCAGGCTTGGTGTAACTGTGGAATAATGACACTTCTCAGGTGCATATGACACTTGACTTTGCCTTTAGCCTCACATCCTGAGACATGCCATTAACCCACAGTAACGCACACCCTGTCATTGTACCTTGTTGCTTAATTTTGTTTTGGGGAGAAACATAGAAACATAGAAGTTGACGGCAGATGAGGACCACAAGGCCCATCCAGTCTGCCCATTTCTTTTTCTACCTTATAAATGTGCCATCGGCCTTTGCTCTGTCAGTGGCCTATCTATTCAACTTTCATTTGTATTGATCCCTTATGCCTATCCCATACCTGTTTGAAGCCCTGCACTGTATTCATATCCGCCACTTCCTGAGGTAGGCCATTCCATGCATCCACCACCCTTTCTGTGAAAAAGAACTTCCTCACATTACCCCTTAAACGGCCTCCCTCTAATCTCATGCTGTGTTCTCTTGTCCTGCTATTTTTCTTATATTGAAACATGTTAGACTCTTTCACCTTGTTAATGCCCTTAAAGATTTCAATGTTTCGATCATCACCTCTCCCCCTTTGCTCTAGAGTATACATATTGAGCTCCGTTAATCTGTCCTCATATGTTTTCTGATGCAGTCCCTGCACCATTTTGGTTGCCCTTCTCTGGACTGCCTCAATTTGGTTAATGTCCTTGTGAAGGTGGCCTCAGTACTGTACACAGTACTCAGATGGAGCCTAACCAGTGTCTTGTAAAGAGGGATTATTACCCCCTCTTCTGACTTGTGATACCCCTACTAATACACCCTAACATCCCCCTAGCCTTAGCTACTGCTTTAGTGGTCTGCTTGGATGATTTCAGGTCATCAGTGATGATGATGCCCAAGTCTCTTTCTTCCCTTGGGACTGCCAGCAACTCCCCTCCCAGCCTATAGGTGGTTTCAGGATTTCTCTTCCCTATGTGCATGATCTTGTACTTCTTTGCATTAAACCCCAGTTGCCACTCTTCCAACCATTTTGCTAGTTAATCCAGATCTCTTCTCATTCTGCCCACCCCATCTGGATCATCTACTCTGCTGCAGATCTTGGTGTAATCTGCAAACAGACAAACCTTACCTTCCAGTCCATCTGCAATGTCACTGATGAAGATATTGAAGAGGACTGGGCCTCAGACTGATCCCTGAGGCACCTAATTGTGACCTGCATCTCTTCTGACTGTATACCATTTACCACCACTCTGTTTTCTTCCGTCAACCAGTTTGCCACAGTTGACCAACTTCTGACCACCAGAGCCTACCCAGCTTATTAATTAATCTTCTATGTGGAACATTATCGAAAGCTTTGCTGAAGTCAAGGTAGGTGACATCAACTGCTCCCTCTTGGTCCATCACTCTGGTTGCCCAGTCAAAGAAATATGTGAGATTAGTTTGACATGACCTTCCTTTTGTAAACCCATGCTGTCTTGGATCCTGTGTTCCTATGGATTCCAGGTGTTGCACTATTCTTTCCTTAAGGAGTGCCTCCATAATCTTGCCCACTACTGAGGTAGGACTGACTGGTCTGTAGTTCCCTGCCTCCTCCCTGCTACCACTCTTGTGGAGCGGGATCACATGAGCCCTTCTCCAGTCTTCTGGGACCTCTCCTGTGCTCAGAGACTCGCTAAACAGTTCTGATAATGGCTCTGCTAGTTCCACCCTTAGCTCCTTTATTACCCTGGGATGTATGCCATCAGGTCCCATCGCCTTGTCCACCCTGAGCTTATTGAGCACTTGTAGGACCCTTTATTTTGTGAAGGGACTAGAGCTCACCTCCCTCCCCCCTGTGTCCATGGTGCTGAGCTGTGGGCCCTGCCATACCTTCTCTTCAGGAAATACTGAGCAGAAGTATCTATTTAGGATGGATGCTTTTAAATGGTCCTCCTCCTCACACGCCCCCTTATCTTGTTTGATTTTAGCAATACCCCCTCTGGACTTTTTCCTTGCACTAATGTATCTATAGAAAGTCTTGTCACCTTCTTTTACTGTTTGTGCTAGTGTTTCCTCAGTTTGGACCTTTGCCTGCCTTACTGCCTTCTCTGCTTCCCTTAGGGAAGTTTGGTATGCCTCCCTATCTTCATCCCGCTGTGTTCCCTTATATTTTCTGCAGGCCAGCCTTTTGGCTCTGACCTTTTCTGCTACTGTTTTTGAGAACCAAAGTGGTTTCCAAGGTCCCCAAATCTCTTAACACCATCTTTACAAATTAGGGGAAAGGCTTCAAATAAATCTGAGACAAATGACTGAAACCAGGGACACATCTTAGGTTCCTCTTCTGGTTCCTGTGGCCCTCCAGTTGGGTACCTCCCCACTCTCTTTGCAGGTGGCTGTATTGAGCCCTTCCCCAGGGAGGCTGTCTTGGGGTTGCAGGGACAAGGTGGTTGAGTGACATTGTGATATGGCCAGTGTACCAGTAAAAGACCTTGTCACATGGGCAGAGGCACTGGTGGTAAACTGAAGGAATTCCAGAGTGGTATGGATCACAAAGAACATACGAAAATGCCAGCAGAAGCAGGCCTTACGGTCTATTATACAATGGGGTATGAAAATCCTGTAACCTCATTGGTCAAAACACATAACATGACCATGGTATATCCTGTAATAACCCACGGCTGAGAAATGGCATTTATAAAAAACATACTTAAACAGATTTAAATTTTATTTTACACATGGGTCCATTGTATAATCACAATAAGGCACTCCAGGGTGTGGGTTATTGGGGGATTTACCCACTTCTTTTGTGGTTAAAGTTACCTGTTGCGCCTCATGACACACCAAACAAGGCGTAACTTCAATAACCCACACCCCTGGAGTGTCTTATTGTTTAACTCAAGTCTGCTCAATTGTGCACCAGTTTCTCAACTTGCAGCTGCCTCCGCTCTCCATCCCTCTTCGCCACAACCCCCGCCTTGCCCCTCTTAAAGTCGCCACCTGTTCTACAGGATACCACCACCTCATGCAGAGCATTACACCTGTCCACCACCCGTTCAGTAAAAAAATATCTCCCGATTTCCCTCTTGAATATTCCCCCCCTCCAATCTCAGCTGATGCCCTCTCGTATCCCTCCCTCTTCTAAGCTGGAAAATCCCTTCTGTATTAACCTTGTTTGTCCGCTCAGGTATTTAAAGGTTTCAATCAAAATCCCCTATCCCTTCGCTTCTCCAGGGAGTACATGTTTAGCTCGCCCAATCTATTCCCGTAGGACTTTCCCTCCAACAATTTGATGTCCTTCTTCAGGAGTGGGTGTCAGTACTGCACGCAATACTCCAGGTGCGACCTGACCAGAGAAGTGAAAATCGAGATGACAAAAGAAGCTGTTGAAATATGTGGTGCAGTGTGTTAAGCATTTTCTTTTTTCCCTTAAATTCTGTTTACTTTCCTCCTCTTTTGAGAGTAGCTTTGTTCGGTTGGGGCCAGGTGTCTCCTGACCAATCTCACAACCCTTTTCTAGGGACATTTGTTTTCTGTTTTCAGTGGAAGACATAGGAAGGAAAAGAAATTTGTCTTTTCCAAACCAGCACTTGAGAGTCAATTTTCATGAAAAGACTGTATTTTTACCACTCTATCATGCAACCAGCCCGACCATGTACCAGCTTCTCTCCATTTTGTGCCACCTTTTTGTTCTACACATGGTGATATACCCTCAATTTTGGGGGATGGAAAAATGGATTTTAAGAGTTTGTCAAATGGAATTGGCCATTTTTGAAAATTGAAAATCATTGGCTGTACTCTTCTGACTGCAACTTCCCTCTGGATTCATTCTCTGGGTGCCCTGATGCATGTCTCTAGCTTTCCACCTGGTGTGGGGCCCTGCCATCCCAGAATCATGGTAGTTGAAGTCCCAGGTTTGTCTAGCAGCTGCACAGGGGCCCCAGTGTGGTGGAAAGGATACTGATTTGGGGCGGGGAATGGGGGAAAGGCAGGCTGATAAGTCTCATGCACCGAAGTCAGCATGTCCCTTTAGCACAGTGGTGCACAACTTTTTTTTTCATGGAGGGCCAGACTGAAGACTTGTGTCGAGGAGAAGGGCCAAGGGCCATTGTCTGAGGGCTACTGTAAAATTGCCCAAGGTGACAAATGTCCAGTAAGACAATTTTAAATGTTCACATAAAACAAATCAAAACATACATTTATCTGTTTTATTTATTTATAAACATGTTACTGAAACTAAAAAAAAAAAAAAATAAAATAAAGACTGCAAGTTGAAGCTGCTAGGTCCTCAGGGGCCACAAACTGCTGCTGTGGGGGCCATTTGTGGCTCTTGGGCTGCGCGTTGTGCACCCCTGCTCTAGCAGATGTGCCTTCTACTGTCAGCAGCATCGCTGCCTGTTGTCACCTAGGCCATGGTATTGCAGCAGTCTGCACAGCCCTCACTTCTTGGAGGACAGTGTCCGCTAGGATGCTCAATCCTGCACCCTCATTGGCCTTCCAGTGCTCTGGGCTCTTTCCGGAACCCCAGCTGGCCGGCCTTGTAAGCAGCAGTGCTGTCGCTATGCTGATGTGTAAAGGAGATCTACTATGGACTGCAATAATTTTATGCTTCAGATCTCTTCTCAGTGACAGAAATCCCTAAGTTAAGGAAGGACCAAAGACATTTCTGAGGCAAGATCAGGAACAGTCGAGAGGTATTTGGGAGGACTTGAAAGAGAATGAAATAAAAGTATTAAAGAACTATGTGTTTCACTCTGAGAAGTTGAACTGCCTTCTGTTGTAGCAACTAATTGACAAGCCTGGAGTGTGTTCTCCGCACAGTGCTGCGTCACCCTTACAACGCGACTTCTCCGACCTTGGAGTTTATGGAACAGACCCTCCTGCTGACAGGGGAGAGCAGCACGCTGCGTGGGGCTTTACTACAAGGCCCTGTCACCCTGGTATCTAAATGGGAATCCAGCATGCAGCCCCCAGGCCAATCAGGTATTCCAGAGAGAAACTTGTATAGAGAAAAAAAGAAAAAAGTGGCAGATGTCTGTGTGTGTGTGTGTGTGTGTGTGTGTGTGTGTGCCTATGTGTGGAGGACTGGAGGCAGCATAGCTCTGAGAGCTGTTGATTAAACCGTATGATTGGGAGGCAGGAATCTTATTAATTAAGCTGATTTCTTTTTTTTTTTTTTTTTAAGTGTGAAGAGTTTCTTTGCTTAAAGTGATTGACATTGCTAATAGTGAGGGGTACTGGTGGCAGGGCTCAGTATGACAATGCATGCTGGGAACACTTGATGACAGGAATAGAGAGCATACTTACTGTAGTGCTTCTTTTTTTGGGGGGGGGGGTTGATTATCTGTCCCTTTTATAAGGTACTGTTCCTTATTGTACAGTTGCCTGCACTGAAGTAACACTGTTGTGTTGGATTGGGTGCCTTGTATTTCAGGCACTTACAGGTGGTCATCACCTGGGGTTAAAGGTGGGCCGATACAGAAGTTGAGTTTGGTGGGCCCACTGAAAACTTGCACTTTCCGCTCTAGTAAGAGGAAAGGGTTGCATGTTTCCAGGCTTCCTTTTGGCACGTTGATGGTATATTGTGCTAGATGACCAGCAACGGCCAATCAGTGATCCCTTTGTGCTTGACCATGTCTTTATGCCATTTTCAGCTCTCTCCTGGCAGAGAAGGAAGTGGTTACTGAGAGTTCTTCAGTTCTTTGCAGAAATACAGATTTCTGATCAAACAATCTTTGCGAATCATCACAGAATTATTCATTATTATAATTAGTGAGATAGCAGCTAATAAAAGCTTCAGTGTAGGACAATAATTGGTGTGCTGCTGCAGAGAGGAGTACGGTGTAGTGTGCGGCTGTGTGTTTGCTGCAGTCTGCAGGAAGGGCAGGCACTTAGGTCAGCCTAGCTGGGGACAGGGCAGTGGGGGTTCTGAGGTATTTAGTTTATATTTAACTTTTATTTTATTGACTGCTGGTGGTGCAGGGTGCAGAATCCATGTTTTTATTTATTGCCCCTGTTTATAAGCCAGCCAGTCAGTTAACTGAACAGAGTGGAAGAGAAGTAGGGGGCCTGCTGTCAAGCTGTGAGACTTTACTGAGAGTATGTTAGGTCTCTTGACAGTGTCTCATAGTTGAGTGAGGAACCCAGTGTGGTATTGCTGCTTTCAAGAGTGTTGTTTCTCCCTTGCATCACACCATGTGGTCATCTAATCTTCAGTATTTACGTCATTGCAGTGAGTTGTCATAGTTTGCAAGGTGCCTTGCTACATTGTAGTGTCATCTGCCATGACATGCAGAACAGGAGAAGAAAGATGGGGGGCAGAAAAGGTTCATCCATGCCAGTTTCAAGAATAACTTATGCTAGTAGTGGTGGTGCTGGTGATCATGGTGGGACTGGGAGTTGGGGTGCTGTGAGAACTAGGGCTGGTTGCATGATAGTATAGTCACAGATACCCTGGTTCAGTAGTCCTCAGAAGTACACTTGTTCTACTCCCACTCCGCACAGCCTTCCCAGGTCATACAGTGCATCTGACGACACCACACGTAGCAATCCAGAAAAAATACTTGTTCCCCTCCTCCTCCTCCAAGTGCTGCCACTTCCACTTCCCATGAGAATGAGATGGAAGTGATCCATCCATGGCCCGGTAGCACTGAGGGATGAGGCGCTGGATGCCTTACCTTGCGTTACACCGGCGACCTGGATTCGGGAATGACTTTGAGTCGTTGGGGTGCTGGTGCATTGGGAGGGGGGGGGAGCAGGACTGAGCAACCTGGCAGTCTGCTCTCCTCTTCTGGGGGTGGTGGGGGTGGGTTGTCTCCCCCCTCCCCGTAGTTCCGCTCCCACCAGGTGGAGGTCCAGTGGGTAGCGTAGGTGGGAGGGGGCGGCACTGTTATGAGGGGCGGAAGGGGCTGAGCTGACGCCATGGTGTGTGTGTGCCTCCACACGCGCACATGGGCATATGCCTTGGCCTCGAGTGGGAAGCGGGAGGAAAAACCTACAAAAATGCCATAAAAACATAGAGCTGACACAGCCACGTATGCATAAGTGGTGACCATTGCCGGTCCACTTTAACCACTGTATGATGCCTCCCACATCACGTAGCAACACGACCCAGTGCTGTTCACTTATGTGGGTGAGGAAGGTGACGCTGAGTTTAGCTCTGGTATGAGCAATACTATAATCCTGAAGGCAGAGCAAAATGTAGTGTTGTTCATGGGAGGAAGGTGAGGTAAACTGATAATCGCATTTCTACGAAACAAAGCAGGTAGCACCAAAACAGCTTTTAAGTGAGATTGCCAGTGAAAATGAAGATATTGAAGTGGAGCTGTTAGTGAAGCAGGAGTCAGAAGAAGGTAGAGGAGCAGAAAACAGAGAGGAGGAGATGGTGAATGGGCGAGGGGAGCATATCCATGTGAAGGGGAGGTGGGGCAGTGGGAAGCAAGAGAGGAGGCGGATCAAGGGAGGAAGCAAAAGCGGAAGAGGAGCAGCAGAAGAGCAGGATGGGGGGATGCACATGGCATGAAAGGAGGGTGACAAATGAGAGGAGCTTGAAAGTATGATATCAGTTACACTCATCACCACGAGTTGGTTTAATACTGCGGAGCAGAGGCCGTTATGATATGAGGAGGTGCAATATAAAAGAAAATGAAAAAAAGAAAAGGAAGAAAAGAAGCTTCTCAGCCAGGAAAGTGTAAAGCTAAGCCCCAGCACCCACATCTGCCCCATAGCACTGCAGCACCTGCTGCTGTCCGTTCCCAGGAACTTGCCCCCAAACAGTCATCTTGCAGTCACGTCCCAGTTGCTCCAGAAGTATCCCCAGGCTATTGTCTCTAAGAATCCAAAGAGATCCTCTGTAGTACAGGGGCAGTTTTTGGATGACTCCACAAATCCACTGAAGGCATGTTGCATGAGAGGCCATGATTAAAAAAAAAAATAAATAAATAAAAAGTCGCTCTGGTCAGTCTGCTAGAACCTCGGGAACAAGTGTTCTTGCCAATTATTTAAAACATGAACATAGCATCTGCTTTACAGCCATGCCCATTTCTCTCTGCGGTCAGAGTCAGACTAAGGGCTGGTAGGTACAGTCTGGTATGGGATGAGGGCTAAGATGGTGTTCAAGTACTGAACTTGTGGCCTTGATGGATGGAGGACGCCTGGACATTGTGGCAGTCACAGAAACATGGTACACAGAGAACCATGACTGGGATGTCAACATACGAGGGTACACATTCTACAGGAGGGACAGGGAGGGAAGAAGAAGAGGAGGAGGAGTAGCTCTCTATGTAAGGGAAGAGATCAAAGCAATGGAACTAAGGGGTAAACAGGGAGGGGAGGAGGCACTGTGGATCATCCTGGAGACAGTAAATGACACCACAATACACACCAGGGTTGTATACAGACCCCCGTCTCAGGGGGAAGAAATGGACAAGGAAATGATAGAAGGCATCCTTAGAATGGCAGAAAAAGGGGCGATATTATTGATGGGGGACCTAAAATATGCCAGATGTTAACTGGAGCACCTTTGCTGCAGCCACATCCAAGAGCAAGGTCATTCTCGATGCCTTACAGGGGGCAGGCCTCAGACAGCTAGTGTTGGAACCCACTCAGGGGAGAGGAGTCTTAGACCTGGTACTGTCAAACTGGGATGGAGAGAGGATCTCAGATCTAGAAGTGGGTAGCCATCTGGGAACAAGTGACCATCAAACAGTGTGGTTCACGATAAAAGCCGCAGAGTCAAGCCACACAAAAGTGAAGGTACTGGACTTTAGGAGGGCTGACTTTGTTAAAATGGGAGAGTGCCTCAGAAAAGCACTAGCAAACAGGCAAGAAGGAGGGGTGGAGGAACAATGGGGAAATACCAGAACTGCCATCACAGAGGCAGCAAACCTTTGTGTGAAGCAAATAAGTCAAAGTGAAAGAAAAAAACACTATGGTTCTCAAAAGAGGTGGCGGGGAAGGTTAGGGAGAAAAAGATAGCATTCAGGTAGTATAAGGAAACACAGAAGGGGCAGAACAGAGAACTGTACCACTTAAAGTGGAAGGAAGCGGAGGAAAGGATAGCCAACTTGGTTAAGAAGGGGGATAAAACCTTTATATGTACATTAGGGGCGAAGAAAGACCAAGGAGGGATAGTGAAGCTTAATAATGGGGAGCATGGGTGGGTGGGCAGAGGGAACAGTAAAAAGCAGGGCTACTGAACAAATACTTCTGCTCAGTATTCACAAAAGAAGAGGAGTGGGAGGTACTTAATCCAATCAATAGAAGCACTCTGGATGTGGGGTCAATACCAGTCCTTTCACAGAAGAAAGGGTTCGGAAAGAACTCCTAAAACTGAAGGTGGATGAAGCAGTGGTGCCTGACCGGATTCACCCCAGAATTCTAAAAGAACTAAGGGGAGAACTAGTGACACCACTGACTACCCTTTTTAACAAATCATGGGAGGATGGCGTGGTACCTGAGGACTGAAGGATGGCGGATGTGATTCCCTTTCACAAAAGTAGGAGCAAAGCAGAGGCAGGAAACTGCAAACCTGTTAGCTTGATCTCAGTGGTAGGGAAAATGATGGAATCACTTCTGAAAGAAAGAATTGTTGAGTACCTAGAGGCCAGCAGGGCACAGGACCCAAAGCAGCAAGGATTCACAGCAGGAAGGTTATGTCAGGCAAATCTAATAGATTTTTTTTGTCTGGGTGACCAAAGTAGTAGACCAGGGAGGGGCTTTGGACATGGCATACCTAGACTTTAGTAAGGCATTTGACACAGTCCCACACAAAAGAATAAATAAACAAATTAGCCAGCCTGGAAGTGGGTCCCAGCTTGGTAGCATGGGTAAAAAATTGAATGGACAACAGGACACAGAGGGTAAGAGTAAATGGAGTCCACTCTGAAGAAAGTGGGGTTTCTAGCGGGGTACCATAGGGTTCAGTACTGGGCCCACTCCTTTTTAATGTCTTTATAAGTGACATTGCAGAGGAACAGGATGGAAAAGTATGCCTCTTTGCAGGCGACACAAAAATCTGCAACAGGGTTGATACACAAGGGGGTTGGAAAGGATGAGAAGGGACTTGGCAAGATTGGAGGAATGGTCAAAATTATGGCAGCTTAGATTCAATGCAGGGAAGTGCACCTGGGAAACAAAAACCCACCAGAAGAGTACACAGTTGGGGGGGGGGAGTTTATTAACAACAAAAATGAAAAGGGACCTGGGGTAGTCATATCAGATGACCTAAAGGTAAGCAAGCAATGTGAGAAGGCAGTAAGGATGGCTGGGGGGATACTGGGATGTATAGGGAGAGGCATCACTAGTAGAAAACAGGAACTTGTTATTTATTTATTTAGCTTTTGTTTACCGGGTAAGTACATTAGACAAGTAGTATGCCTATTTTCAGGAACGACCCGGGAGAGCACAAAACATACAGTATACATACATGGCAACATTGGAGAAACAGCATGATACAGTAAAAAAACAGCTATAACAACGCTTGTATAAGGGCAGAGATTCTGCCACACATAGTACAAATTGTTACAGGACATAGATAGACATTAGAATCACTGAATACATATTTCATAGACCATCATGGACTCAGAGTGGACAATAGTGGACTGCAGAGTATTGCATTACAGAGACTAGGAGCAGTCACATCTATCCTTCTGTACAGTCAGTTGGTGAGACCCCATCTGGAGTACTGCATGCAGTTGTGGAGACCCCATCTCTGCAAGAACATACAGGATGGAGGCAATCGAGAGGAGGGTAACTAAAATGGTGAAGGGTCTGCAACAGAAGCTATACGAAGAGAGACTAAAGGAACTTAATATGTATACCCTTGAGGAAAGGAGGGAGAGTGGGGACATGATAGAAATGTTTAAGGACCTCAAGGGAATCGACAAAGTCCAAGAGAGTAGCATCTTTCAGAAAAAGAGGTGTACAAGATCAAGAAGACACAATTTGAAGATAGAGTGGGATGGCTCAGGGGCAATGTGAGGAAGTATTTTTTCACAGAGTGTGGTGGACACAGCCTTCCTGAGGAGGTCGTGGGGTCAAAAACAGTGGGGGGGGATTCAAGAATGCATGAGCCAGACAAAAGGCAATTCTGGTGGGGGTAGGAAGAAGTAGGCTGTTGGTTAACTAGGATCTGCAGCTTATCCAATAGGTAGGGAAATGGCCAGACTGTGTGGGCCAAGTGGTCCTTATCTGCTGTCAAAGTCTATGTTTCTATGTTTAGTACAGTCACCATGGCAGCTCCCAACTAATACATCCTCTGCTACGACACTGCTTCAGATGAAGTTCAACCACAACCAGCCAGGTCCGGCAACTACCCACCAGCACTGGTAGTAAATTAGTAACCCAACAGACTACACTGCCAGCCATTCCACGCCTGCACTAAACTGGCACATAATAACCCAAGTTCCATATGAATGACACACTCACTTGGTAGATGATGGCCCTTGACTTTCAGCTGTTCTCCAAGGTGGAATCCACTGACTTTCGAAGACTTCTGCAGGAAGTCAAGACAAAATATAGCATTCTATCACAATTTGTTTTCTTCCCATGTTATTCTTGTTCAATTCAATTCAATTTTTATTTAACCAGGATAAACACCATTAAGCAAACTCATTTACAAGGCCTTCCTGCGAGGACACAAGTTACAATAGCAAAATACTGTGGCAAGGCACATCTATAAGCATACATTTAGGATCAACAAGTGTACATTCCATAAAAGGAGTAATAAGGGAATACATCACGGTTACAGAGGTTACATTTACACAAGACTGATGTCACGGGGAGGACCATAACATAAATCACTGTACAGTATGTAAGACGGGACAGGAGTAACTGGGGAACAGAAGTGCTCATTTGGGAAGAGGTAGTAAATGGATGGAGAGTTAGGTTGGCAGCAGGAGAGAGTAAGGCAACAGGGATCGTAATGGAAAGGGAGGGGAGGGAGAGGTAGTGTGGCAGTGCTGGATAATGAACAAGGGTCAAGAGAGAGGAGAGATAGTGTGGCGACATTTCCCTAGGTTGATCTGTACTCTATGTAACTATGTCTGCATTTGTATATATTATCTGTTTCCTGACGAGGAGCCTTTGTAAATGAGTCCCTGACTCGAAGGTTTGCAATTCTGATTTCTACTAAATAAAATAAATAAAACGTTAGGATAAGGAGCAGGAATAGTGAGGGAGTGCGGGGTGATAAGGGAGTGGGGGGTTGCTCACTGACCTGAAAGGCAAGGAGTGGGAACAAGTGAGGAAGGGAGTTTGAAGGACGCAAGAGAGAAGGAAAACACTACAAAAGAAGGCAAGGTAGGGGATACGATACCAGGAAAGTGTGAGAAGTGCAGCATTACATAACACAGATCTGAGGTAGTTACAAATACAGCTACAGTTTGCATTAGGAGTAGCAGTTACAGGTTTCTTCAGGCTTCGATTTAGCAGGGATTTAAAGATGGATAGCCCTAATATTTGCGTGAGCTTTAGTGATTTTTGGTTATTCCACAAGGTTGGGAGGACATAGCTTATGGATGAGGCGCCAAAACGTGTTCTTATCTTCGGTACGTCAAACAAGATGCTCCGTATGAGTCCGGGACCTACAGACAGTGGCACTTCTTTAGGAGGTGAGGTGGGGGATCCCATGCATTTCACTAGTGATATCTATATCTAAAGCAGTTATGCAAAACAAAGTTCTTTAGTCTCACTGACCACTGAATTGTCTCTAAATCGAGCATTGCCACCACTGCCATCCTGCCGCCACCACCTGCAAGAGCTATATTAGAGCAGACTGCCTCAGAGAGGCACACCAACAGAGAAACATCCTTACTTAATGAGTCCGTCATGGCGGGGGAAGTGCAGGAGAGAAAACATTCTGAGATTCATTCACTCACTGCTAGACATCAAGCTATACCCTCACTCTCTTGAATGTGGGTATTTTTTGGAGCTACAGTTGGAGTAACAGCTGAAGTGAATAAATGATAGGGATTTCAATCATGCATCTTGTTTAGCACATGCACTAAATCTAGCGGTCAGTCATGTGCTTGATGCACGCACGTACAGGTAAAAGAAACATTTGGTAATATATGGGACTTTACTAAATATTTTCAAATGCTCCGAGCTCTGCCATCATTACCAGCTGAAGCAAACACTCCTTATCATTGCTTTAAAGTGTTTTCACACAGTGGAATTCTATCATTTATACAGTGGAATGACATTTGGGACAGGAAGCTGTGTTCCCCAGCTGTGGAATCTGATGATGTGGACTGTATTTCGGATCTTCTTCATCACTCCAGCGAAGCAGTGCTGATGGAGGTAAGCATAGCAGCACTGCTGGTGCTAACGATGATCGTGATGGTGGTGGAGGAGGTGACACCACTCGTTCATCTGAGTCCTCTTTTCCAGCATCAGTGAACGCAGTACTCATTGAAGATGTGGCACGGATGTTTCCTACAGAACTGCAGGCAGGTTTGATGGCATTTGCCTGGACACACAATCTGCCTTAGCAGCACTACTGGATCCCAGATATAAAGACATTCCCACTGGATGGATGGGATACATGAAACAGAAACTGTTGCATACATTCATGCTAGAGCTGAACAAACCAACAAGAATGCATACACAACCTCCGAGTCATACTGTTCCTCCTCCTCCTCCTTTTTTTTTTATGGTCTAGTGCCTCATTTGACTGTGGCACGGAAGACTTTAATAGTGCAACTGCTGAGCTGCCTAAGCACATTTGGGAGCATTTTATTTATTTATTTGAGAGTTTTATCAGGAAGGCATACTGAGCGGAGTACCGCTCGATTCCAGATTATTCCAGGGGATTGGATAATGCACACTTGCACCACATGGGCGTTTTGGAGAAAAACTCGGCACCAGAGTACATGATGCAGGCTTATCTAGCAGAAGTACTGAGCCAACGAAATTCTGGCAAGACAGGCAAGTTAGTTGGCCTACATTGGCTAAAATGGCTCTGATTTTCTTGGATGCCCTCCTAACACCCGTTGCTTCAGAAAAATGTTTCACTACAACTGGGGATATTGCCTCACCACTTTGTTTAAGGCTAGATCCAAAGACTCTTGAATACTTGGCCTTTCTCAAGCTCTGCATACCACAGTTCATCTTTAACTAGGCATCTGATTCTTCCAGCACGTGACATGTACTGTTCCCATTCCCACACCTCCTCGTGGCAAGTCTCCCCAGATTCCCATTGGCACTGCCCCACAGAAACAGGCTGGCTCACTGCTCTGAAGAGCAGCAGCAGTAGCGGCACAGCCCTTTGACACGCACAGCACTACAACTCTTCACGATGATACTGTGACCACAATACTGTCATCACCAACTTGTCATGATGTGTGTCACACAGAGTCGCCATCAGTACAACTCCCACTGTGGACATGACCGTACACTTAACAGCTCCTCACTAGTCAGTTTACTAGTAGTTGACCTCTCCGTCTTCCTCTTCCTCCTCTACGACCGTCTGTTATGATCAATATAAAAAGATGTCTGTAAATGTTTAAAAAAAGAAAATTTAAAAACTCAAAACCATGGGGTGCTAAACTATTGTGAATTAATTTCCCTTGTTATTGTTACCTGTTACTAAAGTGTTACACCTATGACTATGTTTTCCTGTGTTACTTGATGGTAGCAACTGATTTTTATTTTCCTAGTCTGTTCAACACGTGTCATCTCACTGTTGTCCTATAGCCAGACTGATGTTATCTAAATGTAACCCCAAGGGGGCGCTATCCTGAGGGCTACTACCCCTGCCTGCCTTAACTGTAACAGGGTGAGGGGCCCAGATCCGTTGGCGGGTGCCTCCACCCAGAGGTCGGGGTTAGAACATTCGAGGTTGACTTGGTCACAGCCCTCTGGGTAGCTGCAACCCCCCCTTTCTTCCCACTAGTGGCCCACACAATTCAGCTACAGTGCCCTTACCATAGACACTTACCCCCCGGCTTGATCCTCTCAGCTCACTTCGGGGACCCCTGAAAAGTAAGGTACAGTTGCACAATATTCCTTGTGCAGTATTTCACCATTAATACACAAACTAGCCAGTGTGCTTTTGCAAAACAAGCAGTCTGATTTATTTGAGGGAAGATAACAAGGACTGGGGTGAATCAGGGTAATTGGCTTACCACTACAATATACGCATATCTACCTAGGTCTCTGCGTACAGGACTAACCTATAAGTTACTGTCTATGGGTACCCAAGCCCTAAAGGCTAGTTCCTCGATGCAGCTGGTTGGGCCCCGACACAAATGAGCATTTTAATTCCTACGAAGATTAGAGGGAGCCAGTAGGCTCAATTAATGTAGTCAGCAAAGTAACCAGAAGATCTTGCTCTTGCTAGGAACCTTCAACAGGGAGCTACCCTGATTTTGTACTCACGACTCCAGAGGGAAAAGCACTCTCTCACCACTCGCAGGGCCGAGTCTGAACTTCAGACACTTCTCTACACATTAATATGCAAAACAACAGAGGAGTACCATACCAGGCAGCTGCTCCTATGGCCCGACTGAACACACCGTTACTCGGGAGTCTCCCTGCAGCTTCACCTTCCTGACAGACTGAGCGCGATTCAGCAGATTCTGCAGTCCTCTATAGGGTGAGCCTGGTAGGTAGCTGTGCCTTTACATAGCCTCCTCTCACTGCTGCTCTGTGGATTTAGTCCGAAGCTTGCCGGCTACTCAAATGGCTGAATCCAGCCTCTCACGCGCTTCCCGCATGAAAACTCAATGGCGCAAGAGCCCAGAGCTCCTTCCTCGTCCACAGCTACAACGTCTCTGCCCTTTAGCAGTATGGGGCAATCCTCTAGCTCGGGCGCCACCCGATCCCATTGGCTGGCTACAGGTGCCAGTCACTTAGTCCTGCTCTCAGTGGTGCAAAAAAGGTGCCCTGGTCTGGCCTTCACTTCCCACAATTACTAGCGGTATCTCCATTGGTCCGTCAGGCCCCTAGAGAGTCCTCATTCTGGTTGGTTGCCAGTTACTTCATTTGGGGCACCTCCTACCCCCATTGGACCCTTCAGAACGTCCTGGTCCAAAATGGAGGGGCACAGCACACACAGTCCCAGCTGCAAAAGAAGCAGGTTAGACAAACTGTATCCCCACCAACAGTCTAACTAATTATGCCCAAACAGTTACATCTCTCAAAAGGTGCTCCCCTTGCGCATATAGTGACTGCCAGACGGGAGCGATTCCACAGCAGCTCAGGCGGGATTCGAACAGGAAAACCATCACCCCCCCCCCCCAATATCAACCCGCTGGAGCCTGTGAGCAGGCAGCTCTTAAAGAGACAGTACTGTAGGCTTTGGAAGCACTCACAACACCCACATTTAGGCGGCATTGCGCCGAACACCAGGTAGGCCGGGAACATTTAGGCAAGCTCCGGGAAGGCTTTTAGGAACCCCCATTTGTAAGGGAGTTACATAAATGTTCTTGTATAGCTGTACACAATCTGTGTTGTCGATTATGTATAGAATTGTGCTACTTGCATCTGTCCTGTCTTCCTTATGTACTTGTATTTACTGTATGTAACTAACTCTGGGTCGCCCCTGCAAAAGGGACCTCTGGTCTCAGTGGGCTCACCTAGTTATCAAAATGCCATAAATAAATAAAGACCTAAATTAAATTTCTTTTATATGTTTCTTGATGCACTTTCTTTGTTGTTGGGGGTGTATGATATCATTTAATCTGTGGGGCCAGGGTGAATATAATAATATAATGATTGGTATGGATAGAAAGCAGGGACTTCGGAGGAAGGGGGTATTAACTCATTGGGTCAGCAGTAAATATTTATTACTAAGGCGTGTGTTAGGATTTATGTGTTTTATGTTATATTATGTATGTGAATTTCATGTATAAAAGTAGCCCCTTGGGTACTGCAGTGTAAATTACTGAACTACTACTACTACTACTACCACCACCACTCGTAGCACCACCAGTCCCCTGCAATGGCATGCCAACATTACCTGCCATAATGAAGTGGGAGTAATTCATTTTCATTGCCGACTACAAGGCCTTTATTATATTTTGCACCATGCTCTATGAAGTGCTGCTAGCTCAGCTGGTAGAGTTCCAGACTGGTATCATGGAGGGCCAGGTTCAATTTCCAGTTATGTCACATTATTCCTTTCCCAGGACCAGTGTTGTCTGAATGTTTTGGTGGGATTATAAATCTGTATCTCCCCCCCCCCCCAAAATACACTTAATTCTGTAAATGTTTTTCTGGTTTGGCTATTACAATCAACCCCACCCCCGCCACGTCAGATTAGCAAAACATCCACTGTGCAGAGGCCTGCCCACTGCCTGGGTTGTGTAATCCTGTGTGAATGTGCTCGACCTTTGCTCCGGAACTGGTTTATATATAAAGCGACAGTTTTGTTGTTTACCTTAATCCTAATGCCTATAATAACTGTAGCAGGAAGACTTACCTTCTGCAAACAGTAATTAGGAGGGCGGTGTCTCCATGTAAGATTGTCTGCAGCTTCTGTACCTGAGGCTGAGCTAACAGGTGATGTCACTGTGGAAGGCCAGACAGCTACTTCTGCCCCACCGCCTCCGAGGCCAGCAGTGCTCACTCTAGGTTATGGTGCATGGGGCACTGCCTGTAAGGGAGCTCACTGCTACTTCTGTTCCAGTATATCCCAGTGGCCAAAACTGACACAGTTTATTGTCCTGTATTTTTTTCTTAACTGGGTGAGCCATTATTTTCTCAAGCTTTCAAGCCTGTATTTAAATATCTTGTGTAATAATATCTCTGCTAAGATTCATCTTACTGCCTACACGCAATATTTTGAGAGTTGCCACATGGTGATTTGTGTTACAGTCCTTTGGGGTGTCAGTGCCTCATGGTTAAGACTGCCATTTTCGGAGGATGCTGCTGTGAGGTGGTTTTAACCAAATGGAACCTGAAACGATCTATACAGGATATTAAAACACAGGTTTGAAAATTGGAAAAAACCCCAGCTTGGCTCACCCAGATAAGAAAAACACATGACACTACATCATGGAGATTTTGGCGACCTGCCCTGAAGAAGTGACATAAAAGTCAAATTGGTTGTCCAGTTCTCATCCATCCCCCCCATTTTCCGACGGAGTCAATAAACACACCCGTTTGGGATTTGAATTGCCACAGCCATATGTATAACCAATTCCTAATACAGACTAGACTTGTACAGAAGGGAGCCTCTCCAAGGTTCATTTCAAGGTCACCCCCCCCCCCGGCTAGGCTACGGGCTGTTGGGGCTCTTGAAGGGGGTCAGACTGACTGGGGTCCGGAGGCCCACCACCCTCCATGCTGGGCAGGGCCCCTCTGCCTTTCTCCCCCTTTTTTTATTTTATTTTGTTAGAGACATTTGACATACATTAAATAGTTTCACCCAACCATAAGTCTCTATGAGAATGTACAGATCAAAGAAAATAATGCTTAATGGCAGGCTTATAATATTCAGTGTACAGTAAGGTTGTTACACACCGTTTCTTCTGTAGAAACCTAACAGGGTCAATTGTCAACCCTGGGTTCTCTAAAGCAGGCGGCTGGACATCATAGTGTCTAAAATTTGTTCTTAAAAGTTTGAGAGAGGTGTCCTTCCTCCCCTTTTGTCTGACCCTGGAGATCGCGGACCTCCTCCAACAGAAACCTGTCCTCTGGGGCCAATCACAGTGGGCCCACCTACAGGTCTGGCATGACCCAGGGGGTATTTCTGGTGACCTCGGCCTGTCCATGCTGGGTGCAGGCCAGGGGCCCCCCTCCCCAGACTGCCATAAGAGGAGCCCTCATTCCATGCTGGGTGCTGGAGGCCTCCCTTTTCCCCACACTTCCGACCTGGGGTAACCCAACTCACACTTAACGGAACCTTGGAGACACTCCCAATCTGCCACAAACCTGATCTTCATCAGATCCCCCACAGCACGTCACCCCCTCCCTTAACTACCCCATCTCTAAGTAATGAGGTCAAAAGCAGGTAAATTTCTCTGCAAAATAAGTCAAGTCCCAGGTCAGATAGGTGTATTCTATCCTGTTGATAGAGTTCTTTTGCTGTCACCATTATACGGTTGTTGCTTGACAATGGCACCCAGCAGTCAGACCATGAATGTCCCCATTTCTCCATTGATCTTCATCCGGGTTCTGTCCAGGCCCTTGTCCTTAATCCCTTTTCGCCAAAGTTGCCTCTGCACAGTATGCGACCATATGATCCTGATCCCTGGCATGCTGCGCTGGATGGTGGCTATGTCCTCCTTCATATGGCATGCAGCAATGCCATGGACTTCCTTGCTCCCATGGCATTCCCTCCCAGGTGGATGACCAAGATGTCCAGAGGTGTACCCTCTCGACACTCCTGTCGCAACCTGGGAATCGACTGATCCCAGCGCATACTCCTGTGACCCATCCATTGCACTTCCACAGGAGTATCACTGATGCGTAGTACTGGAACCCCAGGTCGAGACCATTCTCGGGTCACCGCCGAATGGGTGAAGGAGTGTCCACATATCCACACCAGTTTCCTGGTCCCCAACCAATCTGTTTAACAAATAAAAACAAGTTAGAGCATGTGTCTGGACTTAACTTTTGAATGCCTTTGACTTCCACCTCCCTAGGCCCTTAATCTCTGCCTGAGTCATGGCCTTGCTTGCTGCCCCTGTCTGAATCGAATGGGTTCCATAATCCCCCAGTTCCTTTCCCACTGCCATTAAAGCCTTCTTAAATTTTTGTGAACTGAAACTCTGTCAGTGGTGTCCCATCCCTGGTCTGAAGTATGCCCACCGATTACTCCGTGTCCCTGCCTCGTACCTCGCTAGCTCCTTCCTAATCCTCTATTGCCACCCCCCCCCCAATCCTGAAGTGATGCACATGTGCCCTGAGCCTGTTGGTCAATCTTTGGCCTCTGGATCTGAACCAACAGCCACTCTCCCACCAGCACCACATCGCCTTCCTCCAGGCCCCTCCTAGAGGGATCCTGTCTACTGGCTGCTGTGATCTTCGATACCCTAAAGGTCCCACAATAAGCCACCCTGAACAACCGTGCCTCCTGATGGCCTGTGCAGAGCGTTGGCAAGACCCTTACCAGACGTTCCAGCGTCTTGGAGGTCACTGGTCTCCTTTTATCTGGAGTCCTAGGCTGTGACCTGCCCCACTCCTCCAGGAGTTTCCTTACCCTGAAAGACAGAGTGGGGTCCTCCAACCCCATTGCCCTGCTGAACCACCCCAACCCTGCTAGGTGGCGGCTTGCTGCCGCTGCTGTGCTCCCTTCCTTTTTCAATACCACCATGAACCAGCGCAGCTGCCTTTCCAGGATCGACAAAGACTCTGCCCAACTGTAGGAGTCCAGAATCCTCATGAATTCCTCCACTCCTCTCATATATGCTTTTCGGGTGCTGGGCGCCAAAGACTGGCACATCAATGCCCAGTCTTCGAGATCCCCAGGTTCCACAAGAACTCCGGGATCTCCGCGAGGCTGTCACCTGCTCTGAACCGATCCCACTGCAAATAAGATAAAGCATCAGCTCTACCGTTGCATTCCGCGGGAACATGTTGGGCCCTAAAGTGTACGTTGTTTACCAAACATCACAGCACAAAAACCCATAACAAGTTCCTAATAGGCCTACCCATCCCTCTGCTTCCTGTTGATTACATTTACCACCCCTGTATTGTCTGACCTAAATACCACCCTTCTGTTCCTCAGCTTCGCATCCCACACTACTAGAGCTACCACAATCGGGGAAAATTCCAAGAACGTCATGTTCTTGGTCAGTCCCTGCTCTTCCCACAGTGCTGGTCATATCCCAGCTAGCCATGTCCCTTTCAAAGAAGCCCCAAACCCATGGCCCCCGGCCACATTCGTGAACAGCGTCTGTATTGGACCTTTCCTCCACCAGCCATGCCATCACCCCATTAAAGTCTTCCAAAAAGGTGGCCTAGATGGCCAAATCCTCCTTCATCACCTGGGGGATCCTAATCCTGTGGTGGGGGTGACAGACCCAGGTGGTCACCTTGGCCAGTCTCTGTACGAAGGCCCACCACATTTGTGTGGTTCTGCATGCAAAATTAAGATGACCCAACAACTGTTGCACTGGTCACAATGTCATCTTTCTTGTACCCCTAGCATCCCCCACCATCCTAACCAGGGTCTCCACCTTGTCCCTTGGCAACCTACATAGATACATAGACAGTGTCGGCAGATAAGGGCCTATGGCCCACCTAGTCTGCCCATTTGAGCTTGTAAGTTCAGTTTGTTTTCCTAGAAGTCTGTTTCCCCTTACCCCTGCCCTCTAGAATTCCTTTATGTCTATCCCATGCATTCTTAAATCCCGTGATTGTTTCAGCCCCCACCACTTCCTCTGGCAGGGTGTTCCACTTGTCCACCACCCGCTCTGTGAAGAAATTCTTTCTCATGTTTCCTCTGAATCGCCCTCCTCCAACTTCATCCCATGCCTCTAGTCCTGAAACATCTTTTTCGCTTAAAAATAGTGTTTTCCTGCACCCTGTTCCTCCCTGTAAGATACTTGTATGTCTCTATCATATCCTCTCTCCCTCCTCTCCTCCAGGGAGTACATGTTCAGTTCCTTCAACCTGTCTTCATAGGACTTGTGATGCAACCATGCACCATCTTTGTTGCCCTCCTCTGAACCTTCTCACCCTGTCTATGTCCTTACGTGGGTATGGTCTCCAGAACTGTACACTGTACCCAGGTGGGGCCTCACTAGTGTCTTGTATAGCGGAATTATGACCTCCTTTTCCTGCTGGTGATGCCCCTGCCTATACATCCCAGCATCCTATTTGCTTTACCTGATGCCTTGTCACACTGTTTCCTACCTTGAGGTCATCAGAGATGACAACCCCAAGATCCCTTTCCTGCTTGGTGCATTATATCCTCACCCCCAACTGATATATTGTGCCAGGGTTTTGTGCCCATATGCATTATCTTGCACTTCTTTGCATTGAATTTCAACTGCCAAACCCTTGACCATTCTTCAAGTTTCTGCAGGTCCCTTCTCATTCTGTCTACACCCTCTGGTGTGTCTACTCTGTTACAGAGCTTTGTGTCATCAGCGAACAGTGAAATTCTGCCTTCTAGATCCTGCAATGTCGCTGATGAAGATGTTGAATAGGACCGTCCCAGCACTGATCCCTGTGGTACCCCACTGGTTACTCTTCCTCTGTGGAGTGACAGCCATTTACCACCACCCTCTGTGTCCTGCCACCCAGCCAGTTACCTACCCACCACACTACTGTCCTGCCCACACCCATATTCCCCAGTTTGTGTAATAGTCTTCTATGTGGCACAGTGTCAAAGGCCTAGCTGAAGTCCAGATAGGCCATGTCCACTGCCCTCCCCTGATCCACCTCCCTAGTCACCCAGTCAAAAAATTCAATGAGGTTGGTCTGACATGACCTCCCCCTGGTGAAACCATGCTGCCTTGGGTCCTGTAGTCCATTGACAACCAGATGTTCCACCAATCTCTCCTTCAGTAGTGCTTCCATGATCTTTCCCACTACCGAGGTGAGGCTGGCTGGTCTGTAGTTCCTGCTTCCTCTTTGTTCCCACTTTGTATAAGGGGACTACATCTGCTGTCCTCCAGTCTTTGGGTACCTCCTGTTTCCAGTGATTGGCTGAACAGGATAGCCAGAGGTTCAGCCACCACTCTCTTAGTTCTTTAAGGACCCTGGGTGCACCCCATCTGGCCCCATTGCTTTATCAGCTCTTATTACTTCCAGTTCCTTCAGGACCCTTTTCGTAAAGGGACTTGTGTCCATTTCTGCACCATTCTCACCCCTTGTACTCCCTTCAGACCCATTACCCCTCTTCCTTAGTAAAGACTGAGCAGAAATACCTGTTCAATATGTCAGCTTTATTGTTGTCATCCTCCCCCTTCAGTCTCACTATCCCTCCTTTTGTCTTTCTTTTTTCACTTATGTACCTGTAAAGGTTTTGTCCCTTTACCCACTGATTTTGCAATGTGTTCTTCTGTCTGAGCTTTGGCTTCCTTACTGACTTCCCTGCCTCCTTTGTTTCTCCTGGTACTTCTCCCTATCCCTTCTGCCTGTGTCTTTTGTATTGCCTGAATGCAATCTTTTGGCTTTCACTTTTTGCTACCTCTTTGGAAAACCATAATGGTCTCCTCTTCCTTTTCCTCTTGCTAACCTGCTTAATGCATAATTCTGTTGTTCTTGTAATCCTCATTTTAAATACTGCCCACTGTTCCTCAACCCCTGATTCCTGTCCCATTCCCCTTAATGCCTCTTTTAAGTATCTCCCCATTTTCCCAAAGTCTGCCCCCCTAAAATCCAGGATACGTGTTTTTGTGTGGTTTGGTTCTGCTCTTTCTGTGATTTCAAACCACAATGACTGGTGGTCACTGTTACCCAGGTGCTCCCCCACTGTTACCCCCATCACACTGTCCCTGTTTGTGAGCACAAGGTCCAGTATTGCCTTCTGCCGAGTTGGTTCCATGACCAGTTGCTTGAGGAAGGCACCCTGAAGGGAGTCCAGGATAAATCTGCTCCTAGTTGATGCTGCTGTTGGGATGCTCCAGTCCACATCTGGTATATTGAAGTCTCCAACCAGTACTACCTCACCCTTGTCTGCCATCCTTTGGATGGCTAGCATCAGCTCCCTATCTGTTTCTTCCTCCTGGGCTGGTGGTCTATAGACCACACCTGTGCGGATGGCTGGCCCCATTTTCCTTTCCAGCTTAACCCACAGTATCTCTCCCCATTTTGTTCCTCCTGGATCTGTGTGGCCCTTATGTCATTTTTCACATACAGTGCCACTCCTCCTCCCTTCCTGCCTGCTCTGTCTCTTCTGAATATGTTGTAGCCAGGTATGGCCATCTCCCAGTCATGGTTATCATTACACCAGGTTTCAGTGATGGCCACAATGTCCAGGTCTGACTGTACCATGACAGCCTCCAGATCTTCCATCTTGTTGCTAAGGCTCCTGGCATTTGCACATGGCTTTCCATGATTTGACCTCCTTAGACTGCTTCACTGTTCTACTCCAGCCCCTTCCTTGGTTGTCATTTATCCCTGGTTCTCCTTGCTGTTTGCCCTTCTGCTGAATTTTGCCCATTTTCTGCTTATCCACCTTTTGGACACTAATCTCCATCTTTGCACACTGCTTTGCAGAGATAGCCACTCCTCTGGTTCACTGGTTCCACTTACTAGCTGTGGGGTGAGCAAGTAGGTACCGTCCTTGCTGGCCTGCTACCTCTTTGCTAGTTTAAATGCTTGTCAATGTAGCATTTAAACTTATCATTGAGTGCTTGATTCCTCCAGGATGGATGCAGGCGGTCAGGCTTGAACAAACCTCCATCCCTCCAGGTGGGTCCCCAGTCACCAATGAATCCAAACCCTTCCTCACAGCACCAGTTCTTCAACCATGAGTTAAAGTTCCTGGTGCATGCACTCCTATACAGTCCATTCTGTCTCTGTATCAATCTCTATCCCCAAAAAGGACAATACTGTGGTTGGACCCATGGTCTTTTCCTCAGCCAGGGAAACACCAAAGGCCCAGCAAACTTCTCGCAACCCATTTAACATCCTCCCACAGGCATCACCCCCTTTGGGGCCCACCACCAAAAAGTCATCCAAGTAATGAATAATTCCCCCACCCGAAGTAGTTTGCTCCACTACCCATTGTAAAAATGTACTAAATTTTTAGAAAAATGCACATGCAATGAAACACCTTATTGACATGCATTTATCCATATAATATTCCCCGTCTACCTCAATCCCAGCAGACTGTAGTCTTCCAGGTGGACAGGGAGCAACTGGAAAGCGGATTCAGTGTCTGCCTTAGCCATCTGTTCCCCTGGCCAAACCTTGTCACCTCTCTGACTGCCCTGTCGAATGTTGCCTCCCCAGGCACCTCTCTTTGGCTATCTTTTCCTGCACAATCTCCATGTTATCCCTTGTCGATTTTAAATTAGGGGCCTCGAAGTCTGCCCATGGCCCCATATACGGTATCCTGAATCCCTCCGTAAATCCACCCAGAATCACAAGTGCATCCTCCCTGCTGGAGTATCTCTCCAACCACCCCTTCATCTCGCTTACCTTTATCAGTGTTACCCACTGATCCGAGGTTCCCTTCTTTCTTTTTTTTTTTTTTAATTTCTTTTTATCCCCTCCTGATTGCCCTCACCAATCCTCTCCTTCGGGCTTGCTCAATGCTCTCCAATCCCTCACTGAGTCTGCCCCTAGAGTGCCACTGGTGACTCCTTACCTGCTTTCTTCCCTCCACGGAGCACTTTGAACAGCGGTGTCTGTCCGTGATTGCAGACTGGGCGGCTGGAGCGGCCGTCATCCAGGAATGCTGCAGGGCTTTTCCGTTTTTCTGTCCCTCCCCTCCATCCCACTTGAGGATGCCGGCTCGGGCGGAACATGCTTATGCACGCCTGCTAAGTGCCAGATGGCATCCTCCTCCCTGGCTCCCCCCAATGGAAGCCGCTATTGCCTCGAGAGTCGATGCTTCCACCGGCTCTCTCGGGCGTCAGGTGCATTAAACACCCCTGGTATCCCTCCCTGAAGGAGGAGAGCATCCGTGGGGACGCTCGATCCTTCTTCCCCCTGCCGACCCGAGTCCGTTCCCGAACCCGGGTCTCCGGCGAGGAGTGGCATCCAGCGCCTCAACCCTCAGCACCACTGGGCCGGCTAGGGTTCCCTTTTTTATGGAATCCCCTTTTTTGGCCGGGGTAGCTCCCCTCCCCTGTTTTTCTCCATGGCACTGTGTAAATGGGTGGGGCCTCCCACACGCAAGGCACTTGTGGGTAAACTTGCACTTTGACTGTGTGCATGTTCCCCTGTTAAACTGGTTGCAAGCCTTGGTTGGCCTCCTTGTGTCCTTATTCCCCCCCCCCCCAGGTCTCCTTTCACAGGGAGGCCACAGTCCGTACATTGGACATTAGCTCCATCAGTGATTACATCCACCCACAATGGCCTGTCAGCCTGATCCCATTCCCTTCCTGGATTCTTATGTAATAGATGCCTAAAGACATCAACGTAATGAAGCCATGGTAAACCCCCGAGCTGCGTGCACTAACATGACCCTGGACCAATGACTGAGAAGGCCACAGCAGAGATCTGGCTTTTCCTAGTACAGGACCTACATGTAAATCAAGTACCCTGCTAACCAGTTCTCGGAAGTTCTTTTCCACCTGTGGTTTCTTTTCTTTAGTTTTGTCTTTTTTATCCCCTCTTTCTTATCGCCCTCCTTTCCCCTATGCAACAGGATGAAAATATCTAAAACTTCCCTCCTGTGTATTGCTGCCCTCATCTTGTCTGAGAGGGGGGCCCCCACCTCCCCCTCCTCCACACTAGAGTACGGCTGTTTAGGCATCCCCCCCTCCCCCATGCCCACCCCTTCCCAGGCCTTGACAAGATAGTGGCCAGGTTCTTCAATGCCCGAAAACTTCCTCCATCTTGCTTCTCCCATGCTCTGTTCCCCCTACCCCCCTTCTTCCTCCAAATCAGAAATTAGCAGCGGTCTCCTAGGCTGCCAGCAACACCCGCCATTGAGCTCCCTTTCTGATTCACTGCTCAACCCTGGCACCGGACGGATCCTCCCGAACCTGGGGGGGGGGGTGGTCAAGGACCCCTGTCTCTGGGCCTCTTACCTTCCTGGAACTCCCAGCCCCCAGTCCTCATCTTATGATGACTCGTCCCCCCTTCTGGGCCTCTTAGGCAAGGGCGGAAGCAGCCTAGGCCAGTTTTTGTTGGGCCTGGGAAAACCCGGCTAAGGACCCCACCGCACTGCCCCACTTCTGGGCCTCTTTCCAGCCCCCTGTTGGAATCTATCTCCTCCGAGGAGTTGTACCATCCCCTGGGCTTTTTCGGCACTGGGCGCCATGGGTGGCATGGCCTCACCGGACTCCCGCATTGGGGGAGGGGACACCTCTGTCTTGCTGTCTGGTCCCCATGGAGATTTTCATGCCTGGGGCCTCCCCCTCCCACCATGCTTGTGTCCCTTTGGCTCTCTCTTTCCCTGCCCCCGAGGCTTTCCCCTTGGGAGTCTGGGGTTTTCACCCTCTGAACCACTGTTCTCCCCGCTGGAGATCAAGGGGAGCCCCATCAATACCCACAAGTGGGCCCTTATACGGCTTTGTTTTCTTACCTTTCGGCAGTATCCTGGGCCTTGAGCTCCAATCTCTCCAATCCCTCAGGTGATCCACTGGTGTCTCCAAGCACGCCTCCAGTCATGCTGTTCCCCACCTTCGGGCCATCTTCTCCAGTTGCACCAGTAATGCTGCTCAACCATGGCTCTTCCTGCCTGACATTTTTTTGTTTTATATATATAAACCACTCTAGTCCCCTATATGTTATTTATCCTGCTTGCAACTGAAGAAAACAAGTTCCCTATCCTTTTTTTTTTTTTAACCAGGGGAGATGCACTAGGCTGAAGCTTATTTACAGGGCCGACCTGAGAGCACTAGGAAGTCAAGTGACTTACTCAGGGTCATGCAGTCTGCTAGAGGGGACCATGGGATTCACCCAGGTCTACAGGTTTTCCGTTCAGCCTTAAACCCCTGTGCTATACTGCCTCTTTTTAAATTCCCTGTCCTATCCTGCCTCCTCCTCTTAAAAATTTTGTATTTTTTTTTTTTTTTTGGTTACTAGCACCTCAAAGTCACCACCTCCTGTTGTGGGGTCCTTCCCTTGCCCTAGGTTCAACAGGCACTGTGCTGGCAGTCTTTCTGGGCCTGTTTCCCTTCCAAGCCCCCACTGCACCTCTCCCACAGTCGAAAGCTGCTCCTAACCATGGACCCTATACCTGTGTCTCCAGAGATGCTTCTGCCAGAATATCTACTTCCTCTGCTGCAAGGTGGAGCACCTGGCTATGTGAGCACTTTTGTTTTTATTTATTTATTTTTAAATGATTCTCCTACCTAGAAAGAAACACTGCCTCAAGCTGGATCCTGCCACTTGCTCCACTTTGCTTGTCTCCCTCTGTCCTCACGGCCAATCCCACACCTGGCTCCCTGAGGTCTCCTAGGCCACTCCACTTCCATACCACGTGACACACTGCACTTTCAACACACTCACTTAAGCATTCTTCCTGCCTGGAGGGTGTAGGGGGGAAAAAAAGACTGCAGCTTGCCTGCGTCTCTTTTTAAGTCGCCCTACGTCACTCCGCTCCACCCATTCCCCGAGCAGGCCACCGCCCCACCCCACACACACAGAGTCACTGACCCCGAACTCCTTTGATTTGTCAGGGGCGTGGGGGAGGCCCTGTCAGGATCCAGCTGTCCCGCCGCAAGCACCACGGCTCAGTTTCATTTGGGGGAGGGGAGGGAGCCCAGACACCAATATCCCATTCCCCCTCAAGGTCTCCGGGAAGGACCAAAACATTAGTTATACAGTAGGTGGTTGAATTTTTTCATATGCACATCCAGTTCAAATACACCAGTTCAACAGTAACAAACTCACTGGTGCACAGCATTTCAAAGTATTCAGTAATATGTGTTCAGAAAAAAAAAAACGTTCTGCTTCATATTGTGGTAGGGTTTGTATGTCTTACCACATTGTACCAACCCTGCTGTTGGTCATTGTTTTGTTTTTGATCCGGCATCTAGAAATGCAGCCGTGCCATACCTTCTTATAACTAGGGTTGCCCAAACTAGTTCTGGAAAGATTTGAACCGTGCTCAGACCCTGCTGTTTCAGTTCTAATTTAGAACTCAAAAACCTGAGCATTAACAGTATGGTTTAAACCGTTTATATTTTTGTACTCACCCTGACCTAGCAGCAGCAACAGCTGCTGAAATGAAAGAAAAGGCATGAGGTTATGGAGTGGAGTGAGAAGTTTGGGAAAGACTGGGAGGGTGGGGAATGCACCAGGGCAGCCAAGCTGGGGACAGGGCACACAAAGTCAGATGGGTCCCTCCTGGGTTGGTGGCAGATCAGGGCTGCCCAGGCTAAGTCTAGTCTGTCAGTGCTATCTGCAGGACGGGAGGGAGGGAGTACATTAAAAAGTTTTTTAAAAAATTAAAGCGATTACTTAGCTGGCATCTTTCTGCAGATGGGGTTGAAGAGAAGTGTTGGGGGGACAACTGAATTTTCATATAGGTACATAGTGCAGATGGTGAGGGAAGATGCAAGTGTGTAGGACCCAGGGAGGATTTACTTGCACAGCTTGATGGATGGATCTGTGCTGTGAGTGTGGGAGGGACTTGGGACATAGCCAGGTAATGGTATGCCTGCCAGGAGGATCACGTTGGATGAGTGAGTGATGTGCTGTGTTCTGGATGGACTGTGCCTATAATGCAGTCATGTGCCGATTACCTGAACTGCTGAAATGCGCCTCCTGTGGCTGGATTGTGGCACAGCTAGAGGAGAGAGCTCGGCAGCAGAATGGACATCTTTGTCTTGCAGCAGCTTATTCCAGAAATTCTAGCGAAAATAAGTTTAATAGCAAAACCAGTCTTTCTTCCTTTTGTGTGGCGGTCTAGGGAGAAGGCATACATACAGTGCTTAGGAAAAGTAAATTTATTTAATTAACAAAAAATAAGAAAAATAAGGCTGGGCCATGAAGAGACAGGCAGTGGCAGAAAGTGAAGCATGGGGTGGGGGTGAGTGGTCACTGTCTCCTCTCTTGGTCCATATGAAAATATAGCAGGAATATTTTGTGTAAGGACTTGAGAGAGAAATCCTTTCTTCATTTTTTCAAATATCTGCGACAGACCTGTGCAGTGCACCTATTGTCATGTGTGCTGTGCTCCCTTGGACTGCACTGACTGTACCCAGTGTATGCATGTGCTGCCCAACACTCGGTGTGTGGTATCCAGATAAATACCGGAAATATTTGGGGAGACAGAAGGAGAGAAAAATCCATTATTCATTTAAAAATATCTGTGACTCTTGCATGGCGTACTTGCCATCTGTTCTGCTGTGCTCCCTTTATTTGTTTATTGAATTTTGCTGACCTGGTAGGCCCTCTGAGACCAGAAGTCCCTTTTTCAGGGGCGACCTGGGGTGGGGGGTGGTAGATACAGATGGTAGCCAATTGAAATTGAACCAGATCAAGCTGTTGGTGGTATTTTTGGTGAATGGGGGAAATTTTGCCAGGACACTGGGGAATTCCCCTACTCTCTTAGAGCAATACCACAGGATCTTTAATGTCCACCTGAACAACCATCAGAACAGGCAGAAGGGACCTCGGTTTAACGTCTCATCCAAAAGATGTTGACTGCACTGTAACCAGAGTCTGACTGTGTGCTACCTGGCATTTAGTGTACTGTATCCTGCAAATTCAGAAATGCTAGAAGTATTTTGGGTGACTTAACTTCTCTGTTTCCAACCATATTAAACAAGCATTTGTCAATGCCAAATGTTTGCTTGCTGGCATTGGCAGTGGTAATGTAGAAGTTACAGAGCTGCGTAATAGGAATGGCAGTGAAGTACTGAACTGAAGCCAACCCCACCACCACCCTGCAGAGAGTGACAGGCATTGGGGTGTGCATTTGGGTCATCAGGCATAACGGCCTCGCCATTTCACCACACCCCACCCTGCAGACACTGACAAGTGTCACGGTGTTCCTTGGGGTCTTTGGCCCTTATGCGCACCCCATTTCATTAGGAAATGCGTGAGATGGGGCGATATAGGAGAATGGGGTGAACTTTGGGGCTGAAGAGTCCAAGGCATAACTCGATGCCTCTCACTGGCTGCAGGGTGTGGAATGGTATGAGCATTACAGGCAAGAATCCCAAGTCACACCCCTGATGCCTGTCATTCTCTACAGGGTTGGGCGTTATGGTTGGAAACCCTAATACCTCAGGCATTCGTTGGTATTTTCACTCCAAATTTTCAACATGTTTTTTTTTGTGACCCCACCTCATGAACAGGGGGAATATCAGTTTTTTAGCCGAAAGCTGCTTATGCACAGCGAGTACGGCATTTAGCACCACAGGTGCAAAAACATTCCGAACAGGATGTAAAAAATGACAGCTGTACTGTTCATGGGGAGGTGTAAAAAATGGCAATGTTGCAAATCTGCAGTAAAAATATTTAAAAAAATGGTGAAGTCATGAGCGTACATAGAAACTGTGCAACGCACACCCGTAATATAATTAGGTTGGGGATATTTTACAGCAGATTGTCAACTCAGGCATTTTGGTGCCTCCGATCATGAACAGTGTCACTGTGATTTTCTTTATCTGTGCCGAACAATGATTTCCCACAGCGACCATGCATCTCAGCGCTGAAAGTGTGAAACACACTTCAGCCATGTTTGAAAAATGACAGCTGTACTGTTCATAAGGAAGTGTGAAAAATGCCACTGGTGAAAATCTGGACTGAAAATATTACAAAGTCATGAACTTACGAGGGTGCGTGGAAACTCGCGCATTGCTCACTTGTAACACAGTCATTTTTATGGACTTTTGTCACCAAATTTTCAACATAGCCATTTTAAGACCTCTGCTCATGAACAGTGTAACTGTGATTTTCTTCATCTGTCCTAAACATTGCTTTCAAGACACCAATAGCACCATTGTGCGCCACATGTGCGAAAACACATTTTGGGCGACATATGAAAATGGCAGCTGTACTGTTCATAAGGAAGTGTAATAAAATGGCAATGTTGAAAATCTGGAGTGAAAATATTAAATTTGCAAACTTACGAGCATGCATAGGAACTGCGCAACGCACTCTCGTAAAACAGTCATTTTAAGGAATTTTTCACCAAATTTTCAACATAGCCATTTTAAGACCTCTGCTCATGAACAGTGTCACTGTGATTTTCTTAATGTGTCCCATACATTGATTTTGCACATACTGCGCCATTGTGCACTACATGGGTGGAAACACATTTTGGGCAAGATGTGAAAAATGACAGCTATACTGCTCATAAGGAGGTGTGGTAAAATGGCAATGTTGAAAATCTGGAGTGAAAATATTGAAAATTCGCGAACTTACGAGTGTGCGTAGGAACTGCGCAATGCACCCTCGTAAAACAGTCATTTTTAGGAATTTTTTCACCAAATTTTCAACATAGCCATTTTAAGACCTTTGCTCATGAACAGTGTCACTGTGACTTTCTTAATTTGTCCCGTACATTGATTTCGCACACCGACTGTGCCATTGTGCGCTACATGGGCGGAAACACGTTTTGGGTGAGATGTGAAAAATGACAGCTACACTACTCATAAGAAGGTGTGGTAAAATGGCAATGTTGGAAATCTGGAGTGAAAATATTGAAAATTCGTGAACTTACGAGCGTGCATAGGAGCTGTGCAACGCATCGTAAAACAGTCATTTTAGAATTTTTTCACCAGATTTTCAACATAGCCATTTTAACACCTGAACTCATGAACAGTGTCACTGTGATTTTCTTAATTTGTCCCAGACATTGATCTCAGACACCGACTGCGCCATTGTGTTCTACATTGCAGAAACACGTTTTGGGTGAGCGTGAAAAATGAGCAGCTGTACTGCTCATAAGAAGGTGTGATAAATGGCAATGTTGGAAATCTGGAGTGAAAATATTGAAAATTCGCGACTTACGAGTGTGTGTAGGAACTGCGCAATACACCTCGTAAAACAGTCATTTTTAGGAATTTTTTCACCAAATTTTCAACATAGCCATTTTAAGACCTCTGCTCATGAACAGTGTCACTGTGATTTTCTTAATTTGTCCTGTACATTGATTTCGCACACCGACTGCACCATTCTGCACTACATGGGTGGAAACACATTTTGGGTGAGATGTGAAAAATGACAGCTGTACTACTCATAAGAAGGTGTGGTAAATGGCAATGTTGAAAATCTGGAGGAAAATATTGAAATTTCACGAACTTACGAGCTCATGAGGAACTGCTAACGCACTGCGAAACAGTTTATTTATTGGATTTATATCACCTCAACATGGTTGTTGGATTCTCTCGACGATAAACGTTGTCATGGCGGGATGCCTCGGTGATTTCGAGTGATCGCGAAATCACCTTCGGCCCGAATAACGCCATGACAGTGACATATTCATGAGAAGGGGTCCCAAAACCCCATGTTGAAAATTTGGAAAAATTCCCAAAATTCCCTAGATATGCATTAAGTTGAAACCCCTATGTAACCCATTATACAGCTTACCGGCATTTCCTCAGTTCGCGGTCGGCTTTGAAGAGTGCAGATGTGTTCCCGGTCCACCGAAGATCGTCGCTACCGGAGTCCGGAGGTAAGTATGGGATGGGGGGTGGGAGGCTGAGTGCACAGTGGTGGGTGCGGTTGTGGGAGGGGTTGGGAGACGCGCAAGAACAGTTTTTATTTTACAGGGTTAAAACAAAAAAGACGTCCGGGATGCTTGCCACGCTGGGGTGGGCCCAGCAGCACAAGGACTTGGGAGTTCAGCCGACGGGGATTGGGCACCTCACGGCAAAATAAAAAAAAAAATCACAGCACTGCTTGCCACGCTGGGTGGGCTCCTCAGCATGGCACAAGGACTTGGGGCTACCAGCCGACGGGGATTGGGCACCCCGCCGGCAAAATAAAAAAAAAATTTGTCAAGACCATTTGCCACGCTGGGGTGGACTCCTAGCATGGCACCTCAACTAGGGGTGGGGACGAGTTCAGCCGACGGGATTGGGCACCTGGCCGGCTATACAGTAGGGGGCGCGACGCCTGTTCAGGGTGAAGGTGCGTGAGCAGCCGATATCTTATCGGTGCTCATCAAGCATAGCTCCTCTTTTCAATCAGGGTTACTGCATTTTGGAGCGTGTCAGACAGCTCCAAAATGCATTGGCTTTCAGGCCGCGCTGCCAGCCCATCGACTGAATTGAGAGGAGGTGAGACACCTCAAATTCCGATGAAGGCATTATGTTTTTGCACATGCGCAAAAGCAAACATAAAATAGGGTTTTTTTTTTTTTTTTTTTTTTTTTAATCTTTCTTTATCCTCCCTATTGCAGCCCCTCCTCTTCGAGACACCTATGGGCTTATCAGCTCTTCGCCACTACCTGGAGCCGGTGCAGTCCATGCCCCATGGAGCCGTGGCTATACCCCTAGGCGTGGTACGAGGCGACACCCTTCCACCCCGACGCTCCGCTAATCTTTGTCGGCATGCTGTCTCCGGCAGTAGGGCATTGAAGGTCGGGCCCTGGTGCTCCGGCTCACCAGGAGGCTGCAAGGGTTTTTCCTTGTGTTTCTCGACGTACAGGTCCGATGACGCCATATGCCGGGAGCGCCGACGCCTGGCACGTGCCGCTTCCTCTGTTGGAGCATCGGGCTTGCTGTACTCTCAGGTCTCCACCTGGGGTCAGACAAGCACCGAGCTCAGGTACCCCCCCCTCCGAGAGGACGAGCAGTCCTTGGGACGCCTCGTTCTTCTTCCGTCGCTCCTTCCAGCTCCCGGCTCGTTTCCTCAACCCGGTCGCTGGCGCTGCAAGCGGAAACTATCCGCTGCGCCAAGGGCCGCCATAAAAATAGGGTTTGAGTTATGTTTCTGCACATGCATGCAAGCAAACATAAAATAGGTTCGAAGTTCTAAAAAAATACTAGAACTCTAGAATTTTTTCAGAACTTCTAGACTAGAACCAGAACACTGAACTTCTGCTGGATCTGACAACCCAACTCATAACCTCACCCTAGTATGACTTCTGACTTGATATATGATCTTCTCCGACATTTTACATTCAACTATAGTGTTTTCATGTGGTTATTGTCTTTCTAGAACTGAAGAGTTCCCAGTTTGGCTCCACGAATGGCAAAATATAGCAGTTTATATGGGGCCAGATTCAATTCCATGAACTTGCTCAGGTCCCCGACTAGAATAGCTTTAGGAATAAATGATACCCTCGCCCCTAGGAAAGTACTGTATTGATGTGCACCTCTATGACTTGCTAATATTCGCTCAGTTTGGGACAGGTGACCAGCATGAGCAGCAACTGGGAACGATCTGCCCCATATCCTGGGCATTTCTTTCATACTTCTCGGAGAACCTGTGTAATTTCCTTGGGGGGTATAGCAAGCTTGATGCAAAGACATAAATTGTAACCACTCAAATTTGCTCTGCAGTGGCAGTCTCATTTCCTACTCCAGGATATCTTGCCCAATCATTGTCCACTACTTCCTCTCCCAGCCTCTCCTTCCATCTCTTCCTAATTCTGCAGTTGGATGGCTTGTTATGCATTTCTATAGCACTTTTCATACACTTTGTATCCCAAAGCACTTCACAAGCAATGAGAGACTGGTAATGAAGTGACTGTGATGTGTAGTGGCAGCTGTTTCACACATCAACACCCACACATAGCCGTGGACAGTTGCATGAACCAGTTTTTATGGAAAGGGGAATTTTTGTGGCCAGAACACCGGGGAAATTCTGTTCTCTCATGAAAAGTGCCTTGATGTCTTTTGCTTTCGCCTGGACACCCACCAGGACAACACCAGGGTTGGGCAGACTTCATTTCAGTTGAATGTCTCATCTGAAGGACAGCACATCCCAGTAGCACAGACAGTGATAATGCAGCACTTATCTTGCTGTGTCTTTTGGAAAGCATCTGGCTATCCCCAGCTGGCCTTGCAATTGCCTTATTTGTAATATCAGTTTGTCATCACAGTAATCACTACTGATGTATCAGTGAGCTAAATCTGCCACTTTGGTTTGGCTTCGATTCAGACCCTGTCTTTATTTAATAATTTATTTATTTATGTACATATCTATGTATTTTGATGACCGGATAAGTGCACTGGCATTTGAAGTGCCTTTTCCAGACATGTCTCGAGCACAGAAGAGTATGCAACAGAACAGTGGAACGGGTACAAGTGCACAAGTATCATAATACAACATGAAGTGACATGGTGCAAAGGGTAAGGCATTCAGATGACACATAAGTCAACAGTGTTTTGTAAGTCATGCAAAGCAGGCACAGATAGTAGACTTCAAATGCACTTTTCAGCTTGGCAGTGAACATTTTAGGGGAAGGGACAACTCTGATTGCAAAGGGGATGGTGTTCCAGCATGACACTGCTGTGTATCTGAAAGAGTTCAAGCCCATGCCCGTCTGCATGAATGGCATTTTCAATAGATTGTTGGCAGAGGAGCAAGAGCAGGAGTTGTCCATGTATGTGAATAGCTTGGATAGGCTTTGGGGAGCACTTCCATGCAGAATTTTGTGTATTAAATTTGTTAGGGTTTACTGGACTCTGGTTTCGGGTTGCAGTCAACCCGGTCATTCAGAGTTGGTGCACTGATGGGACTGTGGACCCTGCGAGGATGCGTATTTGGCAGCCTTGTGGATTAAGGCTATTTTCTTTGTCCAGATCTTATGGGGAGTGCCATCAGTAACAATGAAGGCTTACTTAAATGGGGTATGCAGCTTTGGGCAAGTCTGACTTTAGTGTTGGTACCAGGTACATTGCAGTACGATAGAGTAGACCCAGTTTTTGATGAACAGTTCTTATGATGTTGGTCATATGAGCATCAGATGTGAGTTGAGGATTGAAGGTAACACCAAAGTATATGAATTAATTACGTAGTTCCAGTTTCACTTCATCTAAGGTTGAGATAGCGAAGTCTTGGGAAAATCTTCTAACCTTTGGGGATGGGTTGAGTAACATGACTTTTTGTTTTAGTTATGTTTAGGACCAATTTCTTATGTGTAAACCACTGTTAAAGGGAATGGAAGTTGTGCCCAAGGACTTTGCTGATAGTGATGGTGTCTTTCCCAACCACAAAAATGACTGTATCTGCATACAGAAGGGTCTTGACAGTATTACAGATCTTGGGTAGGTAGCTGATGAAGGTAGTAACTAGTAGAGGGCCTAGAATGAATCCCTGGGAGACCCCACAGGAGATTGTGTTCACCCTGGACAAGACCATCAGTTTTGGCAAACTGTGACCTGTCTTGCAGATAGTTGAACAACAACAGAGTAGTTGGGCCTCCCAGTCCCAACTTGGTCAGCTTCTGTATGAATAAACTATGATCCATGAAATCAAAGGTCTTGGTCAGGTCCACGAAGACAGTACTCGTCAGCAGACCATTGTCCATAGTATGGTGTACTGTGTCTGTGAAGTTGACTAGTGCTGTGCATGTTCCATGACCCTTCCTGAAGCCGTGTTGTTCCTCACAGAGTAACCTGTGCTGGTCTAAGAAGGAGGTGAGCTGAATTATGTACTATCCTCTCTTGCACCTTAGCCAAAGGTGATAGTATAGAAATAGGCCTGTAGGTGTCCTGGAAAGTTTGCTTGCCCTTTTTATGCAACAGTGCTACAGAGGCCGATTTCCAGATGTTGGGCATTTATTTTTTGACTCAAACAGTAAACATTTTGGAAATGGGGAGAGTAGTTTGTGTGGCTGCAATTTTAAGGAATTTGGGAATTAGGTTATCGCAGCCAGATGATTTGTCAGCCTTTAGATGAAGCAGCAGTTTGCAGACTTCCTTGACAGTGACTTTCTTAAAGTAAAATAAGGGATGTCATGGCCATAAGTTAGGAATGCTGGAATTTGGAGAACATACTGTGCCAAACAAGGGGAGTTTGTATTTCTCAAGGTTACCGAACTGGTCACTGAACAAATCAACAACAGATTTGAGATCACTATGTTTGAGGCTGTTCACTTCAAGGGAGGGAGAGGAGGTGGCAGTTCTTGGGTTGAGCAAGGAGTTTTGTGTAGTTCTAGAATTTGTGGGTGTCACTAAGATTATCTGTCTGCTGTGCTTTGAGAGATGCACAGTTGGCCATGCTGAGCTCGTGTTTGCATTTATTCCATAAATATCTGTTTGTGAGCTGGCCCGGTGGCACTGGTAGTTGAGGCACTGGTCGCTACACCTCACGTCACGCCAGCGACCCAGGTTTGGGAATGAGCTCGGATCGCTGGGGGGTGGCAGGGGCGAAAGAGGATCAAGTGTCTGGAGGACTACTCTCCTCTCCAGGGTGGGGGTTGTTGTCCCACTTGTTGACTGCCCTCTGGCAGTGGCTTGAGGGCAGTACAGGTTGGGATACCAGTGTCCCTACATCGGTGGGAGGGGGAACGAGAGCAAAAGGTGGAAAAGGGAGCTGGTGAGCTCTATGATTGCCCCGCGTAGCTGTGCCACCCCCGGGCTTCCGGATTATTCTCTTGCGGGAAGGGAGGGAGAAAGCTGGCATTCTCCTCCCTGGCCCTGCCGTGGGGGGCAAGCCCACAGGGGAACTACTGGGGGTCGGCATGAGATGCGCGGGGCCGGAGGATGAGTCCCTCTGAGGGAGGGCCATAGCTGCCCGCCAGGCTCGGAGAGCAAAAACATATAATAGAAAAAATTTATCTTTTTGTAACCCAATCTGAAGTGCAAGTTTGTTTTCTCGAAGGTACCAAAAGAAATGTCTTTGTCCTTCATGATCTTGAAATGGCTTTTAGTAAGCCATTTGAAATTAAGATTGTTGACCCTGCATCTGATTGGGACATGGCAATCGAGCACTGTCACAAACTCAGAACTAAAGAGGTCCAGCACACTGTTGATGTCAGGTATAGTGTCCATAAAGGACTAGTTGATACGTGAGAGATCTTGCCAAAATGCTGAGGAACTGACGTTTCTACAGTTACAGTACATGCCGTTTTAGGACTGGATTGCTTGCCGCACCTTTGTACCAGAGGCAATAAACAGGGGTGTGGTTGCTGACTGAGTCAGATAGGTGCCCATGCAGCCTGACTCTGTCAGTGTGGCTGAGCAATATCCAGTCCTGGAGGGTGTTGTTTCCTGATCTGACATTGAGCCTAGTAGGGCAGAGAGGATTGGAGTATGGCTGTAGTCATCAAGAATATCTCTATGGTGCTCTGTTTCTGAGCCAGTTTAAATTAAAGTCACCCATAATAATTAATCCAGTCCTGCCTAGAGTAGAAATTAGTGGTACCAAATCCTTAAGGCCCTCAGCTCCAGCCTTTGGTGGGTTCTATACGCAGCAGAATTTTATATTTTTGATACCCAAACTCAATTAACAGCCATTCACAGTTGGTAGAGATTGGGTAACTAGGGGAGAAACGCACAGCATTCAGAGAAAAACACAATGTCCAGATCAGAAAAATGAGGAAATGGGGACCCAAAGAACTAGACTTGCCACCTAGGAAGGGCTAGAATGTTATATTTTTGTAATTGTTTCACAGAAGGTCAGCATGATCCGAAGTGATCCAAAAATACCAATTGGGCTGAATCAAAGGTTAACGTGCTGAATTCTGGCACATGCTCTGAACACAAATTCAACATCAGCTCATCTGTATTATGATGTCATAAACAAAACAAGCATTTGTCAATGTCGAATGTTGTCACGCTGGCATTGGCATTGGCAGTGCTGGAGCTAGAGATGCATAATAGGAATGGCAGTGAAGTACTGAAGTGATGCCAACCCCACCCCCACCCTGTAGAGAGCGGCAGGCATTGGGGTGTGCCTTTGTGTCATCAGCTATAATGCTCATGCCATTTGTACCTCACCCTACCCTGTAGACACTGACAAGTGTCGGGGTGTGGTTTGGGGTCTTTGGGCATTATACTTAACCCATTCCATAAGGAAATACGCTGACATGGGTGCAGTATAGGAGCCTGGGATGAACTTTGTGTCGGAACAGTGCAAGGCACACCACGATGCCTGTCAGTAGCTGCAGGGTGGGGGGTGGAATGGCGTGAGCATTACATCCGATGATCCCAAGTGACATCCCTGACGCCTGTCAGTCTGTACCAGGTGGGGTGCTACGGTTGGAAACCTTAACACTGTAGGCATATCGTGGTAGTTTTTACTCCACATTTTCAACATGGGCTTCTTGTCAGACCACCTCATGAAAAGTGGCACAATCACTTTGTTAGCCGAAAGGTGATTTTGCACAGCGGCTGTGCCATTTGGTGACAGAGGGATGAAAACACATTTTTGGGCAGGATGTGGAGAATGACAACTGTATTGTTCATGAGGAGGCATAAAAAAATAGCAATGTTGAAAATCTGAAGTGACAATATGAAATATTGGTGAAGCAATGAGCATGCATACAAACTGCGCAACACATGTCCGTAACCAAATTATTTTTGGGAGTTTGTTAGCGACATTTGTAACATAGGCATTTTGGGATCTCCCCTTATGAACAGTGGCACTATGATTTTGTTAATCTGTCCCAAAAGTTGATTTCCCACAGCGGCCATGCCATTGTGCGCCACAGGTGCGGAAACACATTTTGGGCAGGATGTGAAAAATGACAGCTGTACTGTTCATAAGGAGGTGTGAAAAAAATGCCGGTGTTGAACATATGTCATGGAAATATTGCAAATTTGCAAAGTTACACGGGTGCGTGGAAACTGCACAACGCATGCTTGCAACACTATGACTGGGTGACGAGTGCCTGGACTTGGGTAGACCAGTGGACGTCCTCTTTCTTGACTTCAGCAAGGTGTTTGACTTTGTTCCTCATGGGGGCCTGTTGGATAATCTGGGAGAAATGGGGGTGGGGAACCAGATGATCAGATGGATAGGCAGTTGGCTCCAGAACCGGACTCAGAGGGTCGTGGTTGGTGGGATAGTCTCATCCTCAAGGAGGGTCATTAGTGGAGTCCCTCAGGGATAGGTCCTTGGGACCCTCCTGTTCAACTCCTACATCTCTGACATAAGGAAGGGTATCAGGACTGACATGAGTCTCTCTGCAGATGACTCAAAACTGGGGGCTGTGGTGGATGGAGAGGAGGGGAGGGTGGCCCTACAGGGGGACCTGGAGGCTCTGGAAAGGTGGTCTAGAAAGCGGAAGCTGAGGTTCAGTCCAGGGAAATGCAAGGTACTGCACCTGAGAGCCAGAAACCAGGGCCAAGTGTACACCCTTGGGGGGAGGGGGGGAATGCTACAAGTCTTGATGGCAGAGAGGGACCTGGGGGTGGTGGTGGATGTCAAGATGAACAACTCTGAGACTTGTAGGAAGGCAGCAGCAAAGGCCAACAGGATGCTTGGATGCATCGCTAGGGGGCTCACCTCCAGAAGGAGGGAAGTGATACTTCCACTGTATAACAGTCTCCCTGCCTGCCTCCCGCAGTTCCTCTGCACTACAACCTGTGCTCAACCAGATGGTGGTAGAACAGTGGGACATGCATCCTTCCCATCCTCCGCCTCCCCCCCACTGGGCCTCTGATGGCCATGCTTCGTTCTTGAACCCAGGTCATCAGTGTCACAGGCAGGAGCTCTGCTGTGCACTGGCAGGCCTGCCACAGTCAGATGCTGTTTCTACTGACTTTTTGGATTGGCTACCAATACATGTTATAAACCCTGGAAAAGAAAACTAAAAAAAGAATAAAAACGAAGTTTCCAGTACATTTTTATTTATTTGAAAATTGGCAACCGGGAAGGGCATAGTGAGCCGGAGCTTGTTTCCATGTGTGACCTGGGGGAATGGGGAACACAGGGTACAAATACAGTGGGCAAATTAGTAAGGTGCACAAATAATGCCATAAATAGGGTCCTGAGAACTGTTGGTACAAAAATCAGTGAGGTGAATTAAACATGATACCATACTGCAGTGAAGCCCTAGAGCAAAATTAATATACACAGTGGCAGTAACAGAGCCAAAAACTAAGAACTAAACATACAGCACATGCAAATCCGATTACAAGAACTTGACTTAACTAAAAGGGGGCCTGGCTGAAACATTATGTCTGTGAAAATACCCACTGAGGTGTAGAGCTGTTCTGCTGAAGACATCAAGTGAGAAAACTTCCTCAGTCGGCTAGTCAGTAGTTTAGATTGTTGAAGGTCCCCCTCCCAAAATATCTCCTGGTCCCCCAACTGAAACCTGTATGGACATGTCGTTCCTTTGGAAGTTGTAGAGGGTTTGAAATGAAGGCAATTAAAAAGGGGCAAGTTCTCTGTACTTGAGTCCTCTGATGAGAGGACAGGAGGAAGGAAGGAAGGGGCCCAACCACCTGTCACTGCAGGACATCCATGTGTTTGCGATCGCCTTAAATAAAGGAACATAAAAACTCCACCGTGAGCAGAAAGAGCTCTGAAATCATTGCAGTAATGACACCTTTTAGGCCATCACTCAAAGCCTGTAGATCCATGATCAGACGTTGGAGCGCTGCATGGGTTCTGTGGCAGTCATCAGGCGCAGATAATACCATCCATGAAAATGAAGGCTCTGTCACAGTGAGATTTCACAGGCAAACGGAATAAGTAGATACACGTTGCAATTTGAGGCTCTAAATATAGACTCCAGTAATCAAGCCTGCTGATGACTTTCTGTTCCCCCCTCCCTCCCTGAAGTCCCCGTGTTTCATCTCAGTATGTGCCAATCAACACTAGACTCACAGAGGGTATGCTGGGACACTCGACATGTGTCTCTCAGCAGTGTGCCATGCTGCCCCAAGTTTAAATGCCGCCATGAAATCGGAAGTGTCAGACGATGAGGCTGATCAGACTGCCTTGTTTGGAAGGGGGCGCATTTACATTTAGATTATGTCCTTTGATCACTTTAGGCATATCTCGTGGAAGAAGAGAGCTGGCACAGAACCCCAAGGTGTCTTTGTGCCTCTATCAATGCTATATTCGAGGCGGGGGCATACTGGAGCGTAGCAGGTTACTTGTTCAGATAAAGGTTGTGGCCAGCTACTAAATACAATCTTACAAACTAGCTCACTCCTGCTGCAGTTAAAGGCAGTGAGTTTAAGGTGTGAAACTAAATCCGGACAGTTTAACCTCTGTGCCTCTAGTCTGCTGCTGTGTAAATCCTGCCGTACTCGCAGTCCGTGAATTTACATCCACTTCTGTAGTCTGCTGCTTTGCAAATTCTGCCATGCACACAGCCTGTGAATTTACACTCAGTGCCCTAGTCTGCTGTTGTGTAAATCCTGCTATATCCGCTGTCTGTGGATTCACGCCCAGTGCCCTAATCTGCTGCTGTGAATCCTGCTACACTTAGTCTGTGAATTTACATCCGGTCCTCTAGTCTGCTGCTGTGCAGCTCCTGCTATACTGAATCTGTGAGTGTACTCCCAGTACTCTAGTGTGTAAATCCTGCCATACATTAGTCTGGGTCCTATGCAGAAAGGGCCTCTGGCCCTGTGCACCATGATATGTGTCTTGTAGGGTCGGGATACACACATCCTTGGTGTTCGGTGGATACCTGCGGATGGAAGTTCACCAGGCGCCTGCTGCTCACCTCTGCCTGGGGCAGTCTGTGCTGGATCCTGTGCAACTGCATGGATAGTCCAGGCAGATGGCAGGCTGTGTGAATGCCCATACTCGGCCAACGGAGCACGGCATGCACAATGTCAGATATAATCCACCAGACCAGTGTCGGGGCTCGTTACTGCCAGCTGGCATCCAGAATGATGCATGGCACCTGCAGTCATGGATCCTGGCCTTCCTGCATGCCACAGAAGGCAGCGCTGGATAATGGCTGCATGGCACAGTTGGCGGCAACAAATTAAAGGTTGACTGTAGGGGACAAGGCAGTCCACGTGTTTTTTTTCAGAGTAGGTGATCTATTGTGGTGCGAATCGGGGCTTCTGATTGGAAGCTCATGATGTGGCCCAGGTCCAGCTCCCCAGGTGGCCCCGCATGCACAGAATTATGTGGCCAAGGATCCGGACAGCCAGGGGTCGTGCATTCCAGCCCCATGCATTTGGCAGGGGACAGGTACGCAAGGCATTACTGTGTTGCCTGGTACGCACCCTTATTGGTGAGTACTGGGCCCTCTGAATTTACACCCAGTGCCCTAGTCTGCTGCTGTGTCAATCTACAGCAGTAGGGATGTTGTAAGTTTGATTCCCAATGCCGTTGTGAACTGCTGTGTTGATGCTACAGCTGGAGATTCAGTCTGAATCTCAGTGTCCTTCTGTGTTGATCTACTGCAGGTGGTGGTTCTGGGGTTTGAATCCCAGTGTCCTCCTAGTGTGATGCTGTGTGGATCTACTACAATCAGAACATATGAAAGTTGCTATTTAATACCTCACAAACTACTGCAGCCACATTTTTCGACATGCCCGTAGTAGGTTATCCACATTCCAGACACGCCAACAGTAGGTCATCTACATTTCAGACATACCAACGATAAGTTATCAATTTAGGGTTTAGTTCATAGAAAAAAGGGGGGATACAGGGTACATTCCAGTTTAACTGCCACAGAATTAACATCCTGGATTCAAAATTCCCAGTCATATAATAGAACATTAAGTACGATGGAGTATACTCCGACTAACTGTTGATTAAACTCCTTTGCCTTTAGCCTCAGCATTTATTCACCTTCGTCAGCTGGTTATTCCTTCATACAGTATACTCCGACTATCTAAATGTTATCACTTGATTCTGTGTAGAAACCAGCCTGCTGAAAACCCTTGTTGTGTACGTTCAGAATGGTTGTGCACATTCTAAACACTTGTTCACAGTTCAAAAGTTAGTTAGCATATATTTTCTTGTCACTTCAAAAAGTTATTCATAACATACATTAGAAACAACCTTTTAATAATGTTAAGAACATCTTTGTCCATTGTGCATGTGCTCAGCTGTGATCACAGCTATGCTCATTAGAAACGCACACTCAAACTGACCTTTCACTTTCAGAAATGGGAGGCAGTATAGCGCAGTGGTTTAAGGTTTTGAGCTGCAAATCTGGAGACCTGGGTTTGAATCTCACATCTCCCACGTTTGTGTACTGCGTGACCCTGAGCAAGTCACCTAACTTCCCTGTGCTCCCAGGTTGCACCTGTAAACAAGCTTTCAGCTTAGTGTCTCACACTTGGTTAAACAATTGGGGGCGGGGGGAGAAATGGTCACTCACCAGCACAGTTTCCTGTAGTAAACATCGCAGCAACCAAAGAATAAATTTATTTTTGACTCTCTTGTCTTCCTGTATATAACCTGTTTGTCCCTGTTCTATTGTACTATGTCATGGAACCTATGTAAAAGAGCTTCTAGCTCAAAGGTGTTAATCCAAGAATTAAATAAATAAAATATTACTTAACACTCACATAAAAACATGTTAATGGCTGTATTATTAACAAAAAAAAAAAAAAATTGGTAAGAACTCACAGGTTCACACACCTCATGAGTACTGTGACATCACTAGGGCACACAAGCTTTGTTCTCATGCCCAGTGCGTTGAGCTTTGCTGTCATGCCCAGGTTTGTCGTAACACACACTAGGTGCCTCCCTCTTTTCTTATTAAACAATAAGGCATGACCAGAGTTTAGATTAATGGTCTGTTAATCACCCCTTAGAGGTGTAATGTGGCAAGAGGCACAGCCAAGTGCTGTATTGGGCCTAGAGGGTAATTAACTGACTGTTAATCCAACGCCGTGGAGTGCCTTATTGCAGTTATCCTCGTTAAGAGGGAGATTTTCAGCATTATAAAAGGGGCAAATAGAAATTCGCAATCTGATGGACTCACAGACATTCTAGGTCGCTAGATTAGCCGTTGCATAACCTGACATTGGAACATCAGTACAAGAAGGCACAGCTGATCCATACTCTACAATGAGGGGAGAAAAAGCCCAAACATTCTAAAGAAACCTGTGAGGCAGAGATTTAAATGTCACATAAGTTGTCTGCTGTAGTAGGTAGTTGGGGTGTGTGAGTAACGAATAGTACTCACATGAATAGTATCGAATAGGTCAAGCACGAGGTATACTCACTAGCAAGGGAATGTGACGGTTCCCCGGACATACTGGTGCACCTAGGTACACATGACATAGAGGGAAATAGTGAACTAGAGATACAGGCAAGGTTTTCAGGAGCTAGCCAGGTTTTGCCGTTCCATAGGATGTCCGATTTCCTTCTCGGAAATCCTGCCCGGTGCCAAGGGCTAGTGGGGAGAACAAGCTGAAAATTAGGGAGGTAAACCAGTGTCTCAGGGAGTGGTGTGAGGCTAGGGGGTATGGGTTGATGGGGGGATTGGGGGGAAACCTGGGAGGATAAGGGACTGTACGCTAGGGATAGGCTACACCTCAATTTGGAAGGGAGGGAAATCCTTAAGCTGCAGATAGAGGGGTTCATGAGTGAAAGGTAGAGTTTAAACTTGTGAAGGGGGAAGGGATGGGAGTTGGGACTGTTGAAGGGGGTCTGACAAAAGAGAGACTCGATCTCCACCCCTTAGGGAGTTGGAGGAAAATGGAAAAGGCCAACAGGTAAGGGGGGGAAGAGACTCTGGCCACATGGAAACACGAGGGGAGGGATGGGAGGGGAGGAAAGGGGTGGAGGGTGGTCCTTCTAAATGCCAGGAGCTTGGGCAAATAAGATGCCTGAGCTCCAGCCGATGCTAGGTGAGGGGGCAGTGGATGTGGCAGCTGTCACTGAGACCTGGGCCACCTCAGGGCATAACTGGGATCCAAATCTGGAGGGCTACACTATGTTCAGGGAGGAGGGAAGGGAAGGGGGGTAGCACTGATGGTCAAAAATGACATTGGTATAGGAGGGGTGGAGGAGGCAGAGGGAGATTGTGGAGGTGATTTGGGTCACCTTGACAATGAAGGGGGGCAAGAGAGTTAAAATAGGAGTAGTATATAGACCCCTGTGCTGGCGGAGGAACTGGAAGAGAGTCTGGTGGCAAATGTCATGATTGGGCAAGGGAAGGGTAGTGGTGATGGGTGATCTAAACATGCCGGGGGGTAGACTGGGGGACCTTGATGTCCTCAGTGGCCAGGATGCAGAGTTTGCTGGATTTCTTCCAGGATGTGATCCTAACCCAGCAGGTGGGTGAGCCGACTAGGGAGTTCCGGACACCGGACATAATCCTGGCAGACAATGACAAGAGTAGGGGCCTGGAGGTGAGGGGCCCATTGGTGGGGAGAGATCATGCCATGGTTTGGTTTTGCCTGGACCTAGGTGGGAAGGAAGGCTGCACAGAGACGGTGGTACTTAACTTCAGGGGGGTGAACTTCAAGGGGATGGAAAGGATCCTCAGGGATCATTTGGATGGGATAAGGCCAGACATGGACGCTGACAGTAGGTAGGAAATCATTAGGAGTGGGGTGCAGCAGGCTACCAAAACCTGTGCAAAAGTGAGGTGTAAATGCGGTAAGGCCAGAAAACCCTGTTGGTGGACCCAGGAGGTTCAGCAGATGGTGAGGAAAAAGAAGGCTGCCTATAGGCACTTCAAATGCTCAAGGAGTGAAAGGGATCAAGGAGAGTATGAGCCAGTGGCCAGAAGGGTCACTAGGGTGGTGAAGGCGGCTAAGGCAAGGACGGAGCAAAACCTGGCCAGGGAAATCAGGAGGGGGAACAAGGGGTTCTTTAGATATACTGGAGAAAAAAAAAAGGTGAAGGGGCAGATTAGCAGGATTAGAACTGGGGAGGGATGGGCACAGGACCTGGGGGAGCAGGCCGAGGTACTAAATGAGTACTTTGCCTCAGTTTTTACCAGGAACAATGTGCGGGTTATGTTATCCAAGGGAGGAGATGTTGAAACTGAGGAGGAGGTGGGACCTTTACCGATCGGGATCCCAGGCGTGCCTAGGAAGGGGGAGGCAGAACATGGGCCAAGGAGGAGGAAGTAGAGGTGGAAATCCTGGTAGAGAGAGTAAAGGAAGCCCTCAGGTCCCTTAGGATGGAAAAAGCACCAGGGCCAAATGAATTGCATCCCAGGGTACTGAAGGAACTGGCAGATGTCCTGGCGGAACCGCTGACGGAGCTTTTCAACATCTCTCTGATGGAGGAGTGGGTGCCCCAGGACTGGAGGGTGGCACTTATCGTGCCTATCCACAAGGGAGGACCAAGAGTGAAGGTGGGGAACTACAGGCCTGTCAGCCTGACATCAGTGGTGGGCAAGGCAATGGAGGGTATTATCAAGAAGAGGCTGGGTGGTTACTGGAGAAGTTGGGGTACCTGGACAATAGACAGCATGGCTTTGTCCCAAGAAAATCATGTCAGATAAACCTTGTGGAGTTTTGCGATTGGGTGACAAGTGCCCTGGACCAGGGCAGGCCAGTGGACGTCCTCTTTTCTTGAATTCAGCAATGCGTTTAACTCAGGTTTTCACAGGGGCCTGTTGTTTAAGCTGGGGGAAATGGAGGTGGGGAAATGGATAATCAGATGGATAGGAAATTGGCTCTTGGAGCATACTCGGAGGGCTTTGGTTGGGGGGTTAGTCTCGTCTCCAAGGAGGGTCATCGGGGGGCGTGGCCTGGCAGCAGAGTGAAGCAGACGCATCTCTGTAAAGCTCCCAAAGAACTGAGCCAAAATAATATCAAAATTGCTCTTATTTCATTTTTTTTGCCTTCCAGATAGGACCCTGTGTGGTTTGTTTCGAGTCAAATGCCTAAAATGGGAAAACAAAAAAGCTTGTCGTTAGCTGAATTTTGTAAACTGAAGGGACTGCACAAGGTGTGGGCCCACAACAAGTAGAAGGTGTCTGTGGTGATACGGGCTCCGGGCACAAGGAGGTCTCACTGGGCACAGTTAATTCTACATTAGCTCAGCTAGTGAAAACTATTGGAGACATGGACAAGAAGCTGGATATCCTCACCCCTCGGGTTAGCGCTCTTGAAACCCGGGTTGACGAGTGTGAACGCATGGTACAGTGGGCTGAAGGAGCTTCTCTTAAATCAGCTGATACCACTGTCAAGTTACTAAAAGAGAACTCTCTCCTCCAACAATGGTTAGAAAATGTTGAAAACCTGGCAAGGGAGTGCAATGTCTGTATTATTGGCCTACCAGAACAATCGGAAGGAGAGGACTGTCTGAATTTTGCTCTGTTTTTAATATCTCATCTCTTAGGCCTGTCAGAAGATGATCCCCCGGCACTTGAAAAAGCTGACCGGATTACTCCTTGGTGCCCGGGGCCTAATGCCTTTGGACCACACACATTTCTGGTGGTCTGCATGGGGGTAGGAGTCAGAGGCAGGATCCTGGCAGCAGCAAATCGCAAGATGCAGCTGCACTATGGTGAAGCTGAAATATCCCTGTTCCTCGACCTCTCCTACTCTACTAGGCAACGACGGAAGGCCTTTGGCTGGGTTGGAAACAAACTGAGGGCTCTGAAGGTGACGCATCAGCTTCTCCTGCCGGCGAAGTTGAAGGTGCAATGGCAAGGCCACACATGTTTTTAATGATCCCTCAGAGGCCTACAAGCTCCAGGAGAAGATTGAAAGGGAGCAGCGGGAAAGTGAGGGGGTCTCAGTGGATGAAGGAGCCCTGGTGGATGACTAAAACTTTTGGGGCAGTGAGTACTTTAAAGTGATCCCCATCGGACTGCTCCTAGAAGCATAAGCGCACCGCTTTGTTTAAATGTTTATGACTTTGATCTGGACTTATCATGGCTGACCTTTCGGCACCGTGATTGCTCTGGGGGGCTTGGGGGTTCGGTAGCAATTTAACCGGAACCCATGGTGTACTGTCTGCAATCTGTTTGTTTCCCTGTACAGTTCTGAAACATATTTTGATATTTATTTTATTTTCTGACTGCTTAAATATGGCTCATCTTTGGGACTTCATCTACTGACTGGATAGTAGTTATTAATGTAGGGGGATAGTTTGAGCTGGGTCCCTAATTGTTAAGATGGCATTTCTATGGATTTTACATCATTTCATGTCCCCACGTAATGCTCTAGGCTGTTAGAGGCTGTTCTATTTGAATTAATCCTGTTATTTTCAAACATGGTTCTTCCCCTCATGTTGTAACTACAGGGAGGATGTCTTGTGATTCCTTTGTAAGTGGATGTATGTGGACATGCATATCCTGTATTCCTCTGTGGATAATTTTTGGAAGTTTTGGATATTGAAACTTATAATAAAAATATGATTAAAAAAAAAAAGAAAAAAGGAGGGTCATCAGTGGGGTCCCTCAGGGATCGGTCCTAAGGCCCTCCTGTTTAACGCCTATGTCTGTGACATAAGGAAGGGTATCAAGAGTGAAATGAGTCTCTTTGTGGATGACTCGAAGTTGGGAGTGGTGGTGGATGGGGAGGAGGGGAGGGTGACCCTGCAGGAGGACCTAAATGCTCTGGAGAGGTGGTCAAGGAAGAGGAGTCTGAAGTTCGATGCAGGGTTCTGCACCTGGGCACCAGAAACCCAGGCCAAGTGTATACCCTGGGTGGGGTAATGCATCAAGTCTCAATGGCTGAGAGGGACCTGGGGAGTGGTGGTGGATGTCAAAATGAACAACTGTAACACTTGTAGGAGGGCAGCGGCCAAAGCCAGTAGGATGCTGGGATGCATCCCTAGGGTGATTACCTCCAGAAGGAGGGTAGTGATAATCCCTCTGTACAACTGCTTGGTTAGGCCACACCTCGAGTACTGTGTGCAGTTTTGGAGGCCACATTTAAAAAGGGACATTGCACTCCTGGAAAGGGTCTAGAGGAGGGCAACCAAAATTATCTGGATCTTGGGGGAAAGGACCTATTGGGAGAAGCTCATGGACCTTAACATGTACATGTTGGAGGAGAGGAGGGATGGGGGGGACATGGTAGAGATCTTCAAGTACATGAAGGGGATAAATAGGGAGGCTCAGTCAGACTGCTCCAAAGGAAACGCAGGGAAACTAGAGGGCACAAGTGGAAGCTAGAGGGGAAGACTCGGGGAGTAGACGGGGGGCAACTAGAGGGCACAGGTGGAAGCTAGAGAGGGGAAGACTCAGGAGGGGGAGGAGGTGCTGCTTCACTGAGAGGGTGGTGGAACCATGGAATGCACTTCCCAGGGCACTAGTTGAGGCAGAGACGGTGGAGGGGTTCGAGAGGGGTTGGGACAGGTATAGGGATAGGGTTGTGCTGGCAAAGTCCAATACAGGGGGAATATTTTGGACTGGGAATGGAGAAGCCCGAGGGGTTGGGCGTGGACAGCAAGGTCAGCTCCCAGGTTGGAGGCTGACCAAACGAGCAGACACAAAAGACCATTAGGCGTACTCTACTGGCATTTTAGTATGTTGGTATTCTCGAATACCATGAGTAATGCACTATTCATTATTCCGATCCAAATAATAGTGTGGCACTATTTGTGCCCTATTCCTATTTGGCCAATACTATTTAAAAAAAAAAAAAAAAAAAAAACCCCCAGCAGCCCAGTCCTTTAAAATAGATAACCCCCAATACCTCCACCTGTGCTAGAAGCCCAATCCTCCCCACCTCCCTCAGCACCCACAATTTCATACTTTTTTTAATATAAATAAAAAACTGCCACGACCGGTGACCAGCACAACCCGCCTGCCTCCACGCCTGCTTGCCATTTTTGCTGTCTTTTCTTGTAAAATAAATACCCCCCCAACCCTGGCAGCACCATCCGTCCAGTCCTTCACCCTCCCCAAACACCCAATTCATCTTTAAAGAACAAAGCACAAAGAAGACGACCAACACAACCCAGCCACGGGCCGCCTTCTCCTGAATGAAATTGCTCCCAGGCTTGCTCACATAGTAAAACCACCTGATCAAGTGATCAGCTGGTATTGTAAGCATGGGCGCACTTTCATTCAGTAGAACTCAGCCAGCCATGGAGGAGGGCACAGTGCCTTCACTGGCCTTGTACACACTCTGTGAACCTTTTGTTGAGGAGTAACTCCCCCCCCCTCCCCTCCCCCAGCCCACTGCAGGGGTGGCTGTGGTAGTGGAACACCTCCCTCAGCTGGGAGTTCCAACCCAGCCTTCCACCCTTCCCAGCTCCTGAGTCTGCTTCTGGCCCAGTGTTAAAAGTCTATTAAAATATATAGCATGCCCGACTGTAATAAATGCATCCTTTAAAACGCATTGAAGGGAAAGAAAAGTTGTGCAGAATTTGCAGCTGTATGCAATGTTTCTGATTTTAACCCCCCTCCCCCCAATAATACATATTTAATTGCATCTGAATCAACGCTGCTGTGAAAAACGGTCTTTTGTGTTGTTTTCATTTTATGGACACCGTTCTGCAGTTCCCTTCATGAGCCAGAATCTGGAGTTTTCACAAAATGTCACTGCACGGATACAGACCTCTGAGCACTTGCTCTTATTGGTCAGTGATGCAGGGTCAGAGTTCCGAGTCCGTTTAGTGACATATTCATTGTTTGGCTCCACAACAAGGGCTGTACAGACTACGACCCATGATAGAAAGCAATACAATGTTTGCATCAAATTTCTTTCAAGAACAGTGGAATGTGGATCATTTGGGGGGTTTAGAATATTATTTCTGAAACAGGAGAAATGCAAATAGCTGAAAATTCACAGATTTCCTATTCCTGTCAAAGTGCAAAGGAACTGAAAACTTTCTAATTAACATTTCAGTCAAGGTACAAAAAGATTCCCCCCCCCCAACTGTCCCACTTTGAGGGACAGTCCTCATGTTCACATTTAAAATTGCTTTGTCCCACAAGTGCTGCACATTTAGAGGACATGCTGCAAACTCCGACATCAGAGCAGACAAACTCGAACTATAAAAAGTTAGGCGTTGGTTTATACAGTGTTCTGAGACTGTATCTCCATGACGTGCCCCACATTATTAGGGCCAGTATCCCACATTGTCTGACATTATGCGCGTCAGCCTCCCACACATCGCTTCTGTGGGGTTTATCTGTGCCAGCTTCTCCTGCACCTGGAGACATGTGAAGAGGGGGATCAGATGTGACCTTTTCTAAGAGCAACTGCCTCCTTTGAGCTACAGAGATCTCATAAATGGTGAGACCATCACATGGACACCTCACTGGGAGTCAGCAGGTCCCACCTGGCACTGACTTCCCCCACCTGAGCACACCTGTGTTTTGTTTCGGACCATCACATGGAGCCTGCATGTCTGGCCTGTTCTGGCGAACACATGGATACTTTGTTGACCCTATTGAATGTCACTGCTAAGATGATGTCTCTGAGGCTTTGTTATTTCCAGCACCTATACAAATCAGCAATTCCAGATGACTTTTTAGCATGTGTCCCTTATGTTTTGCATTAAAGAAAATATAAATGTGCCAGCCGCGTCATACCACCCCTTTAAGGCATAAAATAAGTAGATTCACATCGCAATTTGCAACCCAAGAATCGGCAATGCGATTCAGTTACATGCATGATCGGCAGTGATTTCTAATCATGCTGCTGGTAGATGATGGCGCTGTCTTAAATTTATTTTTGTAGTTCTGAAACCTCATTCCCTCCCTTCCCCAAGCCAAGGTCCTCCCTTCATTTCTGTCCCCCCAGCTGGCTGATTGGTGTACAGACATCTGAAGACGCCACACTCTGGCTGGCTGATGGATTGGTGCACGAATGTCTGAAGACCCCCCCCCCCCTTGCTGGCTGATTGATAGGTGCACAGACATCTGAAGACCCCCCTCTCCAGCTGGCTGAATACTACATGGGTATCTGAGCCCTCCCACCTGCTCTCAGCGTGGGAGAGATGTGACTCTGTCCTTTGCTGCTGTGCTTCTGCTTTGGAAGGAGCTGGTAACCAGACCAGAGAGTAACTGAAGAAAATAGTGAGTGTTCCTTTTTTTTGGTCGTTTTTTGTTGGGTTTGTTAAGTTAGTTGTGTTATGGCGTCGGGTAGAACAAGCGCTAGCAATTAAATCATCATTTTCTTATTTACAGGGCTGCCTGAGAGCCAGGTAATCAAGCTGTCAGCCAGTCAGGAGTCCAGGAGCCAAGGAGGCTGAGAGGACCAAGAGCCATGAGGAGTCAAGGGACCTGATACAGAGTGTCATGAGGAGCCGAAGGAGCCAAGGGAGCTGAAGCAGAGTGAAACGAGGAACCAAAAGCTGAGGAGGCTGGTGCCGGAGACAAGCATGGACAGTGGCTTGCCGAGATGCAGAACAGACTGATGACACAGATGAGCAGCAAAATGGAGCAGCACGAGGATTGGGGACTCTATAAAAACAAGTGGAAACTTTATTCTTTATGGATATGGAGGCGAGAGAAGAAACTGGATGATCAGTACGGCAGGCAGGCACATGGTCCCAAAGGGGAGACTGAAAAGCCTGCAAAATTGACTTTGTGGACAAAACTGTAAAGAAATTGATCCAGTCACATGGGGAACCAAAATTTGTGCCACAGCCATTGCCAGACCTGTATGGACAAAAGGGGATTTTAAAGTTCAGTTCCCTGCAAAACGCAGAGTTCTGGACAGGACATCAGTCTGTGTGCAACCATGTGAAATTGAAGGATAAAAAGTAGTGTGCTCATCAGTTGCAGTTATGGGGACAGAAAGGGGCAGAGGGAAATAATTCAACTTCTGTGCTCTGCATCAGCAGTGAAAGTTTGCCATGAGTGGCGAGTGCCAGATTTGACAGTTTACTGTGCCCTGCTTAGCCAAGTGCTAAACAGTGGATTTTGTAGACAAAACTAAGTTTGTGCCCTGCCTCCGCCGCAGTGATGGGGAAGGACTGAAATATAACTGGAGTATTACTCCGAGTTACTCAAAAGTGTTGTACCCTGCATTTGCAGGGATCAAAAAATTTAACTGTAATCATTATGCTGATTGACATTGCTGTGTAAAAAAAAAAAAAAAATGGTCTGTACCCTGCGACAAGCATTGAAATCATTGCATGTAAGTATAAATAAATGACATAGTGCTCTGCACACCGTATTTTTGTTTTCCTTCTCTGTGGGAGGATCATGCTACATGGGAGGGGAGGGCTTTGTGTTCAGCTTGATTCCAAATGCTGCTAGGAGGGGGATGATTTCTAACCAGTGTTATGTTCAGATTTAGAGTATGTATTGTGTGTGTGTGTGTTGGGGTGGGGGGTTGACAACCTTAGCTGCTGCTGCAGCATATGTTGGGAAAATTTAATTAACCCTAGCAGTTTGCCCCTCGTTTCTGCTGTTTAAAGGGCTACACTTGTTCTTCACATGAAGTTGTCATGCCAGGAAGCAGCGTTTCCTTCATGAAAAGAAGCCTGCATTGCCCAAAGACTGTGGAGATGCCAGGGTGGGGACAATCACTTTTTTTTAATTCATCACCCAACATACGCTGCTTCAGCTTCCGCTTCTATACATTTTACAGAGTTCATCCATTCTGCCTGTCTTTTATTTTTATTTTTTAAGGGGGAGGGGTCTGCTGCTGCAGTCTGTGTTGGGACAGTTCGCCCCTCTTTTCTGCTGTCTTCTGCATCTACACTTTCTCTTTACATGAAGTTATTGTGCTAAGAGGTGACCTTTACTTCATGGGAAGAAGACTGCATTGCTCAAAGGCTGTGAAGAGGATGGGACATGGACTGTCATGGGTACTGAATTCTGAACCAACGTAGACTGCTGCACTTTCACAAACAATCTGCTTGCAGTATAAGCAGGGGAGACATTCACCCTGCTACACCTCATCATTCGTAAAAATAAAATTGTGTTGTCACTGAAATGTGTTACTTATAAATTCCCCCTAGTCAAGTGCACATACATGACCCCTGTTGGGTTCTGCCCTCTGACTTCAAACCTTTTAATTTTAGTCTGACATGGCAAGTGGAGTAGAGCTATCCACTGCTGAAGGTTGGCGCGAAAAAAAAAAAAAAATTGCAAACATTTTGGCTACAGATAATCAGTGAGGGAAATTTTGCAGTGTGTGCAAGTTGCAAATTGTGCTGTGAATACAGAGATGAGCTACATGGCTTGAAGAGCTTTGCTGAGGCATTAGTTTCAGGGGGAACGGGCCCCCAGCTGAAAGTTGGCACAATCTGGAAACATTAAAGAGACTCACCACGATATTGCCCTGTACCATACCCATTGGTGTCTTGCCCCCAGAGGATCCCAATGAAGTTAGTATGTCCAAAAAGTTTATAGCACTTAAAAAGATCTGTCCCTCATAAAAATTGGGTCCCAAGGACTTCCTGGTTTTTTTCTGCCGCCCCACCTCTGCCACCGCACTCATTAGCATGATGATGAGATGCCAGTGACAGTGCTGGGGAGCGCTCCCTTATATATAATGGGCGGCAGCTTTTCTGTTGATTTTAAATTATATAGTGGCCACTTGGCAATAAAACGTGGGCTCCGGTCAGCTAACAAGGCCCTTGTTGGTTGACTGGTGCCTATGTTCTGTGCCAAGTGGCTACTATATAATTAAATCAACAGAAAAGCTGCCACCATATATATATGAGCATGCCCGACGCCTCACTGGCATCTCGTCATCGCACCAGTGAGCGAGGGCGGAGTTGGTGGCAGAAAATCAGGAAGTCCTTGGGACCCGATTTATATTTTTACGAGGACAAATCTTTTTAAGTGCTGAAAACTTTTTGGACATATTAACTTCATTAGGATCCTATGGCAGCAAGGCACCAATGGGTATGGTGAAGGGGCTGACTCCGCTACCTTGGTGAGTCTCTTTAAGGTACAGAGCAGCACAAGAAAGCTATTAATGTTAAGAAATTTGTTTAAACAGTCACCGCTAGATATATATCAACACACCACATTTGGTAAGTCGAGTTAAGGGAGAGGTGTGGACAAGAAGAGGATGGGACTAGTGTTGCTCAGATAGTATCCTACATATTCTGATACCATCATTTTTGGTCAGATATCAGATAGCCTCGGATGGCATAGACATCTGACCAAGGATTCAACCTCCTAGGATCCACTGTAAGTATCCGATGGATCAGACTATGGATCCGATGGATCTAACCATTGGATCCATTCACCGGATACTAGGTCGGATACCAGCCTTATCCGACGGAATATAGTCAGAGCCACAAAAGTACTATCCGAACAACACTAGTTGGGACCCAGAGTGAGCAAAGACATTTAAACAATTTTCATTTATTTGCAGGAAGAGCTTTCAGTAATGCAGAGGAGCAGCATAGGATGATTGTATGCAATGTGATGGTGATCCCTTATATGATGGCCAATGAGGACATCTCAATTAAAAAGTCTGAAGCAGTAGCAGAACAAAAGAAGAGTCATGGAGTGCATTTGGGCAATAAATACATTAACGCTGTTAGTGGGAAAGAACTCTCAATGAATATTAGGAAGAACCTGGAAGAAAACCTTCTGGCAACTGTTAAAAGTGCAAATTATTTTTCATTACTTATGGATGATGGTACTGACAGTGATATAATTGAAAAGGAACTCGTACACATCATTTATGTTAGTCCCCAAAATGGCCAAGCTGAAACTAGACTTCTGCAACTAAAAGCTGTATCAGATGGTGCAAGAGAAGAACTGAAAAAATCTCCTCTTATATATTCTTGTGGATTGTGGCCATAGTATAAAGTTTGTGGCTGATGGGGTATCTGTCAACATGGGTGTAAAGCCATGTTTACATGGTCACATTTGCACTGGAGTCACCCATGCACTCGGGATGCTCCAGTACAAATATGCCGTATAGACACACATCTGATCAGGGTAAGCTGCTCGCTAAGACACTCCCAGATTCTCTGTCAAGCTGGGAACGCAAAGAGGAGTGAGTGGCTTAAGTGGCAGTGTGGACTGCCTCTGCCGCAGCAACCAACAGGTGTTCGCCTCCACCGTGATGCACGGCCCCTCACCAGCACAAATTGCAGCGGTACAGAGAGGGGCCGTGTAGACAGACAAATCGCGGGTGGCAAGTGGTCGGGACTGTGCTGCTGCAGTTTGTATTTCCCACGCTACTGCCATGTAAACACAGCTTTAGATGAGGACTTGCTGCGCTTCTATGGGCAGAACAAGTTGAGTGGCAAATTGGTGTTCACTGTCTTTCTCACACAGATTTGAATTGGCCATAAAAGATGCTTTTGGGAAAACCCATTTTAATGATTTTTCATTCTTTCTGATCCAGCTTTTTCATCTCTATCAGAAAAGTCCTAAGCAATTGAGAGAATTGGGGGTCCCTTGCCCAGATGATGAAAATGTTAGTTGAGAAGCCCAAGGAGGCTCATGGAACATATTACGTGCAGCATAGCAGGGGTCCCCATGGCCTGCAAATACAGAGCAGTGGTGGTGGTGACTGGGGCTGAAGGTGTATTATTCCTCAGGCTTCCTAAATATACTGTACATGTACATAAGTGTTTTCAAGTAAAGTTTAGAGCACTGGTATCAAAACACATGTAGTAGTGCAATAAAGGATGGTGGTAAAAGGCAATTTTGGAGGATTTTGTAAAAAAAAAAAAATAGGCTGATAGCTATAGATATAGGGTTGTGGTAAAAAAAGAAATATATAGGCTGATGGTAAAAAAAATATAGCATGATGGTAAAAAAAGAAGTATAGGGTGGTGGCCTAACCTGCTGAAATAATGCATGGGGAATACTGGTATACATTGCATGCCAGCTGGGCTGTTACCAAATCATTCCATGTCATTTGCACCCATTAGAGTCTCTGGCCACAGATCCAACTCATGACCAGGCCAAAGCCAAGGGTGTGCTGCAGATTACAGCTAAATTCCAAATGATGGCACACCTTTTGTATTTTGGGCATTTGCTTCCGCCACGTGCCAGAGTCTCACTAACACTTCAAAACGAAGTAGTTGAAATGCCAGAGCTAGTTAGCTCTGTTGAAACTGTGAGAAACTCTTGAATCTGCAAAGGAGAGTGGTCCATTAGCTGGCAGTGAACTTGAAAAGCTTGTGAAAAATGGGTCTTATGTTCTTTCAGGAGAGTGCGGTTACTTACAAGGGTGTGAAATTAACACATTTGTGTAGCCAAGCTGCTAACAATTTTAAACAGCAGTGTAAGAAATGAAATACATTACAAACATTGAGAAGCCATACAAAGACAGGTTCTGTTTGACTGATTACGCTATCTATAACCATGCAAAACTGTTAGGTACCAGGCTTTGGCCATTATACTCCAAGCAACTGGAGCTGTTTGCTAACGTTACTTTACTAGCTGATCGTTTTTCACAACTCTTGCAGCCTGATTGACAGTACTGCGGTGTTTGCAGAATGGCGAGAGTTTAAGATTTTTACTCATATTAACTTTAAGAATATGCCTCCTTCCACTGTCTGGACAAAGATGGCATGTGTCTTTCAAAATTCATATCTTGATCAATTGTGCATGTGATGAGAGTATTTCCTGTGTCTAATGCAATAGTGGAGAGGGGGTTTTTAGCAATGAACAAGGTTAAAATTGGAGAGCATCTCTGGCAAAAGACACTGTCAGAACATCGATTCAAAAACAGGGCCTACCTCCAGCTGAATTAAAACCAGAAAGGGCTGTAGATATATTTTGTAGCTTAAAGCCAAGATGTCTTGGTGATTTGGCGGCTCAGGATGTTGGAACTGGTCATCCCCCCCCCAAAAAAAAACAAAAACAGGCTAGAACTACAGGCTACATGCCTAGTGGAGGAGATGATATGATTACTGTTGGCAATTAGAGCAGCAGCCCCTGTATTTTTCAGTATTGCCATGCAAAACCTGTTTTCTGAAAGAAATCAAACTGACACTAGTGTGTTTTGGATAAATGCTTTATTACGTTTTTAACTGTCAAAAAACTGCCTGTGGTTTTATAACCATTATGGTCACGTTTTTCATTGTAGCTGTTTTCCAGCTCATGGTCTTCATGTTTCTTAGCCTTCTTAAAAGAAGGTATAATGTAGAGTTATTGGGCTCAATTGCTGCCTCTTCATCACACATGTCTGTTCTGAATGCCAGTAGGTGGCATTTTTGTGTGAAACAAACTTAAATGGCTAATTCAATATGTCATGCTTGAGAAAAAATAGAAAATGACATAAAATAAAAGGATTCTTAGAACTATGTGAACAATGTCTTTTTTAAATGTATTTTTATTGAAACAAGAGTACAGCTGCCAAGTACATTTCTTTTGTGTTTTTTTAAGCATATCTAAAACAATGAAACCTCTAGGATAGTGTATGGAAAACCATATACAACAAGGCTATTCTTCCCTTGAGTGGATACAATGATGACTGATGACCTCAGAGCAAAGGGCAAGAGATCCCCAAGTCGGCATTGTATCCACAAGGGAGAAGAGTAGCCGAGTTGTATATATTTGCCATACACTGCACTATATAGCGTATGGGGGCACCTGATGTCTACAGCAGTCATGTAAAACACAAAAAAAAATCATAAGCACTCATATTTATTTTTTGTATTTATATTTTACCATTTTCCCCCCCCCATTTTCTCCCACTATCCGGGACCCAAGCACACGCAATGCATGCGTGTGGAGGCACACACGCGCTCCATGGTGCCAGCTCCAGCCCCTTCAGCCCTTCCCCTGGCAATTGCTGGGCTCCCTGTAGCCTGACACTACCATCCGTCCTCCACCGGGTGGCAGCCAAGGGCCGGGAAACCGCTCATCCCTCCCCAGGAGAGTAGAGCTGCCTCGCGGCAACTCAGTCCTGGTGCTCGCCCTCCCCCCCACACTGACCCCCAACAATCCAGGTTCAGGACATGGCACGAGGTGTGGCATCTAGCACCTCAACCCTCAGTGCCACGGGCCGGCTGAAGCACTCAGTTTATAAAGTTTCAAGTCTGCTCTGCCGACCATGCTTGAACAACAACTGCCCACTGGCCAGCACACACGCACAACTCTTTGTCGGCCACTGACGAATCACAAACATTGATGGAGTCCTTGTATTGTGACATCCTCACTAACACAAAATGAAAAGTCGTTCTGCATTCGTGAGGACATCACTACTGCAGCAGAATGACTTTCTGTAGTGTATGCTTTCCACACACTATGGCAATCCACCATACACTATAAGACAGTTATAGGAGGTAGGAATGATAGGCTCAGAAGTTCTACCTCAAGAATGCATTTATAGAGTTAATAACCATGTAAGGAGTAAATTACGACCAGTGTTCATACACTGCCCCACTGCAAGTTTTAAATATGTGCCCCTAATTATCAAGAAAACTGTAAGTGACAAGGAGGTGTAGACAAAAGTGTTAAGGTGCAAAGGTGTCGTCATACCTCATTATGTACACAATCCAAGGTTGCCATTTAATCTGAAATTGGGGTAAGCGTTTGTGGTGGTATGCTGAAATGCGTTCTATTTCATATATACCGGTAACTATTGCTCTGCACATCTCCACCGTACGCAGCCTAGTCTGTATCCATAATCTGGTGATAACGTACTTTACCCCAGCACGTAAAGATACAGAGATCTAGTTCCCAACTGAATCCCCATAGGAGACATGGAGAGTAATATCATATACAGGCCAATAAAGGCGGATGACAGTGTTAAAGAATCCAGTTGATCTGCAAGAGAGAAGGGTTGAAGTAGGGGACAGCTCCAGAAAAACATGAGTGTGTGTCGCCACTGGTTCCCCATAGCCCCTCCAACATTTATCATATTATTTTGGGAGTAATTTAAGTAGAAAGCCAGAGTTTGAAAAAACAAAATGGTACCAGCATTTCCAGGCAAACTGTCTCCTCATCACTGAGGAAATTATTTATAAATTTTTTTATACTTTATCTCCCCCGTCCTGGGTGGTCTTCTTATCTCGCCAGCCCACCAGTCACATACTCACCACTTGCAGTGCACCTCCTTTCTTCCCCCATGGCCTACCCCCATAGCAGGGCGGCAGGGATCCCTCAACCCGCTGACATGGATCTGGTTCTGAAGTTGTTGCTATTCGTGGGAGCGGCGCCTGCGGGGGTCGGCTGCCATCCAGCCAGTTTTCTCCTCTGGTCTTTCTCCCCCGCCTCCTGGAGGCGGAACAATGGATGTTGGCAATGGCTGAGATCTGTGTGCTTCTGCCCACAGCACACCACTTCACCCAAGTATCATACGGAATTGAGATTGCTGTTCTCCAAGCCACTTGTCAGGAATGGAGTTTGTGTTATCACCCAATAAATCCTGTAGGCCTCGATAGAAGTTACCAACCAGGTGTCCCCACACCATGCTATTAACGACTTCTTGAAGTAACCCTAAACCGCAGTGGAGCAGGGTCGGGAAGCCTGATCCTGTCCTTAGATTGGTGCAAAAGATGAGTTTGAACCTGCAAGTATCGGAAGAGTTCCCTACCAGTCAGCTCGTGTTGTCGTTGCAGTTGCTCAAAGGAATGCACCTGAGAAGTATCCAGAAATTGGAATACAATGTCTATTTTATCAATAGGTACACTTATAATAAGTAATTAAATGGTTTAAAGTGAACATAACCCATTTTTGAAAATTGCTTCTCTGAACCAGCTGATTTCTAATAATTTCTGATTTTGATTAGCTATGTTGCTAATCAACTCTCCAGCACTAATTAATGCTTTGCCATCCAGTTTTACTCCACTTACACTATAGAACAATTGTGACAAGAAGAAAAAATTACTTACCACAGTAATGTTGTTTCTTCTAAAGGATTCCAATGTATTCTGACATTTGCAGTAAGACCTTGTTGTTCTGCTGCCCTGGAGAGGAAAGAGTTAAAGCCAACATTCTAAGTAGGCACGTGCTTAGTTTTAAATCACTGTCCCCTGGCATATTTTATTCGACCGTCAGATTCTTACGAGCAACCCCAGAAAGCTTATAAACGATTTGAAAAACAATAGCAAATGCTTATAGCATTTAAATGGAAACTTTTCCTAAAAACCTACCACCCCGACATGGGCTAAAGACAAGTCACAGATGCCCACTGGAGAAAAACAAACTTCAAAGTAAACACAACAAAGTGTATGAGCTGCAGTGCAAAGATTGCAGGTTCTGGCAGGGGAGGCAGGGTGGGAGGTTAGAATACATTAGGATTCCTTTAAAAGAAACAACATTACTGTGGTAAGTAATTTTTTCTTCAAACAAGAAGAAGTCCTATGTATTCTGACATTTGCAAACTACCAAGCAGTTCCTTTGGAGGAGGGCACAGAACCTACTTAGGAAAGAGGATCTGCAATACTGCTGATCCAAAACTGGCATCACTTCTTGCCTGCACATCCAGGCTGTAATGCTTGGTAAATGTGTGTACAGTTTTTCAGGTAGCTGCTTTACAGATTTCTGAGAAGGGAATGTTTCTCGCAGCTGCTATAGTGGCAGCTGTGCCCCTAGTAGAGTGAGCCATGAGGCCTACGGGGGATCCTTCCCTAGTTTCTGATAACAAAACTGAATGCAAGACACTGTCCATCTTGCAATGGTCCTTTTAGTGGCAGGCTTACCCCTGCCCACTTCCCCACAGGTAAGGAACAACTGGCTATTGTCACCCCTACGGCCTTTGGTCAGATCCAAATAATAGCCAATAGCTCCTCTTTACATCCAGGCTATGCAGCCTATATTCCCCTGAACTAGAGTGTTCAGTGAAGAAGACAGGCAAGTTTATAAACTGGTTAAGGTGAAACTCCGAACCTTCTATTTGTTCTGAGAACCACTTTTATCATTATGAAAGGAGATATAGTTAGGTTCCACAGATAAGGCCTGTAGTTCACTGGTATGTCTTGCTGAAGTGATGGCTACTAAAAAAACACACACAGTCTTCCATGTCACAAACTTTAATTCTGCTGAGAACATAGGTTCGAAGGGGGGGGTTGCATTAATTGTGCTATGCATATATTTAGATCCCATGAAGGGGTAGGCTCCTATGAGGGGCTGTAAATGCAATAGCCCCTTAAAAATTGTTTAAATATAGGGTCAGAGGCTAAACAGGAAGATTTATCTGCTGACAAATAAGCAGAGACTGCTGCCAAGTGCACCCTCAAAGTAGAAAGCTTAAGGCCTAGAGAATGTAAATGAGCCAAATAATCCAATACAAGTGGAAGGCCCCCCTCTTGTGGTTCCACACCTGACTGAGTGCACCATATGGTAAACCTCTTCCATTTGGAAGAATATGCACCACTACTGCCAGGCATTTTGTAAACACTCTGGGAGCTGAAGTCAGGCCAAAGGGGAGGGACCCGAATTGGTAGTGACCTGATGGCAGTCCAAACCTTAGGTATTTTCTGTGTGACTGCCTGATAGGGATGTGGAAATAAGCATCCTTGAGGTCTATGGATGCTAGCCAGTCTCCTTGCCTGAGTGTGTGCAATATCATAGCCAGGGTGACCATCTTGAATTTTGGCTTTATGTGTTTGTTCAGGAACCTTAAATCCAGAATGGGTCGCCAATCTCCATTTTTCTTCAAGGTCAGGAAGTACCTTGAATACAATCCTTTCCCCCTTTGGGACAGAGGGACATTTTCCACTGCTGTGTCCTGGAGAAGGGTTGTAACTTCTATTTCCAGTAGGGAGATTTCTGCTGGATAGGCAGGCTTTAACAGCCTTACTTTCAGTCTGGGAAATTGTTTGAAATTTAAAGCAAGGCCTTTGCCCACCACCTCCAGAACCCATTTGTCTGATGTTATAGACTGCCAATTCTGGAGGTAGTGGGCAAGCCTGCCCCCTACTGGAACTGGAGAGGCGACCCACAACTCTTCAGGGAGTCTATTTAGCTGGTGTCCTGGCTTGGGAAGCTGGGCTGGAATGAGTGGCACCTCTCCTGCCTCTTCCCCTAAAGTAGCCACACTGTTGCTGATAGACAGGGAAAGCCTGGACCTGGTAGAAAGGCCTCTGATAAGGCCTACCCCTGCCTTGTTGTTTTTGAGATGTGGCAGCCTTTTCTTTGGCTGTAGCACTCCTATAGGAAGTTCTATATTCATCCATTTTCCTCATGTAGGCTTCAGTCTGTTCCCCAAAGAAGGAATTCTGGACCAGAGGAAAATCCAAGGCCTTTGTTTTGGTGTCCTGTGATAGGTTTGTGGTTCTCAGCCATGAAAACCTTCTCAGGGATATAGAGTTGGCCAATACCTTGGATGCCGAATAATTGGTATCCACTGCCATATGGAATTGCTGCTTAGAAGCCTCAATTCCGTTCCTAGCAATTTCTCCCAAATCTGCAGCAAAATCAGCAGGAATTTTAGCTGCCAGAGAAGACATAGCTTCCCACAACTTCTGTTGATACCTTGCCACATAAGCCATGTAAGAGGCCTGTCTGGCAATAAGGGAGAAGCCCAGGTATGACTTCTTTGCCATAGAGTCAATCCTCCTGGAGTCCTTCTCATGAGGGTGGGAAGATAATGGGATGTTTGCCTTTTCACAGGCAGCAGCCTGAACTACCCCTTCATGGCTGGGGTGACCAGACAGAAATTCTGTGCCATTTTTAGCAACTGGATACTTTCTGTCTGTCCTTATCTACAGAAGGGACAGAAGTAGGGGTACCCAGGATTTTTAGTGTCTGTCTCTTAAGAGACTTATGGATGGGTATCACCAGCCTTTTAGTGGCAGGGACAGCCATCATCTCAACATAATCCAGTTGGTGGTCCTCCTCCACCTCCTCTGAGGATTCTTGAACCAGTAACTGCAGGGTTTCAGCCAACTTTTACATAAAAGAGAAATGAGTGAGGGCATCCTGCAACTATTTGGGTGGAGAAGTGCCCCCCTCATGTTCTGGAGAAATCTCCGGTTCAGTAGGACCATAAAAGTACTCCTCCTCCTCATCATCATCCTGTTCAGCCTCCTGATCCCATGGGTAATCACATTCAGAGGGATCCAAGGGGATTTGAACTGGTTGAGAAGCACCTCTACGTACCACCAGTTCAGCTGGACCGGACTGAAGGGATTGAATAGTGCATATCGCATTAGCAATCTCCTCCGCGGTTGGAACTGCAACCGCTCGTGGCTTAGGAGCCGGTTCAGTGTGCTTTTCCTTCTTTTTCGCGGTAGTTGGTTCAAGGGCTGTGTCTGTGGTTTGTTTTTGAAGAAGAGGTATCACCTTCCCCTTCTGGTTCTTTTGAACCAGAACCGGTTTGGCTATCCGTGTTTGCGGATTTCTCGGCCAGTTTCTCATTCAGTTGGTTAAGGCGCATGTCAAGCGTCGGCTGAGGGAAATTCTTACAAATGTCACAGTCTGCCTCTAGGTGTTCCAACCCCAGGCATACAACACAAGTTGTGTGGGGATCGGCCTTGACAAAAGTTTCCCCACACTCCACACATTGTTGAAACCTGGTTGGTCCGGTTTTCTTTCTGGATTTCTGTGACTCCATCTCTAGCTTATCCAAGTGGCAGTTAGGCTGGATAAGAATTCAGAAGTAGCTCTGGTTAATAGACCTGTATTAATGGTCTGGGGGGAAAAAACCCAACAAACTCGTTTTTTTATTAACCAAAACTAAACAACTTTCACAGAGAGAAAAGGACTCAATACCCCAATGGTTGGACAGCAACTGCAAATGTACCAAGACTTACCCCATTGAAATAACCAACGGAATGTATACTGCACCGCAGGGACAGTAATGAGAAACTAAATGTTAGTGAAAAATATTAATCGGTAAGGTAACCACAGCAATACACCACTAAACCGACGAGATGCTGAAGAGAAATCTCTGAGGTGTCTTCACAGTAAGGCAAAGTAAAGAATCTGATGGTTGAATAGAATGTACCAGGGGACAGTGATTTGAAACTGAGCGCGTGTCTACTTAGAATGTAGGCTTTAACTCTTTCGTCTCCAGGGCAGCAGAACAACAAGGTCTTACTGCATATGTCAGAATACATTAGGACTTCTTGTTTGAAAATGGATTTTGCCTCTGTAATGCTGGAAGGGGAGTTAATTTTCTGGCTTCAGAAGAGAGCTGGTCTTATCTGAGGGTGGTTCTAAGTAACTTTTCTTCTGTGCTTTCACAGGTGTAGCCAGCACAAGCATGGGAAGATGTAGGGGGTTTCTCAAAAGGGAAAGGAGGATTTCGTATAAAGGGATTAAACTACTTTAGCAACTCATTTTTTAAAACCAAAAGCATTCCATTGTTTTTTGTTTTGCCTCGGTTTGCACCAAAACTACAACATTTTAAAAATGTGTTTTCAAAAAAAAGTGTTTCTATAAGTTTAGTTCCAATACAGTATATTGAGAGTGAAAATGATTGTGTCGATACAGTATGGAGGTGCTTGGATAGATCCGCTGAGGTCGGATCTCCGCTTGGATGACACCTTGATATTTATGGCATCCGACCATGAATCCAGTGTCTTCAGGTCCCAAGAATGAATCCAGTCAAAGCCATAGGATCGACTGGATCTCAGGGATCTGACAGCTGGATCACAACTATTTGAAGGTCGGATCCAAAGATTCAACCCTCGGATCTGGATATCTGATCCCATCCAACCTTGGATCCTCAAAATTCGGCTTGGGATCTAAACTACAGGCTTGGTCAGATATTTGGGGTGGTGCGGGAGGTCCCAAGGATGGATAGTGGGGCTAGCCATCCGAGGGTGCTTGGATCTCGTGGAGCACTATCCAAGGACTGCTGATTCAGTAGGATTCAAGCTTTCATTTTAAAGAAGAGTTCCTAGCCTGAATGGCTCAATAGTTTGTTCTTTCTAACTATAAGTTTTAAAGGAAATTTCAAAGATTAGCATATGGGTTGCACTAAGGTAACAGGCTATAAAGCCTGTATGCAGTTAAAGTTGAAATTTTACTTTAAAAAGGGCTCACTTTTGAACCATCTGAGCTAGAAATTTAATTTAAATGATTAAATGAAATCGTGGAGCCATTTTGATACACCTGTATGTCGCTGTATCTAGCAATGTGATAGACAGCCGCTGGCCAGAATGTTGAACAGAGGGTAAGCGCAGGCCACCATCTCAAGGTCACAGAGGGGTGAGGGGACTAACAGGACGAGGAGGGGGAGGGGACAGTAGACCATCAGGGATGGATTTCTAACTTTGGGGCAACAAGGCTTGGGTAAAGGAGGGAGGGCCATTAAAACGAGGTCACCATACAGCTACGAGCATAATTTTCTGTGGCCAAAGAGCTCCTTAGAGCCCCAATTACAAAAGTAACAGAATGGGCAATTTGATACCTTTAAAAAAAAAAAATCATGGGAGATTAATTTTAAGTGAATACATCAGTAACATAAGTTTTATTGTATACTGTGTGAAACGAAATGTGTTATAGTAGGGGGGTTGGGATGTATTAGGTGGTTTGGAGTGAAAGAAATAAGGAATGAGAACACCCATAATTTCTGGTGGCTGCACTTTGAATCTCTTTGCGGTCAAAAATATTTGGGGCAGGAGAACCCCTGCACTAGAGATTATCAGGGACACACTACATTGTAGCAAGAGGTGGTAAGGAGCCCTGGGTTGTTTGTTTTTGTGAAGTTACATGGCACCAGAGATGCTGAGAGAGGAGGAAGCACACCACAGTGTGCTGCGTTTTAAAGTGGGTTCTCTGCATTGTTAACTAGCATGTCGCTGCTGGCCTGTTAGTGCTGTCGAAAACAATTGAATATTGCCCTGCGCCCATATGCAGGGCACTGCCCCAGGTTACCATACGCTCTAGGCACCAGTTAGCACACATGTATCAACAGATTTGCACAGTGCTATGCCTTTGAATATGGAGTTTGATGTGCAAACAGGGTCCAGGACTTGCAAGACACTTTTTGTGCTTCTCAAATCCTGATAGTGCAGTGCAAAATATGAGACTATTCGGTGCTGTTTTAAAAAGGGCCTACCTTTAAACCGTAAGGGCTAGAACCTCACTTTTTTTAAATGAAAGCTTGTAGTCCGATCGATGCAGCCTCGTATGTCAAAACACACTCTGTATTAATATACCGAAAAAGTACTTCTGCAATATTTATATTGTATTCTGCTGTATCAGTGTGTATTTGTGTATCAGCATGGTGTAGCTATTTCAGCCTGCCTGTAAGCTTTCATTAAAAAAAGGTACGTTTCTAACCATAGCAGTTCAAATGTCCTCCTTTTCTAAATATAATTTCTAAAGGTAATTTGTTTAAAAATTGCTAACTTTTGAACCGCAAATGCTAGAAATGTTTTTAAAACAAGTGTCTGGGCAAATCAATATAGGTGCATCCTGTTTGTAATGTTTTAATTCGGATAGCTGCATATTAATATAGTAAATACAATGTTAGTATATCAGTATAGTAAATTAGTATACTGTATCACTATAGTAAAAGTACATCTTCAGTGTATTGATATATTGCATGTACAGTACATCATCAAGAATGATTCACTGGGGTCCTCCATCCCACCACTTTTTTAGAAATACCCTGTCAGCTCTGTCACTCAGTTTTCAAAATACATGCTGAGTCTTAACTTAAAGTATACTGCAGTATCAGCTGACATCATGTGCTTTGGCAGTCTTTTCCAAGTGTTTACCACCTATTCCATGAAGTAGTTCTTCCTGATGTTCCCCCTAGAATCTTCTGCCCCATCAGATAGCAGTTCCCTATCCACCACATCCTTCTCTCAGCTGCTACATACCCTGATCTGACTTGAACGGTCTTGGTTAGAAAAATAGGAAAAATGGAAGATGTCTTAATCAGAGGACTGCAGAAGAAAATCATACTGTTCATTGAGAAGAGGCAGAGAGGGGATGGAGCTGATCACTAGAACGAGTGGACATGTCTTGTAAAAGAGCTCCTGCTGCAGGCTATTTTTTTTTTTTTTTTTGCTCCTGCTCTCCCCAATGGCCCTCTTCTGCTCCACCAGTTCTGTCACCCTGGTGCCCCTTCCCGGGCTTTCATCAGTCCCTCACTTGTTTCCTCAGAGCTTTCCCCCTCTGGTGGGGGCAACGGAGACCCCCCTTTCCTTCCACCATGGACTGGATCTGGTTAGGGGAGGGACTTGCCTGAGCAGCCAGGTGTGGGGCCTGCAGACTGGGTGGGCTGTCATCCTGCCATCAGGGAGTGTTTTTCCTCCTCCTTCTCACGCCCTAGGGACATCAGCATCAAGGGTGCACCAAGTATGTCCCCACACCAGCATGCAATGCCTGCCAACAGCCCCCCTTCCCCACTAGCCGCTCCTACACCAGTGCCCCCTGGGGTCACCCAGGTGGCAGTAGAGCAGCGGAGCTGGCTGTACTCCATCCCTGGAGAAAGAGCACATCCATTGGACTGCTCAATCCTGTCTGCCCTGACTGACTTCCTACAGCCCGAGTTAATTCCTGAAAATGGGCTGCCAGCATAGGCGAAGTAAGGCGTTGAGTGCCTCAGCACCATCAAGCCAGCTGTCATTATTTTAAAACCTTGAAAATGGCTAGAAAGACTAGCACTAGCTTGGTATTCGATTCCTGGAATCCTCCTCTGTCAAAAATTGGGGAAGCCATGAACGGCTACACCTGAGCAATGAGTTGCTGACTTCTTCAAGCAAAAGCAGCCCATCGGGAGCACATCCTCTGACTTGGCCAACACCACCTGAACCCTCCACTGCAAATGAGCTGGCCGAGATTAAAAACTGTTTGAAAAGGTTATGCAAGTCATTCCAAATAATGGAAAAAAAGATTGATTTGTTTACAGACCAATTTACTATGGTTAAACATTTGGTAGGTGGCATGTAAAGTAAGTTGGGGGAGGTGGCAGATATGGAGATAGATCTAGGGTGCCATCAACCACGCTGGAGTACAAAAATTCTCACTTGAGGTTAAGGCTCCAACATCCTGAAAATGTCCCAAGAGAACAATAGAATGTGCATGTGGTTGGTGTTCCTGAGGGCTTCAAAGCTGAAGACCCGATTTCTTTTTGTTTGTTTTTTTAAAGTTGGCTACCACAATTACTCCAATGGGATCCTGCACCACAACAAGGCTATGTTTATGGAGTATACTGTGTAAACCCCCGCCAAGCTGCTGCGGCATACACTCTAAGGATGGTACTGATTTGTCCCAGATACTCATTTTAGTGAAGACCGTCTTTTTTCCCCCCATAAAGCTTTCTTCTCCAGACTTGGCTTGGCCACAGCCAAGCTCTTTAGCTCCGTCCCTGCCTCCTTTTGTCCAGCATCTACCTCTCCTGAATCACTGAGCTGGAGATCCCCCACACAGTGCCTCTCACCCCGTGGCAGGGCTGGGAAAGGGAGGGCCATCCTCACCCCCACCCAGTGACTTTCATCCAGATTGGGCTCAGTTGTCAGGTGGCAGCATCGGACAGAAGCAGACGGGCAGGGCTTCACATATCCTCCGCCAGCTGAATCCGGGACTACAGGCAACACAGTTGGCGCATGCACGTGGAGGCTTGCATGCACACTGGAACTACCAGCACCAGTCCCCACGAGCATTGGCGCTACCACCAGACCTCCATCTGGTGGCAGCCAAGAGCAGGGCAGGCTGACCTCCCCAGTTTGGGAGAAGAGACCTCCTGATGACTGCTTACTCCTTGCCCAGCCTCCCTCGGCTGACCCCTGATGACCTGAGCTCGTTCCCGAACTCCAGTCATCTGCATGGGAGAGGTAAGGCACATTGCAGTGCCTCAGCCCTCTACGCCACAGTGCCAGCCTCAGGGACAAGTTTTATATGCTGCTTGGAAAACAGGAGACTGTCTGGTGAGGGAAGATATCAGTAACTTTTGCCCAGACTTATTGTTTGCCATCCACCAGAAGCATAAGGAATTGGAGCAGGCTCAATGGGGTATCGCCCCACAACAGCGACAATTGCACAGTGAACACCACCACAGCACGCTGAATGGAGACTTAAGAGCCTTGAATTTCTCCTTTACCCTGCTTTACCAGGCCCATTTAAGGGTAGAGGTAGGAGGGAAAACTAATATTTATACTAAGCTCCAAGCTGTTCACAAGCTTCTTGATAAGCTGGATAAAGACTGGGAGCAACAAGCAGACGAATTGGTGTCCCATGACAAGTCTGATTATTCCGAGCAGGGTGATGCACCCAGATTTGTTGTAACGCTGCCAGTGTTCACTTGCAAGTTGGATACCCCTCACTGGCGAGCTACAAAGTGCACACTGTAGTAATCCATGATGGTTGACTTGGTATTCAAACTCTTCTAATACCCCATAACAAGTACTGACTTTATAAACTCCTTTTGTCCCTGACACGCATTATGACTGTGGACCTGATTAAATACCCTGCACACCTCCAGTATATTCTAATCATTGGGCTGTATGTTCTTTAAGTCAAATTCAATTTTATTTGAGAAGTTAATTTGGGGTTGGGGGGAGAATCACTGGTTCTCTGGTACTTTATAAAGTTTCTTTCTGTCATCATGTGTGCGGTACATTTCCAGTGTGCTATATTGGATATTGTAGTTCTGCTGTTGCTGAGTTACAGTTAATGTTTCTTATAATAATATGTTACACTTTTATTGTGAGTACGGCCTGTTCCCGGGGCCTTACATGCCCACACAAGATACTCACGTTATTCTGTTTGTATCTAGCTAAAAAGACATATTTCGGGATATAGCTGTAGTGTCTTTTGCACTGGCAGTATGCTCCTTTTTGACCTGTAATGATAGCCATGACCACTGTGGTATAGCTAACGTTTAAAAGAATTTTCGGAGATTTGTCTATGGGCTTCATCACGGCCCCATTACCTTATGGCAGTGCTAGCCTGTTTCAGGCAAAAGTAGACTTTTCTACCTTGTCCTGTTCAGAGGGAAGGGATCATAACTGGAGTTGAACCCATGGCCAGTTTATCCCTTCCAGTTTCCACCGGACCCACCTCTGCACTTAGACATTTTGTGACATCTAAGTAGGGAGAACACAGGGCGTGCCCCATACAAGTCCGTGGGACAGTTTGTAAGACATAATTATGTATGTTTAGGCAACCTTGGAGAAAAATGCAAGCCAGCACTCAATTAATAGGGCCCAGGAATACCAGACAGGAAACGGATGCAGTGTGCCACCGAGCTGGCACACTTGGTGATGCCATACGAGCCCTTTTTAGACATCCTTAACATCTTACATTAGTGACAGGGAGAGTGGATGATGTGTTTCTGATATGTGATGACACATTTGTAATGTTTTTGATTGCAGGAACCAGCCACTATACAAACCTGACATGCACGCGTGCGCGCACACGTACTCTTTCTCTCCAGGGGCCAAGCTCTCCGTTTAACTCTTTTCTCTTATTCTGGCACTCCTAGAGTGTGTTGTTCACCTAGACTTGTCTGTGAGATGCCCCACGTCCCCCTCGTTGTTAGGCAATAGGAGGTGCAAGACTGTAACTTGCTGCAATCCCCGTTCCCCCTTCCCCCCAACCGCAAGCCCTAATGAGCCAGATACCTGAAGTTGACCTGAACCTGACACACCCACATGACAATATTCTGCTGCTGCATCTTTGAAACCTATATAGCACTTTTTGTGTGTATGTGTGTGTGTGTATCACAATTCAACAGAAAATGCACATTTTAAATAATGTGCCAGTTACGAACAAAAAGAAAAAAGAGCAAGGTTCCCCTTCCCCTTCCCCTTACAGAACTGGCTCTGTTGGTAAAAGGCAAATCAATGTCCCTAAGATCCTTGTAGAAAGGGATAGCTGTGACCTTTTTATTTGTAAGAGGGACGTAGGTGTATGGGAGCGAGGGGAGTACAAGTAACTAGAGAAAGAGATCTATTTTACACCATTTCAAAGGGACGGTTAGGTAAGGGTCCCCAGAAATAACATGGCAGTAATGAGGCCTGCGGCTTGCCAGGAGAAAGGAGCCCCTTTTATGCATTGAAGCCTGCCTCATCTTCAAGGAACTTGTGAGCCTGAAAAAGGCCGAGTGCGGCGAGGGTGACAGCTGCTGATCCTTCATAATTAGAATGGAGAAGGGAAGGCTTCATTCGCGACTGCTTCGGGTGAATTAAAAAAAGAAAAAAAAACCCAACCTCCAAACAGTACAACTGCTCATTAAAACTCTTAACGCTCGAGCTGTCAAGACAAAACGCACCATTCTGAAATATGATCTTTAATAAACTGTAGCGATTGCTAATTTAAATACTACACTGTCCGTATTTCATCCTTGGCTGCGCTGAATCTTATGCCTCGAATTAATTATGATTGGCGAGGTTCAGGGGGGGAGTTGCTGTTGCTTTGAAGGGGGGTGCTGCTACACAACATAATGCCCTTTATGAGAAATCTTGGATGCTGTTTCGTGTGAGTGTGTGTATCAGTATTGATAGTGGGCATCAGGGCTGCTTTCTGGCCAACACTAGCCTATCTGGCTCTTGGTTTTGTTATCTCTTCACCTTTTTCAGGAATGGTCTGGGGGGAGTTGAAAGGCTTCATTGTGCAAAAAGGTTTTTTCCCCACCTTGTTAAGTTTATACTTAAGGCTGTTATAGACACGTTGTGACAGTCAGTAAAGTATTAGCATCTCCAGACTGTACTAGTTAACTGAGCATAAGGGGACAAGCACAGTAGCTGGCAGCCAGGACACCTACAATATACAAAGTTTACATATTGTTTATATGGAGGTATCGCCGCCGCATCGCATGGGGCACAAACCAGGGCATGGCAAGTTTTTACCAGGGCACATGCCACAGCGTAGAGCCACCCTACACTGAGGTAATTAGCCCCCCACCCTCACTTCTGTGTAATCTGCCTTAACTGATATGGTTACACTTTTTTTTTTTTTGTCTCACACTCCCCCCTCCCCCCCCAGATCTCTCCCCAAAATAATTATTTTTCAAAGAGTGGGTGAGACCTATCATTGGCTGGGTACATGCAGCCTATGACACTGTCTATCAGTACGTCCTCCCAAACCACTGTGTGTGGCATAGCGCTGTGAAGAATCATTACCGTACAGCTCAAGTCTGTGTGTCTGTCTGAATATTAACAGTATAAGCATGAAGAAAGGTCAGGGGTCCGTTTCTTCTTCCCCATGCTTCTCTTTCTCTTCCTTTCTTTTAATTTAACCTTCTCTAAAACTCACCGTCTTGAAACCTTGTCTAAAGGCACAAGTGGCTTTAAAGCAGCAGTGCATGATAGTGGTGAAAACTTTTGACCTATACTTTTTTTGTTCTGCTTGCCCCTTGTATCCTGTATGATAGCCTTTGTTTCCCAGTCTGAATCTGCTTTAACACTTTCTTACACTGGAATAATAAAGGGGGGCACGCCTTTCAGTATGGCTCTGACCTGGTTTTCATCACTATTCTCAGCTGTATTTATATACTTGTTATCCCATAAAGTTAGGGAGAGCAGTGTCTACTACATACCAATTCATTTTGGGCACAAGGAAGGTGATCTTCAACAACAGGTGTTCAAGAACGACAACCAGTACTGATAAAAAAAAAAAAAAACTGAACTGAACCATATTAAAAGGAGCACTCTTATTATTTCAAATGTAAACAAAAAAAAAGTGGTACAGCAGACTCAAAATGGGGAAAGAAGGGTATCGTACAAGTCAGGAGATAAGGGGCTATCTAACATAGAATAAAAAGTACAGGCCAAAATTGTCACCACTATCATGCACTGCTGCTTTTCTACGATGGTGCAAAAGAAAATAGGAAAGAAATAAGACTCATTTGTTTTTTTGTTTTTTTGTGCCTGTGAGTCCATTTGACTTAGAGCACAGAGCTGTAAACGTGGAGACCTGAGTTTGAATCTCACAGCTGCCAGTTAATGTGAGACCATGAGCACTCTTAACTTCCCTGTTCTTTTTTTTTTTCCCTTTAATTATTTATTTTTCTTCTTCTTCTGCCAGCCAGCCCTTTTCATCAGTGGCTCCCACAACCCCATAATGCACCTTCCCTCAGACTTGCCTGCCTTAGGGTGGGTCCCCCATGGATTCCCCCCATGGTGGGACTGAAGAGGAGTAGGTCTGTTCTCCCCGAGCACAGTCCAGATTCCCAGAGCCCTTCCTAGTTTAGTTGGTGATGTGGAAGTAATCTAACCATTTTAGCATTTTCCTCTGGAATTTTCTCCCCAGGGCTATTCAGCGTACAGTGATGAACCACGTGTGTGTACCTCTACACATGTGCACATTTATTTATTTTATTTTAGTCTTTGGTAACCGGATAAGGCCCACAAGCACAAGTGCCTGTTTTCGGGGGTGACCTAGGAGCACTGGGCGGTTAAGTGACTTGCTCAGAGTCACACAGTATGCAAGTGGAGGTTGTGAGAATCAAACTCGGGTCTAGTCTGCTGGATGTGCCAAGCTCATTCACACCTCATTTCTCTAACCTCTAGGCTATACTGCCAGCCAGCATATTAGCATCTGAGGGTGGCCCTCCCACTGCTGAGGTGCTCCCTGCTATGCTACTACCTGTGAAACAGCATAGCTGCACTCCACAAAAGACAACGCAGGTCAGCCAGTACTTACAAACTTCAAAGCTTTATTATAGAAAAAACATCCAGCATAACTGATCAGCAGTCAGTCACCTAAGTGAATCTAACACCCCAGCGCTTTGCCCAAACACGCTTCATCAGAAGTAGGTTAAAGAGACCAAGAGCACACATTTATAGTCCCCTTGTAATAACTTGCAATAGACGGCATCACCAACAATGTGCAATATAAAACCATATAAACCAACATCAATCAAAACCAGATCCCCTTGCAATTAAGGAGCACCCAGAAGAATCGTTACTGCACAGCCAGAGCACCCACTACAGGATCATAGTGGCGTTTAAAGAACAGTTAGTGTGGTCACTTGCAGAAATCGTTATGTGTCTGGCTGGACAGGTGTAGTGGTGGAAGATGGGAAAATGACCACTGTAGTCTTCATCCTCAAGAAGGAGCCACGGTGGGATCCGAGTATCTTATAGGCCTGTCAGTCTTGGCATCAATTCTGGCGAAGGCATTTGAAGTCATTTTCAGGGACAGAACAGTGTTGAACTGAGGCCAAGGTTCTTGCCAAAAAATACCATCTCCCTGACATTAGGCACTAGGCAGAGACTAGCAAGGCTCAGACATGGTATTCCTGTCTTCAAGACTGTGTATGGCAACCTGCTGTGAAGGACCCTGCATTGAGCACTTAGGGAAGTGGCTGACCAGAACTTCAGTGTTTCCACCCACATTGTTGCCATGCGTAAGAAACTTCTCCCTAAGTGCTTGGTGTGCAGTACCACAGCAAACCCTGCCTTCCTTTCCTGGTCTACAGCAGAATCATCCTCAAGATGCTCTTGCTGGTTGTCAGTAGTGGGTAGAACGAAGGCCGTTGCATCAGCATAATTAACAAACAACCTCAGAAAAATGGCGTCAAATGAGTCTGCTTTCCCTGACGTGATATTTACAGTTCAAAGGGCTAGATCCAAAATAGTCTAGGCTTCTACTACGAAACTGGACTACATAGTCCTGGTGAAGTGCTTGGGAGTGGTCACAGGGTATTTACCACAACTTACCTAAACGGGTGTAATTGAAGAGGCCGAGAAACAAATGTGCATGCTCACTTGAAATACCGACCCCGCGGACGTGCATGGACCGATGGTTCGGAGTGCCGTGACCCCGTCCTCCGAGTAAAGATGAAACTAAATAATCTTGCTGGTGCTGGACTATGTGGATGTGGTGTGCAGCACTGCCCCAAAGTCTACATTTACCTGGCTGGACCCCTATTTTCAGTACTTCTAGCGCGTCACCTTTTTGTACTCCATCTCTCACCCTTTAATGGGCTCTATGCAAATCTCTCTCTCTGCCCCCCTCCTCCTGTAGACATCTGGCTTCTCTTGCACTGTTCCTCCTTTGTGGCCAAGTACAGAAACATAGAAACATAGAGGTTGACGGCAGATAAGGACCGCAAGGGCCATCCAGTCTGCCCATTTCTTTTTTCTACCTTATGAATGTGCCATCGGCCTTTGCTCTGTCAGTGGCCTATCTATTCATACTCATCTGTATTGCTCCCATATGCCTATCCCATGCCTGTTTGAAGCCCTGCACTGTATTCATAGCACCACTTCCTGAGGTAGGCCGTTCCATGCATCCACCACTCTTTCTGTGAAAAATAATTTCCTCACATTCTCCCTTAATCGGCCTCCCTCAATCTCATGCTGTGTCCTCTTGTCCTGCTATTTTTCTTATATTTAAACATGTTAGACTCTTTCACCTTGTTAATGCCCTTAAGGTGTTTGAATGTGTCGATCATATCACCTCTCTCCCTCCTTTGCTCAAGGGTATATATATTGAGCTCCGTTAATCTGTCCTCATATGTCTTCTGATGCAGTCCCTGCACTATTTTGGTTGCCCTTCTCCAGACTGCCTCAATTTGGTTAATGTCCTTGTGAAGGTGTGGCCTCCAGTACTGCACGCAGTACTCCAGATGGGGCCTAAGCAGTGTCTTGTAAAGAGGGATTATTACTTCCCTCTTATGACTTGTGATACCCCTACTAATACACCCTAACATCCCCCTAGCCTTACCTACTGCTTTAGAGGTCTGCTTGGATGATTTCAGGTCATCGGTGATGATGATGCCCAAGTCTCTTTCTTCCTTTGTGACTGCCAGCAACTCCCCTCCCAGCCTATAGGTGGCTTCAGGGTTTCTCTTCCCTATGTACATGATCTTGCATTTCTTTGCATTAAATCCCAGTTGCCACTCTTCTGACCATTTTGCTAGTTTATCCATATATCTTCTCATTCTGCCCACCCCATCTGGATCATCTACTCTGTTGCAGATCTTGGTGTCATCTGCAAACAGACAAGCCTTACCCTCTAGTCCATATGCAATGTCACTAATGAAGATGTTGAAGAGGACTGGCCCCAGGACTGATTCCTGAGGTACCCCACTTGTGACTTGCATCTCTTCTGACTGTATACCATTTACCACCAGTCTGTTTTCTGCCCGTCAACCAGTTTGCCACCCAGTTGACCAACTTCTAACCCACCCCGAGCCTACCCAGCTTATTTGTCAATCTTCTATGTGGAACAGTGTCGAAAGCTTTGCTGAAGTCAAGGTAGGCGACATCAACTGCTCCCCCTTGGTTCGTCACTCTGGTTACCCAGTCAAAGAAATCTATGAGATTAGTTTGACTGGGTAACCAGTCAAACTAATCTCAGCTTACCACTGATCCCACTTACATCTCCTTTTTCGGGTACCCTGCCATCCCATCCTCCTACTCCCTCCGATCATCTGATGCTCGTTCTTTTTTTTATCTCTCGCTATAACACCGTAGTCAGCCAGTCTGCTTTCTGTATGTGCCTTCTAGCACTGTGGACCAGCCTCTCTCATACTCCATGCACTCTTTGAACCACTCTTGTGAGCACTCTTAACAAAAGACTGCACCTGCAGCTAGCTAGCCATCTCCCTTTTCTTTGCAGCACTGCAGCCGCAACCCATGCCCTCTTCACCCGCTGTCTGAGTGACTATTTTGCCACTCACCCTATTGTATTGCTCAAAACTCAGTGTACCTTGTAATTTTGAATTTTTATGCCTCCTTGACTTTGCGACAAGCATCTTGCCTTATGTCGGCTGCACACTCTCCTAGCTCTCATCCTTGCTACTCATGTAACATGCGTATATTGCAGGCTTTTTTGATTCTTTTTGTCCTCTTCCTGGAACTTATTACTTTTCTGTAGCTTTGTAGTTCATGTGCATTCACCCATTCTTATAACTGTTATTGTTGTATCACTCCCATCCCCTGGGTCACCCCTGGAAACAAGCTCCTGCTCTGTGCACCTATCCTGGTCCCCAAAGAGTAAATATGGAATAAATGATATGCAACTGTGAATTACAAGGGTTTAATTCAGTCAAGGTGTTCTGGTGATGTTATAAACCATGAGAATGAAGATTGTGCAATTTGTATCACTGGAACTCAGAAGACTGAGTTATACCCTTGTAATTCAGAGATGCTCTGTATTTCATGTTATATATAGTATACGGTCAATCCATATGTTTGGCTAGCAGTATAGCCTAGAGTTTAGAGCAATGACCAGTGAATGAGCTTGGTGCATCCAGCAGACCTGGGTTTGATTCCCACAATCTCCACTTGCATATTGAGTGCCCCAAGCATGTCAGTTAACTTCATTGTGCCACCTGGATTGCCCCTGTAAACTGGCCTTGTGCCCTGTGGGCCTTACCAGTTACCAAAATACAGAAATAAAACATAAATTAAAAAAAAAATAGTAATCCTGCATCCTAGGGGTGGGCCCATTTCAAAACAAGTTGAAGCACTGGAGAGTTTGGTACTCCACCTATATCTTGCATTAATTTTTATTATTTATTAATTTTTTTTTTTTTTTTAACCGGGAGAGACACACTAAGTTGAAAGCTTGTTTACAGGTGTGACCTGGGAGCACAAGGAAGTTAAGTGACTTGCTCAGGGTCACACAGTACACAAATGGAGGCTGTGGGATTCAAACCCAGGTTTGCAGCTCAGAGCCTTAAAGAACTGCGCTATACTGTCTCCTAAGAGACTTTAAAAAAAAAAAAAACACAATTATTGCCCCGAGCCCTGGTAGCCTTACTTGTACCTCCCCCTTCAATCAAGCTGTTTGGCCTTTCGAGTCGTTGCCTGCTTCCATCTCTTGGTCCCCTGCTGGTCCCCAGCTCATCTTCCACTCCCTCACTGCCGAGCCGGCAGGGATCCACATGGCGCAGAGTCTGGGGAACCGACGGCCATCATTTGGATGGCTCAAGGTGCATTTCTTTTTTTTCATGTTTTCTCCCCATCCCTTAAGCCCTGTCTGCTCCCTGAAGTCTCAGTGCTTCTGGCGGCCTTGACTGCAACAGAGCACACTGGACTGACACTCCCCCTCCCCCAAGGGGGAGCAAGCTCCCTGGCTTGCTATGGGGAGGCCATAAATATACATGTACCCAGATGTGTCTCTCCTAGAACCAGCTTGCAGTTCCCTCCCTCGGGAGCACACCAGTCCTAGCTCCCTGGGCTCGCTTCCAAACCCAGGTTGCCAGCACAGAAGCACCCCGCACTTCCGTTGAGCCATTGGGTGGCTGCTTTACTTGCTGCTTCTGTCTGTGTCAGCAGGCACTAGGACCTGGGGGTCTCCTGGAACCCAAGCTGCCATTCAGACTGTACATGGGGGTTTGTCCTTGTTTTTTTTCCCCCCTATCCCTATCCTCACTCCTTCCCTGGCAGTGGTAGAGCCTTGTGACGGACTCCCTTAGCCCATTGTACAGATCGCTGTGGCTTTGAATGTCCAATGCTGTTCCAGCTGCAGTTGTTATCATCTGGTCTACCTCCAGTGCTCTAGGGTCACCTGCACACCAGGTCACTAAGTCCATGAAAGGCGTATTTCAATAAAAATCTATCTAGATCCATGTAAATGTCCTCCTGCCTGAACCCCCTTCCTATCCTTCCCAGTATTGTCCGATTTGCATGGAACACTAACGTCCATCTTCCTCTTAGCTCTCTTTGTAACATGGTTTGCATGTAAGAAATGCTGGCAGTATAGCCTAGAGGTTGGAGTAATGAGCTGTGATTGAGCTTGGTACATCTAGCAGACCAGGGTTTGATTCCCACAACCTCCATTTGCATACTGTATGACTGAGCAAGTTACTTAACCAACCCAGTGTTCCTGGGTTGCCCTGGAAAATAGGCACTTGTGCCTAGTGGGCCTTACCCAGTTATGAAAGAAGAAGAATAAAAAAAAAAAAAAGGATACAAAAGTATAAAGGGGATATGACAGTAGTTAAGTATGCAGCAGAGAGAAACTTGAATTATTCAGGAAATGGAGACGTTAAGCTAAGGGAACATTTAGCCTGGCTACATATGTTTTGGGATGCTAATAGAGACCCTACTGAAAGAGAAGTTCATGGAACACATGGAGGCAAAAGGGCTGTGGGACCACCAGTATTGTGGTTTCATGGTGGGGAGGTCACGTCAAACTAATCTCATATATTTCCTTGACTGGGTTACCAGAGAGGTGGATCAAGGGAGAGCAGTGGACGTGGCTATCTGGACTTCACTAAGGCTTTCCACACTGTGCCACATAGGAGGCTATTTAAGAAGCTAAGCAGCCTGGGGGTTGGGGGGAGAAAGTGACAAGTTGGGTATCAAACTGGTTAAGAGATAAGAGGCAAAGGGTGGTGGTAAATCGTAGCCATTGAGGTGATAGGAGAGTAACTAGTGGGTTGCCGCAGGGTCCAGTGCTGGGACCGGTCCTTTTCAGTGTCTTCATAAGTGACATTTCAGAGAAGCTCGAGGGTAAGGTATGTCTCTTTGTGGATGTTACAAAAATCTGCAACAGTGTTGACACTCAGGAAGGGGTGGAGAGAATGCAGAGGCAATTGAGGGAACTAGAGGAATGGTCTGGGGTGGCAGATGACTGTCAGTGCCAAAAAGTGCAAGGTTCTGCACTTAGGGCTGTGGAACCCAGGGCTGTGTGTAAGGGGGAAGGGGAGCTTACAGTTACCAAACAAGAAGGAGACCTAGAGGTCATAATATCTGAAGACATCAAGGTAGCTGGGCAGTGTGACAAAGCAGTGGGAAAGGCTAGCAGCATGCTGGGGTACATTGGGAGAGGGATTTCCGCAGGAGGAGGGAGGTGGTGGTGGCATTGTGTAGATAGTTCACTGGTGAGGCCCTACCTGGAGTACTGTTTCCAGTTCTGGAAGCCACATGTCTGCAAGGACGTTGAAAGGGTGGATGTGGTACAGAGGAAGGCATCCAAAATGGATACCTTCCATGCCCTGCACTCACTGTATATATCTATATGCTGTTTGCCTTGTGAAGCTCTGTGAATGTATCTGTTGCCTTTGTGAACCTCTTCCATGTCCATCTTGAAAATGAGTTTATCTCAATGGTGTTCCATCTGGTAAAATAAAGAGCTGATTGATTAAAATGGTGACTGGATTGCACAAGATGCCATATGAGGTAAGGCTGCAGTAACCTGTACTCCCAGAAAGGGAGTAGAGCGAGAAGAGACATGGTTATTGAAACACAGTATCTCACAGGAGTGAACAAGGGGCAAGCAGAGGGTCTTTTTCAGAGAAAGGAAAGTTTCAGAAGAAGGGGGCATCAGTGAAGCTAAGAGGGGGGTGCTTAGGAGAAATGTGCAGAAATCCTTTTTCACAGACAAAGTGGTGGATGACTGGAACAACTTGATAGAAGAAGCAGTGGGGGCAAGGACTGTGGGGAGCCTCAGGAGTACGTGGGATGGGCACAGGTGCATATTAAGTAGAGAAACAGGGGACTCAGTAACACCTATGACCAACTAGGGTCAGTGGTGATGAAATAGGCAGGGATAAGGGACAGACTGAATGGGCCCAAAGATCTTTTTCTGCCAACAAAATTTGTTTTTTTTATGTTGGAGTTAAACAAGCAATCTGATTGAGCAGAAGTGGTCGCACAACAGTGCATGTCACATCACTGTACGGTTCAGATTTTACTGTTTTCTATTTTTTTTAATTTTTATTTTTTAACTTTTACAACCATTATATAAGGGCAGCAAGGTACTCCAGGGTGAATGTTAATGCCATAAATGATTGCACGTCCTAGGTGTTTGAAGGCACTTGACTGCGCCTTGTGCCTCCCAACCCACCTAGTGCATGCAGTAATTTAGCATTACTCCACTCCATTAGTGTGCTTTTGCTTACTGTAACACTTGATGCATTGTAAGGGCTGGCCCTTAACACCAGTGACTGTCAGCCCATCACCTGCTGTATGCATAATCACCCTTCCACTGTTTGCATGAGTGGTCTTGTAGTGCAGGTACCTTGCATGTATTTATCCTTTTGGAATCAACACATTCATATATTATTGTACTGCCCCCCCCTGAAACAAGGTACTTTATGCTCACTGGGCCAGCCCACCATCCATTTTGCAAGAAATTTCAAGTATGTAAACAAAAAAAAAAAAATCTTGAATAGTGAGTGTTGTGGTTCATGTTTAGTTTCATAAACATCATAGGGCCTCGGTCATGTCCAGCTATCTCACATCTCTCAGTTCTCCACTTGCATGGACTCACGTGCACAAATACTCCATTTCACTGCTGCACTGACTTCAGCAGCATAATCTGGTCACGCTCCACCCTCCACACTTTACAGAACCTGCCATCTGCTCTGAATTTGAATGAGTATTCTCAGTCTTGATAGGGAAGAATGATTTTTGTGAATATCCTTCTGGTATATGCATTCTTACATGTATTTCTCCCTTCAGCTCCCCAGCTTCCCCACCTCAAGTGACCTTTTTTTGTCTGTGTGTGTCCTTCCTCACACCTGCATGGTACCAGTGCTGGCCAAGGCCCCGTCTTCTGGGCACCAGTTTGGCAGCACTGAACAGCCCATGGGAATGGTTAGCTCATGATATGCCAAACTTTTGATGTTGCCCTCCTTCTGGGGCATTTTAACCCCTCCCCGACCCATTTTGAATACTACATATGAGATCTGTTATCTTGTGATCTGTGCTGGTAGCAACTCTCCATGTTTCTATGTGTTTTTTTTTATTTTTTTATTTTGTAATTTTAATTTTTACTGCTTGAATTCCCAGGGTACCCAGCCAGAGATGTTGCATCTCATTTTCCATGTGGTCCTATATTTACCCATTCTTATAGCTAGGTGTACCAATGAACTGAGACACTAAAGAGTTAACACACTGTCTGAAATTATTGTTCACTTTTAAAAGTAGTCAGCTGTTACTTTCTGTGTCTGAATAATTTCTGCTAATTAGAAGATTTTCTTCCTGACAGTACTAGGTGTTGTGTGTTAAACAGTATATGCCTGAGGGCTGCATATCTAGTTATGTTCCCCTTCATACACTTAATCAGCATTGCGACCTCACTTATTGTGAGACATGTTTTTTTTTTTTTTAATTTTAGACAGTGTTTTATCCCCCTACCTTCCAACCAGTGTGTCTTCATTTGCAGCCAGTACCTAATGCTATGCTATGGATTACATTCCCAAAGCTCTGCCTTCATGGGGTCCTGGCCAGTCCTGGACCCCCACCATTTGCTCCTTGGGGGTTGGGCTCCAGTCATCAACCCCCCTCACCCTCTGGGTAGGAGTCCTGCCTACATCCAGTGCTGCGATGGGAGGTATTCAAGCAGTATCTGGCCAGCAACTCATTCAACCAGGAGCAGCCCAGCAGAGCATTCTTGAGATGGCAGTATGAGACCAGTGGAGGTCAGGGTGCAGGGACTGGATGTCATCCCAGCAGTCGGAGGTAATTTTCTTCTGTTACTGTCTGACCCCTAAGATTGTGTGTCAGGACCTCTGCAGTGACTGTGTTGTCGAGCTTGCTGATGTTTGTACCCTCCTCTACCCCCTGTGCACTGTGGATTCTGCTGCAACACTACCTGAGGTCACCCTGGTGGCAGTGTTGCTGCAGAAGGCCCTCCTACTCCCCCACAGAGGTGAGAGCATTAATTTAATTGGTACGCTTGATACTCCCCTGCCCCCCCCCCAGCTGGCCTTCAATGGCCCGGGCTCATTCCACCAGGTCACTGGCCAGGGCAGGGATTAAATTGGGCAGGAACTCGGCTATACCACCTCTTTAAAAAAGTTGGATGGCAGTTCCACCAGATCTGTCATCTTTCCCTATTGACTACTATAGGAGAGTTCCACCACCTAGAAATGTAAATGTAAGAGTTCTCCTTGCTAGATGTATCCAGTTTAACCACTGGGCCAGGGGCTCAAAAAATTGTCTAGCTGGTAAGACGTAACCGTTGATCAAGAAGAGCCAGTCATATTTGCTTCGCGAAACGTATGCAGGTGCAGTTTAAAACTTGATAAATAAATAAAAAAAAAAAAAGTCGGCCACCTTCAGCCACACTGTCTACTAGTGATGTCACGGTGGGTGAAACCACTATGCTGATGAGGAATGAAGGGGAACAGTACTATGTAGATATGCCTGCTTCTAAAGAAAGTGCTACTCTGTGTATGACACTTTATACTGTCAGGCAGGATTCCATGTAAATGAGACAAGGGGAAGGGGTGAAGAAATAAGGTAACTTACAGCAGTCTGCACGATGGGAGATAATGCATAATCCAGATATTGAATGCATGGTTTACACACTCCTGGTGCCGAGTGCCTTTGCACACGGGTGTGTAGTCTGTCCCTGGGAATACATTGTCTCTGCATTGCACAGGCTGCAAGTGTGCTACTGTTAATCCTATTGTAAAATGGTTTTAAAAAATAGAGGCTGTTCCATTTGAAATGGCTGATCACTTTGTATAGGAAACAGTTGCTGGTACTGTAAGTGGTATTTTTTTTGGGGCTCGAGCTTAAAGTTAGAAACTGCTGCTTTTCTCTGGTACAGAGGGTGCATCTGTCACTCCTACGAGTGGGTAGCTCCATTCTCTGCTGCTGATAGCAGGGGAACAATGTGAACGTCCCTCTTGATGTCCTGTGGTGGCCCCCGCAGCTTCCCTAGTTTGTCTGCTGCCTAGCAGGAGTTAGTCAGGGTTAGACCAGCACTCGTCTATCGTATCTGTTTTCTTGTCATTTGGGAGTTTGTTTATGATTCCGGAATCCTAACATCTGTTTCTAATTTTATGCAGCATGTGTTTCCTGTCTGCTAGGATGTTTAGGATTTTGGATTTCTATTCTGAATCTGATGTTTCATAATCCTAAACAAATCCAATCAGGATGAATTTCGGCAAATCTGAGTACCCCAAAATTGCAAAGTAACATGAAAAAGGGACCACTGCCCCCACCTGCTGTGGCTGCTTGTCTACAGCTGACATCACCAGTCTCTGCCTGTGACATTACAATATGTTGCTCCGGAAACGATTAGAATGTCATAAACCGAGACTTATGATGTCATATGTGGACAAGCAGACTCAGCAAATCAAATTTTGTTTTTCCAGTTTAAGTGCGTGTAGATATACATGCCGCACCATCTTCGCAGTGGTATGTCAGTGACATGGGGTGGGAAATGGCCTGAAACACTGTGGGCCAGCAAAGGGGAGGAGGACTGAGTGCCCCAGAGAACACTCGCCTTCGGGGAAGGGAGGGCTTCCAGCGCTGCTGCAACACTGCCACCTGGGTGACCACTGGTGGCAGCGCAGACGGAGCTTTGCTGTGGGAGGGAGGGTGTTGGAAGGTGCTGCACCCCATATCACCTGAATGCATCTTGGGAGTAATATCACTGCAATAATAACATGGCAAAAATGTCGAAAGTACTTACAGTGCCGGGGTAGAATAACACTGCAGAAATATCGCTACCCTTGTCGCTGTATGTAGAGATGGGGAAGGTATGAAGGACTTGTTGGTGTTGTGCCTGGTCGAGCTGTTCCCATGGTGGAGTGGCTAAACTGCTAGCACCTGAAGTGGAGGAGACCTGGCAACCAGGGTTTGCTTTTACGTCTCCCAGTACTGGACTAGTGTTTTTTTTTTGTTTTTTTTTGAAAGACATTTCCCCCCACTCCCGAGTTTCTCTCTGTCCCCGAGGTCCACACCCCCTCAGAGTTGATGATATTTATTTTGGGGTGTGTTTTGGGGGGGGTGAAGCCCCCCACATCAGGGGGTGTGGGGGCGGAGCCTCCCACAAAAGAAAAAAGTAATTTCGGCATTTGGAATGGTCAGTGTTTTTGACTGACCATTTTTATGTTTTCAATGTTTTGTTTGCGTCATTGTGTGCCGCGATGTTTTTATATTCGAGATCACCTCCTAGATCCCCTGCACATGCATGTATGCACACTTGTGCTTGGCTGCCCTTGCATGCCAGCATCCTGAGGGACAGAAAAAGGAAAAGCAGGAAATGCCCAGCAAGGCAGGATGATATGCCGACCCCTTGCAGGCTCCGCAGAGTAACCCAGGTGCTGACCATCTGCATCTGTTCGCTGTGGGTTGAGAGAGCTCCTCGCCAAACCTGCCACATGGGATAAACTGTGGGAGAGTTCAGGAGTCAGTAAGCTCATGGAGAAACCAGGTGATAGGTTTTGGGAGGGGGCAACAGCTTGAAGGGGGCCTGCTGGAAAAGAGGGAGGATAAAGAAAGGTTTTTCTTTACGTGTCTGTGGTGATCTCGGGGGCTCAGGAAACAACATACTGAGAATCACACTGCATGCAAATGGCTCTTGTGGGATTTGAACCTGTGTCTCCTGGGTCTAAGCTTGTGCTCTAGTCACTAGATCAAACTACCTGTCTTCTGGTATAAAGGGAAGAAATGCTGAACTATGCAAGGAAACATACATGCAACCCCTTCCCTCCAACCATCAGGAGAGAAGCTTGAAATGCACGTGTTTGTGGACCAGCACTTGATGCCCCTTCCCTCCTGCCGAGGTCCCAAACTGAAACTGCCTTTTTTTCCATTTATCCTTTGCTTGAAATGAAACTGAAGACTATGCACAAAAAAGGTGCTGAGAGTATGCAGCGTGGTGGTGGTTGGGGGGGTAGAGACTGCATGGCTGTTAATATACAAATCCACCAGGCCAAATTTATGATACTGCTGTGTGAATAATCTCTGAAATTCTCTTTGGATCTTATGAGTAAGGATGTAATTTTGTCACAGATAATTTTTGGGAAAATTATGAGCTGTACGTGGAAAAATTACTAAAATTCATGGCATTGTCATGGGTTCGTCTTTTTATTGCACAATATAGGTAAAGACACATATTTTATCTAGTTTATCACCCTGAATTTGCATATCCTAACACAGAATAGGCAAAATATGTATACTTCTAATTCATTTTATCACTCATGGACTTCATAAATTCATATTTTAAACCTGTATGAAAATGATATGAAAGTCATTTTCTCTGAAAGTAAATGAAACTTGAACTATAATGAGGATGCAAATAGAACAAAGCTCATGGAGACTTCAGTAATATTGATACAGTTTGGTCATGGGTATGTAAAGTCACAGGTTGATCATGGTCAAGTGACAGTCATGGAACTTCTGAAAAAGACCAAATGTTGTGATATCCATGACTTCCGTGACTGTCATGGCATCCTTATTTATGAAGGCTGAATAACCTGGGATTATCCTTTGCAGATCCCAGTTCCCCCTGAATTTTGCTTCAAATCTTGAAACTCTTGATCAGAGGAGCCAGGGGTCTGAAGTTGCAGCAGTGTATTCGTCTTAGTTTCCTAGCCACCATTTCTATACAGTGAAGGTATTTTGCTAGAAATGGATGCCAGGGCATAAGGGTTTCATATGAAGGATAATGGGAACCGTGAACAACACTGCTGTGTTCACTTCCAGAGTTTGTCATGACAGCCTTGTGAAGCTCAAGAGATTTTCAGTTGTCTGACAAACTCGAGAAGTGAACACAGCGTTGTTGTTCACTGTTGCCCGTCCTTTATCTTATATAATGTATGGGCAATTGTAACTTAAAAGCTAAGCACTTCTTGTGAGTTTGTGGTCGCCACCGTGCTTTTAGACTTCGCTACGCCCCCCACTACACAACACAAGGAACTGTCCCTGGTCCCCACTCTCTCTGAGTAGATTTTCTTTTATTTCTGAAAAACAGCTACAGGCACCCGCTTTGTAATGGGCAGCATTTTTTTTTTTTTTTGCTCCCTCCCAGCTCCTGGCCGGCCTCTCCTTTAGGCCACCTATGCCCTCCGTGCTGCACTGCCTCGGATCAGCCACCTCTTCACCCCATATTGCAGCCCCCGGGTAACCTCCGGACATGACCCTTCACCAGGTTGGTCCCTCTCCTCCTCCTGGGGGATGGCACCGTTGGGGCGGCCAGCGCGATATTTGCCTTGAGTGCTGCTGGGATGGTGCATGCACTGTCTTCAGACTCACGGTCATGGGAGCTGGTTACTGTCATCCGGTCGGTTACGGAGCTCTCTTCCCATTTGCTACCTGGGGTATGTGGTGTGCCACTAATGTAAGGCTGACATCGACGTTCACCATGCCCCCTTCGTGAATGGGACCCCGCACATTGCCATTCCCCCAGCCTCTGCTAGGGGTCAGCAATCGCCAGATTGTGTCCCCGCCATCCCTCCTGACAGAAGGCGAGCCGACACTTGAGCCTTCTCTCCCCGGCAGGCCCTCCAGCACCCGAGTCCATTCCCGAACCCGGGCCACTGGTGTTGCAAGCAGAAATCCAACCGCTGTGCTGATGTACCGGCAACGGGCAGCATTTTAAAAGAAATATGCCCTTACGTTTCCAACACTGCCATGCGCTGTTCAGTTCCATGCCAGCACTCACCACCGCGGCTGAGTCCCTGCTAACCCTGCATGTGCAAATATGTTCTTTCTTGTTGTACCATCAATATGATGTACTCACGATGGTAGAGTAACATCATGACGTCACATCAATGCTAAAACAAGACTGAGAAGGGATCAAATTCTGTTAACAATAATCTTCTACCATACACTGTAGTAACACAGAAAAAAAATGGACTCCAGGAATTTTTTCTTGGCCTCTTGAAATTCTGTTTTTGTTTGGGGGAAGGGGGTCACAAAAATGTACATTTACATGCTTGCTTCTACCTGTGTGTGTGTGTGTGTGTGTGTGTGTGTGTAAGCCCTTTGTTTACTATGTTTTCGGAGGTGAAGTGCGGATGTTTCAGGTCTACATCTCATTTCACTTTTTTTTTTTTACTTGCCCAGCTTCCCAGTCTGTATTCGGAGGGGGCCTCGTACTCCCACCCACCCCCGACTCCTCCTGCCAGGTCCTGACTTACTGGGATCCCGGCTTCATCATGTTTGGTGACCGGTGGTGTTTACCTTTTGTCCCCATCCCCTGAGGGTGCAGGCACAAAGGACGTATGTCCAGACAGACGGCATGCAGATGCATGCCGCAGTCAAGCACCCAGCAGTGCCCTCCCTCCCCCTGACTCCATAGAACCGTATGTTGCACCACCTGTGCTTCCTCTGGTGGAAGAGCTACGAGTGCATACATTACTCGGTAACCCACCCCTGTCTGGAAGAGGAGAACATCCGTTGGTATGCTCTATCCTCCTCCCCCCATCTAACCCCAGACAACCTGGGCCCGTTCCCAAACCTGGGTCGCCAGCGTAGCATGAGGTGTGGCATCCAGCGCCTCAACTCTCAGCGTCACCAGGCCGACAACTCATTTCACTTTTAAAGTAGTGCAGACCTCAACAGTGGGCACCCCTCAGAAAAGAAATCTGCAGGCTTGACAGTTTCTTAAAATGTCTTCCCCAGCAATCTTGTTTTAGATAATGGCAGAAACTTTAAGTCTTGTGCTAGTGCTTTACATTTGCAGTAACATTTGGCAGCCCTGGACCACTCTTACTGCGCAGGATGAGCACAGCTTCTCTAAGGCCCTGTCCACACTACACCGCTCCGGCCCAGTCACGGACGCAATCCGTTATGGCCGTGGAGAGGTGCATTGCGTCCACACCGTGGCGGTGTCCGTTCTGGGACCAGCACCACGGTCCACGCCGGGGCAGGCGACCATTACAGCGACACCTGATCCTGCCAATGCAACTCGCGTTGTGCTTCGGGCCCCGTAGGGACCATTTATTACCCGGCCTACACTACCACCGGTAACGTTACCAAGGCGGCATTGGTTTCGTAACCGTTGTTGAAACCACCTCATATGTGGTTTCAACAATGGTTATGAACACGCCCTCTGTAACGTTACAGGTGTAAACGCAAACCGTTGCTGTAATGGTTTGGGCACTCTGTAACGTTACAGAGGCGTAGTGTGGACAGGGCCTAAGTGGGGGAATATGCCAGACTAAACCCTCTGAGCCATGGTGTCTTCCTTAACAAGACCATCAGCAGGGCAACAAAGACTGCACTACAGAATACAGTAGAACTCAGCATTTATACAGCCAATTAATTTCTGCTATTTTCGTGAACATAATTACAAGCACAAGAATTGATTGACAGCGAAAATATATGTGCATCACAAAAATTCTAACATCATCAATTGAGCCACTACTTCATTGTTCTACAAAAATGAAGTGGCAGTAGAATTAAGGTAGTAATGTCCTGTTATCTTTTGCAATTTAAGTTGTATGCAGTTGTTTGAGTTTTTTTTAGTCGTGGTCTTGACCGTTTTCCGTGTTTGTATTTTCGCAAGGGTTTTGTTGCTTGAGATATTCTGTTTGCATTGGACTTAGAAAATTTTGCACAAATCTAACAAGTCAAAATGTTTTAAGCAGCAAAACTGTCATTGGAAATGCACCACAATTCCTACACAAACAAAATATTCAAAGATGAGAAACACAATAACACAGTCAAGAACATGGCCCAAAAAATAATTGTGAACATTTTGTACTTCACTTATTTTTTTATTAATTGTTTAACCAGGAGTAGCACACTAAGCTGAAAGCTTTTTTACAGGTGTGTCCTGGGAGCACAGGGAAGTTAAGTGACTTGCTCAGGGTCACACAGTATGCCAGTGGAAGCTGTGGGATTCAAACCACGCTCTGGTCTGCTGGATGTCACCAGATTTGCAGCTCAGAGCCTTAAACCACTGCATTATACTGCCTCCCCATTTAAGAAGCAACGACCATGAAAATAATTTGGTGCTACTGACAGCATTTGGAGCCTGAGCACAAAAATGTCTTTTTAGTAGTTGTATATTAGTACACATAACCCATGACATGACAAGGTGTGAGATAATTACAGATTACTGCATGTCAGGTAAAAGGGGCAGCTGAATGCAATCATCTCCCACAAAAGTGTGGTGTTTGCACTCTGATGTGACCAGTTTTAACCAATCAGTATAAGCCATTATATAAGATGACATCATGCACTATTCCGACTAGATACGTTTGAATACAGTTTAAAATGCATTTATTAGTCATGCAGTGTGTTACTATGTTGTGGCTGCATGTGTCGAAAGTAAAATGAGATGGATAGTTTGTTTGCTTTTGTCCAGTCCTGCTGGAACATTGGATTTTGCTGGGTGCAACTCGTTGGCCAATTTTTCTCACTTTCGTGCTTTTGCTTGTCAAGAAAGGCATAAACTGTCACTTGCAGGTAGCACACTGTGTCACCTGATAGTATATCTGAAATCCCAGTTTTCTTGAATTATGGGCACACCCTTTAAGCCTGCATGCTGAGCAACCCTTAGTGATGCTGGAGTGGGGCCGGGATGAATTAAAATGGAACCGCTGAGGTTGATCCTTTGAATTTTCTGTTCAAATTGGGATTTGGGCTGGTTTGTTGGTTGACTCTTTGAGCTCCGGATGACTGGAGTTCTGGGGTGTCTTGGCTTCTGGCAAAGTGACTACATCCACCTTTACCTCACTAATGTGTGCTGTCTCAGGCATGTGCATCTAACCAAGATACAGTAACTGAATTCTGCTGACGGCAAACATGATTTATTTTCATGTGCTGACCTTAGCCCATCAAGTGCAGAAGAGCCATTTACCCTGCCGGCCACATCTCTAACCAGCTTATCATTTACTCCACCATCTAAATGAAAGCTGCCGTGCAGGTGAAGGGACCCAGTTGTTAGTGGAGGTAATAAGGTGAGAGGTGTTTGTTTTTGTTACATCTGTGGGATATCCTAATTGACACAAAAGGGGAGCTTTCTGCCCGCTCCCGGCATTCATTTCGCGTGTGCCTTCTTCTGCTTGAGTCCGAGGGCACAGGCAGGAGAGAACTGAATGCTCTGATGTTGCAGGTCAGTGAGCGTCTTTCATTTCTGCATACAGTAGATACATAGACAGTGTCGCAGATAGGAGCCTATAGTCCACCCAGACTTCAGTTGCAAATTTTCAGTATTTGTCAAATGTTCCAATCGCCATCTCCATTTCTATGAAACATGCAAATGACTGGACCACAATTGTTGCAGTTTCTTTAAAAAAAAAAACCTCCCAATTTGATGCGGGGCCAGTGGAGTGCTCATGTGGGAGACCCAGGTTTGGGTACTCTGAGCTGGTGGAGTGCTGGCATGCTGCTGAGGCCGAGTGCTTAGACTCCAGGTGGGTGGGTGGGAGGCATCCACCTGCCGTACTAGTGCCTCCAAGGAGGAAGAGGGCTAGCCTTGACATGGTGCGTGACACTGATTGCTTCCCCATCCCCGGCTGCTGCTGTAGGTAGACGGACACAGTTGCATCAGGAAAGGTAGGACGGACTTAAAGTTGGCTAATAGCCAAGGCACCAACAAAGCTGACTGGACCCACATCAGCAGCCCTGGATCTACCAGCACATCCCCATGGTAAATGGCAAAAAGTGGACCTTTCTTCTGCCCTGTCACAAGTCAGTAAGCAGGCAAGACTTTGAGCACCCACCTGTCTGGCTTGGCAGGGAGCACTAGAAGCTTTCTGAAGGTAGGAGGAGTGGCCCAACAGAGACAGGAGCTCAGATACATGGGGCAAGGGTAATGCTGAACTAAAAAAAAAAAAAACCACCGGACCAATCCTTTTCTGTATTCTAAAATGGGCTGTAACATTTGGGCAAATCGTAAACTCCTATTTGTTTCCTCAAACTGAGTGCAGATCATTATGCTTTGCACACACATTTAAGTCAAAAAGACTTTGGATTATAGAATTACTGTAGCTCTAATTGGGGGAGTGGAGGGGTGCATGCGTAACCCCTTGGTGGGGCTATCACAAGGGTTACTACCCCTGCTTGCGCAGCTAGTAGCAGGTTAAGGGGCCTGAGTTCTGAAACGGGTGCCTCCACCCAGAGGTCAGGGTTGGTAGTGGTCAAACCAACCTGGGCAAAGCCTTCCGGGACACTGTAACCCCCCCCCCTTTCCCTTCTAGTTGTCTGAGCAATATACGATAATCACTTTCACAGTACCCCTTGTACACCATACCAGTACCCACACTGTTTGCACTCACCACCAGGGCTGGTTCCTCTGGCTCGACCCTGGGGCCCCCCTATAAAACAAGATTATGCACACTAGTAAATAGCAATAGTACAGTACTCTTGGCACAAACTGGAACCACAGTCAGGTTAAATGCAGCAAAAAAGTCGGATCTGATTTATTTAGGGGACTTGAACAAGGAAGGGGTGTAATCAGGTTGACTGGCTTAAAGGCTATATTAATCAAACAGTTATGCATGCACTTGAAGTCCCACACACTCTGGGTAGCCAGGTAGGAATATGGTGGGCTAGCCCGGAATGTTGCAGCTGATTGGGGCCCTGTGATGGAAGAAGGCAACATGCACAACACACACTACTTGTAATCTGGAGTCGGAGGGCTCAGTTCATGAAAGAAAAAGCAAAAAGACAATCAGATGACAACACTTTAGATTTAGCTGTTGTTGCAGGGAGCTACTCTGATGTTTTCTCACAGTACCCAATACTGGACACTGGCAGGACGAAATCAAGACTGTAGGTTGTTGAGCTGGAGTGCCCGGAGAAGCGGGGCTCACACGAATCACTGAGGTGTTGTTCCTGTTCAAGTGTTGAGCAGGGGGCTGATCCCTGTTCAGGTCTCTCATCGATGGCTTTGTCTGTGCAGTGGGTAGTCGGGCTGGGCCAGTGTGGCAAGGCCTAGGCCCAATGAAGATTATTATGGATTCAGTCTGTGGGGCTGGATGCAGCTTCCAGCAATCGGAATACAGTTTAAACCACAGTGGGGAACCAAATCGCGACCCACTAGAAGCACACAGCACATTTACACGTAAGGAAATTCTAATGCAGCTTCCAGCAAGCAGAATACAATTCATACGACAGTGGGGAACCAAATCACAACCCACTATAAGCACACAACACATTCACATGTAAGGAAATTCCACTGTACCAGGCAAAAGGCTCTCTGGTCGCAATTACAGAGTCTCTGCACAATCTGGGAGTTAAGAGGTGGCTGGAAGTCCAGACAGGCCGATCATATGCAGCAAATCTTCAGTCTTCTTCAGGTAGGAGCCTGGTCACAATTCAGTGGCTTACTTCACTCTCCAAGTTCGGATTCAGTCTGAAAAGGCACAAGTTCTCTCTCAGGGACAGCAGGCAGGCATACACGAAAGAAAAAGCAGAGAGACAATTAGATGACAACACTTTAGATTTAGCTGTTGTTGCAGGGAGCTACTGCAACGCATGCATTTCTTTCTTTCAAAGGCCTTCGACACGGTCTCACACCCCCTCCTGCTGGAAGCCCTCTGTCACTCAGGCTTCACCACTGGGCCACTTGCCTGGTGCTCCAGCTACCTATCCGCACGCTCCCAACGTGTTAATATTGGTGGGACACTTTCCAATCCATGTCCTGTCCTCGCTGGGGTTCCACAGGGCTCCATCCTGGGACCCTTACTCTTCTCGCTATACCTTAATACCCTGCCCAGTGCATGCATGGGGAAAATTCTGCTGTATGCAGATGACGCCATCATCTTCGCCACCGACCGTAACCCCTCCTCCCTCCAGGATTCCCTGCAACGTTCCTAAAATGACGCTGAAACCTGGTTTAAAGAGCATAGACTGGTCGTAAATCTTAAAAAAACTAAAACCATGCTCTTTGCCCACCCCAAAACAAAGCATTCAAATCCCCTCTCCGTATCCTCTCCTACTCCAAACAGCAACTGGAGCAAGTCCACCCTATAAGTACCTTGGGATCTCCTTTGACTCAGCCTCACCTATCACACCCACATCGTGCACTTGCCTCTGCTACCAATATACGGCTCAGTATCTTATACCGCTTTAAAAAGCCGTCTTCCCCAGTGCCCTCCGCCTTGCAGTTACATCCTCCATATTATCCTAGTTGACTATGGGCTACCTGTCTCTGGTGCTGCCCACGACTGCCCTAAACAAAATCCACCTCGTCCTAAATAAGGCATGCAGGCTTATCACAGGGGCCGCTAGGCTCACACATACGTGTCAGCTTTATGACACGGCAACAGTACTAAACCTCGACGAATGGCTGCAATATCAAACTTGCCTTATAGCTAAAAAAACCCTGCTAGGACTATCACCACCCGGGCTGACAGCCTCCCTCCTCCTAGCCCAACCCATAGTCAGTACTCGGACCTCCTGCAAGGCCACCTTCCTGGTTCCTCGATCTAGGACCTCGCATGGATAGAGGTCTTCTCCATAGAGACCCTTCTTGGTACAACCGCCCCTCTCGCCATCTCGGAATCCCACTATCTCCAAGTTCAAAACTGCGCTCAAAAGCGAGCTAATCAACACGCGCTGCTGCACCTGTGCATATCGGGTGTACAACACCCTTTGTCGTGACAAAGCCCACTGGGCTGCACCCTCACCGTACCGCCTTAATCCTACCTCCTCGACATTACTACCATATCCGACTGCCTACCTTCTCTCAGTTTTCAAGAATGTACCATGTATGCTAGAATCCAAATATACTGCTTGCTAAATTGTCCTACTAGAATGCATTACTGTATCCAAATCAAACTATCTGCTGTGTTGGCCTGGTCGCATGCTCTGCTAACTCTGTAACCTGTACCATGGAACTTTGTTACGCATGTTTTCTTTTGCAAGTATCATTCACTTATGCTGCTAAACTCTGTAACCTTCCTTTTTGTCTACAATACCTGAATCTGCACCTTGTAATGCAAACTGTGTAACCTAGACCCTGGATCCATGTATGCCTGCATCTTTATGTATTATGTTCTCTTTTCTTTCTACCACACCTGACGAGGTACCTTTGGAAATGAGCCTCTGGCTCAAAGGTTGTAAACTGATTGCAAAATAAAATAAATGCAGGCCAAAAGTCAGGCCTTTCCACAGTTCTCCTGCGTGAATCTATGCCGGGGCTGCTGCTTGAATCATTCAAGCTGTTATTTTTTCACTTCCCAACTCAGAACTGAAACTAACTGCAAGCAGCTTGGGAATTTCCCCAAGATCTGAAAGGTTTGGTTGGCTGATCTGTCTGTCAGTCACAACAAGGGCTCCCCCTCCAGGTTGTTTTAGGAGCCAAAATGCAAAAACTACAATTCCTACAAGTTTTGACCCCACCAAGCCCCTGTAGGCAGGCTCCATTTTAGAGTCCCAAATGTACTGACTGACTCATTTCAGCAGTCCAGGACCAAGATGATGTGAACAAACAGAACTGTTCATGCTGCAAAAATGGCGGGTTAGAACAAACTGCAATATTATTGCTACTTTAACAAATGATCAGCAAACAAGCACATCTTCTAACAGAGCTCCCTTTTAGATTAATTATGACTGCAATCCAGGCAGCTCTTAAAGAGACAGTACACAGAGGCTATATAGGCACTCTCTGGCAATCACATTTAAACTGCAAAAACGCAGGACACCAGGCTGGCAGTGAGCATTTAGACAAGCTCAAGGAAGACTTTTCGGGAACCCCCATTTGTAGGAGGGGTTACACATGTATTCTCTGGGATTTTGTGCAACGAGTGGAACAAGGTTGAATATTTGTACACAAAGGGCAAAACTGAGCCCAGACATTTAAAAATTCCCAATGCTGCTCCCACCCCCTCAAACAAAGCTGATTCTGCTTGTCCATTCATTTTATTTTTTCGTTTTTACAGAACATTGTGAGCCCTTCTATAGGCTATTTTGTTCACTGTTCTGCCTATTTGGTTCACATGTGGTGTGTTTGTCTTGTTTGAGTCCCAAATGTGGAAAAGGTGGTGACTGCGGTTTGGTGGACTGTGATGTCGCAAGCAGGCAGTATGACCTCAGTTTCTAAATAAGCCTAATTCAGGGGAGCAAGAAGGACTGAGCCTGAAGGATTTATTAAACTATAAGCCCAAGTATTATTCATGGGGTGAGCTGGGTTCATGGCCTGCTGCGTAAAGGTAGAGTATTCAGTCATTACAAATGAAAACAATGGCTCGGGCATTCAGGCTACAGCCTGGCAGCTCCGTCAGCTGTGAATGAAGTTAGAGGGAAAATAGCCAGTTTTCATGAAGTTATCACCACCTCTAGCATCTGTCCAAGACTAGAAATGAAATGGATACCAGGGCACATTTTGGAAAATGTCCATGCTATCCCTGCTGTCATGGATATACAGTACCGTATCTCAGTAAGCCAGTCTTGCAGTTGTCCAAGAGTGTGTGAGGCTTGTTGTGGAATGCATAATAGCAAGTCTTGTATGTCTTGCAGTCACTGCACTGCCAGTATCTAACACCTCATTTGTTAACAGCTCACTGAGATGCATCCTGTATGAAAGGTACTAAGACCCAGTTCTGCTGTATTCAGTCTTCTTTAACATTTGCCACCAGTAGCGTACAGATACTGTTGATGCAGAAAACATCAGAGCAGAGGCTTGAAAATGCAGCTTTTTGATCAAGAGAAACATAGCAGCACTGGCTTGGAATGGGTTAGTGATCTAGCTACCTTGTGTTTTGTTTAAATAACTTCATGCTATGGAAAGCAGAAACAGTTTCTGTCTCTGTGTCCAGTGCCTCTTGATTTGTAGCAGACGACTGGAGACACAGCGAGGGAAGATCAGTCGTCCATCTATGACTGGTGTTGCACATTTCAGAGGACAGGTCTGGCCATCTGGACAGCCAAGGAAGCGAACAGGCTGCCTTCCTGTTTCCTTCCCCAATATAATCCCCCCCCCAACTTTGTGCTTCACCCATGCTGCGTTATAACAGAAATATTTAACTTGCTTCATTTTCCAGTACAGTGCTAATAGGTTTCTGTGGCGAGTAGTTTTGGGTGTTTTTTTTTTTTCTTTCAACCCATTCCTCCCTTATCTCCATTCCATTTACTGGAGAGCTTGTTAACACCACACAACGAGATGCCTGAGTTAAGAGGTGGTGTGGACCCTTCCTAATTAGTTTCGGCTATCTTGTGCTTACTGTTTCAGTCTATCTGGTGCTTAATTAAAATACAAAAAGTGGCGCACAGGGCCACATTGGTTTTTAATTGGCTTACCGGCTTTGCCCTCAGGGCTACATACTGTTTTTTCAGGTGTAGAGGCTCTATGGTATGCAACTGAAGTTTACTGAGTCCGTTCCCACCATCTCGAGCTGCTCTCTCCTGTTTCCCTTCTGTTGCACAGTATTGTTTTTGCTGACCTGCTGCCTGAAATCTCTAATCCTCCACCTTCCTTGCCTGTATTCCAGCATATGTTCTGTATTTATTACTTGAATGTCACAGTGTTTACGCCCTGTCTTAATTTGCAGTGTCCTTTATTTTAGATTCATTTGATTTCTTGGGTAACTTTGTGACGTGCTGACCACTGCTGTTGGTTGTGTGCACCCTAAAAGAGGCTGTACTTGTGTAGAAAACTTGACAAATGCATTAATTGATAAGCACCCAGTTTTCTTTGTGTGTGCCTTAGGTGCAGCCTTCTATCCTTGTGCATGGACCTGAATGATTTTTGTGATGTGTGTGTGTATATACACACAGACACACACATACACTGGTAGAGGCGGCAGCAGTGTCAAAGGAGGAGGAGGAGGATAATCTGGTCATGTGATCCACACACCATGTGTTCTGCCTGTTTACGTCTCATTAACTTCCCTAGATCAAACTACAACAATTCTATTCAGTCATTGTCTAGCTACATAGTTGTGTGTCATTTAATGAATGCCTAAATGTTATTTTGTGGTGTTGTATTTATCTAGTCCAAAAGTGTTGGCGTAGTATCTGTCTAGTTCAAAACTGTTAGCATCCCACTTTTTCATTACTCCTGTACAGTCTGCTCAAATTATTTGAATATAATAACTGGCAAGCAATTTTTCCCATTGCTTAAGCCAGTTACAATGTGCCATGCCACTCAAACAAAAGTCACATCCTAATTGGCTTGTTGCTTCCCCTGGGCGGGCTTACCGGAAAAAAAAAACATGGCGGCGACTCCGTCCCGCTTAATGAGGAGCCACCACACCGAGAGCACGCCTTTTTATTTTAAAATTTTTAAACAGTTCTCTCCTCCTTCATTCCATCTGGTTGATGCTGCTGTTCAAAAACTGCACCAAGCAGTTTGCAGCTGCACCGGAGAAAAACTTTCCTTGGATGCGCTTCAGAGGTAAGCGCCAAATGAGAAGGGACAAACCAGAAGCCAAATAAATGTAAAATGATGACAAAAATGAAAATGTATGCTGTCAAAAAAACAAATCGGTGCTGTGTGTGTGTGTGTGTCTCTGTGTCTGTCTCAGACATAGGAAAAATCAAGGGTGGGAAAAAATTGCTTACCAGCAATTATAAATAATAAAAGATGGGAAAGTGGGCTTAAATTTGAAATGAACTGTTGCCCTCTATATGGGTTGCTTTAATAAACCCCCTCTGGCTTCGCCCTCTGGGTTATGTAGCATCCCATACCTCGGGCAACCATTAATTTCTCATTAAGCACACTTCCCCATCCATTATTGTATATGTAATCTACTGTCAATTTATATTGTGTACCAAATCTCTGTAAACTATCCTCAATGTTCCCCTACCCTCCAGGTCGCACCGGGAGATGAGCAACTTGTTGCTCAGCGTGTCTTCCTGGTGAAACATTTCAATAAATAAACAAACACGCCATTCCCCTCGGTTGTCCCTTTCACATTGAAAAGTGTCCCCCCACTCCACCCCGTCGTGCCAAGATCAGGTATTATTTGCACTGCAGTACTCCATTACTCAGTGTCTCAGAATGAGAATGTTTCAACACATGTCAGTTTCCCTGCGGCACTGGGCCACCTCTCTGCTCTACCACTTTTGACCTCCAGCATAAAAAATGCACCTCTCCTGTCTGTTTCTGTTGAAAATAAATAAAAAAAAAAGGAAACAAAATAGTATCAAGTCAGCATGACGGATAGCTAATTGGTTTTCACTCCTCAGAGATGAGTCAGCCTCTCTCCCATACCCCTGGCTGCGTTCTGATAACTCTTGCAGTCAGATCCGGTGGACCATGGCTAGGGAGGGCAGTGGAGCAGAGCTGCTGAGACTGTCAGCTCAGGGGCCCCCGAGCTCACCTTTTCTGTACACCATCTCTCTGCGATTGAAAATAAATGTTGTGTATGGTTGGCCACTTTCCGAAAATAAGACCCATGACGTTTCCCATATTTTCACATCAAAACTCCAGGTTCCACAAAATTTGAACCAAACAGGCACTCTGACATAAACAAACCAGATAGACAGGAAACAGAAAACCAGGTTTTGTCCTTTTTTTTTTCCTTTTGCTGTTTCACATACTTTTTTTTACATAGCATTTTTCTGCGTGCTCCCCCTGCTGTCACTCCAGGAATATACCCTTTATTCAGGGATATAACCTGCTCAGGCATTTCCGCTAGCATTTGGATGGCAGGGTTCTTTTATACTTCCCTGTTTTTCCTCTCACACCCTCCGTCGTCCCCATTGCACACAAAGTGCCTCTGTTAGCCTCTCATACACACAGCACCTCTGTGACAAGAGCAAGCTCCCTGGCCCAGTCGCAGGGGCAGCTGTGCTGTCAGAATCCATAGCCAGCCTCCTCCGACTGAGGCATGCGGCAGCATGGCAGTCACCTCTGCCTGGCCTGCTTCCCGACGTGGCGACACACACTGCCGCTGCAGCTATGCTGCTGCTGAGTTCATTGGGTTGGCCCCAATGCATTTCTGACAGTTTATGTAAAATGCCAGTGATTTTGGCTCTTAAAGTTATTGTGTCACTTTGGAGAAAACTTTTGGCAATTTAACGTATAGCTGAGATAGTCTGCGGGTTCTTTTCCGTTTGTTTCTCACTACTGGGGTCATTTGCATGGAAGCAAGTTTTCAAAAACTTTTCACTAAGAGAAGGATGGGCTGCTGCCAGGTTGCTGAGTGATTTAGGCTCAGGGAAGAAGGCACAAAGTAGAAGTGGGGCAAATGTCTAAGGATAGGATGTTTTAAAGGTCCTAGGGCACTGAATGTCAGCAAGTCTAGGGGCCCAGATGGGCTGCATCTTAAACGAAGTGGGTGGGTAATAGCTGCCCCTCTGGTAGATGTTTATAACTGCTCACTGGTGACTGGAATAGTCCAGGCGGACTGGGGGAGAACAGATGTTATACCACTCCAAAAGGTAGGGGTGGTGGGGGCAAGAGTGCCCCTTGGCATTACAGGCTAGTGTGTCTGACTTCTGTTGTGGGCAAGCTGTTTGAGACCACCTTAAAGGAGCAGGTGGTGGAATTTCTGGAGGTAAATGACCTACAAGACATAAGGCAGCACGGCTTTGTAAAAGGGAGTTCATGTTTGACAAATCTCATTGATTTCGTTTTTCAGTGTAGTAATGTAGGCAATGGACAAATGTCAGGCTGTTAACATTCTTTAGCTGGTTGTAGCAAGGCCCTAGTTACATTGCCACATAGAAGAATGGTGAAATTATCAGGAGACATGTGGTTGAGGATGACCTGACCAAGTGGATGGAGAAGTGGTTTTGGGGGTGGGTTGGACACAAAAGATAGTGGGTAATGGCTAGCGCTTGAGGGAGAAGGAAGTTACTAGCTGAGTAGCCCAGGGATCAATCTGGAGGCCAGTTCTATTTAACTTTTTTATCTGTGACATACAGGAGAGCATACAGGGCAAGATCAGCCAATTTGCAGATGACACTAAGCTGTGTGGGAGGGTAGACAGCCAGGAGGGTCAGTGGCGAAGATGTGAAAAGGGATCTACGTAGATTAGAACAGTGGCTGGATCTGGTGCTCTGGTTCAGTGCTAAAATGCACAATAATACCTACTGGCAGAAATAATTCCAAAAATGAATATTGGCTTGGTGGAGTGAGAGTAGCCCAGACATCGAAGGAATAAGACTCGTGAGTGATCATAGTGGATAGCATAAAAGTCCTGCCTCTGGGCAATAAAGAATGTAAGAAGGCAAACAGGATGCTGGGTTGTATAGGAAGAGGGTTCTCTAGTAGGAATGAGGAGGTGATTCTGGCCCAGTGCTAATCCCTGGGGGGGCCACAACTGGAGAACTGTGCACAGTTCTGTAGGCCCCATCTGAGAAAGGACGGGGACAGGCCTCAGTCTGTGCAGAGCAGGGTAACCAAGAGGATTCATTGGCAGCCAGCAGGGGAAAACACACGAGGAGCATCTGGGTAGCATTAATATGTATATCACTCCCCGGAGACCAGGAGGGAGGGAGAAGACAGTATGCATTGTTCAAGGGATTAAACAGGGTCAACTGTCAGCAGATTTTCAAGCACTGCATGGTCGACTATGACGGTGCATGGGTACATGCTGAAAGGGGAGGTTCAGAAAGGATGTAAGAAGGCATTTCTTCCCAGAAAGAATGGTAGTCCAATGGAACGGTTGCAGAGGAAGGTAGTGAAAAAAGAAACCATGGTGGGCTTCAGTAGGAGGAGGGACAGTTATCCGGGGCTGGTAAAGGGATGGCAGATGACTGGAATAATAGGTGGAGGGTGTGGCAGGTTATCAGTAGGGGGCCTAGTTGGGCCTACACATGGTAGGCTGGTAGGGTAATAATGAAGTAAGTAAGAACAGAGCTGACTGAGGCCAGCCCCAAGGTGCAGCGATAGCACTATCGTTCGCGACACTGGCGTCCAGAGTTCGGGAATGAGCTCAGATCACCAGGGGCTGGCTTGTGGGGGGATTGAGCACACCAGGGGATTCTCTTCTCCCCCGTGGAGGGCAGGCAGTCAGTTCTGCTGCTGTACTGCCACCTGGGTGACCCCAAGTGGCAGTACAGTGGGAGCGGCTCATGGGTGGGAGGATGTCTGCTGGTGTTATGCATGCTTTTCGTGTGCTTGAACGTCTTCACCACTAATGTCCTGGGGATCTACAGAAGGAAAGCAAAAATACCCCAGCTGGTAGGATGACACCAGCCACACACTGGCCCGTCACCTGACTACTGAGGCACTGTCTCAACTTGCACAGGATCCATTCTGTGGCAGAGATTGAGGGTATCTCGTTCGCCTCCACCATAGAAACATAGAAGTCAGCAGATGAGGAGCTCTTGTCCCAACTAGTCTGCCATATATTCCCTACCTACTGTGCCATCGCAGACCCTACTCGATGTCTGGTCTTCTCACCCCCTTGCCTTAAATCCTGTTACCGTTTTAGCACCCACCACCTCCGCTGGGAGAATGTTCCAGGTGTTCACCACCCTCTCTGTGAAGAAGCATTTCCTCACATCTCCTCTAAGGCCCCACCCCCCTAAATTCATATCATTACCCCCTTGTCCTCGTGCATATTTTTCTACGGATAAAGCTACCTTCCTGTACCTTAGTAATACCTATGAATGTTTCTATTATATCCTCCTTTCCCGCCTTTCCTGTAGAGAGTACATATTTCGTTCCTTGAATCTTTCATCGTAGGGATTTTGATGAAGGCCTGGCATACCAGAAGGAATTTAACTTTGGGGGAAGCAGCGGTAGATGAAGGTAAGTCCTCGGGGATGCCACGGTGATGCGGCTGAGGTAGTCAAGCTGAAGGGGGCCAATTGGAGACTAACTGGCATAAACGGCAGCAGCTGCAAAAAAGAATAAAAAAAAATAGAGCAGACTGGATAGACTTGGGTCTTTTTCTTTCTGTAAAAATGTCCACTGTAACAAACAGGGCCATATTCCCCTAAGATCATCATCAGCTGCTGCTGCTGCTGTTTACTTCGTTGCTGAACTCTTATTCCTGGAAATTGGGTGTGGGAAAACCAGTTCAGGTAAATTCAGAAGCTCTGTCACTGTCTGTAATAACAGAACCATATCAAAATCTTTCTTCTAGCTCTGATCAATTCTAAAACATTCGTTCTGGAGCTGAATGTACTCCCCTAGCAGGTCACTATCCTGAAGGAAGGCTGGGAGTGATGAAATGACTCTGAAAGAAGGTGGGGGGTAGGAGAAGAAACGAGTGAGTCATGACTGTATTAAGTGGCCGTGATCACAGTGGTGCTACAGAGTGGGCACTAATTAGCCACGTGACACTGAGTATATTTAGTACAGTTCTGAAACGCTTTGATTTTGTTTCTTTTCCCTGGCAGTATAGTAGTTGTGGGGTAGCAATTAGGTTAAAATCCATTTTTACACTTTAAATATGAACAAAAAATCTGAAAGTTCTGATAAGGCTCAGATAACGAGCAGAACTTCTCATAACTTATGAGAACCTCAGAACATTTTGTGGTTCTCCCATCCATAGTGGAACTGATCCCCAAACCAAGGATTCTGATTTCAGCAAAGGAACTGGACATCACAGAAGCAGATGTCTCAAGGCGAGATCCTGTTTCCATGTAAATGTGCATAAGGAAGAATAAACAGAATAGAAATCTGGAAAATCTATAAAATAGTAGCTAAATTGCGTCAAAATATCATGTTTTTCAAAGTTTTCCCCCCAAAATAGAAAACCTGTATTAAAGTGACAGTCCCGTCTATGAAAAAAGACCAAATGTCTAAACATTGAGCAAGGATGACTTCCTGTCTTGGGGATTCCTGTACCATCATAAGGCATACATAGTTTGCTCCTGTGATTCAGGATGTTGTAAGGTTCCCCTCATGGGAGGCACATCCTTGTTGTAGGCTGTTGCCCATCTGTTATTCAGTTTTTGTCCAGCTTGATGCTGCAGCATTCCTAGCATCGTAATTGTTAGGTAGCCATCACCCCTAACTGATGAGAAAAAAGTTTTATTTCCTGCCAGGGATTTGAGACAGAGTCTCTTTCGGCTGCCCAGTATTCATAGCTGGGATTGAACGGAGATTGGAATGGGGGGCAGGGTAGCCTAGTGGTTAGAGCACTGAGATATGACTCCAGAGACTCAGGCTTGAATCCCCCCATTGCCACTTTGTGTGGCCTTGGGTGAGACATTTAACTCTACCTGCTGAATCTCCTCTTTCCCTGCTTTCTGTGCGCATATCCCGCCTGAGTTTTCCTGAAGCCCTGTCCATCTCACTTAACCCCCCCATCTCTGCTGAATGACTGTCATTGATCGTTCATGGCTTATAAAGTGTTTTGGGGAGCAGTGCATATGGCAAACGCACTATTAGCCTCCCCTTTCCTTCCTTGGCCTATGCTGGGCTGCAGGTGTGTGTGTCCCTTTTGAGTGTATGGATGGTAGCGTGTGTATGTGGGGGTGCATGGGAGAGCACTTCTGTGAAAGGAGGAGGAGGTGGAACAGTTAGGAAGCACTTCCTACAATGAGACTAACAAAACCCTCAAACGTTCTGAATCATTCAATAAGCAACTTGTCGTCTTTTACTTTCTGACGATGCACTGTTTGTCCTCTCAGTGTCACCAGGTGCACCGGTAGGATTGCAGGAATCTGCACCTGTGCCTGATTGTTGGCATAACTCCATCCCTGGAGGTAGAGTTACTAGTCCAGTTTGCTCTGGTTCTCTGCCTCGGTTCTTTCAAATGGAAAGTTTTTTTTTGGGGGGGGGCTGGTTAAACAATTTCATAACATGGATTATGTATGTTTGGAGAGGAGGGGGTTGGATTAACCTGCTGACTTTCCACTTACTGGTAGGATCTTCGAGGCTTTTTTATGTAAATGTTTCATTCTCCAGAGATCTGAATTGAGAATTAATTTGCTCCAGCATAGGCGTTCACTATGCTGTGAAGCAAAGCTGGGTTGTATTTATTAAACAGTGTGTGCAGCCCTAAGATGATAGCCATTTATAATAGTAGCCAGTTATTTAATGACTTCTAAAGTACGTTTTCTGTTCTTGTTTTGCCAGCCAGGAGACTACTCTGATGGACAACACAAGTGATGTATAAAACCTCACTTTGCCAGTAGGCTACTCAGTGCTGTACACTGCCACCAAAATGGTAGCCAGAGTGCACAGTTATATTGCCATTTAGCTAGCTTCAGTTTCAGTTAGTGGCCAGTTGAGCTATCTGAAAATCAAGCAGTAAAAGTAAAAAAAAGACTTAATATATATTAATCAAATGTAGTGTATGGCTGCCTGGATTGTGTTTTTGGCTAGTTATATTCTTGATTGGCGGACAAAGTAAATACTTAAGATTTTTAACATAAATTATGGAAGTCGACGCATCCAGCAGTGTTCCCCCTTTATACCCTGTCTGCATGGTGACCACACTGACTGCGACATCACGACTGTTCCAAAGAGCCAGCAACTGGATGAGTGAGGGGTCGTTGATGTATCTAGTTACTTACAGCATTTTTAATGGTTACAGTGTTCTTTGGGTGCGAGAACTGCAGAAGGAGGCTGAGCATTTCTGGCACCCAAAGGACTTGAAAAGGCACCCTTATAACCCTAAAGAGAAGTCAGAATGGTACATATAAATGAACTATATATAATGTTAAAGATGAAGGGAAATATGAAACAAACTTTGTTTTATTTTCATTTCTGAGGTGTATTACTGACAAACAATGTGCCATTAGATGGCTTGTCTTTTTTTTTTGATCACTATTGCTTCTGCTTTGAGCTCTCACTGCTGCTCCATTATGTGGGAAACATCATCATGACATTTTAATCTCCACAGTTTCCTTCCAGCTAAAAATTGGTGCATTAAATACGTTGGTACGTACAACCCCCTTCCTTTCTATGGCTGCAGTTTATTGTCCATCTCTGTTTTAATTTTGGATAGTCTGTTTCTACCCATTTATATACCCAGGAGAACTGAAACGCAGGAAGTTCTTTTTGACTTGCTCAAGGTCACACTGCAAGTCAGTGACTGGCTGGGGCTGGACCCTGCGTGTCCTTGGTCAGATTATGATTACAGTGGCCTTCATAGGCATATGAGCAGAAGACCAAACTACTATCCTTTTAGACTGAGAGGGTCCTGACCAGCTGATTGTACAGAACAAATGATAACACGGAGTAAAAGAGAAACATTTTCACCTGTCGAAACAGAGAGACGTTTTTCAGTTCCTGCGCATGAATCTAATTAGAAAGTTCCTTTCTTGTCACAGCATGGGGGAAGTGCTGGAGGGTTTCTGAAATAGATTAAACTCATTTGTTGTCCATTAATCCTCTGTAAATGATGGCATCTGTGTGTGTGTAACATCCAGCTACAGTGATGAAGATGATGATGATGATTTAATCAGGGTTCTTCCATAATGAATCATTGTCATGATCAGAAATCCAAATCAATCAGTCAGTCAGTCATAGCGAGCCTGTAGAATCGCCCGTTGATTAAGTGGCCAGTGTGGCCATCCATGGAAAATCACTGCGCTTATTATGTGAATGCCAGACGTGAGTTGGACTGTCTGTTGTGACCATGATGAATGGTGATGATTAATCCTGTCTTAAACGGGATATAAACAGTATTGGATTCCCCAATTCACATTTGGTTACCTCCTTTTCTTTTTCTATATACGTCTTCTTTTTTTTGGTTTCTGTCTTCCAGGCCTTAAAAACCAGCTTTGTACATAGCCTCCCTCATTTCATCATTATAGCAGCAACAAGTGACATCATCATTATAGCAGCAACAAGTGACATCATAGTTGCAATTGGTCAGCCGCTCCTGATGCTGATATACCGCTACCTGTTTGTGCTGCTACATGGATGAAGATGGAGCAGCCCCTCAGTTTTCTTTAAAGTAGCAGCTCACACCAGTAGCGGTAGTGGTATCTGCATCAGGAGCCACTGATTGCAGCTCATGATGTCACTGATTGAAGCATATATAACGCTCAGTGGAGTGGGGGGGGGGGTCTACATATGGAGATGGTTTTAAAGACCAAGAAGGCAGTAAAAAAAAAAAATACATAAGAATTAAGGGAGTGAGAATATAAATAAGAGATATCGCAGTCTAACGTAATACTGGTTGATTGAGCGTAGTCACAAAGTCCTTATCAGTATGAGACTTTGGTGTATTGTAATTTAATTGTAAAAGGTATCAACCCTTCCAGCGTCTCATGAATTGTAATCCGATCATTTGTTTTGGAACACCATGTACCCTTTGTTCTCTATTTTTCCTGTGTATATTTTTCATGTTCTTGCTTCATCATCTGCAGTCCATCATTTTACTGTAGACAGAGAAACGTAGGGGTTGATTTTAAAACGGATGAGAATGTCGCAAGCCCAAGGTGAACCGAAGATGTAGCATTTTGGGCTTGTGGCATTCTCCTGTACAGCGGTCAGGATGTTCAGTTCTGTGAGCCAGTTGCTGCAAGGTAGACCAACTTTTTGTGGTCGAGTAGCAATCCCAGGGTTTTTTTTTTTTTACAGAGCTTGCACCAGATATTTGGCAAAAGCTGCCGTAAAATGTGAAAACTGTCACAACTGCACCCAAACTTGTAAAATCGGGCACATGCAGGTGCTGCAAAGGGGTTTGGCGCAATGCCAGAACTGAAGTGTCATGGCGCAGGGCTTGACTGGTGCACACCCTGTGCCACGCTTTGAAAATCCAGCCTGTGAAGGTGTGGGATAAAACAGACACAACCAACCAGATATCAGGTGCATCAAAATGCAAACGTACGTTATTTTATTCAAATCAGAAAATAAAAATAATAAACCTACAGAAAGCAAAAGGTTGTTCAATGTCCAGTATCCGGCAAACTTTCTAACTTTGAAAATTCCTGAGGCTTAGATTCAGCCTTTGCAAACTGAACAGTGTGGAAACAAGCACACACTTCTGAGGTCCTCCTTACGCAGTAGTCAGTATTCAGCTGATTCCCCTACTTACCTTTGTTACTCCTAGTGGTGGTTTTTTATACTGTTGATGGATGACATCACTGTCACGTGATCCACCCCTTTTTACTTAAACCAGTATAAACCTCTTATTCTCAGGAGTTCCCCATCAAACAGTAAAGACATACTGTACATGTTCATCATGCATGTTATCTTTTCTAGCCTAGACTCAACTCCTCTTTTCTTGGTTAAGGGGGTTTTATGTTTCCATATTGTTTCCTCTCAAAATATAGTTTTAATAAGATGGTAAGTCTACGAGGTTCCACTAGATTTGCAAGGGGAACGAGCGCGCGCTCCTCTTCTCCTGCCGACTCTTGGAACTCTCTGGAAGAACATTGACAAAATAGAGGCAGTCCAGAGAAGGCAACGAAGATGGTACATGGACTGCACCGTAAGTCCTATGAGGAAGACTTAAAGACCTTAATGTCTATTCACTGGAGGAAAGGAGGGAGAGGGGAGATACGATAGAGACTTTGGAGTACCTTAGGGGAATAAACAGGGTACAGGTGGAAAGCATATTTCAGAGAAAACGCTACACAGGAACAAGGGGGCATGATATGAAGGTGGAAGGCTCAGGGGTAATGTTAGGAAGTACTTTTTCACTGAAAGGGTGGTGGAGCCATGGAACAGCCTTCCAACAGAAGTGGAAGGTGTGAAAACAATATGGGGGTTCAAGGGTGCATACGATAGGCATAATGGTACCCTGGAGATGTGCAGAGCAGGACAGCCACAGATAAAATAGGATCCAGGGCTGCAGCAGTTGGTAAGGAAATGGGCAGATTTCGTGGGCTGTATTGTCCTTATCTGTTGACAGATTCTGTGTTTTTATATCTTTTTATTTCCATTAAATCCTTAAATGTGACACCCTAAAATAGTCATGCATACAGTAAACGTGTTTCATTTTCATTCCCAGCACGAGCGGCTGTCCCACAGAAACAAAGAGCAAAAGGAATGGGGGTGGGGGCTGCACACCCCACATGTGGGCATCCACCCCAGACAGGGCTCACCAAGTCACACAGCCCATAGAATTGAACTGCAGAAAAAAGCCAAGCAGCCCATCCAGTCTGCCTACCCTACCCAGTTCTCCTGATTTGATCCTAGTGACTATACCTCTCCCTTATCCCTTCCCCTTGTCCACCCCTCAACACACATATACAGGGCTTCTCTGAATAACCTTCTACACCTGCTGTTAAGCAGTGCATAAATGTGTGCATGTTTGTGTGTGTTTAAAGTGCAGAGTTGTTGAATGGCACTTAAATTTGTGCTGGGCAATATTTAGGCATTCAAACTGAAGTGGCAGAAACCACCTTTATTCAGGTAACTGGGTGCCAAAAGGGGGGGGGGCCAGGAGGGAAGTACTGTTCTTGACGTCACGTTTCCAAGCACCTCACCCACCCCCACACTGCCAGCGTATTTTATGGTCTGGTATTGAAGTAAAGCCTGTGTGAAGATGTTCTAGGGTTACACTGGTGTACAGTGCTCAGGTTGGGGGGAATGGTTGTATGGATGTCATCCTGAGTACTGGCCATGGTCCTGTAATTGACTTTTCCTGGTTGGCTGCAGCGTGCCTACTCTGTTTTATTAGAATCCCTGACACATCCTCTGTGTGTAGCCGATGGAAGCCAGCCTTTTTTCTGTATGTTAATGGGAGGTGCTGGCTGTTGACCAGCTGTAATCCCCCCAGGCTGCTTCATCCAGTCTTTCACCCAGCTATTTTTTTTTTCAGTTAAATGTTTATTGATTTTAAAATGACTACATGAGCAGCAAGGAAAGAACCCAATCAAAAACGGACATAGAATGGATACAGGAGGTCAGCAATATACAACACTCGGTATCATCCGTCAGCTATAATTAATGTTTACAGTTTTAAGATATGCTATTGTAAATGCCGTGAGCAATTAAAAAGGAATAATAAACAGTTATTCACACAAATCATGGAATCGCAGGTTGGTTATTGAAAAACAAAGTACTAACATTTACAGAATTGTCACAGCTGCTGCTTCTTGGTGCACAGCATCTGGAACAAGACATTTTCGATGCATGGCAAGCAGTCCACTGTCAAGAGAGCCAGTAAAAGGCTGGGTTGAATCAAAATGGGGTGACCACTCCTAGCAAGGGCAGTAGTCCTACCTCTGTACAGGGTCCTGCTCAGGCGCCACCTGGAGTACTGCATGCAGTTTTGGTCTCAGTACAAAAAAGGACATTGAGGCAGTCAAGGGGGTGCAACACAGGACCACCAAAATAATCAGAGGTATGGGGGGGAGCTATGAGGAGGGGCTGGAGGTTCATGTTCACCCAGGACAAAAGGAGACTGTTTGCCAACTCGCCGGCATGGTGGTAGTGCTGTTGCTTGTGACGCTGGTGACCTAGGTTCGGGAACAAGGCTGGAGTGTCAGCGAGCCGACCAGGAGGAGGTTGGATGAGCATTGCATGGACAGCTCTCCGCCTTTGGGGTTGGGTGGCCATGATAACAGTGACACCCAGTGGAGGCTGTGGGTGTACACTGGCCGGGACCATGTACTGTAGGGGCAGAGGTGTGGTGGCTGTCTGCAGGGCGTGTGTGGAAGCACACACATCTGCACGCTGATGTCATTGCTCATCCGTGCTTCCAGGGGAAACAACAAGTAGAAAACCCTTGGGGAGCGCAGCAAAACGACACTCCCAGGGCACCCTCCTAAATGACACCCCAAGTGAAGGCCCCAGCTAGGGTCTCTGGTTGGTTTTGTCCTCGTCCCACCCCCTGGCTTGGGTTGGCAGTCCAAGGGCTGAACGAGATGCATGTCCCCACTTGAACCAGAGTGACAAAGTAAACTAAAAAAGTGGGAAGACTGGAAGGAGACACACGCTTAGCCTCCCATATGCTCAAGGGGTATTGACAAGATCAAACTGTTGGAGATATTTAGTCTGGTGGCCTGAAGTAGGATGCAAGACATGCCATGAGGCTCGGATCTAGTAAATTCAGGGGTGACATTGGGATGCAGTTATTCTCCAAGAGTGTGCTGAACCTATGCAACAGCCTACCAGCAGAGAGAGTGGACAGGAAGATCATGCAGGCCTTTAAGCTTGCTCAGTTTCTGCTTATCAAGGAAATCACCATGTACCTTGTGTAGCAGACTGGGTAGGGAAACCCTGTTAGTTACGCAGTAATACCCGACGGGGCGTGTGTTGTGCTGGGATAACGTCACGCCTCAGGTGGTTGGGCGCAAGGCCGCAGGCCGAGTGCATTCAACAACTGAGGCGTGACGTTGTCCCATACGACACACACCCTGGAGGGCATTATTGCTATTACACAATGACTTCTTGTTATACAGCATAAAAAAATCATTTTAAAGATGTTTTTGTGTGGAAAAATAATTTTGTTTTTTAAGAGAAGTTGAAACAATCCAGCAAATGGTCAAGCATATCTAGCTCATCTGCAGGTTCACAGTGAGGCTGAGACTAGACCCGTAATGTTGTACTGGGATAACATCACGGGTCCATCCCAAGATTGACCAATCAGAGTCCAGGATTTTTTCTTGCCATTGTATAATATGTATTTGCACAGTGTACATATTTCATTACTCCTTGTGAAGGGAGGTGGGGTAGGGTGGACTTGCTGGATCTTTTTTTTTTTTTATTTGTTTTTTGTACTTTTTGTCCCCAGCCGCCAGCCACCGGAACCTCAGCCCGGTCACGAACTCGCTTCCACCTCCAAATTTGCTTTAACCTCCGATCCCCTTGCTTACCCCCGGCGGGCCGCGCACCGCCTCCCCAAACAGTGCCGCAAGTGACGGATAGGTCGGAGGCCAGCCGGAAGGCTAACTGAAGATAAGGCAAACTTCATCTAAGGCGCCTGGCAGCTGAAGTGTTTTTCTTGTTTTTTTTCTGGAGGCAGGGACGTGCAGTGATGTCCAGCACCCGCCCCACCCCCCAGGAATGTTCAGACACTGGTTACTGCAGTACCCCAGCCTCCGCTAGGGGTCCATCCGGCACCGGTCATACTCCCAACCATCCCCCTGGAGAGGAGAGCAGTCCTTGGGACACTCCATCCTTCTCCCCCTGGCCGTACCTCCGACGACCCAGGTCTGTTTTCGAACCTGGGTCGCTGGCATTGCAAGCAGAAATCCAACCGCTGCTCCGACGGGCATGCCTGGACATCCTGGATCTTGAGTCCCTTCCAACTTTAAATGCTATATTACTATCCGTGCTGTCTCATCACACGAGATGAGACTAGCAACACCCTTTTTAAGATGAAAAAGTATACTATTTCTTTAGGGTTTGCTCATTCCAGGCTCGTCTCACTTTTGTAATGCACCTACTGTAGTTTCCAAGAGGGTCCAGGAGGAGGACAGTACAGCAGCAGAGTTGTATAGTTGCAGAGTTACATTATAAACACACTTTCTGGGAGCTAAGTTACATTCATAATAATTAAACATTTTTAGTATGTACAAAATTAACTAGTTTCAGCAAGCATGGGTATAGTTACGATAAAATTAAAGTTTTAGCCGTTTATTTATTGAAATTGTTTTACCAGGTAAACATACAGAAATACAGAGTTTCTTTTACAGATGTAACCCGGAGGGAAGGATTAAAAAGGGGCATAACACAATATACAACAGCTAATGAGGTTAACAGCAGAATACGTAAAGTGCATGAGAATGCATCAGTAACATATACATTAGTTACAATAGTAGCTACAGAAACCTGCAACAGAGGTACACAGTAGCAAACTTAGGACAGCTTCAACAAGTAAACTCTGGTACGGTTGCAGTGGGATGTGAACAGTAATTTTTTTTTTTTTGTTCTTTCTTTTTTGTTGGCCTTACCTCCTCAGCTGGGGTGTTCCTATGGCTTCTCTCTATCCGGTCTCGGTTTCGGCTGGTATTTTGTAGCCTACAAGTTCCCTGGCCGGGTGTGCAGTGGCAATGACACTGCGGTACATGCTCCGTCAAAGACTGCATACATCTGATGTCTGCCAAGCCATCCCTTCCTTTTACTCCGTGACTCGCCCCTAGCCCTCAGCCACTGCTAGGAGCCAGACATGAGTGGGTAACCTCCTCAGACTCCCCAGAGGAGGAGAGCAGTCCCAAGGACGCCCAATCCTCCTCCCCCGCCAACCCCGATGACCTGAGCTTGTTCCCGAACCCAGGTCACCAGTGTGGTAGTGTGAACAGTAATTTAAGGGAATGTTCAGCTAAGCTGTGGGTACAGGGGCACGCAGCAGTAGTGCATATTAGAGTACGGGAAAGTAGGAGGAGGGTAGGCCATGCAGTCCGTGACGTGAGCAGGAAGTTTGGAGATGACAGAGCATGGCTGTCTTGCAGTGCTATAATTTGCTTTTTATTTTACAGTGTTTTCACCTAAGATAGGACAGCTGAGACGCCGTTACCTTATTTCTAGTGGGCTCCTGCTTCTCCCCATTTCACAGCTGTGTGGACTGGCGCACTGGGAAGTTATGTGACTTGCTCAAGGTCACATATTTGGTTCTAGCTGTGTTTTAAAATTGCAGTCTCCTGGTTCCCATCCTACTGCTTTTGCCACTGGACCGCACTGCCTCTTCATGTATACTACATTCTCCCAGCCTCCTAGGAGGTCAGCATGCAAGGGGCGTGCCGGCCACATGCCCAGCTAACATCCTCTCTCCTACTTTAACACTATGCTACCACTTGTAGTCACCCAGGTAGCAGCACTGCAGCAAAGGCAGCAACCCCCCCGTGAAGGAAGTCCTCCACCCTCAGCCAGCCCTCTGATGACCTGAACTTGTTCCCAAACCTGGGTCACCATTGCCACAAGTGGTAGCCCTTTTGCTCTGCCAACAGGCCATGTTGCAGTACTTTTAAAAGTTAATATTAATTTCAGGCAGTGAACTACCTCTTTAAAGTTGCAGTGCAAGGTAATATTAACACAAAACAGAACTTGAGATAGAATGAGGAAACATGCAGTACAAATACGATGTGGGCATCAAACAAGAAAGGTGTGGGCTGGCTCTGTGGCGCCGAGTAACGGGGGAGCACTCTGGCGTGCTGCAGCCTGGGTTCATGCTCCACGCCAGGAATGTCAGGAGTGGAGACTGGCAGTGAGAATCCAAAGCTTCCAGTGAGCACTTTCCTCCGGGGAAGGGGGGGGGCACGCTGCATCTCTCTGCAGCAGCTCCTGGTGGAGGGTGCAGTGGTGCCATTGATGGCACGGGTGAACTTGCGCCATCAGACCCCCCCCCCCAGCCTACCACAGTGTACGCATCCTAGTGGGTTGGAGGGGAGCAGAGGAACTGCAGCACCAGGTACATCGGATGATGGACGTGTGGTCCTTCCCATGCCAACCAGCTCCCAGCATGCCAGCAACACGTCACCCCTCAGACTCTTCCCTGGCTCTTACATTCTGCTACTTGTCGGTGGGTAGGCCCCCAACAAAAACAGGCCTGCTAGTGCGAGGAAAAAGGAGGGAGGCTCCAGGTGTGTTTCCCCTCTGTGACAGTCAGAGGAAACCCTCAGCAGGGAAAAGCAGCCCATGGGATGGAAGGAGGAATTCAGTGAAGCTGGAGATGTGAGGGTAAGTCTGGTGGGTAATGGGGATGGCATCAGCGGCCCGAAAGAGAAGGGTGCAGTTTAGTAGATTTTGTAGTAAAACTTTCCTTTTATTAGTCCTGCTAACTTGTACTTGAGGGGGGGAAACCTTTCAGTAAATATCCTAGCTGGGCCAGTGAAATACATACTAACATACTAAAAGCCAGCAGAATGGGCCTAACGATCTTTTGTGTCTGCTCGGTAGCCAGGCCTTATTGGGTGCTAGCTCCTCCTCCCCCCCAGCCCCCAAGAGGGTCAACTTTGGCTTCAGTACACCCATGCATCTCTCCCACCCTCTCTTGAAGCCCTCCACTGTGCCCTGCTCGACTAGACTCCTGGGCAATGCATTCCACGGCTCCACCATCCTCTCAGTGAAGTAATGCCTTCTACGTTCTCCCCTTCATGTTCATGTGGAAGAGAGTTTATTGAGGCACTAGCCCTGCTGGCTAGTGGTTACAGAAGTTGATTTTGACTCCTGGTATGGGAATCTTAATAACACAATGTTTGCAAAAAAATAAAAATAGTAACATTCATAACATCTTTATTTTTTAAAGGCTAAAAAATCATTGCTGCCATTAGAAACTTGCACCTCTACATGTGTCTGGAGAAACCCTACAGGTTGATGGTGATAGTCCTGTAGCTGTCTGCTTCCCAACAGAGGTGTAGCTTAGTCTGTTGCATAACGATGTCTTGACCCCCCCCCCCCTTTTAGATTTGCAGAATGTTGGGGGGGGCCCTGTTGGAGCAGGCATGTGGGGCTCTGTAGCCTTGTCAGGGCTTGGCTGACTGAACAAGGCCATTAGTTTACTTTTATAATATGCCTATAGTTCAGCGTGCACACATGGGACTGGGAACACATGATCAAGCACATTTCCTGACATGGGATGAAGTTTTCAGTATTGGGAATATTTGTGTAACTTTTGTAATCACACGATATTGATTATCAAGATAGTTTATATAATTTTATTTTGGGGGGAACATGAGTGAAAATCTGATAAGGAAAGGGATCAGGAATTGAAGTTGAACCCAGAGAGGGAACATACTGCCAGAGACTGAGGTGCGAAAGTCAGGATGGTTTATTGTGGTATGACACAGCATATCAGGCTATACAATAACCACAGTTATCGTTTATTCATAAAGATAAATGATTGCCAGTGGGAAGTATTGTGATATACTGCATTATATCACAACATTTCTGCGTGGGGTGCATTAAACATAGCATGTGAGGGAGAAGTCTGCACTCTGGCCATTTGCATTTAGAAATGGAGAACCTGCAAAACTTGACGTACTCTCCCTAACCCCCTGACATCTGAACTGTTGGGAAGATTGTATGCCCACTGCTTGTTCACCGTGTTGAGTTTGTGTTAAATAAGACCGTTTTGTTACCTGCTTAAAAACTAATACCTCCATTTTGAAATCCCTGCAAAGGATGAATTTCTTATGAGTTCTGATTCATGATAAGCATTAAAAGTGAGAAATTATCTGAAGATATTTATGCAAATTCATTTGGTGTGCCAAAGTAAACAATCACTTTTGTGAAGTTCTTATTTGAATACTTGGAATCACTTTACTGATTTATTTATATAATATTTGTTATTATTATTTTGACACATTTAATATTTGTGTAAATGTATTTTTACAACTTCTTTACCCAGGCTTTCCTAGCTGGGATACAACATCTCATTTTCTGTGGGGTCTTGCTTCTACCCATTTTTATAGCAAGTTGGACTAAAGTACAGGGAGGTTAAGAGGTTTGCTTAGGGCCAAACAATAAGGGAGTGGCAGTGGTGGGAACTGAGCCTGTCTGCTGGTTAAGGACGGGAGAGCTGGCTCAGATAAGTTCAGAACCTGTGCTGTGTTTGTTAAAAGAATCCCATCAGAATTTTTTTCAGGTTCTGATAAGATTCTGATCATTTTTAAAATACTGATTTTGGAACTTCATAATGAATATGTATTTGAAAATTGGTGACTGAGGCACACTGAGCCAAGGCTCATGTCTAGGCACAGCCCAGGGGAGGGGAACCAGGAACTTTCCCAGCAGGTCTTTTGCTAGAAAGAAGGCAGGTGGTTGTGGTGGTGGTGGTGGAAGGACTCAGGCAGAAGCTGGGAGCTGGGGAAGGGACCCAGTTACACAAGAGGTACAAATTAGCTATATGACATTAGTTATACTTATAGTAGTGTCACTCCAGGTTGTTTCCAGATTCCTTTCCTTTCAATGACAGTAGAAAATGATAAGTCTTCAAACAGATTTTGTACTTTAAACCAAAAGGTTTTGAAAGATCTGATAAGGCTCGGATAGCTGTCAGACTTGCTTATCTGAACCTTTTAGAATCTCTGAACCTTTTTTGGTTTTCCTGTCCCTACGCATGGTTCCCAGGCCCGTGCTCTCACCGCTGGATCTTACTGCTTCCATGTCATGTACTTCCGATATGAAGTACTCTGGAGCTACCTGCAGTAATCTGGTGCTTATTGTCATGGAACAGTTAACTGCTCCCTTTAAAACAAGAAAACCTCAGTGAAGCACTGTGTACTATAGTTGCTGGTGTGGGGGCAATACTGAAAATAAAAGTGCATTGAACCCAACAAAGGTTGTTTCACTAGAGGTGTCATGGTATGAAGGTTTCATTGTATTCCTCAGTATTAGAAGTGACAGTATTGATACTGTGGCCAATTTCTGATATCATGATAATTGTTGATCTTCATCGAGGGTATCTCCTTCATTAGGTGACACCTTTTGAACTATAAGTCACCAGCGTCTGGACCATTCGGAACTGTTCTGCTAGCTGGGGGCCATTACTCCTCAGTTCTTTCTTCTGCTGTTTATCATCCTCCTCAGACCTGTTGAAGGAAACATCATCAACAATATTGCGATTCTGTGTGCTGCTGAAGTTGAAAGAGTGTTTGTTTCGATATCAAGTGTGGATATCAAATTCACAAGGAAGACGCACACAGTTTATGTGTGCTGTCTGGGCCTGTCTCGCAAAGTGAAAACTTGTGAGATTTGCCAGGGCTTCAACCAGGCTACAAGGTGACACTGTAAGAAAGCTCTAGAACATTTTCTTGCCTTAATGGTGTTGAAAGTCATGGAGAATGAAAGGGACTGAAACTCTGCTTCTCACTTATTGTTGGAAAAAAAACAGTAGTCGAAGTCAAAGGATAAGGACAAGAAATGGTCATCATCTCAGGCTTCCTCATTGTCTGGCCATAAGCACAAACAGAGAGACACGGACAAGTCCTGTTTTGTTGGCGAGGTTCCAGTTGGCATTGAGAAAAGGTAGGTCCTTGTCAACGTCCGCTCCTGCGGTGACTACTGCCCTTTCTCAACCATTGTTGAGACACCAAGGTTGGGGCCTGGCTTAGGTACTGCTGTACCTAGTATGGATGGTAGGTACAGCAGTGCCTACTATGAATGTACCTGCTATGGATGGTAGGTACAGCGGTGCCTACTATGGAAGTACCTACTATGGATGGTAGGTACAGCAGTGCCTACTATGGATGTACCTACTATGGATGGTATGATGCTATAGTTGACAGGCCAGGGCCTGTCGACGCAAGTAGTCCCCCAGCCTCTTTTCAGGGCACCGCCACCTCTCAGGCTATGCTGGCGTTGTTCTCTGAAATGATTTGATGCATTGTGCCAGGGTACTCAGCTGACAGGACCTTCTGGTTCTCGGGCCCCTGTAGATGGATTCCACTAGCATGCCACAAATTCTTGCCTCTCAGACGGTGTCACCGGTCCATTCTACGGCTCCCATTGTTGCTCTTGATGATGATGAAAAAATGGAATATAATCCTGACCTCATGGACTTTGAGGTGGATTTAGAGGTGGAATATGAGGGTGAAGAACAATTTGTGGAGGGTCCTCCTCACTCTAGTTCTACCCTCTTATCCTGTAGTGAGGATTTGGTGGTTTATATCCTGAGGTCTTCTCCTGAGGACCCATTTTTCCAAGCCATGATGCAGCAAATGCTGTCTGCCATGGGCTATGATGTGGAACAGGGAGATTCTACTAAACGGAATCTCATAACATTTTTGGAGGTGCCCTGCTCCCCCTCCACTAGCATTCTGCCTATATATCCTGTATTAGAGGATGCTACTTTTACTGCATGGTACAGACCTAACTCACTGCCTGCAGTCTCTAGAAAGGCTTATAAGCAGTATCCTGCACCATCTGCTAAGCCTTATTATGCTAACCAGCCTAAAAGTGACTCTGTGGTCAGTATGGCTGCCCATGATAGGTACAGAGCTCTTAGACATACGAGTACTTTGCCTTCTGATAAGGAATCTAGGAGCTGGATGTGATGAACAAGCATACTTATGCGTCTGCATCACTTAGCCTTAGGACTTCAAACTACCAGACTCATAGGATCACATATCAGAATAGCTTGTGGGAAGTTGCTCATACTGCTGCTTGGGTTTGCCTGATGGCTCTTCCAAGACTAATTTCCTTCAGACAGTGTCTGCTGAGGTTGGCAGACATTTGCTGTACTCTGCTTATGATGTCTCTGATGCATCTGCCAGGGCTACAGTTTCTGGCATTTAGATGAGCAGATATTCTTGGCCCAGATTTGCTGACTTTGCCACTGATGTGCAGCAGGTAGTTTTTTTTGTTTGTTTGTTTGTTTTTTTACTATTTTATCTCCTGGCTTCCTCCAGCGGCCCCCTTCGGACCCCTCCCTGGCCCCATCACCCGGCTCCTCCAGGACTTACCTTAACCGTGGTTCTCTGTCACTGGACCCGCGGTTGTGCCTGGCCACTGGTGCGGTGCCTGTGAGGGTCGGTCTCTCATCCTGCCACACGGAGGGCTTTTTCCTTCACTTTTCTCCCCAGGCCCATGGACGTGCAGTGGGTGCAGCGTTCAAGCTCCACCTCCACAGAGATGGCTCCAGTGTCCTGTACATGGGATCCCCCCCTTCATGTTTGAAGCATGCTAGTGTTACCACCCAGCCACCGCTGGGTGGCAGGCAAGCAGCGCGCCATGGCATTCTCCTTCCCCAAGGAAGGAGAGCTGTCTTCGGATGCTCCATCCTTCCTCTTCCAGCTGGCCCCCAAGCAACCCAAGTCCATTCCTGACCCCGGATCTCTGGCATAGTGTGAGGTGTGGCGTCCACTGCCTCAACCCTCAGTACCACCGGGCCGGCCTCAGCAGCAGGTAGTTTTGAATGATCTCTTTAAAGGGTCCAGATTGTTTGGCTATGATGTTGACAAGGTCCAACTTGGCCTTCAGACTTTGACTGTTAAGGTCTGTGAAGTCTCTTTTACCCACTTCTGCTAGAGGTCATGGTTGGGGTTCTTTTCATCAGCCTGCTGCCTGAGGTAGTTGTGCCTGTCATCAGCAAGGCTGTGGTAGAAGTGTTGGTCCTCTTCTGGGCCCCTTCCCTCCTGGTACCCATGCAAAAGCAATCAAAAGAATCGGTTCCAGTGGCCCTGCCATCCCCATTTCTGCCTGACTCTCTTCCATCTCTCACTCTCCTCAGCTGTTGCCTCCAAGGGTGTGTGTGTGGGACAGGAGTTCCCTGCATCTGAAACAGAGGCAGGAGATCACTACAGACAAGATGGTTCTTGAGATAATTACAAAGGGACATGCTCTCGATCTGTTACAAATTCTTCAAGATCATCCTCCACCTCCCGCATTTTCTCCGGGATCAGTTGATGAATAAGCTGGACCAAACTGTTCTTGTCACATCTCCTCTTCATAGAGTGTTGTTATGGTGGACGGATCATGAAAACCTACTGGAGGATGCTCCGTTCCTAGTACCTTCTCCTATACGGATCTTCACCATGGATGCCTTGGGCTCTGGATGGGGTGCTCATCTCATCCCTTACCAGACACAGGGTCACGGACCAAGGTGGAGGCCTAGCTGCATATAAATGTCCTGTCCTGTACAGCCTCCAGGTCTTTTCAGAATCATTTCTCCCCTGGTCCTCTGCTAATCCAGAAAGACGTCAGTACGATGCATTACATCAACAAACAAGGGAGCACTCACTCCTGTCCATTGTGCAGGGAAGCAATGAGGGTATGGTACTGGACTCTGTGTCAGCCGTGTTTCTCCCAGGTCTCCAAAACATCGTGGCAGAAAGGTTAAACACGTCCCAGTCAGTGGTTCATGAATGGGAACTGCTGACTTCCATGGTAAGCAACCTCTTTGCAAAATGGGGTCATCCAGAGCTGTACCTTTTTGCATCCCCACACAATGCAAAACTGCTGTGTTTCTGCTCGTTTGCCCTAGTCCCTCTCCTGGAAAAGGAAACTTCTACATGCATGACCCCCCATTCCTCTAATACAGAGGGTTTTGCTCATATTGTGGGTGGGAGAGTGCCAGTCTCATCCTCGTTGCTCTGTTCTGGCCTTGTCAGATATGGTTTCCACACCTTCAGTGTCTGGCAGTGAAGCTTCCTGTCCCTCTACCTCTGTTATCAGGGTCTGTTGTCACAGGGCAAGGGGTCAGTGGTTCATCTGGACCTGAAAACCCTGCACCTGCATGCATCATTACTGATAACATAGCCATTGCACATTTTGGTGTATCTCCTTAGATTGCTAATGTCCTGCTTACAGCTAGAAAACCTTCTCCCAGACATACTTACTCCCTGAAATGGAAGCACTTCACATTGTGGTCTGCTTCCTGGAATATGGACTCTTTTACATGTCCTAAGAATTCTGTGTTGGAATACTTGCTACCCCTGTCCGTCTCTGGCCTGCAGTATTCCTCTATTAAGGTGCATTTGGCCGGTATACCAGGTTTCCATGCCCCCTATTGAAGGTCGTATGGTTGCCCAATTAGAGGCGTCCCATACATTTCTAAGAGATATTCTTCATATGAAGCCTCCTATCTGTAATCCAGTCCCACCTTGGGACTTGAATTTCATTCTTGAGAAATTGACATTGGCTCCTTTTGAGTCTGCCATGAGTTGTGGCTTACATTTCTTATCATAGAAAACATTACTTTTAGTTGCTGTGACCTCCTCTCGAAGGATTTCTGAGCTTCAGACTCTGATGTGTGAGCTTCCTTATTTGATTTTTCACAAAGACAGAACCTCTGCATACGAATCCTAAGTTTCTACCAAAGCTGGTATCAGAATTTATACTGCATCAAATGATGCAGCTTCCTGTATATTATCCTGCGCATGCCAACTAGATTAAGGTGCTGCTCCATGCTTTAGATGTACATAGAATACTGAGATACGGTATTGATTGCACCAAGGACTGCAGAAAGTCCTCTCAGTTTTTTGCTTTAGTCGCCCCTGGGAATGAAGGTGCTCCTGTGTCTAAACAGTGCCTATCCAAATGGCTGGCACATTGTATTACGTTCTGTTATAGAAATTATGATGAGGAACTTCTTGGTGGTGGTCGTGGTCATGTCACAAGTGGTATGGCCACTTCTGTTAATTATTTCAAAAATGCCCCTACTAATGACGTATGTGCTGCAGCCACATAGAGCACTGTTCACTTTCACTAAACATTACAGTCTGGACATTGTCTCTCATAGATGTGCTGGTTTTTGGGCTTGCAGTGCTGCAAGGCCTTCTGTCCTGATTACATACCAGACTGTGCCATCCTCCCTGCTGCTTTGGAGTCATTCCAAAGTTGTGGCTTAATGGAGGAGATAGCCTCTGTGAAGACAGAACAGTTGCGTAAAAACTTACCGTAACAGTAGATCTTCGAGAGACTCTCTTCCATTAGACCATGCTATAGTGTCCTTCGTTCATCCTTTCGATTTCAATGAGGATTATATTAAATTCTGTGCGTAGAACCTTACTTCATGCATCTTGTCTCCGGCCCCATGCCTCTCCTTATATGCCTGGTTCAGGTATATTCTGCTGGTTCCTCGTGGTTGGAGGCCCTTTGAAGCTAATCTCTGGTAGGGAACTGAGGAGTGATGGGGCAGCCACGTTACATACTTTCGATGCTGCATGTCATTGTGTGTGGCCTTGGGCTAGCAAAAGGTTTCCTAGTGGTCTGGATGCTGACAGCTGATAATTGCAAAGGTGATGCCTAATGGAAGAGATTCTCTTAAAGATCTACTGTTACGGTAAGTTCTTGCGTAACTTTTTCATGGTATAGTATGGTTTTCAGGATTTTCAACTGATTGAGGAGGAGCTGTTTCTACGAACAGCTGTCCTTTCTGCTCCAGCAGTACTTGACACAAGACAGTGCATTGCGATATTTTTTTGTATAAAATTTAATATGACCACAGTACTGTGGTATTTATGAGATGGCCACAGTATTATGTGTTACGGTTATCATACTTTGAGAATGTGATACTATACAATCCCTACTTGTGAGACGCTGGGGAGAAGCTGGATGATCATTGTCCACAGTGTTGGGAGGGAGAGATCCTATCCAGAACCCAGTGGAGTCACCAAAAAAACAAAAGACAGCAGTGACAATCTTTTTCTTATAAATCATGAGATCATTTTGAACCAACCAGAATTATTTCAAAACATTCCAAGTACTCCCATTTTCTACAAGGATGTTTCTCCAGTTTTTTTTGCAAAGTAAAACATTTTTTTCCCCCTTCTGTATATACCCCTCCCTGGCCGCGACACTGTACCAGACTGTCCCTCTGGCACCCCAGCCTCAGAGAGCCCAGAGAACATCCTGCCGTGGTTTGCCCCCCAGGTGGTGACAGAGAGAGGTGGGGGCCTCTCCCTTACCCCAACCCCTGCACATACCTTAAATCTCGTCGAGGTCCGTCCAGCAGGCGAAGCCCCAGAGGGTGAGGTCTCGTGTCCACCCTCGCATCGGTGTTGCACCGTGGCCAAGGCATTTTCTTGTGTACACCCCACCAGGTGTGACCTGTGCTTGATGCAAGGCATGAGCCAGCATCGGTCACATCTACCCCTTCTTGAGGACCCAGGCAAGCTGTCCCGCTAGCTGCCACTAGTGGCCAGATTTGCACTGAATCGGTGCCCCCCACCCCGGAGGAAACGAACAGTCCTTGGATGCTCAAGTTTCCTACACCAGCCAGCCGCCCAGCACCTTGAGCCCATTCCTAAACTCGGGTTGCCGTCATTGCGAGCGGTAGCGCTACAGCTGTGCTGACGGACCGGCTCAAAGTAAAACATTTTGATTTTAATCTTGTCTGCTCCCCAACCCCCTGGCAACTGTGATGCTCTCTCCATTCTGTCACATACAGAGGTACTGGACACCCGACCACCACCACTCTGAGGCTACCTCTTAGCCTCTTTACTGGCTTTGGCACAGGACCCAAAAGTACTGAATGGGGGAAGTCATGAACATGGCACCAGGCTTTTCTACTTCACCCTCCATCTTCCTGTGGAGCAGAGCCATTACTGGCTGTGCCAACATATAACGACCCCTGTGGAGGGAAACAGGATCCACTGCCCCCAAAGGCAGGTTCCCTTTTTTGAAACACACAGAATGAGTTAGTTGCCATATTGGTCCTTGTAAGAACAGATCCAGAAACAGATGGGTTGATACCTTTTGTTGAACCAACGTAGATGTTACAAAGAAAACTGTGTAGCTTTCAGACCTACCAAGTCCTTCCTCGGAAGCTTATGACAGAAAGCTTCTGAGGAAGGACTCCGTTGGTCCGAAAGGTTAAGCACTATTTCCTTTTGTAACATCTATGTTGGTCCAATAAAAAGTACCAACCCATCTGTTTCTGGATCTTTTTTTTTTTTTTAAATATCTATAGCTTTTTGGTTACCATCGCCTCCTCCTGCCAACTGGCAATGGGGACACACATACATTTTTACAGATTTTCTCTCCTGACCCCCCCCCCGAGGCTCTGGCACATGGCCTTGCGAGTGTGTGGAGGCACGCTTCGTATCCTGTGGTGCCAGCTCAGCCCCTTCCACCTCGCCGCCCCCTCTCAACCTACGCTACCCACCAGACCTCCACCCCGTGGGAGCGGAACTACAGGGGGTGCCAACCCACTCACCACCATCAGGAGAGGAGAGTTGACCGCCGGTATGCTCAGTCCTGCTCCCCCCCCCCCACGCTGGCATCCCGACGACCCGAGGTCATTCCCGAACTCGGGTCGCTGGCGAAGCACAAGGTAAGGCGCCCAGATCCTCAACACTCAGTGCCACCGGGCCGGCTTTCTGGATCTTTTTTGAAACAGAAATGTTCAGCAAGATTTCTCACTCAAAAACTGAGAATGTGCTCTTATAATCATAAGAGTCCCAGTAACTGACAACTGTGAAAAAAAGAAAGTTGATCACATATGGTACATGGGGAGCACTTGACATTGTGGGGTTTAGGTTCTGGAAGTTAAACAAACCTGAAAGTCTCTGGAATGATATGTATGTGCTAAACTGTTCTATTGGGGGGGGGGTTAGTAGGGTTTGGATTGTTGAGACGGAATCCTCCCAACTTCAGTGATGTTTTGATTTCTTCTCCATTGGAGAACTGAACACTGATTTTCCACATCCACACAGATGGGGCTATTTGGCCTTGCAAGGCCTGCAAAATAAAACAAGCATTTGTCAATGCCGAATGTTGTCACGCTGGCATTGGCACTGGCGGAGCTAGAGGCGCATAATAGGAATGGCAGTGAAGTATTGAAGTGGCGCCAATCCCACCCCAACCCTGTAGAGAGCGACAGGCAGTGGGGTGTGCCTTTGGGTCATCAGCTATAATGATCATGCCATTGTACCTCACCCTACCCTGTAGACACTGACAAGTGTCATGGTGTGCTTTGGGGTCTTTGGGCATTATACTTACCCCATTCCATAAGGAAATATGCTGACATGGGTGCAGTATAGGAGCGTGGGTTGAAGTTTGTGGCCGAAGAGTGCAAGACACACCACGATGCCTATCAGTGGCTGCAGGGTTGGGGGGGGGGTGAAATGGCGTGAGCATCACATCCAATGATCCCAAGTCATGGCCCTGATGCCTGTCACTCCGTACCGGGTGGGGTGCTACAGTTGGAAACCCTAACACCATAGGCGTGTAGTTTTAGTTTCACTCTACATGTTCAACATGGGCTGCTTGTCAGGCCACCTCATGAAAAGTGGCACAATCACTTTGTTAGCTGAAAGGTGGTTTTGCACAGCGGCTGTGGCATTTGGTGACAGAGGGACGAAAACACAGTTTTGGGCAGGATGTGGAGAATGACAACTGTATCATTCATGAGGCGGCGTAAAAAATGGCAATGTTGAAAATCAGGAGTGGCAATATGAAATATTGGTGAAGCAGTGAACTTGTATACAAACTGCGCAGAACGTCCACAACCCAATTATTTTTGGGAGTTTTTTAGGCACATTTTCAACATGGGTATTTTGGGACTTCCCCTCATGAACAGTGGCGCTGTGATTTTGTTAATGTGTCCCAAAAGGTGATTTCCCACAACGAGCACGCCATTGTGCGCCACAGTTGCAGAAACGCATTTTGGGCAGGCTGTGAAAAATGGCAGCTGTACTGTTAATAAGGAGGTGTACAGAAATGCCAGTGGTGAAAATGTGGCATGAAAATATTGCAAATGTATGGAGTTACAAGGCTGCGTGGAAACTGTGCAACGCACGCTTGCAGCACAGTCATTTTATGGACTTTCGGCACCAAATTTTCAACATAGGTATTTTAGGACCTCATGAACAGTGTCGTCATCATTTCCTCAAACTGATTTCGCACAGCGACCGTGCGATTCTGTGCCGAATGAGCGAAAACAAATTTCAGGCAGGATATCTAAAATAACAGCTGTACTGTTCATAAGGAGATGTGGAAAAATGCCAATTTTGAACATGTGGAGTGAAAATAGTACAAATGCATGAAGTCACAAGCATGCGTGCAAACTGCGCACACTCATTTATGGATGTTCGGCCCCAAATTTTCAACATAGGCATTTTAGGACCTCTGCTAATGAACAGTGTAACTGTCATTTTCATAATCTGCCCTGAACACTGATTTCCCACAGCGACTGCGGTATTGTGCGCTGGAAGTGCGGAAACACATTTCAGCCAGGATGTAAAAAATGACAGCTGTACTGTTCACAAGGAGGTGTAGAAAAATGTCAGTGTTGAAAATCTGGCATGAAAATATTGGAATTCGAAATTCTCGAGCATGCGTAGCAACTGCGCAATGCACGCTCGTAAAATGATGGATTTTTCCCCCAAATTTGCAACATAGGCTTTTTGAGAGCCCACCTCATGAACACTGCCACTGCCCTTCCGTTAATCGGTCCTGAAAGGTGATTCCACACAGTGACTGCGAAATCACCTTTCTGGACCGATTACTGTCATAACTGTGACAGAATTAATGAGGAGGGGTCCCAAAAACCCCATGGTGAAAATTTGGTGCAAAAATTCCAAAAAATGCCCGAGATGTGCATCAAAGTTGGAAAAAACCCTATTTATTCCATTACACAGTTTACCGGCATTTCCTTAGTTTGTGGTTGGCTTTGAAGAGTGAAGACGTGTTCCCAGTCCACCGAAGATCATCGTGCCACGCTCCGGAGGTAAGTATGGGGTGGGAAGGCAGGGTGTGCAGTGGGTGGGTGCAGGTGGTGGGTAGGGAGACAACAAGGGACCGTTTTTGTGTTACTGGGTGAAAAAAAAAAACATTGCGGGACAGTTTTTTTTTTTTTATCAGGGGATTTGGCACGCTGGGGTGGGCTCCCAGCGTGCCACCTAACTGTTTTGGGGGTTTGCTGCCCGGGGATTGGGCACTTTGTTGGCACACAACAAAAGGGGGTTAATTTATGCCGATGGGGATTGTTCCCCTGTCGGTACACAAGGAAAGCGACGGGGCAGCAAGAGCCGAGGAATTAGCACCCCTGCATACAGTATAAGAAATGGGGACTGCTTTATGCTGACGGGGGGGGCTCCCCTTAGGCAAATACTTTGCAGCCACAGAAAGCTGGCAGGAGGATTGGGCACCCCCGAAGTCGGCAGTTAGGCGGCCGCCCGCCATGACTACAATGTGGCCGAGCACGCAGGAAGGGTCCACTGCAACTGACGAGCTTTGCTTGGATTGCAGCAGACTTTTCCTTAGATGTGCTCGCCACATTAGTATGCATGGTGTGGCGCCAGCCTGCAGGCTGATTGGGGAATGAGGACCACACCTACTGATGCGTGCCCTGCATTCACCCAACAGCGACCGCGCCTCCAAATCTCCACTGCTGCAAGATGTTGGCTGCGCAAGCGCGCCAACATAAAAAGGGGAATGTCAGCATTACGTAAACTAGTGAAAGGGTATTCCAAGTGAAAAAGAATGAGTTCAAAATGTATTTTTACTAGGCCAAACATTGATGATGTGGACTGCCCCAGTTGTTTAATAGGTCTGCTTGCATTTTTCAGCCCATTTTGGCATGATAGATGTGACTGAGCACTCTGATACCATAGTGACACATTAACATAGTAATTTAAGGTCAGAAGGGGCTCTGGGTACATCAGGTCTGTGCCCCTCCAACCAGCACTTTATGAGCAGGGATAAATCAGTATGCTGGGCAGTAGAACACGTTTATAGGAATTTTGTACCCTCTCTATTACCCAGGGTACCAGTGATTCCCTTGGTAAGCAGACATTTGCCCAGTGTTATCTTAAAGGCCTGTATCTACAGTCTCCACTAGTGGGCGATTTTGTAGTTTACCATCCTCTGGGAAAAGAAATGCCTCCTAGCGTGACCCTGTATTTACCACCTTTGAGATTCAGGGTGCACCCTCATATCCTGGACAGGCACACTGTATCACCACAGCATTAGTTGTTGACCATCCTACCAGCAGCAGGCTGTATCAATATTTAATCTAATTAGAAATTCATAATTTTCTGCCCTGCCACTATTTATCAGCATGATTTACAGTACACGCCTGTGGCCACACACTGCACAGCCCGTAATGAAGCCTGACCATCTGAGGCGGCACAGAAGCGAATGGTCACTTTTATTTATTTGTCATTTCATTCGATAAGTGAGGGCCATGTAAACCGCAACAGCTCATTTCTTGGTGTGGCCTAGGATTGGGTTATAGAGAAATCTTTAGTGATTTGGGGGTAGTTGAATGTTGGCCTGTTAGAAGTTTCATGGGATCTTTAACTTCTACCTAGGCAGTCACCAGAGATGGACAGACATAGCCTTGGCTTAGTGGGACACCCAAACTGTTGCACTTGAACAATGCCACACCCTCCTAATACTGCACTACATTAATCAGTATTGGGTATTTTCCCATGTTCCTTGTGTGGGACTAAAACCCACGACCCTCTGATCTTCCAGCCTTACAAGTGAGCATGGAATCTATAAAGCACTGACTCTTCTATAATTAAACACCTTTGCAGCCTGCTGTTGGCAGATCCATTAAAACCGCTAACAGGGTGCTATCAGATTGCGCCTTGTAGCAGTCGTGCCGGTAAGTGCCACTATTAAAGGAAAACCACACAGTGCTTTACCCTGCCATCAGTAAAGTGCTAGATTAGTGTTTTTAGGACAAAAACATTTTTTTTTTCATTTTCTTTACAATACATGGCTACCCAGTGCCCTCTTGCGGGCATTCACTCTTTCTCATGCTAGTTATTTGCTAGTTTGTCCTGCCAGCCAGTACCTGAGATGGCAGGGCACATACGCATATAGTGGTTGAGGGATCAAGAGGATGCCCGCTAGATGGCAGGGGGCAGCTTTGCAAAACGGAGGTGTTAGTGGCTACTTATGATTTTAAACTATTGTAAGGTAAAGGAAACCATTATTTTTTTTCTCCGAAAAACACAAATCATGTACTTTACTACCAGCGGGGACTTTATGTGCAACCTTCCTTGAGTCAGACTGTGGTACAAAGGGCCCAGCTTAAAGGTTGGTATTTAGGGTCTCACCTATAAAATGGGTACAGGGAGCTCAAGGTCGACTCCCACTCCAATTTGCCATTTCAAAAAACTGGGCAGACGTGGTGGGCCAAGCAGTCCTTTTCTGCCAACAAATTCTGTGTTTCTGTGTATCAGCGTACCATTTTAATTTGGCATGCTGTTACTTTGTTTGGTCCCTGATGAACTCGCAAAGAGCAAAACAATGCGGTTTAATTAGATAATAGATTTTCTGTGAAAGGAGGTTTAGTGTTTAGAAGGTGGGGATTGTGCACTTGAGGAAGGTTTCTTGGCAATAAAAAGGTACCGTCACTACCACTGTATATAAGATTCCTGACTTGAGAATGCCTGAGACACATTTATTAGCACTTTTTTCCACACAAAATATAATTAGAAGTCATGGTATAAATAGGATATTTAATGGGTTGCACTGGGAAATTGCATTTGTTTCCTAAACACAAGGGAATGACTATCTGTAGCACACTTGTGGCTTTACCTCTTGTAACTTCCGGAGCAGTTCCCCTCACATGAGGTGGGACTAAATGTGATATCCCACTGCATCTCATTAAGCAGCCTATATTTATACCGCAGGAGTAGAGTCAAGTGTTCCAGATAACAACTGCTATTTCCGCAGCACGTACTTAAGTAGGTATTTAAAAAAGAAAGGTGTAGTGTGTACCATCTGGAATGACATCATTGCTACACCTATTAAGTATCTCTCTCTCTTCCTGTCTCTCACTGGCACACGCACAAGCACACACAAACACACACGCATCTCTGCACAACTTGGATTAGGGAGCTGTGAGACTCCGAAGCGCTTCTTTGGCTGTGATCAGCAGTCCTGTCACACTGCCCCATCACAGGCTGTTCAGCCGGGTGCTCCATGCTCAGTACTGGAGCCCGCACCTCAGCATTAAATTCCTAAGCAGAGCTGATGAGGGACGTCAGAAAGAATTCAGGCATTGATCTGTTTCACTCCAAGAGAGCTAGCCAGCACAATTTGCTGGATTCTTTTTTCCTTTTTATTCCCTCTGGATGCTGGGGCCAAGCGGAGCTCCATTTTTTTTCATCTCTCTCTCTCCGCAGGTTCACTGCTGGGAAGTGTGTGAAAGATAAGCATATTCATTCATCTTAAGTGGAGAGAACACTTTGCTTCCACACTGCGTCAAACCCGCTTCCCCATCTAGTTGATAACTGAATTGCTTTGAGCAGAAAGTGTGTTACCTGGAGCATTGCAGTCATATAGATCCTTCTCATGTCACTAATTCTTTGCCAACAGCAACTTAATGCAGAATAAACTTCATCGTCTCATCCCTGCAACTCATGTCATATCAGTATGTTTATGTTCTATGATTTCATCAGTCCAAGTCACCTCCCTGTTTGTCACCCTTAGACAGAATGCGGAATTTCAGGTTTGGAGGGGAGGGGGCATAAATGGGAACATACACACACACACACACACACACACACACATATATATATATATATATATATATATATATATATATATATAGTAAAAGCTCTGTACCATCCCTCATTAAAGACCAACAGTACAAATTTGGGCGATACTGTAGATTATCGGTATGTGTATGAAGCTTACCATAAAAGCTTCCTGAATACAGCATAGTTCTGGTGAGTTTATTTGAGCTGGGAGCTTTGTCCCCCCCTCGCCTCCTGCTTTGTGTTTTTTTGATGGGGTGGGAGCAAAGCCCCAACTTGAATAATCTAATAAAAAGTAAAGGAACAGGCAATTGGAGTAAATAGCATAACTCGAGCTCTAGGCTAATAGCGTACATCCTACGCATACCCGATAATCTATACAATCACCCAGATCTGTAACTCCCCCCCCAACCGCGGCTAACCTCCTGATTAGCCATTTTCTATTGAAAAATAAAACAATAGCATTTATGTCCTCTGCAGAACTATTCAGTTCAGAGCTCTGTAAGTTGGTGCAGCTGGCACTCCCTGCTGCCATCTCAGGGTTATAAAGTACAAGTCCGCCACTTGCTGTATGCCAGTACGCACTAGTGCCAAACAAGTCACACTAGCAGCACATATATGTGTGCACAACCAGACACCTTGTTGGGTGTTTCCATGACATACATCGGGGAAATGCAGTGACCTGACTCAAAATTTATTTTTTTTATTTTTTTCTTTCTATTTATGCTCCTGACTCCGAACAGACTCCTCCATGAATCCACTGTTTACCCCTTCCCCCATCCCAGGTGGGGGTGGAGAGCAGGGGGGACTTCATCTCATACTAGAACTCACTGTTGCTGCATTAGGAGCACATACAGGTGGAATATCCAAGTCCGAGTGTTCCACAGAACCGTCGTGCCACAGTGTGCCAGGAATTATCCCCTACTTTTTGTTGTTCTTCCCACAGGGTACCTCCAGCCCGGATGTCAGGGCTGATGCACCTGTGTGAAGCGTGCTGACATACCGATGTCAGCAGATGGCCTCCTTCCCCCTTGAGCATTCCCAACTGCACTGCCACCTTTGGTCACATAGGTAGCAGTATTAGCAGGGCATCCAACTAACCCACCACGGGGGGACATCTGTTGGCATGCTTAATCCTCCCTTCTCCCCAGCTAGCCCCCGACAAAGTGAACTTATTCCTAAACTCTGGTGGTCAGTGTTGGGAGGAGTAACCCTACCAGAGTGTGAGAAGGCAGGACCATAACTCATAAGTGGCAAAGCCATGAGTGAGTCATGAAAGTCCAGCCCCCTCTCGAGTGAATTGTGAGTCAGGCTATTGTGAATCTGGGGTCTACCACATTAGTTTACTAGTTGTGATATTTAAATTAGCTGTTTGTATGATATTTTATCCATTTCGCTTAGATTTGAATTGCTTGGTTTCAGTGCTGGAAATGCCTATTGTGATGTCATTGACATGATGAAAGTTGCTCCCTGATTGGATCAGTAGTCTATTGTGATATACCCAACCTTCTGAACTGTGACATAATCAATATGTAATAAATACATGTTCTTTTTGAGGGATATCTCACTCCAGTGAGCTACACCCATGGAACATACACACCACTGGCATTGGACCTATCAGGAAACTTTTGCCTAGTGGACAGCCCACAAGACATGCATCTTCTCTACCTGTATAACGTGGGCACCCCAAACTTCCTCAGTTCTTTCCTTTTCCACCATCGACTTCTAATGCTGCTCGGACAGTGCTTTAGCGGATCTGACTACCATCCATCAGATAGCACTGGTATCTGGCTAGAGTTGGATTCTGAATCCATAGTAGAGTAGTTGTGGATTTGAGGTTGGATCCATCTGATCTGGGTTGGGTTCATGGATACTGTTGATACGTACTGTGGATCTTAGCAAGTCAGATCCTTAGTTGGATGTCTGTGCCATTTGATGCTATATGATATATGACCAAAATGATGGTATCCAGTGGTATCTGACCTGGTAGGATATTAGCTGAGCAACACTATCGGTTTCGCATCAAACCAAAGAACTCGTTCCTTCGACTTTTCACTGGCTGTTTTCGGTAATGTGGGCCCGTACTTCTGCTTCTTGCATGGGCCTTGCTTACTGTGCTGTTAATGCTGCCTGCTGCCATGATGTTGTTGCTAGATGTCAGCAGTTGATGGTTTCCCCTTTCGTGGCTCCCTTCTGGTCTCCTGCTGGCTTGTTGTCCCACCCTTTCTGGTATGGGTCTTTGCTGGTGGCTGCATTACTGTGTTGAGGTGGTGAGTGCTGATCAATTTATGTGTCTTTTACAGCCATTCCAACCATCTTAGGACACCAAGGTCGGCTTCTGACTTGATAGCCCCCACCCCCCAATATCATGGGGCTTGTGGCTCCCTTCAGCTCCATCGCTTGACTTTGCCTAGGCGCTAGCTTTGGTATTTAGGCTGGCATCATCATTTCTTAAGTGTTCCATTTGTGCTGGTCATTGCCTGGCTTGTCGAGGGTCCCCCTCCATGTCCAGTCCCATGCCTTGAGCATTGTTGTGTTCACACTTCCGTGATCTGCTTTGCCTTCGACTTGGCTTTATGCTTAGTCCAGCCATCCTGTCAGGTGCCTAGGTCAGTTCCTGGCTTCCTGCCTGGTCCCCTGGTTCTGTGCCCATGCCTTCCTTTAGCCCGCCGACACTTGTCCTTGTCCCGTGACGATGTCACAGTTGGGTTGGGATTCACTGTTTTCAGCAGTCTCCGCTCTGCTCGTTGTCACCTGGCTTTGCCTCCTCATTGTACTTGCTATGTGTGCAGTCCCCTTTGTGCAATGGCTGTTTCCATGTTGCAGTCATCAGCTTTGTCTTCACCTTGGCATCCTGCTGCCAGTCTGGCCATTCCTTCGGGACACCTCTCTCTGTTCGTGGCTTCATTACCTGTCCCTGTCGGGCTTGTGGTTCCCGTGACTATGTTGCTTGGCTTTGCTTTGTCAATGTTTTTTGCTGTTTGGGATAGAGTTGTCATTTGTTGGCCTCCTCTTCTTGCTGGTCAGCCCCTGGCTTTGCCTGGTTGATGTCCCTTCTGCTTCTTACATGGGTGTTCCCCGGGCCTTGTTTTCAGCTTTCATGTTGGCTGTAGTTTTGACCATTCTGCAGGTCCTTCTGTCTACTATACTTGGTCTTTGGCTGAGTAGTGTGGCTTTGCCTTGCTGATTGTTTTGTGTTTTGTCACTGCCTGGCTTCATCTCAGCAGCGTTCTTTATTGTAGGGTTTTCTGTCAACCTTGTGGTTTGTTTGTGGGCCCAGCCCCATCAACGTCCTTGTTTTATACCTGTCTCCATGTCTGTCTACTGGCCATTGTGTGTATCTGGCATCACATTTTTGGTGTTGTCAATTGGGTTTCCAGGAGTCTTGCTCCCATGCTCTCTAAGTTCTGTTGGGGTTGCCCTATTATGGTTCCCTTTTTCTTGGCCTGTGGGCATTGTCCTATGTGTTGGTTGGCTCATATGCCTTCCTGATGGCCTTTCCCCATTGTCTGGGGTGCAGCTTCAAAACAGTTTCATAGGTGTGGCTCACTGGAGGGCGATATCCATGATAATAATAGGACAGAGCCGGCTCAGTGGCACAAAGGGCTGAGGTGCTGGACGCCATACCTCACGCAACGCCAGTGACCCTGATTTGGAAAATGAGCCAGAGCCACAGGGGAGCTGGTGGGGGGGAGGGAGGAGCAGGATTGAACAGCCATAATGGCAGCTCTCCTCGGGAGGATGTGCCACCCCACCCCAGTTCTGCTGCTCTCTAGTGGAGGTCCACCGGGTGGTTGAGGTGTCAAGTAGTGGGAGAGTGCCTCAGAGCCGCAGCGTGGATGTGCTTCCACATGCATGTGCACAACTGGGACATGAGGAGGGCGAAAATGGGGAGGAAGAAAGGGGCATAAAATATAAATAAAAAAAAAAAAGATGATGGGGACAGTTGCTTACCAGTAACAGTAGATCTTCGAGGGACTCTCCTCCAGTGAGCCACAGCGCACCCTCCCACCTTCCCCCTTGGTTTAGTGGGGTGTAGTGTGTGTTATGGGCATCCTTGTTTTGCCCTTTTTACAGGGTACTGGGTTTTCTTTGCTGGTTGTTGTCGCTCCTTTTTTGGGCTTTGACATGCTTGCCTTTGAATTCATCAATCAGACACAACACAGTTTCTTTGTCTCTGGCAGACAGGCACAACTGAGGAGGTTTGGGGCCACCCATGTTATATAGTCACAGACGCATGTTGTTGTGGGTGGCCCCCCTCTAGGTGAAAGTTTTTGGATAGGTCTGATGGCATCTATGTTCCATTAGTGTGGCTCCCTGCAGGAGATTCCCTTGAAGATCTACTGCTACTGGAAGGTAACTGTTCTTTATCTTGTGATCTGGGTGCCAAGATAACCTGTTTATCTTGCACAGTTTAGTTTTACATCGGTTGTAGAAATAAGGGATACATGCTAGCTTAATAGAAGGTATCAGAAATATCTGCATGAGTTGTACTTGACCTCTGACTACACGAATGGTGAAGTCATGGGCGAACTCAGTAGAGCCTAAGTACAATCATTGAAGATAGTTAGAAGGGGAGGGGTGGAAACCTTACAGTGAAGGAAGACCATTCTGATATCTTCTATTAAGCCTGCACATATTGGATATTAACAACACTGTGTTGTAGTTCACATGCCCAAGCAGTATTTCAACATTTTTAGCATTCCGGCATTTTTGGTAAGAGCAAATATCATTGAAAATGTTCTGTGAAATTGGTTAATGCATTGGTGTGAGTATGACATGTTTAGTGAAATAGTGATATTGTCTGAGTGTGACATCATTATTTAGTGACATCTTCTGAGAATTTCATCATTTACTAATGATGGCTTTCGTAGCTTTTCATTGTGAAAGCATTAACTAGTGATATCCTTTTGACGGGGCGGGAGCAGAGGTCGGGCCGATGTGGGCTGGTCTGGGGTGGAGAATCAAATGGGTGAGTGCCTAAGGAATGCACTAGCAAATGGGCAGGAAGGAGGGGTGGAAGAACAATGGGGAATAATAAAAACTGCCATCACAGAGGTAACGAGCCTTTGTGTGAAGCAAATAAACAAAACAAGACGATGTAAGAAACCACTATGGTTCTCAAAGGAAGTGGCAGTGAAGGTTCAAGAGAAAAAGAAAGCATTCAGGAAGTACAAGGAATCGCAGAAGGAGCAGGACAGAGAACTGTATCAGTTAAAGCAAAGGAAGCTGGGAAGGCAGTCAGAACAGCAAAGGCCCAAACCGAGGAAAAGATAGCCAACTCAGTTAAGAAGGGGGATAAAACCTTTTATAGGTACATCAGGGAGCAAAGGAAGACCAAGGGAGGGATAGTGAGGCTTAATAAAGGGAGGGAGGGTGGGCAGAGGGTGACTGTGAAAATGCAGAGATACTAAACAAATATTTTTGCTCAGTATTTATAAATGAAGAGGGGGAGGTACCTAAAACAAACAGTAGTAACACTCTGGATACAGAAGTTGATACCAGTCCATTTACAGAAGAAAGGGTTCTGAAAGAACTCTTAAAACTGAAGGTAGACAAAGAAATGGGGCCTGATGGGATTCATCCCAGAATTCTAAAAAGAACTAAGGGTAGAACTAGTGACACCACTGACTACCCTTTTTACAAATCATGGGAGGATGGGTGGTACCCTAGGACTGGAGGAGGGCAGATGTGATTCCCTTCACAAAGTGGGAGCAAGGCAGACGCAGGAAACTACAGACCTGTTAGTTTAACCTCAGTGACAGGGAAAATGATGGAATCACTCTAAAGGAAAGAATTGTCGAGTATCTAGAGGCCAGAGGGCACAGGACCCTAGGCAGCATGGATTCACAGCGGAAGGTCATGCCAGACGAATCTGATAGATTTCTTTGATCATGACCAAAGTAGTAGATCAGGGAGGGGCTGTGGACATGGCCTACCTAGACTTTAGCAAGGCATTTGACACAGTCCCACACAAAAGATTAATATACAAGTTAGCCAGCCTGGGAGTGGGTCCCAAGATGACAGCCTGGGTAAAGAATTGACTGGAGAATAGGACACAGAGGGTAATAGTAAATGGAGTCCACTCAGAAGAAAGGAGGGTTACTAGTGGGGTACCGCAGGGTTCAGTATTAGGACTGGTCCTCTTCAATGTCTTTATAAGCAACATTGCAGAAGGACTGGAAGGAAAAGTATGTCTCTTTGCAGATGACACTAAGATCTGCAACAGAGTTGATGCACAGGGTGGGGTGGAAAGGATGAGAAGGGACTTGGCAAGGTTAGAGGAATGGTCAAATGTATGGCAGCTTAGATTCAATGCAAAGAAGTGCAAGGTAATGCACCTGGGAAACAAAAACCCAGGGGAAGAGTACACAATGGGGGGTGAAATACTAACAACGACAAAAATGGAAAGGGACTTGGGGGTAGTCATATCAGATGACCTAAAGATGGGCAAGCAATGTGAGAGGGCAGCAAGGAGGGCTGGGGGATACTGGGATGCATAGGGAGGCATCACCAGTAGAAAACAGGAGATTATTATCCTCTGTACAGACAGCTGGCGAGACCCCATCTGGAGTACTGTGTGCAGTTCTGGAGACCCAGTCTCCGAAAGACATAGACAGGATGGAAGCTGTCCAGAGGAGGGTACTAAATGGTGCAGGGTCTGCACTGGAAGACATATGAAGAGAGACTTAAGGAGCTTAATATGTATAGCCTCGAGGAAAGGAGGGAGGAGGGACATGATAGAAACTTTCAAGTACCTCAAGGGAATCAACAAAGTCCAAGAGGGTAGCATCTTTCAAAAAAAGAGGTGCAAGAACAAAAGGGCACAATTTGAAGATAGAGGGGGCGCTCAGAGGTAATTTAGAAGTATTTTTCACAGAGAGGGTTGTGGATGCATGGAACGGCCTGGAGGAGGTTGTGGAGTCAAAATCAGTGGCGGAATCAAGCATGCATGGGATAGTCATAAGGCAATTCTGGGGGGTGGGGGTAGGAAGAAGTAGGCTGCTGGTTAACTAGGATCTGCAGCTTATCCAGTAGGTAGGGAAATGGGCAGACTGGGTGGGCCAAGCGGTCCTTATCTGCCGTCAAATTCTATGTTTCTATGTTTCTATAATAAATAAAACTAGTTCATAGAGGGTATTACTCCTCAGTCCCCTTGAGACTCAGCCCAACAAAATGTGTAAACTTGTGGATTATCACTCGCAAGTTTGAAAACTGTGTCCAGCTAGTCAACCTGTGCCTCTCTTCCTCCTTTTCATTTCCTGGTGTTTGCCATGTGGAAAGTGCAGGGTTAAACAAAGTCAAAAAACATTGCCTTGGAGATAGAGCAGGGCTGAGGGAAAGGAACAGAGACGCCAGGGACTGCTCACTTACACTGACCAAAAAGGTCACCTGCTAGTTTTCCTAGGCACTGTTACAGAAGCACTTTCTGCAGGACTTCAGCATCTCAGAAGAGAGGTCAGAGGCACAGCAGTTAGGCCCAGCCCACGGGACACCCTGGGAGCTGTGTGTATTAGGTAAACAGACTGGGACTTCTAGCCTGCCTCCATGTTTAACCCTTAAATCCATCTGATTCGCTACTCTTCAGAACCTTTTTTGAAAGGTCCCTTGAGGCCCGGCCTAAGAAAATGTGTAAACGTGTGGAATGGTAATAACAAGGTTTGAAAATGGTGTCTGGCTTGTCAGCCTGTGTTTTTGTCCCTCCTTTTCAGTTTCTAGTGTTTGCCCTGTGGGAAGTGCGGAGTTAAATAAAGCCAAACGGTTGCCTTGGAGATAGAGCACGGCTGGGGGAAAGGAACAGAGACTCCTGGGGCTGCTGTCACTGACCGAAGAGGTCACCTGCTAGTTTTCCTAGGCACTGTTACACAAGCACTTCCTGCAATACTTCAGCATCTTGAGAAGAAAGGTCAGATCACAGCAGTTAGGCCCAGCCCATGGAACACCCTGGGAGCTGTGCGCACTAGGTAAACTGACAGCAAAAGTCCTTTATTCATACGTGACCAGGAAAGGCACACTGAGCTGTGACAGCTAGTTTACAGGTATATTCCCCTTACAAAATGAAGACACTCCAAAATATTTAGAAACTTGATGTATGTGAGTTCTGTACCCACAGCTTTCAACCTCTCAGCATTAAAAATCGTAGCACTGGCCTTCAAAAATCATAGCAAAGGGCCGGAATGTGTAGCACTTATTTTAAACAATAATATGTCTACAGATAGTGGGCTTCATATAGTTAGTGATAAGGAATGCTTCTATCAACTCAATGTAATACCTAGGTGGCGCTATCCCAAGGGCTACTACCCCTGCCTGCTTGGCTAGTAGCAGGTTAAGGGGCCTGAGTTCTGAAACGGGTGCCTCCACCCGGATGTCAGGGTTGGTAGTGGTCAAGCTAACCTGGGCACAGCCCTCCGGGACACTGTAACCCCTCTCGTTCCTTACTAGTGGCAGGAACAATACACAATAATCACTTTCACAATACCCATGATACACCACACAAGTACCCACACTGTTTGCACTTAAAACCAGGGCTTTCCTCTAGCCTGGCCGTGGGGACCCCCTGTAAAACAAGGTTATATACAGCAAATAACAGCAGTACAGTACTCTTGCACAAACTGGAACCACAGTCAAGATAAATGCAAAAAAAGAATTAGATCTGATTCATTTAAGGGGCCTTGAACAAAGGAGGGGCGTAATCAGGTTAATTTGCTTAAAGGCTCTATCAGTCAAAATGCTTATGCATGTATTTCAGGGTCCATAAACAGTCACACTCTCTGGGTACCCAGGATGGAGAATGGTGGGCTAGCTAGGAACGTTGCAGCTGGTAGGGGCCCTGTGATGGAAGAAAACAACATGCACAACACACACTATTTGTAATGTGGAGCCAGAGGGCTCAGTTTGTGAAAAGAAAACAACAAGACAATCAGATGACACACTTTTAGATTAGGCTGTTGTTGCAGGGAGCTACCCTGATGATTACTCACGATACCCAAGACTGGACACAGGCTGGACGAAAATCGAGACAGCAGGTGGTTAATCTGGAGTGCCAGGAGAAGCAGGGCCCACACAATTCGCCAAGGCGTCATTCCTGTTCAAGCGTGGAACAGGGGGCTGATCCCCAGGCAGGTCTCTTATCGGTGGCTTTCTCTGTGCAGTGCAGTAGACTGGCAGGGCCAATGTGGTATGGCCCAGGCTGAATGGAGATGAATGTGGATTCAGTCGAATTAGGCTGGATAAAGCTTCCAGCAAGCAAAACACAGTTCACACAGTGGGGAACCAAATCACGACCCACTTTCAATATATAGCACATGTATATGTAAGGAAATTCTACTGTACCAGGCAAACCGCTCTCTGATCACGATCGCAAAGTCTCTGCACAAACCGGGAAATGGGATTCAAAAGCAGCTGGAAATCCTGACAGGCCGATTGCATTCAGCAAATCTTCAGCCTTCTTCAGGTTAAAGCCTGGTCACAGCCCAGTGGCTTAAATAGTCCTCACAACTCGGATTCAGTCTGAATAAACTCTGTTTTTCCCTCTCTGAGACAGCAGGCAGACAGGCAGGCCAAAACTCATCCCTTTCACAGTTCTCCCATGCATAGCTACACAGAAATGCTGCTCAGAATCACTTGTCGTTACTCCTTCACATCTCAGCTCAAAACTGAAACTAGCTGCAGCAGCCTGGGAAATTCTTCAAGATCCAAAAGGTTTGGTTGGCTAGTCCTCCTGTCAGTCACAACAAGGGCTCCCCCTTCAGGTGCAAAAAGCCCAAAACTACAATTCTTACAGATTTCAACTCCAGACAGCTCCTGTAGTCTGGCTTCATTTTAGGTCCCACCAGAACTGATTGGTCCAATTCGTAGTCCAGAACCAAGATAGTGGGGATAAACAAAACAGTCCTTGCTGCAAAGAAGGCAGGTTCAACAAACTACATTATCATTATCACTCTAAATGATTTTCAGCAAATAGTTACATCTTTCAACAGAGCTCCCTCTCAGATTACTTATGACTGCAATCCAGGCAGCTCTTAAAGAGACAGTACACAGAGGCTATACAGGCACTCTCTGGCAATCACATTTAAACTGCTCAAACGCAGGACACCAACCTGGCAGTGGGTATTTAGGCAAGCTCGAGTAAGAATTTTCGGGAACCCCCATTTGTAGGGGTGTTACACCAGTTCAATGATTTAATAGTTTGTGTGTCCAGAAATAGCTCTAACATTATGAGGAACATCAGTAAACCTATGCGGAGCAAGGGTAAATATGAGTGTGAAAATCATGGCGCTATGTAAAATTCATACCTGTCGAGAGGTATGTGTGCACCCCCCCCTTCCTGTGGCTAAAATATTTATCTGTAAGGTTTCACTCTCCTGTACATAACAGCACTAAGTACCCAGGTGCAAATATCTATTCTTCCCCACCTTAGTAAACTCCTGGAGAAGGTTATCCACCACTAGCTATCCAAATATCTCAATCAACATAACCTCCTATGTGCCCAGCAACACTGCTTCTGTAAGCATCACAGTACCGCAACGGCTCTGGCTCTGTTCACCAATCACATCCTCACCAACATGGATCACAGCTGTGCTACAGGTGCAGTCTTTGTCGACCTAACAAAAGTGTTCGATGTGGTAAACCACACCCTCCTCCTCCTCTCTAAACTGCAATCTATTGGCTGCTCTTCGGAAACCACTAAATGGTTTCAGTGCTACCTCTTTAACCACTCCCAATCAGTCTGTATCGGCTCAGTCACTTCCCTGGCCATGTCTGTATCCACTGGAGTTCCCCCTGGGTCCCCTGCTCTTCTCTGTCTTCGTCAACTGCCTCAACTGCAGCACTCTCCTTTACTTGGATGACCTAGTCATCTTCCACAGTGACAAATCCCTTCTTCGAATTTCCTCTGTCCTTACCCAGAACTACTGTGCTGCCCATAGCTGGTTCTCCTCCAACTGACCACTTGCCAGCACCCAAAAAACCAAGGCCATGCTATTTACATCTAGGCAACTCCTAACCAAATCCACCACCAACAATTCACCCCTTCTTACCTCTTGCCTGATGGTCCTCCCCTGGAAAATATCTCCTCCTTTAAATATCTGGGGGTCACTCTCGACCCCACTCTTTCCTTCACAGAACATACCAACACTGTTATTCATAAGCTAGACCATAAACTTGGGGCTGCTTACTGCATAAATCCATACCTGTCCAGCGAAGCTTGCTTAGCTATAGTCAGAGGAAACCTACGCCCTATATTGGTCTACTATTCCCCCATTTACTCTCGTGTCTCTGCCACCCTCAGGACTAGACTCGCAGTGGCCTACAACATGGTTTGTTGCTTTGCGCTGTCCGCCCCATTCAGCACACATCACTGTGACCGTTACCATTCCCTCGGCTGGCTCTCTCTCTATAGGGCCACTTTGAATTTACCCTAGACTGCTTTGTGGATACCATCTTAAGACACAATGCTGTTTCCCCTCTCTCCAACCTCTGTAAGCTCCGTACCTCACCCAGGTGCCTCTGCTCCTCCACCGTTCCTCCCCTTGAGGTACCATGCACCATGACCAAAATGGGAGGGAACGCCCTATCGGTTGCTGTGCCCACTTTCTGGAATGGGCTTCCTGCACCCCTTAGATCCTCCAACGCCCATACTGCCTTCAAACCAAACCTCAAATCCTGGCTACTTATCAAACACTGCCGTAACTGTGTACACAGACAATCCCCCCCCAACCCTCCTGACTACCCTAAAGTTACCCTACTCTTCTCCGCCATCATTTGCTAGCTAGTCAATGCACCAGGGCTGGTGTGGATTAGCTGGGTTCAGCCTAATGCTGTAATTATGTGTGTTACCTATCTATCTTGTGTTGATTTTCCATACTACTTGTATTATTACTGTACTTATCCTTACTTATGTTGTACTATTTCCTTAAACAACTGGTGTACTTAATTTACCCAAATGCATTGTAGTGCTGCTGCAATTTCTGATGTACTTGACCTCCCACCTGTACCTCTTACTGTGCTGTATTACCATTGTGTATATCATATAATATGTTCCTCTTGCCTCCAGGCCAGAGTCGTGTCTGAAAACGGTCCCCTGGACCAGTGTACCTACCCAGTTATCAAAGTAGTAAATAAAATAAAAATCCATATTGTTATGTGCTTGATTTTTAAAGGACAGCTGCATTGAACCTGTAAGTTATTTTTCCAGTAGAAGCTGGTTTTTTTTTGAACACTTTTTTATTGGTTTCTGCAAAGAACAATTTAAAATTTCTTGCATGCAATACAGTAAACACAGTTGAAACAATTGCATAAGGGTCAGTAAGTCACTCTAATAGCCACGGCCCACACAGCCTAATCATGTAGTCTGCTTGCCCCATTAGACACTAAGGACTAGCAGTTGGCTTGCACGCACTATGAACAGCAGTGGTGTCCCCAACATTCCACCCTTGGATGTATCATAATTATTTAACATTGCTGGCCAGTCAGAGCTGGATTAGTGAGTAGACAATCTGAATATTTGATGATAATGATGAAAGTTTATTTTTATACAGGGGATTTTTTGCACATTAGAACAGCATTTCTATTTCAAAGCATAAACCAGTAATATGAAATAAATTGCTGGTTCAAAATACTTAAATATGCATTTAAAACTCCAAAAGTGTTATTTCCCCATTAACATACTGTAATTCAGTTTCATTTAGATGACTGAAGACTGAACCGAGTCATAGATGGCCCACCGACGCAGCGGTTGGATTTCCACCTGTGACGCCAACAACCCGGGTTCGGGAATGGATACAGGTGTCAGAGGGCTGGCCAAGGGTAGATGGCTTGAGCGTCCCATGATGGCTCGCTTTTTCCCGTGAGGGAGGGTGTTTACGCGGCCTGGTGTTTGCCGACCTCTGGCAGAGGCCAGAGGGCATGGCAGCACATCGGCCATGCAGCGGAGGGAGCACGACAGACATCGGCTCATGCCTTGACCTCCTGGCACCTTGTGCTCCCAGAAAAAAACAGGAAAACAGGCTCCCTGACTGGCCAGATGACGGTTGTCAGTCACCCACCCCCACGAAGCCCTTTGATAACCCTGACTGACCCCAGCAGCACTCGGCCAAGTAGTTGCGCTGGTTGCCCCACTGCACTTTCTCCTCGGAGAGGGGACCCACCATGAAAGAAACATTGGGTTACCTAGGGGCTACAGTGTTTGGGGGGGGGGGAATGGCGGCAGGGAAGGAGTGCCGCTGGGTTGCACCTAGGTGACCCGAACAAATGGCTGGTCGGGGAGCACAGGAGGCACACACACAAAAAAAAGACATAAACGTGAGTTACTTCTTTCGCAGTTCTAGATTGAAATTCGGTAAGAGACTTTGCAGTATGGGTGTGGGCATCTGCAGGGGTTCAGTTTCAGGAGCCAGCGGCACTGTCCTGGAATCAAATCTTGAAATGATCTTGGGATGAAACAAACCTACAAGCATTATTTTCTCTTTTGGGTACCTTGGATCAGTTTTTAACTACTCTGCAGTTAAATGAGTTTAACATGTAATAAGAAACTTTGCCATCAATTTTTAGTGAATATACTGAAGTACTTTTGCCACGCATTACGATGACAATTTTTATATGACTGCTTTCCCTATTTTGTACATATCTACAGTGATGTTGTTATTTTACATTTTGTGGATTCCCCAAAGGATCTCTAAAATATAAAAGTGTAGGCTGTTTAGTTAAATAGCACATTTTTTTTATTTATTTTGACATAATCTTTAAGACTGCTTTGTCACTTTAAGAGATGCTTAAACAGTGATGTCATAACCGTGACCCAATGGGAGCAAGTGTACTTGAGATGGATAGGATGTATTTAAACTGTATCTGTGCTCAGTATCTATTCTCACCCCCTTGAAGACTCATACAGGAGTCGAGGCGCTAGGGGTATTGCCTGTGACAAATGCTTTTATATGACATAACAGTAAATGTACACATTGGTGTTTAATATACTGCTGTCTGCTGCCTGTTTTCTTATGGCACACCGTACATTTGTTTGTATCAGTTTTTAATACCTTGTGCTATTATGAGTATGGTGGATGTGTAAGCTTAGGTTGTAAAATGTCAAACACCATGGCCAACGAACATCTTTTTCCTCTTATGGTTGCCAATTTAAAGACTCAATGAGTCGATGGTAATGTGTAGTTAAACTACATTGCAGGACAAATCTTTCAATTTTGTTTGAAAGAATATCCCATTAAGCCAAACTGAGACACTGACATGCTGAGAAACATAGCTGCTATAATCAAGAATTGGTATTAGCAGGATTGGGTGGTTTTCTGACTATCTAATACAATGGGCCGCTTGTCATAAAACTCCCAGTTTTTCACTGGGTTTTGCAGTTATTGTTTTAATGAGAAAAAGTAATCCTTAAAACTTAAGGTGTAATGAAAAAATACTCCCAGATATTTATATTCTGTTATATTTTTAATTAGTGAACCATCAAGTGATTTTATATTTAATTCTTCTGGCAATTTAGTTTGGGATTTAATGCTCATGGGGGTGGGGGAGGGGTGCATTTTGGCCCCCATAACTCCCTGCACAACTTTTGCGAACCCAGCTGTCATAACAGGAGTTACCTGGACACATGCAGAGTGTGAAATCATGTTGTGTGTTTGGTTGTGGCTAGTGTATAAAACCTGTAAATGAAAATACTGTACCTGTGATTAAAGTGCTCTTAAAGGGTTAAGCCTAGCCCTAAAGTATTAAGGTTCTGAAATGTTCTGAATGTTAACCATGTGTATCTTGTGTACTTCAGTGTGTCCTGCTTAGACACAGTGAGCTTGATTCTCAAAGGTTGTTGCAGGGCTTACACAAGCTGTGTCAAACCCAGTGCTGCGCCAAACACATTGACGCACTTTGTGCCCCATTCTCGAAGGTTGCGTGCATTTGCGACACTGTACCCTTTTTATGGCGGCTTGCACCATACATGTGACACACACCCCATACAAATGTCCCAGGGATGGCACAAAGTTAAACCAGCAAAAGCTGGTCTAACTCGTGGCATGTGGCACAAGGGATCGAGAACCCTACTCACCAGCCAGGGAATGCCACATGTGCCTTGTGTTTGGGTGCACCCAGGGCTTTTGGCATTCTGACTGTTTTGAGAATCGAGCTCAGTAAGTCTAGGTGCCAGCTCTGCATCAGCAAATGCCCTTTGGTTGTGAGGGTTTCTAGGCAACATTTTCTCACCCACTGCAAGTATAGAAATAGGGGCTCTGGCCTGCCCAAAACAGTTCTTGAGTCAGTATTCCAGTTCAGGGTGCCAGTGCATGCAACAGTTCCAGTTTAGCACCTACTGGTGCAATTCTGTGGCTGCAAACTACTGGCGAGGGCCTGTGGGCCCAGAATTGGTGGCAGAATTCCTGGATCTGAGTAGCACTGGCTCCGGTGCAAGTCTCCAGAGACTAAGGGGCCTAGCCGGCATCTGAGATTAGGGACGAGAGTCAGTCTTGTCCTCAAGGAGGGTCTCCTGATGGCTTCTGCACCAGGTTTTCTGGGTTCTTGTTAAAGATGTGAAGTAGTGGATACAATCCTGAGCTGGCTGAATATGGAGTCTGTGTGAATGGCAGAAGACCAGGGCAGTTTGTGCCGAGGATCTGAATCCTGGGGGTGAGGAATGGACCCACCCAGTCTGTTGGTGACCAAAGTTGCTGTGACCTCATTGGGTGCTGTCTCTGACCCCCATGGAGGCTCGTGGCAGGCTGACTGAGATAGCCTGTACCTCAGTTGTGCTGTGTGCGTGCATGTGTGTGTATACACCCTTTCAGTTACCCTCTGCCAAAGGCACCTTGTTGCTCTGTACCTGTCAAGGCCAGGTACACCCCAATGTCCCCTAATCCTTCTCGGTGCTGCGAAGGGCACGCAAATGTAACTGCTAATGTATCTAATTGTCCCCCTGTAAGTAACGGGAATGTGACAATGGAAAATAATGTGCTGGGGGGGAACTGTAATGTGAACTGCAAATATTTTTAAAGTAATTGGGCTGCTGACAAGATCCAAACCCGGAAGCACCTGGTCTGGGACATATACAGTAACTGTTATCATGCCAAATGTAACTGCTGCCAAATTATTGTGCTGGTGATAACTGATGGGGAATGCCGATTTGAAACTGTGACCAAAACCGAGAGCTGTGGTCGGGGTGCCAGCGGCATGCTTGTTAGCGCTCCCTCAAACTGTGTGCACTGTTTCTGTAAATCGATACTTGATATCTTTGTAAGCAACTCCCTGCCTGAAGTGTTGTGCCCTGTGTCAGAGTGATTATTAAGGGTTGCAGTATTAACGCAATAGCTTCTCATAATGCAGCTGAAATACAGTTATGGGGCTACAGTTTAAATGAGTCGAGGCCTACCCCAAGTTGCCATGCGGGGACAGTTTAAGCACACAGTACGATGGAAAGCAAAATCTAATTTTTGACCAACGAAGGTGACTCTGATTGCCCCCCTGAGTCCAGGGGAGATAGAAGATGAACAAGAAGTGGAGGGAAAAGATTGGGGTTGGGGGGGGGAGACACCACAACCTTGCTGAACACCCAGGAGACATGGAGCCTGGAGAACTAATTCTTGCTGCACAAATGGAGGTAAGCAGTCTTCCCTGAAAGGGCACAAGTATCATGGCCAGAACAGTTCCCATCAAGGCGCACAGGGATTTATAGGCAGTGCCTCAGTGCACCATGCCTCAAGGGGTGTCGGTTAAGTCCAAAGGTGGGAACCGTACAATACACAAGGGGTGGCTCTCAGCAAGACTGTACCATCCACAACACCTAGACACAGGAATGACCCTGAGGTTATTGCTCACCACGCTTCTCACCAAGGGACAGTTGTGGTATGAAGGCCAGAAGTGGAGGTTGTGTTGCATTTGTATTTGACACAAAATAAAATTGTCAGTCCGCTCGTGGGAGGGGGGGTGAGATCACTCACATAGGACGTGGTGTGAGGCAGTCTGGCACACATTTTTTATTTTATTTTATTTTACTAATTATTTTACCAGGTGAGACACACTAAGCTGAAAGCTTGTTTGCAGGTGCAACCTGGGAGCACAAGGAAGTTAAGTGACTTGCTCAAGGTCACACAGTATGCAGGTGGGGGCTGTGGAATTCAAACCCAGGCCTCCAGATTTGCAGCTCAGAGCCTTAAACCACTGCGCCATACTGCCTCCACATGCCTAATTGTCTTGATGCCCCCTGTTAAAACGATTTTTAAACTCAGATTTATGGATCGCAGTATTTCCCACTCTCAGCTTCTTATTGGCTCCTCATCTTCTCTGCCTTCCCAAACTTTGTACCAGCTTGTGGTATGAGGTGCTACTGCACGGTCAGGATTTGGCCCTGCCTGTTGCTGCAAACTACAGACTTAGGCAGTTAGTATAATGTTTGATCTTCTTCAGGGGTGTATCAGTCATCATGTTACACTGTAGGAACCTTCACCATCAGTGAAGGGGGATCCACACAGAAGATTTTCAGCAGTACAACTGCGGCCACCCACACCATCGACATCAGCTGACATCAGCAACCCTATATAGGCGTAGGTGGCCCCAGTCCCTCCACAGTTCTTTCCCACCGTCAGTTTGCTTGCATGAGTCTCTGTGGAAGCTTCATCGCAGTGTTCGCGCCTTTTTCGGCCTACGACCCTTTTTCTCTACTACTTAACCTAAATCTCTTTTTAAAGAGATTTTTCTTTTTGTTTATGTTGAGTGTTAATCCTTCCTCTTCTCCATTCTATCGCTGCTGCAATAGAAAGAAGATTGCCTCTACAGATGAACACTCAGTTTGTGTCTGCTGTCTTGGGCCTGACCACAATGTCTCTGACTGTGAGCTCTGCCAGAAGTTTAACCAAACAACCCTCAGGTGATGCAAGAAGGCTGTCAAACAGTTAATGGATCACCAGGTAGCCATCTCTAGGCAGGGGTCCTCTGGGACCCTGGACGCCTACTTGCCAAACAGCTCTTTGAGCTCTCAGACCTCCAAGGCCCGAGACAAGTCCTTGGGGAAAAGCCATAAAAAAGACCAGGATCACGACCGCTCCACCCAGCGGCGATCCTGTTCCCCATTGGCCTCTCCTTCTTTGAGGGGCTGTTTGTCAGCTGCGGTCACTCCAACAAAGAGGCCAGCTGTTCAGGTCTCTGTTGCTACCAGATGCATGCCGACAATGCCTTCGCCCAACGCACAGGGTGCCTGGCCGTCAACCTCCAGGTCGTCGGCCTCTCCGTTGTTGACGACTGGCTCGTTTTCAACAACCATTTGGTCAAGACCTTCCCCTTCTCCTTCCCGGGCTATAGACTCTGGTTCCCAGAACACAGCTGGAGGGTCATCGGCACCCGTGCCATCAAACCCCCCTCCACTGACGTCCGCTATGGACCTCAATGAAGTACTTGTAAAGTTCACAAATGTACTCATTCAGCAGCTAGGTGCCTTCAATAGGCCCACTTCACCGATGCCGTCAACGGTAGCATCATCATTAACGGTGGCATCATCATTGACCCTGGGAGACTCCCTGGTGGCCACCTCCAGCGAATCCAATAACAGACCCAGATGAAGAGGTTGACGTTGAGGGGGAATACCACCCTGATCTCATTTTTCCGGAAGATGTAGAGGAGGAAGAGATTCTTATCTCACGTAAGTCCACTGCCTCCTCGGTCAGTGAGGACTCTGTGAAGCATACTTCAGGGTCCCCTCCTGAGGATGCCATATTGTTTAATGTGATGAAGCAGGTGTCTTCCACCCTGGGCTTCCAGACTGAGGAAGGACCTGGTGGATTTCCTGGAGATCCCTGAATCTCCCCCTAAAATCATTCCTCCAGTGCTTCCAGCATTGAAGAATGCAACCACAGCAGCCTGGCACAGACCAGACATAGTGCCAGCTATGCCACGCAGGATGGACAAACTTTACAGTGCCCCTCAGGGTCTTCTATAGTTTGCTGCCCAGGCCAAAACTGACTCTGTGATCATCAAGGCAGCTCATGACAGATCTAAGGTACCTAAACACCTTAGCTCCCTTTCCCCAGATAATCCCATAGGATTGACCTCTGGGGGAAAAAAAGGTTTATGCCTCCTCCACCTTAGGCCTGCGGATTGAAAACTATCTGTCTCACGTGGTTAAATACCAAAATGCCACCTGGAAAAGGGGCAAGGGGCAAAGCTGCTGCTCAGGCCCTTCCTGATGGCTCTCAGAAGTAGGAATTGCTTCAGTGTTTGCAGGCTAGTAAGGATGTTAGCAAACATCTCTTCAGGGTCTTGTACAACATGGCCAATACAGTTGCCAGTGCAGCTGCCACTGGCATATGCCTTCGTAGGCACTCTTGGCTTAAGAGTATCTGGTTTTGCAGCTGATGTACAGAACAAGGTGCTTAATGCCCCTTTCAGTGGCACTAAGCTGTTTGGCCCTAATGTTCAAGAACTCATCGATGATCTGCAGGCCTTGGACACGGCCATTGAGTCGGACCATTCCCTCTACCACACTTAGCCGAGGGGCAGAGGGCGGCCTACTTTTCATAGACAGACTAGTAGGCCCGGATTGGCTCCCTGTACCCAAGGAAAGCCTAGATCCCAGGCTCTCTTGCCCACCCCCTCCAATGCTGGAGTGGTGGCCAAGTGCCCCAGAAGTAACAGACCGGCCTCTTTTTTTTTTTTTTTTCCCTATATGCATTTTGAGTTTTTTCTCGTTTTCTCCCTTGTAGTGCCCAGAATCCCAGTAATCACAGCAGTGCATGTGCATGGAGGTACAAACACACTCCGGGCGCCGGCTCAGTCCCTTCTGCCCCACCCCTGGCAATCGCCGGGCTCCCCCGTAGCCCATCTGCCAGGCTCCCTGTAGCCAGTCTGCCATCCATCCTCCACAGGGCGGCAGCCAAGGGCCGGGAAAATCCCTAACCGGGAGAAGAGAGCCGCCTCATGACAGCTCAATCCTGTTCCATGCCCTCCCCGCCGACCCCCAACAATCCAAGCTCGTTCCCAAACCCGGGTCGCTGGCACGGTGTGAGGTGTGACGTCCAGTGCCTTAACCCTCAGTGCCACCAGGCCACCAACAGACCAGCTTCTGCAGCTGGTTCCATCTCAGCTTGACTCCTTGCCAGATCCCACTCCTTTGGTTCAGACCCAGGAGGCGGTGGTCGGAGCTCAGTTCTCCCTCCATCAGAATCAGTGGAGAACCATAACTTCAGATGTATGGATTCTGCAGATCATAGAAAAGGGTCACACTCTGGAGCTTATCCAGCAGTCTCCAGACACCCCTACCCTACCCTCCGACTCATCTGTTAGTTCTCCGGGAGTAAGTACAGCCTCTTTTGCACAAGCAGGCCATCAAACCAGTGCCCAGGCACCAGAGAAACCAGGGGTTTTATTCCAGATTTTTCCTGGTCCTCAAAAAGACCAGAGATCTGAGGCCCATATTAGATCTAAAGGAACTCAACAATTATAAAAAGTTCTGGATGGTAACTTTGCCAGGCCTGATGCCCCTCCTCAAGACTGGGGACTGGCTTTTTTCACTGGTCATGCAGGAAGCTTACCTGCACATCTCGGTCTTTCATCCTCGCATGAGGTTTCTTCATTTTGCCTTTCAGAGTGGGCATTATTGGTTCAAAGCGCTGCCCATTCGCTTATCCTCTACGCCACGAGTCTTTACCAAGTGCTTAGCAGCGGGCGCAACAGCTCTCAGAAGACAGGGACTGTATGTCTTCCCTTATCTGAATGATTGGCTCCTCAAGGCCCTGTTCAGGGACCAGCTTTTGCTAACTCTAGATCATACTCTCCAGCTGTTCCACTCCCTGGGCATTACTATCAACCTGCTCAAGTTGGTTCTAGTACCATCCCAAAGACTGCTGTATATAGGCACAGTTCTGAATTCCGAGCAGGGGGAAGGCCTTTCTACCACAAAACAGGGTGGAGTGCCTTCTCACCCAAGCTTATGAGGTCACTCAGAGCTGGTATAGTCCCGCCAGGGTGTACCTCAGAATGTTGTGCCTGATGGCAGCTGCCATTCCCATAGTCCTGCTGGCCAGGCTTCATATGCGTACCCTTCAGTGGACCTCCGGGTACAATGGGACCAGCGCATGGATGAGTTGGATCAACCAGTCCTGGTCTCTCCTCCAGTACACAAGTTACTGTAGTGGTGGATGGATCCCTTGAATCTGTTTTAAGGTGTTCCCTTCCAGATTTCTTCCATGCATCAGATCCTAACTACGGATGCCTCGGGTCTGGGCTAGGGAGCACACCTGGGTTCCTTCCAAACCCAGGGCCCCTGGCCCTAGTGGGAAGCCGCCCTGCGTATCAATGTTCTGGAGATAAGAGCGGTGCTCTGTGCCATAGATACATAGATACATAGACAGTGTCGGCAGATAAGGGCCTATGGCCCACCCAGTCTGCCCATTTGAACTTGTAAGTTCAGTTTGTTTTCCTAGAAGTCTGTTGCACCTTACCCCTGACCTCCAGAATTCCTTTGTCTATCCCATGCATTCTTAAATCCTGTGATTGTTTCAGCCCCCACCACTTCCTCTGGCAGGGTGTTCCACTTGTCCACCACCCGTTCTGTGAAGAAATTCTTTCTCATGTTTCCTCTGAATCGCCCTCCTCCAACTTCATCCCATGCCCTCTAGTCCTGGAACATCTTTTTCGCTTAAAAATAGTGTATTCCTGCACCCTGTTCCTCCCTTGTAAGATACTTGTATGTCTCTATCATATCCCCTCTCTCCCTCCTTCCTCTCCTCCAGGGAGTACATGTTCAGTTCCTTCAACCTGTCTTCATAGGACTTGTGATGCAATCCATGCACCATCTTTGTTGCCCTCCTCTGAACCTTCTCTACCCTGTCTATGTCCTTACGTAGGTATGGTCTCCAGAACTGTACACTGTACTCCAGGTGGGGCCTCACTAGTGTCTTGTATAGCGGAATTATGACCTCCCTTTTCCTGCTGGTAATGCCCCTGCCTATACATCCCAGCATCCTATTTGCTTTACCTGCTGCCTTGTCACACTGTTTCTACCTTGAGGTCATCAGAGATGATAACCCCAAGATCCCTTTCCTGCTTGGTGCATGCTATATCCTCACCCCCAACTGATATATTGTGCCAGGGTTTTTGTGCCCCATATGCATTATCTTGCACTTTTTGCATTGAATTTCAACTGCCAAACCCCTGACCATTCTTCAGGTTTCTGCAGGTCGCTTCTCATTCTGTCTACACCCTCTGGTGTGTCTACTCTGTTACAGAGCTTTGTGTCATCAGCAAACAGTGAAATTCTGCCTTCCAGGTCCTGTGCCATGTCACTGATGAAGATGTTGAATAGGACCGGTCCCAGCACTGATCCCTGTGGTACCCCACTGGTAACTTTTCCCTCTGTGGAGTGACAGCCATTTACCACCACCCTCTGTGTCCTGCCACCCAGCCAGTTACCTACCCACCACACTACTGTCCTGCCCACACCCATATTCTCCAGTTTGTGTAGTAGTCTTCTATGTGGCACAGTGTCAAATGCCTTGCTGAAGTCCAGATAGGCCATGTCCACTGCCCTCCCCTGATCCACCTCCCTAGTCACCCAGTCAAAAAATTCAATGAGGTTGGTCTGACATGACCCCCCTGGTGAAACCATGCTGCCTTGGGTCCTGTAGTCCATTGACAACCAGATTTCCACCAATCTCTCCTTCAGTAGTGCTTCCATGATCTTCCCCACTACCGAGGTGAGGCTGACTGGTCTGTAGTTCCCTGCTTCCTCTTTGTTCCCACTTTTGTATAAGGGGACTACATCTGCTGTCTTCCAGTCTTTGGGTACCTCCCCTGTTTCCAGTGATCGGCTAAACAGGATAGCCAGAGGTTCAGCCACCACCTCTCTTAGTTCTTTAAGGACCCTGGGTGCACCCCATCTGGCCCCATTGCTTTATCAACTCTTATTACTTCCAGTTCCTTCAGGACCCTTTCTCTGTAAAGGGACTTGTGTCCATTTCTGCACCATTCTCACCCTTGTACTCCTTCAGACCCATTACCCTCCCTTCTTCCTCAGTAAAGACTGAGCAGAAATACCTGTTCAGTATGTCAGCTTTACTGTTGTCATCCTCCACGCGGCCCCCATCCTCCCCCTTCAGTCTCACTATCCCTCCCTTTGTCTTTTCTTTTTTCACTTATGTACCTGTAAAAGGTTTAGTCACCTCTACCCACTGATTTTGCAATGTGTTCTTCTGTCTGAGCTTTGGCTTCCCTTACTGACCTTCCTGCCTCCCTTTGCTTCTCCTGGTACTTCTCCCTATCCCCTTCTGCCTGTGTCTTTTCATATTGCCTGAATGCAATCTTTTTGGCTTTCACTTTCTTTGCTACCTCTTTGGAAAACCATAATGGTCTCCTCTTCCTTTTCCTCTTGCTAACCTGTTTAATACATAATTCTGTTGTTCTTGTAATCCCCATTTTAAATACTGCCCACTGTTCCTCAACCCCTGATTCCTGTCCCATTCCCCTTAATGCCTCTTTCAAGTATCTCCCGCTTTCCCAAAGTCTGCCCCTAAAATCCAGGATACGTGTTTTGTGGGTTTGGTTCTCTCTCTTTCTGTGATTTCAAACCACAATGACTGGTGGTCGCTGTTTCCCAGGTGCTCCCCAACTGTTACCCCCATCACACTGTCCCTGTTTGTGAGCACAAGGTCTAGTATTGCCTTCTGCCGAGTTGGTTCCACGACCAGTTGCTTGAGGAAGGCACCCTGAAGGGAGTCCAGGATAAATCTGCTCCTAGTTGATGCTGCTGCTGGGATGTGCCATGCAGGCTTTTCAAGAGCACCTTACTCCAGGTCAGCTGTTGGTGCAGTTAGACAATTTGAGTGTAATCTACTACATCAACAAATAGGACAGGACTCACATATACCCCCTTTGCAGGAAGGCCATGAGAGTGTGGCACTGGGCACTGGAACACAGTCTGACACACTCTGCGGTCCATGTTCTGGGGTACTGAACACTGTGGCTGACAGCCTCAGCAGGATACAGCCTGGCATGCATGAGTGGGAGCTGTTCTCTTCCATCACAGAAGACTTATTTGACAGATGGTGTCACCTGGAGTTGGACCTTTTTGCGTCCCCACTCAACGCAAAACTACCCATTTTCTGCTCACTAGATCCAGGGCTTGGAGTTTTCTAGCAAGACGCATTGTCCCTCTCTTAGAGCAGGAGGTTTCTGCATGCCTTCCCTCCATTTTCTCTGATCCAGAGGGTGCTGATCAAGCTAAAGATGAAAGGGGCTAGCATGATTCTAGTGGCTCCATTCTGACCTCGCCAGATATGGTTCCCTCTACTTCAACAGCTGACAGAGGAACCTCCAGTCTCTCTTGCTCTATGCAAGAATCTACTGACCCAGGATCAGGGGACCCTGGTGCATCCCAGCCTCGGGTCCCTCCATCTACATGCCTGACTCCTGAGAACGTAGCCATTGTGAAGTTTGGGATCTCTAACAGGGTAGAGGATATCCTAGTGGCTGCCCTGAAGCCTTCCACAAGAGCCACATATGCCATGAAGTGGAAGTGGTTTGCCATTTGGGCTGCTAAACAGGTGCTGGATCTGTTCACCTGTTCGGTGAATCATATCCTGGACTACCTGATATCTTTGTCAGATCAGGCCTCCAGTATTCTTCCCTCAAGGTCCACCTTTTGGCTATATCTGCATTCCTTGAGCCTGTGGGTGACCACACAATTGCTCAACTGGATGTCTCCTGTACCTTTCTTAGGGGCATCCTGCATCTGAAACCCCCAGTCCGTTCTCCTGTCCTGGCTTGGGACTTGAATTTCATTTTAGAAAAGTTGACCCTGTCTCCTTTTGAGCCAACTTGCAATTTGTGCCTTCTTTCTTGGAAAGCATTGTTTTTAGTTGCAGTTCCTTCTGCTTGAAGAATTTCAGAACTTCGGGTCCTCTGGTGTGAGGAGCCTTATTTGATTTTTCACAAAGGTAGGGTATCTTTGCGCACAAATCCTAAGTTTTTACCCAAGGAGGTTTCTGAGTTTGCATTTAATCAGTCTATCCACCTTCCTGTTTATTTTCCTGAGCGCGGCAATCCAGGGGAAGCACTGCTCCATGCGTTAGATGTGTGTAGAACTTTGAAGTATTATCTGCTTAGGACTAAGGAGTCCAGAAAGTCAAAGCAGTTGTTTTTCCTTCGCCCCAGGTAAAGAGGGTTCTTCTGTTTCTAAGCAGTGTTTTTCCAAATGGTTGGCAAATTGCATTGTGTTTTGCTACAAGTACCTTAAAGAATTGCTGGCTGCTGTCAAAGCTCACTCCACCAGAGGTATGGCTACCTCGGTGGCTTGTTTCAAAGAGGTCTCCACCGCTGACATTTGTGCAGCAGCCACCTGGAGTACAGTTCACACCTTCACCAAGCATTACAATCTGGACATTGCCTCAAGAGCCCAAGCAAGTTTTGGCAGGGCAGTGTTACAAGGACTCCTGTCTTAAGTTTATGGAGCTCCAGCTTCCCAGACTGTATGTTTGTCTCGTCACTGCTTGGTACTCATTCCTATGGTGTAACCTGATGACTTAGGTACCCCCAAAGAAGATAGAACAGTTACGTGAGAACTTACCATAATAGTAGATCTTCAGTCATCAGGTACGATTTCCCTCCCACCACCCCCTTTCTTGGGGCTCCTGTCTTGGAACTGGCGATCTGGTGTATCCAGTCTTTTTACTTAGAGCTGGGTACCTCTTTCTCTCCTTGGTTCCCCAGGGTGGAAGCCTTTCTCCCTTCGTCTCTGGGGGGAGAAGAACAGAGGAGGGACTGGGGCCACCTATGCCCTATATAGGGTTGCTGACGTCGATGGTGTGGGCAGCCCCAGTTATGCTGCTGAAAATCTTCTGTGTGGATTCCCTTTCACCGACGACAAAGGTTCCTACAGTGTAACCTGATGACTGAAATCCCCTCAAAGATCTACTGTTATGATAAGTTTTTACGTAACTGTTCTTTTCCTCCTCTGAGGTGATGGTTCAGTTGGGACAAACAACTTGTTCCAGATGTGCTGTGGCTGCCAGTAGAATAGGTAAGCCTCAAGTGGGCCAGGGACATGTGCTTGTCCTCTTTGAGTGTCTGTCATCGTTCCACCACTCAGAAGCCACTGCCAGACCAGCCCTTCGGACCTCACACCTCAGCCAGCAAGACTACCGATTGCCGGTGTCAGACCAAATCGAATGTAGGCTTTTTTTTTGTTTGTTTTGGTGTTTTAAACGAAAGTAGTTGGAGAGTCTGACACTTGGATTTGTAGGTAGACACTGATGTAGTGAGATGTTGGAGGCACCTTAGCAGTAATCAGGCTGTATATCCTCCTTAGATGCCTGATTTCAGACTGAGAGGTACTATATTTATTTCGTTTTTGTTGATCGGGTAAGTGCGCTAGACAAATTCTGCCTATTTTCAGGCACGACTCAGGGAAGGGGGATACAGATGAATGCTAACTGACCTTGAACCAGATTAAGCTGTTGGTGGTATTTTTAGTGAATGAGGGAAATTTGGCAAGGACACGGGGAAATTCCCCTACTCTTTTCAATAAGTACCATGGGATTTTTAACATCCACCTGAATTACCACCAGTCCAGGCAGACAGATGGGACCTCGGTTTCACATCTCATCCGAAAGACGGCACCTCAGAAGTGCAGCACCCCTCTCATGCTGCACTATAGTGTCAGTACTGGGATATTAACCCAAGTGCCAGATTTGGGAACTGAACCCACAGCCCTCTGATCTCCCGACCTCAGAGGCGAGTGTGCTACCTACTGAGCCACTGACACTGCTATACGAGCCACTAATGAGGAGTTACTGTAGTAGGAGATGCAAACTGTAAATGTTAGTTAACAAAACACAGTCACAGTAAAAGATAGCATGTCTACTACCCAGTAACTTCATGCAGTAGATGTTTTACGGTATCTTGGTCAAACCAAATATGTTATTGATGAAATACTGATCTAATGAAAGTGATTCAGAACTAAAACCAGGAAGATTTATGTGATGTGAGTTTGGACAATATTTAAAAATTTTTAATTCGAAGTTTCCTGTAAATGCTACGCACGTACGCTCCCTGATATATTTATTTGAAATTGGTTTAGTGGGTAAACCTTACAGAGAACAGCAGTCTTGTTTACAGATGTGACATACAGCTAAACACCACATTGGAAAACCACAATAGCAACCATTTCCTCACTAAAAGAAGATACCTTAGCTAGATAGAAAACCATAGCCATGCAGGGGTGCAGCCAGGAATTTTAAACTTGTACTTGGGACTTGATGGACCTGTTGCCCCCCGCCCTCCCCCAAACACAAGCCAAAAGATGTGCTGCCCCACCACACAAACATTGCCTCAACCCTATGTCCATCAACAATATGTAGCAAGTCAATGACTCTTATAGATTCACAATATTTTATTTTATCTAACACACACACACACACTACCAAACAGACAGATGTTGGTTGGCTTTTAGTTACAATGCTTTGGATATGTTAAAGCCTCTGTACCACATCAAGATAGCCAGCGTTACAGAAGTCCATTAACAACAGCACTCATGCATACATACTGGATCAGGTCAGGCCTCACACATCTTCCAAAGATCACTCACAACCTCTGTCTAAAGCATCCAAGGGGGAGGAGAAAAATGGTTCTTCAGGTATATGAGGTTCTCTGGGTTTGTTGCCCTGTCCTGAGGCTCGTGTTTCCCCTGGATTTTCCAGATTTTACTGTTCTCAGCAGAGTACACTGAGTATAGAAACATAGAAACATAGAATTTGACGGCAGATAAGGACCACTTGGCCCACCCAGTCTGCCCATTTCCCTACCTACTGGATAAGCTGCAGATCCTAGTTAACCAGCAGCCTACTTCTTCTTACCTCCACACCTCAGAATTGCCTTATGACTGTCCCATGCATGCTTGAATTCCACCACTGATTTTGACTCCACAACCTCCTCCGGAAGGCCGTTCCATGCATCCACAACCCTCTCTGTGAAATAATACTTCCTTAAATTACCTCTGAGCTGCCCCCCCCTCTATCTTCAAATTGTGCACTCTTGTTCTTGCACACCTGTTTTTTTGAAAGATGCTACCCTCTTGGACTTTGTTGATTCCCTTGAGGTACTTGAAAGTTTCTATCATGTCCCCCCTCTCCCTCCTTTCCTCCAGGCTATACATATTAAGCTCCTTAAGTCTCTCTTCATATATCTTCCGGTGCAGACCCTACACCATTTTAGTTGCCCTCCTCTGGACAGCTTCCATCCTTGCTATGTCTTTGCGGAGATTGGGTCTCCAGAACTGCAGACAGAACTCCAGATGGGGTCTCACCAGCTGTCTGTACAGAGGGATAATAACTTCCTGTTTTCTACTGGTGATGCCTCTCCCTACGCATCCCAGTAACCCCCCAGCCCTCCTTGCTGTCCTCTCACATTGCTTGCCCACCTTTAGGTCATCTGATATGACTACCCCAGGTCCCTTTCCATTTTTGTTGTTGTTAGTATCTCACCCCCCATTGTGTACTCTTCCCCTGGGTTTTTGTTTCCCAGGTGCATTACCTTGCACTTTTGCATTGAATCTAAGCTGCCATACATTTGACCATTCCTCTAACCTTGCCAAGTCCCTTCTCATCCATTCCACCCCACCCTGTGCATCAACTCTGTTGCAGATCTTAGTGTCATCTGCAAAGAGACATACTTTTCCTTCCAGTCCTTCTGCAATGTCGCTTATAAAGACATTGAAGAGGACCGGTCCTAATACTGAACCCTGCGGTACCCCACTAGTAACCCTCCTTTCTTCTGAAAATCTGCCTGCCGACACCCATGTGGCCATGTTAAAACAATAGTAGAAAACAGGTTTATTAGATTATATTTGGTCAGAAAAAATGCTCTAGAGTAGCCAGAATTTTTACATCTAAAAGCTCCCCTGATTCCCCCCCACAACCATCACCACCAGGGACCACTTTTGGGGGCGGTGGCTCACAAAGCCATCAGCAAAAGGGTGGTAAACTATAAAATGTCCCCAGTACATTCACTAGCTATAAATGTGTCACCCTGTAACCTTTACTGCGACTGTTACCCTGTGGCCAAAGTAGTATACCAGTAGTTTAGAGTGTTGCAATAGCTAAAAGTGCAGTTATCCCCTTTCCTTTTTACTGTGCATACATAAACTAAATTTCAGTTATTTTAACTCTTGCACTTGGCTTTAGCCATCTGCTAAATGGGTGTGGGTTGCATCTTTACATTTTCCTATTCTTATTGAATGTCACTACACCAGTAAGTACATGAAGTGCTGTGATGGACTGCAAGATTTACAGCTTTAAGATACAGGTATGAAAAACACTGTGGCTGAAATAAAGCCCCACCCTTTGGGGAAGTTATGGGGCTTTGACACACTTTGTCATTTGTTTTGTCCCTTCATTTGTTGTGAGTGCAAATAAGGGGCTTCTTTGCATTAACTGCTTGTTGATTATGTTTTTCCAGTGATAAGTTTGCGCTAACCTTTGTTTTGTGGGATTAAAGAGCCCATGATACCGTTGGAAAAGCCATGACAAATGTGAGATTTAGATTGTTTGTTTGTCTCATGCATTTTCTGTAATTCTTTGTTCTTTTTACTTTTATTACAGATGACAGTTGCAGGAAAATGAGATCCCTGTCCCCTAGACTTTATCTGCTTAATCTACTTTTCTACACCTGAGATCACTTGTCTACACCTGACATCATAAGCATCTCCACAGCAACAGATTGTGATGTCATAGTGTAGACAAGCAGACGGATCAGATAGGGCAGTGATTTTGTTTTAATGCAGACGTCTTTGGTGAAAAGGAAATAAGGGTGAGGATTCCATAAAAAATATAAGCTAAATATTACGTTATTTCAAAGTTGTCCCAACTGTGCCAGGGGCCCTTTAAGAAAACATTGGCATACCAGCTAGGTATTATTAAGTGAAGATGGAATTTGAATAATTTAAGGAACTTTATAGACTAGCAAGGTCTTTCAAAGTGTGAACAGGCAGGAAGGAATTGGTTGAAACTGGTTTGTCAGGAGAAAAAGCAAAAAAAAACAGCTTTATTTTTTCACGGTGCTTGAAAAGACAGAACCCTTTGAGCAGGGAAAAGGAAATTGTGTCTCTAAAGTGAGAACATGCTGGGAAGCGGGAGGGAGAGGGGGGATTTGCATATCCTCATTTCTTTTATTATTATTTTTTGCTGTAATGTTGGGCTTTCAGGCAAAAATTGAAGGGAAGAAAATAGCTGAGAGGCAGTGAGTGTGTCAGGAGTGCGCTGGAGAAATTGAGGCAGCTTGCCTTATCAAAGCTAAACAGCAAGTTTCTGTTGCAGCAGGAAGGTGTTTAAGAATGTAGCAGGCTATGCAGCGCGGAGAGAGGGAGGATGGTTTGTGGGGGTGGCTGGAAGAAATTCATTCTCTCACTCTGTCGTGCATGCAAGCACACACTCTGGCACACTCGTGCTTCTTTTGAGAGTGCGCTTTATGGAAGTGGTGCTTAATATTCTGTGACAGTCGGGCATTCTGAAGGGCTTCAGTGAGCCAGGTTCACTAAGCAGAGAGTGAGTTTCTGGGTGCTGGACTCAGTGGTGCATTCTCCGCTGACAAAGGCTTTGTGGTCACCATTTGGGCTTATCTGACCCGCCTCCCTAAAGTACAGCCTCGTTGCGGGGGGGGGGGGGCAGCTGAATGTGGCACAGAATAAAATGTCTCTGTAGCATGTCATGCTACAGGGGCAGATGTATTACCACAAGTGTAGCGAGGCTGAGGTTTTAGACTGGTGTGGTAACACCAGTATATGAGGGTTGAGTTGCTGTTTGTATCAAGACCCCTGTTTTTATCAAGACCCCTGTTTTTGATCAGCTTTATGTAAACACTGACATCTGGGATCCAAGGACAGTGAAAATCAGCATACACCATCTTGTCCTAGGGGCTTATTTTACACAAATGTTTAAAACTGGTGTTTATAGGTTTTCAGTTAATCACAGCAGAATTGACATAAAATACCCTCATTTTAAGATTTTATTTTGAGCATGGATAATGAAAACAATATACTGATTTAAAACCTGAAACTTTCATGTTAAATAGATTTTGGCCCATAATAGGATGTTTTGTTTGTTTCACCATGAAAAACAGCCACATTTAAAGTTATTTTAGTACCACGGAAAACCACGACAGATAAATACATGAAAAAAATACAAGCTTTTTTTTTTTTCCATTTGTGATTGACTAAACAGGCAGTCATTTATTCATGAAAACAAAAAAAGGCTTGTGGTTTTGTTTTGTTTTTTGAGCAGACCTACTCCGCCACTTGACTTTTCCAACACCTGCTGCCAAATCTCAGTGTCTGGTAACACCCCACCTCCCTTCTCAATACCAGGTGCCCAACCCCGGTGTAAGGTAACACCCCACCTCCCTTCCCAACACCAGGCGCCCAACCCCGGTGTCAGGTGTATGTCATTTATTTTACCTTTTGCAGCCACCAGGTGCCAAACCCCTGTGACTTGCTAGCATGGTTTCTCCCCACAAGGTAAAGTAATTTCCACAACCTTCCCCACCCTCTGCCATCCATGCTACCCTTCCTCCAACACTAAGTAAATCCCTGCCCCCAATCCACTGTGTAAAATCCCCCTTCTCCCAGCCACTGCTGAAAATGAACACCCTCACCCTCTGGCGCCCATGTCATCCCCCCTTCCTCCAACACACATACAACCATCCCTGTACGTACTTGTTTTACAAGCCCATATTAGGTCACCGCGGCCATTCACTGTCTTCTCTTCTAGTCCCATGCTACCGATTAGTAGCCTAAAAGAAAAGAAAATAAATGCCCCCAAAAAACCAAGTCTCAAAAAAAAAAAAAAAAATAGAAACCTACTGTGCATGTGCACAGGGACTTAACCATGAACTGCACATTTTTCTTATCATGCAAACATTTTAAATATTTGAATCCTTAACTGTTGGAATTATATTATTTACCACCCCTCCCTCCACGACCACAGGAGTAGATGTACCTGCCCAACGGGTCTTTTACCTGCCAAAGGGCCAGCAGGGCCCTGAGCGAAGCATGCTTCAGATCTAGTGCCATTCCTTACTGGCCTGCAGGCTTACATAGGACCTTCAGGGCCCTGCCTGAAGCAACCCATAGGCTGGTACAGTGGCTGATGGATCAGCTGCTTGTGTCATGCAGGCTATAGGGTCTGGGCACATTCCCAGTGAGTGTGCTGCTGCACAAAGCAAAATACAGGTCCTTGCCCGTGATCGGTGGATCAGGCACTGTGCAAACCAAGGTACATATCTGACACCAAGTTGGACGGATCTGTGGTTCCACATAGGGTTGAGAAGAAGAAAAACGCCAGCGCCACTGTATCTGTTGAGACTTTCTTTATTATTTCAATACTTTACAGAACCACGATCCCCTGGTATGCCCAACATTTCGCCCATTGGGCTTCTTCAGGTGCAAGGATCCAGGTATAAATCAATTATATATTCATAATGCTTTGTTTCTTTTGGTATCTGTACCTTGGTCTAAGTATTTATGCAAAATTATTTTCTGTCAAAGCAACCAGATGTTCTAATACAGCAAGCATCCTGCATAAACAGAAAAACAAATAGAAAACCGGTTACGCTTATAACAGAGGGAAGTGGTAGTACCATTGAACAACTCGCTAGTAAGGCCTCTTCTGGAGTATTGTGTTCAGTGCTGGAGGCCCCTTCTCCAGAAGGACATAGACAGGGTGGAGACTGTACAGAGGAGGGCGACAAAAATGGTGTCCGGGATGCGGCATAAGTCGTATGAGGAGAGACTCGGAGCTGTCTCAGTATGTACTTCCTGGAGGAAAGAAGAAGAGAGGGGGGACATGATAGAGACCTTCAAGTGTCTAAAGGGGATAAACGGGGTACCAGAGGGGAGCATCTTTCACATGAAGGGAAATAGCAGAACAAGGGGGCACAACACAATACTAAAAGAGGGAAAACTTAGAGGGAACTTGAGGAAATTCTGCTTCACTGAAAGGGTGGTGGAGAGATGGAACAGTCTCCCCCAGGAAGTGGTGGGGGCGGCCCCAGTTCAGGGATTCAAGAATGCATGGAATAGGCACATGGGAATTATCAAGATGGGGGGGAACTTGTAGCATCTAGGGTACCTTAAGCATTAGAAAGAGGGATAGGGCAGACTGGATGGCGACAAGGCCCTTATCTGCCGACAACATCTATGTATCAATGTAACATTCACCTAAGTGTCTTAATATGTTTTTCAAACATTCAAACCATCTTAATACACATAGATATACCTAATACACTGGATAATTTTATTATGTGAGTGATTCATTTTATACTAATGTAGTACATTAATTCATTTTTACATGTCCCCTTTTTTTATGTTGATTGCGTGCAGCGCAAGAAATATATTGCGGCAGCTTGCTTAGAAGCAGGCTGTGGAGGCACGGCACTGTTGTGGCCAACGCCCCCACAGCCTGCAAAGGCTTGTCCCACTTCCCCCAATGCCGTTGCAGGCTGCTGGTGACGCAAGTTTGGAACGTTTGCACCAACTTGTGACAAATCAGCCGCTGCAATCAGGGACCGCCTCGTCATTGCAGCGTCAGCCATCCGCTGCAATGAGACAGTTACCCGTCATTGCAGGGCAGGATTTAGCAAGCCTGATATTGTTTGTGAACATGGCGACGGGTTGCCGCCGTGTTCACAAACAATATTACCCCCCCCCAACATGTTTATCTGCCAACGGGGGAGCCCACTCCCTGTCAGCATAATGTCACCCCCCCCATTGTCTGCTGACGGTGCACAATCCCGCTGCAGAAAGGAACCCCTTTGTTGTTTGCCGATGGGGTGCCCAATCCCTGTTGGCAGAAAGGACCCCCCTCCTTTTCCTGTTTGCCGACAGGGGTGCCCAATCCCTGTCGGCAGAAAGGAATTCCCCCTCTTTTGTTGTTTGCTGACGGGGGTGCCCAATCCCCTGTCGTCTACAGCTGTCCCGCCAAAGCAAGATTCCGGTGGCATGCTGGGAGCCCACCCCAGCGTGCCACATGCCCCTGTAAATAAAAAACTGTCCTGAGAAGTTGTTTTTTTTTTTTTACACCTGTAAAAAAGGAAATGGTCCCTCGTAGTCTCCCAGCCCCGTAACCCGCACCCACCCACTGCGCACCCTGCCAGCCCAAACACCCCCCTCACCCCATACTTACCTCCGGAGCTTGGCACGATGATCTTCAGTGGACCGAGAACATGTCTGCACTCTTCAAAGCCGACCGCGAACTGAGGAAATGCCAGTAGTAAATAGGGTTTTTTCAACTCTAGTAGGTATCTCAGGCATTTTGGGAAATTTTTTCACCAGATTTTCCACATGAGGTTTTTGGGACCCCTCCTTATGACTTCTTGAAATGTCATGGCGTTAATCGGCCCCGAAAGGTGATTTCGCAGTCACTTCGTGGAATCGCCATTCGGGGCCGATTAACGAAACAACAGTGCCAGTGTTCATGAGGTGGGCTCTCAAGAAGCCGATGTTGCAAATTAGGTCGAAAAAATCCAAATAATGACTGTTTTACGAGAGTGCATTGCGCAGTTGCTACGCACGCTCGTAACTTCGTGAATTTGTAATATTTTCACGCCAGATTTTCAACATTGGCATTTTGTCACACCTCCTTGTGAACAGTACAGCTATCATTGTTCACATCCTGGCGGAAATGTGTTTTCGCAGCGCAGAATAGCTCGGTCGCTGTTGGAAATCAGTGTTCGGGACAGATTAAGAAAATGACGGCGACACTGTTCATGAATAGAGGTCCTGAAATGGCTATGTTGAAAATTTGGTAATGATACTCCATAAAATGACTGTCTTACGAGTGTGTTTTGCACACTTTCCACACACCCTTGTAACTTCACAGATTTGTAATATTGTCATGCCAGATTTTCAACAGTGGCATTTTTTCACACCTCCTTATGAGCAGTACAGCTGTCATTTTTCACATCCTGACTGAAATGTGGTTTCACAGCTGCGGCACAGAATAACACGGTCGCTGTGGGAAATCAATGTTCGGGACAGATTAAGAAAATGACAGTGGCACTGTTCATGAGCAGAGGTCCTAAAAGCCCTATTTTGAAAATTGGGTGATGAAACTCCATAACATGACTGTGTTACAAGCGTGCATTGAACTGTTTCCACGCACCCTTGTAACTTTGCAAATTTGTAATATTTTCACGCCACATTTTCAGCAGTGGCAGTTTTTCACACCTCGTTATGAACAATACAGCTGTCATTTTTCACATCCTGGCTAAAATATGTTTTTGCACTCCTGCCGGAGAATAGCATGGTCGCTGTGGGAAACCAATGTTTGGGACAGATTAAGATCAAACGAGTGAGAGGGGGGAGTGACCGAGCTCAACTGAGCTCTGTCGGGACTGCTGCAGATTGGTTTGTGGGCAGAAAAAGGCCCCAGCGCAAGAGCCCAGTACAAAAGGGCAGCCTGCAGCACTGGGAGAAACAGAACGAGAGAGCTAGTGAGGAAGGGGGAGTGAGCAAACTCACCAGAGTGCCGTCAGGACTGCTTCGGATTTCTTTGTGGGCAGAAAAAGGCGTCAAAACAGGCAGGGGCCCAGTAGAAAAGGCCAGCCTACAGTGGTAGGAGAAACAGTACGAGTGAGTGAGACAGGGGGACTGAGTGAGCTCAACGGAGCTCTAGCAGGACTGCTGTGGATTTCTTTATGGCAGAAAAAGGCGCCAGTGCAGGCAGGAGCCCCGTACAAAAGGGCTGCTTGCAGTGCCAGGACAAACAGAATGAGCGTGTGACAGAGGGAGACTGAGCAACCTCAGCGGAGCTCTGTCGGGACAGCTGCGGATTTCATTGGACAGACAAAGATGCCTATGCAGCCAGGAGCCCCATACACAAGTGCAGCCTGCAATGCCAAGAGACACAGAATGAGTGAGTGACAGCGTGGTAGTGAGCAAGGTCAACAAAGCTGTATTGTGACTGCTGCAGATTTCTTTGTGGGCAGAAAATGCGGCAGCGCAGGTAGGAGCCCAGTACCGAAGGCCAGCTTGCAGTGCCGGCAGAAATGGAATGAGTGAGTGAGAGAGGGGGAGTGAGCGAGCCCAATGGAGCTGTGTCTGGACTGCCTCAGATTTCTTTCTGGCCAGAACAAGCCACCAGTGCAGGCAGGAGCCCAGTACAAAAGGGCAGCCTGCAGTGGCGGGAAAACCAGAATGAGCGAGTAAGAGAGGGGGAGTGAGCGAGCTCAACGGAGCTCTGTTGTAACTGCTGCAAATTTCTTTGTGGGCAGACGAAGGCGGCAATGCAGGCAGGAGCCCAATAGAAAAGGGCAGCCTGCAGCGCCGGCAGAAACTGAATAAGTGAGTGAGAGAGGGGGTGAGTCAGTAGACTCAACAGACCTGTCTCGGGACTGCTGCAGATTTTTTTTTTGGTCAGAAAAAGCCACCAACAGAGGCAGGAGCCCAGTACAAAAGGGCAGCCTGCAGCGCCAGGAGAACCAGAATGAACGAGTGAGAGAGGGGGAGTGAGCCACCTCAACGGAGCTCTGTTGGGACAGCTGTGGATTTCTCGCTAGGCAGAACAAGGTGCCGACACAGGCAGGAGCCCAGTACAAAAGAGCAGCCTGCAGCACGGGGAGACACAGACTGAGCAAGTGACAGAGGGGCAATGAGTGAGCTCAACACACCAACGCAGTCAACATTCGGCATTGACAAATGCTTGTTTTGTTTGTGTTTGCATCTCGGAAAATACGGTACTTTTATCTTTTAGCAGGAATGTCACCAAAGTTCCACAATATGAAAAAATATCTTGGCTCGATAGAAAACCATAGACATGTTAAAACAGTAGTTGAAAAGAGGTTTATGAAATGGCATGTCAATTTCAAGCCAGCTCATTGGATGCCAACAGTGTGTTGAAGTTTCTAACACACACAAGCAAGATCAGGCTATGCCAACTGGGCACTGATTCCAGTGACATGCCCACATAGAACGTTCAGAAAATAAACTCGGCCATCTTGTTTTATGCCACCACTCAGGTATTTCTCACTTCTGACCGTTTAGTATTCCTTCTGTCTACTATGTCTGACGCCTCAGTCGGATGTTTGTCTTTTAAATCCATCTGCCCCACTCCTCGTGGATGCAGCATGTAGTAAACGAAAAAAAGAAGGAACTGCCGCTATCTCTCTCCCAGCCCGCCCGCTCTCCATCGTAATCAACAGCCGACTGCCCAGCCACTCAAACTGCCTTCCCTTAGCCCCTCACTTGAATAGTAAAACACGTTGTGCCAGAAAATACCTTTTTCACTTCCTAGAGGCATCACATAAAAAAAAAAAAAAACCTACAACCACGATCGCACTCTCTCCCTGCCTGCCCACTCCGTGCCTCTTCTGATCAACTGGTAACTTGCTAACCGATCGCAACTTCCCTCTCATAGTGTCTATTTTCTGATTTCTGTACAACTTATTTATTTACTATATTCCTCTCAGCGTGTCACCAATATACAATACATTTTCACATTGTAAACTTGGGGCGGTTTGCAGTTCCATAACATCAGGACCTAAACTACAGAAGCCTTTGGTTGACAAGGTTAAAAAAAATAAATAAAAAAAGCACACAGAACTCTTCGGCGGAGGAACTATTTTATTAAAAACTTACACAAAATACATATTTTGTCCTACTTAAAATTATGAATTTTACTTACCAATTGCAGTTGCACTACAGATAGCCATTTCATAAGTGCAATAAGCCACTCCAGGGTCTGTGTGTTAGAAACTTTAACACATGGCTAGGAGGCTGGACGCACTCGGCCAGTGGCCTCATGCCTCACTACGCCTCCTAGCCATGTGTTAAAGTGTCTAACGCACACCCTGGAGTGTCTTATTGCTTACTTATTAGATTATTTTGGGTCAGAGGATCAGAGGAAATGCTCTAGAGTAGCCAGAATGTTTACCCTAAACGCTAAAAACCTTTACAGCTTTGGGAGAGAGAGGAGGTTGCTCCCTGCCCCCCCACCCCCACCATAGACTACTTTGGAGGCAGTGGCCCTCAAAGCCCTCAGCAAAAGGGGGGCACATTATAAAATGTCCCTAATACATTTACTAGCTATAAATGTTTTACCCTGTAACCTTTACCTCGACCTTTACCCTCTGGCCAAAGTAGTGTACCAGTAGTTTAGGATGTAATAGCTAAAAATGCTGGGACTGAGTGTGCAGTTATCCCCTTTCCTGCTCAATAGGTTGGGCACTGTGCAAAGCCAGGTGGAGAGTCTGACACCAGGCCTGATGGGTCTGTGGTTTCACATAGGCCCCAGAGGGTCTGCTGCTTTGTTCGAGGCCCTTTACTTAAGGTGTAAATAGTTTATAGATCTTTTTCAAAAAGTATGGAGATCAACACGGAGCTGGGCCTGAGAGTACCTGCGACCATCATGCTGGTGGCAGAGGGGAATGGGTTTTTGGTGTTTCTTCCCCAATCTCCTTAAGTTCCACCCACCCACCTCCCCTGACACTGGGCAATGCCCTGCCAGGCCTCGTACATATGTGCTAACGAGACAAGGTCCCCGGCCCACCACAGGCAGAACCCAGCATCATCCTGGAGTGCTGCTGAGTGGCAGTGCTAACCCAGCCCCCTCGCCCCCTGACCCAGCTCCCCAGATCCACATCTGAACCCAGGTTGCCAGAGCAGAAGCATGATGCGCTACCCTCTGAACCACTGGGTGGTCCACCCTCCTTTCTCACTGCCACCCTTACTTGTGCCCATTTTGGGCAGCCTCTGCTTGTCCAGTGCTGTTTTGGGCAAGCCCAACCTTTTTCTCTTTACCCCCTTTTGGTAAACTTATGCCCTTCCCCATTTTTTCTCCACCACACCATTTCTAGGATAGCCCCAGGACTATAGAGTTTCTTTGTGTATTTTTTTGTATCTGTATGTTTGCAACTTTTGTAAGTTTAACTTCACCAGTGCTGTACTCTGTTTATTTATGTTGGTGTCCTTTTATTGTGTTGCTTGCACACATGTGCAAGAAATGCATTGCTTTCAACAGTTAGGAGAAACGCCTATGTCGTCAGGAAGCCAGACCCGTCACCATGCAATCAGCTGTTTTTGAATTTGGTATAAGCTACCAAAACAGCTGATTGGTGTCCCCATGGTGACGACTCTTCCGTTGGCCTCTCACAGTCTCCAGGAAGCTGATGGAAAGCTGCCACCCGCCGTTCAGTGTGCCTTCCTGGTGAAACATTTCAATAAAAAAAAAAAAAGTCGACGGGGTGCCCAATCCCCCTGTCTGCATGACCCCCTCCCTAGTTAACTAGAATCTGCAGCTTATACAATAGGTAGGGAAATGGGTAGACTGGGTGGGCCAAGCGGTCCTTATCTGCCATCAAAGTCTATGTTTCTGTTTGCTGACGGGGTAGCCCAATCCCCGTCGGCATAATGGTATCCCATTTGTTGTTTGCGGTGCCCAATCCCCCTGGGCTCATACATTCCCCAGCACACTGTATGGCCCGACAGGGTGCTCAATCCCCATTGGCTCCACTGTCCCCCCAAACAAACTTCCATCTGCCACACTGAAGCCCACCCCAGCGTGGAAAAAGTCCCCGTCGTCTGTGTGTAGAAGAAGAAAAAAAACCTAGAGTCCCTCGTTGATTCTCTTGCCACCCTCCCCCAACCAACACCCACCCTCTGTGTACCCTACCTTCCCACCCACTCCCACCTTACCCCACACTTGCCTCCGGATCCCAGCGTGACGATCTTCGGTGGATCGGGAACACGTCTGCACTTCTCAAAGCTGACCGCAAACTGAAGAAATGCTGGTAAGCTGTATGATGGCATAAATGTTTTTTTTTTTTTTTTTTTAAACTTTGGTGCATATCTCTGCCATTTTGAGGAATTTCACTACATTTTCAACATGGGGTTCTTGGGACCCCACCTCATAAACTCAGTCACTGTCATTTTGTTATTTGGTCCCGAAAGGGGATTTCACGGTCCTGCGGCGGAACCACCACCTTCGGGTTGATTAACAAGGCGACAGTGTCAGTTCATGAGGTAGGCTCCCAAAAACCATATGTTGAAAATCTGGATGAAAAATTCCCCAAAATGACTGTTTTAAGCGTAGTATGTACAGTTCCCACGCGACGCTTGTAACTTCGAGCATTTTCAATATTTTCACTCCAGATTTTCAACATTGCCATTTTAGCACACCTTCTTATGAACAGTATAGATGTCATTTTTCACATCTTGCCTGCAATGTGTTTTCGTACATGTAGCGCACAATGGCGTGGTCAGTGTGCGAAATCAATATTCAGGACAGATTAAGAAAATCACAGTGACACTGTTCATGAGGTAGGCCCCCAAAAACCATATGTTGAAGATTTGGTGTACAATTTCCAAAAATAGACTGTTTTACGAGCATACATTGTGCAGTTCCCATGCACGCTCATAACTTTGAGCATTTTTAATATTTTCACTCCAGATTTTCAACATTGCCATTTTACCACACATCCTTATGAACAGTACAGCTGTCATTTTTCACATCTTGCCCGAAATGTGTTTTTGCACATTAGCACACAGTGGCTCTGTCGGTGTGGGAAATCAATGTTCAGGACAGATTAAGAAAATTACAGTGACACTGTTCATGAGCAGAGGTCTTAAACTGGCTGTGTTGAAAATTTGGTGACAAACGTCCATAAATTGACTGTTATGAACGTGCATTGTGCAGTTTCCACGCACACTTGTAAGTTCATGAATTCGTAATATTTTCAGTCCAGATTTTCAATATTGGCATTTTTTCACACCTCCTTATGAACAGAACAGCTGTCATTTTTCACACCCTGGCCGAAATGTGTTTCACACTTCCGGTGCAGAATAGCGTGGTCGCTGTGGGAATTCAGCGATTGGGACAGATTAAGAAAATCACAGTGACACTGTTCATGAGCCGAGGTCCCAAAATATCTGTGTTGAAAATCTGCTGTAAAATATCCCCCAACTAATTGCATTATGGGTGTGTGTTGTGCAGTTTCTACGCACACTCGTGACTTCACCAGTTTCTTTTATATTTTCACTCCAGATCTTCCACATTGCCATTTTTTACACCTCTTCATGAACAGTACAGGTGTCATTTTTCACATCCTGTTCGAAATGTGTTTTTGCACTTGTGGTGCCAAGTGGCGCAGTCGCTGTGCAAAATCTCCTTTTGGCTAACAAACTGATAGTGTCGCTGTTCATGCGGTGGGGTCACAAAAAGCCCATGTTGAAAACTTGGAGTACAAATACCAAGAAACGCTCTTGGTGTTAGAGTTTTTGACCATAATGCCCTGCCTTGTAGGGACTGACAGGCGTCAGGGATGTGATTTGGGATTGTCGACAGTAATGCTCATGCCATTCCACCCCCACCCTGCAGCCAGTGGCAGGCATTGAGGTGCGCCTTGGACCCTTTGGCCCTAGAGTTCACCCCACTCTCCTGTACTGCACCCATTTCAGTGTATTTCTTTATGGCATGAGATGAGTGTAATGCCTGAACACTCCAAAGCACATCTCAATACTTGTAAGCGTCTGCAGGGCAGGGTGAGGTGAAATGTGACCGTTATGGGTGACGACCAAAAGGCACACCCCAATGCCTGTCCATCTCTGCAGGGTGGGGGTGGAGTTGGCATCAGTTCAATACTTCACTGCCATTTCTATACTGCATCTGTCTAACTCCTGCACTTCCACTGCTAATGACAGCAAGCAACATTTGGCATTGACAAATGCTTGTTATTTTAATTATCGCATTCCTGTTAGCTCTGATGTCCTGTACATATTATTTATTCTTATTTATACACCATAAGTGTCATTTTGCTCTCCTACTGTAATCCCCCCCCCACACACACACACCTGGAAGCCTTGGCTCAGTGTGCTTTTCGCGGTCAACTGTTTGTAAATAGAATAAAAAGGCAGTATTGTCAGTTGACTAGTTATGTGCCATATTAGGTGAGTTTGCTGGTCTTTCAGGTATTTTTTTTTTCGTATATAATTTCATTTTTGGAGGTGGGTGGGTAAGGTATGCTTTTTATAAGTTGGATCTTATTTTACAGTAACATAGAAGCATATACTTTGACGGCAGATAAGGGACCGCTTGGCCCACCCAGTCTGCCCATTTCCCTACGTATTGGATAAGCTGCAGATCCTAGTTAACCAACAGCCTACTTCTTCCTACTCCCCCACCAGAATTGCCCTATGTCTGTCCTGTGCATTCTTGAATTCCCGCACTGTTTTTGACCCCACAACCTCCTCAGGAAGGCCGTTCCATGCGTCCACCACCCTCTCCATGAAAAAATACTTTCTCACGTTGCCCTTGAGCCATTCCGCCTCTATCTTCAAATTGTGGCCTCTTGTTCTTGCACATCTCTTTTTCTGAAAGATGCTACCTTCCTGTACTTTACTACCCACCATATGCAGTATTGCCAGCTGGGCCTTACCCACCCTTGGGTGGGCAGTGCAGGGTGACCATGGGCATATTATGGGGACTGGCTGCTGATGGAGGCGACTAATTCTGTAACTCCACACTCAGTTGTTTTTCTAGCAGTAGTTTCAACATTTGTCATAGCTTGGGTGCGGCCTTTTGGCCCCCCCCCCCCCCAGTTCTTTTAAGGGGGTGGTGTGAGGTGAGGAGCCCTGAGTAGGTCCTAAATAGTCATCAAGTGAGATAAAACTGTAGTTCCAATTAAGGAAAATTAAACCGAGTCCAGGAAACTAGGCTTTTATTCTGTCTTTTTTTTTTGGTGGGGACAGGGTTAAATGACTACATTTCTATTCTCAGCTAATTTTTCACAGGCAGGGGGAGCATCTGCATCTTTCTTTGCTGGAGATGGGGACGTTGTTAAGCACAGCTGAGTGAGTTTTCCTTCACTGTGCTGCCGGGTTACTCACACAAAGGATATATGCAGGCTGGACAGCATTTTAAAAATGTATTTGTTTACCCCTGGGGACTTCGGCTAGTGTAACACCCAGTGAAGTGTGTATAATGGATGTTAGCTTGCTGTTTGTCGTCATGGGGGGGGCGGGGAGTGTATACACACATAAACCAAGGTCTGCAACACTGGCTGCAGGTTATTTCGAACAGATCTGACCCTGTCCAACAACAGATCAGCACGACTTGTGGCGGTATTATGAAGGGAACATGTCTCACAGGCTACCCCATGCATGAGCCTTGGTGTTAGCTAATGGGGGTTCTTCCCTTTCCTGTTAGGGTTCTACTGTATGTGGGTTCAGCTTCAGACGAGGGGGGGGGGGCTGATATAGGGAACAGAAGCAATTTCTACAATCACTTTTTCTAAAAATATATATTTTTTTTCTGATCCCTACCTCCCACCTTTTTTCCTGTGGCTCCTTCTTTTTTTTCATCAAGGTTTATTTTGAACCTCTATTCAACTGACCCTTTCTGTTCCAGCCCATTCATATCCATCACCCACCTTCCCCATGACTCATTGGCTCGATAATACTCCACTGATTTTATTTCTGCCCGTGGCAGAGTCAGGAATGGGAGGACCCCCCCCACCCCCCGTGTCGAAATCCAGATAGGAACTGTTGCCTGACATCCATTTACTCCTTTTCCCTAGGGCCACCTGATGCAGTGCTGCAAGTGCATGTCTCCACACGCACGTGCCCAACTGGCTCGAGCATCCTTGTGCTGCGACTCCCTGCTGCGCTGCTGCTTGATCTCCACCAGGTGTCCGCCACTGAGCGGGATGTTTGGACTCACCCCACCCCAAGGGTGGAGAGCAGTTCTCTGGATGCTCAGTCCTGCCTGCCCTAGTCGATCCTCCAGTGACCTGCATCTGGGTATGAGCTCTGGTTGCCAGTGTAGCAGGTGGCAGTGCTACCACAGAGCAGCTGGGCCCACCTCTGTGGCTCCCACCCATTGAGAATGCCGTTCTCCTCCATGAGGCATGTTCCAGAGCCCCACGAGCTGCCACTCCTGACCACCGTAGGCTTGCTGATCCTCCTTACTTGGTGGCCTCCTACACCCCCATTCTTCCTAGGGCTGGGGCACAGATCATATTGTGATGGAACGGATGGCCAGTGCTGGGCAGTCGATGATGCACACCGATGTACAGCCGGGGAGGGGGCAGATGAGTAAGGAAGAATTCTAGCAAACAGTATTTGCACTGAATGATAAATTCAAATGTCTGTAAACAGTAATGCTTCCAACAGCAACTTTCAACTGCCCCCCCCCCCCCACCACCTCCCATCTTAACACAACCCAGGGGTCCAGTGGCATAACTGAGGGTTGGGGTGGTGAAAGAGTGGGGTAAATTTTAACTTCGTATATACAGTCTAAGTCCATTATGAGGGGAAATCCTACACTCTTATCCTAAGAGAGACTCTGGGCCCCATATAAGTGTGTTGTATGCCAAGTGCTACAAAAGCCACACCTGGTGCTTTGCATTTGGCGAACTATAAATGCAGTAACCTTAAGTTCATCTTCCATGAAGCCTCAGTTTGGGAGTGGTAGTACAGCAGACATTGCTCAGACGCCATGCCTGACGCTGTTACTGTTTGTCTGTTCCTGGAGGAGGGGACAGAAGGGAGTGCAAGTCATCACTATAGATGCTGCAGCAGGTGGCCTCCGGCTGCCAACTTCCAGCTGCCCCAACCTTGATTTTGCCAGAAGCTCTGAATCGGTCCTTGTTTGTGGAAAGTGATTCTTCCTGCCTGGAGTCTGCAGGTCAGTGCTTTGCTTTGGATCCTCATGACTTTGCTGAGTTGACTCTGTTCATAAGGTGGTGTCCCAAAAAGCCCATGTTGCAAGTTTGGTGAAAAAACTGCAAAAAAATGACTGCGTTACGAGTATGCATTGTGCAGTTTGTACGCACGCTCGTAACTTTGCCAATTTTTTATATTTTCACTCTAAATTTTCAACATTGCCATTTTTTCACACCTCCTTATGAACAGTACTGCTGTCATTTTTTGCATCCTGTCCGAAACATGTTTTCGCACCTGTGATACAGAATGGTGCAGTCGCTGTGCAAATTCAACTTTTAGGACAAATTAATGAAATCACAGTGCCACTCTTCATGAGAGGAGGTCCCAAAAAGGCCATGTTGAAAATGTGGTGAAAAAATTCCAAAAAATGACTGCTATGTATGTACGTTACGCAATTTCTACGCATGCTTGTAACTTCTCCACATTTTCATATTTTCACTCCAGGTTTTCAACATTGCCATTTTTTCACATTTTCTCATGAACAGTGCAGATGTAATTTTTCACATCCTGCCCAAAATGTATTTTTGCACCTGTTGGGCCGAATGACACATTCGCTGTGCGAAATCACCTTTTGAGATTTCGTAACGAAATGATAGTGCCACTGTTCATGAGATGGGGTACCAAAAAGCCCATGTTGAAAATTTGGAATGAAAATACCAACAAACGCCCGGGGCATTAGGGTTTCCAACTGTAACACCCCACCCTATACAGACTGACAGGCGATGAGGGTGTGGCATGGGGTTGTCTGCCGTAATGCTCATGCCATTCCACCCCCACCCTGCAGCCACTGACAGGCACTGAGGTGTGCCTTGGGATCTTCGGCTCTAACGTTCACCTCAGTCTCCTATGCTGCACCCATCTCAGCTTATTTCCTTATGGAATGGGGTGAGCATAAGGGCCGAAGACCCCAAGGCACATCGTGACACTTGTCGGTGTCTACAGCGTGGTGTGAGGTGGAATGGCATGAGTGTTATGGCTGACTACTCAAAGGCACACCCCAATGCCTGTCGATCTCTGAAGGGTTGGGGTGGGGGTTGGCGTTAGTTCAATACTTCACTACTATTCCTATTATGCATCTCTCTAACTCATGCAGTACCAATGCCAATACCAGCAAGCAAACATTCGGCATTCACAAATGCCTGTTTAGTATATTAGTATATTTCAGTTTATTGACCTATGAATTGAGACACAACATCTCTGTTCCAGCTTGGTGCTGCAGCTACCCAATTTTATAGCTGGAGAAAGTCACACTAACAAGCAGATAGTCAAGTGGCTTGCTCAGGGTCATCCAGTGAGCCATCGAATGTGCTGGGATTCAAACCTGGGTCCCTCTAGTTCCCCACTCTGTGATCTGAGCACTTGTGCTGTGTTGCACAGAGGGTCTGTTGTTTGGTGTTTAACACAATGAGCTGTTTCTGAGTCCCTCGATTGCTTCCCTGGAATAAACACTCATACAGCAGATAGTTATGATAATAATGGCTGATGAATGCAATTTGTTCTAATCCAATAAAAGGCTACCCCTCCTTTCTCTTCCTCCATCCGGGCCATGGATCCTGTGGTGTTTCCTGTCTACAGTATAATTTGTTAATTCGTGAAGAAAAGCGAGAGTAGTGGCTGCCGCACATCTCGGCGGGGTAGTTTTGGAAACGTGTCATCACAAAAGCCGAGGGTGGTCCCTCCCTCGGCGCCACATCAGGGATTCTGATGCTGTGAGCAGCTAAAACAGCAGGGAAAAACACCAAGCTGGGGTCATGGTGGGACGACTGTCGCATGTGTATGTTCAGTCCAGGGGCAAAGTGTGTTTAAAGGCATCCCCCCCCCACCATGGAAACCAGTGAAGCATCATATCACCCCAGGATATGGGGCTACAGATGTTTGAGGGTTTCTCTTGTCATGTTGCCCTTGCAATCAGTATGGGAGTAAGGCAGGTGTCAACCTTGTGAAAATGCTGTAGAAACCAAAACCTCTGGTGGGGTAATGTTGTTATTAGAAGTGGATGGGCGTGCCATCTTGTACATTTCAATGAAAGTCACCATTCATGGAGCTTTGTCGGCTAAATGTGCTTGTCTACTGGCCACCACACTTGAAGGGATGGAACCCTGATCATGCCCTGTGAGAACCAATGGGAAGTACTCACAGTCTGGTCAACCTACTGCTCAGAAGGGCATAGCCTTGACTGCCTAGGAGTAGCTTTTTGGAAGGCATACCTGTGGAACATCAAGCTTCTGACAACACTGTGTCTTTGAGGCTGGCTTCACTTCATGATATAGCCACCCTGTACATAGAGGTTGGCAGTGGGCTATGAAATTGTGGGAACTGCTGGTCGAGCCTGGTGCCCTCGGGGACCACTAGTATGCGACACACTCCAGTAACTAGTAACAAAAATGCCTGATGGTACCAGTGCAGCACTCGGTTACTTAATATTTCACAAAACAAATTAGAATTTGAGTTCTTCTGATCAGTCTTATAAAGGAACTTCTACTTGGAAATGGGACTTTTGTCCCCCACAGTTCACTTATAGATTAGGTTTGTTCAGGAACCGAAGTCCTATTTCCCTAGTTGTGATGTCACAGCATGTTGCTGTGGGAATACTTGTGATGACACGAACAGGGTGTCTGCTCTTAAATAAGCTTCCTCCATCGATTAAATGTGAGGGGCAAAGCTCTTGCTTTCATGTACAGATGTTTAGTGATAAAGCATGGGCCGAAACTGGCACTGGCCCACTAGTCTAATGCTGGTAGATTTTGAATGGGACTAGCAATATTTTTCTTTAACTAGCCCTGCTGGCTTGTACTAGAGGAGGTAACATTTCAATAAGTACACCAATTGTATTTTCCCAGTGACTAGTGTAACCCCGTTGCAAATGGGGGTTCCTAACGTGCTTTATGCCTGGTTGGTAATCGGCATAAAGTCGCCTAAATGGGGACCTGGTGAGTGCTCTTTTAGGGCCTCCGTATTCTGTCCCTTTAAGGGCTGCCTGTTGCAGTCAGGGATTTAGTTGAAATGGGAGGGGTTTGAGTGTTGCTCCCGACTCCGCCGGGCTGCAGAATAATCGCTTCCGTTTCTGCCATCGCTAATTGCACAGAGGAGCTTCATTAGAAGATGTGCTTGTTTGCTGACTATCTATTAAAAGTAGTAATGATATTATAGTTGTTCTAACCTGCCTTCCTTTGCAGCAAGGACTGTTTCGACTGTCTCCCCCATTTTGGTCCAGAACTGCTGAATTGGACCAATCAGTACCTCGGGACCCTACAGAGTCGGCTGACCAATAGAGGAACTGTTTGTATTTGGGAAAGGCATTATGGGCTATGGCGCTTTTTCGCACCAGTGAGAGGCAGAGGAAGTGACTGGCAGGCTCAACCAGCCAATTGGATCGGGTCGCGCCCAAGTGGAGAGGAGTGCCCCAAGCTGTGGAGAGCCAGATGCGTTGTGGCTAGTGAGGAGCTGTGTGCTTCTGCGCTGAAAAGTGTTCGCGCGGGAAGCACATGAAGGCCTGAAGCGGCCGTTTTGTGTTGTCGGCTCCGGTGGGCGGTCAGAGGAGGCTGTGCTCTGTACAGCTACCCATCAGGCTCGACCTGAAGGAGGACTGGAGAAAACTGCTGAATTGCACTCGGTCCGAAGACAAGTGGAAGCTGCCGTTTGCAGTATCTCAGTGACGGTGAGTTTGTGGGAGCATTGGAAGCAGCTGCCTGGTGTGGTACCGCTCTGTTGTTGTTTACCATATAAATGTGTGAGGAGGCTTATGGAGCTCAAGTAAATCCTGCTGCCATTAAAGGACTTTGTCTGTTGCTGATTACCATATAAATGTGGGAGGAGGCTTATGGAGCTCAAGTAAATCCTGCTGCCAATAAAGGACTTTGCCTGTTGCTGTTTACCATATAAATGTGTGAGGAGCTCAAGTTAACTCTTGCTGCCATTAATGGACTTTATCTGTTGCAGTTTGCCATATAAATGTGTGTGGCGTCTCGTGGAGCTCAGGAGTAGCCCTGCTGACGTTGAAGGACCCTATCTTGTCTGGAGGTCGTGAGTACTAATTCAGGGTAGCTCCCTGTTGAATTGCCATATTGGATTCCAAATGGAATTACTGTACTGCTGACTGTTTAACTAACTTTTTCTTTTCTCTGAAGTGAAAGGGCCCCTACCAGCTGCCACGGTTTGGACTAGCCACTAGGGCTGGGGTACCCAGGGACAGTGACTGGTAGGGATAGGCCTGTGCACAGAGCCCTAGGTAGATGAGTATAGTGATAAGCTAATCAACTTGATTCCCCCTTTCCTTGTTGTTTTCCCCCTGAATAAATCAGATTGTTTTGTACCACCACATCCTGGCTATTGTGCACATTAATGGTGAACTGCTGCTTGGTGATTGCAACATAACTGTGCCTTACTTTACATGGGGTCCCCAAAGGGAGCTGGATTATATTTTCTGTGGGGTAAGTGTACTGGTGAACAGAATTGATGGTACCCAGTGGGAGTCATTAGAGGGACAAAAGGGGAGTTGCAGTAGCCCAGAGGGCTGTAACCGAGGTAGTCTTACTTGGGCTAACCCCGACCTCTGGGTGGAGGCACCCATCCATGGATCTGGGCCCCTTACCCTGCCTCAGAGGGGACAGACAGGGGTAGTAGCCCTAAGGGTAGTGCTCCCTAGGGGATACAAATTGGAGGCACCACTGGGATTAGTGTCCCTTAGTGGCTCAGTGAGGAGATACCCCAAAGATGGAAAAAATGGAAGGGGATGTGTTGGAAAAAATTAAGCTGGGACCCATCAAAACCATGGTCCACAAACTGATGGGCTGGGGTGAAGCCGAAGAGCTGGATTCCCAGAAGATTGTATTATTGTTAGATATGCCCTTGGGTACCCCAGCTGCTGATATTCTCTCTGTTGCAGAACAGGTAAAGTGTTTGGGTAAGGTTGAAGTGAAAGGGCGTATGGCTGATTTGCTTGACCAGACCTTGCAGGTTCTACTCCTATGCAGTGTGGCCATCGACCCTGAGAAGGTACCTCCTGTACTTTACCCGGAGGTGCGTCTCTAGGGTGGAGTTAATCCATATCCAAGTGGGCCGGTCAGTCCTGGGGGTCTCCTCAAATGAACAGTTTTAAGGATAAACTGCTTAAATTGTTAGCTGTGGAGGGAGGACTACCCAGGAGTTGCTACAAGCCTTGGATCTGTCCAGTGATACTACCCCTCGGGTTCCCAGGCACCTCCTTGCCCACCCAAGAGTTCAGTGTTGGCTTCTCTGCCTTGGCAGTCCCCTCCATACAGCTAGATTCCTACCGAAATTAAAACTTTTTCTGGCACGGTACCAGTGCCTTCCGGGGAAGATGACCTGGAGGCCTGGATGGACTATGCCACCCCTTTGGTCCAGGAGTGGCAATGCTCCGAGGGGGAGAAACGGAAGAGGCTGATGGAGAGTCTGCGGGGTCCTGCCTTAGAAGCCATTAAATTCTTCTGGACCACCTGTCCGGAAGCCACCGCTGCAGAGTATCTCTCTGCTTTGGAAGGGGTTTTTGGGAGTACAGAGACTGGTGAAGATTTATTATGGAAATTCAGGTCTGCTAAACAGTGGAGAAATGAAAAACTGTCCGCTTTTGTTACTAGAGTGGAGAGGGCCTTGCAGAAAGCCTATAGAAAAGGGGGAATCACGGCTACAGCCCTAAATCAGGTTTGGTTAGAACATGTCTTAAAGTCTGCCAGATTCTCTAGTGTAACACTGCTGAAACTCAAGTTGCATGATCGTCGGGTCACCCCGCCTGAATATTGTCAATTGATGAGGGAAATTGGGGAAGTGGAGACTGATGAAGAGGGATGGGAACCCTATGTGGGGGCCGTGAACCCTAGTGGGACTCCCGAGACTAATACCCCTGAGGAGACTGGCTTGCCTGGAGGGTCCAAGGGGTCCCCAGATTTCCCAGGTACTGTGGGGATGCGGGTTGTTTCCTCTGACCCCTACGTGGAGGGTAAGTTGAGGGCTGAGATCAGGAATTTAGGGGAATTGGTGAGGGACTTAAAGCAGTCTACTGTGTACTCTACTCGGCCCGGGGCCCCTGAGTCATGTAGAGCCCCGAACCCTAGCCTTAGAGAGCTTTCTCCCTCCCCTCAGGGCCCCCCTCAGAATAGTGACCCCCGGGACCCTAAGTTTTGTTATCACTGTGGGGAAGATGGGCATTTCCAGCCTGACTGCCAGAGGCCGGAAAATTTAAGGAAAGTTAACAGCAGACTGATCGCTTGATACCGCCAGACCCAGTCTCGGGCCCCCAAGAAAAGTTGTGTGACTCAGGCCCATGCCCGCCGGGCTAACAGTGTTGCTTCCCTCAACTGGTCTGATGTGGTCAGGCCATCTATGGAGACCCGGGTGCAGATGAACGGAATTCCCACTAGAGCTGTATTGGACAGTGGCTCCCAGGTGACCATCATGTTTCAGGACTGGTACCAAGCACACTTATCTGAAGTGCTCCTGCAGCCTCTAACTGGCCTACATGTATGGGGGTTGAGCGACAAGGCTTATCCGTATTTGGGGTACATCCATGTCTGGTTATTGTTCCCTGCGACTGTAAATGTAATAGATGAGCAAGTGGAAACCTTAGTGTTAGTTTGCCCGCCCACTGGACTTTACGATGGGGTGCCCTTGTTGATTGGAACAAATGCCCACATGTTTGGACGATTGGCCCAGTTGTGCTCAGAGAAGCGAGCATTTCAAACTGGGCGAGCTTTGAGCATACCAGCTGTGATTCAAAAGGTCAGGGCCGCTCCGGAGAAGGGTAGTTTGGAGGAACCTGAAGGCCCTGTGGGAGTGGTATGGAAAAAGGATCCAGCCCCCGTGGTACTTGCCCCAAATGAGCAATGTGTTCTGCATGGAGAGATACGACTAAAAACAGATGTCAACAATAAGTTGTTGATGCTGGATGCGCCTGCGGAGGGAGGATTACCTGAGGGGTTGTTGCTCAGACCCAGCATTCTGCTGGCTAGAGCCCATGCTTACATTAAGAGGGTGATGGTTCAAGTGCACAATGTGTCTGATAAAGAGATTCGGATAAGAAGAGGGTGCACCCTGGCTAGCGTTCATTGTGTGGATACTGCTGTACTACCAAATAGAAAGAGTTCTCGGACGGGTGATAGAGCTGCTCCTGATCTGTTTGACTTTGGTGACTCTCCGCTGCCGACTGAATGGAAGCGCAGGGTCAGTGAGAGGCTTGCCAAGAGGAACCAGGTTTTTTCCCTGAAGGAGTGGGATGTAGGATGTGTACAAGGGGCTGAGCATCACATTCGATTGCACAATGAAAGACCTTTCCGAGAGAGATCCCGACGTCTGGCTCCCGCTGACACTAGCCCTGCTGGCTTGTGGGTGTAAAACTTAATTTCAACCCCTGTAAAGAATAAAATGGCCTGGAATTCAGGTTTTCAGTTGAATGTAGGGCTTCTAAGGTCTGCGAATGTTCACTGTGAATTTTTATTTTGTGGCTGATTTCCACTCGAGCCTCTCCCCCTGTGCCCTGATCTTTGAGTGTGGAGGTCTGCACAAAGGCAGGGGCCTGACACTGGACTTCCAGTAGGAAGCTCAGGTCATCTGGAGAGCGAATCCCCTGTGCGCACTGGAGTGGGGGATATTGGGATAGTGTAGTCTTGCATGAACTGTATGTATCCATGTACAGGATGTACCCTGAGCCACAACTGCACACGGTGGAGGTCAGTGCCCCCTACTGCACTGATCTGCAAGCATGGAAGTCTGTGGGAAGGCAGGGGCCAGACCCTGGGTTTCCAACAGGAAGTTCAGGTTGTCTGGAGAGCTGATCCCATGCTGCTTGAAGCAGGGGATAGTGGGATGTGGTAGACCTGTAAGAACTGCTATATCCATGTATGGCACAGGCAGTTTAAAAAACAAAGGGGGTGCCATGTTTCACAGCCCTCCATGTCTATTAAGGGGAAGGCATTTGCTGGGGGTGGGGATCTATGGTCCATAAACATTCCATGCTTCTGTCAGGGGGTGGTAGTACGTAGAACTTATGCCTGGAGTTCCTCCGGTGTAGCCTGCATGCCCTTGCTGTCACACATAACTCACATTCAGGATCCTGACAGAATATAGCCATGCCTCCCATCAGTGCCACCCTACACAGCTGTAATAACTTTGAGGATGAAACTTAGAATTTGACGGCAGATAAGGACCATTTGGTCCATCCAGTCTGCCCATGTTTCACTACCGACAGTATCTCGGGGCTTCTGCATATCATAAAAAATACGGGCAGACTTGATGGGCCTTCAGTCCCCTTCTGTCAACAGATTCTGTTTCTTTTAGGGGTTGACCTGCATACCCATGTAGGTGTGCATAGTGGACTGGGTCCATGGTTGAGAGGGGCAACTAAACTCTGAGCAGATCAACAGTTTGCATTAATGTACAGTAAAGATCACCCTAGCTCCCCTGTTCTGGCAGCTGATTTGATTGTCTCAAACAACGAACAGCTTTCCTTACCTACATCTGTGGTGGCAATTAAGTCAGGACGTCTTCATAGCCAATATTTGCCCCCCATTAGATCCTGATTGCCACCTCGGACACTTGATAATAGCCTAGATGGCAGGGCTAATTCTATCTGGGCTTAATTTTTCAGCTGGTTTGATGGATAAAATTAGGGACAGGGCAAAACATGTTGTGAAAAGGAAAGCCACCTAACAACTGTCTAGTTTTTAAATTACAAACCAAACCAAACATAACTTTTAACGGAATTTTGAGTGGGTTTAAAATGCAGATTGAATTTCTTTAATCGGGAGGAGGTCTGGGTGGCAAAGCACCCTTTCTAGCCATGCCAACTGCCAGTTTACATTTAATTAACATGACCAATATGCTAATGTATTAAGCAATACGGCATGGCCAGGGGTTAGATTAACAGTCTGTCGATCACCCCTGGGGAATAATGTGGCCCATGGTATAGCTGAGTCCCACAGTGCCCCTGTGGGTGATTAACTGACTGCTAATCTAACCCCTGAGAGTGACTTATTGGTATTATGAAAAATGAAGCGTACCTTTAAGTATTTTCCTCATTCAGAGAGAGATTTTTAATGAAGAAGTCCATATGCCATCTACCCAGTACTGCTGGGTCAGAATGTCAGAATGCATCTTTAGAGTCGGTACTTTTTCAAAAGAATTCATGCGCTCTGATAACAAAAAACTCCACAAGACAGTTAAACAGTGATTAATGTGCACATATTTTTCTGTGACTTTTAGCTTGGGCTGTACCTAGTGGTGGTATAATGTGGTTTGTAAATGGTACAGTGTATTTGTTTTTATAGTGTGTGCATGCGTGCGCGCGCATGGTTGAAAGGAGGGCTAGTAAATATTTTTCTGTTTTCAGACTCATCCTATGGGGAGGGGAGTTGAATCAGTTAAGCTCTTGGTGGCATTTTAGTGAAGGGGAGAAATTCTGCCAGGACACAAGGGAAATTCCACTACTCTTTTCAAGAAGTGCCACAGTATCTTTAATGTTCACCTGAATAACAACCAGAGCAGGAAGATGCAACCTTGGTTTAACATCACCTTCAAAAGACGTCACCTCACAGCTGCACGGTGTCACACTAACGCCATCTTAGCACGTTGGTATGGTTACTCAAAACCAAGGAGGAGAGTGCTGCATACATAGCTACAGTACCAATACTGCTTCCTGCAGCACCCAGTTTTGTTTAGCGGTCTCGTATGAAAGTAGAAATTGACAGCGGATAAGGACTGCTAGGCCCATCCAGTCTGCCCATTTTCCCTCCGTACTGCAAAAGCTGCAGACCCTAGTTGATCTCCGGCTTTGCCTCCCCGTTCCAATCGCTAGGGTTCCCCATGCCTGTCTCGTCCATTTTTGAAGTCCCCCATTGAGTTTGCCCCCACTACCTCTGTGTGGATTCTGTTCCATACATCCACCACCCTTTCCATGAAGAAATACTTCCTTACATTACCCCTTGGTCAACCCCCTTCCAACCTCATATCATGCCCCCTCTTTCCTGAATATCTCCTTTTCTGAAAGATGCTATCTTCCGTGTTCCTGTTTATGCCCTTTAGATATTTGTAGGTTACCATCATATCTCTCCTGTCTCTCCTCTCCTCCAGGGTATACATTTTAAGATCTCCCAGTCTCTCCTCATATGACTTTTGGTGCAGGCCCAATACCATCTTTGCTGCCCTTCCTTGAACTGCCTCCACCCTGTCTGTGTCCTTATGGAGGTGCGGCCTCCAGAACTAGACACAATACTCCAGATGAGGCCTTTCCAGTGATCTGTACAGTGGCAACACCACCACTTTTCTTCTGATGGTGATACCTCTCTGTATGCACCCCAGCATCCCACTGGCTCTCCCCCACAGTTTTGGCACATTGTTTGACTGCCTTTAGGTCATCAGATATGATTATCCCCAAATCCCTTACCTGCTTAGTGACCATCAGTATCTCCCTCCCATCCATATAATCCTCCCATGGGTTCCTGCACCCCAAATGCATGATTTTAAACCTTTTCACATTGAATCTCAGCTGCCACACTCTGAACCATTCCTCCAGTTTTCCTAGGTCCCTCCTCATTTTTTCCACCACTACCACAGTGTTCACCCTGTTGCACTCATGAAATAATACAACACCCAGCAAACCCTAGAGCAGACACCTCTTCCCATCAAGGACTTGCAGGGGTGGTGGTGGGTTGCGGGGTTATAGACCATTCTGGCCTCTACCAGTCAAGTAAAGATGTTTCCAACATTCTAGTCTCATGAGGTTTTGAGTCAGACATAGTAAAACAGGCAAGAATCTTTAAGAGAAAAAAAACCTAACAAATAAATTCAAAAACAAATGCACAAAGTTGTTGTTGTAAAGCATTATTGCCGCATGTGATCTGAGTAAATGATCCTAACCCGACAGCCGGCTCCTCGGTGGTACTGCTAGGCACTACTGCCACTGTTCATTTCTCAGTCAGAATTATTAATAATTAGCCTTGTAATTACAGTTCTGGCAAAGCAGCGCTCGACTCTGAAAACATTTTCTGATATTTTTAGGAGCTAATTAGAAGTAGCATGTTAGGTTTGACAAACAAAAGAGGGGGAAAAAAATGAAGTTATTGGTGTTTAGTGCCCCACGGGAGCAGCTGTCCAGCACCCGAGCTCTGTCATCGACCTCTTTTCCCTTGCTTACCATTTCCACTATACTGTCAGTCACCTGCCTGCTTGGTGATTACTGGAGGGCTGCGTTTCCTTCTCCCATATTTTACTTAATAAGTTTTTGTTGACCAGGAAGTGAGGGCTACACAGTACTGCCTGTTTTCACCTCTTCCCGGAAAGTGGTGGTTGTGGGTGGAGGGGGTACAGATGCAAACCGACTGAAATTGCACCAGATTAAGTTGGTGGTGGTATTTTTAGCAAATGGGGGAAATTCAGCCAGGGCAGTGCGGAAATTCCCCCCTACTGACCTCCAGAAGTGCCATGGGATTTTTACCGCCCATCTGAACAACTATCAGAAAAGACAGACACAACCTCAGTTTAATGTCTCATCTGGAGGATGGCAGTACACCATCTGCATACTGCTGCACTTGGATGCCCTCATTCACGGTATGAGCCCAGTCCTGCAGGGGGATAAGAACCCATGACTTTCTGGCCCAGAGGCAGATGTGCTACTAGCTGAGCCACACTGACTCTAGTACACTTGCAGATATCATAGGAACATGAGGAATGCTGTAATACGAAAAAGGAGCAAGGGTCCCTCAGTTTCTTCCTGTCATTGTGGGCAGCTGTTGTATTTAGTAGTATGAGAATAAGGTATCTTACCATGTAGCCATGAATAGCATGAAATGGTGCCGGCAAATGTTACGGACTTTGATACCATAGAGAGAATCCCAGTCTCAAGGCCAAGTTATCTACATATTCTTCCCAGGCATACCAAGTGTGTTATGAAGTATGGTCCTTGTGACCTTCCCCTTCTGCAGGGAATTAAGTAGTAGATCTTAGTAATGCTATTTAGCATGAGGAGACTGATCCAACCAACTGTAATGCTCTCACAGGCCACTTCCACCATTTCAAACACCCCCCCCCCCCCAGCAACATCGTCATGCTGTTATTTTCCATGATGTTGCTTATCCAAGAATTTCTCCCCTCCATCTGGAAGACCAGTAGTCCCAGGATGGGCAGACCTGCCTCCCTGTGGAGTTCACAGCCAAGTAGACTACTTGCAGCCCCTATTGCTGTATCTCCTGAACCTTGGCCAGCACCATACCGGGCAGGTGATGCAGTGCTGGCAGCATCCAGGTCCCATCGTTCCATACACAATACTGTTTACACTGTGCATATGGGGCCTTCCCCCCTTGTAATTCTGTCTTGTCTCTGCAGTATGTGACAGCGTGAATTACACATATGTGGCTTTGTTTTTAGTTTGCTTTGTATTTGTTCATTTACACAGCTATTTAAATGAAGGAGGTGTGGATTGGGGGAAGGGGGGTTGTGTAAACTTTTTCTTCTTTGATTTATGACACCCTTTAATACTTCTTGCCCCATCCTCCTAGGCTGCCAGGTGAATTTATGGTGTTGAAGTTGTTGTCATCTAGTACCAGCATGTGAAAAAGAACAAGTAGTTGGAAATGGCCTGTGACTTTGCATTGATGGCTACCAAGGCACGTGGCGACCCCAGTTGGGCATAGTTTCTATGTTGGCGGGAGAAGGAGTGAGTTACCATAGTTGGCAGCTTGCCTTGGATTCCTTGGGTTGCACAGAATTCTTCCAGTTCCTTCCTTCCTTCCTTTTGGGAATTTCACCAGCCTCGTGTTTCCTTGGGCCACAAGCACCATCTCTGGCAGGCCGCATCTCTGAAGACAGTTTTGTGGTCCGGACAAACACATCATTTTGATTGTTAAATCTGATTTTCAGCAGGTCTTTTCATAGATTCTCTGTTCTCTGGCTTGTATAGACCACCACTCTGTTTTGATGAGCTTGACAGGTAATCACCTACACTGTATGTCTTCTTCAGAGTGTGTGTCTCTCTCACACTCACTCACTATTTCTAAAGACTCTAGCTGCATGTCTGTCATACACAAGAGGGAGTAAAGTGCAGGGCGTTAACTGTTCATAGTTTACTACATCAGAAATGGATGTTCTTGTGCTTTCATATTCCATTCTGCACAGTGGGACAGAAGCATCCTCACATGCAGCACCAGACACTGTTCTTGGTGGGGGTAGCATCCTCTTTGTATGCTGGCAGTGTAATTCTGCAGGTGGGACAATGCCCTCTCTGTAGCAGCCTTGGGGTGGGGGCACCTTCCCCCTCTCCACATGGGACAGCAACAACTTCTTTGGGAATGGGAGCAGAAACCTCCAAGTATGAACAGCACTCTTCCCATGTGACAGCACTCTGTTCAGACCCGACAGTGCCCTCTCCGCAGTGAGATCATACACATATTGGGGCAGCACTCTCTTAGTATGGTACAGAACCCCCTCTACATGTGATGGGACACTCTGTATGGAACAGTATCCTCTTTGAATGGGACAGCATCCCCTTCACATGTACAGCACCTTTATTGGAAGGAAAGCATCTTCTCCACAAGTGATAGCACTGTCTTCATGTGAAACACAGGGGATCCTGGGTAGTGAAATTATGGCCATTCCTCATAGTAATGGACAGCAGTGAGGTACAAAGCTGTCACTAGAATGTAGGCTACTGAATTTTTTTTCCTAGTGAGAGAATTAAAACTACACTCAGTATGGTTCTGCTACTGATGATCGAGTTATTGCTGTAGTGCGTGGGGGGTGGAGGTATTTTTTTTTAATTTCCATTGCATTTCCCTCTTGATTTTCACAGTGCCGTGAACTGGGCAGACAAGTTTGCATGGAGTTACTAAAAGCAGCAACAGTGACTGCTTAAAAACAACACAATATCCTTCAGTAGGAATGTAGTCAAAAGAGCAGCAGATCAGGTTTTAGTGGGGATGCAGGTGTAACTGTGTCACATGGTCTGCAAACCAAGCTGTGTTGGAATGCCTGCAACGATCTGTGTGTAGAGAGAAGCCCATAGCTTGGTTTTACAGTTTATCTGCCAAGGATAGCTCAAATGAGATGCAGCATCTCACTTCCAGCTGGATCCTGCTTCCACCCAGACTGGAGCACTGGGAGGTTATGTGACCAGAGATCACACCACAGGTATTTAGCTATAGCGGGGTTTGAACCCGTGATCACCCTGTTCCCATTCTGGTGCTCTAACCACTAGACCACTGTGCCTCTGCCTCTTATGCAGTGTGGTTTGACTTGCCCAAGGCAAGTTTCTGATTGCTGTTGGGACACAGCTTGAACAACATTTGCTTTAGAGACTACAGATGATTGCGCTAGTACCCTGAATATTTTGCTAGCCTGCTACAGTTTTCAAATACACTCTTACAGTCCGCATTCATTTATTTGACATTTGTAGAGACCTCCTGATGAAGAGTCAGATTTGGACTCTAAGCACTGGGATTTCTTATTGTTCCTTGTTTAACTTGAGCTCCAACACACTGCTTTTTGCAGGACTTTCTGCCTTGCATTTGGCTTTTTTTTTTCCATTTTCTTACCTGTGTGCGCCAGGCTCTGCATCTCTCCTAGCATGCCTGAACCACTGCATATCTAAGGAAGGCCAGCTTAGGTGGGAGGACAGCGTGCATTGGTGGTTGCGGGTGGAGGGGGGGCATTCGTAAAGCAGTAGAAAGAATGGAAGAGAGTATTTGGTTTAGTTAGGGAAGATTTTGGCTCAGTGCCATAGATAATGTTACCATACTCGAAGACGGGACAAATCATTCTGTGAATGATCTTTCATCTAGCAGCAGTGGTGAGGCTAGATTTGCTATAGTAGGTGGCATCGAGTGTGGGGATGAGTTTTGAGGAGATGGAGTTGATGATGCTGGAGAAGACCCCAGACTGTTCTAGCCAGACTCCAAGGTATTTTAAAAATGTGACTTGATTCAGAGGAAAGCCGTAACTGAACCTAATTTGGAAATAATAGGCAGTGTTGTTCTTTAGTTGCATATACGTTTTTACCAGGTAAGCTACACTAGGCATACATATGCCTGTTTTTTTGGCACAAGCTGGAGGGATCACAGAACTGTCATCATTAGTACAGTAATAACCACGCTAGAGAAGAAACATCAGTAGGGGAGCCACATGTAATCGGCAGCATGGAAGGAAACGGTAGTTCAAATCAAAAACGGCAGCAGGTGCAAACATAATTACTTACAATGCACTGTAAAGTGACATAAGTGAAATTGTAGCTGTAAGTGGCACTGACGACACGGATAGATACAAATACACAGTGATGGCTGGCACGTCGGCACAGTAGTAGCTCATGACGCCGGTGACTTGAGTTTGGGAACAAGCTCGAGTTATTGAGGTCAGCTGGCGGGGATCGAGCATCCCAGAGGATGCCTCCCTCCTCTGGGGAGGGAGGGTTGTAGCTGCTGCCTCGCGACCACCACCCCGGGTGACCGTGAGTGGTGGTAGGGGCAGGGGCTTCAGATCAGGGAGGGGAGACACTGACAGAACTGGATACATGACATAGTTCCGGTGCATGCGTTATGCAGCTCATGGATGGTCAGTGTATCGAGGGCTGGGAGAAAAAGAAGGAAAGCCCCCCCAGCTGGCAGAATGATGCTACTTCTGCTTCACAGGCCCCGTACTGCTGACTTCGGCACCACGACTCTGGACAGAGCTTGAAGTTTGGTGGTGGCATGGCCCACCCTGTCAGCCCTACTCGGGGGTTCAGCCAGGGAGGAATAAGGAGTTGAGAGGTAAGTCCAGCAGAAGGCAGATGACTGGGATTAGAGCAAGAAACGCTGAAGAGGGCAGACTGGAGAGGGAGCCCCCCCCCCCCAAAAAAAAACCCAACAAAGCAAAGAGTGGTAATGAGCAGTTTATATAGGAGGAAAAACTTACAATGATTTTTGGTGACATAAGAATAGGGTGATCTCATCCTGTACCCTCTCTTGATGCTCCTCTTCCCCAGGTTGTTGTCCCTTACATCACCTCAGTAGTCAAGGTGGCCACTCTTGCAACTTTACCGCTCGCAGAAAGAGTGGTTAAAGGGCTGCTGTTTTTAGCCATCACTGGCCACTGTGTAGTTGGCCAACAGGGTTTTGTCATATGACCTTGCTTCCCCACTGCCCTGGAGCCTAGTGTATCCTCTTCACAGGTGTGAATCCCAGGGTGGGACTCAAAAGCCCAGTGGAGCTCCCAGATGGCAAATTAGAGCACTTACCCTGCAATGTTCCACAAAGTACTCTTATCTGTGATAGTCCCAGGATGGGAATCTTGAGCCCAGCGGAGCTCGCAAGTGGCAGCTCATAGTGGTCTCCCTGCGCCACTACACAATGAACTCTTGTCTGTGACTGTCCCACAGTGGAACACCCCGGTCTAGGCCAGCTCAGTAGCACAGTTGTAGCACTGCTACTTGATACACACTGGTGACCAGAGTTCGGGCATGACCTGGGGCTGTAGGGAGGAAGGAAGACTGAGCATCCAAATATCAGCTGTCCTCCGTCAGGGTGGAGGACACTGTGGCATCCCGCTTCTTTACTGCCACTTGGCAAAATCCAGGTGACAGTGCCAGCAAGCACACACTGCAAGGGAAAGGACTGCTGCCGGAAGCAATGCATGCCACCACGTGCTTGCCTGCCCAAGCAGGCCCATGCTAGAACATCACGTCAGGCCACCCACCATCATGAGTGCTCCTGGGTAAGTGTTGGATAAGTGGTAATTCCATGAGAAGATCAGTGATATGCCTGGGGGAAGGGGGCTGTAGAAGGATGGTGGTTGGAGGTGCAGGAACATAGGATAGAAAAAGAAAACCCAAGGCCAGCAGGGCTCCCAGATGGCAGTTCAGAATGCTCTCTCAACACTGTCTGTGAGTGGGAAGCTGTAGTCCAGCAGGGCTCCTAGGTGGCAGGTCAGAATGGTCTCCCTGTACCACACCCTATTGTACGGTATCACAATCCCAGGGTAGGCAATTCTAGTCCAGTGGTCTCACAGGTGGCAATTCAGAGCACCCACTAGGCCAGCCAAGCATGATATTTCTGTAGCATGGTAAGTAGTCTGTGGTCGAGAATAACTAATCTGAACCATAAACCCACACTTCACTAAGTATATATAACTACTACCTCCTTCACTTAAATATTGAATAATTTAGTGAAATATACTCACCACTACAAAGTATTATGCATAATTTACATTACATGGTTGTTGTGGGAGAGGAGAACAAACACATTTACCACTACATCACCAACCAGTTTCAGCTATAACATGGCCAGCTTCAGGGGATTCTGTGAAGCAGGCCATATTGTTGCGAAATCTAGGTGTGATGGTAGTGACAAACCTTGTTGTTCACCTTTCCCATACCCATGTAATAAAAATTGTGCATTTAACTTTGGCATGGTCTGTTCTATAAATTGTTCAATATTTAAGTAAAGTAGGTAGAAGTAGTATGCTTAGCGGTGTGTGGCTTTATAGTCCCATGTGTGTCTTTTGTTGTTGCTCACACATTAAGACAGATTTGCATGCCAGCACCCGAAATGGGACATAGCCCATCTAAAGTTGTTAGGCAACGATTTTGCCTGGAAAGAGAATTTTTTTGTTTGTAATTAATCTGAACTCTTGTGATCAGATTTTATTTAGCATCCCTTTGGGTCTTCTGGATAGGTGCGTGTTGGATTTTGGGAGGGATTGGCAGCTCCCTTTTCGCATTGGCATCTGGTTGCTTTGGAGCATTCGTTTCCTAAATGTGTCATAGCTAGCCACCCCTGACCTAAGGAAAAAACGTGTGTGCCTTTTCAGGGAAATAAAACAGCAAAAAGGGTCCTATTAACTAGGAAAAACCACAGGAAATAGTACTAATGTTTTGGCAATAGCCATGTTTACACGGCCAATGCTTTGCAACTTCTGCAGTGCTTCCAACTCGCTGCGACTGCTGTGGATAATAATTTTTTGCCTAGACAGACCCTCTCTGCGATGATGCAAGCCATGCTGGTGAGGGGCCATCAGTCCACATAAGAAGCAACAGTGGAGGATTCTGGGAGGCAGATTGCACAATTAAAGGGGCGCCGTCAGATTTTTGTCAAATTTAAAAAGGGATATGAAGTATTCACCCTATGGCTTGCTCCATGTCTGCTAATTGTATAAGTACCATTGCTTTGCCAGAAAAGTGTAGCAGACATGGAGTAAGCCACTGAGTAAATAATTGCATAGGAATGTCCACAGGTAGCTGCTGCGCATCAAACTGCGGATGGCTGGTGCAGTGTTACGGGTTGCAACATCCCACAATCAGAAAATCCACAGGCACTGCACACAGAGTAAGAACAGTCAGTCACAAGTAACAAAGACTCTCAGCAAAATGCAGTTTTATTGACAGACTAGGTACTCGGCCCTTACCCCAGCACTTTGGCCGTTGCCTTTGTCAGGGGGCGTAGCATAGGGAGGTACTCCCTTTCTCTTTATACACAGCAGATACGCATCACCTGTTCCTACATATCCTTTTAAATGGACACTGTTCACTTTTCAGTACTTGTCCTATATGCACTGTAGCGTGTGGCAGTTGGCATTACTAAGTAACAGAATGCCTTCATGCTACAGGATTACCATAAGAATTCAGATTTTCTGTTTAAAAAAAAAAAACAACAAAAAAACTCTCAAGTGGACTGCCTTGAATTCCGCCAGCTGACAGTTCTGCATGTCTCCGAGTGTGATGGCACGCTGTGCTGCGGCAACATGCAGTCATGAATGAGACTGAAATTTTTTAAGGGGTGTGAGATAAATACTGTGCTTAATAGTAACTTTTCTGCTGGTTTTAGTAATGTGGGGTCTTTTTTGGGAATGAGGGCTCTAACCTAACTTTTTTAAATGTTGAATATTGAAACTGTGACTGTGGGCATGTGCAGTAGTGCCTTGGGTTTTGTTTGCACTAGGTAGCAGGACATTTAAAGGCACCTGACACCATTTAGAAAAGTTTGAAAAAAATAAGATTTAGAAACAATTCTGTTTATATTTCAAGTATGTTCTGGAATTCTTTCCCCCTTTTTATTACCAAGAACAGCTGCATGAAAACAAAATCACTGTACCTTCGACATTATCTTTTCTGGCTTCTAGTCTACACACGACATCATAATCACTTGTTTGTAACATCACAATTTTCTCCACAGCAACATATTGTGATGTCACAAACAGAACTGTGATGTCAGGGGTAGATGAACAGCCGGAGTAGATATGGTAGCAATCTTGTTGTCATGTAAATGTCATAATTAATAAATTATAGTGACCGAGCGCCGTGGACAAACAGGCTGCTGCTCCTGCCTGATGTCCACAATACAGGTTGAGGGGCCTGAGCTCAGACGTTCCTGCAGCAGGGGGGTTTGTTTCCAGAAATTAGATACAGTGCGGTACCTCCACCCTGAGTAAGAGGATAAGTGTGTTAGATAACAAACTAGTACAACCACCTGAGATGCTGTACCTACCCACTTCCCTGCCTAGTGGTCCCACACATGGATTAACCACAGCAATTTAAATAGGCGAACGTCATACAATTATTGGTATTAGCTAATAATATGCTCACACTGGCTTCAGATACCCAGTGGGTTCTGGCTGTTGCAAAACCCCCAGATACCTTTGGAGAATGGTAAACAGTAACAGCAATGCACTTTGTGGTTAAACACAGTACGCTTGCACTCTGTAATAACATGCTCATGGACCACGTTAAAATAACAATAAACCTCTTTTATTAGGGGGGTGATTGTGTGAATAAAGGAGTGCAAGTTAAAGGATGGGTTACTTTAATTACTTTTGGTTTGCAAGGACATTTACAACGGTATTTAACAATCTGACTAGGCAGTCCCAGTGAACTTCCTTGGGTACCCAGACTTGAACCGTTGCAAGCCTGGCGCAAGTTGCAGCTAGTTGGCCAGCATTGGTGCATATAAACAACAGATTGGTTTTAGCCCTGAAGTTAATTACAGTTCTGTAGCGCCTCAGACTCTGAAGTGGAGAGAGGAGGGTTGGCTCTCTTGGGCAGGCTTGAACCTCTGGAGCCTTCGATTCAGGTTTCTGACTTACAGAGCAGAGACCAGTACAAAGGGACCTGGGACAGCATGACTCACAAGGGGCTGGGGGACTTATCATGCGAGAGGAGGTTGAAGGAGTTGAACATGTACTCACTGGAGGAGAGAAGAGACAGGGGTGACATGATTGAAACCTTTAAATACATGAAAGGAATAAACAAGACGGGTACAGAGGGGCTGTTCAAAGTAAGGGAGGGGAGGGCCACCAGGGGCCATGATATGAGACTGGAGCGAGGAAGGTTCAGGAGGGAGATGAGGAGACACTTTTTGACAGAGAGGGTGGTGGCTGGGTGGAATGCTTTACTTGCTGAAGTGGTATGCAGTAGAACAGTGGACTGCTTCAAACGAGGATCGGACAGGACAAGGGAGAGGGTTAATGAAGGGGAAGGGTGGAAGGAAGGGGCAGCTGCAGAATAAGGGATGCTAGCTGCACATTCGAGCAGACTTGATAGACCTCTAGGCCTTTATCTGCTGGCAAATTTCGTATGTTCGTATGTTCATCTGGGCATAACCCCTGAGGTGGCCACAACCAGCGTTACATGTTGTGCTAGGTCTGAGTCCCTGAACTGGTCTGGAAGAGGATGCAGATGTGGGATGCAGGATACTGCATTCCCTGTCCAGTCACGAGCACTGAAGCACTCTGACCCAGCACAGGCTATTAACGCTATATGCTGCTACAGAGCTCTTAAAGCTACAGCACACAGGTGCCAGCTCACACATTCGCCTAGGAGTTATGCGCATACAATTATATACATGGATGATGCCCCAAACTGGATATTAGCCCAGGTTCAAGGGGGCAGAAACACTAGGGCTGGAGCAGTGCCAGACATAGGGCAAAGGGGGTGCTTGGAGAGATAAGATGAGCCTCACCTCTTGGGGGGGTTACAATGAAACAAGCATTTATCAAGGCTGAATGTTTCCTTGCATGATGTATGTGGCAGGGGTGTATTAAAGTTACGAGCCTGCGTTTGCAAACTTCAACGTAGCCTATAACTTTGTTAATTTGTTATATTTTTACGACATATTTTCAACATAGCCTTCTTATGACCCCACCTCATGAACAGTGGGGAAGAAAACTTTCAACTCCTGCCTGAAAGGCGATTTTGCACAGAGACAGCGAAATCACCTTTCCAGGTGTGAAAACACATTTTTTCCAGGAACTGGAAAATGGCAGATGTTGTATTCATGAGGTGCTGTTAAGAAATGGCTGTGTAGAAAATTTGGGGTTAAATATTGAAAATTACTAAAGTTACAAGTCTGCATTTGCAAACTTCACCGTAGTCTCATAACTTTTTTTTGTTTAACATTTTTACGCTAAATTTTCAACATAGCTCCATATATAACCAAGCCGTAGTCAATGACGGATAGTACTGAGCTGTGCATTGCAAATTTAAGTGCTTCTGCGGTCAGACTTATTCTGGTGTCTGTAGAGCAGTCCTAGTTTAGCATTTACATTCTTAGCAACAATATCAATGTGTGGCTCATGGGTAAGGTGGCAGTCCAGGGTTACTCCAAGGCATTTGAAAGGCTAGATTTGTTCAAGGGGGGCTCCTTGGTTATTTTGAACTGTCAGGGTGTGTGACCTGTGTTTGTGGCAGGAGGATGAAAACAGCATAAGTTTTGTTTTTTTGTAGTTTAGAACTAGCTTGTGGGACTGGAGCCATTTTTCAACTTCAAGGAATCCATGCTGTAGGGTGTCTTCAAGCACAGTGGGATCCGGGTGACTTGCAAAGGTGACAGCGTCAGCTGCGTAAAGGAGAATAGTGAAAAGCTGTGTGTGTGTGTGTGTGTGTGTGTGTGTGTGTGTGTGTGTGTGTGTGTATATATATATATATATATATATATATATATATATATACACACACACACGCTAGAACACTGTATGTGTGTTGGTGCAACACTGTATGTGTGTTGGTGCACGTTTGATTTTTTTCCTTTTCTAGGTGAAAGTCCACAATTTATTCTGTGAATATTCCAAATGAGTTAGTTTGAAATGTGGTGTTTAGGACCAGAGGGCTTTCTCAACTGAAAGCAGCTAAAGAGAGAGAGAGAGAGAGAGAGAGGCGAGAAACTGTTTCTCATTGATTATTTCCATCGACTTGTCTGCTAAAGGATCTTTTATAAACTTACTGCAGTTGACTGTGTAGAAGAAGCAGTGAATTACAGGCTGCACTACCCCCCACTCTTCTGCAGAGCACTTTTAGCTCACGTGGCACTGAGCGTCCAGGGAACCCAATTGCTATAGTGTAGGAGCAGTGACCGTTAAGACTTGAGGAGCAGTCGCAGGACAGGGACAGATAATTCTTTCTTTGTTGTCCAGTAGAAAAAGGAATTCCTTAATCACATCATTGTGACAGCATTAGACCACCCCACCCTTTCAGGACTGTCTTTCTGACCAGATCAGTAGAGACTTGTGCAGGGTTCAAACAGCTGGCACTTTGGGGGGCAGATTCAGAATCCTGGCTGTTCCCTTTAGCACCTGTATGATTTGGTCTAACAAGGGTAGCATCCCCTCAAGGGCCTGCGACGTCAAGTGACTGGTCTACCAGGAAATGTGCCCAAGTAACCCATGGCGCTGGCTTTTGGGGCATCGGGATTGCCTTTGTTGCTTTGCTTCAGGAGCAAGGACCAGCTCTTTATACAAGCAAGGCCTTCAGTCATCAGCCTGGGCATGCTGTGCACTAATGGAGATGCTATTTGCCAGCTCCTTGCCTCCCCCACTCCTCATGTACACATTCCCACCAGCCTGGGATATAGGACTCGCTGCTCTGAGAGCTATGATTTGCCAGTGGTGTAATTCAGATTCTGGTTTTAAATGTCCTCCAAAAATTCTGTCCTCATAGCTAGTCCTGCTTGCCTCTGAAGGTTGACATTTGGATGGAGACTGGTGGTCCTTCACTCTAGTCTACTGTATTCATGCCCTTAACCCTCAGGTCTACAGATCAAGGATGTCGCACGTAAATAATTAAGGACAAAATTTCCAAAGTCAAGGACATGATGTCAGAAATGAGATTATGAAATGGATCTAAATGGTCACTACATATACTGCTCTTTTATGTACTCATGTGCACATTGTGCTGCATTTTCTTAACCCAGCTGTTTTTTGGGTTTTTTGCGCCTTCTCCCCTGCATCTCGGCCGGCCTCTCCTTTTGGCCACCTAGGATCTGCTCGTCCCAGGCAACCCCCCCCCCGTCGCCAACTGCTGCCCCATGCTGCAGCACACCCAGGGTAACCAGACATATCCCTTCGTCAGGTGGGTCCTCTTCTTCCAGAGAGAATATGCCTTACCGGCTTCCTGCTTGGCCCTGGGTGCTGCAGGGGCTGGTCCTGGCTGTCCAGGGGCTCCGTGGTGGCAGTAGTCTGATGGCCATCATCTGGTTGGCTGAAGTGCCATTTTCGGGGACCTGCCCATCAAGTTCTCAGCCTTGCGTGGGTTGGCATCCTCGGGCGGGGGCTTGCGGGGGGTGTGTCGAGGCATCACATCCCCCAAGCAGGCACCCAATCTGCCCTGAGTGCTGCAGCCCCGGGAGGGAAGCATCCAATGGACGCCAGGCATTCCTCCTGGGCGGTCTCTGCTCCCGGTACCTGGGTTCAGGGCGAACTCGGGTCACCAGCATGCCGAGCGAACCCTTTTGCTTGGTGTCACAGAGCCGGCCAGCCCAGCTGTTTAATCCACGACCATTTCATAAGTGGAAGAATACACTCCAGGGTGCTGTGTTGGTTAGTAAATAAAGGCACTCCTCTGTTGTGTGTTCAGAAGTAATTGGTCTGTTGCCTTGTGCCTCAGCACACACTACAATAGTGCTTAGATCTTCCAGTGAAAACCACTGTCTGGGTTGTGTTACTGTCCACATATCGACTCGGCTATTAGAATAATTAGTGTTGTGTAAGAAATTTCAGAAGGAGAACTACCAGACCATCACTTTAATGCTTGACATGATTTTTGTGCTTTTGAATCCCTGCTCTAGAATGATGGAAGCATTAATTACAGGAAGGACAGAGGACATGTGTGAGGCACTTAAGAAGATGTGGTGCTGAAGAAATTAAGCTTCACAGAGATGCTTTAAAAGGAGACTGTGGACTCCACTTCTTCTTTGGGTCTTGGGCAAACCTCATTCTAATAAGAGTCTTTAATTGCCATGAAACCCAGACAGGTTGAACTCTGCTGCAGGGGTGCTGATGTTTAATAAACAACTTCTGTGAAGCACAAGCTGTCAGTTAGGCAGAGTACAGTCATTTGGTATTGCAGACTCGGTACTATGAGGGCTAGAGCTTATCCTGTTAACCCTTGTACTGCCTGCTCAAGCATCACTGTAGCTTTATTAATATGGATTCTGATCTATTTAAAAATGACAGTTGGATAGACTTCCCATATTGATTATAGCCCGCAATATTGCCATTAACTTATCTGAATACAGAAATCCGAAAGAGATGTGGAAGAGCTATGGTGTGTTATATTTGGCAATGATGGGGTTAACGGGTATGGCCTGTTATATTTAGCAAGAAAAAGGTTTACTGATATTTGGAGTGCTATATTTGGCAGCAAAGAGTTTAACTGGTATTGGAGTGGGGGTGCTATATTCAGCAGAGATGGGGGAGGAAGACAACTGATGTGGAGTGCTGTATTTGCTGGTGATGGGGTTAACCGGAGTGGAGAGTATTATATTCTGCAAGGATGAGGTTAACTGATACAGGTGTGATATGGGAAGTATTACATTCAACTGTGATGGGGTTAACTGATATGGGAAACACTATTCCTATGTTCAGTGGTGATGGGGTTAACTGGAATGGGGAGTGCTCTGTTCTGCAGCAGTGAGGTTTACTATGGGGAGTGATATATTTGTTAATCACAGGATGGCAGGCGAAGTGAGAATGTTATTCAGCTGTGATGGGATTAAACTGTATGGGGGTGTGTTGTCTCCAGCAGTGATGGGGTTAACTGTTACGAGGAGCACTGTTCCTGTATTCAGTAGTGATGGGGATAGTTGGTATTGTGTTCCCTGTTAAAGATGATCATTGCAGCTCTGGTCTAGTCAGCAGGCTGGGGTCCCAAGTTTGTATTAGGAGAGTATTTCTCAAATGTGGCCACCAACACAGTTTTGTGTGGCCACCAAGTCTTTAGAGGTTGATTTGCCTGCTAACTAAAATGGAGCAGTTCCTTAGTGTTGGCCCCCTTAGAACTTGGTTCACTTCAGTTTTTATTTTTCATACTAGTAAGCAGAAGAGCAAAATAGCCCCCAAAAAAAAACTCAAAATGCAGAGAGCAAAATGCAAAGAACACTTAATTACTTAAAAATCACTAGGCTGATTCAGACTTGTCAGTTCCCCCCTTTTTTTAAAGGATTTCATAAATAGGTGGCTACAAGTTTGAGTCCTTTATTAGCCCACACCAAATGTTTGTAGCACAGGCTGGTAATGTTCCTACTGGTAGCATGGATCCTTGGTGTGGAATACTGACATCAGTGAAGGTCTGTGCGCACTAGGAATTATTAGTTAACATTTTGTAGGCCTAACCTTGTAATTCCCAGGGTCATGCCTGAAAAAGGTTTTCGGATCAGCGTACCAACCCAGTTGCCAAATGAATACATACATTTGGACACCAGAAAAGTGGAAAGGCACCATGTATCTGCCCACAGTAGCCTTTATGTTGCTTTCTTTTTGTCTTTCTGAAATACTGCAACAAGCAGTTGCCTCATCGAAGAGTGACATTTTCATCAGCCAATCAGGCACAAGACCTTCAGGACCCATCCCAGCATAGTTACTATGACAGCGGGCTTGAAGAATCTGAGACCCCCAGTAGCAAGTCTTCATCTGGCCCCCGGATCGGTCCCCTAGCACTACCTGAGGACCACTATGAGCGTACCACCCCAGACGGCAGCATTGGAGAGATGGAACACCCAGAGAATGGTAAGTAGATGCCAGAAGCATAGTTTCAGCAATTATACCCTCCCACGTTACCATACAGATTTTGTTTGCAATGGGAGGAGGGCAGTGTGCCTATCAGTAGGTAGTCTGGGTATTCAGTTGGACTCTCCCCAAGGGTAAAATAAGGCATCTAATGTAAATAGTAATACAACATTATCCTGGCTGAAATTACACCAGGAAGATGATGTAGAAGCTTCGTACTAGAAAAATGGAGGAATTAATTTCTGGAAGCTGGGAGCAGCTTTTCCATGAAGACTCTGTGTTTCTCCTCCTAGCAGTGCTCTGCCTCCTCCAGTATATGGAACGGTCAAGCTTAATTGAGTCGATCTGAGGGATGAAGTCACAGAATTTCTTTAATGACTGTCCTCCGTTCACACAGAACAGGTAGTGCTGGGGTAGGGGAAGCCTATAATGTTGCAGAAGAGTAATGGGAAATGAAAAAGTTACTGCTTTTTTCCTTTTAGTGGTGCAATATTAGCCATGGCTAAGTAATTTCTTTCTCATTACAATACATGTTTGTTTATGGTCACATTTTTATCAAAATGGCGACCATCATTGCTGTAACATGACTTGCAGAGAAATACGGGATTTCAAAGGACAGAAACGATTCAAAAAATCTTGGTGGGGGCTGGGTGTTTACAAAAGGTAGAAAAGTGCTATTTGCACCTTGTCACAGTAGTTGCTAGTGGCAATTAATAAGCATGACTGTCCTGTTTTTCCAATTTGGCATGGGTGAACATGAACCTGATGACTCTAAAATCAAATGATGCAAATACTGACTGGGAAATGACCATGTACTGTGACACCTGGTGGTTAGCTATGCTGCATGTGGGGTAGAAAGATGCACTGACGGATGGATGGATGGACAGACAGTAGATAGATACCTATATACATATATGGTAGCATTATATATCACAAATATATTTCGCTATGGCTACTCTTGTTATTTCATGACCACTAATTGTGGAGATTAGCCATTTTTGTTTGAAGATCCATTGCCTTCCCCATGCTTTCTCAAAGGTACCGTGACACAAATGTAGCTCTACAGCAGTCATCGACAAATTATAACATATGGATTTAGACCTCTAGCTGCGAGAGCAGTTGGATTCTATTCTAGTACTGTAGTTGGCATGACAGTAGTATGTGTTTCTAGAGTTCTGGTTACCATCTGGGATGGGCGCATCTTTTGGGACTGGATTTAAAAATGGTCTCAATCGGGGGCCGTTCCAGGGTGGGTGGTGCTACATGCTCCCATGCTGGTGGCCAGGGTTCAGAAGTGAACTCAGGAAGCCAGCTGTGCTCTTTGGTGGGCTGGGGAAGTGGTGCCATGTGACAGCGCTCCCTGTCGGGAAGGGATGGCTCTGGGTTCTGCCATGCTAGCAATCCCTGCAGTGGGTCAGGGAGCATGCCTTTTCCTTGGGGGTAGGCCAGTTGTGTACAGGGTCTGATAAGTCATGTCCGAATGTCAATGACTTCAATGGGGTCAAGGCAGGAAACAGGAGGAAAAACACCCCACTGGCAAAATTACACTCCAGCCCGCTGCAGGCTTCTACGGTCACTGACTGGGCCCTGGCTGCAGTCTGAATGAGGACACCGGGGTGAGGGTGGGGCTGGCCCTCTCTCCTGGCTCTACTGGGTGGGGGTTGGCGTGCTTTCTCTCCGGGGAGAGGGAATCCACGAGGGATCATCGGACCCTTGTAAGTCCATGGGGTGGTGGGTTATGGAGCTGTATGGGCTGGAAGCCAAAGTGGGTTGGCAGAGAGAAGAGGGCATAATTGAAAAATAAATATTTGAATTCAAACAAAAAAAAGGTCCAATAATGTTCGAACATTTCTTGAACCTCTACATATCATTTGCAGGAAGTTAACATGCCTGTTACAGCATGTATGCAAATCAGGGAATTTCAGAAGGTTGACCTTGGGTTTTGTTTGCACTAGACAGCAGGACAAGTTAGGTAGAGGGTTTTCATAAGAATCCGTAATTCTGGTTTGCCTTACTTGTCCTTGTAGCTCATATCAGCAAAAGTCTAAGGCTGTATATTTTATCATTTTATGTGCAGTCATTCAAGTGGAGAGGATCGTATTTTGGCTCTGCCAAGGTAACCAACCAAGCTCTTCCACTTCCTGGTTGATAGATTCACCCTGGTACTCTGGCACATTCTGGTGTGTGCCCAGGAAGAGCGCAGAGGCATCCCATTAAAGTCTTTGGGGGTGAGTTTTAAGAACAACTTCCCCTTTACTCCAATGGAGCACTCTTCCACACATGTGCATGCTGATGCATGCAACATGTGCTTTAAATACGCTGGCATCCACCCTCACTTATCCTTGGCTTCTGCCTGCACCATTCACTGCCTGTGGTCACTCAGGTGGCAGTATCGTGGCAGAGACCAGAGCCCTCCCTCCCCAAGATGGAGAACATCCCACTGGGATGCTCAGCTAACCTCCCCTGGATGACCCTCCCAAACCCGGGTCATTAATGTCGTAAGCGTTAGTGCTGCCACACTGCTGGTGGGCCAGCTAGATCCCATGCTTTAATAAGGAAAGGGAATGCTTAGGGACCATCTGGGGGGGGGGGGTCGCAAAAATTATCCAGAGGTAGCAGAGGAAATCGTATAAGAAGAGGATGAACAATCTCAACATGTACACATTGGTGATGGGGCATGATGGAGACTACAAATTCCTGTGGGGTGGGGAATAAAAAGTGAACTGCAGTGAACTATTTACTGTGAAAGAAAGTACAGTGACTAGAGGGCATGGATGGAAGTTGGGGTGGGGGGGTAGAGTCACGAAGGAAGTGAGAAAGGTCTTTTTCACTGAAAAGGTAGTGGACGAGTGGAATAAATTACCAAATGAGGTGGTCCGTGCAAAGTCCATGACTGGATGAAACACAGGTGGGACAGTCACAAGGGATTAGTGCCACCCATTGAAGCAGTAAGGTGGGCAGCTTTGAAAAGGGGGTGCTGCTGAGACACACTAGGGCTGTTGGCTAAATAGCACCAGTCCGGCTTTAGGTTGCATATGGATTGAGGTAGGTAAACAGGCAGACTGCGTTTGTGTCTGTATGTTTAATAAAGAGACACCCAACACTAGACTTGTAAACATGTAAAATACGCGACTTCACTCGTAATGTGTGACAGTTGAGCAGTACTGGGGTGGGGGAAGCTGGAACACTGTTGCACTGGAGTGGCTATGGGGTGTGTGATAGTGCTGCATGGTGCACTCCCCTGATGATGATCTCCATTTACTTACTTACTTTTAATCTCAGACTTTAGGCAGGTGTCCCTGAGAATCTCACTTAATGATCTCTGTGCCCACATTTGGCTTTAGAGGGAGATGGCTGGTGGGTTTTCTTTTTCCTGTTTTAAGTGGAACCACAAGGACCACACAGTGTAACTTGCTGCAATTACTGCATTAGGAAAAGGGAGGAAATTGACAAAATTGGCTGAGCTCTGAGCCTTCCGGCCGGCTCACCACGGCTTTTGAGAGTTTGCAGATCCGTTTCCTTGCGGAGAGGGAACACATGATCCATATATATATATAAAACCTTAATCCAATTACAGCCATTTTGCTCCAGCCACTTGATTTCATTTGTTGAAATCTGACGTCTGAAACTAATGGTGCTTTATTGGGCATATAGAATTCTCCCCTCTGATTTCCTGGCTGTAATTGCATTGTATTGGCAGTCACTTCCTGACAATTTCCTACTATGTACTGCTAATTGAATGATATAGGACACAGCCTAGTAAGATTACATTAACCCCTTCCTTCCCAGTGTATTCACCCCCTCCCCACCAAAAAAAGGTTTATCTTCTTACACATTGAAAACCATGGCAGTTCCTTGGGGGTGCTTTAGTAACTAGAAAATAGCTTTGCTTTCTGCTACCACACCAAGCCAACCTCTACCCCCCGCCCCCCACTATGGTGTATATATATATATTTTTTGTTATTGTCAGTAGCCAATGGAGATGAGTAGCTAAGGAGTGATAGAAGCTTTCGGCTGAGTTATAATATAGTGGGTGTCGTAGTGTGGAACAGAATGGCAGAAGGGATATTGAAACATAGACTTTGTTGGCAGATAAGGACCGCTTGGCCCACCCAGTCTGCCCATTTCCCTACCTATTGGATTAGCTGCATACCCTAGTTAGCCAATAGTCTACTTCCTCCTACCCCCACTAGAATTGCCTTATGTCTGTCCCATGCATTATTAAATTCCCCCACTGTTTTTGACCCCACTATTTCCTCAGGAAGGCCATTCCATGCATCCTCCACCCTCTCTGTGAAAAAATACTTTCTCACGTTGCCCCTGTGCCATCTCCACTCTGTCTTCAAATTGTGCCCCTTGTTCTTGCACATCTCTTTTTCTGAAGGATGCTACCCTCTTGGACTTTGTTGATTCCCTTGAGGTACTTGAAAGTTTCTATCATGTCCCCCCCTCCCTCCTTTCCTTGAGGGTATACGTATTAAGCTCCTTTAGTCTCTCTTCATATGGTTTCTGGTGCAGACCCTGCATCATTTTAGTTGCCCTCCTCTGGACTGCCTCCATCCTGTCTATGTCCTTGCAGAGATGGGGTCTCTAGAACTGTGCACAGTACTCCAGATGGGGTCTCACCAAGTGTCTGTATAGAGGGATAACAACTTCCTGTTTTCTACCGGTGATGCCTTTCCCTATGCATCCCAGTATCCCGTAGCCCTCCTTACTGCCTTCTCACATTGCTTGCCCACCTTTAGGTCATCTGATATGACTACCCCAGGTCCCTTTTCATTTTTGTTGTTGTTAGTACCCCCACCCCCAATTGTGTAGTCTTCCCCTGGGTTTTTGTTTCCCTGGTGCATTATTTTGCACTTTTTTTGCATTGAATCTAAGCTGCCACACTTTTGACCATTCCTCCAACCTTGCCAAGTCCCTTCTCATCCTTTCCACCCCCTTGTGTATCAACCTTGTTGCAGATCTTTGTGTCGTATGCAAAGAGGCATACTTGAGTTTGAGGATGGGGGGTTGGGGGTTAAATTTCCAAGGGTTAGGCCACCTTGGTGGTCCAATGGACAGTGCTTCATGCTGCCACACAGGCAACCCGGGTTTTGGCACAAGGTTGGGTCACTGCTTCAGGGGACGGGCTTGACTGAAGTAACTGGGACTTGGCAGTGCCCCTCAGTTGGGGAGACATGGCGGCAAGTTCCAGCAACACATTGACCCCTACCACTGGGCCAGGGAGCTTCCCTCTTGCCATGGGATACTGAGAGGTCGAGGCAGATAGAGGCACCCCTCACTTAATGGGGGTGGAGGAAGGGATCTGGGGAGAAACTTGGCGGGAGGGGGGCCTTCCTGTGATCTCCATGAGAACAACTCATAGAGCCTGAACAGGTTATATCCCTGATTACAGCTTATATCCCACGTAAGACAGCAATGCAGAGGGAAAGCGATAAAAAAAAAAAAAATCCACTGGCAAAGCAGATTTATTGTGTGTGTGTGTGTGGGGGGATTTCCTCCTGTAGCAGCTTCATGGTGAAATGAAGCACACAAAAACTCTTACTTTTTCCCCTCAGTCTCCCCTCTCCTTTGGTACTCCACTTCGACAGTCCGGCATCCATGGCTGCAACATTTCTCCATCAGGGATGGCATGTGGGAGAGTAGCTACCATTAAACTCAGTGGCACTGCTTCTCATCAGTCTGCCAGCAGTGCCTGTGGACAAATGCCAGACAACCCTAAACTCTCCTCCCCCCCCCCCGGAGTCAGTTGCCACACCTTTGTGATGTGTACCCTCCAAACCCCACTCTCCCAGGCAAGCAAGAAAAAAGAAACACAATAACATAAATACCCATTTAGTGATGAGAGTGAGCATCTAAGTGTTCCCTAGAGCCTTAGTGTTTAAGAGAAGGGAGATGTTTTATTTCTCACACTCATTTTTTTGGGACTCCCCTCACCCCTGCTCATCTAGTTAACTGGGACAGTGGAGTAAAAGGGTACACTCAGCTGGTTTTGTGGTCAAAACCCTCCAAGTGTAAGGTCTCAGATAAGGCATGAAAAAAGGCAGTAAAATAGAATAAGGCATTGGGGTTCAGGGTGGAATAGGGCAATTTTTTTAGATATGACTCTAAATATAGCATTTTGTGCCAATTATTAGCACACAGTCACCACTCTGCACCATTTTATTGCACCCACCTACTTTGCACCAATTTTTCCACAAAATAAAGACCTTGCACCCAATTGAGACACACCCACACACAAAAAAAAAACCTAAAGCACCATATTTGGCAGGGAAGACATTAATTTTGCACCAATTGTTTGTGCAAACCAAGCTGATTTACACACAGTTTGGGGAGAAAGTGGAACAGCTGTTCCTTCCCACTGACCCCCTTCTGTCAGTGACCCCCAGCCCCTTCGCCCCATCACCCAGGACTTACTCCATCCGTTTGTTATCTCCGTGGATCAGTGGGTGCCGTGGTCAGTGGTGCAGAGCTGCAGGGGTCTCCATCTTCATCCTGCCAGTGGATGTGCCGTTCTCCCTGATCCCAGGCCAGCACACATGGAATGGCCGGCGTGCATGTACTGCGTGACAATGCAGCATGCCTCACTGTCCTGTGAGGTGGCAGCCAACCAGTGGTGCATGCTGTCCCCCATCTCTGAAGGAAGAGAGTCTTCTATGGATGCTCAGTTCTCTTTCTTTCTGCTGACCTCCGAGCGACCCTGGTGCATTCCCAGACCCAGGTCGCTGGTGTGGCAGGCAGTGATACTGCCTGGCATGCCTCTAGGCTGGCAGCTCTCTTGGTTTTCTGCCTCCTTATCTGTAAAACCAGCACTGTACGTAGTCTTGCATTCTGGCATTGCATATGCTCCTACTGGTGACATCACCAGTTACAATCATTCCATGGCTCCTGATGCTAATACATGCATAGGTTTCTTCCATGAAAATTGAGCGCATTGTGGATGAAACTGCTCCATCATTTCATTAGAACAGTCCCTGCAGTAGTAGTAGTTTCAGCATCCGTAGCTACTGATGAATTGCTCCGATAATGTCACTGACTGGGCTGTATATAATGATTCAATAAGAGGGGTATATATCTGGCTGGTATTAGAGGGGAATGCTCAAGCATGTTGCCCAGATTAGGAGATTTTGGGGTTCAGTACAATTTTTTGCTTACTTTGCAAGTCTAAAATCCTAAAAGTATTTGTTTGATCCTGCCATTCTCTTAGCTGGGACATTTTGCTTCCTGCACCGCTCCCTGCTCATCTGAGAATTCCTGCTGCACTGTCTGCTATGGGCTGAAGCCTAGGTAGTGTTGATTACTGACTGTATACGTTTAATGGAGCTTTGAAAGGCGCGGTTTCACCAGTGCTGCCATACTCCCAAGGCTAAGTACAGAGCTATATAAAGAAATGAAATCTAATTTGGGAGGGGGTGATGTACCTAGGTGTGGAGCTATTGCATACATGAGAATTTCCCTGTAAAGACCATGGAAGCAGAAAAAAAAAGACATTTACAGAATGATAATATACTGCAGGTGAGGTGGTGAGGTAATCATGAACTGAGAGTGTGTAAGTTTGCCTCTCAGTAATACCTGTGATGCTGGGGACCAGGGTTCAGAAGTGGACCTTGGTCTTCGGGGGCAGACTGATGTGGAAAGACTAATGGGGATTAAATGAGATAGAGAGGGAGGTGGGACAGTTAACCACTAGTGTGGTTCAATGACTTGGTGAAGATCGCACTGTGAGTAAGTTGCAGTGCTGGTGGGATTTGAGCCTGGTTCTCATGTTTGCAGCTTTGCATTCCAAAAATGGTACTATAAGTAAGGCAATGCTGTACTATTGGGATATATCATCATTCAGATGAGATCAGCAGGAAGGTCATGTCAGACAAATCTAATCGATTTCTTTGACTGGGTGACCAAAGTAATAGACCAGGGAGGGGCTGTGGATATGGCCTACCTAGACTTTAGCAAGGCATTTGACACAGTCTCGCACAAAAGATTAATAATCAAGTTAGCCAGCCTGGGAGTGGGTCCCAGGGTGGTAGCCTGGGTAGAAAACTGGCTGCACAACAGGACACAGAAGGTAATAGTGAATGGAACACATTCTGAAGAAAGGGGGGTTACTAGTGGAGTACCTCAGGGCTCAGTACTGGGTCCAGTCCTCTTTAACACCTTTATAGGTGACATTGCAGAGGGTCTGGAAGGAAAGGTATGCCTCTTTGGGATGACACAAAGATCTGTAACAGAGTTGATACACAAGGGGTAGAAATGATGAGAAGGACTTGGCAAGGTTGCAGGAATGGTCAGACATATGGCAACTTAGATTCAATGCAAAGAAGTGCAAAGTAATGCACCTGGGAAATAAAAACCAGGAAAAGAGTACACAATAGCAGGGAGGTACTAACAATAACAATAATGGAAAGGGATCTGGGTGTAGTCATATCAGATGACCTAAAGGTGGGTATGCAATGTGAGAAGTCAGTAGGAAAGCCGGGATACTGGGATGCATAGGAGGGGCATCACAAGTAGAAAAGGAAGTGGTTATCCTCTATACAGACAGTTGGTGAGACCCCATCTGGAGTACTGCATGCAGTTTGGAGACCTCATCTACGCAAGGACATAGACAGGATGGAAGCAGTCCAGAGGAGGGCAACTAAAATGGTGCAGGGTCTACATCAGAAACCATATGAAGAGAGACTGAGAGAGCTTAATATGTATACCCTTGATGAAAGGAGGGACAGGGGGGACATGATAGAAACTTTTAAGTACCTCAAGGGAATCAACAAAGTCCAGGAGGGTAGCATCTTTCAGAAAAAGAGATGTGTAAGAACAAGGGGGCACAATTTACAGTTGGAGGGGGGACAGCTCAGGGGTAATGTGAGGAAATTCTTTTTCACGGAGAGAGTGGTGGACGCATGGAACCACCTTCCTGGAGAGTTTGTGGGGTCTAAAACAGTGGAGGAATTCAAACATGCATGGGACAGACATAAGGCAATTATAGTGGGGGGTTGCAGGAAATAGGCTGTTGGTTAACTAGAATCTGCAGCTTATCCAGTAGGTAGGGAAATGGGCAGACTGGGTGGGCCAAGTGGTCCTTATCTGCTGTCAAAGTCTATTTTTCTATGTTTCTATGTTAAACGGAGTCCCAGCTTCCTGTTCTGGTGGTTGTTCAGGTGGACTTAAAAAGTGCCATGCTATTTCTTGAAAACAGTAGAGGAATTTCCCATGGGGTGTCCTGGCCAAATTTCCCTCATTCTCTTAAATACCACTAACAGCTTAATCTGGTTCCATTTCAGTTGGTTTGCAGCTGTACCTACCCAGTGAGCAAAGAAATAATTGTGTAAATAAAATAAAAACCGGCCACCCAGATTCATCCTGATCAAGACACAAAACTGAGCCACTTCTTGTTCATGTTGGTAAAGCCCACCACAGGAGAGAGGATGAAACACAGAAACATAGAATTTGGTCTGCCCATTTCCTTACCTAATGGATAAGCTGCAGATCCTAGTTAACCAACAGCCTACTTCCTCCTACCCCCCACTAGAATTGCCTTATGTCTGTCCCATGCATTCTTGAATTCCCCCACTGTTTTTGACTCTACGACCTCCTCAGGAAGGCTGTTCCATGTATCCACAACCCTCTCTGTGAAGACATACTTCCTCACATTACCTCTGAGCTGTCCCCCCTCTATCTTCAAATTGTGCCCACTTGTTCTTGCACATCTCTTTTTCTGAAAGATGCTACCCTCTTGGACTATGTTGATTCCCTTGAGGTATTTGAAAGTTTCTATCATGTCCCCCCTCTCCCTCCTTTTCTCGAGGCTATACATCTTTAGCCTTTCTTCATATGTCTTCTGATGCAGACCCTGCATCATTTTGGTTGCCTTCTTCTGGACAGCCTCCACCCTGTCTATGTCTTTGCAGAGATGGGGTCTCCAGAACTGTACACAGTACTCCAGATGTCTTACCAGCTGTCTGTCAGAGGGCCAACAACTTCCTGTTTTCTACTGGTGACGCCTCTCCCTACGCATCCCAGTATCCCCCCAGCCCTCCTTACTGCCTTCTCACGTTGCTGACCCACCTTTAGGTCATCTGATATGACTACCCCCAGGTCCCTTTCCATTTTTGTTGTTGTCAGTATCTCACCCGCCATTGTGTACCCTTCCCCTGGGTTTTTGTTTCCCAGGTGCAATACTTTGTACTTCTTGGCATTGAATCTAAGCTGAAATATATTTGACCATTCCTCCACCCTTGCCAAGTCCATTTTCATCCTTTCCACCCCACCCTGTGTATCAACCCTGTTGCAGATCTTTGTGTCATCTGCAAAGAGACATACTTTCCCTTCCAGTCCCTCTGCAATGTCACTTATAAAGACATTAAAAAGGACCGGCCCCAGTACTGAACCCTGCGGTACCCTACTAGTAACTCTCCTTTCTTCACTGTGGACTCCATTTACTATTACCCGCTGTGTCCTGTTGTCCAACCAGTGTTTTACCCAGGCTACCACCCTAGGACCCACTCCCTGGCTGGCTAATTTGTTTATTAATCTTTTGTGCGGGACTGTGTCAACTGCCTTGCTAAAGTCTAGGTAGGCCATGTCCACAGCCCCTCCCTGGTCTACTGCTGTGGTCACCCAGTCAAAGAAATCAATTAGATTTGTCTGACATGACCTTCCTGCTGTGAATCCATGCTGCCTTGGGTCCTGTGCCCCACTGGCCTCTAGGTACTGAACAGTTCTTTCCTTCTGAAGTGATTCCATCATTTTCCCTACCACTGAGGTCAAACTGACATTTCTGTAGTTTCCTGCCTCTGTCTTGCTCCCACTTTTGTGAAGGGGAATCACATCCACCCTCCTCCAGTCCTCAGGTACCACACCATCCTCCCATGATTTATTAAAATGGATTGTCAGTGGTGTTGCTAGTTCTTCCCTTAGTTCTTTTAAAATTCTGGGGTGAATCCCATCAGGCCCTATTGCTTTATCTACCTTCAGTTTTAAGAGTTCTTTCAGAACCCTTTCTTCTGTCAAAGGACTAATATCAACCCCCCCTATCCAGAGTGCTTCTATTGACCGGATTAGGTATTTCCCCCGCTTTTCCATTGTGAATACTGAGCAGAAGTATTTGTTCAGTATCCCTGCTTTTTCACTGTCGCTCTCTGCCCAACCACCTTCCTCTTTGTTCAGCCTCAATATCCCTGCCTTAGTCTTTCTTTGGTCCCTAATGTACCTATAAAAGGTTTTATTCCCCTTCTTAACCGAGTTGGCTATCTTTTCCTCGGTTTGGGCCTTTGCTATTCTGACTGCCTTACCTGCTTCCTTCTGCTTTAACTGGCACAGTTCTCTGTCCTGCTCCTTCTGTGTTTCCTTATACTTCCTGAATGCTATCTTTTTTTCCCTTACCTTCCCCGCCACTTCTTTTGAGAACCATAGTGTTTTTTGATTTCGTCTTGATTTGTTTATTTGCTTCACACAAAGACTTGTTGCCTCTGTGATGGCGGTTTTGATGTTTCCCCATTGTTGCTCCACCCCACCTTCTTGCCTGTTTGCTAGTGCTTTTCTGAGACACTCTCCCATTTTATCAAAATCAGCCCTCCTGAAGTCCAGTACCTTCACTTTTGTGTGGCTTGACTCTACAGCTAAGTTTATCGTGAACCACACTGTTTGGTGGTCGCTTGTTGCCAGATGGCTACCCACTTCAAGATCAGACCTCTCCATCCCCATTTGAGTGTACCAGGTCTAAGATTGCTCTCTCCTGAGTGGTTTACTAACATGATTCACTGACTTCGTCATGTATGAATTTCAACATTTTTACTAAGTTTTTTTTTTATTGGAAATTTCCCCAAGTAAATACTGCTTCAACATTAATCAAAATGAAATACAAAAGAACTGTAGATACATGTTTTCTAATCTAGCTGACCTTTTATTTAAGAAGAGCAAATGGAAAAAAGCATCTCCCCCTCATGTTGCCCTTTAATCGCAGTCTCTTGCTATTCGGGGACGGTTTCAAACTGTGTCCAGAGAAAGCAGAAGAAACGCATATGAGGTTGAAAGGCCTGCACAACAAAAAAGCCCTTCAGCATGACTGCTCTGCTAGGTGTGCGGTTATTAATCAAAGTCTCTAACCTCCTGGGGACACCCTTTCCCACTCTCGGGATGGATTCTGTTGCTTAGTGAAGGCAGCAGCTCAAACTGCAGTTCTGTATAAGCATTCAGAGACTTGCGTTTTCATTTTAAACAACACCCCCCTTCCCCCCAACTCCCTTCCTGCTTAGCCCAGGCTTCCATGACAGCCTACTGTCTTTTGGCTAGGGGAGATGGTCCGTATCGAAAGATCTGCTGCCATCAACACCACTCCTCCCCTTGCCCTTTGGCTTCAGGGTCTGGGATCTGTGTGAATGACAATGACCGCTTTAGACGGCAGGTCAGTGATCAGTTGGGTGTAGATGTCAGAACAGCTTTAGAAGGGCTGGTATGCAGGATCTTCTCAGCAGGCAGTTGATGCTGCCAAGGTAAGTTAGCCTTTTTAACCTTTCACTTTACCTCAGCAGAATGTGCTCACAGCTTGCCCTGTGTAATCCAATGTTGGGTAGTAGGGGTTGGGCATTGCTGTATTTGAACTGTTTGCTAGTATGTTTGGGTTACATCTTTTTTTGTTGCTTATATATTGTTTTTTCAATCTTGCTTGTTTTCCTCCAGCCACTTTCTCCACCTCTTCACCAGATGACTCCCCCACCCCTGATCTTCTCAGGGACTTTCTGTTATCCACCACTTACCCTGGATGACGGCATGTGGAGTGGCCTGCCTTATTAGTCGTACATGGGCATGTGGGGGGGGCAGCATAGCTCTGGCAGTCTCAATGACCCTCTCCTCCATGCTTTTTCTCCCACTGAAGGTGACATGCATTCATGTGTGCCAGCATCTGTCCTTCCTCCTGTGTTGAGCACCCGCTATGCTGCCACCATGCTTCAACCAGGTGTCGGTCACTGTATGGGGCACTGATTCCCACCCCCCATGTTGGAGAGCCCCCTCCCAACTGACCCCTGAACAACCCAATGCAAGTCTGTTCCTGGACATGGGTCACTGGCATAGTGGGTGGTAGCGCAACCACTGTGCTGTCCAGATGGCTTTTTTTTTAATTGTTTTTTTCTGTTTCCAGCATGGTCCTCCATTCTGCACCCTGCTGCTGGGAGTTGCCACACTGCTGCACCCTTTTAGATGGGAGCGTAAGTAAGCAACTGCCTTTACAGACCATGTCTTTGCCAATGCTGCACCATGGTTGGCCAGTGGGGGGATGTGCGAAACCCAGGTGTGGCCCACTGTGACTTCATTCCTTGAGAGCCACACACCACTCCTCCACAACATACCCAATGGGTTACTTCATTGTTTTTCTTTTCAGTCAGGGTTTTTCCTCCATCTTATCCATTAGGCCGTCATCCAGATAGCCCCTTGGCCCGATCATCCATGTTCCCCAGGCGTTATGCCCAGCCTGCCCTCAGAACCTCACTAAAAATACCACCAACCGCTTAATCTGATTCCCTATGCCAGTTTGTTGATGAGGCTGAAAAATAGGCAGAACTGTCTGGCTCTCATTTCCTGGTCAACAAAAAACTTGCATACATACATACACACACACATACATACATTCACACATATACATACATACACACATACATACACACACATACATAAATAAAAATGTATCCCTCATGATGGTTCCCCAGGGCAGGCCCATAGCCCAGGGATGCAGGATCCAGTTGTTGGAGTTGCCTGGTCAGTGATGTCTGAACTGCAAGGGTTTGGCATCATCTGGCAAGAGCTTGTGGGTAGTGTTCACCTCATTTTCTCCCTGGAAGTGCAGCGTGCAGTGAGCCTTGTGCTCATGCATTTACTGGACACATCCGTGCATCCGTCAGAAGCACCTTCTTGTGTTGGCGCTCCAAGCTGCGCTGATCCCCCAGCCTTCACTGAGTGTCAGCCAAGCAGTGGGGGTGACCTCGGCTCATTCCTGGTACCTGGTCAGCAGCATCTTGAGCAGTAGCACTACAGTGCACTACCAGGCCGGCACAGCATTTTCTTAAACAACAACTTTATAAACAGGAAGTGGACATTAGTGTCACTTGCATCCAGTTGCTTTTTTATGCCAATCAGGATGTGATGTACTCTGACTATAAAGTACTGGTATGAATGCATGCATTTAGTATCTTGAATAAAGCTGAGTTAAAAAAAAAAAAATTCAAGCAAGTATACAAGCTACAGAATTGCACAAGGAACACAATGACTCATGCTGAAAAAATGGTACATAACACTGAAAGCAGTGCTTGCCTTTACATGGCTAGGTTATGTGTTCTGGAGCAGCTACAGACACGAACATATACAAAAATGTTGGACAAGATTTTATAGCTAATCTCATCCAGGATTATCATGCCTGTTCTTGTGAGTGTTTTAACACAGATATTTAGATGCAAAATGGTGTGCTAGCACGAGTGTTTTGGGGGCAGAGCCTCCTGAACCTTCCTCTCCAGTTTCAACACGCAGCAGTTGGGCAGGGTCACATTTAATGCAAGGATGAAGCCACATCTGTCCCCAAGGTCAGATACGTGCCCCGATTTCCATTGTCCCCTGTCCTCCCCAGATCTCTTAGTCCCCATAGCCGTGGACCTCATCCAAGGACCACACCTACTGAGGTGCTGAAAGTCTGGAGAGGGTAACAGGGCCGTGGCTGATGTGGGAGTTTCCAAACTAACAGCTGGACAGCACTGTGACCAGAAAGAGGCATGTGGTAAAAGTGGAAGCAGGATCCAATCTTGCGGGCCCTTGGGAAGAGCAAAACTTCCCTTCTACCTCCTTCTTATCATGCTCCACTCTTCCTAAGTTCCGAACCAATCTGCTTTCCTCTCTGTCTCTCTGCCTCTGCTGTCTCTGCAGTGTGCTCCTGCCTTAGTTGATGGCTGTTCATCTCTTATACTGCTCTACATACTTCTCATCTGACCTGACCCCTTGTCCAGGCCCCTCTCCTTACCTCCCATCCTTATCTCATGGTATTCTTGCCATATCTTCACCCCCTCCTGTACCAATACTACTTATCTGCCTTCAGATTTTGCTGCTTCTGATCGTCCCGAAACTGACTTGCAATGTGTAATTACCAAAGTGTAAATATCTAGTTTGTTAGCTTTTATATTCAGTTTTCGCTGCTCATGTTCATCCCGAAACTGACCTGCACTATGTTATTTCCAAAGTGTATATATCTATTTTGTTAGCTGTTATAAACTGCTACTTTTATATTTCTGTATGTTTTATGACTCTTTATCCCCTACCTGCAGTATATTAATTCTGTTATTACTGTAACAGAATTCCCTTGTTGTTTTTGCACGGTACTGTATTGTTTGTTGCTGTACTCTTGGGTCGACCCTGAAAAAGGGACTGTAATCGTCTCTGTCGACTTACCCGGTTACCAAAACTCAGTAAATAGATAAAAAATAAAAATGATTAAGTCAGATGGATGGAGTTCGATACTGAGAACAACCCACTCTTTTTTAGTTTTGTTTCATGCCTCCTGGGAAATGAATGCTTGGTCAGATGATGTGTTAAGTCCAATTAAGTTTTTCCCATTGCTGCGTTTCTTAAACCCCATTTTATCATTCCTTATAGTCAAATCCACTACTTAACTAATCAGAGCCATGTATTACAGAAAACTAAAAAAAATGGGCAGCTATCAATAACGGGGGCATATATAGTGCCATCTCGGGGTTCCGGTACATCATGAAATGATATCATCAGAAGTTCAGAACCCCTCAGCATTGTGATAGTCTTGTAATTGATGATTCCTCATGTATTATTCTATTTAAAGAACCTTTGCTTCATAGTTCTGTCACCCTGTGAATGTGTAGATGACAATTTTTTGATTTTTTTTGTGCAGTATTAGCCACTGCTAAGCAATTTAAATCAACCACTGACCTAAATACAGGCTCACGTGGTTGGACCCGAGGTTCCTGGACATAGTTCTTTTCTCTGATATTGCATATCGTAAAATTTGGAATAATCAAGATGACAGCTAAATGTTTTTGGTGCAATATTAACCACTGCCAAGCAATTTAAATCACACATTGTAGTGAGAAAAAAATGTGACCTACTGGGAATTGAACCCAGGCCCACGGAATGGAAAGGAAGTGTGCCCGGGAACTTTAGGTCCAATCATGTGAGCCTGTAGTTCAGTGATTAGAGCACTAGGATGGTATTCAAGTGGCCTGGGTTCAATTCCCAGCAGGTTACATTATTTCCTAACAGCCTATGAATGTGTAGGCACTCTTACAAGCCCAGTAAAATGCTCCTTCGCATCCTGTAAATATGTAACATAGTGCTGTCCTCTCAGTTTGCCCTCACATCTTTTTTATTTTTCCTTTAAACCAGTGTCTGGAACTGATTTGTAACCCTGTCGGTGTAGAAATGTGCAAAAGAAGAAGATGCTGTATGAAAAGTGAAGGGCAGGGCTTGAATTCCTATACTGAAGCAGGCAGTCTTGAGAGCTAGTCTTTTTTTTTTCTTTCAGTAGTTTTGTAGATCTTAGCTGACCACTGGGGACCTACTACTCCACGGACCATGTATGCTGCTGTGTACTTAAAATGCTGCCCAGCGATCAGTCTTCTGCTGTCTGTGCTGCCTTTTCTCTCCCAATTAAGGGAAAGGATGCTAAAAGAAAGGAGAAAGATGCGCTGGCCATTATGCAGCTGTGTTCAATTGGAAACTTTCTTCTGGAAGCAGTTTCAGTTATTTTCTCCCCACCAAACCACAAGAATTGGTTTCAGTGATTTTTCTGTTAAATGTCTACATTATTGGAGGGTTCACTCCTGTTGTAAATTATTCCCAGACCTTCTGCTTAATAAACAAATGTATGTTTGTTTTTTTCTGTGCCATGATAGGGCTTGCAAGTGTCTTGTTTCTCAAATGTGGCCATCAGCACAATTGTGTTCAGCCGCAGAGGTCGTTAAGGATGTAGAAACAATGGATAGAAGTTAAAATCAGAGTTTTCAGCCTTTTGTAATGGGTGAGAGGGGGTGGGGGTACAAAAGAGAGAGAGATGCAGTTTAGTGGGTGCATTTTGGGCTATCAGGTTTTAGGGCTTGAGAACCAAAAGGCAGAGAGGAGTGTGTGTGTAATATGTGTGAATTTGTATGAGTGTTTTTTGTGAGATGTATACGTGCCCTCAAAGTGTGTGCTTGTGTGAGACGCATGTGTTAAAGTGTGTGTGTGTGTTATCTGAAAGAGTGTGTGTGTTGTGTGTATTTCTATGGTTTACACATTTTGTTTGTCCCCTGGGTTTTTCCTTTCCTGGACCCCCACTGGCACCCTACCTGACAGTTGGTGCCTGGCATGGCTAGGGTTACCACCTGTCCTGATTTTTGCAGGACAGTCCTGATTTGGGCAGCTGTGTTCAGCAAAAAAACATGAAAAATACTAAATGTCCTGATTTTATAGTAGAAAAAAATATTTGATAAATGTCCACTAAATGTTGCAGAAAACTATAATACCTTAACTAAAACACCTTAAAATGATAAGAAACAATGGAAGCAATTGGGAAACTACTACACTTAGCCATAATTCTGATTATATAGAGAAAATAAGTCTGTTGCATCGGTCGAGGTTACGTACTGTCCTGCGAAAAATCATGTTTCAGTAAGAAATGTCCCACTTTGGGCTTCGTAAAAGGTGGTAACCCTAGGCATGGCTACCCCCAGACTCTGGCCATGAGCAGCTGCTTTCACAGCCAACAACAATGCTGCTTTGCCTGGGCCATGCCCTCCTTCCCTGGGAGTCAAACACCTCACCTCCACAATTGGCACGGCCCCAGTCAGCTCCAGGGTGGGATTTCTGTAGGGTTATGTTTGTATGAATTTGCATGTATATATGTATATGTGTGTGTGTGTGTGTGTATGTATATGTGTGTATATATATATATATATATATATATATATATATATGGGAGAAAATGTAAATACAAATCCAACGTTATGACTGTATAAAATGCATCACATGACCATGCGTATATCAGAGTGCGACTGCACACTGCCTTCGCCCCTCAAAACAATTTTGCCATTTATAAGATAGATAACCCACTCTAGACGTGCTGGTGGGCTCTGATTTATGCATATCTTGGGTGGTTGCGCACACTGCCTGTGGCCTCATGTATAACAACATGCGATAAGGGCATACGTATATCAAACCGCGACCTTGCATACCGGGTGGGTTATCTATAAACTTCATTAATGCACTAGTTAGGGTTGAAGCGACAAAAGTTGGGAAATGTGGCATCAGGGTTTCCAACTCTTAACACCTCACCCCCTTTCCTGCAGGCAGCAATAGGCGTGGGATGTGCCTAGGGTTTGCACTTTCTGGCATACAGTATGCAGTCATTCACAGTTCAGTTAGCAGCCAGCCATGGTTGTGAGAGCAGGGCTGTGCTGGTCACCGGCTGGGGATCGAGTTGGAGAGCATCGGGGTGGTGGGTCAGTACCTGAGAGGGTTGGGGGTCCACTAGACCACCAGGGTTTTGTTTTTTTTCCTATTTCACAGGGCAGCGATCGGGGATGGGTAGGGACCGCTAGATGACCAGGGAATATTTTTGACATAAGGGGATGGCAATCAGACATTGGGGAAGGGGAGAGGGACCACTAGACTAACAGGGAATATTTTTTTGAAATACCGTGAAGGCAATTGGCAATCGGGAAGGGGACCACTAGACTATTAGGGCATATTTTTGGCATAAGGGGATGGCGATCGGGCATTGGGGGAGGGGCCACTTGACTACTAGGGAAATATTATATATTTTTTCACAGGGACAGCGATTGGTGAACGAGGGAGGGGAGGAGGGACCAGTACACTACCAGTGAAATATATATTTTTATATGGGGGCAGGGACTGAGACGGGGGGGACCATTAGACTACCATGCAATTGAGAAACTAAGGTAAATGCGGTTTAATGTATTTCAATGGTGTTTTCAACTTTAGTGCAAAACCTTGTCATTTTTAAAGGTTTTGACACCAAATTTTCAACATACCCTTTCTGAGACCCTCCTCATGAACAGTGTTGGTGTCATTTCTCAAATCCTGGCCAAAAGGTGCTTTCAGGGTTGAATGATGGAAGCACTTTTCAGGTCATATTTCAAAATTTTCAACATACTTGTTCATCACGTGGGGTCGTAAGAAGGGTCTGTTGAAAATCTGGGGTCTAAAGGTGTTAAAATGGCAAAGTTCTGTGCATCTGTTGACATTTTGCTACATTCACTCCTACATTAACTTTCGTAATTTTCCATATTTTCACCAACATTTTCAACATAGTCATTTCTTTACCTCACCTCATGAATGTGACCGCTGCCACTTTTCAAGAAGAAAGCAACGATTGTACTTTCTCAAAAAGTAAGAACAGATCCAGAAACAAATGGTTTGATCCCTTTTATTGGATCAACATAGATGTAACAAAAAAAAAACATGCTTAAGCTTTCAGACCTACCAAGTCTTTCCTCAGAAGCTTAACCCTGACAGTTACTTGTACTTGCACACCCCGCCACGCCTGTTGCTGCCTTCAGAGTGTGGGTGGGGTGTTAGGGTTGTTAAGCCTCTGAGGAAGGACTTGGTTGGTCCTAAAGCTTAAGCATTGTTTTCTTTTGTTACATCTGTGTTGGTCCAATAGAAGGTATCAAACCATTTGTTTCTGGATCTTTTCTTACAAGGACCAATACGGCAACTAACTAATTCTGTGTGTCAAAAAGTAAGGACATTCTTGGCAAAAAAAACTTTGTTAATGCATCAGTTAGGGTTCCAGTGAAAAAACTTTGGAAATGGGGTGTTAGGGTTTCCAACTCTAACATCCCGCCTCCATCCTGTAGGCAGCAACCGGCATGGGAGTGTGTGTGTAAACTCTAGGTGGCGCTATCCCAAGGGCTACTACCCCTGCCTGCTTGGCTAGTAGCAGGTTAAGGGGCATGAGTTCTGAAATGGGTGCCTCCACCCAGAGGTCAGGGTTGGTAGTGGTCAAGTTAACCTGGGCACAGCCCTCCGGGACACTGTAACCCCCCTCTTTCCACTCTAGTGGCCTGAACACTGTACAATAATCATTTTCACAATACCCCTGGCACACCACACAAGTACCCACACTGTTTGCACTTACCACCAGGGCTGGTTCCTCTGGCTCGACCCTGGGGACACCGTGTAAAACAAGGTTATGCACAGCAAATAGCAACAGTACAGTACTTTGAGCACAAACTGGAACCACAGTCAGATTACATGCAGAAAAAATTAGATCAGATTTATTCAGGGGACTTGAACAAGGAAGGGGCAAAATCAGGTTAATTAGCTTAAAGGTTGTATCATTTAAGCAGTTATGCATGCGCTTTGAGTCCGTCCCCCCACACAGTCACTCCTCTGGGTACCCAGGTGGAGAAGAGATGGTCTAGCCAGGACTGTTGCCCGGGGTTGCAGCTGGTTGGGGCCCTGAGATGGAAAACACAACATGCACAGTACACAATATTTGTAATCCGGAGCCAGAGGGCTCAGTTCATAAAGGAAACGAAACAACAAGACAATAAGATGACACACTCAGATTAAGCTGTTGTTGCAGGGAGCTACCCTGGTATTTAATCAGATTCACAATGCCCAAGACTGGACACCGGCTGGACGAAAATTGAGACTGCAGGTGGTTGATCTGGAATGCCAGGAGAAGCAGGGCCCACACAAATCGCAGAGGCATCGTTCCTGTTCAAGTGTGGAGCAGAGGGCTGATCCCCAGGCAGGTCTCTCGTCGATGGCTTCTCTGTGCAGTGGGTAGTCTGGCTGGGTCAGTCCGGCAAGGCCCAGACCGCATGGAGACAAATTCAGATGCAGTCCGTTTTGGGCTGCATACAGCTTCCAGCAAGCAGAACACAGTTCACACAGTGGGGCACTAACTTACAACCCACTAGCAGCTCATAGCACATTTACATGTACGGGAGTTCTACTGTACCAGGCAAAGTGCTCCCCGGTCACAATCGCAAAGTCTCTGCACACACCCGGAGCTAAGGGGTAGCTGGAACTCCTGACAGGCCGATCGCATTCAGCAAAATCTTCGGTCTTCTTCAGGTTGAGTCTGGCTCACTTCAGTAGCTTACTTTAGTCACACAAACTTGGATTTAGTCCAAAATAAGTCTCTTCTCTCCCTCTCAGGAGCAGCAGCAGACATGCAAGCCAAAAACTCAGCCCTTTCACAGTTTTCCCATGTGAATCCACTCAGGATTGCTACCCAAAATACACTTGAGCTCTTCTCATTTCACTTCCCAGCTCAGAACTAACTGAAAACTGCCAGCAGCCCAGGACTTCCCCAAGATCCAAAAGATTTGTTTGGCTAGTATGGCTGTCAGTCAAAGCAAGAGCTCCCCCTTCAGTTGTAAAAAAGGTGAAAAAGTTAAAAACTACAGTTCCTACAGATTTTGACTTCAGACAGCTCCTGTAGTCTGGCTACATTTTAGGTCCTACCAGAACTGATTGGGTCCAATTTGCAGTCCAGGACCAAGATAGTGGAGACAAACAAAACAGTCCTTGCTATAAAGAAGGCAGGTTAGACAAACTACATTATCATTATCACTCTAAATGATTTTCAGCAAATAGTTACATCTTTCAACAGTGCTCCCTCTTGGATTACTTAGGCTGCAGTCAGGGAGTCCTTAAAGAGACAGTACACAGAGGCTATACAGGCTCTGGTAATCACATTTAAACTGCTAAAATGTAGGACACCAGCCTGGCAGTGAGCATTTAGGCAAGCTCAAGGAAGACTTTTTGGGAACCCCCATTTATAGAGGGGTTACATGTGCTTTGGGGTTGTCAACCCTAAAGCTCACCCCATTCTCCTATAATGTACCCTTCTCAGCTTACTTACACGTGGAATGGGGTGAACATTGGGTGATAACTTAAGGCACCTCTAAACGCCTGTTGCTGCCTTCTAGGGTGGAGGGTGTTGGAGTTGAAACCTAATACCACATTTCCAAACTTTTGCGCTGGAACCCTAAATGATGCATTAATGAAGTTTTTGCCATACAGATGTGTACTGTGTGTGTGTGTGTGTGTGTATGTGTATATATATATATATATATATATATATATATATATATATATACACACACACACACACTGTGTGTGTGTTTATATGAATTTGTGTGTTTGTGCATGTATATGTATTTATATAGGCAGTATGTGTATTTGTGTCAATTTGTGTGTTTGTGTATGCATATATATGTGTTTGAATTTGAATGTCTATACTGTACAAGTAACTGTCAGATTTGCATGTGGCCCCATGTTTAAAGAGGTGCACACTGCACATTTATAAATTCTGTCCTCTCACACAGCTGGAAGCAGCTGTCTTTGTACTGCACCAGTATTTCTGTGGTATGTGCCAGGGTATGCATTGTCATATCAGTCACTCTGGTTTATTTATTTATTTAAGAGATTAACCAGGAAGGCATACTGAGCAGAGTACCACTCGATTCCAGATGCGCCCTGGGGTTAAATATAGAAACATAGAAATTGACAGCAGAAGGGCTGCTTGACCAACTAGGTCCGCCCAGATTTTCCCTGCCTGTTCTGCTTCTGCAGACCTAACTGGTCTCCAACAACCCTGCCCCTTCCCTGCCTATTTACCAGTACTCCCTTATACCTATCCCATGCACGTTTGAAGCCCTCCAATGTTTTTGCTCCCACCACCTCTGCTGGCAGATGTCCAAGGCATCCACTACTCTTTCAGTAAAGTAGCACTTCCTCACAAGTTCCCCCTTTCAGCTTCATTGTTTTTTATTTTATTTATTTATTTTTATTTATTTCATCTTTTGGAAATAACCTTTGAGCAAACTGCTCTTTTTTAAAGGTTGCACATCATGACATGAGGTTAACACAGGAAGGTAGGTTACAGGGTAAGGGTACACATGTACAGAGGCAGAGCTACACAATATAACAGCAAGAATAATCTGACTATTTACAATTTCAGGCTAACTCCTACAAAGGGGCTGTATATCGCAGTTTATTACATCACAAGAAACATGGTGGGTGCTGCGGATTTAAGTACCAATATTGGCAAGTAAAGCAGCCAGGAGGAGGCATTGTCATAGTTTCCTAGCAGTGGAGGGGGGAGGTAGGTGACTCTTACATAGGCTTTCACTCCCTCCAGGTAGGGCAGCCAGGGGGAAGCTTTGTCGTTTTTCTAACAAAAAGGGGGGGGGGTAGTGAGGTGTAAGAGGGGTGAGGGTGGAGGGGGTTATCAGGTAGCCTGAGGATGGGAGATGTCGAGTACATGGGAGGGATGTGACCAGGGAGGACTTAGGAGCAGTGGGGAGATTGAGTGACTTGCTCAGGCTAAAACACAATCTGTACCTGGAAGAAAAAGAGCTAACAATTGAGGGGACAAGGTGATACCATGCTCCAATTCTACTTTTCAGAGTTAATCCGTGGACAGGAGGGGAAAGGGAGGCGGAGATCTGGCTCAGTGGATCAGGACAGTGGGCCACATGCACAGAACTCGTTGCATGCCCTCTTGTCCTTATGAACGTCAACATTTGAAGTAGACTCCCTTTCTGTATCTTTTCACCCCTGTGAGGTACTCGTAGGTCTCTGTAATGTCCCCCGCCCCTTGTGTGTTCATGTTGAAATCCCTCAATCTCTCCTCGTAGGGCTTCTGATGTAACCCTTTTCACCATTTTAGTTGCCCTCTTCTGGACTGCCTCCACCCTTCTATGTCCTTTGTGAGATGTGGCCTCCAGAACTGGACACAGTATTCTAAGTGGGGTTTCACTAGTGACCGATAAAGTGGTAACACCACATTCTCCCCCCCCCCCCGCTGTTGATACCTCTCCCTGTGCACCCCAGCATGCCACTGGCCCTTCCCACTGCCTTGCCACAGTGCCCTGCCACTCTCAGGTCATCAGGTATGATAACCCCAGTGTCTCTTTTCACTTAGTGGCCATCATTATCCCCCCACCCATTTTATTTTCGGCTCCTTGGTTTCTGTGCCCTAGGTGCATGACTTTGCATTTTTTGACAGTGAACCCCAGCTACCATGCCCTCAACCACTTCTCGAGTTTTCTGAGGTCCCTTCTCATTCTCTCCACCCCTTCCTGGGTATCCACCCTATTACAGATATTGGTGCCATCTGCAAAAAAAAGCATACCTTCCCTTCCAGTTCTTCTGCAGTGTCACTTATGAAGACATTATTTTATTTTTATTTTTTATTTAAACATTTGGTGACTGGGAAAGGCACACTGAGCCAAGGCTTGTTTCCAGGTGTGACCTGGAGGACAGGGAACATGGGAATCAGATTACACAGTCACAGTAGTAGCAAAATAGCATACAGTAGGTGGTATAGAATACATTTCAAGGGAGGTAATACAGCAGTACATAATAGTATACAAAAGAAGCATACATACATTCCATGATACTAATACAGCAAAAACAGGTTACGCAGTTAGATAGGGTGCATGGTGAGGGGGGAAGAGCTATGAGATGTGGGCATAGTGAGGAGGGGAGTGCTATGAGATGTTGTAGGAACAGGTAGGGAAAGGTAGGAGCCATAGCAATGATTTGACAGAGTAGTGAGAAGGAGAGTTGTGTAGGAGAGGAGTTTGTGAGTTCCACAGAGAGAGGAGACAATAGTTGAATGCAGATTTGCCCATCTTGGAAGAAGGAATGAGGAGAGAAAAGGAGATAGAGTCCCTAAAACGTAGGGAGTATGTATAGGCAGTAGCAGGTGAGAGGAGGGAAGAGATGTAAGAGGGGAGCAGATTGAACCAGAATTTGGAGATGACAAACCTAGAATGGATGAGATGTCTGTGCAAGAGAAGAAGAAGCTCCAGGCAAGAGAGTAGAGAGCAGTGGTGAGTCCAGTATGGAGAGTTGGAGGTGAAACAACAGAAGGCATAGTAGAGTGAGTCAAGTCAAGAGAGCGTTGTAGATGGAGCAGTGCAGGATACAATATCTGTGTAGTCAAAAAGTGGCAAGATCATCAAATGAGGATCTGTCCCAGTACTGAGCCCTGCAGCACCCTGCTGGTCACTCTCCCCTTATTAGAGTGAGTGCAGTTTACCACCGCCCTCTGTCACCTGTCCATTAACCCATGTTTATCCAGTTTACCGCTTTGGATCCCACTCCTGTCTGCCCAGTTTCATTATCAGTCTCCAATGTGGCACAGTGTCGAAGGCCTTGCTGAAGTTCAAGTACTGTAGGCCATGTTTACTGCCCTTCCTTGATCTATTTCCCTGGTCACCCAGTCAAAGAAATTAATCAGATTTGTCTGGTATGACCCCCCCCCAACCCATGAATCTATGCGGCATTTGGTCTTGTAACCTGTTGGATTCAAGATACTCCACTAGCCTTTCCTTTAACAGGGTTTCCATTAAATTCCACATCACTGATATGAGACTCATCAGCCTGTAGTTGCTGGCTTCATCCCTGCAGCCACTCTTATGGAGTGGGGCTATGCCCGCTCTCCTCTGCTTGTCTGGAACTACTCTAGTTTCCAGTGAATCATTAAATAAGGCCAGCAGTGGTGCTGGAAACACTTCTCTGAGTTCCCTTTACAGCCTTGGGCATATCCTGTCTGGTCCCACGGCCTTGTCCACTTTCAGAGTTGTGAATCCCTTATGGACTCCTTGCTCTGAAAATGGACTTGCGTCCACTCCACCCCACCCCGTGATCCTGCTGCTCCATTCCCCTTTTCTTTAACTGTGAAGACTGAGCAGAAGTACCTGTTCAGGATTTCTGCTTTTTCCTGATCCTCCTCAGCACAGCCCCACCTCACTGTCCTTCCTCTTATCGCTGATGTACCTGAAGAAAGTCCTGTCCCCTTTTGCTGCCCCTTCCTCTGTTTGCACCTTTGCTCCCCTCACTGCCCTACCTGCTTACCTCAGTTTTATCTGGTATGCCTCCCTATCCTCATCCCTCTGCATTTCTTTGTACCTCCTGAATGCTATCCTGTTTTCCTTCACCTTTGTGGCCACTTCCCTAGTGTACCATAATTATCTTTTTTCCTTCTGCTTTTGCTCACTTCCTTCATGAAAAGGCTAGTTGCTTCCATTATGCCGTCCCTTAATTTTCTTCACTGTTCTTCTGTCCCTCCCCGGCAATCCCCCCCTGTTAGGCCACTTCTGAAGCAATCTCCTACTTCTTTAAAATGTGTCCTCCTAAAGTCCAGGACCCTCATCTTTGTTTGGTTTGCCTCTGTACCCATCTTAATGTTGATCCGCACTGTATGTTGATCATTGGTCCCCCAGGGGACAGCCCACTGTGACGTCTGCAGTGCTGTGTCAGTTAGTTAGAAGCAGGTCCAGTATTGCCCTGTCCCTAGTGGGTTTGGTGACTAGCTGCCTGAAGTTCCAAAATGCAGTCTTGTCTCCTGCCATAAGTCAGTGGACAGGGTGGGCGAAATGTTCAAGGTAACATTAACGTTTTCTAGGAAGAAAGATGCCGGTGACCACTCAAGCATGCCTCCTAGCTGACTGTTGAGAGAATGGCACCTTGCATGGCCTGTGAAAGGTTAAACAACAGTGCTGAGCTGCCTTTCAGAACATGGCAGAAATTCTGAAAAAGAGGATTATGACTGAGAGGGCCTGTTCTCCTTTGCTGCAGGCAAAGCGAGTCGGTCCACTGGGATCTCTTGAGGTGCCCTCCTAGATGTGTGTCCAGGAGGCGGTTTACACACCCTCTCAGAGGAAATTTCAATAAAATGTTAGTATTTCTCTCCTCATTTATAACATCCCCTCCGTCCACTCCCTCAGATCTACTGACACTTGCACACTAACTGTCCCCGCTGCTCCACCCTTCCATCCGATCTGGATACTTGTGACAGGGAGCCCTGTCACTCTTGAGGACTGGCCTTTCTTAAATCTGTTCCAACAGTTCTTCTGTTTCTTAGCCTAATCTATCCTTTACAATTTCTAGTCCGTAAGGTTGGCTGTCTATGGGCATCCCCTTCCCTTTCTTGACTATGCTATAGAGTCCTCTTTAAATTTCGTTTTCTCTCTCTCTCTCAGGTCCTCGTACATGGAGGTTATTGTGGTGACCTCTAACCATATGTAAAACAGGCTGTGTTTATCATTGTTGGATTTAGTATGTAATAGCACTATGTCATAAAATACCTTGATGTATATACCTATGTTATGAAACATGTAAATGTTGAAAATACCATGGCAATAGGTATTTTTGATAATGGTAAAACGTACTAGATGACAATTATAGAAATTAAGTTAGTTGTGCTATTTAAAATGCAAGTAAATTGCTGTAAACTGAACAAGTCTGAAATGTAATGTTGATTTGCATACATCCCATAATACTGAATGAAAGTATGTATGCTGTTGTATTTCTTTGAAACTTGATTTGTTGCCAGTGCCCTTTGGGGTAACCCTTCTTTCAGTGATTGTGCATTGAGGTTCTTTGTCTATAGCTTGTTTTGTTTTTTTCTTCTTTTTGTGCCCCCACTACCCAAGCAAATGAGGCCCGCATAGGGGTGAAGGGTTTTGACTGGAAGTTGTTAGAGCCGAGATCAGTGTCAGTAGGTGTTGGCTAAGTGCAGAGAAAGGACATTCATAGTCCATTGCTGCAGCAAACTGATGTACTGAAGAAGGAAAATGCCATTGCTGAAGCTTATTTTCTGTATTCTGAATAAACATCACACAGAGATTGTGTGCTGAACCTGAAGTTTGGTGTCTGGTCCATCTGTTATCCCACAACCCCTCCACAGTACCCTCACCATTTCCCTAAAATATGGAACTCCCTACCTCCCCAAATCCGACACTCCTCATCCCTCTATTCCATCAGCACTGCCCTCTCCAACTATCTTGCACTTAACTGTTCCTGTTATGACCTGCCTTAATTTTTTACTGTTCCCTTTGGAATTTACCCAATGCCTCTATCGAAACTACTGCCTCTACTGAACCTAGCCCCTCCTAGGTGCTAGTTTTCATACCTTTCTCCCTTTCCCAGCTTTCTTCCCCCCTTTTCTCCTAGCCTTCACACCCCTTGCAGGGTTCTCAGCATCCTGAAGGGGTTCTATAGTGCCTAGGCTTGCCACCTTTTCTTCCCCCATCTGCCTATCCTTGGCCTTTCAGGTCCCCTTGCAGGGTCCCCAACATCCTGGAGGGCTCCTTGGATCAGGCATCATCCCCTGCCAGGTGTCATTTCTCATTCCCTCCCTCTCACTGTCCCTATATAACTATAGCGCCTAACCGCAGGAGGGTTTACAATCGCCTGATCTTCCCTGCCCCTTTGCAGGGTTCATCGCATCCTGAAGGGTTCTCTTCTTGGGTCCTCTCCTAGGTGTTAATCACACTTACTCTCTCTCTCTCTCTCTCTCTCTCTCTCTAATCCCTACTCCAGTCCCCGTCCCCTTGCAGGGTTCCCCGCAACCTGAAGGGATCTCTCTGGGACATGACTCTGCACTATCTGCCATCTCATCCTCTCTCTCCTTCACCCCTTATTTCACGATAGCACTTGTTCACTTATTACCATTGTACTTATTAATTGTTCTCACACATTACATATGTATGCAACACTGCTTGTAACAGTGCCTTAATTAATTGTATGCTATGTTGATCTTTGTAACTTGAATGTAAAATGTCTCATCCCGATTGTACCCCCCAAGGTCGTACTGGGAGACGAGCAACCTGTCGCTCAGTGTGCCTTCCTGGTGAAACATTTCAATAAATAAAACATTAAAAATATTCTAGTAAGTAATTAACAATTAATCAATAATGGAAGACTTGAGTCATAACCCCCGCACCCACACCTACCCAGTGAATCACATGTGCTGATGACGCTCTCTGTAATTAACCTTGCATATGAGATGAGTCATTTGGAAAACTGGTGTGAGCATGTGGTGTGTTATAAATCTGTGTACCCAAGATAATTTATATACAGTGTGTATGTATCATTCACACAACCACGACTCCCAACAGTTGTTTGCAGATAGTTGGGTTATTTGGGAAGGGGCGTACCACAGGCATTCTTATTACAGTTGGGTGTGACTGTGCAGGCTAATTTGTTACCTGATGTGATACTGGGAGGAAAGAAATTAGTTTTGTATGAAGCCTTCTATTCACACCGTGTTCTGAACACTCTTTACAGTTGTGGAGAGGGAGGGGAGAGAAAGTTGTGGCTGTTTGAGGCAGACAGAGATGAGAGCTGGTCAGCTAGACATCACTGAGAGGTTGAGCAAAAAGTGCGCTGAAAAAAACTACTGGGTCTATATGGGTCATAATTATGGAAAAAGAGTGTAATTATATTAGGGAAATCATTTTGTGCATCAATCTACCTTTTTCTTCCTTAATACGTTTTCCCTTAAAAAAAAGCATGATACTGTGTTACAAAGGTACTGTAGAATACTGAGGGAAAAGACAGGGCCAAGAGGAGGATGGGATTGAACTTAAAAAAAAAATTAAAAATTTAAACTGAATGCACACCACATCTCAGAATACCTCTCTCTTGAAGTCACGGTAAGGAGGAAAAATGAATGTCACAGACCCTGTGAGAACCCCTCAAATCGCACAAAATTTTTATGCTGTGTCTGAGTCCCAGCCCACTTTAAGCCCTGATCTGGGAGGATAAGGAGGCTCAGGGCTGCACAGTGAGTAGGCAGCAGTTGTGGAATGCAGACCTGGTAGGTTCAAACATACCGACAGGTACACCTCCCAACCTTTACCAAGATGTCTAAAACTATCCCTCTAAATGTGTCTGTTTGGGCAGGGGGGTGTAAAATGTGTGTGGGACACATGGTTAAGTCTTTAAAGACTGAAACACAACGGGAATTAGTACTTTCATGTTTGCTAGATGTAGAGCGTCACCTCTTTGTTCGCCACTATGTAGTATTTTTTTTCAGCAGTGAACATTCTTTTGGTAATATCATAGATATAGCCATTTTTACGGCTGTGTGGGAGGGGCTCCGCAGACATTATGTCATCACTGTAGGAGAACAGGGGGTTGGCTCCACAACGCAACCTCGTGTTCTCCTACAGTGATGCGGCAATGTCAGGACAGCACTGCTGCCAAAGGCGCTGTCCTCCGCGATGGAGCTCCCCTCCACAGTACGGTCGCCCCCCTCCATGGCGCACTTCTTCGCAAGTGCACTTCTGGCATAACTGCGCATGTACGAGTATCACGCATGCACAGTTTTGCCCTGCCGTCATCTTGTGAGTGGCAACTGCTGCTCCGCTGCAAATCACCGCTGCTCCGCCACTGCTTCACCCATGCTCTGTTGTCGCTGCCGCAACTCCGTGCCCCGCCGCTGCTCTGAGAGTCATGCTGCAGGTAAGAGTTTGCCGCAGCCATATTGGCTCTGACCAGAGTTTGTTCTTTTGTTTTCATTCATTCCTAAACTAAGATATGGGTTTTTGAAGTTTTAAAGGTTCCCAGTCCTATGCCATACCCACCATGAAAAAAAAATTAAGCTTGTGATACAGTGCTGTGCTGTTTACCATCAGGAACGTGTGGGTACACCATTTTACACATACATAGTATCAGTCTGGTATGTACATTCAGTGGGTAACCTCAAGGAAGAGGTTTTTATCAATTTCAAATGGTCATCTTTAATGGTTTGAGATATTTATTGATTTATTTTTATTTATTTCAGTTTGGGATTAATACCTTTGAGTCAAGGACTCATTTTCAAAGGTTCCATGTCAGAGTTGAACACACACTACAAAAATACAAGGTTTACAGAGAAAAAAAAAGGAAAAAACATTGAAGCATATACACAGGCCGTAATAGTAAAATTTGAACTTATACACATCAAATTAGTAAATATTAACAGATAGACTGATTAGATAAGAGGGAGTTGGGGAGGATCAGCCAAAGGTGGAATCGTCTGAGGTGGAACTTTCAACCAAGTGAGGCCATTGTCAGGTAATTGGGGTAGGGGTAGATATAAAAGCTGCTTTAAAAACTGGGAAACTTGAAAACAGCACTGAGGATGAATCAAAGGGTGTCAAAAATATATATTTAATAAAAAAAATTATATGATGAAGTTTGCCAACTAACAAATACTGTTGCTTTAAAAATTATTCCCATCTGTATCTGATGCTACTGCTGCCACCCAGTCCTTACCATAATATGAACAAATGAGGCTGCTGTAGCACCTCCGACTCCCCCCCCCCAAATGGCTGATTTCACCTTTGACATCATCCTCCAGAAGCTAAAATTCACAGTATAGGTGTCCCAGAGTTTTCAGTGCTCTGACATGCTGATTGCACCAGTTGTTTTGCTTAGAAGATGTGCAGATTGAATGCCTGTCCCGCAGCCAATCCCATTGACAATGTCAGCCTTGGATTTTGAAGGGGGGGGGGGGGGAGATCAGGTCTGCCACATGAGCTGCATTAGTTTATATTATGGTAGGAAGGGGGTGTCGCAAGGTTTTTAAATGGAGTCAGTAACACCGCTTTACTGGCGGTTATAACAGTGTATATCCATAGCAACCCAAATCATTAAGTGTGGACTGCAAGAAGGATGTTCTTCATCAAGTATCATAGGTTATTATATATGTTTTGCTTTGAAATCCATATAAAATGTCAGGGGTCAAAATTAAGTCGTGCAGCCACTAGGGCTAGTGACTGGGAAAAATGAGCTAGCCCTATTGAATTTTACACTGGCTCAGCTGGTATACTTATTGAAAGTCACCTTCTCCAGTACAAGCCCACAGGGCTAATTAAATGAAAATCTTACTAGCCCGATATAAAATCTACCAACATTTGACTAATGAGCTAGTGCCAATTTCAACCCCTGAATGTGGGACAGCCCTTCTCAGTGTGGGACTATGAGGGTCTGTCCCTTGTATTACGGGACATTTCTCAGGTAAGCTCACGTGTGTGGTGCTGCATACTGGCTATGTTACCTGAAAAATGGGCGGCTGGCCTTCTTAGTGCCATGTGGCCCATGGGTAACTTCAGTTTGTGTGAAGCTCATGCACAGACTGGACTACCCTTCCTGCTGGGTCTGTTTGAAAGTTGCGGCATTTGGTGACAGAATCAGGGCAGATGCCCAAGCATCCTGTATGAGGTGAATGATCTAGCAGTGAAAACAAAGCTTTAATGAGTTAAGTGCTTAGTGAAGGGAGAGAGGTAACCTGACCGCAGGGGGTAAAGCAGTGGCTGATTGAGTATCCTGCCATTGCCAGGGAGGACGACCTTGCCGATGCATTCCCTGTACCCGGGAAGATCTGCTGATCCAGCTCTGTGTCAGAGCTGTTTTCTTACTGAGCTGAAAGGACTGAAGTCTGGGAAGCTATCAGGTTTACTCTCTAAGGAGTTCATCTTCTATCTCTCACAGTCCCCGCGCCACAAAGAGGGTCACCTGGTAGGATTTCACTGACACTGTTGCTGTTTCATAGGTGAAAGGAGAAACGGAATGAGCAGAGAGAGAGAGAGTGTTTTCCTTTTCTGTGGTTATAAGACATAATTTACTTGCCCTTTAACTACTAGGGAAACAGTCTATAACTGTCTGTCAGTTAAGTTCTTCTGTCTGCCTGCTTTTGCCCTTCTGTTTTACCATGTGTTTGGGCAAAATAACTGATGAAAAAATACCAGCAGCAGGACAGGGTTTAACACGCAGCCGATGGGTCATGACCCTGCCAAATTGCTGTGTTCTATGCTGCTTCTCTGAAACCATAGACGTGGTATCCAACTTTTTCTCATAAGTGACCCCCACCCCAATTGCATTCACTGATAAAACAGACAGCCATCAAGGTTATCTGCTGCAAGCCTTAGCAAAAAAACAAAACTGGCAGAGCGGGTCCACCATTCATATATGCTGTTTCCCTTTCCTCTTACATTGATCTCATTCCTTGTAAGATTCTTCTGAATACCCCTTGATGAATGTCAGACCCCCGACTTGTTCAAGTCTACTCACCCTTCTAATAAAGATGACTAATTTGATCAGCCGGCAGATAGATGGTGGGGGCATTAATGTAGACTGTGGGATGGACTTGAGGGACAAAAAGAGATGGGCAGCATCCTTGCAGAATACTCTGCGCCCCTTAAGTCTATACCATTGCTAAATAGAGTAATAGATTGGGAATTACTAATTGCAAGGCTATAGTGCTGTTGAGGGGTTCTGATGACATCATTCCATGATGTCACCTGAACCACAAAATGGAATTATAGCAGAGTTATTAATAGTTGCCCACTTTTAATTTTTTTTGTCATTTATGGATCTGATTAGTTAAGTATTTCTTGTGAGAGATGCATTTTTCTGTAGTTTTGGTTTTTGTTTTGAACAACTTTTGCAGTGCGCGACAGTTGCACTACTATACCCCTCGTTCCCCAACCCCTATTCTTTGCAGTTCTGTAGTAAGTTTGGGCATTTTATTTGTGGGACTTCACCCCCAGTACTCCCCCAATTTAATTAATCTGCTATATCAACACAGTACAGCTAATCCAAAACTATAATTCAGTGGGAAAAGAAAATTTCAAAATCGCATAGGAAATCGCTTATGACATCTTGGCTGCCATGTTGTGAGGGTAAACTGCAGCCGAGCAGAGTGTATGTGGTTTGGCATTCTCACACTAGACTGAATCACGTATAAGAAACTTAAAAGGCACCCTTTATTTCTCAGTGATCCTCATCAGCTTGCCTGCTCACGAAGATTGGCATACCCATGAAGTTTTGCATTTAGATTTGAGGCTGTACAGAGTATGTATCTGATATGCAGAGCTGCACAGAAACCCAGCTGGTAAAATGGATACATTCTCTTTGTCTCCCCTCCTTTCCACTGATTGGAGCCTTCTTTAGCCTACCAGTGCCTGCTCCCATCCTTCTGAGGCCTCCCTGCCTGGAACACTGAGCCCACGGTCCACCAGTGACTCACCGTTGGGTTGTTACCCCTCTGTTTGCCCCCAAGGTGGGGTTGCCTGCAGCTGCTTGGTAATTCCCCTCCTTTATTCGGTTGGACCAACAGCAGAGGTGAAGGCCGGAAGAAATACAAGCTCAGACAGGAGAGGCCTGGCATTAGATGTGGGGGGTCAGGTGCAGCATTACCTAACCATCGTGGCTTTTACTGTGTTTCTGTTCCCCAGGAGGAGAGAACATGCAGTAACATTATGGATGTTGCTATGTGTTCTGCTGCACATAACGCATCCACATGCGTTGCTCTTCCTACCCAGTCTGGTGGATCCATGCTTCTTCACCCCCAGGCACTGCTAGGGGTTAGGCAGATCCTGGGATTCACATCCTTCCCTCCTCGGTAGAGGAGAGCTGTCCCACAGACACTCTATTCCCCCAAGCCTTCTAAAGCCCTCAGATTTGTTCCGAGTTGTTGCTGTCGCAGTGGTAGCAGCACTACCACTGCATTGGTGAGCCGGCTCCACTTTGCACTGGTTGTCAGATTTTCGAGTGTACTTGTGTGGTTGGGGGAGAGAGAGAGAGAGAGAGAGACTCACAAAAACTGTTCAAATAAACTGAATAGTCACGTTGAGTTGACACCATCGTTTGATCCAAAAGTTGTTGACTTTTTCCACTGAGCACCTGCAGAGGTAACAAGTGGAAGAAAGGTCAAGAACAGTTGGAACAAATTTTAGCTGCAATCAAAATCAGTTTGTAATTAATATTTTGGGAGGGGGCTGTACTTGAGTCATTAAGCAGCAGCTCTTAGGTCTGAGACATGAGATTTCAGAGCTGTGCAAAGATTCTGCAACAATCAGCCTTAAGTGGAAAGCTTGTCAGTTTTGATTCATTTATTAATGTATTTAACAGCAATTATACAAAATTAAAGATCTACTCGAAGCCTTGTAATTACTTAATCTGGACGATTAGAAATACGCTCCGCACTAAAAGGTCTTTTTTTTTCCCGAAATTCTGTAGCGTATGAAGATCATTATGCACCTTGCCTTGCAGCTTTTTTCCTGCCTTCAGTGTAATTACATGTACATATTCCAACTTGATAAAGAGATCTAATTCAGCAAAGATTGCCACTTGTACAAAACTTCTCACTACCTTCTCCATCCGTCTCCCTCCCTCCCTCCCTCAACTGATCCCCATTCTGATCATCCATCCCTAGGGAGCCACAACTTTCCCAATTGGAACTAACACCAGCTTCCCTCACATGCCTACTGAATTGACCCTCTTTCTGGTGGGGTGAAGGGCTCCCCTCTTGTCAGCTGCCCGAGACTGAATGAATGCAAAAAGGGGAGGAGGGTGTGCACTGCATGTGTCAGTGTCACTTAACTGGGCAGAAGAGTGAGGAGACATCATCTAGCTAGACCACACCCACCCGGTATCCAGTGAGGATAGCGACTGAATATGAGTGACTATCAAAACGACGACTCTTATTCAGTGCTGTCCTCATGGGCTACCCTGCAAGGGTAGCGACCCTATGTTAAGGCGATCGTAGGGGAGGGTGACCGTAAGGAGAATATAGCAAGGGGAGGGATAGGGGAGAGGGTTTGTGAGGGGGTAGTGTGCCTGCTGCAGCTGAGCTAGCCGTGTGGTGTGGTGGTGAGGGTGGCTAGCTGCGGCACAGCAGGTACTGGGTTCAGGGCTGGGTCCGGGGAAAACATTTGCTGCTGGCCACTGCTGTGTTTTTTTTTTTTTGTAGGAATCCAGAGTGTCACCCTCTCCCGGATATGCACCCCCTAGAGTTGATAATCCTTTAGCAGGGGGTTACAGGGGATGAAGCCCCCCCATGAGGGGGGGCGCAGGGCACAGCCCCCCACATTAACACTTGGATTCCTTACCAGATGTCTGTTCGCTGGCATGAGTATATCACCGATTTTACTTTTCGACGATATACACTCGCCGTAATAGTGATCACTGTTTTGTGATTGCTATTATGACATAGAACCTCACCCCCCCCCCCCCCAGTTTTTGTTGTTTCTACCCAACCCTCCATTCTCTGCCTTAATAAAAGTGGGGAAATCCCACCCACCACATCATTCCCCACTCACTATGGAGAGCCCGCACTGCTGCCCCCGAAAGTTCCAGGGGTGGGATGGGGGCATTACTAAGCATAAGATCATGCCCACCCTTCTAGGAAGATTGTGTAGTGGCAATTTGTGGTTGGGAGAGAAAGTCAGATTGCCAGCATGGTGAACAGCTCACAGTCACTGTAATATCCTCTCCCCCCCCCCCCCCGGCTTGCATTAGCAGCACCTGAACTCATCCTTCCACCCACTCAGCCCACCTTTCTGGATGTAGTGCAGGTTGCAGCAGTTCAACATCCTGCCAGCTTCAGTTCACTGGTGAACAGCTGGGCCTGACTTATGGAATTAGTTCCAGACTTGCCGACCTTGGTCATCTAATATTGCCCACCAAACCATTAGTTGTCTTAAGTTTTTACGCACTGCTTTTGTTGACAGAAAAAAGGACTCTCCCAAGTCAAAAGGGACTCGGTCATGGTTTGCAAAAATGATACGTGCTGTTGGCATCCCTGGAGACTGGATCAGGGGTTGACCTTTCCATCCTGGACCCCTTATGTCACCAAAAAGTGGCTGTACAGAAAATGTACCATCTAAGGTACAGTATGAACACACATGGATTCATTTTCTTCGAAAAATGATTTACAACATTCATATCTTTAAAGGGATGATAGTAGAACCTTTGTAGTTGATCCTTCACTGTTAGTTGAATTCCAGACTGAGTTCCTCACACATTGTGAGGACGTAGGAGCATGCGAAAACCCCAGTATTTGAATCCTGCAAATATTTATATTTTGCCAGCCCTATGTTCATGGTATGGTATGCAGTATTTGTGTGTTAAAATGTGTCTTTCAGTAAATGTGCACCATCCCCTCCCCACCATGACCAGATCTACTGCCTTGGCCACTTCACACCTACTGGGTCACATCCTTCCTCTCAGCCCTACAATAATGTAAAAAATGATAATATCTAGCCTCCTGCCTGTTGTCTCCCCAGGCACCTTGTTTAGAAATGGCCCTCCGGTAACTCCATAAAGCTCCCTAACATTATTGTGCAAGACCCCTGCAGTCTGATGCTTGACCTGGGAGGGGGGTTGGAGGGGATACTGCTGTATAAGTACAGGCTAGTTCACTGATAAATGACCCCCTCCAGCACGCTACACTGTCTGAGTAGCTGAGATGTGTACTGGTTACCACTGCCTGTTGTGCAGGTCTTGAATAATACTAGCACAAACTAGTAAAACTTTGGAGTTCGTCAGTGTATCGTGAGTGGAAAAAAAAAAGGCCAGATCCAGGCGGAGTCCACGTCACAAGCAACAGCAATACGTATACTTTCCTACCCTGCATGGAACTAGTACGAGTTCCTCCCACTCCTTGTCACAGGCAGACTGTGTTGGGTACAATTACTGCACTGTACAGCACCAGCAAGAGTGCTTCCTAGTCCATGTCACAGGTGGACTGCATTAGGAATATATTACTCACCGCATAGAACAAGTAAGAATTCCCCTACTCTGCATCATAGGCAAACCGTGTTAGGTACAGTATATGTTATTGCACTGTATGGAACCAGTAAAAGTTCTCCCTACTCCATGTCACAGGCAGCTGTGTTAGGTATATGTTACAGCACTGTACAGAACCAGTCAGAGCTCCCTCTACTCCATGTCATAATCAGCTGCGTTGGATATACTTTATTGCACACTACAGAGCCAGCAAGAGTTCCTCCTACCCTACATCACAAGCAGACCGTGTTCAGTATACTACTGCACTGTTCAAAACCAGCCAGAGTTCTTCTTACTCCCCTTCCAGTTAGTACGGTACATGTTTTCGCAGCGTACTTATTCATGTCTACTTACATGATGGAAATACAGTCCCTTCCAGCTCTACATTACTATGTTGCTGACTATCCCACCTCGATGAAGGGTACTGCCATGCACCCCGGTAACCAGGTTCGGGAATGTCCCTAGGGTTTTGGGGGCCAGCAGGAGAGAGGAGGATCGAGCATCCCAGCAGATGCTCCCCTCCTTTGGGGACAGTGGGAGTGACACTTTCCTCACTACAGTACTTCCACCTGGGTGGCCATAGGTGGCAGTGCAAACAGGGTGCCATGTGAAAGGGGGAGGATGCTGGTCAGGGACGGGCATTGTGTGCAGTTGTATTTTTGTGCCCCCCACGTGTTGCCATGGCTGGGATTATGAACTTGGAAAGACCTCGGAGCGCAGCATGGTGAAGTGACAATCTCTGGCTCTGGTCTGGCCAACCAGCCATGCCCTACTCTGGGGGTCCTCACATAAGGACAGTGACATTGCCTGGATCCCAGTCCAGGGAGTCCCACCTCGGGAGGGGGGGGTGTTCATAAGTGAGATAAGTGCTGGAAAAGGGTTGGGTATGGGGCTGGGTGGTATCCACGTGACAGTGGCAGCTCTGGAGAAGGGGCACAAAATATAAGTAAAAAACAAACTCTGTGTTACTCCATGTCACAGGCAGACTGCGCTAGGAGTATGTTATTGCACTGTACAGAACCAGTGAATTCCTTGACACAGGCTGACTGCCTTAGGTGCTATGTACGTTACTGCACCTTGCAAACCAACTAGAGCCTAAGCAAACCTTCTTCCCGGTCTATGCATGTAGTCAGTAAGGCTGAGCAGTTTTGCCCTGTGGAAGGAACTGATAGCAGACGGAAGAGGATTAGTTCCTAGGAAACACCACATGGGGTAGCCAACTATAACGAATCCAGTGATTTTTTTTTTTCTCCTAGTTGGAAAGAACATTTTGTGCTGGGAAGCTCTGCTCCAAGTGGTGGGATTTAGCTGTTCTTTGGAATATTTGCGTATTATGCTGAATGTTTTTTTAATTAGACTGCTTATTACTGTGGTGTGTGTAAACATGAATTTTTCAATTTATTTGACTTTCTATAGAGTGATTTAATAATCAGACACAAGCCCTGTTGCAGTCACCCATTTTAGGCAAACTGCTGTAGCTCCCCAAGTTTCATGGTATTGTTTTTTCCCCTGACCAACACAGCTGGTTCTGGTACTGGTTTTATGATTTGGGGTGGGGTGGGGGGTGGTAGCAGCAAGATATATTATTTATTTTTTGTTAACTGGGTAGGTACACTAGACAGCATAGCTGCCTATTTTCAGGTACGACCCGGGAGATTACATCAAAGGGTACGTAGATAATAGTAGATACAAGAAAACATCATGGGGACAAGTACAAGTCAAACATAGTACACTTATACAAAATTTTCAGCAATGTCCATACATTTTCAGGAGTCTATATGTATGGGGCTGCTACCCGATGTCTTGGTAGTCTAACAGTGGTGCACATATGGTCCCCACTTATTGCCCTGTGGCCCCCAGTCTGCTCCTAGACATGATGAGGCTGGGAGGAATTAGCAGTTTAACTGTCTTGCAGTTTTTCTGCTGCTGCAGTAAATTGGAGACCAAAGAGAGGCCTGGGTAGGAATACGAAGGTAGAGGTACAGGAGGGGGGAGTGGGATGCAGGGAAACCGGGGAAGGCAGAGGAGAAGTAGTGAGTCTACTGGAGTAGTTGGATTAAGGAATAGTAAGGCTCAATCTAGAGGGAGAGAGGGGTTAGAAGGAACAAGCACAGCCATGAGAAGTGGGAGGGGCTCAGAAGGGAATGGACTCGCAGCTGAGGGGGACTCTGGGGATGGCAGGGGGACACTTACCAAAGCAATGGAAAAAGGAAGTGAGAAGTCACCTAATACAGTAGTTAGGAGTGGAAGGGAGGGGAGCATGGCAGAGTGGAACAGTGGAGTGACAATCATTGGGGACTCCATGATTGAGGATATTAGTTGGGAAGGAAGCAGATTTGAATGCCAAATTGAAGGTAGTGTGTATGCCCAGGATGACGGCAGAGATGGTGGGTCCAAAAATAGGGGAAGTGGGAAAAGGGGGAACCAAGCTTAATAGTTCACCTTGACATCAAGGACCTAACGGGGGAGGGGGTAAAAAGTTGGTTCAGGGAGTTGGGCAGGACTTGCAGGGAGGTGGCTTGTTCACTGGCATTCTCGGAGGTAATCCCGGTGCCAAGAGCTAGCACAGTAAGGAAGCTCAAGATGGAGGAATTTAATGTGTGGCTGAGGGATTGGTACAGGGAGGAGTGGTTTGCCTGTATAGGAGACTGGGGGGAGACGTGGGCAAATAAATCTATCTATGCACCTGACAGACTTCAACTAAACAGGGAGGGTTCAAAGGTACTAAGGTACAAATGGGGGGGGGGGGCATTAATCAGAAGTTACATGTAAACTGGTATGGTGGGGGCATGCGGGCCTAAAGGCAAAAAGGACCACGAGTGGCGACTGTAAAAGCGCCTCCCCCCACAGCAGCAGGAGGGGGACAGGGGAGTAGGGCAGACTGTTAATGTAGGAGAGTGGAAAGCATATGGAGATGGAGGGGAAGCAGTAAGAAGAAGTGAAGGTGGGGGCTCTGAATGCATGCAGTCTAGGTAACATGATGGATGACCTGCTAGCACTAGTTGCAGAAGGGAGAGTACACATTGCAGCAATAACAGAGACTTGGACCACACCTAACCATGACTGGAACCTCTCAGTTGCAGGATATAGGTTATACAGGAGGCACAGAGCAGTAGGCAAGGGAGGAGGAGGGGTGGCATTATTCATTAGGGAGGGAATAACAAGCCCAAGAAAGGACTCTGAAGAGGGAAAGGCAGAAGCAGTGTGGGTCCAACTGCAGACTGGCAAAAGGAAAAGGGGAGGATGGGGTGGTTTACAGACCACCCAATTAGGGTGAAGAAATGGATAAGGACCTATGCTTGCAAATTCTGAAGGCCGTGGGGAAGGGGAAGGGGAAGTGGTGATAGTGGGGGACGTCAGCCTGCCCAGGGTGGACTGGAGTGTGCCATCCATGGCATGTGCTAGGAGTCATAAATTACTGGAAGCATTTCAGAGTGGGTTTCTGACCCAGGGAGTCACTGAACCCACCCAGGAAGAGGCAGTCCTTGATCTGGTGCTCACGAACGGTACAGGATATAACAGCCAAGGAGCCTCTGGGTGGAAGTGACCATCGCTTGGTGTGGTTCTGACTGGATATGGGCAGGGAAAGTATCTCCACAAAGACCAAAATCCTGGACATCAAAAGGGTGAACTTTAAGAGAATGGGCGAGGTACTGAACAAGCACCTAGCAAAAATCACAAGAACAATCGAGGTGGACCAAAAATGGGCTATTACAGTATTAAGGATGGATTGGAGGTTGCAGTGGAGGAATGTGCAAGATACAGAAGGAAGAACTCAAAAAGCAAAGCATCAAGCTGGTTCAGCCCAGGCAGTGAGGGACAAGAACTTGGCCTATGAGAAGTTCAGGAGGACCATGAACGAGGAAGACAGAATTATACCTAGGGCTGGCGAGGGAGGCAGGAAGGTCAGTTCTGAGAGTAAAGGTACAGAAAGAACTGCAATTAGCAGAGGGCAGTCAAATGGGGGAGAAGGCTTTCTTCTGCTACGTAAGTGAGAAGAGAGACAAGAAAGAAGGAATAGTCAGACTGAGAAGAGGAGATAGGTGGGTTGAAGAGAATAAGGAAAAGGCAGAGTTAATGAATGAATACTTCTGTCTTCACGAAGGAGAAAAAAGGACCGTCCCGATAGGGGGGGAATAGGGGTCCAGAAAGGGGAGGGGGACAGATGGGGCTGTAAATGGTGAAAGAGTGAAAAAATGGCTGCTGGCTTTGAAGACAGACACATCACTGGGCCCGGATGGGTACACCTTAGGGTGCCAAACGAGCTGGCAGAGGAGTCTGCGCAGTCACTGGCAGACCTATAGAGCTGTTCACTGGCATCAGGTGTGGTGCCGGGGGACTGGAGAACAACACATGTGGCGCCTCTCCACAAGAGCAGTCTCATGGACGATCCAGGGAACTATAGGCCGGTCAGTCTTACTTTGATGGTGCGCAAGATGATGGAAACAATACTGAAGGAAAGATTGATAGAGCATCTGGAGGGACATGGCCTCCAGGATGCAAGGCAGCATGGATTTATGGGATGGAGGTCTTGTCAAGCAAATCTTATTGACTTCTTTGACTGGGTCACCAAAACAGTGGATGGGGGCCAAGCAGTGGGCATCCTCTACCTGGAGTTCAGCAAGGCCTTTGACTCTATACCACAGAGGAGATTGATCAGGAAATTGACAGACCTCGGAGTGGGAAAAAAGATGGTTAAGTTGGTGGAAAACTGGCTAAGGAACAAGTCACAAAAGGTGATAGTGCGAGGAGAGTTGTCTGGTATCAGGGTGGTCACAAGTGGCATCCCACAGGGCTCACTGCTGGGGCCAGTGTTGTTTAGCATGTTCATTAATGATATCGGAGATGGCATCAAAGGCAAAATGTGCCTGTTCACAGATGACAACAAGCTCTGTGGAAGGGTGGACACAGCGGAGGGGACACAGGACCTTAAGGAGGACCTAAGATGACTTGAGATGTGGTCCGGGATCTGGCTGCTGGGTTTCAGTGCCAAAAAGTACAAGGTCATGCACTTTGGAACCAGTAACCCCAGGACAGAGTGCTACCCAGGAGGGGTCCAGGTATCTCCCTTAATGGAGGAGAAAGATCTAGGAGTGATGATATCTAGTGACCCAAAACACTCTGCGCAATGTATGAAAGCAGTGGCAAGGGCAAACAGGATGTTGGGGTACATAGTCGGGGGGGGGGGTCAGCAGTAGGAGACAGGAGGTGATTCCGCCCTTACATAGGTTTCTGGTGAGGCTGCATCTGGAGTATGTGGTGCAGTTCTGGAGTCCTCACTTGAAAAAGGATATCAACCTGATGGAGACAGTCCAAAGGAGGGCTACGAAGATGACTGCAGGGCAGCAAGGTAGTTCATACAGGAAGAGACGGAGGATCCTGAATGTGTATTCCCTTGGGGTGCAGAAAGGAGACATGATTGAGACCTTCAAATACTTGAAAGGGATCAATAAGGTGAACAAGGAGAGTCTCATCAGGGTAAGTGGAAACAAAATTACGAGGGGACACAGCCTTAAGCTGGGGGGGGGGATTGTTTAAAAGGGAGGTCAGGAGACATTTCTTCACAGAAAGGGTGGTGACAAAATGGAATGTACTACCAGAAGAGGTGATCTCAGCGAGGACAGTGGTTAGCTTCAAGAGGAGCTTGGATAGATACAGGGGAGGATAATGATCATGGGAGGGAGAAGGTAGTGGATGGAAATTGTGTGTGGTGGGGGGACAACAGCCTGAACTGTGAACCCTGTGCATCGAGAAGACTAGATAGATCAGAAGGACTAATTTCTCTGCCTACTTTGTAGGTATGATTAAAAAACAAAACAAAAAAAAGCACAGGAAAAAAAATAGGTGTTGACAGGGAAGTAGTGTTTGGTGAAACCTAGCATATGTAGGTATTGTATAAATCAGACACAGACAATGCATTTGTACTGCAGATTGTCTTATTTGGGGGTTGGCATTTAAATCCAACTTGGATTGGAGTATCCTGTATAACAATTTCCTGTTTAGAACAGCTTTACACCTGTGATACAATCCATGCTCCCACAGTTTGTATTCTGACAGTGCTGTATATCTGAACATTGATGCTTGCATTGTCTGTTTCTATCTTTAAAAAGAAAAAAAACACAATAAAAGACAAATTCTAAAAAAAAGGAAAAGAAATAGGTGCAAGAAAAGAAAAATGTGCAAGGATAGGAAAGAGGAGCAAGAAAGCAGAATGTCAGGGAAAAATCAGATGAGAAACAGGATGGAAAGAACACGGGCACAAAACGTAATTAGAGTACAAAGAAAAGGATTTCCCATTCACCTTTTTTGACAGGGCCCTCAAAGGAAGAATCATTGCTGGAATTTGGATCGCTATGAAAATTCACAGGTAGTTTAAATGTGTTACAGTTTAGTTGCTTAAAAACATTGATTCTTCCCCCCCCCACCACCACCGCTGTCGGACCTACAAAAATGTTACCTGAATAATGTAAAGAGCCACTGGCACCTCAAAGACCACTTCTAAAACATATTATCTGGGCACAATTCAGCTTGCATGCCATATATATTGTAAAGATTTCTCCTCCCCATTATTTAGTATTGTGGAAAGTTGAATGAAAACATGATCTTTTATCCCTTAGAATTTATCTGCCTCTATAGAAGAAGAAGAGTCAGCATTTATATAGCGCTTTTCATACATCCCAAAGCGCTTTACAAGCAATGCTAGACTGGTAGTGAAGTGACTGAATGTGTGGTGGCGGCCATATTGCACATCATCACCCACAGCCTGGATAATTGCATGAACTGGTTTATGGGAAGGGGAATGTTGGCCAGGATACCGGGAAAGTTCCCTACTCTTTGCGAAGAGTGCCCTGTTTTTTTTTTAATTCCACCTGGACACCCACCAAGACAACACCAGGATGGGCAGAAGGGACCTCTGTTTAATGTCTCATCCGAAGGACGGCACACCCCAGCAGTACAGCACCCCCCAATACTGCACTCGGATGCCAGCGATTTTTAGGTGCAAGTCCAATCCCAGTGTGGGACGAGAACCCACGACCTTCTGGTCCAGAGGCAGATGTGCTACCAACTGAGCCACGCTGACAGCTTTAGCTGTAGCTTACTCCATACTTGAAATCATAATCCTCTGTTGTGACATCATAATATGTTGCCATGGGGAGTAACTGTGATGTCACAAGCAGTGCATTATGACCTCAGGTAGGGAGAAAATAGTAGGCATGGATTAACTCTTCAGGAGCAAAGATCCTGTTTTCATGCAAATGACTTCAGTAACAAATAATGGGGAGGAGAAATGCAGAACTAATGTGAAATACAAACTAAAATGTGCCTAAATATTATATTTTGTTAAAGTTTTCCTGAAGGCGTCAGCGGCTCTTATTTGTTTGCTGAAAACTATATTCCAGTATACACTTTAAAGGAGTGAGCCACTGCTGCACATATTGTGGCTTGGTATCCCCGATCCTCCCTGTAATGCCAAAATATATTTAGTGGTTAAAATACCTGTACGCTCATAATTTTCTATTTTTCCATTGGTGCAGCCAGCATTTTAGTAAACAGAGACCAGCCTCCCGGAGATCGCGCTGGCAAAAAATGTGATATGCTGACGTGGGTTTGCCCCTTCCGGTCTATTGCCCTTATGTATGGAAATATTAAAAAATGTCTGTATTTTCTATGCCCAGCACTATTTTTACAAAGTTGCCTATATGCCATGTAACACATCTGCTGAACATGCCATGACTTATAATGGGATTTGGGGTGGGGGCACCATTCTGGGCCAGGGCCATCGATGTTTGATAGTTCCCAGTGACTTATCCCACACCCTACTGTTGGTACAATATGAGTGTTGTGCTCTGTTTGAATGACAGATAATGCTAAATGCACTCATGTTCAGGTCCAGTCTTTCCAGCCACCTTAGGACTCCCTGTACTACTTGTGGTCCAGTATCCACTCCTCCCCGGTCATGATCATGTTGCATAACGATGCTCATGGCCTTTATCTGCTGCGGCCACTTTGTTAGCTTGCTTTGATTACTGTTTGGATGTACTTGCCATTACAGCTTGTTCAATTGCCTCGTATATTTAAGCCTGTGTATAACTATTCCTGCTGGACTATGTTAACCTGTAAACTGTTGCTGTCCTCCCTGGGACCCCCAAGAAAATGAGATGCTGTATCTCATGGGGTTATCCTGGCTGAACTAGTTTCAAATAAAAATGAATTACTTCTGGAATTCATTTTCCTAAGCACAGAGTGGGGTCCATAAGGCTGCGGAGTAAATACAAAAGCCTGTGTACACAACCAGGGGAAGGTACCCTAAAGAGAGTTCTGGTGCAAGGTTTATGTTCTAGCTACTCTTCTGCAAATGGGGGTTGCTGTAAATGCCTCTGCCATTTGAAGAGTTCCTATTCTTTTATGTAATTTGTTTGATCTTCAATCGCCTGTCCTTCCAGCCTCTGATATTATTTGATGGTTATCACTGAGACAGCATTGGGGGTTTTCTGCCCCCCCCCCAATCTTTTGCTGGTGCCATGCGCTATCTGTTTGTGGTTCCTATGCAAATAGCGGGCCCCTCATGCTCTGTCACCTTCCCCAGGCTGAGATGCATTGACAATAGTAGTGGTTCCGCTGCCTTGCCTACCGAGCTGTTATTGACCTGAGGCCACTTCCCTCGCCCACTTGGTATGGTCATCAGGCAACCCTGAAAGCTCCATTTTTAAAGACCTGTAGGAAAGCCTGGGGATTTCTGACAGGTTCATTTCCCTTTCAGTAAGCAGATTTTACACCAGCATCTGGTTTTTAACAGGGAGTCTTCAGCCTTTTTTTTTTTTTTTTTTCACCATTTCTTGTGCTCCCTTGCCAACTTTGCTTTGGAAGAGCAACGCAAAACTTCTTGCACACAGTTTTGTGTATTGGCAGCTAAAGCTTGGGCCGCTCGAAAGGCCATTGGGATGGCAGGTAGCAGATGCTGTGATCGGCTCACTGAGCTGCTGCTCAGAAGGGCTTGAGGAGTTGAAAAGAGCGGCTTGCTCCGTCAGTCTCTTGTCTTTCATTTTGATAACAGGCTCTTCTGAGATCAAGACAGAAACCCACATCTCCCTCCTGTGACAAGTATCCATATGTTGATTATTATTGGGTGAGGTAGTGTGGGATGTCCCAAAAAGCTGAAAGTGCACAATTCACCCTAAGCCCCTTCCCCAAGTAATTTGCTGCCTGTGAGGAGAGGGGTACATCTCCGCATATTCTGCAGCAGCTGTTACAAGATGTGAGCAGTTAGTTATGTGAGTTTGGCGAGCAAGTCTCCCGATACTGGTTACTATGGTGATTTTGCTGGAGGTGGAGGGAGGTGTGGAGAGGCATCATGTAAAAATGTATGTTTTACCTTTTGTGTTTCCAGGTAATTTCCAGAAATTGCATTACTCTGCTCTTTTCTCCTATTTCTGCTCTCACCCCCACCCCCAGACCAGGTACCCCCCAACACTTTGTTTGTCATTATGATCTTTCTAGAATGTCACCCTGAAAGATAAGGGTAGGACTAATCTTTTCTCCAAAAAGAGTCCTGGATTTAGTGCCAGTAACCAGACACGGGACTGACAATACTGGTGATGACTTTATATCCCATTGCTAGATCAGATGCTATGTAGGCAGGTGCAGTGCAGGCTTCCCCAGACTGGGGGGTAGTTAGTGCTGGCAAAGGTGAGGTATTGCTAATACAAGAGTCTGATGCTCTCTCCATATCTACAGTTATGATGTGGGCAGGCATGATGTAAGCTTCCCTACACTGTGCTGAATTTAGTGCTGGTGAAGGGTAGTGATGACTAGCACATGAGAGTGAATCCCTTCTGTTATTCACTGAGACCGTGGTGGCAAGCAGAGCCCCGTGTATTCAGTGATGATGAGAGGTAAGGGAGTGATTGTACTATAGTCAGAGAGAGAGAGATAGAATATATTATAGGGAAGTGTGGGTATGCAAGCAATACCGCACAACATGGTGTGCATTTAAGCATTTTACTACATGCCTCAGTTGTGTGAAGCAAGAGGTGCAGCCAAGTGCCTTACAGCCCTAGGAAGAGCATTAAAATGCTTTACTGCACATACTGGAGTGTCTTATTATGGTTGTAAAATGGCTCCCTGTTTGTTGTATGTCTTCTAGTCCAAACAATACAAACATATTCCATTCTCTTGTCAGGCATTTAGAATTCCAATGCATTCAAGGAACCATCTAATGGAAGCAAGTATTATAGATAATCTGGCATAAATTATATACAGGTAAAACTTATAGTAACTCTTATAATTTGCTGCGCACTGCATGACTTCAGGTGGTCAGAGAGAATACAGAAATTTAAAATCCACATGACAAAACCTCAACATAAAAATGCTGATGTGACCCATTTTACTAAATGCAACAGACATAAAGCGCTACCCCAGGTACTGCCATTAAGATGCTATCATTGTCCCATACACAAACTATTCAGATAGGGGAACACCACTGGATGCCAGGGAGTTTTTTAATCAAATTCCAAACTTGCGATCGGGGATCACTACTACCAAGGATCATGTATGTCACTTCAGGGCTGGCAATTGGGGGCACAAGCACTAGGCACCTGTATTTTGATTGTGGGGCTGGCAGAGGGAGGAGGACCACTGGCACCAGTGATGTCGCTTTTGAATATGGGGCTGGGGATCGGGGACCACTGGTTGTTTATGTTGATGGTGGGGGTGCACGGACCACAGGGGTGGGTATGTTCCTCCAGTGGTCAACCGGCTGGTTGGCTGTATTACCTCCAGCAGCAGCTAGGGTTGCGCAGAATCAGAGTAGGTTTCAGGGTTTTAAATAATTGATTAGCAGTTTTTTTCTTGGGACAATGCTAACTGTACAGAAAGTATTTATGTAGATTTTCTAGAAGTGTTATGTTTGTTAAACACAGTGAGGCAAGTGCTATGCATTTTCACAATGTTTTAGCACTTTTATGAGCAAAACGCTAATCAATTTTTGGGAGTTAAATAAATCCCTGGGTTTTCATCAGCAGTATTTGCACAGTGCAAAAGGACTGTGTAAATCCTCTTGCGCCACGCAAATCCTCTAAATATCGGCTTGCACCGATATCGCTGTCTCCGCCCCATTGTTTTCATAACCCCCCAATTGGTTTGCATGGGTGCTACCCCTTTTTGTGGCACAACAGAGCCCTTTGAATACTGGGCTCCAGCACAAAGTCCAGTTTGTGTGGGCAAACACCAGTTAGCGCCCGGGCAAACTTCTGAATATCAGGTCCTAGATCTTGAGAGTTGAAATCTAGTGCTGTTGGCAACCATGACTGGAGGAGATTGGGCCCTTCATTACCGTCCAGTAGGGCTACCACTCCTGTGTTCGCTGCTCTTTGGGCATTGTCCGAGAATTCTAAATGTTACAGAAGTTAGGAATTCTCTTGGGCCAGCTTGCCTGGCGCTGCTAGGGCTTGGTTGGCATGTTTGTCAGCAGAAGCTACTGTTGTAGAGACTACGTCAGCTTTTATAGCCTGTTCCCCCATTCACTGTAAGATGGAGTCTACCTTCTTGTCAGTGGCTCGCGTTAACAGCATCGGTGTCTGCCATGGGAGTTAAGACACTGAAATAACTGATTGGAATGTTTGATCGTCGGCCTGTTTTGCAGATGATGGCTGCCCCTTCATTCCTCCACCTGTCTCGCCTTTTGGATGAATCATCTTCTAGGGTAGAAATGTCAGTTCCCCGTGTAAAATTCTTTCAGATTCATGGAAAATATATTTTTTTTAGCAAACAAAGAAGTAGTGTTAAATCTGATTCAAGTTGAAAAGAACACACATCCTGTTGGCAGCAGTGCTCAACAGTGCCCCGTTTGATCATTATTTTTTTAAACAAGATTAACACAATAGGAGTGCATCAAAGCATTTAAATACCAATCATGTGACATGTTTCAGCCAATCATGTTTGTGGATTTTCTAGTGCCATTTTTCTTTTTCCTTTTTTTCTTATTAGGGGAAATAGATCATTGAGTGGGGCTAATTAGCTCACTAACCCCAGAACCTAAAAGGCGAGTAGGATTATGAAGGAAGTGGCCCCTCAAGATGGTAGATTTTAGGGGGGGGCGTGGCTTAACGCTGACAATGGCGGACGCAGCCTAGCTGAGCTCCTTACTGCACTCAGTCTTTTTCTATTAAAATTGGTAGCATCAGCCTTGAATTGAAGCTTGCTGGCGGTGGCATTAGTTCGGGAGATTGATGGCGACTAGCAGGCGCAAAAACAAACAATCAAAGCTTTTATTTGGCACAGCAGATCATACCAAATTACAACCCCAAGGCCTACCAGCAACGGACGGCCCTGCAAATTCACTAATAGTGCAGGAGAGAATGTCTGAACTGGAAAGATAGTTATCAGCAGTACCTGTTACATTAGTGCTTATGCAACACGATATGAAGGCAGGTTTCGACAATATTACCTCCCAGATCTCGCACTTACAAACAGTGGTAACAGGTCTATCCGAAACTTCAGCTAATCATACTACCTGCCTGGAAGAACTGGAAATGCGGGTCTGTAGCCTGGAGGACTCACTGATTGTAGCTATGGGAGACGAACAGAATCTTAGCAAACTTGTGGAAGAACTGACCGATAGAATTGAAGATCAGGAAAATCGGTCCCGTAGGTCGAATCTCCGGATTATTAGTCTGCCTGAGGGGACGGAGGGGAATGATCCCGAAAGGATGCTGCATGCTTGGTTATTCGAACATTTGGAGCTCCCAGCTACACTACAGAACTGTGAAGTTGAACGAGCACATCGTGTAGGCCTTACGCTTTCAGATACGCGCCCGAGACATTGCTTAATAAAATATCTACGCTATACAGACAAGGAAGCTATTCTGCGGACAGCTAAAGAGAAAGGGCCAATTACAGTGGGTAATCATAAAGTTCATATTTTCCAGGACTTTAGTAAGCAATTACAGTTGAGAAGACAAAAGTTTAATGAGATCAAGGGTCGTCTCTATAAAATGGGCTGGTCATTTACGCTTATATACCCAGCCCAGTTGAAGATTGATGGACCAGGAGGTACACCACAGTTCTTCTCTTGCCCTAGGGCAGCGATGAGGTGGCTTGATTCTGTACTTAAGAAGGGAGAGAGCGGCTGCTCACCACAATGGCAAGAGGTCGAGGTTCGCAGAAAAAGCTGTGGCCATGTGATATGGCTAGAAATCTCATCTCTGAGTGTGGCTGGTTCGTTGGGAGTGCTGGGAGCACAGGTTCACTTAATTTCTTAATTTTATACGTTCCTGGGTCTGTGCCAACTTTCGAACATTCGTGAGGGTCCTGGCACCTACGCAGCAAGAAGGAGAGGGGACCGCCGTTTTGGTACGTTAAATCTGACCGTAACAGCTAAGTCTTCTTCATTTGTATTAGTTCATTTGTTTTAACAAGTCCTGTGGGATTAATAACTTTGCAGAGGAGACTTGCAGTGGCCACGCTCTGGATAAAGGACTGGCGGTTTTTGAGTTGTTTTTTTTTTTATAAAATGACTTTGCTCAGCTATGAGGACACATGGATTGTATCATGGACTTTAACTTTATATTTTATTATTTTTATGTAATGCTTTTGGATATCCATTTATGCAGTTTAAATTTGATGCCCGATTGTAAATGGCATTGTTTAATGAGTGCAGGTTACTCCTAAATTTGAACATCAGTGTTCGCCAAATGTTTGCAGGGGTTGCTACTGTGGGCTTTTGTTGTGCCCGGGCTTGGGGGTTAACTTTTATACTTTTGGGATTGTTCTTTGGATTGAACAAGGGGGGGGACTTAGGTGCGGCATGGAAGGGGGTTTCACACTGCGACCGGCAACTTTTGCTTTACAGGTTGGTTGTCTTTTGGAAATCCTTTGGTGCCACCCTGAGAGGGTAGTATTGGGCTGGAGGGCACTTAATTTTGAAATGAGGTGAGGGAAGATCTATGTCAATGCTGTTTTACATGTACAGGAGGTGGGTAGAGTTGCTTTTACATTAGAAGATTATGGCTGATCAGGTTTGTATAGCATCCTGGAATATTAATGGATTGAAGTCGCTTCCCAAGAGGAGGAGGGTCATGACCGAGGCTAGACGTGCTAAATGGCAGGCTGTGTTATTGCAAGAGACGCATATGTCCAGAACGGAGGTGTCTAAAACTGAGGCCTTTACTGGGGGATTATGGATCTCAGCTAATTCTTCTTCTAAGGCCCGAGGAGCATCCATATGGCTACCTAAGGGCTCTCATTTTAAGATACTGGATACTAAATTAGACCCTCATGGTAGATACACCCTTGCTAGAGTTTTGTTACCGGGGGTGGGTAGGTATAATTTGGGATCAGTTTATGACCCAATATAGAAGACCCTGAATTTTTTCAGAGACTTTCCTTAGATCTGGTTGGCTGGCAGGGCCCTTGGGTTTTGGGAGGTGACTTCAACTGCTTGTTGGACACAGTGTTAGATAGGTCCAACCCTACACCTGTGTCTTTGACAAAAAACGCACAGGCACTAGCAGTCCTGATGCGAGATGTTGGCCTAACTGATGCCTGGAGGCACTTGTTCCCATCCGGCAGAGACTATAGCTTCTATTCTAATGCCCACCAGTCCTATGCCCATCTAGACAAGGTGCTGGCCAGTTCTGACCTCTTGTCAGTAGTGATGGGAGCTGATTACTCCCCGATGTTGATTTCGGATCATGCGGTGGTATCCGTGGTATTTAGGCTGGGGAGCCTTGATTTGGGGTGGAAAGCATGGAGACTGGATCCACTTTTATTGAAGGATAAGACTTACATAGAATATATTAAAGCACACATTGCTGAGTTCCTCTCCTTTAACAAGAAGGGGGATACCTCCAATTCAACTAGATGGGAAGCTTTGAAGGCCTTTATTAGAGAGCATACTATCTCCTATGCAAAACACGAGGCCCAAACTAGATTTAAGACCCTCGAAGAACTGAGATCCCAGATTGAACAGGTGGAGCGAGCCCATAGATTAAAACCTGATCAAATTACTCTCAAGCTTTTGCAGAAATTGAAATGGTGATACAGTTCGATTTGTGAGGCTAGAATGGAGAGGGCATTTCTACTTTCCCGGGCTGGCCAGTATTTTGTTGGGGACCGAGCGGGGAAACTGCTCTCCTAGCAGTTGCGTAGGAAGGAGGGGGAGAGGGCAGTGACTCAAGTACATTCTTCCAGGGGTGACCTGGTGGATAGTCCAAGGGAGGTAACTCAGGCCTTTGAAGATTTTTATAAACAATTATACACATCTGAGATTTCACCATCTCCTGTAGAGATAGACACCTGTCTGAACAAAGGGGCCCTGGGATCTATCTCGGAGACACAGTCCAAGTCACCTGAGGTCCCAATTTCAGGGGAGGAGATCAGGATAGCTATTAGAAAGCTCACAGGTGGTAAGGCTCCAGGGCCTGATGGCCTTCTTATCGACTTTTATAAGTGCTGCCAAGATATACTTTTGGAGCCTCTGGTGGGTATGCTGGAGGAAAGTTGTACAGTGGGGATGTTGCCCCCCTCCACTTGGTCGGCGGTCATTACGGTGCTCCCAAAGCCCGAGAAAGACCTCAGCTGGTGTTCTTCCTATAGGCCTATCTCGCTTCTAAATGCTGATTATAAAATTTTGGCAAAGGTTCTGGCCTCCAGGTTGGAACCTCTACTGCCGGGTTTGGTACACCCTGACCAAGCTGGTTTTGTGAAGGGCAGTTATTGGAAATATAATGTTAGGAAATCTCTGAACATTGCCCACCAGTGGGAGAAAACTACACTTAAACATGGGGCAGCCATTTTGGCATTGGTTGCAGAGAAGGCCTTCGACTGAGTGGAGTGGGGGTATCTGTTTGCCACTTTAACTAAATTGGGGTTCAGGCAATATTTTATGTCCTGGATTAGGACTCCATATAAGGACCCTGTGGCCCAAGTACTAGTGAATGGGAACCTGACCTCGAGTTTTATTCTGGGCAGGGGAACCAGACAGGGGTGCTCCCTCTCCCCTTTACTGTATGTTTTATCTCTGGAACCTTTAGTGGGGTGCATACGGTCTGATCGGGAGATTCGGGGATTTAGACATAAGGACACTGAATATAAATTGGCCATGTACACTGATGATCTCCTTTTGTATTTGTAGTCCCCTCATGAAGATCTTAATAAGGTCCACAGGGTCCTAACAGAATACGGCCTAATATCAGGCCATAAAATTAATTGGACCAAAAGCGAGGTCCTCCCTATTGGTAAATTACATAGGAGCACCTTACTTCAACATTTGAATGGACTGCAGATGGTTCCCCACCTTAAGTACCTAGGGATTTTAGTTTCTGGGAAAGCTCGTACTTTATATGGGTTAAATCATAGGTCCTTTATGAAAACACTCACCTTGGATTGTGAGAGATGGACGGCACTTCCAGTCTCCCTTATGGGCAGAGTCGGAGTGATCACCATGATGATTCTGCCCAGGCTGTTATATTTATATCAGTCTCTCCCAATCAAACTTCCGAAATGCCACTTTCAGAGATTGAATGCAGTTATTCATAGGTTTCTTTGGAGGGCAAAACATCTAGAGTAAAGAGAACAATACTGCACCTGCCACCCCGCTTGGGGGGACTTGGCCTGCCTAATTTTAGAATTTACCATCAGGCCGCTCAGCTTGCTGCTATCCCTGGGATGGGAGAATCTGAATAATAGCTGGTTAGAACTTGAGAGACTGGGTTCAGGGGCCCATCTCAAAGGGGGGATCCTGGTGGAGGTGCTGTTGTCCGGAGTGATGCCTGAACACTCCATTCCTTTTACTTCAGCAACCATTGAGGCTTGGTCAGGTGCCCACCGTCAGATAGGTAGAACAATAGCTCCTACTAAAATGACCCTTATTGCAGAAGCGGTTCAGCTCAAATTTTCATCCACTGAGGCAATGACTGACAGACTGAGTGACTGGGCAGACAGAGGATTAAGATGGGTTCATCAGCTCTACGTGGGGACAGTATGGTTCCCTTTACCTATCTGAGGGACCAGTGGAATATACAGGGAGGGGATTTCTTTATTTATTTCCGACTACGGCATATCTTGGGTGCTGAACTGACCCCGGGTACTGGTTTGGTCCCTCTTTCCCCTTTGGAGGAAGAACTGTACTACCCTCAGCCAGGGGCTGGTTTGTTGGCCACCTATTACCGTTGTATCAATGGAGGTGACCTCAAGGCAGTAGCCAATATAATTGGGAAGTGGGAGAATGACTCGGGGATTCCGCTTAGTGAGCAGTTATGGAAAAGGGCATCTAATCACATGGTAACTTGTTCAAGGAGCAATAAACTTCGGCAGGTGCAGTATTATTTTCTCCATCAGGCCTACTATTCTCCTGTGAAACTTAAACTCTTTGACCCAAACAAATCAGATGTATGTCCTAAATGTTAGTCAGCTGCAGCAGATTTTCTGCATATGGCTTTAGTCTGCCCAAAAATCATGCCCTTTTGGGTGGGTATGCATGATATCATGGCAAAGGTGTTGGGTTTCTCCCCTCCAAATACCCCTGTTGAATTTATGTTGGGTGTTGAGCCCGAGCACTTGGGTATGCCGTGTCATGAAACTTTGTGGTCACTGGCCTTAGTGAATGCTCGTAAGACAATTGCACAAAATTGGCTGGCCCCTAACCCTCCTCGTGTACAGCGGTGGGCTAATAACTTGAAGCAGTGTATGTCCATAGAAAGAGCCCAGGTGACTGCATTGGGTCAAGTAGAAGTGTTTCGTCAGCTATGGGTTCCCCTGTTGGTAGCAGCCGAGGCTGATATTTTTCCTTTATGAAATGTAAAGCACTCTATAGCACTTTATTTACCAGGGGCTGATTTGAGTAGATTTGAGAAGTATTTCTGCTTAGCTGCGGTATAAGTGAAATAATTCAACATGTATACCTCTTGTGCAGTGTGTGAAGGCAGTGTTGATGATGTAACTTTCCCTTAGCCTCAATAAAAAATATGTTGACACAAAAAAAAAAAAAGAAAAGATGGTAGATTTTACTATGGCCTACTTACCAACCTGTTATTTTGTATAATAAATTAGAATGCACTGTTATTTATGTTTAGAGTGCACATTCAATCACTTCTTTTATTTTTTGCATTACTGTGTTTTCCATAGTATTAGGTCCACCTATGAGAGGAGGAATGCCTGCAGTGGTCCATCCGTTATGTTGGTTTCAGGATGGTGCTCTGGAGTGGCATGACATCTGAGGTCCATCGTGAGTGTGTGATTGGGAGTAGTAATCAAGAGCAGCATGACGTACGTGGTCAGTAGTGTGGTGGCATTGTGCTGTGGAGTGGGTTTGAGTTGGCGGTAGCAGCATGACGTGCGTGGTCAGTAGTGTGGTGGGTTTGAGTTGGTGGTAGCAGCATGACGTGCGTGGTCAGTAGTGTGGTGGCGTGCTGTGGAGCGGGTTTGAGTTGGCGGTAGCAGCATGACGTGTGTGGTCAGTAGTGTGGTGGCATTGTGCTGTGGAGCGGGTTTGAGTTGGCGGTAGCAGCATGACGTGTGTGTTCAGTAGTGTGGTGGCATTGTGCTGTGGAGTGGGTGTGAGTTGGTGGTAGCAGCATGACGTGTGTGTTCAATATTGTGGTGGCATTGTGCTGTGGAGTGGGTTTGAGTTGGCGGTAGCAGCATGACGTGTGTGTTCAGTAGTGTGGTGGCATTGTGCTGTGGAGTGGGTTTGAGTTGGCGGTACCAGCATGACGTGTGTGTTCAGTAGTGTGGTGGCATTGTGCTGTGGAGTGGGTTTGAGTTGGCAGTAGCAGCATGACGTGTGTGGTCAGTAGTGTGGTGGCATTGTGCCGTGGAGTGGGTTTGAGTTGGCGGTAGCAGCATGACATGTGTGGTCAGTAGTGTGGTGGCATTGTGGAGTGGGTTTGAGTTGGCGGTAGCAGCATGACGTGTGTGTTCAGTAGTGTGGTGGCATTGTGCTGTGGAGTGGGTTTGAGTTGGCGGTAGCAGCATGACGTGTGTGGTCAGTAGTGTGGTGGCATTGTGCCGTGGAGTGGGTTTGAGTTGGCGGTAGCAGCATGACGTGTGTGGTCAGTAGTGTGGTGGCATTGTGGAGTGGGTTTGAGTTGGCGGTAGCAGCATGACGTGTGTGGTCAGTAGTGTGGTGGCATTGTGCTGTGGAGTGGGTTTGAGTTGGTGGTAGCAGCATGAAGCTGGTGGCAACAGAGAGGAGGCAGTAGCAGCATGGAGAGTCTAATAGAGAGCTGAAGCACTGAGAGACATGGCTGTCTGGTGAGTAAGGTTGGAAGGTGGTGTTTGGTTAGTGATAGGGTTTAAGCCAAGTTTGGTTATGTAGATAGATTCCCATGTATTTCTGCAGTTTTATAGGGGGCTGAATTTGTGAGAGGTGGTGAAGTATTTATGGTGATTGCATGTGTTAAGGTAGCTTTTTTTTTTAACTAACATACTAAAATGCCAGCAGAATAGACCTGACGGTCTCTCTAGTCTGCTTAATGTTCAGCACCCGCACTGAGAGCCAATTTTGGTGTGTCCCCCTCCCCCTTGGGTTATACTGTCCCCAGTCCCAGATGTTCCCCCTGTATTGGGCCTGGTCAGATTTACCCTCCCCCTGTGCCTGTCCTATCCCATCCCCTCTTAAACCTGTCCACAGACTCCGCCTCTACCAGCTCCCTGGGCAGTGCATTCCATGGCTCCACCACGCTTTCAGTGAAATAACATCTCCTCCTCTCCCCTCTGAGCCTGCCCCCTTCCAGCTTACACCTGTGAGCTCTTGTTGCCCCACCCCTCCTTCCTTTGGAGCACCCTGACTGGGCCTCCTTTATTGATCCCTTTCATGTACTTAAAGACCTCTATCATGTCCCCCCTGTCCCTCCTCTCCTCCAGGGTGTACATGTCTAGCTCCTTGAGCCTGTCCTCATAGGTCCTCTCTTCCAGGCCCCAGATCATTTTGGTTGCCCTCCTTTGGACCCTCTCTAGGAATGTAATGTCCCTCTTTAAATGTGGTCTCCAAAACTGTACACAGTACTCGAGGTGTTGCCTAACCAAGCAGTTGTACAGTGGAAGGATCACTTCCGCCTTTCTGGAGGTAATCCCCCTGGTGATGCATCCCAGCATCCTATTTGCCCTTGCCACTGCCCTCTTACGGGTCTCTGAGTTGTTCATTTTGACATCTACCACTACCCCCAGGTCCCGCTCACCCTCTGTGACTTGAATCATGTCTCCTCCCAGGGTATACCCCTGGCCTGGATTTCTGACTCCCAGGTGCAGAACCTTGCACTTCCCCACACTGAATTTTAGTTTCCACTTTCCTGACCACTTTACCAGAGCCTCCAGGTCCTCCTGCAAGGCCACCCTCCCCTCCTCTCCTTCCACCACTACACCCAGCTTTGAGTCATCTGCAAAGAGACTCATCTCACTCCTGATCCCCCTCCTGATGTCTGAGATATAGGCATTGAACAGGAGTGGCCCCAGCACTGATCCCTGGGTAACCCCATTAGTAACCCACCTTGGGGATGAGGCTAACCCTCCAACCCATCCATCTTAACAACTGTCTCCCAACCCCCATTTCCTTCAACTTAGCCAGCAGGCCACTGTGGGATACCAAATCAAACGCCTTGCTAAAGTCCAAAAAGAGGACGTCCACTGGCCTACCCTGGTCCAGGGCCCTCGTCACCCAGTCATAGAACTCAATAAGGTTTGTCTGGCACGATCTTCCCATGACAAAGCCATGCTGCCTATCGTCCAAGTACCCAGTTGGCTCCAGTAACCCCCCCTAGCCTTTCCTTGACAATTCCTTCCATCACTTTGCCGATCACCAATGTCAGGCTAACGGGCCTGTAATTTCCTGCCTCCTCTCTTGATCCCACCTTGTGGATCGGCACGACATGGGCTGCCCTCCAGTCTTGGGGCACCCACCCAGTCCTCAGAGAAACATAGAATTTGACGGCAGATAAGGACCGCTTGGGCCACCTAGTCTGCCCATTTTCCTACCTTATGGATAAGCTGCAGATCCTAACCCCCGCTAGAATTGCCTTATGTCTGTCCCATGCATTCTTGAATTCCCCCACTGTTTTTGACTCTACGACCTCCTGAGGAAGGCTGTTCCATGCATCTACAACCCTCTCTGTGAAGAAGTACTTCCTCACATTACCTCTGAGCTGTCCCCCCCCCCCCACCATCTTCAGATTGTGCTTCCTTGTTCTTGCACATCTCTTTTTCTGAAAGATGCTACCCTCTTGGACTTTGTTGATTCCCTTGAGAGATTTGAAAGTTTCTATCATGTCCCCCCCTCTCCCTCCTTTCCTCAAAGCTATACATCTTAAGCTCCTTTAGTCTTTCTTCATATGTCTTCTGGTGCAGACCCTGCACCATTTTGGTTGCCCTGTTCTGGACAGCATCCACCCTGTTTATGTCTTTGTTTAGATGGGGTCTCCAGAACTGTACACAGTACTCCAGATGTGGTCTTACCAACTTTCTGTACAGAGGGCCAATAACTTCCTGTTTTCTGCTTGTGATGCCTCTCCCTATGCATCCCAGTATCCCCCCAGCCCTCTTTACTGCCTTCTCACATTGCTGTCCCACCTTTAGGTCATCTGATGTGACTACCCCCAGGTCCCTTTCCATTTTTGTTGTCAGTATCTCACCCCCCATTGTGTGCTCTTCCCCTGGGTTTTTGTTTCCCAGGTGCATTACTTTGCACTTCTTTGTGTTGAATCTAAGCTGCCTTTCATTTGACCATTCCTCCAAACTTGCCAAGTCCCTTTTCATCCTTTCCACCCCACCTTGCGTATCAACCCTGTTGCAGATCTTTGTGTCATCTGCAAAGAGACATACTTTTCCTTCCAGTCCCTCTGCAATGCCACTTATAAAGGCATTAAAAACGACCGGCCCCAGTACTGAACCCTGCAGTACCCCACTAGTAACCCTCCTTTCTTCACTGTGGACTCCATTTACTATAACCCACTGTGTTCTGTTGTTCATCCAGTGTTTTACCCAGGCTACCACCCTGGGACCCACGCCCAGACTGGCTAATTTGCTTATTAATCTTTTGTGCGGGACTGTCAAATGCCTTGCTATAGTCTAGGTAGGCCATGTCCACAGCTCCTCCCTGGTCTATTACTTTGGTCACCCAGGCTAATAAATCAATTAGATTTGTCTGACATGACCTTCCTGCTGTGAATCCATGCTGCCTTGGGTCCTGTGCCCCACTGGCCTCTAGTTACTCAACAGTTCTTTCCTTCAGAAGTGATTCCATCATTTTCCCTACCGATGAGGTCAAACTGACAGGTCTGTAGTTTTCTGTCTCTGTCTTGCTCCCACTTTTGTGAAGGAGAATCACATCTGTTCTCCTCCAGTCCTCAGGTACCACACCATCCTCCCATGATTTATTAAAAAGGGTAGTCAGTGGTGTTACTAGTTCTTCCCTTAGTTCTTTTAGAATTCTAGGGTGAATCCCATCAGGCTCGATTGCTTTATCCACCTTCAGTTTTAAGAGTTCTTTCAGAACCCTTTCTTCTGTGAAAAGACTAATATCAACCCCACCTATCCAGAGTGCTTCTATTGACTGGATTAGGTACCTCCCCCTCCTCCTCTTTTGTGAATACTGAGCAGAAGTATTCATTCAGTATCCCTTCCTTTTCACTGTCTCTCTCTGCCCAACCACCTTCCTCTTTATTCAGCCTCAGTATCCCTGTTGATGTTGAAAAGATCCACTAGAGGGACTGCCAGGACTTCCGCCAGTTCCCTCATCACCCTGGGATGTATCTCATCTGGCCCAGGTGCTTTCTCTGTCCGAAGGGACCTGAGGGCTTCCAGTACTCTCTACTGGGATTTCAGCCTCCACATCCTCCCCCTTTTCACCCTGCACTGCTGGGCCCCCACCTGTCTGTGGTGGCCACTCCCATTCCCCAGACCCATCAGGGCCCCTGGTCTCTACCGGTCCCACCACTTGCTCTGGTTTACCCCTGCTTCCCTCGCAAGACAAAGCCCCTCCATCCCCCCTGGTAAAAACTGAGGCAAAGTACTTATTTAGGACTTAAGCCTGTTCCCCCGCCTCCTGTGTCAGTTCTGTTTTGGCTCCTGATAAGGCTGGGGAAGTACCTCATTTTGGCCTGCTGACCCCTTTCAGGTTTGCTTCTGGGCTCATGCAGGCTCTTGGGACCCACCGGGAGAATCCAGGAAGCCGTGGCTTTCCCCCTGCAGTGAGGCTCCTCTCTGCCCTAAGGGGGATGGCCAGGATGCTAATCTGGTTCTCCCCCAGCATCCCCCAGAGTGGCTTACTGGCAATCCTTGCAAGGGGCCACAGCATCACTGTGCGGCCGTGTCAGTTTTTTTTTTTTCCCCCTTACATTGCACCAGAAAGTGCGGACACGCAGTGATGTCAGCACAGATGCACGCGCCCCCGCACATACCCTGCAGACGTTCACCGATGTCTTCTCCCCAGCCTCATTCTCCCCCTGCTGGTGCTGCATTCCCAGCCTTTTCTGGGAGTCACACTTAGCCAGGAACTGCAGCTGACACCCCCACCCCCAGAGGCAGAGAGCAGTTCTGCAGAGGCTCATCCTGCCTTCCCTCTACCCCCAGCTGGCTCTCTGACGACCCGGGCTCAGTCCTGAGTCTGAGTTGCCAACATTGTTTAATAACAATAGCGCTCGCTGACAAAATTACCTAATGAGTAACTTTTAAATGTGTTCATAAGGTGGCTGTAATAAGGTGCTTTGGAATATGTTAAGCAGGTGTTGAGTGATTTACAATGTTTGCAGGTTGTTCATTAAGTGGTAGCAGTAAATTGGGTAGGTGTGTGCATTTAGTTGGTATGTACATGTGGAAATAAACAATGCCTTTTTGTATGAGGAAGAGGGCCCATCAATAGATAGTTAGAGATCTGTAGCTATACAGATAGATAGGTAGATAGGCAGACAGACAGACAGACAGCTTAATCTGGTTCTGTAAGTCAGTTTACATCTGTAAAAATATTCCTCTTCCCTTGCCCCTGGGTTGCACCTGAAATAAGCTGTGGCTCAGTGTGTGTCTCTCCCGGTCACAAACTTTCAAATAAAAATAAAATAAATAGACAGTCAGATAGGTATATATTGAGGCTTAGGGTAGTCCAAACTGTAGGCTGCCTCGGACTGAGGTGAGACTCCTTCCAGCTCATGCCACCTGTGACCCTAACCAGTTGTTTGTTCTGACCTCCAGCTAATCCAACAAGTCTGAGGCAGCAGGACATGATTGTCAGACAGAGATAGAAATAATTAAATGGAGATTTGTAACACCAGGGAGCTTAAGGAAAAGATGGATAGTGGTGGGGTTGGGGGCAGGAGATGCATAAAAAAGTGAAATAAAAAATAGGGAGCGTGTGAGCCTTGTTAACGCAGCAAAGGATTATGGGTTTTTGAGAGACGTCCCACCGAGCACCACCACTGTAACGAAGAGAGGCTTATAGAATGTTGAACAGCTTGAGTGCCTAATGCTCTCTGCTCTTACTAATAATAAAGATTCTTATGAAATCAAAGCAGCCAAAGCAATGGAGTGGAAAGCTGGTATCCTTGTGCAGAAAGCTCTGCTCTGACAGTACACCCTAAAGAAGAACACTCGCATTTTCCTGATGTAAGATGTTTTAGGGCTGATACTGGCCTAGGAGACTTTGCAGCAGTCTGGTACTTTAGAGTGCCTGCTGCGGCTGTACCATATTTCACACAATGGGGAGTATAGAATATGAGAGAAGGCAGATCACCTTTACTGTCAGCACCACAAACATTAATTGGTGTGTCTCTTCCCTCCCCTCCCGGTGTGTTGTGCATGAGCACGTCATCTATCACGTCTAAGGAAAATGGGTGTCTCTCCCTAGTGTGTACCTGGTTGTCGCACTGGGCATAACACCCATGAGAGTCGCAGAAAGAGGGGCAGGTGCCTCACCCTGGCATGTTGCACAGGCACTTGGTGTCTCACTGCCCCAAGTCACATAGGGAGGGGCTTGCTGTGTGTGTGTGGGGGGGGGTAGACTGCAATAAGTAAACATACTTACTTATACAATGGGAGTGAGAATACATTTCTACAAAAACATTTTACACCAATTATAATCCTTCAAATAATTTTTTTTCACACCAGCCGAAATGCTTTCCTTGATTTTCACGGAAGTGACTCCAGCAGTCATATAGAATTTACTCAGGTGCTTTATTCTAAGTGTTTTTTATTTTTTTTGTAATAGATGCTTTCAGAGAGGATTTTTAAGATGCAACCGTTATCTTGGCAGTTTGCGTGACAGGACCACAGAACAAAGCTGGGTATCTCTGTCTACTCCACATCTCTCGCCGCATAATATAAACTTAATTATTTCAGTTAGCTAGTGTGAATTACAATACATTTTACATGAGATTTTTTTTATTTAGGGGAATAAAAACAAGAAAACCTCTGTAATGGAATGTTTCTCTGTTAACGTTCCCGCATGAGACAACAACTATAGGCAGGATAAGTGGCCCTGTGGTTGTGAGTGTTGATTGGCTGAAATTATGTGATTTATAATGTGTTTGAAATCACATACAGTTTAAAAGTCAGTTACAGTAAAACCCAAATAGAATCCAGTTTAAAGACATCTAATTTGTTGAGAACAATGAAAAGTCTGTTGGTTTTGAACTGTTACATTTTGAAACCAGAACAGTTTCAAATAGCACCACATTGTGACAAATGGGAAACTTGACAATTCTACAGTTTAGTAAGACATACATTCAGTGTGCATTATGCAGACAGCTTTAGGGGTCAGCTTCTGCCCATGACGACGAAGCCTGCCAAAGCTGTGGGTTTCCTTTTTGCCCTGCCGCTCATCCCAGCTCCGTCACCTGCCATCTCTTGCACTTACCTCCACTCCACAGTCCCCCACGGATTAACCCCCCCCCAATTGAATGAGTTGACCAGTCCCTTATACTCCCAAGCAGAGTTGCAGTGTCAGTCTTGGAGTGGAGGACCCAGGCAGTGGTGTGGGGCCTGCGGCGGATGGCATCCTGTGCTTTCGGGAGGTATTTTCTGCCCTACGAACATTGGGCTTCTCGATGCACTGCACCATGCTGGCAACGTCACCCCCCAGTTCATGGCTCCAGCTTGCACCATCACTTGTGGTCACCCAGGTGGCAGTGTTGCAGTAGAGTCCAACCTCCTTCCACCCTCGAGGAAGTCGAGTGTCCATGGGATGCTCAGTCATCCTCCAGCTGACCCTCCAATGACCCAGGCTTGGGATTATGGCTGCCATCAAGAAAACTACTATTTCATAACAAGAAGCATTGGCCATTAAGGGCCACCTTGATAAAATGTTTAGAGGCCTTGATGAAGGAGTTACACGATGGGGCAGAAGCTTCTATGCAGTCATTGCTTGCTTTGCCTTGGTCTGCAGAGTCATGGCTTTTTGGCTTATGGATGTCTCCTTTGACCTGCCCCACAACTCTGAAGTGGCAGTACCCATGTAATTTCTGTCTATGACTATGTCCTTCCTGGCTGATGTGCCCTACAGTCTGCTGCAATGGTCTATGAAATCTGCCCTGTATTCGGTTATGGTGTGCAGCCTCAGGACACACCGACTCCACCCTTGTTCACCCGATAATTTGTCCAAGCCATCTCTTTTGAATGTGTCATTCCAGGGGAGCTAACTATTCAGCCCAGAGTTAGAAGCTATCATCAAGCAGATGTTGGATTCCGAGTTGTCATGCCCCAGGATAGGCAATCTACATGACAATGATCCTTTCATGAGTTATGCGAGTACCACCCTGGATGCCGCTTCAACTTCTCAAAAGACAAGGTGTAAAATTCTCCCAATCAAGTATCCTTTTGCTACAGCAGAAGGGGCAGGGGAAGAGGACACTGCTGGGATAACAGCGATCATAAAGACAACTGGTTGTACTGAGATCAGGCCTGTTCCTTGTCCCCAGCATCCTTCTGGCACCAGACTGTTGCTCTTTGCAGATTGGTGGCTGGAAATGACCACTAATCAGTTGTTTTTGGACATTGTCTACAATGGTTGCTCCCATCGAATTTTGGAACCCTTAAGCTTGAGAGTTCTTCCTGCAATCTTCTGTATTCCTTCATGCCAAGGCCTGTGTAATTTACACCACCATCAGTCATTTCGGAAACATCAGACCTATCCAGCACATCCTGTCTAAGTAACTGGGCTCCGGCCTTCACTCCATTTTCATCATTGCTCCTAATAAGACTGGACGCTTCAGAGCTATACTGGACCTCAAATGCTTCAACAGAAGGATCAAGTCCTCGCACTTCATAATGGAAATTCTGTGATCTAATGTAGTGGCAGTACATCCAAGGGATTTCCAGGCATCTCTGGACCTTCAGGACCCTTAGTGTCCTGGCGGGGGTGGGTGGAGACAGCCATGACAACTGTCACGGACCCAGTGGAGACAGTATAGCGCAGTGGTTTAAGGCTCCGAGCTGAAAATCTGGAGACCTGGGTTTGAATCCCACAGCCCCTACTTGCATACTGTGTGACCCTGAGCAAGTCACTTAACTTCCTTGTGCTCCCAGGTTGCACCTGTAAACAAGCTTTCAGATTAGTGTTTTCTGAAGTCACCAGGATGTTGCAGCACCACAAATGAATAACACACCACAGCAAGAACACACCTACATAGAGCATTCAGCACCTAGGGGCATTGTTCATCACGGCAAGAGCCATAGTATCTCTTACAGTGGACAGAGTGCAGCTTCTCTCACAGGCTTGTGTGGGACTCAGACCCAGACCTGCAGTGACAGCTAGGATAATCCTGCATGTGCAGGGTCTGATGGGGCAAGCATCGACTTGGTGCATTAGGCCAGTCTTCACTCTCTCCCTCTTCAAGTCCACCTACTACAACTGTAAGGTCTGCAGAAGGCCCTGTCGACCCATGTCTTTCTGACACCCTCAGTGAGTTTTTCATGCACGTAGACTGCGTATGTAAACCGTACTCAGGGAGTGCCTGTAAGGGCAATGCAAAGCCTCATCCTCATGACAGAAGGAGGAGCAATCAACTCAAGGGACATAGAGCTTAGTGGAAGAGAAGCTTCCCATCAGTGGTCTCAAGATGAGAGTGGTATTCAGGGAGCTACTCTCATTCAGAGACAGATTGAGAAATCAACATGCCGTAATCCAGTTAGACAACATGGTGACCATAGTATTCATCAGATGACACCATGGAAGTACAAAAAGCAGAGGAATGATGGCAGTGGCCTATAAGCTACCATGCAGGGTGAAGAAATACTGTACCTGCTGTCACTGTCAGTAATTAACCTGGCAGGTTCCCTCAACTGTGAAGCTGACTAGCTAAGTTGACAACATTAAATCTAGGTGATTGGAATCTTAACCAGGAAGTGTTCCACTTGATTTGAAGGGACTGGAGAATGATGATTCTGGATCTCATGGCCACCAGGTCCAGTGCAAAAACCCCAGGTACTTCAGCAGATACTGGGAAAGCCACTAGCTGGGAAATTGAATTGCCTCTCCCTGTCACGGCTAGAAACCCTCATGTACACATTCCTTCCATACCAAAGGTTCCAAAAAAGTGACAGCGAGGACCATTAGGGCTGATCCTCATTGCACCCCAGTGACGTGGAAGAGTGTGGTAGTTGGAGCTGATGCATCTGATGTGCGAACCAATTCAGCTTCCACACAGGCCAGACCTTCTTCACCAATTCTTCACCCAGAGCCTCACAAGTTTAAACCCATAGCCTGGATCCTGAGCACGGATGATTCATACATTATCCATCCCATGATGCAATCCAGAAAACTCTTTATGAATAAGACCTATGAAAGAGTCTGGAATACATTTCGCTCCAGGTGACCCATCTGTCGGTCAAACCCTCAGCCACCTCTCCATCCAGTGTTCTGGAATTTCTGTAGCTGGGTTTAGACAAAGGGTTTTCAAATGGCACTCTCAGGGTGCATGTAGAATCCTTCTCAGCTGTCTGGTTATGTAGGTTCACACTCCTCGGCATTCCATCCAGATGTGGTCTGCTTCCTCAAAGCATGCCCGGAGCTCAAGCGCAGAAATACACAAGCCCTGCCTCCCTGGAAGCTAATGTGGACCTCGAAGCTCAGAAGTACCACCCACCCTTTGAGCCCCTTTACAAGTTGTCCCTGTATTACCTATTCCCATAAGATCCTTTTCATTGTGGCCGTTTGCTCATCTAGGATGATTAGTGAGATACACAAGCAATTTTTGCAGATTGAGCCGTATTTGGTGTTTAGCACTGAAGTTGTCAGCATGGCTTCTCAGCCACTGGTATCTCGGGGTAAGAGGCCTAGTAAACTGGAAAATGGGTCTGAAACGTGAGGGCAATGGACCTTGGTACATTCAGACCCTGGGTCTTCACTGCCTGACCACTGGACGCTGTTGGGGAAACATCCCTTTACCCTTCAGGAGGAGGGTAATCCAAGGCTACATGGAGGCTAGATGAGTGTGGGTCAGTGAAATGTAGAGGGGCTCATTTGTGCCATGGGGCTCACTAGTGAGTCTGGCGATGGGTATGCATGTAGGGAGTACAGAACACTGCTGCTTAAAATAAATACAATGAATGAAAGGGGTAATGTAACCCCTAGGTGGTGCTATACCTAAGGTTACTACCCCTGGCTTGGTGGCCAGTAACAAGGTTGAGGGGCCTGGGTCACAAGATTACTTTAAAATGGTTCCTATCCTGGATATTATATTGACACGGTGCCTCCACCCAGGTTTTAGCTTTAAGTGCACTAACATAATATGGTACAACCCCCTGGGCTGCTGTACCCACCCACTGTAACCATAAGCCACCCCAAAACATGACCTGATGACATTTCCCCACATTTCAGTACCCTTTACCATTTATTGATTGGATCCTAATAATATGCTCACGACACCGGTATCTGTAAAAGCAACAATGAACAATTTATTTACAGGGGGCAGGGCTTAGGAATGGGGGGGAAGAAAGAAGTGGAAGTTATGCAGTACAGTATTTACAATATTTATAGGCAGATCAAATGGGCTTTTTGGTTATTGCTGGTGAAACCGTTCAACTGGGTAGATACGCTGTATTTTTAAATCAAATGCAATCACATATGGTACCCACCATCTAAGGCAACCAGAGCCTTGGCTGTTTAGGTAAACTGCATAAATCAGATGACACAAAATATTTCTTTTGCCTACACTGGTACCAATCCCCATGTTTGCTATCAGACCCTGCAATCCCAACCTTAAACGTTGGTACTCAGTAACTAAAGTCCATTTAAAGGTGCAGGCCTGATGAACGGTGCAGCTGTACGTTGGCCAGTTAAATTTAGCAGATTTAAAGCTTGGACTTGAAAAACATTAAACACTTGAACTGTTTACACTTCCTGAGGCTTGTGTGTGGGGGGGGGGGGCTGCATGTCGAAATTGGTGCTCCTCTTTCTGGGGTGAAATCACCTGAGGTGTAACCAGCCAGTTACCTTTCATTTAACACATTTTGCATTCCATGAACATCCAGCACATTTATACTTCTGGCACATTCAGAACATATATAAATCTAACACATTCAGCACATTTAATACTTAAGCAATAAGCCACGAGAGGTTGTGGGTTATGGGGGGATTTACCATGGCTGGTGTGGTTTGCCCATGAGGTGCAGCCATGTGGGTGAATCCTCGCCAGCCATGGTAAATCTTCTCCCCCCCCCCTTAACCCACACCCTCGAGTAGGTTATTGCAATTATACCATGGTCCCCCTTTTTTTTTTTTTACTTATTATTTATCCACGCCTTGCATCCCCACGACCCCCTCTCCTTCTGTGCTCAAGAAGCGACATCCTCCACATCAACCTCGACCGTCTGGGTCTGCCCGTAGAGTGCCTCGCTGCCATCGGGACCCAACTTGACAGCCCAGATTACCCCCTCTGGGCGGAGCGAGGAGAGGCATCCTCACACTACCTCCCCTCTTGTCCTCTGCAGCAAGCATGCACAGCGGGATCTGCCCTTTGGTCGGCCTGATGCCGAGAGGCTCCGGAGAACCGTCTAGGGGCGGAGGCATTTTCCTCCAAGCTTGAACTCTTCCCCCTGTAACCCAACCCCTTGAGACACCGATGCAGAGAGTCGACATGCAGACGCATGCTCACTCTCAAGCGCCTAACGACGTCCCCCCTCCCCGGCTCCGAGATACAAAGCTGCTGTGCCCCTCAAGAGTTGTTGCATCCACCGGCTCCCATAGGACGTCGGGCACTAGACAGCACCCCTGGCATCCCACCCCAAGGGAGGAGAACACCCGTGGAGACGCCTCATCCTCCCTCCCCCAGCCAACCCCCGCCGACCCTGGTCCGTTCCCGAGCCCTGGGCACCTCAACCCTCAGCACCACCGGGCCAGCTGGTCCCCTTTTTTTGAGATACAAAAAAAAAAAAAACATGCTTTTTTGTATTTTATTTTTATTGTATTTGTTAGTCCACCACAAAACAAATAGTCCTTGGTTATCTGAGCTGTGCTTGGTTGCCAGGGCTGTTGCTAGGGTGTTGCCATGGCTGCGGAGCTGGAGGCAGAATAAAGGGGTTTGAGAATGATCGGTCACCGGTGCAGTGTAGAGAGAGAGAGAGAGAGCTCTGTTAGTAGAAGAGGAACGTGTAGCAGACTCTCACTGCATTTTTTTTTAATGTGGAGACAGAGAGACAGAGCTGTGGTACAACAGCAATGCCCAGCACACTCTTGTTACGTTTTTTTTCTGCTCAACAGTGGGGATTCGGACACGGAGAACAGGTCTGTAAGAGAGGGATAGATCGGTAACATAACAGGACATGGAGTTTCCATTGTCGAGAGATGGGGGATGTGTTTTTTGCTTTTTTCCCCATGGCCAAAAGCGGGGATTCAGATAAGGAGGACTGCACAAGGAAGTGGCAACGGAACTGAGTAGACAGCAAAGGACTTTCTATGAGGTGAATGGAGTAGAAGTGCTTATGGTCAAGCAAAATACTTTATCTAAATTTAGTTATGTTGTGGAGCGCGGTGAAATGTTAGACATGAAGTGTGTTTAAATTTCCTGGTCACTTGTGGGAGACGCCAGTTAAGTGGGATTCAACATGGTGGCTTCAATTTTGTGGCTTTGGGGTTGGATTGCTTTTTTTCTCAATATGCGGCTGGCACCTTTTGCGTTGGTTATCAGGGGATTTACAACAGTGGTAGGGTGCCAGTCGGATGATTTGATTGGTTTTTCAATATGTCCATGGTATAATTGCAATTCTTCAATCATGAGCCAACCTGATCACCATGGTCCTTTCCAACTGTGGTGCCCCAGTGGTGGTAAGTGGATGTTAATGTGTACTAGGTCTCCACAACAATATAAAAGGGTATATAAAGCAACTGTGTTGTGATGACACCAGTAACTTGCACGCAAATTACTAACACTAACACCCAAGGAGGTGGATGCTAGCACCTGACAAAGAGAGGTGGGAGTCAGAAATAGATTCCAAATACTTGTCAGGCTTTTATTCAAACAAGTAGGGAAAGGGAACACGGTCACAGGGAACTCTTACCCCTATTTTCCTGTACAAGGAGGATGCTAAATCTGTAACGGAGGACTGTAACAGCTCCACTTTAAAGATCATGTGCAACGGTTTTTGCATATTTTTAATAAAAGCTTTAAAAACTGAAATTCAAGTCCTTGTGTCATGATTAGTGTTTCCTGAAAATTTCATGCTGTTTGGTTTTGTGGTTTTCTTTAAATCAGCATTTGTTAACTTGCTGTACAGTGGCTGAAAACAGTGGAGTTATTTCTGTCATCTCAGCCAAACTTAGAGTGTGATGACGTCATTTTAGAGTAGCTTGCTGTTTCAGATTCCCAATCAGAGCAGCACTCTGTAGAGTTTTATGGTTTGCTGAGCTCTCCAGGTTCCTTACAAACCCCGTCTCTGGTTTGTGTTTAAATAGATCAGCTTAAAATATATCATTCTGTTCTTTTACAAAGCTGATCATTTCAGTTCCAATGCTGAATTGAAGTAGTGGAAATCTTTTTCTGTGAGAAATCAGCTTGTCTGTATCAAAGCTCTGTTCTTTCTAATCAAACCTCAAATATTTTCTAACTATATAAGAAAGGACTGTTTAATGAATATAAAATAAATCTAAATTTTGTTCATTCACAGAAGCAGTTTGTCTTTGATGTAGCCTTCATAAATACAATCATGTAAGAACATTATTTTTTTCATGTCAGATTGACAAACAGGTGCTTATCACACTCTGCTACAGTATTTCAAGCACATGCACTGTCAGAACTCACAAATTTAAGCTCTTTGGTGGTTTCTATGTGAAAATACATCATGTACGTGTACAACTAGAACCACTATGTGGCATCCTGTTGCACTGTTTCTCTGCCCCACAGTTGAGGCAGCTGCAGTCTACTGCCACCAGTCCCCTGTCCCACAAGCCCCTGCCTTCTGCTCCACATTTGAGGCTGCTGCACTCTGCTGCCCACTAACTTCTCCCACACAGTCATGGATTGTGCACCCTGCTGCCTCCATCCCCTGCCTAAAGAATCAGGACTACTGCACCAAGTCCAAACAATTGGGGTTGCTGCACCATGTTGCTCTATCTCCCCCACCCTCACAGTTAGGGAAGCTGCACCTATTGCCCCCTATCCCTGTCTCCACAGTCAAGGTTGCTGTGCTGCACTAGGCCCTAAAGTGCCATGTTTCCTGCCTCCATGGGCAGGGCTGCTGCACCACGTGTACTACATCTCACAGTCAGGGTTGCTGTACCCTGATGCCCCATGTGTCCTGCCCCATAGTCGAGGCTTCTGCACCATGCTGTTTTCTATCACCTGTCACCACAGACAAGGCTACTGCACCCTGCTCCTTTCTACACAGTTGTGGTTGCTGTGGCCTGCTGTGCCCTAGAGCCCCATGCCTCTGCAGTTAGGGCTGCTGCACCACGCTGCCACTTGCCACAAGATTCATGGCATTTGCTGCACCCTGTTGCATGCCTCCACAGTTGAGACAGTTGCACCCTGCTGTTCCCCTGCCACCAGAGTCAGATCCTTTGCTACACTCTGCTGAGACAGGAAGAGGGGGCAACATGTGCAGTGTCCCTGACTGTGAGAGAGAGAGAGAGAGGGTAGCAGGGTGCAGCAACTCCAACTGTTTGGGAAGGGTGCAGCACAACAGTAAGGGCATTTGCTGCACCCTGCCCCCTGCCTGTAGAGGCAAGTTGCTGTGTGGTGCAGCAGGATACAACAGTGGCAGGGGACAAAGGACAGCATGGTGCAGAAGCCTTGATTGTGGGGCAGGACACAGGTGGGCATCAGGATATAGCAGCCCTGACAGTGGTACAGGGAGTACATTGTGCAGCAGCCCAGCCCATTTGGGGCAATGGAAATGTGTAGCAGGGCTCAGCAGCCACAAATGTGGATGCAGGTGGCATGAGACTTTAGGGTGTAGCACAGCACAGCAGCCCTGACTGGAGACAGGGACAGGGGGCAACAGGGTGCTGTGGTCCTGACTGTGAGTGTGGGGACAGAGGGCAGCAAGGTGTAGCAGCCCTGAATGTTCAGGGCAGGAGATAGGGGTGGCATCAACATACAGCAGCCCAAACTGTGAGACAGGGTGCAGCAGCCCTGCCTGTCTGGGACGAGGGATGTGGGCAGCAGGGATAAGAAAAGATTATGACTCTGGTGGCAGGGGACAGCAGGGTGCAACTGCCTCAACTTTGGAGGCATGCAACAGGGCACAGCAAATGCCCTGCATCTTGTAGCAAGTGGCAGCATGGTGCAGCAGCCCAAACTTCAGCAGCATGGGAACTAGAGCACAGCAGGCCATGGCAACCCCAACTGTGTAGAAAGGAGCAGGGTGCAGCAGCCCTGTCTCTGGTGACAAGGAATAGAGGACAGCATGATGCAGAAGTCATGACTGTGGTGCAGAACACAGGGGGCATCAAGGTACAGCAGCCCTGACTATGAGATGGGGTACAGGTGGTGCAGCAGCCCTGCCCATTTGGGGCAATGGAAGTGGGTAGCGGGGTGTAGCAAATGCCCAACCTCTGGTGGTCAGGGCAGCTTGGTACAGCAGCCCCAGCTGTGGAGGCAAGGGGATCTGGTACACTAGGGCTTAGCATGGCACAGCAGCCCTGACTGTGGAGACAGGAACAGGGGTCAACAGGTGTAGCTTCCCTAACTGTTAGGGAGAGGGAGAGAGGGCAGCAGGGTGCGTCATCCCCAACTGTCTGTGCAGTGGGTGGCAGGGTGCAGCAGCCCTAATTCTTTAGGCAGGGGCTGGAGGCAGCAGGGTGCACAATCACTAATTGTGTGGGAGAAGACAGTGGGCAGCAGGATGCAGTAGTCTTGCATGTGGAGCAGAAGGCAGGCGGCTTGTGGGGCAGGGACAGGTGGCAGTAGACTGCAGCTGCCTCAACTGTGGGGCAGAGATACGGTGCATCGGGATGCCACATAGTGTTTCTAGTTGTACAAGTACATGATATATTTTCACACAGAAACCACCAAAGAACTGAAATTTGTGAGTTCAGACAGGTGCCTGTCACAGTCTGCTACAGTATTTCAAGCACATATACTGTTTCTCAATCTGACATAAAAAGGTTCTTACATGAACATTTATGAAGGCTACATCAAAAACAAACTGTTTCTGTGAATGAACAAACTTTAGATTTATGTTATATTCATTAAACAGCCCTGTGCTACATAGATAGAAAAAAAATCAGATTTTTGATTAGAAAGAACTGAAAGCTGTGATACAGACAAGCTGATTTTTCACAGAGAAAGATTTCCACTACTTCAATTCTGCATTGAAACTGAAATGATCAGCTTTTTATCTGAAGATAATGGTATATTTTAAGTTGATCTATCTAAACACAAATCAGAGACTGGGTTTGTAAGAAACTTGGAGAGCTCAGCAAGTCATTAACTCTACAAAGTACTGCTCTGATTGGGAATCTGAAACAGTAAAGCTACTCCAAAATGATGTCATCGCAAGTTTGACTGAGAGGACAGAAATAACTCCATTGTTTTCAGCCACTGTAGTCTAATAAACAAATGCTGATTTAAAGAAAACCACAAAATCAAACAGCATGCAATTTGGAGGAAACACTAATCATGACACAGGGACTTGATTGTCAGCTTTTCAAGCTTTTATAAAAAATACATAAAAACCGTTGCACATGATCTTTAAGAGCATTCTATCTACTATACCCTGTACGAGGGTGACTGTACACACACACTTTCAGTAATCTACTGTAACAGCTCTGCTTTAAGAGTGCTCTATCCACTAAGATCAGTGAATCACTATGCAATCTCTAATACTACCCTGAGGTACACCTCTACCTAGGGCCTATTACCTGCTCTGCATGCAATCCCATCTCGCAGACCCCACCAGGTCTGCCTATACCACCAGGTCCACCTACTCCATTTAATCTGCCCCACATTTGACCATTTCTGGGTCTGGCTCTCCTTAGACTGTTACCAGGGCCAGCCCTGTTTGGCCCACACCATGCACCTGCCCCACTTAATTTACCTGTTCCATTACGCTCACCTATGCCACCAAACCTTCATGCCCCATGGTTGGGAGATTACCTAAGACTACTTTCTCCACCAAGGCTGCCTGCCCTGCTGCCCCCAGTAAATGAGCACATGCCTCCAGAAGAAGAGAGCATGGTGGACAGGTGGATAGACGCAAACATTCCACTTCTCAGATTTTAAGAACATGACATAACCAGGCAAATATGTTCAAGCTTTGGCTTCAGCTTGTTAATTTCTTGACTAATAATCATAATTATAAAAATTTTATCTTGATTTAATGGATTAACAATTTCTAGCCTATAAATGGATTTAATCTTGAATTAACTGATTAACAATCTGTGACCTGATACTTATCAATGGTCTTAAGTTTATTTGATCCAGTATTAATTAACAACTTATAACCAGTTCTGATTGGTTCTGCAAGTTTAAAACCTGAACATTTATTTTTTTCTGTAACTTCAAGTAGAGCTAAGTACTGAGGGCAGATTAATAAACCTTCAGACTTCCTATGTCTTCATGAGTTCTGAGTGTGATCATCTCAATTTGCAATGAATCTTTCAAACACCTGTTAGGTGCTTTCCAATGGTGACCATAAAACAGCATAATTATATCTATCTAGTCTAGCCATAAGGGGTTAGTGAACGGTCAACCCAGTCCTGTAGTATAAATGACTGATCTCATGAGTAGTCACAGGCAGTCAACCTTGTCCTCTAAGCATTATAACTGACCCCATGAGCAGTCAACTATGCCCTGCTGAGTAAACAGCTGACCCCGTGAGTGACCAGGTGTTCACACTCTCAGACTGGGTGTCTTGCTTAAAGAGCACTAATGCTACATTTTCATATTCTTGAATATTTTTAAATATTGTAATATATTGGCCATGTTTAACTCAAATTTAATGACGTTAGGCCAAGGCTACAGCCCCAAACAAACCCTCTCTATTGGATAGATGCTTTTTTGGATTACTAGCAGATTTTCACAACTGATCATTTTTGTCAAAAGACTGCTAAGACCCCAAATCACTATTAAAATATCCAGAACCTCCTATTAGTGTGCTTTGACAAGAATATTTAAGAGCCCAAGAATCCAAGGCAAGGTGGCGTCTCAGAGGGAGAACCAAGAATCACCTCAACTCTTAGGACCTCATAGGAACATCTGGTACTGGTTCGGTGAGTTACGCTACCTTACCTTGGGTGTAGGAGCCAAGGCTGACAGCCTGGCAATTGTCATTTTTATGTTTGCGCGCTTGCACAGCCAGCATCTTGTGGCAATGCAGCTTTGGAAGTGCGGTCACTGTTGGGTGAATGCAGGGCACGCACCAGTAGGTGCATCCCTCATTCCCTAATCAGCCTGCATGCTGGCGCCACACCATGCATACATAATGTGGCGAGCACATCTAGGAAAAGGTCCGCTGCAATCCGAGCAAAGCTCATCAGTCACAGCGGACCTTCCCTGGATGTGCTCGCTGACATTATGAGCATGGTGGCACAGTGGCCGCCAAACTGCCGACTTTGGGGGTGCCCAATCCCCCTGTCAGTTAACCCTGCCCCTTTGTATGTGCCAATGGGGGAGCCCACTCTCCATCGGCATAAATCGCTCCCCCCATTGTTAAATGCTGAGGGGGGTGCCCAATCCCCCTTGGCTCGGCCCCCCACTCCCCATCAGCATAAAGAGACCCCCATTGTTAAATGCTGAGGGGTGCCCAATCCCTCTGCTCGGCCGCCCGCTTTTTTGTGTGCCGATGGGGTGCCCAATCGCTGCGCATAAAATCCTCCCCATGTTGTGTGCTGATGAGGTGCCCAATCCCCGTCTGCTACAGACCCTCCCCAAACAGTTAGGTGGCACGCTGGGAGCCCACCCCAGCATGCCAAATCCCTAAAACAAAAACTGTCCCACGATGTTTTTTTTTTTTTTGTCACCTGTAAAACAAAAGCGGTCCCTCATAGTCTCACTGCCCACCCGCACCACCCTCTGCACCCTGCTTCCACACACACCTCACCCATGCCTCTGCCGGAGTCACAAGTGCTGACGTCTTGGTGGACAGGAGCACGTCTCAGACTCTTTAAAGCTGACCGCGAACTGAGGAAATGCTGGTAAGCTGTATAATGGAATAAATAGGGGTTTTCAACTTTGATGCATATCTCAGGCATTTTGGGAATTTTGGCCCCAAATTTTAAGCGATGGTTTTGGGACCCCTCCTCATTAATTCTTGCACTGTCATGGCATTGGCCGGTCCGAGGTGATTTCACAGTCACTGCAAGAATCACCTTTTGGGACTGAGTACTAACATGACAGTGCCACTATTCATGAGGGGCTCTCAAAAAACCTATGTTACAAATTTAGTGGAAAAATCAACAAATGACTTCATTATTTCTGGCCGTCACGTTGTGCAGTTCACATACTTGCAACATAGAGATGTAATTGCAATATTTTCATGCCAGATTCTCAACATTGGCATTTTACCACACCTTCTTGTGAACCGCAGCTGTCATTTTTCACATCCTGGCGAAATATGTTTTCACACTTCTGGCGCAGAATAAGTGGTCGCTGAAGTAAATCAGTGTTTGGGACACATTATGAAAATGACAGTGACACTGTTCATGAGCAGAGGTCCTAGAATGCCTGTGTTGAAAATTTGGTGACAATACTCCATAAAATGGCTGTGTTACTAGCGTGCGTTGTGCAGTTTACACGCACGCTCGTAAGTTTGCAAACTTATAATATTTTCACTCCACATTTTCAACAGTGCCATTGTTCTGCACCTCCTAATGAACAGTACAGCTGTCATTTTTCACATCCTGAGCAAAATCTGTTTTCGCAGTTCTGGCGCAGAATACTGCAGTCACTGTTGAAAGTCCGTGTTCAAGACACATTATGAAAATGACAGCAACACTGTTCATTAGCAGATGTCCTAAAATGCCTATGTTGAAAATTTGGGGATGAAAGTCAATAAAATGATTGTTTTACGCGCGTGCGTTGCGCAGTTTGCACACACGCTCGTGACTTTGTGAATTTGTAATAGTTTCACTCCAGCTGTTCATCATTGGCATTTTTCCATACCTCCTTATGAACAGTACAGCTGGCTGAAATGTGTTTTCACATGTCCGGTGCACAATTGCACAGTCGCTGTACGAAATCAGTTTTTGGGACAGTTTGAGGAAATGACAGTGACACTGTTCATGAGCAGAGGTCGTAAAATGCCTATGTTGAAAATTTGGTGCAGAAAGTCCATACAGTGACTGTGTTGCAAACGTGCATTGCGCAGTTTCCACGCACCCTTGTAACTTCGTCAGTCTGCAATATTTTCATGCCACATTTTCACCACTGACGTTTCTGCAGCTGTGGTGCACAATGGCATGCTCGCTGTGCAAAATCACCTTTTGGGACACATTAACAAAATCAAAGCGCTATGCATCTCTAGCTCCGCCACTGCCAATGCCAGCGCGACAACATTCGGCATTGACAAATGCTTGTTCCTTTTATTGTGACTACTTTTGGTCTGCGACAAAGAAATTATTTTCTGCTTTGCACTGCTGTTCTGAAAAATTGTAACTGCATTTCAAAATTGTCCCTGGTCTATTCATGTTAATGCCAAAACTACCTTGTACATTTTGAACACTGATATCGAGAGTAAAAACATTTTTAACCATGAATCCTGACTTGAGTAATTCTTCTCAATTTATTATAAAACTTAGAGCACTTACTTTAGAAAATTATAACCTAAGAAGTAAGTCAGTACCCTTAAGATAACAGTTCCCAGGTTATATTCATATAATTAAATATGCACATTTCTTATGTCCAAAATTACTACATAAATATTTGGGTAGGTGCATCAATGATTCTAGTAAATGACACTGGTGTAAAATATACGATTGTCCCAGGCACAGACAGATGGTTTTAAAATAAATATAATATTTGAAGAACTGGGAAGGACTCATTGTCCACTGACAAGTAAAACATGCCCATAAGGAAACTTTAGATTTTAATGAACACAGTACCTTCCTGGACTGAGATCACATAGTCTTGGTCAGTCAGGTGTCAGATAAGATAATTGTGGCAGGTGGTCCAGGCCATAACACAGGGGTCACTCTTCCAACCCTCTGTAATGTCATTCCTAACCTAGCCCAATTAGTGGACAACTTGGAAAAACTGCCAGTCTCTGAAGGTCTCGGTGAAAGCCATGTACACGAGACTGAGCAAAAAAGTTATACTGGAGAGCCGAAAGGCACTCCCATCTAACTCATATCTGGAGTACTCCACTCTAAGAAACTCTATAACATATCACTTACAAGACCCTACATATGTCATAAAAGGCAGTTTGTGCATGGTTTAGCTTTCTCAGTCATCGAAAAGAAACTGGGGTACAGGATATGGAAACACAAGGGGAACAACTTTGCTGTCTGGGTAGAATGATTTAAAAACTAAGGGAATGCAGAGAGGATTTTGAACAGGCCATGAGTTCTCGGCCACACCCCATCTCTCTAGGGTTGCCGGAATTTCAGAACAACATAAAGATTTCCTAGGCTCAAAACCCACTGACGGCCGCCAGAATTGAAACACAACAGACCCGGCCACAGTCCGCTTCTGGACTGCCAGGAGAAGAAGAAAATGCAGAACCTCCAGCCACAGCCTGCTTCTGGACTGCTGGGAAATGAAGAAGATGCTGAACACCCAGCCACAGCCCACTTCTGGACTGCCAGAACATGAAGAAGATATAGGGAGAAGGAAGTCTGTGGAATGTGAGAGAGCAGCAGGGTTCTGGGCACCAAGACTGGACAAGCCAAGGACGAATGTAAAATAAGAAACAGGACAATGATGCAGGATGCTGCAACAGAAGATCAGGACGGCACTTCGCTACGGATGATAAAACAAGAAAACGGATGGCAACTTTGTGCTGGGCCAGGCCGTACACTGGGAACTGGAGAGAGGAAAATAATAAATAGGACGTTGCAAACTGAGACTACTGTGACACGGATCTTCAAGAATTTGCTGTTAGCTGTTCTGGAGATGCACTGAGAGGTGATTTCTGAAGAACTGAGGAAGATTGCTCTGGATACACGTTGGTGGGGTGACTTTGGAAACTTGCTGAAGACTGATTTGAATACTTTATGACACTGAAATGCTGACAACAAAGTAATACTTTCTGGCACTGAAATGCTGGTACAAAGCAATACAAGGACAGTCTGGCACTTTTACTGTTCGTAGGAATAATAGCAATGCAATGAAAGTCTCAGTTCTTATTGCAGTGGTCAAGTATTACAGTCTCAGTGTCCAGACCACAGTAGATAAACAGGCACTTTTTATGATTCTGGGTGAACCCTGGCTTCAGTGGACCTAACTACCAGGGGTCTGTCTAGCTAGATCAGGTTCTGCTGTTACTGTGGGTCTGTGTGGCTAGCTAGATTCCCTCAACATCTGGGGTCGCTAATGCTGCTGGGCCCCTATAACACCTGGGGGTCTAAATGGCTAGCAGTGGGTCTGACTTGCCCTTTTGACTAACTGGCTGGCCCCTTTAACTTTTCTGCCCTTGCCCCACCTTAACTCTTCCTCAAAGGCTTCCCTTTATTAATATTTATAACTTCTCCCTACAGAGCATCTCTACCAGGCCCCTCCCCTGGGTGTCACTAAACCCAGATGAATATTAATCTATTTAGATGCAGCCCTCTGGCCTGCACCACAGCTCTTGGCTGTTCCTGTGCAGCGCCGACTGTGCTGTAAAATAAATAACTTTTACTTTAAAAAAATAACTTTAGGCAGTCAGCACCTAGCTGCTGGTGCTGCCACTGACTTACCGCCCGGCCTGGGGTGAAGACAGTGTTAGGGGAGTCGGGATGTACTGTTAGCAGAAGGAAGACTTTTCTATCAGGCAGGCAAAGGATGTCTGGGGACTTTGTAAGGTCCTGTCGGCTTGATTTGCCTACAGCACTGCCCTGCCTCGATGCGTGAACTGCTACCACCACCTCCAGGGACAGGAAACTGTACTTTAAATATAAAAAAAATAATAAACAGAGCTCCAAGCCCAACACGCCGAATGGGGCACTCTCCCCTCCTTACAAAGCGACCCGATGGCACTTCAGACCACACATCTGCTTCACAGGCTGGAGGCTGGCAGGATCAGGGGCAGCAGAGGCACACAGACAAGCTCCCAAGGACAGCTTCAACCCTACAAGTAAGCTCTGTGGTCCCGCTATGCTTTCTGTGTCCTCTCTCCTCCACAGTCACCAGGATTCATACTGTAACAACTTATTTTTCAAAGGGCAAACTCTAGGTTCTAATTATGGTTCTGGCACTAGAATGCTAGGCATGTGCCACACAGTGGGCATTCCATCTGCTCAGCCTGGCGTTCTGTCCTGAGCCACTCTATGCACACATGTCAGGCTGGCATAAATAGGCTAAACTTTTTATTATTTTCTTAACTATGAACTGTACATTATTTAAAACAGGTTTGATGGCTGTATCAGAAACTGGGCACCTGAGCATTTCTGAGGCACCTTTCCTGGGTTGCTGTGGCACCTTATAAGGCTGGGCACCTTTCATTTTTCTTTTCTGTTGTGCCCCCAATTGCCACTTGTGGGCCCCCCCATTGGGTCTTCCTTCTCGCAGCCTCACAGACACCAGACAAAGCAACTGCCTAGGGGCCCTGGAAGTATGGGTAATCGGCATCCTTTGGCCAGTCTTCATTCCACCCCCCCCAGCAGTAGAGCCGCCACAGCATGCTGTCCATGGGGAGAGGAGCATTCTTATCACCCGTTCAAGGAGACCATGTTGAGATAGGATGGGTGAAACCCTCTCCTGGACCTTGCCTCCAGTGTGCTTCCAAGTCTCCTCCTACCTGGAACTCCTGCTCAGATCTGAAAAATCTGCTGAAACAATCTTTTATGGAGCTCTTCTGAGGCTCAGTATTAGCTAAAGCTATTAGTTGTTTTGGCTCTGACTGGCTGGAAGGCTTGTCAACCACAAAAATGAATTATTCATTAAGCCTCCTCGATGCACAGTTGGATTACTGTTTTGGCGCCTGAATTTAGGTCCCCGCAGTTCTTCATGAACACTTGGTAGTTCCCCATGAGCTTTGGCAAAAGTCCCACAAGTCCTGGCTTAAGAATCCTAGCTTTCTGATTGGCTGTTGCTGCTCTGAAATGACTGCTAGACACACAGTCCCCTAGTCAGAATTAACACATTCCCAATAAAGTCCTGGTGCAGCCAGAATAATTGAATTATTTGCCCAAATGCCCCACAGTTCAGTAATTGTTTGTGTGTCCTTTATATCACTGCCAGTTTTAGCATTTTCCTCTGTCTGTTTCCAGTCGCTGCTGCCAATATTTTAGAGCCCCTGATTGCAGCAGGCAGGCTGTCACTCTTGAGTCCCAGCATATACTGGTGCAGCCAGTTTAATTATTCATTTACTTATTTAAACCATTTGTCCCATTTCACATTTGCCCCCAGACATTTTAAACAGTAGCTGCATTATGTATTTTACATTTCTTCCCTTTTTCGGCAGCCACCGAAACACTGCTGCCTTGAGGGCAGAACAGACTGCCATGAATATGCATATGATCAGGGCTCTGGCTCATTAATATTCATGAGCCCTGATCTATAATACTGCTTGGATCTTCTTATTTAATGTCTAAAACGGGCTGTCATGGCCCATGCTGTAGTCACCGGGTCCCACTTAGCAGATGGGGACACCGGGACCACCGAACTCTCTTCCACTCGACCGCAGATTGATCGGTCAGGAGATCAAAGACACAGCCTTGCACATACGCAATCTCCGTGGCACCGGAGGTGCCGAAAACAATTAGCAGGATGGCACGTCTGGCTTTTTGAGCCCAAATGGACTAAATTACACTGGGGCTACTCTTTTTGGGGCACCAGGGCCACAGCAGGACCAGGGAACCAGGAACAAAAAAACAGCAGGCATCTTGAGGCACTACGGACAAGAGCAAATGGGAACTAAATGGGATAAAGGTAAACTCCCAAATTGGGGGAGGTGGGTGTTACAATAGAAATGGAGAACATTGCTAAACTACAAGCTGAATAGTGTCTAAATATTATGTCTTTCAAAGTTTTTTCGAGACAAAATCACTTAAATGCTGTGTTGCTTTGCCTACAGTGATTCTTACAAATGTCAGAAGTTATTTTTTTTTTTTAAATAAAGATGGACCACAAAAACATTTTTAGGACTACTGATTTTTGCTCAATACTGGTCCTAGACTAGTTGTTAGTAAGAACAAGTTTTGACTTCTGCATTTTCCAGTTTAAAACTAAACAAAAGCTGTGCTGTTCAGAAAAAAAATTATTTAAATTGAAAAAATTTGGTTACGACCGAAAATAACCTCAACGTAATCACACCCACATCCCCTAGTGTCATTGACTCTGTAGGATGTTTGCTCACCTCTGGCATTGATCGGAAGGTCATAGGTTCTGGTCCCACCTAAAGAATATGAGATGTTACTGAATGCTGACATTGTAGTGCTGCACTAGGAGGTGCTGCACTGCTGAGGTGCTGTCTTTTAAATGAACTGCTAAACCAGGAACCCTTTGGCTTCTACCCACCTCTGTCTGGTCACTATTCAGGTAGAAGTTACAGATCCCATGGCACTCATCGCAAGACGTTCTAAAGGTGTCTGTCAATAAAACAAGTCCATGTAACCCACCTCTTACCCCCAGGGCACACCAGGAAACCAGCTGTCACAGTTCAGTGGGTCTTTCCAGATCAAACATCACAAATAAATAAACTAAATACTCATGGTAACAACAACAAAAAAACATCAGTCCAGTTGCATAAACTGAACGCTCAGAACTTCACTACTGAGTAATGAGTCTAATCTAGGGAAGGGGGATATGGAGCAGCAGTTCCCAGTGATGCATCAGAGAGCAGCATCCAGGAGAGAGCAGGGCCATGGCTCAGAGAATTCCATGGGAGTTCATTATTTATATAAAAATATTGCAGGAATCAAACCCTGTTAGAGCCAAATACTCACTCTGTGACCTTGGGCAAGTCAGTTATCGATTCAGTGCTCCAGCCCACCCAGTTGTGGAAATGGCTAGAAGCAGGACCCCACCGGAAATCAGATGTTACATCTCTGCTGGGCTATCCAGTGTAAAAAAAAACACAAATGTAAACTAAAATATACCAGTGAACGTTGTTTAAAAAAAAGATTTGGGATAGTGAGGGAAGTTTGGGGGGAATAGGGCATTAGTCTTAAACTGGAGTCGAGACGAATTTGATGGGGACAGGGAGTAACCAACTAAAAGACATGCGTCAGTGCTGGAATAATCATGTTGCCGCAGATTGTTTGCAAGGTACGAGGTGCAGCTAAGGACCTTTAATCCCCTGAAAGTGTGGCTCTTGTGGTGTCACCGCTATTGTGGTTTTGCCACACAGCCTTCCATGGATCATTCCGCTTACAGCATCTGTATAAAGGTCAAAAGGGGTTTATCTGTCATTTTGGCTGTCTGTATCTCCACTGCATAGTTAGGATAATTAGGACACATATCGGTCTAAATTTTTAGGCTTGGGTAACATTCCAGCTGTGCCCAGGAGTGTAGTCACAGTAATGGTACAGCAGGTTGAGACTGAGCATTACATATGAAAAAAAATCTACAGTGTCACAGAATTAAAGTGTGATTGATAATGCAGTGTGTGTGTCTTTTAGCTACCAGTCCCTGGTCTAAGCCCGTGTGTCACACAGTTCTTCTCGGAGAGAGAATGATCTTCTAAGACAGGGGGTTTTGGTATCTTATCTTTATGCGGTTTTCAGAGCTGAGTCGGGTCACACTATGGATTGAGCTGACAGCTGAGAGAAAGAAAAAGGGAGAGAGAGAAAGAGTTTAGCCCTCCCGGCCAAATCCTCATATAATTCACTGCAGAATGTCAGGCACAGGTAATCCAATGAGCAGTAACAAAAGGTAATTAAAAAAAGTTTGTAATTCCGTCAAATGTGATGCAGCTTTTCACAGTGATGCTTGAATGCCTTTCTGTTCGAATCCTTAGCTCTCCCCTTGTCCCCCCCCATAGAAGATCTGTACCCCTCTAATAAGGCATAGGGAATCAGATGTGTCCTTAAAGGTGCCACAAAATGTACCTGGCAGGAACATCCTGCGTTTCAGATTGCCTGCAATATACTGTAAATACTCCTGCTGAGATTAGAACCCAGTTCACCAGCTTCATACGTTATGACTTAATCTCTTCTCTACACTGCCTGCCATTGACTTGAGTGCAGCTTTGTGGTGCAGTGAATCTGTCCATGAGCTAGGAAGCAGGAGATCAAAGTTTAAATCAATTCAATTCATGTTTATTTTTAAAGCGCCTTTCAAAATCAAGGCGCTGTACAAATTAAATAAAACAGGAAAATCCAACTTTAAACAATCACAACTATAAAGGAAAAGCCAAAGTAAAGAGATATGTTTTTTAAAGCAATTTTAAAACTGTCAACGGTCGGGCATTCTCTTAACCAATGAGGTAGAGAATTCCACAGGGTAGGAGCTGAAAAGGCAAAAGCACGAGATCCTGACAACTTCAAACGAACCTTGGGAATCTCTAGCAATCCCTCATTGGCGGAGCAGAGGGGGCGGAGGGGCAATAGGGAACCAGAAGATCTTTCAGGTAACCGGGTCCCTGATCGTAGGGCTTTAAAGGTTAGTAAACCAACCTTAAGGTGATCCGCCACCAACAGGCAGCCAGTGCAGTTCAGCACAGGTATATGACTGGTTCTAAGAGTCCCAGTCAAAAGCCTGGCTGCAGCGTTCTGCACCAGCTGAAGGCGGCAGATGTCCACCCCTGGTAGCCCTAGGTAGAGGGAATTACAGTAGTCCAGACGGGTGGTAACAAAGGCGTGGACCAAAGTCAAAAGGTCCTCCTGGGAATCAGATGTTTCACCCGGGCGATATTCCTCAGATGGTAAAAGAGGATTTGACAACAGCTGACACTTGTAGATTTCAGGGTCAGACATCATCAAAAATAACGCCCAGATTTCGCACCTGTCGAGAGCTAGAGAGCGGTACACCACCAAGTAATAAACCCAATGGCTGTCCAACACCCAAACCCCTCCCAGGATGACCTGGATCCACAACCAATACCTCAGTCTTATCCGGATTAAGTTTTAACCAGCTCGAACTCATCCAAATTCTGATCTCATCCAGGCAGTTGTTAAGTACGGAGAGTGCATCACTGTGATCGGGGAGAAAGGATAGATACAGCTGATCTACCACAGACCAAAAGATTTTGTATTTTAAGCAAGGGAGGAGGGAGAAAATTCTATATCACTGACTTTAACAATTATTTGCTCTATTTTCTCTTGAGTGGTGAATCAGGGCTGTGTGGAGCTGAAAAGTTGGTGGCAGTTTTACTAGATAAGCAGGGTAGCCAGGCTGAATTTTTTTGTTGGGTTGGTACCTCTGTGAGTCAGGCTCCTGACAGTCTGCCTCCCCTGCCCTTAATTTCTGCACCTGAGATCCTCCTACCTACACTTCCACAGTTGGTCCATGTTGTTCTCTTTTCTAAATTAAAACCCAGTGTTGAGGGTGGGTAGCTGGCAACCAGGATTGCCCACCCACTCAGTCGAACGCTGCGGCATCACTCCAATCGATTCACTTCCTTTTCTGCCTTCACATTTACAAAGAGGCCAACTATAGCCTCTTTGAAGCTGGTGTGCAGCAAGAGCTCATCGTTCTGCCTGTTTAACCTCAGGCTAAGATGTTCCCGCACTCTGCACTGTTGTTTTTTTATTTATTTATTGATTTTTTTTTTTGTCAGAATGGATCAATAAACCTCTGTACAAGTGAGAAGTAACAGCTTTATATTTTTTTTTTTTGGGGGGGTCATTTATTTTTCAAGTTCTTAGAGGGAAATAAAACCTAAGGAGTGGTCCCACATAAAAGTGGACACACACACACACACACACACACACACACACACCTCTCTCTCTCTCTCTCTCTCTCTCTCTCTCTCCAGCCCTCCTGTTTTTAACTTGTGACCTCAGGGATGCTATCAATCCATAACTGCCAAGCTGAATCTCTGAGAATAAGGAGGGTTCCTAGCTATCAGGGATAGAGAGCAGGAGGGAGGGAGGGAGGCATGCTAGCTTATCTCTCCATCAAACAGTGGAGCTGATGGGGACAGTGGGTGGATTAGTAAAAATGTATCACTGGGAAACATGAATGAGGGAGTCATGCAGCTAAAAGGGCAGATATGGTGATGATGTCTGGGAACTGTTTGTTTGCAAAATCTTGCTCCTGTTTCTCAGGGTTTAATGGCTTTTATTTAAAGGGGAATGGCACTTATTATAAATACAGCCAGCAATCCCCCCCCATGCACATATTATGGCAGTAAATTATTGTTTTCTTAACTCTGTACTTTTGTGATCTTAACTTGTTGACTGGGCACTGTAATCAGCACTCAGTCACCATGCTGAAAGGCACACCATGCTGCGTTGAGCACAGAATCCTGCATTCTGATTGGTTCACTTGTAGTCTTTATCAGGCCCATTAGTCTGCCTAGCATCATCAGTGGTGAACAGCACTCTGCCCCATACCACCTAGTTACGTGCAATGCACCTTAGTACTGTACTGATCTGAGCATACTTAACAGATAGAGGCTGATGGTGCACTGTTGGGGGGGGTGACTAGGCTAACTGGATTTTTGTATTATTAGCACCCCTTGAATCATGGATTTGGGAGTCTGAAGGGACAGCATTTAAGTACTGGCATCTTGTGGAGTTGAGGGTGTTGTCTAGGTAGGGGAGATGCTGTTGAATCACCGTGTCTGGGGAGTTAGCCCGCATATGATTTCCCAAGCATTGCAGGCCTCCTTGGCAGAACGACTCCATGAATATTGCAATGAAGTAGGCAGAACTCAAGTTCCCCATCGAGAGAGAGACCTAGATAAAAGCATGCCAGGCAGCCGGAAAGGTAACATGCTGATCATTGGAGGGAGTATGGGTGAAAGCAACTCATTAGGTTCTTCTGAAACCCCATTGTAACAGCCCACTACCTAACTACCCAGGGTTCTAGTTGCTGGAGAAATTGTGGCGAGCCCAGGCCCACACGTACACACATGAGGTGGTTGCGCTCACTTCTGCAACCTTTTATTCTCTTTCTAGAAACAACTGCAAGAGGTGTGTGGCAGCCACTTCCCCATTACTCCCTCTCTATATATCCTCCTACAATTTTCCATAGGAGTTAGGGACACTGATTCCCACTATTTGCTGGGAATGCTACTCACTGGCCAAAAAGGCCATAACAACATGTTGGCTGACACCCACCATACCAGACTTGATGGGGTGGAAAAATCTGGTCAGCCAAGTATATCGCCTGGAAAAGATAACGCACTCCCCCAGTCAGAATATGGAAGTATGTAATTCACGTTAGACTAGCTGGCTGATTCAAGCCATGGGCAAAGACCCCACATTGCTCCCCTGAATATCACCTTGAAGCTTATTGCCCTGTTGCCCAGCACTAATGGATTAGAAGGGGTGCCACCTGAAAAATAAAAACAATAAAAACAAGCCCCCACCCCCAGCCCCATAAAAATAAGCAAAATTAAAGACCATCCCACTCTGCATCACCAGCCCAACTGCATCATCCTCCCACCCCAGCACCCACAATTTGTCATAATACTATATTTATTAAAATGACCCCAGTGGGTGACCAGCTCAACCTAACTGCCTCTACAGCCAGCCATCTTAAATGTAAAGCAATAGTTTGTTCTTAAAGAAATATAATTTATGCCCCCCCGACACACAGCACCCTACTCTCTCCCACCCAGAAGCACCCAATTCTTAGTATGGGCTGGAGAAGGTAGCCGGCTCAACCCACCCTCCTCCATGGCTGACCACCTTTTCATGAATGAAACGCTTGTGCGCTTGCTGTAGTATAACCAGCTGGTCAAGTGATTAGCTGGTTTTACTGTAGCAAGTGCTCGAGCGCTTTTATTCATGAGAAGGCGGCTGGCCGTGGAGGAGAGAAGGTTGAGCCGGTCACAAGTCTCCAACTCATATTAAGAATTGGGTGCTGCTGGGTGGGAGGGAGTAGGGTGCTGTGTGTGTGTGTGTGTGTGTAGGGGGGACCTAAATTATATTTCTTTAAGAACAAACTATTGCTTTACATTAAAAATGTTGCCCAGTCTTGGAGGCAGGCAGGTTAAGCTGGTCAACCATCAGGGGATTTAATTACTGTTTTAAATAATATAACAAATGGGTGCTGGCAGGTGGAGGGTACCATAGGGCTATTAATAGAGGGTGAGGGATGGGGTTTACATTTTACCTGGTTTGTTGTGGACGGGGACGGAGGGGGGCCCGTTTCTTTTTTTTTTTAAAATAGGTGGTCGGATACCTTTTCCTGAATATCCGAATATTTGGCTGTCGAATACCTAATATTCAGCTGAACATTCAGGAAAAGGTATTTGCACTGCCCTACCAATTAATAGCAGGCTAGTGAGAGCAGTTGCGAAGGAAAGAAGTGTTTTAGTAATTGGATGAGGGAGACTTGGCTGTGGACTCCTCATAAACATCATGCAGTGGCCCCCACTTTGGAGAATTGATGCCTCTGATGTTGCTGTTTGAGGTGACTGGGAACTTTCAGAAGTGTAAACAGCCAGAGATGGAGGACTCGTTGTCCAAATTAACTTTCCCAAACCTCTCAACTCTCCCACATTCAAAGAGACTTTACTGACTGTAGCACTCAGAATCTCTTTGTCCAGATCTCTCAGTTTCCCCACATTCAGGGGGACTTCACTGACTGTAGCACTTAGAATCCCCTCTGTCCAAGCTGTCCCACATTCAGAGGGACTTTCCTGATTGTAACACTTGGAACTTCTCTGTCCAAACCACTCAACTGCTCCACATTTAGAGCAAGTTCCCTGATTGTAGCATTCAGAACCGCTTGGTTTATACCTCTCGACTGTCCCACATTAGGAGGGACACCCCTAATTTTGCCCCACAGAATCCCCTCTGAACTTCTTGACTTTCCCACATTAGAAAGGGCATGCCTAATTGTAACACTCAGAACCCTCTTGTCCAGCCGGCCTAGTGATGCTGAGGGTTGAGGCGCTGGACACCTTACCTCATGCCATACCAGCGACCTGGGTTCGATAGTGGACTCTGGTCGGAGAGCTGGAGAGGGGTGGTCAGGGAGGAGCAGGATTGAGCAGCCAAAGGCAGCTCTCTCTCTCCGGTGGTGGCTGGGCTGCCCTCCAGTTCCGCCTCCCACTTGGTGGAGGTCTGGTGGTAGCGAGGCAGAGGGGTGGCAGTAGCGGAGGCACCCTGGGGAGTGACATGCATGTGCCTCCACAAGCACACATGCCTGGAGCACGGGAACAGGGGGAAAATGTGGGAAAAAGCCAATAAAAAAAAAAAATATATATATATATATATAAAAAATAACTGCCTGACTATCCCACATAATGAGGGACATCACTCCTGTTGTGTCTCAGAACCCATGTCCCACCTGGAGAGATTGCCATTCCACCTTTTAAACTAACATTTATGAAGCATGGGTATGTATGCTGCTTGTGGGCCTCCCATTGGGCCTTCCTTCTCGCAGCCTCACAGACACCAGACAAAGTAACTGCCTAGGGGGCCTGGAAGTATGGGTAGTCTGCATCCTTTGGCCAGTCTTCATTCCACCCCCCCAACAGTAGAGCGTGGCCACAGCATGCTGTCCTTGGGGGGAGTAGCCTTCTTATCACCCGTTCGAGGAGACCGTGTTGAGATAGGATGGGTGAAACCCTCTCCTGGACCCTGCCTCCAATGTGCTTCCAAGTCTCCTCCTACCTGGAACTGAGAGTCAGGTCCACAGTGCGACTCCCTGTCTCCCATGTGATTGTGCAGCCTCCCAGCGCCAACAGGTCAGGCAGCGTACAATCATTTATAGAGCAAATTTCATATTAGTCTGTGTTGTGTTTTGATCAGCAAACTTTGAAAGCATGAGAGCACAGATTTCCAAAGTGTCCTCTGCTTACTATTTGATGCTGTGTCCCGCATTCAGTCCCTTGCCTTGATGAATGGTTGAGAGGGATCTCTGAAAAGGAATCAAAGCTGGAGAAAACCAACAGGGCTGAAAAGTTGTTTTTTCTTCTTTCAAGATGGTTCAGTGGTCACTCCTACTTTAAAAGTCTTAAAAGACCTCAACATTCTCTTTAAGGCCATATTGGTCAAAAGGTCCCTGTCTTAATGTCAGCTGGAGGATTTTGCAGAGAGAGAGAGAGACAGAGAGAGAGAGAGGCAGCAAGTTAGCCCAGCTCACTTTCAAGGGCTTAGCGCTATGGGATTTGAAGTTCTTTGCCAGGAGAAATTCTCGGAGATTAGCCACTGAATCCCAAATCCCTCAGAGAGACAGAAAGCAGCATTCTGGGATTGGGAAAGGATCGGCCCCTGCCAAGCAAGAGAGAGGATTATGGTATTAGAGCTGAGTTAGTATTATGGTCTGGTTGCTCACTAATTCAGGCCGAGTGGAGCTGAAGAAGCCATGCAAAATGTGGACAGTTTTCTTCCAGTAGTTTGGAAGAGTGTGTGTGTGTGTGGGGGGGGCTTAATTGGTGGCAGCTCCATGATTTCTGCTTACCTTCATATTGAGAACTTTGAGAAACATAAGAGGATCAAAATTAAGTTTTGCAGCTACCAACAAGCACTGCTTGTGACTGTAAAAATCCACTAGCCCTGCAGACTTTTCCACTCGGCTCAGCTGACCTACTTGCTTCGATACAAACCAGCAGGGTTTAGTTAAAACATCAGTATGTGTTAGTTGCCATGTTGTTACTTTTCAGCAGTAACGTATTTGTGGCAGAAAGAACCATAGATCCATTTTTCTTTTCATTTGCTGTCATTCCTGAACTCAGATACTGAATGGGCTTTTTTTTAGTTAGTTTTTTTTTTAACCAGGAGAGATGCACAAAGCTGAAGCTTGTTTCCAGGTGCGACCTGGGAGCACAAGGAAGTTAAGTGACTTGCTCAGGGTCACACAGTATGCAAGTGGGGGCTGTGGGATTCAAACCCAGGTCTCCTGGTTTGCAGCTCAGAGCCTTAAACCACTGCACTATACTGCCTTTTGACATTTTTAAAAGTTCTTGCTCCCATGCAACGAAAATGAAGCATTAAATTGCAGGCAAACTGAGTTCGGAAGCAGATTCTGGTCACCATGTCAGGATGCAAGTGAGGCTACAGGCAGCTGGCGAAGTTCAGCATACCTCAGCTAGGGAGGGTTCAGTTAGTTTCCAGCATGCGGTGACCCCTGAAGGCAGGCCAGGGAGCTTGCACTTTCTGCAGGAGGCAAGTTGCATTGTCAAGGCTGACGGAAACAGCCCACGCCAAGGTCAGAGGGGGCAAAACAGGGACCTAGACCCACCAGCTGTCAGAATGGTGGCATAAATTTACTGAACAGGGTATATCCTTGGTAAATGGGTATATCTCTGAGGTGATGGCAGGGTGAGAGATAAAAACATACATATTAAAAAAAAGAGAGAAAACATTATATATCTTTTATTTCATTTATTTTATTTGGAATTTGTTTATAGGGCAGGGAATCAAGGGTCCTTTTCAGGCTTGCCCTGGCCCAGAAATCCACAATAAATAAACTTTGCAAATAGCAGTAGTAGCAGTAGAATTCCTTTCTATCTGGAGCCCATCCCCGGAGGCCTAGGGTGCCATTTCACTATGTCACAGTAGGAAAACACATTAAAAACAATATATCAATAAAAATATCCCCACAGATAAAATCAGTCCTGACTACAACAGCATAATAATTACATAATTTAAATCAGTCATTGAATATAGATATATGGCACAGCTGGGATGGATAGAAATTACTGGCAAAAAGTTATTCCCCAAATGTCTGGACAGAAAGAAAGGTCTTTAGGCCCTTCTTAAAGGCCTCCACTGAGGGGGCTCCCTCTGCGCCTTCGGGAGTAAGTTCCAAAAGACTGGGCCTGTTACCTGGTCCCTCCAATGTTTTTAAAACAGTACAAGTATGACTACTACATCATTCTAACACAATTGCAATTAGATAATCATGCAAATATTGATACCAATAGCATTTGAAAACTTGGTGAGATCCACTATTACGAATGGTATCTATGAGAAGGTTCCAAAAGACAGGTGCGGCATGAGAAATTGCTCTCTTGGCCAACCTTTATTTAAATAAGTACTATTGGCTGAACCTAAGTCTCGGTTAGTGGTTTAAACTTTGGGTGACACTGTGTTGTCTGCCATCAGAAACATGCGGTAGAACCATCCTAAGACATTCATAGTTTGAATCTAGTATGGCATTTAGTAGGTCACCTAAACTGTAAGGATGTCAAAAATTTGTAGTTAACCCCCCCCCCCCAAAAAAAAACCATACATGAACTTTTTTGCCGACTTAAAAGACTGCAGATTAAAGGAACATTTTACTTGCCTGCTACAAAAGCTACCAGCATTAAGCTAGTGGTCTGGTGCTAATTCGACCCCTGCATAATATCTGGGCACAAATCAGATTATATGTTGTAGACTCTCCGCATTCCTCTTCCCTGTCTTTTTCATTGCTAGGTTAGGTTGCATGAGATCAAGATTGTCCCTTGAAGTCATCAGCTTCTGCTGCTTGATCCGTTTCCAGAAATCCTCGCGTTCTCTTTCTGACAGCACAGTTTGTTGATGTGGAAGTTATTATGATGTCACCAGCGAAGGGCTTTGATTTCTCAGTTTATGGGTCCGGTTGTGGAGGGCCTGTTATGGATATAAGAGTGTTGCCTTGCACATTCTTAGGACCAGAGGACTGTGAACCAAAGGTGAGCAGTTCTGTGGTCCTAAGAACACAAGAGGCAACACGTGTAGATGCATGAGGCCTTTTTGTTCAGAATGCTGACGGCATGAGCAGTTGGCGAGAAGCCCATTACAGTGGCTTAGTGTGTGAGATACTCTTGCGGTAATAAGAGTACCTCGTGCCAAAAGAAGGAAGTGCTATGATAGGTCAGGGATGCTCCCACGATCTGTGACAGCAAAAAAGTAGACAGCAGGAGTAGATCAGTTGTAGGGGACAAGGATCCTGTTTTAGTGCAAATGAACCTAGCAATGGTGATAATAAGTTAAATACAGAAACAGGCACTGTTGGAAGGCGAAGATCAATCGTCCATCCAGTCAGCCTGTATATGACCCTACCTTTCCCAGTAACCTACTGTCCTTTTGGGTTTCTTGCCTCGCTCACCCACTGTGCCAGCCTCCTCTCTGACTAATTCTCCTTGGTGTAACTATTAGTCCTCTTACCTACCCTAGCTGTGGTTGAACCCTGTTATTGACTACCCTAAATTTTTGATCTTATAGGATGTACTGACTGAATCCACTTTATGTATTTTGACCTCGTATTGAGGGTGTATTTCCCCCTGTACCATTGTATTGTACTTCTAATGTTGCCTGCACCCATTTATTGTATTTCTGTTGTTGCTTGTTTGCTGGCCACTATGTGGCCCAGGTTGTGACTGAAAACGGTCCTTGAATCAGCTCACTTACCCGGTTACCAAAGGCATAAATAAAAAAATAAAATAAATAATAGTCTTTGCCCCTACCACTTCTACCAGTAGCATGGCTCAACCACCCCTTTCTGTGAAGTAAAACTGCCTCACATCCCTCCTAAACCTTCTGTCAGTCATATTTCATCCATGATCCTTTGTTACTGGCTCACTGTTACTGTTCAATTGGTCTTCATTGTCCACCCTGCTTATTCTCCTTAGGAACTTGAAGCTTTTAAAGGATGGCTATAATATTTGTTCTTTTTGGTTTAAATTTACTGTTTATGCCTCCAGTGTTATTCCACCATAACCCTTCCTCAGGAGCTCCCAAGGCACCAGTCAGAGCATTGGAACCTAACCGGCCGGTGCCTGTGCCCTCCGTGGAGCCTTTGCTTACTCCAGTGGCACTAGACCAAGCCCTGAAACAGCTACTAGCACCCATGCCCTCTACAGAGCCTTGGCTTAACCCCCCCCCCCCCCCCCGCACCAGGGTTGGGAGTAGGACAGGATGTACCAAAGTCTAAATGTGTTGTCTGGAGATGCCACTGGTGGTCGGGGACCTAGATGTATTGGTATATTGCCTCCCTCAAGCTATTTATCCATGGTTTTTGAAAAGCCAGTTTCAAACTTAGCTTATCTATAACGAATAGAATAGTGTATGGGTGCCCACACACAATGAGGCTTTGTTTTCATCGAGAGCATGTGATGCATCAGAGAGACTTTAAGAGTGAAGCGCGAGAGGTCTTCATGATGTCATCACATGCCCAAGATGGAAACACGGCCTTGGTTGTGTTTGGGGACCCATGCACTGTTTTATATAGTGTACGTTTTTTCTCTAACAGTTCCACCTCGGTTAGTTTGTTGGTTTTTCAGGACCCTGGAAACTGTCTCCTGCTCGCTCTGGCACGGTGCACCTATGCATCCGATTGCATTGCTTCTGAGGAGTTGTCAGTCCCAACCAGCATACATGGCCACAATGTTAATTTAAAAAAAAAAACCTGATGAAGAACAGTTTGATAATATGGAGCCATCTATGGCTGGCTGTTTACAACGTGTCTCGGTCACCTACTCATCGCTCGATAAAAGATGCCGCTATTTTTTCCCTGAGTTTTTTTTAATTGAAGCCACATCCTCTGCCAATCAGGTGACACATCAAGGCTGAAAAGTTGTTGTGGTATTATGACATCAGAATGATACCACAACAACTTTTCATGACCTTTGAACTGTATCACAAAAGCATTTTGGAGTGTATGGAAATCCATACACAGTAGGGGCTAACCATACACTATTTAGTTTTTGGGCTAACTGGTATATTTCTGACCTGGGATTGTAGCTGGTAGACACTGAACAGTTAATGGCAGGAGGCTGCAATGGTGTCTAGGGCACAAGACGGATCATGCATGGATTTATAAATTATGCAAGCCCAGTGTAGCTGATTCTCTCCTTTCCAAGGATACCCATGAACTCCCAAGAGTATTGATCTTTTTTTGCTGTGAACTTTGAATTTATCAGTTTTGACCAAAGTCACCACAGAATGAATCCAGTCGGATTGCAACATAATACAAAGAATAAACCGCTGGGGATTCTTTTCTTTAAAATATTTGTTTATGCCCCTGCACTCCAGCCAAGCTCCCATCACAACCCTCCAGCACTCTTCACCTCTCCCTGGTCCCCACCTAACTTTCTGTCCTTCTTGCCCCCACGGAGCTTTAGATTACCCCCCAAGTGCAGGGTGGGGGGGACTACACCCATGCGCAAGCTGCATGTTGAACAATGGACTGTTAGGCGGGGGCTGGATCCAGTAAACAGGGGTCTCATCTGAAAGTCAGAACTGGGGCCATATTTTTGCTTAATTCCTCTCTGGTCCCCCTGAAATGCACTATAGTATGAGGGGGCTCAGTGTTAATGCCTGCACAGCATGGGTACCCAGCCAATGCCTTCCCTCTCCCACACAGCACCCATAGCTGCACTGCCACCTGTGGTCACCTGGGTGACAGTATCTCATCAAAGACAGTAACACTCCCTCTCCGCAGGTGGTGAGCATCCTGTAGGATGCACAACCCCACTGAGTGGTCCTCAGCGACCCAGGCTTGTTCTCGAACCCCGGTCACTGGCATTGTGAGTGGTATCCCTAGTGTTGTGCTGGCGGGGATTCTCTTTTTATAGGAAAACGGAACATAATGCTGACATTTCACTCTACATAACCCCCTTTCCCCCATTAGGTTTCTATAAATCAAATGCTTTTTTACCTTTTTATAGTTTTTTTTACCCATTTCTTGCATTGCGCTGAAAATTCAAATTTATGCAGATGCCCGCAGCTAGCTCGTACATAGAAGCTGTCTTTCTGTGCACCCCATATGCTATTTTGTGCTGGCAACTATTGTCCCGATACGCTATTTTGTGCAGGTGACTCTGCAATTAGTCAGCAGCACACATTAAGATAGATTATTTATATGTAGTTTTGAGTTATTCAAACACACAGAAATTGTCAGTTCTGGATAACCAAACCTTATATAAACATAGTGGTAAATGAATGACAAAATTTAGCCTAGAAATCCACTCAAGAAGACTATGTCAATCCAGCGAGGCTACCTCCCCATGACATTAAGTGGGCTGTAACAAGCAAGCTCCTATTCCTCTCTTGTGCGTGAATGGCAAAACAAAAATTTGGGTGTGGAACAGGTAGTCTTGTAGAGACAGTGGGCTACGTGTTTCAGTTCTCCATATACAGCAGTATTCCGGCTGATAAGGAATTTGAATTTGGCAAGGGACTCCCTTATTCCTCACACAGCTCCATCAAGGGGCTTCTCTGACACGGCTGGCAGGGTTACAGATGCTCATTACTGGTCTCACCACCATATGGAACAGCCTCATACTCCTCTGCAGTTCCCTGCCCCTAAATTGCCAATTACAGTCTCCTGCACCCACTTGCCACCGATTAAATGCTGCTCCCTCCGAGTCCACACAGCCTGTGAGCTCACACACTGGCCACCCAGCCCCAAGGAGCCTTTTTATAATCCCCACCACTACCTGAAGTGCAGATTGGGTTTTCTCCCCTCTCGATTCTGCTTCTTTTCTTATTTATCTTATAAAGTGGATTGCTGGTTGTTCTTTGAAACTGTGTAAAGGATTATGGGTGTGCTTCCTGTGCATCTCTGCCAGTGAGTCCTTTCAGTGTGCCAGCTGTGAGGTGCAACAGCCTTGTCTTTTTCTCGTTTGTACTGTGACTTCAGGATTTGTTTGAGCGCCCTGTGACGAGCTTTGGTTTCTGGGTCCCAATTGTATGGCATAGCTGTTCCTCGTTAACTGGAGCACCTCTGTAACATCCAGAATCCCCTCCATGCCAGAAAGAGAGAGAGGAGGCATTCCTCTATACTGCAGTGTGCAAGTCAGACCTCTCGACTACCCTAGGTACTGTGCGGTAGGTGAGACACAATTACTTTACCACCTACAGTGTCTCGCTTTCCCGTATGGAGAAGTTGCTGTTTCACACTGCACAGTGGGATGTATCTCTTCGTTGCCATTCCACCATGCCGTTGCCGTTGCTTCACAAGAGTGGTAGCAGGGAGGAGGCAGGGAACTACAGACCAGTCAGTCTTACCTCAGTAGTGGGCAAGATTATGGAGGCACTCCTTAAGGAAAGGATAGTGCAGCACCTGGAATCCATAGGGGCACAGGATCCAAGACAGCATGGGTTTACAAAAGGAAGGTCCTGTCAAACTAATCTCATAGATTTCTTTGACTGGGTAACCAGAGTGGTGGACCAAGGGGGAGCAGTTGATGTCGCCTACCTTGACTTCAGCAAAGCTTTTGACACTGTTCCACATAGAAGATTGATAAATAAGCTGGGTAGGCTCGGGTGGTCAGAAGTTGGTCAACTGGTGGCAAACTGGTTGACGGGCAGAAAACAGAGAGTGGTGGTAAATGGTATAGAGTCAGAAGAGATGCAAGTCACAAGTGGGGTACTCAGATCAGTCCTGGGCCAGTCCTCTTCAACATCTTCATTAGTGACATTGCATATGGACTAGAGGGTAAGGCTTGTCTGTTTGCAGATGACACCAAGATCTGCAACAGAGTAGATGATCCAGATGGGGTGGGCAGAATGAGAAGAGATCTGATAAACTAGCAAAATGGTCAGAAGAGTGGCAACTGGGATTTAATGCAAAGAAGTGCAAGATCATGCACATAGGAAGAGAAACCCTGAAGCCACCTATAGGCTGGGAGGGAGTTGCTAGCAGTCACAAAGGAAGAAAGAGACTTGGGCATCATCATCACTGATGACCTGAAATCATCCAAGCAGACCCTCAAAGCAGTAGGTAAGGCTAGGGGGTGTTAGGGTGTATTAGTAGGGGTATCACAAGTCGTAAGAGGGAGGTAATAATCCCTCTTTACAAGACACTGGTTAGGCCCCATCTGGAGTACTGCATGCAGTATTGGAGGCCACACCTTCACAAGGACATTAACCAAATTGAGGCGGTCCAGAGAAGGGCAACCAAAATGGTGCAGGGACTGCATCAGAAGACATATGAGGACAGATTAACAGAGCTCAATATGTATACCCTTGAGCAAAGGAGGGAGAGAGGTGACATGATCGAGGCATTCAAACACCTTAAGGGCATTAACAAGGTGAAAGAGTCTAACATGTTTAAATATAAGAAAAATAGCAGGACAAGAGGACACAGCATGAGATTAGAGGGGGCCGATTAAGGGGGAATGTGAGGAAATTCTTTTTCACAGAAAGGGTGGTGGATGCATGGAATGGCTTACCACAAGAAGTGGTGGCTATGAATACAGTTCAGGGCTTCAAACAGGCATGGGATAGGCATAAGGGAGCAATACAAATGACTATGAATAGATAGGCCACTGACAGAGCAAAGGCCGATGGCACATTTATAAGGTAGAAAAAAGAAATGGGCAGACTGGATGGGCCTTGCGGTCCTTATTTGCCATCAACTTCTATGTTTCTATAGGGAGAACATCCCTGTTTTATAACTCTTGTTCCCTGTGGGCTACATGGACAGAGACTGCTCTCCCATATTTAAGAATGGTATTCATGTTTCAACTGACCCTCATTAGGTAAAATATATATCTTAAATCACTCGGATTCACCACTGTCCCACCTAGCGGAGTTCACTGCAGTACAGCACAATAGGATTCATACCTCTCCTCTGCTCCACAGTAGATGAGTCCTCCCTTCCGTGTTTTTTCCTACATGAAAAAGTTGCTGTCCCACACTGCATGGATAGTTCGAAGCCTCCCTGATTTAAAGGAAGTTTCTAAGATTTCCATATGGGCTTCATAGCCCATTACCTTATATCGGGGCTAGGCTCCTGGTGGGAAAATTATTTTATTTCACATCCTGCGCCGGAGGGAAGGAATGGTAAGTGCAATTGAACCCTTGGCCTGACAGTCCCTTCCACTTCCTGGTCTGCTGGCCCTGCCCCTGCGCTCAGACGTTTTGTGACATCTAAGCAGGGAGAGTGCGGGGACGTGCTCCACAGAAGTCTGTGGGGAAGAAATTTAGTACTTTTCTCTTTACGTGTATGCAACCTTGGAGAAATATTAAAGCCCACTGTTCAACTAATAGTGGCACTGTTAGTTCAGTGGAGGGGACTGATAACTGGAAGGGATCGGCTGGCCGTGGGGTTGGTTGCAATTACGATCTCTTCCCTCCAGCACGGGACATGAAATAAAATAATAATTTCCCCACCAGGAGCTTAGCGCTGACATAAGGTAATGGGCTATAAAGCCCCATTCCTCACCCAAAAAAAAAATCTTAAAAATTTACTTTAAGAAGTCCCTCTTTCCACATCCAGAGTCCTCTCTGCCCTATTTGGAGTTGTGCTGTCAAATTCTATGCAGTGGGAGTCTTGGTCCTTTACACTCATCAGGACAGATGTCTTATCTTTAGAAGCAATCCCTCAGTCTCATAAGGACAGGCGATGTTCCCAACGTTGCACTGCTATAATTAAATAGATCATTTTTAGCTGGGGGGTATAGTAAAAGCCTGTGTTGGATTAAAAATATTACAAAGCTGTCTTAGTTAAAAGAAGCCAAGAACAGGGCTTGGTTAGGGACAGGGGATTTGAATCCCATGAGCAGATTACAAAAAGGCTTTTAGGTGACCCTTCAAAGTGGAAGAGAAAAGCCAGCAAAATAACCAAGCTGGGCCATTGGGGGGAGGGGGATGGACTGCCTTTAATGCTCCTGGAAAATAAAAAGAATTGCTTGCTTTGTGCTGTCAGGGTAGGAAGTGCTGATAAAGCACTAGGATTTATGGTTCCAGAGTGAAGCTGCAAGAGAGGAGGCGGCAATATGGGAAGGACATGCACTAAGCTATCCCACCTGGGATGCTCAGCACCTGAAGGTTCTCCAAAGGAGAAGTTTGCAATTTTTTTTTTTTTTTAACATGTGCGTCATAACTTGCTGTAATTCGTAATAGACTTTTTTTTAACTATCTGCTGCCATGAGCTGCTGAAGCTAGGCTGCTAGGACAGAGACTGTGACAGAGATGATACCAGGCAGCATCTTTTCCAATGGTCGCAGCTGGTGACCTGCCACTATGCTACAGTGGTATCACTTCCCTACCCCCGGGATGGACAACGTGTAGGTTCAGTTTTAATTTCCCTGCACAGAACTTGTTGCTGCCGTTTGTCCTATTTGTGTGTATGTTAGACATTTTCAATAAAAAGTTTAATGTCATACTCTTTTATTTAAAATTTGTTGTGTTGAATTCTGGGACTTACACATCAACCCTGAACCTTGCATTGTTGGTCTGGCTCCACTCTTCCAAAACTTCTCCAGCTCACGCTGCAGCTTCTTTCAAATTCAGTAAAGCATTGAACATTTGTATGGTATGAGAAGAAAGTTATCCATGAAATAGTTTTGTGTCATCTTTTTGGGCCACAGACTAAGACGTCCAGAGCACTGTTGAGGGATAGATTTTTAAAATATGGCAGGGTACTATTGGGACAGTGTCAGGCACAGTATAACGTTAGCACTTTGTCTGTTTGCTCCATTATCCAGTTTTGTAGGACATTCTGCTCCCACTAGATCTGTCAGAGGGCTTCTTCTGTCAGACCAGATTCCCGGCATAGTTCTCAAGCTGTCATGGAATGCCCAGTGTGATTCGGAGTTGGTCTAAAATCCCTGAACTGGTGGTGGTAGAACCAGGCTGTAATCATTGGGATATCTGTTGGACTACCCTGGAATAAGAAGGATGGTTGTGACGTCAATGTGAATTCTGGGATGGTTGTGGAGTCGAGCTGGAATCTGCGGGATGGTTGTGGGGTCAATTTGGAATCGGGAGACAGTGTGATCTAGTGGTTAGAGCACTGGCTTATGAACCAGGAACTTAGAGGTTCAAACCCTATCCAAGTCAAATACTAAGTATGTAATCTTGAGCCAGTCATTTAACCTCCCAGTGCTTCAGCCCACCCTGCTGTAGAAATGCACTGAAGCAGGATCCCACTGAAAGTGAGATGCTGCATCTTGACCGAGCTATCCTTGGTAGATAACGCAAATATGTTTCCCCTAGCGTAACTATGTTTCCCCTAGCGTCAAATGATGTATTTCCCACATGTTTGTTTACTGTGACAAAAAAACTGTACTCTCTTTGCCATGTCTCCTTGACTGTTGTTTCTCATGTTGTATTCTCCCGGGTCATTCCTGAAAATAGGCATAATACATGTCTAGTGTACTTACCCGGTAAACAAAAGCTAAATAGATAAATAAGTCTGCCTGAAATCCTGGGTTTGGCTGAGGAGTGAACCTGGAATACCTAGAAATTCTTTGGTGAAGACCTGAGAGCCTGGGAATGATTGTAAAGCCATTCTGGAATTTCTGACTACCAGTGAACTGCATCTATGAGAGGCCCCCCTCCTCCCCCCAAAAAACAGATATATTTTTAAGTTTTATAAAATCCTGCTGATGAGTGGGTCTGTGGTACTGCTGTTTGTCTGCTACAATGACTGGAGAACTCTGTTATGCTGGGATACCTTTGGCTTGAAAAGGAGATCCTGCCCAGGATGAGAATGGCTTTATTTTCCAGATGCCTTCTGTTTCAGTTAACAAACATTGTCTGGTTCTGTGGTCTGTGTTGTAGGAGTTGGGAAGATTGTGGAAGGCTGAGGGGAGGGAGATGGCCATGAGTGGCACCATTGCTGGGAGAGCCAGATGACTGATAGCACCCAATCAGACCCTACCGGCCCTATATTTAAATCCCATAGGATAAGCAGCCCCAGAGCATATGGACCTAGGAGCAGACAGGAGCACGACATCTGTAGGGTAGTCTGCGGGAAATTCTTGTCTGTTTCTCCAGGACAAAGGTTGGACCCACCTAGTTATCCCATCTAGGGCTTATAGGGTGTCACTGTGTGAAAATGCACTGAAGGGAAACAGACCAGTAGTTTTCAGCCAGTCCTCATTGGAGGTTTACCATAGGGCCTATTGGTGGCCAAGACATGATGGTTAAAGGCTAGCCCCCTATCAGGGTGCACCTACAGGGAATCGGGGAAACAGGAAAGCAGCAACATAAGTGGTTCCTACTGGGGGTAAGCAGGAATGGAAACTGCATGGGGGATACTAGTGAGGGAAATGAGTAGCATGTAAATCCTTGGTTAAGACAAGGCTGCTGTGAGAACAGCTGCTGCCTAAATTGTAGGAAGTGCCACATCCTCGTGGTTGAGCTGTAGGCTACAAAAGCTAAAATTTGCTACTTGATGGCCAGGGCAGACTGCGGGCAGTTGGTTCACTACAGGCGACACTTCCACAGAGGACTTCTCAGTCATGCAGGGGAGGATGGATGGTAGTGAGGGTGGGGGAGGACAGATGAGGGTCGGAGTCACGGGTACCTACAAAGATCTGCTTCCTACCTCTGGAAGTATAGGTACAACCAGATTCATGAATCAAGGAGACTAGGGCTGGTACACCTGTGAGAAGTCATCATTCAAAAAGGAGGCTCGAGCGAGGGTGAAAGCTAAAAAGGAGGCTTAGGACTAGGAAAGTTTTAGTAGTTGAGGACTCCATCAGGAGGGGGAGGGAGCTGATGGTGTGTTCCAAAGACTCAGAAATGAGGAAGATGCACTATAGCCCTAGGCCATAGTGACTAGACTCAAGTCTGAGGTGGTGGAACTCTTTGAGAGAGAGGAAGGGAAGCCAGTCATAGTGGTGCATGAAGTCACAAATGTCCTGTCCAAGGAGAGTGTGTAAAAGGTTCTGGGGATTTTCCATACTATAGGCAGAACGCTGAAAGAAAGATCAAGTTTGGTAATCTTCTCCGAGGTCCTATTAAGGCCATGTGAGGGAGGAAAGTGGAAGATGAGGATTTTTCAGTTTAAAGTATGGCTAAAGGGATGATGTTAGGGTGAGGGGTTTCAGTATTTGGGAGATTTACAGTGTCGATGGAGGGAGTGGCAGCTGTTTAAGAGAGAGATGGTCTTCACCCCAATGAGGAAGGCACAGGATGTTGAGGCAGAGGCTTGCAGCACACATTAGAGCTCGGATAAACTAGATAAGGGGGGAGGCAGTATAGACAAGGCTAGGCACACCTACTTAAACAATGGGGGGGGGACTAATGGGCCTCCACTGACACTGATGACTAACATGGATAACACAGTGCCATGACTGTCATCATGTGGTTCCAAGCAACACCCTTTATTGGAAAGACAGGGTAAGCTCTATGTCAGAGAGGACATTAAAGTTGTGGAGGATAGGGACATGAAGGGGAGTTCTAACATTAAGGCCATGATGGTGCAATTGTCCGCAGATAACGGGAGGATCATCAACTTAGGGGTAGTTTACAGACCACTGAATTGGAAGGAGGAGGCATAATGCAAGGTTCTAGGCAAAGAGATCAGGTAGACCGCAGTGCAGGATTAGGTGGTTCTAATGAGGGATTTTGACATGCCAGTTATAGATTGGAGCATCACAGTAGCAACAAGTGCCAGGAGCCAGGGTCTGGTAGTGTTATTCCAGAATGGCATTCTTGTACAGGTGTTGGCAGAACCAACAAAGGAAGGAGCAATTCTCGATCTGGTCTACACAAACAGAATTTCAAATTAGGTTACTCAGCATAGTTTTTTTTTTTGACAAAGAGGTTACTGTAAGGGAATTTGTGTAAAGCAGTGACCAATGGACAGTATGGTTCAGTATAGTGCTATAGGCCCCTCACACCAGTTGAATGACCAGGGTGCTGGATTTCAGAACAGCTGATTTCTGGACAATGAGTTTCCTACTTAGGTAAACTAGAGGGGTGAATCTGGCAGAAAGGGAAGCAAGAAAGTGGAGTATTGTCTTGGAAGGGTTAGAAGTCTCTAATCTCTGCATAAGGAAGGTGGGTAAGAACAGGAAGCCTGTGAGGACATACTAAAGAGGTAGGGATGTCAGTGAGGGAAAAAAGGGTTGCTTTAAAAATGTACAAAGCCAACCAAATGGATGACAATAGAAAGTTTTACGTAGGCCAACTAAATGAGGCCAACAGGATGGTAACGGTGAAAGTGGAAACTGAACTTATAATTGCAGAGAGAAGGAAGGAGGGTGTTACGGCTTTTTTCCTCTACATCAGAGAAAAGCCTAAAACTAGAGAAGGGATTACCAGGCTGAAAAGGGGGAGAGGGGTGGGAAGAACGTGACATTGGTGAGGCAGACATATTGAATGATTATTTCTGTTCTTTAAAGAGCCACCAACACCTCCAGAAGAATTTTGAAAAACATATTCTGTGGATACAAAGCATTCTATACTTTTCATGAGCTATGTGTTTCTCCTTGCCCTTGCCATTATTTATTACTGAGGCCACACACATGAAAACAGGATCTTTGTTCCTTCAGAGCTCATCAGATCGTATCGCTTATTCAAAACCTGACGTCATAATACTATGGCAACTAACTGTGATGTCCCAACACAGTACTATGATTTCAAGTAGGAAATATGCTGTAGGGGCAGATGAACTCTAAGGGATGAAGATCATATTTTTGTGGAAACTTCCTCAGTAATAAATAAGAGGGAGGAGACAGATATAGACATACAAGCTGAACAGAGTCCAAATATTATGTGTTCAGAATTTTTCCCAGTGGCGTCATCAGCTCTTTAAGGTGGAAGAAAAATAACTTCAACAGTAGGGGATAAGACCCGGGCCAGTTAGAGGTGGAGTATTTACATGGGAGGTCTAGTGGAGGAGAGAGTACTGAAGGATCTAGGGACGCTAAATTTGGACAGATCTCTGGATCCACACATCCTGCACCTGTGGTTGTAGAAGAAGGTCAGGCAGCTACTGTCTGCACCACTGACAAACCTTTTCAGTTGTTCCCTTGAGAAGTGTGTGGCGCTAGATGGCTGGAGGGTGACTGACATAGTGCCCCTACACAAACGTGGTAGTAGGGACAACCTGGGAAATTATCAGCTCGTCAGCATGACCTCAACAGTGGATAAAATGCTGGAAGTTATTAAGGAATGGTTGGGTTGGTAGAATTCCCGAAGGCTGATGGGTTACAGGACAGAAGACAGCATGGGTTTATGGGGGAAAGATCTTGTGAGATGAATCTGATGTTTTTGATGGGGTGGTGCAGTCTGTTGATAAGGGACAGGATATAGATATGTTGTGCCTGGACTTTAGCAAATCATTTAATTCCATTCCACATAAAATGCTTATTAAGAAACTGGCTAATCTTGGTGCAGAGGAGAAATCCAGATTTGTCAGTGACTGGAGGGGGAAGAATACACACAATGGTTCAGAATAGGTAGTTCTCAGAGGTGAGGAAGTCACCAGTGGGGTACCACAGGGGTCTCTCTGGGACCAGTGCTCATCTTTTTTTTTTTTTTTTTGCAACATATATGAGTGTATCCAGGACAAAATCTGTGTGTACGGATGACACAAACATCTGCTTAACAGTGGATAGCAAGGAAAGAATATGGGTAATGAAGGAGGATCTGGGGAGGATGGAGAGGTCTCCAGGGTATGGCAGATGAAATTTAATGTAGATAAGTGCAGAGAGAGTCATGCACACAGGTGAAAGGAATCTGATACCAGAAGACAGTATGGAGGGGCGGGTGAGGGTGGAACAGAGAGTGGAGGAAAGGGATCTAGAGACCATAATGTCTGATAGCCTAAAATCAGCAGCAATTGTAATACAGCAATTGGTAAGGTCAACAAAATTCTGGGATGCATAGGCAGGGGGACCTGAGGCAGACACAAGGAGGTGATGTTTCCCGCGTATAGATCCCTGGTGAGACTACATTTGGAATATTGTCTACAGTTCTGGAATCCATACCAGAGGAAGGATAGGGATAGGACTGAATCAGTTCAGAGGAGGGTCACCAAGATGATACAGGGGCTTCGGCATAGGCCACTCACTGAAAGACTGGTGGACCTGAAGATGCACTTGAACACCAGGAGAGAGCGAGTTGGGGCATGATAGAAGCATACCAGTTTCTACAGGGCATAAACAAAGTGGACTGTAGCAAACTGGCCACCCAAAGTGGAAACAAGAATATGAGGTCAATGCGATATTTTCTTATTTCATATTTTATAAAGCTCTAAGTATACAATTATCTCTATGGATTGTTTAAGGAGTCTACCCGTGTATTTTAGTGCAGGACATGAGTATTCTGTTGATATATGTTATTTATATAAATTTGCAAAAATAAAAATGATAAAAAAAAAAAAATACAGTAGAAAATTCTTAAGTTGGTAGGGGCAGATTTAGAAGGGATGCTCTGACATTTTTTTTACAGAGAGGGTGGTGGACAGGTGGAACTGACTGCCCAATGACGTGGTCTTTGCAAAGACAGTAGTGGGGTACAAGCATAGGTAAATAGGCACATGGGCTTAGTGGGGGACACAGGCAGCTGTGGAGGGGGGACGAGTGACCACTAGGGGACTCGGATTCATGTGTTGGGTAGGGACTAGAGCTGACTGAATAGAACTGTTGGCCTTCTTCTACTGACAGGTTCAGTGTTTAGGATCATCCCCAGGACTGGAGAAGGACAGCCGAGGGCATGTGTAGTTAGTTTGGGAATTTTAACAAAGAAAGACGCATGCTGGGCAAAGGACAAAAGGTATTTGGTTTTATGGCATGTTGTTCTTGCAAACTGTGTTTCAAAGTACTTTACAGCCCAAGGGAGTGCAGGGGAGAGAGTGCTGCTGTGGTTAGGTGCATAGGGAGATTCAAACAGCATACAAAAGATCAACGAGATCCTAATGCAGCAGTGCCAAATTAGGCAAAAAATTGACCTTACCGTTTTTACACAATAAAATATTCCAGGCATCTTCCAGTATTATTTTGTGGTAAAAGTTTCTAATTCTACCAAAATTTGAGTATTCTGTAAATGTTTTAATTTATTTTTTTCTGAAGAAAAAGATGGCTGCCACATTTTGCATCGAAATAGCACTGTAGACCTGAAAAGGATTTGGATCCAGAAAATTAAAAAAGACTTGTGGTGCGCAACATAAGAGGTACCAAGACCAGTACATTTGACAGCCATGCTAATTCGTGTGTATATATATATATATATATATATTATTTTTTTTTATTTTCTTAGACTTTCTTTATCACTGGATCCAGGGAACTCTCTCTGGCAGACCCTTCACACCAGCTGCTGCTCTACCACCCGCCTGATGCTCGCCCTCTGGGAAATCGGGGACAGACACTCCCCACCTACCTTGGTCTGACGAACCCCCTGGCTCTGAGCCCCCTGAGGTGGGGCCACCAGCCACTCCTGGTGCTCTATCTATAATCCAATGTGCCAGAACCAAGGCAAGGTGAGGGAATCAGGAGAGCCGTCAGGATGAGCCTGGTATTGGATGTGTGGCAGCGGGGCACTGGAGGATGCCATTGCCTATCCCCAGGACCAGGGTTTTTCTGCTGCTGTGTTTTCCATGGAGCATGGATGTGCAATGATATCTACGCACAACCGTGCTGACGTCCGCTGCCACCGCTCCACCCCTGTGTGCAGCACTGCTTAACTTGTATTGCAACTGATCTCCATCAGGCACCACTAAGGAACGATGCAAAGCCCGCAACCTACCCCAGGAGATGACAGTAGTTTGTCAGATGCTCAGTCTTCTCCCCTCCCCTACTGCCCCCGATGGCCCAAGTTCATTCCCGAACCCAGGACACTGGCATGGCGTGAGGTGTGGCGTCCATCGCCTCAACCCTTGGTGCCACCAGGACAGCTTGTGCTAATATTTTTATTAGTTGTAGCTGAATCTAGCTTTTTGGAAGAACATCTTTTGATGCACTGCTGCTTTAAGAGAAGTTAAGTCCTGCGTTTTTTTCTTCTTCGGTAACCATGTAAGGCCCACTAGGCACAGGTGCCTATTTTCAGGTGCAACCTGGGAGCAGCGGGGAGGTTAACTGACTTGGTCAGAGTCATACAGTATGCAAGTGGCGGTCATGGGAATCAAACCCAGGTCTTCTGCTGGATATACCAAGCTGATTCACAGCTCATTACTCTAACCGCTAGGCTACACTGCCAGCCCTGTTAATTGCATGGAGGATAAGTGACTTGCTCGAGGGTCACACAGTGAGCAAGTGGCAGTTCTGGGATTGAAACCTGTGTATCCCATGCAACAACTCACCTCTAGCCACTAAACCAAACTGCTTGTGATAAGTGAACCACTTTATTAGTCCCAGTGGACAGGCGAAATATAATTCTGCCAGAGGCATGCAAACATAGAGTAAGGTGTTCTGGGAGACAGCCGACTTCATGTTGGTTGAGTGTCGGAAAGTGCAGAGCTGATTCACTAATGAGATTCTTACTGAAGCCCACGATGTCTTCACCTCCCAACTCTGCACTTTTTCTTCTGCTGTTTTATAAGGAAGACAGAAGTAAGATTAGAAAACAAGGTGGTGGGGAAGAAAAGCTTGCATCTGCTTCTCTGCCTCTCTGGGGAACAACAGACAGAGATAGAAAAGATTTAACTAGCAAAATGTTAGACTCAAATCTTTCCTAACTCCTCTGCTCTGCATGCATTTACTTTTCAAGGGCTAGTGAGAAGCAGGATAAAGAATTCCGGTGCAGAAAGATCAAGATGTTGTTGTGAAAGGCTAGGGTTAACACGGCAGCAGAGGCACAATTTCTATTCTTACATTTTGTAAGGCTTTTTGTGTCTGAACTTGGATTACTCGATTTTCCTAGCCTGCAGTGCCTTGTTGGCGGATTTGCTGAGGGCGCAAATCTTCCTCTCTACACCTCGTTTAATTCCATCATGCAACCTGTTCTGACTTTTAAAAGCTGAGAACATGAAAGCAGTCAAAATGGATAGATTACCAGGTTAAGCCCCAGTACCAGAAAACCATGCCAAAAAACAGCCTGTGGGGAATCTCCACAGCATACCCAACCCCAACCATGTGCGTGTGCTGCAGATGAAACTGTGGCAGACCCATGGGTGACTGAATTTATAGCATCCACCTAAACTTTAACAGAACAAAACCAAACCCCCAAACCAAAGCATCTCAGGTTCTGTAATTTCTTTTATTTATTCATTTGTTGACCAGATAGGTGTACTGATCCCATGGACCATTTTAGGAACAACCTGGGCCACTGAGATGGCACAAGTCTACAGAGGTACAATACGTCAAGGAACAAATACATCAAGGTTAATGCGGTGCACTAGGTAAACAGAAGTGGGGGGGGATATTATACAGAGGTTATGTAAGTTGGGGGTTAAGGCATTACACCCGAAGAGTACAAAATAATACACTGAGAAAAGGAAAAAACACAAGTGCATGTAAAACAAGTACAGTTGTCAGTTTCTTAGTTTGGTCGAGACTTGGAAGGTGTAACCCGGCTGCATCCTAAGATCACCCAGGGGAGCAAGAACAGGTAGTAGTGGTCAGTAGTTGTTTCGTGAGGAGACTGGGGAAGTGCCATGGAGAGTTGAGAGCTCTCAGGAAGGGTGGCATGTTATAGGAAGAAAGACCCCAATGGCCCAGCAGCAGCAGCATGTTGTACAGTTGCACAAGCGACCCAAGTATGAGTGCAAGCTCATGACACTGTGTGGGAGGCAGGCCAGACTGCCACAGCTGCTGCTCTGCAGCATGCTGCGGTTGGGAGGGATGGCGCTGGGCACCTGGTGCTGCATCGACACCTGCAGTGGGCCATGTGAGATTGTTTCCTCTTCAGGACATCGCTGCTTGCAGCTGAGGCACTGCAGAGCTCCATGTGTGCCAAGGGGAGACGGGATGAAGGACGGAAATCTGGAAGAAAAACCCATGTACTGTCTATATGATGGTATGGGTCCTGGACTCACCTGGGTTGTAGTGACCACTGGCATTTGATCCCAGTTCCCATATTAGATTGCCTTGGGGTAGGGAGCAGCCATCCTGCTGGAGCCCCTGCCATGAAAGGGAAGCTTCGGGGGACATCGGGGTGGCAATGGATCCAGGGAGGGATGGAGGTTGACCAGCCATTATAGGGTATGTCCCTTAGATGAGCATGGCTAGGGAGAAGAAGCTCTGTTGAACAAAAGTTCTGCTGTTCACATTCATTGACACAGCAGCACCAACTCTGCCTCTTGCAACACTGGTGACCTCGGCTCGGGAGGGCAGCAAGGTGAGCTGGGCTGAGTGTCCTCTAGTGTGCTTTCCAGCGGTGAGAGAGGGCCACCACCTCTGCCATGAAACTGCCACCCGAGTTACCAGAGTTAGCAGTGCAGATGGCTTGGGGAGCAAGGACACTATCTGGTCACTCATTGCATGCACAAATGCACACTGGGACCCGAGCTGCTGGCATCTTGAGGGCTAAAGGAAGAGAATGGAAACCCCTGGGCCCAGTGTGCTTCAGTGCAGTTTTCTTAGGCCATGCACCAGTTGCATGCCTGGAGAACATCTGAATCTGGACACCTGAGGGGGGATGGGGACCCCAAAAACCCCACCATGCAGGGAAAGTCGTAGGAGAATAAGCTCTTTGGGTGAACTGGTGATGGGGCTGGTAGGTGGGTGACAACTGAGACGTTATTAATAACAGTATATTCTAAGACGCCATGATCGAGGGTAGTGTCTGTGTAATGCAACAGTTGGAGGCCACAGAATAAATATGAATGCATACTGTAGAAATATAATTTTGGAGGACTGAAAGTAGTTAGGGTGCAAGACTAAGGGAGTTCATAAGAGCAGTGGGTGATAGTGATCACCTGGCTTATGGCCAGCAGTTTGCAGGTGCATGGGCAGTGTAGGTGAGTAAATAAGGCTTGTTGGGAAGATCATGATATTCCTGGATTCTTAAATACTGTCAGGTAGGGGGTTTCAGATACTCAGAGCAGAAATGGCAAAGGCTTTGTTGTACCAACATCTTTATGAACTCTTGTAGTGTGAAGGAGTTTATTTCGTTGTTGACTAGGTAAGTACACTGACCGGGTAAGTACACTGGTCCAAGAGATCTTTTTCAGGACAAATCCACACCTAGGTAGGCAAAGGAAAGGGTGTAGTTAAGTACTGGCAGCAGAGCCAGCTGCCCTTCCCCTCCCCCCGGCCAGCCTGGATAATTTCTGAACCCGGGTTGCTGGTATTGTAAGTGCTGTGCCAATGGAAAGGCCGGACTTTACATTCTTTAGTATGGATGACATTTGATAAGTCATCTCGTTGACCCTTAGAACACCTCTCCTGCTGCTTTTCTGGCCTTGAAGTCATAATTTTCTGCCTCTGACATCAGAACAATTTCCATGGTAAAAGGCTGTGATGTCATAAGCAGAAGATTCTGACATCTAACAAGTGGCATGAGTCGCTGGAACAGATGAAGTGTAACGTCAAAAGGTCCTGTTTTAATGACAATGTCTTTAGTAATAACCAGTAGAATAATGCAGTTCAGATGTTTGGGGAATTGGTTGTTACTGTGTTTTGTAAAAGCCAACTGCGAAGTTTATGCTGGAAACCAGAACACTCTCTATATAGTTAAATATACTTCGGATGGCACTCTCAAGAGACTGAGTGGTTTCTCACCAGCTCTTAGGTTTTGAGAAGGTGAGTGGTTCTGTTACCCTAAGAATGTAATCATGGAATGTTTATTATACAATGTGTAAGAGAACCAAGACCTCTGATTGGTCAGATGCAGTCACATGACCATGCGTTATTTCAGCACAACAGCACAGGTCAGACATATTTAACTTTCTGAACCTCTGGTCGCCAGCCAGCCCTTTTCTGTTCCAGTTCCCCCAGCCATGTCACTTATGTTCTCTGGAATTTATCCACTTCATGGGACTCTCACAGAATCCACCCCCAGATGTTGGGGCTAGCCAGGCCCTTCTGGACTACAATCCAGATTTGGAGAGATACTCTGTTGACAATGCCAGGCCTGCAAAGGACTGGAATGTCATCCTGCTGCTCAGGGATTTAGCATTGCTTTGCTTTCCAAGGCATGCTGAACTGTGCAGTGATGCACCCTACATGGCTACATCTGTTGACACACGTGCAATGCTTCGACTGTGCTGCTGCCCAGCCTCCACTTTGTGGCAGATGAACTGTATAGCAGTGTATCCCCCCTCCCAGAGACAGAGAGTAGAGCAGTCCTTTCTATGCTCCACCCTGGTAGACCCCAGTGCCCCCTGCTCTCACTTTTGAAGCCTGGTCTCTGGCACAGCAGGCGGTAGCACCACCACTGCATCACCAAGCTGGCTTCATTACGCAGTTTTTAAAATCAAAGGTATCAGAGCCACCATTTTACAATTGAAATAAGGCACTCCAGGGTGTGTTTAGCAACATGCCTTGCTTACTGAGGTGTGGCTTTATCCCACATTAACACACACCCTATCCAGCTTTATTGCTTAATTATTGATCGAGGTTGATCACTGATATTTCAAAAATGTTAAAAACTACCCCAGTCATGCCCATTTGCGTGGCACCTGTGCATGAAACACACTTTACAGTGTGAGTAGTTAACACGCTGGACAGAGGAGCACTCCAATTGGTCACGAGGATTCCCTCACTCTAATATTAAAGATACGATTGCCCAGTGGAAGGAAAGAAGGGATCCCCTTTAAAATGAGGGTAACACCCTCTACTGAGGGAGACTTGACAGGTCTGGGTAGCCCAGTGTGGTGTAAACATTATGAGATACTGCATGTGTAAACGGTGCTATATATAAACAAATTCTGGTCTGTTCTAATTGGTGGTTGGAACTGAGGTTTCTAATCTCACTGGCAGACTCAGTAACATAAAACCCTCCTGCTGGATTTGAACTCCTTTTTTAAATGTAAAAACTTATCATAACAGAACACAAATACATTTTGCTTTTCCGGAGGAATCAACTCCCTAACCTCTTTTTTTTCTTTTGTGTCCCTTCAAGTCCATGGGGGTTTTGGGGTACCCCTTTAAATTACAGCTTAGGTTCAAGACGTCCATCAGCCAGCAACTACTGGCTGCTCATCACGTCAGTCCGCAACTGGCTGCTGCTGCTACCTAACTTCAAATTAGCCTTTGCCTGCTCCTTTGACTGACAAATCCAGCCAATTATGTGCAGCTGACTCACCAAGAGCTACGGCTCCTCTGAAATGCAAAGGACCTCATTTTGCTGCGTCTCTCCCAGAAACTGACACTCCAATGCTTTGTAGAGAGAGAGAGAGAGAGAGAGAGAGAGAGAGAGAGAGCGCCGTGCAAGAGCAGCTGTATCCTGTGAGTTTGAAGGCCATCGAACGTGGCCTTTCCTCTAGAGAAGCAGCGACAAGTATCAGAAAGAAATTCGGTTTAATTTAACTCATGCTGATTAGGACAGCGTGCTGCCTGCCCCCGCATATGGTATTCATCTCTGTGGTCTCCCTATGGTGGGCAACTAGTGCCTGGTTCCTGTATCACGTTAAATCAGTTCAAGGAAAACAGGCTTTTCCACTGGAGGCCTAGGTTCAAATCTTGGCTTACATAACAGGTTAAATGGTTTGAAGGGGTATGGGCACTGCTTAGTTCTTAGTAGGCTAGAGTCCAAATCATGAAACCACTACTCTTCATCATTATGTTTACATGCAGGCAGTTAACTGGTAACAGCAGAATTTCCAGATGATCCCATAATTCTAAAAGAACTAAGGGTAGAACTAGTGACACCACTGACTACCCTCTTTAACAAATCATGGGAGGATGGGGCAGTACCTGAGGATTGGAGGAAACATAGAAACATAGACTTTGACGGCAGATAAGGACTGCTAGGCCCATCTAGTCTGCCCATTTCCCTACCTACAGGATAGGCCGCAGATCCTAGTTAACCAACAGCCTATATCTTCCTGCCCCCCACAAGAATTGCCTTATGTCTGTCCCATGCATTCTTGAATTCTCCCACAGTTTTAGACCCACAACTTCCTCAGGAAGGCTGTTCCATGCATCCACTACCTCTCTCTGTGAAATAATACTTCCTCATTGCCCCTGAACCTCCTCTTCTATCTTTAAATTGTGTCTTCTTGTTCTTGCAAGTCTCTTTTCTGAAAGATGCTACCCTCTTGGACTTTGTTGATTCCCTTGAGGTACTTGAAAGTTTCTATCATGTCCCCCTCTCCTTTCTTTCCTCAAGGGTATACATATTAAGCTCCTTTAGTCTCTCCTCATCCGGCTTCTCTTGCAGACCCTGCACCATTTTAGTTGCCCTCTTCTGGACTGCCTCTATCCTGTCTATGTCCTTGTGGAGATGGGGTCTCCAGAACTGGACACAGTATTCCAGATGGGGTCTCACCAACTGTCTGTACAGAGGGATAACAACTTCCTGTTTTCTGCTGCTGATGCCTCTCCCTATACATCCCAGTAACCCCCGGCCCTCCCTACTGCCTTCTCACATTGCTTGCTAACCTTAAGGTCATCTGATATGATTACCCCCAGGTCCCTTTCCTGTTTTGTTGTTGTTACTACCTCCCCACCCATTGTGTATTCTTCCCCTGGGTTCTTGTTTCCCAGGTGCATTATTTTGCACTTCTTTGCATTGAATCCTAGCTGCCATACGTCTGACCATTCCTCCAACCTTGCCAAGTCCCTTTTCATCCTTTCCACGCCTCTTTGTATCAACCCTGTTGCAGATCTTTGTGTCATCTGCAAAAGGCATACTTTTCCTTCCAGTCCCTCTGCAATGTCACTGATGAAGAATTAAAAGGACTGGACCCAATACTGAACCCTCGGTACCCCACTAGTAACCGCCCTTTCTTCAGAGTGGACTCCATTTACAATTACCTTCTGTGTCCTGTTGTCCAGCCAATGTTTTACCAGGCTACCACCCTGGGACCCACTCCCAGGCTGGTTAATTTGACTAATAATCTTTGTGTGGACTGTGTCAAATGCCTTGCTAAAATCTAGGTAGGCCATGTCCACAGCCCCTCCCTGGTCTACTACTTTGGTCACCCAGTCAAAGAAATCTATTAGATTCGTCTGACATGACCTTCCCACTGTGAACCCATGCTGTCTTGGATCCTGTGCTCCACTGACCTCTAGGTACTCAACTATTCTTTCCTTCAGAAGTGACTCCATCACTTTCCTACCACAGAGGTCAGACTGACAGGTCTGTAGTTTCCCTCGTCCTGTCTTGGTCCCACTTTGTGAAGGGAATCACATCCTTCCTCCAGTCCTCGGTACCACACCATCCTCCCATGATTTATTAAAAGAGTAGCCAGTGGTTTCACTAGTTCCTTCCTTAATTATTTTAGAATTCTGGGGTGAATTCCATCAGGACCCATTGCTTTGTCCACCTTCAGTTTTAGGAGTTCTTGCAGAACCCTTTCTTCTGTGAAAGGACTGGGATCGACCCCCCTATCAAGATTGCTTCTGTTAATTGGATTAGGCACTTCCCCCTCCTCTTTTGTGAATACTGAGCAGAAATATTCGTTCAGTATTCCTGCTTTTTCACTGTCCCCCTCTGCCCACCCACCGTTCATTCTATTCAGCCTCACTATCCCTCCTTTGTCTTTCTCACCGCTGATGTACCTATAAAAGGTTTTATCCCTTCTTAACTGAGTTGGCTATCTTTCCTCAGTTTGGGCCTTTGCTATTCTGACTTCCTCCCTGCTTCTTTCTGCCTTAACTGGTACAGCTCTCTGTCCTGCTCCTTCTGTGTTTCTATACTCCGGAATGCTATCTTTTCTTCCTGACTTTCACAGCCACCTCTCTTGAGAACCATAGTGGCTTTTCTTTCGTTTTGATTTGTTTATTTGCTTCACACAAAGGCTTGTTGCCTCTGTGATGGCAGTTTGATAATTCCCATTGTTGCTCCACACCTCCTTCTAGCCTGTTTGCTAGTGCTTTTCTGAGGCACTCTCCATCTTGCAAAGTCAGCCTCCTAAAGTCCAGTACCCTCACTTTTGTATGGCTTGACTCTGTAGCTGAGTTTAACGTGAACCACACTGTTTGATGGTCACTTGTCCCCAGATGGCAACCACTTCTAGATCTGAGATCCTCTCACTGCCCTCATTTGAGAGCACGAGGTCTAAGATTGCTCCCTCACGAGTGGGTTCGAAACTAGCTGTCTAATGCCTGCCACCTGTGGGACGTCAAGAATGGCCCTGCTCTTGGATGTGGCTGCAGCAAATGTGCTCCAGTTAACATCTGGCATATTCAGGTCTCCCATCAACAGTATCTCCCTTTCTCTGCCATTCTAAGAATGCCTTCCATCATATCCTTGTCCATTCCTTCCCCGACATGGGGTCTGTACAAACCCTGTGCGGATTGTGGTGCCCTTTCCAGTCTCCAAGGTGACCCACAGTGCCTCCTCTCCTCCCTGTTTACTCTTTTGTTCAGTTGCTTTTATCCCTTCCTTTACATAGAGAGCTACTCCTCCCCTTTCCCCTGCCTGTCTCTCCTGTAGGTTATGTACCCTGGTATGTTAACATCCCAGTCATGGTTCTCTGTGTACCATGTTTCTGTGACTGCTACGATATCCAGGCATCCCTCTTCCATCAAGGCCACCAGCTCAGGGAGCTTTTTGCCCAGACTACGGGCATTGGTACTCATTACCTCCGCTTCCTGATGGCCTTTACCCCTTTGCCCCATCCCTGTCCTTCTTGCCTTTGTCACTTTCTCCATTTACCACTGCCCTTCTCCCATCGACACCTCCATGTTGGTGTTTGCCACACTTACTACCGTGATTGTTTGGGGGCTAGGATTTTCCTGCTCCTTTCCAGTGCCTCCCCTTGGCTGGTTTAAAAGCTTGCCAATGAAGCTTAAACCTATCACTCAGGATCCTGGTTCCCTCCCAGACAGATGCAGCCCATCATGCCAGTACAGGCTTGCATCACTCCAGGTGGACCCCAGTCCCCAATGAAGCCAAATCCCTGAGCTCCACACCAGTTTTCAACCACTGATTGAATCCCATGGTACGGAACACCCTAGCCTCCCTCATAGATAGGTAGCACCTCCGAGAAGGTTACCGTATGTGCTACTTGACTAAGGCCCTCCCCAATTCCACAAACTCTTCCTGCACTCTCTAATCCTTTCTTAGCCAGGTCATTTGTCCCTAGGTGGACAATGACATCCAGCTCCCTCCCTGTGCAGCTGCTCTGGCAATCCTGAGGATTCGCTCCTGTCCCTCCAAGCCATGGCGCCAGGCAGGCACCTTACCTCCCTCTCCCCTTCCTTGCCCAGTTCTACCTTCCTAACAATGAGTCCCCACCAGGAGTTGTTTCCTTCCCTGCAGGGTCCCCTGCCACCTCCTGTGGGTCTCCTTTGTGGAGGTTCCCAGCATCCTCCTTGGTCTCCACTGTAGGTGCCTCCATAGAGGAACCACTTTGCCAGAATGGCATAGGAATTGTGGAGGTACAACTGGAGGATGTGCCTCTGTTCCACCACCCTCACCCTCCCTGAGCCCACTGTGGTCCAACCGCTCCTCTTTCTTGGCAACCTCTGAGGCAACAGCAGTGGCACTGGTGGTCCCTGGATGGAAGAGGAGGTCCCACAAATCCTGGCCAACTCAGCCTGGAGATGAGCAACCTCCTCACTCAGCCCAGAGAGGTGCCTGCAGATGGGACAACACCGCATCCTCCAGAACATCTCCCGGAAGACTGCTGCTCCACAGCCACTGCACTGCACCACTCCAATCATGTCTTATTTCTGGTCCCTTAACTGTTTGCAATCCTTACTCTTTCCTCTGTTTTTTTTCTCTCTCTCCTTACTTTCTGCCTGTGTTCCCTTTAAGCTCCTAATTGTCCTGTTCTGAGACAAGAATATCCTATATTTCTCAGTAGACCACTTACTTGTTCAGAGGCATACCTCCAGCAGCTAGAGGGGGCCGGAGAGCTACTCTTGCCCTTCTAGGATGGTGGGTCCTTGGTGGTTCTGTGATCACTCACTTCTTGCCCCTAAACAGGAAGTTCCTGTTGTCAGTCAAATCCTGCACCTATAAAAATAGAACTAGCTTTGGGTGTGGGGGAGGGAAGGAGGGCAATATAGTCCCAGTAGAGAAGTTCAGTCACACAGCAGTCCTTTCTCCTGGTGTTTTCTGCCAAGCTATTAGCAGAATCTTTCTAAGGCAGTCTTTAAATGTAGCTTCCTTCTAGCCAAGCCACTCCCCCTACTTACCAGATCTTTCTACAAGTAATTTAAACCTCCCAGCAGTTAAGTCCTTTCAGTCACCTGAGATTTACACCTAGATGACTTTTCAGTTACCCATTCAGTTCAGTTAACCCAAACACACACTTTTTTTTTTTTGTTTTGTATGTTATTTTACCCTAAATTAAAGGTCCAAATACAAAAGTTCTTCTACTTTAGTCCCAGCAGAGAAGTTCAGTCACACAGCAGTCCTTTCTCCTGATGTTTTCTGCCAAGCTATTAGCCTATTAGAGGAGAGCAGATGTTATTCCACTTCACAAAAGTGGGAGCAGGGCAGAAGCAGGAAACTACAGACCTGTTAGTTTAATTTCAGTGATAGGGGAAATGATGGAATCACTTCTGAAGGGAAGAATTGTTGAGTACATAGAGCCCAGAGGGGCACAGGACACAAGGCAGCATGGATTCATAGCGAGAAGGTCATGTCAGATACATAGATACATAAACAGTGTCAGCAGATAAGGGCCTATGGCCCACCCAGTCTGCCCATTTGAGCTTGTAAGTTCAGTTTATGTTTTCCTAGAAGTCTGTTGCCCCTTACCCCTGACCTCCAGAATTCCTTTATGTCTATCCCATGCATTCTTAAATCCTGTGATTGTTTCAGCCCCCACCACTTCCTCTGGCAGGGTGTTCCACTTGCCCACCACCTGTTCTATGAAGAAATTCTTCCTCACGTTTCCTCTGAATCGTCCTCCCTCCAACTTCATCCCATGCCCTCTAGTCCTGGAACATCTTTTTCACTTAAAAATAGTGTATTTCTGCACCCTGTTCCTCCCTGTAAGATACTTTTATGTCTCTATCATATCCCCTCTCTCCCTCCTCTCCTCCAGGGAGTTCATGTTCAGTTCCTTTAACCTGTCCTCATAGGACTTGTGATGCAATCCATGCACCGTCTTTGTTGCCCTCCTCTGAACCTTCTCTACCCTGTCTATGTCCTAACGTAGGTAAGGTCTCCAGAACTGTACACTGTACTCCAGGTGGGGCCTCACTAGTGTCTGGTATAGTGGAATTATGACCTCCCTTTTCCTGCTGGTGATGCCCCTGCCTGTGCATCCCAGCATCCTATTTGCTTTACCTGCTACCTTGTCACACTGTTTCCCTACCTTTAGGTCATCAGAGATGATAACCCCAAGATCCCTTTCCTGCTTGGTGCATGCTATATCCTCACCCCCCCCTCCCCAACTGATATATTGTGCCAGGGTTTTTGTGCCCAATATGCATTATCTTGCACTTCTTTGCATTGAATTTCAACTGCCAAACCCCTGACCATTCTTCAAGTTTCTGCAGGTCCCTTTTCATTCTGTCTACACCCTCTGGTGTGTCTACTCTGTTACAGAGCTTTGTGTCATCAGCGAACAGTGAAATTCTGCCTTCTAGGTCCTGTGCAATGTCACTGATGAAGATGTTGAATAGGACCGGTCCCAGTACTGATCCCTGTGGTACCCCACTGGTCACTCTTCCCTCTGTGGAGTGACAACCATTTACCACCACCCTGCTGCCCAGCCAGTTACCTACCCACCACACTATTGTCCTGCCCACAACCATATTTCCCAGTTTGTGTAATAGTCTTCTATGTGGCACAGTGTCAAAGGCCTTGCTGAAGTCCAGATAGGCCATGTCCACTGTCCTCCCCTGATCCACCATACTAGTCACCCAGTCAAAAAATTAAAGGAGGTTGGTCTGACATAACCTCCCCCTGGTGAAACCATGCTGCCTTGGGTCCTGTAGTCCATTGACAACCAGATGTTCCACCAATCTCTCCTTCAGTAGTGCTTCCATGATCTTCCCCACTACCGAGGTGAGGCTGACTGGTCTGTAGTTCCCCGCTTCCTCTTTGTTCCCACTTTTGTATAAGGGGACTACATCTGCTATCCTCAGTCTTTGGGTACCTCCCTGTTTCCAGTGATCACAGAGGATAGCCAGAGGTTCAGCCACCACCTCTTAGTTCTTTAAGGACCTTGGGGTGCACCCCATCTGGCCCCATTGCTTTATCAACTTATTACTTCCAGTTCCTTCAGGACCCTTTCTCGTGTAAAGGGACTTGTGTCCATTTCTGCACCATTTTCACCCCTTGTACTCCCTTCAGACCCATTACCCTCCTCTTCCTCAGTAAAGACTGAGCAGAAATACCTGTTCAATATGTCAGCTTTACTGTTGTTATCCTCCACACGGCCCCCATCCTCCCCCTTCAGTCTCACTATCCCTCCCTTTGCCTTTCTTTTTTCACTTATGTACATGTAAAGGTTTTGTCCTCTACCACTGATTTTGCAATGTGTTCTTCTGTCTGAGCTTTGGCTTCCTTACTGACCTCCCTGCCTCCCTTTGCTTCTCCTGGTACTTCTCCATCCCCTTCTGCCTGTGTCTTTTGTATTGCCTGAATGCAATCTTTTGGCTTTCACTTTCTTTGCTACCTCTTTGGAAAACCATAATGGTCTCCTCTTCCTTTTCCTCTTGCTAACCCGCTTAATGCATAATTCTGTTGCTCTTGTAATCCCCATTTTCAATACTGCCCACTGTTTCTCAACCCCTGATTCCTGCCCCATTCCCCTTAATGCCTCTTTCAAGTATCTCACCATTTTCCCAAAGTCTGCCCCCCTAAAATCCAGGATACGTGTTTTTGTGTGGTTTGGTTCTGCTCTTTCTGTGATTTCAAACCACAATGACTGGTGGTCACTGTCCCCAGGTGCTCCCCCACTGTTACCGCCATCACACTGTCCCTGTTTGTGAGCACAAGGTCCAGTATTGCCTTCTGCCGAGTTGGTTCCATGACCAGTTGCTTGAGGAAGGCACCCTGAAGGGAGTCCAGGATAAATCTTCTCCTAGTTGATGCTGCTGCTGGGATGCTCCAGTCCACGTCTGGAATATTGAAGTCTCCAACCAGTACTACCTCACCCTTGTCTGCCATCCTTTGGATGGCTAGCATCAGCTCCCTATCTGTTTCTTCCTCCTGGGCTGGTGGTCTATAGACCACACCTGTACGGATGGCTGGCCCATTATCCTTTCCAGCTTAACCCACAGTATCTCTCCCCCATTTTGTTCCTCCTGGATCTCTGTGGCCCTTATGTTATTTTCATACAGTGCCATCCTCCTCCCTCCTGCCTGCCCTGTCTCTTCTGAATATGTTGTAGCCAGGTATGGCCATCTCCCAGTCGTGGTTATCATTACACCAGGTTTCAGTGATGGCATGATGTCCAGGTCTGACTGCACCATGACAGCCTCCAGATCTTCCATCTTGTTGCTAAGGCTCCTGGCATTTGCACACATGGCTTTCCATGATTTGACCTCCCTAGACTGTTTCGCTGTTCTACTTCAGCCCCTTCCTTGGTTGTCCTTTATCCCTGGTTCTCCTTGCTGTCTGCCCTTCTGCTGAATTTTGCCCCTTTTCTGCCTATCCACCTCTTGGGCGCTAATCTCCATCTTTTGCACACTGCTTTGTAGAGATAGCCACTCCTCTGGTTCACTGGTTCCACTGCTAGCTGGGGGGTGAAGACAGTGGTACCCTCCTTGCTGGCTGCCCACCCCCTTGCTAGTTTTAAATGTGTCAATGTAGCATTTAAACTTATCATTGAGTGCTTGATTCCCACCAGGATGGATGCAGGCCGTCAGGCTTGAACAAACCTCCATCCCTCCAGGTGGGTCCCCAGTCACCAATGAATCCAAACCCTTCCTCACAGCACCAGTTCTTCAACCATGAGTTAAAGTTCCTGGTGCATGCACCCTTATGCTCTCCCTTGCCTCCTCGAGGTAGTACTTCTGAGAAAGTGACAGAAGTAGCTACTTGCTTGAGACCCCTCCCCAATTTTCTAAACTCTTCCTGAACTTCCTTTGGCTCCCCATTTGCCAGGTCATTAGTACCTAGGTGGATAATGACATCCAGCTCACCCTCCTGTCTTGCCTTCCCAGTGATCCCCAGGATCTTCCTTCCATCCCTCCATGCCATGGCACCTGGTAGGCACCTCACCTCCCTGTCCTCCGCCTCCTGTGTTCCTAGCTGGATCCCTCTTATGATGGAGTCCTCCATCAGGATTCGCTTCCTCCTCCTCTGGGGTCCACTGCTTTCCCCACTGAGGTCACCTCCTTGGCTAACCTCCACATCCTTTCCTTCCACTTCTCTGGGTACCTCTATTTGGTTGTCCCCGTTTGCCAGTGTGGCATATGAGTTCTTGAGTGGAATAGGATCTGGGATGTGCCTCACCTCTGACCGCTCTAACCTCCCTGAGCCCACTGTCATCCAAGTGCTCCTCGTTCTCGGCATCCTTTGAGGCAGTTGCATTGGATTGGGTGGTCTCTGGATAGGGGTGATGGTACTCCTGACCCAGTTTACTTCCGCTCAGAGTCTGGCTACCTCATCCTGCAGTCCAGAGAGATGCATGCAGATAGGGCAGCACCTCAGTGTCCAGAAGTTCTGCCTGAATATGGCTGCCCCACAGCCACTGCATTGCACCACTCCCCACATTATACTGCAATTATACTGCTATTCCACTACTTGTCTGCTACTGAAGCTCTCCTAATTCCCTTTTTATTAATTTACTGTCCTAAAAATCCTGCCACTGATCCTCAGATAAAAAAAGAAAATAAACCAAGAAATAAATAAATGAATCAAAACACTTGTGCTGAGGGTGGGCTTCTTCACCCGTATGCCCCTCCTACTCTACATCCCTTACTATACCCTGTGTTTAGCTCCTGTCAATCAGATTTAACAGGGCATATAATTAAGAGTTGGGGAAGGGAGGGGTGCAAAAATTTGCAGCAATTAAAGACAGCAAAGAAGTACACCACCCATACGTTTTAAATTTTCAACAGCCCAAAAACAATTCTAAGTAAAGGCAACAAAGAAAGTACAGTGTCACTAAAAGCCCACAATCTAAGTTTAAAAGAAAAATAGCAATTACCAGTTACTGTAAAGCACTGAATTTACTATGTTTTCTTCCCCTTCTGGCTTCTTCTGAGAATCTAATACATTTCTTTGATTCGGTGACCAAAGTAGTAGATCAGGGAGGGGCTGTAGACATGGCCTACCTGGACTTTAGCAAGGCATTTGATACAGTCCCACACAAAAGATTAATACACAAGTTAGCCAGCCTTGGAGTGGGTCCCAAGATGGCAGCCTGGGTAATGAATTGGCTGGAGAACAGGACACAGAGAGTAACAGTAAACGAGTCCACTCTGAAGAAAGGGGGGTTACTAGTGGGCTACCGCAGGGTTCAGTACTAGGACCGGTCTTCTTCAGTGTGTTTATAGGTGACATTGCAGAGGGACTGGAAGAAAAAGTATGTCTCTTTGCAGATGACACAAAGACCTGCAACAGAGTTGATACACAAGGTGGGGTGGAAAGGATGAGGAGGGACTTGGCAAGGTTGGAGGAATGTTCAAATGTATGGCAGCTTAGACAATGCTAAGAAGTGCAAAGTAATGCACCTGGGAAACAAAAACCCAGGGGAATAGTACACATTGGGGGGGTGAGATACTAACAACAACAGAAATGGTAAGGGACCTGGGGGTAGTCATATCAGATGACCTAAAGGTGGGCAAGCAATGTGAGAGGGCAGTAAGGAGGGCTGGAGGAATACTGGGATGCACAGAGGGACAGGCATCACCAGTAGAAAACAGGAAGTTGTTATCTCTGTGTACAAACAGCTGGTGAGACCACATCTGGAGTACTGCATGCAGTTCTGGAGACCCAGTCTCTGCAAAGACATAGATAGGATGTAGGCAGTCCAGAGGAGGGCAACTAAAATGATGCAGGGCTTGCACCAGAAGACATATAAAGTGATACTTAAGGAGCTTAATATGTATAGCCTCGAGGAAAGGAGGAGGGGGGGCATGATAGAAACTTTCAAGTACCTCAAGAGAATCAACAAAGTCCTAGAGGGTAGCATCTTTCAGAAAAAGAGGTGCAAGAACAAGGGGCACAATTTGAAGATGGGGGGACAGCTCAGAGGTAATGTGAGGAAATATTTTTTCACAGAGAGGGTTGTGGATGCATGGAATGGCCTTCCTGAGGTGGTTGTGGAGTCAAAACAGTGGGGAATTCAAGAATGCATGGGACAGTCATAAGTCAATTCTAGGGGTGGGGTAGGAGGAAGTAGGCTGTTGGTTAACTAGGATCTGCAGCTTTTTTATTTATTTAGTTTTTGTTGACCGGTAAGTGCACTAGACAAATTCTGCCTATTTTCAGGAACGACCTGGGGGTGGGGATACAGATGAATGCCAACTGACCTTGAACCAGATTAAGCTGTTGGTGGTATTTTTAATGGGGGGGGGGGATTTGTCCAGGGCTTATCCATTAGGTAGGGAAATGGGCAGACTGGGTGGGCCAAGTGGTCCTTATCTGCTGTCAAATTCTATGTTTCTATAATCCCTTTTCCGGAAATACATTCTCTTGAATTATTTATTTATTTGTGCATATCAGAATTACAATCCTTTGAGTCATGGACTAATTTCCAGAGGCTCCTCATCAGAGAATACAGAGACAATCACAGGGTTACAGAGTTCCATGGACAAACAGAGTTACATAATTTCATAGAATACATTGTTACATAAGTATAGTGCAAAAAATTTGTACAGACGGGTTGTAATGACAGTGTACTTTTACATGAGTTGTCATTGACCTATACAAGGTGGTAGCTAGGCAGTTAGTACGAGAAATGTAAGTGGAGAACTGGAGTGATGTAGAAATTAGCAGTCCCGGGGACATTGTCAAGTAAGTTGTGGACTAGCAATTGTGTCCACAAGTAGGAGGGTCAGTAAGGGATGGGAATCAAGAATGGTTATGCACACCTTACAGCAGCGAGTGGCGAATAAGTGGTTACTGAGAGCAATTTTGAAGTGACCAGTTTTAGGGAGGTTGGTGATAGTGGCAGGGAGGGAGTTGAACCACGATGGGGCCCTGTAGCAAAAGGACTGCTGTGCAAGTGAGGTCCTGGCTCTAGGGACCAGGGGGGTAGCCTTACCGGCACTGTGGGTGGAAATGGCAGGGGTGGCATGGTGGAGGGAGGAGGTCACCCAGGGGACAAGGAGTATTTTTGGTCCAGCAACATGACTGGTAGAGGTCGCTCCTCAAAGTTAAGCACATTGGCAATGGAGTATAGTGAGCAGGTGTGTGTGCGTGCGTCTGCCAGCACCGGTCAGAAGCCTGCAGGCCTTGTTGATGGACAATTGGATTTTATTAAGTGCAGTATTGTCTGTGGCTGCATAGATTGGAAGGCCATAGTCCACAAGGAACAGAACTGAGGAGGTGATAGCCAGCCGGAGTGCCTCGTGGGGTAGGCAGTCCCTGTGGTGGTATAGTAGGCCAATCCGTGAGTTTGTGGCAGAAGAGAGGGTGCAAATGTGGGAATGGAAGGTAAGGATTGGATCGAAGGTAATGCCCAGTTATTTATAAGAGGACACTTGTTCAAGGGGGTGCTGAGTGCTTCGAAGTATCTGGAGGGGGGTGTTTCTGGCCCTGCTTTGGTGATGGGTGAAAAGCATAGGGTATTTTTTTAGATTAATGACCAACCTGTGGTCTGTGAACCATTGCTCTATCTGGTTGAAAGAGAGCTGGACTGAGACCTGAAGGGAGGCAGGGTTTGGGTGCAAAGCAGATAGGACTGCATAGTCTGCATAGAGAGTACCCTACCAGCACAGGAGCTGAGTAGCGCATTAAGGTAGAGGCTGAAGATAAGAGGGCCCAGAATGCAGCCCTGGGGGACCCCAGAGTGGACGGGCTGGGTGTTGAACAGGGTGCTGTGGATTTTTACACACTGGGACCTGAATACATTGGTTACTGGGAAAACAGTGCCGTTTATATGCAGTTTTCATTACCAGGATGCACCGCAGAAGTGTCCAGTATCCCGATAACCAGAACTGTATGTAAATGTAGTGTATGTTGTACAGCTTTGTCCCTGCTGCAAAGGGGCTGTAGATGGAATGAGCCATGGGGATTCCTCCAATCCAGGACCGAGGCACATTGTTGGAGCATGGGGTTACCAGAGGACAGATCCTATTATGAGTCGCTGGAGCCAGGCCCTGAACATGTACTCAGTGGAAGCCCGAAGGGAGAAGGACGACATGACTGAGAAGACCTTACAAGTTCATAGGAGGATTAAACAGAGTATTAGGGAGCATGAATCGAAGTTGGAATGAAGGAGGTTTAGGGGGCATATGAGACACTTCGGTGCCTCAAGAAAATAACTTTTTTTTTAATGGTCACACTGGGCAAAATGCACAAAGTAACTGACCCTCTGCACCACTAACTATGCACTATATGCTTTCTAGCCTTTAAGTCTGGCTGAATCGGGCCAGTCACGTTTCTCCTCCCTGTGGCCATGGCGCGCTCGCTTCTGCTAACTGCACAACTTGCTCGCACCTGTTGTCTGAGGAGTGCAAACATTCAAGCAAGTGCCAGGATGCCAACAGTCACATGATCAGTACTGTGGCCATTGGGTGACTTCATAGGTCCCACGTTTCATCAACTGGAATGCTGGTCCAGCTGTGGGGGTGGGGGGCACTTAGAAAATTATTAATCTGACCTAATCTTAAAAAAAAATAACATGCACACCAAGTTGCACAGCATATGATTATGCAGCTGTAATTATGTGATACAGGATTTGCTGTAGAGGTGTTTACCCTGGCCATACTTGGCTGCAAATACTCTGGTAACCAGGTAAGGTCAGTGCTGCTTCACAGACTGGACACAACACCCTCCCTGCTCAGTCAGGTACCTGCTCCAGTCGATGACCCAGTTTTATTCTCATAGCAGTTAGAGCAAACTAAGCGATCAGAAAAGTGGACAGTCCCCCACCCCCAACAAAAGATCCTCATGCTCGATCCTTCTAATAACAAACCACAGGTTTTAGACACATTCCCTTAAACCAGCTTTAGTATTCCACAAGACTTTTTTGGACCCCCGGAAGATCCTCACATGATCGATCCTTTTAATTTTTGAATGTCTCCAAATTACTTTAAGCATACCAGCATTCTTCAAGTGTATGACCCAAGTCTAGACTGAAAAACTTTTAAGCTGAGCAGTAACGGGAGTGATTGGAACTTTTGGCCTTTAACATCAAATACCAGGCTTTCCCATCATTGCCTTTTTTCACAGGCTGCACGCAGGGCCACAACCTCAACAACGCCTGCTGAAAGTTCATCCTACTATGCTTTTTCTTCTTCTTGGCTGCAACGACCAGCCACAGCTCGCCAGGACCATTATTCTCCTCGGTCATGGACATCAATGTTTAAATGACAAAAACTGCTGCTTTTTTCCCCAAATGCCTACTTAAGGATCCACATGGAGAGAAGCCTCACAACATGTGCAGCTGCCCGGTCAGGCTGGCATCTGGACCCTGTAGTACACAGGTATAGATATTCGCCAGCTGCCCTCTGAGCCAGGCAGGATGCGAGTTTTACGAGTGTGCACTCAGAGGACAACAACTGCACAGACGCGAAGACAGCCGGGCATTTTGCAGCTCTGCTCAGTGACTGTGCAGGTTTGCCAGTGATTTTACGGGTCTGATGACCCACAAAATGCAGGCCACTTTGGGGGTATGGACTGCCGACTGGGCTCAGGCTGATCAAGGAGCAGCATCTAGTAGTTGGGGAGTCAGTACAATGTAAAAAAAAAAAAAGGAAGCCTGCACTTTGGTTGTCCAGAATGCTTGAGGGTTTTTTTACAGCACAAATACTGTCCCGAAATATGCCGGTATTCGGGTTTCGGTTTAGCAACCTGAATATCAGCATATTCAGGGGTATTTGTGCCGAAATCCATTCGGCTTGCCAAGCCCTAATAAAAACATATAGCCTAGGCTTCCAGATCCAATTTCAGTCATATAGTAAATACTGGAAGCACAGCACAGACTTCCAGCTCAGCCTCACAGATCACATGGGAAGTGCAGGAAGTAAAAGAACATGTTACTACTTGTTGAAAAGTCTGCCACCAAAACATATAATGCAGCTTATCTGGCCCTAAGGGTAATTCAGTATAAGTTTTAATTTTCTGGTGCCAGTATTAAGGGAGAAACGGGATCGTATTTTGGCTCCATGAACTGAGAGCTCGGTCGCCCACTTCCATTCAGAGACACGCCCCCATGCTAGCACATGTTATGATGTTAGTTCAGGGAGACAGGAGCTCCAGAGAGTTCAATAGAGACGTTTTTAACTGCTTTTGAGTATAATTTAGTTCGATTTTGACAGTAGCCACTGCTCAACCAATAAGATCCTTGTTAGTTGAGCAGTGGCCTTGATTTGTCAAAATCCGAACTCAAAATTGTACTGAACAGCAGTTACAAAATGTCCCTATTGAACTCTCTGGAGCATGCGTCTGTGTTCTCCCTGAATTGATATCATAAAATGTGCTAGCACGGGGACGTGTCTCTGAATAGGGAAGTGGAAGGGATCGGGCTCTCAGCTCCATGGAGCCAAAATACAGTCCCTTCTCTTCATTAAATACTGTCACCTGAAAATTAAAACTTATATTGAATTACCCTTGGGGCCAGGTAAGCTGCATTATATGTTTTGGGGACAGAATTTTTAGAAAGTAGTAACCCCTTTTTTGAAAGCATCAGGACCAACTATAAGACACTCCCTGCAGTGCAGCCACACCACTAGTGCAGTTTACCAGCTGTAGCCGAATCCCGTAAAGATACAGCACCAAATTACAGCACTACTCTGCTGCTAAAAAACGAACATTACAAAACATTTTATAAGTGTGTAACCCCTAGGTGGTACTATCCCAAGGGCTACTACCCCTGCCTGCTTGGCTAGTAGCAGGTTAAGGGGCTTGGGTACTGAAACGGGTGCCTCCATCCAGAGGTCAGGGTTGTTAGTGGTCAAGATAACCTGGGCACAGCCCTCTGGGACACTGTAACTACTGTCTTTCCCTTCTAGTGGCCTGAACAATATACAGTAATCACTTTCACAATGACCCTTATTCACAGAGCAATTACCCACACTGTTTGCACTTACCACCAGGACTGGTTCCTCTAGCTCGACCCTGGGGACCTCCTGTAAAACAGGGTTATGCACAGCAAATAGCAATAGTACAGTGCTCTTGGCACAAACTGGAACCACAGTCAGGCTAAATGCAAAAAGAGTTAGATCTGATTTATTCAGGGGACTTGAACAAGGGAGGGGTGTAATCAGGTTGATTGGCTTAAAGGCTAAATCAATCAGACAGTTATGCATGCACTTCAGAGTCCCTGCACATTCACACACTCTGGGTACCCATGTAGGAAAAAGGTGGGCTAGCCAGGACCATTGTCCAGGGTAGGCCGGTGTTGCAGCTGGTTAGGGCCCTGTGATGGAAGAAAGCAACATGCACAACACACACTCTTTGTAATCCAGAGCCGGAGGGCTCAATTCGTAAATGAAAAGACAACAAAGTAATCAGATGACAATACTTTAGATGTAGCTGTTGTTGCAGGGAGCTACCCTGATGTTTACGCACGGTACCCAATACAGGACACAGGCAGGACGAAATCGAGACAGCAGGTTGTTGTGCTGGAGTGCCGGGAGAAGCAGGGCCCACAGAAATCACTGAAGCATTGTTTCTGTTCAAGTCATTGAGCAGGGGGCTGATCCCAAGACAGGTCTCTTGTCGATGGCTTTCTCTGTGTAGCGGGTAGTCTGGCTGGGCCAGTGTGGCAAGGCCCAGGCCAAATGGAGATGCAAATGGATTTAGTCCGTTGGAGCTGGATGCAGCCTTCAGCAAGCAGAACACAGTTCAGCACACAGTGGGGAACCAAAGCATGACCCACTAACAGCACACAGCACATCTACATGTAAGAAATTCTACTGTATCAGGCAGATTGCTATCCGGTCGCAATTACAGAGTCTCTGCACAAACCGGGAGTTAAAAGGTGTCTGGAAATAGTGACAGACTGATCGCATTCAGCAAATCATTGGTCTTCTTCAGCTTAAAGCATGCCCACAGTTCTGTGGCTTAAATCGTCCTCACAATTCGGATTCAGTCCAAATAAACTTCAATTTCCCTCTGAGACAACAGACAGACAGACCAAAACTCAGCCCTTTCACAATTCTCCTGCGCAAATCTATACAGGATTACTGCTTGACTGTCTCGAGCTATTACTTTTTCTTCCCAACTCATATTGAAAGTAGATGCAAGCAGCCTGGGACTTTCCCCAGGATCCAAAAGGTTCGGATGGCCGATTTCTCTGTCAGTCACAACAAGGGCTCCCCCTCCAGGTTCATTTAGGCGCCAAAAGCCCAAAACTACAATTCCAACAGAATTTCTTTTTTTTTTTTTTTATTTTATTTATTTTTTTTTAGCCTTTGGTAACCGGGTAAGGCCCACGAAGTACAAGTGCCTGTTTTCAGGGGCGACCTGGGAGCACTGGGCGGTTAAGTGACTTGCTCAGAGTCACACAGTATGCAAGTGGAGGTTGTGAGAATCAAACTCAGGTCTGGTCTGCTAGATGTATCAAGCTCGTTCACACCTCGTTCCTCTAACCTCTAGGCTATACTGCCAGCCTCCTACTCCCACAAAGCCCCTGGGGACGGGCTCCATTTTAGAGTCCCCAAAGGTACTGATTGGCCCATTTCAGCAGTCCAGGACCAAGATGATGGAGATAAACAGAAACATCCATGCTGCAAAGAAGGCAGGTTAGACAAATTGCAGTATTATTACTATTCTAATAAATGATCAGCAAACAAGTACATCTTCTAATAGAGCTCCCTCTGCGCTAATAGCGATGGCAGAACGGAGCGATTATTTGGCAGCCCGGGCGGGACTCAAGCATAGAAACACTCAGCCCCCTCCCAGATTAATTATGACTGCAATCCAGGCAGCTCTTAAAGAGACAGTACGCAGAGGCTGTACAGGCACTCTCTGGCAATACTGCTAAAACACAGGACACCAGCCTGGCAGTGAGCATTTAGGCAAGCTCCAGGAAGACTTTTTGGGAATCCCCATTTGTGTGGGGGTTACAAGTGGAATAAGGCAATTAATTCCATTGGGGGATTGTGCTATGTGAGTGTCTTTTGTGGTGGCTGAATTCCCTTACCCTTAGGGCCTGCGTCTCCAAACCACCACTCAGTACTTTAACACAGCATAATCCCCCTTTTGTCACACATTATTCCTTTTTAAGTACCTCAGTGGAATCAACAAAGTCCAAGAGGGTAGCATCTTTCAGAAAAAGAGACGTGCAAGAACAAGGGGACACAATTTAAAGATAGAAGGGGGGCCGGTTCAGGGGCAATGTGAGGAAGTATTATTTCACAGAGAGGGTTGTGGATGCATGGAACAGCCTTCCTGAGGAGGTTGTGGGGTCTAAAACTGTGGGAGAATTCAAGAATGCATGGGACAGACATAAGGCAATACTTGTGGGGGTAGGAAGAAATAGGCTGTTGGTTAACTAGGATCTGCGGCCTATCCTGTAGGTAGGGAAATGGGCAGACTAGTTGGGCCAAGCGGTCCTTATCTGCCGTCAAAGTCTATGTTTCTATGTTTCTTGGATAAGAAATATCCCACCCTGTAACTGGTGCATCACAAGATGTGCATTATTCTTCAGCGGCCACACATCTACATCTTTTCCATATGTTCCCCCCACCCCATATATTAATTTTGATCCCTTTTCATAAGTGCGATGCACTTCTGGGTGTGTGGTCATACTCTGCTACATGTACTTCTTGGGTGGCTGAAGGCACTTACCTTTACCTCGTGTCTCACAACACACCTTAGGGGTAAATATATTAGAGCATGTGTTATCCGTTTTTTCAACCCTGGCTGATCCAGTACTACACCAAAGTCTCTTGAGCCCTGAGCCAAGAGTACAGTCTCTAAGCCCCACAGCAAGGAGAAGAGACTGCCCTGTATGCCGAGGGGATGGATGCACCTGCGCTGTGGGCTAGTGGTGAAAGCTGTGGCTTGGGAACTAGGAGATTACAGGTTCAGACCCAACAAGAACCAAATCCCTTGCGACCTTGAACAAGTCCGATAACCTTCAGATGCTATACGGAAAAGGCAGAAACAAGACCCCACTGAAAACGAGATGTTGCATTTCAGCTGGGCTATCCAGATTAAATATCTTGTTAAGAAAAAGGTGTAACCCAGACGCCGTGTACCAGCAGGCTACTACCCCTGCCTGATGACCGCAACCCAGGTTGAGGGGCCTGGGCTCTATTCTGATGGTGACTGTGGTTCTTTCGCAAAATAGAAAATAAACAGTACAGTGCCTTCACCCTGAGTAACTACAATGGGGCAGATATTTGTAAAGTACAACCCCCTGGGATGCTATGCCTACCCATCTCCCCTTCCAGTCACTCCCCACAGAAAATACAATAAACAGTTGCTGTAGTTTACTTTGCATGCAGTTAATGACTATAGCTAATAATATGCTCACAGACAGTTTTTAACAGTAATAACAGCTTTATTATAGGGAAAGGGGAATGGGAGATGCAAATTTAAAGCACTGGCATAACACTGGTAACTTGGAACAACAATAAAGCACATCGATAACTGTGCCCATCCCAAACAGCAGCAACACAGTTAACTTGCCCACCTCCCCACTGGTAGCAGTATTCCTTAGTCTGTCTGGGTACCCAGATTAAGGTGCAGGCCTGATTGTTGCTGCAGGCTGGCTGGCGTTGATGCACTCTAAACTAAACTATAACTGGGTGTGAAAACTTAAATGTAACTCCCCAGGTCAAGGCAGGCCCTGTTTTACTCACGGTTCTGTTGCTCAGTTCACAGGGTCTGGCAGTGGGCACAGGTGTAGCCGATTGAGCTAGGGGCCTTGAGCTGTACAAGTAGGGGTGTTGTCTTGGCTGTCCCAGGGTCATGCAACTTGTACCGTCAGTGCTGTTGCAGGATCTAGCAGCTTGTCACCTTCTGTCTTGACCATCTGTAAATGCAGCTCTTCTGGCTCACACTTCTCTATTACGGCTCTTCTGAGTCACACCCAGGATTCAGGAGCACATGCAGCAGCTTCCTGGTTCCCAAGGAGCCCAGACCCTAGGAGCAAAGCCATGGTCTGACTCCTGCAAATGGGCCGATAGTATCCCAGTACTCAGGCATGTGCTCATGGTTCCCTGTTCCCCGATCCACCTCACTTGATAAGGGCTAGCTGACCCCTTACCTGTCTCCAAGACGGCCTTAACAGGATGCAGTCTCAGTCTCCACTTGGATCAGCTCAGTACTCTTGGATGCAGCAATGACCCTCTGATTCACACTCTTGGCAGGGCGTTCTGGAACACTCGCTGGCTGGGCTGCAGCAGGAGTGTAGCCAGGGATTTCAGATCTGCACACCAAGTGGACTCACTGCTACCCCCCCCCCCCCGTTAGGGTGAGCTCCCCCACCTTGGTGTAGCCAGACAATATACAAATGTACACCAGGACCATGTTTGTTGCCTTATTTGGCACAATAAATACAACTTTTGTATCTCATGACAGTGGTTGTCGCCATGCATGGGTAAATACAAATGCCATGCATTGCTCCCTAAGACACCCACATACCAGCCCAGAGCCTGTAAAGTTGTATTGTCCTTGGGATGCAAAGAGAGTATTAGTGACCAGTCCTTCTAGTTTAGACTCCTATGAATAAAATTACAGAAAGGTTCAATATTTTCTTTGTTAGTTTTCATGGAAAAAGAAAGCAGTTCAGAGCCTATTTTCTACCCCTCCTTAAATAAAATTGCACACCATGGAGTGCTTGGAGTATGCCTGCCTACACCCATGGGCTGCAGGCCTTCATGGCTTCTGGGGCTCCCAAAGGCAGCAGGTGCTACAAGGACATTTCCCACTTCTGATTTCAGGCAGCACTCCAGTCTCTTGCAAATCAATCCAACCCTCCTAATAGGCTGAGGGTTTTCTCAGGATTTCTGCAGAGGTTGTCCCCCAATCAGCCTGTTCCCTCTCACTCTGGAGCTTCCAGATGCCAGACAGTTAACATACTGACATACTAGATGCCAGCAGAGTAGGCCTGTTGGTCTATCAAGTCTACTCATGCTTCAGCACCCTGATTGGGTACCGTAGCCCTCTATCTGTCTCCTTCCACTGTTACTCCATCCCCCAGTTAGGAAAGTCTCTGTTTTTGGTTGCAGAAGCCTTAGCCCAGCTTCCTAACTTGAGCTGGCCACTGGCTGTACGCCCTCCTCACTCAGGGAGAACCTCAGGAGAACTGCCCCTGAGCTGTAACTGTCCCTGAGGTTTCAGAGGAAGATCACCACCTTCTGATTGGTTACCACAGCTGTCCATCCTGAAAATTAATAAACATCAGGTCCCCTTGATGCCTGATTGGTTGCTCATTTGGGCACCAAGCACACAGTTCTCACTCCCTTCCCAGGAGCCATAGCTGCAGGTCCTCAGACTCCTTGACTGCTGGTTGTCGACTTGAGGTCAAAGGCAAAAAATATGGCTACTGAAGTAAACAGTTGATGGCAGTCTAGACAGTGTTCCATCTTTCATTTCACTTTGCAGTCCAACAGTAATATTTTAATATTCATAGCCCTCACTGTTTTGTATCAGCCCCTCTGCTCTATCATCCATTGGCAGAATAGGGCTTATAAAGGGCTCCCTATGCCTGTCGCTAGTGCCTCAGTGCCCTCCCCCAGGCAGCAGGCAGGGTTCATTAATATTCGTGTAGCAGTCTCTGCTGCTTCTCAAAGTCGCATGCACCCTTTACTATGATGGCACCTAAGAGCGCTTTCATTTAACATTTTAATTTATTTCCCCAAGTGCCGCTGAACCCCCTCTTTGTCACGGCTTAGGTCTGGGGGGCTAGGGCACAGAAACACAGGGCTGAGGGAGCCGCCGGAACAGCTGTTCGCATTAAAGCACTGTAGCACTGCTGTGCATATGCATGCACCCCACCAGCTCGTGCTTTCAAGATGTGAGTTGCGCAGCAGTGCACTTATCGCTAAATGGGGAATTTAGTTCTTTCAAATACATGCTCCTCCTGTCCCTCTTCACAGGACTAAACAGCTGGGGCTGGCAGGAGCAATAGGGAGACACCCAGGACAGGGACTGGTGGTGATGAACAAACTGAAGGCGAAAAGAAGTTAAGCCCCCACCCATGAGGTTACAAAGAAAAAGCAACAACCGACTGGTGAGTACTGCATATTGCAGCACAGAATGACAGAACCGATGATCTGTTTTATATGAATCTCACCCACCACTCTCTGCTTATAGAGACTGATGAAGTACTGGTAGAGCTGCCTACTGTTTCACAATCTCCAGAAAATGCATATAGCAGATTGAAATGGGATTCACTCCTGCAACAGTACTTTGGAGTGGTAGCATGCCATCCATCTTGGTGCAGTTGCATCAACAACAGCATTTTGGACCCTAAGGTGTGTTCATGAGGGTCATTTGTGCAGATCAATATAAACAGACCCACTTTGCAGGGGTCCAAGAACAGGTGCCCAAACTCTTGGCTGGTGTACATTGATAGGGCAGTCCTGTTAAATGAGGCTTTTTCCAATGATTTGTCGAGTCAGCAAGGCTCACACTGAGCTGGATAATACAGCCTCATGATTCCTTAAGCCAGAAAAGTTTGTTTAAGTTCACCCTGTGCCCCTCCCCACCACCACCACAAACCATCACCACCAGTTTCCCAGATTAGCATACCCTACAATAGGATTATGAATTCCTGCAGAAGTAAATTCCCTTTGTTTACTAGTCATTTTATAGCAACTTAAAAAAAATCTAATGACTACAGAGAAGGCTGTTTTGAACATTGCATTTGTTGATTCATGACTCGGAAGAGACGGAGGGAAATGTTGCAGCCTGGGCCAGCCATGCTCATCTGTAAGGCAGAATATAGAAAAACAGAAAATGGAGTCACTGACTGTGTCCAGAAGTAGAAGGCCCATTCAGCTGAGTGAGAACTGAATGTTTGCTCACCGCCATTTGGCACTTTTTTTTTGCACTTTAATAAAGGCAGCAAATTTGTGAAAATGTGCAAGTGCTGTTTATAGTGCTTTGGTTTCTGCCTCCCAGTCTGCGCCTCAGTTTTCCTGTTTCCTCTGGATTCATTATCAGCTGCAGCCTTCTACACTTGTGCTCTGAACTTGGAAAAGCCAAGCTGGCTCTGTAGTGGGTCGTGGTTTTCTTGTATTTGTGTTAAAAAAAAATAAAATAATAAATAAAAATATGTAGCTCAGGCAAGGGGTACAGTTGTCAGAAAATACCCAAAGGTCATGTGATATGTTTTGACCAATGAGGTTACTGGACTTTCCTAGGCCATTTCATAAGTACATTTTATGGACTTTGGTACAGTGGAAACCTCTGGGAATGTGAGGCCAAGTAACTGGGCTGTTCCTGCTAGGCACACTAGTCCTGTGACAAGGTATGCTCCTCGTGACCTTCTGTTCCTCGGGGAATTAAATTCTGCATCTAGTAACCTTATTCTCCTGGAAGAGATGATCCAAATTGAGTTTGAAAGATTTGCTAGGCCCTATTTCCACCACTTCCTTTAAGAGATGGTTCCAAAGGTTTACTGATCTTTGGGTAAATAAAAAATGCTGTCTCACGCAGTCACATTATCAGTAATTCTTATTTTTTTAAATTAGTGTATGTTATGCCTCCTGTGTTCCATTTGGCCACTCCCCCAGTGCCTGGCCCTTCATCAGCATTCTCCTGGACTTATCTTGTTTTTTCTCCATACCCACCCCCATGGCAGGGCTGTCGAAGGGGGCAGGTCACCCACCAGAGGTCATGTCTGGTGCAGAGTTAAGTACCTTGGTGGGTAATATGTGGCATGTAGAGCAAGATGGCTTCATGCTGTGACTGGGGGGTCCTGTTGCTCCTTTTTCCCTCTAACACTGCTGATTAAGGGACACTAGTGACATGCTGTTCGTGTCTGCATCAGTGTTGGGCAACATCCTTTGTTTCTGAGGGGCTGTCGCCTGCACCACCACCACCTGTGGTCACTGAGGTGGCAGAATTGAAGTGGAGCTCACTGCCCCCTGGAAGAAAGCATCCGCTAGTGTAACCCCTAGATGGCGCTATCCCAGGGGCTACTACCCCTGCCTGATTTGCCACTAACAGGTTGAGGGGCCTGGATCCAATGGCGGGTGCCTCCACCCAGAGGTCAGGGTTTGCAATAGTTAAACTAACTTGGTCACAGCACTCTGGGACACTGCAACCCCCCTTTCTTCCCACTAGTGGCCCACACAATATATCAGAATTACCTTCACAGTATACACTTACCCCCAGGTCTGGTTCCGGCACTGGGACCTCCTGTGAAATGAGATACAGTGCAACAATCACAGTACAGTACTTTAACATAGACAAATACCTCAGGCAGTATAACTTTGCTGAAACAAGCAGCTCTGATTTATTTAGGGGGATATAACAAGGACAGGGGGAAATCAGGTTAACTAGCTTATCACTCTAATAATCTACCTATGGCTCTGTGCACAGGCCTATCCCTATCAGTTACTGTCCCTGGGTACCCAAGCCCTAGTGGCTAGTCCAAACCGTGGCAGCTGGTAGGGGCCCTTTCACACAGAGAAAAGGAGAATTAAACAGTCAGCAGTACAGTAATTCCATTTGGATTTAATGTGGCAATTCAACAGGGAGCGACCCTGAATTAGTACTCACGACCTCCAAATAAGATAGGGTCCTTCAATGTCAGCAGGGCTCACTTGAGGTGCACAAACCTCTTCACACATCCATAAAAGAAAGCACTATACCAGGCAGGCTGCATCTGTATCCCGATCGCAATTACTGCACAATACCCGGGAGAACACACAGCAGATTCAGTTCCTGACAGACCGAGTGTAATTTTCAGCAATTCCTCCAGTCTTCTACAGGGTGAGCCTGGTTTCTACTCTTCAGAGATCCTTTGATTCTTTTCACAGGACGGATTCAGTCCCAACAAGCTGCAGACCGGAACTCTGGGCCTTACACACGTTTTTTGACTAAAACTGCACACTGAAAAAGCACAGGGCTCCTTCCTTCTTCACTGCCAAAGCTCAACTGAAACTCCAACCGACAAAAACCGGGCACTTCCTTTGAGTTCCTCCCAGTTCTTGACTGGATTGGCTGTCACTCACAATAGACTGCTGCTGTTGGTCCAAAAAGGCACTGAAGTCTAAACTACATCTCCCAGAGTCACTGCCCATACAATCCTCTTGTGGCTGGCTCAGATTATGAGTCCAAGTTCTGATTCGCCCAAGGCACCATTTTAGAGCTAGCTTACCCCACACTGATTGGTCCAGTTCAGCAGTTCAAAACTAGAATGGGGAACTAGCAGACACAGTTCTGACTGCAAAGAAAGCAGGTTAGACAAACTGTAATTTCATTATTACTCTAAATAATTTCTGGTAAACAGTTACATCTTTCAGATAGGTTCCCTTTGCACTCCTAGTGACTGCAAAAATGAAGTGAATTGGCAGCAGCTCGAGTGGTACTCAGAGAAGCACACAGTCCCTCCATACAAACTAATTATGTCTGCAAGCAGACAGCTCTTAAAGAGACAGTACCAGAGGCTCTAAAAACACTCACTGATAAATGGCTTAAATGCCAAACACCATTCAGGCTTGGAGCATTCAAGCAAGCTCCTGGAAGTCTTTTGGGAACCCCCATTTGCAGGGGGGTTACACTAGTGTGCTGAGTTCTCCTCCACCAGCCAGCCCCTGACAATGTAATCTCACTCCAGAAATTTGGTTGCTGGTGTTGCGAGGCAAAGTGCCACAATTACACTCATGGGCCGCCACACCAATTTATCTCCCCATTAAGGGTAGGGAACAAAGAAAGATTCGAGGGTGAAAGCATTTCCCAGCCCACCTGCCAACTAACCTGTTGTGGCTACCACGATTGAATAATGGTCTAGCAAGTTGGCGAACAGCTCGCTCTAGGCAGCAACCATCTTCCACAGCAGTCTTGGCTACAGTGAACGCTCAACTGTGATTCTGCTGTCTATCAGATTTTGGGCTTATTTATAACTTAGCTTTGTTAAAACCTCAGAGCTGAGTCTCCAGGTTTTTTTTTTTTCTTTTGTGATCCTGAACCTTTTTCTATTTCTCTCAGAGACAGAAATGATAAAATTAGCTGATCTCTTTCTCTCTCACTCTTTCTCTGTCAGGCAGTGCTGACAGATTGTGTAGAATGCTCTTTTCGTGCAAAATATTTAAGATGCCAAATAAGCGCTTGTGGCAAAGGTTTAACATCGGATCAACCAACGAAAGTATTGCAGAAGCGCAAGCTGCGTTGTTTTTTCATGCTTAATCTAATGAAGGCTAATAGGGCTCTGGCTGCCCTTCCAAATCGCTGCTGTGTGAGCTAATGGGAGTTCTGTGAGTAGGAGATGCAACTCTGATTCAAGATGCCTGTTCAGAATCGGAGAACTAGAGAGGCAGAAGGAGCTCATTGAGAAAGGCCAGTTTATACGGTCAGACTTGTTTTAGTGGTTTACTTTCCCGACCAGTGGGGGAAGTACTCGTCCCCCATGACTCTGAAATTAACTCCTAGCAGCTCGCATAACCCAGCCATTTACTTACCATGGGAAGGGGAGGTCTTATTTAAGCAATAAGGCATGGGTGTGCATTATTGTGGGATTAACTAGTGCTCCAGATAAGGTGAATAGCAGCCTATTTTACTTTCCCAGTTTTGGGATACCTAATCCCCTCCAAATGTGGTAGTAGGGAAAACATATGGTTGTCCATAATGGCTTCTTTCTTAGCTGTTATGGTCAAGGTAGGGGTCAGAAACCTATGACTGTTTCACCCATTACATTCATTGGCTCACTGGGATTCTGATATCAGAGAAAAAGGTCACGAATGCACATCCCCCAACCCCCCCCAATACTTTCAGGTTTCGGAAGTGCAAAGGGTTGAGACAGCAGTGAGTGTTGTTCTGGTACCATTCCAGAATATTTTGTGGTGGGGTGGCAGTGGTGGTGATAGAAATCAAGTGTCTAGCACCTGCATCCTATGACACAAATTGAAGGATGCATGTGGCAGTGTGAGCTACCAGGGTAAGGTGAGGTAGGGAGTCTGTTTCCATCTTTATAACAAGAGTCCCTGTACCTGATTCACAAAAGGGATTCTCTCTCTCACTCTGTGTTTATGGTAACACTTTTTTGTGATATGGGCTCCCTTTCTCTTTGACGTGACCCGTAATACCTTAAGTACTTAAGTGAACCACACAGGACTTTAAATCAGTATTAAGTGTACACTGCAAATCAGTTTGACACCACCCCTTTCCCCAGCACTCAGAGTCCTAACTGTAGGCCTCCCTTGAACAAACATTCTGTCATAAAGCCTTTTCCACGCTGGAGTGGGTCTCTTAAGAGCGCTGGGAAATGGGAGACTTGACTGATAAGATCCCAGCGATCCCTTACACACAGTTCCCATCTGTGGTTTCCCATCATTGTCTACTGAAACGTCTTTATTTAAAAAAATAAAATAAAACCCTGGCGTCCAGTCGCTTTAACAAAACATGCCTGCAGGACTGGTCACCATCTTCAGCTGAGCTTCGTGGGACTCTCTTTGTACTGCAGCCAGAGTATTTGTTTCAAAATAAACATTTCCATAAGAGGCATTGTCTATCAGGAGGATCAAATCAAAGAAGGGACATTGTTGTCTCCTGGTTTCTGGTGATAGTGGGGGGGGGGGTTGGAGTGGTGTTAGTGCATGAGCATCCTCCTGGTTGGGTTGTAAACGTTTCTAAAGTGTTTTAACTCTGAATCATAAGAATATGTTCTAAAGAGCCTCAAAGAATATATCATATCATGTCATGTTTAGTTTTTTTTTTTTTTTTAATTTCTTTTTCAGGCTAGCGACCTTCTAGGTAATCACTGCTAGCCTTTAGGCACTTTTACATGGTGCTGATGTGTGCCGCTCGGTTTTGTCACAGTCCTGTAACTCTCCTCCTGTGCCACTTGTACACAGCAGTGGTGTTTCGGTTGTTTGTCTCTTCCTGCATTTCGGCCTTGTTTCTGGCCATCCAGTGTCTGGCGACATCACAGCACATTAACGGAACTCTGGGCAGCATTCTGCCTTGATAACAAAAAATATTAAGTTCAATGCAGAATTCGTTTAGGACCAATTTTACCTAACGAATTCTGTTGAAAACAGTAGAAAAATTAGTCCAAAGTTAAGTGGAGAAAGGTAACTCACAAGCCTCTAAGTTATTAGAATGTATTAAGGAGTACAAATCAACAGGGACGATTTTTTTAAAATGTTTTCAACAGAATTTGTTGGGGAAAATCCTCCCTAAATGAATTCTGTATTGAAGTCGTAATTTTTTAATGTTGGCAAATATGGACACTTTTCTTTGCAGATCTAGCCATTCATGAAAACGAATAGAAAGCTGCTTTTACATGCCAGGGCACAACGGAACAGAAGCTAGCAAACCCACTCAAACAGGGAACACGTTTTGGGGTGAGTGCTCACTTTTGCTGCGAAATGGGTTGCTTGCACACACATTTTTATGGATCGGGACAGTGAGTCTGTAATGCCTGTTCCATCATAAGGCACTGCATGTAAAAGTGCCTTTTGTCTGTGGTCCTCCATCGCTTAACCCCATGGTGGAGTTGCACCAAAGGCATGGTTGGAAGCTTCACGGTCTGAAGCAGAGGTCTTTGTGCTGTTGGAACGCAGGGTGTCGTGACCCTGTTTTTTTTTTTTGGTTATTTGTTTCACTGAGGAAGTCAAGTGCAACCGCACTCAGCACTCACCTGCCACTGCCCTGGAGCCACAGATTACCCCATGTCAGGAAGTTGACTTCCTGGCCCACAGCAAGGGCTCACTGCAGTGGTGGCTGGGACACGGCTGCCATAGATGGTGTTCTGGCCACTTGGCTGCGGGCGTCCAATTCTGTTCCTGAATTTCGGCAGTTAGTTTAGTAACATGAAGGTCTACCACTGAGCCACTGGGTGAGCCATCAGGTTTAGGTTTGTTTTTTTACCTAGAGATTTTCCCCCTTGGCCACTGGTCAGCAGGGATACTTTTTTTTATTTAGGTTTTTGTTAACTGGGTAAGGTGCACTAGACATACATGCGCCTATTTTCAGGCACAACCCTGGACTTACATCAGTAGACCTTTACAAAGCACGAAGGATGTCTGTAACAAAGAGCTAGAGGTGTAAAATACATCATTTGGATAACACAAAGCATGAACATGAAGACCAGAGGTGCACAATACATAAGGTAATTCAGTTGAGTACAAACATTGTAGTTCCATACAGTGAGCTATAGATTATGCTAAACAAAAATTGACAGGCGAGGAAGGCAGCATAGCAAAGGTCTAATGAAACTGGGAGCATAGAGGAGATAGGTAGAAGGAAGCAGAAAAGTACAGACTAGGAGTAACTAAGTGCTGTAAGCAGGAGTAATAGCACTGAAGTCAGAGGTTAAGGACAAGCACAAAATAGAACATTGGAGAAGGCGAGATCTGAATTGGCGCCAGAAGGTGTTAGCAACTGGGCACTGACGTATATGGGGAGGGATGCTGTTCCATAATTTTGGAGCAGTGATAGCAAAGTCCATCTCACCAAACCTAGTCCTTGTCCTAGGGATGGATAGTAGGTAGAAGTCAGAGGATCTGAGAGAGTATGTGTTTTTGCAAGGCACCAGGAGGGAGGCTAAGGAGTGAGGCACTTGGTTCAACAACATGCTATGGATAATTCTTCCAAGAGAGAGGTCCCGAAAAGCAGAAGGGGAAGGCCAAACTAATTTGGAATAGAGTGTACCTTGGTGAGTGAGATGACTGCACGTAAAGGCAAAACGACATAAATTGTTGTATGCCACTTTCCACTTACACATTGTGGAGCTGGAGGCATGGGCAAAGACAGACAGACTGTAGGTTAATTTGAAGAGCAGTAAGCCACGTGCCACTGATACTCGAGCTGATTGAGGTTAGATTTGTACTGGCACGATAAGCTAGGCCAAGACTATTAATAGCCTTACTGATGGAAGTTATGTGTAAAGAGAAGTCGAGGGATGGGTCAAGCATCGCACCAAGGTGTTTAAAGGATTTTACAGAGTCCAAGGGGGGGCACTGTCACAAACCACTCTTAGCGGAGTGCATGTGTTTTTAATCAATCAATTTTTATTTTGTACTGAAAAGTATGTGAGCAAAAATGCCCGTTTTCACACACCTGCACAGTAAAGGATTTGGAGGAGAAGCAATTTGTTAATATTATTTTTATAGTTTTAGTGATAAAATGCCCATTCATACTGTATTATCATTCGGGAGCACTGTCGCTCCACTGATGTCATTATGTAAGCACGTAATATCCATTTTAGGCAACTAGTGTTTAAACAGGAACCACAACTGTGCTCACAACTCATGAAGACCTTTACAAACTAGTGACTGTGGATTTCCACACATTCGGAGCCAAATGGAGCATAGCATTATGTAGGTAAGCCTTTAACCTACAGTGCCGTGTTTTTGCCAGGCCGATGGCTTTTACCCTGCTTAGGAGTCCTTTAAAAGCCTCAGGCTGTTGGGAACAGCTAGCAGCTAGTAGGTGCAGGCTTGCTGAGCACTAGCTCTGTCAAAGTTGCAAACCTGAACGTATTGAAAGCTTCAAACTTCAAATTTTTGAACAGCAAGTTAGCAGACCTGCTAGACCTCGTTGAATATTACAAAACAGTGTCAGACTTGTACATTTTAGTGATGGAGGGACCTCGGTAACAGGCCACTCAACCAAGCATTAAGATCACCAGCTGAAAGCTGCAGGAGCAAGTGGGAGGCAGTGGAGTAGATCATAGAAACATAGAAACATAGAGGTTGACGGCAGATAAGGACCGCAAGGCCCATCCAGTCTGCCCATTTCTTTTTCTACCTTATAAATGTGCCATCGGCCTTTGCTATGTCAGTGACCTATCTATTCATAGTCATTTGTATTGCTCCCTTATGCCTATCCCATGCCTGTTTGAAGCCCTGCACTGTATTCATAGCCACCACTCAGATCAAGCAAGTGGTGGCGGTCTGCACGAGGATCCCACAAATGCGAGCTTGCTGCAGGCCATATGTGAACTGGACAGGAAGGTCGACTCCTTTGATGACAGAATCAAGCCTGTAGAAACACGAATGGACATGGAGACCATGGAATCAAAAGGTGCACAATACTCCAGTAACAAACCGGCCACTGCGATTGCTTGGCTAATTAAAGAGAATAAACTGCTTTGGAGCCAACTTGAGCAGCTGGAGACTGACACAAGGATTGCCAGTATTGGACTGCTAGGTGTGGTAGAGGAATTGGAGAGGACGGATCCTATTAAATTTGTGGGAGACCTGTTCAGGAAATTGCTGGACACTGATATGAGGGATCAGCTCTACAAGGTGTAAATGCCTGGCAGAGGGCCTACACAGCCATCCAAACCGAGAACATTGCTGCTGGCAACACATAAGCCACATGTGCGAGACTTGATTTTACAAACTACCATAAACCCGGGTCCACTGACTCTGGATGATGGGTCACCCGTGTATGTATTTATGGACTTCAACTTTTCAATGTGGCAGCATTGCAAAGCACTCATCGATTCCATGTGAGCTGCCCTTCAATCACTGGGAATCGCCTATACCCTCCAACTCCCGGCCAAATTAAGGGTAAAGTATGCAGGTACTTTATCATGTATAGACCCTTCAGAGGGAGGCAAAAAGCTAGAGACTATAAAAACTGACTTTGTGGTTAGCCAGGCTGCTGCAGACACAGGCTGGCAGAGACAGTATAAACATTACTGTATTTTTTTTTTTATGTTGTTCTGCATCTTTTTCTAAAAGACCTAGATTTTGTGCTCATTTATTAACCAGCTGATTTATAGTATGTTGTAGTCTGCAGTTCAGGTGTAGTGGTGTGTTTTAACAGGGGGCATGTCTGTTTCCTTCTCCGTCTATCATCATATCTGTCAATCTAGTCTACTTTTCTGCTTGTAACTTCTGTTTTGTAATTTTCACACATTGCTGCCTTAGAAAGAGGCAATTCCCCACGAGCTAAAATTTCCAAAAAAGGCTGAGAGAGTCAGGTCAGAGGTCAGTAGTTGGGTTGTTTCAATTAGGAGGGGAGCATTAACTTGTTGAAAAGACCAGAGGTCAGCAGGAAGGAAGGTGTCCATTTACAGGTGCAGGGCATCCCCTAGTGAACAGTGTCAGACCTTGCATATGCAACAACTGCCTGGATGCTTTAAACTGTGCCTCCCGGGCATGTCTTTTCCTTCCCCATTCCAAGCCATTTCCATCTAGGTTTATTTTTTTTGTCATGGAACCCACACACAGTGATACAGTATAATGCAATTAGATTTTTTTTGGCATATTTTATACTAAGCTTAGCCAAAAACACTTTTATTTCTACAGAACACAAAACAGTGTAGTAGCCATGTTAGTCCAGTATAAGAATGGGGGGGGTGCGGGGGAATACCTTTCCTTGGCCAAAACCATTTTTCAGGAGATTGCCTCTCTTGAGGGTTATGGTCACTAGGGATGCTCGGAATTCTCTGATTTGACAGGATTCCATTGGAATTTTGAAATGTTGCATTTTGAATTCAGTTTCATTCTGATTCTTATAAAGACCTCAGAGTCTTAAATCCTAATTTTAATGTAAAAAACATTTTTTTTTTACTTTTAATTTCAGAATTTAGGAATGCCCCCAGACTACAAGTGTTCAAAACTAGTCTTTCCCACCACACGAGAACCCCTTGTACCTGTTTTGGTCCAGCGTCCCCACACGCCCTCACAGTACATGATACCTTTAAGGCCAAACATACCCTTGCTTTTGTTATTCGACCTACATCATCCTGTCATGAATTATGTTTTGATCTTATGCACATTTACATTGCATTTTCACCGTATATTTGTGTACTGTATGTAACTGCTTTTCTGGTCTGCCACATTACACTGCTGCTTGCTGTTGTCCTCCTTGGGAGGGACCCCCATGAAAATGAGATCATGCATCTCGTAGAGTTATCCTGGTTGGATAAATTTTAAATAAATTAGGAATTTTAGATTGCAGTTCCCCAAAAAAAGATTTGATTCTGACAATTCCAATTCTGAATCTGCAATTTTGAGTGTCCCCTAACATTTACTATCGGTGAGTCCTCAAGTCAGGCGGACCTGATGAAGAGTACAGTTCTCAAAAGTGAGTCTCCCAAACGGCATTTTTTTGTTAGTCCAATAAAAGCTGTGGACCGCTGCCATGTACTTGTTGCTCCCAGGTGTGTGGATATAGTTCACTATCCACCCATAGACAGTTCCATTGGAAGTGCTGATCGTCGGAATGTTTTCAAGCTAAGTTCCTCCCACCACCTGGGCGGTACATCCTCCGACTCCACCCCTGTGGCATCAGATCTTCCCTTCCACTGGAAGAGTCCGATCTGCTTCTTCGCAGCTCTGCAGCGTTGTAGGCTACCAAGTGCACCATTGGCGAGTTATTCGATCTCTTTCAAAACTTTGTATTGTTCCTGGATTGCTTTTCTTCTCCTTCACTCCGACTCTGCCTGTTCCTTGGAGGAGAATGTCCTTTCATGCAATCCCACATTTAAGGTGTTGGATTGCACACACCCCACCTCCTAATTTGCACATTAGTTGCCAAATCAAATTACCTGGCTCTATAATAATTTACCATATGTCATGCAAGCCCCCCTCCCCTTTGCAGCAAGTAAACAGAAGCCTCTCATATGGTGTCCCATTATCCTCTGTGGCTGACATTATCATCAGGGCTCAGCTACGGGAGAATTGGCTGGTTACATTAGGGGCAACACAGATTGGTCAGATGGTCCGACTCACCAGAACTGCAGTACTCATCAGGCTACTATAGGTTTGGATGAAGAAACGGAATGACAAGACTGGCCCAGCAGATTAGCAATAGCACTACTGCATAATACGAAGGCTGTTCGGGAATGAGCGCAGACTGTGGTGGGCCCGCTAGGGCAGAAAGGATTGAATGTCCCAGGGACTGCTTTCCTTCCCTCCCGGGAGGGGCAGATCATGCTGTGGGACTGCCTCCTGGTGGAGGACAGGCAGTAGCACAGCTGGAAGCATAAGAAGGGGAGGGGTCACCATCAGATGCCCAGCATGCGTGCATAATAACCAATTTTATAAGTACAGTAAGACACCTCTGGGTGTTGGTGGTAGTGCCATGAATGCACACCCAGGGGCATAAGGACACTTGGCCTATGGCATTGTGTCTTGATGCTGGGCATGTGTTCAAGCCACTGTTACCAACACCGTGCCATATCTTATTGCCTACGTAGTATGCAGCCTTACTTGTCTGGTGGGAGGCATGCATTAGGATTTGAAATGGCATCCTTCTATTCCAAAAAGACAAGAGCACTAACTCGGTGAACATAAAAAGCCTCTCACACCAGTTGTGGGTTTCAAACCCAGGTCTGTTGTATCTCCAGGCTGACAGCTTGGTGTTTTGACCCTCTTGGTTAAATATCTTCCCTATTTTGCAGGGACATTTTAGAATACATTTCATATATCCTCTGCATCTAGCTTTCAGCAGGATAAGTGTCCTTCAGACTTCGTCTGTGCTGGCTTCCTGTCTACACCTGATGTCCCAGTCCTCTGCTTGTGACATCAAAATCTGTTGCTATAGGAATGATAGTATTGTCATAAACACAGGATTATGATGCCAGGAGCAGAGAAGCAGCCAGCGCAGATTTTTTATTTTTTTTTATTTTAGTCTTTGGTAACTGGGTAAGGCCCACTAGGCACAAGTGCTTGTTTTCAGGGGTGACCTGGGAGCACTGGGTGGTCAAGTGACTTGCTCAGAGTCACACAGTATGTACGTGGAGGTTGTGAGAATCAAACTCAGGTCTGGGCTGCTGGATGTACCAAGCTCGTTCACACCTCGTTCCTCTAACCTCTAGGCTATTCTGCCAGTCCAAATGCCAGATGAAATGTAGGGTACAGTCATCCCATTCCTATCTTTTTAAGTATTTCCTCAAACTATGGGCCATCTTTTCATTCCATAAAAAATGGTTAGATCAACAGTCATTTGATGAGCCTGATGGTATCCCTTTGAATTTAGGTGTTTAATATTCTGTTCCTCGAGAGGAGGAAGCTAATCTATATGTTGTGCAGAAATTATTAAAACGTGTTGGGTTTTTACTTACCGTGTTTGTTATACACAATTTCTCATGTTTTGTTTGTGATGTGCGGTGTTTGTAAGTTAAGTCTCTGTATTTCATGTATACTGTAATGGACAGCATCATTGAACATTGTACCTTTGCCAACCTAGTAGCACTGTGGTGGCCCTACCACCAACTCCACTGGCAACCCCGCTTTGGGAACAGACTGGGGTTGCTCAGGGGCTGGCTGGGGAAGGGAGAATTGACTGGCCCTTAGATGGGTCTCTTCTGTCTGGGGCGGGTCATGTGTCTCACTGGTTGGCTGCTGCCTGGAGGAATCTGTGCGGCAGCATGGTGGGACTACAAGGTATGGTTTCCACACTAAGATGCCATGTGACGCCATGGGAAAAATTGCAGTAAAAGCCCCTACCTGCAGCGTTATGATGGCCCAACCCCCTGCAGGCCCCGCATTGTTCCGCCGACTGGGCATCTCCAAATAGTTCTTGGACACCTGGAGTGAATTAAGACTCTGAGATGTTGGGTAGCAGGCTTATGGGAGCCAGTCCAGATGGGGGAAAATTGGCTAATATCGAGAAGAAAGTATAGAATGAAAGAAAATGCTGCTTTGGTTCAATAATGTTACCTCTTAATAAACTTATGTTCATTTATTTATTTAAAATTTGATAACTAGGAAAGGCACACTGAGCGAATGCTCTTTTCCAGGTGTGACCCAGGGAAGGGGGTACAAATACAACAGAAGGGTAACAAAATACAAATACAGTGTAATACAATGTACATAAATGCTATTTACATGGTGATATTTACATATATATGTATATACAGTAGATAACAGCTAGGCGGAGCAAGACATGAAGAGCAAGCATACAGTCTCTAGTTAGACTGGGGAGATGCACGAGAGGAAGAAAGACGGGGGGAAGAAAAGTCTTAGGGAGGTGGACACGTACAGGACGTAGTAGGGGTTGGTCTGAGTAAGCGCTTAAGGGGCAGGAAAGGAGAGGATGAGGCAGGTTTGGGGGAAAACCATTAGTTGCAAAGAAAATCAGGACGTATACAGAGAATATGCAAAACACAAATGGAGCTACAGTATTTGTAATATGTATCATTTTCCAAAGTTTTGCCTGTAACATCAAGAGTTAAAGAGATTTGGTTAGTAACAGACTTGTTCTCAAGCTTCAGGGGCCTGGTGGCAACCAAGGGAGCAGTGGTCTTTCCAGACAAGGAGCTAATATAGCAGATGGGTGCCACTTCTCACACCTGCATGTCCAGCCTCACAAGACCATGTTGACTGGGAGGCACCCAGTGGGGTTGGAATTCACATTTCCGCTCCTCCCTCCTCTCCTGATAGCACCAGCACCACCAGGTGGGCTGGAGAAGCTGTGCGTCTAAATAAGGTAACAGGAAATCCTCCTCCAGAAGCATCACACAGTGCCTGGGAGGCAGACAGCAAAGGGGAGAGGAAGTCTCTTTGTAAAACAAGCTTGTTTGCACAGCTCTTTGGCCTTAATACTTCCTGCTCTGGAGCCCCAAAGGAAACCGGGCAGATATTCCAGTGTGAGAGCGTGATGACAAGCCTGAATAAAATGCCTGTGTGTTTCAAGCAATGTATACTTTCTCTGATGAAGCTTAGAATTCCGTGAGGGAAACCTTTAAAACAAAGACTGCTACGCTCACCAGTAGGCAGGGTCAGACTGGGGTGCATATAGCCTTCATGGAAAATGGGTACGTACTGGACCTAGAGTTGACTTGCCATAGAGATATACCCCTTAAAGAGCTACTAAAGCCTGTAGAAAAACTTTGAGGAACTTACCTATTTAGACAGAATATAATTTAAATATTTCCAGTAGTCTTCTCAGCCAGGTTCATTATTATTAAGGATATTTGCATGAAAACTATGTCCTTGCCCCTTAGACTTCATCTACTCTACATTTCCTTTCCCAGTTTACACACAGACTATCTCAGCTGCAGCTTTCCACACTCTTCACTTCTCTTCTACGCCAGTACCAGAGGAGCGTCCACAAAACCCCTCCCAGCGCTGATGCAAGCCACACTCAAGAAGGACCATCAGTTTGTGAAGTGGGTGTTCCATGACGTAGGATAGAGCAAAACAGAACTTGGTTTTATTAGGGATGGGAGGACCATCTCTGTGTCGGACCAGGACTCGAATCTAGAAATCAGTCATTTGGGACTCTGCTTTGATTTGACTCAGTCCACTCCAATCCATTGACCAGTTTTAGATCAGCTAGTCACCCAGTTCTTACCCAGTTTGAAAAATGTAACTGTTATGGCAGACTGGAGTAAATTGGAGACTTCTGCAAAAAGAAACAGGAATTGGGTCTCTGCCAACTCTCCCATCCCTAGGTTTTGTATAGTGTCTTTGCTATGGACAACATCCTGCATCACACCAGTAGAAGGACCCCCCGCCGTATAGTGCAGTGTAATCATATTCCTGCTCACATTACCCCTCCCACAGGCCAGTGGTGGCAGTTAGGTAATAGCAAGAACCACTTACCCACCCCACTGCTTGCTACCTCTATGTTTGTGTCCCAAGAATTAAGCATCAAGATGGATACTTTTCATGGTTTAGGGTGGACATACTCATTCTAGCCTAGAGATTAGACAGAGTAATAAGCTGTGAATGAGCTTGGTACATTCAACAGACCTGGGTTTGATTCCCACAGCCTCCATTTGCATTCTGTGTGACCCTGATCTTCAGCCTAGAAAAGTAAAGGCTGAGAAACTATTGGACCATGGTTTTCCAGCTACTAAAGTGGATAGGCAGGGTAGAGTATACCCAGATATTTGAGCTGGTGATTGCTTGTAGAACTACAGGACAAGCCTTAAACTGAGAGGGTAGGCAGAATAAGAGGAAACATTGGAAAATATTACTTCAGCTACATGGTGTCAAGTGATGGGAGGCCACACTGGCATGCTGGTGATATGAGTTTGCACTATGTGCCCAGGATATTAGGAGTTAAAATCAGCAGGGAGGGCCCAGAGCACGTCTCACTGGAAGGTGGGTTGCAGTGTGATGCCATAGCAGCGACTCCTGGGGAAACTTGGTGGAAATGTCCATGGTGGTACAGGTGCTCTCCCCCCCACCCCAGGCTGCAGTGGCATGTACACACACAGAACAGGGAGGGACCAACCAGAAAAGAGAAAGTGGCTCCTGGCACACCAGATGACAGTTCCCGGATGCTCCTCCTCCTATCCCATCTGGCTGTGTATTGTGTCACAGTTATTGCCCTAAGTCACTCAGTCCCCACCTGAACACATTGGTCTCTCTCTGGTGATGCATCAGAGAGCCCCCTGGCAGGGTAAAACTGGCCTTGCAGTGGACTGGTGGAGTACTGGGAAGTCTGTACAGTGGGAATGTTCATGGGAAGGCCAGAAAGAGAGTGGCAGGTAAGGTGCATAAGTAGAATGAAGGGAGAAAAAGCATTACTTCATACACAGGATGGTAACAAGTGTAACAGCTCAGCTAATGAGGTTGCGGCAGATGATAGTTTAGGTATTTAAGGCAGGGCTAATCATATTACTGAGGGGAGAACGGCTTTGGCGCTTACACTGCACGAGTAGGGATAATATTCTAGCTCATAAGCTTCAGTGTGTCTCTATACTCACATTGGTAATGGTCAGTGGCGTGCAGCTGGAGGGGTGGACAGAATGGACCCTTCTAAAAGTCTCTTCCATCCTCACAATACTAATAATGTATTTTGCTATGTTAGCTAGTCCAATGGCTTTTCTTGCTGTGGCAGTTATAGGTGGGGGAAGTTCAAACGGGATGGGGATTGGCTTGGTGCTGGGCTGTAGATCCTTGCACCTCTAGGTCACCAGTTTGAATCTGACCCGGGTCAGAAGACGTTGATTATTGCTTATGGCTGTTCAATGTTTTATGTCTGTGGAATAATTTGTGGTCTTTGTTCAGAGACCACAGGCCCGCTTTCCAAAATGCTTTCGGATGCCGTGAGTCCCTGATGCACTGAATGTACGGCGCAGGTGGCGTGTGGCATTCCTTCAGTGCAAATCGTGACTTTTCGTTGGGTGCACCAAATGCCACAAATTAGACCAGCCCTCCCCGGTCTAACTTTACGCAATTTGGGGACCCTTTTTATGGGACTTACGCCAAAGCTAAATCGTAAAAATTGTCACGACTGTGCTAAACATAATAAAATTGGCGCAAGTTGCAGCAATGTGTTTGGCGCAGTTGCCTCAAACTTCAGGGTTGACGCAGGGCTTGGCGCAAGCCCTGCGTCAACTTTTGAAAATTGGGCCTCATATCTCTGAACCACCTCAGTTGGTTCCCTTGATGCCAATCCCACATGAGAAGCCAAGGACTGAATGGGCCTGGAGTCTTAACAACCCTACTTTAAAACCCTTTCCCTTATCCCTCTCTCCCCTTCCCCCACATTACCCAGCCCTGCCCTATCACCTTCTTATGTAACCCTGGGTAGATTCCTATCCAGTCCCACCCCTCTGACTACTTTACCCCCTTATTCGGTCACCCCCTTTGTCTCTGCCCCCAACTTATCCCTGCTCTCATCTATTCTGTCCTCCCCTCCTTTGGTCACCACCACTTCTGACCCTCCATAACTCTACCTGCATGCTCTAAAGCTCACCTACCACTATAAATTGCTTGTCCACCTTAAGCATGCCCTTAGTACTGTTGCAATTAAGTTGACCTCTCCTACCTGATGTATTTTAACTGTACTTGCTTGAATCTGTATCTGTATGTACCATATTGTAACATGGGACTGAATAGGAGACTGAAATGGAGAACAGCGACTGGTGTAAACTGGTCAGCTGACCGAAAATCAGTGGGTATTAATCCAGCAGTAGAGTCTGCTGCTGCAGTACTTATAATGGCCAGAACAGAAAATGCAAAGTTGGCAGTCTACTAGAGCGCGCATTCAAGCAGTTCTGTGAGAGGAGCGATGTTGAAACAGGGGGAAAGCAGAGGAGCGAGCAGTAGACAGCAGTGTCTCCGCGACAGAATCACACGCATTATGCAAATGACGTGCGGTACCATGAAAAGCAGCAGACAGAAACGGCAACCCGTCGCACAGGAAAAAAACTTTCTGGACATTTGGCCACATCGATATGCCTGGAACTGCAAGTAATGGTAGGAATTGACAGCACAGTAACAAATAATTACTTTGTGTTTGTAAGAGAAAAAAATAATCACGATAGTAATAAATGTTGTGTTTTGAAGCAAAGTATGTCTCACAATTTATTGGATGACGCAGCCCTTGCATGTCAGTAGAAGAACTACACACATCCACAGTATAGAACATTTCCAGCCTTTGCACCCATGTTGCAAGTACATCAATCCTGTCCAGTGTCGGGCTCTACCGGTGGATTAATGCCCGGTGGTTGGTTGGAAGCACTTGTCCTTCGGCCTCGTGTACCAACTCCCCCCCCCCCCAAAGGCATTAATCCACCGGTAGAGCCCTCCTCTGTCGAGAATTAATGCTTACATGTACCTGCCTGCTGTATATACCCCTATCTGTTTTGTAATGTCCACGTACATTGTCTATTGCCTTACGACGTGGAACCTTTGTAAACTAGCTTTTAGCTCAAAGGTGTTATCCAAGATTCCAATAAATAAATAAATAAACCCTCTCGACCATTGGAGATGGTTCCACCATGGCAGCATTGTTGACTGTTGGCAAGGCAGTGTGGGGATGCTTGCACTGTGGGTGCCTGGGCTATACTAATACGCTTATAAACATGGGCTTTACATCTCCAGAGATTTGAATGTCCAGCATTCATGAGCAGTAAACATCCAGTAACAAAAGGATAGGTAATGAAAAAAAAGGAACTGTGAGATGTCAGTATCTAAGCAGCAGAACATCACAAACGTTTTCACAGTTTCCCTTCACGTCATCACGACATTTCTTTGGTGTATGCTCATCCAGCTTCCAGAATCTGCACCTCCGATGGACTCTGTACATCAGGTTGTGATATTATAACCAGCCTGAGTCAGGGGTAGGGTGGGGGTTGAGGAGGATGCACGCTCTCACCTGTGGAGCCATGATTCATGACGGGCAAGGGGAGTCTACAGTGCCAGACCTTTTATTAGATTGCTGAATTAGGCTAGCCGAATATCCATTTTCTTTGCTTACCTTTGAGTCCCATTTCAGAAAGCAGGAACGCACTTTAAAGGACTGTATCGAAAATGATGAGCTCCAGAGCTATGTGGTACATGGAGAACAGTAGACACCCCAGAGTGGAATAACAAGCTGTTCTCCACAGCTGGGGTTTCGCTGACACCATCAAGTGTGAATGTACAGCTCCAGGAGATTATTAATAACTGCAATCCCTCCCCCTCCCCAACTATCCTTTTACGATTACACTAAGTCATGTGCTGCTATTTATAACCTCTGCCTTACAAAATAATATAATTTAATAACCAAGCGATGACAAGTTTTTTAAAATGTTGTTAACTTTTCCAGTTAGCAATGTAAATGATGGGGTGTTCTCACTGTCGCTGGTGCCAGTGGAAGGCTATTTCTTTCATTGGCTCTGCTGTGTTTCACACAGAAAGTAAGCTGTGGAGGGGGGTCCCAGTGGCATCATAAACCCAGAGAGCAAAGACTGGCTGCTTTTATTACCACTTACTAACCTCTGTGATTCAAACATGGCCTTGAATGAGTTCTAATTTCATGTTTTCTTTTTTTCCCACACATTAAATGAATATTTACCTGGTACTCTTTTGGTTGGCATTGTACTATCATCCCGTAATTTACTCGGTTATCCTTGGTTTTTGTTTACATTTCTGCCACTGGCCATGTTGAATGGGAACTCTCTCTGCTGCCAGCTGCACATGTGTAAGACTGGTGGTACTACACAGGGACATCGGGAATGTTCAGCACAGGGTCCCACTGCAGTAACTAAAAGACGTGATGCGACGTGAAGAGGGAGCGCAACTGAAAATTAGGTAGCTGCCATATTTATTGTGGCACCACAACAATTGAAATACATTTTAAATACCTAAAAAACTAAAGATTGCTAGAAAAAAATATTTACAGATATGGAAACCTCATCTATGGCCGCATGTTTACAACCCCAAAAAAATAATTTTGATAATCCTTCCCTGATTATGTTGCACTACTGCTTTAAATGAATATTACCGAACCAGAAAATATTTTCTAATGTAAGGGGGTGATTTAGTAGAAAAATTTCCACTTTTGTACTTTGTTTATTTGGTATTTTAATGTGTGTGTGTACGCGTGCACACACACACACACCCCCCCCCCAGCATATTGGAGGTGGCAGTAATTTTAGTTTGTTAGAACTGCACATCTAGAGGGTTAAGGTCCTTCTCACATTCCACACTGTTAGTCACCACTGTGAAGGGAACATAAAGTTAGTTTTTGCTTTATTAATGTGATTGGAAATTTGGGGCATGAATGTATTCCTCTTTAAGCTCCCAAATGTACTGGTTCCAGCATCCAGCTTGAAATGCGATTTTTTTTTTTTTCCTTATTTTTTTAGGGTCCCTTGATAATGCAGCCTGTTTTCACCTCTTGTATTCCATTTTTGTAGTAATATTAATTAGCTCTGGAACCCTGTGACATCTGTTGAGTTGAGGCCCTGCTTTGAAACTAGTTGTGTGAGCTTTTGCACAGCTGATGTCACCAGGTTCCAGAATTGCTTGCTAATTATAAAAGTAAGCATCAGGTGGATAAAAAAGCAGGATGTAGTATCAACAATATATCCTAAAAGAAAAAGGTTAAAAGCAAACAAATGAAAAAGCACAGACGTAGATTATAGAGGCCCAGACAGGCTCCACACATGCCCTGATTAACAATTATATTAAAAAAAAAACAAGTTTATGTTCCCTTTAAAATAAATTGTGTTTTCAGGGCAAACACTAACTTATTAAGCAGTTTCACAATCAAAGCTCAAGAGAAACCATCTTTTTTTTTTTTATAGTTAAACATTTTATTAAGGTATTCATAATATAACAATCATCTTTCAATACGTGACTCTAAACATGAAGGACAAAATGAGGGAAAGCAGTACAGTAGCTGAAACAATACATGATGAATGAGATGGGAAAACATATACTATAAAGTTAAGCTAAGAAGCATCTTGAACTTGCAGTTTAGTATCTGTTGTGGTACGTTCGGAAAAGGAAGGCACACATCCTACTTGGTTTTTATTATTTTTCTACTGCATTCAAGAGGTGGCTTGAGGTTTTGTTTATTTGTATTTGGATTACGATACTTTTGAGCACAAGTAGCTCTTTTACAAAGGTTCCACGTCAGTGGGATGGGTGACAAACATACAGAGGTAGGTATTACAAAAGTTACAACAAGCAGTAAAATTAAACAGGACTTTAACAAAGCAAAAAAAAAAATGGAAGCAACAACAATACAAAAAGTAAAAGCAACAGCTAGGTAAGAAGTTCAAAATAAACCTAACAAGAGGAAGCAGACCAAGGGCTTAGTGAAGCTATAATTTCTTGAAATGAAGTTGGAGCTGTGCAGCCAAGGTGAAGTTGGGGGCAGCAGGCAAATACTGTAGCACAAAGAGAAATATCCCTGGGGGAAAATCAAGAACAGGATGGGACCGAGGACAGAACCTTGGCATGCCTGAACTGATTGGGAGCAGTGATGGGGCTAGGGGGCGTCTCTTACAAGGACTGCTTTGAGACCTATCTGCAAGGGTTCCTGCTCTTCACGATCCTTATTAACAACCTTCCCTTGTCCCTCTCTGCTAATAGCATACACATGTATGCAGGTGATACCATAATTTACTCACCAGGTACTTCCACTCCCTCCATCGTGGGATCCCTCCAATAGGACTTTACCACAGTTCAAAAATGTTTCCTTGACAACCGGCTTGTCATGAACCAAAAGAAAATGGTATCCATGCTGTTCAGAACCAGGCAATGGCTCAGATTCCCCCCCCCCACCACCACCACTCTGACCGTACACTCTCTAGACAAGGCCTGTCTAGACTCTGTCTCCACCTACAGATATGTTGGCCTTCTCCTGGACCAATACCTTGATTACTCCGGGCACATCTCCCAGGTAGTAGTCAAGTCTTTTGCCAAGCTAGGCACCATTTACAGAGTAAAGAGCTGCCGCAAACTAAACATCAGGAAACATGTAGAACAATAAATCTTTCCCCTTCTGTATACAGGGACGTAGTCCACTCAAGAGCAAACTCCATTTCCCTAGACATAATCACCACACTTCAGTGCATTGTCCAGATCCGTACACGCTGCTGCAGTGTGCACAATGGACTAGGCTGGGTCTCCCCCATGAGACAAATGATGCACGCTGCCCTCATGGGAGCCAAGTATTGGACAAACTACCCAGATACCTATATGACCTCTTCTGCCCCTCAACAAACCCTACTTATTAGCTTAGATCTAAGGCAAGCCATCATCTCTGTGTTCCACGATACAAGCACAACTGAGGCTTCCCAACATCTGGGACAATCTACCCTCCAAAGTCACCACCCCTCTCTACTTCAGATCAAGCTCCACTACAAATCCCTGACTACCTGCCCTCATTGCCAAGCTGCCCCCTCCCCGAACCTAGGTCCCTCTCCCCTGAGGTTTATTTTAGGCACCCTCCTGGAGCAGGCCCACCTGGCTAGGAGCCTTGGAAGGGCAAAGTTGCACTGCAAACTGCTACAAAGATAGCACAGGAAGGCTAACAAGCAGACTCTGTTTAATTCATTGTCATGTTAAACTAGAACACAAAGTACTGTCAAATTGCTGTGTCCTCTCTGAGGGACTGCAGTGGCTTTCCATCTGAGGTTTACCATATATAGCGCAGTGGTTTAAGGCCCTGAGCTGCAAACCTGAAGACCTGGGTTTGAATCCCATAGCCCCACTTGTATACTGTGTGACCCTGAGCAAGTCACTTAACTTCCTTGTGCTCCCAGGTTGCACCTGTAAACAAGCTTTCAGCTTAGTGTCTCTCTCTTGGTAAAACAATGGTTAAAAAAAAAAATACCTGACTCATTTGTATCTTGCAATGTGTAATGGATGTACTCTGTAATTATACCTTACCCTCCCAGTCCCCTCTCCAGCTGAAACTGGAAACTAACTCTGAGCCTATGTGCTTACCTGGTAAACTCTGTTTAAGTAAATAAATAATTACACACACAAGACACTAATCTATTTTACCATGAGGTCAGATTTTTATCCCCTTGCCAGCTTACGGGCAGGATGGGTGGGCGGCAGTTCTGAAAGCTCTAAGTTGATTGAAATGGCAGAGGTGAGCAAGCCCCAATTCATTGCCTTCAGGATGGTGCTCATGACACTGAGAAGACAGGACACTGTAAAATGGGATTTGCTAAAGACTGGTGGGAATGGGGTTAGGAAAGAAGAGGAGGAGGAGGAATCGAGAAAGGGAGGAAGGGTTCAAACACAGAAACGTAAACGGTGATGGCAGAAAAAGACCCTATAGTCCATCCAGTCTGCCCATATAACCCTATCATGCTCTGGGACCAGTTGTCTCTGTGGGTTCTCTGCTTATACTGTTACCCCTTTTTGTTCTCTGGATTTCTGCCATCCTCATCCCACTGAGAAGCTGCTATACCCTTGACTCTGTCCCAGCTGTGTTTGAAGCGGTTTATGGATTTGGCACCCACCCCCTCTGCTCACAGACCATTCCATGGCTCAGCCACTCTTTCTGTAAAATAATAGTTCCTCACATCGTTTTTAACACCCCCCCCCCACATTAACCTCCACTTGTGTCCCTGTGTTCTAAGGTTCTCTGTTCCTGGCAAACAGTTCCTCCCAGTGCCCTTGTTAATTAGTGGAACCAAAACTTGCAGACAGGAAAATGTTACAAATTTGAAGATGTAGTCAGTTGTATTATTTTGATGTATTTTCTTTTTCTTCTGCCCATGAGAACGTTTTTCACATCCATAGTGTATGCTCGAGGTGTGGAATAGCACTGTGCCTGGTAGCTGACATAGCTAACACAGTCCTGTTCCTCCCACTGCATCAGTAGCACTGTGACATCACAGATCACCGACTTGGCAGTTACACAGTGGCTCTTCCTGAGTAGCTGTGATGTCACAGTGAGGTCGCAGTGCTTATGATGTAGTGGGAGAAACAGAACTACAGTAGCACTGTCCGCTGCCAGGCAGAGCGCTATTCCACACATCACACCTAGTAACATCAGGTGAAAAAATCTTCTAATTAACCAAAGGGAAAAGAAAAGGTACCTCGGATTTAAAAAGTAATAACTGACTGGTTTTAAAAACTTCTGTTAGTTTAAGGCAATACACTAGCTCCTTAAGGCATTTGAATGTCTTTGTCATATCCCCCCTCTCTTCTAGTTTTGAGTGAACACATGTTCAGTGCCTTTGGTTAATCCTCATAGACTCTGCCCTCCTGACCCTGAATCAGCATCGTTGGCATACACTGTCTGTACCATCTCCAGCCTGTTCTGTCCTTTATCCATTGGGGACTACAGAACTGGGTACAGTACTCCACAGATGGCCTCACCGGCGACCTATACTGTGGTACCGGTACGTCATTCTTTCTGCTGTCAAACCCTCTCCTGATGCACACTAACAGCCTGGTAGCCTTGCTGAAGACCTTGTCACATTGGCTGGTTTGTTTCAGGGAGTCACTAATAATGACTCCTAGGTCCCTTTCCTCTCACATTGTGTCACCCCCCTTCCAATCTAGTACTCTATTCTGGAGTTTTGTTTCTAAGTGCATAACTCTACTTTCTGGCATTAGATTTCAGCTGCCAAACTTTGGACCAATTTTCTGGCCTTTGCAGGTCTCTCTCTAACTCCCTTATCCCCTCCACATTGCTGACCCTACCACACAATTTAGCATCGTCCATGAATGGACACAATCTGCCCTGGATTCCCTCTCCTTTGTCACTAATGAACATATTGAAGAGGACTGGGCCCAGAACAGAACCCTATGGAACTCTGCTGGTGACCTCTACTTCTTCTGATCTGACCCCTGGCACCACAACTTTCTGCTGACTCCCCTTCAACCAACTTCTTACCCACCTTGCTATTTTCTCCACTGTTCCCGGATTCCCCCATCTTCTTCAGCGGCCTTCAGAGTGGCTCTGAGGTGAATGTCTTGCTGAAGCCGGAGTAGAGTAAATCTACTGTGTACCCCTTATCAACTACCCTGGTTACCCAGTCAAAGAATACTAACAGGTGGCTGGCTCGGTGGTGCTGAGGGCTGAGGTGCTGGCCGCCTTACCTCGTGTCATGCTGGTGACCCGGGTTCAAGAACAAGCCAGGGTTGTCGGAGAGCTGGCATGGGGGAGGGAGGAGGAGCAGCAGGATTGAGCAGCTGGAAGGCAGCTGTCCTCTCCGGGGGATCTTGTCACCTGCCATAGATATATAGACAGTGTCGGCAAATAAGGGCCTATGGCCCACCCAGTCTGCCCATCTGAGCTTGCAAGTTCGCTTTATGTTTTCCTAGGAGTCTGTTGCCTCTCACCCTGACCTCCAGAATTCCTTTATGTCTATCCCATGCATTCTTAAATCCCGTGATTGTTTCAGCCCCCGCCACTTCCTCTGGCAGGGTGTTCCACTTGTCCACCACTCATTCTGTGAAGAAATTCTTCCTCATGTTTCCTCGGTATCCTCCTCCCTCCAACTTCATCCCATGCCCTCTAGTCATGGAACATCTTTTCCACTTAAAAATAGTGTATTCCTACACCCTATTTCTCCCTGTAAGATACGTGAATGTCTCTATCATATCCCCTCTCTCCCTCCTCTCCTCCAGGGAGTACATATTCAAGTCCTTCAGCCTGTCCTCATAGGACTTGTGATGCAATCCATGTACCATCTTTGTTGCCCTCCTCTGAACCTTCTCTACCCTGTCTATGTCCTTACATAGGTAAGGTCTCCAGAACTGTACATTGTACTCCAGGTGGGGCCTCACTAGTGTCTTGTATAGTGGAATTATGACCTCCCTTTTCCTGTTGGGGATGCCCCTGCCTATGCATCCCAGCATCCTATTTGCTTTACCTGCTGCCTTGTCGTACTGTTTCCCTACCTTGAGGTCATCAGGGATGATAACTCCAAGATCCCTTTCCTGCTTGGTGCATGCTATATACTCACCCCCCCCCCAACTGATATGTTGTGCCAGGGTTTTTGTGCCCCATATGCATTATCTTGCACTTCTTTGCATTGAATTTCAACTGCCAAACCACTGACCATTCTTCAAGTTTCTGCAGGTCCCTTCTCATTCTGTCTACACCCTCTGGTGTGTCCACTCTGTTGCAGAGCTTTGTGTCATCAGTGAACAGGGAAATTCTCCCCTTCTAGATACTGCGCAATGTCACTGATGAAGATGTTGAATAGGACCGGTCCCAGCACTGATCCCTGTGGTATCCCACTGGTCACTCTTCCCTCTGTGGAGTGACGTCCATTTACCATCACCCTCTGTGTCCTGCCATCCAGCCAGTTACCTACCCACCATACTACTGTCCTGCCCACACCCATATTTCCCAGTTTGTGTAATAGCCTTCTATGTGGCACAGTGTCAAAGGTCTTGCTGAAGTCCAAATAGGCCACATCCACTGCCCTCCCCTGATCCACCTCCCTAGTCACCCAGTCAAAAAACTCAACGAGGTTGGTCTGACATGACCTCCCCCTGGTGAAACCATGCTGCTTTGGGTCCTGTAGTCCATTGACAACCAGGTGTTCCACCCAAACTCTCCTTCAGTAGTGCTTCCATGATCTTCCCCACTACCGAGGTGAGGCTGACTGGTCTGTAGTTCCCCGCTTCCTCTTTGTTCCCATATTTGTATAAGGGGACTATATCTGCTGTTGTCCAGTCTTTTGGTACCTCCTCTGTTTCCAGTGATCGACTAAACCGGATTGCTAACGGTTCAGCCACCACCTCTCTTAGTTCTTTAAGGACCCTGGGGTGCACCCCATCTGGCCCCATTGCTTTATCAACTCTTACTTCTTCCAGTTCCTTCAGGACCCTTTCTTGTGTAAAGGGACTTGTGTCCATTTCTGCACCATTCCCACCCCTTGTACTCTCTTAAGGCCCATCACCCTCCTCTTCCTCAGTAAAGATGGAGCAGAAGTACCTGTTCAGTATGCCAGCTTTACTGTTGTCATCCTCCATGTGGGCCCCATTCTCTCCCTTCAGTCTCACTATCCCTCCATTTGCTTTCCTTTTTTCACTTACGTACCTGTAAAAAGTTTTGTTTCCTCTACTCACTGATTTTGCAATGTGCTCTTCTGTCTGAGCTTTGGCTTTTCTTACTGACCTCCCTGCCTCCCTTTGCTTCTCCTGGCACTTCTCCCTATCCCCTTCTGTCTGTGTCTTTTTGTATTGCCTGAATGCAATCTTTTTGGCTTTCACTTTCTCCGCTACCTCCTTGGAAAACCATAATGGTCTCCTCTTCCTTTTCCCCTTGCTAACCCACTTAATGCATAATTCTGTTGCTCTTGTAATCCCCATTTTAAATACTGCCCACTGTTCCACTGCCCCCAGATGGAGGTCCGTGGGCAATGCAGGTGAGTGGGCAGCAAGCAGTGGGAGGGCATCGCACTACCGTGGCACGTGCGTGGCCAGGCAGTGTCTGAAGAAAATGAGGGCAAAATCAGGCATAACAAAAAAAAAAAAAGAATGCTATCAGGTTGGTCTAACAAGACCTCATAGCCTCGAAGCCATGCTGCTTACTATCCTGAAGCCCATTTTTCTCCAGGTATTCCACTAGGTCCTCCTTGACTAGTGTCTCCATTGGTTTGTCTGCCACAGAGGTACGTTTAACTGGTCTGTAGTTTCCTGGCTGCTCCTTGTCCTCTCCCTTATTGGAACCACATCCGTCAACCTTCAGTCCCTGGGACCCACCCCTTACTGCACAGAGCTATTGAATAGCCCCATCAGGGGTTTGGCTAACACTAATGCTACTTCCCCTAGTACACTCTGATGCATCCCATCTGGCCCTCAGGCCTTGTTTACTTTCAGAGCTGTCAGCCCTTTTTCGACTCTTTTGTCATTACATTCTTGCAGTTTCATTTTCTGCACCCCTCTATTGGCTACATTTATGCTGCTCTCCGGCGAGGGCCTACTGTTCTCCCTAGTGAATGCTGAACAGAAGTAGTCATGTAGAATGGCTGCTTTCTGCCTGTCCTCCTGTCCTGCCACCCCCATTAGCATGACGCTTCCCCTTCTTGACTTTTTTTTTTACTGTTTTTCTCCCCTTCTGATCCCCTTCGCAGTGTACAGCTCTGTGTCTGCTTTTGCAGTCCTGACTGCCCCTTTGACCTCTTTAGTTTTTTGTTTTCCTGGTACTCATCCCATTCTTCATTTACCTGCTTCTGTTTGGACCTTAAAGAGCCTCTTTTTGGCCCTTAATGCCTCCCTGACCCTTTCAGAGAACCAAATTGTTATCTATATAAGCACCCTACAAATAGGGGTTCCCAAAAAGTCTTCCTTGAGTTTGCCTAAATGCTCACTGCCAGGCTGGTGTCCTGCATTTTAGCAGTTTAAATGTGATTACCAGAGCCTGTATAGCCTCTTTGTACTGTCTCTTTAAGAGCTGCCTATTGCAGCATAAGTAATCTGAGAGGGAACTCTGTTGAAAGATGTAACTATTTGCTGAAAATCATTTAGAGTGATAATGATAATTTAGTTTGTCTAACCTGCTTTCTTTGTAGCAAGGATTGTTTTGTTTGTCTCTACTATCTTGGTCCTGGACTGCAAATTGGACCAGTCAGTTCTGGTGGGACCTAAAATGTAGCCGGACTACAGGAGCTGTCTGAATTCAAAATCTGTAGGAACTGTAGTTTGGGTTTTTTTGTGCCTTTTTTTTTTGCAACTGAAGGGGGGGCTCTTGCTTTGACTGACAGCCAAATCAGCCAACCAAACCTTTTGGATCTTGGGGAAGTCCTGGGCTGCTTGCAGTTTTCAGTTAGATCTAAGCTGGAAGCTAAAGAAGAAGGAGCTGAAGTGATTCTGAGCAGCAATCCTGAGTGGATTCGCATGGGAAAACTGTGAAAAGCCTAAGTTTTTGGCCTGCATGTCTGCCAGCGGCTCCTGAGAGGGAGAGAAGATAATTATTTTGGACTAAATCCAAGTTTGTGTGACTAAAGTAAGTTACTGAAGTGTGCCAGGCTCAACCTGAAGAAGACCGAAAATTTTGCTGAATTTGATTGGCCTGTCAGGAGTTCCAGCTACTCCTAAGCTCCCTGTGTGTGCAGAGACTTTGCAGTTGTGACCGGGGAGCGCTTTATCTGGTACAGTAGAATTCCCGTGCACGTAAATATGCTATGAGCTGCTAGTGGGTTGTGAGTTAGTTCCCCACTGGGTGAACTGTGTTTCGCTTGCTGGAAGCTGTATCCAGCCCAAAACAGACTGCATCCGAATTTGTCTCCATGCGGTCTGGGCCTTGCCAGACTGGCCCAGCCAGACTACCCACTGCACAGAGAAGCCATCGATGAGAGACCTGCCTGGGGATCAGCCCCCTGCTCCACGCTTGAACAGGAACGGCGCCTCTGTGACTTGTGTGGGCCCTGCTTCTCCTGGCATTCCAGATCAACCTGCACCTGAATTCCACCTGCAGGCTCGATTTTTGTCCAGCCTGTGTCCAGCCTTGGGTATCGTGAGTAAATACCAGGGTAGCTCCCTGCAACAACAGCTTAATCTGAGTGTGTCATCTTATTGTCTTGTTGTTTCATTTCCTTTACGAACTGAGCCCTCTGGCTCCGGATTACAAATATTGTGTACTGTGCATGTTGTGTTTTCCATCACAGGGCCCCAACCAGCTGCAACCCCGGGCAATGGTCCTGGCTAGCCCACCTCTTCTCCACCTGGGTACCCAGAGGTGTGACTGTGGGGGGGGACTCAAAGCGCATGCATAACTGCTTGACTGATATAACCTTTCAGCTAATTAACCTGATTTTGCCCCTTCCTTGTTCAAGTCCCCTGAATAAATCAGATCTGACTTTTTCTGCATGTAATCTGACTGTGGTTCCAGTTTGTGCTCAAAGTACTGTACTGTTGCTATTTGCTTTGCATAACCTTGTTTTACAGGGGTCCCAGGGTGAGCCAGAGGAACCAGCCCTGGTGGCAAGTGCAAACAGTGTGGGTACTTGTGTGGTGTACCAGGGGTATGGTGAAAGTGATTATTGTACAGTGTTCAGGCCACTAGAGGGGAAAGAAGGGGGTTACAGTGTCCCGGAGGACTGCGCCCAGGTTAGCTTGACCACTACCAACCCTGACCTCTGGGTGGAGGCACCCATTTCAGAACTCAGGCCACTTAACCTGCTACTAGCCAAGCAGGCAGGGGTAGTAGCTCTTGGGATAGCGCCACCTAGGGGTTACACTTATACTTGGTTCTCTTTATAACTGCTCTTACATGTTTTTATTGCTTTGAGAATGGCCCCTTGTATCACTCTCCATCTGTCTTCCACTCACCTGATGCTGTACATCAAAACTAACTTGCCCAGTACTATTTCCCTCATATGGTTGAAATCTGCACCCCTAAAGTCTAGCACTTCAGCCTTAGATGAGGGTTACTGGTACCCAGGGCCACCTCAAACTATATAGTATTGTGGTCATTGTACCCCAGTGGTTCCCCGACCTGTACTCTGCCTACTCTTTCAGAGTTTGTGAGCATGACATCTAGAATTGCTGATTGTCTAGTAGGATCCCTGAGCTGCTGTACCATCATGCAGTCCAGCAAGATATCAAGCAGGGACTGGTTTCTGATGCATTTGGCCACTGGGATGTCCCAGTCTACATCTGGCAAGTTGAGATCTCCCATTGTTACAACCTCCTCGGTGAGAAGAGGTCGCGGTGTTCCAGGAGTTTAGCCAAGGCTGGAAGGAGGGACATGGGGTAGTGCTAGTTGCCTGGGGTACAGGGGTCACCCCCCTTGGGAAGAGGGCTAACTTTAGCCCTCTTCTGTACATTGGGAGTTGTGCTAGAGTAGAAGAAAACATTGAGGTCAGCAACAGAAAGATAGAGAAGTTTGAGAGCAAGTCCATCAGGGGCCGTATAATATTTTAAAAGTGGAAATGCCAGTGTTCTCTTTTCACACTTGGCAGTCTTCTGCACAAAATAGTGGTAAAATACTGCACACTATATCCTAAAATTCAGCAACATTATTCTGCTATATTTACAACTTAATTTTACATTTTTCACACCAGCAATTTATTTGTTGGTCAAATAATTGCATAATAAAGTGGGTGCTGTGACGACAGCATTGGTGCATCTCTAAAGAGCACACAACCTTTCTGATCTCACACGACTTTGTGTTTCTGTGCTCGTTCCTCACTGTATCTGCACCTTCTGGCTGTATTGGCCATCATGGTTCTCTGGCAGAGGGAATTTATGCTTTAGTTTCCCCCGATGATATTTCCCCTACCCATAGGGACGTTGGTGCAATGACAACCGTCCGGATAGAAGCACACACTCTTCCAGGCAATCTGCAGTGGAATCCACGACACCTGGCACAATGACACCCAGCGATACGATACCTAGCAGCAGCTGTTCAGCCTAGGGACATTTTCCCTAGTGCGACAGCTAGGAAAAAGAACCCCAAGATGCACCGTTTAGGTTAACAAATGTTGGGTATCTGAACCGAGGGTTTTGTAAAGTCAAAAGGAATCTCGAACTATCCTTATCTAACTGAGTACAATATTCAGAAAGGGGAGATCACTGCAGGTTTAGCCTGAAATTGGTACAGTAGCGTTGGGGAGGGGGGTATTCCTTTGATTAAATTCATCACACATTCTAAAGAGGTGCAGTCTAGCCCCAGCAGCAGAGTTTAATCCACTAGGAGAGACTGAGGGATCTCAATATGTACACCTTGGAAGATAGGGGAGAGAGCGATGGGACATTATGAAGACCTGCATTTATCTAACGGGGGTGAACAGGGTTCTTTAGGAGATCTTTTTCAAATGATGACAATCACCAGAACTAGAGGGCATGTGATGAAGCTGGGGGCTGGAGTTTTGCAGGGATTTGAGGAAGTACTACAGTACGTCATTGAAAGAGCGGTGGATGCCTGTAATAGATTGCCAGAGGAAATGATCTAGGCAAAAACAGTAGGGGGGCTTCAACCATGTGTGGGATAAACAGAGGGGAATATTACGAAATGTGCAGGGAGGAGGGAGGGTTGCAGACACTGACCAGCTATGGTCTGTGGGGACGGATCAGGCAAGGACCATCTGGGAAGATTGGGTGGGCCAAGCAGTCCTTTTCTACTAGAGTCTGTGTTTCTATGGTGCGGGAGTCAAGCCTGTTGTCACAGGACAAATCCTGTAGATTGAAGTTCCTATATTTTAACAAACAAAAGAAAGTGTAAAGAAAAATGTATACTTAAAACACATAAAAATTACTCTGTAAACAGCATTTAAAAAAAAACAGAATGTTACAAATACACAGTATATGAAGTGACTGTCTCCTGTGTCAGTCTGCAGATAAGTAGAAACACAGAATTTGATGGCAGATAAGGACCGCTTGGCCCACCTAGTCTGTCCGGTTTTCCCTACTACTGTACTGTATCACCGCAGACCCTACTTGATCTCCAGCTTAACACTCCCCCCCCACCGTCTTATCACTAAGGTTCCCTTATGCCTATCCCATGCTTCTTGAACCCCGTCACAGTTTTTATCCCGCCCACCTCCACTGGGAGTCTGTTCCAGGCATCCATCATCCTCTCCGTGAAGAAGTGCTTCCTCCCGTCTCCCCTGAGTCTATCCCCCTCCAGCTTCATAGCATGACCCCTTGTCTTGAGTATCTTTTTTTCTTGAACCTTATTTATACCCGTGAGGTATTTGAACTTTTCTATCATAGTTTCTATCAAAGCAGTAGGTAAGGATAGAGGGATGTTGGGGTGTATAAGTAGGGGTATCACAAGTCGTAAGAGGGAGGTAATAATCCCTCTTTACAAGACACTAGTTAGGCCCCATCTGGAGTACTGCGTGCAGTACTGGAGGCCACACCTGCACAAAGACATTAGCAAAATGGAGGTAGTCCAGAGAAAGGCAACCAAAATGGTGCAGGGACTGCATCAGAAAACGTATGAGGACAGATTAACAGAGCTCAGTATGTATACCCTAGAGCAAAGGAGGGAGAGAGAGCTGATATGATCAAAACATTCAAACATCTTAAGGGCATTAACAAGGTGAAAGAGTCTAACATGTTTCAATATAAGAAAAATAGCAGAACAAGACGACAGAGCATGAGATTAGAGGGAGGCTGATTAAGGGGTAATGTGAGGAAGTTATTTTTCACAGAAAGGGTGGTGGATGGATGGAACAGCCTACCTCGGAAAGTAGTGGATATGAATACAGTGCAGAGCTTCAAACAGGCATGGGATAGGCATAAGGGAGCAATACAGATGAGTATGAATAAATAGGCCATTGACAGAGTACAGGCCTATGGCACGTTCATATGGTAGAAAAAAATGGGCAGACTGGATAGGCTTTGTGGCCCTTATATGCTGTCAACTTCTATGTTTCTTCCCCCCTCTCCTTCCAGGGTATACATATTAAGGTCCTTCAGTCTTTCTTCATAGGGCTTTTGATGCAAACCCTGTACCATTTTGGTTGCCCTCCTCTGGACCGCCTGCACTCTATGTTCTTTCAGAGATGAGGTCTCCAGAACTGGACACAGTACTCCAAGTGACATCTCACCAGTGGCCTATACAGGGGCAACACCACCTCCCTCTTTCTGTTGGTTATCCCTTTCCCTATGTACCCCAGCATCCCACTAGCTCTCCCAACTGCCTTGTCACACTGCCTAGCCACCTTTAGGTTATCAGATGTGATAACCCCCAGGTCTCTTCCCTGTTTGGTGGTCATCAGTACCTCTCCTCCCAATGTGTACTCCACCCTTGGGTTTCTGTGTCTCAAGTGCATAATCTTGCACTTTTTTTGCATTGAAGTCCAGTTGCCATACTCTTGACCCACTCCTCTAACTTTTTCAGATCCCCTCTCATTTCTCCCCCCAGAGTGTCTACTCTGTTGTAGACTGTAGTGTTATCGGTGAACAGCCCCTCTGCAGTTTCGCTAATAATGGCATTAAACATCCCTTTGTAAAGCTACCAACTTTCTGAGGTCTAAAATTGGGACAGGATCCATCCTGACCATGATATCCCCCCCCACCACTGTGTCATTCCCACGGGCACCACCCCGAATAACGCTGCACACAGTTAAATTTTGCTGCTTGATCTGGCCATGCTGCCACACAGTACAACCAGTAGCAAGCATCCAGATTAAAACAATACATCATTCTGCTACTGCAAGTTTCAAATCATGATGTACAGAAAGTTCTTTGATGCAAACCTGCGTTAAATTGTGTTCCGACGTTTGAGCTGCATGTATTGCTCCTCCTGACAGTCCCATCCCAACCTGCTTTACATTCACCTCCTTTGCTGAGCAAATGTCACTTCAGTGACTCCGACTACCACACCCATGGGTGTAGGCAGGCATACTCCAAGCACTCCATGGTGTGCAATTTTATTTAAGGGGGTAGCAAATAGGCTCTGAACTGCTTCCTTTTTCCATGAAAAATTAAAAAAAAAAAAAAATACTGAACCTTTCTGTAATTTTATTCATAGGAGTCGAAACTAGAATGACTGGTCACTATTACTCTCTTTGCATCCCAAGGACAATACAACTTTACAGGCTCTGGACTGGTATCGGGGTGCCTTAGGGAGTAATACATGACATTTGTATTTACCCATGCATGACAACAACCATTGTCATGAGATACAAAAGTTGTATTTATTGTGCCAAATGAGGCTACAAACACGGTCCTGGTGTACATTTGTATATTGTCTGGCTACACGGGGTAGTGAGTCCACTTGGTGTGCAGATCTGAAATCCCTGGCTACACCCCTGGCCACACCAGATTGTTTTCACACTTCCCTGCAGCTGATCAGCTTCATGTACCTTAGTTTACCATTGCCGGTCTCTCTTGTCTGGAGTCCTTCTCCATTGCTGGCAGGGAGACATCCACATGCACTTGTTTGCACTACTGCCCAGTCTAACAGGAAGGTACATGCTTTACCGTGCTCCCACTGACATGCTTGCAGTGCAGCACAGGCACAGGGGTTGAAGTTGCAAACTGTTGTCCAGCTCGAGCAGTGCCACAATGATGCTGAAATAACTGTAACTCATGGATTAGCAGTCAGCAAAAAAAAAAAGGGGACAAAACTGGGACAAGTAAGCAAAAACCAGGACAAAGTGACATTTTGCAAAACCGGTGGGGACACTGGGACATGCTACCTAAAATAGGGACTGTCCTGGGAAAATAGGGACTGTTGGTAGCTTTATCCCTTTGGCTTAAGCCGGTTGGGTCCCACCTCCAAAAGGTTTCAGTAGTCATTGCCTTTCTAGTCCAAATGCCAAAAATTCCAAATAAGGAGTTCAAACCGAATAACACATCGTGAAGCAGCGTATCCCCAAACTATGAGCTACATGTCACCTGAAGACAAAAATGAGGTCCTTGTTGGGAGGTTGCTAATGAGAAGATCCCACTCTCTGATTCAGTTGCAGGGGAGTCCTCGATCCTGTGGCACCAGCCACAGAGATACCACAGGAACTGCTTCTTGCAGGACACCCTTAATTTCCAAGTAAGCACAGTGGCAGTCGAACCATAGCAAAAGACCTTCCAGCTAGCCCCTTCCTCACCAGTTCTCATGCTGAACACTGTATGTAGTCCACTGACTAACCCCTCCCAAAAAGACACTGACTAGAAATGGGACTACCTGGGGCAGACCACGAATGGAATAAAGTCCTCCATTCAAAAACACTGCTGCTGATCTACCATGCCAGGAAACTGTAGTCCTGGAGGTAAGCTGCCCCAGATTAGGATGCCATACCATGTGACTCACAAGTCAACTATGGCTTCTTGTACTCCAGAAAACAAACTAACAAGTAAAAACAGGAAAAACAAACACAGGAAGACAAACCAGCATTCCAACAAACTGGCAGCAGCAGCAAATAGAGGGTTAAAACAGGCAAGAAGAGCAGTTCTCACTCAACCTACTCTGGTGCTAATTTTCTGTGTCCAAAAAAAATAAAAATCTACCAACATTGGCCAGTACGTTGGTGCCAGATTTAACCCCTGCTCTCAAAAAGGGCCATGTTATGTAATGTCTCTTCAATTCCAGACCTTGGGGTTGTCTTCCTCCTGTAGCAGGCAGATCAAAAGAGACTGTAGTCTTGCATAGTGACCTCCTCTCGTCCAGCATGTTCCCATTTTTCTCTGCCTCTAAGGCAGAGGAGCAGCCATTCTCTGGTGCTCGGAATGTTAGCCATAGAAGCCCCCCCCCCCAACTGCAATTGCTACACCTTTCCAGACCTCCAGAGATAGTAGGAGCATGTCAACCAGTTAGTAGAGGGAACACATCTATGCGGATGCCTGTTGCCACCGAGTATTCCACTAAGCCAGCCAACCCATACAGTAAGATGGGGTCCACCACTTGTCTTGGGTGGCACAGCAAAAACTGTGGCCATGAGTTCTGTTCTGTGCACCAGGGAAGCCTCAACACACTGGGAAGAAACAGTGTTAAATCAGTTCTTTTGGAGCCTGTGGTTACTTCACCCAGGAGATTCTTTCCTCGTTAACGTTTATGGCTGCTCCTCACTGTTCATTTATTTTTATATGTCTTCTGGCTGCCGTTCTGGCACATACAGAGGTCCTAGCACACTACGTACTGCACAGCAGATGTCTAGGAGAAACTGTGGTACTGGGCTCAGCTCAGAGGTGACTTTCCTCTCCTCTTGCTCAATTATTACCTGCAGTGTCCCTGTAGAATGTGATGCTATCACTTGAATGCCGCTCATGTTTATTTCAAGGGTCCCTGTACCCCCAACAAAATGAGCATGCAGTGCGTAGGGCTGCTTCTGAGCCCCGTGACAGTCCGCATTCCCATGGTGTAGGATGGCTGAAGTGTCTTCACACCAGTGGGGACACTCTCTTTACCTTTAATATGATTCGAGTTCACACCAGGCAGATATAAACACTACCCTAGAGATTTTTCTCTTTACCTGCCAACATTGCAGTCCTCAAGCATGACCTCTGTTGACTGTCCAGCACCAACAGCCACTACAGACCCCTGACTGCTCGTTTATCGGTGTTGGGTGGGGTTGGGGGAGGCCATGCAGCATGGGGTAGGTGAGTACCAGCAGCTGTCATCCAGAAGCCATGCAGATGTTCCCTTATTTTTCCTCCCTTGACCTGCTTTCCTCCCCATGGTAGTACACAGCTTGATTGCCAATTGTGTGAATGCAGCATGCCATCAGGGGTTGCTGTGACCAAAGAACACTTCACTCCCCCCACCGCTACAGCAGAACATTAAGCCAACCCCTCCCCAGGCTGGGATGCCCTGCCTTGGGCAGCACAACTCCCAGCTTAAGCTACCTGGATGACAGCACCTGAATTTGTGCCCAAATCCACACTGCCAGCAAGGCAGCATGACATACTACTGCCTGGTGATCGGGCAGCCCATCGATATTTGGAAGGCTGGGCCTGTGGTTCAATGTACAAGCAGCCAGCTACTCTCACTTCCTGACCTATATAAACAGTTCCTCTCAACCTCCTTCTGAAGCACTTTTTCTTTGTGGCCGGAGGCTCTGTTGGTCTGTCCTCTGCAGCTGGCTAGGGCCTACCCCTGCTCTTTTGGCTTCTGCTCATTTGTCCTGGACTCTGTTGTCTGTTCTCCTGCATTTGGTTTGTAATTTGCCTCTGGCTGTGTGCTTCTTTGTGTTGTTTGTTCCCTGTTCCTCTGTGTTTGTGTCTCTATTGTTTTGCATTATTTTTGGGGGCATCTGTTTCTAAACTCCTTGTATATTGCTAATCTAGAGCTCATGCTACTTGCTCCCATTTACTCGCAATGCAGCTGCAGTTATTATCTGTGTGTTTCAACTCATATCACATAGCTGCTCTCCATGATATGCACCTTAATTATTTTCACCTGATTCAGGCTCACTCTGAACCCTAGCTGTGCAGCTCAATCATGCTTTCTCAACTTATACCACATGCCTCATTGATGCAGTTTCACTGCACTGCCTGGTGATATCTGCTGTCAGAGCATTGCCTCTCTCCAATCTAGGTTCATTGAATCCTACAACTCAGTTACTCAGTACAGATGCTGCTCTCTGTGTTTATCCACTGCTGTTATACTCTTGAGGTCAGCTTAGCTACCGCTGATGCTGTAAACTAGTTTTATATCTGCATGTGGGTCTCAGCCTCTTCCATCATGTTCTTGTTTTTCCTACAGAGGGGGGCTTGGAGGTGTTGGGAGAGTCATGGCCCCATGTGGCATACTCACTTTATGTTCTAATCCTGCCTCCACCGCCTAAAATCCTCAGAGTATTTGTCACCTTCATTGGCTTCCTTGAATGCCTGGCTGGCTTGCCCCACTATTCATATTTGTTGCTCCTCCAACCTACGTGCAGGTCCAACCACTGCTACTCTGTTTTACAGACCTTCATGCAGATCCGACTATTGCTACTCTGCTTACTGACTTGCGTGCAGGTCCAATTATTGCTACTGTGCCTTACTGACCTACGTGCAGGTCCACTCATTGTTTACACAGTCATTGCTCAATGCTCACTACTACCATCTGACCTACGTGAGATCCCAGCACTCTGCGCTCATTCAGCTCCTCTTCAGTTTCGAGGCACTCCATCCATACCATTCTGGTGCAGGGCCTCCCTGCAGCTGATGGTCTTGCTCTGCATTTCTAAGTTTGCATCTAGAGCATGCCTGACTTGGGGTGGGGTCCTTCTCACCTGGCCCATAGCTGGGAATGTCCTCGCTCTGGGCCTGGCTTTAGCAATTCGAGACGCGACGGCAGCTCGTGGTGTAGAATTTAAGACTAGCTGTGAAGGGTGGTTACAGCGGTCATCTTTGGCTCTAGTATTCTACTAGCAAGGCACCTTCACTGTATTCTCCCTACGACTGCCTCTGGTTCACCTGGTTTTGTTTTTAGGGCGAGTAGGCCAGGTGAGTGCCTCAGCAGTTGTTGCTCTCCTCCCACCGTGGTTGCCCCTGATGTTGCAGAACACTCTCGCAACCTTCCATGGCATTTCCATTAGAGGGATCGAGTGAGAGCTTTCCTCTAAATTGGAATATTTCCCACCCCCCTTTATTGGGTTTCTAAATTGCAGCAGCAGAGTCATCACAAAATAAACATCCCAAGCCTGGAGGGAAGGTGACCTAGGCCTTGGATCCCTAGAGATTTCCTCCTCAAGGGGTTTATTTCTCTCCTCCGTGCCTCAGGTCATAACCATTAGTTAGCTGTAGTTAGTGTTCCCTAGTTCCTTTAGGTAGCTTCTGCTGTTAGATGGAGGTGTATGGTGTCCCTACTTGCTGTCCTGTCTCCTTAGGAGGTCCCCTCAATCTCCAGCACAACCCATCATACTCATGCCATTGCTAACCTGCATATCTCATTATGTTATCAAGCTGATTGCTAACATGCTTCATACTACTACATTTCTTTTTGGGGATCCTTCCTAAGGTACATTTAGCCAAGGGAATCATCCCACGGCACCTCTAAGGGTGGAACCCTCTTTGAGAGTTCCTTGCCTTTGGTACCCCTACAGGGTGGTAATTCCTCTGGAATAGAAAGTGTGAATGGCCAAAACCTAAGTAACACAGTTGCACAAGCATAACACTATACTGGCTGCGTAGGCCCGTGAAATATTTTTTAGAGTTCTGGAACGAGCTCAGGCCATCTGGGGGGAGGAAGATTGAGCAACCCAGAAGATGCGTTCTTTCTCTGGGAAGAGAGGATCGCTGTGGTGGCTACAACACTGCCAGGTGGGTGACCACAGATGGCAGTGCAGCAGATGTACAGCAGGGAGCGGGACACTAGCCAGGCTCCACTCTGCACACCATGCGTGCATGAGCATTGAGCTCCTTGTGAGCCGGAATCCCGGGCATGGGGACCAAGAACCAGGAAACATGCTGTCTCGTGCAGGGTGATCCTAGGCGTATCCAGGCCTTGACCTCTGCCACTATCCACTTCTCTCCTTTACACCAGCAACTCCTACTTCCACACTCGGGATGAGGTGGGCGTTGGGGGGGGGGTTAATCCCCTTGGTTTAAAAGGGGAGAGGAGGTAAGTGTCAGACACAGGGTGGGGGGCTGTGTCTTAATGGGCTGAAGGGGGCTGAGATGCTGCAGGGGCATAAAATGTAAATATGGCAGACACAGGGTGGGGGCTGTGTCTTACCCGGGTGAAAGGTTCTGACACAGTGCAGGGACATAAAACGTAAATGATAAAAAAAAATTAAAAAAAAATTTGTTTATTGTATTTGAGTTTTACCCATACCCCACCTTGACAGTCCAGGTCAGTGAAGCTGCATTCATCCTGGCTGGTGTTTGGGGGGGGGGGGGTATCGGTTGCCTTTACAGCTCACAGCAGTGCTGCTTCTTGACTATCTGGCAGGTAGAACATTAATGCTGAGTGACATGCGTATTCCTTCCCCGCGAGCTGAGCACCTCGCTGTCAGAACACTTTTGGCCCCAGTGTGGAATTCCTGGGCTCGCACACAAAAACAAATTGCATTGCTCCCGCCACAGCACACGTCAATGTTTAAGATGCAGCTACTGCCTTAGTTAAGGGGAAAAGTCAGACAAGGCCTGCATCAGTGAACAAAGCATGCATTCCTCTCACATCTTCAGTGTAAGACTGCCCCTCCACCAGTACTGCCTTCTGGGAGAAAGCATCTGATGTCTGGAAGCTGACAGTTATAAAGTACATTTCTGAGTAGGAATTGTTCACAGAAGGAGGAATGGGAAAAGGCTTCGCATCCCGCCCCCTCTTTTCCCCTGGGTAAGTAAAGTGCTGTGGTGTGCAGTACATGTATAGAATTCATTGATCATCACTACATGATTTCTGAACGCTGTTATCTGGTATTCTTCCAAATATGGTTTTCTTCTGAATGCTCAAGAATAGGGGATGTTCCTGGCAGCAACTGCTGCTAACCTTCCACCCTGGACAGAACGATAAGGGGATCCTTGGCACCATTCAATACTAAGTTAGTGCACACTGCTGGAGCCGTTGTTGGCATTGCTGGGTTGTCTGCTGAGGGGGAAGCCTGCACATACTGCTGGAGCCACAATTGGCACTGCTGGGTTGTCTGCTGTGGTGCATTCTGCACACACAGCTGGAGCCATGATTGGCACTGCTGGGTTGTCTGCTTTGGGGTAGCCTGCACACACTGCTGGAGCCGCGGTTAGCACTGCTGGGTTGCCTGCTGTGGTGCATTCTGCACACGCTGCCTGAGTAATGGTTGGCACTGCTAGGTTCTCTACTTTGAGGCAGCCTGCACACACTGCTGGAGCCGCAGTTAGCACTGCTGGGTTGTTTGTTGTGGAGCAGCCTGCACACACTGCTGAAGCTGTGGTTGACACCGCTGGGTTATTTGCTGTGGGACAGCCTGCACACACTGCTGGAGCCATGATTGACACTCCTGGGTTGTCTGCTTTGGGGCAGTCTGCGTACCCTGCCGTGCTTGACACTGCTGGATCGTCTGCTGTGGGTAGGTTACACACACTGCTGGAGCCGCAGATGACACTAGAAATATATAATCTGACGGCAGATAAGGACCACGTGGCTTATCTAGTCTGCCCATTTCTCCCCACCTACACTAGTACTGCAGACCGTGCCCAATCTGCAGTTCTTTCTCCCTTCCCCTTTTCTTTACACTATGATTCCCTTGTGCTTATCCTGTGCATTCTTGAACCCCACCACTGTTTTTCCCCCACCACCGCCGCTGGAAGGCTGTTCTAGGAATCCACCACTCTCTCTCTGACTGTCGAGAAATGTTTTATTTTTATTTAGTGATTTATTCAGTAATTTGCTACGCTTTTTCCCACACCTCCCGAGGACTGGGTTTATTAGCCCAGCCCCCCCCATCAGAGGATTAGCAACAACAATTTGTGAGCTTTGAACTCTCACTCAGGTATCTCTGTTGAGTAGCTTTGAACTCCTGTGAATACTTTTTATAACTGCTATTGTGCAGAGTAGTGCAGTATTTAAAATGGGGATTACAAGAACAACAGAATTATGCATTAAGCAGGTTAGCAAGAGGAAAAGGAAGAGGAGACCATTATGGTTTTCCAAAGAGGTAGCAAAGAAAGTGAAAGCCGAAAAGATTGCATTCAGGCAATACAAAAAGACACAGGCAGAAGGGGATAGGGAGAAGTACCAGGAGAAGCAAAGGGAGGCAGGGAGGTCAGTAAGGGAAGCCAAAGCTCAGACAGAAGAACACATTGCAAAATCAGTGGGTAGAGGGATAAAACCTTTACAGGTACATAAGTGAAAAAGAAAGACAAAGGGAGGGATAGTGAGACTGAAGGAGGATGGGGAGCGGAGGATGACAACAGTAAAGCTGACATATTGAACAGGTATTTCTGCTCAGTCTTTACTGAGGAAGAGGAGGGTAATGGGTCTGAAGGGAGTACAAGGGGTGAGAATGGTGCAGAAATGGACACAAGTCCCTTTACATGAGAAAGGGTCCTGAAGGAACTGGAAGTAATAAGAGTTGATAAAGCAATGGGGCCAGATGAGGTGCACCCCAGGGTCTTTAAAGAACTAAGAGAGGTGGTGGCTGAACCTCTGGCTATCCTGTTTAGCCGATCACTGGAAACAGGGAGGTACCCAAAGACTGAGGACAGTAGATGTAGTCCCTTTACAAAAGTGGGAACAAAGGAAGCAGGAACTACAGACCAGTCAGCCTCACCTTGGTAGTGGGGAAGATCATGGAAGCACTACTGAAGGAGAGATTGGTGGAACATCTGGTTGTCAATGGACTACAGGACCCAAGGCAGCATGGTTTCACCAGGGGAAGGTCATGTCAGACCAACTTCATTGAATTTTTTGACTGGGTGACTAGGGAGGTGGATCGGGGGAGGGCAGTGGACATGGCCTATCTGGACTTCAGCAAGGCCTTTGACATTGTGCCACATAGAAGACTATTACACAAACTGGGGAATATAGGTGTGGGCAGGACAGTAGTGTGGTGGGTAAGTAATTGGCTGGGTGGCAAGACACAGAGGGTGGTGGTAAATGGCTGTCACCCTCAAGAGAGGGAAGAGTGACCAGGGTACCACAGGGATCAGTGCTGGGACCGGTCCTATTCAACATCTTCATCAGTGACATTGCACAGGACCCAGAAGGCAGAATTTCACTGTTCGCTGATGTCACAAAGCTCTGTAACAGAGTAGACACACCAGAGGGTGTAGACAGAATGAGAAGCGACCTGCAGAAACTTGAAGAATGGTCAGTGGTTTGGCAGTTGAAATTCAATGCAAGAAGTGCAAGATAATGCATATGGGGCACAAAAACCTGGCACAATATATCAGTTGGGGGTAAGGATATAGCATGCACCAAGCAGGAAAGGGATCTTGGGGTTGTCATCTCTGATGACCTCAAGGTAAGGAAACAGTGTGACAAGGCAGCAGGTAAAGCAAATAGGATGCTGGGATGTATGAGCAGGGCATCACCAGCAGGAAAAGGGAGGTCATAATTCCGCTATACAAGACACTAGTGAGGCCCCACCTGGAGTACAGTGTACAGTTCTGGAGACCATACCTACGTAAGGACATAGACAGGGTAGAGAAGGTTCAGAGGAGGGCAACAAAGATGGTGCATGGATTGCATCACAAGTCCTATGAAGACAGGTTGAAGGAACTGAACATGTACTCCCTGGAGGAGAGGAGGGAGAGAGGGGATATGATAGAGACATACAAGTATCTTACAGGGAGGAACAGGGTGCAGGAAAACACTATTTTTAAGCAAAAAAGATGTTCCAGGACAAGAGGGCATAGGATGAAGTTGGAGGGAGGACGATTCAGAGGAAACATGAGAAAGAATTTCTTTACAGAACGGGTGGTGGACAAGTGGAAGTGTTGGGGGCTGAAACAATCACGGGATTTAAGAATGCATGGGATAGACATAAAGGAATTCTGGAGGTCAGGGGTAAGGGGCAACAGACTTCTAGGAAAACAAACTGAACTTACAAGCTCAAATGGGCAGACTGGGTGGGCCATAGGCCCTTATTTGCCGACACTGACTATGTATCTATGTATTGTGCAGAGCAGGTTGGTGACTGGTGAGGGGTTAGAGGAGAGTGGTAAAGTGGGGGTCTTACAAAACTAAACAGCAATATAAGAGTATAACAAAATACTTGCCTTTAAATGCTAACCGTTAAACCCTGACATGACATTCTTGGTCTCCCACTACATCTGCTATGGAAGGTGGGAATAGACATAGGAATATGCAGTCTACTATGGTCCAATCTGTGAGACGAATAGCAGTCTTAAAAGGGACAGGAAGCTTGTGTCACCCAGCTGACATCTGTTTGTAATACTCCTACTGTAGTTTCAGAAGTGACCCCACCACATGATCCATATATTCACCTGTTTGTGAATAAACATTCACGTGAAAAAACTGGGGTTTATGTTTTTCATTTATTACAGACAACATTCTGTGCAGTTTTTCTCTTCATGGAACTATAAATGTAGAGTTTGGACTGGCATTGCATAGGTACAGAACTCTTACCATGACCTGCTGGGCAAACAGACCAGTGCTGCGAGTTCTGAATCCATGCAATGATACAGTCAAAACTCCAAATTCCTAGCCCGCCCAGTGGTGTGGAGGGCTGAGGCACTGGTTGCCTTACCTCTTCCCACACCGGTGACCCGGGTTTGGGAAGAAGCCTGAATGGTCTGGGTCAGCATGGGGAAGGGGGGAGGAGCTGGATTGAGCTGCCACAAGGTGATTCTCCTCTCCCAGGGAGGAATGTGGGTTTCCCTGGCTCTTGGCTGCTGTTCAGTGGAGGCTAGGTGGCAGCGCCAAGCTACAAGGGAGACCAGGCATTAGGCTGGGTGGGAGGAAGGGGCCGTCATCAGAGCTATGGAGCGCATGGGCACCTCCACGCATATGCACAACCATGTTCTGGGGTCCTGGGAGTAATAGGGAAGAAAATGGAGGACTGAGGCAGGCTAGACGAAGCCCTGGAGCTAAAACAGAGTGGATTGAGATCCTCTGAGAGAGGACCAAAGCTGTGCCTGCCCAGAGCCCCAACAGAAAAAAAAAAGCTATATGGGGGAGAAAAAAAAAACCCTCCAAATCCCTGGTTACATGTACACTGTATTGATCTACCTGAATGTGTGTATGGGGGGTTGGCGGGGAGAGAGATTTGGTGCGTAGGACTACTGGACTGTTAAGCAGGAGATCCCAGGTTTGTATCCCATCTTATCCGCTGACTTACTGTGTGACCTTGAGCAGGTCACGTAACCTTCGTTAGTTGCAGGGAACTAAGCTGGGCACTGTTGGACCCCCACCTGAAATGAGGTCTTGCATCTTAGTTGGACTGTCCCATAAAAATAAACTGTAAATTACCAAAAAAAAAGAAAACGAACAGAACCCATTCAGACTCTCAGTTGTTAGAAAAAGTATCAGCTGTTTTAATTTGTTTATTGAAAATTTCCCCACACATCTAGCCATATTCCAGAGCCACTTTAATTTTCAAGATAGCTCCAGGGCAGGTAATAGCTCAGCACAAGTTACAGGTAGTGCATACAAGGAATTGCTAACAGGCACATGAACCAGACAACAAATTAGAACCGACAAGCTGTCACTCGTACATCTCAGCTGCATGGTGTGTACAAGCAACTATGAAGTGCTTTCTGGAAACCGTCCAAGTCGCTTATGTTATGGAAGCAAGTTCCAGTTGAAATTCTGGTCAGTTTCAAAGGGCCCTTTCCCCACGCAGTGCTTTGAACTTCTGTAGTGGGATAGTGATTTCTGACACATGATTGTACCTGGTATACTCTTCCAGACCTCTTGGACAAGTTGTCCAGTTATTTGGGATGATTTCTAAGTCAACACTTTGACATCAGTACTAACCAGTAATGTGTCCAACTGCAGAGCAGGTGACGGTGGCAAATCTGGCATTTAATATGTCGCATCATTTTGCACCGTAAACATAAACAGCAGATTGTAACTAGATAATGGATAATAACTAGTAAAATGGATTGCATAAATTGAATGCACAATGGCCTAACTCAGAATTTGCAGTTTGTCAACACTTTTGACTGGACAGGGCCTCCATAACTCACTTGTGGCTCCACCACTTGTGAGTTACGATTGTGCCCCTTGCACATGAGTCAGGCCATTGCATGTCTCATTTATTAGAGACTGCGAGAAGTCCTACACAGTGCCATATGAGTAATAACTCAGGATGGCAATACACTGATATGAAAGACCCAGCTCCGTTGCTGTCATAAATGTTTCCACAAGATCTTGTAACCCAGTGCTGTTGCCGTGTAAATGCAGCTACTAATTAAAATGTGGTTTGTCTTGTCATGTATGACGTGTATAACTGTGTGGTTTCCTGGATGTATAGTGTGTTTTATTTGGTTATCTATTGTTTAGATGCAGGTAGCTAGATTTTTCTACAGGATGTTTTTGTAGGAAAATTTGCGTTTTCCAAAAGGAAGGACTTGCCTCGCCTGTTTTTTTTGTTTGTTTGCTACTCCGTGTATTTACTCTAGACAGCCCAACTAAGATTCAACATCCCATTTCCATTCCTGTGGGGTCCTCCTGCTTCTGACACTTTCTGCAGTTGGGTGGACACAGGAGTACTGGGAGGTTAAGTGGCTTGCCCATGGTCAGACATTGAGGATTTGACTCTAGTGGCCTTTCTGCATCCATTGCTTACAGTATGGGTATGTCCTAGTCTATTAGCTTTCATTTAAGAACAAAGCTAGTCATCCCAACCAGGCGTTAAGGATTCTAATGCAGGATAAGACACCTGAATGGTCTGCTCTGCATAGAACAAGACCCTTTATAGACACAACAGATGCAGCATTTAAAACACTACTGTCCTGCTGTTTAGCCAGTACTATTAACAAAGACCACACAACACAGGTATGGTGGATAGTGTCTAAAGTAGTAATTCTTATCAAACTGCTGACTGTAAAAGATAGCAGTTTAAGTTTTTTTGAGGGCAGATACACCTAATATATGGATCTTACTTGAAACATCTGGGGCAGCAGAAAATTCTGAACTGTCCTGAGCACTGAACACAGTGAATTCTGTGTGTGTGTGTCCAGCTGCAATTACAGTACTATACATATGCTACATCCAGCCTTTGTGGGCACTAACCAGTGTGTGTGAGATGAATAGCTTGTTACTACAGAAAGAAGCCCAGGCATTTGTTTGCTTTTTTCCGGAGAACACAAAAGCACTAACACATTTGATCCTGCTGTAATCTTTCCCAAAAAGGTTTTGTTTTGTTTTGTTTGGGGTGGAGTGGGGGAGTTGAACAGGTGAAGCTGATTGACAGATTAATTTTATCTGGTAATGCCATGCTAAACTCAGCAAGCAGGTTTAAAAACTGAAATCTATGTCACCTCACAATCAGACACTCTTAATGTGAGAGCGTTACTGGAACGGAGACAAAAACAGGTACTAAGAAGAGGTGGTGTGAATTTTGATCACGTAAAATGGGATCCATAAAACATGTAGAGAGATGCTGTTTTCTGTCCAATGCCCTTCAAAAAAAAATAGTTTTACATTCAGTGACATTGCAATAAACAAATACAGCAGGGTGATAATGAAATTGCTTTTTATTAATATCTTTTTGAATTATAGATTTATTGTTAAAACCTTGCATCTTTTTTGTTGACATGTGTGACTTCAGTAGCAATCCTCTGGATGCTGATCTGAATTTTTTTTTTAATTGTATTAATAGGGAAAGAACCTTTAGACACAAGTGCCTAGTTCCAAAGGTGACCCACTCAAATTACAATACAACAAATTACACATAATACATAAGTTTTAGCATAGATGTAACATGTCACTATAAAATAACAAACTATCTACGTAAAGCATTTACACATCATGAGATCATTTAAATGTAGTCTCAGGGCATTTTTAAATTGCTGTAGGCGATTACAGTGTGGGGCATTCAGTGGAAGGATATTCCAAGTTTTCACAGATTTTTTTTTTTTTAATACCTATCTTCTCCCAAGAAAGTTTCACAGCTCAGTATTTCTAATTACAGTTTTTCTGTTGTTCTAATGTTATATGAATTGGATCATTTATACAGCAGCGTATTTAAAGGAACTTTCTGAGATTCGTTATTGGGCTTCATAGCCTGTTACTCTAATGTGGCAATAGTCCACCTGGACCCCCAAAACATTTTTCATAGTGTCCTGTTGGGGAGGGATCTAAATCTGGCTGAACTGACAGCCAGCTGATACCTTTGACTTCCCGGTCCATGGACCCTGCCCCTGCTCTCAGATGTTTTGTGACATCTTACCTGGAAGAGTGCAGGGGTGAGCCCCATTGAAACCTATGGGGGAGGTTTTCATGTTTAAACTACCTTTGATAAAAATGAAAGCCGCAGCTCAACTAGTAGTGCTCTGATTTATTCACAACAATTGGGGAGGTAGCAGGGACTCGTAAGTCACAGCTGGCCAAAAAGTCTACACTGGGGTAAAGGAGTCACTGCTCTAGCTCAGCTGGTAGGCAGCTTTTTCTGTTGTCTTAAATCACAGCTGCTGCCAGGGTCCTTTTTTATCTGCAACTTCTGTTCTGTCCCCCCAATTGCCCCCACAGGTGACCTCAGCCACATCACTCCCCATCTCTGCCATCTTTTACCCCCATGGTTTACACCCCATGACAGGGCTGGCAGTGTGAGGCACTGGGTTTGAGACCGCAGACCCATCATCCTGCCATGCCTGGCTCCTTTATCTCCTTGTTTTTTTCCTCCCAGCCCACAGAACTTCAGTGCATAAGGGGCTCAAAGCATGAGTACACTGTACGAGCCAACGTTGAACCCACCCAGCATCCTTCCTTCCACACGCAGTGGGTTGTGCTGCACTGCTAACTATGGTTGCCCTGACAGAAGAGCTGAAGCAGAGGCAGAAACTCTGCCACTCTGGAAACAGGATCTGTCCTTTGGGCTGTGCAGTCACTCTTCCCTGTGCTGGTCCTCTTGCATCCTTTGCATCGTTCTTGAACTCGGGTCACCGGTATCGCAAGTGGCAAGACTGTTGCTGCAATAATGGAGCAGCTGTGATGGTGCCACAGTCCTATAAAAAGTAGGCCTGAGAGAACGTGCTCCAGTTTTCCTTAATGCTCAAAAGGTTCTCATTTGCAAATCCAGTAATTTGCCTGGTTTCATTTTGATTAGATTGCATTTCAACCTTCTCTTTTTTTTTTTTTTGTTTAGATAAAATTCTTTGCAGTTAAAAATTTCAGAGTTGGCCAGAATCTATGCAGTTATTGTTTTTAGAACCAGTTCTGCCCATCCAGCAGCATTCAGCTTCTGAGGGTTTGTCTGCTGAACCTGAAGGTGAAGGAGGTGCTGGGCCCAAACCCTCCTGCAGCTGGGCCAGAACTGCAATCTGCTCTTTTCAGCAGCAGCCCCTAGTCTGCTGCATTTCGCTGGTGAGTGTGCACATTTATAACTCTTAAGCAGTGTCTGTGCCAGTTAACGCAGACAAATGGGCTCACCTGATCGGTTTGCTGAGGTAACAACACAGTGCAGTCTTTCACCAACCTGCCCTCCACTGACCAAGAACCTGCTCATGACAATTGGAGCTCTAAACAGAGACGGATTATTCATTTTAATTTAAGTAAAGGACCTGCAGAGTAGCAGGATTTAGAGAAAAAACTAAGTTTCTCTTACATGAGCATTCTGTTTTTAGTTGTGAACTCTGTTCCAATTAATTACGCATTTGTCTGTCCGCCTCCATCGTGCATGCCCTGGGGCCCCTGTTGACTGAGCCCTGCTGGTTCAAACTCAGTTGGTCTACAGCCAGCAAGTCCCTTGTTACCTCCTAGTATAATAAACAAGAGACTCTGTCAGGCTGGTCTAGTGGCTGGGCAGTGCTTTGTGTTGCCTGGAGGGAAACCAAGCTTTGGAAAGGACTGTATTTCATAGTCCCTGACCTGGTAGCTTGCATGCATCGTTGTATGTTGCCAAGCAGGGAAGCTCTGGTTTGGATACAAATTGAGTTTCTCAGTTACTGGTTCAGTTGCTTAAGGCTTGCACTTGGTTCCTAGGTGGGAAACTCAGGATGGCGATGCCTTTTGAGTTTCTCAGATACTGGGCCAGTGAATAATAGGGGCAGTATGGAGGTAATGGGCAAGTAGTGGGCAGGATTATGGAGGCACGCCTTAAGGAAAGGATAGTGTAACACCTGGAATCCATAGCAGCACAGGATCCAAGACAGCATGGGTTTGCAACAGGAAGGTCCTGTCAAACTAATCTCATAGATTTCTTTGACTGGGTAACCAGAGTGGTATACCTAGGGGTTGCAGTTGATGTTGTCCACCTTGACTTCAGCAAAGCTCTTGATACTGTTCCACATAGAAGATTGATTAATAAGCTGGGTTGGGAGAGGGGTGTGGCTAGCAGCCAACAGCATCGGTCGCACTTCAAGGAGCTCCTGCACCACCTCTGGGAATATCTTTTAAATTTCAGACTTTTACATGTGAGACCTGTAATAATTGATCACAGATCCTGAGATAGACGAGAACCGGAGCTACCCAATGATTCTTGGGACTGTACGCAATGGGGAACAACAAGATTCGGGCCAAGGGAAACAAGGCAAGAGGCCTGACAGCACCGATCAACGTGTCCTCATGACTGAAGTGACCAGAGATCATGAGTCTTCAAATAGCGCTGTTCTACAGGCGGTTCAAGCCCTTGATAAATCATTGCAAGCACTCAGTGCAAAAATGGATCTCTTTACTACGAGGGTATCTGACTTGGAGACTGAAGTTACAGCTGTCTCGGTGGAGTCACGTATGATGAAGGAATCTGCTGATAAAACTTCCGCGGTGACTGCAGAGCTGGCCTCTGAAATCAAAATCCTTTGGCTCCATCTAGAGCACCTCGAAAACGGATCTCAGTTGGCACATGTACGTCTCCTCAGAGTCCCTGAGGGTTATGAAGGGGATGATTTATGCCATTTTGTCTCCCAGCTACTTTTAAGTAAGTTGGGCCTCTCACTCACTGATCTCATATCGGGGACATAATCATTCAGGCTGCAAAAAATAAGGGCCCTTTATAGTCGTCTGACGGCTCCAGGATCTCCTATTTTCCGGATATCAGTTATAGCACTCGTCCGACAAGAAAGGCCTTCGATGCAGTCAGAGGGGAGCTAAAGTCTCTAGGGGTTAATCACTTATTATTGGTACCTGCGAAGCTCAGAATTTCATACTCTGGTAAAACTTATATTTTTACTGATCCATCAGAAGCAGGCAAAAGATTGGCTAAGATCAAGATGGACTTTATGCAAAATGCATTAATCTGCCGGCCCAGTGGCACAGAGGGCTGAGGCGCTGGAAACTTACCTCAGCCCACGCCGGCAACCCGGGTTCGGGAACGGACTTGGGCGTCGTGGGCTGGCAGGGGGAAGGAGAGGATTGAGCGTCCGGAGGACTGCTGTCTCTCCTGGGAAGTGGAGGATAGCTCCGCTCTGTAGTGGCCCTGGTGGAGACCGAGAGGTGCTTACAAGTAGCGGAAGCGAGGGACTGAAAATAGAAAGCCGGAATCGGCACCGCCGGATGACGCCCCTCTCTCCTTGTTCTCCCAGGAGCCTCCAGTGTCATCCTCTGCCACAGCGGGCATCCCGGACCGTAAGTAAAAAATAGTGCTGGGTTCCTGCTACCGGTGCCTTCCCTGGAGGAGGGGATCCACTCGGTGATGGGATACGCCGGGACAACTCTGGATTGGCTGCTATCTGTGGGGAGGTGCTCCAGAAGAGGACTACCGGGGGGAATGGAGTGCTAGGAGGCCCGAAGGAGTGGCAGGCATCGGGGTGTAGGAGGAGGTAAAAAGAATTAAAAAAAAAAAAAATGCATTAAACCCTAAAGAGACTGATGAGGGCTGAAAGAAGCTCTAAGTACTGATTTGTGGCCAATGAACTTCTTTGGTATGGTTACTTATTAATAGAAACAGTCTCTAGGTTCCTATGAAACAAAAGGTTTTTCATCATTCTGTGTATATAATTTTGCAGTTCCTTAAGTCAGGTTACATTAAGTACAATATTGGTTGTTTCAGGGTGGGGCGTGCAGACTCCATGATTTGCCCCAATTATAGAAATGATTATCGAATGCCGAAATTATACACGGACTTTATTGCAAGTCGCTGGTTTGCTTTAATGGGTCTTGCACCTCGGGACATTTTTGGACTTTGGATCATTTGGTTTTTAGACCATGGTCATGGCTGCCTTTATCACTTTGTTAAACTTATTTTTATACATGCTGAGTATTCAGTAGTACTTCCCCCACCTATGTTGTAACCTTGGGTGAGAAGTAACATATCCTGATTTAATTGCTGTATATTTAATACTTACTGTTACTTTGAACCAAATAAGATTCTGTATCAGCTCTGATATAAGGTAAAAAAAGATAAAGTATATAAAAAAAAAAAAAGAAAATGAGCTGGATTGGCTCAGGGTGGGTCAGAGGTTGGTCAACTGGGTGGCAAACTGGTTGGTGGGCGGAAAACGGAGAGTGGTGGTAAACGGTATACAGTCAGAAGAGATGCAAGTCACAGGTGGGGTACCTCAGGGATCAGTCCTGGGGCCAGTCCTCTTCAATAACTTCATCAGTGACATTTCAGATAGACTGGAGGGTAAGATTTGCCTGTTTGCAGATGACACCAAGATCTAAAACAGAGTAGATGATCCAGATGGGGCGGGCAGAATGAGAAGAGATCTGGAAAAACTGGCAAAATGGTCAGAAGAGTGGCAACTGGGGTTTAATGCAAAGAAGTGCAAGATCATGCACACAGGGAAGAGAAACCCTGAAGTTACCTATAGGTTGGGAGGGAGTTGCTGGCAATCACAAGGGAATAAAGAGACTTGGGCATCATCATCATCACAGATGACCTGAATTCATCCAAGCAGACCACTAAAGCTAGAGGGATGTTGAGGTGTATTAGCAGGGGTATCACAAGTAGTAAGAGGGAGGTAATAATCCCTTTTTACAAAACACTGGTTAGGCCCCATCTGGAGTACTGTATGCCATGCTGGAGGCCACACCTACACAAGGACATTAACAAAATGGAGGCAGTCCAGAGAAGGGCAACCAAACTGGTGCAGGGACTGCATCAGAAAACATACGAGGACAGATTAACGGAGCTTAATATGTATACTCTAGAGCAAAGGAGGGAGAGATGTGATATGTTCGAAACATTCAGACATCGTAAGGGCATTAACAAGGTGAAAGAGTCTAACATGTTTCAATATAAGAAAAATAGCAGGACAAGAGGACAGAGCATGAGATTAGAAGGAGGCCGATTAAGGGGTAATGTGAGGAAGATCTTTTTCACAGAAAGGTGGTTGATGCATGGAATGGCCTACCTCAGGAAGTGGTAGATATGAATTCAGTGCAGGGCTTCAAACAGGCATGGGATAAGCATAAGGGAGCAATACAGATGAGTATGAATAGATAGGCCATTGACAGAGTAAAGGCCAATGGCACATTCATAAGGTAGAACAGATGGGCATACTGGATGGGCCTTGCGGTCCTTATCTGCCATCAACTTCTATGTTTCTATGTAATTAATGCATGTACTGTCCATGAAGGGCGAGGCCAGTTTGCACAGCCGCATTTGCACCACAGCAACCCGAGCACTCAGGTTGCTGTGGTGCAGATGGAGTCATGTGGACACTTACCTGATCATGGTAAGTCAGTTCCGGCTCCTCTCCCAAAGCAGTTGCCAAGCTGGCGATGTGTTTTGGAGTGAGTGGTGTAAGCAATTGCTCTTCACTCTGACACATAATAGACGCTTCGTCCTGCCGTCCTATGGTAGCTAAACTGGACGTCACCAGGCATCTGGAGTCACAGACCCTCTTCAGTGCAGCTTGCATTGTTAAGTAAGTAAAATCTTTATTTTTATACAGGAAGGTGTTCCAATCACATCATTAGGTCAAAGACCCATTTTCAAGATGGTCCTGTGTACTTTAAAATTACATTGGCGCTGATATGGGCCACACAAACCCCACTTTGGAGTGAAGCATGAGGTCAGGGCAACACTGGAGCTGACAAGAATGCGTGTCCTAGAAGCCGCCTAAGCAAGATTCTCCAGGAAGGAAGGTCTTGACCAGACTACTCTCCAGTAAGGGAGGGAGGGCAAAACTGTGAAACTCATCAGTTAGTGAGAGCTAGACAGTCAAACTCCCAATGGAGGGAGGGCTAGATCGTGACACTGTCCAGGGAGAGAGAGAGACACTGTGATACTCCAGAGAAAAAGGGCTAGACACTACCATTTCTACAGGGAGGAAGGAATGTAGCATTTCTAGAGGAAGGGAGGAAGGAATAAACTGCCACTCTCAAAGGGGGAGGCCTAGACTTTGCCACTCTCTTGTGAGGGAAGTCACTACACCACTCTCAATGGAGGGAGGGTGGGCTAGACTGTTTCACTTTGCAGGGTGGGTAGGTTAGACCATGCCGCTCTCCTGGGAGATAGAACTAGACCAGGCCACATTCCATCATCTCCTAAGGCATAATTATAGCCAATACAAGACTTCCACACACAGATAGGATTGGGTGCAGCCATGCAAACTAGAACTAATTGCTGTGGTGAACTTGGTGGTGGTGGGGGAGATACTGGGGATAAAAAGAGGAGAAAAACAAAATCTAAGAAAAGTCAGTCGGGGCAGATGACAGCTGCACTTGATGCCCACTCTTGGGACACTGGGGTTCTTGTGAACTGCGCCGCACAGAAAGAGGCCTTTGCTTCAAGCACAGGGCTGGACTCATCGGGCTGATGCAGATACCAGTAGAGACAGTACGAGGACAGTCAACACGAACCCCATTTCTGCGCACTCAGGGTACACGCGTAAAACCTCATTGGTATGCACTTCTGCACACTCTCATACAGCAGTGGATACACAGAGCTCACTCTGGTCGCTCACCCAGCCTTTGTGAAGTAAACAAGTGTTGGGGATCATTGCAATTGCATTAAGAATCCAGCCTGATGGCTTTATAATCTTTTTATCTCCTTTCCAATGCATTCGGCAAGGCTGTTAATCCCGCATACGCCCTGGACGCTGTCCTGTAGTAGATGTAACACAGAGCTGTTAAGCACATTTCCATCTAAAAATCAATATGAACAAGCTATTAAAAAATAGATCTGTTCAGTAAATACAGTTTTGTTTTTCTTACAGCCTTCTGCCATACAGGTCTCGATCTGTCTTTCTGTCTCTGTGTCTGTCTCTCCTTCCCTCCAACCCAGGCTCCACCAGTCTGCTGAGTTCTTTTTTTCTTTTTTTTATCTCTCTTTTTAAATGTATTTACCATTTTTCTTCTGTAACCCCTAGATGGCGCTATCCCAGGGGCTACTACCCCTGCCTGATTTGCCACTAACAGGTTGAGGGGCCTGGATCCAATGGCGGGTGCCTCCACCCAGAGGTCAGGGTTTGCAATAGTTAAACTAACTTGGTCACAGCCCTCTGGGACACTGCAACCCCCCTTTCTTCCCACTAGTGGCCCACACAATATATCAGAATTACCTTCACAGTATACACTACCCCCCAGGTCTGGTTCCGCACTGGGACCTCCTGTGAAATGAGATACAGTGCAACAATCACAGTACAGTACTTTAACATAGACAAATACCTCAGGCAGTATAACTTTGCTGAAACAAGCAGCTCTGATTTATTGGGGGATATAACAAGGACAGGGAAATCAGGTTAATTAGCTTATCACTCTAATAATCTACCTATGGCTCTGTGCACAGGCCTATCCCTATCAGTTACTGTCCCTGGGTACCCAAGCCCTATGGCTAGTCCAAACTGTGGCAGCTGGTAGGGGCCCTTTCACAGAGAAAGGAGAATTAAACAGTCAGCAGTACAGTAATTCCATTTGGATTTAATGGCAATTCAACGAGGGCGACCCTGAATTAGTACTCACGACCTCCAAATAAGATAGGGTCCTTCAATGTCTGGGGCTCACTTGAGGTACACAAACCTCTTCACACATTTATATAAAAAGCACTATACCAGGCAGGCTGCATCTGTATCCCGATCGCAATTACTGCACAATACCGGGAGAACACACAGCAGATTCAGTTCCTGACAGACCGAGTGCAATTTTCAGCAATTCTTCCAGTCTTCTACAGGGTGAGCCTGGTTTCTACTCTTCAGAGTCCTTTGATTCTTTTCACAGGACGGATTCAGTCCTAACAAGCTGCAGACCGGAACTCTGGGCCTTAACACGTTTTTGACTAAACTGCACACTGAAAAGCACAGGGCTCCTTCCTTCTTCACTGCCAAAGCTCAACTGAAACTCCAACCGACAAAACCGGCACTTCCTTTGAGTTCCTCCCAGTTCTTGACTGGATTGGCTGTCACTCACAATAGACTGCTGCTGTTGGTCCAAAAAGGCACTGAAGTCTAAACTACATCTCCAGAGTCACTGCCCATACAATCCTCTTGTGGCTGGCTCAGATTATGAGTCCAAGTTCTGATTCGTCCAAGGCACCATTTTAGAGCTAGCTTACCCCACACTGATTGGTCCAGTTCAGCAGTTCAAAACTAGAATGGGAACTAGCAGACACAGTTCTGACTGCAAGAAAGCAGGTTAGACAAACTGTAATTTCATTATTACTCTAAATAATTTCTGGTAAACAGTTACATCTTTCAGATGGGTTCCCTTTGCACTCCTAGTGACTGCAAAAATGAAGTGAATTGGCAGCAGCGAGTGGTACTCAATCAAAGAAACACACAGTCCCCATACAAACTAATTATGTCTGCAAGCAGACAGCTCTTAAAGAGACAGTACCAGAGGTTCTAAAACACTCACTGATAAATGGCTTAAATGCCAAACACCATTCAGGCTTGGAGCATTCAAGCAAGCTCCTGAAGTCTTTTGGGAACCCCCATTTGCAGGGGTTACACCCTTCCTGGCCTGGGAAAGCTTGGCGTCGCTCAAGCAAGTACCCCATAAGTTTCAACTGCAACCATATACATTTGCATTAGGCTGCACATGTAATCATCAGTGAATATATCATTTTACCAAGAACACATTTCTGAAACATTGCAGTACGTCCTCTTTACACAGTATTACATACACATTGTACCATAACTCAGTTATTACCTCTTGTACATGAAACCTGAGAGAGGGGCCCTTCCTATCAGTTACCTTGGGGCTGGATGGGGCAAGGGCACCATACTTAGAGGGCAACACAAGTAACTTGAGTTAGCACTGATGCTCAGTTTGGGCAATGAGCTCGGGACACATACACTCCTTTATGGACAACATTGAGAGGCAAGTCCACAGGCCTCCCAAGTGAATCATAACTGAGGTGCACCACAGGCTTTACAGCTCGACCAGTCTTTCTAGGGGAACTGTTATAGTCTCTGCACTCTGAGCCTCATTTTCAGCATTCCTCACTTGTCAGGGAGTCTCCATGGGGTAGAGAGGCTAGAACTTGGGGCACTTTCAGCTCCAGGAGTTACAGTTTCGAGTCCACAACATTTGGCTCCTATGGAGAGCTTTGGACACTGGCAGTGGACTGTCAGGGCACTCAAAATACTCTTCTTGTTCGGTGTATCACCAGTCTGCCCCAATCTATCATTTTCCTCCCTGAACACTCAAACAGTTCAACCATGCACAATGATTCCATTTCATCTGATCTGATGCTTTGCACTTCACTTTCTGGGAGCAATGGCTCCAGGGATGAAGCTAGGGGCTTAGACAGTCCAGAAGGCCCAGCTTTGTCTCCAGTATTGACTAGGGATTGCCCAAACAATTGACTCAGTTCGAAGAAGGATAGTATTCAAAGTCACTCTCACTTTCTTCCGATATGGACTGACAGTCATGCTCAACTGGGACTTGTGAGGGGAACACTTTAACTTTGCTTCTGTAGGTGCAGACTTTCTTGATCTTTTCTTAGCAGCAGCTCTAGTCACTGGTCCAGAGGGGCATCTTCTAGGGCTCAGACTCAATTAAGATTTGTCCAATGGGCAGTAAATGATTTCTATGCATTGTTTTACATCTTTGAATTATTCTCAGGCCTTACTTTGTACACTGGCAGATCATCTAGTTTGCCCACTACAATGTGAGGGAGATGGTGCCATCTGTCAGCAATCTTGTGCTTGCCATGCAGTCCCAGATTTCTTAGCAATACCCGATCTCCCTCCTGGAGTTCCTGTGCTTTCACCTTTTATCATACCTTTCTTTGTTGGCCAGATTTCTTTTTGGCAGCCATGGTTTGAGCCAGTTGTACGCATGAGTTAGCTGGGCCTTTAACTTTGCACATACTGTAAATAGTTGTCAGCTTGAACCCCATCAGGAGAGACCCCAAAACACACATCTACTGGTAGTCGAGCTTCTCTTCCAAACATCAGGCGGTGGGGAGAATCCAGTGGCATCACTTTGGTGCAGTTATAAGCATGTACCAGGGTGCTAATTTGTTGGCTCCATCTAGGCTTGTCCTTTGGGTGCAGGGTGCCTAGCATATCTAGCAAAGTGCGGTTGAAACGTTCAGGCTGTGGGTCCCCTGGGGGTGTGAGGAGTGGTTCTGGACTTCGCACTCCCCACAGAGAAAGCATCTCTTTGATCAGACGACTCTCAAAGTCTCTCCTTGATCAGAATGGATTCTTTGTGGAGCCCATAGTGAACAAAAAGTTTTCTACAAGTACTTTGGCCACAGTGGATGCTTTCTGGTCTTTGGTGGGAAAGCTTGGGCATATCTCGTGAAATGGTCAGTGACCACCAGCATTACTGATATTTCTTTGATCTGACTCAAACTCAGAAAATCAATACAGACCAGCTCCATGGGTGCACTGGTGGTGATGTTAACAAGGGGCAGCCCTCTGGGGCAAAGCTTTCCTCTGTAAGCAGCGACTACAAGTTCGAATGTGTTGCTCCACATCAGCCCCCATCTTAGGCCAATAGAATCTGGATCTCACCAAGTCAAGTGTTCTGTCTATACCAAGGTGCCCCATGTGGTTGTGCAAGGACCTCAGTACTGAGTCTCGAAAGGCAGTGGGCAGCACTAGTTGTTGTTTGTCTACTTGTCCCCCTCTGTCTACTGTTTCTCTGTATAACAGTTTATTGATCAGTTTCAACTTAGGACCTTCTTTGTATAACAGTGCAGTTCTCAAATCAGTGGAGCGTAATTTGGACACATCTTTTCCTGCATAGAGGGCTTCTAAAGCTGCTTTGATCATGGGATCGCGGGATTGAGCCCGCCGAATACTGTCATTGTCCAGCTGAGGCAGTGCACCAATGTCTATTGCAGAAAAGTGGCAATAAGCAGCAGGTATGCAATTCTCAGAGGCTCCCAAGCAATCCACCATGCAGTCCACTGCGTCCGTGGACATTTGTTCCTCCCTGTCAAACTTCCGGCAGAGTGCCCGAATGTCAGGTTCTGCCAATCGGACCCAATCATTCTGGGGACCAGGCCTCCGGGAGAGAGCATCAGCATCTATGTGGTTCAGACCTGCTCGGTATTCGAGAGCATAGTCATATGTAGATAATGCAGAAAGCCACCTATGGCCAGTGGCATCCAACTTAGCTGAGGTCTGCACATAGGTCAAAGGATTATTGTCAGTTTTTACTAGTATTTTAGCCCCATACAAGTACTCATGGAATTGGTCAACAATAGCCCACTTCAAAGCTAGGAACTCTAACTTATGTACAGGATAGTTCTTTTCGGATGGGGTCAGGCTTCTACTGGCAAAGGCCACTGGTCTCAGGCCATTCGTCGCTCTTGGTACAACACAGCCCCAACCCTTGCAAGCTAGCATCAGTGTGCAGGACGAAGGTTTTCTTGGATCGGCATAGGCCAGCACTGGAGCATGGGTAAGTGTGATATGATCTCATGAAAAGCAGTCTCACAATCAGGAGTCCAGCGGGCCCCAAATACTTCACTTGGATGAAAATACACTCTTTCAGTCTTGAGGGACCTGACTTTTGGTATTTTTGTGGGTTGGGGATACCCTTGAGTAAGGTTAAGTAAAGGCGGATCACTCTTGAATAGTCCTGATGAGGCGCCGATAATAACCACAGAATCCCAGGAATCTTTGCAGTTCTTTTAGATTTTGGGCTGTGGCCAGGTGGTCAAGGCCTCAACTTTACTTGGGTCGGTCTCTATTCCTCGGTGGATACTATGTGTCCCACATACTTTACTGATGTTTGAAAGAATTGACACTTATCAATGGACAGTTTAAGGCCAAAGTCCTTCAGTCGGTCCAATACCTTAAATAATCTGCTTTCATGTTCCTCCAGTGAGCTGCCAAACACAATAACATCATCTAGGTATACCAGGCACTCTAGTAAGTTCATGTCCCCCACTGCACGTCCATCATCGACGTTGAAAAGTGGCTGGGCACCTGAAATCCCTTGAGGCATCCTCATGAATTCATAGAAGCCAAGCGGACAGATAAAGGCAGTCTTCTCCCGGTCCTCTGGGGCCATCGGGATCTGGTAGTACCCACTGCGGAGATCCAGCACAGAGAACCACTTGCTCCCGTTTAGGCAGTCAAAGCATCCTGAATGCGGGGCATTGTGTACTGATCAGGGATAGTCCGCGGTTTAAGGTGCGATAATCCACACACATCCTTACTGTTCCATTCTTTTCCTCACTACCACAATGGGGAAGCATAAGAAGGCTTCTGGATTCTTGTATTACACCAGCAGCTAACATCTCTTGCAGATGCCGTCTCACATCATCTATGTCAGCAGGTGCCAGGCGTCGAGACCTCTCACGAAATGGTCTTTCGTCATGCAGCGGATATTGTGCTCAGCTCCTTGCACGCATCCTACATCCCATTCCTTTAAAGAAAACACCTGGTCTCTCTGGGCAAGCTTCTCACTGATCCTCACTTTCCATTCAGCTGGCAGAGGCGTGAAATCAAACAAGTCAGGCGTTACTCTGTCATTCTTCCTTGAACTCTTGCTGCTGGGTAGCATCTGCAGTGTCTGCCAATGCACATTAGCCAGGATGCAACCTCTGTTTACTCGAATGTCTTTCAGACACATTATGAACCTGGACCATTACCCTTCTGGCATAAGCATGGGCTCTAGCAGAGCAAAATACTAGGCTTGACCAGCAGTCCCTCTGGCAATTTTCCATCGCCTGGTGCATCCAACATTAATATTTTATTCTTAACATCCTTTCTGATACGGACCTCTCCCTGTAAGGTACACTGGGCATTTGGCGCCAGGATCAGAGACTCAGGATCCTTCTTCCATACAATTCCGACCGGTTCCTCTGGTTCTGTTTTTTCAGCATCTCTCTGTGCCTCATAGGCCTTCTTAATTAAAGCCGGAACTCTTAAAGCTCTACTAGTCTTTGACCCCTGTTTTTCATAACACAACTGTGCCAGCCTTCCAAACATATGAGCATTTGTTCCAATCAACAAAGGGACACCATCATACAGTCCAGTGGGGGACACACTAAGGCTAGGGTCTCTACTTGTTCGGCCACTCCAGCCATAGAGGTGGGGAAAAGACAGCCAAATTCGGATATACCGGAATAGGGGTAGGCCTTCTCACTAACCTCCATACATGCAGTCCTTCTAATGGTTGTGGACGTCTGACAAATGCTTCTGATACCAATCCTGGAACATAATTGTCACTTGGGGAGCCACTGTCTAATACAGCTCTTGTAGACACTCCATTCACCTTTACAGTGGTCTCCATGGAGGACCCACTATTCTGGACCAGTCTGGAGAGGCGGTAGTGGGGGCCTGGGCAACTGACCTTGCCACAAAGGACGTGAATTAGCATTTTGGTGCCCTCACTGGGATCATGCGTTGCACCTCTTAACCACTGATTTGTTCTCAAGCTCTCCTTGTAGCCTATATGCAACTTTGTCAGTGTCTTTTGGGGACTGGCATTCCTTTTCATGTGCCCATCTTTCCCACAATTATAGCAAACATACTTTCTGGAGTTTGAGCTGGCGAGGCGCCACACTGGGAGCCAGGGTGGGGATATCACTAACTGGAAACCTGGTGCCATCTCTGTCTCGACGTGATAAGCATTTGGAGACATCGTCAGTTTCTCCACTTCCATGGTCAAGGAATTGAGTTTGGAGCTGTTATCAGCAGGAGATACATGGGTGGTACCCCACCCCATAGCAGATGCAGTCGGATATAGGTCAGGGCCCGTGCTGCAGGCGTGGCCTTCATAAAGGACTGTTTTGAATTCCCGGATCTCTCTCAACAGTTACGCCCCATTGTGGCATATCTTTTTCCTTGTCAGAGCACTCATTGACTGTCAACCTCTGCCCCTGAACTTCACTGATGGGTCACCCTCAGTCACTCGGGTCGTAGCCACAGCTGTTGGTGCAGGTACCTCCGAGTCGCCTTTTCTCAACTCCCGAATTTCTCTCATTAACTCATCATAGGAGGGTGGGATTCCAGTCCATTTGCCAGGCGTGAACTGAAGCAACAGCAGTTCTGAGAAGGGGGCAGACTTAAGGATTCTGTCCAGTCTGGTTCGGTCCAGTTCAATCGCTGGCAAACTACCCTTTCTGAGGCATTCTTGCAACAATTTTTCCAGCCGAGAGACATACACAGACAACAACTCCCCTTGGTACTGTTGTGCATTTCTTACTCTCCACCATAGGTCCTCATCAGAATCTGGGCTCCCATACACATTCTCCAAGGCCTCAAGATAGGCCTGTGCAGTCGCTTCAGGGTTACTGGCCCGTTTAGCACGGATGGTAGCCAGGGCAGGACCTCGGAGGCTCTCACTAACCCTCTTTAGCTTTTAGCCTTCCGAGCATTGCCATTCTAGCGCAGGGGCAACATAGTCTATCCAGGTCTCCCAGTCATCCTCCTTGGGGGTGGGAGGGTGCCAGAGAAGATCCTCAACTCGGTAAGAGTCGTGACTAATGGCAGGTGCAGAAATAGGAGTCTGCATTGGTTCAGCCACCATTACGGGCACTGGAGCAGGAGAGGGTGTTGGGAGGAACACCCCAGGTGGCAGAATAGTTTCTTCAAGTCCTCCACAGTTTTCCCTCCCAGCAACCATTCAGCAATTTCTCCTCAAAAGTTTCAGATAGTGGTGGGGCTGATTCCCCGGTCTTTACTGTCCTTAGTTATCACTCTCCAAGCAGTGAGGGCTCCCTCTGGGGTAATGGTCTGTGGCACTTTGGAGCTATCTATGGGGTCCTTAAACTCTACTAGGGCCAGGAAAGTGTGGGTGAGCAGATTAGCATGCTGACCCACCACAGGGTTTGTAAACCTTCCACCTTGGAAAGTACTCCTGCACAGTGTCGTGTTGATACCAGGGGATGTCCAGGATAAGCATAGCATTTTGAGAGTCGATCTCCTCCCCAGTACACCACTCCACCAGCGGTGCACAGCCACTTCTGTCGGGTACCCATTTTTTCTTAACAGTGGTTCGTAATGCGGCCACTCAGAGGACACACAATCAGCGGTGAGCCTCCAAGATGTAACCCCAGATGGCGCTATCCCAGGGGCTACTACCCTGCCTGATTTGCCACCAGCAGGTTGAGGGCCTGGATCCAATGGCGGGTGCCTCCACCCAGAGGTCAGGGTTTGCAATAGTTAAACCAATCTTGGTCACAGCCCTCTGGGACACTGCAACCCCTTTCTTCCCACTAGTGGCCCACACAATATATCAGAATTACCTTCACAGTATACACTTACCCCCAGGTCTGGTTCGGCACTGGGACCTCCTGTGAAATGAGATACAGTGCAACAATCACAGTACAGTACTTTAACATAGACAAATACCTCAGGCAGTATAACTTTGCTGAAACAAGCAGCTCTGATTTATTGAGGGGATATAACAAGGACAGGGAAATCAGGTTAATTAGCTTATCACTCTAATAATCTACCTATGGCTCTGTGCAGAGCCTATCCCTATCGATTACTGTCCTGGGTACCCAAGCCCTAGTGGCTAGTCCAAACTGTGGCAGCTGGTAGGGGCCCTTTCACACAGAGAAAAGGAGAATTAAACAGTCAGCAGTACAGTAATTCCATTTGGATTTAATGTGGCAATTCAACAGGGGCGACCCTGAATTAGTACTCCGACCTCCAAATAAGATAGGGTCCTTCAATGTCAGCAGGGCTCACTTGAGGTACACAAACCTCTTCACACATTTATATAAAAAGCACTATACCAGGCAGGCTGCATCTGTATCCCGATGTAATTACTGCACATACCGGGAGAACACACAGCAGATTCAGTTCTGACAGACCGAGTGCAATTTTCAGCAATTCTTCCAGTCTTCTACAGGGTGAGCCTGGTTTCTACTCTTCAGAGATCCTTTGATTCTTTTCACAGGGCCAGTTCAGTCCTAACAAGCTGCAGACCGAACTCTGGGCCTTACACGTTTTTGACTAAAACTGCACACTGAAAAAGCACAGGGCTCCTTCCTTCTTCACTGCCAAAGCTCAACTGAAACTCCAACCGACAAACCGGGCACTTCCTTTGAGTTCCTCCCAGTTCTTGACTGGATTGGCTGTCACTCACAATAGACTGCTGTTGGTCCAAAAAGGCACTGAAGTCTAAACTACATCTCCCAGAGTCACTGCCCATACAATCCTCTTGTGGCTGGCTCAGATTATGAGTCAAGTTCTGATTCGTCCAAGGCACCATTTTAGAGCTAGCTTACCCCACACTGATTGGTCCAGTTCAGCAGTTCAAAACTAGAATGGGAACTAGCAGACACAGTTCTGACTGCAAAGAAAGCAGGTTAGACAAACTGTAATTTCATTATTACTCTAAATAATTTCTGGCAAACAGTTACATCTTTCAGATAGGTTCCCTTTGCACTCCTAGTGACTGCAAAATGAAGTGAATTGGCAGCAGCTTGAGTGGTACTCAATCAAAGAAACACACAGTCCCCCATACAAACTAATTATGTCTGCAAGCAGACAGCTCTTAAAGAGACAGTACCAGAGGTTCTAAAAACACTCACTGATAAATGGCTTAAATGCCAAACACCATTCAGGCTTGGAGCATTCAAGCAAGCTCCTGGAAGTCTTTTGGGAACCCCCATTTGCAGGGGGGTTACACTTCCATCTCCTCTGCTGTTGGATCAGGCCTTTTCTTTTTCTCATCCATGCCACGTTGGTCTCCAGCAACCCTCTGCTGATTCCCCTCTTGTGTTCCAGAGATACTGAGTGGAGATGACCATCTAAGAGCTAAAGCAATCTGGAACTTTTCCAATCTGTGGAGGGGAGGGCAGGGCAGGGCAACCAGATGTCCTGGCACTGTACTGGGGGGGGGGATCTGATCAGGGCACTGTCCCCCCGTGGTACCACATTGTTATATCTCTAAGGCTGATTGTCCTCCTGCTGTCCCACTCTCGGCCATCTGTTGTCAGAGAGTATGAAGTTCAGCCTTCTCTCTGATTTGATGAGGTTAGAATAATATCCTTTTGGAACTACCGGGCTTTCAAGGCAAGCCTTTCTTAGTATTTGATTAGCAAGAAGACATTCCCCTTGGCGGCCTGGTGGTGCTAGCTTTTTGTGTTCTGCAGTACTGCATGCAGAGACACAGGATCAATTTTTGACTCCCTTGCTCCAGGCCAGCAGTGTTCTTGGCATGCTCTGGAGGTGGCTTGTTGTGGAGGTAGCATGCACAGTCCTCAGGACAGGAGAACTGCTGCTGTTCACTCTGCAGTGCCTCCTGTGGTCTTTGGGGAGCCTTGGCATCATGGGTGACTAACACCATGCTGATTTATCTGTCACAGCCTGGCATGCATGACGCATAGTCTCCTGGGATGTAGGGGGGAGGTCCTACAGAGGAATAAAAAACACAAAAAATGTATTTACCAATCTTCTTCAAAGATATCTCTTCCAGCAGGTCACACCTTAGGAACTGTAACTGTCAGGAGACCACACAGAAAAATATTTGCTAGCGGTCTGTCTGGGTCCGCCCACATCGACTTCATCATGCTTATGTCCTCCCTGTATAGCCATGGGTGGCCCTACACATTCCTGAGTTCTTTTCCCACCATCGACCATCACACTTCGCACTCCACGGAGCACTGTTACTTCAGTCAACTGCCATTTTTTTCTAGAACCTACCATTTTTATTTCTTTTTTCTCACCTAGTTCTGCAATCACTTTATTCCCTAAAGGGATTCCCCCGCTTATTTTTGTTTGTCAATCGGCTCTGACAAACTTTTTCCATTGCCGCAGCTGTGGACAGAAGGTCTACGACAATGACAAACATGGGGCCTGCGTCCTCTGCCTCAGCACCGACTGTGAGGTTCAGGCATGCAAGATCTGCCACAGCTTCAGTCAGGCTACCTTACGCCAGAAAGAACTGAAATCCTTCTTAATGGAGCAAAAAGTTGCTGCCTTAGAAAAGGAGCTTCAGGCCAGGAGCTCCTCCACTTCCCTGGCCCCGTCCATGAGCTCTCATGCCTCTAAGGCTCAGAACAAGTTGTTGGGGAAGCACTGCCACCGGGAGAAAGATGGACCCTCCTGGGAATGTTCTTGGTCACCGCTTTCCATGCTGACTGTTTTGGGGTCATCGATCAGGCCAGCGGGAACCCCCTATGCTGCCCACACATTCTCTGCTACTGGGTTGGCCTTGGCAGCCTTTCCCACCAGAGCTCCTCCACCCGACATTGACTGTTTGTCGGCGGGCCTTTCCCTCCTCCCACTGACGATTCCCACTGCCTCTCTCACCCTTTCCTCTATGGGGGGGACCTCTGGTAGTGCGTCCTGTCAGTTTCTCTGCTACCAGTGTGGGCCCATCATCATTGGGCTTCCCTTCTTCCCTGTCAATGCTGTCATCATTGCTGACTGCCCCTCACCTTCTCAGGGGACTGGGAGTGGTGCCGGCCCAGTGGTAGCCAACAATGGTCATGCATTGTCTAGCTTTAGGCCCTTTTGGACAATGCCCCTGACCATTCCTGCAATATTGGGTATGCGGGTCCCTCAGTTCCTGAATGTGCCCCCATCCCATCGCTGCTTCACCCCTCCTTGCCCCAGCGAGGCCTCAGTACCCCCCGTTGCTGACACAGGGCATCCTGCTGACACCAGTGTTAATTGACGGCTGGGCCCTGTTCTTCTCTGTCTGGGATTTCATGCAGAGGGTTGCCCCACCTCAGGCCCATCACCAGCGGGGCCTTCTCAGCCAGCATCGATGCCATCGCACCATGCATTGTCATGACCAGCCCCTTCTTAGTCGTCTATGTCTTCGGTGCGCATTTCTGATCCAGGGGATGATGATGATTATCACCCTGACTTCGTGTATGCTGACGATGAAGATGAGGAAGAAGAGGCTGGGTGCCAGACTCCGTCTAGCACCTCCACTGGAGCACCTCTACTGCAGCCACATCCAAGATCAGGGTCATTCTTGATGCCCTACTCGGGGCATGCCTTAGACAGCTAGTGTTGGTACCCACTCGGGAGGGAGCAGTCTTAGATCTGGTACTCTCAAATGGGGATGGAGAGAGGATCTCGGATTTAGAAGTGGGTAGCCATCTGGGAACAAGCGACCACCAAACAGTGTGGTTCACAATAAACACAGCTGTAGAGTCAAGCCATACAAAAGCAAGGTTCTAGGGACGTGGATATGTTGTTTAATCCACACTGTCTGGCAGGTACCTTGCTGCTTTAAGATGTGCTGGAAAGTCTTCAAGCTGGCTCCTCCCACCCACCCAGGTGGCAAAACCCTCGGCTCCGCCCCATAACGCCAGATCTTCTTTACTGCTTGGAAGCTCAGGTTCCCTCCTTAACGCTCTTTCGTCTCTAGGCCTGGATCCTAAACCTACGGTTTTACCGCAAACCGTGCTTAAACTCACGAAACTTAAGTCTACTCCTTCCCTCGTGGCTGCGATGGATTCTAAATCTACTCCCAGCTTCCGTCTGTGCCCTTGCGGCAGAAGATGTCTCAGACCGACCCGCACGCCACGTGCATCTACTGCCTTGGGCTTGCCCATGATTCGCAGGCCTGTGATCTCTGCAAGTCCTCCTCTGCTTTGGTTCTTGAAGACCGTGCTGCCCGACTCCAACTGGGGTGCCCCAAAAAATGGTTTCCGCCAGTGAAGTTGAAGCAGGCCTGTTGGGCGGTGTTCGCAGCTGCAGGCTCTGCGGAGCAGCTGGAGCAGTTAATCGCCCTCGAGGAGGAGGCAGCCCAGGCAGCGTCTTCTTCTTCCTCGGCATTGGCATTTATTCCGCTCTCCTTGGGCTCCTGCTATACTGCTTCCTTTCGGGAGCTTTGTCAGTCCCTCTCCACCAAGGGAGAGGGGCCCTCAGGGACTCACTTCAGTCGGTCAAAGAAGAAGGAACCAAAAGGTGAGTCCAACCATCGACGTTTGTGGGAGCGGGAGAGATCTTGCTCCCCGGAGCATCCTTTATCGACCTCGGTCGGGGTTGCGGCTAAGGCCGCTGGCTTTTCGATGTCCCCATCAGGTCAGCCGGCTGAGACACCCGTCGATGCGGTCGAGATTTTTCTCGACCCGTTGGACAGGCTGTCGACTGGAGAGACCGACAACCCTCTTTCATTGGTACGCCCGGTGGTTACTGAGGACTTGCCTTGGCCTCCTGAGCTGAAGTCCGGTCAAGAACCCTGAGCCGAAGGATGAGCAGGTTCCCCGCCTCTCTTCAGCCTGTCTGCGAGCTGGCGGTCACCGGTCCCTCCTCCGTCGGGTAAGCCCTGCCGATGTCGTGACATTCCTGACATCATGGAAAACGGCACGGCCGCTCTTCCTCATCATCCTCTTCAGAGGATAGGCTGCGGCGCAAGTTGCATCAGCGCTATGAGGATATGATGTGGCAGCAGCTGTTTTGGGCCAGCAACAAGCCGACTCCATCGCCTTCCCCAGCAATTAAGTGGCTGTCGCCCGAACGGCTGAAGCAGCCTCTCGCCCTTGGCTCCTTGGTCGAGGAGCCGACTCCAGAACCGATTACTCGGCCGAAACCGGCTACTCCACCCATTGTGGTGGAACCACTGCCCCCACAACCGAAGACTGGGGTCCCGACCAAGGATTCTCAGTCGGGTCAGGGCTTGCCCCACAGGTTGTCAGTCACCCTCACCCCCGATGGGCCTCGGCGAGTGGAGGGTGGCTCAGGTGCTCAGCAGCTGTTCATGGGCTCCTCTGAGTCAGACGACTCCTCCCTGTATTCCAGGCCCCTCGACCTGGAATCCTCTGGGGGTTTGTCGGTGGACGAGAGCCCATCCTCATTCCTTGTTATTCTTCGGCTCATCTCAGAGTCTACTGGGATGCAGCTCGAATATGTGCAAAAACGGGCCAGATATCCCCTCACAGAGATTTTGGACCAAGGGGATTCCCCCATGGAGGTCTTCCCTGTGGTCGAGGCCATTGTTGGTCCGGCCTTGGAGTTGTGGCAGTGGCCTGCCTCCTGTCCTGCGCCTTCGGTCAGGATGGCCTGCAAGTACGCAGTCCCGACCGGCTCTCTCTCCGTTTTTTTGGAGCATCCCTCGGCTGAAGGACTGGTAACCAATAGTGTTTTCTGGCACTCCAGAGATGCTAGGGATGTAGAGAAGCCACCAGATAAGGAGTCCAAAAAGCTGAATTACTCTGGGTGCAAAGTTTATGCTGCCTCCTCCCTAGGCCTTCAACAGGCTAGCTCGGCTCTACTGATGTAACACTTTTCACATGCCCTTTTGGGCTCCCTGGATGAGGTGCTTCCTCATCTCCCGGCTGACCTTCAAATGACGGTCAAGCAGGTGCGGGATCAGTGAAGGGCGGTGGCCAAGCAACAGCTCCAGACTGCTTTAGACATCGGAGACTCTTGTGCCCAGTCAGTAGCGACTGCAGTAGCCATGCGCCGCAGAGCCTGGCTGCGGATCTCTACCTTCACGGCAGATACCCAGCACAAGCTGGCAGACGTCCCCTTCTTGGGCACCGATTTGTTCGGGCCCGGGGTGGAGGGCCATCTCCAGAGGATCGAGAAGTCCATTGCCATCTTGGACTTGGTTATGTCTGCCCAGAAGGACAAAGGCCGCCAGCAACAGCGTAAGCCCTTTCACCCTTCCGCCCTGCAGCATGTCCAGTCCAGCAGCACCAGCAGCAGGGCCAACAGGATCACGCTTGGCACCCCAAGGCAAAACCTGCTGCTTCCTCCAACAGGAAGCTTGGAGGGAAAGGTCCAGGTGGCTTCTCAGCCGGCCCTTCCTCCAAGCCTGCCCAGTGACAGGTTGAGGGGTGCCGCCCCCAACCTCATCACTCCTCCCCTGGGTTCCCTTGTGGGGGGACAGCTCAGCCACTTCCTTTCTGCCTGGTCCGCTATCAACATGGACCATTGGGTGTTGGAAGTGGTAGGCAGGGGTCTGCCTCTGGAATTCGAGCAGACCCCTCCCTATCGAGCCATCGCCCCTTGGGGGGGGGGGGGGGGGGCTACCAGTTCCGCAGCCTCTCTGTCGGCTCATCGAGCCGACATAGCTCTGCTCCTCCAAAAGGAGGTGATCAGCAAGGTGGCAGATCCTCCTCCAAGCCCAGGGTTTGTGTCCAGGTACTTCCTGGTTCCAAAATGGACGGGGGGGGGGGGCTGGCGTCCCATTCTCGATCTGCACGACCTGAACAAGTTCCTAAAGCTGCGCACCTTCTGGATGGCCACTCTGGCTCAGATCATACCATCCTTGGAACTAGGCATGTAGTTTTGTTCTCTGGATCTTCAGGATGCATTCTTTCACGTCCCAATCCATCAGTCACATCGGCGATTCCTCCACTTCAGAGCGGAGGGATCCCTCTTCGAGTTCTGGGCCATGCCCTTCGGCCTTTCTCCAGCTCCCAGGGTCTTCACCAAATGCATGGCAGTGGTGACAGCATTCCTGTGGTGCCAAGGGGTCTGGGTGTACCCTTACCTGGACGACTGGCTGATAGCAGCCCCCTCCAGGTTGGAGGTGGAGTAGTCCAGAGATCTGGCCCTCCAGGTCTGCTCTCATATTGGTCTCCTGATTAACGAGGCCAAATCGGAACGCATACCATCGTAGGTGATTCAGTTCATCAGGGCAGAGCTCGACTCTCTTTGAGCCAGAGTCCGGCAGACAGTGCTGAGGTCCTTTCCTCCTTTGCCCAATCATTCCAGGTTGGGCAATTGGGCCCTGCCTGAGACTTCCTGTGCCTTCTGGGTCTCATGGAGGCTTGCACCAGCATGGTCTGTTGGGCCCGCTGGCATATGCGTCCCCTGCAATGGGGGCTGGCCTGCCAGTGGTCTCAGCGCTTCGGTCCTTTGGACCAGCCAGTAACCGTGACCCAGAAGATGTGGGATGGCCTGCAGTGGTGGCTCATCCCAGCTCATCTGCAGGAGGGTATCCCGTTTGTCCACCCCGAGCCAATGGTCATTCTTATGACCGACGCCTCTTTGATGGGTTGGGGTGCCCATCTGGGGGAGTTCCGGGCCCACGGCCTCTGGTCTCTTCAGGAGTCCTGATGCCACATCAACCTGCTGTAGCTTTGAGTGGTATGGCTAGCCCTCACCACCTTCACTTCATTTGTACGGGGTCAAGTGGTTCAGGTCCAGACGGACAACACCATGACTATGTACTATCTCAACCGTCGGGGTGGGACTCACTCCTTGCCTCTGTGCAAGGAAGCTCTCTGCATTTGGTCTCTTGTGATCAGCCTGGAGGCAGATCTCCTAGCCATCCATGTGGCAGGAGCAGGGTTCAACCTTAACATTGTTTTGCTACTGTAGCCCTGAACCTAGTGCAAATTGGCCAGGGCTAGTGCAGCTAACCCTCTACTTGTCCGTCTTGACTAGTGCAGGTTTTTCATGGCTGTTAATGAAGTTGAAAAAGTCCCTATTTTAGCAGGCTGTAGTCCTTTTGCTAATCTCCCTCAGTGTTCCAGGTGGCCTGGTGTGATTAACAGCTCATTAAGAGCTGCAATTATCTGGCAGTTTAAGAGAGGGATCCAACAAAAGACTCAATGTGAGTCATTATCACTCAATTGTTAGGACATTCAGCTAGTGTGCATGCTGTGATCAAGGGCAGAGTGCTGTTAAGTAACTAGTTTCCAGGTTGCTGAACTTGTCTTTGATTTGTCCCACAATATTAAAAGCAGTGTGCCTCATTTCCCAACCTTTTGAGTGCCTGTATCCAACACTGCAGTGACAGAATGCTATCATGTATACACGGTCTGCTCAGCCAGGTGGTCTGTCCACTCTATACTTTCTCTGGACACCACTGCAGACTAGGCTCTGAAGTGGCCATCCATAGACCCATAACTGCCATTACTGACTGGTGTATGGTTCACAGCTCCTCTTAATGGATCACACCAGTTAATGCCATCAATGCAGTACCACTCAGCATGTCATTTCATCCTAAAAAAAATGCTTTGGAGCATGTATGGTACAAAGCAAAACTGTAGTAAAATATATAATTTGAAAGGTTAAAATAGGTATTCCTGGTATGCACAGATCATCCTATATAGAAAGAGAGATAGTACAGCATCATGCCTGTATACTGCTCCCCTTTGGCTGTTGAAAGGACACTGTTATGAAAAATCTGTTTTGTTAGGGCAGAGCATGTTAAATCAGTATTTTGTGCCTGGTGTATATAAACAGATATGTCAAAGTTTCTTTCATCCCAGTCCTGTGTTTGTTTAACTATCTCCAAATAAATCCTAGAACTGCCCTGGCTCACTTCGCAGTGTAAGAAAACTTCCAGAAGTGCAGTTCTGGTTAATCACAGGGTGAGGGATGAGAGTGTCTTTCTCTGCCTGAGTCTGCACATTGCCCTGCAGGTCAGGGTGGGACTGTGGTGATGTACATGATGATGTTGGCTATTGTGTGTGCAGAGCTAGAACTGGCAGATTGAACATTTGCTATTGTGGTATTATCTGGTTTGGCGGGGAGGGGGTGAAGAAAGAGGAAGCAAGGGGCACATGGTTAAAAAAAACAACAATGGGGGTACACACTGCATGTGATTGGACTGCAGTCTTTTTTTTTTAGCTGGGGCAGGAAGCAATGTGGGAGCAGGATAAATATGCAATAATCAGAGTATTTCTTGGCTTGCATTTTTCCTGTATAACTGATCAAAATTTACCATTATTATTGTGGGCTAGTGCAACTGTCTGCAAGCTAGTGCAATTTTTAATCAACTTGTCCGGTTGGCTAGTGCAAAAAAAAAAGTTAAGGTTGACCCCTGGGCAGGAGCCACGAACAGTCTGGCCGATGCCCTCAGCCGGATAGGTGCTGCATCTCACGAGTGGTCTCTCCTGCCGAAGGTAGTTCAAGACCTGTTCTCCAATTGGGGCACCCCTCAGGTGGACCTGTTGCCTCAAGGAGAGCAAGCTGAGACTGTTTCATGCCCACCCCCTCCCTCAGCAGGGCTCGCTGCAGGGGATGCCTTTCGAGGCCGTGGACCCCGGGCCTCCTCTACACCTTCCCTCCATTTCTCTTGATACACAAGGTACTTCTCAAGGTGAAGAGGGATAAGGCACAGGTGATTCTGGTAGCCCCAGACTGGCCTTGCCAGTTCTGGTACCCAGATCTCCTCAGCCTCCGCTCCAGGCTCCCGAGGCGGCTTCCAGCCCGCCCGGACCTGATCTCAGTCAGCAAGGGGAAGGTGCTCCATCCAGACCTTTAATCCCTGTACCTGACGGCCTGGTTCCTGAGCGGCTAGAGTTCCAGGCCTTGGTCTTTTCAATGAGGTCCTCAACGTTGTTGAGGCTTCCATAATGAGTCAACCAGCAAATGTTATGCCTTTAAAATGGAAGAGGTTCTCCATTTGGTTTCAGGGCAAGGGCTGGACCCTTCTTCCTGTCCGTTGGCTAGCATTTTGGACTACCAGTGGTCCTTTCTTAGCTAGGGCTTGATCGGCGACCCTTAAGATGCACGTGGCAGCCATCTCTGCTTACTGGGTGTGGGCCGGCAAGCAGTCGGTGGAGCAGGAGAAGGTGATCTGGTGCTTTTTCAAGGCTTGATCACATCCCCTCGATGAGAACCCCACCTCTGTGGGATCTACTGCTGGTATGGCCAAGCTCATGGGCAAGCCATTCGAACTGATGCACAGGTGCGATATCTCCCACCTGTTGTGGAAGACCACCTTCTTGTTCTCATGAGAAAGAATTTCTTCACAGAGCGGGTGGTGGACAAGTGGAACACCCTGCCAGAGGAAGTGGTGGGGGCTGAAACAATCACGGGATTTAAGAATGCATGGGATAGACATAAAGGAATTCTAGAGGTCAGGGGTAAGGGGCAACAGACTTCTAGGAAAACAAACTGAACTTACAAGCTCAAATGGGCAGACTGGGTGGGCCATAGGCCCTTATCTGCCGACACTGTCTATGTATCTATGTTGTTGGCTATAACATCAGCCAGAAGGATGGGAGAGCTCCAGGTGCTTTGCATAGAGTATCCTTATCTGGTCTTGCACAGGGAAAAGGTTGTCCTTTGCCCCCACCTGAAATTCCTTCCGAAGGTGATGTCGGAGTTTCACCTGAATCAGGTGCTGACTCTGCCAGTGTTCTACCCAATCACACCTCGGAGGCTGAATATTGGCTCCATACTCTGGACCCTAGAAGAGCGCTCGCTTATTACAAGGAGTGGATGGCTGAAGTTTAGGGAGAGGTTCGCCAGCTGTTTGTCACCTACGTTGAAGCCGCACCTGGCAGACCTGCAGCCAAGCAGACGATAAGCAGGTGGGTCACCTCCTGCATAGATCTCTGCTATAGGCTGGTGGACAAGGAGCCACCCAAAGGGGATAAGAGCTCATTCAACCCACCATACTGCTGCTTCGGTGGCTGCTTCTAGGGACGTCCCTGTCCAGGAAATCTGCAGGGCTGCTACCTGGAAGTCAGCACACACCTTTATTTCCCATTACCACATTGACCTTGAGTCATGCTGGTATGGTGGTTTGGGGACCTCGGTTCTCCAGTCCTTATTCCCCACGTAAATATCGGGGGGGGGGGTGCCTTGCCTCCCTCCTCCCGGAGAACTGCTAGGAGTCTGCCAGACAGTGTGGATTGAACAACATATCCACGTCCCTAGAAATACAGGTTACTCACCTGTAACAGGAGTTCTAGGAGTGGTATATTTTGTTCATCCACACGATCCACCTGACCTCCCCGGCTTCGACACGCAACCTGGCTTCCAGCAGGCTAGATCTGGTGTCATGGGGCAGAGCAGAGGGTTTTACCATGCAGGTGGGTGGGAGGAGCCAGCTTAAAGACTTTCCGGCACATCTTAAAGCGGCACGGTACCTGCCAGACAGTGTGGATGAACAGCATATACTACTCCTAGAACTCCTGCTACAGGTGAGTAATTTGTATGTATTGGACTTTAGGAGGGCTGACTTTGGCAAAACGGGAGAGTGTTTCAGAAAAACACTAGCAAACAGGCAAGAAGGAGGGGTGGAAGAATAATGGGGAAAAATCAAAACTGCCACCAGAGAGGCAACAAGCCTTTGTGTAAAGCAAATCAACAAAACAAAATGAAGGAAAAAGCCATTGTGGTTCTCAAAAAGGGTGGCAGAGAAGGTTAAGGAGAAAAGGATATAATTCAGGAAATCTATTTAAACACAGAAAGAGCAGGACAGAGAACTATATGGGGTACCTCAGGGATCAGTCCTGGGGCCAGTCCTCTTCAGTATCTTCATTAGTGACATTGCAGATGGACTGGAGGGTAAGGTTTGTCAGTTTGCAGATGACACCAAGATCTGCAACAGAGTTGATGATCCAGATTGCATGGGCAGAATGAGAAGAGATCTGGATAAACTGGCAAAATGGTCGGAAGAGTGGCAACTGGGGTTTAACGCAAAGAAGTGCAAGATAATGCAATAGAGAAGAGAAACCCTGAAGCCACCTATAGGTTGGGAGGGGAGGTGCTGGCAATCACAAGGGAAAAAAGAGACTTGGGCATCATCATCACAGATGACCTGAAATCATCCAAGCAGACCACTAAAGCAGTAGGTAAGGCTAGAAGGATGTTGGGGGTGTATTAGTAGGGGTATCTCAAGTCGTAAGAGGGAGGTAATAATCCCTCTTTACAAGACAGTGGTTAGGCCCCATCTGGAATACTGCGTGCAGTACTGGAGGCCGCACTTGAAGAAGGACATTAACAAAATGGAGGCAGTCCAGAAAAGGGCAACCAAAATGGTGCAGGGACTGCATCAGAAAACATATGAAGACAGATTAATGGAGTTCAATATGTATATCCTAGAGCAAAGGAGGGAGAGAGGTGATATGATCGAAACATTCAAACATCTTAAGGGCATTAACAAGGTGAAAGAGTCTAACATGTTTTAGTATAAGAAAAATAGCAGGACAAGAGGACACAGCATGAGATTAGAAGGAGGCCGATTAAGGGGTAATGTGAGGAAGTTCTTTTTCAGAGAAAAGGTGGTAGATGCATGGCTCAGGAAGTGGTGGATATGAATACAGGGCAGGGCAGGGCTTCAGACAGGTATGGGATTGGCATAAGGGAGCAATACAGATGAGTAAGAATAGATAGGCCATTGACAGAGTACAGGCCTATGGCACATTCATAAGGTAGAAAAAATGGGCAGACTGGATGGGCCTTGCAGTCCTTATCTGCCGTGAACGTCTATGTTTGTATGTTTCTGTATCAGTTAAAGCAGAAGGAGGCAGCAAAGGCAATCAGAATAGCAAAGGCCCAAACTGAGAAAAAGATGGCCAACTCTGTTAAGAAGGGGGCTAAAACCTTTTATAGATACATTAGGGAGCGAAAAAAGACCAAGGGAGGGATACTGAGGCTTAATAAAGGGAAGGGAATGTGGGCAGAGGGTGAGAGTGAAAAAGCAGGGATACTGAATAAATAGTTCTGCTCAGTATTCACAAAAGAAGAAGAGGGGGAGGCACCTAAACCAAACAATAGAAATGCTCTGAATGGGGGTCGATACCAGTCCATTCACAGAAGAAAGGGTTCTGAAAGAACTCTTAAAACTGAAGGTGGAAAAAGAAATGGGGCCTGACGGGATTCACCCAAGAATTCTAAAAGAACTAAGGGTAGAACTAGTGACACCACTGACTACCCTCTTTAACAAATCACGGGAGGATAGGGTAGTACCTGAGGACTGGAGAAGGGCAGATGTGATTCCACTTCACAAATGTGGGAGCAAGGCAGAGGCAGGAAACTACAGATCTGTTAGTTTGACTTCAGTGGTAGGGAAAATTGTGGAATCACTTCTGAAGGAAAAGATTGTTGCGTACCTAGAGGCCAGCAAGGCACAGGACCCAAGGCAGCATGGATTCACAGCAGGAAGGTGATGTCAGATGAATCTAATAGATTTCTTTGACTGGGTGACCAAAGTAGTAGACCTGGGAGGGGTTGTGGACATGGTCTACCTTGACTTTAGCAAGGCATTTGATGTAGTCCCACACAAAAGATTAATATACAAGTTAACCAGCCTTGGAGTGGGTCCCAAGGTGGTATCCTGGGTAAAAAATTGGCTGGACAATGGGACGCAGAGGGTAATAGTAAACTGAGTCCACGCTGAAGAAAGGGGGGTTATTAGTGGGGTACCGCAGGTTCAGTACTGGGACCAGTCCTCTTTAATGTCTAAGTGACATTGCAGAGGGACTGGAAGGAAAAGTATGTTTCTTTGCAGACAACACAAAGATCTCCAACAGGGTTGATACACAAGGTGGGGTGGAAAGGATGAGAAGGGACTTAGCAAGGTTGGAGGAATGGTCAAATGTATGGTAGCTTAGATTCAACGCAAAGAAGTGCAAAGTAATGCACCTGGGAAACAAAAAGCCAGGGGAAGAGTACACAATAGGGGATGAGATACTAACAACAACCAAAATGGAAAGGGACCTGGGGGTAGTCATATCAGATGACCTAAAGGTGGCCAAACAATGTGAGAGGGCAGTAAGGAGGGCTAGGAGGATACTGGGATGCATAGGGAGAGGCATCACCAGTAGAAAACAGGAAGTTGTTATCCCTCTGTACAGACAGTTGGTGAGACCCCATCTGGAGTACTGCATGCAGTTCTGGAGACCCCATCTCTGCAAGGACATAGACAGGATGGAGGCTGTCCAGAGGAAGGCAACTAAAATGGTGCAGGGTCTGCACCAGAAGACATATGAAGAGAGACTAAAGGAGCTTGTTATGTATACCCTTGAGGAAAGGAGGGAGAGGGGGGACATGATAGAAACTTTCAAGTACCTCAAGGGAATCAACAAAATCCAAGAGGGTAGCATATTTCAGAAAAAGAGATGTGCAAGAACAAGGGGGCACAATTTGAAGATAATGAGGGGGACAGTTCAGAGGTAACATGAGGAAGTATGTTTTCACGGAGACTGTTGTGGATACATGGAACGGCCTTCCTGAGGAGGTAGTGGAGTCAAAAACAGTGGGGGAATTCAAGAATGCATGGGACAGACATAAGGCAATTCTAGTAGGGGGATGGAGAAAGTAGGCCGTTGGTTAACTAAGGTCTGCAGCTTATCCATTAGGTAGGGAAATGGGCAGACTGGTTGGGCCAAGCAGTCCTTATCTGCCGCCAAATTCTATGTTTCTGTTTCCTCAGCAGGGGAGGACTCTTCCAAGTACACCCCTGGTTCTCCCCTCCCCCTGGATGACCCCTCTTTCATTGCAGTGATACGACAACTGCAGATCGCCATGGGGTTTGATGCTGCAGAGCAGGATGTTGCCCAGCGGAACCTGGCTGATTTACCTGGACCTGCTAGATTCCTCTCCTGTTATCAGTGCATACGAGGATGCCACTATGGCTGCTTGGTACAGACCTAACCTTATTCCTCCTATGCCCTGAAAGGTGGACAAGCTGTATCAGGCCCCCCTCTGGGAAGCCCTTTTTTGCAGGGCCCCCACAGGCAGAGTCCGTGGTGATCAATGTGACCCATGAATGGTCTAAGAGGCCCCAGCACCTCCGCTCTCTCCCTCCAGAAAGGCAGTCCAGAAAGTTGGACCTTATGGGCAAGAGGATTTTTGCCTTTTCCACTTCGGCTGTCAGGATCATTAATTACATGGGCTATATGCTTAAATTACAGAATGACCTCTGGAAAGTGGCCAGATCTACAGCCCAGTCCCTCCCAGAGGGCCCTGATAAACAGGAGATGCTCAAGACCATCCAGTCAGGTGTGAGATGTGGGTAAGCACCTCTCGCGGGCTGGTCAGGTTTTTCCACTGACTTCCAATAATCCATCCTAAATGCTCCCTTCAGGGGCTACAAGCTGTTCAGGGTGGACGTGCAGGATATCCTTAATGATCTGCAAGCCTTGTGGAGAACTCTGAGGTCTGTTCACTCCCTCTACCCGAACCACCAGAAGAGTGGGCAGAGGGTGCACTTTTGGTGTGCCATTCATCGACTTAGGTCTGACACCAAACACCCAAGCAGGTGTAAAGCTGGCACGGCCATGCCTACCCCCTCCTCCACCACAGGGAAGTCCTCAAGAGGTGGAGGAGCGGGCCCAGCCATGGGCTCTGCCTCAGCCTGACTCCTTACCTGACCCCCCCCACACACACACACATCCGGTTCCCCAGAATGTGGTGGTGGGAGGTTAGTTCTCCCTCCATCTGGACGTGTGGTGGGAGATCACAACCAACACCTGGGTGCTTCAACTCATAGAACAAGGACATGCTCTAGAATTTGTGGAAGTGCTTCCACAGCTCCCACCAAGGCCTTTGGCTTACCCTCCAGACCATGTACTCATGTTGCTGGAGGAGATCCATACACTGCTGTGAAAAAGTGCCATAGAACTCATCCTCGAGAGTCAGTGGAATATGGGGTTCTACTCCCACTTCTTCCTCATTCCCAAGTCCACAGGGTAATTGAGGCTCATCCTGGATTTATGAAACCTGAACTACTACATCCAGTACAAAAAGTTCAGGATGGTCACTCTCCTGAGCCTATTTCCTTTGCTCCAGAAAGGAGACTGGATCTGCTCCCTCGATATGCAGGATGCCTACCTGCACATCAGGATCTGTCTTCCCCATAGGAAGTACTGCAGGTTCCTGTTTCAGGGGGAGCACTACCCATTCAGGGTCCTCCCTTTTGGCTTATCTTCAATGCCTTGGGTCTTCACCAAATGCCATAACTGTGGTGGCAGCGGCTCTCAGGCGGGAAGGACTTCACATCTTCCCATGTCTGGATGACTGGTTGTTCAAGGCTCAGTCCAGAGAGCAACTGTCTTTGACCCATGTGCGTACCTTACAACTGTTAAACAATTTGGGGGTCACAGTCAACCTGTCCAAGTCAGTGTTGACTCTCGGCCAGTGTCTCTAGTACGTAAGAGCTATACTGGACACTGCCCAGGGCTACATTTTTCTGCCCCCGGACAGGGTGGAGTGCCTGATAGCGCAGGCCCAGGAACTCTACCACAGCCGATATGTCACATCCAGGATCTATCTCAGGCTCCTGAGCCTGATGGCCACGGCCATTGCCATGGTTCCCCTGGTGACGATTCACATGCACATTCCTTAGTGGACTTTGAGGGTATGGTGGGATCAGTGAACCAATGATCTGGAGCAGAAAGTTCTTGTCTGTTCACCAGTAAAGAAGATTCTTCTGTGATGGATGGAATCCAGCCATTTGTTCAAGGGAGTTCCTTTCCTCATACCAACCCCTCACCAGATCCTCACCATGGATGCCTCGGGGATGGGATGGGTGTGCTTCCAGGTCCTTATTAGACTCGGAATATGGACTCTGTTCAAGGCTTCTCTCCACATCAATATCCTCGAGATGAGCTGTCTTGTATGGCCTCCAGGTCTTCCAGTGCCACCTGTCGCCAGGCCATCTGCTAGTGCTGACAGACAATATTAGTGTGGTACACTTCATCAACAAGCAGGGGGGCAGCCACTTTTACCCCCGTGCAGGAAGGCAAGGGGGTTTGGTACTGAGCTCTGGAACGTGACTTGGAACTGTTGGCAGTCCATGTTCTAGGTATCCAAAATATCCTGGCAGACGAGCCAAGCAGGTCGCAGTTCAGAATACACAAATGAGAACTGCTTCCCTCAGTGGTAGATGATTTAATCGGTGGTGTTGCCCGGAGCGGGACCTTTTTTGCATCCCAACACAAAACTGCTGCTTTTCTGCTCGCTCGATCCAGGGCCTGGAGTTTTCTGGCGAGACGCATTGTCCCCTTCTTGGAAAGGGAGGATCCTTCAGCGCCCCCCCCCCTTGATTCAGAGCATATTCATCAAGCTCCAGATGGAGGGTGCCACTCTAATTCTAGTGGCCCCCTTTTGGCCTTATCAGATTTGGTTTTTCTACAGTTGGCAGTGGAGCCTTCAGTGGCCCTTTGTTTGTACCCGGGCTTGCTGTCCCAGGAACGGGGAGCCCTTATCCATCCGAAGCTCTGGTCTCTTCACCTGTGTGCCTGGCTCCTGAAGATGTAGCCATTGCCAGATTTGGTGTCTCCTCTAAAGTAGCTGATGTCCTGGCAGCTGCCAGAAAACCTTCCATCAGGGTGATTTATTCCATGAAATAGAAGCACTTTGCTTTTTGGGCTGCTTCCCATCACCTGGATCCCTTCACCTGCCTGGTGAACCAGATTCTAGAGTACTTGCTGTCCTTGTCAGATGCGGGACTAAAATATTCTTTACTAGAGGTGCACTTGTATGCCATATTGGCTTTCCATGTGCCCACTGAGGGCTGTACAGTGGCCCAGTTGGACATGGCCCATACTTTTCTAAGAGGCATCTTGCACTTAAAGCTTCCCATCAATAACCCAATCCCAGCCTGGGACCTGAATTTTGTTTTAGAGAAGCTTACTTTGGCTCCTTTTGAGCCTGCTGTGACTTGCGAGCTATGCTTTCTGTGGTGGAAAGCATTATTTTTTTTTTTTGAAATAGTAATTTTTATTGTTTTTCCAGATGCAAATGTATTTACACAATCAATCTTCACAAGCTCAAGGCCTAAGGATAAAAAAAAAAACAAGTACATCAGGAATCATATATTCAGGAAATACGAAGGAGGGAAAGAAGAAAGAAAAGAACAAAGCCAAACAAACATGCTAAATGAATGTACCTCCTTCTTGAAATAGCCTTAGGTCTAATAATTACTGCATCTTAACTTCACATACCTAAACCTATATGGAAGGGAAGGGGAAAGGGAAGGGTAGACATCGGGAGAGGAGAAGAAAAAAAAAAGGGGGGAGGGAGGAACATCACAAACATTATTTTGCAATCTATCGCCTTATAATTATTAAACACACTCATTAGTTAAGGCAGTCAGGTGGGAAAAAATATATTGGTTAGCCGAATTTAACCAAAATCTCCAGGATGTCAATCTGCTCTTTCTGGGCTTGGAACTCAAAGAAAGGCATCCAGTAGGTTTTAAATTTGTCTTTCTGTAGTCTCACCCTTGCCGTGAGAAATTCCATATCCATAATTGATAAACAATTTTTATACCATTGCTCGAAAACAGGAGCTTCTCTAGACAACCAACATTGAGTGATTGCTTTGAGAGCCGAAGCCACCAGAACATTAAATAAATATCGCCGCGATTTTAGCTTAACCTGTACCGGGTACAACCCGAGGATCCAATAAATAGGATCGTCAGGTATATAAACCCCTAGCATCCCACATATCTGCTCTCTCACCTTCTCCCAAAAACTATTAATAATTTGACATTCCCAAAACACGTGTAGGTGTGTGCCAACCTGTCCACATTCCCTCCAGCAAAGGTTAGTGAAATTCTGACCAAAATGCTGAGTAACCACCGGAGTTCGAAAATATCTAGAGACCACCTTCCAGCGAAATTCTCGCCAACTGTTGGAGGCAGTAGTGGAATGTATCGCAACCCAGATAAGATCCCAGTCCAGGGTATTAATCCCTTCTCCCATTTCTGCTGCCCAATTCCTTTTTACAGAGGTCATAGGATCCGGCTCTAAATCCAAAACACATTTCATCATCTGGGATATAAACCCCTTCGACTCAGTTCTAGTGGCTTCCGCTCCCAGTACCTCTACTAGGGGATTATTGTCTCTATCCCCTACTCTATCCCTAATATATTTTTTACCCGACAAGAAATGCCTGATCTGTAAGAATCTGAAAAAATCAGTGGCTGGAAAGGTGAACTCCCTTGACAATTGCTGAAAGGATTTAAAACCCACCTCCGAATATAATTGTCCTACTTTAATTAGGCCCTTCCTGTACCAGTGCTTGAACCCCAAATCCCAAACCAACGGCCCAAAATCCAGGCAGGCCCTAATTGGGGAGTCTGCACACAAACCTATTACGGTGTTTAATTTTTTATTAATCTCTAGCCAGGAGGTGACCACTAACCTGGACCAAGGAATGCCTTCGTTCAAACACTGGATTCCCTTATAATCCATGTAAATCAAATCCCCAATATTTCCTAATGAAGATTCCGGTCGCTCTATTACCATACAGGGAGAGGAGTCCCCATGCTTCATCAACGGGATCAGAGGCTGTAACTGCGCTAACCAGAAATATTTTCTAAAATCTGGTAGGCCCAATCCTCCTCTCCTCTTGTCTCTAAGCAGAACAGACCACTTTACCCTAGGAGTACTACCCGCCCAGATGAACCTAGACAAGGAGGTCCTAAGAACCTTCCAAAACTGGGCCGGAGGTGTGACCGGCAGAGATTGGAACAAAAAAAGAAAACGGGGCAGCACATTCATTTTCACACAGTCCACTCTGCCCATTAAAGAAAGAGGAAGCTCGGCCCATCTACGTAGGTCTTCCTGAATTACCTGTAATAATCTACCATAATTAAGGGCGTACAGTTTTGCACTATCCCTGGAAATTCTGATCCCTAAATACTTAATTTCGTCCTTTGCCCATTTATACCTACCAACCACCGGGAATTCCTTTCCCTCTGTGTCCCCAAAAACATAATCTCAGATTTAGTTTCATTAATTTTAAATCCCGAGACTTCACTAAACGATTGAATTAACGAATTAATCCGCGGTAGTTGACTTTCAACGTCTGAGATGTACAATAACGTATCATCTGCGTATAGAGAGATTTTAACTTCCAACCCTTGGATTTGTATGCCCTTGTAGTCCACCGATTGTCTCACAAGGGCAGCAAAGGGTTCCATACACAGAGCAAAAAGTAGGGGTGAAAGGGGACACCCCTGCCTAGTTCCCCTATTAATCCGGAATCTATCTGAAGTCACCCCATTCACCTTCACTCTCGCCCATGGGCTCCTATATATGTTAGCAATCCACCTACAAAATCCTTCTCCAAACCCAAACTTCCTCAAGACCTGGTCCAAAAATATCCAATCCAGGCGGTCAAACGCCTTCTCCGCATCAAGTGCCAGTACACCAGCGAATGTCTGGCGGAGTGACCGAGGCGGACAAAACGTTCAACAATAATCTTACATTATCCTGGATATGGCGACCTGGGATAAAACCTGTCTGGTCCATGTGCACTAATTCCGGAATAAATTCCTGCGCCCGACAGCTTAGGATTTTGGCAAATATCTTAGCATCCTGATTAATCAGCGAGATAGGTCGATAACTCCCACATTCCACCAGGTCTTTACCCGGTTTAGGCAACACAGTAATCACCGCCTCTTCCCAAGAGGGAGGGTAATTCCCCTGTTCCTGAGCTGCGTTACACACCTTACATAACAAAGGGGCTAAGTCATCTATAAAAGCCTTATAAAACTCCCCAACGAAACCATCCGGACCTGGGGCTTTCCCTCCTTTCAAGCTTTTAATGACCATCTTCACCTCCGCTTCAGTAATTGCCCCATCTAACTTGTCTCTTTGCAGTTCTCCTAACTTAGGAAGATCGATATTATGTAAAAAACCCTGGATTCGAATAAAGTGGTCAGGAGTTCTTTCTTGGGTATATAATTCTTGAAAAAACCTACCAAAGCTATCCACAATATGTCTCGGATTGGAAGAAACATCCAGAGATCCATGAATCTTAAGTAGTGGGATATACCTCTCTGCTTCCTGTTTTCTAAGCCTAAGAGCCAATAACCTACTCGCCCTTCCCCCGGATTCGTAATATCTTTGTTTAGTGTATCTAAGGGCATTTTCTGTTTTAACATTCATTACCTTATTATATTGCTCCCTTGCTTTTCGTAAATTTTCAAGGACCGTGGTATCCCCTGTGATTTTGTGTTCCCTCTCCAAGGTACTAATTTTATTCAGCAAATTCCCTGATTCTAACTGGAAACAGCGGTGTCTGTATGAAGCATAACTAATGATCTGGCCCCTCAAAACAGCCTTTAAGCCATCCCAAATAAAGCGGACATGGGTGTCCTCTTCCCTGTTATCTAGTAAGTAAAGCCTAATAGCCTCTCTCAGCTGATTCACAAATCCTGTGTCATTCAAAATACCCGGATCGAACCTCCACCTCCCCTAGATTTGGTCTCCGAGCACCACAGGTTTGCACTGACCATGGCGTGGTCCGAAAAAGTTGCCGGGTGGATTATGATATCTCTCAAATCGTTGGAGTATTTGGATTGAATATAAAATCTGTCCAGCCTAGAATAAGATTTAGTCGCCAGAGGAAAAAAGGTGTAATCTCTGGAGTGAGGGTATTGCTGCCTCCATGGATCAATCCAACCACCCTCGGACAGTAGGGTTCTAAGAAGCTTGGAATTCGCCACCCGCCTCCCTTTCCCCCCACCGCTCCTGTCTAAATCACTGTTTTCTACACAATTCCAGTCCCCTACCAAAACTGTTTTCCACGGGGTCAATGAATCTATTCTGCTAAAAAATTGTCGGAAGAAGCTCCTGGAGGGGGGTGTAGGCCCGTATATTGCCGCCAAATGAATAGAGTGTCCCAAACACTCCCCCGATATTATTACAAAATGGCCTGATCCCTCCACTTGTACACTGTGCACCATGAATGGGAGCCCCTTTCGAATGAATATAGCCCCTGCTCTGGGAGCCTCAGGGCATGAATCCGCATAAACCCTTCCTACCCATGATCTGCGTAATTTAGAATGTTCCAGATCTGATAACTTTGTTTCCTGGAGGCATGCTATGTCACACTTCAGTTTGCCCAGTTCCTTTAAAATACGGGCTCTTTTTACCACCCCATTTATCCCTTTAACATTGATTGTCACAATCTTAAGTGAAGTCATATTTAAGCTTTCGACCAAGCATAAACCACCCATCTTCCAGACTCTCCCACAATTTGACAAACGATATTAGAGCATGATGTTCCAAAACTTCAAGGGAAAAAAAAGGAAAACTTAAGCAAAAGAAGACTAACGGTAACAATAACAATAACATCAGGAAAAAGTAAACATAACATCTGTTAACCTCGACCAACACCCATTCCAAAATACCAAGGAATAGATTATCCTCCCCCATGTCAATTTGTAGGAGGGGGATACAGTCATAAAGCATCAACTAACTTGAATGGGGTACCCTTACCGGGTACCCAAAAGCTCAAACAGAGCTAAGAATCTAGAGGTTAGGTAGTAAACTCTCCAGAAACTAGGCACTTATAGCCCTAGAATGGTAGGAGTACAGGTGTCTCAGAAAGCATTATTTTTAGTCGCTGTAACTCTGCTCGTAGGATTTCCAATCTACAGGCACTCATATGTGAGCAGCCTTATTTGATTTTCCGCAAAGACAGGGTGTCTATGCACTAACCCTAAGTTTTTGCCAGAGGTGGTGTCTGAGTTTACTTTGAACTAAACCATCCACCTACCTATTTATTACCCAGAGCATGCCAATCCAGGGGAAGCATTGCTCCTAACTTTAGATATACATAGAATTCTCAGATATTATGTTCATCACATGAGGGACTGCAGGAAGTCCTTGCAGCTGTTTGTTTCTTTCATGCCGGGAAAGAGAGGTCATACCAGTCTCTGAACAGTGCCTGTTCAAATGATTGGCTAACTGCATTATTTTTTGTTACAAGAAGTATGGTAAGGAACGTTTTGGGGCTGTTAAGGGCCATTCTGGCAGAGGCATGGCCACCTCCGTTGCCTGTTTTAGAGGGGTTTCAGACGCTGCAATTTGTGCTGCTGCAACTTGGGAATGCTGTCCACACATTCACTAGGAACTACAGTCTCAACATTGCCTCTAGAAGGAGGGAGGGTTTTTGGTGGGGTTTTTGGCCTAGCTGTGTTACAGGGCCTTCTCTCGTAGATCCCTGCCTTCCAGCCACCCACACCGTTCTCCTCTGCAGTACTGCTTGGGACTCATTCCTAAGGTGTAACCTGCTGCAAGAGATATCCTCAAAGAAGATAGAACAGTTATGCAAGAACTTACCAAGACAGTAGATCTTTGAGAGAATCTCTTCTAGCAGGTCATGCCATCCCACCCTCCTTCCCCCTTGACTTCTGAGTTCCTCCTTCCTGTTCTCTTTTTTCACCCATGAAGGTCAGCCTTCTGTTTTCCGTGCTCCTTCTGGTGGGTATTTCTGACTGTCCCTCGGTTCCTTCAGGAGCACGTCCTTGGTGGATGGTCCCCGGCGGGGAACTGAGGAGGGCGTGGGGCCACCCGCGGCTATATAGGGAGGACTTTGGCATGATGACATCATGGTGGGTGGCCTCAGATAGACTGCTAGCAAAAATGTTTCCATGTGGTCCTGATGCCTGATAGCTGTAGTTTCTTAGGTGTGACCTGCTGCAAGAGAGTTTCTTGAAAATCTAGTTTTACGGTAAGTTCTTACGTAACTGTTCTTTTTCTTTCCACCTGCTATGCTGTGGAAAGAAAATGCTTATCATAATGATGACTGACCCCCACTTCTCCATACTAACATCCCAGCCCTGGCCATGTCTCCCCCCTCTGGATCCACTGTAGACAAATGTTCCTCCCTGTTCACTCCCTCCTGACTTGTGGTGCCCCCTCCATGGGAGCAAGCTCTAGAAATGTTGGTGCCAATGGTGTGGGTACATGGATGCGGGATCACTGACAGATGGAGACTGGTCGGGATAAAGCAGGAGCAGCCTGATGAAGCCAACTGGCTGGCTGGTGTCCAGTTGGAAAGAAAATAAATTAAGAAGTCGCCCCACACCCTTAGTGTGTGCTATGCCATCATCTTTTTAAAAGTAGAAGGATGTGACAGAAGTGTGGAACACATGAATACATCTTGGAGACAGCACCTCAGAAAAAACTGGAAATAGGAACCTTGGGTCCTCATAAGGTCTACTGCTGAGGGGATAACACAACTGTGTACTTCAAGGCCAGCACAATAAGCTCTGTCCTCCTCACACTAGCTGACTTTTGAATCATGCTCCCTCACGCCATTCCCCATCACCTGTCCTTCGGCTATGCTAGAGCACCCATCCTCATCAACCCACAAGCCGACTGACAAATTTATTTATTTGACATTTTGGAAAATACCTTTGAGCCAGAGGCTCATTTACAGAGGTTCCATGTCGTGATATAAAACATTAGTACAACAAATTTACAGATCATGTTATATACAGGATGAGAACTAGGATAATAGGTACAGGAAAAATTAGAACTTTGTACAGTCAAACTAATCATACGAGCATAACCTTTGCACCTGTGAAGATTGTTACTATACAGCCAGACATGTTCTAGGTTACAGGTCTTTTGTCAGAAGTGCTAGTTATAATAGGACACTCGATGGAGTCCTATATTCAGGAGGGGAGGAGCAGAGCGGAGTCTGTCCACACAGAAAAGAGGGCCAGAAAAATTACTGAGGGGAGAAGCAGTGGGCACCAAAAAACAGGAACTGCCAACATAAAATATTCTGGTTACACACAACTTTAGAGGAGATCAATTCAGTGAGTGGTTGAAAGCCGGGGACGCATCGAACAATGGCCTCTCAAAAACCACCATAGCGAACAGACTCCTGCCCAAAGTTGGTAATACAAAAAAAAAAAAGGCAGTGCTGCACTGCATGCTGTATGAAACTGCCCACAAGCCCCCGCCAACACAGAGCCCAATGCACAGGTATACTTTCTATTACTGTAAATCCAGCCCTGACTTGTAGCCCTGTAGTTGGGGAACCATGCCATGTCTGCATCCTGTTTGTGCCCAGGACCAGGGTACCATCACAGGGAGGGGGTGTGCTGCCAGCTGATATTGGTCTCTGCTGCTCCAGGGTGTGCAGTACAGGTGCAGACAGGGCACACTTACTAGGGGGGCCAACATCACTGTGCCTCATGTTGGCATGCTTGAGCCATGGGCGTGTGCTTTTGGCGGGGGGGAGACTGGAGGACAAAATGGCATGCTGTTGGAGGATGATGGTCTAGGGGTACTCTTGTCCCCACACCACCCTGTCCCCCTAGATTGTGCTGTAGAGGGAGGATGCCCCTGCAAAGGCCCCACTGTATGACACAAGTCATGGAAGATTGGGTAAGTGGGTTGGGAGGTTGTCCTAGATGTTGGCAGGAGGAGGAAACAAACTTAGATAGAAATACGTGATTGTGATTCAGAACCTTGCTGTGTTTCATTTATGGGACATTAGCTTGTTCAAGACAGAATTGATTCTTTGTAGGGGGATGGAGAACTACCCAGCTTATGAGGGACAACAGATGGACAGGAATCCTGCAGTGCATTATGGGACAGTATCCTCTCCTTGCAAGATGACTGGTGCTACAAGGAATGCGTCATCTAATGTCAGACTCATGAATTAGATAAGGTGTACATGGACTGGCATATTTTATATTGTAATGAACCTGCACTGGCGTGCCTCCACCTGCACTCCACACCGTGCAGTGGCAAGGACTTCAGGAGACTTCTGGGAAAAGGAAGGGCCCCAGATTCTGGTACCTTTTCCCTGTGGTGTGGGCTGTTGAGTTCACTAAGTGACAGCCCCAGGTACCAGTGGGAGGTAATCATGGACTATGCTTATAAAAAGGGGACTCTGCTTGAGGCAGACTGATCAGGTGGAGATCTCATGGTGGTGAGACTTGCTGCGATGGGAGTGGGTTCAAGCTGCACCAGCCCTGCTTTACTGCTCAGAAGCCAAACTGCAAAGAGAATTGCTATGCCTGGTGAGGAGCAGAGTGGTATCTGCATGCTAGCAGTAAGAAGGTGTGCAAAACAAAAAAAAAAAAAGAAGGAAAACAGACAGTAAGAATACTGCCAGGTGGCTTTATTGTGAACATGGCAAAACAGATGGACTGACACAAAGGCCCAGCACTTTGCACCCCTGTGGGTTCCACAGGTGAGGGGCGACCCAGGTGCTCATGTCTACATAAATAGTGTTTCTCTTAAAGAAACAGTACACTGCAATCATGGCAGTGCAACCTGCATAAACAATACCAAGTGATATAAGTGCATACGTATTGGATATAAATATTGATGTATCTAAACAAATTAAAATAGAAAGAAAGATAAACAAGCTGAGGATGATACTAAACTGAAAGGCTACTAGACTAATTCAATAGATAGCCAAAGTGGCTAAAGACAGATTAATCCAAAGAGATATAGTATACAATTTCTGTATAACATAACAGCAGCACACTTCAAATTCAGAAGTGATCTAAGGAACCTAGAATTTTTTTTTTTGTCATTCTATTATGTTCTTCAGCCCTAATGTCTGCATTAATGTAGTTTTTTTGCAATTAAAAAAATTATATTATATATCTAAGTAATAAGCCACAACAGGGTGTGCATTAAAGGAATTTAATGCATGCCCCAGGGGTGTAGTAAGGTACAAGGCCAAAGACTGAGTGTCCTTACACTCCCTGGGAAGTGCATTAAAATTGTTTAATGCACACCCTGTAGTGGCTTGTTACACTTATAAAATGCCTCCTCTGGTCATTAGTTCTGTAATTATAATAAGTTAAAAATGCTATGTGTTGCTTATTTCAAAACATTTAATTTTATTGGTTTTAAATGTTAAAATATGACAGTTTTCATCAAATAGTGCCATTGTTGGTATGCTTGGTCAGTAGGTGGTGCTGTTCACACAGTCTGGAGACACTGATCATTTTTTAGTTCATTAATATTCATTTCTTATTGCAGCGAAGCACAAGGCACATGCTGAAGTTCCATTCAAAGTTAAAGTAAAAAAAGAGAGAAAAAAAAAGAAAAACTATACATAATATGCATAAACATAATAAATAGAAAAATTCATTTTGCCACATTTCAATAACGCACAAAGATCTACTATAAGTTTGAGTTCTTACCAAAGGCTTTCCCCCATCCTTTTAGTAGACAGCCGATTACAGGAGCAGTGTTTTTAAAGCTTTTTTCTGTCCTGGATCTGCTTGGCCCCATCACCAAAATTGAGAGCAGGTGCAGTGCTGTTTTTCTTTAAATGACAGGAGACTTGTCTGTCCTGTATCCCCAACCCCACAAATCATGAGCAGATGCGATGATGCCAGCTGACAACAGACTTGCCTGTCCTACATCTCCCTTGTTACTCCCCTCCAAATAAGGCTGCGATGGTGACCTTCTCTTTACCGGCCATATCTTGTGCTTCCTCTCTCCCCTGCCCATTTTCCCACAACAAGAGCAGAAAAAATCATGGTATCGGTATTATTCAGCCCTTCAGAAGCCGCCGGTTTAGTTGTGAACTGTTTCATTTATGATCTGCAGCGGAACTCCCACTGCAGTAGTTTTGTCCCGTGCTGCACCCGTCTCCCTCCCCCACAGAGGAAGACTGATGGATGTGTGGCTACATTTAGCTCTAATGCTGCCAAGGAGCCTGTCTAGCATGCAGGGCAGTGACCAGGGGGATGCAAGAGCTGCGGTTGCAGTAGGGCCCACAGTGGTAGGGGGCCCAGTGCCTCCGAGGTCAGCATTAAGAAAACCTTTTCTCACAAACTTGCAAGTTTCTCTTTGGAAATTGCTCATCTATTTGAAATTGTGTTTGTCAGCAGGGTGTCCGAAAATTCCAACCCAGTTTCACGTTTTTTTTTTTTTTTTTTGGGGGTTCAGAACAAAGAATCTATAGTGCTTGTTACTCAAAGCATCTAATCTTGGTGCTGGTGTCCCCAGGAGGAGCAGGAACAAATTACATAGTTCAGTTCTTTGTTCTTTGATCGTGGTGCCAGCAAAGGGATCGGGCGCTAGCATGGACAAACTATATATGTTCAGAAGGACTGATACAAACAAAATTATGCTATACAAATTTCAGATGCGCTAATAGTTATTTTACACTTATTGGTGGGGAAGTGGGCCCCACAGAATATTTTGCAGGGGGGCCCTTACAGTTGTTGGCACACCCCTGCTAAGCCGGACCCTCGTAGAGGAAGAAGGCTGCCTGTCTGAAATAAATGGGTTATAGTTTGTTCAGGTAAATCAGAGTTATTAATTATGTGACTGTACTTCGAGTGAGGAAACCAGAAGTTATCACGGAGCTCTGAACACTGCGGTGCTTGTTGGCATAGGTTCGAGGGGAAACAGTAGATCTTATAAGGGAGGTCACAGAGTTTATTTTAACTGTGGTGAGGCATTGCATTTTATGTAAATGGTGGGGAGATCTTTAAAAATGTCTACTGAATTAGGAGTTGCACTTTGTTGTTGTTATATGGTGACCAGATTATATAGTACAGGTATAAATAATTAACAATAAAGGTCAGTAATTCCAAGATGGCGGACAGTTTTTTATTTTCATTTTAGTGGCTTAGTGATATGTGTGTGTTAGGAGTTTTTGCTTGTTTTTCTTGTTAGACGAAAATGAGATTTGGCAGCTGACCGTGCGTTTATAGAGATTTAATGTACTGTCAGCTGACTTCTCTCAGCCAATGAAGTTCCCAGATATTTTCTTGCCAGTATATATATATATATATATATGTCAGAGGCAGAATACCAAAAATTCAAATTTGGTATTCATCTCAAGGTTTGGTATTTTGCCTATCCAAAACAGCAACATAGATAAAACTGCAGAGTGGAGGCATGGAGAAGTGATATCCCACTTGGTGTACCAGTATGATGAAAATGGTATTCCACCTTGAAAATGTGTATGCAAACCAGGGTGGAATACCATTCAATTTTTATTTAGTTTTTGGTAACCGGGTAGGTGCACTAGACTTGACAATGATTATTTTCAGGCACGACCTGGGAGGGTACAAAACAGAATATTTACAATAATAGGTTACAATATATAGGATCACAACTAGTCAAGGTAAGAAGCTACAGAGCAGGCTGGTGAAATAACATTACAGACAACAGTGGGATAATATTACAAGAGACGAAACAAAATTGAGGTAAAAAGAGTTAGCATAACATTCTACAAAATACAATATTGGTTTGGTCTTAAGTGCTAAAATATCATAGATAACTAGGCGAGGTTATGCCTAGGAGGCAGAGACATTTTTAGGGGTAAGATATAGGATGATGTAGAGGTGTAAAGTAAAAGGGGGAAGTGAGAATTAGAGGGATGGGGGCAGGGTAGAACAGGAAATGATAGGGACATATAGATAAGATTTAAGTGCAAAGGTAGTGAGAAAAGTAATAAAACAGGAGGTTGGAAGAAGAGAAACTAATCATCAGTGGAGGCCAGGGATAAGAAATGGTAAGAAGTATTTCTAACCCTAATGTATCTATACAGAGAAAGCAACATAAATTTATAGAAATTTATAGATACAGAGGTATAGAAATATGAATACGTTTTTATAATATTTTATAAAATTAATATTTTTATAGAAATTAGTATGTGTGTGTGTTTTAATGTGCTTGACAGTGCTTGCTTGAGTATGAATGTGTGTGATGTTGGTGTGCTTGAGAGAAACTGTGCTTGGAAGTGTGAGTGAAGTATCTATATTTGAAAGAAGCTGTGCCTGAAAGTTAGTGTGTGTGTGAGTTATTAATAGCACCACTGCTGTTCTGCCTTCAGCAGCTGTGCTGATCGATTCTCGTTTTACTTGGGCCTCCAGAGTGAAGCATTGATTAGTAGCAGCACTGGTGCCCCACAGCAGAGGGACAAGCCACAGGCTGAAATGCTGCCGCTGGGCCCAGCAGTTGATGGGAGCGCCTTTGCCGCGCTGGGTCAGAGATGAGCGGTTCAGTGCAGACCCCGGGGCTCTCTCTGCTGGACGAGGCATCCGTGTTCATACACAAAGCTGCTGGCAGGAGTCTAGCAGCAAGGGCTGAGCCTCAGCATTCGTATTCATCTTGCACTGCTCTCACACAGCCATCCTGTCTGTCTAAGGTAAATGGAGGTAGGCTGGTATGGTTCTGCTGCTGCTACTACTACTTGGTCATGAGTTTGATGGACAGACTTGATAGCGCGCTATTAGCCATTGGTAATCACGTGAAACAGAAGTTATAATTTAGCTTGTAATTTTATCCTCATTACAATTTGTCATAATTGTGATCCAAATTCAACACCCATCTCCATCTCTTCCAGACAATTATTCCCGTTAAAGGGAAGCATTTCCCCCTTCCATCTCTCAGCCACTGCATTTCAAACCCGTACATGAAAGGCTGTTTTTTTTAAAGAGGACGGTTTCTAGCCATATTTCTATTAGACACAACAGAGTAGAAGTGGAGCAGAGAGCCTGACACTGTTAGGGGAAAATACGGGTTGACATGGGGATCGTACCTCACCAGAAGATGCATTGTACCAGAGAGTGTTCTAGCGGAGGGCCTTATAATGAGGGCGGAGGGGATGTTATGGAGTTAGCAGCTACGGTGTGGCAGCATATTATCAGAGATTTTTTAATTTTTTTTTAACCAGGTATAGCACACTAAGCTGAAAGCTTTTTTACAGGAGCGACCTGGGAGCACAAGGAGGTTAAGTGACTTGCTCAGGGTCACACAGTATGCAAGTGGAAGCTGTGGGATTCAAACCCAGGTCTGGTCTGCTGGATGTCACCAGATTTGCAGCTCAGAGCCTTAGACCACTGTGCTATACTGCCTCCTCATCATCTAGTCATATCCCATAGTTAGCATATCTGTTGCTTAACTCACTGCTAATGCTTCTTGTGTCAGTGCTTATTGGTACCAGTTGTATATTCTATTGGCCTAATATTGTGTGTAACTTGCTCGGCCTGGGTGCCTTTGAAAAAGGGCTCTTGAGCTAAAAGGTCTGCTGAATACAGTAAATAAATAAATATAGCAAGAGAGCTATATAACTGTTGTGATGGGACAAGGGATGTTGTTTATGGAAGGGAATTTCGACACCAGAAGTGCTGGTATTCTATCAAGAATGCAGCTTCATAGAGGTTTGGGAGGGTATTTATCTGATGCATTTTGTAATAGTTAATTTTCACAGGATAGCCTTGCTGAGTTGCAGCATCCAATTTTGTGACTCACAGTCACCAGGCTGGCCCTTCAGTAATTTCTTATTCACGCCATTATGAATCTTTGCTTGGTTTATTGACAGTATACAAATAAACATTAAAAAAAGAGATTGGATTAATTTTGGCAGTGAATGCCTGCCGCCAAGCACAAAGCCTCCATGTTACGAGGGTGGGGACTTTGCATTTTGTCCGCTTAACCAAATGGCAGACTTTCTGCAAAACAATTCAGCAATTTGGGAAGTTAGGCAAAGGTGAAATACAGGTCTTCCTCATGAGTCTGTTTTCCAGTCACCCTTGTAAAATCCAACTGGAGCTACCCAACAACCTTTTTCCCTGCACAATTGGGATAAATTATGCAGCTGCAGATACTCTGCATCAAACCAGTTTCCACTTGTACTTTAAGGGTGATATGCCACCCCTTACTCCCATACCACACTCCTGCAGCACCCTCCCCACACGCAGCAGGATCTACTCCAGACAGGATCAAGGGGCGCTGGTCCTGAGACTCTGGATGCCAAACTTGTGTGCAAGAGCATGGGCCTGGGTGACTTCATCCTGTAGAGCCATTTTCCTTGTTTTGTTTTTTTCCTACCCACATCTTTGAAGCAATAAAGCCCTTCTGTTCACTTATGCTGCCCTGTGGGTAAGAAGTTGTCATCGCCCCCGTGATGAAGAGGCATGTTAGTCTCAAACAGCTGGAGTAATGCTAGCTGTTACTGAGCCTATGCAATCTGGACTGCAGAGACATGCTAGGTAGGGACCATGTGGGAAGACTGGGTAGGCCAAGCAGTCCTTTTCTGCTGACAAATACTATATTTCTATGTTTCACCATTAAAAAGATTGGTTGAATTTAGAGTATTTCTCTCTCTTTTATTTTTCTTACCTGCCCTTTTTTCTGCCTCAGTCTGGTGGGAGTGCTGGTTTCCTTGCTTGTTTTGAGAAGCTGACATTGTCTGGCCACTGGGAAAATCTAGGCTGTTTGACCACAAGAGGTGCACATGCAGCAACCCCCCCCCAAGCCTGAATGTACTACCTCCACAGCCCCCAAGCCTGAATGTACTACCTCCACAGCTCCCCAAGCCTGAATGTACTACCTCCAGCCCCCCAAGCCTGAATACACACTCACAGCACCCCCAAGCCTGAATGCACTACCCACAGCCCCTGCTTGAATGTAATACTCCACAGCGTGACTGGCCCATCACCCTTCCCCTCCCCGGGGTAGGGGAGTCTAATTCGCAGCATACACCTGGATCTCTCCCACACGCTAACTCTACACAATCTGTTGGGGCCACCACATCATGCAAGCCACAGACCTTCACTGAACGAAATGTGGGAGGCAGCCTCCCCCATGCCCAGGAAGATGTAAAGATGGGAGAACTGGTCTGGATAAATTCTGAACCACCCCGAACCCATGCCATTTTAATGTGAAAGAACCTTATCAGTGCCTTTTTTTGAGTTCTGATAAGGTTCTGATAATTTTGGAAACATTGATTTTCCAGCTTAATCTGCACCCCCAGCAGGTCTTATCTAGAAAGAAGGCTGGTGGTGGTGGTGGTAGACCCCGCAAGAGGCTGGAGGCACTCTAGCTGTAGTACCAATCCAAGGTGTTTTGAGATCCCTTTATCGTCACCAAAAAAACTTGGACAGTGATGGTTAAAACATTGTTCTTACTTAAAACTGAATGATTCTGATAGTTCTGATAAGGTTTGTCCAGCTTTCAGAATCTTTTATAGCTTATCAGAATCTTTTAGAACTTCAGAATCTTTTGTGGTTCTCCCATCCCTAATAAGATGTTACATTAATTTTGTTTTCATCACTGAATACATTTTACGGTTAAATTTTCTGTAAACTTGGATAGATTTATTTCACTTTCTGATTTCCACCTGTGCCAGTCACATCACTAAATGCCCCCTGTCAAAGCACTATTTATTTCACTGATAGCTTCCCTTCTCCGCCCTCCTGGAACATAGTAACACAGTACATAATGTGATATTGGAAATAACTTTGGATCCACATTTTCTGCCCCTCTTGCTGTCTGGTAGTGACTATACCCAGTTTGAAGTATGGACTTCACTCACATCCAAACTTAACAGCCGGAATGTTAATCCTACTTATGCTGTGTAACTCTTCGTGCCATCCCCCCTCATAAATCTATGTAATCCTGTGTCAGAATAGCATTGTATGTTGTAAGCAGTGTCAGTGGCTCAGCAGGTTGCAGATTTGCCTCTGAGGCTAGACTGTTAGAAGGTTGTGGGTTCTAGCCCCACACCAGCAACTTGGAGTAAAAAAAAAACAATACTGACGCAGGAGTGCAGCATGAGGGGGATGCTGTACTTCTTAGGTGCGTCTTTCTGGTTGTTGTCCAGGTGGATGTTAATGTCCCCATGGCACTTCTCGAAAAGATACTAAACAGAATCACCTAGCCCTGCTCTCCCAGTTAACAAAAACAAAATAAATATTTTTTTCCCATTTTGCATGTGCTTTCATGTAATTCCTGAAAGGGGGGACTTTGTGCTCTGGTGGGTTTACCCGGTTGCCAAAGTTCAGTAAGTGCTGATCTAATGAAACCATATTATACCAATATCCCTATTTAACAAATTAGTAGCATGTTTCCCAAGTAAGTATCACTGAATGTTTTAATTCCAGATAAACTCCAATTTATCCAAACAATTTTTTCCCCACTCAAGCAATTTTAATGATAGAAGTTATAATTTACATACATTTAGGGCAGTCCTCCGACTCTTGTTTCTCCATTCATTACCCCTTCCAGCAGCACTGCAGCTTATCACGCATGCACGCGTATGCATGCGTACATGCACACATGCGCGCACACACCACGTGTCCCTTCTTTCAGGTTTAGTTCAGTCAGAAGTTGGTGGGGGGAGCTCTGGGAGGGCCAGAAATCTATTTTTTATTCGGTGGACATATGAAGCTGTCATCTGTCTATTGGGCTTACAGTCCCTTCCCCACAGTAAAACCCAGGTCTGTGCATGAACATCCTTTACGGGCTCATGCAGGACATAAATAGGTGGGGTTGGCATGTTGCAGCTGGTTCTTGGGAAGCTGGCCCAGTGCTTCCACCCACCCCTTAGGAGGAGGGCATCATGGATGATTTGCCACTGGCTTGCTGAATCGTGCCAGTCTTGGATTAGGGATCCACCAATCGGCATAACACTGTAGTCAGAGTGCATCTTTCTCAGCTTTGCAGTACCCTTCAAAAGCTACTAATTTCTCTGGCAAAACATTATTTACCCTTACAAAAATACTTACAAGACCTACTTTGTCCGAATACCAGCATCCGTCCCACCAGAAGATTGGAACACCAGCTTCTCCAGGGCCCAGATGCCGGACCACACAGGGCCAAAGATCTTTTGCCTATCGTGCCCCCAGCTGGTACAATGCCCTGAGCTCGCTCATTACATCCTCCACGTCACTAGGAGCTTTCAAATCTATGCTTTACTCTCACCTCTCAGCCTCTAGCTCCTGTGACTGCCTTGACTAATGATTCTTCACTCATGGCTGTTTTTACAGTTTTTCATCCTGCTCTTCTGCTCCTTTCTTAACAAAGGCATCCGAGTACCTCTAACTACTCTAAGTCTGCTCCCCTCCCCATATCTCCTCCTACCCTTCCCACCTTGACCATTCCTCCAATGTTTTGTTTTTTCCTGTGATGTACTGTATTATACTGGCTTATTGAAACCTTTATAATTTGCTGACCATTCTATGTAACATGTCTTGTTTGTTTGTACATTGATGACTTGGAACCTTTGTAAAAGAGCCATTGGCCCAACAATAAACTAAAATTAAAAAATAAAACTGCGTAGCATGCGTGTAGCATGTATGCTGCATGCTTATTAAGCATGTGACTTGCATGCTGCATGCATATTGCACTCTTGTATTTCTGTAAGGGTAGGGGCAGCCCAATGTCTCGGTGAAAGAGCATCGCACATCCGTGCCAGTGACTGAAGTTCAGGAGAGGAATGGGGGAGCTGGAATCAGAGCGGCCATGGCTGGGGAGTACTAGTGAGTGCAGTGTGAGCCACCCCAGGGAGGATGACATCTGGGTTGCTGCATCGCAGCATCCCCTCGTGATGAGCTGGGCTGCCCACTTCCTTGCAAGGGGTGGCACATGCCCAGAGTGCCTTGCGACATTTGAGACACTGAGAGGCAATGGCCAACATCGGGGGGAAGTGAGAAGGACCTACTGAGGGAAAAGGGAGAAACCCCAAAAATATGTACAGTGAGGTATCTAAAAGATGACCGCCAGAGCCCTTGGACCCTTCTTTATGTCGATGCCCACTGACTTTGATGGTGGGGCACCAGGTGATGGGGCTGGGGGTAGCTGGTAGGAGACATGAAAGGAAGCATAGGTTTCGGCTCAGTGGACAATTAGGAAGGTACGTAGATATGTACAGACACACACACACACACACACACACACACACTGAAGGTGAGAGTTAGCATTAACACATGAATGATTTATTTTAGCTACTGAAGTATTTGAAATGAAGATAAATGGTTAAATCAGAGACACATTATTTATCTTCACTTTAGATCGGTCACAGTTCGAGAGCATCTTGAACAATACCTGATGACGTCACTGTAACCTCTTACTGTACTCCGAGCTGTGAAATTAAACGGAAACAGTTAAAATCTTCATAAAAATAAAGGCATTGCATAAATTGGGTACACAGTGATCTGGCTCAGAATATGCTATTTTTCTTCATTTGTTAGGGAACAGAACCTTCATAACTCATCTGTGGCTCTGCTACTAATGAGTTGTTATCCTGGACCCACACTCGTGATGCTACTCGTGACCCACCTATCACAAGTGGCATATTCTGTGTCATGCCATTGCGCATCCCCTATATATGCAGTTGTTAGACAACATTTAGCTTATGTTTCATATATAGTATATGGTTTGACTTTACTGTTATAGAATTCAACCAGTCAAAAACCTTGTTGTACACAGTCTAAAAGTTGTTGTGCACATTCTAAAGATGTGTGTATTTCATCATTACCTCAGCTATGTTCCCCCTAGCCTCACTCGATGTTTTCAGTTTCTGTGCTCAGTCACATAATATTGTCCCCCGGCCCACTCCTGCAACCTCCACTTTCACTTTAACAGCAGTGCTCTGCTATATCACACAAAGGTAAACTAAAAAAAAGTCTGAAGCCATATACTGTGATAAATAAAGTATGGGTGATTGTACAAAACCTACCCTGTGCTTCCATCTCCGGTGACATAACAACATGGACCTCTCAAGCTTTACCCTGGAGATCCATATGCTGTTATCACAACTCTCAATGGAAACACAAGCTTGTTGTGTATGGTCACCTATACCCTTAGTCCTTATAGTGTCAGCCTCCTCCTTCCTTTCTGTCCTAATTACCAAATAAATTTGCCTAACACAAGCTCTTTGTCCCTTGGACTTCATCTGTCCCTGCTGCTTTTCCACACGTGACATCACAATCCCTTGTTTACAACATTCCAGTTATAGTTAGTTGCTGTGGAAATGATTATAACATGACAGGCAAAGGATTACGCTGTCATGTGTAGACTTGTCATAGCAGTAGCTGATGTTCAAGGGACAAAGATCAGATTTTCACCAGTTGGTACATAAATAGGAATGATAGGGGGATAAAATACAGAAAATGCATGCAGTATAAGCTAAATAAAAAAATAATACATATGTTTTCCCAGAAACAACAGAAGCTTTTTAAAGAGGCAGGAATTATAATGCAAATACTATTTTTAGTTCAGCAACACTTACTGAAATATTGGGGAAAGGCCTGAAAAATGTAAGGAGCCTTTATAGCTTAACGATCTTGGGTTGTCGGGGTGCTGGCACGGGGGGGGTGGATGCAGCAGGATCAAGCAGCATATGAGCAGCTCTCCTCTCCTGGGGTGGTTGTGGCCACCCCTCATCAGATTCCACTGTCACTGGGTGGCAGCACTGGTGGGAGGGGGGGAAATTCGGGAGGGCACCTTGGAATGCATCGCATGTGCCCAGAGAAGGAGGCAGATGAAAACGGGGGGAAAACACTGGATAAAAAACATAATAGAAAACAAACAAACAAAAAAACTTATTGTAATTTACTCAGTCATTCAGATAGATGTTCACATACTGAGCAGAAAGGGAAACCGGAAGTTTCTAACTAGCTCCTTTGCACTCTTACCATGCTCTGCATACATCAATGCAGTTTCAACAGAAAAAAAAGAAACAAACACATCTTCACCCGGTCCCAGGGCGGGCAGTGGGACTGGGTCAGTTACCCTTGCAGGGATGGGAGAGATTACCACACAGAGAAGTGAGTGAATATGTGTGTGTGTGTGTGTGTCTCGGTGGGGGGGAGTGTAGAAGAAGCCCCCTGTACTAAAAAAGCTGCGGCTCACCCACTGGGCAAAACAATACAACACTAGTTTTCTACTTCATATACCTACCTACCTAGTAAACTAAAAAAAAATATTTTAAAACATATTTTTAATCAGTTTATTTTATTTTATTACAAAGGAGCCATTGTATAGTAGCAATAAGGCACTGTAGGCATGTGTGTTATTGTGTACTATCATCACTTCTTGGGTGCTGAATGCATTCAGCCTGTGGCCTTGTGCTTTAACCCACCCGAGGTGTGACATTATTATACAATAACACACACCTTGTCATGCCATATTGGTGTAATTCACACAGTGCCGCTCATTAGAATATTGCAGATGCTGTAACATAAACAGATTCAGGACCATAGGAAGTGCTAAATGAAAAAAAAAAAAAAGCAGAGGTTCCACCATGTCTGCCACCCTGGCAGACAGCAGCAGCGTTCAGTAGTACAAGAACTAATCATAACCCATGTTAAATGGGAGAGTTCTCCAGTTTATATGATGAAACCTGGCACTGAGGAGTGGAAAATCCAGCCAATGGCAGAAACCTCTGGGAACCTCATTTTTTTTTTTTTTTTTTATTTGTATTAATTTGTAAGCATCTGCACAATGCAAAGTAAAACATGGCTCCATGGATCCAGACTTGATCATGCAGAAAAAGTCACAATAGGATACATTGCTTGTTTCCCAGAATTACAAGAAAGACACACAATGAAGCAGTTAACAGGTAAATTCAAGAGAGATGCGAGGAAGTCCTTCCTCACCGAAAGAATTGTGGATGCTTGGAGCAGTCTTCAGGAAGAGGAGGTGGTGGGGGAGAAACACTGGTGGGCTTCAAGCATGCGTGGAGAGAAACAAAGGAATTTCTGTGAGAAACAAGATGGGAAGGGGGGGAGACCAATCGGTGTCTAGTGTGATAGTATAGGCAGCATGCATAGGATGGGCACAAGGGAATCTTAATGGAAAGTGTGGGGGGGGGGCTGGAGACCAAATAGTGTCTGTTGTGACTGTATAGGCAGAAAAAAAATGGGCAGACTTGATGGGCCAAGCGGTTCCCGTTTGCCGTCAAATTCTATGTTTCTGTGTTAATTACACATATTATTAAGCTGTGACCTTGAACCGATGACTATGGATTGGAATCAAACTAAAGTTAACAAACTAAAAATAAGGCAACTGTCTATTAAATGCTATGATAAGGAGGTTTTTCAGCACAATCTGATGCAAGTGAATTGGGATAAATTATTTCTGATCTCATCTTTTGATCTGGCTATCCAGGAATTTAATATCTTGTTCAGAGCAGTTTGTGATGACATAGCACCCTTTATTAAAATAACACAAATGAATATCTCATTCCATGGATTACTGGAAAACTAAACAAAAAAAAAAAAAAAAGATAATGGAAAAAAAGGCTTTGGAAAATAGCTAGTAAAGCTTCTAACTTTGAGGATTGGAACAAACATAAGGATGTAAGAAATTCATAAAAAAAATAGAAAATCAAAAACAGGATACTATAATCAAAAATTAAACAAAGCAATGGATATGACAATACTGATCCCTAATAAAATCATTTGAAAAAAACAGTAAATAATAGTCCACCTATACAAATAGAAAAAGATGGATTGTTACAAAACTACAAAGTATCAGCCAACATCCTAAATGAATATTTTGTTGATATTCCTGACATAAGTATCCCTTCAGCAAGTAAAGAAGAAGTAAACAAAGAGCACAGACAACTGGAAAAAGAAGTAGGAGGATATAACCCCCCTAATTTCCAGTTTAAATCCATTACACTTAAGGAAGTGAAAAATGTCATTAGAAAACCAAACACAGAAAAGTTGTATGGTATGGACATCATGTGACATCTTTTCACCAATATTGGCAAAGCTTTTCAACTGGAGCATAACTGAAGAAAAATTCCCAACAGTATGGAAAGAGGCAAAAAATTGTACCCATTCATAAAGGAGGGGTCACCCACGGACCCATCAAACTAGCGTCCCATGGCACTTTTGTCAGTGGTCTAGAAAATTTTTGAAAGACTAGTACGTGTACAACTATGTCAGCACCTGGAAAAGCACTTGTTGCTGTCCTGGTACCAGTCTTGCTTCAGGAAGGTACACTCCATGGACACTTCACTAACAGATCTAATTGGTATTATTGCCTCCTCCCTAGAAAGGAAGCAGGCGGTGAGTGTGGTGTTTGTGAGCCTAAGGGTTTTGATACAGTAGATTATCACATTTTGATTGATCAGTTTTTGATACTGACATTTCAGAGGAGACTAATGACTGGATTAGGTCTTATCTAAATGGTGAAACACAGCAAGTCACCATTGATGGAGAACTATCCAATAAAGCTCCAGCACAAAGAGGTATTCCTCAGGGATCCATTTTAGATGCTGTGCTGTTTTTAATATATGTAAATTAAGTTACAAACTTAGTGAAAAATTCTAAAATCAGGTTATGTGCAGACAATACTGTAACAGGGGCATCCAGTACAGATAATGAGCAAATCAGAAAAAAATTACAAAATTATTTTGTGAGACTTTGTATGTGGCATGCAAAGTGTAAACTAGTGCAGAAGAGTAAAACGTTGAAAACTGTGGTATTCAATAATGGTCAGCCCAAAAAAGGAACTAAAAGCCGTGACACTGAAATCAAAACAAATAATGAAGCTCTTGCCCAAGTAACTGAGTGTAAGTATCTTGGTGGCTGGATAGACCAAAACTTAAAGTTTGACTATCATATCGAAGAAATATAAAAAGACTACAAAGAGAATAGGTGCTTTCAGACGTAATGGTTATTGTGTAAACAAAAAATAACTATTATAGATCAACTTTTGGTCCTGATACTGGACTACGGAAGCCATATATATGTGTGGTCTTGCAAATAAAACATTACTAAAGAGGGTTGCGGTCCTCTATAACTGATTAGTCAGATTTACACTCCAATGTGACTTTAGGACACACCATTGTAAATTATCTGAAGCATAAGGGTGGTTTTCCTTGGGAAAACAAAAAGGAAATTAATTTTGGCAAACCAAATCTTTGAAAAATTAGAGAAAATTTAGCATAAATATTGTTTAAGAAATAGTAATTCGAGAGAATACAAACTACCAAGGCCAGCAAACAAATATGGTGAGATGACTTTTCCTTTTGAGGCCATATCTTTATGGAATAAAATAAGTGATTCAATAAAAAGGGCAGCTAGAACCTCAGAAATGTTTGTTACAGCATTAAAACAAAAACTGTCCATTCACTGTATGTGTAATGGATGAAACTCTGTTCCTTGACAGGCCTAGCAATGATTTTGAATATATACAATGTCTGTGTGTTGTTATACCATCAAAGTATGTGTACTGTATTATGCCATATTCATTTAAGTGTGTAATTTTAACTAGGAACCAGAACCACCTTGTAAATAGGGCCCTTGGGTCCTAATGGTGTGATTTCACCACCTCATTCCTGTATAAAACTAAAGATTTTTACTACTACTGTATTTGGGTGGGGGGACCTCCATAAAAGTTAATATAAATCTCAACTAGGAAGATATATGTGGCAAAACCATCCATAAATGACTCCCAAGTGGTGTCACTATATGAAGTCAAACTGGTGACATTGTAGTCCATGCTTAACCAAAGTTGTAACAACTGTACCCATTAATCTGAGACACTCCCTCCAGCGGTACAGTTTACAACACTTTGACGTTTCAGCACATGTAAAAGAGCAAAGTTTAGTTATTTATTGCAGGTTCGGATTACATAACCTTTGAGCTAGAGAGTTCATTTACAAAGGTTCCATGTCAAAAATCAAGGTGCAGAAACTTCTGTTACACAAGTACAGCAGTTCCTCAGTGAATCAAACAAAGTTGTACAGACAGTTGCGTGTCGTACACAGGACAAAGAGGCGCAGGTACAATAGAACATAAAGGTCTAAGTAAGCAGCCAACATGGCATTGACATGTTTTATTTAAGTGCTATAGGTAGGAAAAGAAACTTATAGGTTTCATAGGTTATATCTGAGCAGAGAGGACATTAGTCCATTGTGCTCACTGATGCCCTAGTTATAGTAACTCACGATTTTGTGTGCTACACAGTATTTGTCCAGTTCCCTCTTAAACCCAAACATGTTCTTACTTGCAACAACTTCTTCAGGCAAGTTGTTCCAGACTGGAATAACTCTAGTACTAAACCACTGTTTCCTTTATACTGTCTTAAAATGTTACCCCTTCAACTGCAATGTGTGCGTCCTGGTGTTATGATGCTGATCCCTAAGTCCCAGTTGCCCTCTTAAATTGGTGTCCTTGATTGATCTGTACACCATACACAGATCTCCTCTCAGATGCATATACTCCAGTGTGTACGTCCCCAGGTCCTCCAGTCTGTCCTCATAGTCTCTGTCCCTAACATCAGCCACCAACCTCGTTACCCTTTTCTGAATCCTCTCCAGTCTCTTGATATCTGTTTTGAACCCTGGTGACAAAAACTGGGCACAGTACTCCAAGTGCGGACTCACCAGTGAACTGTAAAGTAGCACAGTCACCTCCCTCTTCCTACTTTTAATATGTTGCTTGATATTGTTTAGTATACCACTAGTAGTCCTTATCATCTGGCTACAGTGCTGGTGGAACTTGAGATGATTAGTCACCTTAATGCCCAGATCTCTTTCTCCGGAGAACTTTCCCAACTTTTGTCCATTTAGAACATAATCAGTTTTGTTGTTATTTTTACCCAAAGTGCATAACTGCACATTTATTAGTGTTAAAGGATGATTTATAATCCCTAGCACAGTTTGCCATCCTAGTTAGAGCATCCTGTAGCTTCTGTACATCACCGCTATTATTGATGCTTGTGCCAATCCTGGTATCATCTGCAAATTTGGTCTCCCAAACTTCCCCTCCACCCATCAGTGAGTGTATATACACGTTAAACAAGCAAGGCCCCAGCACTGATCCCTGGGGGACTCCACTTTCCATGTTTAACCAATCTGAATATGCACCCTTCAAACAGAACCTCTTTCTTTCACTCAGCCATGCATTGACCCAGCATGTGATATACCCAGGAATATTGTATTCTGTTAAGGTGTCTATTAATTCCTCATGGGGGACCTTATCGAATGCTTTTGAGAAGTCCAAAAACATGACATACACACAGCTGCCCCCATCTAGTGCCCCATACACATGCTCGTAGAATTCCAGGAGATTTGTTTGGCATGATAAGTCTTTCCTAAAACCATGCTGTGCATTGTCACAGTCCCCTGCTAAGTTCATGAGCTCTACTATTTGGTCCTTAATGATGGACTCCAACATCTTCCCCAAGACAGTGGTCAAACTTATGGGCCTGTAATTACTCAGCTCTTGTTTTGACCCCTTTTTGTGGATTGGAACAACATTTGCTTTACGCGAGACCTCTAACACCTCCCCACTATCCAATGATGCTTGGAATAGTGCTGTTATTGGTTCTGCCAATACCACTGCAAGCTTCCTAAGGACTCTAGGATGGATCCCGTCTGGTCCCTGAGATTTATTGGGGTCTAGATGTATCAATCTGTCCTCAATATCCACACTATTCAGAGTAATTCTATAGCCTGCATTAATCAGATGGCCCCTAGTACCCTTAGTTTTGTCATTAAAAAACAGTGAAAAGTAGGTATTAAAATGTCTCCATCCTGATCTTTAATGGGCCGCACAGTAGATTTGCCCCCTTTTTGTTCTTAATCTAAGTAAAGAAGGATTTTTGATTATCCTTAACTTTTGTGACCAGATTCAGATCATGTGTTCCAGTGCATGATTTACTGCTTTTTTTAGTTTCCTTTAATAGTTTTTTTTATATACCACCCAGTTTCTTGCACACTCACTTTTCCTGGCTTTATTATAGGCTCTTTTTTTCTTTTTAATCAATCTTCTAATTCTTGGGGTCAGCCATAAGAGGATTTTACCCAGTCTGTTGTATTTCTTCCTGAGTGGTATGTGCTTATTAATCACGCCTATGATTTTATTCTCCAAGATTTCCCATTTATCATTTAGTGCTTTATTATCAAACTCCTTTTGCCATCCCCAATCCAAAAGTTCTCTCCTTATTATATTGAAGTTGGCCTTATTGTAGCTCCAAACCTCAGTGGAGCCAAATATCCTAGTTTTTAATCCCTTAAGCTCAAAGCTAATCATACAATGGTCACTTGAGCCAAGTGGGGTGGTTACCCTACAGTCCTTAATTGTCTCCCCCCAATTACTTAACACAAGATCCAATGTGTTATCCTCCCTTGTACTACTTTCTATATGCTGTTCCAGAATTAATAGGAAGGAGTCTAGGTATCTTAACTCATTAAGCGTCCCTGCTAATTGCTTTACCCAATTAATGTTGGGCAGATTAAAGGCACCTAAAAGAATTATTCTCTCAGTTGGGTTTAGGGAATCCAAAAAGCTAGGAACAGCCTCATCGTTCTGTGGGGAAATCGAGGGTGGTCTATACATAACCCCAGTTATGATTTTAGTGCTATCTGATGGCAATACCGTAATCCATAAATGTTCTATTCCTGGTAATTGAGGAACTTCTGTGGCTTCGGATTTAATTTTGTCAGATACATACAAGGCTACCCCTCCACCTCTTTTACTGATTCTAGCCATATGATATAGATCATATACAGGTATATGATGGTCCCAGGTATCCTCAGGTGACTACCAGGTCTTAGTTATGGCACATACCTGGATTTGTTCCATATTGAGCAGACACACTAGTTCCTCGAACTTGTTTGTAAGGCTCCTGGCATTAAGGGACAGGCATTTCCAGTCCTGAGTTACATTAATCTTCTTAAGATACTTGGGGACGCCCCCGATGCCTGGGTAGCCTGTTGGCCAGCCCCTTCCCCCTCTGTACCTAGTTTAAAAAGTCTGCTACCTGATGTTTGTATTTCCTTAGCCAATAATCTACTGCCATGTTTGTTAAAATGCAGACCATCATTCCCAAACAATCCAGGGTCCTTGAAGGTGTCCCAGTGGTGGATAAATGTGAAACCCTCCCTATGGCACCACCTTCTCAGCCACTCATTGAGATGTCTAATATCTCTGTTTGGCTGCCCCAGCTGTAGGGATGGGTAGGATCTCTGATATCATGATGTGGCAACCTTCCAACCTCGGGGCCTCTCCAACTGCCTCAAAGTCCCTTTGAATGTCCAGGTGTGCCCTTTTTCCAACATCATTTGTACCAACATGCAGTACCGTAACTGGTTTCAAGGTGTTGTCCAATAATCCTGATAACAGTTTATGGACATCTCCTATGCCTCTGCCCCTAGTAGAGTACTAACTGTTGTAAACTCGTTCCTGCCTTGGCATAGTATCCTATCAATGTTTCTAACCACGGAATCAACAATGACTAGAAGCTCCTTGTTTTGTTTATATGCTCCCAGTAACTCCTGCTGCTTGTTCCCTTCCATTTCTCCATGCCTCTCCCTAGGTACACTGTGGTCTGAATTAAGTTGGTCAGTATTGTCCTCTACTGCCTCAGTGCTGAGGATGTCACATCCATTGTGAACGACAATCTGTGCGTTTCCGCCAGTGTTCCTCCTTCCCTTTTAACTTCCTCTTTGGACCCTACACCAGTCTTCCTCTTCCCTAGATTCCATATTTGTCTTTGCTTCGAAGGCTGTGTCTTCCCCTTCTGCGTGTATGCCCCTAACTGCCTGTGCCTCTTCGGTGTGTTCAACACAATCCTGCATTGCTGAATCTATTAATTTCTCTAGCATAGATATTTCTGTCTGGAGTTGTATCCTATTCTGTAGTGATTCTATTTCTTGTCCCAAAATATCAATCAAGGTGCATTTATCACAGACAAACTGATTGTCCTGCTCCCCCTCCACATACATTTTACACGTGTGGCAATGTTTCATGCTGGTATAGTTCCTCTCTAGCATATTCTTATTGTGCTCCATACTGTTGCACGCTTCCCCCATTGAGCCTGCCGACCATCTTTGTCTACAGCTACTTTGTGCCTCCTTCGCCTGACTGACGCCGACATATGCTGCTGGCCTCTGCACGCATCACCTCTGCTCCACGCTCAACTCTGCACGCCATAGTCGAGCGTTTTATAGTGCAGCCTAGTGACATTGCTCCTGCTACGATGACAACCGTCACTAAGCGCTTGAGATTCCAAGGCAGACTGTGGGGGTAACCTGCCCTTAAAAGATCAGGCTATACCCCACCTGGCAGCAAAATCACTTGTCCAAAGCCCACAGAAGTGAGCCAGTCAGCTACAAACCCCTCGAGTAGCGGGGAGGTCCTGCAGCGCCACAGTAAATCACAGTGCCCAATTCAAATGTAGACTCGCAGCTGGAACTGCCGTTCAGTGAATGCACACCCTTACAGGATCACAAATAAAGCCTTTACTCTGGATTCCACTCGCTGTAGGCGAGCGTTTAATAGCACAGCATAGTAACGTTGCTCCTGCTATTATGGCAACCGTCACTGAGCGCTCGAGAGTCCCAGGCAGACTGTGGGGGTAACCTACCCTTAAAAGATCAGGCTATATCCCACCTGGCAGCAAAATCACTTGTCCAAAGCCCACAGAAGTGAGCCAGTCAGCTACAAACCCCTCGAGTGGTGGGGAGATCATGCAGCGCCACAGTAAATCAGTGCCCAATTCAAATGTAGACTCGCAGCTGGAGCTGCCGTTCAGTGAATGCACACCCGTACAGGACCACAAATAAAGCCCTTACTGGTTTGAAGGAGGATGTGCTGCCTGTCTGGGAGGAGGGGGGGGTTGAGTATAGTAGTCACATCCACCAGACTGGTATAGGTGGTTCCGGAGTGCCACTTTGAAAGGAGCAATTTTATTGCACTCATGAAGGGTGTCAGGGAGTTCATTTAACCATTTAGGGTCCCTATAAGCTAGGGACCCATGTGCTAGTATTTATTTATTTATTGAAAAGTTTCACCCGGAAGGCACACTGGGCAACAGGTTGCTTATCTCCTGGGGCATCCTAGGGGGAAAGGGATGAGTGGAATTTACATACTACACATCAGGAATAATACAGGATACAGTATAACACTGGTGTGTCTAAAGGGGACCTGGAGGGCATTTTGAGTTCTACTTCTGGTACGTTCAGTGGTTTTAGTCAGTTGGAAAAGCTTCTTCAGGGGGGCAAGGGTTAAGTTTAATTTGGCGTTTTTTGCCAAGAGACATATTTGATACCTGATCTACTGTGTAGGGGGAGCCAGCCAGTTTGAGCATAGGGTACATGTATGTGTTAGTTTGTCTGTTCTGACGGTGAGCCTGCAAACCTTGTTAAATAGCAGCTTAATCCTTTTTAGAGCTCTGTCTGTTACAATACTGTAAATAGCCAGTCCACAGTCCGTTGAGGACAGTAATGAACTACCGATGGCTACCTGCAAGGCACTGGGTGTCATAAAGTTCCTGTGCCTATAAAGTACGCCTAGCTTAACATTGACTGATTTGACAACATGGTCTATGTGAGGTGTAAAGGAGAGGGTTTCATCTAGGTACATTCCAAGATACTTAAATGAGCTTAATTGTTCAAGCTGCACACCGTCACGACTGTGTATTGACAGCGGGCTTGCCTTTTTTCCCCGTGTGGGGTAAAGAGAACAGCATGCGTTTTGTTTGTTTTATCGTTTAGCAGTAGATTATTTTGTAGGATCCTGTGTTCTAACATTTGGAAGCTGTCTTACTAACGTATTAGAATGCCAGCAGACTAGGCCTTATAGTCGTTAGTGTCTGCTCGATGGTCAGCTTCCATACTGGTGCCCATTTTGCTGACCTCCCCACCCCCTTGGGCTTCCCCATCTCCTTTTCAGGGCATTTTCCTGGCATGGCATTTCCACAGCTTCACACTTGGAGTTCCTTATTCAGTTGGCTCAGTTGTTTGCCCCCAGTGAAGAGTATGCATCATTGGCATACAGTAGCATGTTAGTAGGAGAGGCCTGGGGCAGTGAGTTTATAAATAAGCTAAATAGTAAGGGGCCAAGGATTGACCCTTGAGGGACTCCAAGGGAGACCGTTCTTGGGTCAGACATTGCCCGTTCATTTTTACATGTTGAGTTCTTTGTGAGAGGTAGCTTTGAAACCATGTCACCATTTCTGAGGAAAACCCCAGGGCCAGTAGTTTGGTTATGAGAATTTGATGGTTAACCGTGTTGAAAGCCTTAGTGAGGTCTATGAAGAGAGATCCCCACTAGGTTACCTTTGTCCAGGGCCTCATATAAATATCTGATAAACACTATGAGTGCAGATGTGCTGCTGTGCTTCCCTGAAGTCATGTTGTTTCTGACACTGTATGTTATATTTGTTGAGGCAATCTGTAAATTGGTCTGAAACAGTGAGCTCCAATGCTTTGGAGAGCGAGGGCAATATTGAAATGAAAGTTAATAAATATAGTTTAAGGGATCCTAACAGTCATCCCAGCAGTGATGTCGAGTGTGTCCTGTAGGAAACAGCATGGGAAGAATAGCCTTTAAAGGGACACTGTCAACCCTTTTTGCACCATAGAAGCAGATTTTGTCAGCAGAAAAGGACCTTTAGGCCCATCCAGTCTTCCCTTGTCCTTGTCTCTTCTGTCATCACTGACACTAGCTGGAAATAGATGTTACTCCCACCCTCTGTTCCTCTACCTAATATGCCCCTGTGCCTGTCCCACATATGGCTTGAAGCACCCCGCAGTCTTTGTCCCCACTACCTCCTCTGGCAGGCTGCTTCAGTCATCCACAAGCCTTTCCACGAAGAAGTATTTCTGCACATCTCTCCTAAACTTTCCCTCTTTTAGCTTCATTGCATGCCCCCTGTTCTAGTGCCTTCCTTTCTCAGAAATAGACTCTCCACTTCCACCTTTTTCACTCCTGTGAGGTACACACATGTTTCAGTCCTGTCCCCTCTCACTCTCCTCTCTTCCAAGGAGTACATGTTTATTTCCTGCAGTCTTTTCTCATATGACTCCTGCAGCAACCCCCTCACCATTTTGGATGCCCTGCTCTCTACCGCATCCACCCTATCAGTGTCCTTGCATTGGTGTGGCTTGCAGAACTTGACACAGTACTCCAGGTGTGTCCTCACCATTGAGGGATACAATGACAGCACATCCTCCCTCCTGCTAGAAATCCCTCTGTCATTAAAAGAAACAAGACTAGAGGGGCATAGGGCGTTCACACAGAGTCTTGAGAATGCATCGCTGCCCTTAGTTATTTCATTCAAGGACGTTTTCCACAGTTTCCTCAGCTTTCAAAACCAGACTGGCTTTTTCAAAACAATGTAAACGAACTGGCTAATTCTTCAAATTTCCTGCTACAGACTGAACCAAATATGGCCACAATGCAAGAGTGCAATGATGTCATCAGAGCAGGTCCAGTTCCCTTTTTGTGGAAGAAAAATGGACACCTACTATACATTAAAAATCTCTACTTAGCTTATGTATTAACGTATTTACACTATACCAGGAGATACAGTAATACAGTAAAGTACTTTTGCTGTGATGACATAATTTACGCAGAATTACATAGAAATTGTCAGCAGATAAGGGCCACTTGGCCCACCCAGTCTGCCCATGTTCTCTACCTAATGTAATACCGTAGACCCTAGTTGGTCACCAGCTTTGACCCACATTCTAAACGGCTCCACCATGCGGCGGCAACATGGAATTTGTCAACCGTCAGCACAGCGATGGCACAACGCCGTCAACTACTGTTGTGCCATCGCTGGGGGAACTTAGTTTTTTGGGGGCTTTTCCCCACACCCTCTATGCAGAAGATTCTGCCCCCACACTTTAATTAACCAACTCCAAGTCAGACTTGTTTCTGGAAGAGCGAACACCCTAGAGGCAACAGTGTCGGGATCCCAGCGGACCATCACAGCAAACTGCTGAAAATGTCGCTGTGATGGTTTTTGCTGTATTCCTGTCGCTTGATACCATTCTAAACTAATAAAAATTCCTTTATGTTTATCCCACGCATTCTTTAACCCCCTACGGTTTTTGCTTCGATCACCTCTGCTAGAAGTCTATTCCAGGCATCCACCACTCTTCCTGTGAAGAAGTACTTTCTAACATTTCCCCTGAATCTACCCCCTCCAGCTTCCTAGCATGTCCCCTTGTTCTTGAGCATTTTGTTTTCTGAAAAATGCTTTCCTCTTGTACCCTATTTATACCCGTGAGGTATCTGAAAGTCTCTGTCATATCTCCTCTCTCCCTCCTTTCCTTTGAGGTATACATATTGAGGTATTTTAGCCTCTTCTTATAGGGCTTCTGATGCAGGACCAGCACCATTTTAAATGCTTTTCTCTGGACTACCTTCTTTCTATGTCCTTGCAGAGATGTGACCCCCAAAACAGAACACAGTACTCCAGAAGAGGTTTCACCAGTGTTTTATACAACAGTATAATTACCTCCCTATTCCTACTGATGATGCCCCCTCCCTGTGCACCCCAGCATCTTCATAGCTCACCCCACTGCCCTGTCACACTGTTTGGCCACCTTGAGGTCATCAGAAATTATAGCTCCAGGTCCCTTTCCTGCTGAGATATCATCAGTACCCCCCCCCATCATGTACTCCGTCCCTGGGTTTCTGTGCCCCAAGTGCATGACCTTGCATTTCTCCACATTAAATCACAGCTGCCACATTTGTATCCACTCTTCCGGCTCTTTTAGATCACTAATCATTTGTTCCATCCCTCCTGGAATGTCTACCCTATTACAGATCTTTGTGTCATCGGCAAAAAGGCATACCTTCCCTGCCAACCCCTCTGCAGTGTCACTAATAAAGATGTTAAAGCGAACCGGACCCAGCACCGATACTTGTGTCACCCTGCTGGTCATGCTCCTTTCTCAGAGTGAACTCCGTTTACCACCAACCTCTGCCTTCTATTCTTCAACCAATTTCTTATCCAGATTACCACCGTTGTACCCGCTCCCATCATTGTGCTCTTAAGTCACAGCAATTTTAGGCTCAGTCAGTAGTGAGAAACTTGAAAGAGAAGACAGTTTGTTTACATGGTCTTTTTTTTTTTCACCAAGCTTTTTCTCCCCCCCCACCCCAAAAAAAATAATACTTGTCCAACAGCACCTCTCCCAGCCCCATCAGCGAATTACTGGTTAAGGAGGCAGTATAGTGCAGTGGTCTAAGGCTCTGAGCTGCAAATCCGGTGACATCCAGCAAACCAGACCTGGGTTTGAATCCCACAGCTTCCACTTGCATACTTTGTGACCCTGAGCAAGTCACTTAACCTCCTTGTACTCCCAGGTCGCTCCTGTAAAAAAGCTTTCAGCTTAGTGTGCTATACCTGGTTAAAAACAACTAAAAAAAAAAAAAAAAATAGCTTACCCAGGACCACAGTAATGGTGGATGGCAAGCCATATTGGTGTGAGTGTTTGTGGGGGTGAGAGGTGGGCACAGTGGACCAGGGCTTTTTCCTTTAGCTCTTGATTTTCCCTCTGTGGGTGCCGGTCTACGGTGATATGCATGCATAGGTGCTGTGGCACGTATACTTGCCATCCTTAAGTTTTAGAGATTAAACCGTTCCCACATCAGCTTCATCCTGTACGAGTAGTGGTGAGCGAAGTATTGAAACTTTACTACATAAAATTCTTCACCATGTTCCAGTGTTCATGAAGTGCTGCCACATTAGGCAAAGTGAAAATTACCAGCAAGGTTTGTGAAATGCCCTTCTCCCCACCGGGTGGCACCCTTGAAGCATTCTCTTTTTCCCTCCTACCCAGCCCCACCCCACCAGTTAAACCACATGATTCCCCTTCACCCAGTAGTGCACAGCATCACAGCACCCTCCTCCCACCTAGCAAGAGTAACAAAAAATAAGATTCCCTTTCCCACACCTTTGTTGCACCAGTCCCGCTTAGAGCACAAGTGGTGGGGGAGATCCCACAGATTGGAGTGGGAAGACAGGGGTTGGGGAGGACTTTTGCCATTTGGTACCCCCCTGCACCCAGGGTTGCCACCTTGAAAATGGAAAAAAAAACAACGGAAAACAGAACTGATAGCAAAAAAGGTCAGATTCCCAACTGCATTCTTTTATTATCCTTGCTCAGAACCCATGATTGTGCTGAGCAATTCCCAGAACTGCTGCGAGAAACCCCAGCATTTCTCCTCTCCCTCAGTCTCTGCTTCTATATTCAGTTGAGTCTTCAAATGTCAGCTTGGAGTGGAAAGTGCACTGGTATGATGAGACTCGCTAAGAGGAGAAGCAATATCAAGGCAGCAGGGAAAGTAAAAAGGCATCAGATTTAGAAATGGTCTCTGTTTGCTCTTTTTTTCCCTACTTTAATTGGACTGCAAATCTCTTTCCTCTTTCAACAGAGTCTCCGCACCCAGGGAGGTGAAAGAAATCAGGAAAAATAAATACTGTGGAGGTGGGGGTGGGGCGTGGGAGTGTGTGTGTGTGTGTGTGTGTGTGTGTGTGTGTGTGTGTGTGTGTGTGTGTGTTGGGGTCTTCAGGTCCTCCCAGACCTGATCAGTCTGAAGAGAGAAAAATTGCACTTTGAACGTGCGGTAAAGTTTCAAATTAAAGACTGTGTCTTTTTAAACACTTTGGGGAGAACGGATGGCTCGTGAATGCATTTATAATGTCATGTTCTCAAATGATTTGAGACATAAGTCCTTAAATGAGCTTCTCTGCAAGCCTTCAGGGGATAAGAATGGGCTTTTCAAATCTCTCAGCTGAGTCAGAGAAGGACTGATGTCAGGTTTGTAGTTCATATTCTGTCAAGTTGCTGCCATTGGTGTTTACACAGGCAGGGATGTGTATTAGTAAAGCCAGTAAATGGCAGACTCTGATTCCATGGTTCCCCAATTAGTGCTTCCATAGGGATCCCATTGTAATGCTGAGGCTAATACATACGTGGCATACTGAATCCATGACTGTACTATTCGTGCAGCAGTAGAGAGGCCGTTGCATCAACTGAGGCTAGTACAGAAATGGCAGGATCTGATTCTAATGCTGTAAAAGTGGTGCTTCCATGGAGAGGCCACTATACAGCAATGTCAGACTTTGGCTCCAGGGCTGCTACATGGCTACATGCTACCATTCGTGCTTCCGTGGTCCATTTTACTACTAAAGGCTTGTACAGCGGTGCCAGATGCTGGTTCCATGGCTATACAGTACCATTAATGTTTTCACGGGTATTGTATAACTAATGTCTGGCACAGGAGTGCCGGGATCCAGTTCCTCGAGTCTGTCATTCATGCATCCATACGGAAGGTGTTGTGTTTAAGGTTTGTATCATGTCAGTAGATTCCTATTCCATGATGTTAAGGATTTTATAATAAATGGTAAGATGCATTTCTGTACCGTTTTCAGAACCTGAAAACCATCATTATACTTAGACATCACATTACACATTCCATTATACACTGTTGCAATGCCGTTCCCATGTATAATGGGAGTTTTGGAGTGGTGAAAAAGTGCTTGTAGCTGGCCCAGTGGTGTGGAGGGCAGAGGCATCCATGTCTCACCTGCCCCCATGCCGGCGACCTGGATTTCGGGATGGCCTTGGTTTGCCGGGGGCTGGCCAGGGAGAGGAGGATTGAGCATCCAGAGGATGGCTTTTCTTCTCTGGGAGGGAGGGAGGGCTGAGGGTTCTCTGTACTGGCCTGAACCTTGGCAAAGGCTTGGGGCAGTCAGTGCAGATTCAGGGTTGGAGGGATGGTGGCTGTGGATGCCTTACGCACGGTTGCATGCGTCTGTCAGCATTGCACATCTGTTCCTTTCTACAGAGCAGACAAACTGTTCAGGGACAGAATGGATGACACTGACCCCTCTCAGACTCCGCAACAGACCTTCGGGCGTGTCCCACACTGGATCTGTTTCGTCAGCAGGTGGCGCCTGCCATCAGACCCCACTATGAGGGGGGGGGGCCGCTGTGGCGGAAGCTTGGGCTGAGGGCCCACACCGGATCCATCTCATTGGTGGCATGGCACTCCCGTCAAACCTCACCATGGGGGGTAAGCTGTGGAGGAAGCTTGGGCTGAGGTAAGTCCCTAAATGCTGGGTGACAGGATTGGGGAGGTCAGTGGAGGACTAGGCTGCACTGTGGTGGGGAAGATAAATAGATTAACAAAAAAAAAAAAAGAAAGTGTCTGCTGCAGTAATACATGTAGTAGTAGGTTTATTTTTTTAGTTACTGTTAAGGTATGATTGCAACCTAAAACCAGTATGTGTAAATCTGTTACACCCCCTAACACAAAGCCAATTAGAATAGAAAATAAAATATGGGCAACAGTCAAACTATTTTTTTTTTCACACGCTTGGTGTGTGATACCTAAATAAATCACTTGACCTCCAGCGTCTTGGTTTATGTGGCATCACACACTCTGGTATGTGGAAAAAAAATGATCTTGTGGTATTGCACACTTCAGGTGTGTAACATGTAACAGCAACAAAAAAAAACCTCATTACACATTGTTGCCCATAAATTATTCTTTATATAGCGCCTTTACAAAGCTCAAAGCAGTTTCACAATGACTAATTACGGTATTCGACATTCAAGAAGATAGTTCAACAGTAGACAACTGAAACATGAAAAAGACATGGATACGCTCCCACAAAACAGAGCAACAGATTATGCACAGATGCAATAAGCCTGACCAAAAAAGTACTTTTGCAGTCTAGACTGCAGGACAGTGAGAACTGCAGACATTGTTAGGGAGAGAGTTTCTAAAGGCAGGGTCTACCGCTGAAAAAGGCAAGTCATCTGCCAACTTCAACCTAGAGGGAGGCATGTTTAAAAGCCCATGTCCCGTGAAACCTCCTGGAGGCATGCATTATTCCCTTATAACCACACATCCTGCCATGTGTTATCCCTTACTTCATGCACCTGGCAGTCGTCATATTGTTTTTCAGGCTCCTTCCAACACGACAGCTGTACCACTCCCTCAGAGTCCTCCAAGGCAACGGGGCCATACTAGGCCAACTACTGGACACCCTGGTGCTGAGCCTTCATGCTGCTGTGGTTTAAACCCCCCCCCTCGGGTGGGGAAGATGAGTGCCCCTCTTACCTGCTAGTAGTGTTTGTCAGGTGATGCCTTAGGGCATCCAGGTTTGGTCCTTTGGAGTACAGTGCCAGAGGCTGTCGTTGGGTCAGCTGTGTGGCTTTTTCCTTCCATTTTCTTCCATCCCCTAGGTCGGCGACACGCTAAGAGATCCAATGAGCATGTGCATGCAAAGCGTGCTGCCACTCTGGATTTCATCTGATGTCCTCCCCACCTATAGCACTCCCCGAGCTCACCCAGTGGGCAGTGTTGCAGCAGCTATAACATCCCATCCTTCCAGGAGGAGGAGGAGAGCATTCCCTGGGATGTTCAATCCTCTCCCTCCCCCAGCCGGCCCCCGGGAACCCAAGTCTGCTCCCAAACCCAGGTCGCTGGCATCGTGAGTGGTAGTGCTACCGCTGCGCTGATGGGCTGACCATCATATTGTTTTAATGGGGGTGGGGGTGTGAACAGGTCAGATGCATTATCAAGCTTTATTTGTGGTGGTCACCAGTTAGTTATGCTAGAAGATCAGTTAGGCTCCATGGAGAAACTGCAGTAGTTCAGTAACATTGAGATTTATTATCCTCTGGCTGCATGAAAGCAATGTATACAATCTAGTGGTTAGGGTGCAAAGTTGAGAACTTCAAGACCCAGGTTTAAATCCCTCCTTCTTCACCTACTCACTGGTTGACCTTTAAGCAAGCCACTGACCCTCTCTATGCTTAACCGCCAATCTCTCTCATGTGCTCTATCTCTGCATAACCAAAGCCCAGAGGTTAGAACACTGACCTTGTGAGCTCAGAATCCTCCCAAAGCTGGGTTTGAATCCCACAACTGCCACTTGTATACTGTGTGACCTTGAGCAAGTCACTTAACCTTCCTGAGCTCCTAGGATGCACCTGGAAATGAGCTTCGGCTCAGTGTGCCTTTCCTGGCAAACAAAACAAAAACAAATTACCTACCTGAACTTTGTGAAACCCCACTTAATTTAGCTTAGGCTCCCTGTATGCACCTAATGACATGCCAATGTTTATGACTTGTAAAGCACTTTGGGATACGGTGTGTGTGAAAGGTGCTACATAAAACAAGGTCCCCTGGCTGCACTGTCTCTCGCCCACCTCCGCACCCGTATCTCCACCCCTGCCCCAACCACCTCTCATACTCCCCCTTACCCTCTGCACCTCCTTCCCCTTCGATCTCCTACCCTCACCCCCCCCCTTCCCTTGTCTTGTTCATAGCTCAAGTCTTTGTACTGGTTATTACATGTCTGTAAGTCAATGATTATATGTTTGTAACTAAAAATGATGACTGTTGCACACGCTGATGTAGAACCTTTGTAAAAGAGACTCAGCTCAAAGGTATTGTAATCCTAGATTGAAATAAATAAATAAATAAATAAATAAAGCCAAGGGCCCCAGACACAGTCACAAGGGACTTTGCTCAGTGGCTGCATGGACCACTTGGCAAAAGTCATTTGTCTTGTGCATTGAGGTCACCAACCTTTTCTGTGGTGTTGCTAAATACATCGCGACGACTTGGTGAAGGGGGTGGAGGTCACTATACTAATGGCCCGCAGTGCCATGGTGGACCCTCACAATCCCTGTCATAATTATTTGCGACACCCCCAGGACCCAAACAGCAAGCTTGGGATGGTGATCGTTGTGGCACCAGTGTTTAGGGAAATGCACAGTGGGGGAATAAGGGAGTGGGGCCCACTAGGTGTTACAGTATGTGTTAGGGATGGGGAGTAGATGTAGGGGCCACTGGACAGGGAGCAGGTGTAGTGGCCACTGGACTACCAGGGCAGAAGCACCGAGAGAATAACAAAAATGGTAGTGGCTCACAAGCAGGTCTTAATGTGAAGGCCGGGTAAGTGGGGACTTGTTCAGCAGAAGTTCTGTGCCCACAAGCACTTTTGCATGGCATTATGCTATGCCACTGCTGTTGTGCCATTCACAGAACACTGTGCGTATTGTTTACCAGGATTCTAGTGGTTACACATCCCATTTATTTTTGCTCCTCTACTGCAATTAAGTCAAACATTTGTGATTAGCACAACTTGGCAGCAGTTTAACCAGAGCTTGTTTGCAACGCTATCAATTATGACGCAGTGGTGCCTCAAATTGTTTCCTTATCTTTCAGTTCATATTTACTTTTCTTTAGTTGAGAATTATTAGCCAGTACAGGCACCCAGAGCTAAAGCTCATTTATATATGTGTCACATGAGCACAGGGAGGTTACATGACTTGCTCAGTGTCACATAGTACGTTAGGGGACGTTGTGGGATTCAAGTACAAGTCTGCTGGATAGCCAAGTTCACAGATCAGTGCTCTAACCTCTAGGATATGCCCTCCCCCCAAGTTGCACGAGTACCACTGCTGTCCCTCACTACCTCAGTATTAAGGGGCTCACATTGGGCAGCAGACTGGCCAGTCGGTTATACTCAGTGGCTCTGCAGCTGTTTCTGTTTGGTATCATCTGAGAGAGGATTTTTCTGAATACTGCAGCCCCACTGTTTTGAGGCTCTGCTTAGTCACACTGTCACTGTAGGTGAATGTCCCCTTGTTTGTGTCGGGAGATGGGGGTATAATGGGTTAATAAAAAATAGCCCTTTCTTTTTCATGAAAGCAGTAGTTCAGTGGAATGGGGGGGCATGGGGTTGGACCCCTCCTCCATTCAGTTGTGTGGCTGCATGTCACACGGTCATTTGCACCCTGTGGCTTATTTGAAGAATTGAATTTCAAAAGTTAAATTCCTTTCACATCAAGAAGCGATGCCCATTGACTTTCACCCCACAGTGTTCCCTCATGCTTGTGCAGAATCCAAAGCAAGCAGAACAGGGGAGTGTAGCCAGGGATTTCAGATCTGCACACCAAGTGGGCTCACTGCCCTCCCCGCCCCTTTTAGGGTGTGCTAACCCCCCCCCCCCCAGGGTGTAGCCAGACAATATACAGATGTACACCAGGACCATGTTTGTTGCCTCTTTTGGCGCAATAAATACAACTTTTGTATTTCATGACAGTGGTTGTTGCCATGCATTAGTAAATACAAATGCCATGCATTGTTCCCTAAGACACCACATTCAGTACCAGCCCAGAGCCTGTAAAGTTGTATTGTCCTTGGGATACAAAGACGGTATTAGTGACCAGTCCTTCTAGTTTCGACTCCTGTGAATAAAATTACAGAAAGGTTCAACATTTTCTTTGTTGGTTTTCATAAAAAAATGAAGCAGTTCAGAACCTATTTGCTACCCCCCTTAAATAAAATTGCACACCATGGAGTGCTTGGAGTATGCCTGGCTACACCCATGATTTAACAGAAACAGGTGGGAATGTCACAGGGTCAGAGGCTACTGGCCATATTTTTCGCAAGCAAAGAAAATATTACATGCACCCAGTAGAACTTTGAGCAACGTAATATTTGGACACAGTGCTGCTTAGTTACATTTCACATGTTCTCTGTATTTCTTTGACCCTTTTTTACTGACATTATGTGCATGGAACCAGAATCTTTGACTGGTGGCAGCTATTGTTTGGTGGGGGGGGGTTGACTGGTGACTGCTGTTCAGCTGGGGTGGGCTAGCTGGTATCTATTGAGGTGGGAGAGGGGCTGGTTGGAATTGGGGGATCACTTCCAGGTCTGTTTAGTATGATGCTTCATGACTGTAAATTAGCTCTGTACAAAGTCTGCACAGCTGTGCGGAGCATCATGGACTCACTCTGGGCTTGCATGCGTACATTTGTGCAGTACATTTGCAGCATCCTTTTAAGCTGAAATCAATGTGGAATTATTGGTTGCGGATCAAGGTGCTGCATCTGTGTTTCCAGGGCTGTTCATTAAGGGAAGTCAGTAAGGCTCTGCACTGCACCTCCCCCTCTTTGTTGTTTAAACAGGCTGTAGATTGGCCGGCCTGTCAGCAAAGCAATAGCGCTACTGCTCATGACGCCAGTGACCCAGGTTCGGGAATGAGTTTGGGTCATCAGCGGCGACGGGTAGGAGGAGGAGGATTGTGCCTTCCAGGGCACACTTTCCTCCTCTGGGGAGGGAGGGCAGCCTGCTCCTCTGCTGTACTGCCACCTGGGTGACCACAGGTGGCAGTGCATTCAGGAGCAGTTCATGGGCGGGGAGGACTTCGGGTGGTGCAGTGCCATGCATGCTCGCATGCGCACCCTTGCCACTGACATCCTAGAGGGTGGTACGTAAAAAGGAACACTGCCCTGGCTGGCAGGATGATGCCAGCGGGCCACAGGCCCCACACCTGGCTTCTCAGGCACCACCTCCACACATAGCAGATCCCATTCGGTGGAGGGTGAGGGGGGGCCTCCAACACCTCCACCAAAGGGAGTCAAACTCTGGGGAAACGCTGGAAGTGAAGGTAAGTTCTGGGGGATGCCAGTGTGGGGGCTGGGGCAGCCAAGCAAATGGATGCCAACTAGAGATATGAGACCATAAGCAGCAGTAGCTGAAGCAAACAAACAAAAAAAGCAAGCTATAAATCAAGTTTTATGGATCCCTGCTCAAGCTGCGTGGCCTCGGTCACCCGTTATTATGTATAAATGTGATGCCTTTGTTATTGGTGGACAGCCCTTTGAGAATGCACCCTTATTTACACAGAAACACAGGCTAGGGGTTGAGATGGACAGACAGTTTACTGGGTAGCCATTTTAAACATGCATGCTCATATACAGCGAGAAAGGAACTCGGGTGCTGTGCTCAGAACCAGGGCAGGGTGCGAGTACAGGGGCGGCAGCCCCAATCCAAAATGAAACAAACAGAAGAGTATTCACTCTCCAGAGCCTGGAACTGAATGCTCCAGTGAAGTAATTGAAAGCGAAGTCACTGAGTTCATGAAAATACTTGCTTTAATTGACAAAGTGAAGTCAAATACATACAATGAAGTTGGCAGACACATCTCCACAGGTTTGGGGCACTTTGACTTGTGGAGACTCTTCTGCCATCTTCAGTGTGTGTATTTGACTTTACTTTGTGAATTAAAACAAGTATTTTGATTAAATCAGCAACTTCCATTGAATTACTTCACTGGAGCATTCAGCTCCTGGCTCTGGACTGCTAGTACTTCTGTTTGTTTTACATACAGAGAGACCTTGTCCCTCTACTGGAAGTGTGTAATAGATATTTGTTTGAGGAGGGGGGATTATTGGGACAGACAAACAGATGGATGCATGGATAGGTGTAGGAGCAGACAAGTAGGCTTTATTTTTTTGGGGGGGCACCCTGTTTTATTTATTTAATTTACAATTTATTTACTTAGGGTATCCCTTCTGAAATACAGCGATGCATTTTCAGTGGAGCCCCAGTTTTGCAACTGTGCAGTGAGCCAGTGGTTGTGGTGGGATTCAAATGTTAGGGACTCTCCTGTTTTGACGGTTGTGTTCTCTTCATTGCAGAACACGACCGGGCCCTTCTGCGCATGAGGAATTGATCCTTATACTGGGGACAGAGCAGAGGTTTGGGAGGAGTATTTACAGTCTGACTGCTCAAGCTATGTTACAGCAATAAAACAAAAACAAAAGCAACTCTTATAAGTTGTGCAGGAGGAGCTTTTTTCCTATAGACTCCCCACTGAAATGCATGCCGAGAGCCAAATGGTTAAAGAGAATTCATCGAGGTTTGGTTCCTGCTTTTAACGCCAAAGGCTGCACATGGGGATACTGCTGTCTCAGCAAAGTGATTTTCAAAGTGAATATAATTCTTTGGAAAAAATTATTTTTTGGGGGCAGGGATTGTTAAATGAAAAGTTTTGATTTGCCAAGCACTGACGGGGAAGGCTGAGTGCTCTGTGTATGTTTGGGGAAGGTCAGGGAAGTTGAATGTTCACAGTGGAGATTTCTGCTGCTCTGACAGGTATATATGACGGCAGCCTGGCTGCTCTGAGCCCCTAGATGTCCCTGAAGAGGGGATGACTGTCATGCAGAGATGAGATGTACCTCTCCTCAGGAGGCTGGCACACACCTTTGCTGTCATCTTGAGCTAATTGATGTGCCTAGGTTTCTGCTGCTCGTCCTAGCACCACTGCCACGTCTCAGAGCGTGAAACACATTCTGGGATATCACTGCACTCCATGCCCCCCTCCCTCTAAGGCAGTGAAGTGAAAACTCCCAAGAACTGTAGTTATAGGCTATGAATCACTTCTCACTTGAGACCCAGCTTGAAAACTGATAAAGGCCACGTGAAAGGCTTGGCACAGTTTTTCCAATACCCAAGCAGTTCCGAGTTTTAGCTCTCTGCATGCTCCCTTACCCACAACTGACACACACACACCTTTCCTGTGTTCCTTTTCTCTGAGGTACAGTTGTGATCGCTGCTGTTATCAGCAGGGAGAACTTGCCCACAGCAGAGTTAGGACTTGCCCAATTGGCAACAGCTGCATGTGAGGAAACCCCTGCCATCTTGACTGGACACAGTGCAATACCATGAGTTCTGCACTCTGATCCAGACAGCAGTGCTACTGGATCCCAGTCTAAAGGGGGAGGGGGTGGAGCTGGCTTTAAAGGGCATGGCATTGCCAGCCTAGCTGCAGTTGGGTGTGATTGTTTTTCTGACAGTTTTTGTAATGTACTGGATTGTTTGAAAATGTAACTTTGCAAGTCTTGTCACCGACCTTATTTGCCATTACACAGTGCCAGGCGCCAGTGCTGCCAGGGGGACGGCAGGACAGCGACACGCAACTGGTAGCTCTTCTGCACCCAGCAATGCCAGTGCCCAACACTGTGTACCAGCAGATAAGGTCAGTAACAGTGGTTTTAACTTTTTTATATTAGTTGCATTAAATTGTTACAGAGATATTGTCCATTCCATTCCCCCTTATACTGGTCACATTTGGCCCTTAAATATAAGTGGGGTGGACAGTGTCTCATACAAATAATAAATGCTGTCTTTTGAAGCTGTACTTGAGGTTTAGAGTTTCTTAAAATCATGAAACTAGTGCTGAGGGTTACATTGGTGTTGTTTCCTGTTCAGCTGTTTGATACAGGCAAAGGCATAACAGGATGTGCATTATTGTGGGATAACGAACATGCCTTAGGAAATGAGGCACATGGCAATGGTGAGTGCCTTACCCACCAGATATGTACCGTTATCCTAAAGTTATGTACACTCTGGAGCAGAAAGGAGAAGCAGCAGCTTAAAGAGCAACTCTACTGTAGTAAAACGCTTAAAACCACTAGATTTACACCAATTATGTTTTAACTTTAGTGTTTTCTAGTCTTACTTTTGTATAAAATATTTTTATTAGGAAAACTGAATTGATCAAGCCACACATACCTTAAAACAAATCCTGTAATGACAGCCTGATTGGTGACTATCCCTATGGATATATGACTGTAGCAAAAAGAAAAGAGAAAAATGAACCGTAAAACTTTATCTCAAGGAAAGAACCAACCTAAAAGCAAACCAACATCCTACCTAACTTTAATATGTTTTCTAGTTGTTGTTTTTTTTTTTTTTACTTTTCTCTGTTATCTAATAACAATTGCAGAGTCTTTCAGAATATACCTGACTCTCCCCTGTTGACCTCACGATTACTGTTTGTGACATCATGGTCTGTTGTCAGGCTGAGCACTGTGAGGTCATACACACAAGAACTGTGAGGTTAGCTAGGAAGAGGCACACGGAGAGACTTTATAGACTACCAGGGTGGGCTGTTCACATTAAAAAGGAACACTGAACAGGAAAGAAGCATTCTCTAGTAAACTGTATTATCTGAAACATTGTATTTATGAAATTACACATGAGAGTGGATGGCAGAGTTGCTCTTTAGGTCATGGGACCCAAAGCCGAGGACACCTTTATATCTGCTACTCGCACCCTTTTGTGACAAATGCACCAGAATTTTAGTATCTTCAAGTCAGGTGGGGGACCAAAAATATCTAACCCTAGGAATTTGTGATGGTCTTCTAAGATGTACTTCAAGTGACCAAATGACCTACAGCTCCAGGTGATTTTCTTATGTGCATCATTATTTGTGGCTATAGTGTTGCCTTTGACCACCAGATATTTGACCTGTGACCATACATAAAGTGTGCAGTGGATACAGACACCCTGGCTTCTGGTCTTGTTTTGAGTCTGTGCAATAAATGAACACTAAGACATTACAGGATCTGTAAATATATACCAGCAATACATGTGGCTGGTGTGTTTTTAGGAATGAGGTGCATCCGACTTCCTTTAAACACACAATGTGAGATAAGTGGCCATTATGTATCCTTAAGGTATCTGGTGCTTATAAAATGGCTTTTAAAGCGCTAGTAGACCCAAGACAGGCAGAAAAAATGATACAAATTTTAAGTAGTCGTCAGCGGTAAACTTTTTATTTCTGAAGTATTTTCCTTTTTCCCTTTGCTCATTAGAACATGTTCTGTGTCATAATATTGTGCAGGATGTGTGAGATAGCTCTCAGTATGGCAGCTGACATATCTGTCTCTATTCCCCCCACTACATCATCAGCATTGTGATCTCGCTGACAATGACATCACAGGTGACTGACCTGGCAGCTACTGAGTGGCTGTTCGTAAGCAGCAGTGATGTCACAGTCACTGAGGTCACAGTGCTGATATAATTGGGGAGACTAGATATGTCAGCTGCCAAAACTATTACACAACACTCAATTAACATCAGGTAAACAATCTCCTGAGTTAACTGCTTTTAAAAATAATATGTTTTACGCAGTACACTAGCTCTTTAAAAATGAAAAAAAAAGAGACATTTAAAAAAATGCAGCTATAGGATTTCAAGTAAGAGGCATATTATTTCCTTTGTGGTGACTGGGCTGAAAGTTCTGATCGGTGAAGTCTGGCGAGATAATCACATGGTTTGGACTGCACGTTGCCCAATCTCTGTGAACCAGTAAATGTTTGCACAACATACTTGTTGGCGCCAGTTTATGAAGTAGGGGGGTGGGGAGTTAATGGGCCCAGAGTCCTTTCTGCCCTAAAAGGAGTAGCACAGTCAAAATTTGCAAAAACAATATGTTGTGCAGAATGTTTTGATTTATGTGCGTAGTCCTACTGTGTCCTTCCCATTGTTTGCTGTTAACAGTTTTTTTCTGAATTAGCCTGCTAGTTATATAGTGTTTTTATGGTTTATTGTTGTTCTTGTTCATACAATGCCTTCTGTCCCATGTGACAGTGATGCATCTGAGACCACTGATTCAGCAAGTACTACAGACTGGAGCCTGATATTCTGGCCTCCACTAAATGGCTCTAATTTAATAGTTTTGTTTCCTATGTGTATGTCAGGTCTAGTCAACAATAGTAAAAGTTTTGCTTCAAAAGGCTTTCATTTTGTCAAACTACACACAGCCATAAAAGGAACATAAATCACCACAGATCATCACTGCTATAATTAGTAGACTCTAGCTGTTTTCTTACAGAATAACCTGCTGAGTTAGTCCTCAGGTATTTGCTAAACTGTAAATATAGCATCAGTGCTCTCTGGATAAAGAAAGTTACTTAATATCACAGTTGTGCTTGCTGAATCCATGGTCCCAAATACATCACTGTCACATGGGACAGGGGGCACTGTAGGAACAAGAGCAATAAACCGTGCTAAGATGGAGATCCTAAGGGGCCATAAAACTACCCTAAAACAAGCAGGCTTATTTGGAAAGAACTGCTAACAGCAAAGGAAAGGACATGCCAAGACTACGAATCAAAACACTCTGCACGACATTGCAAACTCTGACTGTACTTTAAATTACTCTGTTGCTATGCAGGCAGGCTGTGATGAGCGGATCAGTGTAAAATGAGCCCAGCCACGAGGTGATGCTGTAGGGGGTTCCTTTCTGAGCTCCGTGGAGCAGATGCCTGGCTAATGTTAATTTTTAAGTTAATTCCTGGAGCACAGGCTAACAGCGTGGACCACTTTTACTTTTGCTAGTTTACTCACAGTATGAGGTTGCAGATAAAAACAGGAGACATTTTCCCTGTTGCCAGGCCTGAGATGCAGTAACATTCAAACAGTTCAAGCATACTTGGGTGATGACTTGGGGTACCCAGCGATGCAGACAAGTGAGGTGGGGTCTGGAGAGGAGAAGGGCTGCATTCTCCACCATGTGTGGCGTTTTGGTTTGGTCTGCCACTAAAAGACCCCTTACATTCTCTGTGATCTGCCAGGCCCCTCAGTTGCTGCTGGTGAGGACCCCATGCTGGACCGTTCAAATGGATGGATGTGAGGACAGGCGCCGGACTAACTGATTCGCTGACCGACAAGCATTACATGGCACTGCAACAATTTGCTACGTGCAGGTTCTAAGTGCTCTTAAAGTGGCGGCAGCTAACGTTAAGCCCCATGCTTAATGTGTGCTTTACAGTAATCACATTCTTCTGTCTTTTGCCATTTTGTAAAGTCCACTGCAAATTGAGAAGGCTAACCCCTTTTGCAACCCTGTCAGCTGAATAAAGCTACGGTAATTCAGTACACTCTCTCTGCCTCCCCCCCATGCCTCTGACTTTCATTGTGTGAAGCAATGTACAGCATAAAGCTTGCGGCAAAAGCAGTAGTTTCCTTCCCCAGCGTTTATGCAGTGTTAGTGAAACTTCCCCTGGTGTTCCCCAAAGGTTTCCAAATCTGACGTGCGGATTTTTTTCATGCTGACATTTTATCAATGCTGACACTCAGTTGTTTAACACCTTCAATGTTGAACATCTCAGAGTCCTGTACAGTGCGAGAGGGAAATGAACATTGCAAACTTTCTTTATTAAAAAAAACAAACAAATAAAAACATACACCAGACAGTCTGACGTTCAGGCATCTGTGTTTGTTTGTGGTGGTGGGGGTGTGTGCTCCCCAACCTGCTCATGTAAGTCATGTAAGGGTTTGGAACTGTTATTTCACTGCCTGCTTTTTTAGATTTTTTTTTTTGGGGGGGGGGGTAAATTGCAGCAAATGCCCCTTTGCACTGAAGCAGTGGCAGCTCCAGGAATTATGAACAGAGCACAGCTAGGATAGAGAGGGCTTGTGTCTGAGCCTACAGGTTAGCTGAATGTGAATATGGGCAGTGTTGCCAGGTTGCTAGCTATGCATCACTGCTGGGGCACAGCAGATTTTTACTGGGGCATGCACCCTGGCTGGCCCTGTCCTGGAGCCCATCAGGCACTGCTCATCCCTGTTGCTTGATGCAGGTTGGGGTACCTGCTGAAGAGGCATTAGAAACATAGAAACATAGAATTTGTCGGCAGATAAGGACTGCTTGGCCCACCCAGTCTGCCTATTTCCCTACCTGATGGATAAGTTGCAGATCCTAGTTAACCAGCAGCCTACTTCTTCCTACCCCAACCCCCTAGAATTGCCTTATGACTGTCCCATGCATGCTTGAATTCCACCACTGTTTTGACTCCACAACCTCCTCTGAAGGCCATTCCATACATCCACAACCCTCTCTGTGAAAAATACTTCCTTAAATTACCTCTGAGCGCCCCCTTCTACCTTCAAATTGTGCCCTCTTGTTCTTGCACTCCTCTTTTTTTGAAAGATGCTACCCTCTTGGATTTTGTTGATTCCCTTGAGGTACTTGAAAGTTTCTATCATGTCCCCCCTCTCCCTCCTTTCCTCGAGGCTATACATGTTAAGCTCCTTAAGTCTCTCTTCATATGTCTTCCGGTGCAGACCCTGCACCATTTTAGTTGCCCTCCTCTGGACCGCTTCCATCCTGTCTATGTCTTTGCGGAGATTGGGGCTCCAGAACTGCCAGTACTCAGATGTGGTCTCACCAGCTGTCTGTACAGAGGATAATAACTTCTTGTTTTCTACTGGTGATGCCTCTCCCCATGCATCCTAGTATTCCCCAGCCCTCCTTGCTGCCCTCTCACATTGCTTGCCTTTAGGTCATCTGATATATGACTACCCCCAGGTCCCTTTCCATTTTGTTGTTGTTGTATCTCACCCCCATTGTGCACTCTTCCCTGGGTTTTGTTTCCCAGGTGCATTACCTTGCACTTCTTAGCATTGAATCTAAGCTGCCATACATTTGACCATTCCTCTAACCTTGCCAAGTCCTTCTCATCCTTTCCACCCCACCTTGTGCATCAACTCTGTTGCAGATCTTTGTGTCATCTGCAAAGAGACATACTTTTCCTTCCAGTCCCTCTGCAATGTCGCTTATAAAGACATTGAAGAGGACCGGTCCTAATACTGAACCCTGCGGTACCCCACTACTAACCCCCCTTTTTTTCAGAGTGGCTTATTATTAAATTATTAAACTATAAATTATTATTATTAGATTATTAAACATTGGGTGTGGGATGGGGCTTTTTTTTAATTTCTCTTCCCTTGCTAGAGCATCCAATAAGTATACATGTATTCCACTCTGTTCAGCAGATACAACATGTCACTTTCAGCAGTGGCAGTAGTGGTGGTGGCGTGGCTGCTTCTGTACATTCATGTCTGGCACAAACTGAAGCACAGGGACATCAAGGAGCTCATCCCTACCAACAACAGCAAGCGGAGCTGTAGCTCAGAGATGGGTAACCTGGATTGGGGGGCTGTTTGAGGGTGTGGGATTGGGGGGGCAGATGTTTCATGTTAGCAGAGATCACTGCCTCATAGCTTAGTGCTTCTGTTGGTCTCAGGTAACAAAAGATCTGAGGCATGAGCCTTGAAAGGCTGGAGGTGACTCAGATATTGTTTATAAAAAAAAAAGGATTCATTTCAGCAGTTCCGTTGAGGAGAGGTTCAGGGCCCATATAAAAACATCTGGGGCTCAAGGACTTGAAGCATGGGTCTAACAGCTGGCGGTAAAAGCCACTGACATCTTTCCTGAAGGCCAGCTTTTGAGGGAGGTGACCCTGGGCTGTGAGTTTTCCAGCCACAGTTGGCAGATGAGGGGATCCAGGCTGGGGCTTTTGATTTTATGTAGCTATATAAAATGGCAAGAAAAAAATCTAGAAATTTTCATTGGCTGAGAGATGTTACTTGACCGTGCATCAAATCTGTATAAATGCATGGCTAGGTGCCGAATCTGTTTCCTCCCCCCAGAAAACTACTTGGTCATTTTATAAGTGTAATAAGCCCCCCCAGGGTGCGCATCCTAGGGTTTTATGGCACTCCCCAGGGGCATAAGGACACTCAGCCTTTGGCCTCTTGCCATAATGCATTACAATTCTATAATGCACATCCTGTCATGGCTTATTACTTACATATAATATAGTTATTTCCAACTACAAATTGAGATCTGACCACTTGTAAAACTTGACAGCAGCTTAAATAAGACAGAACTGCCTTTTGGCCGGCCCGGTGGCGCTGAGGGTTAAGGCGCTGGGCGCCACACCTCGCACTATGCGGCGACCAGGATTCAGGAGCGGACTCGGGTGTCCGAGGGGGTCGGCAGGGAGAGGGAGGATCGAGGCGTCCCAACGGATGCTCTCCTCCCTCTGGGGTGGGAACCATGAACCGTCCGCGTTCTACATCACCCTCGTGGCGGTGGGCACCGACAATAGAGGATGGGCGGCTCCATCTAACTGAGTCGGGAGGCGCCGCCCGGCGCATGAGGGCTCTGGCATGCGTGCTTGCGCCATCACTCGAGACGTCGTCCCAAGCGTTCAACGATCCTGGGGTAGGGGACGTAAGGGAAAAGCGGAAAATCCTCCGGCGGCCGTGAGATGAAGGCCGCCCTAAGTCCACCCGGACCACCTGCAGGACAGACCCCACTGTGCAAGGAGAGGAGGATGGGCACTCTAGGGGCAGATCCCAAGGTAGGCAAGGGAGACTTGGCGGACGGAAGGAGGAGGAGCTCCGGAGGTAGTAAGGAGGGATAAAGAAAGAAAGTAAAAAACAAAAAACTGCCTTTTTTATTTTGCTGCTCATGTCCACCAAGGATCCTCCTGGTCACAGACCCCTTATACCCCCACTTTCTTAGGCCTTGACTCCCGACACCCCCGGCTTACCCTTAGGTGTCGCGACCCCACCCCAAGGGGGTATCAGTGCCGCGATTTATGGGACTAGAATCGTGGAGCTGGCCCCGAAAGCTGATTAGGGCAGGGGCAGGCTTCATAGAGGTGGGTGTGAGCTGCCGGTCCTCCAGTTCCCTGGGTCCATTCCTGAACCCAGGTCGCTGGCGTAGCAAGTGGAAATCCAACCACTGCGCCAACGGGCCGGCAGAACTGCTTTTTGAACATTGAATGTCGCCATGTGTAGTATATGTTGTATAATATATATTACCAGTGCCAGCTTGCAGCAAAGTATCTCCCCTCCCCACACACCCGCATGCACACACACACACCTTGCAAAGTTTGTCCCCAAAACATAGTTGATATTTTTCACATAACTTCTACACTTATTGTCTAGGGGAGTATGCAGGACATCAATATTACTGGGTGGTACAACTACCTCTTGCACATACATTGCCACCGCTCCCTGCACCAGCTGTATTTTTTAACAGTTATTTCTCCTCCTACCTGGCCTCCTGTTTGGACATCTATTATCTGTATGTTTGCCCACTTCAGGCATGACCTGTGCTGCAACTCTAGCCTCAGGCTGCTGCTTGTCCCACCTCTGAGGTGGGGTCCTACCAGTAACCACCCTCCTCAGACAGTGGAGACCCTAAATCCAGGGAGGCCGACAGTGGGTGGGGCTGCATCCCGAGGCCCCAGTGATTAAGGGGGCATGTGACATTATCTCCCCAGTGAGGAGCCCCGTTTTTGTTTAGTTTATTGTCTCTCCTTGAGGCAGTGAAAGTAAGTTCACATGAGGCTGTCATTTGTGAGAAAACTTTGAACATTTACACCCCCATTCAGCTTATATATTATATGTTTTCTTTTAGTTCTGTTCATTTTCCTTTATTACTAGATAGTTTACATGGAAACAGCATTCGTGAACCCTAGAGCTGATATACTCTTGCTGTTTAATTCTTTTTGTAACTTTTTATTTATGGACTATATAATGCAAAGTATAGGAGAACACAGCCTCCACATCATGATTGTGCAGTACCTAAACAGAAATACATGGTGAAACCAAGAGTGCTTTTCCTTTCTTTGCAGAAATCACAGTTCTCTGTGTGTGACATCATAGCCATTTTCCCTAACACCAAACTGTGATGTCACAAACAGAGGTTGATGATATCAGCAGTGGATTAAACAACTAGAATAGATGGCCAGCAAGCAGCACAGCAGTTTGCATGCGACGCCAGCAACCCTTGTTCAGGAGCAAGCCTTGGTTATTGAGGGCCAGTGGGTGGGGGGACAGAGCGTCCCAGCGGACACTTAACTACTCCTGGGAGGGGCGGAGGGGAGATTGAGGTACTGCAATACCTCCCCCTAGGTGACCACAGGTGGCAGTGCAGGCAAGATTCACTTGGGGGAGGGAGGACATTGCCTGACACTGATGCAGGCACAGGTAGCATGTGTGCATCACAGGTGTCCCTAGCCTTTTGTCACTGACAGGAAGGGGGAACCCTGGCCATTGATCGGAGGCCTCGCACTGCCAAACAAGGTACCTTACTCTGTACCAGGCATGATGTCAAATGGGGGACCTATCCACTCCAACGGCTCCACCATAGTGGGAACAAGGAGGTCACTGAGCTGTGAGTGGGGGTGCGGCTAAATCAAGGGCTTACCAGGAGACAGGGACATAAAGTACTCTAATTAAAAAACTCAGGAATTGAAGAGCTGTAAAGGACAAGGATCCTGTTTCTGTGCAATAGCCTCATTTAATGAAGAACAAAGGTAAAAGGAATATATAAATACTTCCCTGATTTGACCTTAAAATATGTTTTTCAAAGTCTTCTCAGAAATGACTCTCACGTTAATGCAATCTTGTTAAAAATGGCCAGGCTGCCCAGTGCCCCCCTTCCGTGGGCATTTGTATAATCCTTGCTTGTCATTCTTAGGCCACCAGGGGGCAATAAGGTAATGAGATTGGCACAAAGACCGACTATGTTGCTTCCACCTCCTGCCGGCATGCTGTGGTGAACCTGGGTCTCTTGGCATGATAAGTAGCTCCCCTGTCATTGTGCTACTGGATGGACTATCCCCGCTAGCAAAATAACCCTGTCTGTTTAAGCTGTCCATCCCTATTAAGCTCAAGTGTTGTGCTCACAGTGTGGCATGTGTGCACAGAGATCTTCTGAAAATGGATGCACTGGTTAGTATGCCCCAGCAGTAAATGATAAGTGCTAAGGGCACATTTAGAGATGCAGATACCTTTTTGCAGGAATAGCATTCTCTTGAAATCCCAGTGTAAGTACAGTACTAAGGTTACATGTATACTCCACTGTTTGGCATAGAGCTAAATTACTGAGTGCTGTCATGGGTTTGTGAGTATATTAAGGTTGGGGGGGGGGGAGTCTGTCATGGACATTCCAGAGATTTGGGAGATAAACTTGATCATTTATTTGATGAGCTGTGCATGGTGTATAGTTCCCTCTCATAAACCCTTCTGTTTGGATTGGTTATCTTGAAGCAAGCAATTAGCAGCAGTGGGCAGACAAGCCTCCTTGCCTTCCTCGGGGTGAGTCCACTGGTCATGGCAAAGCCATCTGTCTGGGGGATTTCAGCAGCCTACTAGCCCCTTCTCCTACTCCGGTCTACAGAGAAACTTGGCATTAGCACAGCAGAAGACCTGATCACGGCTCGCTCACCATCACCATGGCAACGGTGTTTAGTGGAACTGCTGGAGGGGGACGCAGCTGAAGTTTAGACAGAGATTCAGACTTGTTTGGGGTGGGGGCACATTTTATTAACCCCCACCTCCTGTTTTGTTAATGTGACAATTCTGCCTAATTGTTTTCCATAGAAAAATAATTATTAATTTTGCTACAGTCTGCTTTGCATATTGCCCCTTCGATGCTTACACTGTCTATGTCCAAACAATATGCATTGCTCCACTAACGTGTGTTTGGAGGCTCCGCTCCCAGCACAGTTGGCCAGCCTGAAGTCTTCAGATGAAAGAGGAAGCTGCTGGAGCAGATACAGAGGCCATACACGCTTTTCCCATCAGTGCCCTGATGATGATGAGTAGCAAATCATGTAGTTAGACATCTGGACTAATGGTTACAGCTCAGGCTTCTGAACCTGGAGGCCCAGCTTCAAATCCCACCAGAGCCACTTAATCAGCATGAAACCTTAAGCAAGTCACCTAATAACCACCTTATAATGTAGCCTACAATGGCTTACTAACTGTCTGCCTTTACAGTGTTCATGCTGCCATGCAGGGCTTTGCATGGACTGGCTCCATGCTGCCTCTGCGATCTCTTGACTCCGTCTTATGTTCCTGATCTCTGCTGTAAGGGTCCTGCCTTATTTAAAGTTGGCTGAGAGGAGGAACACAGAGGGTTCAGGTAAATGGTGCATTTTCAGCTGAGAAGGAGGTGACCAGTGGGGTACCACAGGGTTCTGTACTGGGTCCCCTACTCTTCAGTGTGTTCATAGCAGACATTGCAAATGGGCTGGAAGGTAAGTGTGTCTATCTGCAGATGACACCAAGATTTGCAACAGAGTGGATTACCCCTGAGGGTGTGAGGAGTATGACTTCAGACTTGAAGAAACTGGAGGAGTGGTCGGAAACATGGCAGCTGATATTCAACACCAAAAAGTGCAAAGCCATGCACTTGGGCAGAAACAGTCCCAAGGAGGATTGCTACCTGGGAGGAGAGAAGCTGGCCTCCACTAGCAAAGAGAGGGGCCCAAGGGGTCATTATATTAGAAGACTTGAAAATGGGTAAACAATGCGGAAAGGCAGCAGTAAAAGCAAGTGGCATGCTGGGCTGCATCGGGAGGGGAATCATGAGTCACAGGAGGGAGGTGGTGGTACCACTCTACAGGGCGCTGGTGCACCCCCACTTGGAGTCTGCATACAGTACTAGAGACCACACCTCAAAAGGGACATAGAATTAAGACGGTGCAGAAGAGGGCCACGAAAATGATTCGGGGACTGCACCATATGGCATACCAGGACTGGCAGAGGGAACTCGACATGTACTCCCTGGAACAAAGGAGGGAGAGGGGGGGGCGACATGATTGAGACATTTAAATATATGAGGGGTATAAATAATGTTAACGTTTAGGAGCTTTTCCAATTGAAAGAGAGGAGAAAGAGAGGACATGACATGAAGCTGAATGGAGGGAGGTTCAGGAGTAATACAAGGAAGTTCTTCTTTACAGAGAGGGTGGTGGACCCATGGAATAGCCTAATCAAGGAGGTAGTGGGGGCCAAAATGGCAAGCGAGTTAAAGAATGCATGGGATAGACACAAAGGTTGCATATAGAAAGCCAAAGGAAGGGAGGGGGAATAGCACCAGGTAGGTTCTTGGGCAGACTCGATGGACCTTGCGGTCCCCTTCTGCCATCACTTTCTATGTTTTTTAGTACTCTTGGATGTGTCCTGCTGGGTCCCCTAGCCTTCTCCAGTTTCAGAGGTGCAAGCCCCTTCAGGACTCTCTTCTCTGAAAATGGACTTGTGTCCACCTCCACCCCACTTTATTCCTGCTGCTCTCTGGTGGTCTGTTCCCCCTCCCTCAACTGTGAAGACTGAGCAGAAGTACCTGTTCAGGATGGGTCCTTTTTCTTGATCCTCGTCTGTGCAGTCTCCCCCTGCCGCCCTCCTTATCCTCACTATCCCAACCCCTTGCTTTCCTCATCTCACTTATGTACCTGAAGAAAGTATTATTCCCTTTGATTATTCTTTCCTTTGTCTGTACCTTTTCACTACTCACTGCCTTTCCTGCTTCCCTACGTTTCACTTCCTATACCTCCCTGTCTTCCTCCCTCCCTCCCTCTGTGTTTCCTTATACCTCCTGAATGCCACCCTTTCCCTCCTCACCACCTTGGCCACTTCCCCTAGAGAACCATAACAGTCTCTTTTTTCCTTCTACTTTTTCCCACTTCCTTAGTTAGTTATTTATTTGGGTTTCAGTGCTGCTATGGTTTGCAAGTGGTTAATTGAGGTCCGATGGCACCACACAGATGTGCCTTGTCATGTACCTGTCTTCATACAGATACACTGGTGGGTCTGTTCATGCACACATATACAGCATCCATGTAGGCACAAGTACACCTGAGAAGGCAAAGTAGACCAGACCCCCCCAGTCACACACACTTCACTTGAGCGTTGCCCGACCCTTCATGTATAAACAACAAGGAAAATGAAACTACTGTCAATTTCCTTACCCTCATCAATTTGACAAGCAAATCCGAGGGAGCAGCAGTTTGACGTTTCTTTTATTACCATCAGGAGTAACTTGTAGGTCTGCCACTCAGCACTGCTGCCCACATCAACCTGATAAAGACGGCCAAAATTAATCAATCGCACACTCGTTTGGGATCTCAGAAGAAAATCAATTGAACTCTTAAGTTCATTGCTTTACTGTTTGATGGAGGGGATGCAGAATGGAAATGCAGGCGGCAGGGCTGATGTAACATTGCAAGTTTGATAGATACCAATAATAGCAATAAACCGAATCCTTGCCTGCCTCTACTGCTGTGTAAAGAGATAGATGCAGTCTGCCTCCCTGCCCTTGCCCTCAGTTATGTTGAAGTGGCATACACATCATCTCCCATGGAGGGGGGGACGCTCACTACGTGCACTCGTGTATCCACTTTGAAGGCAGCAATTCAGCTACACTAGTAGCCAGAAGGGACTGTCAGTGTGATCCCTGATTGTCAGGTGGGAGTGGGAATGAAGGTGGCAAAATTGGGGGGGGAGTCAATTCATTAAGTGTCAGTGTATCAAATATCAACTCCATGCCTTGTTGCCAAATGGCCACAGAGGTCGAATACCTCTTCGCCAAAATGAATGCACCTGTAAGAACCTATCCTTGTCGATCGTCAACATAACGAACTGTTTTGTTAGCTAGCAGTAATATGTGTGTGTGTGTGTGTATAATATATTGCCCTGCAGCCCTCACTGATTAGAGGAGTTGGATAGATACCATGGGTAATTCTGAAACAGGACCACTGTCTGTGCATATCTTGATCTTTGAAACAGCGGAGTATGCACTGCAGCCTCATGCTGTTTATGTTCCCCTCCCCATTGATCTTTTTTCCCCAGTCTTTACCAGGGCGCTGCACTGCACCCAGCAACCACTGTAAACCTTTCCTGCTCTGTTTCCAAGCCGTCCTGTGCATTGTACTGCTTCCTGCCTTTCAGTAACCCAGCTTCCCGGTCAGCTTGTACAGGGCTCAGCACCCTGCCATCTGTAACTCTTTTCTGCCCTATTTCTCAGCCTTTCTTTACGGGTCAGTACCCTATGCCTTTCTGTAACCCTTTCCTGTCCTATTTGCCAGCCCTCCTTTACTGGGCACAGCACCCTGCATCTCTGTAACCCTTTCCAGCCCTATTTCCCAGCCTTTCTTTACAAGCACTTCTCTCTGATTCTCTGTAACCCTTTTCTGCTCTATTCACTAGCCCTCCTTTACAGGGCACAGCACACTGCATGTCTTTAACCCTTTCATGCACCATTTTCCCAGCCTTCCTTTTTTTTTTTTAACTCCCTCCCAGCTGGCCTGCCTTCTGACCCGAGTACTTGAGTACCCCAGCCCTGTCACCCCAATGTCCGATGTGACTTACCTGGTAGCTGTCTTCACCCAGGGCTTGCCCCCCTACCCCCAGCGGGGTAGATAGGGTTCCCTAAGCCCCACTGTGGAACAAATTCATTTTGGGCTGGAGTGCTTGACTGGTTGGGTGTGGGCCTGTGGGCGCTCATCCTCGTCCTGCCGCTGGACTCAGTTTTGTGGTTTTTTCAGCCCCAGTGAGGCATGGTGTGCAGTGACATCATGGTGCATGCCATGCGCTCCCGCACAGCATGCACTGACATCTGCTGTGTCTCCTGACCTTCTTGGCCCAGGCTACCATCTCCAGCTTTCACCAGGGGCCAGGCAAGCATTGGGATCTGCCCCCCCCCCGAGGAGGAGGAGAGCAATCCTGTGGATGCTCAGTCCTCCTTCCCTGCAGCCGGCCCCCCCAACAGGCTGGATTCACTTCTGAACCTGGGTCACCAGTGTCGCAAGTGGTAGCACTACCACTGCAGTGGTGGGCCGGCATCACAGCTCTTCTTTACAGGGTACTGTAACATGCTTCTCCATATCCCTTTCCTGCTCTATTTCTCAGCCCTTTACCAGGGCATAGCATCCTACCTCTCTGTAACCCTTTCCTGCCCTATGTCCCAGCTGTCCTTTATTGGGCACTGCACCTTGCTCCTCTGCAACCCTCTCCTGCCCTATTTCTTAGCCTTCTTTTACAGGGCACAGCACCCTGCCCCTCTGTAACCCTTTCCTGCCTTATGTCCCAGCCTTCCTTTACAAGACACTGCACCCTGCCCCAATGTAACCCTTTCCTGCCCTATTTATTAGCCCTCTTTTACAGGGCAAAGCATTCCACCCCTCTGTAACACATTCCTGCTGTATATCCCAGCCTTACTTTACTGGGCATTACACCCTGGCCCTCTGTAACCCTCTCCTGTCCTATTTCTTAGTTTTCTTTTACAGGGCACAGCACTCTGTCCCTCTGTAACCCTTTCCTATTCTGTGTCCCAGCCTTCCTTTACTGGGCACTGTACCCTGCCTCTCTCTCCCTCTCCTGCCCTATTTCTTAGTCTTCCATTATAGTGCACTGAACTCTGCCACCCTGTAACCCTTTCCTGCCCTATTTCACAGTCTTCTTACAGGGCACTGCTCCCTGCCTCTCTGAATCCTTTTCTGCCCTATTTCCCAGTCTTTCTTTACAGGTCACAGCACCATGCCCCTCTTTAACTGGCCAACACTACCCTGTTTTCAGCTTTCCTTTACAGTGCACTGCTGCTTGCCTTTCTGTAACCCAGCCTGCTATGTTTACCAGCCAACACAAGTTAATTTGCCTCGTGTGTGACGCAGCCGGCCAGCAGTTTATTATTTGTTGAAAACACAGGTCGGACGGTCATATTTGCAAACATAATAACAGCACAGGAATGTTTAGAGTAAACTGTACATTTTCCGGGGGACTCTCCAAATCCTTGATCACCTAAGTCTTAAATGTGCAGTTAGTGCTGACTTCCAGAAAATGGAATCTGTTATCCTCTGGAACTGGATTAACATCGCAACTGTATGGAACAAATGAGAGGGTTTAAACAGGTTTTTCTTTTAAATTCCCAGTCATCTGAGAGAGCCCTTTCTGAAGGTGTCTCTCCCACAGTTTCCATGACGCTGCACATAAGACAGTGATGGCTCCCCCTCGTCCCCAGAATGAGCCAGCCAGCAGGCAGCCAGTTAATCCATTATTGTGAGCAACTGACAGTGACCGTTTTTGGCTTACTGCTGGAAACCTGTCGTTTTGAAGTTGCAAGGGAGGGACTAGTCATTCATGGTTTTCACCCACTTGGAAACTCTCTCCAGGGGAAGGGGCATAGAAGTACAGTACGTGGTACTTTGTTGTGAGTCGGCAACAAAGAAAGCATTGCTACATGGAGCAAAATAGCAGGATAAGGCCCTCGGGTAGGTGTGTCAGCCTGCTGCTTGACCATGGCATTAGGGCTCTGACATGTCTGACATCGGTAGGATTAGGCAGCACTGCGGACAAACTGGAACAGTTGAAAGCTTTGATATGCTGACCTGTTTCTGTTTCCAAGGACCAGGCCATAGAGATTCTATCTATAAAGAGGGGACATCATGTGGAGTACTAGCGTTTTTCATGCCACCATATGCAAGTGGCCTATACTATGTCTGTGGGGATCATATGCAAATGAGTGGACGGGCCACATGATGACCACTCTGGTTTTTATATATACGATCTCTATGGACCAGGCAATAATTAGGGAGGCAGTATAGCGCAGTGGTTTAAGGCTCTGAGCTGCAAATCTGGAGACCTGGGTTTGAATCCCACAGCCCTCACCTGCATACTGTGTGACCCTGAGCAAGTCACTTAACTTCCCTGTGCCCTGGATGGGCCTTGCGGTCCTTATCTGCCATCAACTTCTATGTTTCTCCCAGGTTGCACCTGTAAACAAGCTTTCAGCTTAGTGTGTCACTCCTGGTAAAACAATTGCAAAAAAAAAAAAAAAAATAGGGCTGAGCTACCATTTCATGTAGTAGGAATTGTGGAAGTGTATGTTGGGATTCCACTGTAACATGGTGCAAGAGACACCCCTCAATTCAGTATGGAGTTACTTGGTGTGTCATGTGAGGTATTCCATCAAAAGGGCGCGGGAACAAGGGTGCCATAATGGGGGCACACCTCAAGTGGGCGTCTGGGACTTGTGGGCATGGTGCAGTGAGGGCATCACTCTGCCTCACGCTCCTTGATGTGCCCCACTGCGGAGGTGATTATGTTAGTGTAGGGCTGTGAGGGGCACAGATCCCTGAGACAGTGGGTACAGGGGGCTCCACCCCCTTATAACCCCACAGTACTTTCGGTGTTGCCGTCTGTGGCACAGTTGCCGGGCACTGTCATTACCTGCACTCTTTTGACTGCACCTGGATTTCCGACAACACAATTTGTTGCGCCCATATATGTATGGACCGTCATGTGGATAAGTCCCTTCTGGTTCAGCCCCATTTGATGAGGGGGGGTACGGTGCCAGAAAATTAAAAAAAAAAGTAAAAAAAAAAAAAACCCTGAAAGACTGGGTACAGGTTTGAGACTGGGAATCGCAGACTGAGGATGGCTTATCTGGGGACATCATAGTAGGGTGGTGCTCGGACCTCAGGGAGGAAGGGATGCTTTGATAAACCCCTCGGGCATTTATGTAGCATCCCACACCTTGGGTGTGCATCAAATTCTCATTATGCGCTCCCCCATATATTATTCTATATATTATGGAGTTAATAAATAGAATAATGAATAGGTGAGTGTGTATTACAAGGTAGTAAAACCATCAAGAGGTTTTGGAGACAAGGGAATGATACACACTCACCTATTTTTTATTTGTTTTAATATATGGATCCGATTAGAAAATTTACTCGGACGAAAATCGGGTGCCCGACTACTTCAGCTAACACCGTCTTCGGGTGCCCGACAACTGCTCTTCTTAGCTAGGAGAACTGCACTGCGCTGAAGAAGACTCGCTCGCTCGAGTCTTACCTGACTGTTTTGTAGGTAGATGAGTGAAAGCAGGATCAATCGGATATTTTGGAGGCATTGGAAAAGGAAAAAAAATATAAAAAGAACAAAAAAATAAAGAACTGCTCTTCCTACTACCGAGAACATTTCTCTCGCTTAGCGAGAGAAAAAGCCGCCATGTTTTTGAAAATTGTTCCACCTGCCCACCCACACAGGAAAAGCGGCCAATTAGAAGGCACACTTAGGAAGATGTTGGGGACAGACTTGCGCTTGCTGTGTTCAGTTTTGATGATAATAGTATAGTTCAGATACAAAACGATGGTAGTACCATATCTGAATGATACTATTATCACTGCTGAAGTGTGGTATTACCTATCTGCCAACGATCCTATTACCGGGAATTTTTTGTATGCTTTGGTGCGGTACTAAATTTGAAATCCATATATTAAAACACGTTAATACAGTGGTAGTGGTTAATTGGGTGTTTATCTGCTAATTAGCCTACCATCCTGTATGGGGAAATACACAATGTTTTTGGTTTTTGTTTTCCTGTGGGGAGGTGGGAGTTCTCCTATTGGTTGGGTAGTCCCCATTCTGCTAATTAAAACTAGAATTTTCAAAATAACATACTTATGATGTAGCTGACCTCTAGATAACCTGTGATTATAGGTTGTATAAATGTAATTTATCCTCAGGTGTGAGGGGGCAGGATCATAACTCATGAATGGAAGAGCCACAGGTGAGTTACAAAAGTCCTGCCCCCTCACAAGAGATAGTAAACTGCATAGTTTGAGTCTGCCTGTTGCACATTTGGTTAATACTACATCAAGTTTAATAGGTATCATTTTTAAATCTGCTGTTTGCTTGAATATGTACCCATTTTTCTTTGGTTTAAACTGCTGACTTCAGTGCTGCACTAGATAATTGGGATAGCATTAGAATTGTGAATTGGTGCAGTATTCCATTTCAATGGTACTTATCTACAAAATATCCATTATGGCACTACTTAGCAAGGTAGTTTTGAAATGTTACTTATTATATTGCCATCTGCCAAGATATTACTCTTATCTTTACATTTTAACCCCCCCCAATTGCGTGTATATAGAGAAAATTAGTGACAAGATAGATGTAGATATTAATACGTCTGTGTGCGTGTGTGTGTGTGTGTGAGATGATATGGGCTGACTTAAGATATAATTTTTATCTTCATGAGATGGTATTGGTCTGTTGATATCAGATAGTATTCCAGTACCCTAAAATGAAGATAAAAATGGTATCTTAAGTCAGCCTGTGGCATATCGGAATTATACAACAGGGGCCGGATATTCAGACAGCACTGGGCAGTGGCGCAAGCCTGGGCGCAGCACAACTGGGCTGCACTGGGGCCAGGACCAGACGATATTCAACGGTGATGCGCCATGGCTCAGTACCGTTGAATATGGCATGGAGGGTGCACATACTACTCAGGACCAGATATGTGAATGAATGCATTCATTCACATATCTGGACCTGTGTCATAAAGTATGCTCTGAGAGCCCATTGGTCCACACTGTGGTCCAGTAGGTGTACAGATCATAATCTATACTGTCATTCGGCAGGTGGTATGCGAGCGGGGTGCTGCCACCCAGGAATGATGGGGTGGGGGTGCTGGGTGGCTGGGGGCCCTCTGTGGGTGGGTGGGGGCGTACCTCTGGACCACCAGGTACTTCTCTGATAGCTACAACAGCCCACGATTGGGTGAAGGAGGGGACTGCTAGCCCACCAGGGATACTTTATTTATTCAGATGCCCGCAATTGGGCATGGGGGAGGACCGTTAGCCCACCAGGGTTACTTTATTTATTCAGATGTCACGATTGGGCATGTGGGGTGGGGGACTGGACTACGGGGGACAGGGTGCTTGTAGACGGTGGTCCTGCTGGGTGGGTGGCCACCCATGGCTGGCAGCTGCTGTGTTGCGCCTTGCAATACAGCCGCCCACTTATGGGTGGCCGGGACTTGTTCCTACTTTTCCGGGGCTCAACTTTGAGCCCCCCATGTGGTGCAATGCACGGTTGTGCTGGTATATGCGCCGTACATCCTGGGCTGAATATCAGGATGTGCTACATATGCATGGACTCGCCCCTGCATCTGTGCCGCATACCACTACATTGCACCGGCGCAACACTGTTGTGTCAGGTGCAACCCCTTTGAATATCCCGTCCCAGGTGTTTATGTGGTTTGTGATCGAAATGGTTAAAAGCTACAAAAGTAAACTACATAGATTTCTGTGTATGCAAAAAAATTAAGTAAATGGTATCTCACATTATAATTATTTATTGAAAGACTTTTTCCAGAAAAGGCCTACTGAGCCAAAATAACTAATTTTAGGGGCGTCCTGGTGGAAAATAAATACATTTTGTTACTGAGCATGCTCAGAAATGTGTCTTCACATGTGAGAATAAATTCTAGGGACGTGGATGTGATGTACGATATGATGTATGATCCACACTTCTGGCAGTGTTCCTTTCCCATTAATTCCTGCTGGAACGTCTTCAAGCTGGCTCCTCCCACCCACTGGGTGATAACTCTCTCAGCACCACCCCGTGACTTCAGATCTTATCCACTGAAAGCAAGACCCTTGCTGGGGGAAGTCAGGTGGGTCAATGTGGATGTACATCATATACCACTCCTAGAACTACTGTTACAGGTGAGTAACCTGTTTTTCTAGAGGTGTGGATATGATGTTCAATACACACTCCTGGCAGACTCCTAGCAGTTCTCCAGGAGGAGGGAGTAAGGTGCACACCCCCTAGTTAGAGAATAAAGATTGATGAAAAGAGGCTCCAAAACCAGCATCCCGGCGTGACTCAAGGGCGGATTGGTAGTGGGAAATGAAGGTGTGCGCTGACTTCCAGGTAGCAGCCTTGCAGATTTCCTGGATAGGGGCATCCTTGGAAGCAGCCAATGAGGCAGCAGCATGAGGGGTGGAATTGGCCCTTAGCCCTATGGGAGGCTCTTTACCTGCCAACCTATAGCAGAGGTCAATGCAGGGAACAATTCACCTGCCAATCATCCACTTAGCTGCCAGTCTGTCAGGCGCAGCTTCAGAGTAGGTGACAAAGAGCTGGCGAACCTCTTCCCCAACTCATATACCACTCCTAGAACTACAGTTACAGGTGAGTAACCTGTTTTTTCAGAGCATGCTCAGTGGCCAACTTCATTTAGCTCGCTCATGTTGCCCACAATATAAACGTATTCTGACATCTGTTGTGTGTGTGTGTGTGTACATATATATTTATTTAATTTGAAAACTGGTAATCGGTAAAGGCACACAGAGCTGATGCTCATTTCCAGGTGCGACCTGGGGGTGGAAAAGGGGAGAATGATAATTCAGCGTGCACATCATCAATGAAATGGTACAAAGTAAAGTTCATCAGGTATACAGGTTAACTTGATAAAGTGCAGTAACAATGGAAGTTGTCAAACAGTGGCACATGGAGCAGCATTGATGTGCAAATAAAGTGATAGTGCAGCTGGGAATAAACAGTGGTGCCGTAGTTGTTAGGAGCAGCCTAATTCAAGCAGCGGTAGAACCTGGGGAGAGGCAAACACAGTGATGGTAGGGCCTCACAGGGAAAGGTCAGGTAGAAGGCTGGCAGGGGCAGGCAGAAGTTTGAGCTGGTGCGTAAAGGAGCGTGGGGAGCAGGCCCCAGAGGGTGTGAAGGCAATAGCATAAAGCAGACTACCCAGCAGAGGAGTGCTGGTGAGAAAGGGAGAAATTACGAAGGTCCCTGAAATGGAGAGAGTATGAGGCAGAGGGGATGGGAGAGAGGAATGAGGAGAGAAGTGAAGGAAGGGACCTAAACCAGGATCTGGAGATTATATATGATATTATAATAAAATTATAATGCAATAAAATATATACTGTATGTTTTTGTACTCACAATTCATACTAGCTTGGTAACATATACAAATTAATCTATTGCGGCACCAGTAATACACTATTTACTCAATTATGACAATTCCAACTGGCAACTTTTTGAAGCATCATTGTCACATTAAGGAAACATTTAAAGTTCCTCCCCTTCCCCAGAAAATGCATATTGAAAAAGGCATATTGTTCTTAAAGGGGAACGCTCAGGTCTCCTAAACCTATGAGCTTGTACTAGAGGCCCCAATTAGGAATTTTGCATACATTTTTTTTTTTTTAATTTTTCAATCTGTTTTTCCAGGATAGCACAGCAGAGATGAAGCATCACATTTTGTGCAGGGTCCTTTGTGGAATACACCAAGCCCTGCAGTAGAGTGGACATGGGGAGGGGGATCTGAAAACTTGAGGAGTGATCACAGGTACTGCAGCTGGCTTTCAGTACAATAAAAGTACTAAATAATTCTCTTGGGGCATGGAAACGTGGGGTGGAGTACAAAATGGGGGTGAGGTGGGACTGACAACCACCAGGTAGGAAAGAGATCCGGGGGTGCTCGTACTGGATGACCTAAGGGTGGCCATGTAGTGCAACAAAGCATTTTGAAGGGCAAGGGGGATGCTGGAGTGCACAGGGAGGGGTATCACCAGCACAAAGAGGAAGGTGGTGCTGCCCTGTATAGATTGCAGTTCTGGAGACCACATCTTGGAAAGGACAGAGACAGAATAGAAACAGTCCAGAGGTGGGTAGCTCAAATGGTGCAGGGTCTGCATCAGAACAGAAGCTCTATGAGAATAGATTAACAGACCTAAATATCTACACCCTGGAAGAGAGGAGGGAGAGGGTGGCTATGACAGAGACCTTAGATACCTTACGGGGGTAAACAAGGTACGAGTGGGAAGTTTTTTTCAGACAAAAAGATGCTCAAGGACAAGGGGATGTGATAAGAAGCTGGGGGGGGGTACATTCAGGAGAGAAGTGAGGAAGTACTTCTTTGCAGAAAGAGTGGTGGATTCCTGGAGCAATCTTCCAGCAGAGGTGGTGTGGGTGAAAACCGGTGGGGTTCAAGAATGCATGGGATAGTTCAAGTTCAGTTTTATTACAGGAAAAACTCCATTGAGCAAGCTCATTCACAAGGAGGTCCTGATGAAAGTGACAACACAAGCAATACCTACATAACAGTGCAATGTTTCATACAGTAATTGATACATTCATAACACAAGGTACAATGCAATCAAGAAAGGTGCAGTTGGATACAGAGCAACAATCTGGACGTACACTTGAATGAAAATAGGAAAACAAGCAGAGCCTTAATAGGCAATAACAATATATAGCAAATGAGCAGTCAGGAAATATGACAGTTTATATCAGGAGGACTATCTAGGCGTACACTTGAACGTACAAATGAATGCAGGGCATTCATAGACAACAATATGAAACAAACAAGATCAGGCAGGAAAACCTGACAAAATTATGTCAAGATCAGCATTGTAATGCCAAACCAGCAGCCAGAGGAAGAGGATACTGAAGCTGGAAGGGGGTACAGGGATATGAGTGGTGTAAGTGCTAGGTAATCGAATGCAAAGTTTAATGAGGAAGGCGTAAGGGAATCTTGGGGAAAGGGAAGAGGTAGTGAATAGACTGGAGATCAAGTAGTATCTGCGATGATACTATAGGCAGGGAAAATAGACAGACTAGGTGGGCCGAGTGGTCCTTATCTGCATTCAGATTCTGTGTTTCTATGTCCTGCTATGACCCAATTCTACAGCTGGGTGGACTGGAGCACTGGGAGGTTATGAGACTTGCCGAAGGTCACATAGTGGGTTTTGATCTTGCTGAGGTTTAAAGCTGTAATCTCCTAGCTCCAAAGCCAGTGCTCTAACCACTAGACCACACTGCTTCCTATTAGTGGTTATTTGTATAAGCGGAAGGACTCCCAATCGAGATCAGTACCAGCAATGTCACAACAGAAATGCACTAATATTTATTTAATTATTTATAAATTTTGGTGACCGGGTAAGCCCACTGGGCCCCAGAGGTCCCTTTTTCAGGGGCGACCTGGGATTACATGGCAAAGGTAAATAACACAGTAAAAAAATGACATTTATACAAGATGATACAGATTATACAGTAATGTACAGACAGCTGGTTACATATACTGTGGTCAGCCTGATTACACAGTAAAAGTGACAAATTATACAGTATAATACATATTATACGGTAATATACAGACAACTGGTTACTTATGCTGAGATTTGCCTGCATTTGTGTTGGGTACTGGAGTTGGCAGAGTTTCCCCGAGTTGCGCCCCACCCCGGAGTGGGAATCCTAATTAAGGGGTGTGGGCAAAGCCCCCATGAGGGGAGGAGTCGAGGGCAAGCCTCGCATTAAACATATACTTAATAAAATAGTAACAACATAGGTGCCATACTGCCCCATGGCCAAGCCCATCATGCTTGTCATCAAAGGCTCGGTGTGGGGGTCCCTGGGCATGCTAGTGAGCTGGAATGGCGGGCTAAGGATTGCATGATCAACCCGATATTAAATAAAAACAGAGGCTAAGCAAGTGATTAAAAACACTGCATGCAGATATTTTTATCTGGATCTCCAGGTCTCAGTACATGAGTTTAGGTGACCTGAGAGTTCACCTTTAAGAAAAGTGTTCTAGCTTTAAAAAAAAACAAAACAGTATGTTCTGTTTTCAAAAGAGTTTCTTTTATTCTGTACCCCTGGCAAAAATCTTTAGAAAGTAAGGAGGAAATGTATGGCTGCTGCTGCAAAAAAAATTATGTTTGACAAACTGACATTTGTTTAAAACTCAGTACTGTACCTGCCCCCCCCCCCCCAATCAACAAAACAAACACATACAAATGCATGCTGTCTTTAAGAAAAGTGCTCTGGTTGCAGGGGTCCAGATAATTTTTAGGACTGGGAAGTATTTACTGCTAGCTGCTTTCACCTGGTAGTATTTTCATCTACATGGTAGTAATACCATGCATTGACCGGTCTCGGACCCTCATCTCTACAAAAAGGTCACAGTTCCATTGGACGTCTGCAACCACTGATCCTCCTTCTCTGATACTAGTGAGGAGTCTTGAGATACTTTCCCACTGCTCTGTAGTGCGGTGACCCTGTTTTTAACATTTTATGTTACAACCGCCCTGGTAGCCTGTGATGTGGGCAACTGAATGTCGTCGACTGGTCATAAGAGCTACTGCACAATGACGCCGACGATGTGGGCGACCTTAGTTTCACCTCTTCCCTGAGTTGCAACCCCGGCAGGGAATCTCTAATTAAAGGGTGGAGCAAAGCCCCCCATAAGGGGGGGTGCGAGGGGTGAAGCCCCCTGCATTAAACAGCATACTGTTTTTCAGTCGCTCATGTGGTTGTGTGCCCTTATGACCACTTGCTGACATTGTCGCCCTTGTCACATAGAACCACTGCCTTTCTTGCCATCCAGTGTACAACTCCTCAAATGGTCTCCTGCATGTATGCAACTGATACTGATGCTGTTTTCTGACCCCACCTCTAATGCTGACTTTCCATTAGTATGTGGATCCATGGCAAGTAGCATTGAATGCTTGCTAATTTTGTGCATATGTACCAACATACTGTGTATATATATATACAGGGTGGGAAACAAATTCCTAAAATCAGAAAGTGGGAATAAATCATGCAAAACTGGTAGTAAAATACTTCTTTACTCCCCTTATCTGTTCCCTCTGTCTGATTTATTTATAAGTTTCACTAGGAAGACCTACTGAGCAAACATTGCTTGTTTCCAGATGTGAACTGGGGGAAGGGTAGACAGGATAGGGAACCACAATGGTATAACATAGCGAACAGGCTACAGTAGGTACTAGGCATTACATTGCATACAGGAATAATATACAGTAACATTGGGTAGAGGAGATGGACATGAGAAAATACTTAAGTGAAACAGCAATAGCAAGGGTCTGTAGACATGAGTTCAACCAGGGATACAGCAATAGCAAGGACTTGTAGATGTAAATTCAACAATTAGTGGATAAGTGCTAGGGTGCCTAATTGGATAGTAGTTCAGATAGAGGGAGGGCCACATTAGGTCACTTGTTCATCATGGGGAACCAGTTGAGATTAGAGACAGTTGCAAGAAGGGGCAGTGAAAGAGCACATGAGAGATGCAAGGGTGTGGGATGATGAGGCATTTCGAATGTTTGTGGGGAGTGAGTTCCAGAGTTTGGCAAATCAGTAGGACAAGGATGCCTGACCACCTGATGATAATCTATGAGGGATTGCAGGAGTACAAATGTCATGACTTTTCAGGCAGTAGGTAGAGGGGTGTGTGGAAAAAAGTGAAGACGTTAGGTAGGAGGGTAGTACACTGAACCAGAACTTGCTGTGAAGGTGGTGCAGTGATGCATGCAACAGTCCATGAGGGATAGGAGAGCAAAGGATTGGTAGAGAAATCAGTGGTGAGTGTGGGGTGGGCAGTTGAGGGGAAAGCAACAGAAGGAGTGGAAGAGTATGTCCAGTCTGGATAGGGTCTTTTTTGGGGCGGCACTGTAGACTACATCACCATAGTCAAAAGTTGGAAGGATCATTTTTAGTAGAATTTTTCTATGGGCCAGCAGCAGGATGCATTCATGATTCCGGTAGATTTTGTGAATAGCATCAATGTGACCACAGAAATCAAGATGTTGGTCTAGCCAGACCCCTAGGTACCTGAAGAAGGTAATGTCTTCCAGCATAGACCCATCAAGGTGTGGAAGGAAAAGCATGTTTAACAAAGCAGCATCATAGTAGAACAGAATAAAACATACAGGTGCTTATCTTGTGAGAACAAACTAGAACTCAGTGGCTCAACCAGTTGAAAATCTAATTGAGCTAACTCCTGTACAGAAAACATTTTAGCATCCCTACAAAACAAAATGATAAAGTAAACAAAACTCAATTTTTGACTACCCAAATCTATTGTATCAAATAAACACTAGAAGATTGCTCTGCAGTTGTGAAAATGATGCCATCTTTGATGTGGTCTAAAAAAGCTCATAAATCCACTGGCCTTAAGGGTCACTGTTTATGAGCTCATTCACCCTCCCTCAGCATCATGTGTTTCTTGTTCACTGTACCTTTCTATCCTTTGTTCTACAATGAGCTGCAACAGTCACATGGTGTCGCGGTATCTCAGAAGTCTCTGACAGTTCAGTTTAAATTTGGTCTCAAGGCATTTGTGTCTTTTACAATTCTGACACTTTTAGGGGTTTCCAGGTGTACTGAATTATAGACACATTGGGCAGCTCACAACATGCCCTTAGTGTTCGAATAGTTCCCCACACCCTGGCATATGATATTGATTACATACAGTAATGTACTGTATATCCATCTCTTGTCTGTGTCAGCCTGCTGGTATGTGTCTCTCTTCCCTCTGTCTGTCCATCCATCTGTACTTTTTATGAGTGGATAAAAAGGCAGATAGCTATGGATGAAATCTAATAATAGACATAGTTGAGACCATCCCTGTATTTGTTCTTGCTGTGCTACACACCTGCATGCACGTATTGCAGCTTCTGCTGCTCTGTATATCTAATTAGCTGGCTTCGGATCGCAGGCTGCTGATCATCGTTAAGTGAGCCATCTTCTCTGTTATGAAAGCAACAAACGGGGTAGAGCAGCTTCTGTGAGAAAGAGCTGCATATCAGCAGTTCTTGGAGCTGTAGCGGCAGCTCTGGTAATTGTTTAGCTCAGTCTAGGTGGGTACGTGTACAAACACAGAGAGAGAGAGAGTTAGCAAAAAAACACCTGGAACAGCAAGGCGATTCATCACTCAAAGCTAAAGCCTTGCTAATTAATGTAAAGCCAGCAGACGGTACATTCATACAGCTGAGAGAAAGCCATTTCCTTGTTATAACTTAATAATACATAAGTTGTCCATATACCAAGGTGCACACAAATCTTTGGAAATTAGACAAATGCACTTTAATAAATGCAGGCAAAATTCTGGCTTACTGTGCATCCTCTTCTGAGTTCACGGGCTAGAGAAATGGGCCACTGGTAATTTCAGTCCAGCTTCAAGTTGAGGCCAATAAATTCAGTTTAGCTTTGAGACTTCGGGGGAACCACATTAGCTCCCAGGCCAGTGCAGTAATTGGCACAGGGTAAAACAGTCTACAAATGGAGACAACATTGAGGTCAGCAATGAATATTAATTACTTGTGGCAGGTATGGTTGGAATGCATCTGCTGTGTATTGTTTGTGGTGTTGTGACAGATTTCGCACAACCCATTAAGACTGACATGGCCCAGTGTGAGCTACGTGAGAGTTACTAGTGATTATCAACCTCAAGGTGTGTATTCCCCCCACTCCCACTCGTAGCGTTTATCTCTATGCCAATTATTATATTCTGTCTTGCTAAATTGATTTTCAAATTATATTAGGTCACAAAAAAAAAACAGAAGTTATGCAGCTCAAAATGAAACAAAAAATATTAAATGAAAAGACATTACACGTGGGAGATTACGTCTTTACGCTTCAAAATATTTTCCATCCATGGATGGAGTTCTTTTTTTTTTTTTGACATTAATGGAACTAGGTTTGAACACAGATGCTGCCTGCTTGCAGCAAAAGCTGTATAAGTTAATTACTGACCAGAGGCCTGACTGGAGAACTTTTATTGTGCACATCTGTGCATGGCTGCTCAGACCACTTACACTGTTTCCATCCCATTCATGGTGGGTGGTGTCAGGGGATGGGCCAGCTGTGTGTGCTCAGTGGCACAGATGATCAGACTGAGCTTGTAGGTGGTGACAAAGTACAAGTTGTTGCAGTGACATCAGGGAGAGAAGTCATGCCACTTCTGCTGGCATTACCACCTCCTTTCTGCTGGACATACCCCTCCCTCTGCACCCCAGCATCCCACTAGTCCTACTCAGCATGCTGCCACACTGCCCTTCCACCTTGAGGTTGTCAGGAAGGATAACTCCAAGGTCCCCCACATTAATAAAAAACTAAACATCAAGAAATTCAAATTATGGGGAGGAATTTTGTTTGTGTTTTGCTGATGCCAGCTGTGAAAATATTTTCAACAAGACGGTGGCCATCTGAGGTGGATACTGGATAACGGAGGGTTCCCGTGCTGATTGCTGTCACGTCATGGGAATCCCTTTTTAAGGTGATGGGGAGAGGGGTGCTGCTGGACATTAGGGAGTAATTAAAGGGATGGGGAAAAATTAAGGGGATGCCACTAGACACATGGGAGTGAGATGCCAGTAGAGTTCTTTAGTGGGCAGATACAGATGGAGGGGGATGCTACTAGACCTCATGGAGTGCTAAAGAGGCCAGGGAGAGGGTGCCATTAGACCCCGTGGAGTGCTGTTAGATGTGAGGAGAGGGGTATCAGGGCAGCAGCAACAAGGGGGCAGCTAGATTCAAAAAGTCCCCCGGCTATTTTTAAGGTATAGGGGTAGAGGGCTGGGGAGACCAGGGTGAGGGCTCTGTTTCAAGTAGTTGATAATCCATTAGGATAGCCTCCCTCCAAGAAAATGAATCCTGAGCCCCTCCATTTGTAAGACACTGGAAGTGAGTCCCTCCATAGGCACAAAGCAAGTGTTTCAGCTCTGAGTTTTGATACGCATTTGCATTGTCAAACGTTTCTGTGTATTACCATTTTTGCCAAACAGTTTTATGAAGTTTGTTGTAACTTCTGGCATGCATGCAGGACTGCACTGAGTTTACGCTGGTCAACCAAATAAAATAAATAGAAAAGGAATAGAAGAACTGAAAATCAATAGAATCAAAGCTGAAGGGTATCTTGAACTGAAAATCAATAGAATCAAAGCTGAAGGGTATCTAAAAATATTATTATAGTTTTCAATAGTGTTGCTCAGATGGTATCCTAGAAACTAGGATACCAACATATACTTCCCATTTGGCCAGATAGCACTGCTATCCTACCACAACAGCTATCTGACAATGGACCCTACCCTCTAGGATCTAGTGCATGGATCCTACAAACATTGTGGATCCTATGGATCCTAGCAACAGATCCAGCTCTGATCCTAACTATCTGACCTAGGATCCCAGGTTCTGACCTAGGATCCATTGCTATCTGACCCTGGATCCTAACTATCTGACCTAGGATCCCTGGTTCTGACCTAGGATCCATTGCTGTCTGACCCTGGATACTAACTATCTGACCTAGGATCCCTGGTTCTGACCTGGAATCCATTGCTATCTGAACTAGGATCCCCAGATCTGAACTAGAATCCCTGTATCCTAACTAGGATCCATTGCTATCTGACCCTGGATCCTAACTATCTGAACTAGGATCCCTGGTTCTGACCTAGAATCCATTGCTATCTGACCCTGGATCCTAACTATCTGACCTAGGATCCCTGGTTCTGACCTAGAATCCATTACTGTCTGACCCTGGATCCTAACTGTCTGAACTAGGATCCCCAGATCTGAACTAGAATCCCTGTATCCTAACTAGGATCCCTTGCTATCTGATCTAGGATGCATCGCTGTCTGACCCCTGGATCGTACATCTGTCTTTGGTAGGATTTCTGGTAGAATCCTAGGTAGGATACCAGCACTATCTGAAAGATATTTATTCAGATAGTGGTAGGATCCACAAAGACGCTACCTGAGCAACACTAGTTTTCAAACATTTTCCCTCAAATGGAGACTCTTCCTTTTTCTAAATGTAATATTAATATTTTTTTTTGTATCCTTCCCCCTTACCCCCAGCTCGACCATCATCCATTTGTATATATATATTTTATTTTACATTCCCTTGCATAAAAGTTGTATTACTTGTTTTTTCTGTGTACCATGTACATGTTTGTATTTAGTTGTATCCTATACCTGTCATTTGTTGTTTTGCATCTGTACCTAATTTACTATTGCTGTTTTTATCCTTCACCTGTGTTTTGCCTTTGCATCGGTACATATCTTGTTACCCACCCCCCTAAAGTGCACCTGGAAACAAGATAGAGTTCAGTAGCCTGTCCTGGTCGCAACCTGTTAATAAATAAATACTTCTGTTTATCAGGTTGCATTTCATTTTATTGGAGAGCCGAGCATCTAACAAGCATCTTACAACAGTGATATGTAAATATATCAATAATATTGGTTCACCCAGACTACGTAAACTTTGCAAATCGTACTCAATGAGCAAGTGCACTGCCTGAAAATACCATAAACTTTTAAAACTAATCAACTGTTACTTTTTGTTTCTGAATTAATTCTTTTTTTCCTGGTCTGCTAATTACAAAATGTTTCTTTGACAGTACTACGTAGGTGTGATGTGCCAAAGAGTACCTGGAGGCTGGCATGTCAAGTTCTGCTCCCCCTTTACACCTCATCAGTATTGCATGGCCTCTGATTGACCGTGACATCAGAACTGATCATAAGGAACCATCTGCCTTCTGACAGCTTGGTCACTTGTGATGCCCACAGTGATTGAGACCACAGTGCTAATGAGGTATGACGGGGAGAAGTGCTGCTCAGGATATGTGTCAGCTTCCCAGGAGAATGCTGCTCTGTGTATCACACCTAGTACTGACAGGTAGAAAAACTTGTAATTAGCAAAAGGAAAAAGAAAAAAAATCTTCAGAAATAAGTGGCGAGTCGCTACTTATGCAAGTTGATAACATTTTTTTGTCTGCTGTTTCTGGTGCTGCTGATGTATGGAGCAGCAGTTACACACAACACTCTCCCTGCAGTCTTTCGGGCTTCTCTGACCATGACAAATTTGATACAAATACTATAATCCTACCACTATGTTTACTGAAGCTAGTAAGTGGTTATTCCGAACAGCACGGTAATCTGTGTATTTCTGTTGTGTGTTAATATGCCTCAGAGAGACACTCCCAGCATTGTAAGTGTTGGCTTCACGTGCAGTTTTCCAATGTAAGAACTGCAAGACGAAGCTGAGCTGTCCTGAATAAAAAGAGTGCAAATGAGACTACACTTGCACAGCTGAGAGGATCTCTGAGGGACGTATTAGCATTCTAGGGGCCCGTTATTAAAAGTCTGCTTTCGGCTCCATGCAAAAAAAGTAGCATGTGTTCAGCAGAGTGCCAAATTCATAGAGGCAGCCTGCTCTGTCTGGCAGGTGCTGCCTGTAGGAATATGAGATGGTGTTAGCGCCATAGGCTGCCAAGACCAAGGGGAATAGCATGTCCCAGATGGGATAGCACCTTTGCTTCTGGGAGTCGTGCTCAGCTGGCGGCATGCTAATGACCATATATGGTATGCAGGCATAATATGGGAATTAGTAGTCTGGGTGCAATGCCACCTCACACAAATTCATGGAGACATTCTGCAGAGGCTCGTCCATTGCCCCCACCCTCACCTGATCCCTAACAAAATGTCCCAGGCAGTCTAGTAGTTCCCCCTCCTGCTTGATCTCCAAGTAAAATACAGTTTTCCCCAGTAGTCTAGTAGTACCCCTTCCCTCCTGATCCCCGAGTAGCATACCATTTTCCTGGTAGTCTAGTGGTACCCCCTCCTGATCCCTGAGTAGTGTGTAATTTTCACTGGTAGTCTAGTGGTACCCCTCCTGATCCCTGAGTAGCATACCATTTTCCTGGTAGTCTAGTGGTACCCCCTCCTGATCCCTGAGTAGCATATAATTTTCCTGGTAGTCTAGTGGTACCCCCTCCCTCCTGATCCCTGAGTAGCATATAATTTTCCCTGGTAGTCGAGTGGTACCCTTCCCTCCTGATCCCTGAGTAGCATACCATTTTTCTGGTAGTCTAGTGGTACCCACTCCCTTCTGATCCCTGAGTAGCATATAATTTTCCTGGTAGTCTAGTGGCACCCCCTCCCTCCTGATCCCTGAGTAGCATATCATTTTCCCTGGTAGTCTAGTGGTACCCTTCCCTCCTGATCCCTGAGTAGCATACCATTTTCCTGGTAGTCTAGTGGCATCCCCTCCCTCCTGATCCCTGAGTAGCATATAATTTTCCCTGGTAGTCTAGTGGTACCCCTCCCTCCTGATCCCTGAGTAGCATACCATTTTCCTGGTAGTCTAGTGGTACCCCCTCCTGATCCCTGAGTAGCATATCATTTCCCCTGGTAGTCTAGTGGTACCCCTCCCTCCTGATCCCTAAGTAGCATATCATTTTCCCTGGTAGTCTAGTGGTACCCCTCCTGATCCCTGAGTAGCGTATCATTTTCACTGGTAGTCTAGTGGTACCCCCTCCTGATCCCTGAGTAGCATAACATTTTCCTGGTAGTCTAGTGGTACCCCCTCCTGATCCCTGAGTAGCATATCATTTTCCTGGTAGTCTAGTGGTACCCCCTCCTGATCCCTGAGTAGCATACCATTTTCCTGGTAGTCTAGTGGTACTCCCTCCTGATCCCTGAGTAGCGTATAATTTTCACTGGTAGTCTAGTGGTACCCCCTCCTGATCCCTGAGTAGCATACCATTTTCCTGGTAGTCTAGTGGTACCCCCTCCTGATCCCTGAGTAGCATATAATTTTCCTTGTAGTCTAGTGGTACCCCTTCCCTCCTGATCCCTGAGTAGCATATCATTTTCCCTGGTAGTCTAGTGGTACCCCTCCCTCCTGATCCCTGAGTAGCATACCATTTTCCTGGTAGTCTAGTGGTACCCCCTCCTGATCCCTGAGTAGCATATCATTTTCCCTGGTAGTCTAGCGGTACCCCTCCCTCCTGATCCCTGAGTAGCATACCATTTTCCTGGTAGTCTAGTGGTACCCCCTCCTGATCCCTGGGTAGCATATCATTTTCCCTGGTAGTCTAGTGGTACCCCCTCCCTCCTGATCCCTGAGTAGCATATCATTTTCCTGGTAGTCTAGTGGTACCCCTCCCTCCTGATCCCTGAGTAGCAAATCATTTTCCTGGTAGTCTAGTGGTACCCCCTCCTTCCTGATCCCTAAGTAGAATAGCATTGTTTCTGGTGGGCTAATGGTACTCCCTTCTGATCCCCTAGCAAGATGTTATTTTCCCTGGTAGTTTAATCGTACTTCCCTCCAGTCTCCAAGAGTACAATATAATTTTTCATGCCAGTCTAGAGGTGCCCATCTTACTTCAATCCCTATTCTAGGATTTGTAAACACTATCCCGTCATCCACTGAACACCACCTGCCTGTCTGTCCCCGACTCACCCATCTGTAGATCTTCAAGTGCTGCTTGCAGCACTGGAGATGCTGACTGGCACAGGCCATCTCACTATCTTAGCCGGATGCCATGTACTTGCTGTGCTGTAGAAACAGCTTGTGTGTGTGTGTGTGTGTGTGTGTGTGTGTGTGAAGGTACATCTTTTGGCCATTTCAACCTTTCATGCTGTCTTAGGGAGCAAGGCTGTGGTGCAGTTTGTAGGTGTCCTGCAGGTTTATCAGAGGGTTCCTGCATTTGTGCCCCCACCCCGTCCACAGGCCGGTTCTGATGTAGGACTTTAACTTGGTTGTGTACTCTCTTACACAGGCTCCTTGTAAAGCTGCTGTCACTTGTGACTTTTTTATTCTTTCATGGAAAATGTTTTTTTGTGGTGGTGATTACCTCTGCTCAGAGAGGTTCCAAGATAAAGGCTTTAGTTGTGGATCACCAATATCTTGTTTTTAACCAGGATCTGGTTTCCTTATGTACCCATCCTAGGTGCCTTTCTCAGGTGGCGTTCACAATAAACCAGACTATCCACCTTCCTTTCCCCCCATGCAGGAAAAGTGATCCTGGACTCTCTTGGTGTCTGTAGGGCTTTTTGCTTGCATGTGAACTGTACAAAAGGCCAGAGAAAGTTCTTGAAGCTTTTGTTTTGTTTGCCCCAGGATGGTGGGTGCCTCTTTCACTAAGTGTGTCTTTCCAAAAGGTTGCATCCAGCATTTCTTTTTGTTGCCAGAAGCATGGTAAGGAGTTTCTTGGTCCTGTGCATGGACACGCAATATGTGGCATGGCTGCTTCTGTGACTTGTTTTCATTCAGTCTCAGCTGCTGACGTGTGCTTTACCACCACGTGGGCTTATGTCCATATTTTCCTCAAGCAGCACAGTCGGAATTTAATGTTCTGTAGATAGGCTGGCTTCAGCCTTGCCTTCCTCCAAAGCCTGCCATCTTGATGATCTCCCATGCCCCTGCTGTCTGGCCTTCCTCCCACTCTACTCTTGTGTAGCTCTTGGCAATAGGGATGTGCAAAGCTGGCAAACTTCTTTTAGCAGATTAATTTGTGAAGTTCACCAGATATGCACAGTGCTGACTTTGTGACGTTTTTGGAAAGCAAAGTGACACTTTTTTCAAGTGGAGTCATGCAGGTTTGCCGGCAAAGTTGCCGCCTCACCCAACTTTACCTGACTTCACCTGAAAAACTGCCAGTTTGCCTAAGACTCACTGTGAAGTGGCAGCTCCATGAAGTTTTTCCCAAAGCTGAATTTCACAACTTCACCAGGACTTCACCTTGAAGTAAAACTTTGAAATGTCTCTGCACAGGAAGTGTTCCAAAGGTGTGGCTGTATGGATGGAGATGTCCTCGAAGAAGATAGTTCAGTTACCTGCCAGTAACTGTAGATCTTCAATGGAATCTCCTCCACAGGAGCCACAGCTCACCTTCGCTCCTACCCCTTTCTGTAGTTCTGGTAGCATACTCTAGAAGACATGCCTTTAACTGCATGTATGAGCTCCTTCTCTGTGCATTTTGAAATGTTTTTTCTTTTTTTCAACTGTTGCCTCTCCTTTCAGCCGGGTGGAGTTCTGGTCTCCCATTCCTGTTGGTATGGTGAAACGCCAAGCTTGTCTACACTGGGAAACTGTGGAGGTATGGGGCAGTCCACATTTTATAGGTGACACTGATGTATGTCAACATGGGTGGCCCCAGCTAGGCAAAGTGGCAGTGAGGTTGATGGCTTACAGTTCTGAAGGTGTGACTTTATGGAGGAGAAAGTTGCTAAACTTTTCTTTATGACAGTGTTTTTTTGTTAGAGATTCAGGAGCATTTCTTCACCAGAGAATTGATTCCTGTCAACATGAGCTATTTCTTCTTAATCTGCCCCATCGCATGCTGTTGGCACTACTGAGGAGGTGACATCATTGCAGCTCCCTGCTTGTTCACACAGTGGCTGCCTCCACAGGGCTCCCACATCACACTTTAACGGGTAGATTAAAGCATAGTTTCTATATTTTACTGAAAACGCCCTTAACAGTTTACCAGGTCATCTCAGCGTTGGATCAGTTTGATCACCACAGACACCTATAGGCACAGTATGAAAATAGCCCATGTAAGAGGTAATAAATAATGTCAGAGGGACTAGTACATGGGGCATGAAAATGGAGTGCAACCTCAGAGACTGAGGCAACCACGTGTCTGTTTCTTGTTGGTTAGAATAATGGGCTATGAACCTTGAGACTGAGGTTTGAATCCCACAACTGCCATTCACGTACTGTGTGACCCTGCGCAAGTCTCTTAACCTCCCTTTCCTTATCCTCTCTAATCTCTCTGTGACCTGTCTCTGTTCCAGTTGAATCTCCCTGGGTGTTTCTTGGCAGCAACATTCTCCCCTTCCCTCCCTCTCTTGGATTATAAAGCGTGTTAGAATCATGAAAGGCGCTATACAAAACCAGCTTCCTTTTCTCATGTATGTTTCATTCAGTGCTGGCATCTCGTGTCTATTCATTTCTCTCTGCCTGCTAATTCTTCCATTGTAAACTGGCAGATTTCAGCCTCTGGGCTGACTGTCACATTCAGCACTGTGATCAGTGTCTTCGAACAAAAAAAATAAGAAAGCCTTTGGTGTTTTTCATCACTGTTTGATGTGCTGTATTCAGTGCCAGGACTGCCAATTTTAGGTGGAATCACTCTCTGCAATAGATGTGAGCTAAGCATGTAGTCAACAGTGGATGCTGCAATTTCTGGATTTTTTTTCTCCATATAGGCGTGAACATGATGTCCCACCACCCCCATATCCTTAATTCTTACTAACGTGATCTTATGCAGGTGACAACATATGAATAAACATATTAGTTATGTATTAGTGTAAGATATTCAGGGTCATATTTCCTGTTAGTCAGCAACAGCTTTGCAATCTGTGTTTTAATTTCTTGTTTAAACATTAACCCTGAGTAGTTCTTTAGCTTAGTGTTGCACATTGTGGGCGCTTCTTTTTCCATGATTCATCTTATTTTTTTTTCTTAATTATTGGTTTACCTTCGTGGTCAGATGTCCCCCTCTCAGGCAGACAACCACACAGACCCATCACAAGAACAAGGGGACACAATTTGAAGATAGAGGGGGGACTGCTCAGGGGCAATGTGAGGAAGTATTTTTTCACAGAGAGGGTGGTAGATGCATGGAACGGTCTTCTGGAGGAGGTTGTGGGGTCAAAAACAATGGGGGAATTCAAGAGTGCATGGGGCAGACATGAGGCAATTCTGGTGGGGGGTAGAAAGAAGTAGGCTATTGGTTAACGAGGATCTGCAGCTTATCCAATAGGTAGGGAAATGGGCAGATTAGGTGGGCCAAGTGGTCCTTATCTGCCATCGGTCTATGTTTCTATCACCTTATGACCCCAATTCAAGATCTTCCCATGGATACATCCCCCTCCCATTGGCTGGACATGGGAGGGGCATGCATCCCCACCTCTCCCACCAGCATACAGCCTGATGGAGGAGTGAGGCAGTAATATTAAAGATGGGTAAGTTTGTGTAGTAAACTTGGTAATCAACCCATCAAAGGGGGCTAACCAGATCATAAAACTACTCACCCTTTGGGCTAATAAGAGTTATGGTCTGGTGCGCCTCCTCATTGGTTTATTTCCTTGTATAAAAATATTATATAGAACATAGAAGCATAAACAGTGTCAGTAGAACAAGACCATTGTTCCATCCAGTCTGCCCTGTTTTACCTTATCATAACTAGGGACCTAATGTCTGCTTGGGGTATCCAACCCCCCCCCCGGAAGACTGCATGCTGTGCAATAAATGTCCTTACTGTTTGAAAAGGATTAAATAAAGTTCCAGCATATTTCAACAAGCCCCTGCATTGCACATGTGCTTGGATCAAGGCTAGTTTGTACCCATTTTGTGCTAAGTTCTCGTAATGATCCATTTTCGGAGCTTCTTCACAGCTGGGTCTCAAACTGACTTCTCATTAGAAGCCAGTCTCTGGGGCAACCACACCTTGGCTGGTTGCAGTACAGCCACCATATTTTTGGAATTCACCACCCATCATTAAATCTATTTATCTGATGTATATAGAGAGAGAAACGCATACATAGAAATAGATGGCAGATAAAAGCTAGTCTGCCCATCCTAAATTTAATACTCTTTTTATTTATTTTATTTATTCATTCGAGGATTACAAATACCTTTGCGTGCCAGGCAGCACATTTACAAAGGTTCCACATCAGTAGGGAGGGTTACAAACAGTTGTAGGGAAACAGACAAGTTATACAGAATATTTCAGAACAGATGTACATGCGTTTACATTACAGTATAGGACAATTAAGCTTCAGTTATACACACATTAAGCAAAACCTGATTAGAGGGAAGAAAAGGTGTGTGTGTTTGAGAGGGACCAAGAGGAGAGGAGCAGCCAGGCAGCCTTATAAAGTTGCAGCTATGATGGAGGGGAGTGGGGGGGCAGTCTTAGGTGAGGGAGAGGGCAAAGTCAAGGAGGGAGTGGTAAGATGGGGGTAATAGAGGTGTCAGTGAGGGGAGGTCGGGGGATGGAATAGTGGAGGTCCTACCCCTGTCTTACCACCCAGAATTCACCGAAATAGTATTGAAATCACTGACAAGCAAAATATCTTGAATGCCTTTAACGATCATTTCACTACAGCTGGCCTGGCTTTCGACTCCTCACCTGCAAACCTATAAAGATCATCACTAAACTTACAATCTACTGAGGGACAAAAGGTTGCTTCCACATTCTCATTCAAATCAATACTCTTAAAAGAAGTAGAAGACCTTCTACTCCAGCTGAACACAACTACAAGTGCAGGTGCAGACTCCTGGATCCCTACTTTAAAAGTAGCACTGCATGCCTTAGCCGCCCCCTCACCCACCTCTTCAATCTGTCACTTGCCACTGGTTCTATCCCCTCAATATGGAAGACAGCTCAAGTGTTTCCATTACTCAAGACAGGTGATCCCATGGACCTCAACAATTATAGGCCCATTTCCATCTTACCAGTACTATCAAAGATGCTTGAGAAGCTGGTAAACTCTCAGTTAACTGCCTACCTTGATACCAACAATCTCCTTAATCCAGCTCAATCTGGGTTTAGATCAATGCACAGCACCATCTCTGCATTAGCAAAAGTCACAAATGATTGGCAGACTGCCTTAGACAAAAGAATAATACCTGTGCTGTGTTTCTGGATCTAAGCAAGGCCTTGACACTGTGGATCATGAACTTCTAATCTCCTCCCTGAATTCCATAGGCCTTGACCCACTCTCCTTAAATGGTTCAGATGCTATCTCTCCGGAAGATTACAACTGGTAAAAATGAAGGTGACCTATCTACCTCTAAACCACTCCTAAGAGGTGTGCATAGGCTCCATCCTGGGTCCCACCCTTTTGCCATTTACATCAACAATATTGACTCCAATCTCTCACAATCTAATATTCACCTTTTTGCAGATGACACTGTACTTTATGTCAGCAATCCCTCACCATCAAAAGCCTGTGAGTTTCTACAGTCTGAATTCTCCCTCCTTCAGCACAACCTATTAGAAAAGAAATTACTACTAAATGCCAAGAAAACCAAAGCTATGTTCTTTGCCACCAAGAACTGCTCTTCCACTGTCCCATCATTCACCCTCCACAACTCTCTACCATCCTTGGTGAAAATCTGGAATATGTAGACAAATTCAAATATCTTGGAGTATGGATAGACAATAAACTTGACTATACTACCCAATTGAAGAACTCCTGAAAAAGCTAAGGCAAAGACTTGGTCTATTCTATAGGATCAAACACTACCTGACCAGAGATTCCAAACAAAGATTAATCTTAGCATCATTCCTGTCCCTCATTGATTACGCTGACTTCCTCTATGGCCACTGCTCCCTCTCCCATTTAAACAAATTAGACACCTTGTATCATAGAGCAATTAGATTCATTACAGACCTTCCCTCCAGCACCCATCATTGCTCTCTCTACAATGCAGTCAGTTGGACATCATTGCAACAAAGAAGAAAAAAAAATGCTGCTATCTGGATCTACAAAGCTCTGACAAACAAACTCCCTTCCTACATTTCAGACTGTTTCAACCGGATCACATCCAGGCCTTACACTCTGAGGATCAATAAACTGATCATGCTGAAGATTCCTATCACCTGCACCCAATATGGAAGAGCTGCAATCAGCTATTCCTAGCACTACTAGATTCTCTTCAAAAGACATTGAAACTGGATACCCTGATTCCTTAACATCCTTCAAAAGCTGTACACCAGTCTATTCCCCAATTCATGCAACTGCTTCCACAAGGCCTAGTCCTCCCACACCTCCCTCTCCTCCACACCCCTCTCTCCTTCGCTACCCTTTTTTATAAAAGCTCCCCCCTATTTTTCTATCATTCCTCTAGCTTGTTCCCCACCAAACTTCATACATATATGCACACCCAAGTCCCATTACCCAAGCCTTATCCCAACTAAACTGTTTGTTTCTCTCCTTTAGTAGGTTTTAGGTTCATTGTCATTTTGCCTTGTATATATGTAAATATTTGTATATCTGTCTCTCTCATAAATGATTGTATTTGTGCTTATTCAGTATCATGTTTTTGTGTATAATTTGTAACCTTTTTTGTTATGACCACTCAGGTCCATCTTGTAAATGAGCTACGCTCAATGATGTTCGCCTGAATAAATAAAGATTTTGATTGATTGATTGATTGATTGAAAGGAACCTGGAAATTAGGTGGAGCAGAGTTTTAAATAATTGATTACCATTGTTACGTTCGCTTGCGCGCATGTGCAAGGAATGTCTTAGGAGAATGGGACACTTTGGAGGTGTGCCTCCTCTGCAATCCCTGCTCCATTGAGCAGGTGTGGCAGTCCTGCACCAATCGGACGCGGTGCTGTATATGACAGCAGTGGTCTTCTCTTCAAAGAAAACCACCGCTGTCATACAGAGCACCGCATCATGCCGCCCCCCTCCCAAATCTTTGCTGCCATGCTGGGAGCCCACCCCAGCGTGGCAAACATCCCACGTCGTCTTTTTTTTTTTTTTTTGAAACACCTGTAAATTAAAAACGGTCCCCTGGGCTTCTCCCAGCACCCCCCACAGCCGCACCCACCCCTCGTCCCTGCCTCCCCCACCCCTCACCCCATACTTACCTCCAGACTGCAGTGCGATAATCATCGGTGGACGGGAACCGTCTGCACTCTTCAAGCTGACGCGAACTAGAAATGCTGGTGAGCTGTATAATGGGCTAGATAGGGGTTTTCAGCTTTGTGCATATCTTAGGCATTTTTGGAATTTTAGCACCAAATTTTTCAACATGGGGTTTTGGGACCCCTTCTCATGAATGATGTACCTGTCATGGCGTTATCGCAGCACGGCGTATACACTGCAAGAAATCACCCGCTGGGCTTGAATAACGCCCGTGAAGTGACGCCGCTCACGAGAAGGGGTCCCCATGTATTAATAATGCAAAGTCAAAAAATGTTACTACGGTGTGCGTTGCGCGGTTCCTCATGAGCTCAAGTAAGTTCACTAAATTTTCAATATTTTCACTCCAGATTTTCAACATTGCCATTTTACCACACCTCCTTATGAGCAGTATAGCTGTCATTTTTCACATTCTGCTCAAAATGTGTTTCCACCCATGTAGCACACAATGGCGCAATTGGTGTGCGAAATCAATGTATGGGACACATTAAGAAAATCACAGTGACACTTCATTAGCAGAGGTCTTAAAATGGCTATGTTGAAAATTTGATGAAAAAATTCTAAAAATGACTGTTTCTGACGTGCGTTGCTGCCAGTTCCTCGCGTACTCCGTGGGTTTCAATTTTCAATATTTCCTCCAGATTTTACTTATTGCCATTTTACCACCCTTCTTATAGGTAGTACAGCTGTCATTTTCATCTCACCCAAAGCGTGTTTCCGCCATGTAGCACACAATGGCGCAGTCGGTGTCTTGGAAATCAATGTATGGGACACAGTAAGAAAATCACAGTGACACTGTTCATGAGCAGAGGTCTTAAAATGACTATGTTGAAAATTTAGTGAAAACATTCTAAAATGACTGTTTCTCACGAGCATGCATTACGCAGTTCCTCATGCCGCTCTTATGTTGCGAATTTTTAATATTTTCCCTCCAGATTTTCAACATTGCCATTTTACCACACCTCCTCATGAGCAGTACAGCTTTCATTTTTCACATCCTGCCCAAAACATGTTTCCGCCCATGTAGTGCACAATGGCGCAGTTGGTATGCAAACTCAATGTATGGGACAGATTAAGAAAATCACAGTGACACTGTTCATTAGCAGAGGTCTTAAAATGGCTATGTTGAAAATTTGGTGAAAAAATTCCTAAAATGACTGTTTTACAAGCGTGCGTTATGCGAGTTCATACTGCTGTCATGAAGTTCAGCAATTTTCAATATTTGCACTCCAATGACTTCCAAATACCTAAACAGCACATAGAAGCAAGCAACATTCAGCAATGACAAATGCTTGTACTTCTTTGTCACTGATTTTTTTAAAGCCATGTCCAAGTGCCAAATACCACTGCAAATACCTGCAAGCGAACGTTCGGCATTGACAAATGCTAGTTTTTCTTGTGACAATACTAACTGTACAGAAAGCATTTATATAGGTTTTCTAGAAGTGTTAAGTTTGTTAAACACAGTGAGGCAAGTGCTATGCATTTTCACAATGTTTTAGAACTTTTATGAGCAAAACACTAATCAATTTTTAGAGTTAAATAAAACCCTGTGGAGCAATCACAGGAGTTTTCAGTTAGGAGGTGAGCTCGGAGCTTATGTTTGAACTCTCCAAGTTTAGGAAGGGTAGCTAGACTATTGGGGAGTCCATTGAACCAGGAAGGTGCTCTGCTACCAAAGGCACATTGGCGTTGTGTAGTCTGGCACCGTGGGACAAGTAGGAATTCAGTGGATGAGGTACACGTATGTTGGGTCTTTGGAGATTTGTGAAGCAGACAACACCGACCCTTCGGCATGAACCCAAGTAGAATCTTTTTAGTGAGAAGGTTGGTGTGGTATTTAATTCTCCCAGATAGATTGAGCCATCCAGTCTGTTTATAGAGATTGCAGGTGTGGGTGAGGTGGGATGCCCCCATTTGGAGTCTACAAGCCTTGTTTAGCACAGCAGTGAGCCTTTTGAGAGCAGTATCGGTAGCAGCTACATAAATGACAAGGCCATAGTTGATAATAGAGAGCACCGAACTGTGAATCGCCAGATTGAGAGTTTCAGGTGTTAGACACTTTCTGAGTTGATAGAGAAGACCAATCCTAGCATTGACGGCTCTGGCTACATTTTCGATGTGGGGTGTATAGGTGAGGTGACTATCTATGGTGACCCCAAGGTACTTGAAGTGCTGTATTTGTTCAAGGGGGTCATCTTTGCTATTTCTGATAATGAGAGCAAGTCTGTTGTATCTACTGTGGGCAGAGGAGAACAGGACTTTTGTCTCCTTGTAGTTCAGCACTAGTTTCTATTTGGAGAACCAGTGCTCGACCTCCAGGAAACCATTCTATAGGTTGCTTTTGAGCACGTGTGGGTCAGGGTGGCTTGCAAAAATGACAGCATCATCTGCATAGAGCAGTATGCGCAGGTGGCAGGCAGATGGTAAATTGTTAATGAAGATGCTGAATAGTAGGGGATACAGAATTGAGCCCTGGGGTACACCATACCAAACTGGTTTTTGGTCTGAGATAGCATTGGAAATCTTCACGCATTGTGATCTGTCTCCAAGATAGCTTGTAAACCAGAACAGTGAATCAGGGGAGAGGCCAGTTAGAGAGAGTTGATTAGGGAGGAGCTGGTGATTAACCGTGTCAAAGGCCTTGGTTAAGTCCGTAAAGACCACCCCCACAAGACTGCCTTGGTCAATAGATTGGTTGACAGAGCTAGTGAGTTCTAGGAGAGCAATGGTGATGCTGTGCCCTTTTCTAAAACCATGTTGTTGTTCACACTGCAGGGAGTATTTACTGAGGTAGTCCACTAGTTGATTGACAACAATGCACTCCAGTAAATTTGAGAGGGGAGGGAGGATTGACATAAGCCTATAGTTGCTATATAGCACACGGTCCCCTGCTTTATGAACTGGTGTAACAATGGCTGTTTTCCAAACCTGTGGGAGCTGAGACAATGACAGAGAGAGGTTAAGGATCTTAGTGATAGGTGGGAGTACTTCCTTAGCAGTAAGTGCAATTAGTTTGAGGTCTAGGGAGTCCCCACTATGCCGTGACTTACCCAGCACTTTGCTCTGTATTCTGCTCTAACCCAGGTGGCCTTTCCTGTCTCTTGCCAGTGTCACCCCCTCTAACTATGGTTGTATGCCTATCCCAACCAGTTTTGAAACTGCTAACTATTTTGGCACTTATCGCATCCTCCGGTAGTTTGCTCCATTTATTTAGTACCGTTTCAGTGAAATTAAAAATCTTCACATATATCCTTTTTAAATTTTCCCTTACAACCTTCAGTGAGTTTCCTCCAGTTCCAGTTTGTACTCAAAGAAAATATGGCCTTGTAGTCTGTCTTGTTTACCCCATACAGATACTTAAATGTTTTCATCACATCTCCTTTCACCCTTCTTTTCTCAAAAGTATACATGTTTATTAATCATATCCCTAGGCCATGAATTATATTGGTCACCCTATTTATTTATTTAGTTTTTGCTGGCCGGATAAGTGCACTAGACAAATCCTGCCTATTTTCAGGCACGACCCGCGGGAGGGGGATACAGATGAATGCCAATTGACCTTGAACCAGATTAAGCTGTTGGTGGTATTTTTAGTAAATGAGGGAAATTTAGCCAGGACGCCGGGGAAATTTCCCTACTCTTTTCGATAAGTGCCATGGGATCTTTAACATCCACCTGAACTACCACCAATCCAGGCAGATGGGACCTCGGTTTAACGTCTCATCCGAAAGACGGCACCTCAGAAGTGCAGCACCCATCTCATGCTGCACTACAGTGTCAGTATTGGGATATTAACCCAAGTGCCAGATGTGGGAACTGAACCCACAGCCCTCTGATCTCCCGGCCTCAGAGGCTAGTGTGCTACCTACTGAACCACTGACACCATGCAGTACTGCTGCCACCCTTTCGCAGTCATTCTTCAGGTATGGATGCTAATATTGCGCACAGTACTCCATAGGTGGCCTCATTTATGATTACGTATAGTGGGAGGATGACGTCCCTGCTTAAACGTTGAAACATAGAATTTGACAGCAGATAAGGACCGCTTGGCCCACCCAGTCTGCCCATTCCCTACCTGATGGATAAGCTGCAGATCCTAGTTAACCAGCAGCCTACTTCTTCCTACCCCAACCCCCTAGAATTGCCTTATGACTGTCCCATGCATGCTTGAATTCCACCACTGTTTGTGACTCCACAACCTCCTCTGGAAGGCAGTTCCATACATCCACCCACCCTCTCTGTGAAAAAATACTTTGTAAATTACTTCCAGGCAGCCCCCTTCTATCTTCAAATTGTGCCCCTTGTTCTTGCACCTCTTTTTGAAAGATGCTACCCTCTTGGACTTGTTGATTCCTTGAGGTACTTGAAAGTTTCTATCATGTCCCCCTCCTCCTCCTTTCTCGAGGCTATACATATTAAGCTCCTTAAGTCTCTCTTCATATGTCTTCGGTGCAGACCCTGCACCATTTTAGTTGCCCTCCTCTGGACAGCTTTCATCCTGTCTATGTCTTTGTGGAGACTGAGTCTCCAGAACTGCGCGTAGTACTCAGGTGGGGTCTCACTAGCTGTCCTTACAGAGGATATAACTTCCTGTTTTCTACTGGTGATGCCTCTCCCTATGCATCCCAGTATCCCCCAACCCTCCTTGCTGCCCTCTCACATTGCTTGCCCACCTTTAGGTCATCTGATATGACTACCCCCAGGTCCCTTTCCATTTTGTTGTTGTTAGTATCTCACCCCCATTGTGTACTCTTCCCTGGGTTTTGTTTCCCAGGTGCATTACCTTGCACTTCTTAGCATTGAATCTAAGCTGCCATACATTTGATCATTCCTCTAACCTTGCCAAGTCCTTCTCATCCTTTCCACTCCACCTTGTGTATCAACTCTGTTGCAGATCTTTGTGTCATCTGCAAAGAGACATACTTTCCTTCAGTCCCTCTGCAATGTCACTTATAAAGACATTGAAAGGACTGGTCCTACTCTGAACCCTGCGGTGCCCTACTAACCCACTTTCTTCAAGTGGACTCCATTTACTATTACTCTCTGTGTCCTATTCTCCAGCCAATTCTTTACCCAGGCGTCATCTTGGGACCCACTCCCAGGCTGGCTAACTTGATATTAATCTTTTGTGTGGGACTGTGTCAAATGCCTTGCTAAAGTCTAGGTAGGCCATGTCCACAGCCCCTCCTGATCAACTACTTTGGTCACCCAGTCAAAGAAATCTATCAGATTTTCTGGCATGACCTTCCGCTGTGAATCCATGTTGCCTTGGGTCCTGTGCCCCTCTGGCCTCTAGATATTTAACAATTCTTTCCTTCACAAGTGATTCCATCATTTTCCCTACCACTGAGGTTAAACTAACAGGTCTGTAGTTTCCTGCTTCTGCCTTGCTCCCACTTTTGTGAAGGGGAGTCACATCTGCCCTCCTCCAGTCCTCGGGTACCACCCCATCCTCCCATGATTTGTTAGAGTTTAGTCAGTGGTGTCACTAGTTCTACCCTTAGTTCTTTTAGAATTCTGGGATGAATCCCATCAAGCCCCATTGCTTTGTCCACCTTCAGTTTTAAGAGTTCTTTCAGACCCCTTTCTTCTGTAAATGGGCTGGTATCAACTTCTGTATCCAGAGTGTTTCTACTGTTTGTGTTAGGTACCTCCCCTCTTCCTTTGTAAATACTGAGCAAAAATATTTGTTTAGTATCTCTTCCTTTTCACAGTCACCCTCTGCCCACCCTCCCTCCCTTTATTAAGCCTCACTATTCCTCCTTGGTCTTCCTTGCTCCTGATGTACCTATAAAGGTTTCTCCCCTTCTTAATTGAGTTGGCTATCTTTTCCTCGGTTTGGGCCTTTGCTGTTCTGACTGCCTTCCCAGCTTCCTTTGCTTTAACTGATACAGTTCTCTGTCCTGTTCCTTCTGTGATTCCTTGTACTTCCTGAATACTTTCTTTTCTCTTGAACCTTCACTGCCACTTCCTTTGAGAACCATAGTGGTTTCTTACCTCGTTTCATTTGTTTATTTGCTTTGCACAAGGCTTGATACCTCTGTGATGGCAGTTTTTATTATTCCCCATTGTTCTTCCAACCCTCCTTCCTGCACATTTGCTAGTGCATTCCTTAGGCACTCACCCATTTTGGCAAAGTCAGCCCTCCTAAAATCCAGTACCTTTGTCTTTGTATGGCTTGACTGTATTGCTGTGTTTATTGTGAACCATACTGTTCGATGGTCGCTAGTTCCCAGAAGGCTACCCACTTCTACATCTGTGCTTCAGTCGATTATCCCCTTCCCTATGCATCCCAGCATCCTGTTTGCGTTATTTATTACACAGAATATCCTTTAGGCAGTGTCTGTTTTCGAAAGGTTTAGGATCAATTACAACAGTTTAGCATAAAGGTATATTACATATTTACATTTCAAATTGACATAGGTACAGTGAAAACATTTCAGTAGTACATTACAATACAGGAAAAACTGGTTACATTCAGGTGAACTTAAAACTAAGTGTTGTATAAAAAGCAGCAATGTAAATGCAACATAGATGTCCAGGGTACAGGCAGATGGAAGCAGAGCCCAGAAAGTGGGGCGGAAGGAAACTATAGTGGTCAGGGGAGACTAAGAGAAGTAGAATAGGCCAGTGATAGCAGCCACAAGGTTTATGAGGGGTGATGGAAGCAAGAAGCTGGTAGTTTAGGGAGCCAGAGGTTTTTGAGTGATGGGGTGAGTTCCAGCATTTTAGGAAGCTGAAGGAGAAACAGGCCTATGAGCAAATACCATGGAGTTATGGTGTAAGCCTCTACAGTTGAGTACTTGTGGGCCACAGAGCTAAGGAGGGAGAGTACACCTGGGGACAGCAGTCCAAGCAAGGCTTTTTTACTGGTAACGGGGTAATATAATGCAGATGCGCAAGATATTTGTAAGTATCTGCCCAGGTAAGTCTGCTAAGGTAGAATTGAGGGTATGGGTCCTTCTTAGGGGTCGTATGGGCTTCCGCCTGGTGACTGTGGGGTGCTGGAGTGTTGGCGGTGAGGTCTCTGAAAGTGTTGTTAAAAAATTTGCTATATTCACATCATCCTCGATTAGGGACTCACCAGTTAGGATGGAGTGAGGGAGCGGTTTATGAGAGTTTCCTAAGATTTCATTAATTCCTTTCTAGAGTGATTTGGGTGTGTTGAGAAATGAATACTGTCTGTTTTTGTAGTAGTTGGCCTTGGCTGTCCTGACTTGTTTTTTTTTACCCTATTTCTTAGTTCTTTTTACTTTTGCAGGAGAGAATGTTGGACATGTTCCCGGAAAAGCGACCCAGCCCTATCGCGTTCGCGTACCAGAGCTATGAGGTTTGGGGTGAACCATAGTTGGGAGGTGCCTTTTTTGATAAGGGTCTTATAGTTTATGGTTACCCTTTGTTATGTACAGAAATCAACCTGCTCAAAATCCTTGTTAAGCACATTCTAAACTGTTATGCGCATTCCAAAGTGCTGTTTTGCACATTCCGAACAGTTGTTATGCACAGTTCAAAGGTCATACAATTTTAAATTTCTCATTTATTCTATACATAGCTACTTACTAACCACCCAATGCCCAAAGTCATACCTTTTACCTTCCAAAAGTCAGGAAATCTGATTTTGTTATATGAGTAGAACAAAGAAATGGCAGTATTTTTTGTTTTCACTTCAGTGGGGGTCTGTCACTCTAGTGTAAGAAAACATATACTATAAAAAATAAAATATGGTCAACCACACACAACTCGGCATGTGTTTCCATCCAGGGGTTGAGATGACAGAATGGACCTCTCGAGCTTCGCTCGAGAGGTTCATATGCTGTCATCTCAACCCCTCGATGGAAACACAGCCTTGTTGTGTATGGTTGCCCATACATTATTCTCTATATATGGGTCAACTAGGTCACACATTCTGTTGAAATGTGTGCTGAACTAGCCCAGGGCAGCATCAGCATCCTGGGTCTGCTGCAGAAAGGACCAGTCAGTATGCTGAAGCATAGCTCACAGCTGAGGGATCTTATGGGAGTGAAACACTCTTGCCCCGGGAAAGGAGGAAGCAGCTGGAGGTGTTTTTGCAGACCACTGACACACAACAGGAGTGGTCAGTCAGGTAGAACTTTGGATGAGAGGATCCTGTCAGGGCGACTGACCAGCACCCAGTCTTTGAGGCGGTCCCAGTTTTGTGATTAAAACTGGTTGGTGAGGATATAACTTGAGTTAGGTAAAGACTGACAACCATATCTTGATGGCATTTACTGTTTGCGAGCCAGTTGCAGTTGAAGTCTCCAGGTATGATCTTTCCTTGGTGGGAGTTTAGGTGGTCAAGTTCCAGGAATACATTTTTGGGGGGAATATAGGCAACAATGAGGATTACGTTTTTTTTGTTTCACCCTTAGCACTTACAGCAAGGTTTATGGCCATGCATTCCACATCTGTGGATTCAGGGGAGGTAGAGAGCCTAGCAGCTTTGAGATAAGACTTTATGAACAGTAGGCTTCCACCACCTCTTTTATGGGTCCTGTCATGTTGAAACATAGTGTGGTAGTCGAGACTTACTTCATTATCTGTGATTTTGGGGGTGAGCCAAGATTCAGTTACTGCAACAATATCATAGTTGGAGTTAAATACCCATAACCCAAACTCATCCAACTCTGGCAGTAGACCTCCAGTGTTTACATGTGCCAGTTTCAAGCACCCCTTGCTTGTTCCAGCAGGAAAAGCAGGGCCAGAGTTGGGGTGTATATTACCAGAAAGGATTAGGAGGAGCAGAATGACTTGATGCACAATCAGGTGGTATTTGGAGATCTTATGGGTGGGAGCAACTCGTTTTCCTTTTTTGTACCTGCACAGACATCCTAGGTCCTCAGTTAGTGGAAATAGGTATTGGAGAGGGGGACCAGGTTGTATGATGAGCCAAGGGAGGGAGGGAGATAGGCTGCAGAAATACCTCGAGAGGGTGCAGGTGACTGTGGGTGGCCAGATAGCATTGACAGGGCCGGGTTGGTTAGAGTGGCGAGACATGGTGTACCTGCCATTTCCCAGTGGCCCAATAACTGACAAAATAATAAGTGCCACTGCTGGTAGGCTGGGAGGGATCATAGTGGCAGGATCCCTTTGAGGGGAGGGCACCCTCACTGAGTAATGTCAGTACCTAATTGAGGGGTAAGTGTATGTTCAGGGCTTGGAATGTAGATGTAAGACAGTGAGCTGTATTGCTGGAAAACACTAGGAGAAAGATGGTGGAGGGGGCAGCGTGGGTGTTAGCTAGATGGCTTTACTCATAGCTCTGTTACAGTCTTGTGGTTTTGAGGTCATTTGGTATAAGTACCCTAGATGTGACCCCTTTGTGCATTCTCATACCTCCTCCTCCATTTTCTTCTGCACCATTGGATTCCTTTTGCCTACATGTATAACTCTGTATTTTTTGGGCATCGAAGTATAGTTGCCAGATTTTTAACCATCTTCCTCTGTCATTTCCCTAACCCCATTTTCTGTCTCTACTCTTGCGAAGATCTTTGTTGTCTGCAGATAGGCAGACCTTACCTCCTTACACCTTCTCCTGTATTACATGTGAGCATATTGAAAATCTATGCCTAAGTATATGAATGTTGTAGGTTAAACTAAGACTGTGGGCCGATCAGTTTGCTTTTCTGTTATCCTAATAGCAGTAACCGGAAAGTAGTACAGATACAGTAGCAGGTTCATGCAGAGTCTTTTTTGCTGACTGCTGTAAGTAATGTATTTAAAGGAATTTATAAGTCTGCTCTTAAAGCCGCAGGGCTAGTCGTTTATTTTAGATTTTGCCTGTTGGGCTTATGCAGATTTGCTGTTTGTGATGCAGTTTCATACCTAGGGACCGCTTATGACGCAGGAGACATAGAATGCAAGTGCTAAGGCCAGGCCATAAGGGAGAGTTTATCTTGATCAGTTCGGGCAGCACTGGTACAGCAGAGTTTACTAACCTGATTGGAGTTTTACAACACAAATCTTTGTTTCCACACCAGCTTGTTCTCCAAAAGGTTTTTTTTTTGTACTGAAGAGGAGCACCATGGCATCAGGCAGGGTTAGTGGATTCAGTAGTTTTTTTTTTTTTCCTCAGTCTAGATTTTTATCTCCCCTTCCCCCGCAACCTGTACATCAGGTCCTCAGGCCAGCTCTGTCAATCTCTCAGATATGGTTGCAAGCTTTTTTCCAGTGCTGGGTAAGTTACTTTTTCTATTACTTTTGGAAACTTGTTTCAGAAAGCTCTGTGCAGTCACTAGCAAGGATGGAGAAGTACTGGAAAAAGTAATACACCTTACAGTTACAATTACCTATGTATTTTTGTACAAAAGAAATACATAACTGTAACTGGTTACATTTATTGGAAAGTAACTAACCTATTACTTTCAAAAAATGTAATCTGTTATAGTTATTTATTATTTTTATATTGCTTTTGTATAAAAAGAAAATGGTAACTATAATTGTGGGGTGTATTACTTTTTCTAGTACTTCTTCATCCTTACTAGTGACCACACAGAGCTTCCTGGAACAAGTTTCCAAACGTAATAGAAAGTAACAGAAAAAGTAATTTACACAGCTGTGCCTTTCTAGCATGCCCATCTGAAGCAGTGAGGTAAGGCACAGGTGGGAGAGTACCAGGACTGTCATTCACAGCTTAGTGCAATACTACTTCTTGCTCCACCCTTGATGGCAGGGGCTCAAACTGCATGTTTGCAATGTCATATGGGGGCCTGTCAAACCCCCGTGGCATGAATGTATTTACTCCATGTGGCCATCAGGGGTCTGAGACTAATCGGGCCAACATTTCTATCCACTCCAGGAGATTGAGCATCCCGCCAGATGTCACAACCTGCTATTGAGTCATCAGCACAGCAGATGACCCACAGCTGGCCCACCAAAGGCTTTTCTTGTTCAAATCCGAAACTGGATTTGTTCCTCTGGTGATCTACTAGATGTTTTTCTGCATCACTGGTGTGTGCTCATTAAAAACTGAAAAAATCAAGACAAAAAGATCTAATGAACTACACAGGTGGGCATAGAATTTGTACTTTTTTTTTTATATCGGTGGGGAGGTTGAACTCGGCCCCCAAATCCACCCTCGCCAGGCTGGATCTTCTCTTCCATTCCTTCTGCCGTTTTGCCCTGGACCGCCCGTCCACAACTCACCACTGTGATCTCTACAGATCCTTAGACCTTCCTTCCTTACAGGACCGGAGAATGGCACATTGTACTAGAATAACAGCAAAATACTGGTCCCAGTCCTTCCCACCGTACCTTGCTAATACCCTAGCTGCCCAAACCCCTTCGTGCTACACCCTCTGTAATCTCAGCTCTAGGCTTCTCACCCTCCCACACATGTCCTCTTCCAACAGTCAGCATGCATTCAAGTACCAAATGCCTTACCTGTGGAATGTCCTCCCAGCGGTGATTAGACACTCCTCCTCCTCTCTGCAGCTCAACCGCCTCCTCAAACAGCATTTTGCCACCACCACCTCCTGCTCATGCAGCTAGCCCCTCAAGGTATTCTGATGGTTTAAATACCCGATTGCATGTGTGTTTATTAGCCACATGTTAGAATGCAATTCTGCTGCACTTAAGCCTCATTGTGTGCCCTAGCTGGACAATTTTCTTCCCCTGCCAAGAGGCAGGTGTATTTTGTACAATGTGTTTCTCGACCTTGCATTGCGCTTCGGCATTCATTTGTATGTTGCTCTGTATACTGTCTACCCTAAATCCGGCCCCCCCAGGATGCATCTGGAATTGAGCGCTAAATCGCTCAGTATGCCTTCCTGGTAAAACGCTTAAATAAATAAATAAATATTTGAATTAATGTACACACAAGAAGTGTTGGCCCAATCAAAACCAATGCTCAAACAGTATTTCAACTTCGGTGTTTCAACTACGGTGTTGCAAACTACGTCTCTGCAGGTAAATTGAGTCTTCTAAAATGGGATGTTGCCTATAATAACATCTGCCACTACGCATCCTCCTCACCACGGTTGAAACACCATTGCCTCCTCTGCTCTGATCTTGGTTGGCTCTTCCCTTCTGCATCCAGATCATATGCGTATGGGTCACTCATAGTCATAGATAATGTTATCGGATCCCAAATCCACTAGCAGGACTATTTCTAAATCACTCATCCAGCTATGGTCTTAGCTCTGCTGATTAATGCCTGTCCTCATCCCAGATACTGAATGTTCAGAGGTGCTAGTGTTTTGTCTGTTGCCCCCCATTTCTGGAACTCCCGACCTCTAATTATTCACTCAGCATCATCCCATGCCTCCTTTAAAAAATTACTTCGACTCTATCTTGTTGACTCCGGCTGTTGCTCCTGTTTCAATCCACCCTAACCTTCATCTCCTCTCCTTACATCTCCTGAACCTATACCACTTCATAGTTTACTGACCCTTACCAACGCTTAGCTCTTTCTTCATAACACCTGCTTCCTGCCTTCTTATTACCTAGGGACTTTTATCTCTCACTGGGTCCCCATCTTCCTATCTTATCTTACCCTCCCCTATCTATTATATTTCCTTATTTCAACCTTAATCTCTACCGATTTGTCCTACATTGTCTACTATGATGCCTCCGTCACTCAGTTATAATCTCCTAGAATTCCATGGTATTGTTAGCATTTATCACCTAATTAAACTGTTATTTGCTTTACTGTAATTTTTACTCTCCTTACTTTTGTTTTCATTTTGTCTTTGTTTAAGTATATTTACTGAGCCTGTTTTAAACTCCAGCCTGTTCTAACTCCTGCAATTGTATACTGTGAATTCATACACTGTAACCTGTTATCTGATTGTTTCTGTCATGTACCCTCCCGGGTCGTGCCTGAAAATAGTCATTGCTATGGTTAGTACACCTACCCAGTCATCAAAAACTAAATAAAAAATGAGACATGAAAGTACAGGGCATTAGATAAAATTACTCTTTAAAGACTTAATAATTAACAGAACAAATAGGTTAGAAGGAACTCTAGGTCCATTAAGTTTACCTTGCAATGCGCTCTCCCTGCCTGCTTCAAAAGCAGCACCAACAAGCATGCTGTGCACACATTTATTAATTTCTTCCCTACCTACCATATTGTCCAGGGTACAGAGTGATCTCCTGGGTAAACAGAAATGTGTCCAAGCTTACCTTAAAGGTCTGTATTGTCTTCATGTCCACTGTCTCTTCTGGTAGGCTTTTCCTTTAGCAGGGGGGACTTGGGTTAGGTGAATTTCTTGGTATGTGATGAACAGATCATATAACTGATTTACAAGACAAATTAAGTTGGGGAACTGGGCCATTTCAGAGGCCTTTTCGCTCTAGCCTGTGGACAGGTACCATTTGGGCAATTCACTGTCTGCTTTTACTTCTTGATTATTTTTTTGTTTGGGAGTGACTTTTTGTGCATGTGAAAAAATGTGGGATTGCTATTAGTGGGAACTAAATCCCTGTATTTATCCTCATAACTGGTACAGTACAGGCAACCAGAGTGCAAGGTTCCCTACACTGCTCCCACTGCAGTGCCACAACCCTGTCATAGAAGGACCACCACATAGGTGAGAGGATAGTTCAGCCTCCATACCAGTTAGGGCCAGTTGTATTTGTTGTTTTGTGATGTGGACACTACTTGTCAACTAGGAACAACACTGTAGATCAACCCCCCCTCCAAACTCATTTTACATAGGCCACCGAACAGCCGTAAGATAAGAACGTCTCTCAGCCACAACTGACCAGGCCTAGAATCAAACCAATGACACAGAGGTGATGGGCTCCATAAACCCACTTTCAAGCCACTGAGCCCAACCAGTTCACCCACTCACTGCCTTTCTGGCATGAGACAGTCAATTTCCGCATTAGAATGGTAGTGTAGCTACTGAAGTAGGACACATTGGGGCAGGTAGTTAAAGAGAGATAAAAAAAAAATGTATTTGTCCAACCCATATCACAGCCATCGTTTGTTTCTCTGCTGGGAGACGTGCCCATGTTTTGTATAAATATACCTCCATGAAAATATACTACTTGTTGTGTACGTTTTTCACTTGCAGTTTTATTATTTACACACTCCAGCTGGGTTATGTGAGCCAGCAAGGCAAGCATAAAAGAATAGTAAATAAAAAAAAAAGGTGCGGTATCAGTCTGTTGATTATACTGGTAACTCTTTGCCTAACCTTTCTCTCAAACTACCCTGTGTACGCAGTTAGATTGGACTAATGTTCCTTTGTTTAGCTAGTTTTACGTTATTATTAATTCTTTGGTCTTGGAGTGTCTTGATGGTTTAGCACTGGTGGATCAAGCACCACCAAAACCAGTGAACTCTTCCCAGACACTGGCCCATAGAATGGTTACCAGCACAGATCCGGGTCCCATCCCCTATTCAGTCTGCCCCCCCAAACTGCTCCCAATTGTCTCTGGCCCTTGCTTATATTTTTATTGGTTGCTGTGTGCATCAGATATATTTACAAATGGTTTTGTGCAAGAAATAAAGTGCGAGAAAGAAAGAGAGATCTTTGAGTTCTTCCCCCTCTAGATCCAGATGAATACCCATATTTGAGTTTTGTGTGTGTGTGTGGTTTTAGCATGTATATGGCATACAACCCCTGCACTTCCTAACTCTTGTAAAGAACTTTGGGATACAATGTATATGAAAGATGCTGCATAAATATAAATTCTGTTCCAGTCTACAGTCCCTGCAGCAGCAGTAACCAACTCTCTACTTTGTAATAAGCTTTGAGATATGGTCTGTATGAAAGGCAGTGCATACATCAAAATTCTGTTCTATTCTACAGTCCCTGCACGACCAGTATCTAACTCGTTACTTTGTAAAATGCATTGTCATTTGGTGTGTATGAAAGGTGGTATATAAATCCATATTCTATTCTGTTCTACAGTCCCTGTATCACTAGTATCTTTATTTATTTTATTGGTTCGTCAACTGGTGCAGAACTGATAACAAGATCCATACACTAGACCGACCACAGCCAGAAACAAACACCATATGGGGAGATAACACACCCATTATTCACAGGTGAAAAATGCATCCAGCGTATAATGGACAACATTGGAGAGTAAACTGAGATGTGTAGCTACAAGTTCAAAATGATTGCTGAGTTAGTGAACCCAGGAGCAGTAAAACTAATTGCACAACACATAAAGTTCACACAAATGGTCTGTATTACTCACCCACTCTAAGGGTTTATGGCATCATACACTATACCTGAAGGTATAATGGCTGAAAAGTGATATGGCGGCAAAACGAGTATACAACAAAAAGTGCAGACGTTAGAAACCGCTGGGCTTCCACCTCTCTGTTTGGAGAATCAGTAAACTTGCATGTGAATTACAAAACAAATGGCCAAAATAGCTAACAGTATTATAATGAGATAGCAGACTTTTAAGGAGGAGGTTGCTCAAACTTGCATCCTTGGTACAGCTTGAAGACTTTAGGTATCTAATGCACAAACATAGAAATTACCCCCCGCCCCACTACAAGAGCCGAGCCTACATGGTTATTGTTTATAATGTCAGGCAAAAAGCACGACAAGACAGGACCCTCTGGAAATACAAGGCATACATAATATGAATGGATTAATCCATGCTTTGGAGTGGGTTAATCCACTTATAAAATGGGCAACTTTATGTTAGCAGTTTAACTGAATATTAAAAAAAAAACACTTATTACATGCATTTGTAATAAAACAGTTCTTCTGCCCACTTGGTTTGTACTTCTGAGGATGTCGAAGTTGTAGTTCTCCACTAGGTGGATTTGTCCTAATGAGGATGCCATAGTCATAGTTTTTTACATGTTTCTCTGGTGGAGTGATCTGAAAGGGTCACTTTACATTGCTGTCACTCAGGATTTGGTAGTGCGGCAAGGCAACTTTGGGTTTACAGTGGATTAATCCATAGTCAGGTGACCTTTTTTTTTTTTGGTTAGATATTTTATTGAATTTTTTAAGAACATAACATACATACATACAAGGGACTGCATTGTCTCAGTGGGTTTACCCGGTTACCAAATTTGAAATAAATAAATAAATATGTGGATAAACCAGTATGTAACCATAACCATTAGGTACTTAATGTTACAGTAGTACCTCTTCTGGTGCAGTGATACATATGAGTTATGGGATTTATAGCACATCACAATGTTAAACCTTATCACAGCATTGTACCTGTTCACAATGTTATACCTGTGAACCTTGTTCGGCATGGAAGGCTTACCTTAGTTGGATTGTCTAGATGGAAGATACATAAAGAAGTTCTTACCCAGATATCCAAGCTAGTGAGAATGAAAGGAGGGATATCTGTGCGGGTCTCCAAGTGTGTACCTTCAAGGTGTCCTGATGACTTCTGTGGGGCACTGTGCAGCTTGAGGTACAACATGTTGCACTGTGGAACGGAACAGAATACCCACAAAGTATAGCTCCACCATGTGTCTCCCAGGGTTCCCTTTTAAAAAATTGTATTTTCATTTCTTTCATTTCTTTTAGTTCTTTTTATTTCATTTTACTGAATCCACAGGAGCAAAGAGATGGAGAGTGAGAAAAAATGGAAATGTAGAACACAGTGTCAAAAAGGATTTCCCATTCAACCCCAAGGAAGACAAATGAAGAATATCATCAGACTCTTTTTGTTTTTTCTTGTGCTCAAAAAGTGATTTCTTTTTAGTGACATTTCAGAACTCAGAAAGGTTCCTTCTTCAGACTATGAGCTTTATATTTAATTTTTTAAGAGTTATTCCTTTAAAAGAGTTTCTATTTCATGGTTTCTGTAATGACAAAATAATAAATATACTTAATCATCTCTCCATCGCTTCTATGTATATATTATTAATTCATTATGTAAAGCTTCAGAATTATTAAATCATACAGGGGAACACACCTGCAGTAAAGCTTTCAATATTTTTTCTTATTTACTTGTCTCAGTTTAGACCAAGAGAATGGGGGCGGCTATAGGAGTGTGCTGCTGCTTATCAAATCTGAGGAATATAAAATAGATTCCTTAATTCCTACATAACAGATTCCTTAAAAATAATAATAGACCATCTAGGCGGCCCGGTGGTGCTGAGGGTTGAGGTGCTGGATGCCACACCTCGCGTTACGCTGGCGACCCAGGTTCAGGAACGGACTCGGGTTGCTGGGGGTCGGCAGGGGAAGGGAGGATCGAGCATCCCAGTATATGCTCTCCTCCCTCAGGGGTGGGATACCGGGGATGCGGTAGCGTCTGACACTCCTGTAGAGAGTGCCGGTGGAAGCAGCAGCCCTTGAAGGGATCGGCAGCTCTGATATGCCAGAGTCGGGAAGGGGAGATGTCGTATGGCGCATGAGAGGATGACGTGCATTTGCACTTCGCCTCTCTGGTAAGTCCTAAAGGCGCTGGCGTCCTAAGGGGGCTGGGAACTAGGGGAGAAAAATTGGGGAAAAATGTATAAACCCCGGCCCTACAGGCAAGCTGAAGCTAGGGATGGGATACCTTGGGTATTGCCCTGTCGGACGGAATAGGAGGAGGTACGAGGCCTCCTCTGTAAGCCGTGGGAGCCGGCAAGTCAAAAAAAAAAAAAAAGACCATCTTGTTTGTATACTGTTATTTCAAACATATCTATACATTTAAGGCCTTTTAAAGTCTGCTTTCTTTAAGAGAAACGCTTATACTTCAGCCTTCAAGTTTTTACACTGTGTCCATCATCCCAGTATTTATAGCATAATCTGAGAATGGCTATCTCAGCTTTACTGCTCAGTAGGGTATTTACCTCTAGGTGTAGGCCCCAAACCATGCGGCTTAGGGGGGAATTTGGTGCTGGGGGGTGTTGGACCTTCAGCTGAGTTTCTGCCTGTTTTAGTTTTGTTTCCAGGGTGTGAAGGTGTTGTTCCCTTTTCCTTGTTCTCCTACCTGCAGATGCCATGATTTTGTCACCATTGTGGCCTTGTATGCTTCTCAGGTAGTCCCGGCTGATGTGTCAGCTGTGGTATTTTCCTGGAAGAACACAGAAGATTTGTCCCTTGCTCATTGAATAAAACCCTGTTTCCTGCAACGATAGGGGCTCAAGCCTCCTGGTTGTTGAGGTAGGGGCCATAGGTCCCCAGTTAAAATAGAACTCTACCGGGGCATGGTTGAAGATAACCATGGGGAGAATGGCTGATTCTAAGGCCTTTTGAGTTGGGGGGGGAGGGGTGAGCAAGAAGTCCAGCCTGCTGAAGGATCCATGCTCCTCAGAGTGGTACGTATAGTCCTTCTTCCTAGGGCTGAACAGCTGCCAAACATCTGTAAGGCCAAGATCAGTCATCAGTTGTTCAAGGGCTAGATTGATCCTTATATGAGTTTCTTTCCCCTTTGCACTTCTGTCCATTACTGGATCTCAGTTAGATTAAAGTCACCTCCTAGCAACAGGGGGCATGGGGAAGTGGGGGCAATGGAGTTTATTCGATTCGCTATCTCATGGAAAAAATGTGAATCATCCTAGTTAAGGGCATATAGATTGCCTAGTAGAATGGGGCCTGTGTGGTGGAGTAGACTGCCACTATCCATAGCCCTTCCTGGTCAGCCCGTGAGGTGAGAAGGGGCAATTTGAGATATTTATGTATTAGTATGGCTACTTCACACTTCTTTGAGGGGGCACAAGAGTGTAGTTCCTGCCCTTCCCAGTCCCCAATTAGGTAGGCATGGTCATTTTTGACCAGCTTAGTTTCCTGAAGGAAAGCTACCTGAGATGATGTTCTCTTCAAATGTGACATTACTTTTTCCTTTTAACAGGGGGTATTCAGCCCCCTGTCATTACATGTATGAGAGACTACTTCAGCCACGGTCATTTAATGGTGTACTAATGGGGACATGGATGAAATGCAGCAAGAGGTAAAATGAGATGTCACAAGCTTCCCGTAGTATGAACCTCCTACCTAGAATCAACAGCAGCCCTGCTACTTCTAGTGAACCCTTCACACGGCACATTTTCCAACTTTTTTTTTTTCTACTTATTTTTTATCCACTCCTTACTGTCCCTTCCAATCACCACTCCTTCCGTTCTACAAGGAGTGACGGTCCCCACCTCTGCCGACCAGCTTGGTCTGCCCCTAGAGTGCCACTCTGCCATTGGGGGCACCTTGATGGCCCAGATTACCCCCCGGGCGGGGCGAGGAGAGATCCCCCTTTTTCCCCCCTTCCCCCTGCGGCAGCTGCACATTCGGGTCTGCCCCTGGTCGGAGGGTGGTAAGGCCGGCTCTGGAGGACTTCATCTAGGCGACCGGAGGGCATTTTTCCTCCGAGTTGTCTTGTTTCCCCCCTTAACCCCACCCTCTGAGATGCAGGTGCAGAGAGTCTGCGTGCTGACGCACGCTCCTCTCAAGCGCCTAACGGCATCCCCCCTCCCCGGCTCCGACAGACGGAGCCGCCGTGTCCTTTCAGGAGTTGGTGCATCCGCTGACCCTCTCAGGACGTCAGGCGCTCCAAGCGCACCCCTGGCATCCCACCCCGAGGGAGGAGAGCATCCGTTGGGACGCTCTATCCTCCCTCCCCCGGCCGACCCCCGACGACCCGGGTCCGTTCCCGAACCCGGGTCACCGGCGTAGCGCAAGGTGTGGCGTCCAGCACCTCAACCCTCAGCGCCACCAGGCCGGCAACATTTTCCAACTTTGTGCATACAGACCTGTGCTCCATCTAGTTTTCTTGCCTATAACACAGTATTTCATTAGAAAGAACAATAACAGTTGATACAGCAACACGGTTTTATCAAAAACATTCAAACTGTATACATTGCAAAACGACCTTCTTTTTGGGGTCTTGCCCTGTCCTTGTACCTCTGGCTTGTAGGGCCGTGAGGGGGGACTTGACTACCCAGGGGAGCATAGGGACTAGTAGCCCAGTTGAACTGGGATACCTGAAGCTAGCTGGGATCCCTAACCAGCAACTGGGGTTTACTAGCTGACTGACACTCTCCATCGGGGAAGGGGGTAGAGATATACAATGGGGATTTACAGATCACTGATACAAAGGTCTCTTCCCAACCCCCCGAGTGGGGGGGGGAGTGACAATATAGGACTTGCCTTGGTGAGCTTCCTGGGTTCGAGTGAGATAGAGAGAGGGGGATGATCATCTTGGGTCCCTAGTGGTAGGGGAGGAGGGCGCACATTTAAGGGCCGATGGATCTGCCCTAGTATTGGGGGGGGGGGGATGGTATTTTCATCTCATGTTCGCGTAATGAGCAGAGTGTTGTTCCAGAGATGCAATCCCCTTATCAGGGTCTTATGTTCCTCCTCCAAGATGCCAAGGGGGCCCTTACCCTCTCCCAAGATCACCTTCCTTTCTGTGGTTATTCTCCCTGACAGCCTTTTAGCACTGCATTTGCTATTATTTACTGTTCCATAGAGAGCCTATTTTGACTGTAATACATAGTCAAACATACATTTGGACCCATGAAAGCAGTTTTTGAGTTAGACTGAACCTTCTTGTACTTCTTAGAGCTCACCCTAATAGGTTCTATGGCTGCGATTCTTCTAAGCTTAAGGGGGTTTTACCAACAGGGGAACAGCGTATTCTAGTCACATTTGAATTTTGGGATACACTTCTAAGCCTCTGTTATACCGGATCGGGGGGCCCCAAAATTAATCCAACTAGCCAGCTGACTTAGCTAAACTGTAAAGTGGGATGCTCACTATTTTTTTATCAGGAGGTGGTGATGACAGAGAGGTGGATACAGGTCTGGAGTTTCAGCCCTTAGTGGAGAGGGAGGCACAGAGAAATGACACTGCCAAGGCCCTGCTTTCATTGCTGCTTACAGGGCCCTAAACGTAGTCACTACCCTTTAAAGCCCCCCGCACCCCTCCATCTTGCAACCCCCAAAACAAAAGGATTTCCACTTATCCAATAGCAAAGGCCAGTGATCAGCTGGGTGTCTGGAGAAAATGTGGCCAGCTCAAGAAGTCTCTGTTCGATTGACGTCTCTTCCCTGGCCTGAGGCACTGCCTCCATAATGCTGCCTGCTGCTACTTCTGGCTGCATGGCAAGGCCTGCTTCCACCATGGAGGCCCAGGATTCTGTGATTGCCACTCTGTAGTCCGGGCCTTCATACGCGTCATAACTAGTTTCCATTTCAGCGGTCAGTTTCAGGGACAGGGTTGTCAAGGGAGAATATCTGTTCTTACTAAAAAAAAAAAAAAAAAGGCTTAACACTTTCGCCTCTTCCTCCTCATCATAGGCCCTTTGAGTCTAGTTTCCTCTTCTGTCCCTTTCAAGGGGGTGAGATCTCCGGTTGTGCCTGGATGGTTAATGCTGCTTCTTGTGAGCAGGGAGGGCCTAGTCATCTTAATGGTGCCCTTCCCTTGCTGTGGCTCTGTTTCTCTCCTTCAGTCTGCCAGGTCCTGGATCCCAAGTGCGGTTCCCCTCTGCTAGTTCATTCATCCTGTTCCTTAAGTCTTAAGAGCTGAAATTCTCCGGTTGCATGGGGCCAAGTACGGAGTATAAAATCCATAACAGCCTTTGGGGATTTGAAAGTTAGTGGGTTCCCATTATAGAGAATTCTCATAGTCATGGGGTATCTGAGGGAAAAAGTCACTCCCAGGCTATGTAACATGTGCCTCGCTTCTGTATACTCCCTTCTGTGGTTTGACAAGTCTTTGGAGTAATCTTGAAAAATTAGGAGTCCATTTCCCTAGCCCTGGCTCAAATCTGGGCAAAATTTAAGAAACAGACCAGGATTGGCCGCAGCTTCTCCCCCTGCTTGGGCCTGGGCTGCAGAGAATGATGGGCCCTTTTTATGATGGAGCGGGTATCTTGCAGGAGCTTTAGTATTTTAGGGAGTTCCTTTTGCAAAAAAGCCACTTATGTTTCTCTGCTCTGCCCGTTCTGGCACACCTAGGAGCCACAAGTTGTTACGGCGGCTCCTATTTTCTAAGTTATCTTACTTTAGACCACAGCATCTGGATGGCCTGCTCCTGTAGTTAGACTGTGCTTGTGAGCTCAGCTGTAGCAGTGTCGTGCCCCACTATTTTCCATTCTGATTGCAAAATGTGGACATGTAGTTGGTGTAGAGCTAGTGTGGTGTCGTTAGAGGCGATGGTAACCTCTGACATTTGTTTTAGTAAAGCAGCTAACATAGTGCTTACTGTGCTCAGGTCCATTTCACCCTATGTGGCCACTGCCATGCGGCCGGTAGATGTGCTCAGATTGTATCACTTCTCCCTTAATCCTCATTCTGCTTTGGTTCGTGGTTTTTGGATATAAATATTACAGGAGGTGTGTGCTTTTGAATCCTATCATTCAGTTCACCTGCGGCAGTCTGTAAATCCAAATCAGGTGCTGATTTATATCCCCAGTGGTATGAGCTATTGAATTAAGCCACCATCTTGGATTGAGTGAAACCACGCCCCCCACAGGTGACCTGTTTTGACAAATCAGAATATAGGATTTTTGGCACCTATTTTATAAAGAAAATTAATATCTTTGTAGATTGGGGAGGAAGTCCGATAAGACATGCTGCATTGCAAGGTGTTTAAAAGTGTTTAAAGTTAGTCAGAGCTATACTGCTCTCAATCAAGTGTCAGGGTGAAGGTTCTAAAGTCCCAGTAGTGTCCAATTGACCCACTTGCCAGCCTCACTGAGAAGGCCCAGACTTTCCCCTCATGGGCGATCCTCAGCCTTGCAGGATAAATCATGGTGTGGACAATAGACACAATCCATCAAATTTTTTGTGCTGCTGACAAGTGGTATAGCTAATGTCTGTAAAGAGGCAAATATTCTGGTAATCTTGTGCAGTAGGTCCAGAACTCCTAACAAGCTGCAAATGTTTATCCCGAATGACAGTACCGTCCATAGCTAAAAGCATCTTACGAGGGCCGTCTGTATCTGTGTCCCCTCAATGACTATGAGGGGTAATGCTGTAGGCCTTCTGCAAGCCAAAATTAGGAGATTGACCCTCAGGAAGTATATTGTCTGCTAGCTATTCCTGGAGAAACATTAGGGGTGGTCCCCTTCTATCACTTCTGGCAAGCCCAGTATTCTGATATTTGAAGAGCAGGCTTGGTTTTCCAAAGTCTCTAACCATGCCCGAAGATGCATGTTTTCTTTCACTAATGGCCATGGTAGTCGAGGTGGCTGCCATTTGCCGCTAAACATCGCCCATCTCTAATCTGAAGTCATCAACAGCTGTCTCCACAATGGTAAACCTCGAGTTAAAGGCATCCATTTTAGTGTTGAAGTCAGATACAGAGGAGATCAGGCATTGTAATTTCAGCCCGAGACATGATAGAATTTCTTCTGAGCCCTGCTGGGACGCAGCCTGGGACTCCGATCCTGACTGTGTGGGCTGAGTGCCAGCGTGTTCTTTTAATTTTCTGCCATCTGCAGCTCCTCTGTCTTTCTGAGGGTTACCCATTTTTACTAACCAAGGGCCCTATTTCTGATGGTGGTGAAGAAATTAAAAAGTTTTGGCTTGAAATAAAGAATTTTAATCAGTTCTCTGGATGAGAACCAGAGTTGGTGAAAAATGCTGCCTCACAGCTCGGGCTCTATAGCCGCCCCAAATCACCAATATTAAACTCATTGCCTTGTAACATGCTTTATGATGTGGTGTGTGAGAAAAGATCTATAAAAATCTCAGTTCTGTTCCATTCTACTCTTGCTGAACTTCCAGTACCTAACTCGTTGATATAGTTTTGGGATACAGTGTGAATGAAAGGCACTATATAAATCCAAACTCTGTTCCACTCAGTTGTCCCTGCTCTACCAGTATCTAACTCTTTGCTTTGTAAAGAGTTTTGGGATGCAGTGTGTATGAAAGGCACTACAGTATATAAAAGACAAAATTGTATTCTACAGTCCATCCAGTAGCATTTACCTAACTCACTGATTTGGAAAGCAGTTTGGGATAAGTATGTGAGAGGCACTACATAAACATTCTATTTACCTCTATACTCTGTCATCCCCTTTCCTTCAAAGTACCTGTCAGATCAAGGTTTAAAGGTAGACCTGCTCTGGGAATCCTTTCCAGTTATGCATCACTCATACATACAAGGCAGTAATGCAGGATTGGGTGTGCTTTCATTGTGAAATATTGTAATCCTAGATGAAAATAAATAAAATAAATAAATAAATAAAATAACTTTCCTGGTGTGTGTGTGCTGAGGTATGAAGCCACAGGCTGAGCACTCCTCAACACACACTGGAGGAGGGCATGTCTCTTCCAACAAACACAGCATGATGGAGGGTATTGCTTTACTTACAAAATAGACTGGCATTAATGATTTTGGCTTCAAACTGCAGCACCATGTGTTCATGAGTGTGTATAGGCATAGCAGGTGACCTGGTATGCCCTGTCATATAGCAGTATTTGTAGTGCCATCCTGACCCATTTTATAAAATACATACATAGACGCACACAAGTGCATGTATACACACATACATTTTTAGTAGGGAAAGCAGACCCATGGCCCAGTGAATTCTTGTCTCCCACCTTTTAGACCAAATTACTTGTAGAGTCTGAGCTTGAAGGTCATTTCAGTAACAGGTGAGACAGTACCACCTACTCTTTTTTAAAGTCCATTCCAGATATCTCCCACTCAATCCAAATGATTCTAAATTGTTTAGTTCATTACATGTTTTCCCCTTCACACAAGGGCAAACTTAAAATAATGTTTAAACCCAAACCAGTTACCTGCAGTGCAGTGGCCATCTAATTAATTATTGGTAATTATTAAAGATGGTGATAGTTATACAATGAGTGTAGAGAGAGATGTCACAGAATAAACATTTTTTTACCCATTTTGCAAGATGATATGATATCTTCTTGCCTTTTGGAAAGTGTCACAGTTGATGGAATACTAACCCAGTTGGAGAGCAGGTTTCACACAATGCTGATGACTTCACAGAAACCATGTGCAATACTGAAGCCAGCAGTTGAAATAAAAGAGAAACAATTACATCTTGAAAAACAATTACATCTTCGTATAGATGGAAGATTTAAAAAACTATAATAAGTAACTTGATGTTGAATGTGTAGAACAGTTCACCCTTGAGTGTGAAGAACAGACTGATTCTTAACACCCAGTGGGTTCTGTGATATCATGTGAGCTTGAGAGCAAAGCTTGGTAGAAGAATCAGTGCAATCTTAACATTAGTTTTTTTTACATTGTATAATACAGGCGTCACCTCATTTTGCCAAAATGTTGGGGTTTTTTTTCGGAATCCAGTGAAAACAGCACTGAAAAGCAACTGAGATAAATCCTTTTAGTTGCAGTTTGAAATTATGTTTGCACCCACACTGTAATTGCAATTCTTAATTGACAGCTTAAGTAAGAAAATGTTTTCAATGTTTTAGTTTGATTGACAGATGGGGTTAAAAAAAAGTCACTCTTAACAACTAGCTGTTAAGAATGAATTTTTGAAGTCACTGACAAAATTGCATTATAAATAGAATATACATTAGGCTGACTCAAATTTTGCAACATATTATTTCTTATGAGGGGAAAAGAATTGAATGTCTCCACCACTCATGAGATATGATCCTGCTCCCTCAACTGGGAAGATAAATTGCATGTTTTGAGTTAGCCTGTTGTATATCGCCAGTTTCAACAAGGGCAGTTTCAACAAGAGCTACACCCTTAAGTTATATACCATCTGCTACTTCTGCTGGCGCAAGTAGTGACCTTATAATCTTGAATTGTGTCACATTATAACCTGTTGCCATGGAAGTGGCTGTGATGTCACAAATGGAGGCTTATGATATGCCACTGAATCCACCAATAGTAGGAGTAAATCGCCTGTGAGGGGGGAAAGTCCTTGTCAGAACTCAAAGATCCTTAATAATTTGAGTTGTTGGGTAAGAAATGCACACACACAAAAAAAAGATTTGTAACAACTGGATTTCTGTTTAGATATTTAACAGTTTGTCTTGGCACAAAAGTACCTCCTCAGTGGATGACCTTGGTTGTGGTGGATAGTGCAGGAATTCTCTTCTATCTGTGTAGCATTTTGTGTAAATACTAGGAGTGGGAGAATCACAGAAGGTTCTGAGGTTCTAATAGGTTCTGATATTTCATTATCTGAGCCTTATGAGAACATTCAGTACGAAAACTGTTTCAACCACCATGTTCCACCAGTACACTAGTGTACATAAAAGAAAACAGATCTAAAATCCACTTGGAGTGGTACAATTGTATAGTGTCACGTAGCTAGTTAGTACACCTTGTGAGGCACCACTGTGAGCAGGGCCACATAACACAGATCTGGATAATATGGTATGTTTTCCACCTCCAGTCTTCTTTCTGGATCTTTTGACTGCCACCACCAGCCTTCTTTGTAGATAAATACCTGTTAGGGGAGTATGTTAAGCTCCAAAACAATGTTTTAGATATCTGGGTTTGAAACTGGCACCTGCCTGTCAGATATGGGTAGTCTGACCCCCGAGCAGGTAGAATTAAAGATTGATTGTGCCTGTCGGGTGCCTTCTCTGCAGGTCATAGAAACATAGACAGGTGATGGCAGAAGGAGACCAATGGTCCATCAAGTCTGCCCTTGAGATCCCGTGATCCTACTGATCCTGGGTCCTAGCTGGTAGTTGCCCTTGCGGAACTGGTTCTAGTGTATTCTTTGTCCCAACCCCTTTTGAATGCAGATATGGTCTTAGGACTGTTAGTTTTGCTTCTTCAGGGACACTCATCATGCTAAGCTGTGCATGCATGTCTGCCTGATAATGCATGTGCAACTTAGCATTATGAGCAGAAAACACGAGGAGAGTGAGGTGAGAGTGGCAGCGCTGATCCTTGGTGCGGGCGGCAGCAATGTTCCTTTGCAACTGTCAGCAAGAGAACTGCAGGAGGAGGAAGTCTTGTTGAAGTGGGAGCCTGGCCAGCAGAGGGGTAAGGTATGTTTAAAGTAGGAGGGAGGGTGGGAAGAAGAGTGATAGCCACTGAAACTTCTCTCCTTCCCACTTTAAAAACAGTGACGTATATTGGCTACTTAGAAACACAGACTTTGACGGCAGATGAGGACCGCTTGGCCCATCCAGTCTGCTCATTTCTCTACCTATTGGATAAGCTGCAGATCCTAGTTAACCAACAGCCCATTTCCTCCTATCCCCCACAAGAATTGCTTTATGGCTGGTTGCGCATTAGTCAGTCTACTACTTTAGATGAGGCCCTGCTGTTTTTCAAATCCAATTTCACCGCCATCTGTTACCGCCATGCCCCATTCCGAAGAACCAGCGTCCGAGGTACTCACCCCCCCTTGGATTACACCAAATATTCTAGTGCTTCTTAGAGCCAGAGACAAGGCCTGGAAATCCTTTAAGATGTCCCAACTGTCCACCTGACCTCGAGTTCTACGGTGAGCTTCGAAACACCAGCACTAGGAAAATCTGCAAAGCAAAAGCTAACTATTTCAGAAGCACATTTAATTCCACCTCCCATCTTCCAACCAAATTGAGCCCCGACTCGCAGACCCCCACACCATCCCTGCAGGTAGACGGTCTCACCATCTCTGACACTCCAGCAGTGGCCACACTGTTTAACTCTCATTTCACAAACAGCCACACTACTCCCCTGCCAGCTCCTCCACACGCTCATCACCAACCCCCCTACCCCCTGATAGGGACACCCCCCCAGCCCAGCCTTTCTCTTTCCTACTGGTCAGCCCAGAAGAGGTATATAATGCACCGGTTGCCCTTAATCCAAGTAAGGGTAAATGCCCCTCTGGGCTAGACTCCAAAATGCTCCACCTTTCGGCCCCTGCCATAGCCAAACCCCTGGCCTCCCTTTTCAATCTCTCCTTCTCCAGTGCTGAAATCCCCTCTGAATGGAAACATGCCACCATAATTCCACTTCCTAAGGGTGGGAATCCCTCAAACCCAAACAATTAACGGCTAGTATCTCTCCTACCAATCCTCACAAAACTACAGGAATGCCTGGTAGTCTCTCGCCTATCTCCTTTTCTGGATGCCTCCTCTTTTTTCTTCCCCTACCAGTCCGGCTTTAGGAAATCCCACTCCACCACTACCTCCCTTCCTAGGATAACTGACTCATCAACATAGCCAAGGCATTTGATACAGTCTCCCACTCCCTACTCCTAGCCAAACTCGCCAACGCTGGCCTATCCAGTAGGGCCACCTCGTGGTTCCAGTCATACCTTGCTGACTGGTCCCAATCTGTCCATATCAGTTCCTCCACCTCAATGCCTCTCCTGGTCACCTCAGATGTACCGCAAGGTTCTGTCCTAAGCCCACTCCTATTCTCGATTTTCCTGAATGACCTGCTCTCTGCTTGCCCACACACCTCAATCCACATGTATGCAGATGACACTGTGTTGTATGCATCTGGCCCCTCGCCCTCAGAGGTCATGACCCAACTACAGCAAGACTTTATCTCAGTCCAGGAATGGCTTCGCTCAAATTATCTCCTTCTCAATGCCAATAAAATGATATCTCTAATCTTTGGCACTAGGCAGAGACTATCTAGGCTCCCCTCTCAAATCACATTTCACACCCTGGATGGGACCCCACTAGAAGCCTGTACCTTCTTCAGATACCTCGGTGTATGGCTGGACCAGCACCTTAACTTTTCCGCACACATAGACTCCTTACTCAAGAAGCTACATCCCAGACTTGGAGTACTTTACCGGAATCGCGACTGCATCCCTGCACCTGCTCAGAGGACCATTGTGCAGAAAATGATTCTCCCAGTCTTCGACTACGGAGATGTAGTCTACAGTGCCGGCCCTAAGTCGACCTTAGTCAGGCTGGACCCTCTTTTCCATTCCCTCTGCTGCTTTGTGCTAAACTGTCCCTACTCCACACACCATTGTGACCTTTACCAATCTATGGACCTCCCCTCACTATATAATCGCAGACAATCCCACTGCGCCAAAATCCCAGCCAAGCTATGGACCCAGCAACTCCCCTCCTACCTCACCTCCGCCCTCTTCAACCTCCGCACTCTAGCTTACTCTCTTCGAAATTCTGACTCTTGTTCCCTGGCTGGCCTGCATAGGTCCACTACTGTCGGTCAGGCTGCCTTCAGCTACTGTGTACCAGTGTTGTGGAACTCCCTCCCAGCAAACAGCCGTCATTTCTCCTCCCCTCGGCACCTAAACTCCTTGCTCCAAGCGCACTTCGCCCCTATAGTACCTGTACATGTGTCCAGGCAGTTTCAGCTCCCTGTGTGAAATGACAATACTTTGCTCTGCACTTGTACTGCAACTAATCTGGTCAATAACTACTGATCTCCCATTTCTCATTGTCTGCACTATGCTGTCAAGCTATTGTATATTCTACTGTTTTTTGTTACTCTATGCCTAGTCACTTGGACCAATTGTTAGTGAATTCATGCTATGTATTTTCACCAGTATTATATGCTGTGCAACTATTGTATATTGTTCCCCCTCCCCCAGGACGCATCTGGAATTGAGCATTTAGCATGCTCAGTATGCCTTTCCTGGTTAAATGCTTAAATAAATAAATACATGTCTGTTATATGCATTCTTGAACTCTCCCAACTGTTTTTGACCCCATAACCTCCTCAAGAAGGCAATTTCATGCATCCACTTCCCACTTTGTGAAACAATACTTCCTTATATTGCCCCTGAGCCATCCCCCCTCTATCTTCAAATTGTGCCCCCTTGTTCTTGCACATCTCTTTTTCTGAAAGATGCTACCCCCTTGGACTTTACTGATTCCCTTGATGTACTTAAATGTTTCTATCATGTCCCCCATCTCCCTCCTTTCCTTGAGGGTATACATATTAAGCTCCTTTAGTCTCTCTTCATATGGCTTCTGGTGCAGACCCTGCATCATTTTAGTTGCTCTCCTCTGGATTGCCTCCATCCTAAGTCCTTGCAGAGATGGGATCTCCAGAACTGCATGCAATATTCCATATGGGGTCTCACCAACTGTCTGTACAGAGGAATAACAACTTCCTGTTTTCTACTGGTGATGCCTCTCCCTATGCATCCCAGTATACCCCCAGCCCTCCTTACTGCCTTCTCACATTGCTTGCCTACCTTTAAGTCATCTGATATGACTACCCCAGGTCCCTTTCCATTTTTGTTGTTGTTACTACCTCCCCCATGTTGTGTACTCTTTTCCTGGGTTTTTGTTTCCCGGGTGCATTACTTTGCAATTCTTTGCATTGAATCTAAGCTGCCATACTTTAGATCATTCCTTCAACCTTGCCAAGTCCCTTCTCATCCTTTCCACCCCCCACCCCATGTATCGACCCTGTTGCAGATCTTTGTGTCGTCTGCAAAGAGGCATACTTTCCCTTCCAGTCCCTCTGCAGTGTAACCTATAAAGACATTAAAGAGGACTGGTCCCAGTACTGAACCCTGCAGTACCCCACTAGTAACCCCCCCCACTGGACTCTACTAGAATGACCTCCAACTGAAACATGGCTCAGCCCGAGGCTGCCCCTGCCTCTACACTCCGACCAGCATTCTACTTTAAAGTTGTCTCTACATCTGACACCCTCCACCATGTAAAGAAGGTACTAGGGAAAACAAGGATGGGCAGCGACACAATACACATGAAACTTTTTGCTTCTTCCCTGAATGTCCTAATCTTGCTTATAACAAAACTCTTTAACCGCTCACTATGGTTTGGACAGTTCCCAAGTATCTGGAAGACAGCCTTGGTCACCCCCGTACACAAAGAGGTTGACAAAAATGTAGTCTCAAACTACTGCACAATTTCTATTCTGTCCTCACTTTCCAAAGCATTAGAGAAGATAGTTGCCAAACAACTGGTAACCCACCTGAGCCAACATGGCATACAATGCTAGCGACAGCATGGCTTTAGAAAACAGCACAGCACCATAACAGCCTTACAAGAATGCACAAATTTCCCCACACTGTGCCTTGACAACAGCCACCTGGTAGGCTTCATCTTCATTGCTTTAACAAAGTCCTTTGACCTTGTTAATCACACCCTTCTGCTTAATAAACTCACTACCTTAGGGCTGTCCCAAAACTCTACATCCTGGTTTAAAAAATATCTGATGGGTCGAACCCCGAAAGTAAGGATCAATGAGGCAGTCTCTGACATGGGAGTTGTCTCAGTAGGAGTACCACAAGGCTCAATCCTGAGTCCTCTTCTTTTTCAATCTGTTCATCAACTATGTCCCGCTAGCCTGCCCAAACTCTCACATTCTCCTCTACGCAGATGATGCTGTCATTTCCTCTTGTAGCAAAAGCCAACAAGAACTCACACATAACCTACAGCAAAGCTTCACGACCTTGGAGCACTGATTCATCCAAAACAAATTAATCCTAAACTGCCAGAAAACAGTCAATGTGGATTTCCTGTCCTCAAAAAAAAAAAAAAGAGGGGTCTCCAACCCCTTACCATCCTTAATTAGATGGGGGCTGTCCTGGAGCAGGTCAGTACCTTCAGATATCTAGGAGTACACCTAGACGACAACCTCTCCTTTGCACATCATGTAGAACAGACAGAATAATAAATAAAAAACTAGGTGCCCTATGCCATCACAAATCTCTCATGACTGAAGATGCGAGGTGTATGGTGGTCCCTTCCTCAATACTCCCGATAATTGACTATGGGCTAGTGGTTTATGCAGCCGCTGCTGACTCGCTTCTAAATAGAGTAAGAATAGCACTGAATAATGTGTATCACCTCATCCTAGGAGCTGACAGAATGACACACACCTGCAACCTCTATAACAAATCAGGATGGCTTCCTCTGGACCTACGCATCTCCTACCAAACATGCCTGCTGGGAATCGAAGGATTCCAGGGCCACGCCTCCTCCACTCTTCACTGTCTCTTCCTCCCTGCCCAATGCAAGCACACTACCTGTAGCACCCTCAGGAACCCCTTTCATGTCCCCTTCCAAAATACTAACCTGGCCCAAGCGCTCCTTCTCCGTCTGATGCACATCATGGATAAACGAGCTCCCCTCCTCCATCATGGGGTTAACTGGCCCCACCCAAATCAAAATGGCCCTGAAAAGCTATTTCACTGATGAATCTACTTGCACCTGCACTTAACTACTAATTGCCTCTATATAGGTATCTTCCCTTCTCCTACCCACTATCAACCACTAAAAGTCACATTCTCTACCTCCCTTCCTCCCCCTTCCTCCTTTCATATCCATTGGACAACGCTTCCTTGAAGTGGCCTTTCTGACAAATAGGATTGTACAAGTTGCTGCTGTATTTTATGAACTATGTGTTGTTTTCAATGAACTGTGTGTTTTGTCATAGTATACTGTAAATGTGACATGGAACCTTTGTAAATGAGCTCCGCTCAAAGGTGTTTTCCGAATTATAAATAAATAAATGAAAATCACTAGTGCAGTCTTCCGGAATTCAGTGTGGTGCATTGGTGGCACACTTCCCTTGGACCAGAACACCATGGATTTAAGTCCCACACTGGTGAACTGCACTTTAGTAGTTAGCTGCTAAGCTCTAACTTACCTCAGTACAACAGATCCCAGTGCAGTTGCATGTGATTAAGCATACAAGGGCTGCAACCGTTTGCATATAGTTGAGCTTTACAAAGCAACAAGAGGTTCTACAGGCATACAGGGATACTGCTTGTAATATCATGTATTCAGTGTTGGGTAAGTTACTTTTTCTATTACGTTTCTATTATGTTTGGAAACTTGCTCCAGGAAGCTCTGTGCAGTCACTAGCAAGGATGGAGAAGCACTAGAAAAAGTAATACACCTTACAATTATAAAATCACACATGCCCCCGGGGGCATGTGTGATTTTGTATTTCTTTGAAACTTGGCTTCCCGGCCAAATGCCCTTTGGGGTAACCATTGCCTCAGTGCTTGCGCACAGAGGTTCTTTGTCTTTACAATTATAGTTATTTATTATTATACAAAAACAATACAAAAATAACAAGTAACTCTTAACAGATTACGTTTTTTGAAAGTAATAGGTTAGTTTTTAATTACTTTCAAATAAATGTAATCAGTTACAATTACATATATCTTTTGTATAAAAGACATAAGTAATTGTGACTGTAAGGTGTATTACTTTTTCTAGTACTTCTCCATCCTTGCTAGTGACTACACAGAGCTTTCTGGAACAAGCTTCCAAAAGTAATAGAAAAAGTAACTTACCCAGCACTGCATGTATTGCTTTGTAAAGCTCTTTGAGATACATTAACTAGCCCCCTGACTGCTGTTAGTAAATACAAAGCAGCACAGCTGGGAAGGCTGCATCCTGATACATGTTGAGAGAGGGGTAGAGGGAGGCTAGAGGACAAGACAGCAAAGGCAGGATGCAGGTAGTGCACTGGTCACCCTACCCCTCAACCTCAGCTGTCCTTCTCTCATACTGAGTTACTGAGGGAGGGTGTGTGTGTGTTTCATTACCATGTGTGTTTTTTTGTTGCCCCTGTAGCTTGTTATAAATGATACAGACAACATATATTAATTATTATCATGTTTGTTATTAAAACAAACATATTGTTAATAAAAAGTACTCATCCGCTAAGCCGGGGGTGTTGTAAATGGTGACATTTTGTCAGTATTCTCTTTTATACAGAAGCTGAATTTTCAGTCATTTTGTGTTGGCCAAGTGAAAAGCCTGTGGGGCCAGTGGATTTTTCCAGTCAATAGCCCTGTTGGCTAGTGGCTGTAAAAGTTAATGTGAACCCTTGAAATATGAACTGAACCTTATCGGACCCTGAAAAAAAGTGTTGATAAGGTTGTTTTACAGAAATTGACACAGGTTCTGGAAGGTTCTGAACCTATTTGAACCGGTTCTCCCACACTTTGTTAATGCTGTACTATAAGACGTTAAACCGAGGTCCCATCTGCCTGGATTGGTGGTAGTTCAGGTGGATGTTAAAGATCCCATGGCACTTATCGAAAAGAGTAGGGGAATTTCACCAGTGTCCTGGCCAAATTTCCCTCATTCACTAACAATACCACTAACAGCTTAATCTGGTTCAAAGTCAGTTGCCATTCATCTGTATCCCCCTCCCCTGGGTCGTGCCTGAAAATGGGCAGGATTTGTCTAGTATACTTACCCAGTTAACAAAAACTAAATAAATAAATATAACTACATGATCCTTTTGTGTCCCTCCATTAACACTAGGACAAAGGCACAGACCCAGTCCAAGTGGTTCAGTGCTAATTTGGGTCTGCCCTTGAGCCGCATGCCTTGACACTCATTCTCACAACTCTCAGTCCCCTTTAACTCCTTCTGACAGTGTCCCTGACTTTGACTCCATGTCTGCAGTTTACCTCATCAGAGGTGTGTGTCAAGCAGCCAAATGGTCTGGGGTTATAGAAGCAAGAGAATTTGTTGGCAGAAAAGGACTACTTGGTCCACCCAGTCTGCCCAGAATGATTCAGGCCAAGGATATTCACAACTTTCGGTGCTCAAACCCTGTGCACCTGCAGACACCTAAACAAGCTGTGCATGTTTCACTTGGATGCCTGCCAAACCGGTGCACCCCTTCAGGTCAACACCCCGACAGCGAAACAGGAAAAAAGACCATTACAGCGACATTTGCGCTAATGGTCCTTTTTCTGTGTTTTGCCTTCCCCCAGTGTTCTGCCCCTTCCCCGGACCAACTCCAACCTGGAGTTGAAATCCTAAAGTCCGGGGTGTGTGGGGGGCAGAGCCCACTGCATGGGGGTTGTGGGGCTAGTTTCCCCACAGAAAAACACCTTTCGAAACAGGTGCTAAATACCTGCGTTGGTATTGTGCGCGCTGTGGGGAGGTCGCATTTCACTGTTGAATTCCCTTGGTACATCCCTGCCAAACCTAGCAATCTCAGCAACGTGTGCGGATATCCCGAAAAGGACTACACAGCCCTCCCATATCAGGGTTGTCCTGTTCTCTCATCTGAACTCTTGCACTCCTTCGGTTCCTGTCTTACATTTGTGAGACACGCCACACGTACATATATACACCTCATTTTAAAAAAATGCAGGTGAAGAAATATTATGCCAGTGCATAACAAGGTAGGATTTTGAGACAAGTAATTTCATGCTTCAGGCGAAAGCTGTGAGCGATATAGTCTCTTCCTTGCTAAGTTAATATGTAATTCACATTTCCTGCAAACTAAACTACATGCAGTGTTGCACTGTCTCTACTGCTTAATAGCTCCCTGTCAGCCATAAAGTGGGTAACTGAGTAACTAAGTACTCACTGCCTGACCCAAGGTCACAGTCGCAGCAAGCCTTAGGCTAGAGTTGTCTGTGGTCAGTAAGAATGCCTTCATTTTTAGCCAGATTACTTGGCTAGCAGACTGACAACCTAATTATTAACCGTTTGTTGGCTCACATTTTCACATGCCAAGTCACTGTTCAACCTCTATGCAACATAAAAATAATCAAGAGCTTTGCCTCGCACTAAACTGTGCTGACCTGCACAGAGCCACTTCAAAACCACCAAGTCTTGGATGAAGGGCAAACGTTCTTTTGAAGTCTCGTCTGCCTGACCTAGACAAGAGTTTTTTGTTTCATATTGATGCACATGAATGCTTTGCATTAGTTTTTGCCTTTTGGATGCTTCTGGTTGGAAGAGAGCTCGAGAAACCAGATATTTGGTCACTTGGTCTCTCCCTGCACATTTTTAAGGGTCCTCACGCTGTGCTTCCAGTAAACCACCTCTATCAAATGCTGCCTCAGAGTGTACTAAAATGTCTGCTCATCAAGTGTTTGCTGGAAGGTGTCACTAATTGTAATGAAAAAGAAATGCCTACTAAATGGGAATCCAACACAGACCCCCATAATACCGTCCTTGTGCAATGAACACTGAGTTTATTAGGCTCCCATGGCTGCCTGAGGCTCCCGCCATCACTTTCTTCTCTGACTGCAAATCCTCCAACTTGGAATACCGTGGAGTCCTCTTAAATGCACACCCTTTTTGTAGGGCAAAAATCAGAATTGAACCAAAATCCCATTTTATTTAGCTGAGATCATGTTTAAAGTGCATGAATAAGAAAACAAAGACTTGTTTTATTGAACATTGCTTTTGTTAGGCTCGAGTTCAAAAGAAGGAGAAGGGTACTGACCAGCTAATAGGATGGGTGACTAGGGGGTCCAGATGAAATGGACACTGTTCTGAGGGGCACGAGAATAGAATGAATGGCTAGACAGCTGTGAATTTGGAGAACCAGACAGATAGAAAACAGGTTATGTTGGGGGCTGCACACTCAAGAGGAGACTGAATATCAAACCCAGAGTGTGACCAGGGACCAGAAAACTGAGACAAGAGAGTGGGAACAGCTGACAGCTAGTCATCTTGCCTTCAAGATGAGAAGGTTTGGCACCTTTATAAGTGTGAACGTTTACTTAAGAAGGTGAGCAACACTCTCAGTAGGAAGGCAGCAGGGGTTAAATTCGACAGGAGCCCACAAGAATGGAGTTCCACCACATCTTAAAAAATTGTATAACAGTTCACCACCTCTGTCATCTTTCTCCATTGACTGTTTAGAATTCCACTACCTAAAAAGGACAGTTCCACATCCTAGAAATCTATGTGTGAGAGCTCCCCCACCTAAACTTTCCCAGTTTAACCACTAGAAGGCATGATGTGCATTAAAGTGGAATGTACCATTATACTGCATGCACTTAACAGGAACTCTTTGCATTGCAGGCAATGGGGAAGGGGGGATCGAGAAGCTGACAATTAATGCACTTAAATGGGACATGCATAAGAGTGGGCTCCCCTGTACTGAAAGTATCCCAATATACAATCAGAGAAGTCTGAATATATATCTTCAGAGCTCTAATCTCTCACAACTTTGGAAAGGTTTATTTTAGGACCCAGGGAGCAGCTCCTGGCCTTGCTTTCTGAAGTTGAAAACATATTGGGCATTTCCCCTGGTACCCTTCCAGTGTTTCCTGCAGGAACTTGATGTTAACCGTTGTTGTGCCACAGACTTCTTCTGTACTGCATGCACATGTATGGAATTCCTATACATTCTATATCTGCTTGCACTTATATAGGGGATATCACACAGTGTGAGTGAAGCTATCATATTTCTCTTCACTCAAGGTCTTTGTCGTCCTTCTCATAAGAATAAGGACGACAAAGAACTTGAGTGAAGATAAACATGTCTTCACTCAGCCTATGTGATTTGCGATTTATGCAACAGGTTCAGTTTCTCATTTAAATGCAGTGTCTCATGAGATATTTTTTACTATAGTCGGACAAGTCACATCACCTCAAAACTTGAGAAACACAACCTGTACATAATGAGAAAGTTTGATGTACAGTTCTTTTGGTTTTGCTTTATGTGGGGCATTTGTTTGTCAAAAAAATGAAAACAAAATTTTATTTTCTGCAATTTTGTGCCAAGTATAAAAAAATCTAAAAGGTATCTATAAATGAAACACCACTCATTTTGTAGAGTATTTTGTGCTGAACAACTTTCGCAAGCGCAGTACCATGTTATCATGTTTGGTTTTAAAGTTATTTGCATTTGAATATGGTTAGTACTGCCTCTGAGGCCAAATGTTCTAAAACCTTCAGGGAAATGCCTATTTTGCAGTGGAATTTAATATTCTAAACATTAAAGCTGCAATTTGATTGGTTTGGTATGCAGTGTGTGTGATGTTTCCTACTGTGAATATAAATGAGTTGACATATCTTACTAGCTAGATAAAGAACGTATCTAGCTAGAGTTCTGTGCGCAAGATAACATTTTTATTTAGGCATTCTAAGCTTGATGTATGTTGTATAAATGACCATATACCTTGCCCAGATACTCCACTTTTATTGGCATGCATTTTTCGTTTGATGATTATTCAGTGTGTAATCAGTACTTGTAACATCATTGGTTACGGCTGTACCGTACCTTATCAGGGAAGTCAGATGCAATGTTTGTTTCCCCTTTTTGTGAAAACCCCATGATTTTTGCCACTGTTCGCGAGGCATATCATTTATCTCCCGATGTGTGAATGGCAAAACCATTTTTGGCTTAACAAGTATGAGGCAGTGTGCTGAATGTGGTGTGGATTTTCTCTGAATAGTGATGAAAAAGTAAGTGAGAAGGGGATGACCTGGAAATACAGTTTTTTTGCCTGCTGAAGAGTTGAGCGAGTGTTCCGGGTTACATCACATAACAGAATGTCCAATCAGCAAAGAACGAGTGAGGTCACTACGTCTGCCTCGGGTAAGCCGGCTGGAAGCTTCGTGGATTTAGTTTTTTCTGTGGATGGGTACACCAATCCTTTACTGCAGCATACAAGAGTGACTTTGGAGTCAGCGGGTGAGTCCAACATCAAAAACATATTTCGTAAATTGGAAAAACTGGTCCTGAAGGGACGTAGGATGTTTTGGCATGAGACCATGCTGGAAGCTTACATCGAGTTCCTCATGTGGTACAGACAATGCTGAATTTATGCAGCATTGGCGTAATAACATGCAAACTGCTTCTGTTGCTAACATTCACCTTATTCTTGAATTTGCCACTCCAATTAGAGAACATCTCACCAAGAAGATTGGGGAAACAGAAACATTGTTAAAAACATTGACTGATGATGCTGAGTATGGATGGTTAAACAAGCTGTTGTTTGATAAACTGACATGGTATGATATTAAGCTAAAGGGACAGAAGCAGAGAAAGTTTCTGAGAGACGAGAGAAATTATCAGAACAATAGAGTGTTTGACTGGAATGAAAAAGGTGAACAGCAAAATGTATCTGGAATCTTAAAATCTATTTTGAAAAAGGACAAGGGGGTAGTATTGGACCAGTAACCAGTCTCACTAGTATTGATTATACTACTGGCTCATCAGATAAGGAAGATTCCAAGCCACCGGTTGATAGTGACTCGGGGGAATCGGATATAGGACAGTTTCCATTAAACAGCCAGGGAACCAGATGCAGCCAACGGCCGAAGAAAACCCGCTTTCAACTTACATACAGCCAGTGAGGAGGAAGAGGCGGGGGGGGTTGGCGTGGAGGAAGAAACAGGAAAAATTATTAGTACAAAACTGTTTACAAACCCACATGATATCTGATACTGCCCCCATTCCTATAAACAATGATATTAATGGGACCATTTTACAGAATGAGACTGTTACATGTAATTTAACACCAATAATTAATTTATACAGCTACTTTTTAACTGAACATGAAACGTCTGTTTTAAATAAGGTTCTCTTTCTGTCCCACCGTTGATATTAACTGGTTCAGTACTTGTGTAGACTTACATAAATTTACTTTGAATCTCACATTTAAATGTTTATATGATAAAGATCAAGATGGTAATAGTTACAGTGGTGAGTTTACTGGCCTTAATCCTAGGTCTGAATATTGCGCCGCCCCCACAATTATGTGGTTTCACTGTTTATGAAGAAATGTGAGTTGGACTTTGATAAGTTGAAAAGATCTTCCAGTCTACATAATTTTAAATTTAATTGCAGCCGAGATGAACAAGAAGCTATGAAAAACTAAGTGAGAATAAAGAAATAATGATTAGACCAGCAGATAAGGTTGGGGGGGGGAGGGGCAACAGTTGTTATGAACAGAAGTGACTATGTTAAAGAAATACATTGACAACTTAGTGGTGAGACCTTTTATAGGATAACACATAAAAGTATGGTACAGACTTTTAAAAATGAGATAGATTGCATTTTAAATAATGCTTACATTAAAGAGGACAGGAAATGAGTTCTAATATGCTGCTGTTTATAATGTTACCACTTACAGAAATAATATCCATAAGCCTGAATGATCCATAAGTAACTGTACCTAAATAAAAAGCAATATGAAAAACAGTATTTTGTATTGTTTTCATTTTATGGGCAGCATTCTGTTACAGTTCTCTTCATGGAATCAGTGATCTGGAGTTTTAACTGTGTCACAGTTTGAGCAAAGAACTCTAAGCATGGTTCTGATAGGACAGTAGCTCAAATTTACATTCTGTACTCAAACCATGACATAGTAAACACTCCAAATTACTGGTTCCTTGAAGAGAACTGTGCAGAATGTTGTCCATAAAAAGAAAACAATTGAAAAACAGTTTTTCACATCAGTGTTTATTAAGGTACAGGTAAATATGGCTCATTTTGGTGGCAAGTTTATAACTTCTGTTACTAGGAACATTACTAACTGCTGCTGATTAGCACACATTTCCTGTCCCCTTTAAGGGATATATCATGGATACCTTATATAGAACTATGGTAGTAAATCACCCTGTAATCCCAGTAATTTACATACTGCCAAAGATCCATAAAGGATTAGTAAAGTCACCGGGTAGACCCATTATATCTGGGCAGGGGTGGCTTACTGAACCACTTTCAATGTTTCTAGATCAGTTTCTCCAGCCTTTGGTGAAAGGACTCTGATCCTATGTTAGGGACTCCACTGAAATCATTAGAATCATGGAAGAGCTTGATATGGAACCAGGCTGGTTCTTTGCAACTGTTGATGTCACATTGTTATATACAGTAATTCCACATCAGGAAGGTTTAGAAGCCCTAGAGTATTTTTTGAACACACGGGAACAGGTGGACCAGGTAGCTGTCCCTACTAGTTTTCTACTGGAAAGCAGTGGCGGCTCTACACCAGGGCCCGCAAGGGCACGTGCCCCGTTAAAAAAATGATGTGCCCCAGTTGGTACCCCATATGGTGCAGAGCTTCCCCCATAGTAACAATATATCGGTGCCCTGGCTGCCATCTGTTGTGCCCCAGCTGTGCCCTGGTAACCATTTGTGGCTAGAACCGCTACCGACTGGAAGTGGCTAATGAGGTTCTCACTAAAAATGCTTTTCTGTTTGAGGACCAGTAATACCTGCAAGTTCATGACATAGCTATGGGGACAACGATGGCCCCAAGCTATGCAAATTTGTTTGTTGGTAAGTGGGAAATGGATTATGTTTACAGCGCCACCACAAATCTATTCCTGGATAGGGTAGATTTGTGGTGGCGCTTTATTGACAATATTATTATTATATGGAAGGGTACAGTTTCAGAATTTGATGCTTTTGTTTCCTGGATGGAAAATACTAGTACGTGTTTGAGATATAAGTACACAATTAAGAAAACAGATAAACTATTTAGATCTGTGTGTATATATAGAAATAGTGAAGGGTGTGTCTGTACAACTATGTTTCAAAAAACTACAGATAGAAATAGCCTATTAAGATATGAAAGCAGCCACCCTCCACATGTTCAGTTTAACATACCGAAAGGACAATTAGTACGCACATTTAGAAACTGTACTGAACAAGAACAGTACAAGCAGAAAAGAGCAGTTCAAATTAAGAGGTTCAGGGAACGTGGCTGTAGCATTCAAGGCATAGCCACGGCCATTAACAAGGTAGATGACATGGATAAGGATAGTACCCTATAATATGGTTGTACGACAAGGGATAGGGAACAAACACTTAGCTGCACTTTTGTCACCCCTTATTCCAGTAGAGCAGATAGTGTGAAGGAAGTTATAATCAGTAACTGGTCCATATTAGAACTTGAACCTAGATTGGCAGAAGTTGTTAAAGAAGGACCCAAAGTTGTTTTTAGACGAACTAAGAATATCAAGGACCTGGTTATTAAAAATATCATATCAGGCTCAGAACCTTTAAAACAGCTTGTACTTGCCCCTCCATTGATGGGTACACATAGATGTGGAAAATGCATCTATTGTAAATTCGTTTGTACTTGTAAATCTTTTGTTCACCCCATAGCTAGAAAACAGATTGAAATTAAAAGCTTCATTACCTGTGATAGTAGTGGGATAGTATATACAGTCGTGGCCAAAAATATTGGCGCCCTTGCACTTTTTCAAATAACTCACAATTTCCTCTAAACATAAGTTGAAATTAACAACAGTACAGTATTTGGTCTCCACAATTCTTTATTTCTCTGTTAATATTACAGAATCTTTGTTTTTGATTCAGAATTTAATATATCCTTTTAAATCAGAAAATGAAAAGAAATGGCATTGACAAAATTATTGACACCCTAGACTTAATATTTGGTAGCACAACCTTTGGTCAAAATAACTGCAATCAACCACTTCCTATAGCCATGGATGAGCTTCCTGCTCCTCTCACTGGCAGTTTGGCCCACTCTTCTTGTGCAAACTGCTCCAGTTCTCCCAGATTTGAAGGTGCCTTCTCCCAACTGCTGTTTCAGATCTCTCCACAGGTTTTCAATGGGATTTAGATCTGGACTCATTGCTGGCCACTTCAGAACAGTCCAGCGTCTTGTCTTGAACCATTCCTGGGTGCTTTTTGAAGTGTGTTTGGGGTCCTTGTCCTGCTGGAAGACCCATGACCTTCGACGGAGACCCAGCTTTCTGACACTGGGTTCAACATTGCACTCCAAAATGGCCTGGTAATCTCCAGATTTCGTGATGCCATGCACACGTTCAAGGCACCCAGTGCCAAAGGCAGCATAGCAACTCAAAACATCACTGAACCTCCTCCATGTTTGACTGTAGGGAAGGTGTTCTTTTCTTTGAAGGCTTCATTTTGTTTTCTGTAAACATAGAGATGTTGTGCTTTACCAAAAAGCTCTAATTTGGTCTCATCTGTCCACAGGACATTCTCCCAGAAAGATTTTGGCTTGTTGAGGTGTGTTTTGGCAAACCCCAGTCGGGCTTTCTTATGTCTATCTCTCAGCAGTGGGGTCCTCCTAGGCCTCCTACCATATAACCCCCTTTCATTGAGTTGGTGATGGATGGTGCGAGTTGAAACCGTTGTACCTTTTGTCTGAAGGTCAGCTTCAATCTGTTTGGCAGTTGATCGAGGTGTTTTCTCCACCATTCGAACAATCCTGCGCTGCAATCTTCTATCAAGTTTTCTCTTGCGGCCACGTCCAGGGAGGTTGGCTACAGTGCCTTGGGCCTTAAACATCCTGATAACATTACGTACGGTGGAAACAGTAACATCAAGGTCTCTGGAGATGGATTTGTAGCCTTGAGATTGTCCATGCTTGGCTACAATCTTCTGTCTGATCTCCTCAGATAATTCTCTGGCTGTCTTTCTTTTCTCCATGCTCATTGCGGTACACACAGTGGGGTCCTTTTCTCTATTCAAACTGGTTGAATGAGTGATTTTTATATTGTAGGCACCTGCAACTCACCACAGGTGAGTTCAGTTCCAAAGTGAAGGAGAATCACCTGCTTGAAATCTAATTATTTCTACCTACTTCTAAAAGGTGCCAATAATTTTGTCTGGGCCATTTAAGGATTTCTGTGTGGACTAAGCTAAGACTTAGTAAATTTTTCTGCCTTTTGTGTTTTATTCCACTGCAAACCAAAGAAATACATATGTGGATACCAAAATATTTTTTAATTTCAACAATTTTCTGGAAGGAATGGTGCATTATTAGAAAAAACTGCAAGGGCGCCAATATTTTTGGCCACGACTGTATGCTACAGTGTGAATGTGGAGTGTATTATGTGGGAAGAACTATAAGATAATTTAAAACTAGGATAGGTGAACATGTCCGGGCTGTAAAGAAAGGTGATGAGAGTTATGCAATAGTGAAGCATTTGAAAACAAATTCTAATGGTGGACACGGGTTTCAGTTTTTTGGTATTGAAGTGGTTAAACTTGGTTCGAGAGGTGGAGACATTAAAAAACTTATTGGACAAAGGGAGAGTTGTTGAATTTTTGAATTAGGGGCTAGGGATCAAAATGGTCTCAATGATAGCATAGATTATCAGCATTTCTAAAGACATGTAGGTGCTGAGACATAGATGTGCTCTCCTGATAATAGTTCCCCTTTTCCCCCTTTTAAAAGCCTGTGCCCACCATTATAGAGGTTTTGGGACCAGTTTCTTATATATATGTTAGAAGTCAGTTTTTTTTTGCATGTCTTAAACTTAGTCCAGAATAAACTGACTGCATTAAACATGCTTGTTTTTAAGAAACAGCTTGTATTTTGAGTATGAATTTTAGTAGTGCTCCATCGTAATTGTAATCACTAGCCTTAATTATTAAAGTGTGTGCCTGGGTCATGATTGGATGCTGGTAGGGAATGCTACAATGATATATACACTGTATATCATTTTAAAAAAATGTTTAAAAAAATGTGTTGGCATCCCGAAACAATAGATTGATATGGTGAATTTTTTCTAATATGCTCATTTGGGCACATGTTTAGTTCTGATATAGACCCATGTATGTTGTTTGTATATGTTTTGCACTAATGTATGGAGATAAATATAGATGTTAATAAGTTTCAGTTAAAACGTGCAGAAATGATTAATAGTATAATGCAATAATTGATTTCAATTAAGCATGCATATAAGCACAGGTCTGAGGTAGTGTTACTCACTCTGATGAAACCCAGCAGTTTGCTGGGTGAAACGTAGGTCTTGATCTTCTACGGAATGGTCTCTTGGAGTAAGTCATTACTTCTAGGAGTTCCCAGCAGGTGGCGCTATTACACAGCAGCTTCTTCCAGCAGTCTCCTCAGCAGGGACCATCCACACGACCTCACTTCCTGGATGTTACATATAAACGTGGGTGGTCCCTGGCAATCCCCGTTCATTTTCCCGCTGGCTTCAGCTCGCACAACAGCTAGAACAATCTTCTGTAAGCAAGTCTCTGAAGAGAAATGGACCTTCATCTTTACAGCTTGGGGTGCCTGGGCTTTATACACGGCACCATTTTTTCCTCTGCTGTGAGGACAAGAGAAGCTTTAATTCTTCCCATCAATGGGATGTTCATTCCCCATCGACAGAGGCTTCTGGGATGATTCCTATAGACGGAACATTTATTCCCCATCATCGAAGGCTTTTAATCTGTTTCCCGTCGATAGGACGTTCATTCCCCATCGACAGAGGCCTTCCATATATTTCTCATTGACAGGATGTCCATTCCCCATTGACAGAGGCTTATACACTCTTTTCCCATCAACGGGACATTCATTCCCCATCAACGGAGGCCTCCTACATACTTCTCATTGATGGGATGTTCATTCCTCGTCAATGGAGGCCTCCCACATATTTCTCATCAATGGGATGTTCATTTCCTATTGACAGAGGCTTATACATTCTTTTCCCGTCAACAGGACGTTCATTCCCTGTCGACGGAGGCCTCCCACATACTTCTCATCGATGGGATGTTCATTCCCCATTGACGGAGCCCTCCTACATACTTCTCATCGACAGGACATTCATTCCCCATTGACGGAGGCTGGTACACTATTTCCCATTGATGGGACGTTCGTTCCCCATCGACGGAGGCCTCCCACATACTTCTCATCGACAGGATGTTCATTCCCCATCAATGGAGGCTCTCATAATGCCCTCTCCCATTGACGGGACTGCCTCCCCTGTCGACAGAGCCCATGAATTCCACTGTGGGACTGCCTTCCCTTGTTGATGGACCTGCATTGTACAACTCTCCTATCAATAGGAAGTATCTGTATCATCGATGGAGCATCTAATTTTTGCTCTGGACCACATTCCAATGCTGACGAGGCAGTTTTTTTTTTATCATGAAATCATACTTTTAGAAGCTATTTCTCCATCAACGGAGATTATTATTTGATGTCCACCCTTCGGGCCCAACAACATGATGATAGACATATCTCACTGCTTCCTACATATACCAATGAGGATCCTTCCCACATATTCCAGAGTCACACCTCATGAAGGACGGGGCAAAGCCAACATATTTTAACCCCATAAATATAAAAATGAGGTTCCACTTTCCAGGGCCACCTCACCCTAATGATTACATTTTACAAGAAGAATATTGTCCAGATATTCCGAATACTCGGATATGGAATTATGTGGACCATATGCTGCATATCAGCATAATTTGGGCATTCCATCACCTTCTTCGCCTGGGAAATGATATTTGATACCTATACTATGTCATAAACACTACTATATAACGTCACGCCTAACCCTCAGTTTCTGGCCTTATATACAACATAAAAGTGGCTAACACCCTGCGTTCAGGTGATAAACTATCTGGCATTTAAAAAACTTACAAGCCTCAGACAAACTACTAAAGAGGTGTTTTTTTCCCATAAACAAAGGTACATTACTACTTCTGAGCCAACCCCGCCTTTCATTCAGTGCCTACACCTCTATGATTTCACATATCTAAACCCCTACCCTCTCCATAGGGCTTCAGTGTACATATGGGGTTATTCTGCCTTTATATTCAAAAACATAAATAAAGAGGCTTTACAAGGAGGTGCATGTCCCTTAAAGTGGACAATTTTTAGCAGACACCAAGCACGGGTCGCTCAGATCATCACATCTGGATAACGCCTACATCACATAAGTGCCCGGTCTCCTACCCCACCCAGGGCCATATTACAAGGAGATGTATGTCCTTAACACAGGACAATTTTAAGCAGAGACCAAATATGGGTCCCTCAAACCATCACATCTGGATCCTGACTACCTCTAACAATACCTTTTGGTGGTGAGCACTAACTCCAGGGCTTATTAAATCCTTAAATACAAATAACAGATGCAGCAGAAAAGCCCAAAGTATATATAAAGCATGTGGATTTACCCCACTGCACACTAGACTTGCCTTGAATGTTACCAGAATCATTACTCAGATACCTGTTTATATGACACTAAAATGAAGGGATCACCGTCCCAGTTTTTCATGTAATACATCTGAAATATAGCTATATTTTCCTAGTAATACCATATCATTATTCTGGACGGGAATCTCTTTTATTGCTTCTATATCACTAAAAAGGTCCCTGAACTTTTAAGGGACCAATAAGAGAACAGATCCATATATGACCCTCACAAATATGGCATTTCAAGCTTAACGCTTAAGGAGCCCCTTGTAAATGAGATTACTAATACAGGGTAACATAGTGCACATTTCCCTGATATGTTCCTAACCTGCTTTTAACCGACTTCTAAAATCCCAAATGGGTACATTTGCATCATTTATGACTACGTGGCAAATATTTTTGTTTCCCTGAGGACTACTGCATGACAATCCTAAGTGGATACATTTGTATCATTACTGACCACATAACAGACAATCTACACAAGCTACTAAGTAGCATATGCGATCCTAAAATGGATGCAATCACATCATTTGTAACAATTTAACAAACATTCTTTGAGGCTTCCCTAACAAGCTACACAGTAACACTCCTAAATGTATACAGTTGTATCAGTAGGGTTGCCTTTTAAACCCTGAGCTCATACTACTATCTACTCAGAAGAGCCCTATACAATGTCATCAAATTACTTGCTGAAAACCTCAGCTAATTATCCATTTATATCATTTATGTTTCAGAAACCTAATAACCAGATTATTCCTAAGGACGTTGTACTTAAAATTTACTCGGACCTATTTTCTACCATAGGATCTGACTTTTTCCTGGGCTACAAGCCACTGAGACCTACCGGTCGCTCCATTATATGGATGGATCTGCTACATGACTTACTGCTATAATAGATACAATATACCCTCATCGGGTCTTGATAAGAATAACTCCTCAGGAGAAAACTACTACCAGTCAATCTGACTTATTTTACCAATAATCTTAACAAAGATATTATAATGCGATGACCTGGTACAATATTCAAACCTTTACCAGGTAATATAACTTAGATACTGCCTTTAGATGACTACAGGTCATTCGACCACACTGCTCTATAAGGCACAATGCTATAGCTGGCCTCTCCACTGGCATATGACTGCTTGGGAATCTCCCAGAAGTAATGACTTACTGCAAGAGACCATTCCATAGAAGATAGGCTATTATGTAAGACTTTACCGTAACAGTAGATCTTCCAGGAATGTCTCTTGCAGTAAGTAGTTTCCGGCCCTCTGTCCCCCTGCCTTGTGCAACAGGGAAAATACAAACATTGGGTTGGGATTCACTGGTACCTCAGTTCCCCTCGGTCCCTTTCATTACGAGCTGAACCAGGTGGGGAACGGGGATTGACAGGGACCACCCACTTTTATATACAACATCCAGGAAGTGAGGTTGTGTGGGTGGTCCCTGGTGAGGAGACTGCTAGAAGAAGCTGCCATGTGATAGCGCCACCTGCTGGGAACTCCCAGAAGTAATGACTTACTGCAAGAGACATTCCTGGTAGACCTACTGTTACGGTAAAGTCTTACGTAATGAACTTTCCTGCTGTAGCTCTGGCTGTGTTACTCTAGCCATTGGTTTTTTATGCTTCTAATAAATTATTTGTGACACTTAATTTGCTTGGTGTCCAGTGCATATATGGTCGATGGGTGCTTATTTTCATTGACTTTGCTTTGTTTACTTTAAAAAGCACTATCGTTTATATTCCTGGTGCTTCTCCCATGCAGCATTTGGTTCATTATTACTTGACAAGCTCATGATGTTGTTATTCACCTCTGTGACTTGGTGGTCCCATTGTGGGATTACGTAAGGAATAGGTATGAGGGGAGTGGGGATTATGCTGTGTTAATGTACCAAGTGGTGGTTTAGAGTCCTAAGCCTGAAGGGCAAGGAACATAAACCACCATGAGGTACATTCACGTAGCATTATCCCCCATTGAAATCGCATTAATTTACTTGTAAAATGTTTGGCAATGTTAGTTTTTCTTGCAGTGTAGTAGTGTTGTAATTTGGTGGTGCATCTTTAAATGTTTGTGTTTAGTGCATTAGCATAATCAGATATGCATTAGGGGTTAGGTTGCATCTGGAAAGCTGCACTACCTGGGTGTGGTTGCACTGCAAGGTGTGGGTTATTGTGTTACTTTAAACAGGTATTCCAGACCTTTAACTTCCTACACTTCCCATGTGATCTGTGTGGCTAAGCTGGAAGCATGTGCCATCTTCCTGTTCCTTCCCTGTGCTCTGAGTCAGACCTGGTAGCCTAGGCTGTTGGTTAGATATCATGTGACCTCATTCAGGTGCATTGCTTGGCATTTGAGATTCAAGCAGTGAGTTTAAGCTGTCCTGTGTTTTTTTTTTTTTTTTTTGTATACCAGATAGGTTAAGTGGATATTTTATTAGCTTTCAGAGCAGTGTTTGTATATGTTTGATTTAGTGATGTATGTGTTGTAAGTTTCTATTGTTGTGTATAATTTTTATTTATTGAAATGTTTCACTAGGAAGGCACACTGAACAACTAGTTGCTCATCTCCCGGTGCGACCTGTGGGGAGGGGTAATGGGAGTCTACATATGGGGGAGGGGTAATGGGAGTCTACCTACAGAAAATACGAAGATATAAACATATACAAAATATTGTAGTATAGAGGAACAACACTGGAAAAATAACTTACAGGCAATACAGCATAGTAACAGTGCAATGTTTAGAAGCATTACTGCATAAACAATAATTGGCCAAGTTATTTATGCAGGTTAATACAACCATAAGTGTAGCATTTAATAAGTTAAGAGCTTGACAGGCAAGAAGAAGCATGGGAGAGGTGTAAGATAGCATTAATAATAATAATAATTCTTTATTTATAGTGCACCTTTCTAAATCAAGGCACATAACAATAAAAACAGTTAAAGCATATAAAACAGCATCACACTCAATAAATACAAGCATATCAGCCAATGTCTTCCCTATAAGCCTTATTCCAAAGGAAAGTTTTTAAAGCCTGTTTGAATCCCCCACAGTCGCGCACTCCCTGATCTGACAGGGTAGAGAATTCCAGAGGGTCAGGGCCATGAACATAAATGCCCGAGCTCCCACTGATTTTAAAATAACCTTCGGAATCTCTAGCAACCCCTCGTCGGCTGAGCGAAGTGATCGCTCAGGGTGATAAGGAACCAGGAGCTTCTTCAGGTGGCCATTAGATTTGAGGGAAACAGGAACAGTTTGAGGAGAGGAAGTTTTGGAGGGTGGTGGAGAGAGAATGAAGGGAAGATGAGTGCCAAATTTGAGGAAGGAGGGCATTCCAGGTTTGGGGGAAGTGGTGACTGAAGGCAGGCTGTCCTGCCAACATGGAGCATCGAGGGACAGCAAGGGTTCGTGAGTTGGCAGACCTGAGAGAATGCACAGGAGGTGGAGGGAGGGGTGAGGGAGGAGGAGGATAGATAAGGAGGTAGAGAGCCAAGCCAGAATTCTGACATGAGTTTATCGCAGTGAGAGAGACGCCAGTTTGTGAATGAGAGGAAGGAGAGGGAGTGATAGTGGACAGTGATGAGTGTGCACTGGAGAGTTTAAGGTGAAATGGCAGATAGAGTTGAAAAGGGGGGGGTCCAATCTAGATAAGGTGGATTTGGGAGCAGCACTATAAACTTCATCACAGTAGTCAAAAATTGGCAGAATCATCTTTTGGACAATCGCACGCCTGGCCATAAGAGGGATGCAGTTATGGTTCCTGTAAAGGGCCCCAAGCTTGGGGCACAGTTTTTTCAGGATAGTGTCGATGTGGCCAGAGAAGTTGAGGTGTTGGTCCAGCCAAACGCCGAGGTATCTGAATGAGGAGGAATTCTAAAGTTGAGTCCCATCCAGGGTGTGGAAAGTGGGCAGAGCAGGGAGCTGAGCAGGTCTCTGCCTTGTGCCGAAGGACATGGAGACTGTTTTCTTGGCATTTAGGAAAAGTTGTTGTGAGGCAAGCCAGTGCTGGATCTTGTCAAAGTCAAGCTGGAGTGTGGCTTCTACATCAGAGGGAGATTTTCCAGTGGCAAACAAGACGGTGTCATCCACATCCACATACACATGGATGTGGGAGGATATAGAATCATAGTTTTGAAATATATTTTGTGGGGTTTTTTAGGTTTTGAAATGTTCTTTTTTTTGTGAGAGCAGTACTCATGCTTTTGTTTGGATTTGTGAATAGGAATTACTGTATTTGTTCTCAAAGTTGTTAGATGGATTTCCTTTTTAGTTTGTGATTCTTGAGCAATGTTGCTGTGGGGGTCATGTGTCTTTTTAATTTGCATAATTTATTTTTGATGTTGCTGTGTTGTTTGTTTTGCATTGTGACTGTTTTGACCTAAGGATATGTAATTAGCATATTGACCTTTTGATCCCCATGTGCTCTCGATTAGCACATACGTAGCATGTCTTCTGAGCAGATTAATGCAGTACCATGTGACAGGGTCTTGACCATTCAGGATTCAGAACTGACCAGACAGCATTTTATAAAGGTATTTACAAAATAGAGTTTGGTCAGTTCTGGCTCCTAATTAATCAGGAGCCAGTCAAATGGTACCACGTTAACCTAATGTATATAGTCCTGCTCAGAAGACATGCTTGGGATGCATTAATCAAGAGTACAACCAGTTGGAGCTGAAAAGATCAGTTAACTAATTACATATCCTCAGGTTCAAAACAGTCACAGTGCAAATCAAAAGAAATTATGCAGAACCCCCCACACCCCAGCAGCACTGTTCAAGAATGACAAACTGTAAAGGAAATCCATCTAACTGTGAAAAAACATACCGTACTTCCTACTCACAAATCCCAATCTGCAAAAGCCTTGCTGCTGCACACACACACACACGCACACTTAAAACACCTATTAAAAAAAAAATATTTCAAAATTATAATTATATACAGCAACAGAAATGAGCAGAGCATACATCACTAAACCATCAGCAAGATGGCAGCATTGCAGAAAAGGCTCATTAAACATCCATTTACCTATCTGGCATGTAGAAACAAAGGACAGCTGGTAAGACCACATCTGGAGTACTGTGTACAGTTCTGGAGACCCCATCTCCACAAAGACATAGACAGGGTGGAGGCTGTCCAGAGGAGGGCAACCAAAATGGTGCAGGGTCTGCACCAGAAGAGACATGAAGAAAGACTAAATGAGCTTAAGATGTATAGCCTCGAGGAAAGGAGGGTGGGGGGACATGATAGAAACTTTCAAATACCTCAAGGGAATCAACAAAGTCCAAGAGGGTAGCATCTTTCAGAAAAAGAGATGTGCAAAACAAGGGGGCACCATTTGAAGATAGAGGGGGGATGGCTCAGAGGTAATGTGAGGAAGTATTACTTCACAGAGAGGGCTGTAGATGCATGGAGCAGCCTTCCTGAGGAGGTTGTAGAGTCAAAAACAGTGGGGGAATTCAAGAATGCATGGGACAGACATAAGGCAATTCTAGTGGGGGGTAGGAGGAAGTAGACTGTTGGTTGACTAGGATCTGCAGCTTATCCATTAGGTAGGGAAAGGGGCAGACTAGGTGAGCCAAGTGGTCCTTATCTGCCATCAAATTCTATGTTTCTGTGTTTCAAACTCACTGCTTGAATCTCAGCTGCCTAGCAGTGTGTCTGACTAATGTCACATGATGTCGAATCAATAGCCTGGGCATCCAGGTCTGACTTAGCTCACATGGAAAGAACAGGAAGTGCAGCACAGGCTTCCTGCTTAGCTGCACAGATCAGATCACATGGGGAGTACAGTAAGTTAAAAGTCTGGAATATCTATTTAAAGCAATAAAATAACCCACTCCTTGCAGTGCAGTCACACTCAACTAGTGCAGCTTACCAGCTGCAACTTAAACCCGGATGCATATTCAGTTATGCTAAATGTTCTAAAGGCAACCATTTAAAGATACAGCACCAAATTACAACACTGCTGCACTGCTAAAAAACTAACATTACTAAACGTTTTATAAGTGGAATAAGGCAGTTCTATTGGGGGGGGGGGTGTTATGCTATGTAAATGTACCGCATGGTGGTTAAGGTCCATCACACTTTAGGCTTGGGACTCCAACCCACCACTCTGTACATTAACATAGCATAATCCCACCGTTATTGTGCCTTATTCCTTACATAATAGTGGTAACACAACAAACTTTGGTCCACCACTGGGAAAGCCCACAAAATGTAATTTATAAAACATGTAAACCTTTGCTAATACACTTTTATTAAAATTATTGCAAAGTAGAGGTAATAGGGTTAACACAACAGACACATGACTTTTCATGATTTTTACTATAATTTCCATGATTTGTGTCATTTTGACAATGACAATACTATGATTTTCTCCACAGTTTATCATAACAAAATCACAGCTCCTTGTATTTAAATTAGTTATTCATCTGTTTCTGGCTTATTGTGTGGGGGGGGGGGACAGTAAACTTGATCTGTTGTGCTGTGACTGCTAGACCTGAACTCATTTGGGACACTGAAGGCTAAACAGGTTGGCAGTATCTTGAGCTGTTGGGCAGTGGCTGCTAGACCTGAACTGTTCTGGCACATTGAAGGCTGTGATGGTGACAGTGCAGGGAAGGGAACAGTGCTGTTATCACACAACCCATACTGTGTGACTACCACTGTTAATTGTTGGAGACAGCCTTTGCTTGCTTTCTAGCCCCAGATCATGGTATGTTGTTCTGCTCCATAAAGTGTGTAATAAGGAGATGATCATAGGTAAATATGCCCTTAACTCACTTCTTGGTGTCCTTATCTAATGCCAGCATCTGTAGTGATGAATGCTGGCGCTGGATCAGTGCCAGTATCCATGACTACAGGTGTTGGCACTGGATCAGTGCCAGTATCCATGACTACAGGTGTTGGCGCTGGATCAGTGCCAGTATCCATGACTACAGGCATTGGCGCAGGATCAGTGCCAATATCCATGACCACAGGTGTTGGCGCTGGATCAGTGCCAGTATCCATGACTACAGGTGTTGGCGCAGGATCAGGCTTAGTATCCATGACCACAGGTGTTGGCGCTGGATCAGTGCCAGTATCCATGACTACAGGTGTTGGCGCTGGATCAGTGCCAGTATCCATGACCACAGGTGTTGGCGCTGGATCAGTGCCAGTATCCATGACTACAGGTGTTGGCGCTGGATCAGTGCCAGTATCCATGACTACAGGTGTTGGCGCTGGATCAGTGCCAGTATCCATGACTACAGGTGCTGGCGCTGGATCAGTGCCAGTATCCATGACTACAGGTGTTGGCGGTGATCAGTGCCAGTATCCATGACTACAGGTGTTGGCGCTGGATCAGTGCCAGTATCCATGACTACAGGTGTTGGCGCTGGATCAGTGCCAGTATCCATGACTACAGGTGTTGGCTCTGGATCAGTGCCAGTATCCATGACTACAGGTGTTGGCTCTGGATCAGTGCCAGTATCCATGACTACAGGTGTTGGCGCTGGATCAGTGCCAGTATCCATGACTACAGGTGTTGGCGCTGGATCAGTGCCAGTATCCATGACTACAGGTGTTGGCGCTGGATCAGTGCCAGTATCCATGACTACAGGTGTTGGCGCTGGATCAGTGCCAGTATCCATGACTACAGGTGTTGGCGCTGGATCAGTGCCAGTATCCATGACTACAGGTGTAGACGCTGGATCAGTGCCAGTATCCATGAGTACAGGTGTTGGCGCTGGATCAGTGCCAGTATCCATGACTACAGGTGTTGGCGTCGGATCAGTGCCAGTATCCATGACTACAGGTGTTGGCGTCGGATCAGTGCCAGTATCCATGACTACAGGTGTTGGCGCCGGATCAGTGCCAGTATCCATGACTACAGGTGTTGGTGCCAAATCAGTGCCAGTATCCATGACTACAGGTGTTGGTGCCGGATCAGTGCCAGTATCCATGACTACAGGTGTTGGCGCTGGATCAGTGCCAGTATCCATGACTACAGGTGTTAGCGCTGGATCAGTGCCAGTATCCATGACTACAGGTGTTGGCACTGGATCAGGCTCAACATCCATAGTGATGGATGATGATGCCACAGTGAAGGGTGAGGGCTCATCCGGAGGATGGGAATTTACGGAGAGAAGAATTTTTACGGTTGATGACTTGGCCTGAAGCAACTGTAACTCCCCTATATGTTTTTTTTAGTTGTTATAGTAATATTTCATAAATATAATTATTTGCAAAATATTAAAGGGGGAGGGTCAGCACTAAGAGCCCCATATCTGGTCCTAATTTGCACTTTGTGTGCAGAAGCTTTATTTTTTTTTACTTACTGTTTACTGCAGTATTGTGGACTGTATCTGACTGAGTCTGCTGACTTGCAAGCTGACATTTTCTGAAACTGTGAATTCCAGAATCCCCTGCAACTGACATCAGAGGAGGGTTGCAGCAGTAGGAGGCTCAATGGCCTGCAGTGCTTGTAATAAGCCCAACTCTTTTACTTGCTAGGTCCTGCTGCCCTCCCTGGGCTATGTGCAGTCACAAAGGATCGTACTTAGCCCCAGGAGATCAGCAGAACTGGCAAACATCTGCTCAGAGCTTATAAAAGCTCTAACATGCACTACAGGCTATTGATCGCCCACTGCTGCAGTCCTCCTCTGGTGACAGTTTGAGGAGATTCTGGGATTGGTAGTTAAGAAAATGTCAGCTTGCACGTTAGCAGAATCAGTCCGGATACAATCAACTATACTGCATTAAACAGTAAGAAAAAAATAGTTTTTGTGCACAAAGTGCAAATTGGGACCAGTCGCACACTTGGTTTCGATGGCTTTTGATGGCTACTGGACCCCTTTACCATGGCTCCAAGGCATCCCTAAACTTCTGGATGTCACTTCCCCCATCCTTTGGATGAGAAAACCACAACGTAAAGGTGTGCCATTCTGAAATACAAAGGTCACAGTTCAAAGAAATTTATTCATCGGCATAAAACCATTACAATATACTAACAACTAAAATACAAAACAGACCATACAAATATGCAGCATTTTGTCAGTATGGTCATAACAACTGCTGTCATTATATGTACACAAGTATGATACTGACTGCCAGTAACCAACTTATGTTTGAAAGACTTTTATCTATATCCATTAAGTTGTAAATTATATAAAACCTATGTCCTGCCCTGCTATTACATTAAATAAATAACAATTGTATCAATCAGTATATTTTAAGCTGCTTTTTAGATTGTTATATCATTGTCCATTCACTTAGTTCACATACCGTGGTTTTAATTTTCCTTGAAAGGGTCCACGTATATACTTGCCCACAAATGAGACTCAAGACCCTAATTTATCAGGTCCATCTTGATATACAAAGTCTACTAGGAGCAAGTAATGAACTGAAAAAAGGCTCCTATTTTATACCAGAGTTCATTTTCTGTAAATTATTAATTTCCCTTACACTTAAGGGTCTGTAAAAAGCAGCACAAATAGCCCTCGTTTAACTCTCAGGACATGCCCATAAATATCAGCAACACACTCCTCCATAATAGAGATTGGCTGCTAAATATTTTAAAAAGCAAGTAGATACAAAATTGCACCACTCAGATTATGAGAGATTCTAAAATAGGATAAAAACTCCTTAAGATCCAAGGGTCCATACTCTTCTTTTTGAATACTGCTCAGAAGGGACTTCATAAAGTCTGCCAGTTTTAGAGTCAGTAGGCCTGCAGAGCGTCCTGTTATAAAAATTCTTGAGATAAAGGAGCAACACATTCATTACTAAAACACATTTCCATAGAGAAGTACAGCGAGACCCAGAGGAAATTTACATTTTGCAGAATGCTCAATAACCTGGCCATTAGTGTGTTTTATCTTACAATTCCTCAAACAAGGAGAATGGCCAGGAACCAAGTTAATGAAGCATTTGCCGTTTTGCACCTTAAACTAGGAGTTCAGTCAGGCTATAATTAATTTCCATTCTGGGCCATAACTCATTTGTCTGATAGAATAAAACTGTGAGAGCATCACAAATAACAAGTTTCCAGTATTCCAGTGCTCTGCCCACTGTTCCAAACATTTTTATGAACATGAAGAGGCAGTTCGCCTATTTATTAGCTTTATAGCCCAACAGTTAATTCCTCGATCATAAATATCGAAATTTCCACGCTCACCATTCCCATGAAAATCAAAGGCTCCATTCATAGCTAGAGGAAAACCGTATTTTTAAACCTCTAAAAGTACTCCACTGAACATCTGCTCCCTTTTTCCAGGTGTCTATTAAATACATTTCCCAGCCGACTTAGTCTCAGTCTTAGAGGAGTGCCTCCTTCTGTCTTCCCTCTCTCTCCTCTTAACCATTTGGCGATACCAGGAACAGCCACACCTGAAAAATAAGCAAAATAGAATCGCTCCACTGAGCATAATAACCTCGGGGTAAACTTTAATCAAAGAGAAGGACAGTCCTCCCCTTGGACAACAATGGCATACCTTTGGTGAGCCAAAATCGAGCATGTCAGCATTAATACTCTGTTTGCATTCCTCGTGTTCCTCTCTTTGCAGGGTCTCAGATTAGGTTACCAAACAGCCACACCAGTTTCCTTACTAATGTGTGGAGGCTGTGAATTAGAATTCCACGCGTAGAATTCAGCCCCAGCTCTTCCAGCTGGGATAGAGCAAGAACCTTCTCGCCCTCATAAAATCCCCTGGCATCTCCAAACTCCGGGATGCCAGAGTCTATGGATTAAATACTCACAAACTCTGTCAGCACAAATCTATTCTGCTCTACACTGCTAAATTCAGCCAAGGAGTTTTTAGTTAATAAATAACAGTAGTTTCATTCATAAACTATTAGAACTAAATGGGGAAAGTAAAATAAAATGTCAGTCTTCAGCCTGTTAGTAGCGTGGTGTGGAGTGGTGCAGCAGCACAGCCATCTTGCCCCCAAAACTGGTAAGGAGCCGCTTTGGGGCACCGGAGTGAGCATGGGTTGAAGATGGAGGGACATAAAAATGTAGTTAGGCAAGAGTCCCTCTTGTACAGCGGCCACAAGAGGGAACCTCCTCTTTTTTTAGTGACATTTTAATGCCCCCTTGCATTTCAACCCATGCTTACTCCAGTGCCCCAAAGCAAACTTCCTGACTTTCCTGCATCTCAGTTGCATCTGCCACCCCCTCAACAGAGCCATGGTTTGCCTCACAGGCCAGGTCAGGTGCAGGGGGGTTTACCACACCCCACCTGGGCGTTGTATGGTGGAGTAGAAGACACACAAGGGCCCAGATATAATGGGGTCCTTTGCCTCGGGAAGGGAGGCCATTTTTCTAGTTTTTCTCCCACTGCCACCAGCGTGCTGTGGGCAGAAGGTGGGGACATACCCAACAGTGTATCATCCATGCATTGAGTCAGTGGCGGCCCTGTCAACCTGCCTGTCCCTGGGCTGCGAGCTGTGGTCACCCAAGAGGTAGCAGCAGTGGAGGCAGGACGCTTTCTTAGCTGGTGGAGGAGAGCATCCTCTGGGCCACTCCGTCCTCCTCTCCCACCGACCCAGGCTCATTCCGAAACTGGGATCTGTGGCATTGTGAGTGGTAGCCATACTGCTGTGCGGATGGGCCAGCCCAAAGGGACTTTCTTGAAGAGTGTAGAGGTACCTCAGAATTTCTACAGTAAATCCATCTGATCTATAAATGTCCAACAACGTTTAAAATAAAACATCCTTCTATTGGAAAAGAGGAACTATCAACTTTTACAAAACGTTTACATTTTGGTCCTGTTGTTCACCCTGCACCAATGCTTTAGGCGCTCTTATCCTGACCCCCTAGTTAACTAGTTAAAAAAAACTGGTAAGAGGAATGCTGTGTTGTTTGAAGAATGTAGTCATATGATCCTACATTAATTTTACACAGAAACACAGGTCTGTTTTCACTTTCAGTACAAAAACATTTTTTTTCATCAACTGAAATATTGTTTTCTTTTTTATTCTTGTAAATCTAGTAACCCATTTTAATAGTACAATAACTGACTTCAGGACAGGTATTGTGCTATGCGATGTACTTCCTGGTGTTTGAAGGCACATGGTGTACCCACTCTGCAGTGGTTTATTTTTCACTGTTTCTTTTTGTGTAGAGGATGCAGCAAGAACAGTGGTCTCTTGCTAACAGGATGCAGTCTGAAGAAAGGAGGAGGTGACTTGTATTATTTTGTAGTTCATTGTGCATTGTTGCCATTACACCTTTGTCCTATTTAAGAGTAAGGAGACTGTGCACTTTATATATTAATGCCCTGTGGTGTTTATTTCTGTCTTCACAGATCTCCGACCACTGCCGGACGTTGCCATGACAGGGAACTGCACTCAGGAGTGCACGGAGTATGGCCACTCGGACACCTGCTGGATGCCTGGCCAGCCATCCCCCAACCGCAGACCCAAGAACACCCCCAAACTCTCCACCTTCGTGCCTTACCAAGACAAGGGGAGTCAGGAAAGAATGAGCAATGGGAGCCCAAAGCTCCCAGATGAACGCAACCCCAAGATGGCCAACATTCGCTTGTTACCAACATACAGTGCCTTCTCTAGTACCAGCCATGAGCCCAGTAAGGACTCCCCATTGGAGGAAATTCCTCTTACCCAAGCCTCTGACTTCCAACAAGCCACAGCTCCATCTACTCAGAGTTCCAAGCGAGAGATTTACCTGTGATGAGTTAGGGGAGGAGTCGGTCTGTGCCTGCTCAATGGGAGCTGATAATCTAAAAGGAAGTTGAAATGCAAAAGGCTTTCTTGTCTGCTTGGCAATTTTAAAAGAAAAACAAATTATCCACAGGAATGTATAAGAAATAAATGAACCATTTCTTTTCCAGTGAAAATATTTTCAGGTTTTCTAATGAGAAAAGAACTCATTTTTCATGGTGAACTTTGTCTTGAACCATCGGCAGAGCCCAGACGGCTGCAAACAGGTCTTCTCTGCGGCTGCACCCGTAGTGTATTTCCTGTGAAACAGTTGCAGTAGCACAAGGTGGGAACACAACAGCCCAGCAACCAAAGGTACAAATGGAGCAAGTGTGGTCAGTGAGACCGGACAAGGCCTCGCCACCAGGAATCCACCTTCAACACAACCGGAAAGGCTCAGTCGCCTGCCGTAAGAATGAAAATCCATCTTGTTAACTGTCGAGTGCTGTAAATAAGACCTTTCGTCAATGTGACTAGTCTGCCTGAATTTAAACTTTGTGGTTCACAAGCGTCTTCAACAATATAAGTAAATCCAGCTTTTTATTGTTTTCCAGAAGGAAAAAAGAAACACAATAAAAAGTTGTTGAGTATTGTTTCTTGTTGTAAATAAAGGAAGTGACATCAGAAATGAGATCGCAGAGAGGAAGTGACATTATCAACACTGGATCTTTTTGTATGTTTATTTTTATTTATATGTTTTTTTTTTCCTTTTTTCTGAAATGCAAACAAGTTGTTAAAAATTGAAGGGGGGGGTAGAGGTGTGTAGAGGAGTTTATCTCCCTCTGGTTTGTTACTTTCCATCAGCTAATTCTGTGGTGAAAAGTAGCAGCAAAGGGCAATTATTTACACTTAAAAGGTGTTATTTCTTTTAAGCAAAACTTGAATTTATCTAAGGAGGGTACATTGTTTGTCACATGGGAGTATGGACTCACTTTTTACACGTTGATTATTTTTAACATTGTCACGTACCTGGCATTCTCATTTTTTTCCCCACTAGTGTTTGTTCTTAAGACCTTTGTGCATTCAGTGGGAGGGGAGGCCAATCTTTGGGCCCTTTACTTGCTTCATGGAGCCACACTGGTTGAAGAACTCAATACGGTGTGAAAATGTACTGAATATAAATACCCACATATGTTCTGGGAATGATAGAGGATTTAAGTAACAAAGGAATGTAATCAGGTGTATCTGGTACTTCAACTGAAGAACTGTATTGGACGAGGCTCTAGTTGTAATTTTTGCTTTTGCATGGGAGGGGGTCAGGCACAGGCACACATGCGGACGCACACATACAGTATGCAGACACCCTGGAACATATCAGAACTGTATGCAGAAGTAACCCTGCAGTGAGCTTTACTAACAGTGTTGCAGTGCATGCTGTTTTGTGAGATAGCAGCTTAATATAACGGAGTCCTCAGACAGCCTTCTTGTGTTCACATGGTAGAATAGCCCAAAGGGTTATCAGCAGGTAGAGCACACAAGAAGTGAGTGGGGATCCAGGTTCAGCATTATTGTAAATGCAAGTTAACCAAGTCTCTGCTTACCTCCACTGCTGTTGAGAACCCTGAGAAAGCATTCACCGTTCCCTTTAAGGCACTGTGCATGCCATCGCTGCTTGTCAGGTGTGGTTCTCTTTTAATTTTGGTGCCGTCTGGGAATAATCTGGTCCATATCAAAAATACATCTTTGTACGCGTACCCTAATGGTAGGAGATCTAAAAGAGTTAGGAGACTTTAATGTTTAGTGAAATGACTACCCACCACTGACCAGCTCTCAGCAGAAATCCTGGCTGTGGAAAAGGTCTAACCGGCCAGAGACAGAATAAGTGTTCAAGGTGGAAGTTCTGGAAATGGACTAACCAAACAAAAAACAAGTGTGTAATTTAGTGGGTGGACATTTTTGTCTTTATTGTTTTACTTTTCAGGTTAGACTGATATGCAAGATCCACCAACATGGTGTCTAACTTTCTTGTGAGACAATCTGTCTTAATTTATGAGTGTTTGTAGTGTAGTTTGTTAATTTGTAATTGCCATAAATTGTGGACTGTTTTTTATTTCAGCTGTCCGCTTGCTGTTGCGTTATGCACTGCTTAACCTGCCTGCATTTGACTTCCATTTTACTGTATTTTTATTGTTTTAACTATTGGTTTTATTTGAGTCATCCAGTTGTGTCCTTATATAGGGCATTATTGAATTAGTCTTTTTTAATATAACAGAATGGTCATTGGTTCCTGACTAATTAGGGAAGGGGGGGAGGGGTGTGCCCTTCATATTTCCTCAACCAAAAGAAACTTGCAGGTGGGAAGTTGTTTTGTGTTGTGCCTTTGAGACGCTTATTTGTTGGAAGCTTAGGGGGAATATTGAAAAGAGAGAGTTTGGGGACACTGAGCTAATTTGTCAAATTCTGCAGTCTGCAGCCACCACGTTATTTTTATGTATGTTACAGGAGTATTTACATTGGAAGCCATCCTAAAGTCCTCGATCAGCCTCTGTCCAGGCAAAAGCTGCTCTCAGTCCATTGTGACTTTGTTTTAGTGTCCAGTTTTCTCGAAGAAGTTGCAAGATGTGCCCCTTCCCATGGGGGGTGAGGGTGGGGGGTGGTGGTCTCTGATTCTTACCTTATATTGTGTTGTGATGGGATGGTGCAGAGAATGGTCCCAGGATTTGAACTCCCATGTATGCAGTTTGAAAGAAATTAGGAGATTATAAAAAATTGTAAATGAAAGGGTTGCAAGGTAGTTTAAAATAAGGGATTACAGTAGCAAGTTACTTGTAATGTGATTACGTTTCCAAATCATACAGTGCTGCAAATTACAATTGGGGATTGTTTTTATGTATTAACTAGTCCAATTGGCGGATGCCATCTGGAATTATTTTAATTACTGTTTCCATCTTTTGTGGCTCAATTGAATGATTCTGTATGGATCAACTATGCCCTGTCTAAGATAAACATGTCTCAACAGCGTCCTTTCATCCCGTATTCAGAAGGAAGCCATTGGTTTCAGAAGAACTGGGAAATCAATAATGCCAAATTGTCTTAGGTGTACCCCTTTGTCACAGATGTAATTGGTAATGGATTATTTTCTTGTGGCAAAGTAACTAGTGATGTATAACTGATTACTTGTCAAATGCAATTTTAGCTCTGGTGGTGGTGGTGGTGGGCTAATGTCCCCCCCCCCAATTCCAAATTTTAGTACTGAATAGCGATGCCTTTACATGTGTCACAGGGGCTCGGTGGTAAAACTCGGGAAATCCAGTTGAGTGTCTTTGATCGCTGAGTACTGTTCATGGATGTGGGACTTTTAATCCTGCACCCTGGGTGTCCACTTGCAGATTTAGCGAGCCGCCTGCTACCTGGAATTGTTTGCACTCGCAGTGGTTGTGGCAAATGGTGGCGGGCAACGAGCATGAGAATGAAGCCAACTTCCAAATTTTATAGAGAAATTGTTACATATATTATATATAATATAAATATATATACTGTTGCATTAATATTTTTTGGTAAGAAAACAAATTTATGTTGTAAAGTTTTTCTGTGCAAACATGATGTGTGGAGTCAACTTTGTGATGTTTGGGGATGGGCATTTTGTTTTTCATTTGTTTGTTTGGCTCTTGAAACCTGTGCAAAAATCTTGTGGTTGTATCACATGAAATTTGATGGAGAGCAAATGGGAGATCATCCACCTAAACTCGGCAATCACTTTGCTCGGATGTAGAAAGGATCACACTTGTTTTGGAGAGAGGGAGAACAGGAGTCTGTAGTCGAGCCAGGCTAATGTTCCATGTGGATAACCAACATAGGAAGGGCTTCAGGTAACTTCATTGTCAAGTACTTGACTTCCCAAAAAATAAGGCCAGAACTTCACAAATATTGGGGGGGGGAGCATAATTTGTCTTTCAAAAGGGGTAAGAAAGAAAATTAGGTGACATCCAGTTTTGCAAGCATGGAAGTCTTTTGAAAAGGCATTATTGTTATACAGTGTTCCAAAAAATGATGTCCGAGCATAGACGTCCACAATTTGGGATGTGGAAAGTATTTTAAAGTTGCAGTATTTGTTACTCACCATGTCATTTTTTTCCAGCAGCAATGTTTTTTTTCTGGTGGCAACATCATCAGTATACTCATTCTAGTTATTTTCTTCCATTACTTAGTGAAGACCAGGGGTTTTGAAGTTATTGAAAGTTCTCACTCCTGTGCTATGCCCACCATAGAAAAATGAATATCACAGTATAATGCTGTGCTGTTTACATCAGAAACATGTGGTAGCACTGCCTAATGCATCCACAATATGAATCTGGTATGTACATGCAACTGGTAACCTCAGTGGAAGAGATTATTAAAAATTGCATGCAACAGTCATCTTTAATAGCTTGAGCCATTAATTACATCATTTATAAAGGCTGTTTTAAAATATCTGAGACAATCAAAAATACACTGAGGAGGAATCTAAGGATATCAGCATTACGTTTTTACTAAAAAAAAAATCTATATATTGATTTTCTTTTATTTCTTTTTTTATTTGCTGACTAACAAATATTGCTGCTTTAACTTCCAACAGCTGCAGTGACTTCCAAATGTTGGTCCATGAAATTGGTTGACGTCCACCAAAAGCAGTTCAACTGCCTCTTGCTTAGCTGTGAGGATAGACTATTTATAGAGAGCTGCAGAGGCTGAGCCCTCACTGTATTACATCACTGGCCTCTCTTAATTCTGTTAAAAGAGCATCTGATGCTTCCCAAATTTAGACCCAATGCTGCTGTATTTCATAAATATTTTCTGCAATTTTATGCCCCACTCTTTTTTTAATTAAAGATCTTTACATGAAAGCAGGATATTTGTTCCCTGGATTTTTTCATGTCCTCCCTACTGCATATGATCTGAACCTGGTGTGATCAATCCTCCAGTCATGACATTATAGTAATTTCTGCAGCTGCAGACTGTGACATCATCTACAGTGATGAATAACAGCATGTGTGTAATCAGCTGCTGGTGAAGGCTGAAGGGCATAGATCTTGCTTTCATGAAAATGTGTTTAGTAAATGAGGATGACAGGACAGAGCATGCCCACAATACTAGATTGTGGATGAAAGCTGAATTGTGTCCCATTGTCTAACAGAACTACCTTTGGATTTAAAATTCATAAATAAAGCAAAATTAAAAAGAAAAGAACATTACCTTTGGGCATCAGCAGTTCTGAGTAGATTAAATGTAATAGCCACAACCCGTCTCAGTTAGTACTACTGTATAACTTTACATTTCATGAACCTGACACAGTTATAGATTTTATCTCTGAACCCCTTCACGGTCTATAAATTGGTTTTCAGTCACATTTGGTGTAGGATTTTTTTCCTGGGACCCTGAGTGTCACAAATCTAATCCCTAATCAGTCTGGCAATAAGAACACAGTAAGCAACACAAAGTTGAAACATAATCTTTACTAAATTTTAAAATAAAACACACATGAGAAAGAAAGCAAACTCGAAGAAGGGTGGAGACACATCTGATGCAACAGATTTTGGCAACACTTTCACTGTAGTATACAATGCCCCACAATGCACTGCACAGGAAGCACCTGGGGAAGGTGGGGGGTTACCAAAGGTCACAAAATGGCTGCCCACAGCAAAACCGTACTTAAAGATTTGTAGCGTCAGTGTTGATTCTATTTATACAGGATTACAAAAATAATTTAATTGCTTGTGATGCCTTGTTTTTTGTACAGTTTTATGTACATGCAAGTGTAGCTTTTTTAAGACAAGAGGAAAGGAAAAACACTCTGGTGACTTGAAGTATGTATAACTATTTTTAAGATGGGGTAAAATAAGTATAATCAAACTCTTGCTAAGGCTGTATGGATTATAAATATGTAATGCAGTTCCTAGTGATCCACTTGCTTCCTTAACCCCAAATACTTTTTTTCCCCCACCAGCAGTGAGCACAATCTTTTCTTTGTAATTAGTTCTGTTTTCAATCAGTAAGCATGATCTACGAAAAACTATGTGGACCCTTTTGACATCCTTATTTCTTTCCTGCTGAGCTGTCAATCAAGGAATCCATTGTAATTAATCCTTCCTAAAAGCTTTACAATAAAAGTTGTGAAAATAACTTGTCCCCTTCTTTTTATTTTATGCTGCGATATATATGCTTTTCTGACTTTTTAAAAACGTTTTTATTTTCCATTTCAAGTCACTGCTATATAAACAAAAACAATTTGATACTTGCATACAAAATTGTGTTTCTTTGAAACTTGGCATTGTTACCAGTGAACGTTTTGTGTTACCCTTGCACTAGGACTTTTGCACTGTGATTCTCGTCTTGTAAAATACTATAAACAACACCCTCGTACAGCCCAGTGAGTAGTGGTAATAATAGCATCAGAACAGGACTGAGACACAAGCAAACTTATAAGAGCAAGGCTGCAATGAAATGAAATTAAACAAACTCTTACAGACTTAATGGAAGCTTCTGGGCATGGTCCCTTACAGAAATACAAGTGCACAGTATGTGTGCAGCATGCATATGAACACACAAAACTATCAGCAGAAGCAGACCACGTGGTCTGTCAAGTCTGCTTGAATGTGCAGCTAGCACTCTTACCTTGCAGCTGCTCCTCCCTCTCCCCCCTCCTCACATTTACCCTGGCCTCTCACCCTGTCCCATCCCCTTTTGAAATGATCCACTGTCTTACAGGATACTACCTCCCTGGCAGAGTGTTCCATTGCACCACAACCCTCTCTGTGAAAAAGTGTCTCCTCTCCCTCCTATATCCCCCCCCCCAAATCAATCTTGAGACCATGACCTCTCGTGTCTCTCCCCCTCCTTAGCTTAAATATCCCTTCAGTGCCTGTCTTTATTATCCCCTTTACGTACTTGGAGGTCTCAGTCACATCCCCGTGATCCCTCCTGTCCTCCAAGGACTACAAGTTCAACTCACTAAGCTGCTCCTCGCATGGTTTGCCTTCCAACCCCTGGATCAACTTTGTCACTCTGCGCTGTACCCCCTCTAGCAATCTGACATCCTCCTTTAGATATGGGCACCAGCACTGCATGCAATACTCCAGGTGTGGTCTGACCAGTGCCCTGTAGAGGGGCAGGATCACCTCCCTGCTCCTTTTTTTTTTTTCCAATTCTTTTTCCATGCCCTCCCAGCCAGAACTCTCTCAGGCTGCCTCTTTTGCTGTGACCGCTCTACCGACCGCTGTGTTCCCACCATCTTCAAGTTCGTTACGACCACCCCGGAGGCTCTGAAGGGGCTGCAACCCCCAGGGAGGTGGAAGGGGCAGTGGTGAGGAACCGGTGTTGGTTGTGTGGCAGCGTTGGCACTGGAGGAGCCGTTGCCTATCCGGTGGGAGGGGTGTTTTTCTTCCCTTAGTTACACCCCAGACACGGGACGTATAGTGCTGTTCAGCCTGTGACGTGGGTGCTCCCACTCACGTCTGGAAGATAGCCGCTCATGTCTTCCCATTTTCCAAGCCTGTGCATTGCAGGTACCACCCTTCTCCACGGGAAGTCGCTGCTGCGCCAGGCTACCGGATCCTCCCGAGAGGAGAGCAGTCCTCTGGATGCTCGATCCCTCTCTCCCTGCCAACCATGGCTTGGGCAATATTCCGAACCCGGGTTGTTGGGATGCTGGCCCGCGCCTCAACCCTCGGCACCACCGGGTTGGCCTTCCTCCCTGCTCCTTGAGGGAGATTCCTCTTGCAGTACATCCCAGAATCCCATTGTTCTTTGCAGCTGCCTTCCTGCACTGCTCTGTGTTGTTCATTTTCCCTGTTATAACCACCCCCAGATCTTTTTCCTCCTTAATCGTGCCTAGCTGCACTCCCCCTAGCAGGTAACCCCTCCCAGGGTTCTTTGCCCTGAAGTGCAGTACCTTGTACTTTTTAGCACTGAACCCAAACTGCCACTTTTCTGACCACTCCTCCAGTCTGGTCAAGTCATCCTGTAGCCACTGCCACCCTGGTATGTCATCCACCACCGCCCCCCAACTTGGTGTCATCAGCGAACAGACTGATCTTATTCCTGATGTCATGTGAGATTTCCGCTATAAATATCCCAAACAGCACCTGCCCCAGTACTGATCCCTGTGCACCCTGCTACTCATCACCCTTGGAGATGAGCGATCCCCCATCACCACCACCCTCTGCTGTCTCCCCTGCAGCCAGTTCTCGATCCAGTTGACCATTTATGTCCCTGCCCCCACAAATCTCAACTTTCCCCCCAGCCTCCCTTGTGGCACTGAATCAAAGGCCTTGCTAAAGTCCAAATGTGCAACATCCACAGCATGGCCCTTGTCTAGTTCCCTCGTTACCCAGTCATAGTATTCCACTAGTTTGGACTGACTGGACCTTTCTGAGATAAACCCATGCTGATGATCATCTTGGAGTCCATTGTTCTCCAAGAAGGTCACCAGCCTCTCCTTCAGGATTGTCTCCATTAGCTTCCCCACAATGGATGTTAAGCTTACTGGTCTGTAATTGCCTGCTTCATCCTTTGGGCCACTTTTATGGAGGGGCACCATGTGGGCCATCTTCCAGTCCTGTGGTATGCACCCTGCATCCAGGGAGGTATTGAATAGGTCTGTCAGTGGCCCAGCCAGGACCTCTGCCATTTTCTTCAGCACTCTGGGATGTATGCTATCAGGTCCTGGTGCCTTGTCCACCCTCAGAGTCCTTAGACCTTTCAACACCCTTCCTTCAGTGATTACTCTGTCAGTCACCCCTGCCCACCCTCCCATCCACTATGGTAGTGTGCCCTCCCTTCTTCTCGTGAATACAGAACAGAAGTACTCATTTAGTACTTCTGCCTGTTCTGCCCCTTTCTCTGTCCACCACCCCCATCCCTCCTAATCCTCACTATCTGGTCCTTGCAGCTCCTTCTCTTCCATATATATTTGAAAAAGTCCTTTTCCTCATCTTTGATGCCCTGTGCCAGCCTCTGTTCCCAGGAAGCCTTGGACACCCCTTGTAACCACTTTGGACTTCATTATGTAATCCTTCCGATCCTTCCCCCTCCTGGACCTCCTGTTTTTCCTGAATGCTGCTTTTTTGCCCCCAGTTTTTCTAAGACTTCCCTACTCATCCAACTTGGTTTCTTGGCCTTTTCCTTTTTGCTCTGCGAATTGGTGCAGGTCTCAGTAGCCTCCACCAACTCCAATTTGATTTTTTCACATTTCTGGTTTGCATTCCAGTGTGACTGAATTCCTTTCAGGTGCCCCTCCAAGATTACACCCATCCTTCAAAAATCAGCCCATCTGAAATCGACCACCCTAGTCCCTGTACCCACTGCTTCTCTGCTCATGTTGAGCATGAACCACACTGAGTTGTGGTCACTCCCTGCCGGGGGGTCTTCCACATCCACCTCCCTTACAGCCTCGCTGTTGGACAATGCAAGGTCCAGCATATTTCCCAACTTAATTGGCTCAGTAACCATCTGTGCTAGGAAGCTGTCCTGGAAGTCGTCCAGGAATACCTCTTCTCTAGCTCTCAAGGTGGCTGGTGTTCTCAAATCCACTCCTGGCAGATTGAAGTCCCCCACGATTACTGTTACCCTTCCTGCACACCCTCCTAACTTGCTCTGCTAGCTCCCTGTCCAAGTCCTCCTCTTGAGTCGATAGCCTGTAAACCACCACCATCCTGAGAGTCCTATTTTTGTGTCATGGATTTGCATCCACAAGGCCTCTGTTCTACCATCCTCCCCCTCTTATATGAACATATGAATTTGCCAGCAGATAAAGGCCTTATGGTCTACCAAGTCTGCTCAAGTGCGCAACTATCAACCCTTATACTACAGCTGCCCCTCCCTCCACTCCCCTGACCCTCCCTCTTACCCTATCCTATTCCCTTTTGAAGCAGTCCACTGTTCCTACAGGATACCACTTCTGCAGGCAATGCACTCCACCCAGACACCACTCTCTCTCTGTAAAAAAGTGTCTTCTCATTTCCCTCCTGAACCTTCCCCCCACCAATCTGAGATCGTGACCTCGAGTGTCCCTAACCCCCCTTAACTTGAATAGTCCCTCCATGCCTCTCTTGTTTATTCCATTCATGTACTTGAAAGTTTTAATCATATCCTTCCTGTCTTTCCTCTCCTCCAGTGAATACATGTTCAGCTTCCTCAGCCTGCTCACGTAGGGTATGTCCCCAGTCCCTGGATCATCTTTGTTGCCCTGTGCTGCAACCCCTCCAGTAACTTAATGTTCCTCTTCAGGTATGGGCGCCAGTACTGCACACAGTACTCCAGGTGTGGCCTAACAAAGGACCTGTACAACGGCAGGATCACCTTCCTGTCTCCTTGAAGATACACTGCTGGCAATACAGCCCAGCACTTTGTTGGCCTTTGTAGCTGCCTTCCTGCATTGTTCAGAGTTGTTCATTGAGCCTGTTATGATCACCCCTAGATCCTTCTCCTCTTCTGTCATGGCTAGCTGAACTCCCCCCCCCCCCAAGCTGGTAGCTCCTTCTTGGGTTTCTTGCCCCAAAATGTAGCACCTTGCACTTTTTGGCATTGAACCCCAACTGCCAGGTGTCTGACCAGGTCTCCAATTTTGACAGCTCATCCTGCAACCAAAGCCACCCTCCCTGGCCATCCACTACTGCTCCCATCTTGGTGTCATCTGCAAACAAACTGATCTTGCTCTTGATGCACACTAAGATGTCTGATATGAACAACCCAAACAACACCAGTCCCAGCACTGAGCCCTGTGGTATTCCGCTTGTCACTGCCATTGGAGATGAGAGCTCCCCTCCCCACACCACCCTCTGCTGCCTTCTCTGTAACCAGTTTACTACCCATCCTGCCATTTTCGTCCCTGCACCTTTACCTGCTAGCTTACTACTCATCCTCCCATGCGGCGCCAAGTCGAATGCCATACTGAAGTTCAGGAACAGGACATCCACTACATGGCCCTTGCCCAACTGTCTAGTTATCCAGTCATAGTAATCCACCAGGTTTGGTCTGACAAGATCTGCCCATAACAAAACCATGCTGCCTAACGTCCTGCAGCCCACTGGTCTCCAGAAGGGATACCAGCTTCTCCTTCAGGATTGTCTCCATCAGTTTTCCCATGATGGATGTGAGGCTTACCAGCCTGTAGTTTCCCGGTTCATCTTTGAGATTGCTCTTATTTAAGGGTACCGCATGAGCCATCCTCCAGTCCTGAGGTACACTTCCTGAGACCAGGGAGGCATTGAACAGGTCTGCCAAGAGTCCCGCCAGGATTTCTGCCAGCTCTCTCAGTACCCTGGGGCGAATGTCATCCAGCCCTGGGGCCTTGTCCACCTGTGGTGCCCTCGGGCCCTCCAGTACCTTGCCCTCTGTGATTCCCCCATCTGTCACCTCCTCCCCCTGAGCCTGACCTCCCACCCCACTTTGGTAGTGCCCCTCCTTTCTCCTTAGTAAACACTGAGCAGAAGTATTACATACGAACATACGAAATTTGTCAGCAGATAAAGGCCTAGAGGTCTATCAAGTCTGCTCGAATGTGCAGCTAGCACCCTTTATTCTGCAGTGCTTCTGCCTGCTCTGCTCCTGTTTCCACCACCCCATCCCTCTTAATCCTTACTATCTTGTCCCTACAACTCCTTTTCTCCCTGATGTACCTGATGAATTCCTTTTCCCCCTTCTTGATGCCTTGCTCCAGCTTGAGCTGTTTAGACGCCTTGGCTGCCCTTACTGCCTTTGCACTTCCTTTGATTCCTTCAGGTAAATCCTTTCTCTCCTCCCCTCTCTCTGTTTTTTTGAACCTCCTAAAGGCAGCTCTTTTATATCTTACTTTCTCCATGACCCCCATGCTCAACTAGCTGGGTTTCTTGGCCCTAGCTCTCTTACTCTGGACTCTTATGCAGGTTTTGGTTGCATCCTCAATCTCCAGTTTTATGACCTCCCATCTCTGGTTAGTGTCCATATTAATTTGGATTCTGGCTAGATACCCTTTAACTACCGCCCCCATCCTCCCAAATTTGGCCTTTCTGAAGTCCAACACTCCTATATCTGTTTCTACTCCCTCCTTACCTATTTTCAATGTGAACCACACTGAGTGGTGGTCACTCCCTGCCAGCGGTTCTTCAACCCCTAGCTCCCTCACAAACTCCCCATTTGCCAGCATGAGATCTAGGGTGTTCCCTAACCTGATTGGCTCGCTGACCATTTGTATAAGGAAGCTATCCTGGAACCCATCCATAAGTATCTGCTCCCTTCTATTCGTTGTGGCTGGGGTACTCCAATCCACTCCTGGCAGGTTGAAGTCCCCCACAATCACTGTGCTACCATTTCTACAGGCTGTTCTGATCTGTCCCACTAGTTCCCTGTCTAACTCCTCTGTCTGAGACAGTGGTCTGTACACTGCTCCCATCTTGAGAGTCCTATTCTTGGAATCATTGATTTGCATCCATAATGACTCAGTACTGCCCTCCTCCCCCTCCTCATGAACACACGCCAATCCTTCTCTCACATACAGTACCACCCTTCCCATGAACAGATAGGCCATTGACAGAGGAAAGGCCTATGGCACATTCATAAGGTAGAAAAAGGGCAGACTGGATGGCCTTGTGGTCCTTATCTGTCGTCAGCTGCTATGTTACCATATTTCTACACAGTATCTTATACCCTGGTACCGCCAGGTCCCAGTCCTGGTAATGGGTGGCTCATGTTTCAATGATGGCTGCTATGTCCACCTCCCCTTCTGTCATGAGAGCCTGTAGCTCTGCTGTTTTGCTCCCTAGGCTCCTAGCGTTCAAGGTGACCACCCTCCACCCTTTTTCCTTCCCCTCGTCCTGCCCTCCCTTCCTAGCATCCCCTCAAGTACTCCCTTTTTTTCCATTGCTTCTAGCATGGGGGGGCAAGCTCATTCGGCTTCCCTTCCTGTGGATTCTGCATGCCTTCTGCCCACTTACTACTCCCTGCTCCTAGTTTAAATGCCCTTCTTTTGCTATGTAATCCCCCATCTTCTGCTTCAATACCTTCTTGCCCGCCTCTTCCATTACACACTTTATCCCTTCTGTCACATAAATTGCCACCCCTCCCCCTTTCCCTTTGCCTCTATCCCTCCTGTAAATCCTATACCCTGGGATCATCAGATCCCAGTCCTGTTATTGATTGGCCCATATTTCGGTGAGGGCCGCTATATCCACCACCCCCCGTTCTGCCATTAGAGCCTGTAGTGCTGCGGTTTTGTTCCCCGGGCTTTTTGCATTCAAGGAGACAACCTGCCATACTGTACCCTTAACATCCTTACCCCTTTTCTCATTCCCCTTAATACCCCCGACCCTCGCTGGTACCATCCCTGTTCATGCATGGGGTATGCTCATTTGGCTCCCCTCTCCGAAGACTCTGCCTACCAGCTGTCCACTCACCACCGCCCCAGTTTAAATCCACCTTTGTTGCTATGTACTCTTCTGTCCTCTGTTTTAGCACCCCCTGCCCCTCACTGCTCAAGTGTAACCTGCCTCCTGCATACATATCATTATTGTCCCAGATCCTTCTCCAGCATCCCACTATTCTGTACCCCCTGGATTGACACCATTCCCCCAGCCAAGTGTTGAACTCCACTATCCTTCCTTTTCTCACCATACTCGCACAGGGTACTGGGAGTACCTCAAAGAAGGCCACTGATCCCGTTCATCTCCTCACACAGCCTTCCCAGTTCCTTGTACCTCTCCCTTACCATTTCTACCATCTTACCCAAGTCGTTCATACCCACATGCACCACTACATGTGGTTTCATCCTTACCTTCCCTGTGCACTGGAGAATAGACTGTCCCACCCTGCCCGCTGTCAACCCAGGAATGGACTCTACTCAGATGTGACTATGCCTTCCCACCTTACTGCCCCACCTGATCCCTTTTAGTCTGGAATCTCTCAGCACTAGTACACCCCCTTTTCAATTCTCATCACTCTCTCATCCTTTTATCTTTGTACCTGTTTCTAGAGTCCACCTTGCCTTGCAATTTGTAACTCTATCCTTACCCCTTGTGACTCCCCCAACCTCCAACCGACCTGCCCCTTCCCCCAAAGCTCTCCCACCATCCCTCACTTCCCTCTGCTGTATGCCCTCATCCACCCTTACAGTTGTGCCCCTCTCCTCTTAACCCCTGCCTCCCTCATCCACCCTTTCTGCTGTGCCTGTCTCCTCCTTACCTCTGCCCCCTTCTCCTCTGGCTGAATGTTGTCCCTTGAACATTCACTACCCTTTCCACTTCCTGCCCCCTCACAGAGATCCCCTCTCTTCTCCTCCACCACTGTAGCCAACACCATAGACCTGTTTCATGCCACCACTATACTGATGTCCAACAGTTCCTTCCTACTGTCCTGAGACTCCCCCTCATTGCTTGCCCCCCGTACTATTTGACCCTGTACCCCATCTTCTTCCTCTACCATGATTCAGAACTTATGTTACCCCTGTGTTCTTGTCTCATGTTACTCCTTGGAGGAGGCCATCCTGCTCCAGTTCCCCACCCCCACCCTCCCTAACTCCCTACCAAGTCTCACTGCACTTATTCCTCCAGTCTCCTCAGCCTGTGACAAATTGGACACCCCCAGCTTCCATAATATGTTCATCCAAACAGTCGCCCTACATCCATTACAGCCCACTATTCTACTCATGTTAGCCCCCCTAGTGTTCTGCTGCCCCTGTACCATTCTCCTTTCTGCTGTCACTATCCCCTCCACCCCATTGTATCCTTCCCTAGCACGCTCCATTTTCATACTTCTATAAACGTCCTGTTACTCCTAAATCTCCTTGATACTAACTATAGTGAAACAGTACCCCTTAACCTTCCTTAAGTTTCCTTTAATTCATTAGACATACATACAGTAAAAATATACCCCCTTTCTGTTCTATATTTACTCTTTACTAATATCACTTACCAACCCCTAAACCCCCAGCTGCAGATAGTCTGACCAAAATTAATTCTCTATGGCATTTTGCAGATGAAAGACATTATATCAGTTTAGCAGTGCTTAACTGAAGAGACCACAAACTGCCCCTTGCTGATAGTAATAACCAGCATCCCCTTACCTCCCTAAATTGTCCCTCCCCAGCTGCAAGCAGTCTGACCAAAATTATTTTGTTAAAAGCATTTTACCCAAGAAAGACATTTGAAATATACAAAACCCTCTTACACCTTCCCAAAATTATTTCCTTAACCACACTTTGCAGAAGAAAGACAATGGAAAAATAAAAGTCACTTTAAAAGTCCCTTAAAAGTCGCTCTGAATTTCACTCTGGGCCTACCTAGAGTCACAGAACCCAACAAAAGCCATAGGTGACCCCCTATAAACCACAGTACCCTTTGTGATATAGCTCCTTTCAGAACTAGTCCATATAAGCCACAGTACCTTTTGTGATTTAGTTTCTTTCTGAACCAGTCCATGGAAATCTTTTGTTTCTCCCTGATGCTTGACTGCAGACTCCCATACGCCTCCTCTTTACTGGTCCGACCAATCCCTTTCTAGCTCCTCATATTTAATTTTACTTTTTTTTTCCTTGTCCTCCAGCCAATGAAGTCCCTGTACCAAAGTTCGCCTTGTAGTCACACTCCTTGTTTTACTCCACCTCCTGCCCCCTCCTGTTAGTTGAAGCCTCTACTGGGAAGGGCCCAGTGAGACCTTTTAATACTGGAGATGGTGGCAGCGGGTGGGTGGGAGAAAAAATCTTTTGGATGCAAAAAGCACAGGTCTGCTTTTTAAAGACCTGCCCAGCGTTCCTTGTTTGCCATGGCTGGTCTCAATTGCCTCTCCTTGTGCGGCTCCCAGTTGGCGCCACCAGCTCTCACTCCCAGCAGCTAATTGGTTGGTCTCTGATCCGCTCATGTTGCATGCTTAATAACTATGCAGCATGCATGCTACACACATGCTGTGCACTTGTATTTCTGTAAGGGGTGAGAGAGGAGTCACAAACCACAGTCAATTAAATAGAAAGGTAAGTATACGTCATGGCTCAGTTAGAATGCTTAACAATGTATGCTTTTCTTAATGTTGTATTATGTTTATAGTGGATACTCCTCGAGGATCAAATCTAGTGTCATTTTCATACCCAATCATTCTTGTGCACTGTTTGTGGGACAACTATGGAAAAAGTAGAATTAGTATTTATAGAGCCCTTTTCATACACATTGTATCCCAAAGCACTTTACAGGCAATGAGAGACAGGTATGTAAGTGGCTACAAGCATGTAGTGGAAGCCATTTCACACATCAGTACTCACACACAGCCTTGGGACAGTTGCTTGAACTGGTTTTATAGGATGGTGAAAGTTGACCAAGACACTAGGTAAAATATCCTACTCTTGGGAAAAGTACACTGGGTTCTTTTACTTCCACCTGGACTCCCACCAGGACAGTACCTAAGATGAGCAGAAGGGACCTTGGTTTAACTTTCCATCAGAAGGGCAGCACATCCCAACAGTACAGCAGCTCCCTAGTTCAGCACTCGAGTGCCAATATGATATGATATGAGCACAATCCCAGTGTGGGACTAGAACCCACGACCTTGGGGAGGCCTGGTTGTGCAAAGCTTCACAGCATTATTTTCCATACCCTTACCAATAAAATCTCATGGATCACATAAGGCATGCAAGAGACCTTAATTAGAGAGCTTTGCAGGAACATTTCATAGAGGAGTGAGAAGTCCATTCATGCACCACATCGTTCAGGATAAATATGTGCAGTTTCATCAGTATGGGATGACTCTGAACTTGGAAAAACAGTATATACATGGGTTATGCCTGAATGATGCACCTTATGTACAGTAGCATTCACTAAAATACCACTAACAACTTAAACAGGTTCTGTAAGTAAGTTTTTATCTGTACAAATATTCCCCTTCCCTTGGCCCCAGGTCACACCTGGAAACGAGCCACAGCTCAGTGCACCTCTCCATCACAAGCTTTCAAATAAATAAATTATGTGTGGAATTAGCTTATTTCCCTGGATTCTGTTTGTAAAACTCTTGTGTTACACTTGCCTAGTATCTTTTGCATGTGTGATCTTTCAATTCATTTAGTAGTATGGGCAGGTTATAGCAAATGTCATGTGACTTGTGTCAATTAAATGGTGTGGCCGAGTGATGATATGTTTGTTAGATGCATTGGACTGGTTATAACGGCATCTTCTACCAGCTGGGCTAATGGAGCTGTTCCTTCAACTCACTTGATAAGTCTTTTTGCTCAGAATGTCAAGTGTTTATGACCTGCAGTCTCTGATTTAGCACCATCTTGTAAGGCTGCTGAAGAAACCTTACACTTCTTGGGTGTCTAGCAACCACTTGGGGCATGCGTGTATTCCCTACTGACCTTACAGTCTGTTATGTGTTACCCACACATCAGTACTTACCACTTTAGTGTATCAAAGGCATTATGCTGTTGGATGTTACACACTCTTTCACAGTGCTAGCACCCCAACATAGTGTGTGGGTGTGGGGTGCTGTGCTGTTTTGAGGTGATACTCCCATCCACCACCATCCAATATGCTCTGTGGGGAGCACTGCGCTTTAGCAGATGATGCACTCGAACATCCTTTCAGGACCAAGAATACTGTTACATGAGAACCAATATATTGTTGCATGTACAGTAAAATAAGCCTTCTGTCAACAACCCAGCTGAAAAAAATGATGATCTTATCAAAATGTAACTTAAATTATCATTATCAATTATGTTTCAGTGATGATGTACAATCTTCACAAAGTCTCACTGTGATCATGATTAACAATGATTAAACAGCAGTGTTAAATGGCTGCCAATCAAAAGCCATGATGGTATGGAAATGATGATTATGATTAATTACGATCTCATATCATATGATTATTCATGATTACCCATGGTCGAGATTAGTGCAAAAATGAACAACAATTCAGTTTATTTTTGTACATTTGGAATTCATTTTGTCTTCTATTTAAACATCTTTATTGGAATCCTCGGTTATGATGCATCTTCTGTCCAAACACAGCTCTCATATACTTACTCCTACACCTCACTTCTTACTCATGTTAAAAAGTCTCAGGATGGTGTATATGTCCATTATCTCCATGAAGTGGTTCCTTTGATGGCTGTGGTGAGTTCCTACAAGTACTTGGTTATGCTCAAAGCATTTTCTTACAGTCTGCAAACTGATATTGTCAATTCAAAATTAAGAAAAATAGAAATTACCATTGCTTGGGTCCATACACTGCACGTTTGAACTATGCAAATGAGTGCTGCAAATGTATATATTATACCACATACAGCATATACTCTTCCTAAAGAGAGTACAAATCTACTTTACATGATTTATTTTCTTTTGCAACTTTTTGCCACATTCATTTTTTTCTTATTTATTACCAAGTAAAACTTGTGTTTAGTATTACTCATGTGACTTACAAACGCACATCATGGGCCTGATACAGTCATCAGTGATCATCACTTTATAATGTGAAATTTACAAGCTTGATGATTGTCATTGTCTACAGGATGATCATAGATCATGATCGCTCTTTGGTTACGTGGTGACATTTAATGATTAACAATGATCAGTAAATCAGTCATGATGACTGATCTGCCACAAAACATGAATGATGATTTACTGATTCACCTGGGTGGTGTGTGTGAAAGGAGGAGATACTTCACCTATCAATCAGTTCAGCAGACTTGTGTGTCAGACACTATAACTGTTGGAAGTGGCATACTTCATCTGCTAACAGCCCAGCATGTTATGTACAAAAAACCTGAGCTTTTGGAAGTGACATACTCTACTTAAAAACAGCCAAGTATGTCATGTTTAGAAAACTGCTTTTGCAGGTGACATACTCCACCTTCCAGTGGTATAGTATGTATATGTATTTGGAAATTACACCTCTTTATTTTTTTGTAAATTTGTTACCTTAAGAGGCTCACAGAGCAGAGGATTGTTTCCAGGTGTGATTCAGGTAAGGTGGTCACAGAAGAAATGAGACACAAACTCAAATAATGCAGTCCAAAAACGAGCAAAATGGTAAAAAAAGCAACAGCTGGTTACAAGGTTTTTGCCTGCAAAAAGCTTGAGGAGCAGACAAATAAACTAGGCAGATAGAGTAACAAGAAAGAAAGAGGCAGTATAGCGCAGTGGTTAAAGGTTCTGAGCTGCAAATCTGGAGACCTGGGTTCGAATCCCACAGCCCCCACTTGCATACTGCATGACCCTGAGCAAGTCACTTAACTTCCCTGTGCTCCCAGGTCGCACCTGTAAACAAGCTTTCATCTTAGTGTGCTACTCCTGGTTAAACAATTGGAAAAAAAAAAGAAAGAAAGGCATATAACAACTATAATATACAATGTAAGTATGCAGAATTAAGAGCAAATATATATAATATGTTATAGATAAATGGAAATGTGAAATGCAGTTTACATAAAGAGTAGTAGCATTGGCTGAAAGCTGACCGATGGTATTGTCAAAAGGGAGGAATAGGCCAACCTGCTCAGACCAGGGAAGAATGGAGGGTGGAGGCTGGGAATGGAAAGAGTAGAGAGGGGACCAGAATGAGGTTTGGAGTGGTAGGGAGGAGTGAGTGGAGCAGAAGCTAAGAAGAGGAAGGGTGTCAAGGGATGAGATGGGGACAGGAGTCTGGGGATGGCAACACAGAAAGGGTGAAACTGGACCTAAGGAGCTGTTTCAGAGAGAGACAGGAGGAGGAAAGATGAACAGGGACATAGAGGGTGTTCCAGAACTTTGAGGAGGTGGGCAGAGAAGGTGGCTTGCCCTGCAGAGGTATTGCAGTGATGGATGAAAAAGGAGCGAATATCAGTAAAGTTGAAGGAGTAAGAAAAGGGCATAGAAGTGGTGACGAGTAAGGAATGGTAAACGTGAAAGAGTGAGAACCAGAATTTTCAGGGGAAAGAGCAGCAGTGGAAGGTCTTACCAGAGCTGAGGGAGAGGAGATTGCGGCTAATGTGCAAAAACAGTGATGACTAAGGTGTGAGGCCTCAAGAGCACAGGGACAGAAAAGCGGAAAGGGAGGTCCAGTCTGACAAGAGTGGATATGGGAGAAGGTGAATTAGAGTGCCTTGTTGAAGGTGACATGCAGGGCTCCACTAACCAACAGGCCAGCATATTATGTATTGGAAAGTGTGCTACTGGAGGTAACAGTTCCCTCTACCAACAACCCAGCATTGTATGTATTTATTTTGCACTGTTCGGTTGAAGGGGGCATCCCCCATCAACCCATGGTCCAGCATGTACTGGACACTTTGCTGGTGGCGGTGGCTTACTGCTAATGACAACAGCTAGCTCCACTGGCTAGCACCCTTAGCATAGGGTGTAAGAGATGCTGGCAGTCTTCAGATTAGACCTGAAACTAGCATCTCTTGTGGTTTTATGAGTGTTAACAGTTCTGCAGCTTCATAAAAGAGAACGTATGGTGCACTGGCCAAAGCCTTTGGGCATCATCCTCATGTCAGAACCATGTCTCCATAAACTGAAAAGAGACACTGAACAGAGAAAGAAAAAACAGAATTTTAGTTCAACATTCTGATTTGTGTTCTCCCCCCCATGTTGAGACTCTGAGCTCAAGCATAAACTTTTCAGATCTTTTTTTTAATTCACTGTTTTATCTTCCTGTCACCAGCGTGCCCCTTCCCCCAGCTGGCTGTGCTACCTCCCAAGCCTAACACCACCATTTTTATACTGCATGCCAAAAAACCCTGGTTGCCCCCCTTTCATGATGTGTTTCTCGGGTAAGCATCTTTCTCTCTTGGGAGACCCATTAGTTGGGTGGATAGTTGTTGGTGTGGGGCCTGAAACTGCCCTGGAATCATCCTGCCCACTGGATTTCCCTCACTTGTCCCATTCCACTTAGGTTGTCAGTGTCCTTGCACCATGCAGAACGCAGCACAGTGGAACCCATTGGTATCCTCCCTCCTGGCAGACATCGTTTACTGCACTGTCACCTATGGGTGGTATAGCAGAGCTGGCAATCCTGCCTCCCAGTAGGAGAGTATTGTTTGGGATGCTCAGCCCCCCACCTCTGATGCTTCAAACTTAAGAGCGTGACTTTTTTTTCAGAACAGTGGTAGTCAATACAGCTAACAACAACATGACCCAGCATTCAAAACCTGAGAGAATGAGAATGACTTAAGTGAGTGGGAATGGAGTCACTTCTAGCATTTTAAGTCTAGCCCATTCTCCACACGAGGAGATTCACTGTGGCTTCCTGGCACTAGGTAGGGCAAGCAAAACTGAAGGAAGGGAAGGAAATGGTGGAGGGAAGGAAGAACACATCAGACCCCATGGAAGAGGAAGAAAGAACATGTCGTGCCCCCTGCAATGTGAAAAGAATGTCATGCCATGTGTTGTTCATAAGGTCGAATGTGCATTAGAGATTTGTTTCTAACTTAAAATACCAACAAAAATGACTTTAAGTATACAAAGCAAATAACCACAAACTGCACCTTTGTATTTGTTGTAGACCACCTCTAGTGCTACCCTCTAGCAGTTTGGGGTCTAAGATCTAAATTCTAACAAAAGACAAATTCTGCTTATTTTTATAAGCACTCTTAAAAGTATGTTGTGTAACTTCTGATTTTCTTGTTAGAATTTTCACTTAAATTATAGATCTCATTTTTCTTCATTGTAGGTTTTTGGAGCTTTAAAAATCATGCCATGCACAGTGTGCTGATCCTCTGTGAAGTAACTGGAGGACGTCTGCTTGTAGACTGATGGCCTGGTGATGCCGTGACTCCCCTAAATTTCTTAGACAAATTATGAAGATATTCTGTGTGTCATTTTTTTGCTATCCAACTATAAAATATTTGATATCCAAATGTTAAAAGGCAACCCTAGGGGGCATTCACCAAGAGCAGTCCAGCCCCTAGCCTTGCTGTCTGCTGATCTTCACCTACCCACTACTGAAATAGTAGTCAGCTAATAGAAAGCCCTCAGCCAGAAGCAACAGCTCAGACACAAGGGGCAACCCTAGGAGGTATACTCCAAGAGCGATCCAGACCCTAGCCTTACTGTCTGCTGAACTTCACTGATCTTCACCAACTAGGAGAGAGACAAATCACGGAAGGAAGGCAGACTCCGACAGGCACTGAAGCGGGGATTCCTTGATGGAAGATCTATCTGGGAGAATCCCCTTTGGAGTGCACATTCCAGGCTCATTTTCCCACTGAGGTGACTTCTCTCCTCGCTCGCTCTGCTCAGACCCAGCCAGCAACTGCTCTCTCAGCATAAAGAGCAGTTGGAACACTTATCCAGAATTCTTGGCTGGTGTATGTAAATCAGCATTTGTACTGCTGTACCCACTACGGAAATAGTGGTCAGAAGCTGGTCCAGTGGCGCTGAGGGTTGAGGCGCTGGACGCCACACCTCGCACCATGTCAGCGACCTGGGTTCGGGAGTGGACATGGGTCACTGTTGGGTAGGCCAGGGGGAGCTACGCTTGAGCATCCCATGACAGCTTGCCGTCTCCGGGGAGGGAAGAGGCCTATGCCCGTGCACTTGCCTGACTCAGAGCAGAGGCTTGGAGTACTGCAAACCCCAATTGTAGGGGATAGGTGGCTGCAGTACAGTGTGGATGTCAGCGCCTTGTGCCATGATGTCAGGGGGTTACACGCTGTAGTCGAGAGAAGAAAGGAGAGAAACTACCTGCCAACTCTGGAAAGTTGGGCCTCCAGGAGCATGTCTCCAATGTGCCCACACTCGCTCTATCTCAGTCGGACTGACAAAATGAAGGATTACGGGGTGTCTGGTCCCACAGTTCATCCCCCCTCGGGGGGGGCAAGCTGCAGCTCCATGGGGCCTGGAGGTTAGTATGAGTGGAGTGGGACGCAGGAGGATAACTCCTTGTGGGGTCCTGAAGAGTCGGAGTCTGCAGGACATGGGAGGTTAAAGTGTAATTAAAAAAAAAAAAGAAATAGTGGTCAGCTTATAGAAAGCTCTCAGCCGGAAGTAACAGCTCAGGCACAAAGGGCAACCCTAGGAGGCATACGCAAGAGCAGTTCAGACCCTAGCCTTACTGTCTGCAGAGCTCCATTTTACTTCAGTTTTTAGAAGCAGCAGCTTGAAGCCGAAAGGGAGCTAGCATTCACTTTTTAAAAACACCTCATTTTGGAGAGAGAAGCTAGCAGGTAAAAGAGAGCTAATATTTGCTTTTAAGGGTACCTCATTTTGGAGAGGAACAGGGGAACATCTCTTCTTTTGTGAGTGATTGTTTCTGGCAACAAATCACTTTGAGCTACTAGCAGAAGGGAATCGGTCAGCTCCACTTGGGGGGGGGGGTGCTAATCCTGTCAAGGGGGTGAAGACTGCAACAACCTCAACAACCAGCAGCAGACCTCAGCAGGACAGTCAAGGAACCAAGAAGATACTGGTAATTGGCAACTCCGTGATCAGAGGAATGGAATCTAGGATGCGCAAGTACTCACAGAAGAGGGTGACAGTCAGATGCCTTCCTGGTACCTCAGCAACAAGAGACTGTGAGTGCACTGGAAGAATTGCGGGCAAGGAGGAAGGAGACATGGGAATACTGGTACACATTGGAACAAACAATCTGGCTGACCAGATGGTGGAGGATGTGAAATGGAGTATCGAGAAGCTGGGAGATGGGCTTTCAGCAACTGCAACCACAGTAGCCTTCTCAGAAGTCTTGCCTGTATGGGGTAAAGATGGCAGCATGGAAAGTATCAGACTGGAGGAAATAGACAAATTCAACAACTGGTTGAAGAGCTGGTGCCAGACAAGAGGCTTCCATTTTAACAGATCCTGGGGGAATTTCTGGGATAGATCATTCTTCAAACGGGATGGACTTCACCTCACACAAGAAGGAATAAGAGCACTGGCCCAGAAGATAGAAGTATACTTGGACCATTTAAACTAATCGGAGGGGAGGCTAAGGCATGGAAACAGGTAGCGTGCCTTGCCAAACCCTCATCCAACAGTAAAAGTGAGAGCAAATGTAAGTACACCAAGCACATTAGGACAAACAAAACATACAACAAAGGGCCAGCATCAGAAAAATGACACAAGGAACAACCAGCAGGAAAATGGGAAACAAAATCACCCAACAAGAATCATGATGCTAGCTCATGGCAAGGAGTCTGCCTCAATGCTAGGAGCCTGGGCAACAAGATCAGTGACCTACAGGCTCTAATGGCAGACAGAATGGTTGATCTGGTAGCTATTACCAAAGTTGAGCCATGGACAAGAATGAATGCGACCTGGCTATCCCAGGCTACACACTGTTTAGAAGGGACAGACAGGTGGGCAGAGACGGGGGTTGCCCTCTGTGTGAGGAAGGGCATTGAAGCAACAGAGGATGAAAGCACCAAAGCTGGGGGGTTTTAGTCACTCTGGGTCCACTTAACCACCAATGCAGGAAAGAAATTGCACATGGATGTGATATACACACTTCCAGGGCAGGGAGAGGGGAAAGCTGAACAATTTATTTATTTATTTATTAGCTTTTGGTAGCCGGGTAAGTGCGCTAGGCAACAGTCCTGCCTATTTTCAGGCATGACCTGGGAGAGCACAGGACATAGGTTACAAAGTACAGAAGTACATAAGACATAATATAGATGTACATAGAACAATCTGGGTATACATAAGAAAGCAGAGTAATTAATTACATAAGGGTACATATTAGGCATAAAACATAAGGATGTAAATAAAAGCAATCAGGGTAATCATAATACAGCAGAAGACATTAATAACATCAAGGTTCATAGCCACCTAGTCATGCATATTGCATTAGGAAAACATTTAGTACACTACTCAGGGGTCAGACCCGACGGCCTGCAGAGGGAAGCAGCATATTAAGAGCACTTGCATTGGCCAGAGCTGAGGAGTTACAAAAGATGGCTGGTAAAGGTGACATAGTGGTGGTTGGGGACCTTAACCTGCCAGATGTGGACTGGAATATCCCAGCAGCCAAGAGCTCCAGATGTCAGGCTCTACTGGACACATTCCAGGACTACCTGCTGTCTCAACTAGTGAAGGACCCAACTAGGGGGAATGCCATCTTGGATCTGATCCTCACAAACTCTGAAGAAATTAGATCCATGAGGGTGGAAGAACCCTTGGCAAATAGCAATCACAGTATAGTCTGGTTTGAAATAACTACGGGTGCTACTAAAACCACCTCAAGCACAGAGGTGCTGTGCTTTCAGAAGGCTGATTTTGGTAGACTGAGGAAGATAATGAGGGATGAGTTAACAAACATCAGAGACGAGCCAGACGTGGAAGAAATATGTAAAGATATTAGGGATACCTTTCTAGAGGCAACAAGACTCTGCATCAGGACTACAACAAAGAAAAATAAGTTTAAAAGACGACTGTGGTTCTCCCATCTAGTGAGAGAGGCTATCGGGCCAAACGGAATGCATATAAATGGTTCAGGCAACATAAATTGGACATGAAGTGGGAGGATTACATTCAGAAAAGTAAGGAGGCCAGGAAAATAGAGAGGCCAAGGCAGCAAAAGAGCTGCAAATTGCTCATGGAGTCAAATCAGGGGAGAAAACCTTTTTTTTTTTTTGCTATATCAGTGAAAAAAGGAAGAAAGGGGTCTGGAATTGTAAGGTTAAAAGTGAGGATGAGGCTCTGGAGGATAGTGAACAAAAGACTGAGGCCCTAAATGAATACTTTTGCTCAGTATTCACGAGGGAGAATCAGAGCTCACTGCCAGACAGCGGTATAAGAGCTGAGACCAGAGGGGTTCAGGGACTGGGCACCCAGGAGTTCACCACAGACAGGGTCAGGAAGGGCCTTTCAGACATCAGACCTAACAAGGCCCCTGGCCTGCATGGTTTACACCCTGAAGTGCTCAAGGAGCTTGCAGAAGAGCTGGCAGCACCTCTCATGCACCTATTCAACAGGGCACTGGAGTCAAGGGTAGTTCCAGGTGACTGGAGGGTGGCTGACATGGTGCCACTGTATAAAAGTGGAGACAGGGAAGATACAGGTAACTATAGACCAGTCAGCCTCACGTCACTAGTGGATAAACTTATGGAGGCCCTTATCAAGCAAGATCTAGTGGAATACCTCAAAATACATCCCCTCCAGAACTACAAACAACACGGGTTTGTGACTGGCAGATCATGTCAAACAAACCGTACTACATTCTTTGACGAAGTGACCAAGGAGTTGGACAGGGGTCATGCGGTGGACTTGCTTTACTTTGACTTCAGTAAGGCATTTGACCCAATCCTACATAGATGCCTCTTAAAAAAAGCTAGAAGACCTTGGGGTAGCAGAACAAATAGTAAAGTGAATACGGAGTTGGCTGAGGGACAGAAAACAAAGGGTGGTAGTAAATGAGGTGAACTCTAACGAGAGACAGATCACTAGTGGGGTGCCTCAGGGATCAGTCCTGGGGCTGTCCTCTTCAATGTATTCATTAGTGTCAGCATAAATGGCAACATTGCCCTGTTTGCGGTCAACACGAAACTTGGCGGAAGAGTGGATAGTACAGAGGGAGTTGGACAACTGCAGGAGGACCTTTTGAAGTTGGAAAGGTGGTCATAAGTATGGCAATTAAACTTTAATGCTAAGAAGTGTAAGGTGATGCACCTGGGTAGGGCCAACCCCAAGGAACAATATTGGCTAAATGAAGTCCAGCTGAGCTACTCTGCTGAGGAATGTGATCTAGTAGTCATCATTAGGGAAGACCTCAAGCAGCAAAGTTAGTGCAATAAGGCTTACAGCAGGGCTAGCAGGGTGTTAGACTGTATTGGCAGGGGGATAGACAGCAGGGAGAGGGAGGTGATACTACCACTTTACTGGTCATTAGAGAGGCCTCATCTGGAGTACTGTGTACAATTCTGGAGGCCTCACCTAAGAAAGGACATTGATTGGAAGTGGTCCAGAGAAGGGCAACAAAAATGATGCATGGCCTTCAGGAAATCACCTATGAAGAGAGGCTTGGGGCTCTGAAATTGTACTGGCTAGAGACTAGGAGGGAGAGGGGGATATGATTGAGATCTTCGGGTTCCTTTATGGCATCAACAAGGTGCCAGAAGTGCAGCTTTTTACTAGAAACATCAATTTTACTACAAAAGGGCACAAGTAAAAATTGAAAGGGGGAGTGTTCAAGAGGGGCATCAGAAAGTAATACTTCTCAGAGAGGGTGGTGGAACCTTGGACTAGATTACCTCCTGAGGTGGTGGCTGCAAAGTCAGTATCAAGCTTTAAGCATGGGTGGGACAAGTATTGGGAGAAAACACATGGCACTGGCAAGGGCTAGGGTAAGTGGGAGGACAGAACACCGGTGCACAATTGGTCCCAGGATACTTCGCTTTGGCAGGCTTGATGGACCACAGGTCGTCTTCTGCCATCATCTTATATGTTTCTAATGTGCAGTAAAATGGAAAGAATTTGAAAATGAGAGACATCCTTTAAGTCATTGGGTTCATGCAGTCGCTACTGAACAGCTTTTCTTAACTAAGGCTGGCACCATATTATCATCCTCTGTGGTTGTCAGTTTGGGGTGGGCATTGCCAACCATCTGTGTCTAGCAGTACTATGGACTGCTTGCCAGAGGGTTCCCCTGCAGATGATTCATGTTGTGCCTTTCCTCCCACCTTGAAAGGAGCACAGTTCAGTGCTCTGTTCTGACAGGAAAAAAATCACACTGCATGGTGAATTACACAAGAGTTGCACTTTACTAACATATATTCTGGTATACACAAGAGGAACATAATCTCTGAACGCATACAGACAGGTTTGATCCTGACCCTGGACATAAGTCAAGGTCTTGGGGTTCCTTAGAAGATACAAGGAGACCCAGATAGGGGAGGATAGGGCACTGTATTTTTTTTTGGGGGGGGGGGAGAACAGAGGGGAGCCGGAGAAGTAGTAAGGAGTACAAAGGCAATGTAGAAGAAGGCAAGGCGATTCTATTTGTAGGGTGCCCAATCCCAGAGGCTCTGGGTGCCTAACAGAGATTATAACAAACACAGGTCTAAACGTGAATAAATATAGCAGTAACAATTCATAAAATACTAAATACAGCAAATTAAATAATAAGAGGGCTTTCGGACTGTCGCATGAGGGGACTAGAACAAGAAGGAATCGGCAATCTGCAAAAGCCAGAACAAAGATGTGGGCCTTCAGCCTCTGCGTGAACACCTCAATTGAGGGAGCCTCTTGGACTGAAGGTGGTAACGAGTTCCACTGGGTCAGGTCAGAGACAATAAATACGCGATCTCCTGAGGTCCTGAACCAAACCCTGGGAATGTCCAGGAGGCCCCTCGAAAAGGAGTGGAGGGAGCGAGCAGAGGTTGCTGGGGTCGGGAGCTCTGACAGGTGACCAGAACTCAATCTGTATAGGGCCTTAAAGGTGAGAAGACCCATCTTGAAAAGGACCCTCCACCTGACTGGCAGCCAGTGCAGAACGGGGTCACATGACTGGACCTCAAGAGGCCCTTCAATAACGGGGCTGCCATGTTCTGCACCAGCTGCAGTCTGAGAAGGGTCCCTCCCATGACCCTGAAGTACAGAGTTGCAGTAGTAAAGCCTGGAAGTTACAAAGGCATGCACTAGCATCGGCAGGTCCTCGGGTGGAACAAGGGGCTTAATCTGAGCAACGTTCTGCAGATGGTAAAAACCACTGCTGACAACAAATGACACCTGATCTTCAAAAGTCAATCTGTTATCAAGGATTACACCCAGATTTTGCACCCTTAGGGAAGCCACCAATGGAGTAGAACCCAGGAGAAGCACAGTATCAACCCCAAGTGGCAACACATCACGTCCGCGACCAGGCTTAGTCAGCGGTAACCAGTGAGGTGGGCGCATGAGGAAGGGCACCATCCGTTACGGCGACTCCTTACCAGCGCTGTCCCTCATGGCGATGGGGAGGGCTGGGCAACCGGATGAGGCTGTGGGCAAATTGGCCGACAGGATGAAACATAGAAACACAGAATTTGACGTCAGATAAGGACCGCTTGGCCCACCTAGTCTGCCCATTTTCCTACCTAACAGATAAGCTGCAGATCCTAGTTAACCAACAGCTTACTTCCTCCTACCCCCCCAACTAGGACTACCTTATGTCTGTCCCATGCATTCTTGAATTCATCCACTGTTCTTGACTCCACGATCTCCTCAGGGAGGCTGTTCCATGTATCCACAACCCACTCTGTGAAAAAATACTTCCTCATATTACCTCTGAGCTGTCTCCCCTCTATCTTCAAATTGTGCCCCCTTGTTCTTGCACATCTCTTTTTCTGAAAGATGCTACCCTCTTGGACTTTGTTGATTCCCTTGAGGTACTTGAAAGTTTCTATCATGTCCCCTCTCTCCCTTCTTTCCTCAAGGGTATACATATTAAGCTTCTTTAGTCTTTCTTCGTATGTCTTCTGGTGCAGACCCTGGACCATTTTGGTTGTCCTCCTCTGGACAGCCTCCACTCTGTCTATGTCTTTGCGGAGATGGGGTCTCCAGAACTGCACACAGTACTCCAGATGGGGTCTCACTAACTGTCTGTACAGAGGGATAACAACTCCTGTTTTCTACTATTGATGCCTCTTCCTATGCATCCCAGTATCCCGCCAGCCTTCCTTACTGCCTTCTCACATTGCTTACCCACCTTAGGTCATCTGATATAATTACCTCAGGTCCTTTCCATTTTTACTGTTGTCAGTATCTCACCCCCATTATGTACGCGCCCCTGGGTTTTTGTTTCCATGTGCATTACCTTGTACTTCTTTGCATTGAATCTGAGCTGCCATGCATTTGACCATTCCTCCAACCTTGCAAGTCCCTTCTCATCCTTTCCACTCCATCTTGTGTATCAACCTTGTTGCAGATCTTTGTGTCGTCTGCAAAGAGACATACTTTTCCTTCCAGTTCCTCTGCAATGTCACTTATAAAGACATTAAAAAGGACCGTTCCCAGTACTGAACCCTGCGGTAGCCCGCTAGTAACCCTCCTTTCTTCACTGTGTACTCATTTACTACTACCCTTGCATCCTGTTGTCTAGCCAATTTTTTATCCAGGCTACCACCTGGGGACCCACTCAAGGCTGGCTAACTTGTGTATTAATCTTTTGTGTGGGACTGTATCAAATGCCTTGCTAAAACCTAGGTAGGCCATGTCCACAGCCCCTCCCTGGTCTACTACTTTGGTCACCCAGTCAAAGAAATCTATTAGATTTGTCTGACATGACCTTCCCATCATGAATCCATGCTGCCTTCAGTCCTGTGCCCCACTGGCCTCTAGGTACTGAACAGTTCTTTCCTTCAAAAGTGATTCCATCATTTTCCCTACCACTGAGGTCAAACTAACTGGTCTGTAGTTTTCTGCCTCTGTCCTGCTCCCACTTTTGTGAAGAGGAATCGCATTTGCCCTCCTCCAGTCCTTGGGTACCACCCCATCCTCCCATGATTTGTTAAAGAGAGTAGTCAGTGGTGTCACTAGTTCTACCCTTAGTTCTTTTAGAATTCTTGGGTGAATCCCATCAGGCCCCATTGCTTTGTCCACCTTCAATTTTATTAGTTCTTTCAGAGCCCTTTCTTCTGTAAATGGACTGGTATCGACCTCCATCTTCAGAGTGTTTCTCTTGTTTGGTTTAGGTACCTCCCCCTCCTCTTCCTTTGTGAATACTGAGCAGAAATATTCGTTCAGTATCCCTGCTTTTTCACTGTCACCCTCTACCCACATTCCCTCCCCTTTATTAAGCCTCAGTATCCCTCCTTTGGTCTTTCTTCGCTCCCTAATGTACCTATAAAAGGTCTTATCCCCCTTCTTAACAGAATTGGCTATCCTTTCCTCGGTTTGGGCCTTTGCTATTCTGACTGCCTTCCCAGCCTCTTTCTGCTTTAACTGATAAAGCTCTCTGTCCTGCTTCTTCTGTGTTTCCTTATATTTCCTGAATGCTATCCTTTTCTCCTTAACCTTCCCTGCTACCTCTTTTGAGAGCCATAGCGTTTTTTTCCTTCATTGTGTTTTATTGATTTGCTTTACACAAAGGCTTGTTGCCTCTGTGATGGCTGTTTTGATTACTCCCCATTGTTCCTCCACCCTCCTTCTTGCCTGTTTGCTAGTGCTTTCTGAGGCACTCTCTCATTTTCCAAAGTCAGCCCTCCTAAAGTCCAATACTCTTGCTTTGTGTGGCTTGATTGTATAGCTGTGTTTATCATGAACCACACTGTTTGGTGGTTGCTTGTTCCAAGATGGTTACCCGCTTCTAAATCTGAGATTCTTTCTCCGTTCCCATTTGAGAGTACCAGGTCCAAGATTGCTCCCTCCCGAGTGGGTTCCAGTACTAGCTGTCTGAGGCATGCCCCCTGTAGGGCATCAAGAATGATCCTGTTCTTGGATGTGCCTGCAGCAAAGGTGCTCCAGTTAACATCTGGCATATTCAGGTCCCCCATCATCAGTATCTCCCCTTTTTCTGCCATTCTAAGGAAGCCTTCTATCATTTCCTTGTCCATTCCCTCCCCCTGAGATGGGGTCTGTATGCAACCCCCATGTGGATTGTGGTGCCATTTCCTGTCCCCAGGGTGACCCAGAGTGCCTCATCTGCTCCCTGTTTACTCTTTAGTTCTGTTGCTTTGATCCCTTCCTTCACATAGAGAGCTACTCCTCCTCCTCCTCTTTTACCCTCCCTGTCCCTACTGTAGATTGTGTGTCCCGCTATGTTGACATCCCAGTCATGGTTCTCTGTGTACCATGTTTCTGTGACTGCCACAATATCCAGGCAACCCTCTTCCATCAAGGCCATTAGTTCAGGGATGTCACTATATGTACGCATGCGGGGGGGTGGGAGCGAGCACCGTGAGCGTGGGCTGGGGAGTGGGTGGAGAGGCTTGGGGAGGTGGCACTGCAGTGGCTGGCCGAGCTACATCGTGGTGTCGGGGGTTGGTGAGTGGATGCGGCGGGAGAGGTACTGGGTTTGGGTCCAGGCGCTGGTGCTATTGTATTGCGCCTGGCCCAAACCTTTTTTCCCCCCCTGCTTTCACCCCCCCTCAACATGCACCCCCCCCCGGAGTTGAGAATCCTTAAGTAGGGGGGTGCGGAGGGTGAAGCCCCCACAGTAAAATAGTGTCCTGGCGCTGTCCTGAGGTGTTGGTTGTCAGAGTGTCAAAATGCATGCACTCTGACTGAATGATAATGGTAATTGTCTTTAGGCAGTCACTGTTATCACATTGACCCTCAGTCAGCAGTACCTCTGTCTTGGCCGGTTTAAGTCTCAACCAGCTGGAAGCTATCCAGTCACTGATTTTAGCCAGACAGCTGTTAAGCATGCCGACAGCTCCTGATATTCTGGGACCAAAAGACAAGTACAACTGGGAATCATCTGTGTAACTGTGAAACTCCATGCTGTTCTGCTGAATCATCTTGCCCAGGGGCAGCATGCACACTGTGAACAGCATCAGCGACAAGATCGGACCCCGTGGCATTCCACAAGACAGGGGCATTGGGGAGGAGGAGAAATTCCCCATCACCACCCGCTGCACCCTGTTTAACAGGTAGGACTCAAACCATCTGATAACAGTACTGGTTCATCCATGATATTCACAGAGCCGATCAAGAAGCACAACGTGGTCCACAGTGTCAAAGGCTGAGGAGAGATTGAGGAGAACAAGAACTGACCCATCTCCTCTATCTCTAGCCCTGAGCAGGTCATTATGCAGCCTCACTAGAGCTGTTTCTGTGCTATGTCTAGCTGGAAAACCCAACTGAAATGGCTCATAGATGCCTGAGGACACCAGGCAATCCTCGAGCTGTTGTGCCACTAACTTCTCAACAACCTTGCCCAAAAAGTGCAGGTTGGAGATGGGGCAGTAATTTGCCAGGACATCAGGGTCGAGGGAAGATTTTTTTAGGAGGGGCCTCACCAGCACTTCTTTCAAAGCTGCTGGGTGGCCCTCCTCTGCCATCGAGCAGCTGACAATTCTGGCAAACTTCGGGGCAACAGCCTTGACACATCCCATAAAGAAACGCGTTGGGGCTGGGTCCAGAAAAAAGAAAACAAAAACAAGAGATGTGTTGCAGGTGATACCTTTTATTGAACTAACAAAATTATTTCTCAGACTAGCTTTTGAGAGATGATAATCTGCCAGGTCAGTGAAAACAGCTGAATAACATGATATTTATAGAAGATGGATGTGGATTCGAGACATGGTGTAGCAAGTTTGAAAATCAAAGCACTACAGTCAATTCACATTTGTAAAAAACAGGCAGGAAGAATCCCACAAACTGAAAAGAGAACAGCTCAGGCAGTATCAATGGGGTCAAGGTATTTTAGGTACTGTATGTTAGTTAAAAAAGGAAGACAAAAGGTGAGATTGTATGGTTAAAGGGGTGGGGGACTGTGCAGAAAGATATCAAGGAAAGGCAGACATCTTGAACAAAAACTTCTGCTCAGTGTTCCTAGTAGAAGGGAAGGGACCACAAAAAGGCACCAGGAGCTTGGATTGGAGGGAAATGGACACCAGTCCTTTTTCTATGGAGATGGTCAGGAAAGCACTTACTAACCTGAAGGTGTACAAAGCTTTGGGACCAGACAGGGTACATCCAAGGGTGCTGAGGGAGCTCAGGGAGGTACCAGCTGCACCTCAGATCACCGGAGACCACAGTGGTCCTGGAGGACTGGAGAAGGGCAGAAATAGTGCTACGTCATAAAAATGGTAACAAGGAAAAGGTGGGCAATTATAGGCCTGTCGGATTGACGTTGGTGGTGGGTAGATTAATGGAAACACTACAAAAGGAAAGGATTGTAGAATAGCTGGAATCTTAATGGGTTACAGGATCCAAGGCAGCATGGATTCACAAGGGGAAGGTCATGCCAAACAAATCTGATAGATTTCTTTGACTGGGACTAGATGACCAAGGAGCTAGATCAGGGAGGAGCGGTGGACGTGGTCTACCTGGATTTCAGCAAGGCTTATGACACCATACCGCATAGGACATTGGTAAGCAAGTTGGGAAGCTTGGGGGAGGGCAGTAAGGTGATAACCTGGGTAAGAAACTGGTTAATAGATAGGAGAAAGAGGGTAGTAGTAAACAGAGTTCATTCTAAGGAAGGGAGGGTGACCAATGGGGTGCCTCAGTGGTCAGTGCTAGGACCAGTCCTCTTTAATGTCTTTATGAGTGATATTTTGGAGGAGCTGGAAGAGAAGGTTTGCCTCTTTGTGGATGACACCAAGATCTGCAACAGAATGGACACTCTGGTGGGGTGGAATGTAAGGGCAGGGATCTGAAAAAACTGGAAAAGTGGTCAAGGGTATGGAAGCTGGGGTTTAACGCAAAAGAAGTGCAAAATAATGCACTTGGGCCATAGAAACCTGTGGGCAGAGTACAAAATGGGGCTAGTGATATTGACTGTTCAGAATCAATGTAAATAATATTCTTTTATTCTTTAATTTTTACTGAGATGGGCAACAGTTTCATGGAATCTCAACTTCATCGGGCCCTTCATGAATTTTCTATATTAAAACCATAGAATACAATTATTCTACTTTTAATATTCTGTATTTTTTACATTTACAACACAGCCCAAATCACCACCACACTGTGCCCTTGAAGAGGAACTGCCATCTACAGGATTTCTTAAAGGAAAGCTGCACCCTCATATCTTCTAAATGTTATTTGTTTCCATGTTAACAGGTGACTCTCTTCGTGTAGCTGTTAAAGATGTAAGTAACTGCTTCAGTTAGTTTTCACACTTCATACTAGGCTCTGTCACTGTCCTAGGAAGGTCCATTTTGTGGTTGTTGAAATCTCATTGTCCCTGAGAGCTGCATTAGCATATGAGAACATGATGTCAGATCAACCATTTATACTATGTATCTCTATGTTAAAATAACACATATCCTACAAAAACTCTCTGGAAACTTATAAATTGAATGGAGTTTAAAGGGGGAAAAAACTGCATTATAACTCAGATAGCTTGTAAAACTCACTGAAGGTAAATGGTATTTCACACCTTCTTGCAGCTTGGTTCTTTCAAAACTACTTAAGCAGACAGGCATACTTGGGGAGTTTAAAGGTTGATTACGCATCACATTCTCATGTGCTAATGCAGCTCTCAGGAACAATGAGATTTCAACAGCCATGAAATGGACCCTCCCAGGAGAGTGACAGGGCCTAGTATGAAGTGTGAAAACTAACTGAAGCAGCTGCATACATCTTTAACAGCTACATGAAAAGAGTTGTCTGTTGACATGCAAGCAAATAACATTTAGAAGATATGAGGGTGCAGTTTTCCTTTAATGCCTGAAAGCCCATAGAAAGCTAATTTGAGTGAGCCATTGTGTTTATATTTGCAATCCAGAGTTATTCATATGTAAATCAGCCTGTGATTAAGGGCTGGGTGCAGCCATCTGTTTTAGGCTCCTGGCAGAAAATGATGTCACCGAGGGCTTGGCTCTCCTTTGACTGTAGATTAAATAGGAAATTGTCTGTGTTTTGAGGTGTACCGTGTTATTGCAACACTTTCTACATTTATAATAATCAGGTGCTTTGCATGTGCATTGGATCTAGTGAGTTATCACCTTTACATTTCAAACTGTTAGTAAAAAGAATCCATCTTCAGGATTGCTTTAACTTCTAGTCTATAATGCCAGCTGATCATCAAAAACTACACATTTCAAGGCTGGCTCTGTGTTGCCAACAGGTATTGGGGCCCCATATCCGGATGTCTAACCCTGGCTGTGTTCATGTCAGTACAGATTTCTGGGGCTGCCACAGCACCAGCTTCTGTCTTTTTTCCATTCCCTCTCTTATAGCCTTTTCTCTTACAATTGTGGGTGTGAACTCAGGTCTACAAGATGCAAATGTGGCTGCACACCTACTTGCATGGCATCATGGGGCCAGCCTTGAAATATGTCGCTTTTGATTATTAGCTGGCAGTACAGCCTTGAGAGCTGTGAGCCAGTTTTGTTCATCCAGCAGAATGGATTTTGATTCCAAAATGCTCTGCTTGTACATTGAGTGACCAGAGCAAGTCACGTAACCTTCCTGTGCTCCCAAAACACACTTGGGATCAAGCTTTAGCTCAGTGTGCCTTTCCTGGACAAAGACAGTAAAAACAAACTGAGCATGTGTTATGATTCTGAAAATATTATGCTCTTTCTATCCAGATTTGACTTGAAAAGAAAAAATATGACACCATAACTTGTTTATTAATTGCAAAAACACATAGATGGACAAAATTGTTAAAACATGCATGACATGAAATGCATTATTAAAAGAGTATTTACTGCTTTTGATGAAGTTAAAAATATAACAGTTTCTTATTGAAATATTTTGGATGGAATGGGATTTTCTACTGTTACAATTCCAGAATGATTGATTGAGTTATGCCAATAAGTTTGAAGGCAGGATATCTGTTAATCTAGGTAAACACTGATAATGAAAGTGTTGTAATTTCAACACTTTCTACATTTACAATAATTGTTTGTATGTGCATTGAAACAAGTGAGTTATCACCTTTACATTTCAAACTGTTAGTAAAAATAATTCAGCCCAGTGTCATGGAGCGCTGAGGCATCCGTGCCTTACCTCCTGCCACACCGGTGACCTGTGTGAGTGGGTGGCCGGGGGTCTACCGGGAGGGAGAAGGATCGAGCATCAGTAGGACAGTTCTCCTTTCCTGGGGGGGAGGAGTACAGGGTCAGCGTTTCACTGACACCTAGCGGAGGCTGGGTGCCAGTGCGCCATGAGCCCGTATGCCAGTGGGGGGGGGTGCAACTGTCAGCCGCGTGCTGTGGGCGGAAACACGCACAGCTCAGCCATTGCCAGAATTGCACGCTCCACCCGGGGGACCAATCAGAAAACCAGGAAATAGGTCCCAGGTCGAGCTGAGTGAACAGCCACCCACCACAGGCCCTGACTCTGAATGGCACTTCCCCGGACTCTGGATCCTATTTGAGGTAAGTTGAGGGCTCCTCACCACCCTGCCATGAAGAGGAAATCATGGGGGAAGATGGGGATAGCTGCCTGATGTCCAATGCAGGGCTGGGTGGGTGGCTGAAGATGATTGCCGACTGGTGGGGACCGAGGAGAAACAAAATTAACATAAAAAAAAAAAAACTGTTAGTAAAAGTAATCCAGTAGAATTCTGGCATTGTTACAGTAGAAAATCCCATTCAATCCAAAGTATTTCAGAAAGAAACTGTTCTACTTTTAACGTCATCAAAAGAAGTAAAATACTCTTTAATTAATGGTGATCATTCTTGACGTGTGGATAACGGCACTTTTATCTACATACAGATAACATCACTTTTACTTCCAGTTACAACCTCCTGGTTGATATTTTTGGTTACAACTGGGAGGTTGTAATCAGCACCTGTCAATCAAGTGCAGCCACAGAAAGCTAATTGGTGCGTAGTTTCTCTGTGGTTGGGCTGAACATCTTGCCCAATATGGCGGCGCCATTAACGATCTCCGGTTCTGCCACTCAAGCTTTGCCCAACACTGTTAAGGCAAGTAAGATTTAAAATATTTTTAGATATATATCTTTTTTTATCCTGCCTTGAAAATGAAAAAAATCAATCTGGTTGATCCTGCCACTCATACCCTTCAGGCATATTTTACACTCCACAGCTATGCCGACGGCCCGTGACTTTCCAGAATGCCATTTCCACTGTACTATATAAAAAAGAAAGAAAACAACACAAAAGAAAAGAGAAAAAAAGAGAGAACCAGTCAGTGTGTGGGTGTATGTGTGTATGCATATATATGTGTGTGCGTGTGTGTGTGTGTGTAACTATCTTTGAGAGAAGTGCTGCGCTAACTGGACTGTGCTGTAAGGAAAAAAATTATCACCATTAATTAAATAAAATAATGTATGTGTGTGTGTGTACACAAAACAGAATTTTACCCACACCCTCTGTGTGGGATGCTTTTATGTAGCATCCCACACCTCGGGTGTGCGTGCAAAATTTAGGTTACACCCACCCACTGATATATTATTCTGTATTATATTTTATATTTTTAGGTTATGTATGTTTTAACAATGTTGTCCGTCTATGTGTATTGTAATAAACAAGTAATTGTGTCCTATTTTTTTCTTTTTAAGTCAAATCTCGGTAGAAAGAGCATAATATTTTCAGAATCATTACACGTGCTTAGATTGTTTTTACTGTCTTTGTCCAGAAAAAAAGGCACACACTGCTACAGCTTGTTCCTGGGTGTGTTTTGGGGGCACAGGGAGGTTAAGTGACTTGCTCTGGTCACACAATATACAACCACACCATGTAGGAATCAAAACCCATTCTGCTGGATAAGCACAACTTGTTCACAGCTCTCAAGGCTATACTGCCAGCTAATAATCAAAAACTACATATTTCAAGGCTGGCCCATGATGCCAGGCAAGTACGTACAGATCCACATTTCACTCAAAATTGTAAGAGAAAAGGCTGTTAGAGAGGGAATGGAAAAAGACAGAAGCTGGTGCTGTGGCAGCCCCAGAAATCTGTACTGACATGAACACAGCCAGGGTTAGATATCCTGATACGGGGCCCCAATACCTGTTGGCAACACAGAGCCAGCCTTGAGATGTGTAGTTTTTGGTGATCAGCTGGCACTATAGCCTATAGGCTAAAGCAATATTGAAGATGAATTATTTTTACTAACAGTTTGAAATGTAAAGGTGATAACTCACGAGTTCCAATGCTAAAGCTACCAACTTTCTGAGGTCTAAAACTGGGACAGTTCATCCTGATCATGACACCCCCCCCCACCGTGTCACTCCCACGGACACTGCCGCAGTCAACGCTGCGCACAATCAGTTACATTTTGCTGCTTGCTCTGGCCATGCCACCCCTCAGTAACACCAGTAGCAAACATTCAGATTAAAACAATACATCATTCTGATGCAGCAAGTTTCAAACCATGATGTACAGAAAGTTCATAAGTAAACCTGCATTAAATTGTGATCAGACTTTCGAGCTGCATGTATTGCTCCTCCTGACAGTCCCATCCAACCCGTTTACACTCACCTCATTTGCTGAGCAAACTTCACTTCAGTGACTCCCACCACCACACCAGATTGTTTTCACACACTTCCCTACAGCTGATCAGGTTCAGGTACCTTAGTTCCCGCTGCCGGTCTCTTCTCTGTCTGAAGTCCCTCTAAGCTGCTGGCAGGTAGACGTCCACATGTGTTTGTTTGCACTACTACCCATTCTAATCTAACAGGAAGGACCATGCTTTACTGTGCTCCCACTGACATGCTTGCAGTGCAACACAGGTGCAGGGATTGAAGTTGCAAACTGTTGTCCAGCCTGAGCAGTGCCACAGTAGTGCTGAAATAACTGTCACTCACAGATTAGCAGTCAGCAAAAAAAAAAAAAGGGGGGACAAAACTGGCACAAGTAAGCAAAAACTGGGACAAAAGTGACATTTTGCAAAACTTGGGACACTGGGACATGCTGCCTAAAATAGGGACTGTCCTGGAAAAATAGGGACAGTTGGTAGCTTTATCCAATGCACATACAACGCAATTATTATAAATATAGAAAGTGTTGTAATAACACCTTAAAACACACTTAATAAAACAGACGATTTCCTATTCAACCAACAGTCAAAAAAGAGCCAAGACCCTCGGTGACATCATTTCCTGTCAGGAGTCTAAAACAGATGGCTGCCCCAGACCTTAATTACAGGCTGATTTACATATGGACAACTCTGGACTACAAATACTTACAGATAAACACAATAGCTCACTCAAATTAGCTTTCTATGGGCTTTCAGACATTAAGAAATCCTGTAGATGACAGTTCCTCTTTAATGCATGATTCCAACATTTTACTATAACAATCTTTATAATCACAGCCATAAATGTGCTTTTTGGTGAGTCATTTGTCACAATGCATCCGTGCCATTCCTAGTAATTATATTTCATTACTACAGTATTAATGTATTATTAATAATTTTTGCCAGCCTAGCACCTTGTGTGTGTGTGTAAAGCCCATTTCACTTAACCCTTGTATAATACAGTTATTCTCAAACCTTTAACATTGTGGGCTGAAGTCCATGTCTATTTTTCATTCCTTTCTGTAGCAACCAAAAGTGTCAATAGTATCATTCAGACATTTTAGTTTTAATTAATATCTTTCAAGCTAAGTGAAACATCCTTACTACCAAAACATTGTTTTATCCAATTCAGGAGTAAAAAAATACCTTATTTTTAGTTCAAACTTGTCATTCGTTTTTTGCTCTCATTTCAATTCTGATCTAAAAACAATGTAAAACCAATCTTTAACTATAGTGGCAACTCCTTAACCAATAAAGAGCCTTTTATATCTTAAAACAGGGCAAGGTACAGTAACACAAAGCCATTCATTGTGGAGGCTGACCTTTCATTCATGCCCTAAACGGCTTGCATTTCACTCCCTGTTTATGTTGCTCCATGTTTTTTATGAAATGTTTCACTGGTACTTTAACTGCATATAAAACATAAATGCCTGCTGAGTGTGCTGTATATCTTAACCAAACACAATCTTTATAAACGTTAATGCTTCCCTCACTGTGTAATATGGACTAAAAGAAGTGGAACTTACTGCGTGTGATGCTCAAAGCCTGCCCGTCTCCATCTAAGTTATGGGAGCGGCCAGCTACTGAGCATGCTCGCTATTTATAGCGTAAATGGTGGGGAGAATCTGACGTCATCAATGACATCATGGCTGTATCCGCAACACAGCCATGCCACCTTTAGTCCAATGAGGGACAAGGCAGCATCACCAGTGGTGTGGTGGGTTAAAGCATCGTGGAGCCTTTTCACATAAGGAGATGCCTACCAGTTGCGGTTCACTCTCGACTGAAGCTGAAATGTATTTTTTTTTTTTCAAAAATACTTCCATTTTTAACCCATTATTTGCTTACTGATGTTCGTTTTTCTCTCAGTTTTTTTTAATACATTTTGTATATTGATATTAGCCAGCCAAATGCTGACATCTGACATGCCCCCTTAGGAAATGGAGCCCTGATGCACTGCTGCTCCTCCGGCCTCCGCCAGGAGACAGCAGGCACGGGGCTTTCAATCCCACCCTCTCCCTGAGAGAAGGTGAGCTGTCATCAGACACTCGAGCCTTCTCTCTCTGGCCGTCCCTCCAATGCTCACGTCCATTCCCGAACCTGGGTCACTGGCATCACAGCAGTGAATTTTTCCGCTGCGCGGCGGGACGTATTATATTTTTCTAATATAGAAAATTCACGAAGGGCTAGATGAAGTGGAGATTTCATGAAACTTTCACCCATCTTAGTGAAAATTAAAGAATAAAAAAATATTATTTACACTGATTCTGAGTGGAGTTCATCCTTCCTCACCTTCACGTATTTTAGATTGCTTGTATTTGGATGACCCAAGACGTTTATGTACTATTTCTGGATCAGGAACAGGGCATCCTGAACACAGCAACTACAGGTAGTGATACTGGCAACAACCAAGCAAGAAAGAGACCTGGGGGTAATCATACTGGACAGGGTTTCGACCTTAACATATGTTTACTAGCCTGGGGCATAGTGCAGATTGCCTCGGACTAGTGCAGATGCCTTCTTACCTGTCCATGTGGGCTAGTGCAGTTTTTGTCCCATCATCCTGTTCAGAGCGCTAGCGGTGTAAGGCTGAAAAAGTGTACCGAGCGTCTGGAGCCCTGATCAGTCACAAGTCAGCCAAACTACCGGTGGGAGACCCAAACGACTGGTAGTTCCAGAGTTTCCTTGCGGGGGGGGGGTCTCTAAGAGGGCAGTCTATTGGCCAGCAAAGTTTTCACTGCATTGTATGGTGGCATTCTATTGGCCAGCCCTGTGTTTTGGGAGTCGGCAGGGAGGGGGAGGCGATGGCTGTGGGAATGGCTCCTGGAGCTCTGAGAAGCTGAAATCACAGGGAGGCCACCAATGAATGCTTTAATGTATAGCAGCAGGCAGGAGTAGAGGCAGGAATTCAGAAGAGCGCAGTGATGACTATGTATGGGCAGGCACAGCACAAGGCTGAGGACATGATTGGTCCATTTTGTGAGTTTGCAGCGGTCTTTGGCAGCAAGCAGGGGTGGGGCTTCATTGCTCAGCAATAGGGGTTATAAGCAGCCCATTTTGACGAGAAAAAGCCCAGAAGATTTGAAAACTGACCAGAAGTATTGAAGAGAAGTGCAACGGCGTGGTGTTAGGCAGCGTGGTGTTTGGTGGTGTGGCGTTTGGCATCTCAGAGGAGCATGCAGCTCAGCATTGAAGATTTGCTGTTTTGGGGGGTTACGGCAGTCAGAATTGTTTGGAGTGTGGTTCAAGGCAGTGGACAGAGTCGGACTTGCGGGACTTTGGAAGGAACATTGGTGGTGACAATGCTACCCTCAGGTAGGAAGATTCTAAGGTTGTATGTGGGAAGGGGAGAATGTCTATGCCTTTTTCTGAGTCCGCTAGCTGTATTCAGAAAACATTACAAACTTGAGTTTCCTCTGTTTGTTGTTAAATCTTGCAGCTTACTTGCACTCCAGTAAATATGACCCAGTAACTGCAAAAGGGGGAGGTACAGAGTGTAACATTCTCCCGCGTTTTCTGCGTTCTCTGTTCTGTTGTCCATACATTGCCTATTTATTTGCTTATTTACCTCATTGCCTGCAAAAATGTGTGTGGGTGGGGGGAATGTCTGTGCCACCTTTTGACTTTTGCTGGCTGTGGTCTGAAAAAGTTTCAGTGGCTCACCCCTATGCTTGCTCCTTACTGTGTGCATTATCAAAGCTGGGTTTCCTCAGTTAACCAGTTTACTGTTGAATTGGACTTGCAAGTACATAAAGACCCAGTAACTGCAAAAGGGGGGACTGGGTGCATACTGTAAAAACTGTGTCTAAGTAAAAAGTGTAAGTGTCCCTTCAGAGACTTTGCATGACTGTGCAGTTTAGACTAAGTGGAAGGTTTAGACCTCAGCTCAGCATATCGAAATGCCATACAGTAATGCATCATCCTCATGTGGCAGTCCATGATAGAGACATTGTTTGGGGGGGTATAAGTTTTTTGTGGGGAGCAGATTTTTCTATATTGATTTGAGTCACTGAATGGTTATCTTTTGAAACAACTGGTCCATTTTGTGTGTGTTCATCATTATATAAATGTAAATAAAGTTTTAAACTGTGCTGCTGTCATCATTTATTCATTGTGTTGTGGGTCAAAAGTACATGGTGACTTTGAGTGAGGGCTAGTGCAAATCACTGCGGGCTAGTGCAATTTTAGACTGACTTGTCCTACTGGCTAGTGCAAAAAAAACTTAAGGTCAACCCCTGATACTGGATGATGTAAATGTGGCCAGGCAGTGTGACTAGTCAGTTGGAAGGGTTAGTGGGATGCTAGGGTGGATAGGTGGGGATAGTACCAGTGGGAAAGAAAGAGCGGTGTTGCCCCTATATAGATCTCTAGTAAGGCACCACCTTGAGAGATGTGTTCAGTTCTGGAGACCATATCTCAGGAAAGACATAGAGTGGAGGTGGCCCAGAAAAGGGCTACCAAAATGCTGCAAGCTCTGCATCAAAAGCCCTACGAGGAGAGGCTAAAGGAACTCAATATGTACACCCTGGAGAAGAGGAGGGAGATGGGGGATATGACAGCATAGGTGCCGGAACCGGGGGGGCGGAAGGGGCGGTAGCCCATCCACTTTTTATTTCTACATGGTAAAAACTAATATAAAAAAGTGCCCTTTGTATCCTCATTAGTGCCCTTTTGATTCTCAGCCCCCTCAGCTTTCACCATCTTCCGCACCCTTGTATGACAGAGACCTTCAAATACCTCACAGGAGTTAATAAGGTACAAGTGTGTGTGTGGGGGACGTGTGTGTGTGTGTGTGTGTGTGTGTGTGTGATGGGGGGTATTTTTCAGAGAAAAAGGTTCTCTAGAACAAGAGGACATGCTATGAAGCTGGACGGAGGTAGATTTAGGAGAGATGTGAGGAAGTACTTCACAGAAAGGGGCATGAACTCCTGGAACAGCCTTCCAGCAGAGGTAGTGGGGGCAAAAACAGTGGTGGGGCTTAAAAATGCCTGGGATAGGCACAAGGGAATCATAGGGGTAAGGAAGCTGGGGGAAAGAGAGCACAGTAGATCAAGTAGGGTCTGCAGCAAAAATGAAGATAATAAAAATGGGCAGAATGGGTAGGCCCAGCGGCCCTTATCTGCCGTTGGTTTCTGTGATCTTCTTCAGGGGTATCTCAGTCATTAGGTACACCATTTATTTATTTAGCTTTTGTTTACCGGGTAAGTACACTAGACAAGTATTATGCCTATTTTCAGGAACGACCCGGAAGAGTACAACATGAGGAACAACAGTCAAGGAAACATGGCAAAGAGAGTACAGTTTTTTGTCGCAGTAAACAAACGTGGGAAATACATCATTTGACGCTAGGGGAAACATACAGTAGTAAGCACATTTCAGATTATACACTCTAGACTAGCTAGTTCAACTGACGGATATATACAGGTCATCATACATAGGAGTGGAGCATAGCTCAAGGACTGGATTGGTCATAATATAACTTATAACATTGTTGTATACACCCCCTAGGCTAGTTGGATCGCGGACAGGCATATACAGCTCATCACATTTTTCTAAATATGCACATGTTAGACAGAAACAGAAACACTTGGTGGTACAAGTTTCTACCAAGTGACCAAGGTGCAATATGTCATGGTTAGCCTACGACCGTGGAGCAATAATGGGTGTAAAAATGCCCAAGGCTTTTTAGGCAGGAGTAGTCAGAAGTCATTGATACAGTGGGGAAAATATCTCCAGGAATTCAATGGAGACACCCTGGAGAGGTTCAGACAAAACAATTTGACACTTTACTCTAGGGAGGTTTGGGGCAGTCACACTCTGATGCTAGTTTTAGGAAATCCCACAGGGAATTTCAGAAACTCAGATAGGAGGGGGCAGCTCAGATATCCACAGGCAGCGAATTCCAGAGTCTGGGCGCACTTATGGCAAAGTCCCGATCCCCCATGAGGGTCCAGGTAGGAGGGACTTTGAGCATCCCTGATGTGAGAGGCCTAAGTTGGTAGGGGGTGGGATTCAGTTTAGGCAGAAGCCAAGCCAGCCCCTGGGGGGTGCTAGTTCTGATCACTTTCCCAGAGAGGCATCCCAAACCAAAATCAAGGTATCTAGCTGGTGAGAGCCAGCAGAGTTTCTCATATAGCTCACAATGGTGGGTGAGTCGGGGCAGCCAATGCAAAATGATAAATGTTATTGTAAGCAGTGTACCACGGGTGAGATGCGTCTTTGGAGAGCGAGCAAATAGGTGCAGCCCATAGCTGAGGGAGGGAAGGAGCACAGTCTTCGCTAGGGCAAGCCTGGCTGCCGGTGTAAGGTTACACTTGGCCCTATAGGCCAGACCCGGTTTGCAGTTTGCCACCATAGGTACCTTACCCTCAGTGAAGCAGAATCGACACAGAAGGTTTTCAGCAGTACCACTGGGGCCACCCCTGCCAATGTCACCAACCCTATAAAGGCATGAGCAGCCCTGCTCCCTCCTCAGTTCTTTCCCACCATTGACTCTGTTCACATGGGTCTCTGTGGAAGCTCCAACGCAGTTTCCCACCATTTTCAACCTATGACTTTTATTTTATTTAGTTTTTTAGAATATCTTTTTTATGAGAATCCTTTGCCTTGTTCATGTTGAGATTTAATCCTTCCACTTCTCTTCCATTTCTGCCACTGCAGAAAGAAGATTACCTTTTAAGATGACCATATCCTCTGTGTCTGCTGTCTTGGGCCTGACCCCAATGTCTTGGACTGTGAGGTCTGCCAGAAATTTAATCAAACTACCCTTAGGCAATGCAAAAAGGCTCTCACAAAATTCCTGTTGGAACAACAGGTAGCCAGTTCTGGGCAGGGGTCCTCGGGTGTCCCTCCTTCCCTGTCTCTGATGCATTTGTGGAGCTCCCAGGCTGCAAAGGCCCAAGAGATGTCCGGGGGGGGGTCACAAGAAAGACTGAGAATGGGATAGCTCTCCCAGGTGGTATTCCCAATCCCTGACCAGATCTTCTTTCTCTGAGGGTTCTCCGTCAGTTGTGGCTGTACCAATCCCTGTAGCTGTCCAGGTCTGTGATCCTACCAAGCCCCTAATGACAGCACTGCCACCACCCCCGTCTCAGGGCAGCCAGTTGTCGACCCTCGGGTTGTCGGTCCCCTGTTGGTGGATGCGTGACTCATCGACAGCCCCTCCGTCATGGCCTGATACCTCTCATTGATGCACCAGTCTCCTGTCATTGACCTCCATGATGATCTGGCCAAGTACACTACAATCCTGGTCCACTAATTGGGTGCTTACAGGCCTGGATTCCCTGTACTGTTGAAGGCCCCAACATCATCGATGCCACTTTGGCCTCCTCAGGCAATTCCCTATGGGCCACCATCAGTCCCTCATTTGGACTTCGAGTTGGAACAGGTCAGCATTGAGGAGGAGTACCATCCTTACCTCATCCCTCCTGAGGAAGAGGAGGACCCTCTTTCCTCTTACAGGTCTACTGCCTTCTTAGTGAGTGAGGACTCTTGTCAAGCATACCTTTGGGTCTCTTCCAGAGCATCCTACTTTCTTTAATGTTATGAAGCTACTGTCCACAGCCATGGGCTTCCATACTGAGGTAGAGGAGGCCACCAGATGGAAGACTTTCTGAAAATTCAGAATCTCTTCCTAAAGTCATTCCTCCTACCCCTGAAGAATGCCACTAATGATGCCTGGCATAGACATGACATGGTTCCTGCCATGCCCCTCTGGGTGGATAAGTTGTATCACGTCTCCCAGGGCCTACTTTACTATGCTGTCCAACCTGAGACTGGTTCAGTGGTCGTTAAAGCAGCTCATGATAGATCTAAGGTGCCTAAGCACCTCAGCTCCCTCCCATGACAGGGAATCTAGACAGATTGACCTTTGGGGTAAGAAGGTATACGCCGCCTTCAGTTTGAGGATTGCTAATTACCTCTCACATATGGTTAAATATTGAACTACTGTCTGGAAGAAGGGCAGAGCAGCAGCCCAGGCTGCTCCCAGAAACAGGGGGTTCTCAAGTGCTTGCAGAACACTGAGGATATCAGCAAGCATCTCCTCAGGGCCTTGTATGACATCTCTGATACTGGCGCCAGGGCTGCTGCTACAGGCATTTGCCTTCGTAGGCACTCCTAGCTGAGGGTTACAGACTTTGCTGCAGATGTCCAGCAAAAGGTGCTTAACACCCCTTTTAATGGCTGTAAGTTATTAGGTCAGACATGCAGGACATCATCAGTGACCTGCAGGCATCTGGCAGGGCTATCAAGTCTGTCCACTCCCCCTACCACACACAACCTAGGAGCAGACAGTGCCCTCCCTTTCGCAAGGTGTCGTATAAATCCAGAGCAACCTCCTGTCCTCTGGGCAAGAGAAAGGCCTCCTTCTCCTTGCATACCCCGTCATCCTCCGGCGCTGCAGCAGAGTGTCCCAGAGGTGACAGATCAGCCCCTGAGGCTGAATCTGCCTTAGCTTGACTCCTTACCAGACCGCTATTTTCTGGTCTTCGACCAAGAGGTGGTGGTGGTCAGAGGTTAGTTCTCCCTCCCTCTCAATCAATGGAGAACTATCAGTTCAGATTCCTGGATTCTTCAGATTATAGAGGTGTCACACCCTGGAACTTGTAGGGATGCCTCCAGAGACTCTTCCAGTAACCTCCACCTATACCCCGTCTCATCTGATCATCCCCTGGGAGGAACAGTCCCTTCTGTGGAAAAAAGGCCATCAAGCCAGTGCCCATGCACCAAATGAATAGGGGATTTTATTCCAGGTTCTTCCTAGTCCCCAAAAGAACTGTAGATCTGAGGCCCATTCTAGATCTCAAGGACCTCAGTTTTTACATCCATTACAAAAATTCCACATGGTCACCCTGCTGGGCCTGCTGGATATACAAGATATGCAAGATGCTTACCTGCATATCTTTGTGTTTCCTCAGCACGGGAGATTTCTCCGGTTTCTTTTTCAGGGTGAGCACTACCAATTCAAAGTATTGCTCTTTGGCTTATTCTCTGTGCTGAGGGTCTTTACAAAGTGCTTAGCAGCTGTAGCTGCGGCTCTCCGGAGGGAGAGACTGTATGTTTTCCCCTGTCTGGATGACCAACTCCTAAAGGCTCCATCCAGAGAACAGCTCCTTCAGACCCTGGAGAGAACCTTTCAGCTGCTTCTCTCCTTGGGCATCACTGTCAGCTTGCCAAAGTCTGTCCTGATCTCATCCCATAGGTTGCAGTATATAGGGGTGGTCCTGGACTTGGCACAGGGAAAAGCATTCCTGCCTCTCAATGGGGCAGAGTGTCTTATTGCCCAGGCTCAGGAGGTTACCCAGAGCCATTATAGTCCTGCGAGGGTGTACCTGAAGATACTGGGTCTTATGGCAATTGCCATGGTTCCTTTGACCAGGCTACACATATGAGTCCTCCAGTAGACCTCAGAGTGCAATGGGACCAATGCACGGATGAATTAGATCACTTAGTGCTGGTCTCCTTCCCAATCTGCAAGGTGCACCACTGGTGGATTGACCCACAAAACCTGTCACGGGGGGGGGCCCATTCCAGATCTGCTCCCCCAGCAGGTCCTCACCATGGATGCCTCAGGTTCAGGCTGGGGGGTGCACCTGTGTCCCTTTCAAACTCAAGGAACGTGGTGCCAGATCAAAACCTCCCTGCTTATCAACATCCTGGTGATGTGGGCGGTCCTGTATGCCATGCAGGCCTTTCAGAACCCTCTTCTCCCACGTCAGCTGTTGATCCAGTTGGACAATCTCAGTGTCATCTATTATATCAACAGGTAAGGGTGGATGCATTCATACCCCCTGTTCAGGGAGGCCATGAGAGTATGGTACTGAGCACTAGACCACAGTCAGGTTCTCTCATCAGTCTACATCCCAGGCTTGCAAACCACCATGGCTGACGGCCTCAGAGGACACAGTCCAGGATGCTCGAGTGGGAATTTCTCTCATCCATCCCAGAAGATCTGTTTGTCAGATGGGGTCATCCAGAGTTGAACCTTTTTGCATCAACACAAAACTGTCAAGTTTCTGCTTGCTAGATCCAGGACCTGGAGTTTTCTGGTGAGACACGTTGTCCCTCTCCTGGAGTGGGAGGTTTCTTTATGCCTTCCCTCTATTTTGTCTGATTCAGAGGGTGCTAATCAAACTGCAGATGGAGGGGGCTAGCATGATCCTGATTACACCATTCTAGCCACAGCAGATATGATTTCCATTACTGCAACAGTTACTGGAGGAACCTCCAGTCCCTCTGCCCACTGCAGAGATCTGCTAACGCATACTCAGGGGGCCCTAGTTCATCCCAATATCAAGTACCTTCATCTGCATGCTTGTCTCCTGAGGACATAGCCATTGCCTGGTTTGGGGTGTTGCAGAGAGTGGCAGGTGTCTTCATGGCAGCTTGGAAGTCCTCAACTAGAGCCACATAAGCCATGAAGTGGAAGAGATTTGCCACCTTCACTGTAAAACATCATCCGGCCCCTTTCACTTGTCCAGCTAGCTAGATTCTGGACTACCTGATACTTCTGTCAGACTTAGGTCCCCAGCACTCCTCCCTCAAGGTGCACCTTTCTGCATTTTCTGCTTTTCACAAGCCCATGGGCAGTCGCACCATGGCTCAGTTGGATGTGTCCCCTACCATTCTCAGGGGCATTCTGCATCTGAAACCTCTATTCTGTTCCCCTGTCCCGACTTAAGATTTGAATTTTGTTTTGGAGAAGTTGACCATGACTCTGATCAAGCCATGACTTGTGAGCTACGCTTTCTCTCTTGGAAAGCATTATTTTTGGTTACTGTTACTTCTGCTCGAATGATTTCCTAGCTTCAGGCTCTCTGGTTTGAGATCCTTATTTGATTTTTCACAAAGACAGAGTATCTTTGTGTACGAATCCTAAGTTTCTTCCTAAAGTGGTATCTAAGTTTTCCTGAACCAGTTTATCCATCTACCAGTTTATTTTTCTGAGCGTGCAAATCCAGGAGAAGCACTGCGCCATACGTTAGACATGTGCAGAATTTTAAATTATACAATGGGTCTTAAAAATCCTATAACCTGATTGGCTGAGTGGCATGATTTACCCATTGTAAATCATGTGATATACCAACGGGTAAATGTGCCAGTCAGTTGCATCTCCAAAATCCATCCAACCCTCAAATTTGAAAGCGTTGAACCGCCATGTTGAATTCCTCAGTAAACGGCTGTCTCCCACCCATTGCCCATAGTTCACAGAACAATTTGTAAATGCCATCAGTTAAAAAAAAAAACCTCAAATCTGTACCTAATTTTCCCTTGTAATTCCTTGCCCTCATCTTGTAATATCTTCACCCTTCAGTCCCAAGACTTACAAATATGGAACTAAAAGGCAATCAAAGCATGATTATTCAGTTCAAATGTACTGCTGCTGCTGCTTGCCATCATACAAGCGGAGAGAGAGAGAGAGAGAGAGAGAGAGAGAGAGACACACACACAGAAGATTGCTTCTCTCAGTAGACCCTACAACATCGTGGTAGTAGCCTGTTTTCCTTGTAAAAAAAAAAGAAACAAAACTGTCGCTGTTTCACACTTGCTCACTGTCTCTCCCCCCTCAGTTCAAAGAAAGCCACTGAAGCCATAAGTTGGAACAGCAGTGCCGGCGCTAATAAAAACTGTAAGTCTGTGCCTACTGTTCAGTCTCTCAGTAAAACAAAAAATAAATGACAGCACTGAGTACAGCTATATTTGGCAGCATTGTGTGTGTGTGTGTGCTCGCGCATCTAGATGTGCACTAGAACCTGTGCAGCAGGTAGAAACTTGGAACTATTTTTCCTTGTGTAGCAATAAATAAAAAATAATTAGAAATGGAAATTATCTTTTTAATTTTTTTTTATTCAGAAAAATAAGTAGGGTCATTGTATAATCGCAATATACCACTCCAGAATATGGGTCATGGCAGGATTTACCACTTCTGGTGTGGTTTACTCGCCAAACTACACCAGGGGTGGTAAATCCTGCCATAACCCACACCCTGTCATGGTGTGTTGCTTAAGTATTATCTGATCCAAACTAAGGAATGCAGAAAGTTGAAACAGCTTTTTGTTTTCTTTCGCCTGAGGCAGAGAGGGCATTCAGGTTACTAAACAATGTTTGTTCAAATGGTTGATCAAAAAAAGAGTATATCATACATGGAGAAATGCTCACTGCAAGAAATGCTCGTCTGTTTTTCTGAAATTCTTCCTGTCCCTAAAAGCCACTGCTGCTATTACTAATAAAATTAAAATAGTTAACAACTGGCTTAGGAGATGGTGTCTGGAAAAGGGACATCATTGCATTGCCCATTGGGAGAACTTCGTTGATCGCCCCAATCTATTTTCCTGGGATGGCCTCCACTTAAGCAAGCATGGTAGTGCTCTATTGGGTAAAAGGATTGAGAGTTTCATCAACAAAGCTTTAAACTGAGTGGTGGAGGTGGGTATTGATATCAGTGCAATGGCCAATCAAATTAAATCAACAATGACTAGTAAGCAGAAAGAACGCAAAATCCTTCTAGCTAATGCTCAAAGTTTGAACAAGCTCAAATTAGCAGAATTAGAAGCTTACTGAAAACTAAATAATGTTGATATAATGGCCATTACTGAAACATGGTGGGACCCTTCTTCTGAATGGCCCAGGACTTGGTTTGCTGGCCAAGGCACCTAGCTTCACCTGAGCTCTTTCCTTCTAAGACTGCTTGAAAGGCAGAGTAGAGAAACTTACCAGAGCAAGGGAAAAGGTTTAAGACTTATTTTGGCTAAACAGATTTACTGTGTGGTATTATTTTTATTTTTTACTCACAGGGATTGCTACTGTTTGTTGCTAACCTTTCATTGCTTTATTTTTCTCTGTAGCAAAGTGTTTTTTACAGCGTATATCTTCTCTAAAATTATTACAGGTGGTGCTTTACAGGTTTTACAATTTTATCTAACATTAGGATAAGCTTTCAGGGTTACTGCATTTGTTGACTGATTGTTTCTGCTCTTACCTCCTTGTTCTTTCGTCTGTGGTTCTTCTTTTTCAGCAGGGGAAGGGCCCAGCCACCCACCCCCATCCCCAACCACCCCACACTACACTCCTTTTATAGGGTACCACAGTTGTGACATTTCCTGTGGCAGAGCAGGAAGGAGTAGATCAGTGGGGCCTCCACAAGGTGAGCTCATTTACAGGGGCACTAGTAATTTAACTTGTTATAACAAGTTAAACAAAACACAATCAAACCATTACTTGCATTTTTTTTTCTTTTTTTCCTTCTAATTACTCTGACTAGGTTATAAACCCAGCAACTTATCTGGAATGGATATCATTAACTGCAGGTACTGTGCAACAATTTTCAGAAGGACAGTCTTACACGATTTAGGACACTATCCTACATGCTGGGCCTTTGGAGATCTTAGGGCTCAGCTCCGGGCAGCATGGGCAGAGATTGCACGCCTCAAATTTCATTTTCAAGAGGAAATACATTATAAGAACCACCCGCCATTTCCCTAGCATCCAACAGAAAACCTCGACCCAGAGGGTAGTTGGTCCAGGAGGTTGGCAGGTGGTTAGAGGCAAATCAGCCCCATCACCTCTGCTCTCCAACATATTACCTCCAAAAACATATAAACACTACAAACAGGTATCTGCCTCTATCTCTGAAATCAAACAAAGAGGCAGAAGACACTGCAGAGCAGGACACTGCAGCACAGGAGCTAGCACAACAAAACTCACCCAAATCAGGAACCAAAACAAAAAGCAAAAGGAAATCCAAAAACTTCTGATCGTAGGGAGACTCCATGATTCGGGAGTTGATACCCATCTCCAGCCAGGGTAATGGTCAGATGTCTCCCAGGTATATCAGCATGGAGAGACACTGACCGCATTGCTAAAATTGTTCACAAAGCAGGAGAAAACATTGATGTCCTAGTACACATAGGGACTATCGATCTTGCCAGCTGGTCAGTTGTGAGACCAAGGAATACCTGACCAGGCTGGGTGACAAACTATCATCTGTTTCTTGCCTGCATCTCCTTCTCTGAGATCCTGCCAGTCTGGGAGGGGGAGCAGATGGACGGAAGGTCAGAGAAGGGGAGATAGGAGCTAAACATGTGGCTCAAGGCTGGTGCCAGGAAAAGGACACAGATTTGTAGGGAACTGGCAACAGTTCTGGGAGCGAAAGTTCTTTAAATTTGGTGGACTGCATCTGACTAAGGGAGTCAGTGCATTGGGACGAAGTTTGACGTCTTTGCAGAATATTTAAACTAGCAAATGGGGAGAGGGGTGCAGCACCCCATACATCGAATGGGAAGAACACCCTTCCCCCCTCAGCTAGTGGTCAAACAGGGATTCAGCATGTTTGCAGTTCATTTGCATCACCAGGTAAGAGAAAAGGTTTGTCTCCCCATACGACGCACAGGGGTAATGCCAAACCTCACCCAACAACTAACACACCAAAATCTGGCCAATGGAAAATCATGTACACAAATGTTCACAGCCTGGGAAATAAGATCCCAGACCTGGCAATAATGTCAGAGGCTAAACTGGACATAGTAGCAATTTGTGAGACGTGGTTTACCAGTAACCACACTTGGGAGACTTCAGTACCTGGCTATGTATTGTTCAGAAGAGACCGAGGTGCAAAAGGGGGAGTGCTTCTGTATGTCAATGAAAATATCAAAGCTACAGAAATTCAGAATACACATAAGGAGCCAGAAGAACTGTGGGTCACCCTGGAAACAGGAAATGTGGCAGTCATAAGAACTGGGGTTGTCTATAGGCCCCCAGACTAGGGGGAGGACATAGACACATTACTGTTAGAAGATATACAAAACATGACAGCTAAAGGGGAGGTTCTGATAATGGGAGACTTCAACATGCCAGATACAGATTGGTCAATACCAGCAGGAACATCTGCCAGAACTAGACACAGTGGATTCCCTGCAGGGGGAGGGCCTCAAACAACTGGTATAGCAACCCACAAGAGACAGGGCCATCCTAGATCTAGTACTGACTAACAAGGAAGGGATCACAGATCTCCAGGTAGAAGGTCACCTGGGGCCAGTGACCATCACATGGTATGGTTTAATTTGGCTACTACATCTAAATCATCCCATTCCAAGGCAAAAATATGGGACTTCAGAGGAGCTGACTTTGATAAGATGGCCAACAGAGTTAAGCTAGCCCTGGCAAAAAGAAACACAGGTGAGGGGCTACAGGCAAAGTGGACAAGCATTAAGGATGCTATACCTGAAGCAACATCCCATTGTGTTAGACAGAAAAGGAAGTGCAAAAGAAGAAGGAAACCACTTTGGTTCTCAAATACAGTAGCAGAAAAGGTCCGAGCCAAAAGGCTGGCCTTCAGGAAATATAAGGGAACACAGCGGATGAAGTTAGGAGGCATACCAAACTGCCCTAAGGGAAGCAGGAAGGCAGGCAGGCAAAGTCCCAAACTGAGGAAACACTAGCACTAACAGTAAAAGAAGGTGACAGACTTTCTATAGATACATTAGTGAATGGAGAAAGTCCAGAGGGGTATTGCTAAGCTTAATGGAGAAAGGGAGCATGTGAGGAGGAGGACCCTGTAAAGGCATCTATCCTGAATAGATACTTTTGCTCAGTATTTACTGAAGGGAAGGTAGGGCAGGGCCCACAGCTCACATCATGGACACAGGGGAGGGAGGTGAGCATTACTCCTTCACAAAAGAAAGGGCATACAAGAGCTTGCTAAGCTCAGGGTGGATAAGGCAATGGGACCTGATGGCATACATCCCAGGGTACTTAAGGAGCTAAAGGTGGAACTAGCAGAGCCATTAGCGGAACTGTTTAGTGAGTCTCTGAGCACAGGAGAGGTCCCAGAAGACTGGAGAAGGGTTTATGTGATCCCGCCCACAAGAGTGGTAGCAGGAGGAGAAGGAACTACAGACCAGTCAGTCTTACCTCTGTAGTGGGCAAGATTATGGAGGCACTCCTTAAGGAAAGGATAGTGCAACACCTGGAATCCATAGGGGCACAGGATCCAAGACAGCATGGGTTTACAAAAGGAAGGTCCTGTCAAACTAATCTCATAGATTTCTTTGACTGGGTAACCAGAGTGGTGGACCAAGGGGGAGCAGTTGATGTTGCCAACCTTGACTTCAGCAAAGCTTTTGACACTGTTCCACATAGAAGATTGATAAATAAGCTGGGTAGGCTTGGGTGAGTCAAAAGTTGGTCAACTGGGTGGCAAACTGGTTGACGGGCAGAAAACAGAGAGTAGTGGTAAATGGTATACAGTCAGAAGAGATGCAAGTCACAAGTGGGGTACCTCAGGGATCAGTCCTGGGGCCAGTCCTCTTCAACATCTTCATTAGTGACCTTGCAGATGGACTAGAGGGTAAGGCTTGTCTGTTTGCAGATGACACCAAGATCTGCAACAGAGTAGATGATCCAGATGGGGTGGGCAGAATGAGAAGAGATCTGGATAAACTAGTAAAATGGTCAGAAGAGTGGCAACTGGGATTTAATGCAAAGAAGTGCAAAATCATGCACATAGGGAAGAGAAACCCTGAAGCCACCTATAGGCTGGGAGGAAGTTGCTAGCAGTCACAAAGGAAGAAAGAGACTTGGGCATCGTCATCACTGATGACCTGAAATCATCCAAGCAGACCTCTAAAGCAGTAGGTAAGGCTACGGGGTGTTAGGGTGTATTAGTAGGGGCATCACAAGTCGTAAGAGGGAGGTAATAATCCCTCTTTACAAAACACTGGTTAGGCCCCACCTGGAGTACTGCATGCAGTATTGGAGGCCACACCTTCACAAGGACATTAACCAAATTGAGGCAGTCCAGAGAAGGGCAACCAAAATGGTGCAGGGACTGCATCAGAAGACATATGAGGACAGATTAACAGAGCTCAATATGTATACCCTTGAGCAAAGGAGGGAGAGGTGATATGATCGAGGCATTCAAACACCTTAAGGGCATTAACAAGGTGAAAGAGTCTAACATGTTTAAATATAAGAAAATAGCAGGACAAGAGGACACAGCACGAGATTAGTGGTAAATGATTAAGGGGAAATGTGAGGAAATTTTTTTTCACAGAAAGGGTGGTGGATGCATGGAATGGCTTACCACAAGAAGTGGTGGCTATGCATACAGTGCAGGGCTTCAAACAGGCATGGGATAGGCATAAGGGAGCAATATAAATGACTATGAATAGATAGGCCACTGACAGAGCAAAGGCCGATGGCACATTTATAAGGTAGAAAAAGAAATGGGCAGACTGGATGGGCCTTGTGGTCCTTATCTGCTGTCAACTTCTATGTTTCTATGAATCAACAAAGTCCAAGAGAGTAGCATCTTTCAGAAAAAGAGACATGCAAGAACAAGGGGACACAATTTAAAGATAGAAGGAGGGCAGTTCAGGGGCAATGTGAGGAAGTATTATTTCACAGAGAGGGTAGTGGATGCATGGAACAGCCTTCCTGAGGAGGTTGTGGGGTCTAAAATTGTGAGAGAATTCAAGAATGCATGGGACAGACATAAGGCAATTCTTGTGGGGGATAGGAAGAAATAGGCTGTTGGTTAACTAGGATCTGCGGCCTATCCTGTAGGTAGGGGAAATGGGCAGACTAGATGGGCCAAGCGGTCCTTATTTGCCGTCAAAGTCTATGTTTCTATGGAACATTCAGGGATATCAGCTCTATCACAAAAATAGGTATCTGAAAGCGGGTGGAAGACTATGTCTTTATATTAACAACAGCATACCTGCAGCACCCTACCAATTTCCTAAGAGTACAGAGGTTAAATTTGAAACAGTGTAGGTTAAATTATCTTCCCCTGCAAGGGCTAAATTACTGTTAGGCTGCTGCTATAGACCTCCCCGTTCACCTGATACTTATAATACCACCCTATCCCAGGAACTTATTTCAGCTTCTGAGCACGGTGATGTAATCATTGTAGGGGGCTTTAATTTACTTGTCATTAATTGGTCCAATAATAAAGATACCTCAATGCTAGAGCAATCATTTGTGGATTGCTGTGCTGAAAATGGTCTTGAGCAGTTAGTAGTTGAACCAACTCGCAATAATAATATTCCCGGATTTAATTTTTACTAACATCCATGACAACTTTTTCCATATCAAGGTTATTAATCCATTGGGTAGCAGTGATCATAATATGGTTTGGGGGTATTTGTCAACTACCATGGATACGATCTGCCATAATAAGAAATTATAATATGGCTAATTTTTATGCTATTATTGATGCAATAAGAGACGTAGAGTGGGATAGTGTACTCAATGGTCTTTCTACTGAAACTGCATAGAATAAGTTTAAACAGATTATTGGTAAAACTGAATCTGATTATGTTCCTGTTAAGGTAAAATACAACAACAAGGGCAGAGTACCTATCTGGCTGAATGCTGGTATAAAAAAGCAGATTAGGATTAAACAAAAAGCTTTCAAAAAAACATACAAAGAATAATTCTACCGCCAAGCTATTAGCCTACTAAAAGTCTCTTAATTCGCTGAAAAGTCTGCATAAATATGCAAATCAAGATGGAATTTAGGATTGCTCACAGCAAGAATGTCAAAATGCTGTATTCATACATTAATGCGAACTGTAGGACCTCAACAAGAACTATCGGACCTATATACAGTATAAGGATAATATATAAGGATAACATTCAACTAAATAATGACCAATTAATAGTTGACAGTTTTAATGACTACTTTTGTTCAGTTTTTTCTCCCATAGTGAAGAGTGCAACAAACGATAATTATGACGTGAACAATATTGATTATATTATGTACAATGATGTGTATCAAGAATTGATCAAGATTAATTTTAGATCTGGGTCCGGACCAGATAATATTAGCCCCATGTTCCTTAAAAACACTGCACATATAATATCCTACCCCTTATCCATTATTTATAACTTATTAAAGGATGGTCACATTCCTGCAGGCTGTAGGTCTGCTATTGTGCTCCTGGTTTTTAAAAAGGGTACTAGGGGGCAGCTGGAGAATTACAGTCCTATTAGCTTGACCTCCCATTGCTGCAAGATCATAGAGAAACTTATTAAAAAATGCCTGGAAGAATTCATACATAATAACAATTTGGGTGACTCAAAACAACATGGATTTACCAAGGGAAGGTCATGCTGCACAAATCTGATTAGCTTTTATAATAATATCAGTTTGGATTTGGACAATGGAATTCCTTCAGATGTTATTTACTTAGATTTCTCCAAGGCCTTTGATAAGGTGCAACATAATATTAATAATTAAACTGATGGATTTGGGCATTGATGTTACTCTGATTAGGTGGATCCATTGCCGGCTTACTGATCAACACCAGTGTGTTCGTAGCAATGACATCCTGTCCAAACAGGGACAGGTGAGCAGCGGTATCTCTCAGGGATCAGTGTTGGGACCATTATTGTTTAATCTTTTCACATCTGATGTGGACTATGACCTGCAAAATATTATAATCAAGTTTGCAGATGATGCAAAGTTAGGAGGACAGATCAACAGCCTTTCCCAGCACTTATCATTAGTGGAAGACTTAGGGAAAATTGAATCTTGGGCTATGCGGAATGGAATGACGTTTAATATCAACAAGTGTGTGACTATGCATTTTGGATGCAGAAACCCTAACTACTCCTATATACTAAACCAAACAATATTAAGAAATTCTAATTTAGAAAGGGATCTCGGCATACTTGTGTACAACAAATTTACCCTGTCTTCCCACTGTACAAATGCATCCAAAACAGCTATAGGACTGATTTCCTGGATAAGGTGCTCCTTCACTATGAGAACTGAACAATGTATTATTCCTTTATAAAGGAGTTATGTCTGCCCTTATTTGGACTATGCATCACAATTTTGGTCCCCTCATTTGATTAAAGATACAAATAGGGTGGAGAGAGTCCAAAGGTCCATCACTAGAATTATTCCAAGATTAAGACATATGACATATCCTGATAGGCTAGCATCCAGTGGACTGCATCCGCTTTATGTCCAATGTCAAAGTGGCAATCATTTACTCTTGCACAAGATCTTACAGGACGGTGAGCTTGCTGATAGCAGGGGACTCTTATAGTGCTATCACGAATATCACCAGGTCTCATAACTGTAAACTAATAGTTCCATGTGTTAATATGAACAAAAGAGGTAAATTTTATTTTATAAGAGTAGCTAAAACCTGGAATAAATTACCGTCTTTCATTGTAGACATCAAGGATTTTAATTCATTCAAGAGAGCCTTGGATAATTGCTGTTACAATAAACACATACTGTATTGGTTTAATCTTGACTCACTTTTGTGGGGGACATTCTCGATGGACCTAGTGCCTTCTTATGTCCTCTGAAAAACCTAGTAAACCTAGTATTGTATTGTGTTTTGCTACAACAAGCATGGCAAAGAGTTGCCAGGGGTGGTGAAAGCCCATTCCACGAAGGGTTTGGCTATCTCTGTGGCCTGTTTCAAAGGGGTCTCAGCAGCTGACATCTGCACTGCTGCCACCTGGAGTTCCGTCCATACCTTCACTAAGCACTACAGTCTGGACACTGCCTCAAGAGCCAGAAAAGGCTTCGGCCAGGCTGTCTTGCAGGGTCTCCACTCCTAGGCTTTGGTTGATCTTCCTCCCAGACTGTTCTTTTGCACCTGCACCTGCTTGGGACTTATTCCTACGGTATGTCCTGGTGACTGAGATAACCCCGAAGAAGATAGAACAGTTGCATGAAAACTTACTGTAACAGTAGATCTTCTTTGGGATAATCTCAGTCATCAGGCCATATCATAGGAAATTCAGTCAGTGAAGCAGGATCCACATGGAATATTTTCAGCAGTACAACTGGGGCCGCCCACGCTGACATCATATGATGACATCACCAACCCTATAAAGGCATGAGCGGCCCCACTCCCTCCTCAGTTCTTTCCCGCAGTCAACTTGTTCACATGGGTCTCCGCAGCAGCTCTGATGCAGTTTCGCACTATTTTTCACCTACAGCTATTCATACTTGCTACTTTAGGATATCTTTTTATAAGAGATTCCTTTATTTTGTTTATGTTGAAAGTTAATCCTTCAACTCCTCTCTTCTGTCAGTGCCACTGCAGAAAGAAGATTGCCTCTATAGACTAACACTCTCTGTGTCTGCTGTGTTGGGTCTGACCATAAAGTCTCCGACTGTGGGCTCTGCCAGAAGTTTAATCAAACAACCTTTAGGTGATATAAAAAGGCTCTTAAAAATGTCCTGATGAATCAACAGGCAGCCAGCTGCAGGCAGGGATCCTCCCGGTCCCTGCTTCCCAGTCGCTGGCAGGGTTGTCGAGCTCCCAAGCAGCTAAGTTCCTTCCCCCGACAAAGAGTCATGCAGAATGGATATTTGGAGCAAGAGGGTTTATGCCTCCTCCACCTTTGGGTTGAGGATTGCTAACCAACTGCCTTACATGGTAAAGTACCAGAATACCAACTGGAAGAAGGGCAAGGCCGCAGCCCAGGCTCTTCCAGAGTGTACCCAGAAGCAGGAGCTTCTCACTTGCTTGCATGCTGCTGAGAATGTTAGCAGGCGCCTTCTAAGGGCCCTCTACAGTATCTTGGATACTGTTGCCAGGGTTGTTGCCACCGGCATTTGCCTCCATAGGCACTCCTGTCAGGGGGTCCCAGGCTTTGCTGTGGATGTCCAGCAAAAGATGCTTAATGCATACATAGATACATAGACAGTGTCGGCAGATAAGGGCCTATGGCTGCCCATTTGAGCCTGCCCATTTGAGCTTGTAAGTTCAATTTGTTTTCCTAGAAGTCTGTTGCCCCTTACCCCTGACCTCCAGAATTCCTTTATGTCTATCCCATGCATTCTTAAATCCTGTGATTGTTTCAGCCCCCACCACTTCCTCTGGCAGGGTGTTCCACTTGTCCACCACCCGTTCTGTGAAGAAATTCTTTCTCATGTTTCCTCTGAATCGTCATCCTTCCAACTTCATCCCATGCCCTCTAGTCCTGGAACATCTTTTTCACTTAAAAATAGTGTTTTCCTGCACCCTGTTCCTCCCTGTAAGATACTTGTATGTCTCTATCATATGCCCTCTCTCCTTCCTCTCCTCCAGGGAGTACATGTTCAGTTCCTTCAACCTGTCTTCATAGGACTTGTGATGCAATCCATGCACCATCTTTGTTGCCCTCCTCTGAACCTTCTCTACCCTGTCTACATCCTTACGTAGGTATGGTCTCCAGAACTGTACACTGTACTCCAGGTGGGGCCTCACTAGTGTCTTGTATAGCGGAATTATGACCTCCCTTTTCCTGCTGGTGATGCCCTGCCTATACATCCCAGCATCCTATTTGCTTTTACCTGCTGCCTTGTCACACTGTTTCCTACCTTGAGGTCATCAGAGATGACAACCCCAAGATCCCTTTCCTGCTTGGTGCATGCTATATCCTCACCCCCAACTGATATATTGTGCCAGGGTTTTGTGCCCTATATGCATTATCTTGCACTTTTGCATTGAATTTCAACTGCCAAACCCTGACCATTCTTCAAGTTTCTGCAGGTCGCTTCTCATTCTGTCTACACCCTCTGGTGTGTCTACTCTGTTACAGAGCTTTGTGTCATCAGCTGAACAGTGAAATTCTGCCTTCTAGATCCCAAGTAATGTCACTGATGAAGATGTTGAATAGGACCGTCCCAGCACTGATCCCTGTGGTACCCCACTGGTCACTCTTCCCTCTGTGGAGTGACAGCCATTTACCACCACCCTCTGTGTCCTGCCACCCAGCCAGTTACCTACCCACCACACTACTGTCTGCCCCACACCCATATTCCCCAGTTTGTATAATAGTCTTCTGTGTGGCACAGTGTCAAAGGCTCTGTTGAAGTCCAGATAGACCATGTCCACTGCCCTCCCCGATCCACCTCCCTAGTCACCCAGTCAAAAATTCAACGAGGTTGGTCTGACATGACCTCCCCTGGTGAAACTATGCTGCCTTGGGTCCTGTAGTCCATTGATAACCAGATGTTCCACCAATCTCTCCTTCAGTAGTGGTTCCATGATCTTCCCACTACCGAGGTGAGGCTGACTGGTCTGTAGTTCCCTGCTTCCTCTTTGTTCCCACTTTTGTATAAGGGGACTACATCTGCTGTCCTCCAGTCTTTGGGTACCTCCCCTGTTTCCAGTGATCGGCTAAACAGAATAGCCAGAGGTTCAGCCACCACCTCTCTTAGTTCTTTAAGGACCCTGGGGTGCACCCCGTCTGGCCCCATTGCTTTATCAACTCTTATTACTTCCAGTTCCTTCAGGACCCTTTCTCGTGTAAAGGGACTTGTGTCCATTTCTGCACCATTCTCGCCCCTTGTACTCCCTTCAGACTCATTACCCTCCTCCTCCTCAGTAAAGAGTGAGCAAAATACCTGTTCAATATGTCAGCTTTACTGTTGTCATCCTCCACGTGGCTCCCATCCTCCCCCTTCAGTCTCACTATCCCTCCCTTTGTCTTTCTTTTTTCACTTATGTACCTGCAAAAGGTTTTGTCCCCTCTACCCACTGATTTTGCAATGTGTTCTTCTGTCTGAGCTTTGGCTTCCCTTACTGACCTCCCTGCCTCCCTTTGCTTCTCCTGGTACTTCTCCCTATCCCCTTCTGCCTGTGTCTTTTTGTATTGCCTGAATGCAATCTTTTTGGCTTTCACTTTCTTTTGCTACCTCTTGGGAAACCATAATGGTCTCCTCTTCCTTTTCTCTTGCTAACCTGCTTAATGCATAATTCTGTTGTTCTTGTAATCCCCATTTTAAATACTGCCCACTGTTCCTCAACCCCTGATTCCTGTCCCATTCCCCTTAATGCCTCTTTCAAGTATCTCCCCATTTTCCCAAAGTCTGCCCCCCTAAAATCCAGGATACGTGTTTTTGTGTGGTTTGGTTCTGCTCTTTCTGTGATTTCAAACCACAATGACTGGTGGTCACTGTTTCCCATGTGCTCCCCCACTGTTACCCCCATCACACTGTCCCTGTTTGTGAGCACAAGGTCCAGTATTGCCTTCTGCCGAGTTGGTTCCATGACCAGTTGCTTGAGGAAAGCACCCTGAAGGGAGTCCAGGATTAATCTGCTCCTAGTTGATGCTGCTGCTGGGATGCTCCAGTCCACGTCTGGAATATTGAAGTCTCCAACCAGTACTACCTCACCCTTGTCTGCCATCCTTTGGATGGCTAGCATCAGTCCTCTATCTGTTTCTTCCTCCTGGGCTGGTGGTCTATAGACCACACCTATGCGGATGGCTGTCCCCATTTTCCTTTCCAGCTTAACCCACAGTATCTCTCCCCATTTTGTTCCTCCAGGATCTCTGTGGCCCTTATGTCATTTTTCACATACAGTGCCACTCCTCCTCCTTCCTGCCTGCTCTGTCTCTTCTGAATATGTTGTAGCCAGGTATGGCCATCTCCTGTCATGGTTATCATTACACCAGGTTTCAGTGATGGCCACAATGTCCAGGTCTGACTGTACCATGACAGCCTCCAGATCTTCCATCTTGTTGCTAAGGCTCCTGGCATTTGCACACATGGCTTTCCATGATTTGACCTCCCAGACTGCTTCACTGTTCTACTTCAGCCCCTTCCTTGGTTGTCCTTTATCCCTGGTTCTCCTTGCTGTCTGCCCTTCTGCTGAATTTTGCCCTTTCTGCTTATCCACCTCTTGGGCACTAATCCATCTTTGCACACTGCTTTGTAGAGATAGCCACTCCTCTGGTTCACTGGTTCCACTGCTAGCTGTGGGGGTGAGCAAGTAGGTACCTCCTTGCTGGCCTGCTACCCTTTGCTAGTTTAAATGCTTGTCAATGTAGCATTTAAACTTATCATTGAGTGCTTGATTCTCTCCAGGATGGATGCAGGCGCCAGGCTTGAACAAACCTCCATCCTTCCAGGTGGGTCCCCAGTCACCAATGAATCCAAACCCTTCCTCACAGCACCAGTTCTTCAACCATGAGTTAAAGTTCCTGGTGCATGCACTCCTATGCTCTCCCTTGCCTCTCACAGGTAGTACTTCTGAGAAAGTGACAGAAGTAGCTACTTGCTTGAGACCCTTCCCCAGTTTCCTAAACTCTTCCTGAACTTCCTTTGGCTCCCCATTTGCCAGGTCAATAGTACCTAGGTGGATAATGACATCCAGCTCACCCTCCCGTCTTGCCTTCCCAGTGATCCCCAGGATCTTCCTTCCATCCCTCCATGCCGTGGCACCTGGTAGGCATCTCACCTCCCTGTCCTCCCCCTCCTGTGTTCCTAGCTGGATCCCTCTTATGATGGAGTCCCCCACCAGGATTCGCTTCCTCCTCCTCTGGGGTCCACTGCTTTCCCTGCTGAGGTCACCTCCTTGGCTAACCTCCACATCCTTTCCTTCCACTTCTCTGGGTACCTCTATTTGGTTGTCCTCATTTGCCAGTGTGGCATATGAGTTCTTGAGTGGAATAGGATCTGGGATGTGCCTCTGCCTGACTGCTCTAACCCTCCCTGAGCCCACTGTCATCCAAGTGCTCCTCGCTCGGCATCCTTTGAGGCAGTTGCATTGGACTGGTGGTCCCTGGATAGGGGTGATGGTACTCCTGACCCAGTTTACTTCCACTCTGAGTCTGGCTACCTCATCCCGCAGTCCAGAGAGATGCATGCAGATAGGGCAGCACCTCAGTGTCCAGAAGGTCTGCCTGAATATGGCTGCCTCACAGCCACTGCATTGCACCACTCCCCACATTATACTGCAATTCCACTACTTGTCTGCTACTGAAGCTCTCCTAGTTCCCTTTTTATTAATTTACTGTACTAAAAATCCCGCCACTGATCCTCAGATAATTTTTTTAAAGAAAAAGAAACCAATAAATAAATAAATGAGTCAAAACACTTGTCGTGCTGAGGGTGGGCTTCTTCCCCCTTATGCCCCTCCTACTTCACACCCCTTACTATACCCTGTGTTTAGCTCCTGTCAATCAGATTTAACAGGGCATATAATTAAGAGCTGGGGGAAGGGGAGGAGGGGGGCAAAATTTGCAGCAATTAAAGACAGCACAGAATTACACCACCACTATGTTTTAAATTTTCAACAGCCCAAAAACAATTATAAGTAAAGACAACAAAGAAAGTATAGTGTCACTAAAAGACCACGATCTAAGTTTAAAAGAAAAATAACAATTACCAGTTACTCTAAAGCACTGAATTGAATATGTTTCCTTCCTTCCCCTTCTGGCTTCTTCTGAGAAAATAAAACTCTGCTTGCTACTTTAACTCTGACTAAGCCCCACCTCCAGTTATCATGTACACTCACCTCATTCCATAAGGAAATATGCTGAAATGGGTGCAGAATAGGAGAATGGGGTGAACTCTGGGGCCAAAGGGTCCAAGGCACACCTTGATGCCTGCCACTGGCTGCAGGGTGGGAGTGGAATGGCATGAGCATTACTGTGGACAATCCCAAATCACACCCCTGATGCTTGTCGGTCTCTACAGGGTAGGGCATCATGGTCAAAAACCCTAACACCCTGAGCATTTCTTGATATTTTTACTCCAAGTTTTCAACATGGGCTTTTTGTGACCCCACCGCATGAACAGTAACACTATCAGTTTGTTAGCGGAAAGGTAATTTTGCACAGCGACTGCACCACTTGGCACCACAGGTGCAAAAACACATTTCGAACAGGATGTGAAAAATGACAGCTGTGCTGTTCATGAAGAGGTGTAAAAAATGGCAATGTTGAAAATCTGGAGTGAAAATATATGGCAAAGTCATGAGTGTATATAGAAATTGTGCATCACACACCTGTAATGTAACTAGTTTGGGAATATTTTACAGCAGATTTTCAACATAGGCATTTTGGGACCTCTGCTCATGAGCAGTGTCACTGTGATTTTCTTAATCTGTCCCGAACATTGATTTCGCACGTCAACTGCGCCACTGTGCGCTACATGTGCAAAAACACATTTCGGCAAGATGTGAAAAATGACAGCTGTACTGTTCATAAGGGATGTAAGAAAGTATAGTGTCACTAAAAGACCACAATCTAAGTTTAAAAGAAAAATAACAATTACCAGTTACTCTAAAGCACTGAATTGAATATGTTTCCTTCCTTCCCCTTCTGGCTTCTTCTGAGAAAATAAAACTCTGCTTGCTTCTTTAACTCTGACTAAGCCCTACCTCCAGTTATCACGTAGCTGAGGTCAGAGGCCAGACAATTAACACCCTTCACCCAACTACAGGGCAGTCAGACAAGCCAAGATAAAATTTGCAGCAATTAAAGACAGCACAAAATTACACCACCACTATGTTTTAAATTTTCAACAGCCCAAAAACAATTATAAGTAAAGACGACAAAGAAAGTATAGTGTCACTAAAAGCCCACAATCTAAGTTTAAAAGAAAAATAGCAATTACCAGTTACTCTAAAGCACTGAATTGAATATGTTTCCTTCCTTCCCCTTCTGGCTTCTTCTCTTTCAATGACTCAAAACTGCTTGGGCCAGTTGTTCAGGACATCATTAATGATCTGCAGGCATCTGGCAGGACTCTTAAATCTATCCAGCTCTATCATGCACAGCCAAAGAGCAGAAAGCATCCTCTCTTTCTCAAGGGACCTAACAGGCCGGGAGCAGCCTCTTGGCCCCAAGGCAAATGCAGAGCCTCTGCCGATTTACCCGCCCCCTCCACTGCAGGGGCCACTGCCAAACACCCCAGAAGTGACAGACCAGCTCCAGCAGCTGGATCTGCCTCCACTTGACTCCTTGCCAGACCCCCAGCTTTTGGTCCCTGACCAAGAGGTGGGGGTCAGAGTTTCGGTTTCTCCCTCCATCTCAATCAATGGAGAACCATCATGTCAGATGCCTGGATTCATCAAATCATAGAAAGGGGCCACACTGTGGAGCTCATCAAGCAACTCCCAGAGACTCCTACTCTGCCCTCCAACTACCCCCTGGCCCACCTGGCTGTTCTGCAGGAGGAGGTGCAGTCCCTTCTGCGCAAACAGGCCATCGAGCCAGTGCCCAGGTTCCAGAGAAATAAGGTATTTTTTTCCAGGTTTTTCCTGGTCCCCAAAAAGACTGGAGATTTGAGGCCTAGAACCACAATCTGTATGTCCAGTACAAAAGGAAGGTGACTGGCTGTGCTGTCTGGACTGGCAAGATGCTTACCTGCACATCTCAGTGTTCCCTTCCCACAGGAGGTTCCTCCTTTTTCTTTTCTAGGGTGAGCATTACCAATTCAAAGTGCTGCCCTTTAGCGTGTCCTCTGCACAGCAGGTCTTTACCAAGAACTTGGCAGCGGTAGCTGTGACTCTCGGAAGGGAGGGGCTGTATATTTTCCCTTATCTGGACAATTAGATCCTGATGGCCCCATGCAGGGAACAGCTCCTGTGGACATTGGAGAAAACTCTTTAGTTATCTCTCTCCCTGGGCATTACAGTCAAAGGCTGAAGTACATAGGGGAGGTTCATGAGGTGGGTATCTCAGTCATCAGGTCACATTGTAGGAACTTAACAGTCAGTAAAGTAGGATCCACATGGAAGATTTTCGGCAGTACAACTGGGGCCGCCCATGCCAACATCATGTGATGACATCACCAACCCTATAAAGGCATGCGCAGCCCTGCTCCCTCCTCAGTTCTTTCCCACCATCTACTTGTTCGCATGGGTCTTTGCGGTAGCTCCGATGCAGTTTCGCGCCATTTTTCACCTACGGCTTTTTCGTACTTGCTACTTTATAAATCTTTTTTTATAAGAGATTCCTTTAGTTTGTTTATGTCGAAAGTTAATCCTTTGACTTCTCTCTGCTGTCACTGCTGCAGCAGAAAGAAGATTGCCTCTGCAAATGAACACTCTCTGTGTTTGCTGACTTAGGTCTGACCACAAAGACTGTGAATGTGGGCTCTGCCAGAAGTTTAATCAAACAACCCTTAGACGATGCAAAAAGGCTCTTAAAAATTGCCTAATGGATCAACAGGTAGCCATTTCAGGGCAGGGGTTCTTCCGGGTCCCTGCTTCCAAGTTGCCGGCAGGGTTGTCAAGCTCCCAGGCTGCAAAGGCCTGAGACAAGTCCTTGGGGAAAAGTCATAAAAAAGATGGAGATTGGGACCACTCTCCCTGACAGGCAAGGGGTACTTTGTTGGCTGCATCTACACCAATGCACAAATCTGCTGTCCAGGTCTCTGTCACTACCAGACCCATACCAACAGCGCCTCTGCCTGACCTTCAGCTTGGCCAGTCGTCGACCTCTTGATCATTGGCCCCTTCCTCATTGATGGCTCTCCCGTCAAGGCCTAATGCTTCTCTAGGTCCTCAGGCTATGGGCTCTTTGGGCTCTCAGAGCCCTTCTGGCAGGTTGACCAGGGAACCTTTCCTGTGGATTTTGGAGAGAACTCTTCAATTATTTCTCTCCCTGGGCAATACAGTCAATTTTCCACAGTCGGTCCTAGTCCTCTCCCAAAGGCTGCGGTACATAGGGGTGGTTCTAGACTCTTTTCAGGGAAAGGCCTTCCTGCTTCAGAACAGGGCAGAGTGCCTTCTCACCCAGGCTCAGGAGGTCATCCAGGGTTGTTATGTCCCTGCAAGAGTGTAATTAAGGCTGTTGGGGCTGATGGCTGCAGCCATCCCCACTGTCCTGCTGGCCTGGCTCCACTTGCTTATCCTCCAGTGGACTCTTAGAGTACAATGGGACCAGCACGCAGACAATTTTGATCAGTTAGTGCTGGTCACCTCTCCAGTTCACAAGGTGCTCCACTGATGGATAGACACCCTGAACCTGCTGCAAGGGGTCCCCTGCCAGATTTCCTCCCCACAGCAAATTCTCACCATGGATGCCTCCGGTTTTGGCTGGAGGGCTTATCTGAGTCCCTTTCGAACTCAGGGAGACACGTCCATGCACATTAATGTTCTGGAGATGCGGGCGGTCCTGTATGCCATACAGGCCTTTCAGACTCATCGCCTCCTGAGTTAGCTGTTGATTCAGTCTGATAACCTGTGTCATGTATTACATCAATAAGCAGGGGGGACACATTCGTATCCCCTGTGCAGGGAAACCATTAGAGTGTGGTACTGAGTGTTAGACCATGGTCTTACTCTCTCAGCAGCTCATGTCCCAGGAGTGCTTAACACATTAGTGGACAGCCTCGGCCAGAGCGGGCGGCTCCAGTTGTACTGCTGAAAATCTTCTGTGCAGATTCTGCTTCACCAACGGTGAAGTTCCTATGGTGTGACCTGATGATTGAGATCCCCTCGAAGATCTACTGTTACTACTGTAAGTTCTTATGCAACTGTTCTGTCATCGAGGGGATCTCAGCCATCAGGTCTTCCTTCCCACCATCCCCTTTTTTGGGGGTTCTTATCTCAGAACTGGCTTACTGGTGTATCCAGCCTTTTATTTTGGCCTGGGCACCTTTCTCTCTCTCCTTGGTCCACCATGGCATGGGTTTTCTCCCTAGTCTCTGGGGGAAAGAACGGAGGAGGGAGCGGGGCCACTCACACCTTTATAGGGTTGGTGACATCAGTGTGGGCAACCCCAGTGGTACTGCTGAAAATCATCCGTGTGGATCCTGCTTTACCGATGATGAAGTTCCTACGATGTGACCTTTATTTTTTTATTTATTTATGTTTCTACTGGACAGCATGTGAGCAATACTGCCCATTTTCTCAAGTGTCCAGTGTAACGAATCAAAACTGACCTGATGGCTGAGATCCCGTTGAAGATCTACTGTTACAGTAAGTTCTTATGTAACTGTTCTTTTCTTAGTAAAAGTACCATCCTCTCACATCAGGAACCGTTTGATCCTTATTTCTCTTTCCTCACACCAGTGGGTGAGGTTAATACCTCAGTTCAGAGCCTGTTCTACTTTGCATAGTGCTGTAAGTACTTCAGTTATGCTATAAGCTTTGGGTTTCATACATTTACACCACTTTGGCACCATAGTGCCTGGTCAGTTACTGTTCACTGCTGTAGGAACATCACACTCAGATTTTGGTTTGCTGGCTGGCATCCTGGGGTGCCATGGTCCCAAGGGCTGCTGTTCTGTTTTAGGCCAGTCTCCCTGTTGGAGCCTGAGGCCATTCCTAAGCTAGGCACCTCACATCAGCTTCTCCTTACAGGATGGTATATTAGGTACAGCACAACAGCTCATACTCCAGCTGTCTCACTGGCAGTGGCTGGCAATAACCCCAACCCCTGCTCCAGAGGTACTAGCTCCGGTACGATTCCAGATTGGTGTCTCTTGCACACAATGTAGACATATCTCCTACCTTAGTCAACAGTTCTTTCTCACCAGGACTGTCCTTTAGCAGCTTGGCTGGTAGCAAAGGATCACACATTACCCTCAGAGGTGACAACTGTCTTCTATAGAACCCTTTCTGTGCTACAAAGGTGCAAGGGACTCCACTTGCAGGGGAAGCCCCTCGTGGTTCCCACACCATCCTGTTGTGTTGCCTACATGCTCTGTAAAATTAACAGCAGTCTATACAGAATGCCCAAGATCCCTTTCCTAGGATCTCGTCTGCTGTGATGAGCCCATCTCTGGAGGCAGCCAGGTGTCTGGGATCAGGATGAATTGCTCTTAAAAGGCTGATCCATTGATAGCTGTGAAGTTTGAGGTGCTTGCCACCTCAGGGCAGTCAGCAAGACAAGTGACCTCGAGGTCCTCTGCAGCACCCATTTCTCTGTCCATAAACTCCACCCACGTGGACTTGCTAAGTCAAAATCACAAACAGTTCATAAACTCTGAATCTGGCATACTGGTAACCACATCTTCCCTGCCCCTTAGTGGCAGAAAGGGGGTTATTGCAAATGTTTTATGTAACTTTTTACATTTATTTAAAAGGAACACAGCCTCCCCCAGCTAATTTTGGCTCTTTTAAACTACTGTTGTGGCGCTGGGGTTGATACGTTTTTATTTCTTTGTTTTAATTTTTCATTTCAGTAGCTCAAACATTTAGGCTCAGAGGCAAATCAGACCCTACCTCCACTCTGATGTGACATTCCAGCCTTGCCACCAATCTGTGTCGAGGGTTCAAGTTGCTCCTTCAGCTACAGGACGTTTTACTCCCATTTTCTTCACTCATCACCCTCTTCTCTCCAATGAGAAGGTACCACAGAATGCCCACACCCAGTCTAGTGTCCTCTGTGGATTGTAGCGCATCTCCATGGCCCTCATTGTGGGTCACTGGTGTGGCAGGCCCTCCCTGTCCTGGCAAGCACCTGGGACCACTTCTGAACCTGAGTTACCAGCATGATGCTGAGTCTAAAACAAAGAATTTCATTATGTGTTGAAGACTTAATGCGGTCACTTTTTATTAAGTTTGAAAAACTGCATAGGACACCATATTGGTGTGATAGAACATCAAAATCCAGGTGTCCCATTCACTGCTATTGAGCACATTCCCAGTATGGAAACAGTGAAATTAGACCTCTTTTAGCGATCTTAAACACTAAATTATATTCAGTGTTGTAAGATACTATATCAACTCCAAACAAGCATTTGTCAATGCCAAGTGTTGCTTGCTGTCATTAGCAGCGGAAGTGCAGGAGTTAGATAGATGCAGTATAGGAAAGGCGCTGAAGTATTGAACTGATGCCAACTCCACCCCCACCCTGCAGAGATGGACAGGCATTGGGGTGTGCCTTTGGGTCATCGCCCATAACGGTCACAACATTTCACCTCACCCTACCCTGCAGACACTTACAAGTGTTGAGGTGTGCTTTGGAGTGTTCAGGCTTTACACTCACCTCATTCCATAAGGAAATATGCTGAAATGGGTGCAGAATAGGAGAATGGGGTGAACTCTGGGGCCAACGGGTCCAAGGCACACCTTGATGCCTGCCACTGGCTGCAGGGTGGGAGTGGAATGGCATGAGCATTACTGTGGACAATCCCAAATCACACCCCTGATGCTTGTCGGTCTCTACAGGGTAGGGCATCATGGTCAAAAACCCTAACACCCTGAGCATTTCTTGATATTTTTATTCCAAGTTTTCAACATGGGCTTTTTGTGACCCCACCGCATGAACAGTGACACTATCAGTTTGTTAGCGGAAAGGTAATTTTGCACAGCGACTGCACCACTTGGCACCACAGGTGCGAAAACACATTTCGAGCAGGATGTGAAAAATGACAGCTGTGCTGTTCATGAAGAGGTGTAAAAAATGGCAATGTTGAAAATCTGGAGTGAAAATATATGGCAAAGTCACGAGTGTACATAGAAATTGTGCATCACACACCTGTAATGTAACTAGTTTGGGAATATTTTACAGCAGATTTTCAACATAGGCATTTTGGGACCTCTGCTCATGAACAGTGTCACTGTGATTTTCTTAATCTGTCCCAAACACTGATTTCCCACAGCAACTGCACTATTCTGTGCCGGAAGTGTGAAACACATTTCAGCAATGGTGTGAAAAATGACAGCAGTATAGTTTATAAGGAGGTGTGGAAAAATGCCAATGTTGAAAATCTGGACTGAAAATATTACGACTTTGTGAAATTACGAGGGTGTGTGGAAACTGCACAATGCACACTCGTAACACAGTTATTTTATGAACGTTTGTCACCAAATTTTGAACATAGCCAGTTTAAGACCTCTGCTCATGAGCAGTGTCACTGTGATTTTCTTAATCTGTCCCGAACATTGATTTCGCACGTCAACTGCGCCACTGTGCGCTACATGTGCAAAAACACATTTCGGCAAGATGTGAAAAATAACAGCTGTACTGTTCATAAGGGATGTGGCAAAATGGTAATGTTGAAAATCTGGAGTGAAAATATTAAAAATGCTCGAAGTTATAAGCATGCGTAGGAACTGCACAACGCACACTCGTAAAACGGTCATTTTTGGGAATGTTTTCATCAAATTTTCAACATACGGTATTTGGGGGCCTACCTCATGAACAGTGTCACTGTGATTTTCTTAATCCGTCCCAGACATTGATTTTACACACCAACGACGCCATTGTGCGCTACAAGAGCGAAAACACATTTCTGTGGAGATGTGAAAAGTGACAGCTCTTACTGTTCATAAGGAGGTGTGGCAAAATGGCAATGTTGAAAATCTGGAGTGAAAGTATTAAAAATGCTCGATGTTACGAGTGTGTGTAGGAACTGCACAATGCATGCTCGTAAAACAATAACTTTTGGGAATTTTTTCATCAAATTTTCAACATACGGTTTTTGGGGGACTAACTCATGAGCTGTGACACTGTTGTTTCGTTAATTGGTCCCAAAAGGTGGTTCCATGCAGTGACTGCAAAATCACCTTTCGGGACCGAATAACATAATGACAGTGACTGAGTTCATGAGGTGGGGTCCCAAGAACCCCATGTTGAAAATTTGGTGAAAAAATTTCCAAAAATGGCCGACATATGCACCAAAGTTGAAAAACCCTATTTATGCCATTAGACAGCTTACCGGCATTTCTTCAGTTCGAGGTCGGCTTTGAAGAGTGCAATCATGTTCCCAGTCCACCGAAGATCATCACACCAGGCTCCAGAGGTAAGGATAGGGTGAGGTGGGAGGTGTGGGGAGGTGGAGTATGCAGAGGGTAGGCACGGGTTGGAGGGGCAAGAGGATCAATGAGGGACCTTTTTTTTTCTTCTAGGTTTTTTTTTTTTTTTTTTTAAAGACGATGGGGGACTTTTGCCACACTGGGGTGGGCTCGCAGCATGGCACCAGGAAATTTATTTGGAGGGGGGCAGTGGAGCCAGCAGGGGATTGGGCACCCCTGTGTGCCAAGGAGACTTTTGCCATGCTGGGGTGGGCTCCCAGCGAAGCACATGGAAGTTTGTTGGGGGGCAGTGGAGCTGACGGGGATTGGGCACCCTGGCCGGCCAAAGAGATTTTGCCATGCTGGGGTGGGCCCCAGCATGGCAGATGGAAGTTTGGGGGGCGGTGGAGCTGATGGGGGATTGGACATCCCTGTCGGCCATACAGTGTGCTGGGGACGATGAGCCGAGGGGATTGGGCACCCTCTCGGTAAACAACAAATAGGGGTGATGCTTTGTGCTGCCGGGGATTGGGCTACCCCATCATTTTTTTTTAGTTATTGAAATGTTTCACCAGAAAGGCACACTGAACGGTAGGCAACAGCTTTCTGCCGGCTTCCTGGGGACTTTGAGAGGCTGACAGAGAAGCTGTCGCTATGGGGACACCACGCAATCAGCTGTATTGGTAGCTTGTAATGCACCAAAACAGCTAATTGCATGGTGACGTGGCTGAATTTCTTCACGCATTGTGGCATGTTCCTTAACTGCTGACGCAATGTGTTTCTTGCATATATATATATATATATATATATATATATATATACTGTTCAGATAAGGCCTGCATAGTTAAAGTCTTTTCCTATTTTTTTTAGTTCTTTACATAGTTAAAAGACCATGGATAGTTGCATGTTTCAGCTGAAAAATGAGTAAGCATAGCACCCCCCTTACAGGGTCACCCTGTTCGCCACACCCTATACTGTTCTCAATTCTCAAATACTTTAGTGTTGTGCTCTTCTGTCAGTCATCAATGCAGCCCTCTTGAGTTTTACTTTCTATCCCAGTTTTTCTTAAATACTCCTAATAAACTGAAGTATTGTTCTTTTCTTTTTGTTAACTGTTATTGGACCAACAAAGATGTAATGAAAAGAAAACGAGCTTTCAGCTTAGGCACTGTTTTATTTTTGTTACATCTATGCTGGTGCAATAAAAGATATCAAACCATTTGCTCCTGGATCTGTTCTTACAAAGACCAATACGGCAAATACACTAATTCTCTTTATTAGCTTTTGGTGACCGGGTAAGTGCATTAGGCAGTAACGCTGCCTATTTTCAAACACAACCCGGAAGAGTACAAGATACAGTCAGATAAACTAAGTCAGGTAGGATACATACAGTCATTGAAAGCTTACAACATATCCACACAGGGATAGTCAGAGAATTATACATACAGCAGAGACTATCCAAGCAGGGATTAAAAAGGACAGGCAAGACAAGCCAGGCGGTACACTCATAGTTTGGAAAACCAATATTTCTAGGCAGTAAAAACCAGGAACAGAGTGCTAGGTGAGGTTAGGTACAGTCACAAGTATCAAGTGCATAAAGGTAAGAGAAAAATGCAGTTGTGAAGGAGGAGTGAGATAAGGAGCACTTGAAACTGGAAGGAAGGGAGTTGCAGAATTTGGGGTCGAAATGAGAGAATGCTTGCTCTCCCATTTTTGTTGAGCAGTGTGGGACCAAGAGCAGAGGGGAATTTGAAGACCTCAGAGGGCGGGAGTGAAATGTTTCTCTTTGTTATTAATACAGCCATCCGAGCCTCTCTGCAATGATATACTGTACTCCCACAAAAAGGATTCACCTCTTACACCAATTGGGGAAAAAATAACTGTTACAAAGCAGAGCTGCTCAGGCGAGACCGGGTACTCTGTGACATATGCACAATGCAAACGTAGAAGAGTCATGGCACTCACCCTCCTGTTTTTCGGCAAAAAAGTATTGTCCAAATATATACAGCTGCAGCGCTAATGTTCTGTTTATTCAAGGTGCAGAGTGTGAGTACAGAAAGCCACAGCAGTGGGGAGCAGCAGATGACACCTAATGTTTCACTAGTTGCTGGCTTTATCAAAGGTGATGCCCTCTAATTTGGGGGTCTTTTATAGCAACTTATAAACATGTGATACAGACATTTAAATTCCACACAGTAAATTCAGCGGTGATAGAAGACATTGCTTATGTGCAACCAACCCAATACTGAAACAAAGAAGACACAAACATTTAAAAGTTTTAATCAAAGCACTGGCAGCTGCACTCAATATACTAGTTTAACAGTTTTTAAAATATATGGAATTGTGCTTGCCTTGTGCAAAACAGCATGTAATCTCCAAACGTTTAATAATGCAGCAATGCAAAAATATAGACGCAGAACCTCTGTTGATCTGGAGATAATTTTAAGTAAACACATTATTCTGTCCTTTTAAATCCTAGCTTACACAGGGGCATAGGACAAGTGAACTGGGGTGAATGAAAAGGAAGTTGGGGAAAAGGAGGGAAGGAAACAGATGGGAGAGGGAACTGGGTGCCTACTCTATTACACTATCATATAGGGGACATGAAGTTCAAAAGGGGGAAAAAAGAGCAAAACTTAAAACCAAGTTGTGCTTGCTGTGGCTTTCTGTATGTGCACTCTGCACTTTGCACCTTGAATAAATGAAGCACTAGAACTGCAGCTGGACACGTTTGGACAAAACGTTTTTTTTTTTTTTGCAGAAATACAGGAGGGTAAGTGCCATGACCTTCCTACAGTTGCATTGGGGAACTAATAACTAGGGTAAGACCACGTCTCTCCCTTAAGCCACTTAAACACATTAAAGATAACAAGTACAACCCAGGCTTACTCATAAGTGTTAAACACATTTAATAATAGTAATACCTTTCAGAGAAGCTGCTGGTTATTGGTCATGTGTGTGCACATAACTCAAAATAGAGCCTCCCTTTTCCACATGTACTGGCCTGCATGTTTAAACTGTCTTTCCTATTTTTCTAGTTATTACCTCAGTTAAAAGGGCTTAGTAAGTTGTAGGTTTCATCTGAAACAAAAATGTATAGCACCATTCACAGGGTCACCCCGTTCACCAGGTCCTACACTGTTCTAAATTCTCAAATACTCATAATGAGTTGCAGTATTGTGCTTTCTCTCTCATCAGTACAGTCCCGGCTATTCTTTCTCTCCCTGATTTTCTCACATACTCCTGGTGAGTTGAAATACTGTGCTTTTTAAAATAAAGAAAAACACCCCTTTTAATCCTATTTGTTTGTTTTTTATCACACCTGAAATACAGTAAACTATCAATGTCTAGCCTCCCCCGATTCCCCTCCCAGCACCCCCCATCTTTCTACACTCCACAACTTTAACCCTCTGGTGACCTCTAAATGTCCATGTAACCCCCCTACAAATGGGGGTTCCCAAAAAGTCTTCCTTGAGCTTGATTAAATGCTCACTGCCAGGCTGGTGTCCTGCATTTTAGCAGTTTAAATGTATTACCAGAGAGTTTCTGTATAGCCTCTGAGTACTGTCTCTTTAAGAGCTGCCTGGATTGCAGTCATAATTAATCTGAGAGTGAGCTCTGTTAGAAGATGTACTTGTTTGCTGATCATTTTTTAGAGTAGTAATAATATTGCAATTTGTTCTAACCTGCCTTCTTTGCAGCATGGACAGTTCTGTTTGTTTTTCATCATCTTGGTCCGGGACTGCAGAATAGGCCAATCAGTACATCTGGGACTCTAAAATGGAGCCTGCCTACAGGGGATTGGTGTGGCCAAAACTTGTAGGAATTGTAGTTTTGGGCTTTTGGTGCCTAAAATAAACTGGAGGGGGAGTCATTGTTGTGACTGACAGACAGATCAGCCAACCGAACCTTTTGTATCTTGGGGAAAGTCCCACACTGCTTGCAGTTTCAGTTAGATCTGAGTTGGGAAGAGAAGAAGTAACAGCTTGAGATAGTTCGAGCAGCAATCCATAGTGGATTTACACAGGAGAACTGTGGAAAGGCCTGAGTTTGGCCTGCATGCCTGTCTGCTGTTCCTGTGAGGGAACTTGTGCTTTTTCCGGACTGAATCCAAACTTGGAGAATGAATTAAGCCACTGAATTGTGACCAGGCTTTAACCTGAAGAAGACCGAAGATTTGCTGAATGTGATCAGCCTGTCAGGACTTCCAGCTATCTCTGAACTCCCGGATTGTGCAGAGACTCTGTAATTGTGACCAGAGACCCATTTGCCTGGTACAGTGGAATTTCCATACATGTGAATGCGCTGTGTGCTTATAGTGGGTCGTGATTTGGTTCCCCACTGTGTGTCTGAACTGTGTTTTGCTTGCTGGAGGCTGTATCCCGCTCCACGGACTGAATCCATATCCATTTCCATTTGCCTGGGCACTGCTACACTGGCCCAGCCAGAATACCTGCTACGCAGAGAAAGTCATCGATGAGAGACCGGCCTGGGGATCAGCCCCCTGTTCAACGCCTTGAACAGGAACTACGCTTCGGTGATTTGTGTGGGACCTGCTTCTCTGGGCACTCCAGCTCAACAGCCTGCAGTCTCGATTTCATCCTGCCTGTGTCCAGTATTGGGTATAGTGAGTAAACATCAGGGTAGCTCCCTGCAACAACAGCCTTGCAACAACAGCTAAATCTAAAAGTGCTGTCATCGGATTGTCTTGTTGCCTTTTCTTTCACGAACTGAACACTCCAGCTCCAGATTACAAATAGTGTGTGTTTTGCATGTTGCTTTCCTCCATCACAGGGCCCCAACCAGCTGCAACGTTCCTGGCTAGCCCACCATTTTCCTACCTGGGAACCCAGAGTGTATAACTGTGTAGGGAGTCTGAACTGCATGCATAAGTGTCTGATTAATACAGCTTTTAAGCAAATCAACCTGATTGCGCCCCTCCCTTGTTCAAGTCCCCTGAATAAATCAGATTTAACTTTGTTTGCATTTAACCTGACTGTGGTTCCAATTTGTGTCAATAGTATTGTACGGTTGCTATTTGCTGTGTTTAACCTTGTTTTACAGGGGGTCCCCAGAGGCAAGTTAGAGGAACCAGCCCTGGTGGTAAGTGCAAACATTGTGGGAAATTGCATGGTGAATAAGAGTCATTGTGAAAGTGATTATTGTGTACTGTTCAGGCCACTAGAAGGAGAAAAGGAGGGGTTACAGTGTCCGGGAAGGTTGTGCCCAGGTCAGATTGACCACTGCCAGCCCTGACCTCTGAGTAGGAGGCACCCGTATCAAAATCTAAGCCCCTTAACCTGCAACTAGCCAAGCAGGCAGGGGTAGTAGCCCTTGGGATAGTGCCACCTAGGGGTTACATCTTGGAGGCTCACTGCTGGGATTTTGTGCCTATTAGTGGCTGAAAATTACGAATTATTGTTAAAGATTAATGGCCACCCCAGTAGAAATGGCTGTACACCAGTTGGTGGGGTGGTGTACTGGGCAGGAGATCGACCCCCAAAATGCTCTGCTTATACTGGATATTCCCCCTTGGTACCAGTAAGGACACTGTAGAGGGAGCACTCTCCAAAGCTGAATGTTTAAAAAACCCTGTGGTGGTGGGTCAACAGGCTGATTTGATTGCCCAAACTTTCATAGCCTTGGTAGAGTGTAGTGACCTCGTGGACAGCTCTAAAGTGCCACAGACTATTGCGGAGAAGGGGTCCTAGCCACCTGGACAGTGATAACAAAAGACAGGAAAGACCCTGGGGAGGATGAGCTCCCACCATTATCTGAGACTTTTGAGGAGAAATTTGCTAAGTTGTTGCTGGAGGAAGGGAAAACCGTAGAGGACTTTAAGAAACTATTCCTGCCACCTGGGGGTGTTCCTTCCCCAACACCCCCTCCCACTCCAGCACCTGTTACTGCCCCGCCTTCTGCGCCCATGCCAATGCTGGCCCCTATATCTGTACCCGCCATTAGTCATGACTCGTATCGCCGGCTGAGGATATTTTCAGGCACCCTCTCCAGACCCCAGGGGAAGGGCAATTGGGAGAGTTGGATAGACTATATTGCCCCACAAATCTGAGAATGGCAATGCCCCGAACCAGAGAAGAGGAGAAGGGTGGTTGAAAGCCTCAGAGGCCCCGCCCAACTTACTATCCATGCTACACAGGCTAGTAATCCAGAAGCAACTGCTCAAGATTTTTTGAATGCATTGGAAAATGTATATGGGAGTCCTGATTCGGATGAGGACCTGTAGGGTAAGGTCAAAAACAGTCAGCAGTACCCAGGGGAGCCCTTATCCACATATGTGCCTCGACTCGAAGCGGTGCTACAGGAATGCCTATAGAAAGGTGGCATGGCCCCAGCTAAGTTAGATCAGAATAGGTTGGACCAACTCCTCAGGTCAGCCCCATTCTGTGAATTATTGCTGCTCCAACTACACCTTGCTGCTCAGTTGGATGCGCCTCCTACCTATGACAGACTGATGAAGGAAATTCAGAGGATTGAGAGGAGGCAGCCACGTGGGGGGCGGGGGGCTCCTGTATCTGCTGTTGCTGCTGCCCAGATGACCGAGGATTCACATGTGAGTGATGCTCAGGGGCGAAATACAGTGCCAGTTGAACACTGGGAGGCTAGAAAGGATGCTCCGTCCTGGAATGAGATACTGAAAGAGGTCCGAGAAATGAAGGTTACCATTTCCCTTCAAGCCCATTCCAGTGACACAATGGGCCGAAACTCCTCTCAGAGCATGTCCGCTATGGGCATGGGGGTGCACTCCCAGGCATCTCATGTTGACAGCAGCTCAAAGATTGATGAATTGACTATGAAAGTGAGGGAATTACTGAGGCGTCTCCCCATGCTCACCACACAACAGATAGAGGTTGAATTACGATTTTCTGTTGGTGGTACCCCCGCCTCAGCCCCCAATGTAATGCCTTGGCCACGCCAGACTCTAGAAAGCGTACTCTGTCATAATTGTGGGATGGAAGGGTATATGAAGAAAGCATGCTGGTTCCAAAAGACTTAGATAAGGTTGTATACGGACTTCAAGGGGAGCTCTGGAAAGTGAAACCATAGCCGAGGGGTGCTGGAAACGACCGCAGTGAAGGCTCAGGAAATCCCAACTCCAACTTCTTTGTGGCAAAGTCATCTGTACCAGCCCTTGCTACTGTCCCTCCAGACTGGTCCAAGATAGTGGACCCTTCAATGGAGACTAATGTTGCTGTGAATGGTATTCCTACTCTGACTGTGCTTGATAGTGGGTCGCAAGTGACCATTGTGTTTCAGGACTGGTATGACAAACACTTATCTGATGTGCTCTTACAATCCCTGGAAGGCCTACATGTGTGGGGGCTGAGCGACAAGTCTTATCCATATCTAGGATATACCCACCTCTCGTTGTCTTTTCCTGCAGCTGTCACTGGCATAGAGGAGCAAGTAGAGACACTGGCCCTAGTGTGTCCCCCCCACCGGACTGTATGATGGGGTTCCCCTGTTAATTGGAAGAAACACCCACATGTTTGGGAGACTAGCACAACTTTGCCATGAGAAACAAGGACAAATGACTGGATGGGCCCCAAGAATTCTAGCCTTAGTAAAAAGGGCTTATGACTGGCAACAGAAAACCAATGAAGTGGACCCAGATGAACCAGTGGGGAAAGTGTGGAAAAAGGAATCTGACTCCTTGGTATTAGCCGCCAACGCTCAGTGCACAATCCATGGAGAAGTCACCTAAAGAGAAATGTAAAGAACAAAACATTAATGTTGGATGCACCAGGAGATGGAAAGTTGCCAGAGGGATTATTGGTCAAACCCAGCATCTTGCCTGCTCATGCCCATGCCTATGCACGACAAGTGATGGTCCAGATTCAGAATGTGCCAGATCGGGAGATTCGGGTGAACAGAGGGTGCACCCTAGCTACAGTACACTGCGCCGACACTGCCGTATTGCCTGGCAACATGTGCTGTGGTGAGAAGGAGAGAGTGACCCCAGACTTATTTAACTTTGGTGACTCCCCATTGCCAGCTGAATGGAAGGCTAGACTTAGCAAGAAACTCACTCAGAGGAACCAAGTGCTTTCATTAAAAGAATGGGATGTGGGGTGTGTCCAGGGTGCAGAGCATCACATACGCCCGCGTGATGACTGGCCATTTTGAGACAGATCCCGGGTAAGGATGTGTGTTGATTATCGAACCCTGAACCGGCGGACCATCCCTGATCAATACACCATGCCTGTATACAAGATGTGCTGGATTGTTTGAATCGGAGCAAATGGTTTTCGGTATTGGATCTTCGTAGTGGATACTACCAGATCCTGATGGCCCTGCAGAACTGTGAGAAAACAGCCTTCATCTGTCCTTTGGGGTTCTATGAATTCCTGAGCATGCCACAGGGGATTTCAGGTGCCCTGGCTACCTTTCAGTGACTTATGGAACGTGCGGTAAGAGATATGAACTTGCTGGAATGTCTAGCGTACCTAGATGATGTCATTGTGTTTGGGCGCATATTAGAGGAGCATGAGACCCGACTGTTTAAAGTCCTAGACCGATTGGAAGACTTCGGCCTCAAGCTGTCCATTGACAAGTGCCAGTTTTTTCAAACCTCCGTGAAGTATGTAGGGCACATAGTATCTGCAGAAGGGATAGAAACTGATCCCAGTAAGGTTGAATCACTGACTACTTGGCCACAGCCCCATAATTCGAAAGAACTACAATGTTTCCTGGGGTTCTGTGGCTACTACTGCAGGTTCATAAAAGACTATTCAAAGGTGATACATCCACTGTTGAATCTTACCCAGGGTTACCCTCCTACCAACAATAAATATAAAAAAAGGTCCATCAAAGAACCAGAGAAAGTGTTCTTCCCCACAAGTGAACTTTTAATGCCCCGCTGGACATCCGAATGTGAAGCAGCCTTTCACGAAGTCATATACCAGCTCACCCATGCCCCATACTTGCCTATGCTGACCCCACAAAACCTTATGTGCTGCGGGGCAAGGATATTGGTGAAGACTGACAATAACCCGTTAACCTATGTACAGACTTCAGCTAAGTTAGACGCCACTGGGCACCGGTGACTTTCCGCCTTATCAACATATGATTATGCTGTTGAATACAGGCCAAGACTGAACCATATTGATGCTGACGCCTTGTCATGAAGGTCAGTTTCCAAGAGTGATTGGGTCAGGCTGTCTGAACCTGACATACGAGCCTTTTGCCAAAAATTTGACCAAGATGAACAGATGTCAACGGACACAGTGGACCGTTTTAGTAAATTGCTTGGGCCCTCCTAATACCTACATACCGGCAGCCTATTGCCACTTTTCTGCTCTAGATATTAGTGCACTACCTCAGTTGGATAATGACAGCATTCAGTGGGCTCAATCCCAAGATCCTGGAGTCAGCTCGCACTTCATGCCCTGCGTGCGGGGAAAGATGTGTCCAAGTTGCGTCCCCTGACTTGTGAAGTGTTCTATTGTTTAAAGAAGGCCCTAGGTTGAAGCTACTCAATCAGTTGTTGTACAGAGAGACAGTGGATCATGGTGATCAAGTAGACAGGCAGCAATTGGTCCTGTCCATGGCCTTTTAAGATTTGGTACTGAGGTCCCTCCACGATCACATGGGGCACCTTGGTATTGACAGAACTCTAGGCTTGGTACAATCTTGATTCTACTGGCCCAAGATGGGGGCCGATGTTGAGAACCATGTAAAGACCTGCAGTTGTTGTCTGCAAAGGAAAGCCCTGCCTCAGAGAGCTTCCCCCCTTGTCAATATTATTACCAGCACCTCCATGGAATGGTCTGCATAGACTTTTTGTGTTTAGAACCTGATCAGCAGAATATTGGCAATGTGTTAGTGGTTATGGATCATTTCACACAGTATGCACAAGTTTTTCCAACTAAAGATCAAAAGGCCCCTACCATGGCCAAGGTGCTAGTGAAAAATGTCTTTGTCCACTGTGGTGCTCCTCAGTGGATCCACTTTGACCAAGGCAGAGATTTTGAAAGTTGGCTAATAAAAGAAATGCTCTCTCTATGGGGGGTGCAGAAGTCAAGAACCACCCCTTACTACCCACAGGGGGACGCTCAACCAGAATGTTTTAACCGCACCCTTCTAGACATGCTGGGCACCCTCCATCCCAAAGACAAGCCTAAGTGGAGCCAGCAGATTAGCACCTTGGTCCACATATACAATTGCACAAAAAATGACACTACTGGGTTCTCCCCCTACCACCTCATGTTCGGGAGGGAGGTCCAACTGCCCATTGATATGTGCTTTGGGGTCTCTCCAGATGGGGTCTGAGCCAAAAATTACCTACAGTATGTACAGAAACTGAAAGCTTAATTGAACCATGCCTATCAACTGGCCCAGACAATGGCCGCCAAAAGAAATCTCATTAACAAAGAGAGGCATGATAAAAAATTAAAGGCTCAAGAGCTTCGGCCGGGAGACCGTGTGTTGTTACGCAATTTGAGACTGCATCACAAACACAAAATTGCTGATAGGTGGCATCATCTTCCCCATGTAGTAGTTGGAAAGTTGAATGATTTACCATTATACAAGATGCGCCCAGAGAATAACACCAAAGCTGTCAAGACCATGCACCGTAACCACTTGCTACCTATCGGTCCAGTCATAAATTGAGGCTGAACCATCAGAGATTGATTCCCCTGGGCAGGTGACTCGTGCTGCTGCAAGAAAGAGACAGAGTCAACCTACCCCAGTAGTTACAGATTTAAGGTTTCCCCCGCAGCAGGCCCAGAATGATAGCGACTGTCAGTCCACCTCTGATGAAAGTGAGTGTGACAATGCCTATTACCCCTCCTATAATTGAGTCAGCTGTTTCAAGGTAACCCTATGACTAATTGTGAGGATGAAGCTGGGCTTCTGGACTGCCTAACCCCCCAGCTTTGTCCTTGTAGCCAATACTCCCTGAAAGTGAAGTGCAAAGTATTACGTCTGAGGTTGCGGACTCTCTGTGTTTTGTGGAACTGTATGATTTGTCCGAAGAAGGGCCTGATGGTCTGAGTCTCTCTGGTGACACACCATAACTTGAAGAACAATGCGAGAGTGTTAACAGCCCCCTTCAGTGCCGCAAAGCCTAACTGGGCCAGAGCCTCCTCAAAATGAGCAAGCTGGGCCTCCATCAGAAGATAATGAGCAAAGTGTTGTGGAAACAGCCTACAGAGCAAGGAGCTGACAGTGCTCCAAGTTTGAACATTCCCATCCATGCAGAAGCACCCCTCACAAGTGATGAAAGCTCCAAAGTTAGTGCTGAAAGTACAGAGACTGTGGCCGCTCCACCCAGAAAGACTGGCCAAGCTGTCAAGCCAGTGCTACACTTTAGTTATGATTCTCCTGGCAGGCCAGTGGATTTGTCTGTCAGTGTGGTTCACAAAGGGGTTTATGTTTCGCCAAGCTCACTGCCCAAATTGAGCTTGACTGCCAACTCCAGGTTACTTGTTCTTCCCTCTCACCATGGTGCCCCTGCCCCATCCAACTCCAAGTTAGCTGATAGGGAAGGGCCTCCTCTTACATTGTTTAATGTACAAGAAGTTATTAAATGAATCAGTATTACTTGTGTGAAACATGCATAAGTATTGTCAATATGGATGTAGTAATGTGAAGTATACTGAAAGGTATAGTAATGGATATATATATATATATATATATATATATACACATATATATATATATATGTATATATATATATATATATATATATATATGTCTCGTTTATATTGCATTTTTGATATTGTGATGGTACAGACTTGACGCAGATGCCAACTTTTCTCCAGGCAGGGAAGGGTGTAACCCCTTACAAATGGGGGTTCCAGAAAAGTCTTCCTTGAGCTTGTTTAAATGCTCACTGCCATGCTGGTGTCCTGTATTTTTGCAGTTTAAATGTGATTGCCAGCGAGTGCCTATATAGCCTCTGTGTACTGTCTCTTTAAGAGCTGCCTGGATTGCAGTCATAATTAATCTAAAAGGGATCTCTGTTAGAAGATGTGCTTGTTTGCTGATCATTTATTAGAGTAGTAATAATATTGCAGTTTGTTCTAACCTGCCTTCTTTTCAGCATGGACAGTTCTGTTTGTTTTTCATTATCTTGGTCCTGGACTGCTGAAATGGGTCAATCAACACATTTGGGGCTCTAAAATGCAGCCTACCTACAGAGGCTTGGTGTGGTCAAAACTTGTAGGAATTGTAGTTTTGGGCTTTTTGAGCCTAAAATAACCTGGAGGGGGAGCCCTTGTTGTGAGTGACAGACAGATCAGCCAACCAAACCGTTTGTATCTTGGGGAAGTCCCAAAGTGCTTGCAGTTTCAGTTAGATCTAAGTTGGGAAGTGAAGAAGTAACAGCTTGAGGTAGTTCGAGCAGCAATCCGTAGTGGATTCGTGTGAAAGAACTGTGGAGAGGCCTGCGTTTTGGCCTGCATGCCTGCCTGCTGTCTCTGAGAGGGAACTTGTGCCTTTTTCGGACTGAATCTGAACTTGGAGAGCGAAGTAAGCCACTGAATTGCAACCAGGCTCCTACCTGAAGAAGACCGAAGATTTGCTGAATGCAATCGGCCTGTCTGGACTCCAGCCACCTCAGAACTCCCGGATTGTGCAGAGACTCTGTAATTGGGACCAGAGAGCCTTTTACCTGGTACAGTGGAATGTCCTTACATGTGAATGTGTTGTGTGCTTATAGTGGGTTGTGATTTGGTTCCCCACTGTGGTTTGAATTGTATTCTGCTTGCTGGAAGCTGCCTTAGAATTTCCTTACATGTAAAGGTGCTGCATGCTGCTAGTGGGTCGCGATTTGGTTCCCCACTGTGGTGTGAAATGTATTCTGCTTGCTGGAAGCTGCATCCAGCCCCATGAACTGAATCCAAAATCATCTCCATTGGGCCTGGGCCTTACCACACTGGCCCAACCCGACTACCCCCTGCACAGAGAACGCCATCGGTGAGAGACTTGCCTGGGGATCAGCTCCCTGCTCAACACCTGAACAGGAATGATGTCTCGGTGATTTGTGCAGGCCCTGCTTCTCCGGGCACTCCAGCTCAACAACCTGCAGTCTCAATTTCTTCCTGTCTGTGTCCAGTATTGGGTATCGTGATTAAACATCAGGGTGGCTCCCTGTAACAACAGCAAAATCTGAAGTGTTGTCATCTGATTGTCTTGTTGCTTTTCTTACACGAACTGAGCCCCACCCCCGACTCCGGATTACAAGTAGTGTGTGTTGTGCATGTTGCTTTCTTCCATCATAGGGCTCCAACCAACTGCAATGTTCCTGGCTAGCTCACCATTTTCCTACCTGGGTATCCAGAGTGTGTGACTGTGTGGGGACTTAAACTGCATGCATAACTGCTTGATTAATATAGCCTTTAAGCCATACCTCTCAACCTTCTGCCTCATAAATCAGGGACAAGGCTTAAAAAAATCAGGGACAAAGGCCCTAAATCAGGGACACATTTTTAAAATTGGTGCTATCTACTCAGGAAGCTGGCAGAATAAGGGACTCAGTGTATAATACATTTTCTGAAGAATAAGTCTGCAACTGTATTGTTTGACATAATTTTATTCTTACAACCATCACTGTTTAGTCAGGGGAACACGGATTTTAGGAGGGACAGAGTAAAATTCTGAGGTGAAATCAGGGACATCCCTGAAAATCAGGGACACTTGAGAGGTATGCTTTAAGCCAATCAACCTGATTACGCCCCTTTCTTGTTCAAGTGCCCTGAATAAATCAGATCTTTTTTTTTGCTGCATTTAACCTGACTGTGTTTCCAGTTTGTGTCAAGAATACTGTACTGTTACTATTTACTGTGCATAAACTTGTTTTACAGGGGGTCCCTGGGGACGAGCCAGAGGAACCAGCCCTGGTGGTAAGTGCAAACAGTGTGGGTACTGTATGGTGTACAAGGGGTAGTGTGAAAGTGATTATTGTATATTGCTCAGGCCACTAGAAGGGAAAGAGGGGGGTTACAATGTCCCGGAGGGCTGTGCCCAGGTTAGTTTGACCACTACCAACTCTGACCTTCAGGTGGAGGCACCCATTTCAGAACTCAGGCACCTTAACCTGCTGCTAGCCGCGCAGGCAGGGGTAGTAGCCCTTGGTATACCGTCATCTAGGGGTTACACTTTTATTGGACCAACATAGATTTAATTAAAAGAAAACCAGCTTTCAGTTAGGCACTGTTGTCTTTTTGTTACATCTCTGTAGGTCCAATAGACGGTATCAAACCATTTGCTTCTGGATCTGTTCTTACAAAAACCAATATGGCAGCTACACTAATTCTATTTATTTATTTATTAGCTTTTGGTGACCGGGTAAGTGCATTAGAAAGTAACCCTGCCTATTTTCAAACATGACTCGGGAGAGTACAAGATACAGTCAGACAAACAAAGTCAGGTAGAATACATACAATCATTGAAAGCTTACAACATATCCACACAGTGATAGTAAGGGAATTGTACATACAACAGAGACTATCCACGCAGAGATACTAACATACTAACATACTTAAATGCCAGCAGAATAGGCTTAATGGTCTTTCACGTCTGCTGGTTTGGTCAGCCCCCACCCTGGGAGCTGACTTTGCTGCCCCCCTTGCCTTCTCTGGCTTCTCCCTTCCCAGTTCCAGATATTCTTGCTGCATTGGATTTTGCATCCAGAACCCTACCCTTGTACCTGTCCTACCCCATCTTGAACCCCTCCACCGTCTCTGCCTCCCCCAACCCCCTAGGCAGCGCATTCCATTGCTTCACCACCCTCTCAGTGAAGTAGCACCTCCTTCTTTCTCCCCTGAATCCCCCCCCCCAGATTCCACCCATGCCCTCTAGTGGCCCCCTCTTCCTTCCTTCGAAGCACCCTGACTGTTCCTCCCCTATTTACCCCGTTCATGTACCTGAAGACCTCTATCATGTCTCCCCGGTCCTTTCTCTCTTCCAATGTGTACATATTTAGCTCTTTGAGCCTGCCCTCATAGGTTCTGTCCCCAAGCCCCAAATCATTTTGGTTGCCCTCCTCTGGACCCTCTCCAGGAGTTTAATGTCCCTCTTTAAGTGTGGCCTCTGAAACCTCACGTAGTACCGCGAGGTGCGCCCTCACTAAGCAGTTATAATGGAGGGAGTATCACTTCCCTCCTTCTGGAGGTGATCCCCCTAGCGATGCATCCCAGCATCCTGTTGGATTTGGCTGCTGCCCTCCTACAAGTCTCTGAGTTGTTCATCTTGACATCCACCACCACCCCCCAGGTCCCTCTCAGCCATTGAGACTTGTAGCATCCCCACCCCCGGGGGTTTACACTTGGCCCGGGTTTCTGGCCCCCAGGTGCAGTACTTTCCATTTCCCTGCATTGAACCTCAGCTTCCACTTTCTAGACCATCTTTCCAGAGCCTCCAGGTCCCCCTGTAGGGCCACCCTCCCCTCCTCCCCATCCACCACTGCCCCCAGTTTTGAGTTATCCACAAAGAGACTCATCTCACTCCTGTTACCTGTCCTTATGTCAGAGACGTAGGCGTTGAACAGGAGGGGCCCAAGGGCTGATCCCTGTGGGAACCCACTAATGACCCTCCTTGGGGATGAGACTATCCTGCCAACTACAACCCTCTGGGTCCAGTCCTGGAGCCAGTTGCTTATCCATCTGATCGTCTGGTTCCCCACCCCCATTTCTCCCAGCTTATCCAACAGGCCCACATGAGGAACAGAGTCAAATGCCTTGCTGAAGTCTAGAAAGAGGACGTCCACTGGTCTACCCAGGTCCAAGGCACTCATCACCCAGTCATAGAACTCCACAAGGTTTGTCTGACATGATTTCCCCGGGACAAATCCATGCTGTCTATCGTCCAGGCACCCTGACTTTTCCAGGTCCCCCCAGACTCTCCTTGACAATGCCCTCCATCACCTTGCCCACCACAAATGTCAGACTGACAGGCCTGTAGGTTCCCTGCCACCTCCCTTGATCCCCCCTTATGGATAAGCACTATATGCGCCACCTTCCAGTCCTGGGGCACCCACCCTGTCCTCAGGGAGATGGTGAAAAGCTCCGCTAGGGGTTTCGCCAGGACATCCGCAAGTTCCTTCAGCACTCTGGGATGGAATTTATCCGGCTCCGGTGCTTTCTCCGTCTTACATATGCCCCACCATTGCTGCATCAGTATCCGTGGAGTGACCGCCATAAAGGGACGCAAATTACCATGTATGTATTCCGATCAATGCTCCATTACTGCATTTACAGTTCCCCCTTATGCCTGACTACCAAACTGCTACTCGGTTTCTCGACACGGTGTCATAACCCCTTTGGAGCACCCTAAAAGAGTGGCGACAGAGCAAGAAAAAGGAGGACCAAAGACAGCCCCTCTTCCTATCTCTTGCAGCCCTTATGAAACTCCTATTCTTTATACTACTCTGTATTGGAAATGTGGAAATCAACCCAGGCCCCCTGAGTGTATCACCACCAGCAGACCTAACCTCCATCAAAGGCCTCAGTTTTCATATATTAATGCATGCAGCCTCCTGAAAAAACTTACACTGATACAAGTCTGGGTTGCCCATACCTGCCAGACTTTCTCGTGGTATCTGAGACATGGCTCAAACCCACCACAGCAGATAGGGATGTTAATCTACCCAATTATCAGTTATCCAGGCGGATGCCCTAACAAGGCGTGGAGTAGCTATATGTAAAGTCCAGTATACCTGTATCCTGCTTCACTGCAACCTTGATGCCCAAAGAATTGAATGTATATCCTCAAAGTATCTCCCTAATACAGCAGCTTTCCAGCTAGTAGGCTGCTACAGGGCCCCCTCTGCTGACCACAAGCTTTTATCCCACCTGGGGAATCTACTCAAACCAGGCTCTGAAGAAGTCATTATCCTAGGTGATCTGAATCTAAACTGGCTTTCCAAGGCAGCTGCACCTTTGGTTTCATTCTGTGATACACATGGGCTCACACAACTGATAAATGAGCCAACAAGAATAAACTCAAAAAATAGAAACAACAGCACACTACTTGATATCCTGCTGGTGAACAAACACCATCTATTCACACACACTGGAGTGCTTTTCAGTGATATAAGTGATCACTGCCTCATTACAGGAGTAAGATCTTCCAGCAAACCAACAACCCCAGCAAAATTTCTAATGAGGAGAGCCAAGAAAAACTCAATATTGAAGGATATCTGCATGATCTAGCTCACTCTCCAAGCTGGCAAGAGTTTTATCTTGCATTAATCTGTGTAAAAAGCACATCAGGTGCTAAACAGCATAATACTAAGTGCCCTTAATACTCATGCCCCTAATCACTAGTGTCCCAATAAAAACAAATCTGCCGCTGGTTTTCAGCTGATCTCAAATCTGCACTGTTGGAGAGACAAATTATGGAAGATAGCAAGAAAACCAAGAACCCAAATGACTGGGTGTTGTTTGGAAAGCCAGGAATAGCTGCACCAAGAAAGTAAGGGATGCAAAGGCTGCCTTTTACTTGGCTGAACTTGACTCCTCCTATCACAATCCTTCTGGGTTCTGGGGCACCATCAAGGGTATTGTAGGGCAGGATCCTGGCACCTCTCTACCAACTCAATTGCACCACAATAATGGTTCTATCTCTGGAAAAATGGAAGTTCTGGATGCCTTCAATAACCACTTCACAACTGCTGGCCTTGCCTTTGACACCTCTCCAGCTAATCTGCTGCATGCACAACTAAGCTCCCAGTATACTGGTGCCCAGAGAGCTGATTCTTCCTTCTCCTTCAAACCCATCCTGTTGAAGCAAGTAGAGGATCTTTTATGGCAGTTGGATATTAAAAAAAGCGCAGGGGCAGACTCTCTTGACCCCTGCTTTCTAAAGATTGCATTTCATGTACTTGCAGTCTCTAACACATCTCTTTAACCCATCTTTAACCTCTGGTTCTATTCCTACAGTGTGGAAGACAGCCAAGTGGTTCCCCTTCTAAAATCAGGGGACCCTATGGACCTTTAATAACTACAGGCCCATTTCCATTCTTCCAGTGCTATCCAAGATGCTAGAGAAAATAGTGAGCATCCAGCTAAGAGAATATCTTGATGATGCTAACCTCTTGAATCCAGCTCAATCTGGGTTTAGGGCCAGGCACAGCACTATCTGCACTGGCCAAAGTTACAAATGACTGGCAAACTGAATTAGATAAAAAGAATAGTGTCTGTGCAGTATTTCTTGACCTAAATAAGCATTCGACACTGTGGACCACGAGCTGCTACTCTCTTCCTTGCATTCCATTGGCCTAGATCCACCCTCCTTAAATGGTTCAGGTGTTACCTTATGGATAGGTCACAGCAGGTGAAAGCTGAAGGTGATCTATCCCCAATAAAACCACTGCTAAGAGGAGTTCCACAAGGATCTATCCTGGGCCCTATCCTTTTTGCCATCTACATTAATAATATTGATTCAAATCTCACCAAAGCCACTGTCCACCTCTTTGCTGATGACACTGTTTTGTATGTCAGCAACCCATCACCTGCAGTTGCCCATGAAATTTTATAGGCAGAATTCTCCTTGCTGCAATATCAACTACTTGAGAAAAAGCTTCTTTTAAATGCAAAAAAAACCAAAAGCAATGCTTTTCTCCAATCAAAGCTCCACCAGCACCTACGCACTAAGTAGTCTCCCCCAGCTATGCACTATCCTTGGAAAAAATCTGGAGTATGTAGAAAAATTCAAATACTTAGGTGTGTGGGTTGATAACAGACTTGACTTCACACATCATATTGAAGAACTGCTGAAAAAACTTCGCCAAAGGCTTGGCCTATTCTACAGAATAAAACACTTCCTAACAAGAGACTCAAAGATGAGGTTAGTCCAGGCCACTTTTCTTTCAGTTGTTGACTATACAGACTTCCTTTATAGTCACTGCCCCATCTCCTACCTAAGCAAGCTGGATACCCTGTACCATAGAGCAATAAGATTCATAACAGATCTTCCATCTAACACTCATCATTGCCCTCTCTATGCTGCAGTTGGATGGGTTTCCCTACATCTCAGAAGGAACAGAAATGCAGCACTATGGATCTACAGAGCATTGTCTAAAAAGCTTCCAAACTATATTCTAGACTGCTTCACCCAGGCCATAGCTAGCTCCTATGCCCTAAGAAGCAACAACCTCATCATGCTCAAAATACCTAAAGTCAACACCCGGCTAGGGAGGGCGGCAATCAGCTATTCTCTAGCCATGGTTTGGAATACTCTACAGAAATCCCTAAAGCTGTCCAATCTTATACCTATAGCATCCTTTAAACATCTTTGCACAAGTTTTTTCACAGAGAAATGCAACTGCTACCATAAGAGCTAGACTTGCCATTTCACAACCCCCCCTTCCAGATAGCCACCATGTATGGCATATTTTTGTTCCACAGTTCTCCCTCCCAGGCAGCCACCCTTTTTATAGTACCCCAGTTCCATTTAATTCTACCTAACTACCTACCTAATCCTTCTCCCACTAATTACTGGCCCTTACATCATTCCTAAATGCTCCCCTCTCATCCCAGTATTACATTATGCTGTGTGTATGCCTTGACTCCTCTATTGGGATATGTATATACTTTGTCTTTTGTATAATTTTCCTATAACCTACCTTGTCATCTATGTCTTAATCAACTTCTTACCCTTGATCATTGTATTTATAAGTGTTTTTTCTGTATCTGTTATGCATATATTAGTGCATTGATGTATCTGTTGTGTACCAACTATTGAACCGTGACCTTATCAGGTCCATCTTGTAAATGAGCCTTGCTCAATGATGCTCGACTGAATAAATAAAGATTTGATTGATTGATTGATTAAGGGACCTGAGGGCTTCCCTCACTCTCTCTGCTGTGATTTCCACTTCCACTACCTCTTCTCCCTGCTAAGTCTTCCCCCCTCCTGCCAGTGATGCCTCCCCCTCTCCCCAGACCCACCGATCGGTAAGGGTCCCCCTCTCCTCTGTATCACTGTCTCCTCCCATGTATGATGCAGCACCCCCATTTTCCTTGGTGAAAACTGAGGTGAAGTACTCATTTAGTATCTCAGCCTGATCCTCCGGGTCTTGTGCCCATCTCTCCCCTGTTTTAATCCTGCTCATCTGCCCCTTCACACTTCATTTTTCCATAATGTATCTAAAGAACCCCTTGTTCCCTCTCCTAATTTCCCTGGCCAGGTTCTGCTCCTTCCTTGCCTTAGCCCACCTCACCACCCTAGTGGCCCTTCTAGCCATCAGCTCGTACTCCCCTTGATCCCTTTCACTCCTTGAGCACTTGAATTGCCTATAGGCTGCCTTCTTTCCCCGCACCACCTCCTGGACCTCCCTGGTCCACCAGCAGGGTTTTTGGGCCCTACCGCATTTTCATCTTACTCTTGCACAGATGCTGGTTGCATTCTGCACTCCTCTCCTGATGATTTCCCACCTACTATCAGCATCCATTATCTGATCCAATCCCATCCAAATGCTCCTTAAGGATCCTTCCCATTTCTTTAAAATCCGCCCCCATGAAGTCAGTTGCCTCCGTCTTTGTGCAGCCTTCTACCCCTCCTATGTCCAGGCAGAACCAGACTGTGGCATGGTCACTCCACACCAATGGGTCCCTTACCTCCAGGCCCCCAATCTGGTCACTGTCTGCCAGGACCAGGACAGGAAAGACAAGCCAGGCAATACACTCGTAGTTCAGAAAACCAATATTTCTAGGCGGTAAAAACCAGGAACAGAGCTCTAGGCGAGGTTAGGTACAGTCACAAGTATCAAGTGCATAAGGGAAAGAGAAAAGTGCAGTTATGAAGGAGGAGTGAGATAAGAAGCACTTGAAACTGGGAGAAAGGGAGTTGCAGAATTTGGGGGTGAAATGAGAGAATGCTTGCTCCCTCATTTTTGTTGAGCAGTGTGGGACTGAGAGCAGAGGGGAATTTGAAGACCTCAGAGGGCAGTAGTGAAATGTTTCTCTTTGTTATTAATACAGCCATCCGAGCCTCTCACTGCAATTATATACAGTACTCCCACAAGAAGGGTTCACCTCTTACACCAATGGGAAAAAAATTACTGTTACAAAGTAGAGCCGCTCAGGCGAGACCAGATGCTCTGTGACATACATGTAACCCCTAGGTGGTGCTATCCCGAGGCTACTACCCTTACGTGCTTGGCAAGTAGCAGGTTAAGGGGCCTGAGTTCTGAAACAGGTGTCTCCACTCAGATGTCAGGGTTAGTAGTGGTCAAGCTAACCTGGGCATAGCCCTCTAGGACACTGTAACCCCCCTCTTTCCTTACTAATGGCTGGAACAATACACAATAAGCACTTTCACAATACCCCTGATACACCACACAAGTACCCACACTGTTTACACTTACCACCAGGACTTTCCTCTGGCCCGGCCCTGAGAACCCCTATAAAACAAGGTTATACACAGCAAATAACAGCAGTACAGTACTCTTGCACAAACTGGAACCACAGTCAGGGTAAATGCAAAAAAGAGTTAGATCAGATTTATTTAAGGGGCTTGAACAAGGGAGGGGTGTAATCAGGTTAATTTGCTTAAAGGTTCTATCAATCAAACAGTTATGAATGCACTTCAGGATCCACAAACAGTCATACACTCTGGGAACCCAGATGGAGAATGGTGGACTAGCCAGGAACATTGCAGCTTGTTGGGACCCTGTGATGGAAGAAAACAACATGCACAACACACACTATTTGTAATCCGGAGCCGGAGGGCTCAGTTCATGAAAAGAAGACAAGAAGACAATCAGATGACACACTTTTAGATTAGGCTGTTGTTGCAGGGAGCTACCCTGATGATTACGCATGATACCCAAGACTGGACACAGGCTGGATGAAAATTGAGACAGCAGGTGGTTAATCTGGAGTGCCAGGAGAAGCAGGGCCTACACGATTCACCGAGGCGTCATTTCCTGTTCAAGCGTGGAGCTGGGGGCTGATCCCCAGGCAGGTATCTCGTCGGTGGCTTTCTCTGTGCAGTGGGGTAGTCTGGCTGGGCCAGCATGGCATGGCCCAGGCTAAATGGAGATGCACGCGGATTCAGTCTGATTAGGCTGGATAAAGCTTGCAGCAAGCAGAACACAGTTCACACAGTGGGGAACCAAATCATGACCCACTTTCAATACACAGCACATTTACATGTAAAGGATTCTGCGGTGCCAGCAAGCAGAACACAGTTCACACAGTGGGGAACCAAATCATGACCCACGTTCAGTACAAAGCACATTTACATGTAAGAAAATTCTACTGTACCAGGCAAACCGCTCTCTGGTCACTGTCGCAAAGTCTCTGCACAAACCGGGGATTCAAAAGCAGCTGGAAATCCTGACAGGCCGATCGCATTCAGCAAATCTTCGGTCTTCTTCAGGTTTAAACCTGGTCACAGCCCAGTGGCTTAAATAGGCCTCACAACTCGGATTCAGTCAGAATAAACTCTGTTTCCCTCTCAGGGACAGCAGGCAGACAGGCAAGCCAAAATTCAGCCCTTTCACAGTTCTCCCATGCAAAACTACACAGAACTGCTGCTCAAAATCACTTGAGCTGTTACTTCTTCACTTCTCAGCTCAAAACTGAAAGTAGCTGCAGCAGCCTGGGAAATTACCCAAGATCCAAAAGGTTCGGTTGGCTAATCCTCCTGTCAGTTACAACAAAGGCTCCCCCTTCAGGTGCAAAAAGACGCAAAAAGCCCCAAACTACATTTCCTACAGATTTTGACTCCAGACAGCTCCTGTAGTTCAGCTGCATTTTAGGTCCGTCCCACCGGTACCAACTGGTCCAATTCGCAGTCCAGGACCAAGATAGTTGAGATAAACAAAACTGTCCTTGCTACAAAGAAGGCAGATTAGAAAAACTACATTATCATTGTTATTCTAAATGATTTTCAGCAAATAATTACATCTTATAACAGATCTCTCTCTCTCAGATTACTTATGACTGCAATCCAGGCAGCTCTTAAAGAGACACTACACAGAGGCTATACAGGCTCTCTCTGGCAATCACATTTAAGCTGCTAAAACGCAGGACACCAGCCTGGCAGTAAGCATTTAGGCAAGCTTGAGGAAGACTTTTTGGGAACCCCCATTTGTAGGGGGGTTACATACACACAATGCAAATGTAGGAAGTCACGGCACTCACCCTCCTGTAATTCTGTAAAAAAGTATTGTCCAAACGTATACAGCTGCAGTGCCAATGTTCTGTTTATTAAAGGTGCAAAGTGCAGAGTGCAAGTACAGAAAGCCACAGCAGATGACACCTAATGTTTCAGCAGTTGCTGGCTTTATCAAAGGTGGTGCCCTTTAATGTTGGGGGTCTTTTATAGCAGCTGATACACATGTGATACAGACATTTAAATTCCACACAGTAAGTTCAGCAGTGATAAAAGACATTGCTTACGTGTAACCAACCCAATACTGAAACAAAGAAGACAAATATTTAAAAGTTTTAACCAAAGCACTGGCAGCTGCACTCAATATACCGGTTTAACAGTTTTTAAAATACCATATGGAATTGTGCTTGCCTTGTGCAAAACAACATGTAATCTCCAAATGTTTAATAATGCAGCAATGCAAAAATACAGACTCAAAACCTCTGCTGATCTGGAGATAATTTTAAGTAAACACATTATTCTGTCCTTTTAAATCCTAGCTTACACAGGGGCATGGGACACGTGAACCAGAAGGGGAGGTGAATGAAAAGGAAGTTGGAAAAGGAGGGAAGGAAATAGATGGGAGAGGGAATTGGGTGCCTACTCTATTACACTGTCATACAGGGGACATGAAGTTCAAAAGGGGGAAAAAAGAGCAAAACTTAAAACCAAGTTGTGCTTGCTGTGGCTTTCTGTATGTGCACTCTGCACTTTGCACCTTGAATAAATGAAGCACTAGAACTGCAGCTGGACACGTTTGGACAAAACTTTTTTTTTTGCAGAAATACAGGTGGTTAAGTGCCGTGACTTTCCTACAGTTGTATTGGGGAACAAATAACTAGGGTAGGACCACTTCTCTCCCTTAAACTACTTAAAACACTCTAAAGATAACAAGTACAACCCAGACTTACTCATAAGTGTTAGACAAATTTAATAATAGTAATATATTTCGGGGAAGCTACTGGTTATTGGTCATGAGTGTGCACATAACTCAAAATAGAGCCTCCCTTTTCCACATGTACTGTACTGGCCTGCATGTTTAAACTGTTTTTCCTATTTTTCTAGTTATTACCTCAGTTGAAAGGACTTAGTAAGTTGTAGGTTTCAGCTGAAACAAAAATGCATGGCACCATTCACAGGGTCACCCCTTTCACCAGGTCCTACACTGTTCTAAATTCTCAAATACTCATAATGAGTTGCAATTTTGTGCTTTCTCTCTTTCATCAGTACTGTCTGAGACTATTCTTTTTCTCCCTGATTTTCTTACATACTCCTGGTTAGTTGAAGTACTGTGCTTTTTAAAATAAAGAAAACCTCTCCTTGTAATCCTATTTTTTTTTATCACACCTGAAATACAGTAAACTATCAATGTCTAGCCTCCCCAGTTTCCCCTCCCAGCACCCCCCATCTTTCTACACTCCACAACTTTAACCCTCTGGTGACCTCTAAATGTCCATGTAACCCCCCTACAAATGGGGGTTCCCAAAAAGTCTTCCTTGAGCTTGATTAAATGCTCACTGCCAGGCTGGTGTCCTGCATTTTAGCAGTTTAAATGTATTACCAGAGAGTTTCTGTATAGCCTCTGAGTACTGTCTCTTTAAGAGCTGCCTGGATTGCAGTCATAATTAATCTGAGAGGGAGTTCTGTTAGAAGATGTACTTGTTTGCTGATCATTTGTTAGAGTAGTAATAATATTGCAGTTTGTTCTAACCTGCCTTCTTTGCAGCATTGACAGTTCTGTTTGTTTCCATCATCTTGGTCCTGAACTGCAGAATGCTGGGTCAATCAGTACATTTGGGACTCTAAAATGGAGCCTGCCTACAGGGACTTGGTGGGGCCAAAACTTGTAGGAATTGTAGTTTTGGACTGCTGGCGCCTAAAATAACCTGAATGGGGAGACCCTGTTGTGACTTACAGACAGATCAACCAACCAAACCTTTTGGATCTTGGGGAAAGTCCCACACTGCTTGCAGTTTCAGTTAGATCTGAGTTGGGAAGTGAAGAAGTAACAGCTTGAAATAGTTCGAGCAGGAATCCATAGTGGATTCACATGGGAGAACTGTGGAAAGGCCTGAGTTTGGCCTGCCTGCATGCTGTTCTGTGTTTTTTTTTTTTGGACTGAATCCGAACTTGGAGAGCGAATTAAGCCACTAAATTGTGACCAGGCTTTAACCTGAAGAAGACCGAAGATTTGCTGAATGCGATCGGCCTGTCAGGACTTCCAGCTACCCCTGAACTCCCGGATTGTGCAGAGACTCTGTAATTGTGACCGGAGAGCCATTTGCCTGGTACAGTGGAATTTCATTACATGTGAATGTGCTGTGTGCTTACAGTAGGTTGTGAGTTGGTTCCCCACTGTGTGTCTGAATTGTGTTTTGCTTGCTGGAGGCTGTATCCCGCTCCATGGACTGAATCCGTATCCATTTCCATTTGCCTGGGCCCTGCTACACTGGCCCAGCCAGAATACCTGCTACGCAGAGAAAGTCATCGATGAGAGACCGGCCTGGGAATCAGCCCCCTGCTCAATGCCTTGAACAGGAACGATGCCTCGGTGATTCGTGTGGGCCCTGCTTCTCTGGGCACTCTAGTTCAACAGCCTGCAGGCTCAATTTTTTCCTGCCTGTGTCCAGTATTTGGTATTGTGAGGAAACATCAGGGTAGCTCCCTGCCACAACAGCTAAATCTAAGTGTTGTCATTGATTGTCTTGTTACCTTTTCTTTCATGAACTGAGCCCTCCGGCTCTGGACTGCAAATAGTGTGTGTTGTGCATGTTGCTTTCCTCCATCACAGGGCCCCAACCAGCTGCAACATTCCTGGCTAGCCCACCGTTTTCCTACCTGGGTACCTAGAGTGTGTGACTGTGTCGGAACTCTGAACTGCATGCATAACTGTCTGATTAATATAGCTTTTAAGCAAATCAACCTGATTACACCCCTCCCTTGTTCAAGTCCCCTGAATAAATCAGATTTAACTTTGTTTGCATTGTAGGTGATTGTTTCTGGACAGTATAGGTTTTCTGCGCAGCACCTTCCCTCACCCCACCCACCCCAAGCACATAACTTCCTTTATAGCAGGGTCTCTGACATCACTTCCTCAAAACTGCTAACAACATACGCCTGTTTATATCCTTAAAGGCGCAGCACACTGAATAGGGGGGTAGAGACATTCACAAGCTTGCACACACTAAAACAAGAACAAAAAACGAAAAAGTATCTGTAACAGGAAGGGACACAGACATGTGGGGAGTGGTGCAATTCACTGGCTGTGGAGCAGCAGTCTTCTGGGAGACATTCTGGAAACTGCATTGCTGCCCTATTTGCAGGCACCTCTCTGGTCTGAGGGGGGAGGTTGTTCGTCTCCATGCTGAGCTGGCAAGGATTCGGAAAACCTGCTCTCCCACCCATGGACCACCCAGGCCACCGCCATTACCTCAGAGGTTACCAAAAAAGAGGAGTGGTTGGACCATGGTGGGCTCAGGGAGGGTGAGGGTGGTGGAACAGAGGCACATCCCTCCAGTTGTGCCTCTCCAAAATTCATTCTCCACTCTGGCAAAGCATGGTTCCTCTATGGAGGCACCTGCAGTGGAGACCAAGGAGGATGCTGGGAACCTCCACAATGGAGACCCACAGGAGGGTGGCCCAGGACCCCACAGGGGAAGGAAACAACTCCTGGTGGGGGACTCAATTGTTAGAGGGCTAGAACTGGGAGAAGAAGGGGAAAGGAAGGTAAGGTGCCTGCCTGGCACCAAGGCTTGAAGGGACAGGAAACAAATCCTTAGGATCGTGGGAGCAGTGGCAAGGGGGAGGGAGCTGGATGTCATTATCCACCTAGGGATGAATGACCTGGCTGAGAATGGGATCAGAGCAGTGCAACAGGAGTTTGTGGAGTTGGGAAGGGGACTTAGACAAGTAGCACACGCAGTAACTTTCTCGGAAGTGCTACCTGTCTATGACATGGATGAGGCTATGGCACTCCACATCATGTGATTCAATGACTGGTTGAAAAGCTGGTGCAGAGCTCAGGGATTTGGCTTCATTCGGGACTGGGGCTCCACCTGGAGGGATGCAGGCATATACATGCGCGATGGTCTGCATCTATCCTGGAGGGGAACCAGGATCCTAGGTGATAGGTTTAAATGCTTCAGTGGCAAGCATTTAAACTAGCCAAGGACGGAGGCACTGAAGAGGAAAAGGGAAATCCTAGCCCCCACCCCAAAAAAATCAGGGTAATTAGTGAGGTAAACACAAAAATAGAGCAGTTGATAGGGAGAAGGGCAGGGGTAAATGGAGAAAAAGACAAAGGCAGTAGGGACAGGGATGGGACAAAAAGAAATAAAGCCATAAATAAATGGAGGGTAGTGAGTGCCAATGCCCATAATCTAGGTAAAAAGCTCCCTGAAATGGTGGCCTTGATGGAAGCGGGATGCCTGGATATTGTGGCAGTCACAGAAACATGGTACACAGAGAACCATGACTGGGATGTCAACATACCAGGGTACACAATCTACAGGAGGGACAGGGATGGAAGAAGAGGAGGAGGAGTAGCTCTCAATGTAAGGGAAGGGATAAAAGCAACAGAACTAAAGGGTAAACAGGGAAGAGAGGAGGCACTGTAGGTCATCCTGGAGACTGGAAATGGCTCCACAATCCACACAGGGGTTGTATACAGACCCCCATCTCAGGGGGAGGAAATGGACAAGGAAATGATAGAAGGCATCCTTGGGATGGCTGAGAAAGGGGAGATATTGCTGATAGGGGACCTGAATATGCCAGATGTTGACTGGAGCACCTTTGCTGCAGCCACATCCAAGAGCAGGGCCATTCTCTATGCCCTACAGGGGGCATGCCTCAGACATCTAGTTTTGGAACCCACTCAGGAGAGAGCAATCTTAGACCTGGTACTCTCAAATGGGGATGGAGAGAGAATCTCTGATCTTGAAGTGGGTAGCCATCTGGGAACAAGCGACCACCAAACAGTGTGGTTCACAATAAACTTAGCTGTAAAGTCAAACCACACAAAAGTGAAGGTACTGGACTTCAGGAGGGCTGATTTTGTCAAAATGGGAGAGTGCCTCAGAAAAGCACTAACAGGCAAGAAGGTGGGGTGGAACACCAATGGGGAAACATCAAAACCACCATCACAGAGGCAACAAGTCTTTGTGTGAAGCAAATAAATCAAAATGAAAGAAAGAAACACTGTGGTTCTCAAAAGAAGTAGCAGGGAAGGTAAGGGGAAAAAAGATAGCATTCAGGAAGTATAAGGAAACACAGAAGGAGCAGGACAGAGAACTGTACCAGTTAAAGCAAAAGGAAGTGGGTAAGACAGTCAGAATAGCAAAGGCCCAAACTGAGGAAAAGATAGCCAACTCGGTTAAGAAGGGGGATAAAACCTTTTATAGGTACATTAGGGAGCAAAGAAAAACTAAGGCAGGGATACTGAGGCTGAACAAAGAGGAAGGTGGTTGGGCAGAGAGCAACAGTGAAAAAGCAGGGATACTGAACGAATGCTTCTGCTCGGTATTCACAATGGAAAAGCAGGGGAAATACCTAATCTGGTCAATAGAAGCACTCTGGATAGGGGTTGACATTAGTCCTTTCACAGAAGAAAGGGTTCTGAAAGAACTCTTAAAACTGAAGGTGGATAAAGCAATGGGGCCTGATGGGATTCACCCAGAATTTAAAAAGAACTAAGGAAGAACTAGTAACACCATTGACTACTCCCTTTTAATAAATCATGGGAGGATGGTGTGGTACCTGAGGACTGGAGGAGGGCGGATGGGATTCCCCTTCACAAAAGTGGGAGCAAGACAGAGGCAGGAAACTACAGACCTGTCAGTTTGACCTCAGTGGTAGGGAAAATGATGGAATCACTTCTGAAGGAAAGAATTGTTGAGTACCTAGAGGCCAGTGGGGCACAGGACCCAAGGGAGCATGGATTCACAGCAGGAAGGTCATGTCAGACAAATCTAATTGAGTTCTTTGACTGGTGACCAAAGCAGTAGACCGGGAGGGCTGTGTATGTAGCCTACCTAGACTTTAGCAAGGCATTTGACACAGTCCCACAAAGATTAATAAACAAATTACCAGCCTGGGAGTGGGTCCTAGGGTGGTAGCCTGGTAAAACACTGGTTGGACAACAGGACACCGAGTAATAGTAAATGGAGTCCACAGTGAAGAAAGGAGGGTTACTAGTGGGGTACCGCAGGGTTCAGTACCGGGGCGGGTCCTTTTTAATGTCTTTATAAGTGACATTGCAGAGAGACTGGAAGGGAAAGTAAATCTCTTTGCAGATGACACAAAGATCTGCAACAGGGTTGATATATAACATGGGGTGGAAAGGATGAAAAGGGACTTGGCAAGGTTGGAGGAATGGTCAAATGTATGGCAGCTTAGATTCAATGCAACAAAGTGCAGAGTAATGCACCTGGGAAACAAAAACCCAGCGGAAGAGTACACAGTGGGGGGCGAGATACTGACAACAAAAAAATGGAAAGGGACCTGGGGGGTAGTCATATCAGATGTCCTAAAGGTGGGCCGGCAATGTGAGAAGGCAGTAAGAAGGGCTGGGGGGATACTGGTATGCATAGGGAGAGGCATCACCAGTAGAAAACAGGAAGTTGTTGGCCCCTCTGTACATACAGTTGGTAAGACCACATCTGAGTACTGTGCAGTTCTGAGACCCCATCTCCTAAAGACATAGACAGGTGGAGGCTGTCAGAGGAGGGCAACCAAAATGATGCACGGTCTGCATCAGAAGACATATGAAGAAACACTAAAGGAACTAAAGATGTATTGCCTCGAGGAAAGGAGGGAGGGAGGGGACATGATAGAAACTTTCAAATACCTCAAGGGAATCAACAAAGTCCAAGAGGGTAGCATGTTTCAGAAAAAGAGATGTGCAAAAACAAGGGGGCACAATTTGAAGATTGAGGGGGAACAGCTCAGAGGTAATGTACTGGAACAGCCTTCCTGAGGAGGTCGTAGAGTCAAAAATGGGGACAATTCAAGAATGCATGGGACAGACATAAGGCAATTCTAGTGGGGGGTAGGAGGAAGTAGGCTGTTGGTTAACTAGGATCTGCAGCTTATCCGTTAGGTTGGGAAATAGGCAGACTAGGTGGGCCAAGCGGTCCTTATCTGCCATCAAATTCTATGTTTCTAACCTGACTGTGGTTCCAGTTTGTGCCAAGAGTATTGTACTGTTGCTGCTTTCTGTGTTTAACCTTGTTTTACAGGGGGTCCCCAGGGTCGAGCTAGGGGAACCAACCCTGGTGGTAAGTGCAAACATTGTGGGAAATTGCATGGTGAATAAGGGTCATTGTGAAAGTGATTATTGTGTACTGTTCAGGCCACTAGAAAGAGAAAAGGAGGGTTACAGTGTCCCGGAAGGCTGTGCCCAGGTCAGCTTGACCACTACCAACCCTGACCTCCAGGTGGAAGCACCCGTATCAGAACATAGGCACCTTAACCTGCAGCTAACCAAGCAGGCAGGGGTAGTAGTCCTTGGGATAGCGCCACCTAGTGGTTACATCTTGGAGGCTCACTGCTGGGATTTTGTGCCTTCTAGTGGCCAAAAATTATGAATTATTGTTAAAGATTAATGGCTACCCCAGTAGAAATGGCTGTACACCAGTCGGTGGGGTGGTGTACTGGGCAAGAGATCAACCCCCAAAATGCTCTGCTTATATTGGATATTCCCCGGGTACCAGTAAGGACACTGAAGAGGGAGCACTCTTCAAAGCTGAATGTTTAAAAAACCCTGTGGTAGTGGGTCGACAGGCTGATTTGATTGCCCAAACTTTCATAGCCTTGGTAGAGTGTAGTGACCTCATGGACAGCTCTAAAGTGCCACAGACTACTACCTCAGAAGGGGTCCTAGCTGCCTGGAGAGTGATAAGAAAAGACAGTAAAGACCCTGGGGAGGATGAGCTCCCACCATTATCTGAGACTTTTGAGGAGACATTTGTTAAGTTGTTGCTGGAGGAAGGGAAAACCGTAGAGGTCTTTAAGAAACTATTCCTGCCAGCTAGGGGTGTTTCTTCCCCAGCAGCACCCCCTCCCACCCCAGCACCTGTTACTGCCCCGCCTTCTGTGCCTGTGCCAATGCTGGCCCCTATATCTGTACCTGCCATTAGTCAAGACTCGTATCGCCAGCTGAGGATGTTTTCAGACACCTTCCCCACACCCTAGGGGGAGGGCAATTGGGAGACTTGGATATACTATGTTGCCCCTCAAATCTGGGAATGGCAATGCCCCGAACCAGAGAAGAGGAGAAGGGTGGTTGAAAGCCTCAGAGGCCCCACCCAACTTACTCTCCACGCTACACAGGCTGGTGATCCTGAAGCAACTGCTCAAGATTTTTTGAATGTATTGGAAAATGTGTATGGGAGTCCCAATTCAGATGAGGACCTGTGGGGTAGGGTCAAAAACATTTAGCAGTACCCAGGGGAGCCCTTAACCATGTATGTGCCTCGACTCGAAGCGGTGCTACAGGAATGCCTAAAGAAAGGTGGCACGGCCCCAGCTAAGTTAGATCGGAATAGGTTGGACCAACTCCTGAAGTCAGCCTGATTCTCTGAATTATTGCTGCTCCAACTACACCTTGCTGCTAGGTTGGATGCACCTCCAACCTATGATGGACTGATGAAGGAAATTCGGAGGATTGAGAGGAGGCTGCCACATGGGGGCCCCCCCAAATCTGCTGTTGCTGCTGCCCAGATGACCGAGGATGCACATGTGAGTGATGTTCAAGGGCGAAATACAGTGCCACTCCAGACTCTAGAAAGCATACTCTGTCATAATTGTGGGAAGGAGGGGCATATGAAGAAAGAATGCCGGTCCCCAAAAGATTTAGATAAGGTTGTATACAGACTTCAAGGGGAGCTCCGGAAAGTGAAACCACGGCCGAGGAGTGCTGGAAACGACCACAGTGAAGGTTCAGGAAATCCCAACGACAACTTCTTTGTGGCTAAGTCATCTGTACCGGCCCCTGCTACTGTCCCTCCAGACTGGTCCAAGATTGTGGGCCCTTTAATGGAGACTAATGTTGCTGTGAATGGTATTCCTACTTGGGCTGTGCTTGAGAGTGGGTCGCAAATGACCATTGTGTTTCAGGACTGGTATGACAAACACTTATCTGATGTGCCCTCACAATCCCTGGAAGGCCTACATGTGTGGGGGCTGAGCGACAAGTCTTATCCATATCTAGGATATGCCCAGCTCTGGTCATCTTTTCCTGCAACTGTCACTGGCGTAGAGCAGGAAGTAGAGACACTGGCCCTAGTTTGTCCCCCCACCGGACTGTATGATGGGGTTCCCCTGTTAATTTGAACAAATGCCCACATGTTTGGGAGACTAGCACAACTCTGCCATGAGAAACAAGGGCAGCTGACTGGACAGGTCCTAAGAGTTCCAGCCTTAGTAAAAAGGGCTTATGACTGGCAACAGGGACCAGATGAAGTGGACCCAGATGAGCCAGTGGGGATAGTGTGGAAAAAGGAACCTGACTCCTTGGTATTGGCCACCAATGCCCAGTGCACAATCCATGGAGAAGTCACCTAAAGAGAAATGTAAAGCACAAAATATTAATGTTGGATGCACCCGGAGATGGAAGGTTGCCAGAGGGATTATTGGTCAAACCCAGCATCTTGCCTGCTCGTGCCCACACCTATGCATGACGAGTGATGGTCCAGATTCAGAATGTGTCAGATCGGGAGATTCGGGTGAACAGAGGGTGCACCCTAGCTACAGTACACTTTGCCGACACTGCCGTATTGCCCGGCAACAAGTGCTCTGGTGAGAAGGAAAGAGTGACCCCGAACTTATTTGACTTTGAAGTGACTCCTCTTTGCCAGCTGAATGGAAGGCTAGAATTAGCAAGACACTTGCTCAGAGGGACCAAGTGTTTTCATTAAAAGAATGGGATGTAGGATGTGTCCAGGGTGCAGAGCATCCCATATGCCTGCATGATGACTAGCCATTTTGAGAGAGATCCCAACGTCTCGCCCCAGCAGACATAGATGATGTGAGGAGACACCAGCAGGAAATGCTCGCTGCTGGTGTGATACAAGAATCAAGGAGCCCATATGCTTCTCCCATTGTGGTTGTGCATAAGAAGAATGGGTCGGTAAGGATGTGTGTTGATTGTCGAACCCTGAACCAGCGGACCCCCTTCCCCTCTGATCAATACACCTTGCCCCATATACATGATGCCCTGGATTGTTTGAATGGGAACAAATGGTTTTTGGTATTGGATCTTCACAGTGGATACTACCAGATCCCGATGGCCCTGGAGGACCATTAGAAAACAGCCTTCATCTGTACTTTGGGGTTCTACGAATTCCTGAGAATGCCACAGGAGATTTCAGGTGTCCAGGCCACCTTTCAGCAACTGATGGAATGTGCGATGGGAGATATGAAATTGCTGGAATGTCTAGATTACCTAGACAATGTCACTGTATTTGGGCGCACATTAGAGGAGCATGAGACCCGACTGTTTAAAGTCCTAGACTGATTGGAAGACTTTGGCCTCAAGCTGCCCACTGACAAGTGCCAGTTTTTTCAAACCTCTGTGAAGTATGTAGGGCAGAAGGGATAGAGACTAATCCCAGTAAGGTTGAATCACTGACTACTTGGCCACAGCCCCATAATTTGAAAGAACTACAATGTTTCTGGGGTTCTGTGGCTACTACTGCAGGTTCATAAAAGACTATTCAAAGGTGATTCGCCCGCTCTTGAATCTTACCCAGGGTTACCCTCCTACCAACCATAAATATAAAAAAGGGGCTTTCAAATAACCAGAGAAAGTGTAGTTCCGCTCAGGTGAACTTTTTGGGCCCCGCTGGACACCTGAATGTGAAGCAGTCTTTCATGAAGTCATATACCAGCTCACCCATGCCCCCATCCTTGCCTAAGCTGACCCCACCAAGCTCTATGTGCCGCATATGGATGCCAGTCTGCAGGGTCCAGGAGCTGTGCTGAATCAAGCCCATGAGGATGGTTTGAGACCAGTGGCCTTCACCAGTAGGAGCTTGACCATGTCGGAGCAAAACTACCCTGTGCACAAGCTGGAGTTCCTTGCACTAAAATGGTCCATCGTCGACCAGTTTCATGAATACCTCTATGGGGCAAAGATATTGGTGAAGACCGACAATAACCCATTAACCTATGTACAGACTTCAGCTAAGTTAGACGCCACTGGGCACCGGTGGCTTTCCGACTTATCAGCCTATGATTATGCTGTTGAATACAGGCCAGGACTGAACCATATTGATGCTGATACCTTGTCACAAAGGCCAGTTGCTAAGAGTGATTGGGCCAGGCTGTCTGAACCTGACATCCGAGCTTTGTGCCAAAAATTTGACTGAGATGAACAGATGTCTGTGGACACACTGGACTGTTTAGTAGATTGCTTGGACCCTCCTAATACCTGCATACCAGCTGCCTATTGCCACTTTTCTGCTCTAGATATTAGTGCACTACCTCAGTTGGACAATGACAGCATTCAGTGGGCTCAATCCCAAGATCCTATGATTCAGCCCGCACTTTATGCCCTGTGTGTGGGGAAAGATGTGTCCAAGTTCCGTTCCCCTGACTTGTGAAGTGCTCTATTGTTTAAAGAAGGCCCTAGGTTGAAGCTACTCAATCAGTTGTTGTACAGAGAGACAGCAGATCGTGGCAGTCAAGTAGACAGGCAGCAATTGGTCCTGCCCACAGCTTTTAAAGATTTGGTACCGAGGTCCCTCCACAATCATATGGGGCACCTTGGTATTGACAGAACTCTCGACTTTGTATGATCTCGATTCTACTGGCCCAAGATGGGGGCCAATGTTGAGCACCATGTAAAGATCTGCAGTCATTGCCTGCAAAGGGAAGCCCTGCCTCAGAGAGCTGCCCCCTTTGCCAATATTACTCCCAGCATCCCCATGGAACTGGTCTGCATAGACTTTTTGTGTTTAGAACCTGATCAGCGGAATATTGGCAAAGTGTTAGTGGTTACGGATCATTTCACATGGTATGCGCAAGCTTTTCCAACTAAAGATCAAAAGGCCTCTACCATGGCCAAGGTTCTAGTGGAAAATTTCTTCGTCCACTATGGTGCCCCTCAGCGGATCCACTCTGACCAAGGCAGAGATTTTGAAAGTCGGCTAATCAAAGAAATGCTCTCTCTATGGGGGGTGTGGAAGTCAAGAGCCACCTCTTATCACCCACAGGGGGACCCTCAACCAGAAAGTTTTACCTGCACCCTTCTAGACATGCTGGGCACCCTCCATCCCAAAGACAAGCCTAAGTGGAGCCAGCAGATTAGCACCTTGGTCCACACATACAATTGCACAAAAAATGATACTACTGGGTTCTCCCCCTACTGCCTTACGTTCGTGAGGGAGGCCCGACTGCCTGTTGATGTCTGCTTTGGGGTCTTTCCAGATGGGGTCCGAGCTGAAAATTACCTACAGTAGTACAGAAACTGAAAGCTCAGTTGAACCATGCCTATCAACTGGCCCAGACAATGGCTGTCACAAGAAATCTCGCCAACAAATAGAGGCACGATAAAAAAGTAAAGGCTCAAGAGTTTTGGCCTGGCGACAGTGTGTTGTTATGCAATTTGAGACTGCATCACAAACACAAAATTGCTGATTGGTGGCACCATCTTCCCCATGTAGTAGTTGGAAAGTTGAATGATTTACCAGTGTACAAGGTGCGCCCAGAGAATAACTCCAAAGCTGTCAAGACCATGCACCATAACCACTTACCACCTATCGGCCCAGTCATAATTGAGGCTGAACCATTAGAGATTGATTCCCCTGGGCCAGTTACTCGTGATGCTGCAAAAAAGAGACATAGTCAACTTACCCCAGTAGTTACAGATTTAAGGTTTCTTCTGCAGCAGGCCCAGAATGATAGTGACTGTCAGTCCACCTCTGATGAAAGTGAGTGTGACAATGCCTATTACCCCTCCTATAATTGAATCAGCTGTTTCAAGGTAACCCTATGACTAATTGTGAGGATGAAGCTGGGCCTTCTGGACTGCCTAACCCCCCCCAGCTTCGCCACTGAAGCCAATGCTCCATGAAAGTGAAGTCCAAAGTATTACATCTGCGGTTGCTAACTCTCAGTGTTTTGTGGAACTGTGTGAATTGCCCGAAGAAGGGACTGACAGTCTGAGTCTCTCTGGTGACACACCAGAACTTGAAGAACAGTGTGAGTGTTGACAGCCCCCCTTCAGTGCCGCAAAGCCTAATTGTGCCAGAGCCTCCTCAAAATGAGCAACCTGGGCCTCCATCAGAAGATAATGAGCAAAGTGTTTTGGAAACAGAGCCTATAGATCAATGAGCTGACAGTGCTCCAAGTTTGGACATTCCCATCCATGCAGAGGCACCCCTCACAAGTGACGAAAGCTCCAAAGTTAGTGCTGAAAGTACAGAGACTGTGGCCGCTCCCCCCAGAAAGACTGGCCAAGCTGTCAAGCCAGTGCTACACTTTAGTTATGATTCCCCTGGGAGGTCAGTGGATTTGCCTGTCAGTGTGGTTCACAAAGGGGTTTATGTTTCATCAAGCTCACTGCCCAAATTGAGCTTGATGGCCAACTCCAGGTTACTTGTTCTTCCCTCTCACCATAGTGCCCCTGCCCCATCCAGCCCCAAGTTAGCTGATAGGGAAGGACCCCCTCTTACATTGTTTAATATACAAGAAGTTATTAAATAAATCAGTATTACTTGTATGAAACATGCATAAGTATTGTCAATATGGATGTAGTAATGTGAAGTATACTGAAAGGTATAGTAATGTAACAAGCTAATGATATATATCTATGTGTCGTTTATATTGCATTTTTGATATTGTGATGGTACAAACTTGATACGGACACCAAGATTTCTCCAAGCAGAGAAGGGTGTAAACCTCCCCCCCCCACAAATGGGGGTTCCCGAAAAGTCTTCCTTGAGCTTGTCTAAATGCTCACTGCCAGGCTGGTGTCCTGCGTTTTTGCAGTTTAAATGTGATTGCCAGAGAGTGCCTATGTAGCCTCTACGTACTGTCTCTTTAAGAGCTGCCTGTCATAATTAATCTAAAAGTGAGCTCTTTTAGAAGATGTGCTTGTTTGCTGATAACTTGTTAGAGAAGTAATAATATTGCAGTTTGTTCTAACCTGCCTTCTTTGCAGCATGGACAGTTCTGTTTGTTTCCATGATCTTGGTCCTGGACTGCTGAAATGGGCCAATCAGTGCATCTGGGACTCTAAAATGGAGCCTGCCTACAGGCCTTGGTGGGGTCACAACTTGTAGGAATTGTACTTTTGGGCTTTTTGCACCTAAAATAACCTGGAAGGGGAGCCCTTGTTGTGACTGACAGACAGATCAGCCAACCAAACTTTTTGGATCTTGGACAAGTCCCAAACTGCTTGCAGTTTCAGTTAGATCTAAGTTGGGAAGTGAAGAAGTAACAGCTCAAGGTAGTTCGAGCAGCAATCCATAGTGGATTTGCATGAGAGAACTGTGGAAAGGCCTGAGTTTTTACCTGCATGCCTGCCTGCTGTCTCTGAGAGGGAACTTGTGCCTTTTTCGGACTGAATCCGAACTTGGAGAGCGAAGTAAACCACTGAATTGTGACCAGGCTTCTACCTGAAGAAGCCCGAAGATTTGTTGAATGTGATCAGCCTGTCTGGACTTCCAGCCACCTCTGAACTCCCGGATTGTGCAGAGACTCTGTAATTGTGACCGGAGAGCCTTTAGCCTGGTACAGTGGAATTTCCTTACATGTGAATGTGTTGTGTGCTTATAGTGGGTCGTGATTTGGTTTCCCACTGTGGTTTGAACTGTATTCGGCTTGCTAGAAGCTGCATCCAGCCCCATGGACTGCATGCAAAATCATCTTCATTGGGTCTGGGCCTTGCCACACTGGCTCAGCCCGACTACCCACTGCACAGAGAACGCCATCGATCAGAGACCTGCCTAGGGATCAGCCCCCTGCTCAACACTTGAACAGGAACGACGCCTTGGTGATTCGTGTGGGTCCCGCTTCTCCGGGCACTCCAGCTCAATAACCTGCAGTCTCAATTTCGTCCTGCCTGCGTCCACTATTGGGTATCATGAATAAACAACAGGGTAGCTCCCTGCAACAACAGCTAAATCTGAAGTGTTGTCATCTGATTTTCTTGTTACTTTTTCTTTCACAAACTGAGCCCCCTCGGCTCCAGATTACAAGTGGTGTGTGTTGTGCATGTTGCTTTCTTCCATCACAGGGCCCCAACCAACTGTAACGTTCCTGGCTAGCCCACCATTTTCCTACCTGGGAACCCAGAGTGTGTGACTGTGTGGGGATTTAAAGTGCATGCATAACTGTTTGATTAATATAGCCTATAAGCCGATCAACCTGATTACGCCCCTTCCTTGTTCAAGTCCCCTGAATAAATCAGATCTGACTTTTTTTTGCTGCATTTAACCTAACTGTGGTTCCAGTCTGTGCCAAGAGTACTGTACTGTTGCTATTTACTGTGCATAACCTTGTTTTACAGGGGGTCCCCAGGGTCGAGCGAGAGGAACCAGCCCTGGAGGTAAGTGCAAACAGTGTGGGTACTGGTATGGTGTACAAGGGGTACTGTGAAAGTGATTATTTTATATTGCTCAGGCCACTAGAAGGGAAAGAGGGGGGTTACAGTGTCCCAGAGGGCTGTGCCCAGGTTGGTTTGACCACTACCAACCCTGACCTCTGGGTGGAGGCACCCGTTTCAGAACTCAGGCCCTTTAACCTGCTACTTGCAGCGCAGGCAGGGGTAGTAGCCCTTGGGATAGCGCCACCTAGGGGTTACACTTGGATTGGACCAACATAGATGTAATGAAAAGAAAACCAGCTTTCAGTTAGGCACTGTTGTCTTTTTGTTACATCTATGTTGGTCCAATAAAAGGTATCAAATCATTTGCTTCTGGATCTGTTCTTACAAAGACCAATATGGCAGCTACACTAATTCTATTTATTAGCTTTTGGTGACCGGGTAAGTGCATTAGGCAGTAACCCTGCCTATTTTCAAATACGACCCGGGAGAGTACAAGATACAGTCATACAAACAAAGTCAGGTAGAATACATACAGTCATTGAAAGCTACAACATATCCGCACCGGGATAGCCAGGCAATTATACATACAGCAGAGACTATCCACACAGGGATGAAAAAGGACAGGCAAGACAAGCCAAGCGATACACTCGTAGTTCAGAAAACCAATATTTCTAGGTAGTAAAAACCAGGAACAGAGTGCTAGGTGAGGTTAGGTACAGTCACAAGTATCGAGTGCATAAAGGTAAGAGAAAAATGCAGTTGTGAAGGAGGAGTGAGATAAGGAGGACTTGAAACTGTGAGGAAGGGAGTTGCAGAATTTGGGGGAGAAAAGAGAGAATGTTTGCTCCCCCATTTTGTTGAGCAGTGTGGGACTGAGAGCAGAGGGAAATTTGAAGGACTCAGAGGGTGGGAGTCAAATGTTTCTCTTTGTTATTAATACAGCTATCCGAGCCTTTTACTGCAATTATATACAGTACTCCCACAAGAAGGCTTCACCTCTTACACCAATTGGGGAAACAAATTACTGTTGCTTGGACTTCCTCGAAGTGTGCATTGGGTCTGTCTTGGTTGGCCCTGTTACTGCCCTTGTACTCTCATCGGTCAGGCCTGCTACGTCTTTCACTGTTGGATTTTGGTTGATCACACTACTGGGTGTCCCTATCCTGGACTTTCTGGGTTTAGATATGTTACTACTCTTGCTTTCTGTCCTATGTCGGCTTGGCTTTGTTTTGCCGTGGTAGACAGCCAGCCAGCTGACAAAGAAGGCAGGTGTGAGTCAGGGAGGGAGAGCTGCAGAAGAGGCGGCTGTGGAGTGCAAGTGAAGATTTTGGATTATTGGCAGCAGATGCTTGTGGTGGAAACTAACAATTTGGATCCAGCTGGCAGGTTGGTGGGAACGAGGAACAGCTTGATTTGGAGTAGGGTGTTGTTGGCCCCGATCTTACAGGTGGGTTGATCATGGGTGTGTGGGGTGTGGGGACCTGGGCCCTATTTCACCGGGGAGCCAGTGGCTGGGGCAGTTGGTCCCTGGGGATTCCCTGTAGGACCTACTGTTTGGTGGGTTTGGACAGGGACCCGTAGCAGCAGCCATAGACCTAGGTCGGCCACCCGCTTAGATTTTTCGGGGCCCACTCCTGGCTTCAGAGTGACTGATTTACAGAAAAGGACTCTTTTGGACTCCCCTTCAAATTACAGTGAGACTTTTAATTTTATTTACTCTGTTTAAAAAGACAGTGAGAGTGCCGTATGCTGTTTTCCAAACTCAGGCAGCGAGAGTGGCTGAGGAATGTGAAACATTTGGATTCGTTTAATTAAGCCCCCTCTTCAGTGAGAGTTTTTGTGGGGCTGGAAAAATCACCAAGATATTGCTATCTGTCTGTCCAGAAGGTGTGAGCTCCTGAGGGTTTTCAGCCTCTGCTGGTGGTGAGAGGTCCATTGGGGCCTGGAAAACTGAATTTCTCCTGAGATCTCTTTTCAGTTACAATGTCAAAGACTTATCAGTTAACCTTTGACTGATTCTGCTCCATTTAATTTGCTGTCCTGGACTTAATGACGGTGATGCCATATTTTATTTATTTTACATAGTTTGTTTAATATACTTGTTGTTAGGGAGAATTTTGGTATTTGCTTTTACTGAATTTTCTTTTAATTTATTTTATTGTTTAGTTTAATGATTTGATTGGGATTGTTTCTTGTTTTTTCTTTCCTCCATTTGTGGTGGCTTGGTGTTTATTGATATGTGTAGGAGGCCTGCTCCCATGGTCGTGCGCTACTCATCCTCTGGCCTTCGCACCCTCCGCCCTTTTATCTCCCCCCCAACTGCAGTTTACAACTTACCAGTGTTGTGGAGCGTTGGGTATTTCTTGCTGGGGAGGGGTGTCGAGGTGCAAATGGTGGAGGGTGAGAGAGTGGGGCCATTGCACTGGCTAGTAAAATCCAGAAGATGCCCTGGGGTGAAATGGAACCCGGATCATGGTTTTCCATGTCTGGTGCTCATACCCAAGGGCACTACCAATATAGGTGGGCAGGTAGTTCGGGTGGCCCAGGAAGTCCATCCTACTCAGGCGGTGTTATGCAATGCCAGGTCCCTTAAAAACAAGACTGCAATTATTGCTGATCTTGTTGGGACAGTTAACCTGCATGCATCACTGAGACCTGGCTGGACGAGAACTCTGGCCCGATATTAGAGGCCACAACTCCAGCTGGGTACTCGGTGATGCACAGCCCAAGAGTGGATTGCAGGGGTGGGGGGTTGTGGTCTGTTTCAAGACTGAACTGGGCCTCACGGATGTACCAGTTCAGGAAGCTGGGTCATTTGAGTGCACAGTAGTAGCAGGTGTAGGCTGCACGATTGCTCTCTTTTACCGTCCACCTGGGGATGAGAAGCTTTTCCTTCAGGAAGTGGTGGACTTCGTCATCAACATGGCGTTTGAGTCTTCCAGGCTGATGGTCCTGGGGGATTTCAACGCCTGGGCTGATGATGAATTCTCGCAATTTGGACAGCACTTCCTCCAGCTGATGTCATCTCTGAGCCTCACACAGATTGTTACCACTGCTACTCACAAACATGGTTTCCTTTGACCTAGTCTTTCTCCTGGGGATCGAGGCCTTCCACCTGGGGGTGGAATCTGTTGGATAGTCCAATCACTGCACTATGGGTTTCAGTTTTCATGCGCCTTTTGCTGGCCTACCCCTGTGGAGATGGTCAGACATCGCCCTTTATGAGATATAAGCTCTGAAGGCCTGGCAGCGGTGCTTGACCTATGGGTTCTTCCCGAGTCAAACAGCGACCCCGAGGTGTTAGAGGTGGCCTATAGTAAGGCCATTTCTGCAGCTCTGGACATCATTGCTCCTGTCCATGTTCGCTAACTCTTCCTTCACCCTTGGTCCCCCTGGTTTGATGGGACCTTGAGGAAGATGCAGCAAGTAGGACGAAGGTTAGAGTGCTGCTGGCAGAAATCCGCCTTGGATGCCGACCGCCTTAGATTGATGGATCATTATCAAGTCTATCAATCTGCAATCACCTGTAAGAAGGCAGAGTTCCTGTCCAGGGAGATTGCAGCAGCTCAGAACTGACCAGCTCAACTCTTTCAAACTGTAGACAGACTGTGCAACCCAGCCTGTCTGCAGATTTGAAGAGCCTTTTCGCAAGTGGAGTGCAATGAGCATACTCGATTCTTTGCAGCTAAGGTGGCTGACATCAGGGTGATGCTCCTTCCAACACACTCTATGGGTCTTGCTTTAGATCAGCACTCGGTCACTGTCCCTCAGTTTTCCTGGAGTACCTTTGACCGGCCGGAGTTCATGGAGGTCATGCAGATTGTCCAGGGTATGCGCCCTATGTGCTGTAGTTTGGATCCGGGACCGACTACTCTGATTATGGGTTGTAGTGATATCATTGGCCCGGTCCTAGCAAGGATAGTATGGTGCTGCTTGGAGACAGGTGAGTTTCCTAGCTCCCTGAAGGAGGAGGTGGTGACACCCCTCCTGAAGAAAGCTTCTTTGGACTCAGACTGTCCGGCTAACTACAAACCAATCTCTAACCTTCCCTTTATTGGGAAGGTGGTTAAGAAAGTAGTGGCCCTACAACTGGAGAACCACTTGACCATCCATGACATCTATGAACCTCTCCAATCTGGTTTTTGTAAGAGGCACAGTACTGAGACAGCGCTGGTTCGGGTGCTCAATGATCTCCTGATGGCAAAAGATTGGAAAAAACATTCCATTCTGGTTCTTCTAGAGCTCTCATCAGCATTTGACACTGTGAACCATGGGGTGCTTCTCGGTCACCTGAGGTTCATCTGTGGCCTGTCAGGTATGGTTCTCAGTTGGTTTACATCTTTCCTCACTGGCAGAACTCAGAGGGTGGTGTTGGGGATTTATTCTTTCGACCCAGTCTCTCTGTCATGTGGGGTTCCTCGGGGGTCGGTGTTGTCCCCCATGTTGTTTGCAGTGTACATGCTTCCCCTTGGAGACATTGTAAGAAGGTATGGGCCGAGGTTTCACTGCTATGCTGATGATACCCAGCTCTACCTTTCTTTTGCACCAGACCAGGCTAGAGCTCTCTCTGTATTTAACAACTGCCTACTTGAAATCCAGGATTGGATGAATTTGAGCTGGCTGAAGTTGAACTTGGAAAAGACTGAGGTGCTGGTTGTGGACCCGGGGCACCGGATAGAGGGGTTGGGGGCAGGTTCCTCTTCGTGGCTCTATTTTGGAAGTGTGCCATTCCTTACCTCTGAATGGGTGCGAAACCTTGGGGTGATTTTTGATGAAGGGCTGACTCTACAATTGCAGGTGTCAGCAGTCGTCAAATCCTCTTTATCATGTGAGGACCATCTCCAGGGTTAAACACCTTATTCCATCCAGCGATCTCCCTATGTTGGTCCACGCCTTTGTGTCCTCATGCCTGGATTATTGCAATTCCCTTTATCAAGAGCTACCAGGGGTTGATATCCACCAACTCCAGCTAGTGCAGAACGCTGCAGCCCGGCTATTGACAGGGACTCCTCGGTCATGTCATATTTCTTTGGTGCTGCATGATCTGCACTGGCTGCCGGTGCAGTGGCAGATCACCTTTAAAGTCAGACTTCTGACTTAAATGGCCCTACATGGACAGGGCCAGGACTGCTTGAAAGAGCTTCTGGTTCCTTACTGCCCGGGGCGATCACTCTGCTCAGCTGATGAGAGGTTGCTAGAGATCCCAAGGGTTTCCCTAAAATCCTCTGGGGCCCATGTATTTATTTATGCAGCCCTGGCCCTTTGGAATTCTCTACCCCATCAGCTATGGGAGTGCATGACCGTGGAGGAATTTAAATGGGCTTTTAAGACCTATTTGTGGATTCGAGCCTAACCTACTTGATTTAACATGACTCCAAGCCTAACCTACTTGATTTAACATGACTCTGTATGTTTTTATCTCATTTTATTATGTTTTTAACGTGTGTTTTGTATTTACTGTCCCAAACGCTGTTTTAACCCATTGTTATGCCCCTTGGTTTTTGAAAAGCGCACTACAAATAAAATTATTATTATTATTATTATTCTTGAGCCTATTACATTCTCCATATAGCGCCTGCAGCACTGCTCCCTACTTCATGTCATAATTATGTTGTTTTTAGGAGTGGGGCTGCAGTGCTTAGCGACCGCTTGGCTCATGCACAGAAGTTGCGAGCTGGGCTTAACAAAGGTATTAACTTTTTTGATAAGCCACCAAAAAGTGGAAATATGGCTAAAATAGTTCCTAGAGCAGGTAACTCAGTGATATGGGTTGCCTGCCTAGAGCCAAACATTATGTCAGTTGTTCTTTAAGGGTCTTGTCTTTTAAATAATGTGCTTACTTTGGGCTCATCCAAAATGTTATCAACATTGGCTGACAGATCTCTTCAGCTGCACTGAGACAGTGGGTATATTTATTTATTTAAAATTGGTAACCAGGAAATGCACGCAGAGCTGAGGCTCATTTTCAGGTGCAACCCGAGGACAAGGTAAACAAAGGAAATGAACAGTGTAACAAACAGAGATTTGGTCATGGTTGTAGGACCAGAAATTACAAGCATTTGTCAATGCTGAATGTTTGCTTGCTGGTATTAGCACTGGAAATGCAGGAGTTAGAGAGATGCAGAATAGGAATGGCAGTGAAGTATTGAACTTCACGCCAACCCCACCTCCACCCTGCAGAGACGGACAGGCATTGGATTATGCATTTCGGTCATTGCCCATAACGTTCATGCCATTTCACTTCACCCTATCCTGCAGACACCGACACACGTTGAGGTGTGCTTTGGGGTGTTCGGCCTTACAGTCACCTCATTCCATAAGGACATATGCTGAAATGGGTGCAGTATAGGAGAATGAGGTGAACTCTGGGGCAGAAGAGTCCAAGGCACACCTCGATGCCTGTCACTGGCTGCAAGGTGTTGGGATGTGGGTGGAATGGCATGAGCATTACAGTCGGCAACCCAAAGGCACATCCCTGATGCCTGTCAGTCTGTACAGGGTGGGACGTTATGGTTAGAAATCCTAATGCCCCGGGCGTTTGTTGGTATTTGCACTACAAATTTTCAACATGGCCTTTTTGTGATCCTCACCTCATGAAAGCATTTGGGATCGCTTCTCATGAACAGTGGCACTATGATTTTGTTAATGTGTCCCGAACTTTGAGTTCCCACAGCGACCGTGCCATTCTGCGTCAGATGTACGAAAACACAGATCGGGCAGGATGTGAAGAATGACAGCTGTACCATTCTTAGGGAGGTGTGAAGAGATGGCAATGTTGAAAATCTGTAATGAAGCTATTAAAAATACTCGAACTTCCGAGCTTACGTGGAAACTGTGCAACGCATGCGCATAACACAGTCATTTAGTGGAATTTCTTCACCAAATTTTCAACATAGGCTTTTTGCCTCCTCTGCTCATGTCCCAAACATTGATTTGCCACAGCGACCGCGCTATTCTGCGCCAGTTGGGTAAATGCATATTTTGAGCAGGATATGAAAAATGACAGCTGTACTGTTCATAAGGAGGTGTAAAGAAATGCCAATGTTGAAAATCTGGAGTGAAAATATTACAAATGCGCGAAATTATGAGGGTGCAATGAAACATTTCAATGTATGCTTGTAACAGAGTCATTTCGTGGACTTCTGTCACTACATTTTCAACATAGGCATTTTAGCACCTTTGATCATGAACAGTGTCACTGTGATTTTTTTTAATCTGTCCCGAACACTGACTTCCACAGCGACCTCGCTATTCTGCGCCGGAAGCACAAAAACATATTTTGGCCAGGATGTGACAAATGACAGCTATACTGTTCATAAGGAGGTGTGGAAAAATGGCAATGTTGAAAATCTGAAGTGAAAATATTACAAATTCGTGAAGTTATGAGCGTGTGTGGAAACTGTGCAATGCATGCTGGTAACACAGTCATTTTATGGACTTTCGTCACCAAATTTTCAACATAGGTATTTTAGGACCTCTGCTCATGAACAGTCTCACTGTGATTTTCTTAATGTATCCTGAACACTGATTTCCCATAGCGACCAGGCTATTCTGCGCCGGAAGTGTGAAAATACATTTTGGTCAGGATGTGGAAAATGACAGCTATACTGTTCATAAGGAGGTGTGGAAAAATGCCAATGTTGAAAATCTGGAATGAAAATACTACAGATTCGCGAAGTTACGACCGTGTGTGGAAACTGCACAATGCACGCTCGTAAACCAAATTTGCAACATAGGCTTTTTGAGAGCCCACCTCATGAACACTGACACTGTCATTTTGTTACTCAGTCCCAAAAGGTGATTCCGAGCAGTGACCATAAAATCACCCTTTGGGACCAAATAACGCCATGACAGTGGCTGAATTCATGAGGAGGGGTCCCAGTAACCCCATGTTGAAAATCTGGTGCCAGAATTCCCAAAAATGCCTGAGATATGCACCAAAGTTGAAACCCCCCTATTTATGCCATTATACAGCTTACCGGCATTTCTTCAGTTCACGGTCGGCTTTGAAGAGTGCAGACATGTTCCCGGTCCACCGAAGATGGTTGAGCCAGGCTCCGGAGGTAAGTATGGGGTGAGGGGGGTGTGGGAGGTAGGGTTCACAGTACGTGGGTGCGGGTTGGGGAAGGGGGTGGTGACTGGCGTGGGACCGTTTCCTTTCTTTCAGGGATAAAAAAAATAAAACAAAAAGACGTTGCAGGAAGTTTTCTGTCCTTTTTTCAGGCTTGCTTTCAGCACACTGGGGTGGGCTCCCAGTGTGCCACCTGCCTTTTATGGGGTGGGAGACTTAAGCCGACAGGGATTGGGCCCCCCGTCAGCAAAGGACAACTGTTTGGGAGGGCATGATGCCGAGGGGATTAGGCACCCCTTGGCACACAACAAATGGGAGGGGTTACATTATGCTGAGGGAGTGGGCCCCCCGTCGGCAAATGAACTGGGTCGGGGGGCATGCCAATAGGGGGATTGGCCACCCCCGTCGGCTTTCATGGGGCTGTGAGGCGGCGGCAAGCCGCTGCCATGTTTACTAAAAATGTTACACTAGTCAAGATACCGCCCTGCAATGACAGGTCGCTCCCTCATTGCAGCGGAATGGCTGATGCTGCAATGACGAGGCGGCCCCTCATTGCAGTGGCAAAATCGTTTCAACTTGGTGGCACTTTTGGAAACCAATGTCATCAGCACAGTGTGCCTGCATTGGTCCACCAGTGCCAAGCCCCCAAATGCAGTGCCGCCGTTGGCTGCCACAGTGCCGCACCTCCACAACCCGCTTCTCTCCTAAGCTGCCGCATAATGTTTCTTGCGCATGTGTGCAAGCAAACATAAAAAAGAGGTACCTATTTACCTAGTAGTATCCCCTAGTATGAGACATAATACAGTAGTATCCCCTAGTATGAGACATAATATAATATTGTATAATACAACTATAACACAATTTTAGGAAACACAGTACAAATGATAACTCCATGTAGAGGCTCCTGGCACTGGAAAAAGACAAACACCCTTTCAGAAAAGTATCCATCACTAATCAGCATATCAACACATTAAAGAAACTAGAAGGCTTGTAAGGATCAAGGCAGTGATAGATGGGGGAGAGTACACTACTCGCCACCATGGTGCTGGTAGGAGACACAAGTTCCTGAGGGAGGCAGATGCTGGGGGGTTACGGCACTGGGAACACTGAGGGGAGGGGAGAAGTCTGAGGAGTGTTTTGAGAGAGGAGAAAGAGGAGGAAAGTCAAAGGTCAGAGGGTAGTTTGTTCCAAAAAAGTGGGAAATGGTAGGAAAAGGCGGACTTGCCTATGGTTGAGTGGGGTCGAGAGATAGAGAAGGTACGAGGGTCTCTGTGGTGAAGACAGTATGTAGTAGAGATGGCTAGTGAAAGGTGGGAGGAGAAGTGTGCCAAACCAGTGCTTACCAACAAGGGAGGTGCAGTAAACAGTTGTTCTGTGTGACAAAGGAGCTGGGGAGAGTGGAGCGTATAGAAGACAGTGGTGGGTAAGGGGAGGAGAAGCGGTTGCAAAATGGCTAAAAGAGTTGAGAAAAGTGTCCAGTTTGGAGAGGGATGTGACTGGGGCAGTGCCATAAACCATGTCGGCATAGTCCAAGACTGGTAGTATTGTTTGGAGTACTAGTTTGTGTAGGGTGGGGAGAGGGAGGCTATCTTTGTGGTGATAGAGGACTGCGAGTTTGGGCTGGAGCTTGGAACAAATGGTGTCTATGCGGGTGGAGAAATCTAGGTGATTATCCAGCTAGACAATGAGGTATTGGAAAGCAGGGATGATCTTGAGGGGGAAAACGTCCAGGGTAGTAAAAACTGGGGGAGATGGGAGGGAGGCTAGCTTCTGTCTGGAGCAAAAAATCATAGTAACTGTTTTTTTGTTTTTAGTTTCAGTTGGTTTGATTGGAACCAGGATTGAACTCTGTTGAAATCATCATGGAGAGGGGAAAGCACACTACTGGAGGAGGTGCCGGATGCATAGATGATGGTGTCATCTGCATACATGTGCAGATTTGAGGAGTGACAGATGGAGGGGAGTACATTCATAAAAATTGAGAAAAAGATGGTGCCAAGGATGAAGCTCTGAGGGACCCCAGAGAGGATGGGGAGAGGGTTGTAGAGTGCATCAGCTATTTGGACAGGCTGTTGTTTATCATGTCGGTATGAGCAGAACCAGTTTACTGCAAGTTTAGCGAGGCCAATAGATTTGAGTTTCTGAAGCTGGAGGGGGTGGGAGACAGAATCGAAAGCCTTTGTCAGGTCTAAAAAAATGGCGTGATATGAGTTTGGTCCATTGCAGAGAAAATAGAGCCAGTGACCTGCAACAGAGAGGAGATGGTTGAGTGCTGCTTCCTGAAACCTGACTGCAAGGGAGGGAGAGTTACTGGTGGCTAGGAAATCAGAGAGTTTACTGTGAATGAGGGACTCCTGAACTTTGGCAAGGGAAAGGAGGAGTGAGATAGGCCGGTAGTTTCTGGGAGATGAGGGGTCTCCACCCTTGTGTAGTGGTATTACCATGGCTGATTTCCAGGCTTTTGGGACTGTGGCTGTAGAGAGGGAGAGGTTTAGTTTATAAGTCAGTGGAGTGGCTATAGCAGGGGCGGAGATGTGGAGAAGCTTAGGGTGGAGTCCATCAGGGCTTGTTTTGGCTGGTTAAAGAGAAATGAGGGCAGTATAGACTTTGTGAGGAGAGAAAGGGGGGGATGGAACTTGGTGGTAGGAGAGGGAGAGTCAGGTGGGGCAGGAGGGGAGTCGAGAGACATTGGAGGGGGGTAGTCAGGCAGGGCGCAAGAGGCAAAGAACTTGTTGAAAACCTCTGCAACAGAGGCAGGGTCGGAGACAGGGGAGTTGTCAATTTTAAGGATGGTGCAGACTTGCTTGGTGGGGGGATCTAGGAGAGAGCAAAGAACCTTCCAGAATGGAGCACGGGAGTTATGGCCTTGTTGCAGTTGAGATTTGAAGTAAGCTGCCTTGGAATGGCGGATTGCCTTGGTGTAGATGTTTCTAAGCTGTTTGCATGATTGGAGATTTGTTGCAGCTAGGGATGCTTTGTAAAGTCTTCAGGCTTTGTCCCTGGTATAGCATTTGGCAAGCAGGTCAGCTGTTATCCAAGGGTGGTGGTGTTGTTTTACCCTGTCTTTCTTCAAGGGAGCATGGAAGTTCCAGAAACAGTTACATATGTTGTAGAAAAGGGATAAGGCATGGTCAACACCAAGGGCAGAGTAAACAGGTTGCCAGTCAGCATTTGTGAGGTCCTGTTGCAGGGCAGCTATGTCGAGAGAATGTAGAGGGCAGAACCATATGTATTTGGGAGGGGAGTGAATTTTACCTATACAATAGGTGATACTGTGATCACTGAGGGCATCTGGTAGGATGCCAGAATCAGTGATACGGTGGGGGTGGGAGGATAATACCCAATCAAACAGGGTGTGGTTTTGGGACTGTGGGTTTAGGTGGGTGGGTTCCTGGATTAACTGTGTCAGGTTAAAGGCCTTGATCTTGAGGAGAGTAGGCTTGGATGGGGAGAGCCAGTGTAGGTCAAAGTCACCTAGGAGCAGGAGTTCACCACTGGATGTGAGAGAAGAGATCGAAGAGACAGCTTTGACAAGGGCCTCAGATGTGAACTTAACTGGGGCATAGAGAGCGCACTAGGTCAGAACATAGCTGACCACAATGCCATCAGCAAAAACAGCATGGCAAATATGCTGTGCTGTTTATTTTTGCAGGGGGCTCTGCACCCCAGCACCACTGAGACTTAAATATCGCCACTCCAGGGGGAGCGGATCACGGAGAAAGTTAAAAATCTGTGGGGCAGTGGAATACTGTTTCTATGACCCCTTGTAAACAAGTAAAGTCCTAATGTGTGCAAAAAGGTTGGAGACCAGGTTTAGAACCATGATCTCCATTGCCACCAGGCCAAGCTGTTCTTTGCTGCTACTCTTCATGCCACAGGAGCAGCTTGGCCAGTCTCCTGGATTCTGCTGCCTTTGTCCTGGGCAGCACGATGGACAGTGACCAGGGGAAGTTCATACAGCAACTGTAAATCCCCGCTCGCTGTCCATGGTAGTGCTATACAGACTAGCACTCACTTGACTGGTGCTATAAATGTAGCACTAATCTAACTGGGTACCCATAGAGAGCACCTATGTAGAGAGGAGCTGAGAAGGGGAGGGATAAGAGGGCAATAATGAGTTTGGGGAGGAGGGAAAGGATTCTTTAAAGGTAGTAGAGCAGGAGAGTGACTGCCTGGTGTGCAAGGCTACCTCGCCACCATGTTTGCCTTTGTCTTAGCGGAATAGGGTTGAAATCAAGAATTGCAAGAGAGGAGTCAGGAATTCTGACTGACAGCCAAGTTACGTAGATGCAGAGAATGTCAGGAGGGATACTGGGTTATCCACACCTTGAGAGCATTGATTTTGGGGAGGAGACTCCTAGCGTTAAGATGATAAATATGGAGACCCTTAGGTAGAGCAGAGAGAGTATGGTTCAACAATGACCCAGGAATAGCAGAGGTTGTGGTGGTGGTGATTGAGGGGTTTGACGGAGGGCCAGGGTTGGGTTGGACATCATCAGAGAGGAGCAGGAGGAGAAGGAAGAGGGACAGGTGTTTGGGGGTATTTAGTCCTTCTGTGTCCTGGGGCCTGATGGGATTCACCCCAGAATTCTAAAAGAACTAAGGGGAGAACTAGTGACACCACTGACTACCCTTTTTAAAAAATCATGGGAGATGGTGTGGTACCCGAGAACTGGAGGAGGGCAGATGTGATTCCTCTTCACAAAAGTGGGAGCAAAGCAGAGGCAGGAAGCTGCAGACCTGTTAGTCTGACCTCAGTAGTATGGAAAATGATGGAATAACTTCTGAAAGAAAGAATTGTTGAGTACCTAGAGGCCAGTGGGGCACAGGGCCCAAGGCAGCATGGAGTCACAGTGAGAAGGTCATGTCAGACAAATCTAATAGATTTGTTTGACTGGGGACCAGGGAGGGGCTGTGTACATGACTTACCTAGACTTTAGCAAGGCATTTGACACAGTCCCACACAAAAGATTAATAAACAAGTTAGCCAGCCTGGGAGTGGGTCCCAGGGTGGTAGCCTGGGTAAAAAATTAACTAGACAACAGGACACAGAGGGGGATTACTAGCAGGGTACTGCAGGGTTCTGTACTGGGACCAGTCCTTTTTAATATCTTTATAAGTGACATTGTGGAGGGACTGGATGGAAACGTATGCCTATTTGCAGACGACACAAATATCTGCAAAAGGGTTGATGCACAAGGGGGGGTGGAAAGGATGAGAAGGGACTTGGCAAGGTTGGAGGAATGGTCAAAAGTATGGTAGCTTAGATTCAATGCAAAGAAGTGCAAAGTAATGCACCTGGGAAACAAAACCCAGGGGAAGAGTACACAATTGGTGTGGGGGGGGGTGCTAACAACAACAACAATGGAAAGGGACCTGGGGGTAGTCATATCAGATGACCTAAAGGTAAGCAAGCAGTGTGAGAAGGCAGTAAGGAGGGCTGGGGGGATACTGGCATGCGTAGGGAGAGGCATCACCAGTAAATAACAGGAAGTTATTATCACTCTGTACAGACAGTTAAAGAGACCCCATCTGGAGTACTGCATGCAGTTCTGGAGACCCCATCTCCCCAAGAACATAGACAGAATGGAGGCAGTCTAGAGGAGGGCAACTAAAATCGTTCGGGGTCTGCACCAGAAGCCATACAAAGAGAGACTAAGGAGGGAGAAGGGGGGACATGACAGAGACTTTCAAGTACCTCAAGGGAATCAACAAAGTCCAAGAGGGTGGCATCATTCAGAAAAAGCGATGTGAAAGAAAAAGGGGGCACAATTTGAAGATAGAAGGGGGACGGCTCGGGGCAACATGAGGAAGTATTTTTTCATGGAGAGGGTGGTGAACACATGGAACGGACTTCCGGAAGAGGCTGTGGGTCAAAAACAGTTGGGGAATTCAAGAATGCATAGGACAGACATAAGGCAATTCTGGTGTGGGGTAGGAAGAAGTACGCTGTTGGTTAACTAGGATCTGCACTTCTGCAGTTTATTTAGTTGTTTAACCAGGTATAGCACACTAAGCTGGAAGCTTTTTTACAGGAGCGACCTGGGAGCACAAGGAGGTTAAGTGACTTGCTCAAGGCCACACAGTATGCAAGTGGAAGCTGTTTATCCAATAGGTAGAGAAATGGACAGACTGGGTGGGCCAACCAGCCCTTATCTGCAGTCAAAGTCTGTATTTCTATGGGTTTGTGAGTGGAGAGTGGGTAGGAGAGGTATATGCAGAGATATAGAGCCTCGAGGTTTAGGAGACGAGAGGGGAGCAGGGAGAGGAGGACAAGGCAGGCAGCAGGGGAGTGGGGGGAAGCAGGTGAGGACAAGGGGTGGGTGGTAGGAAAAGGGGGAAGCAGAGGAAGACTGGGATAGGCAGAGGACAGAGCAGTTGGCTAAGGACACTGAATTGGGGGTGGAGAGAGAGGGTGAGTGGTAGTAGGGAAACAAAAGGGGGCAGCTGACGGAGGGTGGGGTGAGGGAGTGGGGTATCAGGAGGGGAAGGCAGGAGAGTTGAAAAGAGGAGCAGAGGAAGGAGATAGAGGGTAAGAGATGTGATAAGTGTCATGGTAGGAAGGGGCATGTTCACTAACATAAGAATGTGAGAAACACTAAAGTAGAGTTGCAAGACAGATATGTACTACGAGCCTGTGACTTAACTGCAACACTTGCAAGGCAGCAGGGGCAGAGCTAGGAGCAACAAGACCTAGTGAGCAGGAGGGCTAGACTCACAGCTGGAATACCAATTAGGCAGAGCCAGAAGAGGGAGAGATCCTACTGAGCAGAAATACGAGGATTAAACTGAGAGAGGTGAGGCTCATTGTAGGGCAGGAGTGTATTACAGGGAGATGTCATGAAAAGGGGACCATCCAGGGTGGGTTTTTCTTTTAGTGATGATGGGCAAATCAGCCCAGAATTGGGATAGCTATGTGTGCCTGCTGAGCAGGGGCTAGCGTCAGCAGCCGGGGGGAGGGGGGCACAGGTCCCGAGCAAGGTCTCTCCTCTTCCTTCCTCTGTAGTCTGGGGTGAGAAGTGAGCAGACAGCTCTAAAAATAGGAGAGACTGGAATACATGAAAGGGCTCACTCTGATTTGCCCACAGGGTTCAAGGAAGCCACGGGGCTACAGTAGCCTCAGGGAGACTCGGCAGGGCATAATGCAGTACACAAGATTGATAACCCCTCTCTTAGAGGAAAGACTGGCAAATACAATCCCTCATAAGCAAAGTCCCCGTCCCTGGCTACAACAATCCCTCAGTTGGAAAACACAGTCTGCGGCTTGAAACAGATTCGCCTCTGGATATACAGCAGCCTGCAGACTACCTAGCACAGTACAGTTGCAGAAGGGATATTAATTGCCCTTTCTACATAGACAGTGCTGACCATGTAGTAAAAGGTCACTTCTAGATCAGCATTACCCTAACAATTTCATCTAGGCTCAGGCAAACATAATTACATTTAATTGCTGGCAACTATTATACCAACCCGCCCACACATCGCCCGTTCAATCTTGTCATTTTCTAAAACATTCCCACTTGACTAGGCACATTCAACACACACATGGCACAAAACTAATGGTAGAAATACACATTCTACAACATGTTTCACCCGCTGAGCACACCAGACATTTAGCAGCTGAATTGAAAGCTCGCAGTCCCCAATTTGGAGCGAGATCAATTCCACGCAGGTATTCATTGGATGGCCACCATCTTGAGGTTGCCACATGGTGCTGCAGCTTTGGCTCAGAAAACAATCAATCCAGAACTGGGATAGCTACCTGTGCCTGCTGAGCAGGGGCTAGCGGGGGCGCGGGTGAGCAAGTCCTGAGTAAGGTCCCTACCCTGTCTTCCTTCCTCTGTAGTCTGGGATATATCACACTGATGAGTCCTAAAAAGGATAAAACATGTCTGGCTAGCTGTATTCTGCCTTTGCAGATTGTTTGGGAAGCTAGAGCAAAGTTGGACTAAATTCCTTTATAGTGATTTGCATATATTACCAATGATGCCTTGCATTAGACATATTGTGCACCCTCTTTTATCCACACCTCTGTTATCCACCATTCTCCTTATTGGGCCAGCCTGACCTCCTGTACCGTGCTCTCTCTCTATGGAAATTCCCTCCATTATCTGCCACCACTCTAGCCCCCATCCACCAGCAGTTTCTGGTGTACAGGCCGAGTCTTTCTCATGTTATTCGCCCTCTGTTATCTGCCATGTCACTGGCTCTGACACAGTGCATTATGGTCCTGTCTTTGTGGTTATTGCAAATGTCTTAATTATTTTGCAGTGCACTGCTGAGGACTGTTACCTTTGAGAATGACTGTGAGGTTTTTAACATCATTGATGAAGAGATTACTGAAACAATCAGGGGTGAAGAAAATAGAAGATTTTATATTAGAAGCAAGGACTGATTTTAACACTGCTTTACCTGTCAAGGGAATAATGTAAATTGACCTGGATTAGTGCTGCTAACCCTGTACTTGTCCAGCTTGACTAGTGCAGATCTTCCATGGCTATCAGTGAAGTTAAAAAAGTCCCTACTTTAGCAGGCTCTCATTCTCATGCTAATCTCCCTTAGTGTTTCATATGGGCAGATATGATTGACAACTCTTTAAAAGCTTCAATTACCTAGCACTTGGCAGTGCAAGGTGGGGACCCCACAAATGACTCAATGTATGTTGTTGTCACTCCATTGCTAGGGTTTCTGACTAGTGTCCAAGCTGTGATCAGGATGGAATGCTGTTATGTCACTAGCTCCCAGTGTTCTGAGTTGGTGTCTCCATGTGTGTACATATGCCACACATTATTAAGGCTAGTGTCCCAGATTTTCTTACATTTTGCGTATTATTGCCCAACATTTCAGTGACAAAATGTTAAGAGGTATACAGTACACTGTGTAGTGAACCACATACACTATATAGTGAAATACATCATACCATGAAATATATACACTATAAATTGAAATGCATATGTCATATAGTGAAACACTTACATTACATATTGAAATGCATACATCATATAGTGAAATGCATGTATTATCTACTGAAATACATATACAGAGTACTGTACATCCACATACACTGTATGCTGAAACAAATACACTATGTACTGAAACACATACACTATTTATAAAAATTCATATGCAATATACTGAAAAATCCACATGTATTGTATACTGAAACAAATACACTATATAGGGAAACAAATACGTTATTGAAATGCATAATATAGATCGAGAAAGCTGCATACACCGTATACTAAAACAAATATGCTATATTGTATACTGTAACACAAGGAGTACATAGCACAGAGTTTTGAATACACTATATACTGAAATTAGGTCCGCTCCTGGAATGGGCTGCTCCTGTACTCATTTCCTACTGCACTCAGGAAAGTGCAGGTGGCCCAGTGAGAGGATGTTTAAAAGTGCAGAGCAGAAGGTAAACAAAACAGGGCAATTTATTTCACTTCTTTTTGAGGTTTTCCATCTTGTTTTGCTTGCACAACTTAAATCAAAATTTGTAAGATTGATTGAGGCATGGCAACAAACTTTTAGAACTAATTTAAATACAGCTTATTCTGTTAGCTGAGTGCAGCCTTCATTTGCTGTTAAAACATTTCTGGAAGCTAATAATTAGGATGTTCATAACATTTCACTGTCACACCATATAAACACAGGGGAGCAGGGGGACTGCATACATATTGCTGTTAAAAGTTGAAGTTTTGATCAGATTTTCCATTGCCTAGAAGTGCAGTTATGTGCAGTCAATTACTGTGTTTGTCCAGCAGCACATCTGAGCTGAATGCTGGGATGGCAAGACTTGTGATAGTGTAAGTTTAGTTTAGTTTAGTTTATTGTTCTAGGAATTACTACCTTTGAGCCAGAGGCTCTTTTACAAAGGTTACACGTCAATTAGGTACAGTACAAAAGGTTACATAGATAACACAACAATTTGTGTTGTGTCAAGACCAAGAAAACATATACAAATACATATCAAATCATTTGTGCAAAAGGACATGAGATATCAATAATCACATTATTATTACAAGAAAGAGGTCATGCCAGATTAGGAGAAACAAATAGGGAAGAAGTCCAGAACAGAGAGGGTAAGTGAAAGGTGTGGGGAGCAGACAATAGCAGGAGAAAAGGTTTCCCAAACATGTCTTTGTCAAATAACAGAACAGGGTGGGTAGTGAGAAAATAGGAGGTTTAATCAGGGCAGTCACAGGAGCTGGAGGTGGCAAGGTAAGAGAACAGCCTTGATTTGAAAATACCTCGAGAGGTAGAGGCAGTAATATGAGTGCTGAGGGCATTTAGCCAGCTGGGGGCACGATAGGCAAATGATCTTTGTCCCTGAGAAGTCCGGCATCGGGGGACTTGGAGATGCTGGTGTTCTGATCTTCTGGTAAAACGGGTGCTAGCGCTCGGGCATAACAGGTCTTGGATACAGGGTGGAGTGAGGCCCAGAGTGGATTTTTTCACCATCAGGCAGGTAAGGTACTTTATCCAGTTTGAGAGTTGCAACCAAGCTGAGTCAGCATAGAGTTCACAAGTGTGGGTACGTCGATGTGCACCAGTGAGCAGCCGACAGACCTTATTTAGGGATGTTGTAATGCGACTAAGTGCTGTAGTAGTGGCAGATCCATATATAACTAAGCCATAGTCAACGACTGAGATAATAGAGGATTGGTTGGCAATCCTCAGTGCAGAATGGGTAAGGAGCTGTCAATTCCGATACAGAATCCCAATTCGCTGATTAATAGTTTTGCTGTACTATCAATGTGAGTTGCAAAGGTTGGCCTTGATCAAAGTTGATTCAAGATATTGAAATTGGCACTTGTTCAAGGGTATTTCCCAGGTATGTATTAATGGTGAGTGGGACTTGCGTTTCTTGTTTCTGGGTTAGAGAAGAGCATGGATTTAGTTTTTTGTGGTTTAGAACCAGCTTATGTTCAAGGAACCACATCTCAACTTTAGAAAAGCATGCTGAAGGTTGAGCGTAAGAGGTTAGGATCTTTATGGTGGCCAGAATCACGGCATCGTCAGCATAGAGGATTATTTGTTCAGGGCAGGATTTGGGGAGGAAGTTTAGGAAAAGGCTGAAAGGAGGGGCCCAAGATGGATCCTGGGAACTCCTGAGTGAACCGTTTTGAGTCTGAGAGAACTCCAGCTACTTTTATAGATTGAGGCGCTGAGCAAGGTAATTTTACCCAGTCACCAGGACCCTACGAGAGCCCTAGGGATAGTAGTTGTTTGATAAGTAGGCCATGGTGTACTGTATCAAATCCCTTAGTTAAGTCAATGTAGACTGCTCCAGTTAGGTTTCCTTTGTCCATGGCATTGTGGATTGCTCCTGAGAATTCAAGTAGGGCAGTCGATGTGCTGTGCCCTTTCCTAAATCCATGCTGCTGAGTGCATAGGATGTTGTGCTTTTCAGGTAGTCTGAAAGTTGGTCCCACCAAGCGTTCAAGGGCCTTAGAGAGAGGTGGTAGTATTATTGTATCGGGCGATAGTTACCAGTCAGTGACTTATCACCACTTTTGTGCACCGGAGTGACAACTGCAGCCTTCCATTTCCTAGGGAATTGGCTGTAGCAGAGGGAGAGATTGAAACATTTTGTGAGGGGGAGCAGTACTTCCTCCAGAGTGAGGGACAGAAGTTTAAGGTCAATAGTGTCGCTGCTTGCTCGGGACTTAGAAATGGCCTTCTTTACATATTTATAGACTTCATGTGCCTTTACTAGTTTGAAATGGAAGGGTGGTTTGGTTGGAGAGGCAGTAGTAGAAGTAGAAATTGGAGGATCAGCATCAGTGAAGAAATCAGATGAGAGGACACCACTAAGGTCCATGAAGGTATCATTTAGGGTGTTTGCAATGATCTCTGGGTCTAATGTAGTGGTTCCATCCACATTCATTATTGTAGGAGAGGATTTGGACTGCTGATCCATGATATTTCTTATGTTGTCCCAGAAGGATTTCCCTTCACCCCAGGAGTTGGAGAGGGCATTCTTGAAGTAGGAGCTCTTCATCAAGCGGATCTGTTTAGTACAGTGGTTGCGAGCCTGTTTATATTTTTGGATGTCCGACAGAGTGCCAGTAGCTCTTGCAGTGGCCCAGAGGTGATCTACTTTTGAGTTGTGCCAATAGCTTATGCGTGAGCCAGGGATTTGCAAGTGCTTTGATTTTGTGCTTTTTTACTGGTGCATAGGTGTCACAGGCAGTGTTGAAAGTAGTAATAAAGTAATCAAGGGCTAGAGTCAACATCTTGAGTTTTGTAAATCAAGGACCAGTCTATCTGCCTAAGACAGGTCTTGAGATGAGTAAGGTTGCCATAAGGTAGGACTCTGCTATAGATGGTTTTTGGAGACGGCTTACGAAACTTATTTGTCCAGGTACATATTATTGGAGAGTGATCACTGAGCGAGTCAGGGAGAACACTTACAGTGGTTATATGGGTAGGGTGGCTGGTAAGGATCCAGTCAATGAGGGTGCTGGTCCCTGATTTGTGTTAAATTTGCTGCTAGGATAGCATCTTTGTTTGACCCTGCATCAGGAGTAAATAATGTTCATAGATTGTAGTGGACAGAGTTTGTTTTTATTTAGTTTTTTTATTTTAATGCTTTGTTTAATAACGGTTCTTGGTTTAGAAACAAAATACATATATATATATATATATATTTTTTTTTTTTCAGTGAGCACTTACATGGGTGCAACCAGGGCTAAAAAATTGGGGGGGGGGGGATGGATCAACTGAGCCTTTCATGAAGATGCCAATGTAACCTGCCATTTTGCAGGCCTAGAACATTTAGGGGAACTGGTCCCCTGCATCCCCCTGGTGGTTACGCCCATGAGTACATATAACCTAATCTCATCAAGTGCTCAGCTGGCATATGCAGTATCATGCACATTTCTTGTCTGATTAACTGAACCGTTATGCCTTAGTGATGACATTTGCCACCCCATAATGTATTTGTGGAGCACTGCAAGGTGGACAGAGCTTTGTCAGGCACTGGGTCTCTAGTAGTAAGCCTGCCATGGTCTAGCCACACAGAGCATCCTCTGCTTACATGTTATGACTGTGCTATGTTATGTTACACATATTCTAAGTTTGAGATTCCCAAACTGAGTTTTTATTTTCCATAGAGGATTTTATTGCCTTAGTCACCAAGTGGCCCCCTTGCTTGCTGACCTGTTAAGCCCTATAATCCACCTTCCCTAGGGCTTGCCTGCTCTGAGATATCCCACAGATTCCCCCTGTGGTGGGGCCAGGAGGAAAGGCCCCCCCCCATTGACACATCCAGATGAGAGTAGAGCCTGGTGAGTGGTGTGGAGCCTACAGCAGGTTGGTAGATCACCCTGTTGGTAAGGGTTTGCCACCTTTGGTTTTGTCCCCTGGGCAGCCAAGCATACAATGATGCCAGTGCATGTAGAGGCACACACTCACTTCGTGCCTGCTGCAGCCCTCCCCCTAAGGCTGCTCCACTGTCCTGCCACTCATCCTGTGCCAGGGGGCAGTTGAAGAGCGGAGTGGTTGAACCCACCCCCCCCCCCCCCCCCGGGAGAGGAGAGCAGTTTCTACAAACTAGAAAAGCTGTTTGTTTACATGATCACAGCGGTTGCAATGTTTCTCAAGCATTCAGCACAGGTATGTTGCTGGGCTATCACAGTACTTGATTATAAGTCTGATCAAAACTTCAAGAGAAGCAGAAAAATGCATTCAATCCCTTATGTTTATATGGTATTACATTGGTATATTATGAATATCCTAAATATTTCCTTCCCAAACAGACGTGTTTTAACAGTAAATGAAGGTAGCGCTCAGTTAAATTAGTTCTAAAAGTTTTTTGTCTCATACAATTTTCTTAAATTTGTTTAAAGTTGTGTAAGCAAAACAAGATGGAAATAGAAGTAGAAGTGATTGCTCTGTTTCGTTTACCTTCTGCTCTGCAGCTTGAAGGTGCGTTTAGATGTACCTGGCAGTTATACATCAATCTGTACTCATGTTCAATTATGTACTCATGTTCCTTCAAATCTTGTACATTGTTTTCCTGTAACTGTTTGTTATCACTGTTTTGTCCTCTCTGTGATGAGGTACCTTTGTAAACGAGCCTCTGGCTCAAAGGTTGTAAACTGATGTTTAATAAATAAATAAATAAATCTACGCCACTGTACTTACACCGCTGGTGACTTCCAATTACATGAGAATGGTGCACTGTTGCAGGGTGGCAGACAGCACTTCCTGTTTTTATTGCAGTTCCTCTGGGGCATTAGCTTAAGTTTGTCCAGTCCCAGTTACGAGTTTAAATATACAAGTATAGATATACTATCACTCAAAGTACTTTTTAGACTGCAACCATTGTGATTGGTCTGTTTGTTTTCCTTGTCAATATGTTGTATACAAGTTGTTTTAAGTAAAGAGTAAAAAAAAAAAAGTATAGATATACTATATATATATATATATATATATATATATCTATATATATACATACATGTCCTATAAAAAGGTCCTGCTTAGTAACTCCTACACTGTTTTGGAGGAATGGGAAAGCCCCACTCAGGAACCCGAGGCTGGGACCAGGGATGATGGGAGGGTCCTCCAGGATGGAGCCCCAGGGAAGGGCAGCAGGGAACCCCAAAGGAGGGGAAATGTCTCCTAGTGGGGAATTGTCTTGTCTGGGTAGTGGAGTTAGGGTCACCTAGCAGGGGAGAGAGGGAGGTCAAGTGCCTCCCAGGAAGTGCTGCATGGAGGGATGGGAAGCAGATCCACAGGATCACTACGGCAATAGCTAGGAGGGAGCAGCTGGATGTCATTGTCCACCTGGGGACCAATGACCTGGACAAGAGAAGGGTGGAGTTAGCCAGAGTCCAGGAAGATTTCAAGAAGCTGGGGGAAAACCTGAAACAGATAGCATGCTCTGTCTCATTCTCGGAGGTGCTACCTGTCCAGGGCACAGGAGAAGCTAGGGTACTCCACATCCATACCTTCAACTCCTGGTTGAAGGATTGGTGTGGAGGGGAGGGTTTTGGCTTCATAGGGGACTGGGGCCTGACCTGGGCAGATGCGAGCTTATATTAAGATGACGGCCTGCATCTGTCCAAGAAGGGGATCTTGGTCCTTTGTGAGAAGTTTAAATGCTTCAGCTCTGAGCATTTAAACTGGCCAAAGTGGGGAGAGCCAGAAGCCTTAGGAACACCTCCCCCCCATGGGAACATGCAGGAACATAAGTTAAATATGGGAACAGCTAAAGCAGGCAGGGACAGGCAGGCAAGGGAAGAATGTATAACGAGTGATATGGGGGGACAAGAGCACACAGTAAAGGAAACCGGGGTGGGGAAGATGCTGGAGAGGGAAAACAAAAGTAGAGGGAGGGCAGTCTGCAAAACATGGAAGGTCATGCTAACAAATGCCTGTAGTCTAGGAAATAAGGTTCCAGACCTGGAGGCCTTATTGGCAGATGCAGACCTTGACATGGCAGCAATAACAGAGACATGGTACTCTGCTAATCATGGCTGAGAAGTCAATGTACCAGGCTATACACTGTTCAGGGGGAATAGGGAGGGTAAAAAGGGTGGGGGTGTGGCCCTCTACATCAGACATGGTATAAAGGCCACAGAAGTTCAGGGAAGACAGGGGAGGCCATGGTAATGTGGGTCACCCTGGAGCCAGGGAATGGAACAGCAATATGCACAGGGGTGGTCTACAGACCTCCGGCACAGAGGGGGGGATGTAGACAGGGAACTAGTGGAGAACATACATGACATGGCAGCTAAAGGCAAAATCCTGCTACTGAGGGATTTCAATATGCCGGAAGTGGATTGGGCCACCCAGATGGCTGTTTTAGCCAGAAGCACAGCCATCCTTGAATGCCTGCAGGGGGTTGGACTCAGGCAACTGGTGCATGAGCCAACCAGCAATAAGTCAGTTCTAGACCTGGAATAGACCAATGGGAACAGAGTTGAAGAAATATGGGTGGAAGGGCAGCTGGGGTCCAGTGATCACCACATGGTGCATTCGGCATGGAGACATGAACTCAATTAAGCTACACAAGGGCAAAAGTATTAGATTTTGGGAGGGCGGATTTCACAGAAATGAGTAGATGCATACAAGTAGTCCTGGGGAAGGGAGAGGTAATAGAGGGGGTAGAAGAACAATGGGAGAAACTGAGAGGAGTCATAGTGGATATAACAAACCAATGTGTTAGGATAGTGGCCAAAGGGAAAAGAAGAAAGAAACCACTATGGTTCACCAAAGAGGTGGGGGACAAAGGGGCTGGCAAGTATAGCTTAGAGGTTAGAGGAATGAAGTGTGAATAAGCTTGGTACATCCAGCAGACCAGACCCGAGTTTGATTCTCACAACCTCCACTTGCATACTGTGTGACTCTGAGCAAGTCACTTAACCATCCAGTGCTCCCAGGTCGCCCCTGAAAACAGGCACTTGTGCTTAGTGGCCCTTACCCAGTTACCAAAAGACTAAAAAAAAAAAGTCAGGACTAAAAGGCTGAGTTTCTGGAAATATAAGGGGAGCCAAAGGGTGGAAGACAGGGAGGTGTACCTTGAATATGTAAGAAAGGGAAGCAGGGAAGGCTGTTAGGAGGGTGAAGGCACAGACAGAAGAGGGTAGCACAGTCTGTAAATAAAGGGTATTAGGCATTTTATAGGTACATCAGTGAAAGAAGGAAAAACCGGGGGGGTGAGATAAAGGGGAGAAGGGGAAGTGTAAGGAGGGGGATCTGGACAAAATAGAAACACTGAACAAATACTTCTGCTCAGTATTTATTAAGGAGGGGGAAGGTCAAGGACCACATTTGGGTTGTAGAGGCAATGGGGTGGAGGGAGAGGTGGACACCAGTCCATTCACAGTGGAGAGAGTTCTGGAAGAACTCACAAAGCTGAAGGTGGATAAGACCATGGGGCCAGACGGCATCCACCTGAGGATATTGAAGGAGCTGCGAAGGGAACTAGCAGTTCCCCTGGTGGCCCTGTTCACAGAGTCACTCAACATGGGTGTTGTTTCAGAGGACTGGAGGAGGGTACATATAGTCCCACTGCACAAAAGCGGCACTGGTGAGGAGGCAGGCAACTACAGGCCAGTCAGCCTCACCTCAGTGGTGGGAAAGATCATGGAGACACTGCTGAAAGAAAGGATAGCGGCACATATGGAATCCAGTGGTGCTCAGGATCTGAGGCAATGTGGATTCATAGCAGGAAGGTCATGTCAAATGAATCTAATAGATTTTTTTGATTGGGTGACTAGGGAACTAAATCAGGGAGAGGCAGTAGACATCACCTACCTAGATTTCAGCAAAGCCTTTGACACCGTCCCACACAGAAGGCAAATTACCAAGATAGGTAGTCTGGGCATGGGAGACAAGTTAGTGAACTGGGTTAGGAACTGGTTACCAGACAAGAGACAGAGGATGGTGGTAAATGGGGTACAATCTGGGGACAGGGGGGTGACCAGTGGGGTACCACATGGGTCAGTACTAGGACCAGTCCTGTTCAATGTCTTCATCTGTGAAATTGCAGAGGGGCTGGAAGGAAAGGTCTGCCTGTTTGCAGATGACACCAAGATCTGCAACTGGGTGGATACTCCAGAAGGGGTGCAAAAAATTAAGAGGGACCTGGAGAAGCTTGAAAGATGGTCGGAGATGTGGCAACTGAGGTTCAATGCAAAGAAGTTCAAAATAATGTACCTGAGTAGAGGGAACCCTGGAGAGAGGTACAGGTTGGGGGGGGGGGAGCTGACTGTCACCAAAGAGGAAAGGGACCTAGGGGTTATTATCTCTGATGACCTTAAGGTATCAAAGCAGTGTACAGAGGCGGCAGAGAAGGCCAGTGGCATGCTGGGGTGCATAGGCAGGGGTATCACTAGCAGGAGGTGGGAGTTGGTGATGCCATAGTATAAAACATTGGTACAGCCTCACCTGGAGTACTGTGTGCAGTTCTGGAGGCCACACCCGCGCAAGGACAAAGATAAGGTGGAGACTATCCAGAGGAGGGCAACAAAGATGGTGCAGGGCTTGCACCACAGAACATATGAGGAGAGACTAAGGGATCTCAATACGTACTCACTGGAGGAGAGGAGACAGCGGGGGACATGATTGAAACTTTCAAGTACCTCAATGGCATAAATAAGGTGCAGGTGAGGGATCTTTTCCAATGTATAAAAAGTACTAAGAACAAGGGGGCACAATATGAAATTGGAAGGGGGTAGATTAAGAAGTAATGTGAGGAAGTTTTTCTACACAGAAAGGGTAGTTAATTCTTGGAATAGTCTGCTACAGGAGGTAGTGGGGGCAAGCACAGTGGAGGGATTTAAACATAGGGACAGGCACAACAGAAGTCTGAGAGGGGAGGGAGTGATGAAAAGCCATTGATCACATAGGATCAGTGGCCACATGCAATGTATAGGGTCTACAGGCAGACTGGATGGGCCTAGCGGTCCTTATCTGCCAATAATTTCTATGTTTCTATGTTTCTAAAAGAGACAAGTCTCAAAAGAAACAAATATATTCCCAATATTTGTTTAACTGTCTCGATGGCAGCTTCTTTACAAGCTTATGTAGCATTTAAAATGTTGGGGTATTTCACTTATCTGCTTTTCTTTCGGTCAGTTATTTCTTTCTTAAGGTCAGACACAGAAAATGCCAATGTGTACTCCACAAGTACCCCAGCATACCCCTATGCAAAACAGTATCTTTAATGAACAGAACAATTCTGAAGGCAGTATATCGTGCACTAACTAAAATTGTAATTTGTGATCAGCTTTTTCAGATGTAAATGCAGCAAAAAAACTTTCAGTGTGGTTTACTGCGTATTGCTCGGGTATGGATTCCATGCCATTTTCACTAATTTTAGAGTTAGCCAATATGAAGTTAATGGTATGCAGATTTCTTTTTCTTTGCTCCCAGCCCTCCTGGCCAGCCACTCCTTTGGGTTGCCAAGGGTCCCTGCCACCAGACCCACCCCTGTTGCCATCTCACTGCCCCCATCTGTGCCAAAGTCTGGTTGACCCAATGTAGTCATTCGTTAGAGGGTCCCCCTCCCATGGCACCACTGGGAGAGGAGACTGGCCCAGCGGTTACTTCCTATCTACACTGGGCTCGGTGAGAGAACAGCATGGACTCCTTCTGGGCTATGTAGCATACAGGGGACTGGCAGCCATCATCAGGCCAGCTAGGCAGCCCATTTTTCTAAGTTATGTCCCTGCCCGCCCACCCTCCACCCACAGTGTGACTGCATGCCTGAGGCGTCCATGGCAGGACGCCCAGCGGCACGTGGTCACCCGCACTGCAATGTGCATCACCCCATCGGGCCGCCTGAAGCTGTTGAAGAGTGGTGCAGTTTTGGTCCACCTCGGGAGGATAGCATCCAGCCACACACTCTGAGTCCCATTCACCGCCTCTGCTCCTGTCGCCCCGGGCTCAGGCACGAACCCAGGTCACCAGCATGCCAGACGATCTGCCATCGCCCGGTGACACGGAACTGGCCCACACACTTCTGTTGTTATGGACTTGGCATCTTCTGCCCCACACAGAGTCAGAAATTATGAGATAGTGCGGGGTGCTGCAGGGGTGCGTTGGTGCATGTAGAGCAACGTATTTACACACTAGCATAAAATGCATGCACTGGTACATGAGCCCAACAAAACAGGGATCACTGTAAAATGCAACAGAGTGACTCACAATGCTCCAGTAGGTGTTTATATGTAAGCAATAAGACACGACGGTGTGTGCATTACGGTGCGATAACAGCACTCCTAGGGACATAGTTAGGCACGAGGCTGAAGGCTGAGTGCCAGTCACCCCAGGAGTGCAGTTATCGCACCATAATGCACACCCCAGAGTGTCTTATTGCGCTTATAAAATGGCCCTTTATTTTTTAGAAGCAATTTTTTTTATTTCAAAACACATTTTTAAATAAATAAAAATGTAGGGCCAGCCCACCAGTGCAGTGGTAGTGCTACTGCTTGCAATGCCGATGACCCAAGTTCAGGAACGAGCCTGGGGAGTCAGAGTGCCAGCTGGGGGAGAAGGCTGAGCATCCCAGCGACTGCATGCCTTCTCCAGGAAGGGAGGGTGGCAGAGGTTTGGTGCTTGACTGACCCCAGAAGGCAGCCTGGGGTACAACAGGCACCTAGCCACATTGTAGAGTGGGGACATGATGGACATCGGCAGTTATGTCTTGACATCGAGGCGCACATAACATCTGCCAGGAAAATTGGTAAACCCCTACTTCAGCTCCCGGAGATGGCCTCCGACACCAGTGACAGGGGATCGGAGAATCTCCGCAGTGTCTGTCCACCACCATTGGATGTAGGATGGAGGGGTCTGGGTCTGCCCCTTCACCCCATTTGGGGGGGAGGCAATCCAGCGGCTGAAGAAAGGAGGACACATGAAGGAGTGTATAGCTCACTGATCTCCGACGCAGCCTAGTTGGATGCCTAGGAAGTCCCTGAGGGAAGGGAGCAAGAAGTGGAGAGAAGGGGGACTTAAAACAGTAAGTAAAAAAAAATGTAAATGAACATGTGTTTCTAACATAAAATAGTCCTTCTGCCTACTGGTACTACATCACTCTCTTCAACGTTCTACCCCCAAGTAACATGTCGATTAAAAACTCACAGCGAAAGGCTGTAATTTACACAACATACCTCGATTTAAAACTGCTATCTGGGACTTCCGGTGATGTCACCACCCAATGTAGACGCTTTGTAGGAGAGCTCTGCCTAACCCCCTGGCAAAACAGCATTAAATTCATTTTTTTCCCCTCATTAAGCACGAGTCCCGGCACTTGAATTTGTGCTAACAGGATGACCACCCAAAACAAACCGCGAGCAGCTCCTGGAGGCGGCATGCACCAGCAAAAACTCCAGTTACCTTCTAGAACACTGACGGCAACTCAGGAAGCCGAAAAGCCTGCAGAAGAAGTAGAGGCGAGCTGGGAGAGCAACTCGGAGGAAGAGGGAGAGGATTTTACAATAATCTCCCAACAGCTTTGTCAGGAGCTGCGCAGACTGAGTAATGCTTTGGATTCAATCAAAGCAGACATTAAGGGTAACACTTCTAACATAGCACAGCAGGGGAAGAAACTCCAGCAGATGGAAGAACATTTTACTAGTTTGCAGAAATAACCGACCTTCATAATGGGGCTATTTTTCAGCTTCATGATCGCTCCCAACTTTTAGTGGACAAGTTAGAGGATTTGGAGAATAGATCCCGCAGAGTGAATCTAAGGATTCATGGCCTTCCAGAACATACGGAGACTAGTAATGTTCCTGAGTATATGGAGGGGCTAATTAAGGAGCTGCTCAATTTAGGCAAGGAAGTGCCACTGCATATCATCCATGCTCACCGTGTGCTTTTAGCTCTCCCAAAAGATCCTAAGGCAGGACCCTGCGCCCTTATTATTGCCTTTCTTGATTATAGGACCAGAGAGATGATCCTCAGGAAAGCATGGGCAAACAAAGAAATAGTGTTTGGTGATAACCGGCTATTCTTTGAGCCTGATTATGCCCCCATTACCATGCAGTGCCGTAAGGCCTGGTTTCCAGTTATTAAAGCCCTGCAGGCTAAAGGTCTGCGAGCTCGATTAGACTTCCCTGCATGCTTGTGAGTGATCTCAGATGGCAGCACTAAGATTTTTGACTCTCCCCCAGATGCAAAGAAATATTTAACCACTCTGGGAGTGATTCTGGATGATCTGATACAACCACAGCAACTTAAGGAAATAGAAAAATGCTAGTGGTCGACGATGGGTAGTAGTGTTGGACGACGAGCAAGATCAGATGCCATAAATAAACCTTACAGCCCCAATGCCTGGTCTAGGCTGAAAGATTGAGCTGTAAGTCGGGCCCACTCTACGAACACCATCGCAGAGCCTGACCTGGCAACCTGACTTACTCTGGGCTTTATTTTGGAAAATAACGGAGGACAGCTTAGGCCTTATGGGGCCCTTCCACAACTACTGTAGATGTGCTGAGCCTGCTGTTATGGGTCAGAGCTCTGTTTACTACAAATGATTTATGGATATCTTGAAAAGTAACAGAGGGTAGCCTGGGCCCTACGGGGCACCTCCATAACCACTGTAAATATGCTGAGCTTGCAGTTATGGGTTTGAGCTTCATTTAATACAAACTATTTGTGGATCTTTAAAAAGGGGAAGCTCAGACCGTATGCTTTAAGGGGATATAAGGGGATATAGGGGATGGGATACACCTTCCCCTTCTTTCTTTGATCTGGTAATGATGTCGGGGGGGGGAAGGGAAAAGGATGTCTGCATTGGGTCTGGAGACCCCACTGAGGTTGCATAAACCCTCCTCTTTGAGGACGGAGCAGCCGGGTGTTGGGTTTAACCCAACACCGCCCAATCTCACACTGATGCTAGCATGTGATGGGGTTTATGTGGCACCTTGGAAGCACACTCTAGCTGTAATAGTTATAGAAATAGGTTCCCCGGTTGGGTGCTTGTTGATTTCTTCTTTAAGCATTGTTAATGTTATTGTTGGAAGTTATACCAGTTTTTTCTTGTTTTACTTTTTTATTCAGGCTGCCTTCTCCCCTTTTTTGCCTTCTGCCCGTGCTCTCCTAATCCTGGGGTTTGTCCGGACCCTGCTGCAATTGTGGGGCTTAATATAATCTTGTACAATGTACGAGGGATTAATCACCCGGCCAAGAGATCTAGAATTCTACAGGAATTGGCCAACTTAAATGCCCATTTGGCCTTCCTCCAAGAGACCCACCTCACTGAGGCGGAACATAAAAAATTAGCTCATAAGTGGGTGGGAAAGATGTATTCCTCCTCTTACTTGGAACACCCCCACAGACATGGGGTTGCCATTCTTGTGCATAAGACTTGCCCTCTCCAGGTGTGGTGGGTCCACACAGATCCAGGAGGAAGGTTCATTTAAGTAAATGCAACTCTGGGAGCGGTCCTTATAGTCTCATTAATGTTTACGCACCAAATGAGGATAAAGAGGCATCTCTTTTTTTTAAACAAAGTCTTGCAAAATTGGTGAGAGTGGAGGACCACCTCCTCATTTTTGGTGGAGACTTTAATACAGTGCCCTCAGCCACCTTAGATAGGATGAGAGGAGCACAGAATCCAAGACTGGGTCTGGCGGGAACAACTCTAAACAGACTGACCCGTGCCTGGGGCTTAGTGGACACGTGGCACTGGGCAAATGGCCAAACTAGAAATTACTCCCACTACTCTGACAGACATGGGTGTTATTCGAGAATTGATTTGCTTTTTGATCGGAGGAATGGAGCTATACCATATAGGGTAGCCAAATTCACCCTCGTACTATATCCGATCATGGTCCTGTGGAATTGGTGTTGGCTGGGACCCCAGCGCTGTGGAATTCACACTGGCATTTTAATGCCTGCTTGCTTAATAATTCTAATTTTAAAACCCAGGTCAGGGAGTCAATTAGAGACATTTTGGTTCACAACCCTTTGGGTCAAACCCCCCCAGGCTGTCAGATGGGATGCAATTAAAGTGGTATTGAGGGGCCTCATTATTAGATATGCTGCATGGGAGAAGAAAAAAACAGTCAGGGGAAATAGTGCAACTTCAAAATACAATTGCAGACCTAGATTTTCAGCATAAAATAACACTGAATGCTGAAACCAAAAAACATTTGGAAGCCAATAGGCAGAAGCTAGAGGGGGATCCAAACTAGAGGACGCCTATCAGCGAATAAGGCAACAATACTATTAGGGTGGCAACCGTGCTGGGAAATTGCTAGCATCAAACCTGCGCTCCCAATTAACTAATAGGTTAATTCTCAAAATTGAGAAATCTGTTGGAGATGGCATAATACATTGCAGACCTGAAAAGATAACGGAAACCTTTGTGACCTATTATAAGCAGCTTTATACTCAGGAAGATATTCCAGATATGACTAGGTTGATGACAGATTTTCTGCACCAGACAAATCTCCGTTTGCTCTGCACAGAAGCAAGGAGTAACTTAGGGGCTGAAATTCAGTTAACCAAACTCAGAACAAGTTCAGGCTCTCAAAAATAATAAATCCCTTGGATTGGACGGCTTCTCTTCAGAATTTTACAAGGAATTTCAGGACCTCTTGCTCCCAATCCTTTTAGGGGTGTATCAGGAGATAGTTGAAGAGGAAGGGGAGCCACCGCATTCCTGAGACACGGCTCTTATTTCTGTACTACACAAGGAGGGTAAAGATCCGTTAAAGTGTGAGTCTTATAGACCCATATCATTACTTAATGTTGATTTAAAAATATTCACTGGCCTTTTGGCCAAGCGTTTACAGAAGGAGGTCTCCCAAATTATCCATGAGGACCAAACGGGGTTCATTTCTAGGAGATATCTCCCAGTTAATATTCGTAGACTGTTAAATATTCTATCATCCCAAGCCGACAATCAAGAATTTCAATTGGCTATCTCCATGGACGCTGAAAACGTATTTGATAGGGTTAACTGGCATTTTCTAAAAATGACCATGGAGAAAATGAATTTCAGCCCTAAATATTTAGGCATTTTTTCTCAGTTATACTCCCATCCCAAGGCCTCAGTAAGAGTTAATGGTATTAGTTCCTCTCCCTTTGCTGTCTACAGAGGTACTAGGCAGGGCTGGCCCCATCTCTGCTTTTGTTTTCCATTTGCATAGAGCCCCTGGCGGCCAGAGTACGCCAAACATTGGTGATTAAGGGAATAACTATGAGGGGACTAGAACAAAAAATGTCTTTATATGCGGACGACTCTATTTTGTATTTATCCTCCTCTGAAATGTCTCTTCCCCCTCTCATGGAACTTCTACGCGGGTTTAGTGTGATCTCAGGATACAAAATTAACTTTTCTAAATCAGAGATTTTGATAGTAAGTGGTACCCCATCAGCTACCTTTAAACACTCCTTTATGTTTCAGTGGGCCCCTCATAACCAAATCCGATATCTTGGCATTCAGGTTCCAGTGAACCTTAACAGACTTTTCTCTGTTAATTATGAAAAGTTGTGGATGGTGGTTGAGCAGGATCTGTCACGGTGGCACCTCCTCCCTCTTTCTTTGCTAGGCCGCATAGAAGTCATTAAAATGAACATCTTACCCCGATTACTGTTTTTGTTTCAATGTCTTCCACGCCAACTACTTAAGGCATTCTGGGGCAAGATGAATAAGGATATTTCCCATTTTGTCTGGAATAACAAACGCCCCAGAATTTCCAAACAGACGTTGTACCTCCCTAAGGAATCTGGTGGCCTATCTTTGCCCACTCTCCTGGTATATTATTTAGCGGCACAGGGAGCTAGCTTAATGACTTGGGCTAAACAAAGAACAACATCACAGTGATATAGGCTGGAGGAAGCGGCCCTAGGTGACAGACCTCTGTTCACATTAGTCTTAGCGTCCTATACACTGGGTTATGAACATAGTATACGGAACAGATGTGTACGACATGGTCGAACTATCCTTCAAAAAATCCGTAAAACTCTAGACACACCATGTGGGTTGGGCCCATTGTCAATAATACGATTTGAACCCACATTTGTGCCACTCTCGATGGATTTGGGCTATGTAACATGGGCCTCCCAAGGAATTACTAGATTCACTCAGTTCTTGGAGGGAGGACATTGCATCTCTTTTCAAAGGGCCAAGGATAAGTTCAACTGGGCAAACACTGAGTTTCTTCATTATATGCTAATAAGACACTTTATAAACTCGGAAGACCACCTCCTTAGATTATCGCACCCATCTTGCAGGTGGGAAGACTTTCTGTATGGCTCTGTGACTATTATGGGATCAGACAGATATATTTACTTCCTTTACAAACTTCTATCCCAACCTTTGCCAGATTCCCTTAGGTCATATTGAAAAGCTTGTGAAAAGGAAGCCAGTATACAGATTTCAGAGTCCAACTGGTCTCACAGATTGAAATGGGGTTGGAAAGTCTCGTCCTCCCCAAACTGGTGAGAATTCTTCTGGAAAATCCTGGTTAGATTTTTTAGAGTCCCCACAATTACAAAACACTATGTAGCAGGGACCACTGGGGCATGCTGGAGGGGCTGCGGACAGTGGGTACTCACTGGCATGTGTTGTTGGGGTGCCCACGACTATACCGGTTTTGGCAGGAAATCCGCAATGCTGTAGCTCAAATAATGGAGGTGGATATCCCACTATTGGGAGGGGAGTGGGTTTTGGGTATTCCCACGATAACGCATCTGAAGGGAGACACTCAAAGGATAACTTTAATCATTGTGGCTGTTGCTTTAAAATGTATTACAGGAAACTGGCTTTCAGACAAGCCACCAACCATGGATGAATGGATTCGAAGAGTGAAAGAGGCAATTTTAATGCAGTCTATTACAGCTAGACTCAGATTTTGTACAGAAAAGCATAGTGAGAAATGGGGTAGGTGGGAGACTTGGTTGCTTGCCCGGGCATCCGCATAGTTGAAAGTTGAAATGGTAGGTTACATATGTGGAGTGAGATGGCCATAAGGGATACAATATGCCCCAAAATGTTAGTATTGATTAGTCTGGGGGGGTCAGGGCGGCACTCCCTGAAGAGAGTGTATGGAGAGTTGGGTGATCAAACTGATCAAACTGAATTTTAATCTTTAAAAGGGGTTTGTGGCAGGGGAGGAGGGAGCAGAAGGGCAGCCTAACCGGGGGCCGAGTTGATAAGGCCCACTTTTTTGGGGACAGAGTTTGTTCCTATCATTTTCTAATTGTAGCAACTTGTCCTCATTCTAGTGCACTGTCCTATTTTTTATGTCCAGATTACCAACTGTGATGCTATTAGGGCGGCACCTAGTAAAACGTGCTACTGATTCAGTGATTGTCATTTTTCTTTTCTGGTGCTGATAGGGCACCACGTTAATAAGACACTGGTTCAGACTTTAAGCAAACAAGGAAGGGGTATCCACCCCAAGACTGAAACTAATGGAGTCACTGAATTTTCACACTATATGTTTGCCTGTTTTGTGCCCTGTTGGTATTGAAACAAGAAGGTGCTATGTATTCTGTACTGAACTGTCTAAATGCATTAATAAAGCTGATTTTCAAAAAAAAAAAAAAACTGCTATCTGAAACCTCTGTTTTCTTTCCACCACATTTTTCATTCCACATACGAAATAATTATACCCTCATTTAGTACATTTATCATTCTGTTTTTAATCATTAAAAAAAAAGCCTGCCTGAACTGAGTGAGCATCCTATTACAGGATGACACCATCACCTCAGCATGTCACACAGTGATGGGAGAGCAAGTGGCCCGATCACTCTCTCTTACAGAACAAAACAAGGGACAAGGCTGTGCTGTCAGGGTCAGGAGTATATCTGGCATGACCATGCACAAGGCCAAACACTTGGTCTATGCTTTGGTGAAGGAATGTGCAGGATCCCCTATCATATTCATGCACCTAGGCACTAATGACATAGAGGGAAATAGTGTGGAGGAGATACAGGCAAGGTTCCAGGAGCTAGCCAGGGTGTGTCATGCTGTGGGGTGCACAGTCTCTTTCTCAGAGGTCCTTCCAGTGCCCAGAGCTAGCATGGGAAACGAGCAGAAAATTAGGGAGGTTAATGAATGGCTCGGAGCATGGTGTGTGGCTAGGAGGTATGGGTTGGTGGGGGACTTGGGAAGACAAGGGGCTGTTTGCTAGGGATAGGCGCCACTTAAATTTGGGGGGGAAGGAGGTTTTGAAACTAAAACTGACCAAGTTCATCAAAGCTAGGTGGGGTTTAAGCGTGTGAAGGGGAGGGCTGGGGCTTGAGGCTGCTGCTAGCTGGCACACAAAGGAGGACAGCCTTCTCCCCCAGTGGAGAGGAAGGGGTGCCTAACCAGGGCACCTGACAGTGTACAAGGGAGCGGAAGCATGCAGTTAACTGGGAGATCTCGGGTTGGGGGGATGGGCGAGGGCAAGGGGCAGGGATGGAGGGTGGTCCTGATTAACACCAGGAGTCAGGGAAACAAGATGCCTGAGCTTCAGGCGATGCTAACTGAAGGGGATCTGGATGTGGTGGCAGTCGCTGAAGCTTAGGCCACTCCTTGGCATGACTGGGATCTAAACCTGATGGGGTACACTGTGTTCAGGAAGTACAGGGCTGTGGGCAGGAAAGATGGGGTGACACTCATCATTAGGAATGGCATTGATGTATGCAGGGTGGAGGGGGCAGAGGGAAACGTAGAGGCATTATGGGTTACCTTGCAGGCACCTGGGGGTAAGAGGGTAAATCTGGGGGTGGCTTATAGGCCACCCGTGCAGGCTGAAGAACTCGAGGAGGGTCTGGTGGCAAATCTAAGAGGTCACTGAGGTCAGAGAGAGGGTAGAACTGTGGTGCTGTGTGACCTTAACATGCCAGGGGTTGATTGGGGAACTATGGCATCTTCATTGACTAGGGAGCAGCACTTGCTGGATGTCTTCCAGGATACATTCCTCTTCCAAATGGTGGCTGACCCAATGAGGGATGGTCGTATCCTGGATGTGATCCTGTTGGACTGCAATCTGGTTAGGAACCTAGTTGTAGGGGACCCACTGGTGGGGAGTGGTCATGCCATGGTTTGGTTCTCCCTAGACTGGGGGAAGGGGAAAATCACACTAAAACGGTGGTGGTTGACTTTAGGGGTGTGGACTTTAATAGTATGGAGGGGATCCTAAGGGACATTTGGAGGGGATCAGACCAGACAAGGGCACAGAGAACAGGTGGGAAATTATTAAAATAGGGCTCCTGGAAGCTACCAAGGTCTGCACGAAGGTCTGACGCAAGTTTGGTAGGACCACGAAGCTGAGCTGGTGGACCAGGGAAATCCAGGAGGTGGTGAGGGAGAAAAGCGCAGCTTGTAGAAGATACAAGCACTTGTGATGGGACAAGGACAGGGGGGAGTACAATAGGATATCCAAAAAGGTAACCAGGGTGGTGAGATCGGTCAGGGAGAGGATGGAGCAGAGGTTGGCACAGAGGATCAGAAACAGGGAAAAAGGGTTCTGTAGGTATATCGGGGAAAAGAGAAAAGTTAAGGGGCAGCTTAGCAGACTGAAGTCAGGGAGTGGGTGGGCTGAGGGGGCCAGGGAGCAGGTGGAGATACTTAATGAATACTTTGCCTCAGTCTTCATAAGCGACGACGGATGGACAACACCACACGGGGGGGAGTGGGCTAGAAATGAGGAAGGTGGGGAGGTCACTGACATTAAAATTCCTGTTGGTAGAGTGAGGGAAGCCCTTAAGACCCTGAAAACGGATAAGGCACTGGGTCTGGATGGCCTTCATCCCAGAGTACTAAAGGAGATGGCAGATGTCCTTGCTGCACCTCTGGTGGACCTTTTTAACTCCTCCCTTCAGACGGGTTGGGTGCCTCAGGATTGGAGGATGGCTCATGTCATGCCTATCTACAAAAATGACACATGGGAGGAGCTAGGTAACTACAGGCCTGTCAGTTTGACATCGGTGGTAGGCAAGATGATGGAGGCCATCTTGACAGAGAGGCTGGAGGTGTTTCTGGAGACAAGGGGTCATCTGGATGATCATCAACATTGCTTTGTTCAGTGCAAATCATGTCAGACTAACCTTGTGGAGTTCTACGATTGGGTGACAAGGCCGCTGTACCAGGGCAGGCCAGTGGATGTCCTCTTTTTTAGACTTCAGCAAGGCGTTTGACTCTGTGCCACACCCAGGGTTGCTGGACAAGCTGAGGGATATGGGGTTGGGGGATAGGATGGTAAGGTGGATAGGAAACTGGCTAACTGGGCGGTTTCAGAGGGTGGTGGTCGGGGGGGAGGTGTCATCTCCTAGGAGGGTCACTAACGGGGTCCAACAAGGGTTGATGTTGGGCCCACTCTTGTTTCATGCTTACATCTCGGACATCAGGGATGGTATCAGGAGTGAAATGAGCCTCTTTGCTGATGACTCAAAGCTGGGGGCAGTGGTGGATGGGGAAGAGGGTAGAAGAGTCCTACAGGGGGACCTGGAGGATCTGGAGAGGTAGTTACGCACTTAGAAACTGAGGTTTAATGCCAAGAAATGCAGTTGCAGTGTTCTCCACTTGGGGCTTAGGAACCCTGCTCATGAGTACTTTTTGGGTGGGGAGAAACTGCAGGTTTTGGGAGGGGAAAAGGATCTTGGGGTGGTCGTGGATGCCAAAATGAATAACTCTAGCAGTGTAGCAGGACTGCAGCTAAAGCAAATAAAATGCTCAGGTGCATCACCAGAGGGATAACCTCGAGGAAACGGGGGGTGCTTCTCCCTCTGTATAACTGCCTGGCTAGACTGCAGCTAGAGTACTGCATGCACTTTTGGTGCCCGTACTTGAAGAAAGACATTGCACTTCTGGAGAGGGTCCAGAGGAGGGTGACCAGGATGATACAGGGTCTGGGGGAAAGATCTTATAAAAAGAGACTTGAGGAGCTAAACTTGTACTCCCTGGAGGAGAGAAGAGACAGAGGGGATATGATCGATGTCTTTAAATATCTAAAGGGAATGAATAGGGTCGGCCTAAATAGGGTGTTCCAGATGAGGGAGGAGGGGGACACCAGGGGACATTCCATGAGGCTGGTTGGCGGGAGACTCGTGGGGGAGACTAGGAGATGCTACTTTACCAGGAGGGTGGTGGACCCTTGGAATGCACTGCCTGCAGAACTGGTGGCTGTTGCTACAGTGGAGAGGTTCAAAAGGGTCTGGAACAGGCATAAGGGGAGGGTAAAACTGAGTAATGCCAGATCTGGAGGTGTAACTCTGACGGGGTCGAGGGGATTTATGGGGGAGGTGGGGAGGGCAGCAATGGTGTCCTGACCAGGTGCTGATTTTTGAGCAGACTCAATAGACTATTAGGCCTACTCTGCTGGCATCTTAGTATGTTAGTATGTTAAATGTAGTCAGGACTGTTTCCGTGTTTGCTAGAAAAGATTAAAACATACCTAACAGTCCAAAAGGCTGAGCATCAGGTGCGGTGGTGTGTGGGTGGTCCGGCAGTGCCATACTTTTCTAACTGCCACCAGCCACACACTTGCTCAATACCAGCAATGTTATGCTTTACTAACCGCCGCCAGCTGAACGCGTACTTAAATCAAACCAGAAGTGCAGCGCTCACAGGTGTGGGACAGGGTGCAGGTCCAGGGCTGCTTGCCCCCATAAAAACACATTACACAAACCAGAAGTTGTAGCTGCACTCTGGGATGAAAGCGCACTTAGACTCAGTAATGCTGCTCTTTGCTGCCTGACGCTGTCTGCCTGCCCATTGCCCCCCTGTCACACCGCTCGCTCACTAGAGAACAAAACACCTGATGAGAAGAGACCCCCCACTATAACGGTCTGGCAAAGTTTGTTTTTCATTTTACACCACCAGAATCTCAGAAATGCATAAAGTGGCCAACAACTATTGCAATGATCTGCGGCTGAAATTATCTGTACTCTCCAGTCATTCAGCAGCACTTGTGGAACTGGTGTTTATTCTGGCTTCCTAACAGAGAAAGCACCCATGTATTTCCTGTGCTACATCTTCAGTATATTCATTTTTTCATAAACGGCTTTGAGACTTTGCCGCCTTACTCAGTGGAAGGACTGTTCGTCATGGAGACACATGAAAGGTAAATGATGGTTGCTGGGTCCCCGATCAGCTTCACCGCCCCATTACGTGATTGTTGCCTTTTCTTTTCGGTAAGGTTTTTAAAAAGCTGGTGACACGTTCAGGTGAACATTAACAAAACAATATTTAGGCACTCTCCAGCTTGTATTTCCCATTAGTTCTGTATTCCTCCTCCCCATTATTTAGTAGTGAGGTAATCTGCATGAAAACAGGATCTTTGCTCCTGAAGAGTTAATCTATTCCTACTGCTTTCTCCCTACTTGAAGTCAGAGAGCACTGCTTGGGACTACACAGTTACTCCCACAGCAACAGATTGTGATGTCACAACAGAGGATTATGACTTGGAGTAGGGAGTAAGCTATAGAGACAGATGAACTCAAAAATAACTCTAAGGGACAAGATCATATATTAATACACATTTCTTTAGCAATAAATTGTGGGGAGGAGAAATATATAAAATATAAATGGAACACAATCAGAATTGTACCTAATTGTTATTTTTTTTTTTAAGTTTTCTTTGAGGCGTCAGTAGCTCTTTATTGGCATTGTTGGGAAGCGAAGAGCTTAGTAGAGCTGACTGAGAGAGATTCAGTGCAGTTAATTAAAAGGTACTGGATAAAGAAGAGTAAACTACTATCTGTGAAAGGAGTTTTAGCGAAGGCAAAAAATGTCTGACAGCAAACTACTACAGAGTTCTAAACAGAATCCCATGCAAATAAACCACTGAGCCATTAGATTCTGTGCTCTGGTTCTTTTGTTAGGACTAGTTATTTATAGTGCTACATTGTCCCATATTGTACTATAAATAACAAATCAGATTTCTCTGTTGCTCTCTGCCATTTTATATACCCGGTTCTGCATCATTGCAAGTCATCTGCACTGCTTGCAATGGTGCGGATCCTGTAGTGTAAACACAGCTTGAGACATCCTCTTACCAAACAACATTTCCTTGAGTGCAGCAAGAAATGAGAGTGCAGGGCAGAGCTAATTCCAGTATATGGTATATTTGGAATGCTGTGCTATGTAGTGTATGCGTTCACTATATAGTGTATTTGTTTCACTATGTAGTGCATGTGGAATATTTCAATACATAGTGTATATGGTTTTTTCAATCTATAGTGTATGTGTTTCATCATATAGTGTATTTGTTTCAGGAAATGGAATCTGTACATTTTTCAGTATGTCGTGTATGAATCTCAATAGTGTATGTGTTTCAACACATAGAGTATTTGGTTCTGTATACAGTGTGTGGATTTCAGTACTCTGTATATGTATTTAAGTAAACAGTATATGCATTTCACTGTATGGTGTATTTCAGTATGTAATGTATATGTTTCACAATATGACATACGTATTTCTGCATATAGTGTATGTATTTCTTTATATAATGTATGTGTTTCACTATATGACATATGCATTTCAGTATAGTATACAATGTATGCATTTCAGTATATGATGTATTTAGTATGTGGTAGGGCTGTGCGAGGGATGAATAGGATGTCCCGAATACCATAAATAATGTACTATTCATTATTCATATACACATAAATAGTGGCACTGTTATTTCTGGAAATAATTAAAAAAAAAAGTAAAAAACAATCCCCCACCCTCCTCCCCAGCCGAACTGTTTAAAAATACAGGCGCCGTGTGCCAATGGGCTACTACCCTTGCCTGTTGACCCTGGTACAGGTTAAGGGTCCTGGGTCCTGTTACAGTGACAGTTGGGGGTTCTTTCCAAAAGTTATAGAAATTAGCGCGGTGCCTCCACCCAGAGTAAGTTATAAGTAGGGCAGATGACTGGCTGACACAGCCCCCTGGGATGCTGCACCTCCCCACCTCCCCGACCTGCCACTCTGCACACTGGATCCCCAACATGGATCCCCAACAACCTCTTCTCACCAAGTATCATAGATCTGTCAGAAGGTAAAAATGCAATGAACCTCTCTTGTAGGGAAATGGACAGACTAGGTGGGCCAAGCAGTCCTTATCTGCCATCAAAGTCTGTGTTTCTATGTTTCTTGACACAGCAGCTTCAACAATCAAACTCACAGCTTTATTGGGGGTAAGGACTAGGAGAGGGGTACCTGGATGAGGAGTGGCTGTGAAATAAAAAAAGAAGAGTTAGTGGCAACTGGCAGAACATTAATTGTAGGGGCCCATAGGCCAGTCCACCCCCGGCTGCCCACCCCCACTGGTACCAGTGTAACACCCTGAGGAGTCCCTGTGGTACCTACCAGTTGCAGGCCTGGACATTTCCATGGGTTGGCCAGCAGCTGGGGCCCTGGAAAGTTGAGAAAATGTTTAAATTTAGAGTCACACTCCCCTGTTTCAGGATCCAGGAACCAGGCCCTGGGTATTCACAGCTTGCAGACCTCAAATGCGGTTGGAGTAACAATTGCCAGATATCCTGGAGTGTGGAGCTCCACTCAATTCATGCAGCAATGGGCATAAGGGAGCATGGACTTGGTTCTCTTTGCAGGTTGGATCTTGCTCGAAGGTGTTGCAGCTTGTCTGTCCCCTTGATTGAAGATCAGTCCACTTGTCACCTTCACCCTCTTCTGGCCCATTACAGAGCTCAGTGGCAGGTCCACACCAGCCCCACATGGATCTTAGGTACCCTAGCACCCCAGCAAGTGCCAGTGAACTCCTGAGACAGTGGGTCCCACTTGGAAGGGGCTAGCGAGTTCCTTCCCTGGCTCTGAGTGAGGACTTCAAAACAGTAGGAGCCCTCTACAGTCCCTGCACTGAATCCATGAGACAGTTGTAACTAGGCAGTGACTCCAATTAAACAGCAGTACCAGTGTGCCAATGGGTGCTAGCCTTATGATTTGTACTCAGACTATAGCAATCTGCAGGGGAGGTCCGGAACTAGTCAAACCCCTGTTCACTTCAGTGCTTGCAGCTCTAACTGTCCATAAAAGATTTCCTTCTGCTTAAGCTGGGACACAGCTCTCAGTCACTCAGTTCAATCCCACAGCAACATTACAGCACCTGGCTAGCGCCCTGCACCAGTTCCACGTCATATCAGCGACTACTATATAGCAACTACAAGAATGGTGAGTGCACATCACCAACAACAACAACAGTGATGCGCATTACACCAAAAGTAAAAAGAGTGACATGCGGCATATGTGGGGGGCTGTGACCCCGATCCCCCATTCTAAACATAATCAGCTCCAAGGGGGGGCCTGACACTGGGGTACAGGGGAATAATCAGGAGGGGGCCATTCCGGAAGCTCGGGGAACACAATCATAAAAAAAACCTAAGTAAAGCAACAGAATACCAAAAGCAGTATCGCTCCCCACCCGGATCCTAACCTGGGTTCTGCAGCACCACTGGCATCCACTGACTCCACTACACCATATGGCCAGCTCAGCAGTGCTTGGTCAAATGCCTTCCCGTATCCTGCCACAAAAGGTCACTGGTCCCCACTTAAACCTGAAGGGGGTTGGGACCACAGGAAAACCATCCGGTTGACTGCAAACGGCGGTTGTAAACTTCAAAGTGCCACCTGGTGCATGCACAGTCGCCAGCAAGCTTGGAGCAATGCCGGGGGCTCACACCTGAAATGCCTATCCCCATGGGGGCTGATACCACTCAAAAAAAAAACAATCTGGAGTCCTGGGGCACCAAGGTGAGCTCCGGAATCAACATATACTCCAGGGGTAAGGGCAAGGAATCGGACAGAGACAAGAAAAAGCGGGGCACAAAAGGCAGGTCCCCAGAGTAGGGTTACATGCACAATCCCCCATTACCCTGCCCACCCTTCCACCAACCTAGCACGCACAATTTATGTTTAAAAAATGACTCAAAATGGGTGACTGGCATAACCCACCAACCTCCATGGCCAGCTGCCATGTCTTGTAGCACTAATTTTTATGTTTGCTTGCGTGCATGCACAAGAAACATTATGTGGCAGCTTAGGAGAGAAGTGGGTTGTGGAGGTGCAGCACTGTGGCAGCCAACACCGGCACTGCATTTGTGGGCTTGGCACTGTTCACCCAATGCAGGCCCAGTGTCCTGATGACACTGGTCCTGCAGAAGTGCCACCAACTTGAAATGATTTTGGCCGCTGCAATGAGGGGCCGCCTCATCACTGCAGCATCAGCCATTCCGCTGCAATGAGGGAGTGACCAGTCATTGCAGGGCAGTACCTTGCCTGGTGTAACATTTCCCTAAACATGGCGGCAGCTTATGTCGATGCCTCAGAGCCCCGTGAAAGCTGACTGATAGGGGTGCCCAATCCCCCTGTCAGCATGCCACCGACCCAGTTCATTTGCTGAAGGGGGAGCCCACTCCGCATCAGCATAATGTTCCCCCCCATTTGTTGTGTGCTGAGGTGGGGTGCCCAATCCCCTCAGCTCTTGCCCCCCAACACTCGGTAAGTGCCGATGGGGGTGCCCAATCCCCTTCGGTTACAGCCCCCCCAAAAAAACACTCAGGTGGCATGCTGGGAGCCCACCCAGGCATGCCAAATGTCCCTGTAAATAAGAAAACCTTCCCGCGACATTATAACAAGTTTTTTAAACCTGCAAACTAGAAAACGGCCCCTCATTGAGTCTCCCCCAACCTGTGCCCATCCACTGTGCACCCCACCTCCCCACACACCCCCTTCACCCCATACTTACCCCTGGAGTCCAGTGTGACGATCTTCAGTGGACTGGGAACACATCTGCACTCTTCAAAGCCGACCACGAACTGAAGAAATACCGGTAAGCTGTATAATGGCATAAATGTTTTTTTTTCAACTTATGTGGATATCTTCAGCATTTGTGGGACTTTTGGCACCAAATTTTCAACATTGGGTTATTGGAACCTCACCTCAAGAATTCAATCACTGTCATGGCGCTATTCAGTCCTGAAAGGTGCTTTCGTGGTCACTGCGCAGAATCACCTTTCGGGATCGATTAATGAAACAACAGTGCCACTGTTCATGAGGTAGTCTCTCAAAAAGCCTATGTTGCAAATTTGGTGAAAAAAATCCAAAAAATGACTGTTTTATGAGCATGCGTTGTGCAGTTTCCACGAACACTCGTAACTTCGTGAATCTGTAATATTTTCACTCCAGATTTTCAACATTGGCATTTTTCCACACCTCCTTATAAACAGTGCAGCTGTCATTTTACACATCCTAGCCGAAATGTGTTTTTGCACTTCCAATGCAGAATAGTGTGGTCGCTGTAGAAAATCAGAGTTTGGGACAGCTTAAGAAAATCACAGTGACACTGTTCATGAGCAGAGGTCCTAAAATGCCTATGCTGAAAATCTGGTGACGAAAGTCCATAAAATGACTGTTACGATCGTGCATTGTGCAGTTTCCACACACCTCCTCATGAACAGTACAGCTATCATTTTTCACATCCTGGCCTAAATGTGTTTTGGCACTTCCAGCACACAATAGCGTGGCCACTGTGGGTAGTCAGTGTTCGGGACAAATTCAGAAAATCACAGTGACTCTGTTCATGAGCAGACGTCTTAAAATGCCTACATTGAAAATTTGGTGACAAACATCAATAAAATGACTGTATTACGAGCGTGCGTTGTGCAGTTTCCACGCACCCTCGTAACCTCGCAAATTTGTAGTATTTTTACTCCAGATTTTCAACATTGGCATTTTTTTCAGACCTCCTTATGAACAGTACAGCTGTCATTTTTCACATCCTGGCATAAATGTGTTTTTGCACTTCTGGCACACAATAGCGCGGTCACTGTGGGAAGTCAGTGTTCGTAACAAATTCAGAAAATCACAGTGACACTGTTCATGAGCAGAGGTCCTAAAATGCCTATGTTGAAATTTAATGACAAAAGTCCATAAAATTACTGTGTTACGAGTGGACATTGCACAGTTTCCATGCACCCTCGTAATTTCGCGCATGAGTAATATTTTCACTCCAGATTTTCAACATTGGCATTTTTTCACACCTCCTTATGAACAGTACAGCTGTCATTTTTCATATCATATGCATTTACACATCTGGCGCAGAATAGCGCAGTTGCTGTGGGAAATCAATGTTCAGGATAGAGTAAGAAAATCATAGTGACAGTGTTCATGAGCAGAGGGCACAAAATGCCTATGTTGAAAATTTGGTGAAATATTTCCACTAAATGACTGTGTTACGCGCATGCGTTGCGCAGTTTTCATGTATGCTCAGAAGTTTGAGCATTTTTAATATTTTCACTACAGATTTTCAGCATTGCCATCTCTTCACGCCTCCCTATGAATGGTACAGCTGTCATTCTTCACATCCTGCCCGATCTGTGTTTTTGTATGTAACCCCTAGATGGCGCTATCCCAGGGGCTACTACCCCTGCCTGATTTGCCACTAACAGGTTGAGGGCCTGGATCCGATGGCGGTGCCTCCACCCAGAGGTCAGGGTTTTGCAATAGTTAAACTAGCTTGGTCACAGCCCTCTGGGACACTGCAGCCTTTCTTCCCACTAGTGGCCCACACAATATATCAGAATTACCTTCACAGTATACACTTACCCCCAGGGCTGGTTCAGGCACTGGGACCTCCTGTAAAATAAGATACAGTGCAACAATCACAGTACAATACTTTAACAGAACAAATACCTCAGGCAGTATAACTTTGCTGAAACAAGCAGCTCTGATTTATTTAGGGAATATAACAAGGACAGAAATCAGGTTAATTAGCTTATCACTTTACTCATCTACCTATGGCTCTGTGCAGGCCTATCCTACCAGTTACTGTCCCTGGGTACCCAAGCCCTAGTGGCTAGTCAAACCCGTGGCAGCTGGTGAGGGCCCTTTCCCACAGAGAAAAGAAAATTAGTTTAAACAGTCAGCAGTACAGTGATTCCATTTGGATTCAATGTGGCAATTCAACAGGAAGCGACCCTGAATTAGTACTCACGACCTCCAAACAAGATAGGGTCCTTCAATGTCAGCAGGGCTACTCTTGAGCTCCACGAGACTCCTCCACATTTATATGGCAAACTGCAACAGGCAAAAGTCCTTTAATGGCAGCAGGATTCACTTGAGCTAACCAAGCCTCCTCACACATTTATATGGTAAAACAGAAAGTACTATACCAGGCAGGCTGCTTCTCTATCCCGATGCTTAATTACTGCACAATACCGGAGACACACAGCAGATTCAGTTCCTGACAGACCGAGTGCAATTCAGCAATTTCTCCAGTCTTCTACAGGGTGAGCCTGGTTTCTACTCTTCAGATATCCTTTGATTCTCTTCACGGGACCAGATTCAGTCCTAACAAGCAGTTACACAAGCTGCAGACGGAACTCGGACCTTACACATGTTCCCGACTAAAACTGTGCACTGAAGGAGCACAGGGTTCCTTTCCCTTCACTGCCAGAGCTAAAACTGAAACTCCAACAGACAAAACCGGGCACTTCTTTTGAGTTCCTCCCAGTTCTTGACTGGATTGGCTGTCACTCACAATAGACTGCTCCTGTTGGTCCAAAAGGCACGAAGTCTAAACTACATCTCCCAGAGTCACTGCCACAATCCTCTTGTGGCTGGCTCAGATTATGAGTCCAAGTTCTGATTCGTCCAAGGCACCATTTTAGAGCTAGCTTACCCCACACTGATTGGTCCAGTTCAGCAGTTCAAAACCAGAATGGGAACTAGGCAGACACAGTTCTGACTGCAAAGAAAGCAGGTTAGACAAACTGTAATTTCATTATTACTCTAAATGATTTCTGGCAAACAGTTACATCTTTCAGATAGGTTCCCTTTGCACTCCTAGTGACTGCAAAAATGGAGTGAATTGGCAGCAGCCCGAGTGGTACTCAATCAAAGAAACACACAATCCCTCATACAAACTAATTATGTCTGCAAACAGACAGCTCTTAAAGAAACAGTACCAGACGTTCTAAAAAGACTCACTGATAAATGGCTAAGACGCCAAACACCATTCAGGCTTGGAGCATTCAAGCAAGCTCCTGGAAGTCTTTTGGGAACCCCCATTTGCAGGGGGGTTACATGTACATCTGGCGTAGAATGGCACGGTCGCTTTGGGAACTCAAAGTTCGAGACACATTAGCAAAATCACAGTGCCACTGTTCGTGAGAAGAGGTCCCAAACGCTTTCATGAGGTGGAGGTCACAAAAAGGCCATGTTGAAAATTTGTAGTGCAAATACCAACAAACGCCCGGGGTGTTAGGGTTTCTAACCATAATGTCCCACCCTGTACAGACTGACAGGAATCGGGGTGTGCCTTTGGATTGCCCACTGTAATGGTCATGCCATTCCACCCCCCCCCCCACAGCCAGTGACAGGCATCGAGGTGTGTCTTGGACTCTTTGGCCCAAGAGTTCACCCCATTCTCCTATACTGCACCCATTTCAGCATATGTCCTTATGGAATGGGGTGACTGTAATGTCGAACAGCCCAAGGTACACCTCAACACGTGTCGGTGTCTGCAGTATAGGGTGTGGTGAAATGGCATGAACGTTATGGGCAATGACCCAAATGCATACTCCAATGCCTGCCATCTCTGCAGGGTGGAGGTGGGGTTGGTGTGAAGTTCAATACTTCACTGCCATTCCTATTCTGCATCTGTCTAACTCCTGCATTTCCAATGCTAATACCAGCAAGCAAACATTCGGCATTGACAAATGCTTGTTTTTTTAATTAGGTCCTCTTTTTAAGTAATAAATATTTCCCACATCCCACCACCCTGGCAGCAGCACCCAGCTCCCGATGTATTCCCTCCAAGCACCCACATTTCCTTATTGAAGCCCCTTCAGGGGCAGGAAGGCAACTGACACAACCCGTTTTTACCACAGCCGGCTGCCTTCATGTGAATGAAAGTGTTTCCATACTTGCTGGCATAGTAGAACAGCTGTCTTTCTATTCAAGCAAGCTTGTGAGCACTTCCATTCACAAGAAGACGGCCAGCCATTGTGGAAGGTAGGTCGTGTCTGTTGTCTTCCACAGCTGGGGGCTTCAGTAAGGAAATGTGGGTGCCGGTTGAGAGTTGGGTGCTGCTGCCGGGGAGGTGGTGGGGATTATTTATTACTTTGAATGAGGACCTATTAAAAAAAAATTACTGCTGCAAGAGACAGTGGCCAGTCATGGAGGTGGGCAGGTTGTGGTGGTTACCAATTGTGGAACTGGTTTACAAACATAAATTGTGGGTGCTGGGTGGGTGGAAGGGGCCGGGGGTTGTGTATGTTTAAACAGTTGGGCTGGGAAGGAGAGAGGGGGGACTGTTTTTAACTTTTTCCCCATAGGAACACGAATAACAGATACCGAATTCTGAATATTTGGGGACCCGAATACGAATATTAGTCCAAATATTTGAAATAAAGTATTCGCACACTCCTAGTATGTGGTTCACTATAGTGTATGTGTTTCACTATATGATCTATATATTTTAGCATATAAACTATGCATCTCACTACATAGTGTGTTTTACTATATACATAAAAACATAAACTTTGACGGCAGATAAGGACCACTTGGCCCACCCAGTCTGCCCATTCCCCTTCCTATTGGATAAGCTGCAGATTCTAGTTAACCAACAGCCTACTTCCTGCAACCCCCCACTATAATTGCCTTGTGTCTGTACCATGCATGTTTGAATTCCCCCACTGTTTTAGACCCAACAACCTCCCCAGGAAGGCGGTTCCATGCATCCACCTCTCTCTCCGTGAAAAACAATTTCCTCACATTACCCGTGAGCCTTCCCCCCTCTATCTTTAAATTGTGCCCCCTTGTTTTTGCACATCTCTTTTTCTGAAAGATGCTACCCTCCTGGACTTTGTTGATTCCCTTGAGGTACTTAAAAGTTTCTATCATGTCCCTCCGTCCCTCCTTTCATCAAGGGTATACATATTAAACTCTCTCAGTCTCTCTTCATATGGTTTCTGATGCAGACCCTGCACCATTTTAGTTGCCCTCCTCTGGACTGCTTCCATCCTGTCTATGTCCTTGCATAGATGGGGTTTCCAAAACTGCACACAGTATTCCAGACGGGGTCTCACCAACTGTCTGTACAGAGGGATAACCACTTCCCTTTTTATGTTGGCTTAGCGGCGCATGCGCATGAAACATCTTCAACAATCTTGGTCTTGAGGCGTGGCTGCTCTTTAGGCAAATAAAGGGCTCGCATCCAGTAAAATTAAGTCCCTCATTCCCCAATCAGCCTGCATGCCACCGCCACACCATGCATTCATAATGGGGCAAGCACATCAAAGCAAAGGTCCACTGCAATCTGAGCAAAAAGCTCATCATGCATAGCCGGTCCTTTGCTTGCCGTCTCACGCCATGTAACCGTGGTCGGCGGCGGGCAGCCATCTACGTTTTTCCGACATCGGGGTGCCCAATCCCCTGTTGGCAACACCCGTGTTTGTGTGCCGACAGAACCCCTCCCCATCGGCATCCTCCCCCGCAAATGTGGAATGCCAGGGGTGCCCAATCCCCTCGGCTCGCACTCCCCTCCTTTTGTTTGCGGGTGGGGTGCCCAGTCCCCACCCGCATTACCCCCCTTGTTGTGTGCCAACGAGGGTGCCCAATCCCATCGCTACTGACAGCCCCCACAAAACCTCACTTAGCTGGCATGCTGGAGCCCACCTAGCATGCCAAATGCCCTGTAATGCAAAAACTGTCCTTGATGGTTCCTTTTTTTTGTCCACCTGCAAAATGAAAACCGCCCTCGTAGTCTAGATGCCCCCCCACCCGCAGCCACTCACTGCGCACCCTGCCTCCCCTCACCCCATACTTACCTCCGGACTCTGGCGCGACGATCTTCCGTGGACCGGGAACACGTCTGCACTCTTCAAAGCCAACCACGAACTAAGGAAATGCCGGTAAGCTGTATAATGCAATGAATAGGGTCTTTTCAACTTTGCTGCATATCTCAGGCATTTCTTGGAATTTTGGCACCAAATGTTCAACATGGGGTTTTTGGGGCCCCTCCTCATGAATTCTGTCACTGTCATGGCGTTAATTGGCCTCAGAAGGTGATTTCACAGTCACTGCACGAAATCACCTTTTGGGGCCCATTAATGAAATGACAGTGCCAGTGCTCATGAGGTGGTCTCTCAAAAAGCCTATGTTCCAAATTTGGTGGAAAAAATCCAACAAATGCCTGTTTTACAGTGTGCATGGCGCAGTTGCTGCACGGCCAGAATTTCTATGCATTCGCAATATTTTAACGCCATATTTTCAACATTGGCATTTTTGTGCATCTCCTTGCGAACAGTACAGCTGTCATTTCCACATCCTGCCCGAAATGTGTTTCTGCACTTCCGACACACAGTTGCGCAGTTGTTGTGGGAAATCAGTGTTTGGGCCAGATTATGAAAATGACAGTGACACAGTTCATGAGCAGAGCTCCTAGAATGTCTATGTTGAAAATTTGGAGCTGATATTCCATAAAATGACTGTGTTATGAGCAAGCGTTGGCAGATTGAACGCATGCTCGTACCGTCATGCATTTGTGATATTTTCACTCTGGATTTTCACCATTGCCATTTTTACACACCTCTTGATGAACAGTACAGCTGTCACTTCACATATCCTGCCCTAAATGTGTTTCTGCACTTCCGGTGCAGAACAGCGTGGTCGCTGTACGAAATCACTTCTTGGGACACTTTGAGGAAATGACAGTGACACTGTACATGAGCAGAGGTGCTAAAATGCCTATGTTGAAAATTTGGTGCTGAGCATACATAAACTGGCAGTGCTGCAAGTGTGCCTTGCATATTTCCTAGCACCTTGCAACTCCGCAAATTTCGTATATTTGTATGCACATTTTCAGCACTGCCATTTAATTACACCTCCTTATGAACTGTGCAGCTGTCATTTTTCACATCCTGCCCAGCATGTTTTCCCACACTGCACTAACAAACACCCACAGGGACACCCTAATGCCTCTCACTATCTGCAGGGTGGGGGTGGGTTGGCATCAGTTCAATACTTGACTGCCACTCCTATGCTGCATCTCTCTAACTTCTGCACTGCCAATGGCAGCAAGACAACATTCGGCATTGACAAATGCTTGTTCTACTTGTGATGCCCCATCCTATACATCCCAGTATCCCCCTGACTCTCCTTACTGACTTCTCACATTGCTTACCCACCTTTAGGTCATCTGATATGACTACCCCAAGTCCCTTTCCATTTTTGTTGTTGTTAGTACCTCCCCTGCTATTGTGTACTCTTCTCCTGGGTTTTTGTTTCCCAGGTGCATTACTTTGCACTTCTTTGCATTGAATCTAAGTTGCCATATGTCTGACCATTCCTCCAACCTTGCCAAGTCCTTTCTCATCCTTTCTACCTTTCTAGTGTACTGTATATAGCCATAAGGTATGAATTATGTCCCTAACTACATCCCATTCATTGTGTTTGCTCAATTCTCATAGCCTGTAAAGTTCTAAAAATTACACTTAAATTTTTCCCATTACTTACAGTGAGCTGTTATTAAAGTGTAAGGAACTTGAATAATTGTGAATTCTCCTTTTACCTCCACAGTCAGTGCCTCTAGCACCATTGTTTACACTAGGGATTACTGCTTTGAAAAAGGTTGGAATAAAAGTAGCTGTAAGTCCCTCCACCCCACCCCATCCAGCCAGTGCTCATATACTGTTTGCTGTAAGGGACAGGCTGGAATTGGAGAAGCCATGAGCTCCCCCCAGCCAACACTTCTATACCATTGCAAACAGTGACTACAGCTTGAAAAAGGCTAGAAAATGCTGTAAACTCACCTTAGCCATTAACTCTCTTGCTCACATACACCGATACATTTTTCCAATTACCCTGCCATTCTTGCGTTATTTCTACAGATAAACAGAGTGCTACAGATGCTGCTCAAATCTCAGAAAAGCTCCCAGAATAGAGTGGAATATTAACCTTTCACAACTCAACAGACTGAGGCAGAAAAATACCTATTTCAGCTGCTCTGCCCATGGAATGTACGCTCCATTGGAAAGAAGAAAAGCAATGTGTAAAGCAGTGGTGGGGGGAGGAGGGGTGTTGCTGCCCTCACACACATGAACAGCTCTTGTTAATTGGATGACTTCCTTTCCTGTTTCATTCTGTGACTGAGGTGCTGAAAAGGGTCACAGTTCCCCTGTCTCATAAAGATAGGATCTGGTGTCGACTGATCTCCTAATAACAGGGGAGATGATGGGGGATTTCAGCCTGGTCTGGGGTGAAACAACAAATGGATTTGGTATAAATTTTGCAGGTGCCCCAGCTGGACAGACTTGTTTTACAAACTGGGATTTCTTGCTGTTTCACTCACTGTTTATTTTTTTGTTAAGTTAAAGGGGACAGGAATTGATTATTCACGTGCAGCTGTTTGAAATGCCTCTGTTTCATAAATTACATTCATATCTCTGAAGGATCCCTATTTAACTGTGCCTAGATAAAAGCTGAAGCTGTCAGTTGTGTTTTGTAATGTTTTCTTTGTATGGATAACATTCTGTGTAGTACCTTTCATGGAACCAAGAATTTAGAGTTTTGTCAATGTCACTTCATGGTTTCAGAACTGTGGCACTGTGTTGATAAGTTCATGCTTACATTTCTGAAACCATGAAGTGACAGTCAAAACTCCAAATTCTTGGTTCTATGAAAGGAACTGCACAGAATGTTGTCCATACAAAGAAAACAATACAAAACACAACAGACAGCTTCGGCTTTTAATTAGGCACAGTTTAGCATGACTGTGCTAGCCACTTTAAAGGTGAATGGGAATACCACACTCATCCCTAAAACCATCGCTGATACATTCAACAACACGTTCACTGATCTTAGCAGTGTCCTTCCCCCCAACTTCTTTAACGATGACAATGCCCCCGAAACCCCCAACTCCTCAACTCTCGCCAATCACCCTCCATTCTACTTTAGAGCAGTCCGTAAGAATGATGTTCGTAAGTACATCACCAAAGCCATCAGCAAGTCTTGAGGCAGCAAAGACACGCTTGACCTAAAGCTCCTGGCCCTCACCCTTGAAGAGGTGCTAGGGCCCCTTACCAATATTTTCAACATCTACCTCTCACTCAACCAATTCCCAGAAATATGGAAGTCAGCCACTGTCACCCCAATCCACAAAAATGGTGACAAGGCTGACCATGGGAACTACCATCCAATCTCAATCCTGCCATCCCTCTCAAAGGCCCTTGAGCGCATTGTCTCGGATCAGCTTACTGAATACCTGGACAAGCACAACATCCTCTGCATGCAACAACTTGGTTTCCAGAAAGGCCATAGCACAGCCTCCTCATTACTTGAAGTCACTGGGGCCATCCACCACTCCCTGGATAAAGGTCATCTCACTGGGGTGATTTTTATAGACCTAACCAAGGCTTTTGATACTGTCCACCACCGCTTTCTTCTTGCCCAGCTTCAAAAAGCCGGGATCTCCCCCAATACTATCCCTTGGTTCAGTAGCTACCTTGCTAATAGGACACAATGTGTAAAAATTTGAATGTGCTGTCTGATACCAAACCTGTCTGCTCCAGTGTCCCACAGGGATCCATCCTGAGACCACTCCTCTTCAGTCTATTCCTAAATATGCTACCTACCTCATGCTCCCAACAGATCTTACTGTATGCCAAATGATGCAGTAATTCTAGCCTCACACCAGGACCCAAACCAGCTGCAAAGCAACCTCCAACATTGTTTCTACACCATTGAGAACTGGTTCACTCAACACAAATGATTCTCAACCAGAAAAAAACTAAGGCCATGATTTTCAGCAGCGCCCATAACAAACATAAACTCCGTCACCTCTCCATATCAACCAGCCAAGGCAGCATGCTAGAACAAGTCCAAACTTTTAAATACCTTGGGATCACCCTTAACCCGTACCTCTCCTACACTGACCACATGAACAACGTTGCCAGAGCTGCAAACTCCAGATTAGGCCTGCTGTTCCACCTCAGGAGACACCTTTCCACTGCAGCCCTGGCTGCTGCCATCCAGAGCACCATCATTGCCACCATTGACTATGGCCTCATCATCTACGGCTCTGCCTCGGTTACAGCACTCAAACGGGTAATAACCTCCCTCAACAAGGCCTGGTGGCTAATTACCGGTGCTCAGTGTTTTACACACACCTGCGACCTCTACTCCCAAACCAACTGGCTGCAACTTGACAAGCATATTAAATATCAAACCTGCATTATGACTATGAAAATTCAGAAGGGCCTCACCCCACCCGGTGTTGCCACCCTCCTACAACCTAAGATAAGCAGCCGGAGCACCCGAGGAACCAAACTGCAGCAGTTTCAAATCCGATACTGCCACACAACCCAAGGTCAAAGAGCTTTTGCCTACCGGGCTGCCTACTGGCTAAATGGACTCTCTAGTGATATCACCACCACCCCCACTCTTGGTGCCTTCAAAACCAGGCTCTGCCACTCTCTCATTGCCTCCAGCACCTGTGACTGTAATATCTAGCCTCTAATGCGTCACTGGATGGCCCCCCCCCCCAGTCTACTGAACCAGTTCACCACTCCGTGGCTCCACTGCTCTGCCGACAACCCACAAGAGCCTCTGTCGCCTAGCACTTTGTGACACCAACCATGCCCAATGTCTGTACTTTCTTTTTGTTGCTCTGACAAAGCTCTCCAGGCTGCTTCCCCTCCCTCCACCTCCACCCCTCCCCTTCCTCCATCTGCCTCCCCTCTCCCTTGCTGTCCCCTTCCCCCTTCCCCCTTTCTCTTCTCCTCTTTTTCAACTCACTCCTCATTCCTTTCTTGAATGCTTTCCTCAATTTATGTCCTCGCCTACAATATATAATAATAATAATAAACTTTATTTGTCTACGCCTTCCTTAAAACCAAGGTGCATTACAATAAATTACAGATAAAAACATTCTAAAACCATATAAAACTTCATATAACTAAGATTAACAGCAGGGCAATTAATAGGCATCAGCATTATCTAAAAATGCCTTGTTTCATAAAAAAGACTTTAGGCCCTTTTTAAAGTCCTCCACCGTCATGCACTATCGAATCCATGTACAACAATTAATTGTGTTACCAGTAACGTCCTTTGTAAAAGAGCCCTGGCTGAAAGGTATTGTAATCCTAGAACTCAATAAATAAATAAAATAAATAGAGATCCTTTAGAGGCATGAATATAATTTATGAAAATAGAGACATTTCAAACAGCTGCACATAAGTAATTCCTGTCCCCTTTAAGGAATCATGGCAATGCCACCGAAAGATGAGGGACTAACAGTCCTGGAAACTGAAGTCTCCTATATCTCACAACTGACCCTCATTAAGAGGGACATCCCTAATTTTCCTCCATCAAATTGCTTTGTATCACATTGATTTGACATGATAAAGGTCCTGTCCACACAGAGTAGGTGCTGTAAACTCAGTTAACACCAAAGTGTGAAGAACAAGCTGTTTCACACACCTAGTGGGCACTGTCACATCATTGTGCATAAAAGCGAAGCTCGAGTGCCTCACTGATGTCAAAGCACCCCTAATGTGTGTGGACCAGCAAGTTTTTGACACTCTAGTGTTTTTGATTTTTTATAATATCATCCTGAATGTGGTGAACAAATACGCCCCTCTAGTAAAATTGTGAACAAGGAGAAAGACCTGCTCCTGGTTTACCAGAGATCTGCAAACATCAATAAAGGCCAGAGGTGCATTGTGAAAGAAGGCTGAGAAATCCAAGCTTGCACCTGATTGGATAGCATTCAGGGTAACGAGGAATTATTGTACCAAACTCATTAAGTCCACTAAAGCAGAGTATTTCCATATGGCACTAAATTCCTCTTAAAAACAATGCCACAAAATTTAAATCTTAAAGGGAAACATCCACGTCACAGTGGGCCCCACCTCCATATGAAGTAGGGCCTGATTAGCAGTTTCATAAATAGAAGTGTTTCTACTACTTACAGCTCGAGATTTTATTTAAAATTATATCTGGTTGATCCTGCGCCCTCCCCGTCGGCATTTTACATGTGGAAATCCCTCTCTGCATGCCCACAAGCACCCTCGACTGTCCCCAGTATGACGTGTCTTGCGGGGATCCACTGGGGCGCTTCCACAGCATCACAGTGCTGCCATCAGTTTCAAAGAGCTCCGGTTTTGAGCCTTAGCATCTCCATGTGTCTCCATGGTGTCTCCAGTGTTGCTTGTGGCAGAGAACAGCAAGAGGAAGGAGCTGCTGTTAGAACTTTACTACTCTACTGGACTAAAGAACTAGAACTCTACTACTGGGAACTTCAAGTTAGGGTAAAAACAAAAAAAAAGTGTGTCTGAGTTGGGTGATGGAATTGCTATCTATGCAGTTAGCTAGGTGAAGAAAGAAACTGTGAATTAGGGGGAGTGGCTTAGAGAGAAGGAAGTCGGGTGTTAGCATTTTAAAACTGACCTAGATAGCTTGTGGCAGAGAACAGCAAGAGGGAGGAGCTGCTGTTAGAGCTTTACTGGGACTATATTGCCCTCCATCTCTCCCCTCCACCTGCCCCCACCGTTAGCCGGTTCTACTTTTATAGGCATAGGATTTGACTGACAATAGGAACTTACTGTTTGGGAGCAGGAAGTGAGTGATCACAGAGGCACAAAAGACTCAACATCCTAGAAGGAAAAGAGTTTATTTTTATATTTATTTATTTAGTTTTTGTTGACCGGGTAAGTGCACTAGACAAATCCTGCCTATTTTCAGGCACGACCCGGGGGAGGGGGATACAGATGAATGCCAACTGATCTTGAACCAGATTAAGCTGTTGGTGGTATTTTTTTTTAGTGAATGAGGGAAATTTGGCCAGGACACCGGGGAAATTCCCCTACTCTGATGGTGCATGGCCGCCAGCAGGAGTGCTGGTCAGCTTTCCAAGATGGACGCCTGTAGAGGAGCTACAGCAAGTTCAGTCTGCAGATGTGAAGGAGACCATAGACAAGGATTCTACAAAGGTTAATTTTCCTTCAGCAGAGCTAGAAGATGCAGAATTATTTCTGGATGCCTTATCTTCTGAGGATTCAAAAGTTCCTGTAAGCCCCAGAGCCTGAAAAAAGTAAAAAGTGCCTTTAAAGTCTGTTCAGCTACTTTCTTGTACAAAACCTATAGATGGTGTTGCCCTTTAAGACCTGCACTGCCTGTGGATGATGTCATGCTACTGAACACGGAAGGATTCAGCTGGAGAATGGTGTTTCTGCTGTTTGCAGGAGCAATGGCAGTTCAAAGATCGAAATCTTTCTGCTCCAGCACAAAAACAGGTCAGTTGGGGTCTCCTGCCTAGCACTGAAGCGCTACTTGTTTCCAATAGTTTGGGGATTTGTTGGAAGTGGGAAAATGGACTGCAGCAAGATAAACAAAGAAACTGAAACCAGGGAAAAGTATGTGGTGGAACTGCTCCAACACTGACTAAACAAGCAGGGTTTGTTTTTTCTTCTTCCACTGCTCAGATTATTTATCAAAACAGCCAAATGAACAGGAGGAAGCAACTGTTTTTTCTTTTGGTGACAGAAATATAGGGAATGCTTCTACATCTTTGCAGCAGGTTAAAAGTTCTGTTCCTCAGCCCATTATGCCTAACTCTGATATTTTGACTTCCTCTTCTACACATGAGAGTGACTGGACTCCTGCTTCAGCTTTAATGGCAGCAGGGTGAAACAAACTCCTTCAGGAGAATGGGCTGCTGACTTAACCTGGGATTCTTCATTTGAATAAACTCTCATTCCCTAAGTGGAACCCAGAAAAGCCTGTTCAATCTGCTAGAAAAGGGGCTAGACTCTAGGGATTTGGTTCTTAATGTCTCTAATGATACTGTTAGTCCTGTTTCTGTAGAGTCTCATAATGCTGTATCTGATAAAGACCTTTATTATCTGACTTATTTGCAAAAACAAACGTGAATCCGCTCCCAGGAGGAATGCAGTAGCATTAGATATCAGAGGGGCATGGCTGAAAGGCCTAATAGAAACTATGTTGGGAGACATTTAATTAAGGAATCCTTGCATTTTTCTCCTAGAGATGTGTTTGCCATCATCAATATTTCAGGAGAGGATAATTATGATGTCAGTTTTAGATCAGCTGCCTTGTTAGAATTATTTTGGATTAGGTATTCTCAGGTAAAGTTCTCCCCTTTGGTCCCGTTTGTGATTATTCCCTCTCTCAACCAGCCATCAAGTTTGTTACAGTAATGTTCCATAATGAAGGGTGTCAGTGGATGATATTACATATTGGTTGTCAATAAATATGTGATGTACAGGGGATCCAGAGCCTATTTTAGACTCAGAGGGCTTTTGGACGGCAGGATGGAAATATAAGGTCAAATTACGACACAATGAACATGGTTTATGCATATCCCAAACTCCTTCTTACTAGGCGTGATAGAGTGTGTTTGTTTTATAGTGGTCAGCCAAGGGCCTGCTATAAATGTAGCTCATGGACGCATTTGTCTAGTGTTTGTGATAGTCCTAGATGTGACAATTGTGGCGAAATTGGGCATTCACTGATTCAATGTTCTAACCTTAGCGAAATGTGATTTATGCGAGGGTAGTTCTCACACATTCAACACATGTCCGTGGGCTGCAAAAACAAAGTATCAGGAATTGTACTGAACAGTTTTACAGAAAGCACAGGAAGACCTACTCTCTCATTCGTCTCCACTTTTCAGAGAACCTCTTGCTGTAAGAAAACCTGTAACTCCTGTGACAATGAATTTAGTTCTCCCCTCCCTCTTCATCATTGTCAAGGCCTGTACAGCCTAATAGTTCTGCTTTGCAGGACCCTCCGCTTGTCCCAAGTGTGAAATCGGTGGTATTGCAAAGACTTTTAGATCAGGCGTAGAACCCCCAAAATTGACCCCTCTCTCTGCCTCCTAGAAGGTCCACGAGGAATGTGAAATCAGTACCTAGAGGCAGTTACAGATTCAGTGGAAACTTCTAATCCTTTCTCTCTTCTTTCTTCTTGAGGGATACAGCAATGGATGTTGTGGATTAAGTTCCCAAATCTCTGCAAGACCCCATGGAACCCTCCCAAGGTTCTTATAGGAAAAGAAAAGAAAGAAAAAATAAAATAAATTCCTTCTTTTTTGGCACTCATATGGGTTTCTGTGGGCTTCTTTGAATGTTCATAGCATTTTAAATGGAGCTAAGCGAAGGCTATTTTCATATGTTGCATAATTCTAAATTACTGTTTGCTTTTACAAGAAACTTGGATGTTCTCTAAAGAACATGTTACTGCCTTTAAAGGATTGGCCTTGGGGCCCTTCATATTGGTCATTTGGTCAGGATAAAGCTGACGGCATTGGTATTCTTTTTCCACCTTCCAGTTTAAACTTCATAAATTAATAGACTGCATTCAGGGAGGGTTTTGATTGTGGACTGTTTTCTTGAATCTGTCTATATAGACTTATTAATATTTATAATCCACAGGTAAAAACAGCCAGAATAAAGTGTATGAAAACTATACAACCTTTTCTGCTCACTACCAGGCCAGTACTGTGGGGTGGGGATTTCAACTGTTCTCTTACTGACAGGAGATCTAGTGGAAAAAAATGTATTGTGATGCTAACTTTTTACAATCTGTTATTAGAGAGGCAGACATAAGAGTCTGCAATACTTTAGAATCAACCCCCTAAAATACATTTTGTAAAGGAAGACTGGTACCTGTATTGATTACCTTTTCACCTCCAAAATATATATATTCACAGTTTTCTAGACAGCCTTTTGAATTTTCAGACCATCTCCTACTTAAAATTGCAATAGAAATCCCAGTAAATTATAAGCCCTACAAAAGCAGATGTGACTAAATACCTCATCATTACAAAATGACTTTGTCAAACATTCTATAGTTCAAATTCTAACTGCCCACTATAGTTGCAATGTTTATATTCGGACTTAGGGATCTGGTGGGAAGAAACTAAACTAGACTGCATGGATTGGTTTAGAACTTATGGACAAAAACCCAGAACAATAATTTTCTTCATTACCTCACATTCGTTTCAAAATTACAGTCTCTATTAACTAGAGCTAACACTTCTTCAGAAGATTTATCTCCTTTAATTAAGCATGTTAAATTACAGATGAGGAAGTTTCAATATGATAGAGCCAGATCCTGCAAGCCTTAATTAACAACTACCGTCCAAAACAGTGATTGGGGACCCTATAGTTTGTGTAAACACGCGAGATAATTCTACACTTAGATTGTTTAGTCAGTAATTCACAGTATTATGCTGACCCTTGGATATAAGTCATATTATATTCCGACATTTCAAGGGTTAGGTCCTCATATAGACTTACAAACTGGCGTCTTTCAGGATTTTCTGAAAGGTGTTACAAGCCCTGTCATTGATGCCTCAATGGCAGCTGTTCTTTCTAGACCCTTTTCTTTACAAGAAATTGTGGATGTTATTTCTAAACTTAAGCTAATGTGTCTCCTGGGGTAGATGGGTTATCTAATGCCTTTTATAAAACTTTTGCAAATGAGCTGGTTCCTGTTTAGTTGGTGTTTTTAATTCCTTTCTTTCTGGAGGCAGATCTATCCTGCATTCACAAAAGGGTTACAAGTTTATATCTTTAAAAACAGGAGATAGAAGTGAGATCAAAACTGGAGACCTATCACATTGTTAAATTCTGACTATAAAATCTTTGCGATGCTGCTTAATAACAGACTTCAATCTTGGGCTACTCTAGTGATTTCTCCAGTTCAGTTCTGTGGTGTTTCTCAAAGACGAATACATTGATGCTTTGTTATAGAATTTTATTGAAATATTACATCACAGCAAAACAAACTGGTATTCTACTATCATTAGACTTAGAAAAAGCCTTTGATAGGGTTAGTCATTCATTCCTTTTCAAACCTTGGCCTTTTTAGAATGCCCCTGAGATTCTTACAATTTTACAAAATTTATATTCTAATTCAATAATCTGTCCAGTTATTAAAGGAAAATTAGGAAAGGTTGGCGCTAAAGCTGGTGTCAGGCAGGGCTGTCCACTGAGCCCTTTATTATATATTTGCTCCTAGAACCCCTTATTAGACATTTACAGTTGGTTTCTGGTTGGGAGGGTCCAAACATTCCCTTTTCTGACTCCTTTAGAAATGTACAAGTTTTGGATGACATCTGTTTATTTTTTAAACAACAAGGCCAGCTGGAAGTTTCTTTAAGTTATTTCACAGGTATCACGACCTTGTCAAGCGCCAAAATTAATTTTCAAAATCTAAGGGTTGTTAATAGAGATGAGAATACATTAACTTGCTTATTACCTCAGAACTATTTCATTCACTACAAACACCTATTTCCATTTAGGGTTCTGTTAGGTTCCCAAAATTTACCTGAGCAGAATTGGCTTCAGTTTTAAATAAAATGGATAATAAAGTTCAGAGGTGGAAACATTATAAATTCTCAAAACTGAAGAGAGTTCAGATTTTAAACAATTCTTTACTTACCTACAATATTTGACATTTCTGTACCCTGTCCCAACTAACCTGGAAGTGAAACTGTACAGTATTAGTTTTCAGTTTTTTTGGGGAAATAGGTTAAATCCCATTAAAGGTATTATACTTACCTGGATAAAGTCAAGGGAGGGTGGGATGGGAGATCCTGTAGTTTTCTGTTCTTCCCTTTTCTTGCTTTTTCTTTTGGAACCTTTAACCCCAATATTCCAAATTTAGCTGGTTGAAATTCTTCTATCAAGTATTCATCGAAATGGATTGGATTGGCTCCAAAACCTAATATTCCTTTTCACCCTTTTCTTTAAACGATTGTTGAAATTATATATGTGGCAATTGTCCAAATCACAAATTATTAATTCTCCAACAAAACTATATTCCACTATTATTTCTCAAATCTATCCTCATTCCTCCAAGATTAAAAACTGCCTCAGGTACTATGACCCATCTGGTGTTAGCACATCCAATAACCCCTGCTTACTCCCCTTACATGTGGGAGACGTGAATGGTTGATAATGTATGGTCGGTTACAAGTTAGAGGGACAGCTAAGTATAAAATGAAAGAAAAGGTTTTGTCCTTATTTAGAGTAGTACGGCACAAGAAGAAACAATGGAACATTTTTTATTCATTGTTCTTTGCCTCTAAACTATGGGTGTTTTCAACTATCTGGCACTTCCATGGTTGAAACATATTTCTTATGAATTGTTAGTATTGGGATCTTTACCCCATGTCTTGCTACATTTCATACTTCAACTGTACACATTTTCTTAGCATGTCTTAGATTTTGTTTATGGCAAGTTAGATGCCAGTGGGTTTTGTATCAAAAACCAACTTTTGGCTTCAGCCACTATGTTATTTGTGAATTAAATAAAGTATATCTAAAAGATGCTCAGATTTATAGGACTAGAAAAGTTCAAATCTGGTGGAAGGGTTTCAGCATATGATAAAATTTAAATGACGGATTACTTTCTTTTCTTTTATGCTTTTTGTTAAAAGATAACTGTGTATCACTTGCTTTTTGTTCAGTACCTTTGTTGATTTGTATAAGCTTTTGTGCTTTTTGCTGCTGTTTTTCTTGATGTGTTTTTTCCATGCTTTATTTCAATAAAGAAGCAATTTACCCCTACTCTTTGGAGGCAGTGGGTGCTGTGTGGCTGAGCATCGCTACTGCTCAGTGGTGTCTGGAATCTTGAGAGGGACGGATGTGCGGGAGGCTAAGAAGCGGGTCTCCTCCTTGGCCCCTATTGCGCTACGATGGAGACTGATTCTGAAGGAGCCTTTTTGGCAGTGGAAATTGTGGATTTGGAGGTTGTATCGAACAGCATGGAAGAAGAGGACTCACCAATGGATGCAGGTTTGGGAGTCCTAGCACAGCAAAAGGAAGCGCTGCCCATGGAGCAGGATGTGGCGGTGAAACTACAGCACCAATTAGATGAAGCAGAATTCTGCTATTGGGTAGTGAGGAATTGTTTGCAGGAGGCACTCGAAAGGAAGGCAATACTAGCGGTGGCACAGGAAGCGGAAGCGCAGGAATGAGGTATGGCAGCAGAAGTGGAAGAGAGTCCTAGGTTGGCTCGACTGGAGAGCTGGTGAGTCCACAGGAGATATTTCAGCCATGGAAATTGTAGAGTGTGCTGGGGAAAACTCTGCAGAAGCGGGGGAGTTGAAAGCAGCGAAGCAAGCAGCAAGTTCGGGGACTGTTATGGGGGATGAGGTAATACTAGATGAACAAATGGCAGATACGCATGGTATGGGAATTCCTGCTTCAATTGGTATGCCCACAGTAACATTTAATATTGGGTCCTCAGTAGGAGGTACAAAACGGATTTTAAAGGGAGGGAGCAGGAAAATTCAGTTCCGAGTACTGGGTGGTCCCAGACAGGGGCAAAATCAGCAGCAAGTGGACCAGGACCCAGGCAATTGGATAACGACAGCCTTGCAAGCTGCAAGCTGGGTGAAAAGTCCTACGGGGAATGGGTGGGATGCAAATTTGGATGGTGAAGGATCCTTTACATCAGGAGTTTCTGGAGCTCCAGAAGTGCCCCCCCCCGATGCTACTTTAAGTTCTTCGTTGCCCCTGGGACAGTTTTCCTCTTCAGGAAAAGAGCCAGCTCAGCAACATGATGAGCCTCATCCTTTGTTAAAAGTAATTAGAGATCAGGAAACAGAGGGTTCCAGTACATCGACGGAGGAACAAATGAGAGTGTCTGAACTGGAACAACGGGATACTGATTTCACAGCATTACCAGAGAATGCCTCTCTGGTTTCAGCCCCTGACAAAGTATGGCATGGGAAGGTGAAGGAGCATTTGTTCCCAAATGATAGAGGCCCACTGTTAGAACCAACTGTAAGAAGGAACGCTGTAAAACTAAAATATAGGGGCAATATCTCCACAGTCCCGGGTAGACAGTTTGTTGGTAGGGTTTTGTTAAAAGATAGTATGACATACTATGCATATGAGATATATGCCTTAATTCATGTTCAAGGGGATATTATCTCTGATAGCTTCAAACATCCTGCAGGCCTAGAAAGATTCTGGAAGCAATATCGTATTATGAAACTTTCGCCTTTATGGAGACCTTTTTTGGCAATTCTGCTAACAAAACCCCTCACAAAAAAGATTACTGTGTTATTTAGAAATGAAGGGGTGAATGTTGCAGACATCACTTACTGGTAGCAGCAGCGTTGCACTGTTAAATGTTTTCCTGAGCCCATTTTGGATGAGGAACAATTGTGGACTGGGGGGTGGAAATATCAAGTGGTTCTGAATCTTGTACATGGGCAAACTAGTCATTTGCCAAATTGCTTTTTTTTATGGGCCAGGACAGGGGGGTGATTTTCTAACACGGGCTTGTTTTAAATGTGGGACATCTCAGTAATGTTTGTGATAAACAAAAATGTGGGTTGTCTGGGGAATTGGGGCATGTAGGGGCTCATTGTCAGCAACCACTGAGATGCAATTTATGTGATGAATGGGGGCTGTCTTTTCGTAATTGCTCTTGGGCCTCACAAAATAATGTGGATATAACTGTCGGAGCCGAACAGGATGTTTATGTGGCTACTGCTCAAAAAGAGAAGATGCGTATGGTTGAGTTGCTTAGCACAGTTCCTGATAGGAATCCGCTGCCTCAAAGGGTCCCAAGGAAAATAGGTAGGGCTGGGTCTTTAGAAAAGGGGGTAGGGGATGAAATCTTAGAGGAAGTGGATCAGAGTGTTGTTCAAGAGTTAGCTGTTGAAATAAGACCTGAAGAGCTTGTGGAATCAACTAGTCTCCCTTGCCAGGCTGAAAGAGATGAAAGGGAGAAGGAAGATGTTGACCAAAGTGTGGAAATAGTAGAAGGAGGTATTTCTATGCCCCTCCGTACAGTTAGAGGCAGACTTCCAGAGAGTAACCAGGTCCAAAGCAGGAAAGCTTTTAGCAAGCTCCCAAGTGCAGATTAGAAGTATGGATGGGGTAGCAGTTCAAAATTCATATGCACTATTGTTTGAGGAGGGGATGGAGGAGGATGGCTTTGATTCAGATCTCTTCCTCTGTAGCCTCCTCTCAGGCAGAGGGCGCTTCAGAGATTGGCCCTCCTGAAAAGCTTAAAACTAGGAAGAGAAAGAAGAAGAAATGATTAAGTTGGTTATTTTCTTTTCCTTTTATGCATTGGTTATGGCTCTCTCCTTTCTTACAGTCAATGTTAATAGTATAAAGTCCTATGAGAGAAGGCAGAGCACCTATTTGAGTCTTAGTATTGGGGGTGGGCAGGTTATCTTGTTACAGGATACTAGGTTACACACTTTACTGGAGGTACTGGCTGCACAAAAAGACTGGAGGTGGGGCATTTCTTGTTGGTCAACAGGAGAAGAGCAATGTGCTGGAATAGGTTTACTTTTTTCAGGGGTTGTTGTTCAGATATTGCATGTTTATGATATACTGCCAGGGAGAGCTATGGTTGTGGATGTGGTGCTACAGAAAGAAGTATTTAGGATAGTAAATATATATGCCCCAGAGACCAAAGCAGAGAGGTCTAATTTGTTTAAAAAGGTAGAACCATACTTGAGCACTTCTAAATTGGTGTTATGGGGATTTTAATTGTGGGCTTTCTCATAGAGACTGGGGGAGGGCTACAAAGAAATTTTTTTGTGATTCTAATACAATATTAGCAGTATTGCATGGGATTAACCTGAGGGATGTGTATGACATTTTACAACAGGGGCCGAAACGCACTTTTTTTAAAGGTAAACTATCTACCAGGATAGACTTTTGGTTTGCGTCAGCAAGAATTACTTGTCAAGAAGTAGTTTTGTTGCCATTAGAAAATTCAGACCATTTGGCAGTTAAACTATGGTTTGGAGACAGGCATAAATTAATAGCAGGTAGGGGCTATTGGAAAATGAATATTTCAGTGTTACAGGTTGATTCTGTGGAAAAATCCATAACAGCTTTGTTTTTGGTAAGAAAGGATGTATGCTTTATGTATGATAGTCCCATAGAATGGTGGGAAGATACAAAAAGGGATCTGCAATATTTGTATATATCTCTCACGAAAAAGAAGGCTAAGGATAAGTATATTGCATATCCAGGACTTAGGGCAAAATATATGCAAACTCTAACTCAAGCTGCTGACAGAGCAAATAATGTTACAGCACGGTTACAGGGTCTAAAGGATCAAATGGGTCAGTATTTGCAGGAAACAGTTAGGAAGGTGGCAAGTCAGCAGAAATATTTATTTATTTAAGAGATTTACCAGATAAGCATACTGAGCGGGATCCACTTGTTTCAGATGCGACCTGGGAGTTACATACATGCATACAATCGAAGCATAGGCAATGGTGCAATACAATAGGTACAGAATGAGTACAATAAAGGGTGAAACATCTGGTCCAGGAAATGTTACAGGCTGGACTATGCACTAGGTACTTAATTACAAGTTTAGTTCAGATTGTCTGAGTTACTAAAACATGAGCACACAGAGATACATTGGTGGAGGCAGCAGTTAGAGTCACTTTTACAGTTTATGGCACGATACGAAGCCTCTTGCTAACAGAACTGGGCTGCAGATTACAGTTACGTGTGTCTGAGAAGTGGGCCTGAATGAGAGTTTTCAAGGTCTTTGGGGTGGAGGACAGCCTAATTTCAGCAGGGAGGTCATTCCAGAGTTTGGGCAGTCTATATTTGAAAGCAGATTGGCCCTTTGTGGTGTGCACCAAGGGGATATGCAAAAGTCTTGCGTCTGAGCCTCTCAGGGAGTATGCCTGGGAGGGCTGAGTTGACAGGACGGAGCTGAGATAGGTGGGGAGGGAGTTGGACCAGTGCTTCACTATGAGATTTGCACAATGAAGCTGGCGCCTGGAGTGCAGCGAGGGGAGATCGAGGGCGTTATACAGATCGCAGTGGTGGGTGGTGGTGGGGCATTCTAGGATGAGCATGAAGAAAGAATGAAAAAGGGGGTCCAGGTTTGCCAGGGTGGTTGGGGGGGCTGCACTGTAGATCACATCACCATAGTCGAAGATAGGGAGAATCATTTTGATTACTAGCTCCCGCTGAACTGAGGTGGGTAGGCAACCTTTGTTACAGTAGAGTGCTCCTAGTTTTGGATATAGTTTTTTCTGAAGGGAGTTGATGTGGACGGAGAAATCTAAGTGGCGATCAAGCCATACACCCAGGTACCTGAAGGAGGTGCATGACTCCAGAGTGGAACCATCTAGTGTATGGAAAGTGGGGGGAGCAGCTAGTCGGGAGAGTCTCGGTTGCGTGCTGAAAGTTAAGGAGACAGGTTTCTTTGCTTTTAGGAGGAGTTGGTTAGAGCTAAGCCAGGATTGGATGGCATCAAAGTCCTGCTGTAGGGCAGAGTTTAAGGCCTCACTGGAAAGGCCAGAGGCGTACAGAACGGTATCATCTGCTTACAGTTGTATGGCTGAGTTTGGGCAGACCAGCAGGAGGTCATTTAGAAATATGGAAAAGAGAAGGGGACCCAGGACAGAACCCTGGGGGACACCCAAAGTGACTGGGAGAGGGGGGGATACGTGTGGGCCGATTTTTACTGCTTGTTTCCTGCCAGATAGGTAGGCATGGAACCAGCTGATGGCTAGGTCGGATAGGCCTGCGTCCTGCAGTTTTGGGAGGAGTTTGGGGTGGGAGACGGTATCAAAGGCCTTTGTCAGGTCAACGAATATAGCCAAGGTAGGACCAAAGGTACAAAAGAGGAGGTAAATCCATATGATGTAAATGTACAAGGTGTGCAGAAGTTGGTTATGACAGGTCTAAGAGATGAACAGGGTAATTTAAAAGATCACAACCAGGATTTAATGCTTATTGTACAAAAACATATTGTTGACACCTTTCAAAAGGAGGGAAGGGGAAGGGAGGTCAGGACCCTTTTTTTATAGATTTAGTCGTAGCCGCACTGACAGGTGAGGAAAAGGAAAGTTTGGTTTCTCCTATTTCAGAATTAGAAATTAGGGAAGCTATTTCTAAATTAACTGCCATGACTACTCCTGGAAATGGTGGGATGCCGAATGATTTTTATAAAACTTACATTGATATTTTGTCCCCTTGTTTAGAGATACTTTATAATGCCATTCGGGAGGAAAAAAGGCTTGCCCCTTCGATGCAGATGGGAATGATGATTTTTCTGTTTAAAAAAGGTGACTCCCACGACCTAAAAAATTGGAGACCATTAACTTTGCTGAATACTGATTATAAAATTTTAGCAAAGATACTTACAACACGATTGGCAAAAATAGCGCAAAAGGTAATAGTTCAGGAGCAGACTTGTGCAGCCCCAGGTAGGAACATTGTACAGAATTTGGCTTTTATTAGGGAGATCGTGGAGCAAGGTTTAGGAAAAAAGTTAAGTGGTTATTTATTGTCGGTTGCCCAGGAAACTGCTTTTGATACAGTTCGGCAGGAGTATCTTTGAATGGTATTACAGCATTATGGGATTCCGAAGGTCTTTATAGATTTAGTTAAGGTATTATATGCTGAGGTTCAGGCTATTCCACTGGTGAACGGATATTTAGGGGTACCAATTTATTTAAAGAATGGGGTAAAGCAGGGTTGCCCAATGAGCCCCTTGTTATATGTTTTTGGACCCACTATTAAGAAGATTTGGGCAAACAGAAGATATTAGAGCTATTACAATCAGTGATGGATATGAATTTCAAAAAGTTTCTGCCTATGCGGATGATTGTGTTTTTACTGTAGCATATGGAGAGTCTGGCGTTAGGATTTTAAATGTGCTACAAGATGTTTATGGTATAACAGGAATTAGACAATGTGAGCAAAAGTATTGTTTTGGTATTGGGAGATATTGGGAAAGTAGAGAATTTTCCAATTCTGATGACTACAGATCAGGTTAAAGTTTGGGGATTATTTTTTGGAACAAGAGAATCAGAAGAACAAAACTGGACTGTAGTTTATGATAAGGCGCAGCTCAAGGTTTTATCATGGTTGTCCTGGAAAATGTCACGGAAAAAGCGGGTCTATCTCTTAAAAGCATATATAGCACAGATTTTTTAATATGTATCATATGTGTTTCCCCTCCCCTATAAGATGCATACAAAAGTTATGGGTTTATTTTTTCATTTCTTGTGGGGCAGTAGGTTGAACCCGGTTAAGAGAAATCATACCTACAGGGTAGGGAAAGAAGGAGGTTTGAACATGATACATCCTTTGATTTATTTCTTTGGGAATTTCTTTTTTAGCTCTATTTGCCCTTTGTTGTTGCAGACAGCTGGGATGGGGCAAGTTTGTATGCAGTTATGGGGTAAGCATTTTTTGGATGCATGGGGTAGAGGAAAATGGCATCCTACGGAAAAAATGCTTCCAAATTATGTACAGACTACCATGCGCTATATTAGAACCTGGAGGACAGAATTGGCATGGTGCTTAGGAAAAGGGAAGAAAATGTTTTATAACACTATTTTGGATACATGGTATCGAGAAGAGCCAGTTTTTAAAGTATCCTCTGCGATTGATGTTAATTTACTACTAGAAGGGATGGTCGATCCTAGGATACCTCTTAAAATGCAAGATTTTGCTTGGATATGTGGTCATCAGAAGTTACAAGTAAAGGGCAATCAGAAGCATAAGCAGCTGGATGAGAGAAGGTGTGGGGAAAGTGCCTGTGCTGGAGTTGTGGAGACAATGCAGCATCTTTTTTTTGAATGTATTCATGTCCTTAATTTTTGGAAGTTATTGTTGGAATTATGGGGGAAAAGTTGATTCTATTAATGAATTATGATATTTTGGTTTTAGGACAAATTCCAGCTGCTTGGACACAATGGGCAAACAGTACAGTCAATATACTTTTGGTATGTATAAAATGGTCCATTTGGCAGGCGAGATGCCTTAGGTTCCTGCAAGGTAAAGTAATTCAGCAGCAAGATATTTTCTTTAGAATACAGAAAGAACTGGATAACATTTATGAATATGAGAACCATACCTTGGGGAAAGTGGTGGTAGCCAAGTTATGGAGAAATGTTGATTGGGTGGGTTGATGTTTTTTGTAGTAATACGTTACCTTTAGTTTAGTAATAGTTATTTGATCAAACACGGTAATCTCTCAGCAGTACCATGGTTTTTTTTTTTATTTTTGGTGATGGTTTTTCATTGGGAACCTAGAAACCAGTAAAAGGACACTATACTTCAATGTTTGTATAAAGCTGTTTGTTTTTTTGATTTATTATGTATAAATTAGTTTGATTTATTTATCTCAAAACTATTGATGGTATTTCTTTTTGTTTCTTGTTTTTGAATTCTGAATAAAGATTTCCCCTACTCTTTTCGATAAGTGCCATGGGATCTTTAACATCCACCTGAACTACCACCAATCCAGGCAGATGTGACCTCGGTTTAACGTCTCATCCGAAAGATGGCATCTCAGAAGTACAGCACCCCTCTCATGCTGCACTATAGTGTCAGTACTGGGATATTAGCCCAAGTGCCAGATGTGGGAACTGAACCCACAGCCCTCTGATCTCCCAGCCTCAGAGGCGAGTGTACTACCTACTGAGACACTGACACTGCATAGAGTAGCTCCCCATCCCCCTCTAGCTGCTGGAGGTCTGACTCTGAGTGAGTAAGAAGGAGACCACTAAGGAATATAGGAACTTACTGTTCCAGAACAGAAAGATCAGGAGCTTTAAGGGCACGGAGGCAGTAGGAAAGTAGGGAGGAAAAAAAAATATATATAAATAAATAAAATAAACAGAGGAAAGAGTAAGCATACAAAACAACAGTAAAGGGGCTAAATAAGACATGCTGGGAGTGGTGTAGTGCAGTGGCTGTGGAGCAGCAGTCTTCCAAGAGACGTTCTGGAGGATGTGGTGTTGTCCCATCTGCAGGCACCTCTCTGGGCTGAGGGAGGAGGTTGCTTATCTCCAGGCTGAGTTGGCCAGGATTCAAGGGACCTCCTTTCCCACCCAGGGACCACCAGGGTCACTGCCGCTGCCTCAGAGGTTGCCAAGAGAGAGGAGCGGTTGGACCACAGTGGGCTCAGGGAGAGTGAGGGGGCTGGAACAAAGGCGCATCCCTCCAGTTATACCGCTTCACAATTCATATGCCATTCTGGCAGAGTGTGGTTTCCCTGTGAAGGTATCTGCAGTAGAGAACAGGGAGGATGCTGGGAACATCCACAAAGGAGACCCACAGGTGGGTGGCATGGGACCCCACAGGGGAAGGAAACAACTCCTGGTGGGGGACTCCATTGTTAGGATGGTAGAACTGGGAGAGGGAGGTAAGGTGCCTGCCTGGTGCCATGGTTTGGAGGAATAGGATTGCAGGAGCAGCTGCATGGGGGAGGGAGATGAATGTCATTTTGCACCTTTGGACAAATGACCGGGCTGGGGAAGGGATCAGAGCAGTGCAGGAGGGGTTTGTAGAGTTGGGGAGGGGCCTTAGACAAGAAGCATGCATGGTAACCTTCTCAGAGGTGCTGCCTTTCTATAGAATGGGTGAGGCTAGCGTGCTCCAGACCATGGGATTCAATCAGTGGTTGAAAAACTGGTGCAGAGCTCAGGGTTTCGGCTTCATTGGGGACTGGAGGTCCATCTGGAGGGATGCAGGCCTATACTGGCACGATGGTCTTCATCTGTCCAGAAGGGGAACCAGGATCCTAGGTGATAGGTTTAAATGCTTCATTGGCAAGAATTTAAAATAGCCAAGGGGGGTGGCACTGAAAAGGAAAAAGGAAATCCTACCCCCCACCAAAAATCAGGGTAGTTAGTGAGGTAAACACCAAGATGGAGAAGTCAATAGGGAGAAGGGAAGGGGTAAATGGAGAAAAAGACAAAGGCAGTAAGGACAGGGATGGGGCAAAAAGGGGTAAGGCCATAAAAAATGGAGGGTAATGAGTACCAATGCCCGTCGTCTAGGTAACAAGTTCCCTGAACTGGTGGCCTTGATGGAAGAGGGATGCCTGGATATCGTGGCAGTCACAGAAACATGGTACACAGAGAACCATGACTGGGTGTCAACATACCAGGGTACACAATCTGCAGGAGGGACAGGGAGGGTAGAAGAGGAGGAGGAGTAGCTCTCTGTGTAAGGGAAGAGATCAAAGCAATGGAACTAAAGGGTAAACAGGGAGGAGAGGAGGCACTGTGGGTCACCCTGGAGACTGGAAATGGCACTACAGTCCGTACGGGGGTTGCATACAGACCCCCGTCTCAGGGGTAGGAACTGGACAAGAAAATGATAGAAGGCATCCTTAGGATGGCATAGAAAGGGGAGATATTGCTGATGGGGGACCTGAACATGCCAGATGTTAACTGGAGCACCTTTGCTGCAGCCACATCCAAGAGCAGGGCCATTCTCGATGCCCTACAGGGGGCATGCCTCAGACAGCTAGTGTTGGAACCCACTTGGGAGGGAGCAATCTTAGACCTGGTACTCTCAAATGGGGACAGAGAGAGGATCTCAGATCTAGAAGTAGGTAGCCATCTGGGAACAAGTGACCACCAAACAGTGTGGTTCATGGTAAATTTAGCTGGAAAGTCAAACCATACAAAAGTGAAGGCACTGGACTTCAGGAGGGCAGATTTTGTCAAAATGAGAGAGTGCCTCAGAAAAGCACTAGCAAACAGGCAAGAAGGAGGGGTGGAGCAACAATGGGGAAACATCAAAACTGCCATCACAGAGTAACAAGCCTTTGTGTGAAGCAAATAAAGAGATCAAAATGAAAGAAAAAACACTATGGTTCTCAAAAGAGGTGGTGGGGAAAGTTAGGGAGAAAAAGATAGCATTCAGGAAGTATAAGGAAACACAGAAGGAGCAGGACAGAGAACTGTACCAGTTAAAGCAGTAGAAAGTTAGGAAGGCAGTCAGAATAGCAAAGGCCCAAACCAAGGGAAAGATAGCCAACTCGGTTAAGAAGGGGGATAAAACCTTTTATAGGTACATTAGGGAGTGAAGAAAGACAAAGAGAGGGATGCTGAGGCTGAATAAAGAGGAGGGTGGGTGGGCAGAGAGGGACAGTGAAAAAACAGGGATATTGAACTACTACTTCTGCTCAGTATTCACAAAGGGAGAGGAGGAGGAGGTACCTAATCCAGTCAATAGAAGCACTCTGGAAAGGGGGGTCGATATCAGTCCATTCACAGAAGAAAGGGTTCTGAAAGAACTCCTAAAACTGAAGGTGGACAAAGCAATGTGACCTGATGGGATTCACCCCAGAATTCTAAAAGAAACTAAGGGGAAAACTAGTAACACCACTGACTATCCTTTTTAACAAATCATAGGAGGATGATGTGGTATCTGAGGATTGGAGGAGGGTAGATGTGATTCCCCTTCACAAAAGTGGGAGCAAGATAGAGGCAGGAAACTACAGACCTGTCAGTTTGACCCAGTGGTAGGGAAAATGATGGAATCACTTCTGAAGGAAAGAATTGTTGAGTACCTAGAGGCCAGTGGGGCACAGGACCCAAGGCAGCATGGATTCACAGCAGGAATGTCATGTCAGACGAATGTAATCGATTTCTTTGACTGGGTGACCAAAGTAGTAGACCGGGGAGGGGCTGTGCACATCGCCTACCTAGACTTTAGCAAGGCATTTGACACAGTCCCACACAGAAGATTTATAAACAAATTTGCCATCCTGGGAAAAACATTGGCTGGACAACAGGATGCAGAGGGTAATAGTAAACAGAGTCCACAGTGAAGAAAGGGGGTTTACTAGTGGGGTACCACAGGGTTCAGTACTGGGACCGGTCCTTTTTAATGTCTTTATAAGTGGCATTGCAGAGGGACTGGCAGGAAAAGTAGACGACACAAAGATCTGCAACAGGGCTGATATATAAGGAGGAGTGGAAAGGATGAGAAGGGACTTGGCAAGGTTGGAAGAATAGTTAAATGTATGGCAGCTTAGATTCAACGCAAAGAAGTGCAAAGTAATGCACGTGGGAAACAAAAACCAAGGGGGAGAGTACACAATGGGGGGGGTGAGATACTGACAAAAACAAAAATGGAAAGGGACCTGGGGGTAGTTATATCAGATGATGCAAAGTTGGACAAAGAATGTGAGAAGGCAGTATGGAGGGCTGGGGGATACTGGTATGCATAGAGAGAGGCGTCATCAGTAGAAAACAGGAAGTTGCTATCCCCCTGTACAGACAGTTGGTGAGACCCCATCTGGAGTACTGTGTGCAGTTCTGGAGACCCCATCTCCGCAAAGACATAGACAGGGTGGAGGCTGTCCAGAAGAGTGCAACCAAAACGGTGCAGGGTCTGCACCAGAAGACATACGAAGAGAGACTAAAGGAGCTTAATATGTATACCCTCAAGGAAAGGAGGAAGAGGGGGGACATCATAGAAACTTTCAAGTACCTCAAGGGAATCAACAAAGTCCAAGAAGGTAACATCTTTCAGAAAAGAGATGTGCAAGAACAAGGGGGCAAATTTGAAGATGGGCCGGGGATGGCTCAGAGGTAATGTAAGGAAGTAGTTTTTCATGCAGAGGGTTGTGGATGCATGGAACAGCCTTCCTGAGGAGGTCGTGGAGTCAAAAACAGTGGGGGAATTCAAGAATACATGGGACAGACATAAGGCAATTCGAGTGGGGGGTAGGAGGAAGTAGGCTATTGGTTAACAGGGATCTGCAGCTTATCCATTAGGTAGGAAATGGGCAGACTAGGTGGGCCAAATGGTCCTTATCTGCCATCAAATTCTTTGTTTCTATGTTTCCATGATAAACGGAGACCAGGTGCAGACTGACAGACACCCTAGCAGTCTGTACCTGGTCTCAGTACAACAAAGACACACGCAGGATCCAAACTGGAGCTATTTGAAGCTAAGGCTATAACAGATAGTCTTAGCTTCAGATATCTCTGGTTTGGATCCTGCATGTGTCTGTGTTATACTGAGACCAGATACAGACTGCCAGGGTGCCTGCCAGTCTGCACCTGGTCTCCGTTTATCACGGAGACACTAAGGCTCAAAACTGGAGCTCCTTGAAACTGATGCTGGCACTGTAATAATGTGGAAGCACCCCGGCTGATCCCTGCAAGACACATCATACTGGGGACAGCGGCAGGTGCTTGTGGGCATGCTGAGAGGGATTTCCACATGTAAAATGCAGGTGGGGAGGATGTGAGATCAACCAGATATAATTTTATACATTTTTTTTTAATTTCTTCTTTATGCTCCTCTGGTCAACCGCCCCCATCCGACTGACCCCCCCCCAGCCCTGTCACCCGGAATAACAAGCACTTACTTTGTGCCAGGCCCATGAACGGAGCCTGCGGGGAGTTGGTCATCATCCTGCTGCCACCGACATTTTTGTCCTCCGGTTTTTGCCCAGGGGCCCCAGACGTAGGAGTGCATGTGCATGGAGGTGCACATGCACCTACAGCCCTGGCCATGACCCCTTTCCCCCACTCTGTGGCCTAGCGCCCAGCGCCCCTCTGAGCCCGAGCCAACATACTGGCCGAGGGATGCCGCCTCACCTCCCTAGACAGGAGATTCTGCCTGCCGGCAGCTCTATCCAGCTCCGCCTTCCCCCCTCACTGTTGACCTCCGGTGACCTGGACTTGTTCCCGAACCCAGGTTGCCAGCATGCTGCGAGGTAAGGCAGCCAGTGCCTCAACCCTCAGCGCCACTGGGCCGGCACAATCAGATATCATTTTAAATAAAATCCTGAGCTGTAAGGAGTATAAACCCTTCTATTTATGGAACTGCTAATCAGGCCCCACTTCATATGGAGGTGGGGCCCGCTGTGACGTGGACATTTTCCTTTAAGGGAGATCGAAGGGCATAGCACAACACCCTCTCTGCCCATGAAGATTGTTTCTCATGGAGAAACCTTTACAAATAAACACCATGTTTTAGAGCAATTTAATAACCACTTCACCACTGCAGGACCTGCTTTGATATGTTCCCAGCTAACCACCTTCTCATGCAGCCCCCCATATCGACCCCTGCCAATCATCCTTTCGAGTACCCAACCACAATCAGAATTTAGCTTTAGGCCTATCTCATTTAAACTAGAGGACCTTTTAATCTCTCTAGATATAAAAATGTACTGGTGCTGATCAGCTTGAACCTTTTTTCTCAAATTGGGCCACCCCTACCTTACAGCGCCCATCACACACCTATTTAATTTGACACTTACACATAGGGTACTTCCCTCATCTTGGAAAATAGTGCACATAATCCCCCTCTTTAAGTCAGGTGATCACTGTGACCTTAACAGTTACTGGCCCATATCAATTTTACCCATACTATCCAGACAACTCGAAAAAATTGTTATATGCAGTTAAGGCAGCATCTGGACTCCTCCAGTCTCCTCAACCCCTTATAGTCCAGAGCTAGGCCAAAACACAGAACCGTATCTGCTCTGGCATAAGTTACAAATGATTGGCAATCTGCACTCGACATTAAACATCATGTCAGCACAGTCTTTCTGGACCTGTGTAAGGCATTTGATACTGTGGATCACTCAATACTGCTGCATAAATTAAAGGGATCTGTCCTGATGCTACTGCCATGTGATGGTTTTCATGTTCACGTACAGCTAGACAGTAAAAGTCCAGGCACAAGGTGACCTCTCCCCACTCAAAATTTTGCCTAGAGGAGTTCCCCAGGGTCCATACTTGAGCCCTCATTGTTTGTAATTCATATAAACAACATCAACACTAATGTTAGGATGGCCAATGTGCATCTGTTTGCAGATGGAAGGTCCTCCCTCAAGCTTGCCTGTGCTGACCTGCAACATGATTTTAATCAGTTTCAATACAATCGTTTCAATCTAAAATTATCATTAAACACAAAAAAAACCAAAGGTTACTTCCCCCCATGCCCAACCAGTAAATGCTTCTACCACCTGCCCCCCATGCCAGATAAAGACCCTCCAGGGTGAATCACTTGAGGTAGCGAATAAGTTCAAATATCTGGGGTTCTGCCTTGATTGTCGTCAGTCATTCGTAGCACACATCGAGGAACTCTAAGAAACTAAAACAGAGACTAGGCCTCTTCTTTAGAATCAAACACCTTCTTAACCATAAAGCAAAAATAAGGTTGATCCAGACCACTTTTCTTCCTCTTATCGATTATGCAGACTTCATCTACAGTCATTGTTCTAAATCTGCCCTTAGTAAATTGGATGCACACTATCACAGAGCATTAAGGTTCATTACTAATACCCCATTCAGAATGCAGCATTGTGCATTGTACGCCCAGCTTGTCTGGCCCTCGCTTCATACCAAAAGGCTAAAAAATGCCACACTTTAGTCTTACAGAGCTATCATCAACAAACTGCCTCCCTATATTATGGAATTCTTTAAGGTCATGCCCGGCACCTATTCACTGAGGAGATACTCCTATATATTATTAGATGTGCCTAGGGTAGGCTCCAAGTATGGTGAATCTCTGGATAGTCATGCTCTCCTGGCCCCGTGGAACACTCTCCAATGCTCCTAAAACTTACAAACATATGAAAGTTGCCAGCAGCAAAAGGCCCTCCTGGTCTATCTAGGCGGCTCGAGATTGCAGCTAGCTCCCTGTTAAGCCGCTGCCCCACCCCCCTCCCCTTACCCTCCCCTTTGCCCTGTCCTACCCCTTCTTGAAGTATTCCACTGTGTTACATGCCACCACCTCAGCTGGTAGTGCGTTCCACTTTGCCACCACCCTCTCTATAAAGAAATGCCTTCTCACCTCCCTCCTGAGCCTACCCCCCTCTAATCTTATGTCATGGCCCCTAGTGTCTCTCCCCACCCTCCTCCTGAACAGACCCTCTGTGTCTGTTTTGATTATCCCCTTAATGTATCTGAATGTCTCAATCATGCCCCCCCCCTTTCCCCAGTGTGTACATGTTTAACTGTCTTAGTCTGACCTCATATGGCAATTCCCCCAGGCCCTGAATCTTCTACATTGCCCTATGCTGCATCTCCTCCAGTAGCCTAATGTTCTTTTGTAGGTACGGGTGCCAGTACTGCATGCAGTATTCCAGGTGGAGTCTAACCAATGATCTGTATAACAGTAGAATAGCCTCCCTTCTTCTCGAGGTAATGCCTCTTGCAATGCACCCCAGCATTTTGTTGGCCATTGCTGCTGCCTTTCTGCACTGCGTGGAATTGTTCATTGCTCCTGTGATGACCACACCTAGATCTTTCTCCTTACTACTTACTAGCACAATCTGTCTTCAGACTTTCTAACTCTTTTTGGACCATTTCTTATAGGAGAAATGTACTTGTTACTCATAATCTGTTTTATCATTCCTGTACCCTTTACAACTCTCCATGGCTCTCGTTAAGATGCCTGGTTTGTGCTTCACCACCTGTATAGCACTTGTATCTTTGTAATTATTTGATTGCAGCTCTCAGTGTATTGTATTTTATTAGCAAGCAGAATCTGCCTTTCAAACAACATGAAGTCTTGCTGTGTTCTGACAACTGGAGTGATTCCCAACCTTTGAACTGCCCCGGAGAACAAAGAGTTAACTTTCTATGCAGGGCATAGAATGCTGAGCTCGAGCTTGGTTGAAGTCTCTGTCTGGAGTGTTTTGAACTTAAACCGTCAGATTCTTTACTCCGCCTCACTGAACGATCGCTCCAGAAATTTCTTCTTCAGCTTGGTTCGAAAGTCAGTTAAAGTTTCAGTTTTCGTCGGTTTTTTAAACTGAAAAAGTATCCGCATAGTCGGTTCAGTCTCTGTCTGTGGTGCCGTGAGTACTGGATAGGAATTGTTCTGTTTTTTCTGTGTGGAACTTGCAAAAGTGCGGCTCGGTTCAGCTGAACCGGCCATTTGATAGTGAAATATTGTGTTTTGTGTGTTTTACTTAGAGTGTGGTTACCGGTTGTTATCGGTTCTAAAAAAAAAAAACGTGTTTTAGTGCAGTTTTTTCCAATACCCGGGACACGGTTAGGAACCGATAAGGGAGTCTTGCCTGGAGGTTGCCATAAAAAGGGTAAGTTGGTTAGGTTAGCCATGTCTGAGAAACCCAAGAAAAAAAACAGGCCCACTAGGTTTCAACACTGCAGTGAGTGTGGGGAGGTCTTTGCTAAGGCCGATCCCCACACCACCTGTGTTTATTGTCTGGGGTTCGACCACCTTGATTCAGACTGCCAAATATGTAAAAACTTTCCCAAATCTACCCTTGAGAAGAGATTAGGTAGACTGAGGGAAAAGGAGGCCAAGAAGTCCGCTGACCTGGATGGCCAGACCGGTTCGGTTTCGACCGAACCAGAAGGAGTGCCCTCTGACCAGGGCGATACTTCTTTGGGCAAAAGGAGAGCCAATTCCGAGGGATCGGTTCCGACAAAAAGAAAACGCAAAGACAAATTGACCGGTTCAGATCCAGAGGTTCATGTTCCGACCACCGAAGAGATAGCCACAGCGATTCAGATTGTGGAATCGCTCTGTCCGGTTCCTACCGATCCGGCTCCTTCTGGCAGGGATTCAGTTCGGTTGGTTCCCCCAGTTCAAGATTATACCCTCGAAGATTTTTATGAACTGGAATTTGAAGAGGAAGGGGAATTTGAGGATGATGATGGAAGTGAGGGTCTGGATGTGCCTGTGGAACCGGACATCTCCCCAGACAGACCTTCAGGTGTTTCCCCTCCTAGGCTTTCTGAGTCCCCTTCTCACTTTATGTTCTACAGAAAGGTGGCTGAAACCCTCCAGCTTCCTATGGAGGAGGCTGTGGAAGATCAAGAGGAGCCTGATTATGTAGAGATGATGGACATCCCAGAGTCCAGGAGACTGTCTATTCCCTTCACAAATCTTTTGGGAAACAGACACAAAAATCCTAAAGTCTCCTAACACTATACCTCCTGTGGATAGAAGAATGGACAAGAGGTATACACTTTCAGGCTCAGACATGGAGTTCTTATATCAGCAATGCAGCCATGTTGGGGTAGTGCAGGCTACTGCCTGTGACAAGGCACATTTTCCCTTGGCTTCACACTCCCCAGACAAGGACTCCAGGAAGATTGATGCCATGGCAAAGAAGCAGTACATGGCATCTTCTTTGGGACTCAGGCAGGCGAATTATGTGGCCTAAGCAGCCAGGTACCAGAAGTCCAGAAGGGACACTGTACTGGCACTGGCTAAACAGGCCTCCCCCCAGCTAGCCAAGGAGATGGAGGCGGTGGCTGCAGATTGGATTGAGGCATCTAAGGTTCAGTTTCATGCTGCTGTGGATTCCAATGATGTGTCATCAAGAATCATGGCTACATCTGTGGCTCTTCAGAGGATGGCTTGGCTCAGATGTACTAGCTTCTCACAGGATACCCAGGCTAAGGCCATGGATTTTCCTGTGGTGGGTAATTCTCTGTTTGGGGAGCAGAGAGAGAATTACATGAAGAAAATGGATGAGTACAGGACCACATACAGGAGTGCTCAGGCCAAGGAGAGGCAGGCAACTCCTCAAAGGCAGCAGTCTAGGGGCAGGGGCAGGCCTTTTCAAAGGCCTTTTTACCAAGCACAGGCCTCTTCTTCCTTTTCTCAGAGGGGGTTCTTCGGAGGGAGAGGCAGAAGGGGGATGAGCAGGGCTGCATCCATTCCTCAGTCTAAAGCCCCTGCCAAGCAGACACTCTGATGTGCCTGCCCTGGTCGATTCTCCTATTCCAGTAGGGGGCAGGCTGGCTTACTTTGTCTAGGACTGGATGTCTATTACATCAGACAAGAGGGTCCTGGAAGTAGTAAGCCAGGGACTGGTTCTCAGCTTCAGAAAATTTTCAAAGATGAGAGCCAGATCTTTTCCACCTGCAAATCTCTCGGAAACCCTTGCCCTAGAGGCAGAGGTTTCTTCTCTCCTAGCTTTAAGAGCCATAGAGAGAGTACCTACCCTACACTGGGGCAAAGGACTGTACTCCAGGTACTTCCTGGCCCCCAAAAAGACAAGGGAGTGGAGACCCATCCTAGACCTAAGATATCTAAACAAACATCTCTTAAAGCCAAAGTTCAAGATGGTAACTTTGGGAATAATCCTTCCCTCTCTAAGGCCAGGGTACTGGCTAGCCTCCCTGGACCTCAAAGATGCCTACTTTCACATTCCCATCGAGTGCTGCCACAGAAAGTACCTCAGGTTCGAGTTGCCCTCAGGCCACTATCAGTTCAGAGCAATGCCCTTTGGTCTAACCTCAGCTCCAAGGGTTTTCACAAAGTGCCTGGCAGTAGTAGTTGCCATTCTAAGAAAGCAAAAGATTTCCATTTTTCCATATCTGGACGATTGGCTAATAGTGGGTCAGTCTCCAGACCAAGTCAAGTCTCGCCTGCAAGTGACCCAGCAAGTGCTCACTTCTCTAGGATTTCTTCTCGACCTTCCCAAGTCAGTTCTCAAACCAGTCCAGCTTCTTACCTTTATAGGGGCAGAGCTGGATACTGTCAAAGCAAGAGCCTTTCTTCTCCTGGAAAGGGCAAGAGTTCTTATAGATCTGGCTTCTTCCTTCAGCCTTCAGGTGTCTCGATCAGCAAGGCATTTCCTCCAGCCCTTGTGCTACATGGCAGCTTCAACAGCAGTGGTCCAAGGGGCAAGATTCCAGATGAGGGATATTCAGTTCCACCTGAGAGCTTTTTGGTCTCAGAGGAAGGATTCCCTTACCAAACTGATCCCAGTGACTCTGACCTTGATCCAAGCCCTCCAATGGTGGCAGGATCAGGACAATTTAAGATAAGGTGTTCCTTTTGTTACTTAGCCTTGTTCAGTGGTCCTTACCATGGATGCTTCTCTTCTGAGCTGGGGAGCCCATCTGGGGTTCTTCACTACCCAGGGGCTGTGGTCCCCCCAAGAATCCCTTCTCCACATCAATCTCCTAGAGCTCAGGGCAGTTTTTCTGGCCCTAAAAGCTTTCTCTCAGTCAGTACAGAACAAGGTGGTTCAAGTCAGAACGGACAACACCACCACCATGTGGTACATCAACAAGCAGGGAGGCACTCGGTCCACGGCCTTGTGCACAGAAGCCATGAAGGTGTGGTCCGTGGCTTATTCCTGCAAACCTCTCTTGTAGTAATTCACCTTCCAGGCAAGGACAATGTGCGAGCAGATGCATTAAGCAGGATCTCTCAGGGCCATCAAAATGGTCCCTGGACCCTCAGGTGTTGAAAGTGATTTTTTTCAAGGTGGGGTACTCCAGAGATAGATCTCTTTGCCAGAGATAGATCTCTTTGCAGCCCCAGACAATCACCAACTCCGTCTCTTTTGTTGCAGACCTCCAGTCTTGAGCTCAGTCCCTCTGGACGCCCTGATTCTGAATTAGGAAAGGAAGTTTCTGTACGGCTTTCCCCCCTTCCCACTCCTGTTCAAAGTTTTGGTCAAAATAAGGTCTCAACCTTGCAAGGTGATTCTGATTGCTCCAGATTGGGCCAGACAGCCCTGGTACCCCCTGTTGCTGTCCCTAGCAGTCCATCTTCCCCTGTCTCTTCCTAGGAATTACAATCTGTTAACATCCTCTCAGGGAAGGATTTGGTACCCCAGTCTTCAGTCTCTCAATCCAAGGCATGGCTCTTGAAGAGTTAAAGTTTGCAGATCTGCATCTTTCCCAAGGGGTTCTGGGTATCCTCAAGGCTTCTCGAAAGCCCTCCACCAGAAAGACTTATAACTCCAAATGGAAGAGATTCAGTATTTGGTGTTCTAAGAAGCATATTTTTCCAGACACTGCTGGATTGCCTACAGTTCTGGATCATATGGTCCACCTTAATGGCCTAGGCCTCAGACCAGCTGCTCTCAAGGTACACTTGTCAGCTGTTTCTGCGTTTTTGTCTGTGGGGAAGTCTTCCTCACTATCTTCCCATCCTGTGTTCTGTAAATTTTTTAAAGGATTACTTCACACCAATCCTCCTTTTAGAGACCCTGTCCCTGCCTGGAATTTGAATGTTTGCATTGCTTAACTTATGCAACCCCTCTTTGAGCCTATGTCTTCAGCAGAGCTTAAGTAATTGACTTGGAAAACTGTGTTACTGGTAGCCATTACCTCTGCCAGGCATATCAGTGAATTGCAAGCCCTGTCAGTGGAACCTGATTTTATTTCATTTCACAGGGATAAAGTGGTCCTTAGAACCAATAGAAGGTTCTTGCCCAAAGTGGTTTCAGACTTTCATTTAAACCAGTCTTTGTCTCTTGCTGTTTTCTTCACTGATGATTCTTCCTCAGGAGAGAGGAGGCTACACAGTTTAGATGTTAAAAGAGCCCTTAGTTACTACATAGAGCGTACCAAGGGTCACAAGTTTGACTCCCTCCAGTTGTTCCTCACTTATGGAGAAGTCGGAAAGGACAAACCTGCCACCAAAAGATCTGTTGCCAGGTGGATTGTGTCTTGTATACAATTCTACTATGAAAAACTGGGAAAAACTCCACCCTCAGGCCTGAGGGTTCATTCCACAAGACGTACAACTGCCTTCCTGGCTGCTGCCAGGGATATCTCTCTCTTAGAAATTTGTCAAGCAGCTACCTGGAAAACAGCCCATACCTTTACCAAGCATTACTCTCTGGATATCCAGGCTAGGAGTGATGCTTGGTTTGGCACAGCAGTACTTCAGAGCCTATTCCCAAAGTAGGTTCTGTCCCTCCTCCTTGGAGGTACTGCTTGGTAGTCTGCAATTGTCAGAATACAGCAAGACTTCATACTGTTTGAAGAACAAAATTACTCACCTTAGTAATTATGTTTCTTCTAATGGAGTCTTGATGTATTCTGACTTCCTTCCCTGCCTCCCCTCTCAGAACCTGTTTTTGGGAAGTGGGTGGGCAGGTGCAGTGTTGCACCCCAGGGGTGTTTTTTGCTTGTACCCTCCTCCTTTTTGTTTGGGTGCTGATTTATTATTGTTATTTGTAGTAGATTTGTTTTTGGTTTTTGGGTTTCCTGACTTGAGTCTTCCCTGGGAATTCAACACTTTTTTCAGCCAGTTGGCTAGAAGGAATTTTTACAATTTCTACATAGAATTTTTAGTTAGTTGGGCTGGTAAGAATCTGATGGTTTAAGTTCAAAACACTCCAGACAGAGACTTGAACCAAGCTCAAGCTCAGCAATCTATGCCCTGCATAGAAAGTTAACTCTTTGTTCTCTGGGGCAGTTCAAAAGTTGGGAATCACTGCAATTGTCAGAATACAGCAAGACTCCATTAGAAGAAACATAATTACTAAGGTGAGTAATTTTTTCATATAGCCCTTCATTGCTCTGTACCCTCTGTTGTATTATTTAGGACCTTTCTTGGATGTATTGTGTAATGCTATTTTTATTGTACCAATGTATGTATGAAATGTTTTTCTGTTTGTGTCCATCCAGGACCATCTTGAAAATGAGCTTGCTCGGCCATCCTGGTGATGCAGAGGGCTGAGGCCCTGGATGCCACAACTTGTGCCATGCCAGCGACCTGGGTTCAGGAGTGAGCCCGTACCACCAGGGGTTGGTCGAGGGGGGAGAGCAAAGAGTCAGGCTTGAGCAGCTGACAGGGAGCTCTCTTGTCCGGGGAGGGATGTGAGGTTTCTCCAACTCTTGGCTGCCAGCCGGTGAAGGCTAGGTGGCAGTGCGAGGCAAGGAGGAATCTAGGCGCTAGGCCAGGAGGGAGGATGGGACCATCACAGGAGCCTCGGGATGCATGTGTGACCATGTAATGGGGTCCCGAGAACAAGGTGACAAAATACAATTGCCATGTCAGCACACATCAGGCACCTCTGTTCTCCTGGATGCTATTAGTGACCACTCCCCTGTTCTGTTTTGTTGGTCTAATAACTTCTCTAAGCCCCCCACCAGATCACATACTAATAGGGTCTTCATCCATGGTCACCTTGAACTTCTGGAATCAGACCTACATTGCCATGACTGGTCAACAGTCTACTCCACCTGTGACATTGATGTTGGTTTAGATAATTTCATCCACCAAGTCAACGCTACGTGTGACAAGCACGCCCCTTTTAAAATGTGGAAAATCAAAGGCCACTGTAATCCTTGGATCTCTCCTGAACTTATTGAGCTTTTGAAATCCATGGATCATCTCTGGCACAGGGCTCAGGCTTTGGGTAAACTAGCTTACATTCAGGATTATAAATTTAACCCTGGTACCATATGCCAGTGGGCTACCCCCCCTTGCCAGCTGTCCCTGATACCAGGCAAGGGTCCTGGGTCCTGCTACGGTGATAACTGGGTGTTCATTTCCAGAAATAGTGATAATAGTGTGGTGCCTCCACCTAGAGTAAAGTATTAGTACTAGATCGACCGCTTCGATCTAGCAACGAGGGATTGCTAGAGATTCCCAGAGTGCGATTACAAACATCTGGGGCCTGTTTTTTTCCTTACATGGCCCTGACCTTGTGGAATTCTCTACCTCATCAGATAAGGGACTGCCTGACCATCCAAAGCTTTAAAAAATAACTTAAAACGTACCTTTTCAGCCTGGCATTTATAGAGGAAGATTAATATAGTGTCGCCAAAGTTATGTTCTAGATTAATTTGATTATTGTTTTAGAAACATAGATACATAGAATTTGACGGCAGATGAGGACCGCTTGGCCCACCTAGTCTGCCCATTTCCCTACCTAACGGATAAGCTGCAGATCCTAGTTAACCAACTACCCCCTACTAGAATTGCCTTATGTCTGTCCCATGCATACTTGAATTTCTCCACTGTTTTTGACTCTACGACCTCCTCAGGAAGGCTGTTCCATGCATCTACAACCCTCTCTGTGAAGAAATACTTCCTCACATTACCTCTGAGCCGTCCCCCCTCTATCTTCAAATTGTGCCTCTTTGTTCTTGCACATCTCTTTTTCTCAAAGATGCTGCCCTCTTGGACTTTGTTGATTCCCTTGAGGTATTTGAAAGTTTCTATCATGTCCCCCCTCTCCCTCATTTCCTCAAGGCTATACATCTTAAGCTCCTTTAGTCTTTCTTCATATGTCTTCTGGTGCAGACCCTGTACCATTTTGGTTGCCCTCCTCTGGATAGCCTCCACCCTGTCTATGTGTGTGGAGATGGGGTCTCCAGAACTGTACACAGTACTCCAGATGTGGTCTTACCAACTGTCTGTACAGAGGGCCAACAACTTCCTGTTTTCTACTGTTGATGCCTCTCCATATGCATCCCAGTATCCCCCCAGCCCTCCTTACTGCCATCTCACATTGCTGGCCCACCTTTAGGTCATCTGATATGACTACTCCCAGGTCCCTTTCCATTTTTGTTGTTGTCAGTATCTCACCCCCCATTGTGTACTCTTCCCTTGGGGGAATTTATGGTTTTCAATGTTTTATTGGAGAATGGTAATCTATGTACAGCTGCACTGGTTGTAGGAAAGGCGCCTTTTAAAGAAATAAAGATTGATTGATTGATGATTGATTGATTAGTGGGCCAGGTATCTGCTTGGTACAGCCCCCTGGGATACTGTACCTACCCACCTCCCCAATCAACCATTCTGCACACTGTGTCTCCAAATACCTTATTCAACCATAAACCATATATCTCAGCAGTAAGCACGTGCAATGAATTTCACTAACACAGCAGTTTAAACAAACAAATTCACAGCTTTATTCCGGGGGGTAAGGACTAGGGAAGGGATACCGGGACATATGGTGGCTGTGAAAAAAGGGAAAAAGTTAGTGAACTGGACAACAGTAATGAACATTCGAGCCCACAGGCCAAGCCCACCCCAACTGGTACCAGTGCCCCCAAATTGTCTCTAGGGGTACCCACTAGGTGCAGGCCTGATCAGTGCCATGGGTTGTCCGGCTGTTGGGGCCCTGAAATATTGTAGCAAACTTAGATTTTGAAAACAGACCAGTTCCCCTTTCCCCTCCCAGGAATCAGGTCCTGGGTACTCATGGTTTGTCGATCTCAGCACCAGGGAAAATGGAGCTCCTTGGGTTAGTGCAGCAAAACAGAAACAGGTTGGCCAGGATCCCCCTGACTGAATGAAACTTGCTCGAGGATCTTGCAGCTGGTCACCTTGATTGTAATTCTGGCCACTTGTCACCTTCAGCTACTTCTAGCCCTTTGCAGAGCATGGTGTCAGGACGACACCAGCGCTAGAAGGCTCAGACCCGGAAGTGTCTCCACAGCCCGCCTCCCCTGATGGGTCGCAGGTGCCCTAGCACCCCAGCAAGAGCCAGTGACCCCCTGAGACAGTGAGTCCCACTTGGAAGGGGTTAGCAAGTTCCCTCCCTGGCTCTGGGTGAAAACTCCCCAATGGTGGGCGTCTCCCTGCAGTCCCTGCACTGAGTTCTCAGTAAGAAAGGTTTTCAGGCTGTCACTACAATAATGTCCAGTGTCAATTTGAGTGGATGCTAGCCTCTATTCCAGTAAGTGCAGGTGCAATCCAACAGGGGGGTACCCAGGAAACAACAACCTGCTGCACACCAGTTCACACTTTCCAGTTAAGCAGTGTCCACAGCCTTTTCTTTGGCTGCAGCTGGGCCTCAGCTCTCAGCCATTTTAACCAGTTCACACAGGACTCACACACACCGCTCTCGGCTAGCACGCCAATGACCAGAGATGCTTTGCTTCTTCAGAACTGCAATTACAGTCCCACACAAGCAAACAACCTCTCAGCAATAACTGTAGCACTACTGATAATCTGCACAGTCTTCTCCGCAAGTTCATCTTCCCAGTGCAGGGCTTCTGCAGCATTTAGTTTTCTTCCCACATTAGCAAAGCAAGTTCTCATTACCTGGGGAAAACAGGTTCACTGTTCAGTCTCTTTCCTTCTTTCCCCTTCACAATTCAGTCCTGCAACAAGCGCCTGGGGAATCAGAATCACAGCTCAATCTCTTTCCTCTCTTTTTCCTTCTCGATCCAAGCCTGGCCACAGCAGTCCTCAAATAGGGCCTGAGTAAGCCCCTGGAGTCCACAGTCCACTCTCACAAAATACTTCTGACTCATACAGAGCCCAGGAACAGACTGAAGAAATCCCAGAAAATCCACACTGTTTCAGCCGAATATCCAACGTTCTGATTCGCTGTTGAAACCTTTCAATAATCAGTAACCGTAGTGATCAGTATTACCTGCTTGTCTATTGAGGCATGATCTAGGTGGTTGAATTAGTCTCCTCCTTTTCCCAGGAGTCCCTTTGAGTCCAGTTTGGGTGCCTAGATCACTGATTGGCTGGAATTTGGGGGTTAAGTGTCACAAACATGTCAGCTCCCATTTGTTTACATGGAGTCCCATACAGTTTCGTGCAGTCTCTCCCCTTTTCAAGTTTGGTGCAGCCAAATACATTACTTCATTCAGACCAGCACCCCACCGGATTGTAGCCCCAACTGTCCCATCAAATGAGCCCACTCTCCACTTATTGGCCCCAGCAGTTTTATGTCGCAGCCACCTCGACACCATGCCCCTAGGTGGCAGGCAATGCTCATTAATATTCATGGAGTCTGCTCATTAATATTCATGACCCCTGAGCAGTCCCACTGTTCATATTCTCAATTGGGCACAGATATGGACTTCTGCTCAATCCCTTTCAGGTCTCCAAACCCCAAGAACATAAGGAGGGGCACCGGGACCACAGACAAACTCCCTGTTGTCTGACCACAACAGCAGTTGGCACATCAAAGTGCTAGGAGCGCATGTGCAAGGGCCGGCCGAGAAGAACATGCTGCCAGCTCGCGGCCCAGGACATATGCCTGAAAGGACAGAAAACAACACACTGGGGCTGAAAAGAACGTGGGGGAACCAAGGGCACCAGCACAACAGGGAGGAAACAGGAAAACTGCAGGTAAGCCCCCGGGAGGGGGGGGTTACATAAAAAAGCTAGGAATGACTGTACTAGGGCAGGGGTTCTCAAATGGTGAGGCCAGCCTCCCTGGGGAGGCCTCAACCTGTTCCAGGGGAGGCTCAAGCAAATCTTAAAAAAGTATTATATATCACTTTTGAACTTTATAGATTTTGTGTGAAGGGATAAGGCAAACTGAAAGAGGATAATAATAATAATAATAGTAGGTGAATTTATGTATTTATTCACAAGTCTGTGACCAGGGAAGGTACTGTACACTGAGCCATGGCTTATATCAGGTGTACCCAGGGAAGGGTAGTGAGAGAATACAGTTCAGAATGTAACTGCAAAACACTAAGCAATACAAAACGAATAAAAGTGCAAACAAATTAACAATAAACTGACAATGTAAGGAACAATTGATCAATTAGACTGGCAGCAGAACTGTCCAAATACAAGAGTTAACCATACAGGTACTAGGAATAAGAGTAGGAGGGAGCAGAATGATCCCTGAGAAGTTGCTTAAGAGCAGGAGGAGAGGCAGAGGTCATCAGGAAGGTTATTCCAGTTAGAGGACAAATGGAAAGTAATCTGATCCATGAAGGTATGGCAGTAAGGGGTAACAATGGTCTGAGAGTCAACATATTGGAGCAAGTAGGTTGTCCTGTTGGGAGGGGGGTTACAATAAGCTTAACATGAGAACCAGCTATGTAAAGAGGTTTCAATTTATTCCTGATGTACCTGTGAAAAGTAGGCTATTTTTCTATGGGGAGGCTCAAAAATATTTCAAGTATTTTGGGGGAGGCTCAAGATCTTTTCCATGGCTTAGGGGAGGCTCACTATGACACAGTTTGAGAATTGTTGTACTAGGGCTATCCGCACTAGAAAAAGTCAGTGTTACAAAGAAACCCTCTCTCGCACCTGGAATGACAGCAGAACATTTTGGATTAATCTTTTTTTTTTTTCAATTCAAAGTTTATTTATTTTTAACAATTACAAAGCACTGATCCATCTTACTTCTAAAGTGCATTCCCAGCGTGCAGAATTTCAGTTTGCCCTGCTAGTAACCACCATAAGCCTTTCTTTTTTGAATCACAATAGTGACCTGATAGCCCACAGCCCATTTGCTCTTCTCCCCACACCCACTACCAGCCCGCCCCCAGCAAGTTAATCATTTTTGCCTGTGCTGCATATTTAACCCCTCTCTCTCCATTCTCCTGCAGAGACCACCCCCTCCCGAGGGGGCAGAGGCGAGGAGCTGCCCTGAAGCCTCCTGCCCACAGAAGCCCCAGACCCGAGACACACCAGGTAATTTCTACCTTGATCCAGGCTGCTGCCACCACCGTTGGTCATCTGGCGCCTTTTCTGAAACGGCCACAAGCTCCCCTGCTCAGCGCATGAATCCCGGCCAGAGTAGCACCTCGAGTTGCTGCTCAGGCTCAAACGGAGTAGAACTGTTACTTTTGTGCCTGATTTTGAAAGTTTTAAAATGAACCAGCTAAAACTATTTGTATTTGCCTGTAACTGTATTTAAAAGCTTAGAGTCACTGCAAGCCCAGGACCTGTCAGGGCTCCCATATCTACAGGGATTCCTGTATTTTACAGGGATTTGGAGGCATCTACAGGAAAACTCTTCCCATAGACTTGCATTTGTTATACAGGAAAACAGGACAATTCAGCTTCCATAGGAAATAATGTAATCTACAGGAAAACACAGGAATATCACCCTGGAGTTACAGGGAAAATGCCAAATCAATATGGGAGCACTGACCTGTGTTCTGTCTGAAATCCCCCCCTGTGCAAATCTCACTGGGGACTGTTTGTTAATTTGTAAAGTGCATTTTTTTTTTTTTTTTGACACCCAACTTCTCCATTAGCTCCTTATATTGTTTTGCCACTAGAGGGAGCCTGATTAAGTTCGAGCAATTTGCTCCCAATACCTCACTTGTCACATTTTACTGCTCTCTAGTAGCTGTTTTCACTTGGTGATTTATATTAAAGGAGCCCTCTGCTGTCTCTTTCCTCTCTACCTCACTCCTTTCTCTAGTCAAAAATGTCCCCTCTTCCCCTCCTAGCGCTCCTCATGGGAATACTTTGCCTTCCTATCCTCTTTGAGCTTTACTGCTTGAACACATCAACAGCTTCTGCCAATGCTTATACTCAGTTTGACTTCTACTACTCCAACATGCTTGCTACTGCCCTCCACTACCTCTACCCCTCTGCTCTCATCAGCAAGCGTGTGCCCAATAGTCAGATACCTTCACCTTCATCTGGAAGCCACCTGCATCTCTATCAGAGGCGTACCTCATCACCCCGCTATGGTTACTAACCCTATCTCTTATACTATCCGCGCACATTGAGATCAACCCTGGTCCATCTCTGTGTCCCATCATAACCTTGCCCCCTGGCCACCTCTCCTAAAACCGATGGACTAACTTTGCCCACCTGAATGCTAGGAGCCTTATGGGCCAACCTCCCTGACCTCCAGGCTTGGATCTATACTAACGTCCCTCCGTCCTTGCCATCACAGAAACCTGGCTTAAGCCCACAGTGCCTGACTCTCAGTGCCACTTTCCTGGATACAACATGTTTCGTATCGACCGTCTTGCACTAAAGGGAGGTGGCCTTGCCCTCTACTTCAAAACTCACCTAAACATTACCTTCTGCAGGACCCCTCTGCAAACTGTGAAATCCTACACTCCCTACTGCTTCTTGGGGGTGTAAAGAGAGTCCATATTTTTGTACTTATGTCCCCAAAAATGCTACACAGGCATCACTGAACTCCTAGGGTTTCTGCCACAGTTACAGGCAAGAATGACATTATCTGCCTTGGTGATTTTAACCTTGACTGGTCTGAGAAAAACTCAGCTAACCTATCCTCCTTAGCTAGCAAGGCAAATCTATCCCAGCTCATACATGAACCCACAAGAGTCTCACGTGGGGGCAGCTGTGCCACCCTCCTTGACTGGATACTTACTAACAGGACGGAATATGTTGCCTCAGCTGGTGTGCTACCTGACACAATTAGTGACCACTATCCCATCTACTGTGTCTGGAACACTGTCATTCCTCCCCTCCCTGCTAAAACTGTAACCTTTCCTAATCTCTCCGCCTAAGTCATGAGGACTTAACTGACCTTAACCAGGTTGACTGGTCCCCTCTCTACCAAACAGAGGACATTAACATAGCCACAGAATATTTCAACTCCGTCCTCCTCTCTCTCTCAAAACTTTACATCCGGTCACCACCGTAGGATGGCAGGGAAAGTAACCAAGTGGCTAACACCCCTCGCCAGCTTCTCAAATCTAGGGACAAACTTTGGTCCAGGTGGAAGATCTCCACCTCCGTGCAGACTTTGAAGACTATGCAGTGCATTACATAACAACTGCAAAGACAAATTCGTATTGCCAAAAGCACTACTACGGAACCTACTAATAACATCCTCTACAAATCCGGCATGAGTACTGGTCCAAAATTAAGGACGTTAAGCAGCATAGGCAACAGAATCCAGCTGACATGAACATTCAAGGTGTTCAATGCACCAACCATGACACCATTGCCAACGCCTTCAATGCCTTTTTTCTTCTCCACCAGTCGCTACTCTAACTAACCCACAACCTGACTGTCTCTCTTCTCCTCCTCGCCCTCCCACCCCTTCCTTTTGTTCTGGCTCCAGCCACAATTTGAAGTTCGCAGTTACTTAACTCCCTTCCGCACGCTGGGGGCTGAGGCCTGAGGTATCCATCCTTGCATACTTAAGCAGTATGCACCTTGGCTGACCAGACCTATCACCTGGCTTTTTAACCTCGATTCAGATATCTACTGGTCCCATCCACCTGGACAACTGCCAGAACCATCCCTAAACACACAAAGGGCGATGTCAAACTCATGTCCTACTACGCCCTATATCTCTTCTGCCCACTCTCAGTAAGCTGCTTGAAAAATAGTCCACCGCCAGCTTGCTGCTCACTTTGACATGTTTAATCTTCAAACCCCGTGCCAACATGGTTTCCGGCCCGGTCACAGTACCACCTCTGCACTTACACAACTTACAAATGACATCAGAAATAATATGGACCATGGCCTACTCACTGGGGCCATCTTTAATCGACCTGTCTAAAGCCTTAGACATGGTACACCATCCTCTCATGCTGAAGAAGCTCCAATCCATTGGAGCATCTGACCAAGCCCTCTCCTGGTTCCATAGCTATCTTGACAATCGGACTCAGGCGGTAGCATTTCACAGGCCCTTTCCTCCCCCTAAACATCTCCCTTGGAGTTCCCCAGGGATCCACTCTTGGACCTCTACTCTTCTCCCTCTTCTAAATGATATTCCCACTCATGTCCAGCATGGCTGCACTCTTATGTCACGAGATGACTTGTTCTCTACTCTGGGTCAAAATCGGTTGCTGCCATCAACTCCACTCTCACTAATGACTTTCAATTCCTGCAGACCTGGCTCTCTAGCAACCACCAAGTCCTGAACCTAGAAAAAACCTGTGCTATGCTATTTGGATCCTCTAAGAAACTGTCTGCCCCTGCGAACAGGCTCCAGGTTCAATGCCTTGATGGCTCCCTCATCTCAAACACTGAGTCCTTCAAGTACCTTGGGGTCACTTTGGATCCCACACTTGACCTGTCTCAACATGTCAATATGGTGTGCCATGCCGTCAATACTAAAATTGGCGGAGCTTATCGCGTGCGCCACTCCCTCACTCCTTCCGCTAGACTTTCTGTTGCAAGAGGTATTCTCTTACCCCAGCTCCAATTTGCTCTGCCCCTCCTCTTTGCTGCAAACTCTGCTACACTCCACAAACAGGACACTGTCTACAACAACATCTGTAGATTCGCCTTAACTGCCCCACGTCTTACCCATCATTGTCTCCTTCATGCAGGCTAAATTGGCTGTCACCTAAGGATATTCGAGCCTACTCCTGGGCTGCTTTATCGACTCCCTGTCTAGACCTTCCTGCCCTGTCTATCTTGCCAGCCTCCTGACTCCTGCCTCACAACACCCTGCCCTCAGGTCTTCCTCTGCCCCATGCTCTCCACTAGACCTTGCATGACAAAATGGGTGAACAGGCATTTGCCCATTTTCTCCCAAATTCTGGAACTCACTCCCCTTATGGTGAAACTTCAGCCTTCCATTGAGAATTCAAAAACTGCTGTTCACCCACCTCCTAGCCTCTGGCCAATGCAAATGCTCTTAATTTGCTTTGTCCCACTACAAGCTTGTCGGGTCTGACCCTGAGTACTACACTAATGTTCTCCCATGCAATACGCTTGTCTAGGTGGCTATGAACTTGATGTCTTTACTGTCCTCAGCTGTCTTATGGTTACCCTAATTGCTTTATTTTACATCCTTATTATGATCTATGCCTAAATGTACCCTTATGTAACTATTACTGTGCTACCAATGTATATCTTGTTTTGCTCCTGTACACCTATATTATGTCTGTGCATTTCTGCATATTGTAACCAATGTCCTGTGCTCTCCCGGGTCGTGCCTGAAAATAGGCAGGTCTGTTGCCTAGCGCACTTACCCGGTTACCAAAAGCTAATAAATAAATAAATAAATAAATATGACTCGTACATGCTTGATTCGAAAGGCTAGAAGAACATTACTTCCCTCCCCCACCCTAAACCCCCCTTCCCAGCCCTTCCATCCAGCACAGAACCACTTCAAAGAGCCACATCACAATACAGAAAAGGATTGCTATCCATCAGTTACAGTGAGTAAAAAGTTTGCAGGGGGCCCCATATCTTGTTGAATCTTTTGAGTCTCTGGTTGAGACTTGCTATGGTTTTTTTCAATCCTGAGGTTTGCCAGAAGTTCATGTGACCATTCTGTATAGGTAGTTTCATCACTGTCTTTCCAATGTTTCAGAACCAGTTTTTTGACTGACATTAAAGTTATATGATGTTTGCGATTAAGTACATGAACCTCTGAGAGATCACCTAATAGACAATGTCAGGATTAAACAAATCATTCTGACCTAGAAGAGGATCCGCCTTCTGTTTAATGAGGGTCCATCATTTGGTCACTTTTGAACAGGTCCAAAAAATATGGAGCAGGTTACCTTCACCTTGTGAGCACCGAACAGAAGTAGAAGAATTAGAGTAGCCAAAATTAGCTAGTTTCTGAGGGAAATAGTATAAGTTATGCAATATCTGAAACTGCATGAGTCGCAGCCTATCTTGAGTAACTAAATGGTGACAATTCTGCCACAGGAGAGACCAATTAATACTCATTCCCTGGAAAAGGGTGGACCAGAAAACTGTGGAACCAAAGCAGTCTGGATATTTCAGGTTATATAGGGTCTCATACATTTTGGGACTGCATGTAGAAGTCCCACTGATGGTGGTAGTTCTGTCCAGAAAGGTGAATTGGGGGGCTTGAGTGAACCTGTCCAAATGTTTTAACCAGAAGGTGGCGAAGCTGATAAATTTTGAAAATATTGGACTTTGGAATACTGGCTTTAGCCAATATTTTGAAGGAGGTGAGCCATATCCCGTTTTCCTTAATAAAATAACTAAGTGGACAGTCTCCTAGCTGTGGTAGCCATCCAGATAAGAGAGTTTTTCCTTCTATCTTGATATTGGAGTTACCCTATATGGTTTGGGACATGTCACAAGCATGAGTATATTTAAGGAAATTGCATAGCTGAGAGTGAGTTCTGATGGAAACAGGAATGGGAGATGTCTTTAATGGTGATGGGAGAGATTTCAGATTAATATGCAGGAGACAAGCTGGGGAAAGTCCCTGTGTTTTCAGGTGATCTTTTTCAATCTTGAGCCAAATCAGTGTAAATGGAGAAGAGGTTAGCTGGTTTCCAGAGTCTATCCATCTAAGATATTTATTGGCCTGGCTGGCCCAATAATAAAGACCAATGTGCGGTAATGGTGTACCACCTTTAACTTTAGGGGCAGCAAGTTTATGAAAGGCCAGTCTGGATCTTTTCCCAGCCCAGATAAAATCTGTAAAAAGTCTGTGTACTTTTTAAAACCATGTTAAAGGGAGCCAGAGATTTAATGTAACCCCCACCAATGGGGGTTCCTAAAAGCCGTCTAGGAGCTGCCTAAGTGATCCCCCTGGTGGTTGGCGTTCGGCGCTTAAGCCGTTTGAATGGCTCTGTGAGTGCTTGTAGAGCCTCCACATACTGTCTCTTTAAGAGCTATCTGCTTGCAGACATAATTAGTGAGGGGGACAGTGTGTTTCCCTGCTCGAGTCCCACTTGAGCTGTAATGTAATTGCCCCTCTTTGCTGTTGCTGGAAGCACAAGGGGAGCCCACTCGAAGGATGTAACTAATTTGCCTGCAATCATTTAGAGTAATAGTGAAAATGCAGTTGTTTAACCTGCCTTTGTTGCAGCTGGGGCTCTATGTGCTGTGCCCCTCCATTTTGGACCCGGACTGGCTGAGGGGTCCAATAGGAGCAAGGGGGCATCTAAAATGGAGTAAATAGTGACCAACCAGAATCAGAACTCTTAATGGAGCCAGCTGACCAATGGGGATACAGCTAGTAATTCTGGGAAGTGAAGTCTGGACTATGGCGTCTTTTTTGCACCAATGAGGGCAGTAGTGAGTAACTGGCATCTGCATCCCACCAATGGGATCGGGTGGTGCCTGAACTGGATTCTGTGCCCAAACTGCCCAGGGTCAGAGTCGTTGGTGATCGTGACGGTAGAAGGAGCTCTGACTTCTGTGCTGTGGAAGTCTTTGCGCGGGAAGTGCGTGTGGCAGGCTAAGAAGTCAGCCAATAGTATTGCCAGAAGGAGCGGACAAGATCCATGGAGGAGTGCAGGCGGAGGAGGCTGTACGTTTACAGCTACCTACCAGGCTTACCCTGTAGAGGACTAGAGAATCTGCTTCAATTGCACTCGGTCTGTCAGTACAAGTGAAGTTTGGCCTAGTGGTGCAGTGAAAGCGATCGGGAGTATACAGCAGCTGCCTGGTATGGTACCCCTCTGCTCTTCATATAAATGTGTGGAGAAGTGTTGAATTATGGGCTCGGTCCTGTGAGTGGTGCGAGAGCGATCTTCCTGCTGGAGTCGTGAGTACTAAATCAGGGTAGCTCCCTGTCAGATGTGCATGCTGGCTCTACTTAATCCTCTTAGGAATCAAATGCTTGTTTTCTGCATCAGGGCCCCAACCAGCTGCATCGAGAGGCTAGCCTTCTATTGCCTGGGTACCCAGAGACAGTGAATTTTAGGTTTGGCCTGTGCACAGTGCCAGAGAGAGAGAGAGAGAGAGAGAGAGAGAGAGACATACATATGTGTATATATATATTAGAGTGGTAAGTTAATCAACCTGATCTCCCCCGTCCTTGTTACCTTCCCCTTAATAAACCAGATTTGTTGTTGCAAGGTATACTGTTTGAACTGCGTGTTTGTGATATCTTTTGTGCATGGATTATTGTATAACTGCACCTTATTTTACAGGGGGTCCTCAGCACCAGGTTGGCCATCCCAACCTCAGGGTAAGGATGAGTCAAGATGATAGTGTGGGAATCGCTTGTGAGCCACTAGTGGAAAGAAAGGGGGGGGGTTGCAGTGACCCAGAGGGCTATGACCAGGTCATATTTGGCTGTTCCAACCCCGACCTCTGGGTGGAGGCACCCGCCGTTGGATCCAGGCCCCTCAACCTGTTATTAGCCGAGCAAGCAGGGGTAGTAAGTAGCCCTTAGGATAGCGCTCCCTGGGGGTTACATTAATAAGTTGAGGGGGTAAAAGAGGTGAGGAAAAACATTCATTTTTATCAGGCTAATTTTGCCCCAGAGTGATAATGGGAGAAAATCCATCTTTGCAGATCTTGTTTAATAGTTTGTATGAGGGGGGTCTAGATTTAGTTTCTGAAGATGAATGGGGTTTCTCGTTAGTTCAATGCCATGGATAACACAGAGAATCTGCTTTCCAAGAGAGCCCCATGTTGGAGATATGTTGTACAACTCTATGGTTAAGGGGAAAGACTACTGTTTTTTCAATATTTAATTTGTAATTGGACATTTTGCTAAATTCTTCAATAATTTCTAACGTGAAATATAGAGGTAGATGGGTGTGATACTTGAAGGAGCAGGTCATCTGCATATGCTGAAACTTTTATTGTGTGGCCTTGAATGGTGATACCTTGAACCCCTGGTGCTGCAATCAATCTATGGATAAGGGGCTCCAGATATAGATTGAAAAGCTGGGGCGACAGGGGGCATCCCTCTCTTGTACCAGATTGGAGTGCGACTATTTCGGATAGAGCTCTATTGCTAGAAATACGGGCTGTAGGAAACTTATAAAGGGTACCTATCCATTTTTGAAAGGTCTGAAGGAAATGGAATGCTTTCAGGGTTTGCAAGAGGTAAATCCAATTGACCTGATCGAATGCCTTCTCGGCATCCAGGGATACCTAAGCAGCAGGAAAGTTAGCGTCCCTGGACACCGAGAAGACATGCTCCAGGGTACATAAATGCTCTGAAGAGGATCTCCCCTTCATGAAGCCCACCTGTTCTGGTCCTATCAGGTCCAGAAGAACCATGTTAATACAGTTGGCCAAGAGTTTAGATAATATTTTAATATCTCGACTAAGGAGTGAGATTGGTCTATAATTAGTCACTAAATCAGGGTTTTTGTTGGGTTTAGGTTAAAGAACAATAAGGGCTTCGATCAGAGATTTATCAACCTCTGCCCCAGACAAAATATACTGGAAAAGTGGCACCAATAAAGGTGTCAGTTGGTTTGCAAAGGTTTTGTAAAAGTTAGGGTAGAAACCATCTGGTCTGGGAGTTTTCTCGGTAGGGTGGTCCTTACTTACTTCGTCTATTTCTGCCTGTGAAATAGGTGTTGTCAAGGTGGACTATTGTACATCTTGACAGATGAGGTAGGTGAGAGTTTGTCAGGTACTGATCAAGCTGTTGAATGGAAGGAGGGTCTACAGTAGGGCCATACCATTTTTTTTAAATAAGTAAAGAATTCAGTTATTATCTCTGAAGGAGATGTTGTTTTTTTTTTTTTATTTAATTGTTTAACCAGGAGTAGCACACTAAGCTGAAAGCTTTTTTACAGGAGCAACCTGGGAGCATAGGGAAGTTAAGTGACTTGCTCAGGGTCACACAGTTTGCAAGTGGAAGCTGTGGGATTCAAACCCCGGTCTGGTCTGCTGGATGTTACAAGATTTGCAGCTCAGAGCCTTAAGCCACTGTGCTATATTGCAGCCCTTAGTAGGGAACCACTGTTCATGGATTCTTGTTGTTTAATATGTAAAGCCAGTAGACGCCCTGCCTTTTCACCCTGGTCAGTGTAAGAAGCTTTGGCTTTAAGAATTGCAAATTCTGCCTGTTCTCTCAATAATTCCAAGTAGGAGTCCTTCAGTTTAATCAACTTCTGCCTATATTGTTCTGAAGAATGAGGGGAAAGATTGATCTCTTTTGCTCGAATTTGGGACAGAAGGGACTGTAATCGACTTTCTCTGTCTTTTTTCCTTTTTGAAACCAGACCAAATAGTAACCCTCTCATATATGCTTTAAATGCACACCATTCCACATCTGGTTTTCCAGTGGAATTGAGGTTATTGGAAATAAACTGAGCAATTTGGTCAGAAATATAGTTGACTACTCCTGGATCTTTCAATATTTGTTTATTGAGTTTCCACCATGTTCCTTTGTTTAGGAAGAGAAGAGAAAGAAATCTGACATGTGACCAGGGAGTGAAATTTTGGAGTAATCTTAAAGAAGCCACAGGGAAGGACCCCAAATCTGCCCTCTCCATCCTTAACATTGATGGTACCCCTTCTCTTGATCCTAGCACCATTATGAACACTTTCAATAATGCATTTACTGATCTCAGTGGTGTCCTCCCTCCTGACTTCTTCTGACCTTCCAATTCAAATGACTGCCCTGGGTTACCTGACCAACCCCCTTCTCACCAGCCATTGTATTTCAGAGTCATCTCGTTAGGTGAAGCCAGGAAATGTTTCCTTAAGGTGCTAGGGAAATCAAGATTAAGTGGTGATACCCTGGATCTTAAATTTGTCACCCTTACTCTGGAGGAAATCCTGGCATCCCTAACCTATATTATAAATTTATCTCTCAGGTACTCACAATTCCTGCAAAAGAGGAAATCTGCAGTAGTGAGACCTGTACATAAGAGCGGTGATCGAGCCCTGCATGGGAACTACCTGCCAATCTCCATCCTCCCTTCGCTTGCGAAAGCATTGGAGTGAATAGTGGCCAACCAGCTGGTGGAATACTTAGAAGAATATCAATTACAATGCCCACAAAAGTACTGATTTAGAAATAGACATAGCACCATTATAGCCTTGCTAGAGTACATGGGCTTCATCCACAACTCCATAGATCAAGGTCATTTTGTTGGTGCGGCATTCATTGATTTAACCAAAACATTCGACATGGTAAATCATGCCCTTTTGGTTGACAGCTTTCTGCCATTGATCTCTCCCATGATGCCATAGCTTGGTTTAGAAGTTACCTACTCAGTCGTTCACAGCAGGTGAAGATAGGAAATGGCCTCTCTGACAGTAGATCTGTTCACTCAGGAGTCCCTCAAGGGTCCATCTTGGGACCTCTCCTGTTTAGCATTTTCTTAAACAATCTACATTATTCTTGTCATGATCGCATCCTTTTATATGCAGATGACCCTGTTCTCTTCACCAGTGATCCTGTCCCCAAAGTTCTAGAGAACCTGCTTCTACAAAACTTTGCTGACATAGAAAGATGGTTTAGTGACCACAAACTAATATTGAGTTACAAAAAGACATAAACTTTGCTGTTCGCCAGCCCCCAAAACAGGCATAGATCCTACCCTCTGTCTATCACTAATGTTGTGGGCTCTCCCCAGAAGCTAGTTCAGCACTTTTAAGTACCTGGGGATTGCCGTTGACAGCTCTCTGTCTTATGCTCTCCACATTGACAATATTGCCAAAGCAATCAATAAACGAATAGGGCTGCTCTACAGACATAAACATATTCTGACCCCAGAAGCTCTTAACCTAGCTATACACAGCATAGTGGTCTCACTCATTGATTATTGGCTGGTTATCTATGGTTCAGCCACAGACATGTCCCCTCTGTCACATCAAAATAACTCTAAACAAAGTTTGCCATCTCCTAACTGGTTCTACGCATCTGACTCACACCTGCGACCTGTGCGCCCAGGCAAATTGGCTCCAGTTCAAAGGCAGACTTATGTATGAAACTTGTCTTCTGGCAAAAAAAGTAAGCCTAGGAATGTTGCCCTCCGGGGTTCAGAAGCTCCTCTTCCCCTGCGTCAACCCCCACTGGACCAGAAGCTCTGAAGGCCAGATTTTCAAGATTCCTCCATGTCGTACCTCCCAAGGCGAAAGGTCATTTGCATATTGAGCCCCGGCTTGGTTTAATTCCCTTCACTCAGACATATCCTCTGTAGCCACACTGGACTCCTTTAAATGAAAGCTTAAACAACTACTTATTGCTATTGCCAGCTGTGACTGCTTCCTCTAACCAGTCTTCTCCCAGTGTTTTTGGCACTTAAACCTCTGACATTTGCCCCCCCCATCGACCAAACGCACTTTCTCTTGCTGCCTTTAAATTCTCCCCCTCTACCCACTCCATTCTCCCCTCCAATGGTCCCCTTATTACCTACATTTACCTCACTTCTCCTTACCTCCCTCCACCTTTTGACTAGGCCCCTTGGGCTGATTCCTCTTCTCTCCTCTGTCATATACACTCTCCGATTGTACACCGTATTGACTAGGCCTCATGGGCTGATTCTCTCTCCCTAACATAGGAGTTTCCGTCTGGTTCTGATTGTCCCACAATTTCTGCTCCTACATTTCATACTGTGGCATACATTGTACAATGCCACTCATACATGCTCTGTTTAGCTCCTCATATTAGTAGTGATCAACTCTGCGTTACCGTCATACTGTTGTTTTGTCATGTGCTACTCATCTGTTTGATTTGTATAGCGTTTTACCTGAGTAATCCTCTGACTTGGAACCTATGTAAAGAGCTTTGAGCTCAAAGGTTTTAATCTGAGATATAAATAAATAATTAAAATGTCTCCCCCATTGCCAGTAAGGCAGTAGGGGCAAAGGGAGAGCACCAGGCTTAGTGAAAAAAAAGAAAAGAAAATGAGCTTGCTCAATGGTGCCATTCTTGGTAAAATAAAAATGATTGATTGATTGATAATCCAGTTAATAGCATCTTTTTTTCTATATAGATGTTGTATTTCTTAAAAGATATCAAACGTAGCCAAGATGACAAAACAGCCAGACAATTTACACAAAACATATAAACATAGACTTTGACTGCAGATAAGGACTGCTTGGCCCACCCAGACTGCCCATTTCCCTACCTATTGGATAGGCTGCAGATCCTAGTTAACCAACAGCCTACTTCTTCTTAACCCCCACCAGAATTGCTTTATGTCTGTCCCATGCATTCTTGAATTCCCCCACTGTTTTTGACTGCACAAGCTCCTCAGGAAGGCAGTTCCATGCATCCACCACCCTCTCCATAAAAAAATACTTCCTCACGTTGCCCTTGAGCCGTCCCCCCTCTATCTTCAAATTGTGCCCCCTTGTTCTTGCACATCTCTTTTTCTAAAAGATGCTACCCTCTTGGACTTGTTGATTCCCTTGAGATACTTGAAAGTTTCTTTCATGTCTCCCCTCTCCCTCCTTTCCTCGAGGGTGTACACATTAAGCTCCTATAGTCTCTCTTCGTATGGCTTCTGGTGCAGACCCTGCACCATTTTAGTTGCCCTCCTCTGAACTGCCTCCATCCTGTCTATGTCCTTGCGGAGATGGGGTCTCCAGAACTGGACGCAGTACTCCAGATGGGGTCTCACCAGCTGTCTGTACAGGGGGATAACACTTCCTGTTTTCTGCTGGTGATGCCTCTCCCTATACATCCCAGTATCCACCCAGCCCTCCCTACTGCCTTCTCACATTGCTTGCCAACCTTTAGGTCATCTGATATGATTACCCCCAGGTCCCTTTCCATTTTTGTTGTTGTAACTAACCCCCCCCCCATTGTGTAATCTTCCCGGGGTTTTTGATTCCCAGGTGCATTATTTTGCACTTCTTTTGCATTGAATCCAAGCTGCCATACTTCTGACCATTCCTCCAACCTTGCCAAGTCTCTTCTCATCCTTTCCACGTCTCCTTGTGTATCAACCCTGTTGCCGATCTTTGTGTCATCAGCAAAGATGCATACTTTTCCTTCCAGTCCCTCTGCAATGTCACTTAGAAAAGACATTAAAAAGGACTGGACCCAATACTGAACCCTGCGGCATCCCACTAGTAACCCCTCTTTCTTCAGAGTGGACTCCATTTACAATTATCTTCTGTGTTCTGTTGTCCAGCCAATGTTTTACCCAGGCTACCTCCCTTGGATCCATTCCCAGGATGGTTAATTTGACTATTAATCTTTTGTGTGGGACTGTGTCAAATGCCTTGCTAAAGTCTAGGTAGGCGACGTCCACAGCCCCTCCCTGGTCTACTACTTTGGTCACCCAGTCAAAGAAATCAATTAGATTTGTCTGACATGACCTTTCCACTGTGAACAGGAAGGAGGTGTTTCTTAAATTTGTTATAAAATTCTGACAGGTAACCATCAGGTCCTGGAGCCTTAAGGGTCTGTGCCTTTTTGAGTACTTGAAGTAATTCTCCCTCACCAATTGGAGCTAGTAAGGCCATTGATTGTATGGGGCTAATATGTGGTATAGGTAGGTTATCTAAGTTGGATTTAATCTTGTCTAGGGATATTTCCTGGTCCATGGTATATAAATCTTTGTAAAATTGCATTAAAATATGTCTAACTTCCTGGGGGCTCTTTACAGTTTTCCCTGTCTTAGGGTCTATCATGGTCGTTATGTACGCTCTAGATCTTTGCTCCCTCAGGTTTCTGGCTAGGTTTCTCGAGCCGTTAGGTCCCTCTTCATGAAAATGTAGTTTAAGGTAGAGCAGTTTTTGCTCTGTGTGCTAGTCCAATAACTTTTGGAGTTTTTGTTTTGTGCTTCTCAAGCTTTGTCGAATGAGAGGGTCCCTTTGGACTGGCCAGTGTTGTAAATGTATTAGTTCCTCCTGTAAATCTTTAACCGCCTTCTCCCTTTGTCTTTTTTCCTAGTGGAAAATCTTATAATCTCCCCCCCTTAAAACAACTTTTAAAGTATCCCACGTGATTGTAGGGGCAACATCTGATTGTTAATTGTCCTGTTTAATAATAGGGATAGCCTCTTGGATCAGCTCCAAGAACTCTGGATCCCTTAGATGTGCAAGATTTAGGCCCCAGTTGTTTTTTTTATAGTGGGCCCCCAAGTCCATTTTAACATTTACTATGGTATGATCTGAAAGGAGGGTGGCTCCGTGTGACACGATTGTGGTAAGCCTAAATGTTCCACCGTTGTGATAAAGTAATCTAGACAGTCATCGCCTCCAGAGTGTGGGGTTCAGTGGGTAAATTCCCTCGATTTTGGAAAGTAGTGTCTCCCGATGTTCACTAAGCCCAGCGAAGAAATAGTTTATGTGGTGTATTTTTTTTTTTTAACTTGCCTGGCTCCCACGGCTTTTGGAGGAGCTCTCATACCTCCTCCTACTCCATCCACCTGGGCATCATCTGTGCGTGGGGAGCTGGGGTGTATTAATTTTTGCCCCTTTTTCTGCCCTTAGATCCCCCTGCAGATGCCGGCATGAAAGGACATACGTCCTAGCATATGATATGCTGACGCACACCATCACAAGTACTCACAGTGTCCTCCCCTCCCCGGCTCCTCAAAGGAGCCACCGTTGCCCCTGAAAGCCCGTGCTTCCACCAGCCCCAGGAGCATCGGGTGCCCCGGGACACCCATGGTAACCCACCCCAGGAGGAGGAGAGCATCCATTGGGATGCTCAATACTCCATCCTCCCGCCAACCCCCAGCAACCTGAGTCCGTTCCCAAACTCTAGTCGCTGGCATGGTGCGAGGTGTGGCATCCAGCACTTCAACCCTCAGCACCACCGGGCCAGCCAGTTTGGTGTATTTTTGAAGCGCATTTGATCTGTGGGCCAGCGGTGTGGCAGCATCCAAAGAGGGGTTTAATGTAATATTCTGGTTGCCCCCCATTAACAATTGTCCCTTCAATACTGACAATAGGTGTGAAAAGAACCTGGCTGCTACATGGGATGATGACCCCATGAGGAAATATACTGATGCCAAAGTGATGGGTCTTGAGCACAGCATGCCCATCACGATAGCATAGCAACCCTCATGGTCAATGATCTCCGCTCGCTTCTCAAAAGGGACTCCCCGGGATAGCATTATCATCACCCCTCGCCTCTTCCCATTCTTGTATTCTGAGTCAGCCACTACATTGTACCCATAGTGTTGGAATGTTTTGTGCTCATTCGAGGATAGGTGTATTTCCTGGAGTAAAATTACCTCCAGTCTATCTTTAAAAAAAAAACTGGAAGAGGCACGAGCATTTAATCGGGCTTCCGATCTCATTTATGTTAAGGGATAGTATCAAGGATTTCCTATCCATTTTTACCTCTAAGCAAGTGCTGTATGGAGTTTCCCTTCTGTTCACCAGCCGGGTCTTTCTTGTCCCCACCATGCCCATGTCATGCCATCCCTATAATTAATAGATCTATATAATCAACTTCTGTATATGTTTGATCTATCTTAGTTTGCTTTTGTGGACTGCCTGATTCACAATATAAAATCCACTTGTTTTTCCAACTGCTTGTAACCACAAGAAACTCTATGTGCCTTAAAATTGGACACAAAACAATAAACCAAATGTAAACCATTTGTAACCTAATTCGATTTGCCTCGATTAACACCTTGAGGCATTCAAAAGTATCTGACTGCCAACGGGGCAGTGTCAGGTCAAAAACGTTAAGATGAGACAGGTGCACATAACCTCTAGTTGTCTCTGAACTCTTAAACTTCTCCCTAGATAGGGAGAGGGACCATACCTGTCCTATGTTAGAGCAGGTGTAATCGCCCTGTGGGGGAGTTTCAAGGCAAAGCCAAGAACCCCCAGCACCGCTGTTTCCCTGGTACCCAGTGGTGCAATAGGTCAAACTGGAGATAAAAGGAGCAAGGACCCCCAGGGAATGGTCCGTGCAGTTCTCCTCTCCAGAGTGGCCACACAGAGATGGTGTTCTAACCAGCAGGTGGTCGGGTGGGCATATAAACCTTTAAGGACTGCAGTAACTCAATCATCCTCTTCTGGGCTATGATTCTTCATATTAAAAATTAATAGAAGGGTAACTACTGGCTCTCAGTAGGGTGGGTTGGGGTGGGGAGTTATGGAAGTGAGGCTCCCACTCTCAGACCCTCTTCCCACACACATTCTGGGAATATTAAGTGATCTTCTTTCTCCCCTTTACCACCATCACATACAGAATCCCCCTATTACTAATTTGTGCCCCCCATTAAACCCGTTAGTATGTAGACATTTTGAAAGTTTCTCCTGGATTCATCTCACCCATCACACAGGTGCTGGTCTTTGAAATCTTTGCAAGACTTTTTTCACATCTTCTAGAGTTGCCTGACCCTGTCTCTTTCTGGAGAGAGAATCTCGAGCAGTGTCCCAAGTAGCAACGCGTAGATCTTGTTGCTTCTTTCTGTTTGTGGGGTCCTCTGAGGCAAGTAGGCCGAGTCACTTCTCTTGGAGTACTTTTGTGGCTTCATTTGGGGTGTCAAAAGTTTGTGGACCCTCTGGAAACATAACTGTTAGTCGAGCTGGGTACGGGGTTGTAAATCTGAGTTGCTGTTGCTTTAAGAAGCGTAGTAGTGGAGCATTTGCCCTCCATCTGGCTGAGACAGTTGGGGAGTAATCGTTGTCAAAATATATGCACTTATCTTTATATTTGGTTTCTTGCATTCGCCAGGCTCTGGTAAGAATTATTTGTTTGGTGGCATAGTTAAAAAATTTCATGATGATAGATTGGGGCCTTCTGTCTGGTTGGATTGGTTTCAGCGAGAGGGCCCTATGTATGCGCTCAGTTTCAAATTTAAAAGCTGGATCGAGTTGAAGAAAGTCTCAAATTAGCTCTTCCATGAATCTTGGTAAATCTTTCCCCTTCTTCATCCTCAGGAACCCCATGAATCCGTAGATTATTCCGATGCAATCTATTCTCTAAATCCTCACATTTCTCTCAGAGATTATGCTGCTCATCTAAGAGGTGCACCATCATGCGTTCCAGCCTGTCGGTAAGATCATCTAATTCTGTGTGTTGTGCCTCTGTCTGTTACTCTTGCTGTAAGTTTACTCATTTGAGACGTTAGTTCTGATCGTAAAGTACGAACTTCTGTTTGAAAGTCCTGGAGTTCAGATTGAATTGTGGCATTGCTAGGTTGTGAGGCTGGGGCCCCATGGGAGCCATCATGTCAGTTTGGCTTTCTGCAGGGTTTGCAGGCAGGCAAGTGAATCCAGCTGAATTCTTTGCACTGTAGGTACAGGCGTTTCTCTTTTTAAATCCCATTCACTGCTGTGACTTTCCCTGTTTTTTTTCTCAGTTTAATTTTAATTTGGTAGCTGAGGGAGAGTCTGTTTGTAGCCCAGGAGCAGCGGAGCTGTCTTTCACCCTTGCATCTTAGGCAGTGACATCACTGGAATGTCTGCTCCTCTTTCTTGGAAACCTCTGAGGCAGCAGCGTCAGCCCTGGTGGTCCTTGAGTGGAAAAGGAAGTCCCCCAAATCCTGGTCAACTCAGCTTGGAGACAAGCAACCTCCTCCCTCAGCCCAGAGAGGTACCTGCAGATGGAACAATGCCACATCCTCCAGAATGTCTCCCAGAAGACTGCTGCTCCACAGCCACTGCACTGCACCACTCCCATCATGTCTTATTTGTGGCCCCTCGACTGTTGTTATGTATGCTTACTCTTTCTTCTCCCATTTACTTTTTTTTTCTTCATACTTTCCTACTACCGCCATGCCAATTCATGTATTCCTCAGTAGTCTCCTTCTTACTTGCACAGAGACAAACCTCCATCAGCTGGGGGGGGGTGGTGGTGAGGGAGAGCTATTCTTTTCTTTTTAGGATGGTGAGTCTTTTGTGCCTCTGTGATCACTCTCTTCCTTCTCCCATAGTAGAATGCATCACACAAAAAAGATGAATTGAAACAGGTGTAACCCCTAGGTGGTGCTATCCCAAGGGCTACTACCCCTGCGTGTTTGACTACGGACAGGTTGAGGGGCTTAGGTCCTATGGCGGGTGCCTCCACCCAGAAGTCAGGGTTTGTAGTGGTTAGACTAGCTTGATCACAGCCCTCTGGAACACTGAGACACCCTTTTATTCCCTCTAGTGGCTCAAGTACAGTGATCCGAGTTACAGCCCCAATACCCCACGACACATAATTCGTTCACTCATATAGGGTACCACTTACCCTAGACTGATTCTGCAGCATGTCTCTGAGGACCCCCTGTAAAATAAGGTTAAACAACATACAAAGCAAAACACAATACTGTTTCCATAAGTACCAACTCCACAGACTGTAAATAGTATAACAACAACAAATCTGATTTATTTAGAGGTCAGTAACACGGAAGGGGGAAATTAGGTTAATTGGTGGCATTAAATCACAGTACTGTGCACATATACAGGGGCTGAAAAGCCACACTCTGGGTACCCAGGTCGGGGGGGGTGCTAGCCAGGTCCGTTGCCCGGGGTTGGCCGGCAGGTGCAGATGGATAGGGCCCTGTAGAAGAAAATATATGCACACTACCCAATTGTAATCCGGAGCCGGATGGCTCAGTCCATGAAGCAGTGAAACAACAAGAATTAGATGACACACTTGTGATTGAAAACATGCTGAAGGGAAATACCCTGATTTGTACTCACAATACCCAAGCTGAGGACCGGATGGTGGATGTTCTTCTGGATAGCCAGAACAACAGGGCTTGGAGACAAGGTCCTTGTGACTAGACCCCACTGCAGTTTATAGCAACCGGATTTAGTCCACGACAAGCTGGGGTTTGCTTCCAGCTTCAACACACAGCACACAGCACTGGGGATTGGAAATAGCGATTCCCCACAAGCACTACACACATTCATATGTAAAAGGAAAGTACTATACCAAGCAGACTGCTCCTCAATCCCAATCGCAATTACTGCAAAATACCCGGGAGCACACACAGCAGCTTCAGTTCCTGACAGACCGAGCGCAATTCAACAATTTCTCCAGTCTTCTACAGGGTGAGCCTGGTTTCCACACTTCTAGTGCTTCTTTCTCCTCACAGCTTGGATTCAGTCCAAACTGGCACTCACAAAGGCTGCAGACTGAAACCCAGGGCCTCACACGCACTTCCTGTGCAAAACTATACACCGCAGAAGCACAGAGCTCCTTCTCTCTTCACAGTCACAACTGATCTACTCTTTCCAGTCACAGAGCAGGGCATTTCCTTTAGCTCCACACCATTCTGTTGGCTGGTTCTGCTGTCACTCACAATAAGACTCCCTCTGTTGGTGGAAAAAGGCGCCAAGGTTAAAACTACATTTCCCAGAGTCACTGCCCATACAATCCCCTTTGTAGCTGGCTCAAAATTGAGAGTCCAAGTTCCGATTCGTCCACAGGCTCCATTTTAGGGTCTCCCTATCATCCTGATTGGTCCAAGTCAGCTATTCAGAACCAAAATGAAAGAGCTACACTGAAACAGTTTGTGCTGAAATGAAGACAGGTTAGACAAACTACATTTTCTCAGTCAATCTAAATGATTTCTGGCAAACAGTTATATCTTTCAAAAAGGCTCCCTCTGCACATGTAGCAACGGCAGAAACGGAGCAAATTGACAGCAGCCGAGGCGGGATTCGGGCGTTAGAACACACAGTCCCCCCATACAAACTAATTAAGTCTGCAAGCAGACAGCTTTTAAAGAGACAGTACATGGAGGCTTAAATAGCACTCACTTGGAACCACATTTAAACAGCTCAGACGCTGAACACCGCCCAGACTTGAAGCATTCAGGCAAGCTCCTGGAAGACTGTTGGGAACCCCCATTTGCAGGGGGGTTACACAGGGACGTAAACTAATACCCTTCAGCATCTGAAACTTCTCAACAGTATAATCAAAACTTTGCAACCCAAATGTTAAAGGAAAAAGGAAAAAAAAAACACTTCAAAAGAGTGATGGATCCCCTCCCACCAGAACATCCACCTTACATCAGACCCAAAAATAATACTAAAGTCTCTAATCTTAGTTGGAGCTGGAACAGTCCTCAGCAAATCCCCATGTCACAGTCCCACTGAGGTAATCCATTTATCCCAAGTCTTCATGAAATGAGGGAGGGCGTTTCTTCTAAAAAAAAGAACCCAATTGTAAGCAGCAGCTTTAGAAACCGTTTGCTGCCATTTCAGAGTGGAAGGTATAATAGTTGACCTCCAATTTTGAATCAACAGTCTCTTTGCCTCGTGGGCTGCCACAAAAAGAACTCCTTTGTAGGTCAAAACATTTATATCTAATACCCCTGGGTCACCCAAAATCCCAAAACGTGGGGACTTTGGAACAGAGAGCTGTAGGACCTCTTCCAGATGTTCTAGAATAGCTGCCCACCAGTTTTTTAAGAGAGGACAGACCCACAAAATGTGAAAGAGAGACCCCACCCTTGTCTGACACCTCCAACACAAATTGGTACTGGACACACCCATCTGGAACATAAAAAACAGGAGTCCTATACCATCTACTTAAAACTTTTTTCTGTATCAATCTTAACCTAGGATTTGGAGAAGCCTTTTGCGCCATATACCAGCAATGGCGCTAGACCTTCGAGTCCACGTCCATTTGCAGATTCTCCCCCCCATTTCAATCTATGGTGATCCCAAATCAATAAGTATTCCTTCAGCAATTCCTTTTACAATAAACTAATATGACCCTTTGATGGTTTTGCCCATTTGAGAAGGTTCTGGGAGAGTGAGGTCTCAATTAGCCTGTAGGATTTAAAAAAAACAACCCTGTAGTGAGTGCCTCAGTTGGAAATACTTCCACTGATCTTTGAGGAAACATGAAACTTCGCCTGTAAATCAGTAAAAGACACCAATAGGCCAGTCTCCCACTCCACTAAATCCACAAAAGTCAGCACCCTTTATCAACCCAGGATTTCCAATAGATGAGGTTGTGGCCTATTAAAATATCTGTGGTATACCATAAAGGTTCAAATACCCCCAAGGATGTGTTATCCCACTCAAGGGCTTTAAAATAGCTATCCCACACCTGTCAGGAGACTCTCATAGGAGTTGTTTCGAACTGAGGCACCCTTCCATGGGATTTCATCTAAATAGCTAAAGGCATGGTACCTAATAACTCCTGTTCCACCTCTACCCAAATGGGTATGCGGGAGTCGAGAGGCAAGACCCAAGTAAGTGTCTGTTTTACCCCAAAGCTCAGGTGGTAAGCCCAAAACTATGGTAAATTCCAGCCTTCCATTAGCACAGGTGCTCAAAGTGTTCGTCAGCTAAACCGGGGAGGGTTACCATCCCATATAAATGCCGAAAATGCCTTATCTGTTTTCACCCATACACCCTTCAGGATACTCATGGGTAGATTACAAAGTGTATAAAACAGATGGGGAAACACCATCATTTTGATGGTGGCTATTTTGCCAGGAAGAGATAGATTAAGCTTCTTCCACCTCTGAAAATCCTGCTTAACTTCCTCCTTGAGTCCGAGTAAGTTTCTTGCACACATATCTTGTACTTGTGGTGAAATATGCTTACCCAAATATTTTATACCTTCAGGAGCCCATTTAAGCTTATATGAACTCACAGAGGTCCATGTCAGGTCCGCCTTATTTAAAGGTAGCTATTCCGTCTTGCCTCAATTTATCTTTAAACAGAGAAGGAGCTAGAGGAACTAATAACCTGCCACAGTCTAGTGAGAGAGGTCTCTACCCTTGACAACATCAACAGCAAATTGTCCGCATAAAGTAGCATGGAGAAAGATTTACCCCCTACTGCTAGGCCTGCAATCCCTGGATCCTGGGATAGAGCCTGATTCAAAGGCTCTATCACCAACAAAGATAATACGGGACTTAACAGGCACCCCTGCCTTGTGCCTTGGGATAAAGAAAAAAGACACTGTGAGTACCCTGTTAGCAAGCACCTGAGCCTGGGGTTACGAATAAAGGCAACTAATCCAATGCTGAAACCTGGGCCCAAAACCAAACCTGGCCAAAACAAACTGTAGATACTGCCATTCGATGGAGTCAAACATTTTTCCGGCATCAAACCCCATCAAAGCCACTGAATCTGGACCTCTCCCTGCCACTTGAATAAGAACATTTACTGCCCAGATATTGCAGGCAGGAACTAATTTGTTTGGCTCACACATGAACTGGACATATGCATCCTGGCATAAAGGCAACTTATAGAATATTAAGACAAAAATGTAATTGACCTTCCATGATAACAGACATAACAGCATCTAACATACTAACACACTAATTGCCAGCAGATTAGGCCTTATGGTCTATCGAGTCTGCTCGAACCTCAGATCCCTAGTTGGGTGCCGAGGCCCCCCCCCTTGTGTTCCAGAACCCCCCATCTTCCATCCCCACCCCCGGCCAGGCCATCATCTGATACATCCACTTTCTGAGTCTGTCCCACCCTCTCTTGAAGCCCTGCACTGTGGATCTCTGAACCAGCTCGCCAGGCAGTGCATTCCAAGGGTCCACCACCCTCTCAGTGAAAACCTCCTCTCTCTTCCCCTCACCCTTCCACCTTCCAACTTCAAACCATGCCCTCTGGTGATACCTCCTGCTTTAGTCTAAAGATCCCTCCATGTTTACTCTATTTATTCCCTTGAGGTACTTGAAGACCTCAATCATGTCCCCCTGTCTCTCCTCTCCTCCAATGAAAACAGGCAGAGCTTCTCAAGTCTGTCCTCATATGTTAAATCCCCTAGTCCTCGTATCATCTTAGTTGCCCTCCTCTGTACCCTCTCCAGGAGCTGTATGTCCCTCTTCAAGTGTGGTCTCCAGTACTGTACACAGTACTCAGGGTATGGTCTAACCAGTCCATTGTACAGTGGCAGAATCTATTAATAACCGTGCAACCTGCTAACAATAAAAGCAGGCCCAGCCAATCTGCAAGTAAGTTCTCAAAAGCCCTGAGAGAGAATTATATTGATTTTGTGGGATCATTACCTCCCAGTGAAAACAAAAAAATAATCTTTTGTTTATATAGATCATTTTACACAATATGTAGAGGCATTCCCCGCAGTGGCAGTCATGGCTAAATTTGTTGTGGATACACTGACCAAGGAAATTTTATCTCACTGGGGAATCCCATCTCATATTCATTCAGATCAAGGTCCACATTTTAAAAATATTCATGTTAAGCCAGCCCGCTTGTGTGGAGGCATGGCGGCCATCTGTGGTGCCGACGACCCGAGTTCGGGAATGGATCCCGGTGTCGGAGGGTCTGCCGGGGGGGGGCAGGATTGAGCATCCATAGGACTGCTCTCCTGCTCCGGGGGAGGGAGGTTGAGTGCTCGGTGCAACGTGGACCCCCAGCAGAGGCTGGAAGTACCACAAGCACTCTGGCACCTGCTGGAAGGGGGGGCGGGGCGGACGCTGGCCCTCATTGCACTTCCCCACCTAACTCCATTTTGGCTACCCCATTCAGGAGGAGTCAGTCCTGATCATGTGGGGGTCGATGGCTGGGGCAGGGCAAACCCCGCTTGTGGGGTTAGGGGAACCGGGCCAAAAATAGAAAAAAATATTCATGTTTCTGAATTAAAAAAAATTTATGGCATCACTTGGCATTATGGTACTTTGTACCATCCTCAATCCCAAGGTCTAGCTGAAAATGTTAACAAACAATTAAAATAGGCCTTGAGAATAGGGCATAATAAATTTTGGACCAGAAGCCTGCCAATGGCACTAATGCATCTTAGTAGCAGACCACTTACAAAATATTGTCTTTCACCTTATCAACTCCTTACAAAGCTCAGATGCAACTACAGACTGTTCTGGATGCAAATTCCGGACAGGATCCTGCACAGATAAGACATAAAGTTTAGCCACCAATAAACCCTTATAAAATAGGAGACTGGGTATGCTGGAAAAAAATATTAACCACCTCTATGGGCCCCAAATATTTATTTATGTTTTTATTTTATTTAGTTGTTTAACCAGGAGTAGCACACTAAGCTGACAACTTTTTTACAGGTGCGACCTGGGAGCACAGGTAGGTTAAGTGACTTGCTATATACTATACTAAATATACTACCCATACTAAACTCATGCCAATAAAACAAGTATCCAACAATGCTGTACTTTTAGAAATAAAAAGCAAACCTAAATGGGTCCATACACAACCAAAGAAAGGCACTATTTCAGATGACTGATAATGTAGATCAATAACCAGGCTGAAGCTAGTTAAGCTGCACAGCACAAAGGTAATCGAAGACAAGTCCGAAACACCGTAAGACAACACAATAATGTGCTTGAGATCTGGGAACTAGAACTCGCACAACAGTACGTACAAAAACGAGAGTGGTGCAGACAGGAAGAAAGACAGACCTAGTGGGCACACCGGATGATTACTCATTGGAAGAAAGTGGTGTGAATCAATGAGATCTCAATCTCTTCATTCACAGCTGGTTTTATAATTATAATTTCTGTGGTGAGATCAGAGAAATGTTTTTGTGTTATTTTTGAAACAGGGAACAGTACCCCACTGGGCAATGCCCTGCACATTGTCTTAGTCTTATTGAGTCTTCGATACTGCTGGCGGGGCGGCAAGATGGTCACGGCGCTGCCCTGCTCCCCGCTACTGTTTTTTTGCACCTTGCTTATTGAATTCCGAAAAGTTTGGTTAAGTCTAGTGAATGAACCTCGGGCTATTTTAACTTGTGGAGGCTGAATATGTGCTTTTGCTGCTTGGAAAGCAGCAGAGACTTTTATGCACCAAGGGTTTGCGTAGGACTGGCTGTTAGTGTTGGCATTTTATGAATACTTACAGAATTGGAGAGAGAGAGACGCCAGAAAAAAAATATACTTTTTTTTTCAGGAAATTCAAGAACTCGGTCAGTCAGTTGCTAGTTCCTGGTGCTCTGCCAGGTATTGCTGGGATGGTAAAAATGTATGCACATTATAAATGCACACTATAAAGATAGGTGTGTGAGGAACCTATATTCTTGGCTTTGTGTTGTGGAGAGACAGACCCGACTGCACCTTGTTGTGCTGCTATGCCCTCCATTAAGTTTTATCAGGTATGCTAGCCTTGCCTAGGGGACCTGGGAACTAAAATATTGAACTTGGCTATCGTTTACCATGGTCAGAGAGTGATTTCTTTGTGTCTTACAGGTCCTGGAATCTCTCCTAGGATTGTGACTGGGGGAAAAGGAAAGGAGGCGACGGGCAGAAACTGCCGAAACTTTCCACCCTAAACTATAAGCTACTGAGAATAATGGTGTTCCAGCCTGTAGAGCTGAAAGAGGATGATAGGGCTGAGGGCAGCAATACCCAGAAAACCTTTGATTTTACTAAAAATGTTTTCATGATCCCATGTATGAGGTGATTATATCGGGTGCTCACAAAATTTTGGAAAAAAACTAGAGGAATGGAGGTATGTAATGTGATAAAGTTGTGTGTCTCTCAGTAAAGGTCGAACCAAAGACCCATCGAATTTAAATGGACTCCCAGTGAGGGAGTATAGAGTAACTTACTAACATGGGAAATGGGACTGGTGACCTACTCTGAGTGGTAGAAGTAATGTTTAGAAAAGCCTGAAAACTCTGATTAAAAAGGCAAATACCTTCCATGCGCCTGATTAAAGACAAAGGTTCCGAGTGACCCCCTGGACTTTTAATGGTATGAGCAAAGCTGAAAGAATATTTGTATTTTCTTGGACTCTAGTGTTTAATTGAGCCATTTTGCATAAAACTAAATAATTTAAGTTTTATAATGGTTTCTGAACTTTGCTCCTAAGCAGAGTCTTTTAAATTTTGGATTGCCCTGGGATTTGTACTTTGTGGGACCCTTGAGGGCCATATCTTGCAAGGTTCTCTGAGGCAATGAATATCGCAATAACTTGGACTCAGGAAGCATCTACAGAGCCTTTAACCTTGCTTTTAAAGTTGTTGGCATTTTGAGCGTAATGTCATTCTTATGCTCCGCTGAAACTTCAGCAACTCGTGCTTTTCAGTTTTATAATATGACGTATTGAATATGAGATACTTCAGTGAGATTTTAACATGGTTTGGAGCTACTGAGCTTAATGAAGTATGTTTTTAATGTTATTATTGGATATATGTATTTAAAGAGTCCAGGAAAGGGGTGATAGATAATCATATAAAATTGTATTATGGTTATTTATTGTCATATATTAATCTTTATTTAAGATTTAAAATGAATGGACCTCTGAATACAAAGGAGCCACATTTGCCTATCTGTTGGGTGTTAGGACTGTTTGTGTATTTTTAGTCTAGTTATCAGGATTTGTTATTGAGGCCATGGGCTTGTCCTGAGGCCATTTGGTATCAGGCGGGACAAATGTATTTACTATGAGTGGCCCCACCTGTGACATGCAGCCCCATTAGGCACCACAGGAGTGGTCAATGGGAGTAGCTGGAACTGGAGCAACCAGTGGGGCATGGAGCGGCATGAGTTGCATGGTGCCCCAGTGGATGTGCTTTAAGGCCGGTGTGTCCAACTGGCTATTAGAGAGGCACAGTTGTGACATGGTGTGGATTGATGGGACTGGACTGTGACACAGAGTTATGCTGTATGCTTGACAGTGGCCGACAGGAGTAGCTGGATGAAGGGTGTCCCATGGGCACGGAGCAGTATGCACTGCATGGTGCCCTAATGGACATGTCCTTAATGCCAGCAGGCCCTACTGGCTTCTAGGTAGGATCAGAGAGGGCACAGTGTGATCAGATGAGACCCTTCATGAAACATAGTTTCATTTAGTGCCTCGGGTATGGTCAATAGGAGTGGCTGGATAGGAAGTGGTCTACGGGGTACGGAGCAGCATGCACTGCATGGTACCTTTAATGATTGCCCTAATAATGCAGCATGTCTATAGCTTTTTAGCTACCGGGTAGGTGCTGATAGGACAGGATGTGAGTGGTGGGGGTAAACTAGAATGGTATGGATTGGACTGCTATGGCACCATTTTGGCCTTTGGGAAACCTGATTTGGGCTTATTATCATCAGTTTGAATATAGAGAGGATTCATTTATTTGACTTATTTACCTGTAAAGGGCAAACTCTTGACAGAGAACTCCACTGGATTCTGTCAAGACTAACCTTTGTACTATTAGCAAATATTTTATATATATAGCATTTTTGTTTCAATAATACACAACACAGTGACTCCAAGTCCAGTACTAAACCATTCTTTTTTTTTTTACATTCTTTTTATGCCTCCCTCCTGACCTCCAGACTCTCTCCAGTGTGGTCGCAGCTCGCCCATTACATCTGCCTAAAGTTCCAGCCTTACCTGTTGGCAGAGGAAACCCTTCTTCACTCTCCTGGCTCACCGGGATGGGACCGCGAACTCCTCTGGCGACCGTTCCGAAATTAAGACAGATTGCCATGGGAACGAAGGGAGAAGTAAATTCTTCACACAGAGAGTCATTAATAGATGGAACACACTACCAAAGAACATAATCAATAGTAATACTATGGATACCTTTAAAAAAGACTGGATAGGTTTATGGGAAACCAAAAATATTTTTTTCCACCACTGAAGTGGTGGTGAGTTCATTAAAGAACCTTGGTTCACTGAACTCGTACCCAATCTATGAATTTATGAACCGATGGCAGGTATAAGAATCTGGCATTGGGTGTGGAGGATGGCCCCTGGACCTACCATTGCCTACTGTGGGTCAGGGCTTTTCCATTTTTCCTGTTCCCAGAGGCGTGGATGTGCACTCATGGCCAGCGCGCAATGAGTACAGTCCTGCACCCATTCATAAGCTACCTGCTGTCACCTCCATAACCCAACATGTCTCCTGCTAGTTGCAAGCCCCTTAGTCTCCACTGGGAGCCACAGAACAATGGGATAGTTGAGCCACCCACCTCCAGGAAAGAAGAACAGTCCTCCAGATGCTCAGTCCTCTCCTGCCCCTGCCGACCCCCGATGACCCAAGCTTGTTCCCGAACCTGGTCGCCGGCATGACTCGAGGTGTGGCGTCCAGCACCTCAACCCTCAGTGCCACTGGGCTGGCTACTAAACCATTCTTAAAGAAGACAAATACTCCTTACACCATGCCGGATTGTTCTGTTAAGGCTCATGCAACATCACGTAAGTTTAAAAAAGAACCATGGAAAAACTCCTCACGTAAAATATTGCAAAGAGTTATTACCAAAACACTTTTTATTGCTACACATACCTTTTTAATCTATGCCTCCTACTTAACACACAGCACACACTCTGATACTTTATCTGCCCAGGACCATTCACAACATCTGAAATCCCATCAAACTAATCCTGTAAACACAAACTCAACCAATGGTATTATTAATGCAACATCAATGCCAGATACATATACACACATGTGTATGATTGTTTTGCAAATACAACTGACAATATCAAAATACTACTTCCTGAATGCATGCCTGTGGCAGTGGAACCGCGTTTGTATCAACACCATCTCAGTATGGACATTAGAACATATATGGACTATTTGCCAACTCAATATCACTTACCCTTGGTTAAGAGACTACAAGCATTACTAAAGAAAGTTAAGGTGCAATGCAGCTAATGTTTCAAATGGACCAATGACCAACCTACTGTGCAACTCAACCTAACAACTTATTGGTGCAACTTTGCCGGGTATGACAAATCCAACCGGCTTCAAGACTATTCTGGAACACATTACCTCATTCGAAGTCGAGAAGATAAATCCGATGACCTTTTGCTGCATCAACCCTGTCCTAAAGACTGCATCCAGTACTCTGAAGACCTCACACCAAAGGATGTAGGGTGATTTGTTAAGAAAAACTGAGAATTTTATAGATTTATGTATCAATGCAAACAATCCCTAGAGATAACACTGGAATTGGTCTACAACCCCAGTCCTGTCCTGCCAATGTTAATTTTATTTGTCCAGGGGGTGTCACAGGAATAATGCCAGAAGATGGATCAACAAATGACTCACAACAACTAATAGACTCTGCAAAAGTCTACCTCTGTGTAGCACTTAAATGCAATGGTTGAGAGGTACTGTATAAAATTCCACCAAAGGTCGGACTGATTTTCAGAATCATACTTACTGTGTAGTTGACTACACCGGAGCATCATCACTGTCACTACAAAGGTTGTAAGAGCAGCAACTCCAATTACTGTATGTGCCCTGCAAAGAGGCTATATCCTGTTGACAACGATTTCCAAATAAGGCATTATGCACCCCCTGTGATAACTGTCCCTTGTTCCAAATCCATTGCTAACCTACAAATGTCTTCAGTAAAATGGTGCAATGAACTGAAAGACATTCAAGATGTGGGAAGCCCAAACAAGGCTCCAGGACGAAAACCCATGGCCCTTGCCAGCAACTTCCTCTTGTGCAAGAACAGCACTCCTCTATGCCAGAGCAATGTATATGACTATGAATTGGGATATCACATCAGATCCTGCAATCAACTTAGGCACCCGCAGTTAAAACGCCATAGATGATCCTTGCTGAAAACCTATCAAGGGGCCACTGACACCACTTGGGAATATCAGCAAGCTTTGGAACACCTAGGAAAGAACCTAAAGGACTTAATAACTTATGTCAATAATCAACACCTGGAGTTAGTGAATTAACTTAATATTGCAGAAAATATAAATAAAGCAGCTAACGTGCAATATATAAAAAGAATCCAGCACTCCAGACTTAAAGGATAAAATTGAGTCAGAGATTTATTAAATAAATATGTTGTAATAAAAAGTACTTACAACATTCAGTGAAAAAGTAAAGTGCATACAGCATAAACATTTCAGCTCATATACTACATATGTACCAGCCTCTGCACTTCAGGATAATACAACCCCTTCCTTAGGAGGCGTGACCTCAAAGCAGCTAATGTGCACCTGAATGCCCTCTTGAAAGGTGACTGCCCAGGTCTGGAATAAGCATGCAAAACAGAATTCTGCATTGAGCTTGTTCAGTATCAAATACAAGTCACAAAACTCACCCATACTATCCGCTCATACACAGGGACCCTGCATGCCATTCCACCAATACCACTCCAGTCACAGTTATTCTTACTTACACAACCTATTGTTTGTGTCCAACAACCAACAAACACATCATTGTTACAATGGTGTTGGCCATATCAAAGGCCTAATACCATATACTATCCTTACAATATGCTGCCAAACAACACCCTATTACGCAGCAAAACCATAGGAAACCTGGATTCTCCCATTCTCATATCTGGTTGTATCTGGAAAAACATCTCTGACTTTTGCATAATTAAGCAATAAGCCATGAGGGGATGTGGGTTATCAGGGGATTTACAATGGCTGGAGTGGTTTACCCATGAGGCGCAGCCGAGTGGGTAAATCCTTACCAGCTGTGGTAAATCCCCTGATAACCCACATCCTCTGAGTGGCCTATTGTGATTATACCAAGGTTAATTTTTTTTACTATGATAAAATGAAACTTAAAGAGGTTGCTTTTTTCTTACTTTTATTGTATTTATTCCTATGCTGCAAATTATTAGGATTATATACTCATTAACAGCCATTGGTTATTAGTGGATTTACAACATTGGTAAACTGCCAAACTGATAATTTCATTGGCTGTTAACTTATGTCCATGGTATAATTAAGCAATAATGCATGACGGGTGTGGTATATCATGGGATATCGTCACGCCTCGGGTGGTTGGGGACGAGGCTGCAGGCCGATTGCGTCCAATGGCCAGAGAAGTGATGATATCCCATGATATACCACACCCTGGAGTGCATTATTGTTATTATGAAGTGGTTTCAATATTTTTTAAAGTAAAAAAAAAAATAGAAACATTTTTAAAATGTGTTTTGAGGGTGTTGGAGGAATACCTCTAAATAAAATAGTTCCTGGAGGGCTCTGGGCAGCAGGTGGTGCTGTTGGCCACGGTAGAGGAAGTGGAGCTCTTGTGACTGGGTGACCCGCTCCTTACCATTGCAGTTTTCTTTTTTTAAAGTGTTCTTCATTCACAGTACATTTTATTTTTATTATTTTTGTTCTGGGAATTGGATGCTGAGGGCTGGTAAGCTGAGAGAGAAGTTGGAGAGGCGAGCCAAAGATGAACGAACGAGAAAAAGGTAGAGTCTTGGTGAAATTCATTCAGGACTGTTATTGTAAGAGCTACTATTAGAATGGTTAGGAATGTCTGGGACAAGACTGGCAGTTTTTTCTATGTGGCTGGGACGTAGCTTTCTTTTTGTTGGGGAGCCGCAGTTTGTGTGAGAATGACTACAATGTGCGGGTCTGTCGTTTGTCCTTTTCAGAGAAAAAAAATTATTTGTCCGTTGTTGCCACTTGCATGCTGCTGGATATGTTGCTTTTGAAAGTATTGCTCCCAGCATCTTCCGTTGTGCTGAATTATGTTGTGTGCGCAGCTGGTGGGAGTTCATTTTTTTATTTTAAATAGCGGCCGACTGGAAGTCTGACTGGCTGTGGATTGATGGAGATGTTGAAGACTGTGCGGTCAGTGAGCAGACTGGTGCCTGGAGGTTTTCGGAAGCTGTGATGATGTAGCCCGATACCATCACGACTTCAAAAACCTCTTGGCCAATCAGCTTCCCATATTTATGATGTCCAGTTCATAATGTAGTATAACTGCACTGCAGAGCAGTTAGAGATTCCTCTTATGTTACAAACCTATACATTTATTACCACACAACAATGCCTTATTCAATATTCTATATCCAGATTAAACACTGTTTTAAGTACTATGCAGCTTCTTAAGTTTATCCTGAAAAACAAAAACATGCAGTTCCAGCAAGAGCTCAATGGAACGGAACACACCATACAGTCAGTTTTAAGGCAGCTGAACATTTTACAGCAGGAAATAGTGGGACTCCAACTAACTCAGTCAGAATTAGAATTCACTAATTGGAAATATAAATTTAATCATGTCCTCAACTCTGTATTCGGAGGTTTAAATCAAGGGGACATGTCGGTTTTCGACTGGTTAAACCCGCTGAACTGGGTAAAATGGCTGTTTTCTTGGCTATTATCACCATTTAATATGATATTGGTGGCACTTGGTGGCCTCATTGCTGTTGTCCTGTTACTTATTTGTTGCTGAAAACAGTTTGCATTTTTACTGTCACAATTTTTCCATTATATTTCAGACAAATGAAGACAACTTATTACTTTTGTGCTGCTATAACATTTATTTATTTATTTATTTCAAAAGTTTCACCAGGAGAGACATACTGAGCCGTAAAAAAATCGTTTCCAGAAGTGTCCTGGAGTAGAGGGTAGAGGGAGAAATGCATATCCATACAGCATAAAAATATTTACAGACAGCATACAATCATAGTAAGACACACTTTTATACAATGTATCATAAATTAAACAGCGGAGTAATACACATTGAATGCACAAGAGCATTTATCTAGGAGTTATTTACAGAAAATGCAGCAACAGCAGTAAGTAACACTTACCTATAGGAATAGGGAATGAACCAGGTTAGTGCAAGTGGCTAAGTGTAGTCTAGCAAAGGGTCAAGAGTAGAGAGGGGGAGAAAGGAGAAGGTAGATCATAGGAAGTAGACAAGGGAGGTCCAGAATTAGGGTGGGTAGGTAGAGGAGGTAGAGGAATGGGGGGAGAGGGACGGGGAGCTATGTAGTATGAGAGTCAGGGGTGTTGGGGAGAGATGGAGTGGAGAGCCAGGAAGAGGAAGGTATGGGGGCAATATGGGGGGGAAGTCAGAACAGTTACAAAGGGGGCAAAGTAATCATGTATAAGACTGGAGAAGGAGTGGATGGAGGTAGCAGAATGAATAGGGCCAGAGTTTGGGAAGGCAAAAAGAGAAAGTAGCTTGCCCAGCTGAGGTCCACCTGGACTGGAGAGTTAGAGAGCGGAGATTAGAGCTACGGAGAGAGTAGGAGGGGTTTGAAGGGGAGGAGAGAAGAGACGTAAGGCAGGATGGGAGGGAGCCAAGCCACTACTTAGCAATAAGGAAGGAGCAATGAACAAGCCATCTGGCTTCAAGGAAGGGAAAGGAGAGAGAGGTGTAGTGGTGGCAGTGGTGGGTCGGGGTGGGGGGCAATCCAGGGCATCATGGAATTTGGCACTCCTTTGAACAAAGAAAACAGAGGATGCCAGCTACAGCTTTGCTCATCCAGCCATACTCTGAAAGCCATGCTCAATGTATACTCTGTGATGCACTTACTAGGGGCCGGACCCGCGAACACCTCAGAAGGCATACATTTAAGTCTCACCTCAATATCCATTATTGCTTATCACTTCAGTGTGATGGACTGAATTGCTTGTTAGCTAATATGTTATATATTTATCCCTTGCATGAACCCACAGATGCTTCTTTTTATTCCCCAGTGTATTTTTGTAAAATGAAAGGAAATTGCAGGGCCTGCAATCCACCTCTGTCCCAAACTGGACAAAAATGAACCAAATCAAACTGACCTTCTCCATGAACTGGATCAAATATCGGCAGACTGGCCTCCACTGGATACACAACAGTCAGATCAGCCATTTCGATATTTACTGGACTTTCTCTCTACTCAAAGAAATAAAGAATAAAACAAACTGATTATTAAGTGTTTTAAACATGTGCTAATTGTCAAGAGTTTTAAACATTTTCTTTCAAGATTTTTTTTATACAAGTCTTTCTCTCTTGTTTTTAACTTACATTAACTAACACAACAGCATGCTGGCTGTCTCCATCCTACTTTAGGACGTGATACTATATGAAATGTTTACCTGGTATTCTATTTATTGAAAACTGTGTAGCAATTAATGTACGATCAATGGTTATATCTGATGTATGTATGTGTGTATGTACCTGTTTTATATACTTAAATGATAAAAAAATGTTTAACTTCAAAATTTACATTGTAACAGCCAAGCAATGTTCCAGACACTGCAAAACAAGGTCATGCGCTTAAACAAAAACCACATCCCAGCAGCTGCTGCTTGATAGCCTGGCCTAGTGCTACGCAAATAAAAGTAATATGTCAATTACTGACTTTAAAATGCCAAACCACATCTAAAGGTTATTTTCACTTCCAAGGGTATTTTTAAGTTTAAAAACAACTTCCAACTGACAAATTCAGACACAGACGCTTGACCACGGTCACATAATTAATTATTTAAAACCTGCACACCTCCAGACCAAGGTAGAAGAATCAATGCAATGAGGACCCCTTTCTCTCAGGACCTCATTTTGAGTATCAGGTGGTACTACGGTGTGGTAAGGATTGCCTTTTTAATCTCTGACATTAAAAGCAGGGATTATATATTGCTTGACTATCCTTTTTAATTGTATTTACTGCAACTATAGTAGGGGAGCCTTCCTCCCCCGTTGGGAATTATATTATTTGCTTGCAAGGCTGATCAGAATATTGTTAACCTTGAATAAGAATATTAAGTAAAAATATTGTTAAATCTACATGGCATCTCCTGGTATTTCTTCTTGACTGAATATTATTTCTTGTAGAGCAATAGACTTACAACGTAAAGTTAGGGAAGATTTTGATTACTGTTACATAGGTCACCTGGGCACATTAAAGATAACTACGGATGGTTTTAGACATCTGTTAAACTGTGAAAACTTAGAATGCAGTGTCCTATTACACCAATATGTTGGATGGTGTCTTTATGACTCATCCAGAAAAGACCTTTGTAGGATAGTTTACTGCCCTAAACACCATAACAAAACTGTTGACTGCATGCTGGTTAGATTCTTTGAACACCTAGGTAACTCACACTGCTTATGCCAGCTACCCATGATCATGGGAATGAGGCCAACTTTTGTGAATATGATATTTTTTGTTCATAAAAGTCAAATAATTTTACATAGTCAAACAGATTACGAACATACGAACATATGAAAATGCCGGCAGACACAGACCTCTCGGTCTATCGAGTCTGCTCGATTGTGCAGCTAGCCCCTCACCATGCAGCTACCCACCCATCCCTCCCTTCTTCCTTCTTACCCCTGCTCACTCTATCCCATCCCCTCTTAAAGCCATCCACCATGCTACTGGCTACTATCTCCTCAGGCAGAGTATTCCACTTGTTCACCATCCTCTCTGTGAAATATTGTCTCCTGACTTCCCTCCTGAACTTTCCCCCTCTACAACCTCAGCTGATGCCCCCTCAAGACCCTCCCCCTTCTTATCTGGAAGATCCCTTCTGCACTAGTCTTTTTATCCCCTTTAGGTATTTAAAGATTTCGATCATGTCCCCCCCCCATTCCTCCTCTCCTCTTCTCTAGGGAATACATGTTCAGCTCACCCAGCCTCTCTTCATAGGAATATCCCTTGAATTCATGGATCATCTTTGTTGCCCAATGCTGTACACCATCCAACAATTTGATGTCCTTCTTCAGGAATGGGTGCTAGAACTGCATGCAGTATTCCAGGTGTGGCCTAACCAGTGACATGTAGAGGAGCAGGATCACCTCCCTATTTCTGGAGGAGATTTCCCTTGCTATGCACCCCAGCATTCTATTGGCTTTTGCTGCCGCCTTTTTGCACTGAGACGAGTTGTTCATGCTCCCCGTTATGAGCACCCCTAGATCCTTCTCCTCTTCTGTGCATACCAGCTTAACCCCCCCCCAGCTGATAGCTTCTCCCCTGGATTAGGATATCGTAGAAGTGGGTTGGCTAGAAGATCATAATAAAACTTTTGAACTCCCAGCCTTGTGTATCAGTACCCCTGTTAGACTCTATCCTAATCTAACTGATCTGTTAAATAGGATGCCATCTTTCGACAGTCTGGGTGAGTCTGAAGAGTCATCCCCAGTACACGGAGGTGGACACAGGAGTTGGATCAGGGAGTAGGCAAGAAACCCTGGCACAACAAGGAAGACTACTTGAGATATTAGGTATAGTATATATATTTGCTTAACACATTTGCATATTTCAGAAGCACAGTTTATGTACCAAAACAATGATAATTTGAGTTTTTAAAATAATTTTGCCATGACAGTAATAGTTTGCAAACTGTTAGGAAAGGATATGAGCACAAACCAAGTACTTGTAGGAACTCACCATAACCATAAAGGGAACCACTGAAACGAACCATATAAACCAATCTGAGTCTTTATAACATTAGGAAGAAGTGAGGTGTCAGAGTAAATATAATTGCAAAGCAGTGTGTATGTGTAAAGAACATGTATCATAACTGCTAATTCCAATAAAGATAAATTTTAAGTGTAGCGAAAAAATAAATATATTTTTTAATTTATCGCAGTAATCTTGACTGTAGGCAAAAATGAAAAATCACGAAGATATGAGATCATCAATAATTGTAATCACCATTTTTATAACATTATGGGTTTTGGCTGGTGGCCACTTAATATTCATATTTAGTTATTGTTAATTATGATCACAGTGATGGCTTTTTGAAGCTTGAACATGATATTTGAACATAATGATCATTCACAATACATCTTTATAAAATCATCATCTTTTCAGGGTATCCCCTTATTTGAGTGAAGCAATTTGGGCAAGTCAAAAATAGTGAGCAAAAATGAGCAAGGGGAATATTGTCGACTGTGTGTTCACAACACCAGTAAATGTGAGTGAGTATACCTCCAAGTCACCAGTGTGGGGGGGGGGGAGTTAGTGCTGACGATTAGAAGAGGCCTTTTGGTTGGGTTTGGGACAGTGTCTGTGCGTGCCACAGCAAGAATCAGGCATTGGTCCAATTTCCGGAGTGACCTTTCTTTTTTTCAATGGAATTGTTTGTTTCCTCAGTGTTGCAACTGAGTTCTCTCCTTCTACCATGACATATTTTTGCTTCATCCTGTGTTTCTCTCTGTCCTCGAGCTTGGCATCCCCTGGTGTTGATTATATATGTTTCGGGGGGTGGGGGGGATGCAGGGGAAAAATCTTGCAGAGGCGAGATATATTATTGGTGTCCTGCACCTGGTTAGCTGTTTTTGTGGGCGCTTCAAAGTGACTGTGCTGTTTTTGATTTCAATATTGTTTCCTCGCTGATTTTGCGGTTGCCATTTTTTTTTTCACTTAAATTACGAAGAACCCATTTCAGCTGGGTTGGTTGGGATATACATATATTGCCTCTTGACAGTTTAATTAAAGTATTTCTTTTTGACTGCATGGTCAAGATGGCGCTCCATGCGTCTCCTGACTCTTGTCACTTAGCGGAGTACTTACCCACCATTGCAGACACTGAACCCTCTGGCATTACTATATGCAAACCGCTCAGCATGGCATAGTGTACTCAAGCTGGGACGTGATCATCTGACCTTTTATTTTAACACAATTGTGTAATCAGTTGAGACAGTTTATGCTGAAGTTTATTTGACAAAATTTAGTATTTCTGAAATACTTATAGATTGTGGGTTCACATAAGGTGATGTCAGTTGTTTCTATAACTTATGCGTTCTGATACCACTATCTGAAGTTTTAATTTATCAGTTCTATCTTGCAAGGTTAATAGTTCAAAATTTCCTAATTTTTTTTTGCATTAAATATGCTGACACTTGTGATTGTTATGGGCACCAAGCTTGTCTAATGGCTGAAACTTTTAATTGGCAGACGTTTTGGACATTTTTGTGACCCTTGTCTTGTGCAGTCAAAGGGATTCCTGGACATTTTATGGCCTACAATCTGGACCATTTTGCACCCCCAGTGTTGCACTGCAGTGAGAGAGGTGCTGCTGTGATCCTTTATTGTATCATAAAGTAGGTATACTGTAATTGTCTTCACCTCTGCATGTCATTGTATTTCTGTAATATGTTGCTAAAATACATTATAAAGAACGTAAAAAAACTAAGTCCTGGCTGAAACACACAGTGTCTTATAAAATAGGCTAATGATTTTGAACAACTTGATTGGTTGTTAGTCATTTGTTAGAAATGTCTAATGCATGGCTAAAACTAGTCTTGGGCAAGTGGATGCAGATTAAAAAAAGAAATCGATGAGCTACTAGAACTTACAAGTATCGGATGTCATTTTTTGCCCTTGCTTAGCCAACAAAAATTATTGACACACACAAACCTTCCCCACCCAGACCCAAACTCAACAAGTCCTAAAGCAAAACAGAGCAGTGACATTCTCTGTTAACCCTGTTTTGTTTTTTCCCACACCGAAGGACCGCTCAGCCAAGGCTCAGAGATGCTCAGTGCCTTCCCCCGCCAAGACCCATCTTAAGCTCACTCCACCTCACCCAAACATGACATACCTTGAAAACAGAAAATGTTTGTGGAAAACAAGGAGCTTCAGCTTCTTTTTTAATGAAATTCACTCCTCAAATTACAATTCTCTCCTTGCTGCAATTCTGTATGTCCGTGCTCTCCTTCATAAAACCATGCATGTTCCCCTGCCAACACCCGACATCCGCTCACTCCTCCTTGTTTGAAACACTGTTTTGAGAAAAAAAAAAGAAACACACTGCCCAAATTGTTTTCTTTTTTTATTTACCTCCTCTGGTCAAAGAAGTTGTTATTGCTCACTGTAGAGCTGCATCCTCTCTTTTAAAAGATTGTGCGTGCGACACTTCTAGCTCCATACTGGCACCTCAAGGGATCCTATAACAAAATTAACAAATAAAAAAAAAGCAAGAAAAACTCAATACACATACCTCCTGTGTGTTTCTTTAGCCAAAACTCAACACTCTGTGTGTGTGTGTGTGTGTGTGTGTGTGTGTGGGGGCAGGGGTGGGGGATCTTAGTAATGATGGTAACCACATTCAACTACCTAAGCCAAACTGGAACAAAAGTCCTGACTGCAAAAAAAAAAAAAAAAAAAAAGCACAGCAGGAAACGGAACTATTTTACATCCAATCACAATAAACATGTAATTTATTTCCATTTAATCATAAACTTACAATATCTACATACATTCAAAATAAAATGCCCATTTTGAAAACAATTTTTATTTATTGTACTTTTGCCCTTGCCCTGAAGCCTGTATTTACTTCCTGCCACCACCGTACTCTCCGATTGCCACTGTTCTCCACTGCCACCGATACTCCCTGGCTTTCCACCCAGGGTGGGGCTGTGGAACCGCTGTTCGCCCATCTACGACGGGGAAAGTTGCCGGCTACCTGGCATTGCCTCCCTGGATTTCCCTTCAGGGCAGGGTTCGGGGTCTGCATGTCCCACGGCACCATAATTTAGTCGGTGGCTTGGAGGAGTGGTGGAGAGCAATATAGACCAGGTGCAGAGGTGGCAACATTAATCGGGCACAGGCATTTTTGTGTGCTTTTTACTTGGGGGGCGGGAATGTGCAATGATATCCAGCATCCATCCCGCCCCTCCAGCTGCTCTTCAATGCCAGTTGCTGCATTACCCCCGACCTCCACCAGGTGTCCATCAAGCACCAGACATTCACCCTCCCTTCCCCCCGGAGAAGGAGGGCAGTCCCTGGGATGCTCAATCCTTCTTCCCCTGACTAGCCCTCTGACAACCTGGGTCCATTTCTGAACCCGGGTTGCCAGCGTTGCAAGTGGAAATCCAACCGCTGCTTCGGCGGGCCTAAAAATGCCCATTTTATAAGAGCAATAAGACACTCCAGGGCATGTGTTAGACAGCTCTAATGCACAGCTAGGGGACTGGATGCATTCGGCCTGTGGTCTCGTGCTTCACTACACCCCCTAGCCATGCGTTACAACTGTCTAACGCACACCCTGTCGTGTCTTATTGCTTACACAGCAAAAGCCTGATCTTTTGCCATGGAAATGGGAAGGAACAGTTATCTTTCTAAAAATCAAACAGCTAATAATAGATTGAATATCTGAGAAACAGAAAGCAATCTAGGACTGTGACCAGCCTGTAGGGATGCACAAAGTGAACTGCAGCTACTAAATGGGCTGGGGGTTTGCCTCCAGCTAACTCAAATTTGTTTGAATTGTACATCAACGTAGAGGAAAAGATGAATGGGGAATATCCCATTGATATTGGCTGTCTAATGCTATAAAGTGTATGATATGTAATCACTGTGACTGGCCTGCATGGACTACTAGAATCTTAGAATTGGTTAATACTGACAAATGCTTCTGTCTCTCTAAACATTGGTCTTTTAAGCAGTGAGGAACTGTACAGGTGTCTGTAAATGATAGTGGATTTCTGAACTGCCATGTCCAGTATCTCACAAGCAGTAGGTGGGTCCATTAATCTGTCTTCTGCTACCCAGGAGTCCCACATAATGTACCACTATAGCTACATCAGTACAGTTCTGTCAATTTCCGATCTGTCTGGACCTTGCAATATTTGAAACAAAAGGAAGTGTAAGCACAAAGATTGAAACTGGAGTGGTTTACGAATGGGGAAAACTGCTGAGAGAGTTTGTTTACATCTACTGTAGGTGAAGTATTTTGATCACAAAAATAGTGACATAATCTTATTATAAAAATAAAAAGTAACTGTAAAGCAGGGTTCCGGTGGCAGTAAAGTGCCTGTTAAGCTTTGCTCTCATAGTTCTGTGATGTCACCAGATCTCCTCGGTGTCCTAACAACCATGTTCACTTTTTATTACAATGTATTCTTTCTTATGTTCTGGCCCACCTCATCTTTTTTTTTTATTTTAGTCTTTGGTAACTGGGTGAGGCCCACTAGGCACAAGTGTCTGTTTTCAGGGGCGACCTGGGAGCACTGAGTGGTTAAGTGACTTAATCAGAGTCACACGGTATGCAAGTGGAGGTTGTGAGAATCAAACCAAGGTCTGGTCTGCTGGATGTACCAAGCTCGTTCAGAACTTGTTACTCTAACCTCTAGGCTATACTGCCAGCCCAGGTGCAGGTGCAGCACCTTCCCCAAGCGTCTCTTTCACCCTTGAGGATTTCAGCCTTATAGGTTTACCCCCCCCCCCCGACAGGGCCCATCTATGCTGGATCCAAGCTTCTGCCTTCTCCTGGTCATAGAGGCAAGAGTTCCTGGAATTGCTGGAGTTGTGCAGAAGCTAGAATCATGGCTGAGGCATGCCAAGGTCATGCCATTCAGGACAGGCCTTTTTCACACTGCTTTTCTGGTCTCATCCCTTGGGTCACTGGCGCACTAGAAGGCCCAAGTGAAGGCAAGAAAATATGCCTCACACTGGCCTTAGTTAACTAGCAGCCTCCCACTTGCACTGCATGCTTCACTAACACCTGTGGTCCACCAGGTGACAGTATGGCAGCAGCAGCAACCCTCCGTCCCTCCTTGGAGGAAGTGAGCATCCTCTGGAGTGCTCAATCACTTTCCTCCCAGCCTGCCCCCAGTGTCCCAAACTCATTCTGGAACTCAGGTTACTGGCATCTCAAGAAGTATTACAACTGCTATGCCAATGAACCAGCATATTTTCTACTGGTTGCATTGCCATACACGGTGATAAGACTGATGTTCAGTGGAGTATCTACACATAAATGGATAAGCAGGGACTTCTGCACACCAAGCCCAGCAAGTCTGGTTGCTTGACAAACAAGTGATGGCATTGAGCAACAAAGTATGACAGGCATGGGTCATTGTGGAAAATTATAACGCACTTCTTGTTTTTGTCCCACTGAAGTGAATGGTAAACTCTGCAGCACAGGAAGACCTCTTATACAGCCAAGCGGTCTTCCTGTGCTATATATTTTATATTTGCATCTGTTCTAAATTTCAAATTGTTTCAAAACTACAGTTGGGGCAAATTTAAAGGGTACCTAAACAAGCAATTTTTTAAAACTGCAAACTCCAAAATCTGGCTTCATAGCAAGGTAAAGTAAAGGCTGCTGTTTACATTTATGGTAAAACTGCATTTATGTAAATAACATAAATGCAGTTTCATAGTTTTGAAAAATTAAACATCAGCCTTTCATTCTCAAAAAACAGTCTTGCTTGCTCCCTAAAATGTCTACCAAGCGTGTTAAGTGATGACATCACTGAAGCCAGAGACAGAGACCCACATGGCTCCCTATAGTGCTAACTAGTTCTTCTTTCCCCCTTTGTGTTGAATTATTTCACCAGAATGATCAACACCATGTGTTAATGCATTTATTATTTTGATCAGTACACATGTTAGGCTATGGGTTTGTTCATTTTGTTTACTTTAACTTGCTGAAAATGTTTGTAATCCAGCTGACTTTCTCTTTGGCAAAACACAGTACTGTACAACACTTCAAATACCTGATGATCTAGTGGTTATGTAATGTCCTGAAATTTGTAGCGAAGTACTGGTCTGGTCCAATTCCAAAGATGATGCTTTCTTGGTGATCCACAAATAAGCTCCTCTTGTAGTCTTTTTTCATGTGAACCCCCTGCACCTAACCTGCCTTCTGTTGAACTCCCCACCATCCATACTCTGTTCTTAGTACTGTCTGGTGCCGCATATGAGCTTGCTGTCTCATGAAGAGAATTGTAACACCTCAGATTGTAATCTTGTACCTCAGAGAGTTGTGCACACCTCTACCGATATGCTTCCTCAGCTGGCACTGTTAAAAAATGCTTCCCGAATCACTCTCCAGTCCTCTTTCTTTATGTTTGACTTCCACTCCCATGGTAAACATTGAGCAGAGCACCACCTTTCTGCACAGTGAAGGCAGTATGTAGTCCCCCTGTTGTGCTTTTTTTCCCATCTCATTAACCAACAACTAGGTCTTCCCGGAGGGCCAAGCAATAAGCATCTGAACACGCCAGAACTGCTGTTCATATCCTCATAACGGCTGCACTTACTATGGATAACAATTTTGTTAGCAGGAGAGGCATATTAATGACTTGAGCTAATCCACCTGACTTCCAGTGTTGGTCTACTCCTTTACCTATGATCTGCAGAACTGCACAGGCAGTCATGGCAATTCTTCTCTAGTACTTTTCTGTGCCCTACTCCACAATGTGAGTTGGCTGGCTACCACCCTTCTGAATCTTGAATAAGCTATAGATAGTAAGTCAGTCAGTAAGTAAATAAATCTTTATTTGTATAGCACCTTTCCATAACCAAGGTGCTTCACACTTAAAATACAATATACAAACATAAAATTTACAGTAAAACAATAAATATAGCTATGAATTAAAATTTGTCCCAGTAGGCTAAGTTAAAAAGATATGTCTTCAACTTGGTTTTAAACTATTGACAGTCAGGCATTCTTTTAACTGACGAGGTAAAGAATTCCATAAGGTAGGTGCTGCAAAGGAAAAAAGCACGGGCACCAGAAGTTTTTCAATGAACCCTGTGAATCTCTAGCAATCCCCTGTTGGTGGATCAGAGAGGATGGAGGGGGCAGTACGGAGTCAGGAGAGCTTGCAGGTAGCTGGATCCCTGTTCACGAAGGGCTTTAAAGGTTAGCAAGTCAATCTTAAAGGTGATCTGCCACTGAACAGGCAGCCAGTGCAGTCCACACAGCACATAGAAACATAGAATTTGATGGCAGATAAGGACCGCTTGGCCCACCCAGTCTGCCCATTTCCTTACCTAATGGATAAGCTGCAGATCCTAGTTAACCAGCAGCCTACTTCTTTCTTCTCCCACCCCCTAGAATTGCCTTATGACTGTCCCATGCATGCTTGAATTCAACCACTGTTTTTGACTCCACAACCTCCTCTGGAAGGCTGTTCCATGCATCCACACCCTCTCTTTGAAAAATACTCTTTACATTACCTCTGAGCCGCTCCCTCTATCTTCAAATTGTGGCCCTTGTTCTTGCACACCTCTTTTTTTGAAAGATGCTACCCTCTTGGACTTTGTTGATTCCCTTGAGGTACTTGAAAGTTTCTATCATGTCCCCCTCTCCCTCCTTTCCTCGAGGCTATACATATTAAGCTCCTTTAGTCTCTCTTCATATGTCTTCTGGTGCAGACCCTGCACCATTTTAGTTGCCCTCCTCTGGACAGCTTCCATCTTGTCTATGTCCTTGCGGAGATTGGGTCTCCAGAACTGCACACAGTACTCCAGATGGGGTCTCACCAGCTGTCTGTACAGAGGGATAACAACTTCCTGTTTTCTACTGGTGATGCCTCTCCCTATGCATCCCAGTATCCCCCAGCCCTCCTTACTGCCCTCTCACATTGCTTGCCCACCTTTAAGTCATCTGGTATGACTACCCCCAGGTCCCTTTCCATTTTTTTTTTTAGTTTTATCTTTTTCCATGGCAGGACCCCATCATTAATCGGCCCTGGTCATGGCCTCTGGAAACCTCCACCACCATCTATGGCTGCCGAGGTCCCCCAGTCACCCCTGGCTTGCCCCCCAGAGGGCAGGGCCATGGCCGCCATCTTCAGTGACCACGGAACCAATATCTAGTCGGGGGACCTGCAGCGATGGTGGTGAATCGAGGTCTTCCGGGAGGGCTTCATGTAGACGGTGGTCTTTGCCCACCTCAATTTTCTGCCGTTTTCCTTATGGAAGCGGGGCGTGCAATGGCGTAACATCTGCCCCGCCCTAGAGCTGTGGCGTCGATGGCGAGATCCCCTGGCCTCCGCCAGGAATCCCTCAGTGCGCTCGATCACTCCCACCTTCCCCTGGAGAAGGAGAGTAGTCCTGGGACACTCCATCCTTCTTCCCTCCCGTCCGCCTCCGATGATCCGGGTCCATTCGCAACCCGGTCACTGTGTCGCAAGCGGAAATCCCACCGCTAGTGCCAATGGGCCGGCCTTCCATTTTTGTTGTTGTTAGTATCTCACTTCATTGTGTACTCTTCCCCTGGTTTTTGTTTCCCAGGTGCATTACCTTGCATTTCTTAGCACTGAATCTAAGTTGCCATACATTTGACCATTCCTCCAACCTTGCCAAGTCCATTGTCATCCTTTCCACCCACCTTGTGCATCAACTCTGCTGCAGATCTTTGTGTCATCTGCAAAGAGACATACTTTTCTTTCCAGTCCCTCTGCAATGTCGCTTATAAAGACATTCAAGAGAACCAGTCCTAATACTGAACCCTGTGGTACCCCACTAGTAACCCCCCTTTCTTCAGAGTGGACTCCATTTACTATTACCCTCTGTGTCCTATTCTCCAGCCAATTCTTTACCCAGGCTATCATCTTGGGACCCACTTCCAGGCTGGCTAACTTGTATATTAATCGTTTGTGTGGGACTGAGTCAAATGCCTTGCTAAAGTCTAGGTAGGCCATGTCCATAGCCCCTCCCTGATCTACTACTTTGGTCACACAGTCAAAGAAATCTATTAGATTTGTCTGGCATGACCTCCCCGCTGTGAATCCATGCTGCCTTGGGTCCTGTGCCCCTCTGGCCTCTAGGTACGTGACAATTCTTTCCTTCAGAAGTGATTCCATCATTTTCCCTATTACTGAGGTTAAACTAACAGGTCTGTAGTTTCCTGCTTCTGCCCTGCTCCCACTTTTGTGAAGGGGAATCACATATGCCCTCCTCCAGTCCTCAGGTACCACCCCATCCTCCGATGATTGGTTAAAGAGTGTAGTCAGTGGTGTCACTAGTTCTACCCTTAGTTCTTTTAGAATTCTGGGATGAATCCCATCAGGCCCCATTGCTTTGTCCACCTTCAGTTTTAAGGAGTTCTTTCAGAACCCTTTCTTCTGTAAATGGGCTGGTATCAACTTCTGTATCCAGAGTGTTTCTATTGTTTGTTTTAGGTACCTCCCCCTCTTCATTTGTAAATACTGAGCAAAAATATTTGTTTAGTATCTCTGCCTTTTCACCATCACCCTCTGCCCACCCCTCCCTTTATTAAGCATCACAATCCCTCTCTTAGTCTTCCTTCACTCCCTGATGTACCTAAAAAAGGTTTTATCCCCCTTCTTAACTGAGATGGCTATCTTTTCCTTGGTTCGGGCCTTTGCTGTTCTGACTGCCTTACCAGCTTCCTTTTGCTTTAACTGATACAATTCTCTCTCCTGCTCCTTCTGTGATTCCTTGTACTTTCTGAATGCTTTCTTTTTCTCTTGAACCTTCACTGCCATCTCCTTTGAGAACCATAGTGATTTCTTACATTGTTTTGTTTTGTTTATTTGCTTCACACAAAGGCTTGTTACCTTTGTGATGACAGTTTTTATTATTCCCCATTGTTCTTCCACCCCTCCTTCCTGCCCATTTGCTAATACATTCCTTAGGCACTCACCCATTTTGGCAAAGTCAGCCCTCCTGAAGTCCAGTACTTTTGCCTTTGTATGGCTTGACTCTATTGCTATGTTTATTGTGAACCATACTGTTCGATGGTCACTAGTTCCCAGATGGCTACCCACTTCTACATCTGTGATCCTCTCTCCATCTCCATTTGAGAGAATCGGGTCTAAGACTGATCCCTCTCGAGTGGGTTCCAATACTAGTTGTCTAAGGCATGCCCCTGTAGGGCATCTAGAATAACCCCACTCTTTTTTTTGCAGTTAATCTTTTTATTAAAGTATTTAAAAGATAAACAAACAACAAGTATACCCTATAACAATACTATATAAGGTTATATAAATAATAAACTAAGTAGCATAACATCTAACAAAGGAGGAAAAAATGACTATTCAATGGTAGTATAATAATTTTGGATTAACGACCTAAACTAGACAGATACAATATTATAATGAAAAAAAAAAAAAAAAGGCTTAGCACTACATAATACAGAGTGAAAATAGAAGAAGTAGAAGGTGAGAGATGAGATATGAATAGTCATAGTTGTACATTACTACAATATATATATTGTTAGAGTGCTACTAAAACTTATATAGAAAGGATTAAGAGTAACAAGAGAAGAGGAAGAAATAGCGAAGAGAAAGAGATTATAAAGTAAGTAGAGAAAAAGCAAGACCACAACCTAAGGCAATGGAGGATATCAATAGGAGGAGAGAGAGAGAGAGAGATATTAAATAAAGTATTTCAATCCATACTTTAAGTGCCAGAATGGCTAGATGAATCCAAATATTTAAAAATATTCCTGCCAACATTTATTATACATGTTGAGTCGGTCGAAAGAAATATGTGTCATATGATCCAGGGAGGCATATTGAGATAAATGATTAAGAATATCAGGGAGAGTGGGGATTATATTAGCTCTCCAATACATAAGTATACTACGTTTAGCTAGAAGAAAAAGTATGGTTAACCATCTGTTCAAGGATTGGGGAATATTATAGGGATGAGGGTCAAAAATACCAAGTATACAGTGTTTGGGATCTAATACAAAGGGTTGACCAGTCACTTTCATTGCAAGTATATGAATACGATGCCAAAATTTTTGTACGGGGAGACAATCCCATAAAATATGAAGCAAATCGCAGTTGGGCGAGTTACATCGCCAGCAGTTGTCATTATCCGTTAATCCCATTTTCTGCAATACAGTTGGAGTCCTATACCATAAATGAAGAATTTTAGTCTGAATGAGCGAGCTACGTTTATCCTTAAAAGATTTGTGGCAAGAAAGCCAACACCTATGCCATTGCTCATTTGTAATGTTAGAGTGTAACAAGTTGCTCCATTTATTTTTTGCACTAATGGATTGGTCCGGTAGTGATTCTCTAATATCTTTATAGATGACACTATTCAATTTACATGTTGTTTTTATCTCATTTGGAGATGTGCTGATCATATAAGGATTGATTCGCAATAAGTGAGAAATAATAAGTGCATGCTGTACGAAGCTGTAGATTTTCCAAAAATCCTGGCGGGGAAGGTTCCATTGAGTACATAGATCAGAATAAGATTTTATTCTTAATGTAAGGGGTTCAAGTATGTCTCTTAAAAAAAGTATGCCTCTATTTTTCCAGGATCGACAGTAGATTGGATGGTTTTCGAGAAATATTTGGCTATTTCCCCAGATAGGAGCATAAGCAAGAGGGGTAGGGTTTGATTTGAGATGTTTATGAATTTTTTTCCAGTAAAATGTGGATGGTGCTATAGTAGGGTGATATTTTAATTTAGAGGGGATGGGATTATAAATGAAAGAGGTAGCAATGTTGTTAGCACAAAGGGAGGCTTCCATATTAACCCATAAAGGTGAATTGGCATCAGGTTGAATAAACCATTTGATAGTCTGGGCTGCACGAAAAGCCCAAAAGTAGGCCTGAAACCTAGGGAAGTCAAATCCACCTCTTGAGCAATGTGATCTAAGTTTGTTATGACTAAATCGGGGGATTTTGCCATCCCAAATAAAATTACCTATTAATTTGTCAATTTTGATGAGAAAACAAGAGGGGAGTTTTAAAGGGATATTAGAAAAAAGATACAATATTTTAGGAGTTATTGTCATTTTAATAGCAGAAATTTTCGCATTAAAGGTAAGATTAAGCAATTTCCATCTGTCAAATATATTTTTAATGTTAGTTAGTAGAGGAGAGAAATTAGCAACCCATACTTTATCCAATGATGGGCTGATCCAGATACTTAAATATGAGATACCTTGGCGAGCCCAGCGGAAGCCCAAAGGATCATTCATATAAGTTTTACAGATGTGTTTAATGGTAGTGTTTCAGATTTATTAAGATTTAGAGCAAGTCCTGAGATAAAGGTGAATTTATTAAGAAGTTTAACTAAAGGTTGCCCTGAAGATTGGAGATTTTCTAGGAGAATAAGAAGATCATCTGCATAAGAGAGTGAAGTATAATGAGAGTTACCGATAGGGATGCCTTTAATTATGCAGGATTGATGAAGAGCTGCAGAGAGAGGCTCCATGGCAAGTATAAACAAATATGGTGATAAGGGGTATCCCTGTCTAGTGCCTCTTGCAAGATGAAAGGAGGGGATAGAGTTGTGTTAGTAAGAATTCGAGCAGAAGGGAGAGTGTACAATAATTTGATACAGGCGCAGAAATTGTTAGTGAAACCAAAATGTGATAAAACTTGGTATAAATAGTTCCAATTAAGGGAATCAAATGCTTTCTCAAACCAATGGCTATGGCCATGGCTGGTGATTTAAGAGTTTTTGCTTTGTAAATTAAGTTAAACAAGGAACGAAGATGATCAGAACCGGTTCTATGTTTAATAAATCCGGATTGAGAAGGATGGATGAGTTTTGAAATTAATGAATTTAAGCGAAGGGTTAATAATTTAGCAAAGATTTTTCCGTCTGTATAGAGCAGTGATATCGGTCTGTAACTTGAGGGAAGGGAGGGATCTTTATCTTTTTTTGGTAAAACAGTAATAATAGCCTCGGTCATAGTGTGGCATAGTTTACCATTAGAAAATGCTTCCAGATAGACCTTAAGAAGTAAAGGGCAAAGAGTACCAGATAGGGATTTATAGAAATCAATAGGGAAACCATCACTTCCAGGGGATTTACCATTTTTTAAAGATGATAGTGCTGTTTGGATCTCTTGTAGGGTAAAGGGTTCATCCAGTATGGCCATATCTTGATGAGAGAGGTGAGGAAGCTGCAGTTTATCGAGAAATTCATGAATTTGATTGGAATAACTGGAATTTGGATGAGAATATAGTTGCTGGTAGAAAGAACGCATAATATGGTTTATTGTAAGGTTGTCTGTATAAATTTGGCCTGATGGGTCTTTCAAACCAGCAATATATCTCTCCATCTGTTAGTTTTTAAGCTGATAAGAAAGCAACTTCCCACACCTGTCTCCTTGTTCCCAATAGCGGTGTTTAAGCCTTAAAAGGGCAAGTTCATCTTTCCTGGATATTAATTCGTTTATTTTAATTCTTAATTGAAGAATTTCAAGATGTAGTGGTGAGTCATGATTGGGTTTTTTCGTTTTATAGTACTGAGTTTCTTTCTCTTTAAGGGAATTCTCTAAATTTGCTAGTTGTTGCTCTCTTAGCTTTTTCCTGTGAGCTGCGAAACTAATAACTTTGCCTCTAAATGTTGCTTTTAATGCTTCCCAAACTGTGCCTTGAGATACTTCAGAGGTATCATTAAATGAGAGAAAGTCTTGAATCTGGGCTGTAATCCAAGAAATAAATTCTGGGTCCCTCAGTAAAAGTGGATCTAAACGCCAAGAAGGAGATTTAGAAGGGGGTGGACCCCAAAGTAGATGTCAACTTATAGGAGAGTGGTCTGATATGGTAATTGGGAAGATGTCTGTATTAATAGTTTTTTCTGTAATAAGAGGGGATGAAAGCCAATAATCAATACGGCTGTATGATTTGTGTAATGGGGAGTAAAATGTATAGTCATGCTGTCTAGGGTGGGAACGTCTCCAAATGTCAGAGAGGCCCAGATCTTTCATTAGCAATGTCAAGGCATTAACGCTTCATCGATGAGCATCGTATGATTTATTACTTCTATCTAGGTGTGCTTCTAAGGTTAAATTAAAATCCCCACCCATAAGAATGGGTGAGTTATTGTTGTTATTAATCGCAATTTGTTGAGCCAAGTTATGAAAAAATTCAGGGCAGTCAGAGTTAGGGGCATAAACATTAACTAACATAAAAGTACCTGCAGTGGAAGATAATTGAATTATAATCCATCTATCATCCGAATCCGTGATAGTTTTCTTTGGGGTCCAATTAAAGGACTTATGTAATAGAATAGCGACACCTCGTTTTTTAGAGGAGGCAGAGGATGCAAATACTTGACCGACCCAATCCTTTTTTAACCTGTCAACATCCTCTGACATAAGTTTAGTTTCTTGTAAGAAAGTAATATGTGTTTTATGCTTCTTAAGGTAGGTAAGTATTTGTTTGCGCTTACAAGGTGAATTGAGTCCCTTAACATTCCATGAATGTAATATTAAATCACTCATAATGGTAAATGGTAAACAGTAAACTAGGAAGTTACAAATCAGAATGAGGGACTCATAAAAAACTAAGTCAGAGAATGTCGAAAAGCAGGTGAATAGGTTGTACAAATGTGAGCAGGATCCTTAGAATAATAACCCCACTCTTAGAAGTGGCTGCTGCAACTGCACTCCAGTTAACATCTGGCATATTCAGATCACCCATCAGCAATATCTCCCCTTTATCTGCCATTCTAAGTATACTTTCTATCATTTCCTTGTTCATTTCCTCCCCCTGAGAGGGGGGTCTGTATACAGCCCCTGTGCCGATTGTGGTGCCATTGCCTGCCTCCAAATTGACCCACAGTGCTTCTTCTCCTCCCTGTTTACCCTTAATGTACCAGTCAAGAGCCTGGTCGCAGCATTCTGCACTAGCTGCAGGCAGTGGATAGCAACCCAGGAAGCCCTAGGTAGAGGGCATTGCAGTAGTCAAAGTGGTTTGTGATGAAGGCATGGACCAATGTTGGGAAGATCATCCAGAAGAATCAAGTGTTTCTCCTGGGCAATATTCCTCAGATGATAAAATGAGGATTTAACCACTGCCGACACCTGAGATTTCAGGGTCAGACCGTCATCAAAAATAACACCCAGGTTGTGCACCTGTTCTGAGGTGGTGAGCTGAACACCATCAAGCCGTAAATCTGATGCCTGTCCAGCCCCCAAACAGCCCCCGGATGACCTGGATCCACTACCAACACTACAGCTCCCTCGATACTATCCTAACAACCGTCAGCTCCCCCTCCCACCCGAGAGTAATCTCCCTACACTGAATTTAAGTAACAGTTTAGGTGCAGCCCTGCCTCGCTGAGTATTTGTCATTGCTGGCTGCTCTCATCCACAGTCAGGTAGTGATCACGGTGCTGGCAGCCCCACATCTCAGATCTCACAATGATCTGATTAACTTCCCTCTTCCCCTAACTTGAATATAGTTGTACCCTGTTGGAATGGCCTTTTCAGTTCCTCTCTGGAATTAATTCTTCCCACCTGTTCCACACACAAAAAAATGGCGAGCTCACTGCTCTTCTGCATCATCAATATGGTTAGTACAATCTCCCGTGTAAGTTTTACATATTAATAATAAATATGATCTTCTGATAAAGCCAGGCTGATAGCAGCAGGGCACAAGGGGAAACATAGGCTTTCCTACCCATATAAGATCTAAGCCACCTATGATTAGGCACTATTAAGTGATGTGCATAATGATGCTCACATCCGCCATTTCATAGTGCCTTATCAAAGATAGCCTAAATCTTTTAAGGATAGGAACATCCATTTTTCCCCTTGTGCCCTGCTGCTATCAGACTGACTTACTGGAAAGATTTGTTTATTTTTGATATGTCAAATAACCCAGGGACTGTACTACCTGCATTCAGAAGGGTGATAAGCTCACCACTTTTTGGTGTGGGGACAAAGAGTGAAGAATGAATACCAGAGGGGGACTGAGAAGGCCACTCCTACAAGGCACTGCTATATTCAGGGAAGGGGGAAGACAGAAGGGGAGAAATATGAGCAGATCACTGTGAGATATAAGATGTGGGGCTGCCAGCACCACGATCACTACCTGACCTCATTGCCCTGGCCATCATTCCCCATCCCATAAACCCAGTTCATGCAACTGTCCAAGGCTGTGTGTGGGTATTAATGTGTGAAATGCCTGCCAGTACATGTTCAGTCACTGCACTACCAGTCTAGTACAACCCTTCTATAAATTGGGGTTCCCAAAAGTCTTCCTTGGGTGTGCTTAAATGCCCACTGCCAGGCGGGCGTTCTGTGTCTTTACAGGTGTAAAAGTGTTTGCATGTGAGTGCCCTGTTAGCCTCTGTGCCTGTCCCTTTAAGAGACATTATTTTTGTAGTGTATAATAAACTGGGTAGGGGCCGAGTGTTTCCAGGCTTGAGTCCCGACCGAGCTGCAATAACATTGCTCTGTTCTGCCATCGCTAATGGTGCAGAGGTAGCTCTGATAGAACTGGTAATTATTTGCTGATTAGCTGCTCTAATAATATTGGTATTATAGTTTGTCTAACCTGCCTTTCTTTGCAGCGTGGACATTTCAGTATTGCACCGATCAGTACCTTTTGGGGACCTTAAAATGGAGTCTGTCCCCAAGGGTCTTGTGGGAGTGAATTTCTGTAGGAATTGTAGTTTTTTTCATTTTAGTGCCTAAATGGACCTGGAGGGGGAGCCCTTGCTTTAACAGACAGATGAATCAACCAACCAAACCCTTTTTTGGATCAGAAGACAGTCCCGGTGCTGCCTAGAGCAGAGAGTCAGTCTGAGTTTGGAGTTGAGAGAGTGAACTGCTCAAGACATTCGAGCAGCTGGAAACTGGTTGGAAGGCTATGTCTGGCCTGCCTGCTTCATGTTGCCTTCTGTGGGATCTGCTAGTGAAATTAATCGGACTGAATCTGAACTAGCATGTGACCAGAAATGCCAAATTGTGACTGTCCTGTTACCTGAAGAAGACCGAAGATTTGCTTCATGCTATCGGCCTGTCAGGAAGTCTGAAACCATCACAAAGCATACGGTTTGTGCAGAGACACTGTGATTGTGACCAGACTGTCATCCAAACTGTGGTACTGCTTTTTATTTACTATAAGTGTGCTGAATGTTCTTAGTGGGTTGCGATTTGGTTCCCCACTTTCCAATTGTGTCACGCTTGCTGGAAGCTGAATCCAGCACTACCGGACTGCCATCCGAATTATTCTCCTGGCCTGGGCTCTGCCACCTTTGCCCAGCCAACTACTCACACCGCAGAGAAGATCATCAGCGAGAGACCTGCCTGGGAATCAGCCCCCTGCTCAGCGTCATGAACAAGAATGACACCATGATGAATCGTGTGGGCCCTGCTTCTCCTGGCAAACCAGCAAGTCATTCTGCAGTCTTCATTTCATCCATCCTGCGTCCTGTACTGGGTAACATGAGTAAACACCAGGGTAGCTCCCTGCAACATCAGCTAAATCAAAGTGTGTTATCTGATTTGATTGTTTTGTTTGATTATCACAAACTGAGTCATTTGGCTCCGGATTACAAATTGTGGGTTACTGTGCATGACTCTTTATTCACATCATTAGGGCCCCGACCAGCTGCAACACTGGCCTACCCCAAGCAACGTGTCAGGCTAGCCTGCATCAACAACTGGGAACCCAGAGTGTGTGTGTGTGACTGTGTTTAGGGACTCTAAAGTGCATGCCTTCTAGCCTGAGTGAATCAGTTGCTAGACCAATCAACCTGATTACACCCCTCCCTTGTTCAGTCCCCCTGAATAAATCAGGTCTGACTCTTTTTGCACTTAAACTGTTTGTGGTGCATCTCTGTACTAATAGCACTGTATTGTTGTTGCTGGCTGTCTAATCTTATTTTACAGGGGGTCTCCAGGGTCAGACAGGTGGAACCAGCCCTGGTGGTAAATGCAATCAGAGAGGGGATATATTTGTGGTTTGGGGGCTATTGTACCTGTGTATTCTGTTAATTATTTAGGCCACTAGAGGGGAAAGGGGGAGGGTCACAGTGTCCCGGAGGGCTTTACCCAGGTCAGCTACGCTACCACCAACCCTGTCCTCCAGGTGGAGGCACCCATTTTCAGTACCCAGGCCCCTTAACTTGCAACTAGTTATGCAGGCAGAGGTAGTAGCCCTTGGGATAGCACCACACAGGGGATACACTAGCATTGCTTGTAAAGCACTTTGGGATACAATGTGTATGAAAAGCGCTACATAAATGCTGATTCTTATTATTATTTCCCATGGAAAAAGAAGACAAGACAAGCATATTTTTGATTTACGAGAAACTATTAACTCTGGCATTGGACTACACATGAACTTTGCTACAAACAAGTGGTGGATCTAGGGGTTGGTGAAGGGTGCGGCTACACTCCCCCATTGAAACTTACTTGCTACTGCTGCTGTATTTCCCTTTGTTGAAGAAGTCTGATTTATTGATAGTACAAAAGTTTACATTCAAACTATGGATTATATAGTACCTAAACGTACGGGGGTACACTATGCTCAGGAAGGATAGAAAGGAGGGCAGAGGGGGTGGAGTGGCTATGTTCATTAGAAATGACATAGAAATTGCTAGGGTAGGAGAGGCAGAGGGAAACGTGGAGGCCTTATGGGTCACCCTACGATCCTCAGCAGGAAATAAGGTCAAGCTGGGTGTAGCATATAGGCCCCCCGGGATGAGTGAGGTTCTAGAGGATGGTTTGCTGGACAACATCATTGCCCAGTGTGGACCAAAAGGGGAAGGAGTGGTGTTGATGGGGGACCTTAATATGCCAGGTACAAACTGGGGAACCATGTCATCTAAGGTGGCCAAGGAGCAGAGGCTGCTGGATGGCTTCCAGGATGTGTTCTTAACACAGCATATGATGGAGCCCACGAGGGAGGGTCATGTCCTGGATGTGGTTCTGGCAGATGGGGATCTGGTAAGGGACATGGTTGTACAAGACCCCTGACTGGGAGCCACCACAATACTGTCTGGTTTCAAATAAGCATGGGGGAGGGGGTGAGATCTAGGACACTGGCAGTGACTTCAGGGGGCAGACTTGCATGGGCATGGGAAATATTCTCAAGGATCACTTGATGGGGATTACCTCAATGACAAGTGTGGAAAGGAGATGGGAGGTCATAAACGGGACTTCATGAGGCAGTCAGGATCTGCGCTAAGTTGAAACGTAAGGGAGCAAGGTCACATAAACCATGCTGGTGGTCCAGTGAGGTACAGGTAGCAGTCAGAGAAAAGAAGGCGGCCTACAAAAAATATAAAACAACAAGAGGGGATAGGGATAAGGAAATGTACCAGCTTGCATCTAGAAAAGTCACCCGTATGGTGAGGGGAGCAAAGTCCAGTAAAGAGCAGCGGCTGGCACAGGGGATACATGGAGGGGAAAAGGGGTTCTTCCGGTACATTGGGGAGTGGAGAAAAACTAAGGGCCATCTCAGCAGATTGAGATCAGAAGGAGGGTGGGTGGAAGAGGTGAGGGACCAGGCAGAGGTATTTAACGAGTACTTTGCCTCTGTGTTCACTAGGGAGGGGATGGGATATCTACAAAGCAAGGCACGAAGGGGATAGAAACGTCAGTAAGTGGGATCAGAGGAGCAACAAAAATGGAGCAAGAGGGAGAGAGAGGTACCCAAGGGGTGTCACATCTGGGTAAAGATAAAAAGGCCAGTAAGGTGGAGGGGATGGATGATGCTATCTCTGCCAGAAGGGTGTGGTTAGCCCCCAAGGCCCTAAAGAAAGACAAATCTCCTGGGCCGGATGGCATTCATCCGAGAGTACTATGGGAATTGGCGGACATACTGGCTGCAACCCTGGTGGAGCTTTTCAGCAGGTCACTTGAGACAGGGAGGGTACCTAGGGATTGGCGAGAGGCACATGTGGTACCAATCCATAAAGAGGAGTCGAGGGAAGTACCAGGTAACTATAGACCCATCAGTTTGACCTCGGTGGTGGGAAAATTAATGGAGAGTATACTAAAGGAACGATTGGGGGTGTACTTGGAGAGGGTGGGAGGTCTGGATAGTCGGCAACATGGGTTTGTGCCTGGTAGATCATGTCAAACCAACCTTGTGGAGTTCTATGAATGGGTAACATCAGAACTGGACAGGGGTAAGCCTGTGGATGTATTATTCTTGGACTTCAGCATGGCGTTTGACTCTGTCCCCCACAATGGTCTGGTGGAGAAACTGATGGGGTTAGGAGTAGGCCCCTTGATGGTCAGATGGATTGAAAACTGGCTAGCTGGACGCACTCAGAAAGTAGTGGTCTGTGGGGAGCTCTTGAACCCTAGAGAGGTTGGTAGTGGGGTACCGCAGGGCTCGGTCCTGGGTCCGATCCTGTTTAATGCATACATATCGGACATCAGGGAGGGTATAGGGTGTGAAATGAGTCTCTTCATGGATGACTCCAAGATGGGAGCAGTAGTTGAGGGAGAAGAGGGGAGGTTGGCCCTGCAAGGGGACCTGGACACCCTGGAAAGCTGGGCTCACACATGGAAATTAAATTTCAATATCACCAAGTGCAAGGTGTTGCATCTTGGTCGGGAAACCCTAAACACAGGTACACCCTGGGAGAGGAGGCGCTGGAGGCCTCAATAGGGGAAAAAGACCTAGGGGTCATGGTGGATGCATGTATGAATAACTCTGAGCAGTGCAGGAGAGCGGCTAGCAAGGCAAACAGAATGTTGGGATGCATCATAAGGGGGATCACCTCTAGGAGCAAGGAAGTGATTCTGCTGCTGTACAATGGACTGGTTAGACCACACCTTGAGTACTGTGTACAGTACTGGAGACCACACTTGAAGAGGGACATACAGCTCCTAGAGAGGGTACAGAGGAGGGCAACAAAGATGATACGAGGGCTAGGGGATTTGACGTATGAGGAGAGACTTAAGGAGCTCTGCCTGTTTTCACTGGAGGAGAGGAGAGGAGAGACATGGGGACATGATTGAGGTCTTCAGGACCTCAAGGGAATAAATAGGGTAAACATGGAGGGATCTTTAGACTAAAGCAGGGAGGTGTCACCAGAGGGCATGGTTTGAAGTTGGAAGGTGGAGGAGGGGGAAAAGAGGAGGAGGTTTTCACTGAGAGGTGGTGGACCCTTGGAATGCACTGCCTGGTGAGCTAGTTCAAGATCCACAGTGGAGGGCTTCAAGAGAGGATGGGACAGACACAGAAAGTGGATGTATCAGATGATGGCCTGTCCCAGGGGGGTGGGGATGGATGATACGGGTTTCTGGAGCACAAGGGATGGGAGGGTCTCGGCACCCAACTAAGGATCTAAAGTTTGAGCAGACTCAATAGACCGTAAGGCCTAATCTGCTGGCAGATAGTATGTTAGTATGTTAGTATATTTGTGGGTTCTGTCAAAAATGCACTAAAAAAGAATAATAGCAGACAATATAAAGATTTAATAAAACTGTTAAAAAGTGCATATCAAAGTATGCACACCACCCCAGCACCCCCACTGTAATAACATCATGGATCTGCCATAACCACTAGACCACTAGGTTATTTAAGATTTGTACTGCACTGTGGTTTGCCAAAGAGAAATTCAGTTGTATTAAATCACAATTTCAGCATGTTAAAGTAAACAAAATGAACAGAACCCGTCCATAGCCAAACATGTGTATTGATCAAAATAATGCACATAGTTTTGACTATTTTGGTGAAACAATTCTAGACGAAGGGAAAAAAGAACTAGTTAGCACAATAGAGAGCCATATAGCTCTCTGACTCTGGCTCCAATGGTGTCATCGCTTAACACATTTGGCAGCCATTTTAGGAAGCAGGTAAGGCAGTTTTTTTGAAACTGGAAGACTGATTTTACATTTTTCAAATGCTTTGGAACCACATTTAGGTAAATTATGTAAATGTAGTTTTAGCATTAATGTATACAGTAGCCTTTCCTTTAGTTGCCAATTAAGTTGGATGTTTGAATAGTTTGTCAAAATGTCATTTAGGTATCCTTCAAATTATGTCAACAGGAAAACTAATAGCAGCACCATTTGTGCCTGACTTCAGTGCAACCCAGAGGAGCTTTTGGAATTGGTTGAGCAAGCTTTTGCTCCATCTTCCCCCAGAAATTACACCTGAAGCTTCACTGAAGGAAGGGATTTGTTCTAGTCTTCTGTTTAATTCTCATTCTGCCCATTAGCACATGCAAATGGCAACAGCTGACTCTCCCTTTGCCTATCAAAGTGACTGTAGTGGGCAGCAGAACAGTTCATGTTACTCCTGCATGTGTGTATGGACGGTTGCACTTTACAATGGCACTGTGAGACAGCCAATCAACAGAAGCCTATTGAAGGGTATCTATGGTTACTAAACCCTTTTAGGCTCTGTTGGTTGCCTGTTAAGATAAGGGTTCCTATTGACAAAAACTGAGTAAACCATGTTTACAAGGTGCAGTAGGAATTTACTGCTTATCTGGAACCCAGAAGTGCACACGTGGTTGAAAACAACTCTGAAATCGGTGCCCTCCAGAAGGTATGTTAGTTATTTTAAAGTGCATTGCAGTGGAAAGGTCTGTGTACCTCTGCAATGTGCAATTTATTGTACCTTTCAATGCCAGTTTTCTGTGCTTAAGGTTGGTTCTTGAGAACGTCATTAAGGAGCCCCCGAAAATCGGAAATGTGGCTCTCGGTGAACATGTCTCTCAAAATGGGACAAATTAATTTCACAAGGTAAACAGAAATGCCTTGTTTTATCACACATTGCAGAAGTCATGATTGGCTACCTCTGCAATGTGTTTTCGGAATAAAAAAAAAGGGTTACTTTGCCTCCAGGAGCCTTACAGTGCCACAGTAAGTGAGGGACTGAATAATGTGAAATGGCACACAGAAGCTCCATTTGACAGGAGCACTACTGGCATTATATTGTTGCTTTTGCTGGCAGCGCAATATTTCACACTGCAGATGTAGATGTGTCTAACTTTTCCACTGTGATGTTATACAGGTAATGTGTAAAGGCTGTTTTTATTCATACATTATGTGCCCACAGCTGGCTAAACTTTATGTTATGGTGCTTCAGTGTGCCAGACATGCTTGCATCTGTGCATCACAGCTATAGAAACATAGACAGTGACAGCAGCAAAAGACCAGAGGTCCATCCAGTCTGTTCAAGTTCCCTATAATCCCTGGGAGCTACTGTTCCTCCAGGGTACTAACCCTTCCCATCATCTCTCTGTTCTCCTCCCTTTAACCACTATTTCCTTCATTATGTCCCAGCCCTGCTTGAGACCCCGACTGTTTTCACACCCACCACTACAGCCCACAGACTGTTTCAAGATACCACCACTCTTTCTGTAAATTATTGCTTCCTCACATCTCTCCTGAACCTACCTCCTGTTAATTTCCATTTCTGCCCATGTGACCGCGAATTGATATTCAGGCTAAATAGTTCCCAGCAGTTCACTTTGTGTGTTTTCCAGATGGTGTCTTATGTAACAATGACATGCAGGCATGTCTAGCACAGTGAAAAGTAATTTTTACAAGCGTGTATGTATATATATGTAAAAAACTGTTAATCACTATGATGTCATCTGCCTGTTGTCATGCCCAGATGTATCTCCACCACCATGTAAGGGTAGCTCATTGAAAACAACTATTTAGAATGGTATTTCAATATGTGTGTATAACTGTGCATATCGATGTATGCAATCTCCTGTCAAAATTTGCTGAATTGAAGGTGTGGGTTTCCCTATATAACCTGGATGTAATAGGTATCACCAAAACATGGCTCAAGCCTGCCACCCCTGACTCCAACTGCAATCTGAATGATTTAACCCTGATAAGACAAGATGGAGTCAGGTCCAAAAATGGTGGTGGAATACTGTTGTATTTCAAAGACCCCTTAAGTGCCACCCTTATGTAACCCCCCTGCAAATGGGGGTTCCCAAAAGACTTCCAGGAGCTTGCTTGAATGCTCCAAGCCTGAATGGTGTTTGGCATTTAAGCCATTTATCAGTGAGTGTTTTTAGAGCCTCTGGTACTGTCTCTTTAAGAGCTGTCTGCTTGCAGACATAATTAGTTTGTATGGGGGGACTGTGTGCTTCTCTGAGTACCACTCGAGCTGCTGCCAATTCACTTCATTTTTGCAGTCACTAGGAGTGCAAAGGGAACCTATCTGAAAGATGTAACTGTTTGCCAGAAATTATTTAGAGTAATAATGAAATTACAGTTTGTCTAACCTGCTTTCTTTGCAGTCAGAACTGTGTCTGCTAGTTCCCATTCTAGTTTTGAACTGCTGAACTGGACCAATCAGTGTGGGGTAAGCTAGCTCTAAAATGGTGCCTTGGACGAATCAGAACTTGGACTCATAATCTGAGCCAGCCACAAGAGGATTGTATGGGCAGTGACTCTGGGAGATGTAGTTTAGACTTCAGTGCCTTTTGGACCAACAGCAGCAGTCTATTGTGAGTGACAGCCAATCCAGTCAAGAACTGGGAGGAACTCAAAGGAAATGCCGTTTTGTCGGTTGGAGTTGGAGTTGAGCTTTGCAGTGAAGAAGGAAGGAGCCCTGTGCTTTTTCAGTGTGCAGTTTTAGTCAAAACGTGTAAGGCCCAGAGTTCCGGTCTGCAGCTTGTTAGGACTGAACTGTCCTGTGAAAAGAATCAAAGGATCTCTGAAGAGTAGAAACCAGGCTCACCCTGTAGAAGACTGGAAGAATTGCTGAAAATTGCACTCGGTCTGTCAGGAACTGAATCTGCTGTGTGTTCTCCCGGTATTGTGCAGTAATTAATCGGGATACAGATGCAGCCTGCCTGGTATAGTGCTTTTATATAAATGTGTGAAGAGGTTTGTGTACCTCAAGTGAGCCCTGCTGACATTGAAGGACCCTATCTTATTTGGAGGTCGTGAGTACTAATTCAGGGTCGCTTCCTGTTGAATTGCCACATTAAATCCAAATGGAATTACTGTATTGCTGACTGTTTAATTCTCCTTTTCTCTGTGTGAAAGGGCCCTACCAGCTGCCACGGTTTGGACTAGCCACTAGGGCTTGGGTACCCAGGGACAGTAACTGATAGGGATAGGCCTGTGCACAGAGCCATAGGTAGATTATTAGAGTGATAAGCTAATTAACCTGATTTCCCTGTCCTTGTTATATCCCCCAATAAATCAGAGCTGCTTGTTTCAGCAAAGTTATACTGCCTGAGGTATTTGTCTATGTTAAAGTACTGTACTGTGATTGTTGCACTGTATCTCATTTCACAGGAGGTCCCAGTGCCGGAACCAGACCTGGGGGTAAGTGTATACTGTGAAGGTAATTCTGATATATTGTGTGGGCCACTAGTGGGAAGAAAGGGGGGTTGCAGTGTCCCAGAGGGCTGTGACCAAGTTAGTTTAACTATTGCAAACCCTGACCTCTGGGTGGAGGCACCCGCCATTGGATCCAGGCCCCTCAACCTGTTAGTGGCAAATCAGGCAGGGGTAGTAGCCCCTGGGATAGCGCCATCTAGGGGTTACACTTACCTCCAGTAGCACACCTCGTAGCTCAGTTTGTGAATGGATTATTATTGGAATGTCTGTTGGCTCTGCTAAAAAAATTATATCAGTTGCTACTACAACATCCCCCCCCAAAGGTGGTTTAACTGGCTTAACCCGTTTGCTGGATGGGATTGGCCACTGTTCCCACTCTGAAGAGATCATTATGCTGTGAGACCTTAACCTGAACTGGTTGCACAGAAATCAAACAAAATGCTGAGATAGGGTCCTTCATGCAGGGGTCCTGTCTGACTCCATCAGTAACCATTCCTCAACTTTCTGCATCTGGTCTTCCAACCCCCCCCACCCTCCCCAGCTTTTGACCTTCAGAGATTTCTCAAAATATGATGCTACTTGCTTCTTTTCTAAAATAAGAGCAGTCAACTGGTCAGTCCTGCACATGATGCCTGACATTAACTTGGCCCTGGGTTTTCTCACTGCAGCCCTAACTGTAATGCAAGACAGGCATTTCCTGCTAACCACCTGGAGAATGTGGGGCAGAAATATGATATGGCATGCCAAAGATCTCCTCAAGAAGATGAAGTAAAGGGATACCAAATGGGCAGCACATAAAGCCAACTCTTCCCCTCCCAGTGGAACAAATACAGACGCCTGTGTAACCGCTGTAAAAAAAGTGATCAGGAGAGCGTGGCTTGAGCTGAATACATCATGGCAGCTTAACTCAGGAGTGCTACAAATCATGAGCTTACATCCAACTGAAATCTGCAATCGGGGCTAAAATTCTGGTTTTAATTTGATGGCGCTATCTCCCACTAACACAAGCTACCCACTGATCCCCAAATCGAAGTGCTTACCCTCAGAATGGTGGTGCAGTTTGACCTTCCGTTTCAACCCCAACCCACCGACCACAGGGCTAGGCCCCCAGCTGGATCCATGGACATTTATTCAGTTACCAATAGGCTTGCCACTATCCTCAGTAGACTGGACATTGTCACAGCGACTACCAAAAATACCACCATGGCTTTGCAGCAACTTGATGCTAGATTTGCACAGATGGAGAGGTCTGTCACCACCCACGACAAGGCCATTCAAGAATTACAAGTGACCACGCAAGAACAGGCCCATTAGTTCCATTCCATGCATGACCAGGTTGAGGACCTGGAGGATAGGAGCTGCCACAACAACTTGTGGCTCCTAGGCTTCCCTGAGGGCACAGAGCGAGGCAATGTGGAGGACTTCCTACATAAAGAACTGCCTAAGATCCTGCAGTTGCCTGAAGGAGCCCACCTTACAACTGAAAGGGCTTATTGAACACTACAACCATGGCTGCAGCCTGGGGAAAGGCCCCAGCCCATCCTCGCAAGTTTCCTAAACTTCACAAAATAGAGCACCTACAGAACAGGGCAACGGAACTCAATAATTTCTCCTGGAATGGCCACAAAATCCTGATCTTCCAGGACTACTCAAGGGAACTGGCAGTGCAGTGCATAGAGGCCAGGAAACTGCTCCACCTGCTGAATGTTCCCTTCTCCCTCTGGTACTCATCCGCCATGTGGCTGATGCACCAAGGATCTCCCTTAATGTTTGCCACACCGGAGGCCCTCATGGATTTTATCTACAGGACCTGGCTTCAGGAGCTGAAGGAAAAGCAACATGATATCAGCTCCAACAACTGAAATGCTGCCATCTTGGCTCCCGAATGGACATGCTTTCACCAGCCCATGAACTCGGGGTAGCTCCCTTACATGCCCCCAATAGCCCATCTCCCAATGATAACAATCGACTGCAGGGCAGCCCTGGGTCTGGGCCACCCAAGGCCAAGAAAAGACCACAACTGCAGAGACATTCCTGCATGGAGCATCCAGTGGAGAGGGGAGATCGTGTGACCGAGGACAAGAGGGAGGCAGCCACTGTAAAGTTCATAGAGCCTGTCATCCAAAGCCCCTACTTCTTGAACAACTGCTATGAGGCACTTGCAGATATTGAAGAAGGGGGCGAGGACTGTAGGGCTACTGCCACTGAGACTTTGTGCCTGGACAACCCCGTTCTCTCATGGGCTGCCAAAGAACCTTTAGGCCTGACTGAGGAGATGCCTGACCCGCCAGTCCATGAGGAGCATGATGACCTGACTCTGCTACAGGAGAAGCTTTTAGGCCAGGCTGAAGTGGCGCACCTCACTCACCTGGCTGCTGTGCAAATATAGCTGCCAAAATCGGACTCATTCTGTCAGATAACTGTTTCCTTACCTTGCTTGTTAGCCTCATTGCTTGGGGTAGTGGAGGGTGGGAGGGGATGGGGCTGAAAAGGTTGCCATAAAGTTCATATGGATGGCCTGTATCCTTGGGTTTTCTTAGCCACCCACTCCTGCAACCACTCAAGCGTTGTTATGTGTGCTTGTCCCCCCAGGCTGGGGGCTGGGGATGGAGAGTTGACACACTGGACCTCCGGGTCCCACAAGTTTGATGGCTGCTGCTGAACTTTGGTTTGTATGTAGGATTACAGCCTGAATGTGTTAGTTGACCACTGTTTTAGTTGGCATCTGTATTTTTACTATGTGGGGTATTGGGACTGGTGAGGGGGATCCTTGGGGGCTCAACACTGGGGAGCGGGGACTGAAGATGACCCACGCTTGTGGGGGAGAAGTTGAAGCTTTGTCTGACATGGGGGAGGGAGGGTAACTATAGCTGATGCAAGGGCTGCAAATGTTCAAGTACCTTCAGACTGATGTATAAGAGAGCACCCTTGTGTGGTGGCTGCCTCCCATGCCCACTCTTCTCCACATTAGAAATGTCGTCGGCTTTGACGCAGCACCCTGTCAGGTTGCCTCGAGGAGAGAGGATTCTGGGCGGGGAGGGGGGAATCCAACCCCTGCCTGAGTGCAGATTCTTCACTGTGGTCCTAGCTCGTGTCTAGGGGGGGTCCAGCTGGTCATATATAGGGGCTCTTCTGCCTGAGGCCATAAGGTATAATGACTACTGGCCAATGGGGGAGAGATGTCGACCAGGGATTAGAGGTCTGATTTAATGACCTCCGCCTCACCCCCCCCCTTTTATAATAGACTCCAGCTCTGGCTGTTGTGGTAGCAACCCCCCTCCCTCCTTCCATAGGATTGAGGACCCGCGCGGCGGTGATTGCCAGGGCATTACCACTGTGGCAGACCTTTCTGGATAGGATCCCACGGCCCATCAGATGTCGGATCTCTCTCCTTAATTTACCCTCCAACCTCTGCAGGCCCATCATCTTCTCCTCCTCCCCATGTCTGTCTGTCTGTAAGTGAGGAGCACAGTTGCAGCTCACTGGTGAGAATGCCTCAACCCAAGGCGCAAACACAGACAGGGGTGGTAAAGTGGTCCTAATGGCTAGGGGAGGGCTCCCAGCTCCCCCATCCGGACTCCCCCCCAACCTCCTTTTTCTCACTGTCACCCTAGCAGATTAGCCTCGGGGTAACAAGCAGGGATGGCTCATGGAGCAGTGACCAAAGTGAGGTGGTTAACTCCAGCGAGTCCGAGGTTCACTCTAATCTTTCCTGGTCAGCCTCAGCTGACAGGCCCCCAGGGGGAGCTCGGCTGGCCAGATGGCCCATAACAGTGCTGGCTAAGGTCAAAGCTCACACCCTGAAACACTGTTTTGTTATGGTCAATACTGACACTGTTCTTTCTCTGCTATTTCTGATATATCTTCTGTATGTTTTCATGCTGCTATGTTTTCAGTGTACTGTGAGTTTTTGTGGCAGAAGGACATTGTACTGGCCCTTGGGAATCAATGGAATGGGCACACTAAAAGGGATAGGCAGGCCCCCCTCTCCAGACAAGGCAGATAGTACTCTTAGGTTGTTGCATGGTTTCTGGATGGCTAACAGTTCAGTCCTCACCCCTTTCATATTTTTACGCACTAGTTGTAGGCACGATACCTCCACCGTTGGATTATGGCTGACATTACGAGCCATACGGGGAATGTTAGAAGACTAAACACTCTGTAAAGAGGAAGAAAGTCCTAACCCAACTCAAAAGACAAAAATCACAAATTACCTTCCTACAGGAGACCAAACTTACACAATCTGACCATAAATTTCTGGTCCGGGACTGGGTAGGGCAGGAGATACATTTGAGTGCGCAGTCGAGGAAATGTGGGGTTGCTATACTGCTACATAAATCACTCAAGTGGCAAGTGTGCTCCCAACTGGCTGACTCTCCTGGGAGGTGGATTGTGGGGGTCTGGAATACCCCGCAAGGGAAGATCCTTCTTTGCAATGTTTATGGACCAACCACAACAGCCCAGCCTTTTTCCATGAGCTGGCCGTTGCCCTTAGTTCCCTTGTCTCTCAGGGCTACCCTATCCTGCTGGGGGGGCAATTAAATCTCACCCTGACCCCAGCCGTGGACCAGAGTGCCCTCAGTAAGGAACCTCATGTCTTGGGGTACGGGCGGTGGGGAAACTCATGACAGACTTGGGGCTCACCGACATTTAGCGCACCTTTCACCCGTGGGACCGTGGCTATAGGTTTCAGTCTGGGGTGCACGGCTCCCTAGGTCAGCTCGACTACTGGCTCATGTCCCTGGAATTGAGACAGGCTGCCTTATCCACTGCAATCCTGCCCATCATAATTTCTGATCACGTGCCAGTAGAGTTTTATTTTACGTGGGGCCTGCACCACAGGCAACGTCCAGCTGGAAGCTGGACCAGCTCTTGCTCAGGGACCAGGATTTCATTGCGTGGACAAGGGAAGAAACCATCTGTTTCCTCTGGGAAAATCCCATCGAGGACACTTGTGTGGGAGTAACCTGGGAGGCCTTTAAGGCCTGCATGCATGGCAAAATTACGGACTACTCATCTAGACATCGTAGAGAAATGGACCAGCACCTACTAGAGCTAGAAGCTGACCTGTGGAAGGTGGAGGACCTTTACAAAACACAAAAACTGCCATCTCTGAAATCCCCAATGGATGAAAGGTCCTAGTACTCCGTCTAGAAATTAACCAGCTGATCAGTAGGAAAACTGAAGTTGTGATCCTGCAGCTGAGGCACAGATACTGTGAGGGAGGGGACAGAGGGGGCATGGTTTTGGCATACCAGTTGAAGAAGGAAATGGTGGACAGGCACATTGGACCATAGGACCACTTGGAGTAGTGCACTCCAGTTCGCAGGAAGTGATTGACATAATGGGTTTTGCCACCTTGTACAAGACCACTCACTCATCCCCCAAGGAGTCCATCAAGCCCTTTCTTGATGGCCTCAGTTTCCCTAAACTCATTCCCATGCAAGCTGCTCCCTTGGATGCACCCCTGTCATTGAAAGAGGTCTCTGCTGGTCTGCTTTCCATAAAGGAGGATAAAGCCCCTGGAGGGGGTGATTTCCAGGTGCAGTTTCTGCATGGCCCTCAGTCCCCAGATCAGCCCACTCCTCACACAGACATATGGGGAGGCAGAGGGATTGGGAGCCCTTCCCCCTCATTGCGCGAGGCAGTGATTGTGATCCTTCCTAAGAAGGGTAAGGACCCCACCAAGGTGGCGGGTTATAGGCCAGTCTCCCTGATCAACACGGATAGTAAGATATACACCAAGGTGTTGGCTAATCGCCTGAGCCCTCTGCTGTCTGCCTTAATAGATCCAGCCCAAGTAGGATTCATTCCTGGGAGGAATAGCTCGGACCACATTAGGTTGCTGCTCAATCTCATACATACTGCCAAGAGCTTACACACCCCTGCAGCAGAAATGGCATTAGATTTTGAGAAAGCTTTTGACTCCCTGGAGTGGGACAATCTGCACGCAGTTCTCACTCACTTAGGGATTGGGGACAGGTTCAGGGCTTACATCAAGGCCATTTATCATGCCCGGGTAGCCACTAACTGCACTACCTCTGTGGCTTTCCCGCTAGAGAGGGCACTCAGCAGAGCTGTCCCCTCTCCCCGCTGCTATTTGTTCTTGTGGTTGAACCCTTGGCCAAGGCCATCCGACTCCACACCCAAATCAAGGGCATTGAGATAGGATCCCATAAGTATAAAAGCCTTATGTATGCAGATGATCTGCTTATTCCCTTGGCTGATGTCCCATGGTTCCTCCCACCCCTGCTGTCCCTCCTTAAAGACTTTGCAGCCTTGTCTGGTCTCAAGCTGAACCAGTCCAAAACCAAACTGATGCCCTTGAACCTCCACTGTTCCCCTGAGTTGACCATTGGTCACGGCCTGGTGTGGCCCAGTGAGGGCCTTACCTACCTGGGGATCAGACTGTCTAGCTGGATAGACCAAACTTGGGAACTGAACCTTCAACCCCTTCTACTTGCCTGCAAAACAGAATTCAACAGATGGCATAAGTTGTCCTACACCTTGGCAGCAAAGATTGCGGCTGTCGAGATGGTGACCACCCCCAAAATTTCTTATCCCACTACACCTCCCCTGAAATGGCTACTCAAAATTTATAGCTTGGTGGGGTACTTTCTCTGGGAGGGAAAACAAAACCTAGGTTCAGCCACAATAAGCTCCGAGCTCACTGGAAGGGGGGGGGTGGAACCTTCCCTGGTTCAAGGGCTATAAATTAGCCTTCCATGCTGCCCAAACCAGGCAGTGGTTCAGTCCCTGCTCCCAGAGTTCTCTGCAGTGGGTCCATATGGAACAACACACAGGGGGAGTGGGGATAGCAGAAGACCTTCTCTACTTTTCCAATTATAGGCCCCTCAGTCAACACCCGACCACTGCCGCAGCGGGGAGTGCCAGGTATAAAGTACATCACAGGCTAGGGACTAGTCTGATCCCATTGGTCCATACCCCAATCTGGCATGATCCACAGGTGCTGATAGACAACTGTTAATTTTGCTGGGCTCAGTGGGCTTCCTTGGGGATCCACTTTCTGGGAGACAATACTGGACAGGGACACAAGCTCGGTTGCCACTTTTCAATCCCTGCAGCGCAAGTGGATCCTTTCTACCAAGGACCACTAGAGCTATTTACAGCTCAGAGATGCTGTTAAATCCCTACTGTGTTCTGGAGACCATGCTAAGCTCCCCAATGTGCTCATCTCCTGGCTGAAAGCCCCTAGGGTTCTGGCGGACAAAGTCTGTGACTTGATTGCCTAATGCAGTATGTCGAGGATGAAACTGTTTGACTACATTCTTCCTGTATGTCTCAACTATTTACGTATAACATTGCCACAATTAATGTCAATAGTGTTTGGAATGGTTGCAGACGACTGGTCACCGTTTCAGTGCTGAAGGACTATCTTATAGACATTGTATGTTTGCAGGATGTTCGTCTTTATACTGTGAATGATATAGAAAATGCAAAAAAATTGTAGTTTTGGGGCCCTGCTTTTTTTTCCTTAACATTAGAACGGTGTGGTGGGGTAGGGATATTGTTTTCAGGGTGGGATTATTTAATCACCAAAGTGCTGGACATCAGCCCAGGTTGGGTACTTTTGGTTGATTTCACACACCACCAGAGGCAGTGGAGGGCGATTTCCGTATACGCACCCCAGACAAAAAAAGGGAGGGTGGACCTGCTGATTTGGGAGGGTGATTTTAACTGTGGCCTTACAGGACAAGATAAGGCGCGACAACAAAAAAATCTTATTGTGACACCAACACCCTGCACGGTATTTTGCAGCAAATGGGAATGATTGATACCTGTCGCCAAATACATGCTGGGGGGGTATACTTTTTTATAAAGCAACGTTAGCCGTGAGAATAGATCACATTTTTTCTTCTTCCACCTTATGGTGTGTGCAGGCTGCAATAGACCCCATGAAAACTTCAGACCACTTCATGGTCCAGGTTTGACTTACCCTGGGGGAGGGTATTAGTCGGGGAAGGGGTCTGTGGAAGCTGAACAATACTGTGCTCATGAATGTCTTGTGCTCAGCTGGTGTGCAGAACCTTTTGAGGGCATGTATGTTGGTTGTGGACCTGGAGGATCATGTGAGTAGGTGGTGGATCCAGATAAAATTGGACATCAAACAAATGATGCAATCATAGGCCTATAGGACTCATTCAGAGAAATACCTCTGATATTTAACCTTTGAACCCTATTAAGCGAGAAGTCCTATATCATTACTATAAAGAGTGTGGGTTGCAATTGTTGAATCCAATCAGCTACTTGCATAGTCTCTTCTTATTTACCACTGTTTCTGCTTTTCTGTTGCCAGGTACAGCGGCATGGAAGCAAGTGGCAGCCTTATTTTATTTATTTAGTTTTTGTTAACCGGGTAGGTGCACTAGCCATAAAATGACTATTTTCAGGCACGACCCGGGAGAGTACAACAAAAGGAGAACAGTTGAACAACAGTTTATGATTGACTCACAGGGCCAGCTGGTCATCCGTAAACAAAAGAGATGGCCGTGGTTTGTGGTCTATTCCTTAGAAACATTGTGTAGGTGGAAACTGACAAAAGCACAGGTTTCAGTGGTCCCCAGAAAGGTGTTGTATGCTACAATCCAAACTGGGTCTTTTCAGATCCCTGTTGTGTATGCTAGTATTCAACTGAGTAATCAATATTTAGTGGGAACACATCTCATTGATAAGGGTACCCCCTTGTGCGTGTGGGATGTTCTTTGGTTGTGTGCGCATGGCCGCCTGGGGGTGAAAGGAAATGCAAAGCATAAATGTGTTGAGGAAAGGTTTTGTCCCAGAGAACAGTGTAAGCAGCAGACTGAAATGCAGGAGCATTTTTTCATACACTGTCTGTATGCTAGAGGTGTAGGCAGACATTGGACACCGCTGGGGGGATGTGGTATGGACAGCTGTCTCTTATGAGAATGTGATTACAGGCACTGTCTCACTGTCTAACAATGTGGACTCAGTCACTATATGACTCATGTTTACCTGTATTACATTCATTATGTACCAGGTCCGTTGTAAATATGTATTACAGCAGAAATTGATCTTGCCTCAAATCCTGGGCTGACTGGTTGAAAAGGAAATTGTTTCCCAGGTGCACTTTGATAAAGAGCGGTTGACAAGAGAACAGTGGAAGAAACGCTGAAAGAGGGTTCCACTCTCATGTATGGTTTGAGGGGCACAGTATGTGTTTCACTGGTGAAGGGCTTGTTTGTGTGTTTGGGTGCTTGTGTGCTTAATTCACATGGGTGTTATAGAGGTGAATGCTTTGTATGTTTTCCTGCTGTACAATATGATTTGTGTTTTTTGCTCTGCCCAACTTCCTCTGTTTGTTGATTTTGAGTTAATGTTGGACGTATATTGCTGTGCTATGTTTCCTTTCTGTTTGTTCTTGTGTTTTTCCCTGTATGTTGTGGAGATTCGATTTATGTACCAGCTTGTGTCACTCTTTTTTTGTAATAAAACTTCCCCTACTCTTTTGTCAGACAACAGGGTGGAGAGTACAGAGGCTGGTGTACCTGCAGGGGATCTGATCTCCTTTCCTGCAGGTCCAAATTAGGAGATTAGGAATGGAAATTCAGCAGTACCTGAAGGAAAAATATCTGAACCTGATGTAGAAGTACAATCTATGGATTTGGATCTTGAGGACAATGTGACTGCAGGAAAAAAAATGTCTTGCAGATTTATTGAAATCTGCAGAACAGACTTATTATGAAAGAAAACCCTACTTGAAGAGGAGAAAAAAAAGAATGTGTCAGTCCCAATAACCCATCTAGCAAAAAATGACCTGGAATTGTTTTCCATTCTGGTGCAGCGCACAAGATGGCAGAAACGACAACAGACACAACCGATACAGCAATGAACAGTATGTGGACTCCCGGAGAAGCTGCACATTATGCTGGATGGCTACAGAATGACACAGGGATTTGGGTTCCTGATCCCTCGCTTCCTACTCCAGGAACAAGTGAACCAGAGAAATTGCCGCAGATGGTTTTTACCCAACCCAAAAAAGAAACTGGACCTAGCACTAGTGACCTGGATCAGTCAGCACCGACCAAAGCAGAACTCAACCAGACGGACCAGATCTCTCAAGCAAACATACACACGATTGCTGCAAATGCTGAAATACCTCTTGAACAAATGAATGACATTACAGACAGTCAAATTATTAATGTAGAACTACTGGAACAGAACCCCACAAATGCTCAGAATAATGACTTGGGCATAAAATCAGGCTTTGCAAGTTATTCCATCGCCCCCGAAAATGCCAAATGGAGACGTGCATTCAGAATTAGATACAAAGGGGGCCCTTGAAGAACCCCCAGACAGACTTATGTGGGAAATGTTTTGATAAAAAATTATTTAAAGTTTTCACCTTCTGAAGTATTTGCTTTTATTCATGCACCAAGGGAACAACGTTTTGATTTAAGTTTTTGTTCTGCTGCCCTCCTAGATAGATTTTGACAACAATACTGTATGCTAAGGCAAAAGAAGTTATATGGGGCCCGTTGTTTGCTATTCCGTTATCCAAACCTACATTGAAAGTTATTACTGTACTGTTTAGAAATGAGGGGGTCAACGTTAAAGATTTACCATACTGGCTAGACCAATGAAGCAAAGTTCAGGGATTGCCTGACCCCATTATCGATGATAAATGTTTTTGGATTGAAGGGTGGTGTTTTAAAATACTACTACGGATAACTGATTTAGGTATCCAGTACCTCCCTAGTAGTTTCTTTCTAGGTAGGGACTGAGGAATTCTGTTTTATCCAGGTCAGCCAAGAACATGTTATAAGTGTGTGCCACCCAGACATGTGAGCAGTGGATGTGACATAATCAAATGTTCCATGTGTGGATCCTTGGGTCACTCTGAGGCTCACTGCACCTTTGCTCCAAAATGTGGGTTGTGTGACTCCGAGGGGCATACTTTTACAAATTGTCCCTGGATGTCCCACAACACTTCATATGCTGATTTCGCAGAACATGATTTTTGTGTGAATTCTGTGATCCATAAGAATAATCAAGCTCCAAGCTCTACCATACATGCAGTGGTTCCCTTACCCTGAATGACAGGGCCAACTCAGCAAGGCCCCCCCTCCAGAAACACTTCTGTTGGGACTGAAAAACTGATTGTAGATCAAACAAAAAACACAGTTTGACTTATACTCCCAGCACTAGCACTAGATCTGACCCCCCCAAGAGGATGACAATGCTGTATTTCTGGATGCAGCTGACATGCCCCCCTTGACTTGAATGCCTTTCAGACAGTGACACAAGGAAAAGGGAAAAGCAAACGAGTCAAACAAACTCTGAATTGCATACAGTTACAAAATACTTCTGAAGCTCTACAGTGGGAAGACACAGAAAACATTGGAGCACTAGCACTAAAGCTAAATATATTCCAATATCTTCATTCTTAAGTAAAGGTAAATGGTTGATACATTTATCTGCTGCCTCACATAATACAAACAGTATTCACATCACTCAATGCTCTAAAATGTATCACGTCCACAAACCATATAAAAACTACAAACAGGTATCTGCCTCTCTCTCCAAAATCAAACAAAGGGGCAGAGGATACTGCAGAGCAGGACACTGCAACACAGGAGCTAGCACAATAAAACTCACTCAAAACAGGGAACACAAAAAAAAAAGCACCACAAAAAACACTTCTGATCATAGGAGGCTCCATGATTCGGGGAGTTGATGCATACCTCCAGCCGGCGGTAATGGTCAGATGTCTCCCAGGTACATCAGCATGGAGAGACACTGACCGCATTGCTAAAATTGTGCAGGAAGCAGGAGAAAATATTGATGGTCCTGGTACACATAGGGACTAACTATCTCTCCAGCTGGTCAGTTGTGGAGACCAAGGAACACCTGACCAGGCTGGGAGATGAACTGTAATCTATTTTGTCTGGCTTCTCCTTCTCTGAGATCCTACTGGTCTGGGAGAGGGGGGGGGCAGATGGACAGAAGGTCAGAGAAGGAGAGATAGGGGAGCTAAACACGTGGCTCAAGAGCTGGTGCCAGGAAAAAGGACACACATTTGTAAGTAACTGGCAACAGTTTTGGGAGTGAAAGTTCTGTAAATTTGATGGACTGCATCTGACTAAGGACGGAGTCAGTGCATTGGGGCAGAAGTTTGATGTCTTTGCAGACTATTTAAACTAGCCAATCGGGAGAGGGGTGCAGCACCTGATACATTGAATGAGAAGAACACCCCTCCCTCCCTCAGCTAGTGATCAAACAAGAGTTCAGCATGTTTGTCGTTCATTTGCATCACCAGGTAAGGAAAACGGTCCGACTCCCCATATGATGTGCAGGGGAAACGCCGAACCTCGCCCAACAGCTAACACACCGAAATCTGCCAAATGGAAAATCACGTACACAAATGCCCACAGTCTGGGAAACAAGATTCCAGACCTGCAGGCAACAATGACAGAGGCCAAACTGGACATAGTAGCCATTAGCGAGATATGGCCCACTAGTAACCACACTTGGGAGACTTCAGTACCCAGCTATGTACTGTTCAGAAGAGACCGAGGTGCAAAAAAGGAGAGGGAGAATGGCCCTTTATGTCAATGAAAATATCAAAGCTACAGAAATTCAGAATAGACATAGGGAGCAAGAAGAACTGTGGGTCACCCTAGAAACAGGAAATGGGACAGCTATATGAACTGGGATTGTCTACAGTCCTCCAGACCAGGGAGAGGACATAGACACATTACTTTTAGAAGATATACAGAAAATGACAGCTAAAGGGGAGGTTCTGGTAATGGGAGACTTCAACTTGCCAGATACAGATTGGTAAATACAAGTAGGGACATCCACCAGAACTAGGTAAATAGTGGATTCCCTGCTGGGGGAGGGCCTCAAACAACTGGTACAGCAACCCACAAGAGACAGGGCTATCATAGATCTAGTAATGACTAATGGAGAAAGGATCACAGTGACAGAACTCCAGGTAGAAGATCACCTGGGGGTCAGTGACCATCATATGGTATGGTTCAATTTGGCCACTAGAACTAAATCATCCCATTCCAATGCAAAAATATGGGACTTCAGAGGAGATGACTTTAATAAGATGGCCAACAGAGTTAAGCTAGCCCTGGCAAGAAGAAATACAGGTGAGAGGGTACAGACAAAGTAGGCAAGCATTAAGGATTCAATACTTGAAGCAACTTCCCATTGTGATAGGGAGAAAAGAAAGAGCAAAAGAAGGAGGAAACCACTTTGGTTTTCAAAAACAGTAGCAGAAAAGGTCACAGCCAAAAGACTGGCCTTCATGAAATATAATGGAATGCAATGGGACGAAGATAGGGAGGCATACGAAGCATCCTTAAGGGAAGCAGGGAAGGCAGTAAGGCAGGCAAAGGCCCAAACTGAGGAATCACTGGCATGAACAGTAAAACAAGGGGACAAGACTTTTTATAGCTACATTAGGGAAAGAAGAAAGTCTGGAGGGGGTATTGTTAAGATCAGAGGGGATACGGGGAAGTGTGTGGAGGAGGACCAAGGAGAAGCATCTATCCTAAATGGGTACTTCTGCTCAGTATTTACAAAGAGAAGGTAGGGCAGGGCCACAGCTCAGCACCATGGACACAGGGGAGAAGAAGGTGTGCACATGTCCCTTCACAATAGGAAGGGTCCTACAAGAGCTCGCTAAGCTCAGGGTGGACAAGGCAATGGGACCAGATGGCATACATCCCAGGGTACTAAAGAAGCTAAAGGAGGAACTAGCAGAGCCATTATCAGAACTGTTTAGTGATTCTCTGAGCACAGGAGAGGTCCCAGAAGACTGGAGAAGGGCTTATGTGATCCCACTCCACAAAAGTGGTAGCAGGGAGGAGGCAGGGAACTACAGACCAGTCAATCTTACCTCAGTAGTGGGCAAGATTATGGAGGCACTCCTTAAGGAAAGGATAGTGCAACACCTGGAGTCTATAGGAGCACTGGATCCAAGACAGCATGGGTTTACAACAGGAAGGTCCTGTCAAACTAATCTCATAGATTTCTTTGGCTGGGTAACCAGAGTGGTGGACCAAGGAGGTTCAGTTGATGTTTCCTACCTTGACTTCAGCAAAGCTTTTGATACTGTTCACATAGAAGATTGATTAATAAGCTGGGCAGGCTTGGGGTGGGTCAGAAGTTGGTCAACTGGGTGGCAAACTGGTTGGCAGGCAGAAAACAGAGAGTGGTGGTAAATGGTATACAGTCAGAAGAGATGCAGGTTACAAGTGGGGTACCTCAGGGGTCAGTCCTGGGGCCAGTCCTCTTCAATATCTTCATCAGTGACATTGCAGATGGACTGGAGGGTAAGATTTGTCTGTTTGCAGATGACACCAAGATCTGCAACAGAGTAGATGATCCAGATGGGGTGGGCAGAATAATAAGAGATCTGGATAAACTGGAAAAATGGTCAGAAGACTGGCAACTGGGGTTTAATGCAAAGAAGTGCAAGATCATGCATAGGGGAAGAGAAACCCTGAAGCCACCTATAGGTTGGGTGGGGAGTTGCTGGCACTCACAAGGGAAGAAAAAGACTTGGGCATCTTCATCACCAATGACCTGAAATCATCCAAGCAGACCACTAAAGCAGTAAGTAAGGCTAGGGTGATGTTGGGGTGTATTAGTAGGGGTATCACAAGTCATAACAGGGAGGTAATAATCCCTTTTTACAAGACACTGGTTAGACCCCATCTGGAGTACTGCGTGCAGTACTGGAGGCCACACCTTCACAAGGACATTAATAAAATGGAGGCTGTCCAGAGAAGGGCAACCAAAATGGTGCCGGGACTGCATCAGAAAACATATGAGGACAGATTAATGGAGCTCAATATGTATACCCTAGAACAAAGGAGGGAGAGAGGCGATATGTTCGAAACATTCAAACACCTTAAGGGCATTAACAAGGTGAAAGAGTCTAACATGTTTCAATATAATAAAAATAGCAGGACAAGAGGACACAGCATGAGATTAGAGGGAGGCTGATTAAGGGGTAATGTGAGGAAGTTCTTTTCCACAGAAACGGTGGTGGATGCATGGAACGGCCTACCTCAGGAAGTGGTGGATATGAATACAGTGCAGGGCTTTAAACAGGCATGGGATAGGCATAAGAGAGCAATACAGATGAGTATGAATAGACAGACCATTGACAGAGCAAAGGCCGATGGCCCATTCATAAGGTAGAAAAGGAAATAGGTAGACTGGCTGGGCCTTGCAGTCCTTATCTGCCATCAACTTCAATGTTTCTATGAATGAGAAAAAAAAGAAAAACTACGTTTGCTGGACTAGAATTCACCTCCTTGGATGTCATATTTTTCGAGATACTAGGCTTCATGAACAATCTGAAGCCTTAAGGGCAACTGCGGATTGGAAATGGGGGCCAAGCTATTGGTCCCTGGGTACAAAGGTATGTAGTGAGTTAGGTATATGTTTTTTCCATCATTAGTTACAAATAGACAAAATTGTGGAAATCTACCTGGGTGGAGCATTTTTGATAGATATTCTTTTTCAGGGACTTTTTTTTATGTTTTTATCAATTGCTATGCACCCCAGACCAAAGCAGGCCATGTTGACTAATTTCATGAAATCCAACCCTTTTGATTTACTTCCAAAATAAATAGTATTAGGTGGGGATTTTAATTGTAGTTTGCTAAAGTCAGATAGAGGTAGCCAAACTGAAAAAAAATTCTTGTGACGTAAATGCACTGAAAAACCTGATTGGCCATGCTAAATTAAAAGATGCATGTGCCTCTCATAGTCCATGTCTGGCTCACACCTTTCATCCTGCATTAATTATTTTTTTATCTCAGACATGGTGCCAATAAAGACAACAAAGGTACAGGCAATGGCCACTTCAGAGCACTGTTTGATCAGGTATAGTGTTACCGCAGCGACTCCAGCATAGCCAAGACCACCACAGCGACAGGAATCGGGCAAAATCCGGCCCATCGCTGTGGTGGTCTGTGTGATAATTGGGACTGATTCACTGGTGTCCTCTCCGGTCCAACTCTGACTCAGAGTTAGAATCCTAGAGACTGGGAGTGTGTGCCAACATCTCCGTGGCTACAATGCCGACAGTCGGCATTGCAGCCGTTGCTGTAGGGGATGTTGGCGCTAGTGCTGTCAAAGCGCTATGGGTAAACCATTTGATCAGCATATTCTTAACTGATATAGAGGAAATTGCATATGGGAAAGGAACTTGGAAATTGAATTCCTCACTCCTGAACAACCCCGGATATAGTGAACTCTCTGAATGATGTTATAACAGCCAGGAAATCTGTAGTATGTTTATATGACAATATGGTAACGTGGTGGCAGGATTTGAAAAATAATTTTATTTCTTGTTTTAAACAAGGATCCAGAATGCTGCATTATAACCAACAGGAATATAGAAATGCATTACTACAACTACAGTTTGTGTAAGAGAATGCAGAAACAATTAGGAATAGTACTCAACAAATAAGGGATCTTAAAGAACAAATAAAACAATTACAATATGACAGATTTTTCTCACTAGAAGTAGAACAGAAATTTGGGACTAAAGGGAAATCCCATGTAGTCAACCCTTATGAGAATTGTAAAAACAGAGTACAAAACATATCCTTTTCTCATTTACTGAATGATGAAGGGCAGGTGGTATCAAGAAATACATTTTTTATGAAATAGATAATTTTATACAACAGAAATTTAGCAACTCCTTTCTAATAGATAAAACAGTTTAAACATGGATAAAAACATTATACCTCCCCCAGACTGATAACACCCAAAGAGAAAACTTAATTGCCCCAGTATCCCTACAAGAACTGGACAAAATAATAAAATCCTTAAAAACAAATACGGCTCCTGGTGTAGACGGTCTGATGACTGAATTTTATAGATGGTTATGGGGTCAGTTTCTGGAAAAACTAGTAAGCGTGTTTAATTCCTTATTACAAAATACTGAAATTCCTGCAGAACTGAATTAAGGGATATTATTTCTATTATTTAAGAAGACTGATAGAAAATTACTCAGTAATTGGAGGCCTATCACCTTATTGAATGCAGACTTAAAAATTCTGGCAAAAATTTTAAGTAACAGATTATTAACAGTTTTACAATATATTATACACCGGTCTCAAACATGTTCAGTTCCAAAGAGGAAAACATCAGATAATTTACTTCTTGTAAGAGAGATTATACAAAGCAGTCAACAAAGTAACAGTAAAATGTATATTATAAGTCTGGATCTCACTCAGGCATCTGACAATGCATTGCATGAATATTTTTGTTGTGTTTAGAAAATTACAGCATTCCCTTCCAGTTTATAAATTGGCTAAAAGTGTACTATGAAATGACTACTGTCTCTCCATTATTACGAGTTTTTTTGGTGGTAAAAGATCAATAAATGGAGGGGTGTGGCAGTGCCTCCTTAGCCCCGTTCTCTATATTTTAATTTTAGACCCCATTATTAGACAGATCAATATGTCTCACACATTCAAAGGTGTAAAAAAACAACAAAAGTCTCTCAATAAATATTTGCGCATACGCATAAGAAATTGTATTAAGTGTTGCAGACCAAGTATCAGGGGCTGAGGCAATGAGACTACTTTCAGACTTTTCTAACTATACTGGAGCAGAGGTGAACTTAAGTAAAAGTTTTTGTTTGTTACTAGGAACCACTGATCACACTACTGTATGTCATTATTCCAAGGGATTCCAGTAGTGTATGAACCCTAAAGAATTCTAGGGATCCTATTCAGGCCTGGGGATATGGCTAAATTAAACTGGGATAATAAAATGGAGGTAACGGAAAAAAGGTGGTTCAATGGAACAAATGGAACATGAATAAGTTAAAATGGATTTATATTATCAAAACATACTTATTCCCTATTTCTTTTTATATATAAGTCACATATGTCCAATCCCAAAACACAAAGAAATGAAAATACTTGGACTTTTCTTCTCATGTATATGGGGGAGGAGGGTGGCAGATTTCTCCCAATTAAATGATGTATTACTTACTTAGAGAAGAAAAAAGGAGGGCTGGGTATGACCAACCCTATAGTCTTTTTCTTTAGCATCTACATTTTCACCAATTTTGTTCCTGTGTTAAAATCTTTAAAAGCTCTGTGGGTTAACTATGTAAAACCTAAACTACAGCTCTTTTTCAATTCATGGACAGATGAGACGCCACTTTCCAAATCCTTAAAACACATAAATTACCCCAGTATCTCAAATATGGGATAGAGAAAATCAAACAGTGGCAAATAGATAAACATACCCTTTCTGTCTGTACAAGACAAATGTTTTATGACCAAGTGATGCATAGTTTTTTCTATCCATACCTTTTGAGGACAGAAATGAATCAGAAAAACTGAAAATATGCCAGATGATAATGGAAAAAAGAAGACCATCAAAACTTTGGGATATAGTCTGGTTGGGAGCCCACGGGAAAATTAATGTTAAAAACAACTTGAAACATAAAGAACTGACTGAACGTTACTGCCCCATACCATGCTGTACAACAACCCTGGAAATAATACAACATTTATTTTTCAATTGCCCTTATATTGTTGAATTTTGGAACCTTGTGAGGTCTCAGTGGATCACATTACCAGTTACATATTTAGATTATGATTCTTTGGTCTTGGGTATTCTGTCAGATCATTGGAGTAAACTGGATATAGGTAGTGCGGTAACTCTAGTTGCATTATTAAACTATTGGATATTGCAAAGCAGATGCCAATTTTCTATACAACAAGCAATTTCACAAGACCAACTTTTTAATATTGTAAAAGAAGAATTGCATAAGCAAACACAGTATGAATTCAAACGGACAGTACACAAGAAGTTTGTACAGTTATGGAAAGACTTTCCTCTGGTGTAACGTTAAGTTACCAGGAGTTTGAAGTTTGAACCCAATAGGAGACGAGTTTAAGATAATTATTAAACATAGATTATTACTGCATGGAAAAGGTATTATATAGAGATACGAGCTAATCTCCCCTTCTGGAAAAAGCGGATATTAGGAATATGGACAATATGAATGAATTTCTTGTTAAATTTTCTTTTGGGTTTGTGTTACATTCTGTATGATGTTGATGATATGTGTTTATCGCTAGAGATAGTTAGTTGGTTTTGATATAAGTTTGATTCCGATTATCATGCCTTTATAGTGGTGTATGATGCCAATACTTATTTAAGTTTGTATGTATAATTTGATGCATGGTTAATTTATGTGTGTATTAACACTGCTTCTATATCATTAATATTGTTTTTGAAATTATAAATAAAAATTCCCCCTACTCTTTTAGAGTGTGTGAGTGTGTGTGTGTGTGTGTGGAGGGGTCTTTTCAGTATTATGGTTTAAAATTTGGTTTCTAAATACTGATTTGAAGGTAACTAGAAAATATATGAATGTAATACTTATTTGATTTCTCTTACTATTTGTAGTTTATTTTTGTGTGAGTTCACACTGATTTGTATTTATTTGATTATTGAAGTTATAATAATAAAAATTCCCCTACTCTTTTCGAGAAGTGCCATGGGATCTCTAACATTCATGTGAACTACCACCAGAACAGGCAGATGGGACCTCGGTCTAACATCTCATCTGAAAGTTGACACCTCAGGAGTGCAGCATCCCCTCATGCTGCACTACCATTTCAGTATTGGGATATTAACCCAGGTGCCTACTGTGGGGATAGAACCCACAGCCTTCTGATCTCCCGGCCTCAGAGGTGAGTGTGCTACTTGCTGAGCCACTGACACTGACACATATTATGGGATATATAGACTGCTAGATGTCTAGGAATGTGGTTTGGCACTGTGTACTCTGTTACCTTTAATGCCTTTCAGAGACCAGTACTGCCTCTGGTTGCCGTGTCTGAGGATCCAGCCAGTTTTACTTCTGACTGATGCCGTGGTGTGAGTGTTCTGGTCGGATAATGTCCAGAGTTCCCCTCCTGCCACCTAAGGTACTCGTAAGTAGCAGTAGCACATGGTTCATTTGATATACATGTCTAAGCCCATTGTGCCAGTAGAGTTAGTTCCTCCTTTTCCTGTTATAGTAGGTATTACATAGATACATAGATACATAGACAGTGTCGGCAGATAAGGGCATATGACCCACCCAGTCTGCCCATTTGAGCTTGTAAGTTCAGTTTGTTATCCTAGAAGTCTGTTGCACCTTACCCCTGACCTCCAGAATTCCTTTATGTCTATCCCATGCATTCTTAAATCCCGTGATTGTTTCAGCCCCCACCACTTCCTCTGGCAGGGTGTTCCACTTGTCCACCACCCGTTCTGTGAAGAAATTCTTTCTTATGTTTCCTCTGAATCATCCTCCCTTCAACTTCATCCCATGCCCTCTAGTCCTGGAACATCTTTTTCACTTAAAAATAGTGTTTTCCTGCACCCTGTTCCTCCCTGTAAGATACTTGTATGTCTCTATCATATCCCCTCTCCTCCCTCCTCCTCCAGGGAGTACATGTTCAGTTCCTTCAACCTGTCTTCATAGGACTTGTGATGTAATCCATGCACCATCTTTGTTGCCCTCCTCTGAACCTTCTCTACCCTGTCTATGTCCTACGAGGTATGGTCTCCAGAACTGTACACTGTACTCCAGGTGGGCCTCACTAGTGTCTTGTATAGCGGAATTATGACCTCCCTTTTCCTGCTTGTAATGCCCCTGCCTATACATCCCACCATCCTATTTGCTTTACCTGCTGCCTTGTCACACTGTTTCCCTACCTTGAGGTCATCAGAGATGATAACCCCAAGATCTCTTTCCTGCTTGGTCCATGCTATATCCTCACCCCCCAACTGATATATTGTGCCAGGGTTTTTGTGCCCCATATGCATTATCTTGCACTTCTTTGCATTGAATTTCAACTGCCAAACCCCTGACCATTCTTCAAGTTTCTGCAGGTCGCATCTCATTCTGTCTACACCCTCTGGTGTGTCTACTCTGTTACAGAGCTTTGTGTCATCAGCGAACAGTGAAATTCTGCCTTCTAGGTCCTGCGCCATGTCACTGATGAAGATGTTGAATGGACCGGTCCCAGCACTGATCCCTGTGGTACCCCACTGGTCACTCTTCCTCTGTGGAGTGACAGCCATTTACCACCACCCTCTGTTTCCTGCCACCCAGCCAGTTACCTACCCACCACACTACTGTCCTGCCCACACCCATATTCCCCAGTTTTGTGTAATAGTCTTCTATGTGGCACAGTGTCAAAGGCCTTGCTGAAGTCCAGATAGGACATGTCCACTGCCCTCCCTGATCCACCTCCCTAGTCACCCAGCAAAAATTCAATGAGGCTGGTCTGACATGACCTCCCCTGGTGAAACCATGCTGCCTTTATCCTGTAGTCCATTGACAACCAGATGTCTCCACTAATCTGTCCTTTCAGTAGTGCTTCCATGATCTTCCCACTACTGAGGTGAGGCTGACTGGTCTGTAGTTCCCTGCTTCCTCTTTGTTCCCACTTTTGTATAAGGGGACTACATCTGCTGTCCTCAGTCTTTGGGTACCTCCCTGTTTCCAGTGATCGACTAAACAGGATAGCCAGAGGTTCAGCCACCACCTCTTAGTTCTTTAAGGACCCTGGGTGCACCCCATCTGGCCCCGTTGCTTTATCAACTCTTATTACTTCCAGTTCCTTCAGGACCCTTTCGTGTAAATGGACTTGTGTCCATTTCTGCACCATTCTCACCCCTTGTACTCCCTTCAGACCCATTACCCTCCTCTTCCTCAGTAAAGACTGAGCAGAAATACCTGTTCAGTATGTCAGCTTTACTGTTGGCATCCTCCACGTGGCCCCCATCCTCCCCCTTCAGTCTCACTATCCCTCCCTTTGTCTTTCTTTTTTCACTTATGTACCTGTAAAAGGTTTTGTCCCCTCTACCCACTGATTTTGCAATGTGTTCTTCTGTCTGAGCTTTGGCTTACCTTACTGACCTCCCTGCCTCCCTTTGCTTCTCCTGGTACTTCTCTATCCCCTTCTGCCTGTGTCTTTTTGTATTGCCTGAATGCAATCTTTGGCTTTCTATTTTGCTACCTCTTTGAAAACCATAATGGTCTCCTCTCCTTTTCCTCTTGCTAACCTGCTTAATACATAATTCTGTTGTTCTTGTAATCCCCATTTTAAATACTGCCCACTGTTCCTCAACCCTGATTCCTGTCCCATTCCCCTTAATGCCTCTTTCAAGTATCTCCCCATTTTCCCAAAGTCTGCCCCTCTAAAATCCAGGATACGTGTTTTTGTGTGGTTTGGTTCTGCTTTCTGTGATTTCAAGCCACAATGACTGGTGGTCACTGTTTCCCAGGTGCTCCCCCACTGTTACCCCCATCACACTGTCCCTGTTTGTGAGCACAAGGTCCAGTATTGCCTTCTGCCGAGTTGGTTCCATGACCAGTTGCTTGAGGAAGGCACCTGAAGGAGTCCAGGATAAATCTGCTCCTAGTTGATGCTGCTGCTGGGATGCTCCAGTCCACGTCTGGAATATTGAAGTCTCCAACCAGTACCATCACCCTTGTCTGCCATCCTTTGGATGGCTAGCGTCAGCTCCCTATCTGTTTCTTCCTCCTGGGCTGGTGGTCTATAGACCACACCTGTGCGGATGGCTGTCCCCATTTTCCTTTCCAGCTTAACCCACAGTATCTCACCCATTTTGTTCCTCCAGGATCTCTGTGGCCCTTATGTCATTTTTCTATACAGTGCCACCTCCTCCCTTCCTGCCTGCTCTGTCTCTTCTGAATATGTTGTAGCAGGTATGGCCATCTCCCAGTCGTGGTTATCATTACACCAGGTTTCAGTGATGGCCACAATGTCCAGGTCTGACTGCACCATGACAGCCTCCAGATCTTCCATCTTGTTGCTAAGGCTCCTGGCATTTGCACACATGGCTTTCCATGATTTGACCTCCCTAGACTGTCTCACTATTCTACTCCAGCCCCTTCCTTGGTTGTCATTTATCCCTGGTTCTCCTTGCTGTCTGCCCGTCTGCTGAATTTTGCCCCTTTTCTGCTTATCCACCTCTTGGGCACTAATCTCCATCTTTTGCACACTGCTTTGCAGAGATAGCCACTCCTCTGGTTCACTGGTTCCACTGCTAGCTGTGGGGGTGAACAATGGGTACCCTCCTTGCTGGCCTGCCACCCCTTTGCTAGTTTAAATGCTTGTCAATGTAGCATTTAAACTTATCATTGAGTTGGATTCCCCTCAGGATGGATGCAGGCCGTCAGGCTTGAATAAACCTCCATCTCTCCAGGTGGGTCCCCAGTCACCAATGAATCCAAACCTTTCCTTAGCACCAGTTCTTCAACCATGAGTTAAAGTTCCTGGTGCATGCACTCCTATGCTCTCCCTTGCCTCTCACAGGTAGTACTTCTGAGAAAGTTACAGAAGTAGCTACTTGCTTGAGACCCTTCCCCAGTTTCCTAAACTCTTCCTGAACTTCCTTTGGCTCCCCATTTGCCATTTATTAGCTCCAGCTCTGGTGTGCTAGATGGATTAGATGTGGGGAATGGTTCCATAGTTGCCTCCTCCTTACTAATCTGGTGATGTGTACGATAGTCCTTCTGTTTTCCCTACATACTCAGCTCAGACATTTATTTATGTGTGTCAAGGGTTCTTGATGAATGTACCTGTAATTTTCTGACACATCTTCAGTTCGTAATATGTATTGTAAACTTTGATAAAAATAAAAATCATTAACAACAACAAAAAAAAGTGATCAAATCACGCAAGGCTGAGTACCTCAAAAACCTTCAAACCCAGAACCTTCGTAACCTCAAAAGTTTCTGATTGGCAGTGAACTCCCTAATCACACCCAGGACCAAACACAATGCTATAAAACAAGAAACTGGGGCAGAATATTTAACTGACCCATCCAGAGTGGTTGATGCCCTTAATACCAAATTCATGGACCTGTCTGACTACCATAATAAACTTACCCTTCAAGGACCCCACCTGCTGCCCTATTGGCCAGACTACCGATAACCATAATGTTCTATCCTTTCACTTTAAGGCCATCTCCCCCCAGGAAATCCATAAGCTCCTCTTTATCCTCCCCAACCAAAGTAGCTCAGGCAGCAATTGCCTTTGCCTGAGATTTCTAAAACTTGTAGTCCATGTTATTGTGAAACCTCTAGCTATTAATGTTGCTCCGATAGTATCCTAGAAACTAGGATACCAACAGATACATCCCATTTGGACAGATATTTGCTGTGGTAGGATAGCAGTGCTATCTGATTATGGATCCTACCCTCTAGGATCCAGTGCATGGATCCTACAAATGTTTTGGATTATGTGGATCCTAGCAACAAACATTGTGGATCCTAGCAACAGATCCAGCTCAAATCCTAACTATTTGACCTATAGTAGAATCCCTGGATCTGAACTAGAATCCATTGCTATCTGATCCTGTATCCTAATTATCTGACCTAGGATCCCTGGATCTGACCTAGGATCCATTGATGCTAACTAGGATCCATTGCCATCTGACCCTGGATCCTGCATCTATCTTTGATTGGATTTCTGGTAGGATCCCAGGTAGGATACCAATACTATCTGACAGATAGTGGTAGGATCCACAAAAGCACTATCTGAGCAACACTACTGGCCATGGTATTTATCCATTACCTCCTCCATAACCACCATCTAGAAGCAAGCTAGAGTCATCCCCCTTTTCAAGTCTGGTGATACTACCCTCACTGACAATTACCACCCCATCTCCATCCTCTCCCACCTGAGCAAAATCCTTGAAAAGGTTGTGTACCAGCAAATCTCAGACCATGTGTCTAAGTACAACCTCCTCTCTCCCTAACAACAAGGCTTTAGGAAAGACCACAGCACCACCAGAGGCATGGATAAGGCAAACTGACTGACTCCATCTTTGTGGATCTCACCCAGACCTTTGACCTGGGGGACCTTACCATCCTGCTTGGTAAGCTGAGCAGTATTGGGTGCTCCACTGTGACCATAGCATGGTTTTGTGACTACCGTTTTGGGCAAACTCAGGTGGACTGTACTAGGGAAGCAAATTCCAGTACCCAAGTATTCCGAACCAGGGTCTTGCAAGGATCCATATTTGGGCCCATATTGTTCTCCATTCATCAACTTTCTCCCCAAGGATAGCATCACATGCAACTTGCTACTGTATAACGATTACCTTATCCTCTTCCACAGTGCAAATTCCCTGGTTGAACTGTCTTTCATGCTGATGGAAATTCTTGGCTATGCCCAAAAATGGTTCCTTGCTAACAGACTCTTGGTAAATGAACTGAAGACTACAACCATGCTTTCAGGTCGACATCTAAACTAAGTGGGCAGGTGCCACTACCCCTCTTCACATCCTATCCCCTGCTGGCTCACCATTTGAGTTACTGACTGCCTTCAAATATCTGGGAGTCTCCCTTGACACCTCCATGACTGTCTCTGACCACATTGGACTCACAGACCAGCGAGTGAACCAGAGACTAGGAGTTGGTTCCCGCCTCAAGGATTTTATGACCACCAAAGTAAGGCTTGCCATTGTTTAAAGGGAAGGAGAGCTCCCTGGAGTGGTGGTGCTAGGTTCAAATTCAGAAACATCTGTTACAAGCAGAAGAACAGCACTCACATCACTTCAATGGAGTAGGCAGACTTCCCTCATTTTCACACTCTGTGGATTCAATGACAATCACTAGCATGTCCAGTAATTATTTGTACAAGAACAGTGCTTTATTAAAAATCCAGGTGTTTCCATGCAAAATGATAACTAGCATGTACAGAAACTTTAAAATCCATTCAGAAGCCTGGAGTGTTTGAGTCGGCATTCAGCTATTCAGTCCCAACTGACGTTTCAAGCTTTGCGCATCCTCAAAGTAGTCACTATTATGGACCTGCTAATTATCGTTTTGTGTGGAGACACCCGTATTTTCAATAAAGAACTGTTCTTGTACAAATAATTACAGGACATGACAGTGGTTGTCACTGAATCCATGGAGTGTGAAAATGAAGGCTGTCTGCTTAATGAAGTTGAAGGGAGGTGAGTGCTGTTCTGAGGCTTTCCATTGCCCAGGGCACCTTACGCCCGCTGCTAGTGTGATCACCCATCTACATGCAAACCTCCTTCTGCTCCTCCTCCTGCCTTTCCAGACTGAAAAAAACTGCAACAACATCTGTAGGTTTGCCTTGATGGCCCCTTCGTTCCCTCTACCAGGCCCTCAGATGGCACTCCCCCAGATCACAGCACAAAGCATAAGTCCTCCAAGACTATTAATATACTTTACAATCATTTTCTGTATGTCAGCCAGTTAAAGTGGGTGAGTGACTGTCTGTATTTTGGTATGTGCTCCTACTTTGCGTAACAAAGTTAATGCAGTGGGCGGGCAGCTAGGTGGGGGAAGGCTACACACAGTGAAAGATGCATTCTGCTTGCAGTCTTGGTAAAATGTGTGAAATATACATATTAGTATACAGCAGCAATGGAGATGTATTTAAAAAACAGTTAAATACATGAAGAACCAGTTTTACATAAGTTGGAGTAAAACAGTATAGATACTCAAGAGGGAAGCATGACATTTTTTTTGTTTGAATTTGATGTGTAGTGACATCTTGCTGCAGTGATTTTTTTCACTGTGGAAATGAGATTCGGTACCTAACCATGCATCATTACTGTTTTAATGCATGATCTGGTGATGTTTCTTGGCCAATGAAATTTGTAGTTTTTTTGTTGCCATGTTATAAATATATACATACATGTTTACAGTATATGTGTAAGTAATGATATATTTGTATGTATATATGCGTGTGTATAAATATTTATGCAACAGATGTTGCCAATAAATGCAGCCCAAAAAATGTGTATATGGTAGCTGTTGTGTAAATAAATTATGTGCATAGTAAGTATGTCACCACCATTTATTTATAAAGTAGCTATGTCAGATAATAGTTATTTGTTCAGTAGATACATCACATAATCCCCCTACCCCCACCCACCGACATTGCTCAGTTTAGAACAACTGGGACTACTTGCTGATTCATGTAGAAGTCAATAACAGTCATGGGGACTATACTAAAAAAAAAATAACTGATTAAAGTCCCAACTGTACTTATATAGAGACTAACATTAAAGCGCTTATGTACTGTGGCTAAGTTTCTGTGAAGAGCAGTCTGTACCTACATAGTGTCAGTGGCTCAGCAGGTACCACATTCACCTTTGAGGCTGGGAAATCAGAAGGCTGTGGGTTCTATCCCCACACCAGGCACTTGGATTAGTATCCCAATGCTGACACTGTAGTGCAGCATGAGGAGGGTGCTGCACTCCTGAGGTGCCGTCCTTCGGATAAGACACTAAACCGAGGCCCCCATCTGCCTGTTCTGGCTGCAGTTCAGGTGGATGTTAAAGATCCCATAGCACTTCTCGAAAAGAGTAGGGGATTTTTTTATTATGACTTCAACAACAAATAATAACAAATGGCATTGACCTCACACAAAATAAGATAACAGATCATAAACAAGCATTTGTCAGAGGGAGATTCCCCGCAAACAATGCACAGACAACTGTTAGTGGGAGCTTGACTTGCAATTAATTTATTGTACGTATCAAACAATGCTTTTCTTTTCACTTTTAACTTTTACATTTTACAACATTCCTTAATTTTCCATGTTATCCATTATACATTCAACATACAGTCCAACATTTTACATTTTGTTAAATCACATATTTCACTAGTTTCTGTAAATTTTTCTCCGGTTGTCTTCTTGGGGTCCAGATGTTTTTAAAGTCCGATACCCCTTAATCTTCTTTTCCTTGAAAACTGTCTGTTGGCCTTTGTCTTCTTAACTGTCTGTTGTCCTTCATCTTCTTGGGGTCTGAATGCTTGAAAGCCCAATACCCCTTCTTCAATTCCCCTTGCTGCCCTCCCTTTCCTGCCTGCCAATGGGAACTGGCACTCATATTATTACTCCCTTACTCTTACTTTTTTTGCTTGCTTCCATGTCCGGGCGTCTGTGCCCAGCTCATGGATCTTATGTGCCCCCTCCTTTTCACCCCCCCAGTTTCATTTTCTTCAAAAATTTCCACTAGACCATCTCCAGCTTATGTGATGGAATGATGGGCTTCCCCACTCCCTTCCCCTCCCCTCCCCTCTCTTTCCCAAATTTCTATGCTCTCTCCAATTGTAGTAAACATGCTGCCATCCCCACTGTCGACAGGTGCACCCCGTCCTGTCTGTACATCCCTGGATTAGAAAAAGACATTGTCTTTATGGGCTATGTATGTTCCCCCAACCCCCTTTAACCATGCTGCCACTTGCTTGTTAATCCTCTTCCTAGCCTGTTCCACCCCTTTTATGTCTCTGGCCTGCCACCAAACCATCTGAGGTGCCATTTCTGACCATGCTATCCTTACCTGTAGCCAAGACTGTTGCATTGCCCCCAAATCCCTTAACATTTCTTTGCACAAAATTCTCCACGGTCACTCTCCCAGGTCATTACAACCCAATTGTATTATTAGCAGACCTGGTCTTGGCCACTTTTGTTTCAACTCCTCCAAGGTTTGCATGATCTGCGCCTACCTCACGACCCGCACTTCCTTCCAATAAACCATCACTTTGTCGGGGTCTTGTCCTAGCTGTTTCCCACCCAGATGATTAGTGGCCCACCTCTCTGCCCAATAAATGTAGGAATGCCCTAGTATCCAGACCTGCCTGCACCTTTTTTGACCTGTGAAAAACAAACACACGTATTAAACCATTTTACTTACATATGTCCTATAGCAGTTTGACCTCCACCTGCCTGCCTTTTTAATTTCTTCCTCCGATCCACCTTTCTCTGCAAGCACTGACACAGCTCCAATCCTAAATGAATGAGAGGAGTAACTCTGTGGGTTCTCCACCAAGTGTGCCATTCCCTTCTTTAAAACCCCCGTTACCTGAAAATACATCACCGGTTTTCCATCACTATGTGTAAAGTACTGCCTACCCCTACTTTGTCTCTTCCCCTTGTATTTCCATAGAAAGGTGACTGGGCATGTTACTTCAGCTTCTTGTCTATCCAATACAATCTCTACCCCCCTCCCCCTCTGGTCAGTCTTGGAACGCCTAAGCCAAATTGTTACCCGGTCCTGTTCCCAGTGTATTTCCTCTTCCCACAAACCTCCTATGCCATCCCTTTTGTTGGCCACCACTACTCCACTGACCCTAAATGTGCCTCTTGCCATCACTGTGAAAATGGCCCTAAAAAAGCAGGCTTTGAAGTCTGATATACAGATATGCCCCAGGGCCCCAACCAGGCCTTTGAGTTTATTCCCTGCAATTGGTTTCCTCCTTTTAACTGCTGCCACCCATCAACATGCACCATACCACTTTAAACTTATTCGGTTCAGCCCAACCTTTTGTGCTACAGGCCCATCCTATCCTGGCTAACTGTACCCCCATTATCCCACTAGCCATTCCTGACTCTCACTTTTTTACCATGTATTTTGTTACCTGGTCCTGTGAAACTGGCTCACTTACCTTAAACCCTTACTGCTTCCAGAACTCCTGGAACACCCCTCACGCCCCTTCGTATGCCCTCAGTGTTTTGGCAGACCAGGAGCTCCTGTATAGCAGTTGGGCTCCTTCCAGCCAATTTCCCACACTTTCTCTCTGGTACCAGCATTCTTTGTGCAGCTGCTTGTGGTGCCATGGACCTGAACCTCTCCAGCTGTAATCGGGAAAGGCTGTCAGCTATGTCATTTTTAACCCCCTCTATATGCTTGGCTTTAAATGACATGTTTGACTTTAATCCCCTCAGCACTAGTTGTCTCATGATGCTGTTTGCTATCACAGAGTGTCCTCCCTGTCAATTGATGACCTCCACCACAGCTCTATTATCACACCAAAACATGATCTTTCTGTTCCTTAGGAGTTCCCCCCCATGTTAACACCGCCACCCATATTGGAAAAATCTCAAGTAATGTTATGTCCTTCAATAGCCCCCTTTTCCTCCAAGACTCAGGCCATATTTCTGCAATCCATCTCCTCTGAAAATATGCCCCCCATCCCAATAGAACCGGATACGTCCGTGTATAAGTCCAAGTCATTATTCCCTAGCCACGCCTTCTGCCAGAATGTGACCCCATTGCATTCTTTAAAAAAATGCTCCCATACCTCCAGGTCCTGCCTAATCCCTTGTGAAATGTCCACCCAATGATGCGGTCATTTTTTCCCCGCTATTGCCCTGACTAGTCTCCTGGTGAATGCCCTCACAGGTGCCACAGCCCTGCATACAAAATTCAAGTGCCCCAAGAGCTGCTGAACCTGACTCAAGGTGACCCTCCTCCTCTTTTTAACCTCCTGTATTATTTCATTGAGCTTGGCCACCTTCTTCTGGGGCAACCTGAAGACCTGCTCCTCTGCATTGACCTCAATCTGCAGGAATTCCAGTTTTCTAGCTGGTCTTTCCGTTTTTCCCTCTGTAAGTGGCACCCCTATCCTCCTGCACATGTCCTCAAAATCTAGGAGCATTGCCTTTGTCTCTTCTTCACTCTCCCCTACCAGCAGAAAATCATCCAGATAATGAACCACTGCCTTGTGCCCATACTTTGCCCCAAATGCCCATTGCATCCAGGAACTGAATGCCTCAAACTTTGCACAGGCTATGGAACAGTCCATGGGCATTGCCTTATCAAAATAAAAGAACCCCTGGAAGCAAAATCCCAACAGGTCCCAGTCTTCTTTCCTGACTGGTAGCAGCCAGAAAGTTGACTCAATATCGGTCTTTGCTATCCATGCTCCCTCCTTCGCTCTAATCAACTCCACTGCTTGTTCCAGTGTCGCATATGAGACTGTGCTATATTCCCCCGGTATGTGGTTGTTCACCAATGTCCCCTCTGGATAGGACAGGTGTTGAATAAGCCTAAATTCCCCTTGTTGCTTCTTGGGCACCAAGCCCAATGGTGAAACCCACAGATGAGGTAATGGAGGGGTCTGAAATGGCCCCTCTATCCTTCCAGCCTCAATTGCCTTCTTTATTTTCTTTAAAACTATGTCCTCTTTACCTTTTATTGATGTGAAGTTCTTGGCCATCATGCCCTTCCTCCCTCCTTGATACTCCAAACTAAATCCCCCTTCGAAGCCTTCCATTAGCATCTTTCCCACGTTCCCTTCTGGGTATCCCTTCATCCTTTCTTTCACTACCCCCCCTTATTGTGACTCTAGCTAACCCAAACCCCGATTCATTGTTGCCAAAATCTCTCTCATTGGCTCCCCATGCCCCCATTTCCAAACCCCCCTCTTCCCTGAACCCTCCCATTCTGGTAACCCCCCTTCCTCCCTGAAAGGGCTGCCCACTTCCCCATTGCCCACTTTTTCTGTCCCCCAATGCTCTGCAATAGGTCGCTGGATGTTGCCAAGGGCATTTTGAACAAATGTGTCTGAATTTGTAATTGCTCCATGAACATGATGCTTTGTTGAATCACCAGCATGTTTTCTCCTGTTGCCCATTTCCCCCTTGTCTACTCCCCGCACCTGTACCTCTGTATCCTGACAGGCTCCTCATCTAAAGCTCTGAATGAGTGGAATCCCACCTCAAATCTCCCCTGGCCACCATCCTCTGCCAGAAAGCTTCATCATACTTTGGCCAACCCATCCCCATCCTTGTCTTATAGGCGTCCTTTATAGTGGAGGTGTACGTGAGCAACTGAATGACTAATTCCGGCTTCCTTTCAAGCAAAATAGTGCTGAATATAGAAAACCCTACCTGCCATGCCTCTATGTTTTTTCCCTTGCAACTTACCTCCTCCACCTTATTCCCCGTGATCGCCAATGCCACCGCCATCTCAGATTTTCCCACTGTTTCCTTTTACGCGTACCTCTTAGCCAATTCCTTGTCCATCAGTGCGAATATATCTACATATTCCCCTTTCCATATTTTTTCTTTAATCGTTAAAGGTACATGATCTCCCATTGTCATACCCGGTATCCCGTCATTGCCTACTCTGGCTTTTGTGTTCACTTCTTCCCCAGCTGCCTTAAGTTCCTGCAACGCCTTTTCCATTTTTTCCAACCCCTTTTTCCCCATGTGTCCCAGCATACCTGCTAAATATTCTGTCAGATCCCCCTCTGGGGTCTGCTCCCCCTTACCCTTACCACTCGTGCCCTCCTCTGCGTCCAGTTCTTCCACCTTCTCTTGCTCCGTTATCTCTCTTGGTGTTCTTTTCTCTGCAGGTCTCTTCTGTTTTCCTGCTGGTTCATTGGCCTCTTTCTGCTTAGCTGCCTCTCTCAACTCATTTATTTTTTCCATCAGGCTCTTCCCTTGTCCCTTCTTGTTCCTCGCCCTCGCGGCCTCTTCTTCCGCTTCCTTCCTCCACGTCATATCCAGCATCTCATCACTTCCGCCACCTGTTCCATCATCTGTACGCTTGTAACCTCTGCCATCCTGAATAAGTAAATACTTGTAGGGGGATATACAACAAAAGACTGTATCTTCTGCCTTGATCCTACTCTTATTATCTAATCCCCCCCCAAAGTTCAGGAACCTAGCATTATTCCCCTACCTTTACACCAATGCATTTCATTACACTCCCTTTTGGCTTAAAACCACGATGACAGCTTATCTTATTAGAGCACCAATCCGTTATTCTGTCTCCCTACCCTTTGTGAACCCCCCCACCCCGAGGGCAATGCATTTTCTCATGCCTCCATATATCCCAGTCTGTACCACGAACATGATCTCTCTACTGCCTTTTTTCCTTAATGGCCTGGGTTCTGGTTTTATTTAATCTCGTTAATTATCTAGTTTCTCTTCATTGTTACTGTTGTTGTCCATTATTTACTTTGTTAACATTTTATACCTAAGCTGTCTTACTAGCACTGAAGGAATGAGGGAACTACAACTATGGCGTGGCCCTCTTGGCTGCGCATGCACGCTACTCTTGAGCATGAAGCTCCTGACTGTGAATGTGCACCATCCCCTACTTCCTTATGTGCATGTGTGGCCCATCCATGCTGTGGCCTCCTTCATCCTGCATCGCTGTTCTCGCCTGCCCCCCCAGGCTTGGATTACTTGAATGCCCCCACAACTCCGTCGCTGTCCACACTGCAAACACCCCACTGCCTATTGCCCTTGCTTGTAGCCTTTACTTTTTGGCTGAAAGCCTGCCCCTGTCTCCAATGCGCTGGACTCCCTGGTTCACCCCTGGATCAGTCTGCCATGCCTCTTCCACTGCAACGCGGCCCATGCCTCTTAATGCCCCAGTGGGCTCCTGTTTTGTAGCCATCCTGCAGCAAAAAAACTCCCCGAACCTCTACTTCCTAGCAGTGCCTGCTCCCCTCCCCCAATTTTTTCCTCCGCCTGGCCAAACAAGGGAACACCCACCTGCTTCCCCATGGAGCGCTTGAATCCCTGATGCCCACGTGGCCCCTGGATGCTGCATGCCCAGAGTGCTCCAGCCTCTGCTGCCTTGCTGCATGTACCTCCCCAGCTTGTTGCACCTGTAACCCGAACCAGGAAACAGAAGAAAAGAGAACCCCCCCATGGCCCGCATCTCACCTTGGCCACTGGCGGCTCTCCTGTAATCCTCCTGGCCATCTTTTTGAATGGCCTGATTCCCCTCCAGCTGGTGAGCAAACCTCAGGGAACCACCATTGCGACCACAAGCAGCCCGGCGAGCGAACCTCAAGGATACACCAACGTGGCCACCAGCAACCCGTAACTCTAAGTGCCTTTAACTTAAAGACCTTCCAGGGGTATAAACGGTCCCCAGTCATTTCCACCAGTGGCCCCCCAATGAATCCAGATCTCTATGAATAAGCACAGCCAAGTATCCACCGAGGAGCACCTTGGCAAGCGGTGAAGAATCAAACCAAACCCAACATAAGCAAGTAAGCGAATTTCAAAGGTCTTACCAGCCCTTTTTTTGTACAACTGTAAAACCTACCTAAAGTTTTTTTTTTTTTTTAAACATTAATTCCCAACCCCTAACTACCACCGAGCCTGGGTCCTACCCCAAATACGCACCCTGCTTCACAACCAAACAGACAGCTCTCTTTCAGGGTATTTTATATGTAGGCATAGAATGTATCATGGCTAGCCCTTAAAATAAGAAAAACAAGTGAAGCCAAGTTGTTTCTCCTGCTGTTCAGACCCATGCAGGCCCTATTAGACCTCCTTGTCTAAACAAAGCCCCTCCTCTGCTGGCTCCTAAATACCCCTCAAAACCACCCCCACTTCCTCACCTGCCCAATCCTCACCTGTTTACCTGTGTTGTCGCATTTTTCATGGCTGGTATGAAATTACTGCCCCTCCCCTCTTACCTGAGCCCTTCCTCCTACCTCCTTCCTACCATCCCCCCCACCCCTCCACCTGGTCCTGCTCCTAGTCTAGTATACCCCCCCAACCATATTCCACCCCTGTACCTTGTTTCCTGGAATCTCCCAAACAATTTAGGTTATCCCTTAAGGAAAATCGCATTTGTCAATGCCAAATGTTTGCTTGCTGGTATTGGCATTGGTAGTGTATGAGTTAGAGAGAGATGCCTAATAGGAATGGCAGTGAAGTATTGAACTGAAGCCAACCCCACCACCACCTTGCAGACACTGACAGACATTGGGGTGTACCTTTGGGTCATCAGGCATAACAGCTATGCCATTTCACCACACCCTACCCTGCAGACACCGACAAGTGTCACGGTGTGCCTTGGGGTCTATGGACCTTATGCGCACCCCATTCCATAAGGAAATATGGTGAGATGGGTGCAGTATAGGAGAATAGGGTGAACTTTGGTGCCGAAGAGTCCAAGGCACACCTCGATGCCTGTCATTGGCTGCAGGGTGTGGGTGGGGTTGGAATGGCATGAGCATTACAGGCAGCAATCCCAAGACACATCCCTGATGCCTATCAGTTTCTACAGGGTGGGGCATTATGGTCGGAAAACCTAATGCCCCAGGCGTTCATTGGTATTTTCACTCCAAATTTTCAAACATGGGTTTTTTGTGACCCCCACCTCATGAACAGTGACAATATAATTTCCTTTGCTGAAAGCTGATTTTGCACAGTGACTGCGCCATTTGGCACCACATGTGCAAAAACACATTTCGAACAGTATGTGAAAAATGACAGCTGTATTGTTCATGGGAAGGTGTAAAAAATGCAATGTTGAAAATCTGGAGGGAAAATATAAAAAAACTGAAGTCACGAGCATGCGTAGAACTTGCGCAACACACACCTGTAATGTAATTAATTTGGGGATATTTTACAGCAGATTGTCAACACAGGCATTTTGGGACCGCCGCTCATGAACAGTGTCACTGTGATTTTCTTAATCTGTCCCGAACACTGATTTCTCACAGCAGCCACACATTTCTGTGCTGGAAGTACGAAAACACATTTCGGCCAGGGTGTGAAAAATGACAGCTGTACTGTTCATAAGGAGGTGGGGAAAAATGCCAGTGTTGAAAACCTGGACTGAAAATAGTACATATTCGTGAACTTTCAAGGGCGCGTGGAAACTGCGCAATGCACGCTTGTAACACAGTCATTTTGTGGACTTCTGTCACCAAATTTTCAAAATTGCCATTTTAAAACCTCTGCTCATGAACAGTGTCACTGTGATTTTCTTAATCTGTCCCGAACATTGATTTTGCACACTGACTGCGCCATTGTGCACTACATGCGTGAAATCACATTTTGGGCAAGATGTGAAAAATGACAGCTGTATTACTCATTAGGAGGTGTGGCAAAATGGCAATGTTGAAAACCTGGAGAGAAAATATCAAAAATTTGCGAAGTTACGAGCATGTGTAGGAACTGTGCAATGCATACTTGTAAGTCATTTTTGGGAACTTTTTCACCAGATTTTCAACATAGAGTTTTGGGGGGACTACCTCATGAACTGTGACACTGTTTCGTTACTCGGTTCCGAAAGGTGGTTCCGCGCAGTGACTGCAAAATCACCTTTTGGGACCAAATAACAAAATCACAGTGACTAAGTTCATGAGGTGGGGCCCCAAGAACCCCATGTTGAAAATTTGTTGAAAAAATTCCCCAAAATGGCCAAGATATGCACCAAAGTTTAAAAAAAACAACAACATTTATGCCATTATACAGCTTACTGGCATTTCTTCAGTTTGTGGTCGGCTTTGAAGAGTCCTGATGTGTTCCCAGTCCACCGAAGATTGTTGTACTGTGCTCTGGAGGTAAGTATGAGGTTGGGGGTGTGTGGGGAGGCAGGGTGCACAGAGGGTGGGCGCAGGTTGGGGGAGGGGGACAAGACAATCATTGAGGGACCATTTTTTTTTACAGTTTTTTTTTTATTTAGGAAGATGATGAGGGACTTCTGTCATACTGGGGTGGGCTCCCAGCATGGCAGCTGGAAAGTTATTTTGGGGGGGCAGTGGAGCTGACGGGGGATTGGGCACCCTGTCAGCCATACTAACTTTTGTCACACTGGAGTGGGCCTCAGCGTGGCATCTAGAAGTCTGTGTTTTTTGGGGGATACTATGGAGCTGATGGGGATTAGGCACCCTGTTGGCCTATAATGATTTTTGCCATGCTGGGGTGGGCTCCCAGCATGGCACCTAGAAGTCTGTTTGGGGGAGGGCAGTGGAGCTGACGGGGGATTGGGCACCCCCATCAGTTATACAGTTTGCAGGGTGTGGGGTGGTGCATGAGCATGCTGGGGTGGGCTCCCAGCATGCTAAGTAGTGTTCAGGAGGTGGATGACGAACTGTCTATGACAGTTCAGATGCAGTGCTGACATACATGTAGGCAATTTGCATACTGCCAACGACAATATTCAAATTGCCTACATATTACCACCACTGATTGTGGTGGTATTTTCTTCAGAACTTTATGCCATTACATCAGAATGGCTGTCATAGACAGCTTGGACATTTATTGGCGCGGTGCAGCCGCACCTGCAAAAGGGATCAGTGCACTGGAAGTGGAGGAGGCACACCTACAAAAACTTGTATGGTGGCACTATGTTTCTTGCACATGCATGCAAGCAAACATAAAAAGAGAACTCAAATAAGTATTACATTCATACACTGTCAAGTTTGCTTTCAACTAAATTTTTAGAACCCAAAGATTAAATCATAAAACTAAAATAACTCACCCACACACTAAAACAATAGGGGACTACTCTCCCTCTCCCTCTTGAAGGTCAGAGACAGATACTGGGAGACCTATAAGACCTCCCAAAATCTTGATGACCTACTAGCCTGCAGACACCTTAGGAACTCCTGCAAAAAGACAATCCGCTCTGCGAAAAGTGAGTTCTGTCGATCCACCCTTCTTGCCTCGGCCAACAACCCGAGAAGCTTTTGGCATAACATCAAGAACACGACTGGTGGGTCCGCCAGAGTCCAGGACACCAACCTACTCATTGGCGGGGTCAGTTGTGATAACCCCCTTACCACTGCAAATGCCTTCAATTCCTTGTTTTCAGAGCAGTCTCCCCTCTTCCTAACCCACTGCCTCTAACCCCCGGCTCCTCCCAGTCTGGTCTCCACCCCAGTCCCCCCTTCCACCTTCACCCAATCTCAGCAACTGAGACCCAGAAGTTGCTTGCTGGCCTTTCCCCCCACAGTGGGCCAGGGCATGACAGCCTAGAGCCCAAACTGCTCAGACTAGGAGCCCACCTTCTTGCCAGGCTGATCACACACCTCTTCAACACCTCCCTAGAGACCGGGATCATCCTCGTACTATGAAAAGTGGCTAAGGTTGTCCCGGTCTTAAAACAGGGTAACCCTAAAGACCCCACCAACTACCGCCCAATCGCAATCCTGTCTGCCGCTAGCACATTACTTGAGAAAGCTGTCACCACCCAGCTGTCTCATTACATCCAGTACTACAACATCCTCTCTCCCGCACAACACAGGTTCCGGAAAGGACACGGCACGTCCACTGCCCTTGCCCTTGTCACCTCTCAGATTAGGACTGCTGCTGACCAAGGCAAACTCACCAGAGCCATCTTTGTTGACCTCTCCAAAGCCTTCGACAGGGTCGATCACTCCCTCCTCAGTTCCACGCTCCTAGCCCTCGGATTCTCACCCCCCGCCCATGACTGGTTCCTTAACTACCTCTCCGGGAGGCAGCAGTATACCTGTTTCAGTCAGACTCCATCCAATCCTCTAGTCCTCCACAGTGTCCCCCAGAGATCGGTACTGGGCCCCACTCTATTCTCGCTCTTCATCAACAAGCTGCCATCCATCCCTGCCCATGGCCTATCTACATTGTAAGTGGATGACCTCATCATCCTGGCCAGCTCCCCCAGCATCTCCACCATAAACTCCCACCTAAACTCAGACTTCACGCACATCCAAACCTGGCTAGGTGAACACAGGCTTACTCTGAACCTCAAGAAAACTCAAGCCGTGCTTTTTGGTGCCTCAAACAGAATTAAATCCTGCCCTGCCCCTCTGCTAATCCTTGGGTCCGATGGCTCTCCCCTCCAGACTGTAGCTGCTGTCAAGTACCTGGGCGTCACGCTGGACCCACTGCTGGACCTAACCCTCCACATAAGGAACGTCTTCAAGGCCACAAATGGAAAGGTTGGACTAGCTTACCGAGCCAAAAAACTGCCTCACTCCTGCGGCTCGCTTGGCCATAGCCGGGGCATCCTCCTCCCCAGTCTCTGCTACGGGCTTGCCACCTTTGCCCCTACACCCAAATCCAGCCTCTCAAAATGGGACACAGCATATAACAATATTTGTCGATTCACACTCTCTGCCCCTCCCCTCACTCACTGCTGCGATCTTTACTCGCGTCTGGAGTGGCTCCCCCTGGAAAAACACCATATCTTGTGCTTGGAAATCTTTTTGACAACATCATTCACTTGGCCACCCCTCCTGCTCTTGCCCTTCCCCCCAAACCCAGCACCCCCTCCTATCTCCTTAGATCCAAGGCGTCGCTGGATCGCCTTGTCCCCAGAACCCGTACCCATGCAGGTGATTGGGCTTTCCACACCTACGCCCCCAAAATGTGGAACTCCCTCCCTGTACTAACGTGGGCCTCCCCCCCTCCCATACCAGCTTTAAGGCCTCCCTTTGGAACATTTTAAAACACTCTTCAGCGTGTCCCTGCACCTCGTAGCCTTCTAGCCCAACCCTACTACTTCCCACCCAGGGAATTCTGGATGGGGGCCACAGCACCCTGCACTTATCCTCACGGACCACTCTGAGCAATTGTACCTGACTTGGCACTGTTCCCCGGCACATCCCACTTAGTTCTCAGATATTGCCATGCCACCCATGGCTGTCCCCTCGTAGCCCGGTATACCCTCTGTAAGTTTCCCTAGTATGCCTTCTATTCAAATCCTCCCTGTACTAATCTCCACTGAATTATTTTGTGCTAGTAAGTTGCCTGTTTACTGTCTTACTACCCCAGTACCCTGTATTATGTACCAATACTGTACTGTTTTTGTACTTTCAGTTATTCTAATTATTGTTGACACCTGCTGTAATTCCCTGTGATGCCTGCTAGTCTCTGTATCCTGCACTGACTGTAATCCCTGTGATGCCTGTTATTTTTTGTGTGACGCATTGTCTTCTTCACTGTACCTGTACTCACTTTACCTGTAACCCTCCCGGGTCACACCTGAAAATAGGCACTTGACTGTCTAGTGTGCTTACCCAGTTAACAAAAGCAAATAAATAAATAACTCATAAGGAATACCGTCAGGTCCCGGTGCTGAACCCACTCTCATAGAATGTATCACACCGCGAAGTTCTGTGCCTGTAATGGGTTGAACCAAAAATCTTTTGGAAAAGTGGGATAAGCGGGGCAAATCACAATCTGTTAACCACAAATCAATACCACTCTGATAATCTGTGGGAGCCTGAAACATGGTAGTAAAGTAGCTGTCGTTCAGTTAACATTTCTGATCTCCTATTTATCACCATACCATCACCAGCTGTAGTTGTGGAAATATTTTTTTTGTGATTTTGTGAAAGACCAAATTGAAATGAGTTGGTAAAATCCTGTTTCCCTTGTATTCCAAACCTTTGTTCTGCTTTCAAGGATTTATATCTGTCGTATTGGATGTCTGTTATTTTTTGTTTGACCCAGGAAATTTCAGCCAATAGATCTATGCGAGATTGATTCTGTTGGGATAGCAGAGTTTGTAATTCTGTTCTGTATAATTTGTATTTATCCATTTTATATTTACCTATATGTTTTCCTATCACTTTAAAATAGGATTGCATATCCATTTTTGTATCCTCCCACCAACTCTGTATGTTATCATAGAGAAAACATACCGATTTCCTGGCCTGCAGGAGCCCCTTAAAACCCTCATGAACTATTGGGGTGTTGAGCAAAGTGAGATTCATCCTCCAGTACCCCAGACCCTTCCCCATTTTTTCAAAATTAGAAACCGTGAGACTTAAAAGCACATGATCAGAAGAAAGTACTGGGACTGTAAGGGTTTGGAGACTATCCAGATTTTGAGAGATAAACCAATAATCAATTCTGGTGGTGAAAACACCTCTGAATTATGTTTTTGGGGGAATAAGCCCAGGTTTATCAAAGGCGTCAATCAAACTAGTACTGGTCAAAAGGTTATTAAGACAAGAAATGTCACAAAATACTTTGGAGGTCTGTGACCCTCTATCTGTCTTGTACCTGCTACAATTAAAGTTGCCACCCAACAAAACATAACTTGAGGAAAAGAGATATGGTTGGATTGACTGAAACAGGTCAATCCTTGCTTTCTTTTGTTGTAGGGCGTACACATTTTTGCATCGAAAGCAGCGTCATGCAACAGAATATCTAGCAAGAAAGCTCTGCGTGGTACTATATTAACCTGGTGGATTACATTAATATCAAGGTTATTTAAACAAATTCCCACCCCACTACATTCATCTTCCCCCATTCACCAAAAGGAATCTTCATTAAGCCATGCAGAACTAGCAGAAAGTACATCCTCCATGGAATGTAACCTGGTGTTCTGTAAGAAAATCATGTCGTAGGAGGCAGAGTCCAGTTGTGCATAAGTTACTGCCCTCTTCCAATGAGATTTAATGCTGTTAGCATTCAGAGAGGCCACAGCAATATTGTATAATATAGGAGACCCAGAAGCTGCTTATCAATGTTTTTTTTTTCATTACCCATCCTCCGAGCTTGGGGTTAAGGGTCCTGATCATCCATGGGTAGTTCCCCCTTGAACCTCCATCAATCTGGGAAGAGTGAAAGGAGGCTGAATCAGACTCTCAGCCCAGGTCTTCCTCTTCCATAGGTAGACCGTTGCATTTGTTTTGTGTAGGGACAAGACCAACCACAGGCAGTGTTGCTTTCCCACCTTTTTTTCTGGTACTCCTACATCTTCCTACCATCTGAAAAGGGTCAGAGTGTGGGAGGGGGGTGGGGGCATATCCTCAGTAGGACCTCTAGGTATTGACACAATGAATGGGCCAGAAACTTCGGGTTTGGGAGGGGTCTGTTCTGGATGTGAAACCACAGTTGGAGTAGTGGTCATTGGGGCTACTGCTAGAACCGACAGGCAAGTAAAAGGTTCCTGAGGGGGGAAGGAGGGCCAAAGGCTAGCCAGATGTTTATTAGCCTGTTTTAATGCAGAGTTAATATAGTAATCCTGTATAGCATAGTCATTGTTCGAGGTGTTGTGAGATGCCCACGGACAGTCTGTGAATGAGTGGCCATCCTCGCACAAACTGCACTTCAAAAGGGCTCTGCAATAAAACATTGAATGTCCAGATTCCCTACACTGGGCACATTTGATGACTTCACATGTGTGGCTCAAGTGTGTGGGAGACCCACACTTATAACAGTGATGGGGTTGGCCTGGGTAAAAAATAAGCCGTTTGTCATGTCCGATGTAAAAGCAATTTGGGAGGTGGTATAATCCTGAGTCATCCTGATGGAGGTTAATTTTCACCCTCCACCCCCCAGTCCAAAAGCCTTCATCGTCTAGAATGGGATCAGGGTTGCCTTGTATTTTGCATTTTTTTTTCAAACAAATACAAGATATCAGTAATATTGACCCCTTCATTACAAAAAAGGGCTGTTATGACCTTGAATGTTTGTTTGGTTAGGGGTATAACCAGGAATTTTTCCTCATGTGGGGTTGGTTTTCATAATAGCATATTTCAACCAGAATCTGCCTAAGATATCTGGTGTCTGAAAGCTTATATCAAAAGATTGCTCCCCTGATAAATGGATGAGGGCATATACCTCTAATGGATAAAACCCCATTTGATGTTTTAGCAAAACCTCCCCCTCATAAAACCTGCTTGGGGTATCATCTAGAAGGCCCAAAAATCTGAGGCGAACTGCATAGTGACTTTTTGCCAGTTCCACAGTTTTTTTAAGAAGACTAGCATATAAGAAGACTAGCATATATAAGGGCCTCAGATTGCTCTTGAGCAGGTGCTGTAATGGTGTTGGGTTGAGGAGGCCCCCCCCCCCCGCCACCTGCTGAGAAGACTGACCAGTATTTGCATCAAATAAAATATCAGAGCTAAATGTATCTACAGGTGAAAATGAAATAGTACCTGTGGTAGCAGGCAAGACTGCTGCTATGAATCCCTTTGGGGCATTTTCTACCTCAGACTGAGTGGCCTGTAGGGCTGGGCTGGAGCTGATATTTATATACTGAGTATCTCTGGAGTATCAACCAAAATGACAGGAGAACCAGGAAGTGGCATCTCCGGATCCGGAATCTATGTACCAGAGGTACGGTGGGTCCAACCTGCACCTTCCAGGGCTGCATCCGCCGACCAAGAAGAATGATGAAAAAAATCTGCAGAAGGTAGGATCTTCTGTGCTACCATTGGTACAATCCAGCCTGAAGTGCTTGCTGAAAAAACTAAAATGTTCTTATTTAGATCTGGTGTCTGCAAAGGAGATGGATTTTGGGGCCATTTTAATTTTGCCTTCTCCTCTTCAACTCTTTGGTGTGCTGCAGAGTATTCCATCTCAGCCAATCATAGCTTTTTTGCTAGGCACAGTAAATTCTCCTCTGCCATCGAGACTTGATATGTTCCACTGTTTCCCATCGGGGGCTGCTGGGGTGTAACGAAAACTGAGTCTGCATTCGAAACTCTAGGAGCTGTATTGTTTTCCAGAGGGAGAGGCTCTCCGCTTGAGACTGATTGCTAGCCACCATCCTGGTGTATTCCAGCCATCTCAGGAGCCTTCTCCAATGTGTTAACAGGACTTCCTCCTCCAACGTTGTCCATCTTAGACTGTAAGACCCTGACAGACAACAGTGTTACATCACACTTAAACAAAGGGAAAAAGAAAGAAAAAAACAACAGAAAGTTCAACAATAAGATCATTCACTGCATATACATTCCCTTATCCCCTTATTCTGAAATCAGTACAGCAAATGCCCATCAGTGAAAAAAAAACATATTAAACATCAAAAACCCAACTTTGTTTCACCTCTCACTAATAAATCAAATCCTTCCCTCTAAGATACATTTTTCCCAAGACATCTCCTCCCTCCTTCCCTTCCAAATTGTCTCTTTAGGTAACTGGAATATCACTGTCAGTAATCCATGGTAACCCTTTCCATAATTCTAATAATTCCTCTCTCCCCCTCTTTTTTCCCCTCACTTTTATACAACACATGTAAATCCTGCATAATTTTATTATATAATTCCACATGTGAACCTTCTTTGTGTTTAATGTGTATTCACACTTCATGATCCAGAAATTCCATTTGAGTATTGCTATTAATACTTGCAATGTACTGATATTCCATCTTGCCCAATTCTTATTAAACACCCTGTACATAAGATTCTCATAAGAAATAGTACTAAGCATCTTCTCATTCCATTGTTGTGACAGAAAATTACAAAACCCTTTAATAAATGCACAACTAAAAAACAGGTGTTGCATAGTTTCTTCTTGCTGTGTGCATCGCAATTGGCTACAGATTCTTTCTTGTGACTTTTTATGTTTTTGGTTAGCTTTAACATTGATATGTTCGTGGCATGCCAGCCAGTGTAGCTCCCACATATGATCAGGGACTCTTTCGTTATTAAGTAATTTCTTTAAGTTCTCTCTTGATGATACTGGACACTTTTCAAAAACTACCATCACCTCACATAGGGAGGATACTAAGTTTTAATACAACTGCTTTCTAGGTGTAATGGTGATCTGCTGGATTGAGATTTTCCAATGTTTTAACCTTAGGAAAGTACATCTCACATATTCTGGTGTTAATATTGATTTTTTAAGAACCCTTAATCCTTGTGTCTCCCACTGTCCAATCCGTAACCTCGATTTATCCTGCAACAGAAACTCCCATCTATTCTCTTGTTCTAGTATGGGTTTTAAATTACAGTACATAAAAAAGTATTAAAAAAGATTGCAGGATTTTGCAATGTCAGGCCTCCTTGCTTTATTGGCATATACTGTATATTTATTTTTGTTGGTTTGAGTCTACTACCTCAGCAGGCTTGGACAAAAAAAAAATACTCAGTAAGGTTGTCGTTATTTTTTTTGGAGGGGGAAAGATAGAACTGACATAAAGAAAAACAGGAATTAAGTATGTTTTAATCAGATAGACCCTTTTCTGTTTACTGTGCCTCTATTTATCCCACTGAGCCACTCTCAGTTTTTCTATTTCCAGATTCTGCTCCCAGTTTATTTCGTTCAGGTTACCCATCCCAAAAGTTATCCACAAAATATTTATTGGGTCAGGCACAATTCTAATTTGCTCTACCATATCACTTTCTTTTAAGAAATAATTAATTCTCTGCCCCACACATTTATTGAGATTCAGCTCAGCCCCCGAGCGCCTCCCAAAGTCTCTGCAGGTTTTCAACACGCATGCCACTGTTTTTTTGTCACCTACCATAACATTCATATCATCAGCAAAAGCTATGACTTTATATGGGAGTTGCTTCCCTTTAGCCCAAATAGGTGCTACTGTTTCATTACTTTTTATTTCCCGCAATAATAAGGCTATAAAAAAAACCATACAGGACAGGGCGTAATGGACATCCCTGCCTTACTCCCCTTTGTAGTTTTATCATGGGTCCTTTCCATCCATTGATCATTGGCACCACAGTAGCAGTGTTATAAATAGATTTAAACCATCCTATCATGATTTCTGTGATCTGGTAGTGCTTTAGGACTTCCCATAAAAATGAATGACACACCTGGTCGAAATCCTTTTTTTGGTCCAGTGAAATCAAATACCCATCCACCTCCCCCAGTTTCCCAAGCTCTACTAGCTCTCATATTAACAGAATGTGATTCTGTATATGTTTACCTGGGATTGCATAGGATTGTGCAGGTGAAATTACCTTCTCTGCACATACATCAGCCTCTTTGCTAAAATTTTTGTTAACAGCTTAAAATCAGAGTTTAATAGGTTGTTAAGGTCTCTTTTATCCCCCTTTTTATACACCTATGTTAGCACTCCCATATTCATATATAACTGTATCTCTCCTGCTAATAACAGTTGATTAAATGTTTCTTTTATTTGAGGAATAAGGTCCTCTCCCATAATTTTTAGCAATTCATTTGGCAGGCCATCAGGGCCTGGCGATTTATTTTTTGCCAGTGTTGAGAGTGTGTCCTGTATTTCCCACTCTTCTATGGGTGCGATTAATTTAGTTCCCATTGATGCTTCCAACACTGGAATCTCTGTCCCCTCCAAAATATCCTTCAAATCTTCTTTACATGATTCTAGAGGGGCATACATATCTATAGTGTACTTCATTACCAATTGTGTCAAACCTGTCTGTGTTTTACACTCATTACCAAAATTGTCTGTAAGTACTGTCATTTCTTTAGATTTTGCTTTCTTAATGCAGTTTTCAAAGGGACATACTACCTCCATCTTACCCATTACTCCAAACTGCTGTTGATGGTATATTGCCTTCACTATCTCCTCATGAGATAATCTCATTTGCTGTTTCACATTATTAATATGTAACATGAGATTTTGCTCTGTCTCATAAGACATATATAGTAAGTTTTACAGTTGCTTTCTATTTTGCGGTAAGGCAAGTATTGTTTCTTGAACCTTTTTCTACTTAACTGTTTGCATAGCTTCTGCATATCATATTTAGTGTCCTCCCACCACCCTATAGCAGAGTCAAACATAATGAAAACTGACTTCCTAGCTTGAATGAAAACTTTAGTAGTACTCAGGATGTATAGATCTGCCACCAGGGAGATATTCCATTTCCAAAATCCCAGTCCCTTTCTAACCTCCAAAGAAGATCCAATTTTAATTTTAACTATGTTATGGTCAGAGAACTCAGTGGGAATTATTGACACAGACGTTGTTGGAATTTTCTCTGAAAAAAAAAACAGTCGATTCTGGAGGCCAGGTACCCTTTATGAAAAGTAGGCATATCCTTTTTTCCCCATAAGAAATATGCTTCCTGCAAATTAGCTTTTCTAATAAATTCTGATAATAAATTTGAGTAGGGGAATTTCCCCGGTGCCCTGGCCAAGTTTCCCCCCATTCAATAAAAATACCACCATCAGCTTAATCTGGTTCAAGGTCAGTTGGCATTCATCTGTAGTCCGCTCCCCTGGGTTGTCCCTGAAAACAGGCAGAACTCGTCTAGTGCACTTACCTGGTCAACAAAAACTAAATAAAATAATGCAATAAATAGCAAAAAAATCTGCTATAAACTGCAATTTAATTATCACAAGTTCCCATAGTTTTTAAAAAAAATAGTGCTATACTGTACTTCCAACGTGCAGCTTCACTATCAATACTAATAAAGGTTGATCTTCTCAAAATAAATAAGTAAATACACTAGTTCTGTTACCAACATTTATTCCAAAGCACACCTCAGATAATTCAAGATTTTTCCTTGTTGTTTGACACAGGCTGTCATTTGTAAAATAAAAAGGAACTGTTTGACTTACTTTTTTGGTTTGTCTCAGTGATGTGGTTTGGTAATCCAACTTGACATAATGTTGTACTCCAATAGAGTAACAAATCCAGCAGTGAAAAAGGTAATTCCAGACTGTAGGAGGTAGCCCACAAAAATAAGAAAAAATAAGGGAAAAAAAGCAAAATAGAGACAAGTAAGTTGACTTATTCCCCAAGATAAACCCAATTGATAGCCCACAGTGTAGAATAAAAAAAATACTGTGGCATCCATCAAAGTCAATACTCTTGTCCACTTCAAAGTCATAGCCTGTGGATACACATTTGCAGACAGCCCGTTAAAAATCCAAGGATGGCCGCTGGACACCATGATTGCTGTTGACCAGTATATAGCATGCATTAGGAGGTCCTAAAATCCAAGTGCCATGTACCAGCCATTTGGTACAATCTCGGCCGTTCACAAATAAATCCACCTTCCAGTTACCTCCAAAACAGAGATCAAGTTCTCAAGCTGTGAAGTAGGCCGCACAATTCTCCACACTCTTCACAGCACTCGAGAGGTCCTTCCTAGTCATTTCCCAAGTGTCGACTGATCAAAACAGGTGCCAGTATACGCAGCAAGCAAGACCACACCCATCAGCCAATCGAATCCATTTTCCCACAGCGGGGAAGATCAGTCAAATCATCCAAACCGGTCCATTCATAACTCTGTATCCAGTCAGATTCTGCACGCTGCTGCCCATTCACACAAAGATAAAAGTACGCTAACTGCAGGAGCACTTAACAAAGAGTTCCCATCTAAATGTACTGGAGTTTTAAATAATTTAAAATCTTTACAAACTTAAGGCTCTCCAGAAAGTCAAGAAGGCCTGTTGCATAAATCAGATATGTGCCGGTTGCGTGTTCCATACATGATTTATTTGAATGAGCAGCTTGTGACCTCAGGAAATGCACTCATGGCTCCGCCACTTGTGAGATCACCTGAACTTGCTCACTGCTCATTCAAATAAATCATGTGTAGGACACGCAACCAGCATGTATCCCCTATATATTGGGTGCTTAATTTTTTTGTTATTTTGTAAGCCTCAACTTTGCTGCCTAAATGACATGTTAATGGTCAAGAAATGTGTTGACAGCTGTATGAGAGACAGAGAGTAACAGGAACACAAAAAAGTGTGAGAAAGAGATATTTCAGAATAACTGGAGCACCCCAAAATTCCAAAATTTGAAAAATGAAAAAGACCTTCAAGATCAGCACGTTTGACAGCTGCAGTGACAGTGAGGAGGAGTTTTGGGGTTTTAATAATTCCAACAGAGGCGCACCACTGACACGGATGACAAGGATGAGCTGCTTTTATTAAAACTGCATTGGACAAGATGCACAATTGAAGATGTGGATGCCATGGAAGAAAGCTATGCACCATTCCAGGAGGATGAAGTTCCCACTGACAATTGGAGCACGACGTTACAGATGGTGATGGTGGAGGATTTTAAGAAGGATGTGGGTGTGACTACTCACCTGGATGAGGGGAAGAAACAGCTTGATTTCATAAACCTGATGCTTTTGGTATCAAAAATGAACTGCAGTGAACAAAAACAGACAGAGGCACAAAAAGTGGACCATATATGGACTCCAGTGACATTGACGGACAGCAAAGCTTTTTTGGGAATGTGAATTTACTTGTCAATTGTAAGGGTGCCACACTACCATATGTACTGGAGCTAGAAATATCCGTAGGGACACTTTCTGATAGCACAAGTGGTAATTCGTAAGTGGTACAATAAAATTATGCAGTGCCAACTTGCAAATAATAGTACTCTGAATCCACTGAAAAGAGATGTAAATCATGACATGCTTCATCATGTTTGTCCAATTCTAGAAACAGTCTTGAAGGCATGCAAGACATAGTACTACCCACATTGAGAAGTGCCTGCCGGTGATGCAGTGGTAGACTGCAGCGGATGGCTGGGCTTTAACCAGTTCATGCCCAACAAGCCATAGCATCAAGGAATCAAGATTTGGGTTTTAGTGGATGCCCATAACAGTTTTGCCAGAGACTTCCAAGTGTATGAAAGATTGCCGGTACTTTTGAAATGGGACTTGGAGAGAGAGAGAGAGGTATGAGAGACCTGACTGAGGATCTGCAAGGCAAAGGGGCCACATCTATTTTGAAAACAATTTTACCTCTGTGCACCTGGCAACTGACGTTTTAGAAGTACAGTAGGACTGTACTCATGCAGCACAGTGCTCACCAACAGGATTGGATGGCCTAAATCTCTGAACAAGCCAGCAATAAGGAAAAGAGACAGGGGCCACTATGAGCAGCTACAAAAGGTATCCCTTGTTACTAGTGCCTGGAAAGCCAATAACCCTGTTTTTTTGCTGTCAACGATTCCTGATCTGACCAGTGTCTGTGTCCAGGGGACAGAGATGCATCTGTAATTTCATTACCCTGCCCAGCAGTACTGCAGCAATACAACACGCAGTGTGGACATTACTGATTTGCTTCTCTGTCAGTACCCCAGCATTTAGAAATCCAGAAAGTGGTGGTCTATCTCTTTTGGTTTTTGGAACATGGCATTGGCGAATGCTTTTATTCTTTTTCTTTTTAATATAGCTTTTTGTAGGCTTTTTGTGTAGGTTTCTCCCACATCCCCCCGGGGCCCTGGCACATGGCTGTACATGTGCATGGAGGCACACACACACACACACACACACACAAACACACTGGAAGCCAGATCAGCCCCTTCCACTACCTGTACTGCCACCTCCACCTGCCTATGTGACCCTACCGGAACTCCACTTGGTGTGAATGGAACTACAGGAGGGGTGACAACCCATCCCCACCACCCTTGGGAGAGAAAAGCAGCCTGAAGGCTCATTTAATCCCACTCCTTCCTCCTCCCCAGGCCAGCACCCCGACGACCCAAGGTTGCTTCCAAACCTGGGTTGCCAGTGTAGCGCGAGGTAAGGCATACAGCACCTCAGCACCACTGGGCTGGCTCGCTTTTATTCTTTTTCAAGAGAGTGACAATGAATGGGGTAGATATTGCTGATCAGCTTTGCTTTCAATACCTCAACAACCGAAAATCTAGAAAGCGGTCATGCTACCTCGTTTGGTTTCTGTGGGACATTGCATCGGCAAATGCTTTTATTTATTTATTTTTTTTTGAGAGAGTGCCAACCACGTGCACTGCACTGAGATCGGCAGGGTGATCAAGAACATGCTGCTTCAGTTTTGAATGATTCTGTCAGAGCAGACGCTGTCTGGGTACAACAGTGGGAAGTGAGGTCATCGGTTGCTGGCCTTGAGCATGACCTTACTTGTGTTGGACCACACTATTCTATAAAAGCCAGGGAAGGTGCAGAAAGCCAAAAAGGGAGGTGCAGAAATTGTTCTCAAAATAGAAGTGGGCAGAACTTTATTTTTTTTCCTTTTTTATTGAAAAATCTTACAATATTTAGTTATATTTTATATCAGACGTGACAATAATACTACAAAGGAGATATCATCTATAACAGTATTAAATATACTTCATCAGTAGGTTACGTACATGATAGAAAACCACATGTAAAAAAATAAAAAAACAGTAATTAACTATAGTGTGCTGTATTTACAACAGTAGGTTTATATCTGTACTATGACTGCATTTGTGTGGGGTTCTTGAGCAGCAGATCATTATGTTGTCTTGCGTGTGCACAAGCAACGTCTTCTGGTAGTAGGAGAAATGCAGAGGTGTGTCAGTGTTGACGAATGCAGGGCATGCTTTAGTAGGTGCATCCCTCATTCCCCAATGAGCCAACATGCTAGCGTGGACACAAGTATTATGCAAAGTACCACCAACTTGAAATAAACGTGCCGCTGCAATCAGAGACAAGCTCATCATGCAGCGGCACGCATGACATGCCTCCTGTACATACCTTTCCTGGTGAAATATTTCAATAAACATGGCAGTTAGTCCTGCTGCCGCCACACAATCCTGAAAGAAAGCCAAAATTGGGGGTGCAATCCCTGTGTCGGCATGTCCGCCACCCCCCCACATTGTGTGGCACACTGGGATTCCACCTCAGTGTGTGCCCACTCCCTGGTTCTGCTCACAGAAAGCCAACCATGTTGGCATGTTCCTCCCCCTGCCCCACCCCCACTGCATGTCACACTGGGAGCCCACCCCAGTGTGGTCAACATACCCTCCCAAAAGTCATGGGGCACACTGGGAGCCCACCCCAGTGTGTCCATTTGCTGTATTTTACCTGTAAAGAAAGAAAAAACTCCCACGGTGCAGTGTCCATTATTTTTCTGTATCTGAAAGAAAGAAAATGGTCTGTTGTCCACGGTGTCTCCTCTCCCTCAACCCGCACCCACCTGCTGTGCACCCCACCTCCCCACACCCCCCTCACCCCATAATTACCTCCAGAGGTCTGGCGCTGCGATCTTTGGTGGAGCGGGAACACGTCTGGACTCTTCAAAGCCAAACTGCAAAATGAAGTAATGCTGGTAAGCTGTATAATGACATCAATGGGGGGGGGGGGGTTCAAACTTAGGTGGATATCTCAGCCATTTTTTTGATGTTTGGCTCCAAATTTTCCAACTTGGGTTCTTGGGACCCCAGCTCATGCACACATGCAATGTCATCTTGTTATTCAGTCCTGAACGGTGATTTTAAGGACACCGCGCAGAATCACCTTCAGGATCGGCAGTAATGAAAATGACAAAAGAATGTTGTGGCCTAAAAGCCTATGTTGCAAATTTGGTGAAACAATTCCAAACAAGCATTTGTCAATGCTGAATGTTTGCTTGCTGGCATTAGCAGTGGAACTGCAGGAGTTAAACAGATACATTATAGAAATGGCAGTGATGTATTGAACTGATGCCAACTCCACCCCCACCCTGCAGAGATGGACAGGCATTGGGGTGTGCCTTTGGGTCATTGCCCATAATGGTCATGACATTTCACCTCACCTTACCCTGCTTACACTGACAAGTGTCGAGGTGTGCCTTGGGGTGCATGAGCTTTACACTCCATAAGGAAATACACTGAAATGGGTGCAGTATAGGAGAATGGTGTGAACTCTGGGGCCAAAGAGTCCAAGGTGCATGTCGATGCCTGTCACTGGCTGCAGGGTTGGGGTGGGGGTAGAATGGCATGAGCATTACTGTTGACATTCCCAAGTCACACCCCTGATGCCTGTCAGTCCCTATAGGCAATCCAAAAGCACCAATGCACAACCCCCCACCCCTACATACAGCATAGCATATTTAAACTTTCCACTGCCAAAATTGGCTGTATTTACTTTTAGTGCCATGTAAGGAGTGAGTCCTCTTAGTTTCAGACTGGAATTCCAATTTGATTAAGCTAAATCACCAATGTCAAGGTGGGACCCTTGATTTAGTCCCTAACTTTCCAATGCCTCAATGGCCAATGTGTCTTATTGGTGGCTCCTTTTATACATTGTGCTCCTATCAAGAATGTCCCTACAGGGCAGGGCGTTATGGTCAGAAACCCTAAAACCCTGGGCATTTCTTGGTATTTTTACTCCAAGTTTTCAACATGGGATTTTGTGACCGCACTGCATGAACAGTGACACTATCAGTTTGTTAGCCGAAAGGTGATTTTGCACAGTGACTGTGCCATTTGACGCCACAGGTGCGAAAACACATTTTGAACACAATGTGAAAAATGAAAGCAGTACTGTTCATGAGGAGGTGTAAAAAAATGGTAACGTTGAAAATCTGGAATGAAAATATAAAAACACTGGTGAAGTCACGAGCGTGCATAGAAATTGTGCAACGCACATCCATAACACAATTATTGTGGGGAGTTTTTGCACCATATTTTCAAGATAGGCATTTTGGGACCTCTGCTCATGAACAATGTTACTGTGATTTTCTTAAATCTGACCCGAACACTGATTTCCCACTGAGACCGTGCTATTCTTCACCAGAAGTGCGAAAACACATTCTGGTCAGGATGTGAAAAATGACAGCTGTACTATTCATAAGGATGTGGGGAAAAATGCAATGTTGAAAATCTGGAGTGAATATATTACAAATTCGTAAAGTTACAAGGGTGCGAAGAAACTGCACAATGCAAGCATGTAATACAATCATTTTATGGACTTTTGTCACCAAGTTTTCAAATATAGGCATTTTAGGACCTCTGCTCATGAACAGTGTCACTGTGATTTTTTAATTTGTCCCAAACACCGATTTCCCCCAGCGACTGCGCTATTCTGTGCTGGAAGTGCGAAAACACATTTTGGCCAGGATGTACTGTTCATAAGGAGGTATGAAAAAATGCCAGTGTTGAAAATCTGGAGTGAAAATATTACAAATTCGCGAACTTACGAGTGTGCGTGGAAACTGTGCAATGCATGCTCTTAAAACAGTCAATTTTGGGAATTTTTTCAACATAGGCTTTTTGAGAGCCCACTTCATGAACAGTGACACTGTCATTTTGTTAATCGGTTCTGAAAGGTGATTCCGCGCAGTGACCACGAAATCACCTTTTGGGACTGAATAACTAGATGACAGTGACTGAATGCATGAGATGGGGTCCCAAGTACCCCATGTTAAAAATTTGGTGCAAAAATTAGAAAAAATGACCAAGATATGAACCAAAGTTGACAAAACCCTATTTATGCCATTATACAGCTTACTGGCATTTCTTCAGTTTGCGGTTGGTTTTGAAGAGTGCAGACGTGTTCCCGGTCCCCCGAAAGATCGTTGTGCCAGCCTCCAGAGGTAAGTATGGGGTGAGGGGGAGGTGGGGTGCACAGAGGGTGGGCACGGGTTGTGGAGGGGGGTAAGAGAGTCAATGAGGGACCGTTTTCTTTTGTTACAGTTTTTTTTTTTTTAAAAAGACGATGCGAGAATATTGCCACACTGGGGCGGGCTCCCAGTGTGGCACCTGGAAATTTGTTTTGGGGGGCAGTGGAGCCAGTAGGAGATTGGGCACCCCCCCACTGGCCATACAGTGTGCAGGGGGGAGCACATGACGACACAGGACTTTTGCCAGGCTGGGGTGGGCTCCCAGCGTGGCACCTTGAAATTTGTTTCTGGGGAAGGCATTGGAGCTGACAGGGATTGGGCACCCTGTTGGACATACAGTGTGCTTGGGGGGGTGTGCATGTGCTGAGGGGGATTGGGCACCCCCTCAGCACACAACAATTTGGGGGGGGGCACATCATGCCGACGGTAGGTGCAGTGGAGTACAGTTGAAAGACAATGACTGTTAAGATGGTGATGTGTAGGCAATTTTCATACTGCTGATGGCATGGCAGTATACAAACTGCCTTCATGTTACCACTGCTGATTGTAGTGGTCATTCTTTTTCAACTGTATGCCACTGCATCTGAACTGCTGTCATAGACAGCTTGGACATTCATTGGTGCGATGTGGCCGTGCCTGCAAAAATGCTCAGGGTATTGGAAGTGGGGTGCCACACCTATGAAAACTCATATGGTGGCACTATGTTTCTTGTACTTGCATGCAAGCAAACATAAAAATGATTGTGTTATGAGCATGCATTGCTCAGTTTCCACACACGCTCTTAACTTCAACAATATTTTATATGTTCACTCCAAATTTTTCAACATTGCCATTTTTTTATACCTCCTTATGAATAGTACAGCTGTCTTTTTTCACATCCTGCCTGAAATGTGTTTTCACACATCTGGCGCACAATGGCACGGTCACTGTGGGAAATCAAGTTTTGGGACATATTAACAAAATCACAGTGTCACTGTTCATGAGCAGAGGTCCGAAAATGCCTATGTTGAAAATCTGATTTAAAAATTCCCCCAAATAATTGCATTGCGTGTGCTGCACAGTTTCTACGCTCACTTGTGACTTCACCAATTTTTCATATTTTCACTCCAGATTTTAAACATTGCAATTTTTTACACTGTCTCATGAACAGTACAGCCATCATTTTTCACATCCTGTTCAAAATGTGTTTTCGCACCTGTGGCCCATATGGTGCAGATGCTGTGCAAAATAATCTTTTGGTTAACAAACTAATAGTGCCACTGTTCATGAGGTGGGGTCACAAAAATCCCATGTTGAAAATTTGAAGTGAAAATACCAACAAACGCCCATGGCATTAGGGTTTCCAACCATTACGCCCCACCCTCTAGAGACTGACAGGCATCAGGGGTGTGACTTTGAATTGTCAGCTGTATAGCTCACGCCATTCCACCCCTACCCCCACCCCCACCCTGCAGCCAGTGATAGGCACCGAGGTGTGCCTTGGACTCTTCGGCCCCAAAGTTCACCCCATTCTCCTATACTGCACCCATCTCAGTGTATTTCCTTATGGAATGGGGTGAGTGTAAGGCCCGAAGATCCCAAGGCACACTGCGACACTTGTCGGTGTCTGCAGGGTAGGCTGCAGTGAAATGGCATGAACGTTATGGCTGATAACACAAAGACACACCCCAACACCTGTCAGTCTCTGCAGGGTGGAAGTGGGGTTGGCGTCAGTTCACTACTTCACTGCCATTCCTATTATGCATCTCTCTAACTCCTGCACTACCAATGCCAATACCAGCAAGACAACATTCGGCATTGACAAATGCTTGTTTTTAATTCTGATGTAATAAGCAATAGCTAGCATTGATTTTGTCTGCTCAAATTATATCTAATTTATGTACCTTAGTACTAGTTCTGATTTAATTGTTTGATTAAGTGTAACCAGATTTTGTCGTGTAATTTTAATTAATTCCTCATGGTATAGTGTACTTTTTCAAGTCTGTGAATTGAAGTCATAAAGTTTAACCAAGTTATATATCTCAGGGGAGACAGGTTTTTCCATTTTAGTAAAATACATTCAAATGTGATGATACATCCTATTCTGACAAGTCTTTGTTTCTGAACTGGGAGCTTGTCTATGGTTCTACCATGGCACATCAAAATCTATTTCATTGGTTTGTTCAAATATGTTCCTATAGATAATGATATACAGTACTGGTGAGGACTTGATGCCAGAACAAATCCAATGCTGGACATTCTACTATCATATGTTCTAATGTACTTATAACAGAACATCTGGGATATCTATTTGAACAGTTATATCTACCAGATTTTAACATTGGTATTCACTGAGTTTATGAATCTACCAATCAAACACCAGAGGTCAATGTTTTATTTGCAGAACATAATTATAAGTCATATTCATATTTACATCTAAAATGCTATCTAATGAACTGTCTCTGCTGGTTTATCATCTTTCCAGTGAGGATCATCATCACTGGGGGTCCAACGCCACCAGGACTGGGGCACTTGCTGCGGAGGGTGACGTAGAAACCGGAGGGCCTAGGCTCAAGTCCAGGGGGACTATGGAGCACAATTCAAGGAAGTGCTTTTTTGATTTTGTTTAAATATTGTGAAAGGGGGCGTGTACTTGGTTACTTGTTTTTCATTTCCTTACAGGGGCTGTGTGAGGCTAAGCACTCTGCAGCACATTGTGATTATTGATTTAGATTCCTACTGTGGAAGGGGGAGTGAACTATTTTGTTTCATTTCCTCAGAGGAGCTGTTCTAGGAGTCTTTCGTGGATGGTAGTGTGAAATGGGGAGTGCGGCTGTTTCTTTCTTACCTTACAGGAGCTGATAAATTGTGACCACAGAAATATGGGGAGAGTATTAGGAATGAATGTTGGGAGAAAAAGCTGAGCAGCTCTGGCTGATTGTTTATCCTCTGGAACAGCGTAAGAGAGGACTTGCAGCTCAAAACACACTCAGAGGCTGTCAGAGTGACACTTGAGTGATGATGGGCTGAGGTGGGTGAATCACTAGCATCTAAAAGGGTGCCGGTTTTAAACAAAGGAAAAGCACTTTAAAAAGGTCTACTATAGAGATGCTGTCTCACTTGGGAGTCCAACGCTGCCAGGACCATAGAAACATAGACTTTGACAGCAGATAAGGACCACTTGGCCCACCTAGTCTGCTACAGGGCAGGGCACTTGCTGCAGCGGGTGACACAGAAACTGGAGGGCCTAAGCTGTAGTCCGGGGGTACTGTGGAGCACATTGCAGGGAAGTACTTCTTTTGATTTTGTTTAAATATTGTGGAAGGGAGAGTGTATTTGGTTACTTGTTTTTCATTTCCTTACAGGGGCTGTGTGAGGTTGAGTACATTGCATGGCAGTGCGTTTACTGATCTATATTCCTACTGTGGAAGGGGGAGTGTATTATTTTGTTTAATTTCCTCACAGGAGCTGTGCTAGGAGTCTTTGGTGGGTGGTAGTGCGAAACGGGGAGCGTGGCTGTTTCTTTCTTACCTTACAGGGCGAGTGTTTTAATTTTGATTGTTTTCCTCTGAGGAGAGTGGGATTAGGCCTGCCCTACCCTCCCTATCCCTCCCACCCCATGCTACTCCACATTTATAGGAGGGCTGCCAGGTTAAGGGTGTCAACTTCCTGCTTCTAGGTAGGGCAGGCACATTCCCGGCACTAACACATAACCAATACATAAGAAAGGGGCAGATAGCACTCTCAAAGTGCAGCAGAGCCCTGCATAGATAGGGAGAATACAGTGATAGCAGAGGGAGAGGACCACAAAAACAGACAAACAAGCAAACAAAAAAAAAGGAAGGGACCTGACATAGTAGTAGGATAAAGAAAGTAATGTTGGGTGTCCCTGATGGTAGGGGGCATAGATAACAAAGACAGAGGAGATGCTTGGGGTGGTGCAGTGTAGTGGGTTCGGGGCCACAGTGTTCAGGAGAACATTCTGGAACATGCGGTGCTGTCCCATCTGCAGGTATATTTCTGGGTTGAGGGAGGAGGTTGCCTGTCTCCGAGCTGAGTTGGCCAGGATTCAGGGAACCTCCACCCCCACCCAGAGGCCACCATGTCCACAAACACAACCTCAAGGGATACCCGGTAGGAGGAGTGGATGGACCACTGTGGGCTCAGGGAGGTTGAGGAAGAAGGGTCTGAAGCACATCCACTAACTACTGGTCTGGCTTACTAACTCTTTCACTGCATTGGAGGAGCTGGACAGCCCAGAAGGGGCACCCGCAGCTGAGACCAGGGAGGTTGAGCAGGTCCTCCAAGATGGAGCCCAAGGGAAGGGGGATAGAGGACTCCAGAGGAGGAGGAGGAGGAAGCTTCTACTGGTGATAGACTCAATTGTCAGGGGTGTTAATTCTAGGGGAACCAGGCACGAAGGACAGAGAGGTCAAGTGCATCCCAGGAAGCACAGCATGGAGGGATGGGAAGCGGATCAATAGGATTGCAAGGGCAATAGCAAGGAGGGAGGAACTGGATGTCATCATCCACCTGGGGATGAATGACATGGCAGGAGACAGGGTGGAGATAGTTGGAATACAGGAGGATTTCAGGGAGCTGGGGGGGATCCTGAAGCAGGTAGCACACTCTATTTCCTTCTCGGAGGTTCTACCTGTCCATGGCAAGGGGGAGACTAGGACAATCTGTATCTAGGAATTCAAATCCTGGTTGAAGGATTGGTGTGGAAGGGAGGTGTTTGGCTTCATGGGGGACTGGGGCCCCATCTGGATGGATGCAAGTCTGTATAAAGATGATGGCCTGCATCCATCTGGGAAGGGGACCACAACCCTGAGTGAAATGTTTGAATGCTTCGGCAGTGAGCATTTAAACTGGCCAAGGGAAGGGGAAACCAGAAGGATTGGGAGGGCTAGAAACACCCCCCAAGGAAACATGTAGGAAAATAAAGTGACAGCAGGTAAAACTGAAATCATTAGGGGAGCCAAGGTGGGGGAATTGGGACCACAAATGAAATGTAATGGGGGGCGGGGAAGGAAGCAGGAGAGCAACATCAGGGGCAGAGGGAGCAAATGCACAACATGGAAGGCCATGGTAAGCAGCCTAGAAAATAAACTCCCAGACCTGGAGGCATTGATAGCAGAGGCAGACCTGGACACAGTAGCAATAACTTGAAACCTAGTACACTGCAAATTACAAGGGAAATCAGTGTACCGGGTATGCTCTGTTCAGGAGGACAGGGAGGGGTAGTGGGCAAAATTCTGCATGTAAGGGAGGGTATAAAGGTAACACAGGTGCAGGATCGGCAGGGGAAGGCTGAGGTACTGTGGGTCACCCTTAAACTGGAAAATGGTTCATCAATATGTGCAAGGGGTGATATACAGGCCTCCAGTAAAAGGGGAGGAACTGGACAGGGAGATAGCGGATGAAATACATGAGATGGCAATGAAAGGTAAAATTCTGCTGATGAAGGATTTCAGTATGTCAGATGTGGATTGGACCACCCAGACAGCTGCCTCAGCCAGAAGCAGAGTCATCCTAGGTTCCCTACAGGAGGCACGACTCAGGCAGCTTGTACTGGATCCCAATAGGGACAGGGCAATTCTGGATTAGGTGATGACCAATGGGGATAGACTTGCAGAAGTCTGGGTAGAAGGGCAACTGGGATCCAACGATCACCACACAGTGTGGTTCAGCATGGGAACAGGGACTCAGTCAAGCCATAGTAGGGTAAAGGTTTAAGATTTCAAAAAGGCAGACCGCTGAAATGGGGAGGGGTATCAAAATAACCTTGGAGAAAAGGGGGATAGGAGGAGGGGTGGAAGAGCAGTGGGAGCACCTAAAAGGAGCCATAATAGAAGTGACAAACCAATGCATCAGATTGGTTTCCAAAGGCAAGAGGAGGAGAAAGCCACTATGGTTCTCGAAAGAGGTGACAGACAAAGTAAGGGCTAAAAGAGCAGGGTTCAGGAAATATAAGGAGACCCAAAGGGTGGAGGAAAGAGAGGTGACCTAGAGTGTCTAAGGGAGGAGGGAGGGCAATAAGGAGGGCAAAGGCACAGACTGAGGTAGGATTAGCACAAACAGTAAAGAAAGGGGACAAGACATTCTACAGGTACATCAGTGAAAGAAGAAAAGTAAGTAAGTAAAAATTTATTTAAAAACGCTTTTGCATAGATCAAAGTGCTTTACAGGTAACAATAAACAAACAAATATAATATTAACAATATAAAATCACAGGCCATAAGCTTTTACAATTAAAAAAGTTTTCAACTCTATTTTAAACTCCTTATGGTCAGGCAGCTACGATCTGACGAGGTAGAGAGGTAGAGGTAGAAAATGGGGGGTAAGGAGGGAGACATGGATAAGGCAGAATACTTAATAAATACTCTGGTTCAGTATTCACAGAAAATGGGGAGTTTAAGGGACCACAGCTGAACAATAGAACCCGGGGGAGGGGGGGAGGTAAACAGCAGTCCATTCCCTGGGGAGAGAATCCTGCAGGAGCTGACTAAATTGAAGGTGGACAAGGCAATGGGGCCAGATGGCATACACCCAAGGGTATTAAGTGAGCTGTGAAGAGAGATAGCAGAATCTCTGGTAGTCTTGTTCACTGAGACACTAAACACAGGTGTGGTACCAGAGGATTAGAGAAGGACACATCGGGTCCCACTACGCAAACCCAGCAGTAGGGAGGAGGCAGGTAACTATAGGCTGGTCAGCCTCACCTCAGTCATGGGGAAGATCATGGAGGCACTGCTTAAAGAAAGGATAGTGGGACACCTAGAAGCCATTGGTGCCCAGGACCCTAGTTAGTGTGGTTTCACAGCAGGTAGGTCATGTCAGACGAACCTGATAGATCTACTGGGTGACGAAGGAAATAAATCAGGGGCCGGGGCGGTGGACATTGCCTACCTCGATTTCAGCAAAGCCTTCAACAGTATCCCACATAGGAGGCAGGTTAACAAGATGGGTTGTCTGGACATATGGGAGACACGGTAGTAAACTGAGTTAAGAACTGGCTAATGGACAGGAGGCAGAGGGTGGTGGTAAATGGAGTACAATCTTGGGTTGAGGGGTTTGACCAGTGGGGTACCTCAGGAATCAGTCCTTGGGCCAGTCCTGTTCAATGTCTTCATTAGTGACATTGCAGAGGGGCTGGAAGGAAAGGTCTGCCTGTTTGCAGATGACACCAAGATCTGTAACAGGGTGGATACTCCAGAAGGGGTGGAGAGAATGAGGAAGGAACAGGGGGTCTGAGGAGTGGCAACTGAGGTTTAAACCAAAGAAGTGCAAAATTATGCCCTGGGCCATAAAAACCCGGAGAGAGCTACAGGATTGGGGTGGGGGTGGGGAGTTGCTGCTAGCAGTCACCAAGGAAGAAAGGGACCTGGGGATTATTATCTCAGATGATTGAAAATGTCAAAGCAGAGTAAAAAGGCAGCAGGGAAGGCCAATGACATGCAGGGGTGCATAGGCTGGGTTATCACTAGCAGAAGGCAGGAGGTAGTGATGCCTTTATATAAAACCCTGGTCAGGCCTCACATAGAGTACTGTGTGCAGTTCTGGAGGCCACACCTTCAAAAGGACATTAACAGGCTGGAGATGGTCGGTCCAGAGAAGGGCAACTAGGATGGTGCAGGGTTTGCACCACAAAACCTACATGGAGTGATTAAGGGACCTCAATATGTACTCGCTGGAGGAGAGGAGGGAGAGCAGAGACATGATAGAAACATTCAAGTACCTCAAGGGCATAAATAAGGTACAGGGGGATGACATATTCCATCACAGGAGGAGTACAAGAATGAAGGGGTATGACATAAAATTGGAAGGTGGCAGGCTAAGAAGGAACGTGAGGAAGTTTTTCTTCACAGAGAGGGTTATGGACACATGGAATGGTCTGCTATAGGAGGTAGTGGGAGCAAGCACTGTGGCTGGATTTAAACATGCACGGGATAGACATAGGGGAACCACAGAGGTAAAACAGGAGGGGGATTCAGAAGCTGTAATCAAGTGCAGGGCTTATGGGCACACTGGATGGGCCTAGTGGTCCTTATCTGCCAACAATTTCTATATTTCTATGTTTCTGTTGAACAGCATCTGAAAGGTAAAAAAAAAGGTTATTGTAATTATGGTTTTAGCATTCTGTAAATATGTAAAACTGTTCAATTAGGATGGGCACCAGCATAGTGGTGTGACTATTGCTTGTGACACAGATTAACTAGTTTCAGGAACAAGTCTGGAACATCAGTGGGCCACCATGGGATGGAGGACTGAGCATCCCAAAAACAGCTTTCCTCCTCTGGAGGGGGATGAGGCTCCTGGTTCTACACTTACCTCCAGTGGTGGCTGGGGGTATGGGCAACTGGGAGAAGTGATGGGTGCTGGCACACTGTGTGTGGAAGGGTGTACAATGATGTATTATACAATGGCATACATACAAAGTCAAAAATCCTGCACTCTGATTGGTTGGTTGGCTGGCACTTTTTCAGCATTATAAATCCACCAGTATACCCACTGGAAAAGGTGCAAGCCAACCAAAACTTGTGCCACCCTAACATATATCAGTGCTACCAGCACACTTCAAAACAAGCTGTTGCCATTTGCATTCGCTGCTTGTGGAACAGAGCCACAGTAAATGAAAACAAAATGAACACCTCCTTCCATCTAATAGCTACGGATGAGCTCAAAAACATATTTAGTGAGTAAAACGAGCCATCTGACACTGAAATCTTGCCTTCAGATACAGTGCTACATCCTCTGCCTGCGGCTCAGACTGATGTGGGAAACAGCCACAGCAAAACACCAACTCTGCGGCTCCAGTCAGCCGGGGCACCCAAGATCAACCACCAGCCACTCTTTATGGGCAGTCCCGAAAATAGGGCCACCTGTAAAAAAAAAAAAAAAGTAGACAACTGTCACAAGAACGCCTCAGAGCAAACACTACAGCAACTTGAGCTATCCAGAAATGAAGTAAGCACAATTAAGCAAACAAAATGGGCCATTAACATATTTTACCACTGGCTGAGAGAAAAATCCATACAAAGAGACTTAAATACAGTACCACCCCACCAACTAAATTACATTCTAAGGCACTTTTATAGACATAGTACTGTCCGCAATTCTTCTGGAGAAGAATACAGTTTAACCAGCTTTGTGGGCCTTAGGTCTGGCATCAACAGGCATATTAATGACCCCCCAAGAAGCAGAGCAGTAAATATTATGGTGACTCCACATGTAACTCTACCAATGACATGTTTAGAGGTGCTATTAGAACCTATAGAAAGGCTGGCAAAGACCAAGCCACCCACCATGAACCCCTCACAGAGCAAGAACTGCTGCAGTTAAGAAAGTCAGAAGCTCTATCTCCCCCTAACAGCAAAAGGTCTCCTTAACAAGGTATGCTTTGATATTCAAGTACACCTTGCTCGCAGGGATCATGAGGGTGTCCGAGCTTTCAAAGTTAACTCCTTCCACACTGAGACTGCCCCGATGGTCTTCGTTATTTAACGAAGTCATATAATGAAGATATAAAAAATCACAAAGATTTCCAAGACCCCAGAAGACAATTTTAAAAGCGGGGGTCATGTTTGAAAGCCCTGGGGACCTCCTGTGTCCTGTTTCCAGTTATATTAAATACATTGAAAAGTTACCAGAAAACCATCCAGCACTGTTTTGCCACACAAGAAAACTACCACAAAGTAAATTAAATAAAACCACTACTTGGTATACAAAATAACCTCTTGGTGTAAATTAGTTAGCCAAAATGCTTCCAAAAATATATAAAGAAGCTGGTCTTTCAAAGATTTATACAAACCACTGTTTGACAGCTACGGCAGTAACTTTACTTACAGATGCTGGTTTGGACTCTAGACAAATCGTGGACATCACAGGGTACAAGAGTGAAGCCTCACTAAAAAGTTACTGGCGCCCAAATCTGCAGCACCATGAAACATGGGCCTCAATAATCTTTGGGAACAAGCCTGAAACAACCACCCACACAAACACTGAGCAAAGCAGACAACAAAAGAATCAAAAACAATACATCTGTAAAGAATTAGAAAACTGACCATCCACAAGTTAAGCATATTACATGCTGCAGGAACAAAGAAACAGCACAGATGAAAAATGCAGCCAGCCCCCACCAAAGCAAACAGCACCAAAACAAGTTATGCAGTCAAACCACCCTGTACTGTGAAACTACCAAACAGCAGCATGGACAACAATTTATTACATCAGAAATTACACTAACTCAAGAAATACAAGCAGAACAAGAATCTCTGGAGAGAACAGAGCGCTTCCTGCAAATAAATCTGCAGCAACTGCATGAGCAGGCTGCAGAAAAAATGGCACCAAACTTCAATGAGCACGCATCAAGCAATCAAGCGGATACAGCAAATATCCCAGCGTTGCAGATGTTCCCAAAGATGTCACACTTCGTAAATTATGGCTACATAAACGTCCACTTTGGAGCCACAGAGAAATAAAAAAACTGCAGCCACAACACGCAGGTACATCACTACACATTCCAACAGCAATCTCCGTAGCAAAACTGATATTTTCACACTCAACTAACCTTTTCCATTCTCTCCCCTCCAGCTAAAAATGAACAGCAACCATGCAGGATGGCAACAAAACAGAACAAGCATTTGTCAATGCTGAATGTTGATTGCGTTGGTCTGTTGAGCTCGCTCACTGCCCCTCTGTAACTCACTCATTCTGTTTCTCCCGGTGCTGCAGGCTGCTCTTTTGTACTATGCTCCTGGCTGCGTTGGCACTTTTTTCTGCCCACAAAGAAATCCGCAGCTGTCCCGACAGAGCTCCGTTGTGGTCGCTTACTCCCCCTGTCTCATGCGCTCATTCTGCTTCTCCTGGTGCAGCAGGCTGCCCTTTTGTAGTGGACTCCTGCCTCTGTTGGCACCTTCTTCTGTCCACAAAGAAATCTGCAGCAGTCCTGACAGAGCTCCGTTGAGCTCGCTCACTCCTCCTCTCTCACTCGCTTGTTCCGTTTCTGCCAGCACTGCAGGCTGCCCTTTTGTACTGGGCTCCTGCCTGCATTGCCACCTTCTTCTGCCCGCAAAGGAATCTGCAGCAATCATGATAGAGCTCCATTGAGCTCACTCATTCACTCCCCCTCTCTCACTCATTCATTCTGTTTCTTCCACCGCTGCAGACTGCCCTTTTGTACTGGGCCTCTGCATGCATTGATGCCTTTTTCTGCCCACAAAGACATCCGCAGCAATCCCAACAGAGCTCCATTGAGCTCACTCACTCCCCTTCTTCACTCGCTCATTCTGCGTCTCCCGCTGCTGCAGGCTGCCCTTTTGTACTGGGCTCCTGCCTGCATTGGCGGCTTTTTCTGCCTACAAAGAAATCTGCAGCAGTCCCAACACAGCTCCGTTGAGGTCGCTCACTTCCCCTCTCTCAGTCACTCATTCTGTTTCTGCCGGTGCTGCATGCTGGCCTTTTGTACTGGGCTCCTGTCTGCATTGCTGCCTTTTCCTGCCCACAAAGAAATCCACAGCAGTCACAATAGACCTCCGTTGAGCTCGCTCACTCCTCCGTCTCACTTGCTCATTCTGTTTCTCCCACGCTGCAGGCTGCCCTTTTATACTGGGCTCCTGCCTGCGTTGATACCTTTTTTTGCCCACAAAGAAATCTGCAGCAGTCCCGACAAAATTCCGTTGACCTCACTCACTCTCTTTCTCTCACTCACTCGTTCCATTTCTGCCAGCGCTGAAGGCTGCCCTTTTGTACTGGGCTTCTGCCTGTGTTGGCACCTTTTTCTGCCTACAAAGAAATCTGCAGCTGTCCCTGACAGAGCTCCGTTGAAGTCGCTCACTCCCCCTGTCTCACTCACTCATTCTGTTTCTCCTGGCTCTACAGGCTACCCTTTTGTAGTGGGCTCCTGCCTCTGATGGCATCTTTTTCTGCCCACAAAGAAATCTGTAGCATTCCTGACAGAGCTCCGTTGAGCTCTCTCACTCCCCCTCTTTCATTCCATTTCTGCCGGCGCTGCATGCTGCCCTTTTGTACTGGGCTCCTCCTTGTGTTGCCACTTTCTTCTGCCCACAAAGAAATCTTCTCCCACAGCTGCAGGCTGCCCTTTTGTACTGGGCCCCTTCGTGCATTGCTGCCTTTTTCTGCTCACAAAAAAATCTACAGCAGTCCCAACAGAGCTCCGTTGAGCTCACTCACTCCTCTCTCACTCGCTTGTTCTGTGTCTCCCGCTGCTGCAGGCTGCCCTTTTGTACTGGGTTCCTGCCTACGTTGGCGGCTTTTTCTGCCCACAAAGAAATCTGCAGCAGTCCCGACAGAGGTCTGTTGAGCTCGCTCACTCCCACTCTCTCACTCGCTCAATCTGTTCCTGCCAGCGCTGCATGCTGCCCTTTTGTACTGGGCTCATGCCTGTGTTGCTGCCTTCTTCTGCCCACAAAGAAATCTGCACCAGTCACGATAGAGCTCTGTTGAGCTCATTCACTCACTCCCCCTCTCTCACTCGTTCATTCTGTTTCTCCTTCCACTGCAGGCTGCCCTTTTGTACTGGGCACCTGCATGCATTGCTGCCTTTTAGTGCCCACAAAGACATCCACAGCAGTCCCAACAGAGCTCCATTGAGCTCACTCACTCCCCTCCTTCACTCGCTCATTCTGTGTCTCCTGCTGCTGCAGGCTGCCCTTTTGTACTGGGCTCCTGCCTGAGTTGGTGGCTTTTTTTGCCCACAACTAAATCTGCAGCAGTCCCAACACAGCTCTGTTGAGGTTGCTCACTCTCACTCGCTCATTTCATTTCTTCCAGTGCTGCATGGTGGCCTTTTGTACTGGGCTCCTGCCTGCATTGCCGCCTTTTCTTGCCCACAAAGAAATCCACAGCAGTCACAATAGACCTCCATTGAGCTCTCTCACTCCCCCTCTCTCACTTGCTCATTCTGTTTCTCCTAGCGCTGCAGGTTGCCCTTTTGTACTGGGCTCCTGCCTGCATTGGCACCTTTTTCTGCCCACAAAGAAATCCACAGCTGTCCCAACAGAGCTCCGTTGAGGTCGCTCACTCCCTGTCTCCCTCGCTTATTCTGTTTCTCCTGGCGCTGCAGGCTGCCATTTTGTACTGGGCTCCTGCCTCTGTTGGCACCTTTTTCTGCCCACAAAGAAATCTGCTGCAGTCCCGACAGAGTTCCGTTGACCTCACTCACTCCCTCTCTCTCACTCGCTCATTTCATTTCTGCTGGCGCTGCAGGCTACCCTTTTGTACTGGGCTCCTGCCTCTGTTGGCACCTTTTTCTGCCCGCAAAGAAATCTGCTGCAGTCCCGACAGAGCTCCGTTGACCTCACTCACTCCCTCTCTCTCACTCGCTCATTTAGTTTCTGCTGGTGCTGCAGGCTGCCCTTTTGTACTGGGCTTCTGCCTGCATTGGCACCTTTTTCTGCCCACAAAGAAATCCACAGCTGTCCTGACAGAGCTCCATTGGGGTCGCTCACTCCTCTGTCTCACTCGCTGATTCCGTTTCTGCCAGTGCTTCAGGCTGCCCTTTTGTACTGGACTCCTGCTTGTGTTGCCGCCTTCTTCTGCCCCCCAAAGAAATTTCCTGCTGCTGAAGACTGCCCTTTTGTACTGGTCCCCTGCATGCATTGCTGCCTTTTTCTACCCACAAAGAAATTCGCAGCAGTCCCAACAGAGCTCCATTGAGTTCACTCACTCTCCCTCCCTCACTTGCTCATTCTGTGTCTTCCGCTGCTGCAGGCTGCCCTTTTGTACTGGGCTCCTGCCTGCATTGACAGCTTTTTCTGCCCACAAAGAGATCTGCAGCAGTCCCGACATAGCTCTCCATGAGGTCGCTCACTCCGCCTCTCTCACTTGCTCATTCCATTTGTACCTGCACTGCAGGCTGGCCTTTTGTACTGGGCTCCTGCCTCTGTTGGTACCTTTTTCTGACCACAAAGAAATCTACGGCAGTTCCGACAGAGGTCTGTTGACCTCACTCACTCCCTCCCTCCCTCCCCCTCTCTCACTTGCTCGTTCCATTTGTGCCAGCGCTGCAGGCTGCCCTTTTGTACTGGGCTCCTGCTTGCATTGCTGCCCTTTTCTGCCCACAAAGAAATCCGAAGCAATCACGATAGAGCTCCACTGAGCCTGCTCACTCCCCCTCTCTGTCACTCATTTTGTTTGTCCCACCGCTGCAGGCTGCCCTTTTGTACAGGTCTCCTCCCTCTGTTGCTGCCTTTTTCTGCCCACAAAGAAATCTGCAGCAGTCCCAACAGAGCTCCGTTGAGCTCATTCACTCCTCCTCCCTCACTCGCTCATTCTGTGTCTCCTGGCACTGCAGGCTGCCCTTTTGTACTGGGCTCCTGCCTGCATTGGCACCTTTTTCTGCCCACAAAGAAATCCACAGCAGTCCCAACAGAGCTCAGTTGAGTTCTGTCACTCCCCCCCCGCTCACTCGATCCTAATCTGTCCCAAATACTGATTTCCGACAGCGACTGTGGTATTCTGAGCCGGAAGTGAGAAAACACATTTTGGCTAGGATGTAAAAAATGACAGCTGTACTGTTCATAAAGAGGTGTGAAAAAATGGCAGTGTTGAAAATGTAGCGTGAAAATATTACTAATTTGCAAACTTACGGGGGTGCATGGAAACTGCACAACACACGCTCGTAACACAGTCATTTTATGGAGTTTCATCACACAATTCTCAACATAGGCATTTTAGAACCACTGCTCATGAACAGCGTCAGTGTGATTTTCTTCATGTGTCCCGAACACTGATTTCCCGCAGCGACTGCGCCATTGTGTGCCAGAAGAGCGAAAACACATTTCGGCCAGGATGTGAAAAATGACAGCTGCACTGATCATAAGGAGGTGTGGAAAAATGGCAATGTTGAAAATCTGGAGTAAAAATATTGCAAAGTTGTGACGGTTCGAGCGTGCGTGGAAACTGCGCAACACACGTTCATAACACACTCACTTTATGGACTTTCGTCACCAAATTTTCAACATAGGCATTTTAGGACCTGTGCTAATAAACAGTGTTACTGTCATTTTCATAATGTACTGAACACAGATTTTCCAAAGCGACTGCACTATTTTGCACTGGAACTGCGAAAACACATTTCGGCCAGGATGTGAAAAATGACAGCTGTACTGTTCATAAGGAGGTGCAAAAGAATGGCAATGTTGAAAATCTGGACTGAAAATATTATTAATTTGCGAAGCTACGAGCGTACGTGCAAACACAGTCATTTTATGGATTATCGTCACCAAATTTTCAACGTAGGCATTTTAGGACATCTGCTGATGAGCACTGTCACTGTGATTTTCTTAATATGTCCCAAACACTGATTTCCCACAGCGATTGCGCTAATCTGCGCTGGAAGTGCGAAAACGCATTTTGGCCAGGATGTAAAAAATGACAGCTGTACTGTTCACAAGAAGGTGTGGAAAAATGCCAATGTCAAAAATCTGGCATGGAAATATTGCAAATTCATGAAGTTATGAGCATGCATAGCAACTACAAAATGCACGCTCGTAAAACAGTAATTGTTTGGATTTTTTCCACCAAATTTGCAACATAGGCTTTTTGAGAGCCCACCTCATGAACACTGGCACTGTTGTTTCGTGAATCGGTCCCAAAAGGTAATTCTGCGCAGTGACCCCGAAATCATCTTTTGGGGCCGAATAACGCCATAACAGTGACTGAATTCATGAGGAGGACCCAAAAACCCCAGGGCCCAGATATCCAACAGAGTTGAGCCATGCGCAATAGGGTTGTGCCTGCGCAAGTCTGAAATTGCGCCATTCTGCGATATTCAGCAGGAGTCAGTTGCGCCCCTGAAATCATGCTGAGCAACAGTGCAATGATAATGAAGGCATGCACAACTGAAGAGGGAGGAACCATGCATAAATGGCGCAGTGCGATATTCAACGACTTGCGCCATGCGCATTGGGGAGCAAGCGGAAGTTGCGCCATAGTGGAAATGAGCCAAAATAAAACGGAGTAAGGGTGAGGCTCAAGAACGCTACAGGGAAGCCACATGAGGCAGAACTCTAGCCAGACAGACAGAGCAGGAGGCACAAACAGGGCAGGCCAGGGAAAGGGCAGTCTGAACAGCCAGGCACAGGGAAGGTGTGGTGAGCCACACAGCACAGAGGCCAGCACAGGCAGGTGTACCCGGTGCAGGGGAAGTAGCAGCCAGGACAGCGGGGGGAATACAGCAACAGCTGCCGGGGGGGTGAACACAAGCCAGGAACATGGCCAGTGCCACCTTCCAAATGGAGGCCATTATGAGGAGGGGTGAGAAGGCGGGCGGTAGGGGGGCGTGGCCGTGGAAGGGCCCATCAGCGGTATGCCCCCAACAGGCAGTACTGAGCCTGCACCAGCTTTGAGCTGTACACTGATACTGAGATTGTGGGCTGGTACCGCCTGAATAGGGCAATTCTGAGGCGGCGCTGTGAGCTGTGTAGTGATGTGATGCAGGCACCCACATGACGGAGCCATGCCCTGTCAGTGGAGACTAAGGTAACAGCCTGCATGTGCTTGCTCACCTCGGGTACCTTCCAGAGACCAACTGGGGACACCACAGGCATAACCCAGTTGGCCACGTCATGCCACCTCACCCAGTTCCTCAGCGCACTGCTGCCACATGCTGCGGAGTACATCCATTTCCCCAGCACAGCGGCAAAGTGCACCGCAAACATGCAGGAGTTCCACAGGGTAGCACGTATGCCTGGCGTGCTAGGGGCAGTAGACTGCACCCATGTGGCCATACGCACACCACCTGGCCCCTAGGGGCCACATACATAAATCGCAGGGCTATGCCAGCATCAACTGCCAGGTGGTGAGCGGCGCCAGGGCGATAATCAATGTCTGTGCCACGCACCCTGGGAGCACACACCTGCTCATCTGGCACCAGTCGGCACTGTCCATAGATTTGAGAGTGGGGACATCCCCACTGAACACCTAGTGGGTGAGTATGCAAATCACATGGACAATCATAGGGCCTGGGGGGGCATGGCCAGAGGTGGCATGGGTAGTGGCCTACATGGCCTGGGGCAGGGCGATGCTGATCACAAAACTAACCTCCACCATCTACACACAGGTGACAGTGGATACCCACTCCGTCCCTGGCTGCTCACATCCTACTGGCAGCCTGTGACCCCATCGCAGCAATGCTACAATGAGGCACACGCCACCACACGTAATGTCATCGAGCGGGTGTTCGGTATGCTGAAGGCACATTTCTGTTGCCTGGACACCTCTGGCGGTGCCCTACAGTACCGCCCCTCAAAGGCCTGCGGGCTATTCCTGGCCTGCTGCATCCTGCACAACATGGCCAACGAATGTGGGATAGCTGTACAGGTCAAAGAGGAGACAGCGATGGGGATGATGGGGATGCCAGTGACGATGGTGATGGGCAGCCCCTCCTTGGCCGATGGGACCCCCGACTGCTTCGGCTGGCACAGCTGCACTGGGACACCATCACAGAGGAGCACTTCAGCCAACCCAGGTAAGTCATGGGGCCATGCGCAACCACCAGTGGCTAAGGCACAACCCACAAACATGCATGGACACACACCAGGGGTGCATGCTGTCAAGGGAAGTGGCAGGGAACAGAAGCACACACACAACCAGGGATGGGTGATGATTAACATGCCATGCGGATGGACACATACACACTCACACATAATGCAACAAACGTGCACAGAGGGCAGGAGGCACACCAACCCAGAACGCACACCCTAGCAACACACATGTCCACAGGCTACCACGCCCACTGCCTGTCCATGTGCGTGTGTCAGATGCTGAGCACCATTGCACATTGGTGTACAGCACAATGCAGGCATCATCATGCACACACAACTGTGGACAGCAGCCGGGAGGGTGTGCAGGTGGACTGTGTGTCCACGTGCAGGGCCGGTTACCCACCCATGCACTGCCCACTGAAATCCATAATGCACACAGGGCAGCACCAGACAGTAGCCACGCTGGGAGACAGGTTAGTCACACGACACAGTGCCACGGCCACCATGGATGCATGGGTGGCCCCGCCGAGACCCGCCAGCACTGACAGGCTGACCACTGGCCTCATGGGTTGGCACTGATGGTCCCCAAGGGGTTCCACTGCGTGAACTCGTCCGTGCTTGCACAGGGGTCTGCAGCACACCGAACATGCCTGCACCAGGAGTGCTCGGGATGCCCACAGCTGAACCCGGCGTCGACAGGGTGGGAGTCGCATGACGCCGGGAACGGGGGGTGGATAGTGCACTGTGTGGTGTCCGCGATGCATGGGCACCTGACTGTGTGCCCATTGTGGCCATGACAGCAATGAATGCCTGTGCATGCCTGTCAATGGCAGCGGTCACATCCTCCCGCAAATGGTCCGTCCCAGCCAGGATCAGTGCAGTGTCCCTGCTGCGATGCTCCTCTGCCTGCTCCAGAGCCACACGCAGTGCATCCACAGACGTCGCAAGCTACATCTGCTGCTGGACCGATGCTTGTAGTAGGCAGGTGTGCTCATCCAAGAGGTCATCAGCCTCCTCGGCATCCTGTCCCTCAGGGTGTGCACAGCCCCAATGATCAGCACCCCTTGAGGGTGGGTGCTGCACACCAGGACCAGGTCTGGGCATGTCCATAGGCAGTGCACAGACACCACCGCTGAACCCTGTACCCCCAAGCCCATTGGGCGACTGCTAATGCTGCCCCTCCGGCTGCCACTCCCCAGGGCTCAGTGGTGCCACTGCAGTGGCCGCAACAGTCCCATTGTCCTGAACAGAGACCAATGCTGCCCCACTGGTGCTGACAGGCACAGCCTGGGACTGTGCTGACATGCAGGCCTCCATGGTGGCGCCACCCACAGCCATGGACACGAATTGCCCTGCTGTGTTGCCATCCCGTGGCACACACATGTCACTGCCTATGACAGTCGTGTCATCATCACTGGTGACGGACTCTGCACCGGCCACAGTCACAGCATGCTGGCATCCGTGGATGCCAGCATGCTGGGACACAGGCAGGGCTTCCTCCACACCTGTTACAATGACATCAGTGTGGACAACCAGGCGGCCCCACTGTTGCAGTGATCCACATATACCTGTGGAGGTGGATGGTCCCTCCTCCATCTCCAGCTGACTGTCCTCAGTGGACATGCCCACCACCGCTGACCCATGCAGATGCTCAGGATCTGTAAGGGAAAGCAAAGTCGCTACACTGCATGTGTCCTACCCTGCCCCCCCATAGACAGACCATGACTTACCATGCAGTGATGGGCCACCACCCGTCTGGAAGCCGCCACCCGGAACACCCTCAATGGCACTGCGGTGCATGCTTCCAGCAAGCCTCTCCTCCTGTGGGGGTCAGCTGTACCACCTTCAGCTGTCCCCCACCTGTTGCAGCACGTGCTGCCCTGATGGAAGCCACCTTCTCCTTTACCCTCCTCCTGTCCATGACCATCTTTTTCTTACATTCCTGCACAGAGTGCTGGTGGCTGCCATGCAGGTTCACAGCACATGCCACCTCCTCCCATGCAGCAGCATGGGCTTGAGGTGTTCCCCGCTGTCCACTGAGAAGTTGCTCCTGATCCAGGTAGGCCTCAAACAGGGCCTCGGTTCCGGCCTTTGTAAAGCTAGGTCTCCTCCTCCTCCCACCATTGTGTTCCTCCTCTCCAACAACCTGCTCGGTCATTATGTAGCCTGTAAGAATGGCAGTTGTTACCTGTGACTGTACAGTCCCATGCATGTCCCTGAATCCACCGTCCACACTCCCAAACAGCATGCAACTCACCAATAGACTGCAGTAACCGACTATGGCCACTGCAGCACATTGTCGCACTTTTATAGCGCAATCCATGCAAATGAGACGAGGAGCAACTTTAAGTAGATGCAAATTGCAGTGCTGCGCCATTGAATGGCTGATTAGATGATTTGCATATGACAGCTGAATATCGCGCTGTTGTGCTTTGCGCAATTGTGTTGAACGTGCTGAGCCAATGGCACAGTTCTGTGACATGCATAGTACACATCACTGCACATGCCCGGGTTGCTGACTCAAGTGTCTGCCGCACTGATGATGTGCTTTGCACGGTAGGCAATGCAGGGCACAGCCACCATTGTGCCAGTGGCACTATAGCGATGGTCACTACATGGTTCTGTAGCACTGGGCCATCATAGGTGCAATGGCCCAACTGCTCGGTAGTCCACTATAGCGCTGGCACACAGGCAATCAATCGCACTACATGCATTGTCTTCCAATGGCGCTATGCGTGGCCATGCACCAGAGACCCTTGACCCTGTGCCTGACCTTTGCCCCCTAGGCACCATGCGTCAAGCATGGGTGCACCTCTATCGCGCTGTTCGCTAACAGTGCAATAGGGAATGGCAGCGCTGTACTGGGCAGCATCTGCACATGGGGAGCTGCGCCGGCAGAGCACCATATGGCTCATGGGGGGAGTGGGGTGGGGCTCGTGGTGGGAGGGGGGCACCCTAGATCACCAGAGTAATAGGACGTCTAGTTTTACAGATGCCCACGACAGCAGAGTGTGGTCCACTGACCACCAGGGATATTGGCGGGGGTTTATTATAACAGATGCCCGCGATCGGGCAGCACTCGGTCCGCTGGACCACCAGGGATATTGGATGAGAGGGGGTTTATTATAACAGATGCCTGCGATCGGGCAGCACTCGGTTCACTGGACCACCAGAGATATTGGAGGGGGGGTTTATTATAACAGATGCCCGTGATCGGGCAGCACTTGGTCCACTGGACCACCAGGTATATTGGATGGGGGGGTTATTATAACAGATGCCCATGATTTGGCAGAGTGCGGTCCACTGACCCACCAGGGGTATTGGACGGGGGGGTTATTTAAACAGATGCCTGCGATCGGGCGGAGTGCAGTCCACTGGACCACCAGGGATATAGGATTATTCTATTTTTGGACAGATACCCGTGATCAGGCTGCAGGGGCACTGGTCCCGATGGCTGCTGCCTGGCAGGGTGCGAGGCACAAGTCGTCGGGGATCGGCGCACCCTGCATGCAAATGGGATGCAAATGGAGCCATAATGACATGCAAATGGCCCCGTGTGCGCCTTGCATAAATTATGGCCCCATTTGCATGTCACCTTTTGAATATTGCGGGTGCTGTGAATGACGAATGGCACTTGCACTACGCATCTCCATGCTCCACTCTGGTGATTTGCGCTTTACGAAAAGCCACCGCGCCATGCACACTGGGGGTGGCCAGGGTGCGATATTCAAAGCTGCTGAGCCATGGTGCAGCTCCTTTCAATATCACCAAGGCCACACCCCTGCACAGCCAAGTTGAGCTGCGCCCAAGCTTGTGCCACAGCCTGGTGCAGTTTGAATATCCAGGCCCTTATGTTTATGAAACCTGTAAATGTTAAAAATACCATGGCACTATGTGTTTTTAATAAAGGTAAAAGTACTAGGTGACTGTATTATAGAAATTAAATTGGTTGTGTTGTTAAATGCATGTAAATTGGTACCATGCATTCCTGCTGTAAACTGAGCCAATCAGAAATTTCATGGTGATTTGCATATATCCCATGATGCTTTGCATTTTGGAAGTATGTGTGATGTTGTGTTTCTTTGAAACTTGGCTTATTGCTAATTCCCTTTCGGGTAACCTTTGTTTCAGTGCTTCTGCACTGAGTTTCTTTATTTGTAGCTTATTTTTTTTTTCTTTTTGAGCCCCCACCACCCAAGCAAACAAGACAACCATTGGATGAAGAGTTTTCACTGAAAAGTTTAGATCAGTGAGTCGGTAGGTGCTGAGAAGTGCAGAGGAAGGATATACACAGTCTGTTGCTGCAAACTGCTCTATTGAAGCAGGAATATGCCATTTCTGAAGGTTATCTGCTGCATTTTGAATAAACATCATACAGAGATTGTGTGTTAAAACTGAAGTTTGGTGTCTGGTCTATCTGTTATCCTACACCCTGAGGGGGGTTACATTGCTTAAATGGATGCCATGCATGGCTGTTCTACCAGGAGCTAGAAGAGAAAAATAGCCAGCAACTGCCAAGATAACATTCTGCCCTGCCTGCCATATCAGGACATCTCCTGAATGGCACAGAGTAGCTCTGGCAAAACATCCACAGGAGTGACCAACTAGGTAGGGGAGTATTGCCACTAAGCAGAAGGTAGACCGCACCCGGGGGTGGCGGTTGCAGCCTGAGGAAGAACATCTTCAATGAGAGGGTTTTTGTACTTCAAAAATGTCAGATCGAGGCCGGCCCAGTGGCACTGAGGGTTGAGGCATTGGACGCCACACCTCGTGCCATGCCGACAACCTGGGGTCAGAAGAAACCTTGGGTGTCAGAGGGTCGGCTGGGAGAGGAGGACTGAGCATTGCAGGGACTACTCTCCCCCTTCTGGGAGGGTGGGTTGGGGGAACCGCAGTTGTGCTGGCTCCTGGAGGTGGCTGGGGGTTGGTGCATGTGGTAGTCTACAGTGGGAACGGCACAGATGGCAACGGGCGTGCAGTGCACAGATGTGTGCATGGCAGGGTCCTTGATGTCATTGTACACGTGCTGAGGGGCGGGGAAACAACAGAATCCTCTGGCATGCTTGAAAGTTGGCCCTGACCGCACTGCCATGGATGCACCTAAGTTAGGTTCCCCCAAGCCCAGCTGCCAAGGTCTCCCCAGTGGTGGGTGGCACTGGCCAGACATAACAAGTGGGGCTGAGTGAGGGGTTCAAGCTCTGGCTTCGGCCAGGGTTTGGGACCGTGAGGGCTGGCTGGAAGGGGGAATCATATGTAAAATAAAAACAGCCGAGGAGGTAGAAATGCTATGATAAAGAAAAAAAAAATAGATCGAAAGGTTTAATTGCTGAACTTGTTTTGTCCTGTTTTTGATAACATAATGCTTTCCCTTAAAATGTTTCTTTTCCTTTTTTAGCAGTGTTTTATTAAAAATTGTGGCCTCTGTGCCACTGTGCTCTGGATGCCACAGTGCACCAACTTGCACGTATTATGCCATTCTAGAGTATACCACTAGTCTTTAAACTATATGAGAATCAAGACTGGGAAACAGTCATACCAGGGTATGCGCCCTTCAGCAAGGACAGGGAGGGTAACAAAGGAGGTGGGGTAGCTCTGTATGTGAAGTACAGTTAAAAGCCACACAGTTACAAAGGGAGAAGGGTGAAGCTTAAATACTGTGGGTGGCACTAGAGACAAGTAAGGGGGCTATAATTCAAACTGGGGTAATATGCAGACTGCCTGCACAGAAAGAGGAAGTTGACCAGGAAATGCTAGAGGAAATTAAGGGGAAGGCCAACAAAGGGGAAATATTACTGCTGGGAGATTTCAACATGCCATATGTAGACTGGAGCATCCCAGCTGCAGCAACAAGTAAAAGCAGGGTAGTTTTGGACATAGTAGAGGGTGCATTCCTTAGATAGCTTGTCATGGAACCCACAAGAGAAAGCCATACTGGACCTGATACTGTCAAATGGAGAGAGTATCACTAACATCACAGTGGGAAGTCACCTGGGGTCAAGTGATCCACATGGTGGGGTTCGAGATTAGAACTAGGAAAGAAACATGCCACACTAAGACAAGGGTCCTGGACTTCAGGAGGGCTGACTTCAGGAAGATGGGGTAGTACGTCAAGAAAACACTAGCACAGACAGGGAACCTAGAGGGGGTAGAGGAAATGGTGGGCTGCGATAAAGAAGGCCATTGAGGGGCCGGCCCGGTGGCGCTGAGGGTTGAGGCACTGGATGCCACACCTCTCACCACTCTGGTGACCTGTGTTCAGGAATGAGCACGGCTCACTGGGGGTTGGCAGTGGAGGGAGAGGATTGAGCATCCAGAGGACAGCTCTCCTCTCCTGGAGAGGGAGGACTGATGCTCTCACTGAAAGACTGCCCCAGGTGGTGGAAGTGCGGGACTGTGGGCGTCATGGAAGGGTGGGCGCCTACATGCCTCCATGTACGCTCATCCTGCGTGTGTGCCCCAGCAATGGGGAAGGGAAGGGAAGACAATGGTGGAAAAACACCCCCAGCTGCAGGATGATGACTGACCCCTCACAGACTCCTCACCCGGCGATCGGGTGGGCGGGCTCAGGGTAAGTTCCAATGAGACTGGGGTGACAGGGCTCCCAGTTAGAAGGCGGCAGTTGGAGGCAGAATAGGAGAGAAATACCTCTATAAAAAATAAAAAGCCGTTGGGGGAGCTACTAACCTTTGCATTAAGCAGGTGTCAAAGAAAAGGAAAAATATTTTATTTATTTATTTATTTAAATCTAGGATTACAAGTACTTTTGAGCCAAGGCTGTTTGACAAAGGTTCCACGTCAGATGGTGAACAATACAACACAGGATAATTCAGCAAATTGAGTTGTGGATTAACAATGAGTTACACATACAACAAGACATAACAGTTTTGTGTATGCAAATATACATGTTGGAACAATACTAGGTAAGGATACAATGGGGGGAGCAGCCAGAGGCATTGTCAGAAACGGATAGGAAAAGTCCAGAGGATGTGGAGTGGGAGGGGCAAGGGGGAGGGGTAAGAGGTAGGTGAGGCAGGGAAGAACAAGTGTTGAGTAGATTGAGTGGTGGCAGCAGGGAATGGCTGGTGATAGAAGAGAACTGCTAGAGGAAACAGTCACAGGTGCTAGAGGCTGGAAGGAATGGATAGAGACTGGATTTGAAGGATGATACGGCTGAGACCATTCATCCAGAGCAGGGCTTTATAAGCAAATGCTCATTGCCCCTGCGAGGTACGACACAGAGGGATCTGAAGCAGCTGAGAGTCCGAGCCTCTAGTATGGTGATGATTACAAGCAGGAGAAAGGAGGGCTTGAACTCCAGGTGGAGAGTACCCTGGTGTAGTTTTCTTAGCCATAATGCAGGTTTGGTACTTTAAATGGTTAGAGAGTTGTAACCAGCCAGTTTGTGCATAAAGGTCACAAGTATGGGTGAGACGGTGGGTTCCAGAAATGAGTCAACAGGCTTTGTTGCGGGTTGTTGATATAAGCTGGAGTGCAGTGGCAGAGCTATATATGATCAGGCCATAGTCAATTAGGAAGAGCACAGAGCTCTGAACTGCAACCCTTAAGGCTTCAGGGGTGAGGTATTGCCTATGCCTGTATTTGCAGATTTGGCAACACTGTCGATGTGCAATCCATAGGCAAGGTGACCGTTGATGGTAATTCCGGTATTTAAAAGAGTGTACCTGCTCCAGGGCAGCACCATTGCAGTTGGAGATGGTCAGGGGGCGGTGCCTGCACATGTGAGGGCTACAGAAAAGCATTGACTTGTTTTTTGTTATATTTGAGGACAAGCTTATGTTTGGTAAAGCAGTTTTTGACTGATGAGAAACCAAGCTGAAGTTTGCATTGTAAGGGTTCTAGTTCCTTATGAGTAGAGAGGACAATGGCATTGTCCACGTAGAGAGGTATTTGCTCTGGGCAGGACTGTGGGAGGCTATTCAGAAAGAGACTGAATAGTAGGGGCCCTAGAATGGATCCCTGTGGGACTTCTGAGCAGACTGGTCTGGCATCTGAGAGGACATCACCAATTTTAACTCTCTGTGAATGGTTTTCAAGGTAGCTTTTCAACCAGGTTGTGGACTTAGGTGAGAGCCTGGCATTTAGCAGCTGGTCGATAAGAAGGCTATGGTGGACAGTGTCAAAAGCCTTAGTTAAGTCAATGTAGACAGAGCTGATGAGATGACCACTATCCAGGGAACTGTGGATAGCACCGGTGTATTCCAAGAGGGTTGATGTGGTGCTGCATCCCTTTTGGAACCCATGTTGCTGTGGGCACAAGATATTATATTTCTCCAGGTGATCAGTAAGCTGATCCGTAACAATCTTTTCACTGTCCTTTGATGGGGGGACCATATGGAGATAGGCCGGTAGTTCATATGGAGAGGTCGGTCACCACTTTTATGGGCAGGAGTAACAGTTGCCACTGTGGTTTTCCAATGAAGGTGCAGAAAGTGTAAGGCAAAGAGGCTATCCTTTGTAAGATACAAGGCAACACAGAAGGCAGAGGACAGGGAAACCTATCAGGAGAAGATGAAGGAAGCAGCAAAAGCTATAAGAAATGCTAAAGCAAAAACAGAGGAGAACATAGCTAGAACAGTGATGCATGGAGAGAAGATCTTCTTTAGATATATAAGTGAAAGGAGAAAAAGCAAGGCAGGAATAGTCAGACTGAAGGGTGTGTGTGTGTTTGTGGAAGAGGACCAGAGGATGGCAGATATACTAAACAGATATTTCTGTTCAGTATTTACAAAGGAAGAGATGGGTGAAGGGCCACTGATAGAAAGTAAGGGAATTGCTGGAAGGGAGGTTGACACTGGCCCCTTTACAGAAGAGAATAATGAAGGAACTTGAAAGATTAAAAGTGGTTAAAGCTATGGGACCAGATGGAGTGCACCCTAGGATACTGAGGGAACCGAGGGAATCACTAATGGTGACCCTAACAGCCTCGTTCAACCTGTCCATGGAGCCGAGGGTGGTACCAGAGGACTGGAGGAGGGCAGACTTGGTGCTGATCCACAAGTGTAGCAATAAAGAGGAGGCAGGGAACTATAGACCAGTAAGCTTGACACCAGTGGTGTGTAAAATCATGGAAACATTAATTAAGGAAAGGACGGTGGAGTACCTTGCTGCAAATGAACTACGAGATCCAAGGCAACACGGTTTCACAAGGGGAAGATCATGCCAAACAAACCTGATCGACTTCTTTGACTGGGTGACAAGAGAAGTGGATCGGGGGAGGGGAGGAAGTGGATGTGGCCTACCTGGGTCTCAGCAAGGCCTCTGATACCATTCCACACAGAAGATTAGTTAATAAACCAAGCAGTCTCAGGGTGGGGTTAAAAGTAGTTAGCTGGGCACAAAACTGGCTAAGTCATAGGAGCCAGCGGGTGGTGGTAAATGTGATACATTCTGAAGAGGAAAGTGTGACTAATGGGGTGCCACAGGGGTTGTTTCTGGAGCCAGTACTCTTCAATGTCTTCATTAGTGACATTACGGAAGGACTGTAAGGGAAGGTGTGCCTGTTCATAGATGGCACAAAAATCTGCAACAGAGTGGACACTCCAGGGGGGTAAACAAACTGAAAATGGACTTAAAAAAACTGGAAGATTGGTCAAGGATATGACAGCTGGGCTTTAATGCCAAAAAGTGCAAAATTATGCACATAGGACACAAGAATCTAAGAGTAAAATGCTGTTGTGGGGGGTAGAGGTGGTGACCACAAAACAAGAAAGAGATCTATGAGTATTCCTATTAGATGACCTCAAAGTGGCAAGTCAGCGTGACAAGGCAGGGGTAAAGCTAGTAGAATGCTGGGGAGCATAGGCAGAGGTATAACAAGCAGGAAGTGGGAGGTGGTGCTGCCCCTGTATAGGTCAGTGGTGAGGCCCCACCTGGAGTACAGCATCCAATACTGGAGGCCGCATCTGAAGAAAGACATTGACGGGTCCAGGTGGTACAGTGGAGGCCAACCAAGATGATGAGGGGCATGCAGCAAAAAAGCTACGAGGAAAGACTAAAGGAAGTAAATACGTACTCTGTAGGATAGAAGAGAAAGGGGCGACATGTTAGAGACTTCTAAATACCTCAAAGGCATAAATAAGGTACAGGAGGGAAGCATTCTTTAGAGAGGACATACCCTAGAACAAGAGGTTGGTGGTTGTGGTGGTGGGGAGGCAAAGAGGAAATGTCAGAAAGTACTTCTTCATGGAAAGGGTGGTCGATGCCTGGAACAGACTACTGGTAGAGGTGGTGGGTTCAAGCATGGTTGGGGGGTAAATATGCATGGGATAGGCATGGGGGTCATAGAAATAGGAACGGAGAAAGAAAAAGAAGCGGTTTAAGCAGGATCTGCTGTGAAGGATGAGAGAGTAAATAATTTTGTTTCTATAGGGCAGACTAGATGAACTCGAGGGACTTTATATGCCAATAAACACTATGTAACTATGTAACTATGAAGTTGCTGTTTTTGATATTGTGTGCAGTTGTGTACTTTAAATAATATCTATATTAGAATGTTCATCTGTTTTGTTACTAGCAGTATTTCATTAATGATTAGAAAATGTTTTTTTTTATTTCCTGGCATCTGATTGGCTTATGCCCTTGCCAAGGGGGTACACTAACTTTCAATAGATGCCCAGGAAAAAAAAAGTACCAGCCCCAGTGCCCCCGTGCCCACCCTGCTTCCTGACTGGCTGAAAATACACAATTTAGTTTTAAATCGCCGCCATTTTTACTCTCGCTTAGTGAGAGATACTGGCCCCCAAATGTTCTGTATGTCACTACCAGCTGGCTCAAAATTCTGTCACACAACCTAAGCTACTCTCCTTTCAGTAACATTTCTTCGCTTTATATGTCATTATGGTACCCTCTTGAGCAGTTCTCTGACTCTCAATACCTTTTGCTCACTGTCAAAAAGTGTCCCGGACACTGAGCAAGGCAACGCGCCTGCGACATAAGTGATCTCCCATTCGCCATCAGCTTTTTCAAATAATTTAAAATATACACTGGCCACACAAGAAAAAAGAAGCCAGTAAAACCAAAGCTGTCTGATCTGCTTCATGGAACCGCCTGTAATCAGTGTGATTTTGAAAATGTGCAGTGCTCCGCGTGTGTGCCTTTCCAAAAGAAAACTTTCTTTCCTCCTCTCACTGCTCACTTCTGCCACTCATTTACACAGTATTCTCCACAGCAGAAACATAACCAGCCCCCCGTAATCTACACAGAAGTGCCACATACTGATACTGGCTCACCTCTGTCCTTCGCCCTACAGGCAAAAAGAAAACTCTTTTTTTATGCTTACTTTTATTTGATGCCGCTTGCTTCTTTGATCTGTAGCTGAGCCCCGCTCCAGTACGTTTACCCACCACAACTACAATGCCACACCATCGCGCTAAAGTAAAAAAATAAAACAAAAAGTAACATGATCTGTAGCTGAGCCTCGTTCCGGTACATTTACCGACCGCAACTACAATGCCACACCATCGCGCTAAAGTAAAAAAATAAAACAAAAAGTAACAGCGGTTCCCCGTTTGTACACACCTATAACTGGCACCTTTTTTGAAGCTGCAGTAAAACCACAGTTTCTGCCTCTCCATCTTTGGCAGTTAAAAAGAATCTTAATGTCTTGTTTTAGATGGTGGGGGAGGGGTAGGAGAACAGAATGGCTCTGTCACCTGAGTGTGTGTGTGTGGGGGGGGTAGGTGTTAGAACAGCACATAAAGTGAGGGACTACTTTATCAAAAAAAGTTTACTTTCTGATATTTCTAGTAATGTTCAGTCATTTCACTTGTTATTTTACAACCTAACTAAAATTTACACATATGCCCATATTCTAAGCACAATAATACCCTCCAGGGTGGGCGGTATTGGGCAATACCGGACCGCCCAGGGGTGTAATGAGGCCCGCTGCCGCAGGCGGAGGGCCTTATAGCCCCTGGGTTGTCCAGTATTGCCCAATATCGCCCACCCTATCGGGTATTATTGCTTGCTTAATGTCTGCTACGCCGCTATGCTCTTGTTGCCACCATGTGCATGCTTGTACATATTATGCCATTCTGTGCTTGTAGAGCATGCTGGCATGCACTTCATTTTGTAAGAGTTCTATTCTCAAGAGTGTGCGCTGGAAAGCACTTTATTTTATAACAGAGTGCAGTTCTCAGGAGTGTGTGCTGACATGCACTTTATTTTATGAGTGCGGTTCTCAGAAGTGTGTGCTGGCATGCACTTTATTTTATAAGAGTGCAGTTCTCAGGAGTGTGTGCTGGCATGCACTTTATTTTATAAGAGAGTACGGTTCTCAGGAGTGTGTGCTGGCATGCACTTTATTTTATAAGAGTGCAGTTCTCAGGAGTGTGTGCTGGCATGCACTTTATTTTATAAGAGAGTACGGTTCTCAGGAGTGTGTGCTGGCATGCACTTTATTTTATAAGAGAGTACGGTTCTCAGGAGTGTGTGCTGGCATGCACTTTATTTTATAAGAGAGTGCAGTTCTCAGGAGTGTGTGCTGGCATGCACTTTATAAGAGAGTGCTGTTCTTAAGAGTGTGTGCCACCATGCACTTACATGAAAGTGCTGTATCCAAGAGTGTGCTCTGCTGCGAACTTTATTTTAAAAGACAGTGCTGTTTTCAAGAGTGTGTGCTGCTGTGTGCTTTATTTTATAAGTAGTGTTGTGAGCTTTATTTTATACGAGTTCTGTATCCAAGAGTATGTGTTGCTGTGCACTTTATTTTATATGAACATGCTGTATCCAAGAGTGTGTGTTGCTGTGCACTTTATTTTATAAGAACGTGCTGTATCCAAGAGTGTGTGTTGCTGTGCACTTTATTTTATATGAACATGTTGTATCCAAGAGTGTGTGTTGCTGTGCACTTTATTTTATAAGAACGTGCTGTATCCAAGAGTGTGTGTTGCTGTGCACTTTATTTTGTATGAGAGTGCTGTATCCAAGAGTGTGTGCTGCTGTGCACTTCATTTTATATGAGATTGCTGTATCCAAGAGTGTGTGCTGCTGTGCACTTCATTTTATATGAATGTGCTGTGTCCAAGAGTGTATGCTGCTGTGCACTTTATTTTATATGAAAGTGCTGTATCCAAAAGCATGTGTTGCTTGTGCTTTATTTTATATGAGGGTGCTGTATCCAAGAGTGTATGCTGCTGTGCACTTCATTTTATATGAATGTGCTGTATTCAAGAGTGTGTGTTGCTGTGCACTTTATTTTATATGTGAGTGCTGTATCCAAGAGTGTGTGCCACTGTACACTTTATTTTATATGAGAGTGCTGTTCTCAAAAGTGTTCACTGCTGTGCACTTTATATGAGAGTGCTGTATCCAACAGTGTTTGCTGCTGTGTGCTTTATTTTATATTCACCTGACAAGAGAGGGAACTAAAGCATTTGGGCAGAACTTTGACATCTACATTGGCAGACAGTTTAACTGCAGGGAAGGCTGGGGCTAAGGATTTCACAGTTGAAGTAGGTGAATTGGAGAACCTGACTAGGACTAACCCAGGGATGAGGCAAGGTGTACAAGAAGAAGTAGCAATGTGTAACATGCTCAGGGGATTGGGGAGTGTAAACCCAATAAACCAGCAAATAATTACAAACACAAGACACCAAGGATATCAGGGAATTGTGACAGACTAAGTCATTCAAGAACCAGGAGGGGTAGGAGCGTTAGCTGGAGGGTGGTGTGCCTCAGTGTCTGGGGTCTGGGTAATAAAATTAGTGAACTCTGGGCACCAGTGGCAAACTCTAGGCTGGATCTGGTGGCAATTGCAGAAACTTGGGTCAGTGAGAACAACAAGTTGGGCCTGGCCATCCATGGATACAGCTTAAACACTGTAGACATGCTACAGCAATGGGTAGAGGTGGATGGGTGGCCATTTACATCAGGGAAGGAACAGAGGCAGTAGAGAATGCATTTATTCAAAGGAATGGGGAGGTATAATTATTGTGCATACAGCTCACAGAGTCATCATGTATTCAACTCCACTCGTGGGTTTTTCACAGAACACTAGGGCAGGGGGAGGAAAGAGATAAGGAGCTAGGAGCAGAAGTAGGAAAGGGGTGGCAAAAGTGTAAGTTACAATAGTAGGAGAGCTCAACCTGTCAGACATCAACTGGGCCATCCCAGCAGCCAGGAGCCCCAGAAGTAAGGCCCTGCTTGATAGTATGCAGGACTGCATGATGGTGCAGTAGGTCAGGGAACCCACTAGACAATCAACCATACTCGATGTGGTACTCACCAACTCAGAAAGAGTAGACAGGGTTCAGGTTGGGCAACCACTGGGGTCCAATGACTACAATACTATAGGGTTTGAGTTGGTCCTAGGCACCAGTAAGCCCTCATCTCAGGCTGAGATGCTAGTCTTCAGAAGGACAGATTTCAGCCAAATGAGGGCACTTGTCCTGGGCAGGTAAGCTGGGGGGGCAGCATTGGAGGAGTAGAAGAAAGGTGAGGACCATAAAAGGGTCCATTCTTGAGGCAACAGAAAGATGTATGAGAACAGTTATCAGAAGAAACAAGTAAGAGAGAACAACTTGTTTCTTCAAACAGTCAGTTAGGGCCAAAAGAAGGCCTTTATAAGGTACAACAAAACCTGGGGATGAGGAATATCAGGAAAATAATTAGAGCGGCCAAGTGGGCAATCAAGATTGCAAAGGCAGACACAGAACTGCATACTGTGTAGGAGGAAAGGGGGACAGCTTTTTAGATATACTGTAGAATGGAACAAGACAGATGTGAGGGAGAATTACCAGACTAAAGGAGGGGAGCCAGCTAACAGTAGAAGACAGGTAGAAAGCAGTGGTGCTGAATGACTACATCTGCTTAGTATTCACTAGGGAGAATGGTGCACCCTCGTCAGTCAGCAGCAGAAAGGCAGCTGATAGAGGAGTCCTGGAAAGGAGGCTGCAGAAGTACACCAGTGAGAGTCAGTAAAGGGTTAGCAGCACTGAAAGTAAATAAGACTCTGGTGCCAGATGAAATGCATCGGAGGGTACTAAGGGAATGGGCATTGGTGTTAGACGAACCCCTAGCGGGGCTGTTTAATAGCTCTTGGCAACAAAGTGTGGGTCCCAATGACTGGAGGATGGCAGACACAGTTGTGCTACACAGGAGAGGAGACAAGGAGCAGCCAGAAAATCATAGACCCATCAGCTTTACCTCCATGGACTAGCTAAAGAGAATCTAGTGAATACCTGGAGAACAGTGGGCTTCAGGATAGCAAGGCACACAGGTTTGTGGCAAGGAGGGCTTACATATAAACATATAATTTGCTGGCAGAAAAGGACCACTTGGCCCACCCAGTTTTTCCAGATGTTTTCAGACCAATCTATTAGTATTCTTTGACTGGGTAACCAGGGTAGTTGACAAGGGGCACACAGTAGATTTACAGTACTTAGACTTCAGCAAGGCATTCGACTCAGTTGAACCGGCATGATCTCCAGAACATTCATGAATAGGTGTTGTTCTCACACCGAGTCAGTCCCTTAAATGGGACAGTGGGTCAGGAATGTTCCCCCCAACCCAACAGGCTTGTATTGGATGGCATAGTCAACTATAGGGGGAATCCTAAGGGGAACCCCCTGCTCAAGTTCTCTAGAATTCACCCATGAATACAGACTGCTTCAGGTGTGATGAGAGTGAGAACCTGGCCTGAGAATCCTCCAAGGTCATATCCAAGACTGAGAGTAACTCCATCTGCAAAGGCTGCATATGAAGGACAGCCCCAAGGACTATGTCTTTAGCCATCGACCTGAGGGCCAGAGTCCATAGCAGACATTGTCATGAAGCCGAAAATCACTTCCTCAGGCACTGGACCTCTCTGAATAAGGTCTCATTTCTAGCTGGTAAGAGGAAAACCTTTTCCCTAGTCTATCTGAAAACCACCCTGAGGGGTCATGGGGTCTGTGATGACTCAAGAGAGCTTTATATTTGAATCACTACCTAGCCATAAGACTCTGACACCTCCAGAGTCCTGGTTAGTGACTTCCTTGCTAGTGTCTCAGCTGGTGCTCGAATGAACAAAACATCCTTCTTGATGAAGCTGAGCTATCAGAACTATGAGTGCCCTTCAGAGGACCCTGGGGCTGTTGCTAGCCCCAAATGGGAGCACCCTGTACTGGAAAAAGTTCTCCCAGGACTAAGAACCTGAGCAACTTTGGATAGGGCTGTTGGATGGGGATGTCGAGATACACATCCCTCAGATCTCTGGAAGCCAGGATAATAGAATGTAGAGGCTCTATCTCAAAAGTCGTGATGCATAAACTGATTTAGTTATATGAGAACCAGAAGTACCTGATGACTCTCCCTTGGACCTCTTGGGGGCCTACGAATAGATAGAGTAGAATGTCCAACCTTGCTCGCTGGGAGACACCGGCAAAATCACCCTGCTTGACCAGAGGTGGTCCTAGGTTTCTGACATGCTTGTCTCTTCATAGGCTTCTTCAGAACCAGGATAACAAAACAAACAAAAAAAAAACACTTTGTGGGAATTTTTGAAAATTCTATTGCTTATGTAAGAGCAGAAGTTCCAAAACCCAACCAACTGAAATTATCTGATCCATATTGAGGCAAACAAATTGTGCAGTTTTCCACCAAGGAAGGAAGGCAAAGATGGACTGAGTACCCTCATTGTGAGGTGCCTGCTATTTGCCCTGGGTCACCTTTGTGACTTCAGGCAAGAGTCCTTTCTGTTACTATAGCTGTAGTAACCCTGGTTGATGCAGCCTTCTGCTGTTGCTTAGATACTGGCAGGAGACCCCTTTTTATCCTGGATATCTTTCAAAAACATCATCCAGGCTAAAGCTGAGAATTAAACCTTTTCCAAGAGTAGAATAAACAGCTTGGACTCTGAAGCCAGCTCAACCACTCAAAGCCTGAGCCATACACCTTGCATAACCGACACAAAGAGATAGACGGAGCGGGCAGAGGTACATACGTTTTTTTTCACTGTAACAATCCCTCAGGTGGAGGCCAAGGATACCAGCTGCAAAATGCTCATCCCCTCCTAATCCAAGGAGCGAAGCTACCTAGGGCTATAACCCACAAGTCTAAGGCTCTGGCAACAATAAGGAGACATGGGTGGTGTGCAGATCTGTGCTGTTAGAGACTAAGGTTCTTCTGCATGCAGTATCCACTCACTGGTTGAGCAAATCTGTTAAGGTCAAGGATCCTTTAACAGGAATAATGGTGAGGTTGCCAGAATTATGAACCACCTTGGTAAATATGTTTTTTGGTCCACACCAGTGGATTCTTGATCAGTAATTGGTCATAGGGAATAAAGCTCAGAAAAAAGAAAACATTTGTTTGGAGCAGAGAAGGTCATGGACAGGAAGGAATTGACATCCACTTAGTCCATGAAACTTTAAGGACCAACATGCCTCAGCTAACAGGTAGGAAAATACTTGGTATCAAACAGGGGAGGGATAGGAAACCACCTCTTTGGCTCTGTCCACTCCCCTTCTTCCCCCTCCTCAGAAGCTTCATCCTTCTCACCATCAAGTAGCTCCTAGGGTCAGGATTTTCCCCAAGATCCTGATATCCTCATCCTGACCCTCTAGGTGGTTGGGGATGGGATCTGCCTGCATATAAAAAAAAAAACACTGCCCTGTTCTGCTGCAGCACACTTGGTTGTGCCTGTGTGGGTGCCACCTGACCTAAGGGGCCCTGTTTGGGATTGGGAGTATCTGATGGGATATTTTGTGGAACATCGGGGACCAAAAGCTCACTAAGAGCAATAAGAAGGATATACACAATTCTGCTTGTCACGGCAAACTAGTAGACCAGGTGCATCCCCCTCCAGGTTGGATATCTGACTGGGGGGACCATACAAGACCTATTAAGTTGAGAAACATAGTGGGGGCAATAGCAACCCTTTGGAGATGGTCTCATCACTCCTTGCAGGCTTTACATCTTTTAAAAAAAATAGTGGTCTGCATAAGCTGTGATGCCAAAATAACAGTCCTGCAGGTGCCTGGTCTTAAAAGAATAGGGCTTTCCCCCTTTATTTATATTGCAAATATAAATGATATGCAAGAGAAAAAGGAATACTCCTAACTAAGTTATAAAAGTTTTCACATACCAAACTAGCCCCACCAATTATCTAGAGAGGTGCCTAGAGTCAGGCTACAATAAAATTATAGCCACAAAAAATCAATGCAGAGCATAATGTATGTTCATAAAAAGTACCGTTGACAGTCTGAAGAACTACCTCTTTCCAACTTGCTCACCATGCTTTCCTCATCCTCCACTGCTTGCTGTCTGAATGTTTAGGAGAAAAAAACTTAAAGAATTGAAGCGGTGACTAGAAATAAGAGTTGTATGAATAAGAAACTTTGAGAGGCAGAAACTGTGTATGCCCTCAGATATGCATCGCGGACATCATGACGCCAGTGTTGATGTTACACATTAGGTTGAGGTGTGCATACACTACAGATGTGCAAATGGTGCACTGTCAACAATAAGAGAGAGACAAATGAAAATGTGCACGACCAACGGAAAGTGATTGGCTCAAAGGCGGGAAAACTTGGAGGCTCAAAAGAACCGAGAAAACAAAACTGCTGGCTGATGGAGGCCAAAGAAAGAAATATAATTTTGCACACTATAAAAAGCAGGGACTCACTCCTCGGCAGCTACACTCTCAGATTTTATTTTATTTATTTTTATTTATTTATTTAGTTTTTGTTGACCGGGTAAGTGCATTAGACAAATCCTGCCTATTTTCAGGCACGACCCGGGAGAGGGGGATACACATGAATGTCAACTGACCTTGAACCAGATTAAGCTGTTGGTATTTTTAGTGAATGAGAGAAATTTGGCCAGGACACCGGGGAAATTCCCCTACTCTTTTCAATAAGTGCCATGGGATCTTTAACATCCACCTGAACCACCACCAATCCAGGCAGATGGGACCTTGGTTTAACGTCTCATCTGAAAGACGGCACCTCAGGATATTAACCCAAGTGTCAGATGTGGGAACTGAACTCACAGTCCTCTGATCTCCCGGCCTCAGAGGCGAGTGTGCTACCTACTGAGCCACTGACACTGACAACTGACAGATTTGCCTGTGGACTGGGGCTAAGACATTTAAAGGGGTAATTCCCATTAAAAAGAGTAATACCCAAATTAAAATTAAATATCTGCAAGAGAAAAAAGACCATAAGCAAAGATTAATTGTTTAGCAGCTACACTTTCTGTTATAGCTTGCACACTGGGGCTAAGACTGCAGAGAAAACAACTTAAAAGAGAAAAGCCTAAAAACTGGGAAGGGGGGGAGAACGATGCATCAAAAAGTGGAACGAGACCCCCAGGATGCCCTAGACTACATCCCTAAAAAGGAAACTATATACAGGTACTTACCTCTGGCACTTGTATTCCCCCCTTTAAAAAAAAAGAAATCAGAGAACATAAAGAAAAAAAAAACATTCTGAAGTAAAAGGTAGATGTGGCCCCCAATCCAAGCATAAGCAGTAAGAATGGGGAAAGCAGGTTAGTCAATTTGAAAGTTGCAGCTTAACGGGCATGATTTCAATTTAGGAGTACTCCCTGCCACCAAGAAGCCTTAATCTGCTATGCGGAGTTGCAGCCCCAAAGCGTAGCAGCTTAAAATTTCTTCAGAGAAGCTTGAGAGATGATTCCTCTACAATGGCACAGCTTAGACTGGAGGGTTGCTGCAGTCTGGAATCCTCATATGCCCAACATTCTAAAGCTTTGGGCTGTGCCATTTCCCCTAGTAGGGGTGCACATTACCCAGTTGTAATGACTGTCACAACCCCACTCAGCAGGTCAGGCCCTCTGCTCCCACAGTGCCAACCTCTGAGCGCAGTATTATGAAGAGTTAACAGAACAGGGTAACCCTCCTGCCTGTTTGTGGGTCTGAATCACCTTTGGTCTTAAGTTCTGAAGGGATTCAAACTGTGAACCTTATGTTAGCATACCCAAATGTACAGGCTCAGATAATTCTGCTCTTTGGGGAATGCCAGATATCTTTCACCTAAGGCATCTAACCAGGAATCCAAAATGAACCCTAAAAACTCTGTGAAAGACCTTAGGAAAGTTCTTACCTTTTCCCTGTTTGGTATTACCATTGAGCTTATGAACAGTGTCAACTTTAACCATCTGTGCTTCACATGCAAAAGAAAGAATTTCAAAGGCACACCATGCAGTCTCTTTAAATATAGATCCATTTAAAAATGGATACAAACTGTGTAAACACAGAACAATATATCACAAAGCATATAATCACTTAAAAGAAACAAGGTAAAAAAACATACAAACTCCTTCCACAATACAATTAGACTTTCCTAGCTAATGTATTCCCTTCTTACAGTGCATATAGTTAGATGTTGTTTTCTAAGAGCCCACAAGAAAAGTGTAACTAAGTGGAAATACAAAATACAGTTTAAACCCTGTGTCTCCACCCCTCTATGATGCCATCTAGCTCCTCCTTTTAGAATATAAAAATATTAATACACACAGGATGTTCTATCAGAAGGTATATTAAGGTGACATCAGCAAGAACGTATTTCTCCATATGACTTCTTAATTAAGTCTTTCCTTTGATCTAGTGTGGTCTCCTGCTTTTCAAAGACATCACAAGACTTTTATGACTAACTCTGCCATATCTCACTTAGGTGCAATATAGCATTTGAACACCAGTTGAAATTAACTGTTCTTCCTCAGAAGATGTCATAAAATGGATATTTTAGTTTTTGGCTTCAAAGCAACACAGATCATAAGCATGGCTATAAAATGCGACTTGGAAGTTAATCACATTACAGAGATCTGCTGTTTAACATATCCTGTCATTTGAACTGAAACCTTGGGGGGGTCATCCAGGAGCTCAGGATGTCTCATGACAGACAATCATACTCTACATTTTTTTTACATTACAAAATCATAGAACAGTCAGAACCAGCTGACCAAGCATCACAGTGACTACCCACTGAAAATGTGGAACGCTACAGAAAATAACATTTAATGATATATTTGTTTTGATGTAATGGAGTTTTAGATTGTTAAGGCTTAGTTGAAGGCTTTTATTAAGGTGACAAAATGGCTGCCATTCAAAAGTTCTTAATAAGTGAAAGCTCCAAGAGGTAGATATATGGATTTTAATGAAAGTAATAAGACTGGTCCTTTAGCCATGGTTCACTGCAGGATCTACCCACAGGTAAAGACCCAAAGTGACCATTCAAATAGCAGGAATTTTATTGCAGTCCATTATATAATTTCCTGGTGAAGAGTTGGCATTTAAGAGTCAGTGAAGCACCTCAGGAGAAACTTTGAAAAAAAATGTGATTATATTTCGGTAACACAGTAATTTAAGGTTGGAATGGACTCTATATCCATTATGTCACAAGTTCAGTTCTGTGACCACTGCTGTTAAATATGTATGTCTGTGACATATGCAAGGGTATTCAGGCAAGGCAAGGTTAAGTCTATTTGCAGATGATACCAAGCTCTGTGGAAGGGTTGACATGATACTGAAGTAAGCAGTTAGACATCACAGGGTATGGGTTTTTATTTGTAGCCGCACAGCCAGTTGTGTACTGCTCACCCAGGTACATAGGGAGGCATGAGGCACTTGTGTTGAGTGCCTTCAACCACATGGAAATGTTGTTTACAAATAGAAACCAACACCCTGAAGTGTCTCTTGCAAGCAATAATACCTGGAAGAGTTCAGTTCAGTTTATTGTGTAGGGATAGCTTCCATTGAGCACGTTTATTTACAAGAAGGTCCCAGATACAAAGTACTAAACATCACTGACAGTCAGTACAAGGATACATCATAGTCATAAAGCAGGTATATCACGGTACATAGAGTAGATGGGTTGTATCAAATACATAGATGCAAAAGCATCACATGACAGTAAGTTTACCACCACCTAATAAAAATCATCACAGACAATCAGTACAAGTAGTACAACATAGAAAAACAGCAGGGATATTGGTTGATTATAGCAATACATAGATATAAATTAGAAGCATCACTTAACAGTAAGTTGGAAAGAAGGAAGGAAAGGAGGGAAGGAGGGAGCATGTCAGTATACACAGGAATCTACAAAGATAATAGGAGAGGGATGGGGAGAAGGTAGACTCTCAAGGGAAGCTAAGTGCATTGCAGGTCTCAGCAGTGATCTCATGTACTCTACCAATGAACACCTTAACTGGGATAAGGGTATGGAGTTTTAGGGTAGCTTGAAACTTATTCCAAAGGCAGGGAAGAGAAAAGCTTATGGATGCCCTACCAAACTGTGTCTGATAATTTGGCACATTCAGGGTAATATATGCACATTTTCTGAGGTTGTAGGTGCTAGTTGAGTGTGAGAAGAAGGCTGATATATAAAGGGGTAGCTTATTGAGGAGCACTTTATATGTCCAAATATAAATATGCACCATTCTCCTGCTGGATAGGAGGTCCACTTCATCGCCTCATACAAGGTACAATGATGGGTTCTGGCTGGGGCATTGATAATGAAACGGATGGCCCGGTAACAGAAACATAGAATTTGATGGCAGATAAGAACTGCTTGGCCTACCTAGTCTGCCCATTTAAAGAGCGTGTTTAACTTACGCAGGTGGATGGGTGTGCAATTGCTATAGAGAATATCAGCGTAATCAAGAAGAGGCATGAAGGTGGCCTGTACCAGTCTAGTTTTGGAGTCTCTGAAGAATAATGATTTGTTCCTGAAAAAGAAGCCAAGCCTAAATTTCAGTTTTTTTGTGAGAACTTCGACATGTGATGAAAAGGATAGGTGTGAGTCAAGTATGAAGCCTAAGTATTTAAAGTGATTCACCACTTTGAGTGAGTCTCCTGATAGGGTTGTGATGTGAGCATAGTGGTTTGTCATGGGGCATACTGAGGGGACATTGGGGGATAGAAGAACATAACCTTCATTGTTTTTGCATTTAAGAGCAGTTTGGCTGTTATCAAGTTATGCTGAAGTTTGACAAAATCAGACAGGAGATCAGAACATACTTGACTGACTGTAGGTCTGAATATGTAGAGGACTGTATCATCCACAAATAAGTGAATATTGGAGTCTGTGATGCCTGAGCCCAGATAATTTACATAGATTAGGAACAACAATGGACCCAGGATGGATCCTTGTGGGACCCCTCTTGCGACTGGCAAGAGTGACAAGGAGGTTCTGTTTATCTTAATACGTTGACTTCTATTTCCTAGGTAACTGGCAAACCAGGATACTGTAGCATCCGACAAGCCATGGGACTTCAAGCTGTCAGCAGGGGGTGATCCACAGTATCAAAGGCCTTACTAAGATCCAAAAATACCACACTGGTGACATGTTTGCTCTCCATGGCCATCAACCAGTCGTTAGTAACTTTGGACAAAGCTGAGACAGTACTATGACATTGTCTGAAACCTAATTGTTGCAGAGTTAGCAACTGAGAATTTTCAAGGAAGAATCTGAGTTGGATACTGACCAGCTCTCCAGAATTTTTGAGAGAGAAGGCAAGCTAGAGATAGGCTGGTAGATGTTAATACCACTGGGGTCTCCAGATCTGAAAAGGGGTATGAGGTGTGCAACTTTACAGTCTTGGGGCACAATACTTTCAGATAGCGAGAGATTAAATAAATGAGTGATGGGGCAGTGAAGAACTAATAGCCTAGTTTCAAAAAGAAAGGGTCAATGTTGTCTGTACCCTCACTCTTTTTAACATTCAACCTGAGCAGTTGGTCTTGCACCTGTTTAAAGGTGGCAGGCGAGAAAGAGAAGGGTGGATGTGTTGGGATGTTGGGTGGTGCAGGAGGGTGAAGGAGAGAGAAGTTCTGAGGCTGGCTGATGGAGAAGAATCGAATGCAAGACCTGCTGTGGCAAAATGCCCATTTAGTTTGTCAAGTATGACAAATTTATCTGTAATTGAGGTGCCCTGATAGGCAATGGTGGTGGGGAGATGCTGGAGCTTTGCTCCCCTCAACTAGTTTAAAGGTGCACCAAATCTTGGATGGGTTACCATTGGCTGACTCTGTGGTACTTAGGTAATAGTTTTCTTTAGTATGCCTAATCAGTTTAGTGCAGGAATTTTGACATATCCTGAATACTGTTCAGTCTGCAGGTGTTTTTGTACATCTGACAGTTGCCCAAAGCATATCTCTTTTTGTTAACATAGACTTAATATCAGCAGTGTACCAGGGGCAGGAAGCTTTTTTCACTCTATATGTTCTGATAGGTGCATGGGAGTCTATGATACCTGTAAGTATTGCATTAAAGCATGCCAGTGCCTCAGTAACTGATGGGGTTAGGTAGAATGGTTGCCAATCAATGTCACGCAGGTCAGCTAGGCAGTCTGCTGGGTTAAAGTGTCTGAAGGATCTTTTATTTATCATCTTACTTGGATTTAGCAATTTAGGAAGATTCCTGATATATACTACGCTATTATGGTCACTCAGGGGGTTGTGCCAGACTGCTTTTTAGTGTGATTTTATGGGGTCTATTTGTCAGAATGACATCAATTAGGGAGCCAAGGGAGTGATTTTTGTGGCCTGGTCTAGTGGCTTCTGAGAGCAGTTGTCAGAGCCTAAATTCATCACAGACATTCTTGAGCAGTGCTGATTTGTTATTAAACCAGACCATGTTTAGGTCACCTAGAATCAGTGTCTCATTAGTGCTTACATCTAGGAATTGATGAAAATGTGATAAAATATCAAAGCCTGCAGAAGGAGGTCTATAGCAACCAATAATGCTTAGTGATTCTGAGGCTGCTGTATTAATTTTAACAGCTAAGCATTCAAATTGTTTAGGCTTGGAACAGGAATTAATGACGTAAACAGAGTATTTATCTTTGATCTAGATGGCCACCCCTCCAAATCTAGTAAGCTTATCTACACAGAACAGAGAGTTTGGTGGAAGTGAAACAGCCTGATCTGTAACATGGCCTTTTAACCATGTTTCTGTCGGGATCAGAACATTTGGCATATTATGGGAGACCTGGGCTTGCAGCTCAGTAAATTTTTTTCTGAATGCTGCATATGTTGATCAGCATGAATTTTAGGGTGGGTGGTATTGGGCAATACTGGACTGCCCAGGGGCATAATGAGGCTAGATGCTGCAGGTGGAGGGCCTTAAAGCCCCTGGAAGGTCTGCTATTGCCCAATACCACCCATCCTGAAAGGTATTATTGTGCTTAGAAAATGGGCTACATACCTCATCTTTATAGCATTTAAAAAATAAGATAATGCTAGAAAAAATGGAGTAACCAAACAATTTATCGTCATTTTTGGTTAAAGTAGTTCCTGTACTGGCATATATGCCAGTAGAGGGCACTGCACTGTTTCATAGGTATTTGTGTGCAGGCTGCAGTCCCACTGACCAAACAGAATAGAAACAATTCATCCTTGCATAGGAAATGCACTTGATCCTGTGTTCAGGATGTGATACTTTTGTCGTGAGCTCAACTGGTTACTGAGCTCCATTTTCCTTTTTGTAGCGGTGTCTCAAGGATGAGACAAGTGCTAATGTGTCAGTTTGTACGCTGGAGATGGGGGTACACTGCCAGGTTGTGGCACAAGGCAGACTCAGCAGTGGTCTGTATTGGAATCAGGGAAGGCATCAATGTGCGGTGGTGAATTATGGATCACAGATCCAGAAACAGGAGGTTAGTTTGTTGTTTTGTGGGGCTGAGTCAATCTTTCCTCTTGCTTAGCGAACAATAAAAAAATGGTGGATACTGAATTTTAAATTCAAACTGGCACAAGGATACTAGTTTGGCATTGGTACTGAGGCAGGCTGGGCTGGCGCTTATTATCTACCAGGCTCTACTGGTAGTTAAGGTACCCCCCCTACTATTGCTCTCAGCCAGTCAGACAGCTCAAGTTATCCAACCCATTTTCTAATATGCTTACAAAATGGGTAAACTGGTAGCTCCCTACACTTACCAATTTCAGCCTAAAAAGTCAGTGAAAATGCAAGCCATTGTACTCCTGCAACAGCACCACTCAGAGCAGTGGACATCAGGGGAACTTAAATTTTACACAAGAAGCTCTGCTGTTATTATAGCCTTCTTGTACAGAAGCAGTTTTAAAGACCCTCATTAACACAGATGCTGTTCTATCCAGTAAACCAATATGGCCACACTCAGTCCTCTGCCAGTTTTACAGTTTGACCAGACAGTGAGCCCACCTTAGTAGCCACTAGCTGAAAGAAGTGACTGCACAAATTTGAAAATGATCGTATGGCATTTGGCATCACAGACAATGTCAGCATTGGAAGTGGGCTGTCCTGCTTCACTTTGACGGGGAGTGAGTCTATGACATCTTTGACACCTTAACTGATACCGGTGAAACAGATGATTATGCCAAGCTCACTGTCTAAAAAGAACACAGAGTATGAGATGTATGTGTTCTGTCAGTCAAGACAGCAAACAAAGAAGACTGGACTCTTACCACACACACAGTTGCCAGCCTGCTGCTACTTGTGAGTTCACAAATGTAGACAAGGAACTCAAGTCATGTGTTATCTTGAGCTTGTTCCTCTTTTCACCTTTGACAGGCTCTACAAGACACAGACTACACTCTTCACTGACCTGCTTAACTTGGTCAGAACACTAGAGACATCAGAGTTCCAAGTGGCTAACATGGAGCAAGTGACATGCACAGACTTGTGCCCTTCTCACAGCCACCCTGTCCACCAGCTACAATAACACTAAGTAAAGCAAGGAAACCTTTCCCTGGCTCTTGGACAATCTTTCACAGCATCAGAACCTGCTACAATGGTGGTAGCTCCTATCCTCATCCTGGTGGGCTTGCCTACTGCCCGTCAAGAGGGAAGCAGCATAAAGCATATAGAAAATACATTATTTTATCAAGTGCTGTACGTCCACCCCATCAATTACCTCACAGTGACTGAGACTAAACTATAAATGGCAAATTCACAAACAGGAAATTTACCAACTTCAGCCCCTGATGTAACTGCTCAGTAAAGACTACCACCCACCTGACTTTCCCACCTAGGATGAAAAATATGTATACATTCTGCATACCGTGAACAGACTGCAACCACCTATAATCACAGTCCTTATTCAATGCATTCCTATCCACATCAGGTAGACTCTGGGGCCAGTGTAAACCTGCTTGATGCACAGGAATATTGGGTGCTAAAGCCTCATGTCACCCTGCAGTATACAAATGTCAAGATATCACTATATGGATCAAATCAAGGGGGGATGCCTTTGGGAAAATCCCATGGTCTAGTCACTGCAAAGTCCAAGTGCACCTCTGCAACCTTTTAGGTTGCAGAAGGCAACAGTGGGTCCCATCCTTGTTGCCAATGTTATATTGGTAGATTTTAGACATTGAAACCCATTGCTTGAAATGTACTAAGTACTTTATTTGTTTGGGTAGCAGTGGAGGATTCATGCATTACGCTCAGTGCTGATTTTACTAAACTACTGACAAAATGCCTGACAGCTTACTCCCAGAATTCCTCTAGAGGACATAACTTGAGCTCACAAACTGTGGACTAGAATAGTAATGTATGACATCAGATCCAGTACATTACACTGTATTGATGGGATGCCAGTAAAGAGCAAGGAGGAGGAGAGAGAGAACTGGGGCATAAGGATAGATTAGAGACACTATAGTTAATGCATGGACAGAAGAAGCCAGAAGGTGAAGGAAGGAAACATATGCAATTCAGTGCTTCAGAGTAACTGGTAATTGGTATTTTTCTTTTAAACTTAGATTGTAGGCTTGTAGTGACACTATACTTTCTTTCTGTCTTGTCTTTACTTATAATTGTTTTTGGGCTGTTGAAAATTTAAAACATAGTGGTGGTGTAATTCTGTGCTGTCTTTAATTGCTGCAAATTTTATCTTGGCTTGTCTGACTGTCCTGTAGCTGGGTGAAGGTGTTAATTGTCTGGCCTCTGACCTCAGCTACGTGATAACTGGAGGTGGGGCTTAGTCACAGTTAAAGCAGCAAACAGAGGTTCATCTTCTCAGAAGAAGCCAGAAGGTGAAGGAAGGAAACATATTCAATTCAGTGCTTCAGAGTAACTGGTAATTGGTATTTTTCTTTAAACTTAGATTGTAGGCTTGTAGACACTATACTTTCTTTCTGTGTTGTCTTTACTTATAATTGTTTTGGGCTGTTGAAAATTTAAAACACAGTGGTGGTGTAATTCTGTGCTGTCTTTAATTGCTGCAAATTTTCGCCTCCCTCCCACCCTTCCCCAACTCTTAATTATATGCCCTGATAAATCTGATTGACAGGAGCTAAACACAGGGTATAGTAAGAGGTGAAGTAGGAGGGCATAAGGGGAAGAAGACCACCCTCAGCACGACAAGTGTTTTGACTCATTTATTTATTTATTGGTTTCTTTTTCCTTAAAAACAATATATATCTGAGGATCAGTTACAGGATTTTAGTACTGTAAATAAATAAAAAGAGAACTAAGAGAGCTTCAGTAGCAGAGAAGTAGTGGAATTGCAGTATAATGTGGGGAGTGGTGCAATGCAGTGGCTGTGGGGCAGCCATATTCAGGCAGACCTTCTGGACACTGAGGTGCTGCCCGATGTGCATGCATCTCTCGGGACTGCGGGATGAGGTAGCCAGACTCAGAGCGGAAGTAAACTGGGTCAGGAGTACCATCACCCCTATCCAGGGACCACCCAGTCCAATGCAGCTGCCTCAAAGGATGCCGAGAACGAGGAGCACTTGGATGACAGTGGGCTCAGGGAGGGTTAGAGCAGTCAGGTAGAGGCACATCCCAGATCCTATTCCTCTCAAGAACTCATATGCCACACTGGCAAATGAGGACAACCAAATAGAGGTACCCAGGGAAGTGGAAGGAAAGGATGTGGAGGTTAGGCAAGGAGGTGACCTCAGTGGGGAAAGCAGTGGACCCCAGAGGAGGAGGAGGAAGTGAATCCTGGTGGGGACTCCAGTAAGAGGGATCCAGCTAGGAACACAGGAGGGGAGGACAGGGAGGTGAGGTGCTACCAGGTGCCACTGGCATGGAGGGATGGAAGGAAGATACTGGGGATCACTGGGAAGGCAAGACGGGAGGGTGAGCTGGATGTCATTATCCACCTAGGTACTAATGACTTGGCAACTGGGGAGCCAAAGGAAGTTCAGGAAGAGTTTAGGAAACTGGGGAGGGGTCTCAAGCAAGTAGCTACTTCTGTCACTTTCTCAGAAGTACTACCTGTGAGAGGCAAGGGAGAGCATAGGAGTGCATGCACCAGGAACTTTAACTCATGGTTGAAGAACTGGTGCTGTGAGGAAGGGTTTGGATTCATTGGTGACTGGGGACCCACCTGGAGGGATGGAGGTTTGTTCAAGCCTGACGGCCTGCATCCATCCTGGAGGGAATCCAAGCACTCAATGATAAGTTTAAATGCTACATTGACAAGCATTTAAACTAGCAAAGGGGGTGGCAGGCCAGCAAGGACGGTACCTACTTGCTCACCCCACAGCTAGTAGTGGAACCAGTGAACCAGAGGAGTGGCTATCTCTCAAAGCAGTGTGCAAAAGATGGAGATTAGTGTCCAAAAGGTGGATAAGCAGAAAAGGGGCAAAATTCAGCAGAAGGGCAGACAGCAAGGAGAACCAGGGATAAATGACAACCAAGGAAGGGCTGGAGAGAACAGTGAAGCAGTCTAGGGAGGTCAAATCATGGAAAGCCATGTGCAAATGCCAGGAGCCTTAGCAACAAGATGGAAGATCTGAGGCTGTCATGGTACAGTCAGACCTGAACATTGTGGCCATCACTGAAACCTGGTGTAATGATAACCATGACTGGGAGATGGCCATACCTGGCTACAACATATTCAGAAGAGACAGAGCAGGCAGGAAGGGAGGAGGAGTGGCACTGTATGTGAAAAATGACATAAGGGCCACACAGATCCAGGAGGAACAAAATGGGGAGAGATACTGTGGGTTAAGCTGGAAAGGAAAATGGGGCCAGCCATCCAGACAGGTGTGGTCTATAGACCACCAGCCCAGGAGGAAGAAACAGATAGGAGTTGATGCTAGCCATCCAAAGGATGGCAGACAAGTGTGAGGTAGTACTGGTTGGAGACTTCAATATACCAGACGGGACTGGAGCATCCCAGCAGCAGCATCAACTAGAGCAGATTTATCCTGACTCTTCAGGGTGCCTTCCTCAAGCAACTGGTCATGGAACCAACTCGGCAGAAGGCAATACTGGACCTTGTGCTCACAAACAGGGACAGTGTGATGGGGGTAACATGGGGAGCACCTGGGTAACAGTGACCACCAGTCATTGTGGTTTGAAATCACAGAAAGAGCAGAACCAAACCACACAAAACACGATCCTGGATTTTAGGGGGCAGACTTTGGGAAAATGGGGAGATACTTGAAAGAGGCATTAAGGGAATGGGACAGAATCAGGGTTGAGGAACAGTGGGCAGTATTTAAAATGGGGATTATAAGAACAACAGAATTATGCATTAAGCAGGTTAGCAAGAGGAAAAGGAAGAGGAGACCATTATGGTTTCCAAAGAGGTAGCAAAGAAAGTGAAAGCCAAAAAGATTGCATTCAGGCAATACAAAAAGACACAGGCAGAAGGGGATAGGGAGAAGTACCAGGAGAAACAAAGGAGGCAGGGAAGTCAGTAAGGAAGCCAAAGCTCAGACAGAAGAACGATTGCAAAATCAGTGAGTAAGGGGACAAAACCTTTACAGGTACATAAGGAAAAAGAAAGACAAAGTTAGGGATAGTGAGACTGAAGGGGAGGATGGGAGCCGTGGAGGATGACAACAGTAAAGCTGACATATTGAACAGGTATTTCTGCTCAGTCTTTACTAAGGAAGAGGGGGTAATGGGTCTGAAGGGGAGTACAAGGGGTGAGAATGGTGCAGAAATGGACACAAGTCCCTTTACACGAGAAAGGGTCCTGAAGGAACTGGAAGTAATAAGAGCTGATAAAGCAATGGGGCCAGATGGGTGCACCCCAGGGTCCTTAAAGAACTAAGAGAGGTGGTGGCTGAACCTCTGGCTATCCTGTTCAGCCAATCACTGGAAACAGGGAGGACCCAAAGACTGAGGACAGCAGATGTAGTCCCTTATACAAAAGTGGGAACAAAGAGGAAGCAGGGAATTACAGACCAGTCAGCCTCACCTCGGTAGTGGGAAAGATCATGGAAGCACTACTGAAGGAGAGATTGGTGGAACATCTGCTGTCAATGGACTACAGGACCCAAGGCAGCATGGTTTCACCAGGGGAGGTCATGTCAGACCAACCTCATTGAATTTTTGACTGGGTGACTAGGGAGGTGGATCTAGGAAGGCAGTGGACATGGTCTATCTGGACTTCAGCAAGGCCTTTGACACTGTGCCACATAGAAGACTATTACACAAACTGGGGAATATGGGTGTGGGCAGGACAGTGGTGTGGTGGGTAGGTAACTGGCTGGGTGGCAGGACACAGAGGTGGTGGTAAATGGCTGTCACTCCACAGAGGGAAGAGGACCAGTGGGGTACCACAGGATCAGTGCTGGGACCGGTCCTATTCAACATCTTCATCAGTGACATTGCACAGGATCTAGAAGGCAGAATTTCACTGTTCGCTGATGACACAAAGCTCTGTAACAGAGTAGACACACCAGAGGGTGTAGACAGAATGAGAAGGGATCTGCAGAAACTTGAAGAATGGTCAAGGGTTTGGCAGTTGAAATTCAGTAAAAGAAGTGCAAGATAATGCATATGGGGCACAAAACCCTGGCACAATATATCAGTTGGGGGTGAGGATATAGCATGCACCAAGCAGGAAAGGTATCTTGGGGTTGTCATCTCTGATGACCTCAAGGTAGGGAAACAGTGTGACAAGGCATCAGGTAAAGCAAATAGGATGCTGGGATGTATAGGCAGGGGCATCACCAGCAGGAAAAGGGAGGTCATAATTCCGCTATACAAGACACTAGTGAGGCCCCACCTGGAGTACAGTGTACAGTTCTGGAGACCATACCTACGTAAGGACATAGACAGGGTAGAGAAGGTTCAGAGGAGGGCAACAAAGATAGTGCATGGGTTGCATCACAAGTCCTATGAAGACAGGTTGAAGGAACTGAACATGTACTCCCTGGAGGAGAGGAGGGAGAGAGGGGATATGATAGAGACATACAAGTATCTTACAGGGAGGAACAGGGTGCAGGAAAACACTATTTTTAAGCGAAAAAGATGTTCCAGGACTAGAGGGCATGGGATGAACTTGGAGGGAGGACGATTCAGAGGAAACATGAGAAAGAATTTCTTCACAGAACGGGTGGTGGACAAGTGGAACACCCTGCCAGAGGAAGTGGTGGGGGCTGAAACAATCACGGGATTTAAGAATGCATGGGATAGACATAAAAGAATTCTAGAGGTCAGGGGTAAGGGGAAATAGACTTCTAGGAAAACAAACTGAACTTACAAGCTCAAATGGGCAGACTAGGTGGGCCATAGGCCCTTATCTGCCGACACTGTCTATGTATGTATCTATGTATCTATGTATCTATGTAAGGCACAACATACGTCTTTCGGATGAGACGTTAAACCGAAGTCCCATCTGCCTGGATTGGTGGTAGTTCAGGTGGATGTTAAAGATCCCATGGCACTTATTGAAAAGAGTAGGGGAATTTCCCTGGTGTTCTGGCCAAATTTCCCTCATTCACTAAAAATACCACCAACAGCTTAATCTGGTTTAAGGTCAGTTGGCATTCATCTGTATCCTCCTCCCCCGGGTCGTGCCTAAAAATAGGCAGGATTTGTCTAGTGCACTTACCCGGTCAACAAAAACTAAATAAAAATATGAGAAAAGGCCGAAAAGTTTTCACATGTACTCACTGGAGGATGAAAGGGAAAGGGAGCTTGGACAAAGCAAGTTTATTTAGTTTGAGAAACATATGTCTAGTAGGGCTCATGTGCTAAAGATGTTCCCTGGTAGCTGAAAATGTCATTTTTCGGATGCACTTGAAAATGTTTTAAAACCTTTTTACTGGCACAAGTGCATTTTTAAATCTAAGAAACCATTTTTTTTAGCGTAATTAGGTTGCCAGTAGATTTAGAACATATACGAATTTAGTACGTGCATAGAAGTCAACGGCACTGCAAGGGTGATGTGCCCAATTATGGAATGCCCCATTAAGGATCTCAACAAAAAGGGAGTGAGGAAATAAGGTTCCACAACTGTAGCAGTTTACATCTTTCAAGACGCTCTGTGCATACAACTTTTATATTAAAGTCTCTGTCATTCTATGTGCAGTTTTGAACTGATTGCTTGGTCTTCTAGCAATTTCTATTTTATTTATTTAATTTATTCTGGTTACCTTTATCCTGAGCTGATCAGTTCTGAACTTACCACTGAGGTAAGGTTCTGGAATGTCATTCTACCATATTTTAGATTGTTGTCTGCTTCCTCAAAAGTTTTCAACTCAGCCACCCAGCATGAACTTTCAGTGACTGTAACATAATAGTTTATTTTCATTTTGAATTATCTACATGTACAGCACATAGATTACTTGTACGTGCCAATTTTTTAAACAACTGTTTGTGTGTTGTTCAAATAACTGATTTATTTGAAAAAAGTTTCACTAGGAAAAGGCATACAGAGTAAGAATCTATAATAGCTTGTTTCAAGATGCGTCCTAAGGAGGAGGGGAATACAATTTAATTTCTTATTTGATTTATTGAAATGTTTCACCAGGAAGGATCACTGAACAACAAGTTGCTCATCTCACAGTGCAAAGTGGGGGGGAACATAGAAACATAGAAATATAGACTTTGACGGCAGATAAGGACCACTTGGCCCACCCAGTCTGCCCATTTCCCTACCTACTGGATAAGCTGCAGATTCTAGTTAACCAACAGCCTATTTCCTGCAACCCCCCATTATAATTGCCTTATGTCTGTCCCATGCATGTTTGAATTCCTCCACTGTTTTAGACCCCACAACCTCTCCAGGAAGGCGGTTCCATGCGTCCACCACTCTCTCCGTGAAAAAGAATTTCCTCACATTACCCCTGAGCCGTCCCCCCTCTAACTTTAAATTGTGCCCCCCTTGTTCTTACACATCTCTTTTTCTGAAAGATGCTACCCTCCTGGACTTTGTTGATTCCCTTGAGGTACTTGAAAGTTTCTATCATGTCCCCCATCCCTCCTTTCATCAAGGGTATACATATTAAGCTCTCTCAGTCTCTCTTCATATGGTTTCTGATGTAGACCCTGCACCATTTTGGTTGCCCTCCTCTGGACTGCTTCCATCCTGTCTATGTCCTTGTGTAGATGAGGTCTCCAAAACTGCCAGTACTCCAGATGGGGTCTCACCAACTGTCTGTATAGAGGATAACCACTTCCTTTTTCACTTGTGATGCCCTCCCTATGCATCCCAGCATCCCCTGGCTTTCCCTACTGACTTCTTACATTGCATACCCACCTTTAGGTCATCTGATATGACTACACCCAGATCCCTTTCCTTATTGTTGTTGTTAGTACCTCCCTGCTATTGTGTACTCTTCTCCTGGATTTTATTTCCCAGGTGCATTACTTTGCACTTCTTTGCATTGAATCTAAGTTGCCATATGTCTGACCATTCCTCCAACCTTGCCAAGTCCTTCTCATCCTTTCTACCCCCTTGTGTATCAACTCTGTTACAGATCTTTGTGTCATCCGCAAAGAGGCATACCTTTCCTTCCAGACCCTCTGCAATGTCACTTATAAAGACGTTAAAGAGGACTGGACCCAGTACTGAGCCCTGAGGTACTCCACTAGTAATCTCCCTTTCTTCAGAATGAGTTCCATTCACTATTACCTTCTGAGTCCTGTTGTGCAGCCAGTTTTCTACCCAGGCTACCACCCTGGGACCCACTCCCAGGCTGGCTAACTTGATTATTAATCTTTTGTGCGAGACTGTGTCAAATGCCTTGCTAAAGTCTAGGTAGGCCACATCCACAGCCCCTCCCTGGCCTATTACTTTGGTCACCCAGTCAAAGAAATCAATTAGATTTGTCTGACATGACCTTCCTGCTGTGAATCCATGCTGCTTTGAGTCCAGTGCCCCGCTGGCCTCTAGGTACTCAACAATTCTTTCTTTCAGAAGTGATTCCATCATTTTCCCCACCACTAAGGTCAAACTAACAGGTCTGTAGTTTCCTGCTTCTGTCTTGCTCCCACTTTTGCGAAGGGGAATCACATCTGCCCTCCTCCAGTCCTCAGGTACCACCCCATCTTCCCATGACTTGTTAGAAAGTGTGGTTAGTGGTGTCACTAGGTCCTCCCTTAGCTCTTTTGGATTCTAGGGTGAATCCCGTCAGGCCCCATTGCTTTGTCCACCTTGAGTTTTAGAAGTTCTTTCAGTACTCTTTCTTCTTTAAATGGACTGGTATCAACCCCACTATCCAGAGTGCTTCTGATGTTTGGTTTAGGTAACACTCCTCCTCTTCTTCTTTTGTGAATACTGAGCAAAAGTATTCATTCATTATCTCTGCCTTATCACTGTCTCCCTCTGCCCACCTCTCCTCTCCTTTATTAATCTTCCCTATCCCTTCCTTAACCTTTCTATGTTCCCTAATGTACCTATAAAAGGTTTTATCCTCCTTCTTAACTGAGTTGGCTATCCTTTCCTCAATTTGGGCCTTTGCTTTTCTGACTGCCTTCCCCACTTCTTTCTGCTTTAATCGATACAGTTCCCTGTCGTGCTCTGTCTGTGATTCCTTATACTTCTTGAATGCAGCCTTTTTCTCCTTAACCTTCCCAGACACTTCTTTTGAGAGCCATAGTGGTTTTTTTATTCCGCTTTGTTTTCTTTATTTGTTTCACACAAAGGCTTGTTGCCTCCATGATGGCAGTTTTGATTTTTCTCCACTGTTCTTCCACCCCTCCTTTCTGGCCATTTGCTAATGCATTCCTCAGGTATTCATCCATTTTGCCAAAGTCAGCCCTTCTAAAGTCCAGTATCCTTGTATTTGTATGGCTTGTCTCCATGGTTGTGTTTATTGTGAAGCACACTGTGCAGTGGTCACTTGTTCCCAGGTGTCTATTGACTTCTAAGTTTTTGATCCTCTCTCCATTTGAGAGTACCAGGTCTAATATTGCTCCCTCCCGAGTGGGTTCCACCATTAGCTGTCTAAGGCATGCTCCCTGTAGGGCATCGAGAATGACCCTGCTCTTGGATGTGGCTGCAGTCCATGTTGCCCAGTTAACATCTGGCATATTCAGGTCCCCCATCAACAGTATCTCCTCTTTTTCAGCCATTTTGAGAATGCCCTCTATCATTTTCTTGTCCATTTCCTCTCCTTGAGACGGAGGGACTATATACAACCCCTGTGCGGATTGTGATGCCATTCCCTGTCTCCAATGTGACCCAGAGTTCCTCTTGTCCTCCCCCTTTACTTTTTAGTTCTGTTACTTTGATCCCTTCCCTTCTGTAGAGAGCTACTCCACCTCCTCTTTTACCCTCCCTGACCCTTCTGTAGATTGTGTACCTTGGTATGTTGGCATCCCAGTCATGGTTCTCCGTGTACCATGTTTCTGTGACTGCTACGATATCCAAGTGTTCCACTTCCATCAGGGCTACTAGCTCTGGAAGCTTGTTTCCAAGACTACGGGCATTGGTACTCATTGCCCTCCATTTAATGTTGGCTTTATCCTTTTTTACCCCATCCCTGTTCTTATTGCCCTTGTCCATTTTTCCATGTACCTCTGTCCTGCCTCTGTCAAGCTCTGTACCTCAGTGTTTACCCTACTACCTGCCATGCTTTGCGGGGGGGAGGCTTGAACTTTCCTGTTTTCTATCGGCACCTCCCCCCTTGGCTAGTTTAAAAGCTTGCCAAGGAAGCCTTTAAACCTGTCACCTAGGAGCGTGTTTCCCTTCCTGGACAGATGCAGACCATCATGCCAGTATTGACCTTCATCTCTCCAGGTGGATCCCCAGTCCCCAATGAAGCCAAAGCCCTGTGCTCTGCACCAGTTTTGCAACCATTCATTAAACCGCATGGTGTGCAGTACCCTAGCCTCACCCCTGCCATAGACTGGCAGCACCTCTGAGAAAGTTACCGTGCTTGCTACATGTCTGAGACCCCTCCCCAACTCCACAAATTCATCCTGCACTGCACTGATCTCATGCCTAGCTAGGTCATTTGTCCCGAGGTGGACAATGATGGGAGGGGGTTACATGAGGATAAGAAAACAGATTATACAATTGATGGATGGAAGAAGAGTTACAAATAATGTAGGAACAGGTAGACAAAATAATGCAACTATAAGATCATGGTACAGACAAGTACAGCTTGTAAATATACAACAATAGGAGTTACAGAATTATGAATATAGTATAACAGGTGGAACAATAATGTGACAGAACAGTCATAGTGCTAAGATATACCAGGAACAGACTCAAGGTAATTTGCAAGTGCTGTAGGAGGAGTAAGGAGGGGGAGTAGCTAACGAGTGCTGTGAAGGTGAAGGTGAAGTGGAAGGGCATGAGGGTGGGGGAGAGGGAGGGCAACTAATGCCAGTTTCCCCTTCAGAATGATGAGAAACCCTGCAAGGGGAGCTGGGGGCTAGAGGGGGAAGGGAAGGCAGCCAAACCCTGGTTCTCCTTCAGTATGCTGAGAACCCTCAAGGGGGTAAAGATTTGGTAGGCTGGAAGTAGGAATGAAGGTAATTAAGGAGGGTGTTAAAGGATTGGTGGAAGAGGAGTGACATATTTGGGGGGGGGAGGGAGTTCCAGATTTTAGGGAAGCATGGGCAAAACTAGTCTACTTGTATACAGAATTTGTATACATAATTCAAGATACAAAAAATACAACAAAATAAGGTTACATACCATGATACACATTTGAGACAAGTATAGCATAAACCAAGATAAATAAACATATACTATGATATAGATTCAAAGCAAGAAAGGCTGTGACCAGCATATTGTGTGAAAATATTCAAGCAGCAGAAATAAAATATTGAAGACTCAATACATGAGGTTAGAGGGTAAGCCATTTTACAGAGGCAGAATAGGTGGGGGAAAGAAGAACATAGCTAGGTTGGGTGAAGAATGGGGCAGAAGGAGGAGGGATAGAGTAAGGGGGGCAGATCTTCAACCCAATGGGATGTAGACCCCACATGGGTCAGTCTTGGCCAGAAGTAACCTGAAAATGGAGAGACTGGGTACCCAGGTCTGCAGGAAGAGAGATAGTGTAGGAGGGAGGAAGGCAAGCCCTTTTTTACCCTGTGGAGTGGAAACTCCATAAAGGTCCAACACTGCCTGATGCTCGTACAGTCAGTGATATGGGGTACCAGCTTCCAATTGTGTTACCCATCAAGTGTAACCCAACACAGAACAACATTCTAACCAGGGCTTAACCCCAAGGGGATTTTATCCAGTATACAAACAAAAGTGTTTACTATACTACTACAGTACTATCAAAGAAGCCACAGTATACCCAAAACAGCAAAGTAAAAACTATATTTTGCTATGTTTACTACCATATTCTACAACAAAAAAGTTTTGTGTAGATGATGGTTTTGTGTATATGGTTTTCTGCATAGAAACATACACACATTTTCCCCATCTTCCAAATGTTAGCACAGGTAGGTAGTTATAGAACTGATAATGAGCACTGTGTTTTTACATTGATGGAAAAAAAAGTCAAATATCATGAGAAATGCTTTTTAATTTTTTCTTTAACACTGATGATAATACCTCAACCTAGAAAAGAATATGTTTATTCTTCAACAGAACAGTCACTGTTATCTTTTGACCACTTCTAGAAATTTTTTGTGCTTCAAATTGTGATAGTTTAAAATTCTTGAAAGTGTATTGCAAAAGCTGTAACTTTTGAACTGTTTGCCTTAGAAACTATTTCTTAAAATAAGGAGACTTGGAGTCTGAACAACATGAATAGATCATAGTGACGCAGCTTTCACGAGTTGATACATGGCTGTATAAAGTGTTGTTAAAAATAACAGGATTTAAAACACATTTTGAACTACTTTATGTGTTTATATATCAATGTGTGTATAATGTAGCAACATCATATGCTGATATGTCAACTTAGCTGACTCCAAGTGGTATCTAAAAAATCAGGTTTCTAAACTCAACAGTTTCAAAGATATCTCATTTTAAAGAAACTGTATTTTGGAAGGTCTAACTTTGAAATCATCTGGCCTAGAAATTCAATTTCTTTTTACATGAAAGCTTTGAGTCAGGTAATTAAGAACTTGAATTAAGTCTTGGACACTGTGTCGAAAAATTAGAAACGGTGCAGTGTCTTTATTTGTAATCCCCTCGTGTAAAATAGACATGTATAAAAAGGCATTTTCATGGTTTGGACCTACTGTTTTAGATGAGTTTGCAGGGTTGGTTACAGAAGCATAAAATGTAACAAGTTTTAAACACTTATCGAAATATTTTAGCTCTGTTAGCAAGTGTGAATTTTTGTAAATGTGATCTTATATGTTGATTCTTATATATTGAATACCATTGAAAACTTCTGTTTGAGTATATTTATGATTCACCCCCTTTCACAGAGTAGTTGTGACACAGCCAAAAAAGTTTGTTTTGTTACTTTTTGTATCAACAGACTGTATCAATACTGTTATTTTGTATTGATACATAACATTGTTTAAAAAAAAATCTATATATTTTTTTACTTTTTCTGAACTTTGATATTACTACTATTATTTAATTAGAAATTTTGCAGTATGCAACTCAATTAAGCAATAAGGTATGTACAGGGATTAGATTAACAGTCTGTTAATTACCCCCATGGTGTGTAATATGGCACGAAGTGCAGCCAAGTGCCATATTGCCTGAAGGGGGTGATTAACCCTCTGTTACTCTAACCCCTGTATGGGGTTTGGAGGTGATAGCCTGATTTTTTTTTGGGGGGGTAGAAGGTTTGAGAGATGGGGGGGAGGACATTGAACCAGAACTTGCCGACAAAGGCAGCACAGTGAGCTAGGCATCGATACTCTAGAGAGGAGAGGAATAGTGCAGAGTAGAGGGAGCAAAGGTGTGTATGAAAGGAGAGGCTGGTGGTGAAACAACAGAAAGCATTGTAAAAAGGGGTCAAGTTTAGCTAGAGATGATTTGGGGGCCAAGCTGTAGACTACGTCAGTGTAGTCTAGTGAGTGGAGGATTAGCTTGGTAATGAGCCCTTTGTGAATAGGGAAGGAGAGACAGTCTTTGATCCTATGCAACGCTCCCAGTTTGAGCCGGAGTTTGGAGTTGATGGAATCCACGTGAAGAGATAAGTCTAGCTTAGGGTCTAGCCAGACCCCTAGATATTTGAAGGATTGAACAGTTTCCATAATTGAGCCATCCAAGGACTTGAAAGATGGCTGGGATGGGAGTTTGGCTAGTTTGGGGTGGAGCTGAAAGCCATGGCTATAGTTTTTTTTGTATTACACTTTAGTAGGTTAGCCTCGAATCACTTGACAGTGGTAGTGAAAGAGGCTTGCAGGGATGATTGGGTCTCCATGAGGGAGGTGCCAGAGGTGTAGATGACAGTGTCCCTTACTATTCTTCATTGCACTATCACAGTCAGTTTAATATACAGTACAGTACTGTTTAATCATTAGGTTAAGCTTAATACCAGGGGTCGACCTTAACATTCATTTACTAGCCCGAGTACTAGTGCAGATTGCAGTGGGCAAGTGCAGAATCTCTGTTACTTGCCCGGTTAGGGTAGTGCAATTCCTCCTGTGGAAAGCTGCAGTTCCATTCTCAACATGGGTATCAAATAAATAAACAAACAACTAAATACACAAATACATAAATATAACTGTTATTTAATTTAAAGCCAGATCCTTTTCATGGAGGTTTAACTATGTGCTGCCTTAGCATTAGGAAGCTGGGAAGGCAGTCAGAACAGCAAAGGCCCGAACTGAAGAAAAGATAGCCAACTCAGTTAAGAAGGGGATAAAACCTTTTTAGGTACATCAGGGAGGCGAAGGAAGAATAAGGGAGGGATAGTGAGGCTTAATAAAGGAGGAGGGTGGGCAGAGGTGACTGTGAAAAGCAGAGATACTAAACAAATATTTTGCTCAGTATTTACAAATGAAGAGGGAGATACCTAAAGCGAACAATAGAAGCACTCTGGATACAGAAGTTGATACCAACCCATTTACAGAAGAAAGGGTTTTGAAAAGAACTCTTAAAACTGAAGGTGGACAAAGCAATGGGGCCTGATGGGATTCGTCCCAGAATTCTAAAAGAACTAAGGGTAGAACTAGTGACACCACTGACTACCCTCTTTAACAAATCATGGGAGGATGGGGTGGTACCTGAGGATTGGAGGAGGGCAGATGTGATTCCCCTTCACAAAAGTGGGAGCAGGGCAGAAGCGGGAAACTACAGACCAGTTAGTGTAACCTCAGTGATAGGGAAAATGATGGAATCACTTCTGAAGGAAAGACTTGTCAAGTACCTAGAGGTCAGAGGGGCACAGGACCCAAGGCAGCATGGATTCACAGCAGGAAGGTCATGCCAGACAAATCTAATAGATTTCTTTGACTGGATGACCAAAGTAGTAGATCAGCGACAGGCTGTGGACATGGCCTACCTAGACTTTAGCAAGGCATTTGACTCAGTCCCACACAAAAGATTAATATATAAGTTAGCCAGCTTGGGAGTGGGTCCGAAGATGATAGCCTGGGTAAAGAATTGGCTGGAGAATAGGACACAGAGGGTAATAGTAAATGGAGTCCACTCTGAAGAAAGAAGTTATTAGGGGTACCACAGGTTCAGTATTAGAGTGGTCCCCTTCAATGTCTTTGTAAGTGACATTGCAGAGGGCCTGGAAGGAAAATTATGTCTCTTTGCAGATGACACAAAGATCTGCAATAGAGTTGATGCACAAGGTGGGGTGGAAAGGATGAGAAGGGACTTGGCAAGGTTAGAGGAATGGTCAAATGTATGGCAGCTTAGATTTAATGCTAAGAAGTGCAAGGTAATGCACCTGGGAAACAAAAACCAAGGGGAAGAGTACACAATGTGGGGTGAGATACTAACAACAACAAAAATGGAAAGGGACCTGGGGGTAATCATATCAGATGACTTAAAGGTGGGCAAGCAATGTGAGAGGGCAGTAAGGAGGGCTGGGAGGATACTGGGATGCATAGGGAGAGGCATCACCAGTAGAAAACAAAAAGTTGTTATCCCTCTGCACAGACAGCTGGTGAGACCCCATCTGGAGTACTGAGTGCAGTTCTAGAGACCCAGTCTCCGCAAGGACATAGACAAGATGGAAGCTGTCCAGAGGAGGGCAACTAAAATGGTGCAGGGTCTGCACCGGAAGACATATGAAGAGAGACTAAAAGAGCTTAATATGTATAGCCTCGAGGAAAGGAGGAGAGGGGACATGATAGAAACGTTCAAGCACCTCAAGGGAATCAACAAAGTCCAAGAGGGTAGCATCTTTCAAAAAGAGAGGTGTGCAAGAACAAGGGGGCACAATTTGAAGATGGGGGTGACTCAGAGATAATGTAAGGAAGTATTTTTTCACAGAGAGGGTTGTGGATGCATGGAACGGCCTTCCGGAGGAGGTTGTGGAGTCAAAAACAGTGATTTTATTCAAGCATGCACGGGACAGCCATAAGGCAATTCTAGGGGGTGGGAGTAGAAAGAAGTAGGCTGCTGGTTAACTAGGATCTGCAGCTTATCCATTAGGTAGGGAAATGGGCAAACTGGGTGGGCCAAGCGGTCCTTATCTGCCATCAAATTCTATGTTTCTATGTTTATGTTTCTAGTGAAATGAAAAAAAAAAATAGATGTCTGTGTGTAGTGCATTTACAACCTCTTTCATTTTATACTAACTACTGTTTTTATTTTTTGCTCTTAAAGATCCTTTCTCCTTTTTCTTTCCTTGTTTAGACCTCATACTCTCAAATGGGGACAGTGAGAGGTTCTCAGATCTAGACGTGGGTAGCCATTTGGGAACAAGTGACCATCAAACAGTGTGGTTCATGATAAACTCAGCTACAGAATCAAGCCATACAAAAGTGAGGGTACTGGACTTCAGGAGGGCTGACTTTGGCAAGACGGGAGAATGCCTTAGAAAAGCACTAGGAAACAGGCTAGAAGGAGCGGTGAAGCAACAATGGGGAAACATCAGAACTGCCATCACAGAGGTAACAAGCCTTTGTGTCAAGCAAAGAAAGAAATCAAAATGAAAGAAAAAGCCACTATGGGTCTCAAAAGAGGTGGTGGGAAAAGTCAGGGAGAAAAAGATAGCATTCAGGAAGTATAAGGAAACACAGAAGGAGCAGGACAGAGGTCTGTACCAGTTAAGGCAGAAGGAAGCAGGGAGGGAAGTCAGAATAGCAAAGGCCCAAACTGAGGAAAAGATAGCCAACTCAGTTAAAAAGAGGGATACAACCTTTTATAGGTACATCAGGGAGTGTAGAAAGACAAAGGGAGGGATAATGAGGCTGAATAGAATGGACAGTGGGTGGGCAGAGATGGACAGTGAAAAAGCAGGGATACTGAACGAATATTTCTGCTCAGTATTTACAAAAGAGGAGTAGAGGGAGGTGCCTAATCCAATTAAAAGAAGCACTCTGGATAGGGGGGTTGATCCCAGTCCTTTCACAGAAGAAAGGGTTCTGAATGAACCCCTAAAACTGAAGGTGAACAAAGCAATGGGGCCTGACGGAATTCACCCCAGAATTCTAAAAGAATTAAGGGGAGAACTAGTGAAACCACTGACTACTCTTTTTAACAAATCATGGGATTATGGTGTGGTACCTGAGGACTGGAGGAAGGTGGATGTGATTCCCCTTCACAAAAGTGGGACCAAGACAGAGGAAGGAAACTATAGACCTGGCAGTTTGACCTCTGTGGTAGGGAAAGTGATGGAATCACTTCTGAAGGAATCAATTGTTGAGTATCTAGAGGCAAGTGGGGCACAGGACCCAAGGCAGCATGGGTTCACAGTGGGAAGGTCATGTCAGATGAATCTAATTGATTTCTTTGACTGGGTGACCAAAGTAGTAGACCAGGGAGGGGCTGTGGACATTGCCTACCTAGACTTTAGCAAGGCATTTGACACAGTCCCACACGAAAGATTAATAGTCAAATTAATCAGCCTGGGAGTGGGTCCCAGGGTGGTAGCCTGGGTAAAACATTGGCTGGACAACAGGACACAGAAGGTAATTGTAAATGGAGTCCACTCTGAGAAAGAGGGGTTACTAGTGGGGTACCGCAGAGTTCAGTACTGGGTCCAGTCATTTTTAATGTCTTTATAAGTGACATTGCAGAGGGTCTGGAAGCAAAGATGCCTCTTTGCAGATGACACAAAGATCTGCAACAGGGTTGATACACAAGGAGGCGTGGAAAGGATGAGAAGAGACTTGGCAAGGTTGGAGGAATGGTCAGAAGTATGGCAGCTTGGATTCAATGCAAAGAAGTGCAAAATAATGCACCTGGGAAACAAAAACCCCGGGGAAGATTACACACTGGGGGGCAGGTAGTAACAACAACAAAAATGGAAAGGGACCTGGGGGTAATCATATCAGATGACCTTAAGGTTGGCAAGCAATGTAAGAAGGCAGTAGGGAGTGCTGGGGGTATACTGGGATGTAATAGGGAGAAGCATCACCAGTAGAAAACAGGAAGTTGTTATCTCTCTGTACAGACAGTTGGAGAGACCTCTTCTGGAGTACTGCATCCAGTTCTGGAGACCCCATCTCTGCAAGGACATGGACAGGATAGAGGCAGTCCAGAGGAGGGTGACTAAAATGGTGCAGGGCCTGCAAGAGAAGCCATATGAGGAGAGACTAAAGGAGCTTAATATGTATACACTTGAGGAAAGGAGGGAGAGCGGGGACTTGATAGAAAGTACATCAGTGGAATCAACAAAGTCCAAGAGGGTAGCATCTTTCAGAAAACGAGATGTGCAATAACAAAGGGACACAATTTAAAGATGGGGGGCGGTTCAGGGGCAATGTGGGGAAGTATTTTTTTCACAGAGAGGGTGGTGGACACATGAAATAGTCTTCCTGAGGAGGTTGTAGGGTCTAAAACTGTGGGAGAATTCAATAATACATGGGACAGACATAAGCAATTCTTGTGGGGGGTAGGAAGAAATAGGCTGTTGGTTAACTAGGATCTGCAGCTTATCCTGTAGGTAGGTAAATGGGCAGACTAGGTGGGCCAAGCAGTCCTTATCTGCCATCAAAGTCTATGTTTCTATATTCCTATGTTTAACTCAGTACTCATGGCAGGCAGATTTGTGACTGTGTCCAGGAGCAGCACAGTTCTAGGTTGCCACCTATCCAGTTGTAGACAGGATAATCTGGTTTTCAGAGTCCTTATCTGGTCATCCGGTTTTGATTAAATGTGGTCCAGTTTTTGGGTCATTTTGAGGGCTCAGATAGTATTAAAACTGATTGCATCAAATCATTCACTGTTGCATGCATGTCCAGGTTACAAAAAGTTCTGATGTCAGTAGTCACAGGCCTTTGTTTGTAAAACCAGTCTGTCTAGGATGTGTAAAGTATTGCCATTAAGACTATTAGCAGTAGATCAACCTAATCTTTTCAACTCTGAATTGTAAGTATGTTGATTTACTGCCATGATAGGAAATAGTTGTTACACCTTTATATGCTGTAATGGGTTCCTTTTAGTTTTTCCTATATTCTCATATGTTTTAGACCCACCTTCTCAAATTAGTTTTCACATTTTTATTGCCTTTGTCACTGTGTTGATTATTTGTTTCCTAAGTCCTCAGCAGCTGCTGCTCTCATTTTTATGTTTGTTTGCACGCATGTGCAAGAAACATAGTGCCATCATCGGAGATTTTGGAGGTGTGTCACCTCCTCCTCCAATTCAGGCAGTGTGCTGGCAGGCGTGGCCCCTGTAAGCCAATGCATTTTGGAGCTGTCTCATGACACGCTCCAAATGCAGTGGCATACAGTTGAAAGGGGAGCTACGCTGAGTGAGCAGCGATAGCTGCTCACGCCGCAGCTCCCCCAGCCGTAGGGCGCAGCGCCTCATCGCAGTGTATAGCTGACGGGTGCCCAATCCCCGCCGGCTGAGCTGCATCTGTCTCCCTCCCCCCAGTAGGGTGCCACGCTGGGAGTCCACCCCAGCGTGGCAATCTGTCCTTTGCCGATGGGGTGCCCAATCCCGTCCGGCTGAACGCCCCCAGTCCTTGTGCCACACTGGGAGCCCACCCCAGCGTGGCAAACGTCCCATGACGCTTTTTTTTTTTACTTGTAAGAAAACGGTCCAGCGGTGCATCTCCCGACCCTCCCACAACCCACACCCAGCCACTGCGCACCCAGTTTCTGCTACCCCCACCCCATACTTACCCGGACCCGCGACGATTCGGTGGACCTGGAACACGCCTGCACTCTTCAAAGCCGACCGCAAACTGAGGAAATGCCGGTAAGCTGTATAATGGGCTAGATAGGGGTTTCAACTTTATTAATATCTCAGCTATTTTTGAGATCAATTTCAACATGGGTTTTGGGACTTCTTCTTTGAATGATGTCATGTCATGAAGAGTTGACCGGCGGGTGATTTCCGCGCAGTGACGCGAAATCACCCTTCGGCCCGAATACCGCCATGACAGTGACATCATTCATGAGAAGGGGCCCCAAAAACCCCATGTTGAAAATTTGGTGCAAAAATTCAAAAATGACTGTTTTACGAGCGTGCATTGCGCAGTTCCTACGCAGGCTCGTGAGTTCACGAATTTTCAATATTTTCACTCCAGATTTTCAACATTGCCATTTTACCACACCTTCTTATGAGTAGTACAGCTGTCATTTTTCACATCTCACCAAAATGTGTTTCCGCCCATGTAGCGCACAATGGCACAGTCGGTGCGAAATCAATATACGGACAAATTAAGAAAATCACAGTGACACTGTTCATGAGCAGAGGTCTTAAAATGGCTATGTTGAAAATTTGGTGAAAAATTCTAAGAATGACTGTTTTTTAGCGTCATGCAGTTCCCACGCATGCTCATAGGTTTGCGAATTTTCAATATTTCCACCCAGATTTTCAACATTGCCATTTTTCACACCTTCTTATGAGTAGTACAGCTGTCATTTTCACATCTCACCCAAAATGTGTTCCAGCCCATGTAGCGCACAATGGCACAGTCGTTGTGCGAACTCAGTGTATGGGACACATTAAGAAAATCACAGTGTCACTGTTCATGAGCAGAGATCTTAAAATGGCAATGTTGAAAATTTGGTGACAGAATTCCTAAAAATGACTGTTTTACGAGTGTGCGTTGCACAGTTCTCACGCACGCTCGTAGGTTTGCGAATTTTCAATATTTCCACTTCAGATTTCCAACATTGCCATTTTTCCACACCTCCTTATGAGAAGTACAGCTGTCATTTTTCACATCCTGCCCAAAACGTGTTTCCGCCCATGTAGCGCACAATGGTGCTGTTGGTGTGCGAAAGCAATGTTTAGGACAGATTAAGAAAATCACAGTTACACTGTTCCTGAGCAGAGGTCTTAAAATGGCTATGTTGAAAATTTGGTGACAAAGGTCCATAAAATGACTGTGTTACGAGTGAGCATTGTGCAGTTTCCACGCATCCTCGTTAGTACATGACTTTGTAATATTTTCAGTTCAGATTTTCACTAGTGGCATTTTTCAACACTTCCTTATGAACAGTACAGCTGCCATTTTCACAACATGGCCGGCGTGTTTGCCACACTTTCAGTGCAGAGATGCGTGGTCGCTGTGGGAAATCATTGTTCGGCACAGATAAAGAAAATCACAGTGACACTGTTCATGATCGGAGGCGCCAAAATGCCTGAGTTGACAATCTGCTATAAAAATCCCCAACCTAATTATATAACGGTGTGCTGCACAGTTTCTATGTACGCTCGTGTCTTCACCATTTTTTTAAATATTTTTACTACACATTTGCAACATAGCCATTTTTACACCTCCCCATGAAAGAGTACAGCTGTCATTTTTTACATCCTGTTTGGAATATTTTTGCACCTGTGGTGCTAAATGCCGTAGTCACTGTGCATAAGCAGCTTTTGGCTACCAAACTGATATTCCCCCTGTTCATGAGGTGGGGTCACAAAACAAACATGTTGAAAATTTGGAGTTAACATACCAACGAATGCCTGAGGTATTAAGCTTTTCAACTAAATCGCCCAACCCTATAGAGAATGACAGGAATCAGGGATGTGACTTGGGATTCTTGCCTGTGATGCTCATACCATTCCACACCCTGCAGTCACTGAGAGGCATCGAGGTATGCCTTGGACTCTTTGGCCCCAAACTTCACCCCATTCTCCTATATCGCACCCATCTCACCATATTTCCTAATGAAATGGGGTGCGCATAAAGGCCAAAGACCCCAAGGAACACATGACACTTGTCAGTCTCTGCAGAGTGGGGGTGTAAAATGGCATGGCCGTTATGCCTGACGCACCCAAACGCACACCCCAATGCCTGTCACTCTCTGCAGGGTGGTGGTGGGGTTGGCTTCAGTTCAATACTTCACTGCCATTCGTATTACGCAGCTCTGTAACTTCTACACTACCACTGCCAATGCCAGCAAGCAAACATTCGGCATTGACAAATGCTTGTTTATACTACCAACCTGAACATTCCATATTAGCTACACCTTTACAGGTCATTGGAATAAATAACATGGAATGGTGTGTCTGAAACTGTGGAATGTGATGTCTTAGACATTTGAAAAGAAACAGCAGTAGCTGATGAGGTAAAGGGAACACAATGCAGTATTGAGGATACCACAAGTATTGATAGTTCAATTATTAAAAAGGTGGTCAAAGCATATCGGAATACATGGCTGTCATGGAAAGGAAAACTGGAGAGTGATTAACAGAGACAGCAACAGCTTGTGAATGGGCTTTGTACATTCAGCAGAGCTGGGTTTAAATTCCCACAGCCTCCACTTGCATACTGTGTGGCCCTGAACAAGTCACTTAAGCTCCCTGTGTTCCTGGGCCACCCCTGTAAATGGGTATTGTGCCCAATGCAAGTTACCTGGTTGCCAAATAATAAAAATAAATAAATAACAGTATGGGTTGATGCAGTTGAATTTATCCTTACTTTTTTTTGGTGAGCATTTTTTTATAGAACAGGGACAATCAAGCATTTCTGGGATCGGTGGTCAGGGTAGAAAAAGGAAGGAAAAAGGGAAGAAAAAGACATACATGCCTTTCACGACACAACTTTCTTAACTACAAATCTGAAAATGTGGAAATATATTAAAGAGGAACTTCCCCAGTCCTTTTGACTTTCATGCATAAATTACCTCTTCTTGCATTGATTCTGGAATTGTATTTCATTACTGTCCACTGCAGTTGGTTTTTGCACTCTGAGCTGCTAAAAACTGCAGAGTGTACCAGAGCTTCTATAGCAAGCCTGGTGTTGCTGTGGGCCCGGGGTTGTACTGCTGACATCTCTATAGGGCAGAGGCAATTTCACAAAAAAAAGCAACATTTGGATTTTGGCATAATGCATTGCTAACAGGGTGCCTTGCAGAAGAGGAAACACATTATGTACACTGAATACTGGTAGGTTTCCCTTGCAACATTGTTGCAACTGCATGGTATTGCACAATGTGAGTCACTCTTCTACCCTACAGCGATGTCATCAGGAGCTAGCAGCCCAGCAGCTGAACAGCAAAGGCAAATGCAGCAGGGCTCACAAACAAATCCAAATTATGGAAGGCAGAGTAAACCCTGGCCAAAAATAACAAATGCACACACTTTTTCAGGTCTAGTACTGCATATAATGACTATAAGCTGCAACTTTCTGGACCATCATGAAAGTTCCTCTTTAAAGAAGTCAGTAACCCAGCTGACATTATTAGAAAGCATGCTGATGAAGACAAACAAATAAAACATCATGAGTACGAAAAGACAAAGCAAAGCCATCAGTTAGAACAATGTTGGCTAGAACTATATGACTGGTTGGGGTATGATGGTGCAAAAGATCTGATGTTCTGCCATTTGTGTATCAAACATGAAATACAGTTGGGTAAGGCAGGCAATAACAATAATTTTCATTTCGGTACAGATAACTTCTGGCTTGACTCTGTCTCGTCCCATAATATCAGTGAAGCTCATGCTAGGGGAAAGGAAAAGGAGGATGCCAGCACTGCTACTCCAGGGACAAGTAATGCAGAGGGAATGCTGAAGAACATGAATGAAGCAACGCTTAACCATCTGGATAAACTGTTTCTCATGTGCTATGCAGTTGCAAAGAAAGGGCGTCCTTTCACAGAGTTTGTGTGGATGTGCAGCTTTGATGATATGAAAGGGCTAGATATCAGTTCAGCGTATCAGAAGGACAAATATGTCTGCATCTTTATCCACTATGTAGCTGAGGATGAACACGTGGCACTACAAGAAAAAATTATGGGAACAAAGTTAATTTCAGTCATCAGTGACAGAACCACAGAAACTGAGATAGTGTATGTGCGGTTTGTAGTTAAAGGCACAGAGCAAAATCAGTTGGTAGGGTCCAGACTGTTGGCAGGACAAATGTGATTTTTTTGCCTTTCATTTAACAAATCACCATTAACCATACTGACTGCGGGCTACTGCAAACTTTTGCGGGCTAATGCAATCTCTGGTTCACTAGCCCAACTGGCTAGTGCAAAAAAAAGTGAAGGTTGACCCCTGCTTAATACAGTATCTGAGCTGTTTTTCTGTACCTTTCTCAAGTGTCCTGCAACTTCCAACCTACTTCTGGGTTTGTCAGTAAAACTCTAAGCTTGAATGAAACAAAACTTAAAAACTAAGCTTAGAAGAGTAATCACTGACTAGCACAAAGCAAGGCTGAAGTACTATAGATATATGAATGTCTAATATCTGGGTTAGACATCTCACGTTTTTGTCAATGATTGTGAATATCTGTGAAAGCAGTGTGTTTTGAGAGAGTGGTGTATTAAAACAGGCTGAAAGGCACAGTAGCAAAAAGCTGACTATGCGTTAGTCCGTGGAGGGAGTAATTTAAGCCAAGCCAAAGTGTTTTTGCCTTCTTTAATAAAAACATTTTTTTTTTTAGCAATAGTCATTTAGTGGATGGTGAAAGACTGACCAGCCAACTGCAGAGGTTTAATGCAGCTGAGAGCCATTGCCAGAATCAGCTGGCTTTTGGAAGCAGCAAAAAGGCATTATAATTGAGCAAGCAGGTTATTACCTGACAGAAATGCTTAATGCTTACTGTCTGAGTACTATATTAAAAATGGTAAAAACCAAGACTTGTAACACTTGTTTTCAAAAAATAAATCTGTGGTGTGCTACAGAATACCATTATCTTAAATGTTGGATAGTAAAGGGAAACAACATAAACAAAACAGATCTTGGCAAAGCGTGAGTTAAATAACGATCAACTGGACCGCCCCTAGCATTCACTTCATTAGGCATACAACTTACAACAAGTGGCTTTCACTCTAACAAAAAACTAAGAGTTTCATATGATAGAGGGCAGTCTCTCGAACAGGGCAGTGAGTGTATGTATGAAATAATTTTACTCAGGCTATGTAAGATATATGATAGGTGCCAGGAGCTGCCATTTTATTGTAAAAAAAAAAATTTGCTTCACAGACTACTGGAACTTCTCCCACTACTATTTTAAAAAACTTCTGCCATTATCAGGCTGTACATGATAGGGTAATATGGATTAATGTAACCCTGCTAAGACTCTGAAAACCAATCAGAGTAAGAAAATGATTGCTGCATTATAATAATTGTCATTAATCGTATACCCTTAATTGCACAGTGAACATTTCCACCTCTCATCTTTCAACCTTTATACTCCCTCGCTTTCACAGGCAAACTATTGGAAGGTAATGGATGTCTCTACTAATAAAAAAATATTATGACACTATACAGAATTTTTCCAGCATGGCACATTTTGTCAGCCCATGTAATGTAAAACAAGCATTGAAATGCATGTTTTTTTTTTGTAAATGTTAAGATGACCATCATGCAGTGGGCAACAATTATGACATGTGGTGTAGAAATACTATGGAATGTCCTTAAGCTGAAAGGGGGCAGGTTAAAAGAGACATACAAAAGTACTGTTTCATGGATGGGGTGGGGGATAGGTGGAACAAAGTTCCAAGCAAAGTTAGAGACAGACAGACAGACAATATCCAGGTTCAAATTAAATTGTGATGCAGTTATGGGATGTACCAGATAGAATAATATAGAAATGTAACAGGATTATGAGGAAAATAATTATCATAAGAAAGATTCCAAATAAGGAATCTTGGGAAAGATTAGATGGACTGTTTTGATCTTTGTCCTCTTTTCTATTCTTGTTTCCTTGTTTACCTCCCTACTTCATATGCAGAGAAGAATAAGTATGGTTTGCAAACATATACTAATTTACATGGGTTCCATACTTACTGTGATGCTCTCAATACCCTGTAATTCCTGTGGGAAGCAGAACTTTGTCCAGTCTTATTTATTTATTCATTTGAATTCTGATGACTGGGTAGGCCCACTAAGACATACGCGTCCCTTTTTCATGGGTGATCTGGAATCAGTTACATACAGATTCGGTAAACTTTCACAGAATTACAGAGTAGATAAAAAGAAATAATAGAAAGTTTCAGTGAAGAAAATCCTACATACAAAGTGTTAGTTACAATTTGAGCACAGTGATTTAACCCTTTAGTGCCAAGTTACAGAAACGCAGTTCACAGTTTTAGCTGGGCAACTTCAGAGACTCCGTGGTAGAAAATACAAGCTCCCCCAGCAGAATGGAAGTAAATGCAGGGCCAGCATCAGGAATATTATATTTAGCCAAGTATTTAGTCAAATGTGACATGTCACCATTTGCACCTGCATTGGTTCACCCCAAGTGAGTAGGCTTTGAGCCAATTTATAAGCAGAGCTAGAGAAAGGCAGTTTAGAATCTCACAGGGTAGTGAGTTTCATAGGGAAGTGGCCACACATAAGAAGGATCTTCTTCCAGATCTAGACCGTACCCTAGAGATTTCCAGTAATAGGCTAACAGCTGAGTGCAGGAGCCTCACATATTGCTTAACCTTAAGTATTCCCATGAGGCTAGGGGATGTAGAAAGCTTAGCAAGTTTGAAGGTTAGGCAGTGCATTGGGTGTTGCAGTCTTCCTTCAAAAGAGGGCCATCCAAGATCTGCAAGCACTCCACCAGTGGTGGTCTTTGGGGGAAGCACCAGCTGCAATGTGACCAATTTTATTATACAGGGTTTTGAGCCTGCTTCATTCTGAGTTCTGAATGTCCTGCAGGACAAGGGCACTTGAAAACCTGTACAATCTTCAGGCAGAAATTTGGTATGAATAATGTCTACTTTAAAGCTGCACTTGTGCATTTGTAAAACTAAATAATCATTAAAAGTACTATTTTGGAACGGGGGAAAGGGTCATTGTTTAACCAGGAATGGCACACTAAGTTGAAGCTTGTTTCCAGGTGTGACCTGGGAGCACAAGAAAGTTAAGTGACTTGCTCAGGATCACACAGTATACAAGTGGGGGGCTGTGAGATTCAATCCCAGGTCTCCAGGTTTGCAATTCAGTGCCCTAAACCACAGCGCTATACTGCCTCCTCAGTGCAGTGCATCTCTAACCAGTTTGTGAGCAGCAGCTAATTCCTGCCAACCCTGTATGCAGATCACCAGTTACAGTAGTACCATGCATAAAGGTGCTGTGGTATTTTGGAAGTGTTGACAGGCGTACAGTACCATGTGAGATAATGACCTCCAAAAAGCATGTCTCCGCACTGTGCACTGTGGTGAAATATACTGTGGTTGCCCCCTGAAAACACATTTTGGGTGTGCATTGCAAGTACCCACTTACATAGGATACATACTCAGTAATGCAGTCATGAGGCGGGTGCTAATTATGACATTCTTCAGTTTTGGTGTGACTACTGTGCGACATAAAATCATTATGGCTAAAACAAAACAGGTACTAAAATAAAAGCAAAGTGTGTGCGTATGCATTCTATGAGTGTGTTCAGACATAGTTTGTTTCACTACATAGAAACAGAGAATTTGACAGCAGATAATGACCACTTGACCCATCCAGTCTGCCCATTTCTCCCTACCTACGCTATTGTTGCACACCATTCCTGATCTACAGCTCTTTCTCCCTCCCTCCTTCTTTTCAACTATGATCCACTTGTGCTTACCCCATTCATTCTTGAACCCAACCACTTTTTTTCCCCCACCATTTCTGCTGGAAGTCTGTTTCAGGATTCTACAACTTTATATATGAAGAAGTACTTCTTCACATCTCTCCTGAATCTACCCCCCCAGCTTCATAGCATGTCCTGTTCTTGAGCACTGTTTTTTTTGAAAAATGCTTCCCTCCTGTACCTTATTTACCCCCATGAGGTATAAAGGTCTCTATCATATCCCCCTCTCCCTTCTCTGTTCCAGGGTGTACACATTAAGATCCTTCAGTCTCTCCTCATAGGGCTTTTGATGCAGACCCTGCACCATTTTAGTTACCCTCCTTTGGACCACCTCCACCCTGTTTATGTCCTTCCACAGATGTGGTCTCCAGAACTGGACACAGTACTCCAGGTGGAGTCTTACCAGTGATCTATACAGATACAAGACTACCTCCCTCTTTCTGCTGGTGATACCCTCCATATGCACCCCAGCAGCCCACTAGCCCTCCTTGTACCTGAATGCAGACATCTGCTGCAGTGGAGGGGCACCCACTAGAGTACCAGGGAGTATGTACAATAGTGGTCATGGAGACTGGAGGGAGGAGGGGTTACATTAGGTGGGGTTAATTTCTTCACGGCACCAATGCTGCCAGTACTGGGGTCTAACTCTACACATTCCAAGGAGCAAAAACTTGCTCTTCACTTTTTAATGAGGCCATAATAAGATGCAAATGATCTTCAGTGCCTTGTCTGTGTTATGAGGTCATTAGCATACCGACCTTCAAAAATGGCACATTGCTCAGCAGGAGCAAACACCTTGGCCAGACACAAAACTGATGCGTTGTTTCTGCTTACACCCCTGTTGCATACAGTTGTGCCCATACTTAATGTTTCCAGCAGGGGGTTGTGAGGAGTATACTGGTTAGGGTCTGGCTTTGTGTTTAGTTTGAAGTCAGTATTTTTAAATATACTTTTTGCACTCACAATATGCTCCAGGCATGTTCCAGAATACCAGATTTTGCTCTAGGCACTAATCTGCTGCAAGGCTCACGGCTTTAGGGGTACTGGAGCAATTCCAGAGTTCCAGAATCCAGCCCTTCATCATGTCCACTGTCTCTGCTAGAGAGATTCAGTGTGCCTGTGCAACTGGTTTTGTGCTTGTGTAATGTAGATGATCTTTGGCTGTTCACCTTTCTATCTATGGGATATACCACCCTGTAGGGGTACAAAGGCAAGGGACCCTAGATGAGGGTTCCACCCCTAGAGGTGCCATGGGAGTGATTCCCTTGGCCAAAGGTACCTTAAGAAGAAGCCCACAGGAGAGAAAGGTGTGCCGCTGGAGGAGGAGAGGTGGATGGAGGGGCATGGAAAATCACTCGTGTGTGGAGTGGGCAGAGCAGCCCTTAAATGGGCCAAACAGAGGTGTGTTCAGTTGCACTGCCCCCCTTGAACTACAGGCTTTAGCCTTCCAATTTAATGTGCCTGTGCAACTGGTTTTGTACTTGTATAACGTAAATGATCTTTGGCTGTTCACCTTTCTATCCATGGGAAATACCACCCTGTAGGGGTATGAAGACAAGGAACCCTAGAGGAGGGTTCCACCCTAGAGATGCCATGGGAGTGATTCCCTTGGCTAAAGATACCTTAGGAAGAAGCCCAAAAAGAGTGCTGAGCAAAGCATGCAAGGTGGTGAACACTTGTCGGGGTCAAGGACCTGTACGTAGGCCCATTAGTAACATGGGTTCAGTTGGTAGCATTATAATGAGTAGAGTAGGCAGGAAATGACAGGTGAATAGTGACCCACTCAGAGGTCTGACTGTAAGGCATGATGGCCTGGCTTCCTAAGGAGAGAGAGAACATCCAAAGGTGGAGAAGGGACAATTACGGGTCAGCCACCCAACTCCATCCAACAGCGGAACCTAACTAAGTGACCTAGGGACTACGACCACACCTATCTAGTATTAGGACCATTGGCATGGAGGAGAGGAACCCCCCCCGAGGAGGAAATCCCTGGGGCTCCACTGCCTAGGTCACCTTCCTTCCAGGCCTTAGGACAGTTCTGTTTAGTGGCGGCTCTGTTACTGCAATTTAGTAAACCAATCCAACGGAATTGTAATTTCGAGGAACACTCACACTCTATACCTCTAACAGGAATGCCGTGGAGGGTTGCGAGCAAACTCTGCAACACTGGGGCATCTTGGTGCCAACCTCCAAGGTGGGAGGAGGAGAGTAGCAGCCAAGAAACTACCACCTGGTTAGCCTTACCTTTGCAGTGGGAAAGCTGATGGAAACATCCATAAAGGAACATTCTTAATTAGGAAAGTCTCAGAACTAAATCACCACACAACTACACTCTTTCAAGTCTCTTGATCTTGAACCTCTCCTGAGTAACCTTGCCACTTCTGACTGGTCCACCCTAACCTCCCTCCCCTTGGTTGATAAGGCCCTTGCCTACTCCAAAGAAACCTTTCTTTTAAATTGGAACTCCTTTGCCCCACTCAAACAAATCAGAGTCAGAGGTAACCACTTACCTTGGATAACTCCTGAACTTCTGGCCTGCCTCAGGGCTAGAGATTGAGCCAGAAGTGTCATAAAGCTACCCAGCATCCTAGTGACCTTACAAACTTCTGCATGCTCCAAAGTGCTTGCACCAGAGCTACAAATATTTCAAATCTGCCTTCATCACCAACATAAATTCCCCATCAAAGTTCTGGAAGGTGGTCCATGCCCTATTTACCCCCTCATCTCGCCCCCCCCGGTACTTAAAGTAAATAACTTACCAGTGTCTGACCCACCAGCCATAGCTGCAGAATTTAACTCCTACTATACCTCCTGCGCCGTTGAGCCACTGAAATCCCTCCCATCCTAACCACCCTCTAACCGGTGTGCCCCCTCCACCACTCTTCCACCTCCCCTTCTCTTTCACTACTGTAACCCCAAATGATGCCCTAAGTGCCCTCCTCATCATCAACCCCTCTAAAGGTGCCTCCCCGATGGCCTCAACCCAAGACTCCTCTCCCTGTCCACTTTGGCCATTGCCTACCCCCTCTCAAGAATTCTAAATCTCTCATTCTCTACTGCCTCAGTCCCCTCTTCATGGAAACACGCAGTGGTCCTGCCTCTACCCAAAGGGGATGGCCCCTCATCCCCTGGCAACTATAATCCCATTTCTCTCCTCCCTACCTTTGCTAAGCTTCAAGAACATATTTTCCTCTCCCAGCTCCTCTTTTCTATCTGACACCTCCTTTTTCACCCCTTTCAGTCTGGTTTCAGGAAAAACCACTCAACCACCACCTCTCTCCTACGGCTCACTGACTCCATCCTAACTGGGATGGACAATGGCCAAATCACCTCTGCCATTTTTGTCTACCTGGCCAAGGCCTTCAACATCATCCCTCACTCCTTTTTCCTTGACTTACTCCCAGCAACTGGCCTATCTCCCTTCACTACAAACTGGTTCAAGGCCTTCCTTGCTGGCCGAACTCTGTTAGTTAAGATCTTGGACGCCACTTCCCTTCCCCTTCTAGTTAGCACTGGCATCCCCCAGGGTTCTGTATTAGGGCCCCTCCTATCCTCCATATTCTTAAATGACCTTCCCTCTGTTTGCTCCCCTTCCTCCGCTATACATATGTATGCCAATGATTCAGTCCTGTATGCATCTGGTTCCTGTCCTGCTGAGGTTACAACCAGCTTACAGCAAGACTTTGACAAGGTTCAGCTTTTTGCTAACCATCAACTTTTCCTCAATGCCAAGTAGACTGTCTGCATGACCTTTGGCACAAGGCAGAGAGACTCTAGGTTTCCCTCCCTACCCACTTTCCATACCCTTATGGGACTTTACTTGAGGACACATCCTCATTCAGGTGCTTTGGTGTTTCATTGGACCAACACCTAAACTTCTCTGGACATATTGACGCCATACAGAAAGAACTGCACCCCAAGCTTGGTGCTCTGTTCAGGAACCGTAGTTGCATCCCTCCTATAGCTAGGCATGAACTTGTTCAGAAAATGATACTGCCCATTTTTGACTACTGTGACGTAGTCTATGGTGCTGCCCCTAAGTCCTCTCTGGTCAGACTGGACAACCTCTTCAGTTCCTTCTGCCGCTTTGCCCTGGATGCCCCTCTTTTTACACCACTCGATCTTTATTGTGCCTAATCCTTCCCTCTCTCACCCTGATAAGCTCTCCCACTGTGCTAAATTCCCTTCCAAGTTCTGGTTGGGTGAGCTCCCTTTCTACTTCACCTCCTCCTTTATAACACCCCCCCATACTCCCATTCCCTTAGATCAACTGACTCCTGCACACTGGTAGTCATTTCCCCACAGATTCACCCAAATCGGCCAATCCGGTTACTGTAACCGTCTCCCAAAAAGTTGGAATTCCCTCCCCCTCAAATCAGGCACTCATCCTCCACCTACTCAATCAGCTCTGCCCTCAATAATTATCTTGCACCTAGCTGCTCCTGCCATGTCCCTCCCTAATTCCTTCCTCTAAGCCCTGGACAAACCCTACCCCTCTACTGGCACCTTCCTTTTACTTTGTGCACCCCCACCCCCAAAATTTACAGCTCTCCTTTCCTTCCCCCAAATTGCTCCTACTTACTGGCCTCCCTTGATCTCTCACAGAATGTAAGGGACCCCGAATGCTCTCCATGGGTCCCTCTCTGACCCTCCAAGGGGCTTGTATCTCTCATCCACTCCCTTCCCCCACCATCCCTCCTTTCTCCCTAGACTTTCAGTCCGCTTGCAGGGTTTTCAGCATCCTGAAGGGGTCCTACTGCATCTAGGCTTGTCTCCTCTCCTGTCCTTCCCCGTCCCCATCTACCTGTCCCCCTAGCCTTTGCAGTCCCCTTGCAGGATTCTCAGCATCCTGAAGGGGCCCTACTGTGACTAGGCATGTCTCCTTTCCTTCCCCTCCCCATTCTACCTTTTCTCCCTAGTCTTCGCAGTCCCCTTGCAGGGTTCTCAGTATCCTGAAGGGGTCCTACTGGGCCTAGGCTTGTCTCCTCTCCTTCCCCTTTCCCTCCCCATTTACTTTTCTACCTGGCCATCGCAGTCTCCGTGAAGGGTTCTCATCAACCTGAAGGGGTCCAACTGAGCCTAAGCATATCTCCCCTCTTCTATCTAGCCACTATCTTGGCTTTCCAAGACTACCAGCAGGGTCCAATGCATCCTGATGGACTATTGATTAGGCCCCATCCCTTCCAAAGGTGTGAATTCTCTTCCCCTCAAGGGTTTAATTCTCACTCCCTCCCTCTCCTATCACTCTCTTAATTACTATCTACTGACCTTCCCTAACCCCCTTGCAGGGTACCACACATCCTGAAGGGTCCTCTCTTAGGTTAGGTCCTATTCCCCTTCCTAGCATAAAGTCACACCTCCTCCTCCTTCTCTCTCTCTCCTCCTTCTTTAAATCCCTACAGCCTTATCCCCCTTTCTATCTGGCCCCACATCTCCCTTGCAGGGTTCCCCACATCCTGAAGGGGTCTTTCTGGGACACTGCCTTATCCTTTCTCTCTGGTCCCTCCAGCCCCCTTGTAGAGTTACTTGCATCCTGAAGGGGTCTCCAGGGATACGACTCCCCCCTCCCCCAACCTCCCCCCCTCCTTTCCCCTTTTCTTTCACATAAGCACTTATTTATTTATTAACCAAGCACTTATTATTGTCTACTCTTTCTATCTATTATGCGTAACACTGTTGTAACACCTGCCTTACAACTGTATGTTAACGTTGATCTTGTAACTTAAATGTTTAATGTCTCATTCCTATTGTACCCCTTCCCCCTGTGACAAGGAGCCCCTGCCACTCTTGAGGGCCAACCTTTTCTTAAATCTGTTGCAACAGTTCTTCTATTTCTTAGTGTAATCTATTCTTTACACTTTCTTCTATAAGGTTGGCCACCTATGGACACCCCCTTCTCTTTCTTGACTATGCTATAATGTCCTCTTTAATTTTCCTTTTCCCTCTCAGGTCCTTGTACAGGGAGGTTATTGTGGAGACCTTCAAGATTATATAAAACAGGCTGCGTTCCTCGTTGTTGGATTTAGTATGTAATAGCAATATGTCATAATATATCTTGTGTTTATGAAACCTATAAATGTTGAAAACACCATGGCATTAGGACTTTTTGATAATGGTAAAAAGCACTAGGTGACTAATATAGAAATTAAGTTAGTCATGCTATTTAAAATGCAAGTAAATTGCTGTAAACTGAACAAGTCTGAAATTTCATGGTGATTTGCATATATCCCATGATGTTTTGCATTATGGAAGTTTGTATGATGTTGTATTTCTTTGAAACTTGATTTGTTGCTAATGCCCTTTAGGGTACCCTTTTTTTCAGTGTTTCTGCACTGAGGTTCTTTGTTTTTAGCTTGTTTTATATTTTTTTCTTTTTGAGCACCCACCACCCAAGCAAACAAGGCCCACATAGGGATGAAGTATTTTCTCTAAAAATGTTTAGGTCAGAGATCAGTGTTAGTAGGTGCTGGCTAAGTGCAGAGAAAGGACATTCATAGCGTGTTGCTGCAAACTGATGTACTGAATAAGGAATATGCCATTGCTGAAGGTTATTTCTTGTATTTTGAATAAACATCACACAGAGATTGTGTGTTGAACTTGAAGTTTGGTGTCTGGTCCATCTGTCATCTCACAATGCCTCCACACACCCCAGGTCACACCGGGAGATGAGCAACATGTCACTCAGTGCGCCTTCCTGGTGAAACATTTCAATAAATAAATAAATAAAGGAAAGGTTACAGTATTGGTCCTAGCACAGACTCCTGGGGGAACCCCACTCGTTACCACTCCCTTCTTTGAGTGCACCCCATTTACCACCACCCTCTGAGTTCTCCCCCCACCAGTCTTCCACCCAGTTTGTGAGTTTGCTCACCACCCCCAAGCTACTTCACTTGCTTATTAGCCTCCCATGGGGGATGGTGAAGAAGGCCTTCCTGAAGTCTATGTCCACAGCTCCTCCCTGATTACATATCTCTGTTACCATGTCAAAGAATTTAATCAGGTTGGTCTGACATGACCTTCCACCTGTGAACCCATGCTGGTTGTCATCTATGAGGCCCTTCTCCCCTAGATATTGTGCCCACCTTTCCTTTATGAGTGTTTCCATCACTTTTCCAACCACAAAGGTAGGGCTAACTGGGCTGTAGTTTCCTGGTTCATCTTTTCCTCCCTTCCTCCTTGTGTAATGGCACCACATCAGCCTTTTTCCAATCACCTGGGATCCTTCCCCTGTCTAGTGACCGATTAAATAACCTCGTGAGTGGTGCTGCCAGTTCCTGCCTTAGCTCTCTGAGTACCCTTGGGTGGGTTGCATCGGGGCCCATTGCTTTGTCCATCCACAGTTTTCCTAATTCCTCCAATACCCTGCCCTCCTTAAAGGGGCTAGTGTCCATCTCCTTGCCTATCCTCCCACTGCTTTTGAGCTCTGGTCCTCTTCCCTCCTCAACTGTGAAAACTGAGGTGAAGTGGTCGTTCAGTAGATTTGCCTTTTCCCCCTTCACCCTCTACCAGAGCTCCCTCCTCCCTTTTGAGTCTCATAATCCTCTGCTTAACTTTCCTTCTGTCACTTACATACCTGAAAAACTTCTTGTCACCCATTTTGGCCTCTCTCCCAATTTTCTTCTCTGTATCTGTCTTAGCCCTCCTAACTATTTTCCAAGCTTTCTTTAGCTCCTCCCTGTAATCTTCTTTGTCTGCCAACCCCTGAGAAGCTTTGTAGACCCTGAATGCCTTCCTCTTCACCCTGACTGCTTCCCTCACCTCAGTTGTAAACCAAAGTGGTTTCCTCTCTCTTTTATTCTGCATGGGACAAACATAAGGCAATCCTAGTGGGGGGTAGGGGGAAGTAGGCTGTTGGTTAACTAGGATCTGCAGCCTATGCATTAGGTAAGGAAATCTGCAGACTAGGTGGGCCAAGTGGTCATTACGTGCCGTCAAATTCTATGTTTCCATGTTTCACCCTCCTGATACATTGCTCTGTCACCTGCAAGAGTCCCTTTTTAATTGCCCCCCACAGCTCCTCTATGCCTTCCAGGTTCTCCTTCCCTTCTAGTTCCTTTTCTAAAATCCCTTTCATTTTCTTAAAATTCACTTTCCTGAAGTCCAGTACCCTAGTGGTGGACCTACCCTTTATTGACCCTGTCTGAAGGCTAAACCTTACCATCCTGTGGTCATTATCTCCCAGATTTTTGCCAACCACTACCTCCTCCACACTATCCCCATTTGTCATAACCAGGTACAGTATGGCCCTCCCTTAGTTGATTCTCTGACCAGATAGTGAATAAATGCTTCCAGCATGAACTCCAACAACTCTGTACTCCTTTCTGACATTGCTGTTGTGATTCCCCTTTCCACGTCTGGAAGATTTAGATCTCCCACTACAAAGATTTCCCCTTTGTTGACCACCCCTTGTATTTTCTTAACCATCTCCCTGTGCACCTCCTCCCCCTGATGTGGCGGTCTGTAGACCTCCCCCATCTTTACTGCCTCCCCTGTCCTTTTACTTAGCATGACCCAAAGGATCTCTGCTGATCCCTGCCCATTCCTGCTCACTTTTGCCCTTATTCCATCTCTTACATACAAGGGTACCCCTCCCCCTCTTTTTTCATTCCTGTCTCTCCTAAAGAGACTATATACTGGTATTTCCACCTCTCAACTGTGGTTCTCCATCCACCATGTTTCAGTAATCACTATTAGATCTAGATCGTTTGCCTCCTCCACCACCTCCAGATCCCCCATCTTATTTCCCAGACTCCTAGTGCTTGCCAGCAGACCCTTCCACTTCCCCCCCTCTTCCAATCTCATTTCTACTAGTGGTTCCTGCCCCCCATTTTGGGGGAGTGTGAGTTAGGTAAGTTCCACCAGCCTCTCGTCCTAGACCTCCCCCAGCTTCATTCTCCCCCTTCCCTAGTTTAAAAGCAGCTAATATAAAGCAGGCTTGTTTAATATTGTGGTATTGGATCTAATTGCTGATTATACCTTAAAGCCAGATATACTAAGCAGCTAATATAGAGCAGACTTGTTTAATATTGTGGTTTTGGATCTAATTGTGCTTGTAACTGAAGGTATTAGGATAGCTGGGTCCTAGTGTGACCTCATTTTGGAATAGCCCTGTTTGCTTAGAGTGGAGCCCCTTTGTGTAAGTCACAACATTTTCTCCCGCCGCACAGTAATGAGAGGCTTTGTTTCTCCACTACATGGGCAGCCCCCAAGCTCACTGCCAACCACGGCAGGCACTCGGGACAAACAAGCAACACAAGCAGCTCACCTGAGGAGCTGAGGAAGCCAATTTCAGCCTGATTACTTTGAGGTAAAGAGGCCTCTTTTCTTCGTCTGGACGCCTGCAGAGGTTGATAGCCGATGGTGCTAGCGCGTCTACCCCACCACCCCAACCACCCACCCACCCAGGGCTGTCAATTTAAGGATCCACCCCCGTGACATCACATCTGGTGACATCACGTCCTGTTGCCCAGAACCTATCTCCCCACTTTCCCATTTGCAGGTTATACCTGCTGGCCACTAGAGGGACCTATGCTCCCTCACTACTTCCTACTCCTACCTGTACAGTACTCCTTCCCTTGGATCTTGCTCACCATAATGTATTGGCCCTGCCTCACACTCTGCCTGTGCCTGTCCCCACTAGCAGTGCACTTGCCCACTTACCCATCTGCTACTCCGTACTGTGCCCTGGCACCCCTCCCTCCCCTTGCTCCTGAACCTGCTCTCTTGCCCCTTGGGACCTCTGTGTGTCTCGGTCCTCCCTGCCCTCCCCCTAGCTTCCTCCTCACCTCAGGCACATCTGGGTGTCTTCTTATTCTTGTCTTCCCTTCCTGTACCACCCTGCCCACCCCTGCTCCCTTAACGTCTCCCCCATGTCAATCATAGGAAAACCTCTCACCATCTCCCAGCCAGGGTGTTAGTCATGCTACTACTCCTGTCAGGGAACATTCATCCAAACCCTGGCCCGGTTCCCAGGAGCTCCCCGACTAGCACCACAGGCCTATGCATGGTCTCCATGAATATCTGTAGCCTCCTAAAAAAGTTTGACTCACTACAATGCCTGGTCACATCAATTAACCCTGATGTCATCGCTCTGGTTGAGACTTGGCTGTCGAAAACCTCCCCTGACTCCTTGGTCTCCCTTACTAGTTTCACCCTCTTCCGGTCCGACCGTGTTGGGAGACGGGGTGGCGGCTGCACTATTTATGTCAAGGAATCTCTCTCCGTACTAGCCCTGCTTACTCCAATCCTTGACTCCAGGGCCCAGGCGCTTACGCTGAAACTAGCCCCTGACACTTTAAAGGGACCCCTTTATCTGACTATTGCATACGTGCCCCCCAGGGACCAAACGCAGGCCATTGCCGCTCTTACAGAATACCTTTCCCCACTACCTCCTTCCGCTGATCAAATTCTGGTGGGTGACTTAAATGTCAACTGGCTCAGCCCCTCCTCCTCCTCTACCCATGACTCCTTTTCTGCAATAGACCTAACACAACTAGTTACCCAACCTACCAGGACTAACCCCAAGAGAGGCTCCAGTACCCTGCTTGATGTGGTACTCACCAACCACCCTAATCGGATCCCCAATGTACAAGTCCTCCCAGACTCTCTCAGCGATCACTCCCCCATTTTATTCCACTGGTCATCCTCAGTCCCCAAACCCATAGCACAGTCCTCATGCCGGTGGCGTCTAATACCTGGTGGTCTGACAAAACTTAAGGAACTTCTGTCCCAAATTGACTGGTCTCCTATACAGGCAACTTCTGACATTGACACAGCTCTCTCCTTCTTTACCCAAACTTTTAATAATGCCTGTGATATCTTTGCCTCAATGTCGACCCGCCGTTCTAAAAGACAGAATGCCCCCTGGGTAACCCCAGCTTTGATCCACTAACTCAAACATAGGGACAACCTATGGCACCGTGCCATTGAGACTGGCCGGCCCAGTGACAGGCAGTTATATGCTGCCACCCGAAACAAGTGCACTCGGGCCATCAGAAAGGCCAAGTCTGAGCACTATCGGTCCTCACTCACAGCCTCATGGGGGAACCCCAGAACCTTCTGGGATAACATTAAACAGTTAAATGGGAGTGCACACTCTCCCCCACCCACCCAGATCAACATTAATGGCGTGATCTCTTCAGACCTAGCCCTCATAGCCAACCACCTCAACACCTCATTCACTGACCTTAGCCCTATCCTCCCTACAAATATTTTTGACCCTCCTCCCCCAGCGCCTGCCATAAATCTTTCTCGCCCTTATTTTCTCCTCCGCCGTGTTTCTGCCCAAGAACTTAGGCCGCACCTTGTCACTGCTCTCAAGAGTAATAGTATGGGCAGTGACACCCTGGATCCATGTATCCTACGGCTGGTCTTAGACACAGTCCTTACCCCGATCACGTGCCTCATCAACCACTCTCTTTGCCTGGGGAAGGTTCCAACTGCCTGGAAAGTCACCACTGTCACCTCTATCTTTAAAGGTGGTGATAGGACTGTGGCTGGAAACTATCGGCCAATCTCCATTCTCTCTCCTCTCTCCAAGGCCTTGGAAAAAATGGTAGCCTCTCAAATCTCTGACTACCTCTCCATCTACAATGTCCTATGTCCTGAGCAGCATGGCTTCCAAGTGGGCCACAGTACCAACACAGCCCTTCTAGAGTTCTCCAACTTTCTCCACTCCTCCTTAGACACTGGTTCTCTGCCTGGTGTGGTCTTCATTGACCTCTCTAAAGCTTTTGACACTGTCTCCCACCCCCTCCTTCTTGATGCCCTTAGTCTCTCTGGTTTTGCTGCTGGGCCTATCTCCTGGTGCACCAGTTATCTGTCTGACCGCTCACAGCGTATAAAATTAATGGGACCTACTCAGACATCTGTCCCATCTTTTCTGGGTTCCCCAGGGCTCCATTCTGGGCCCTTACTATTCTCCCCTTTACCTTAACACCCTTTCACGCTCTTGCTCGGGAACATTCTATTATACGCTGATGATGCAGTCATCTTTGCCTCAAGTCGTAACCCTATGCCCTCCAGGACTCGCTGCAGAAGTCCTTCGCTGAAGCCGAGGGCTGGTTCAAGAACATAGATTGGTGATAAATCTTAAAAAAACAAAAACCATGTTCTTCACTCATCCTCAAAACAAGTCCTGCAACTTCAAACTCCTCATTCAGTCTGGGTCCTCTTTCCCACTTGAACAAATTTGCTCCTATAAATACCTAGGGATCCATTTTGACCCTTCCCTCTCCTTCCATGGACACATCGCTGCCCTAGCCACTGCCACTAATATCCGATTGGGCATCTTACATTGGTATAAACACTGCCTCCCCCCGGAGGCTCTTCGACTCGCAGTCACCTCCTTTATCCTGTCCCAAGCGGACTATGGACTGCCGGTGTATGGTGCTGCTGATCAGACCGCACTCCATAAAATTTGCACTACTCTGAATAAGACCTGCAGGTTAATTACTGGGGCACCTAGGCTAACACACACCTGTCTACTGTACGCTAAAGCACTGGTACTTGATCTTGACGAGCGCCTCAAATATCTGACCTGTACCCTTACAAAAAAGACCCTCCTTGGGATATCCCCACCTGGACTGACCACCACCATCTGCCGCTCTGTCCCATTAGTTCATACTCAGACCTCTGGGAAAACCTCTCTTGTTATCCCTAGAGCTAGGACCTCTCACGGCCAAAGAGCCTTCAGCTTTAGGGCCCCCTCCTGGTTCAACACACTGCCCCCCTCCATCTCCGAAGCTCCAACTATATCGTGCTTCAAAACGTCCTTACGGAACCACCTTGTTAATACCCGAAGCTGTAATTGCCTCTAGTCAAAGCCGTACTCAATACTAATGACAAACTTACTACTAAGCTGCTAAGGACAACATAACTCTGGTATTGTCTGCATCAATCCTACCTGTACCAGCTTGTTTGTATCTATGTCTTAAGTTACTGTTATACTGTGTTATACTGTTATACCGTGTATTTTCGTTTGTCTTACTGTGACAAGGTACCTTTGTAAATGAGCCTATGGCTCAAAGGTTTTCCAAACTGCTGTCTAAATAAATAAATAAAGCATCCCCTAAGATTCTGTGTATGTACCATGCAGATTCCCCCTTAACAGTCTAGCCCCCTCATCATTTATATGCAGCCTGTCCCTTGCGTACAAGTGTTCATCCACCCACGTGTCCCCCCAGTCTCCTATACATGCGCATCCCTCCCTTCTGCACCACTGCCTCAGCCAGTTGTAAAAATCATTGATTCTTAGCTGCCTAGCCATGCTGGCACAGTGCACTGGCAGGGCCTCTAAAAAGCCATGGAACTGACTATCCCTTTACGCCTCTTTGCTAGCTCCCTGAATCTCCTCTGTACCTTCTCCACCTTTTCCCCTGCCAGATCATTAGTTCCGAGGTTTACGATTAGGTGTGGTTTACCTCCAATTAACTTAATGTTTTCCTTGATTCCTGCCTGTCTCCATCTCTGGATCACAGAACACTGATCTCCCCTTAAATGCTACTCCCTTTCTCAACTAATAGATCCCCTTTATAATTGAGTCCCCATATACAGTATCACTGTTTTTTTTATTTACCATCTAGAGGTTGGCTTAGGGGATTAGAAGGGGTGACAAAGGGTTCTTCAGGTATTTCAAAGAAAGAAGAAAAGAGAAGGGGCAGATTGGGAGGCTGAAGGCAGGGAGTGGGTGGGCGGAGGAGGCAGGGGAGCAGGCAGATGTACTAAATAAATGTTTTACCTCAGTCTTCACTGGGGGGGATGGCACTGCATGGGAAGGGGAGTGAGGGACCGGCAGATGGGGGGGGCAATGGACCTTGAGATCCCCGCAGAGAGAGTGAGGGAAGCCCACAAGGGACTGGCAGATGGGGGGCCCATGGACTTTGAGATCCCCACTGGGAGGGTGAGGGAAGCCCTCAAGACCCTAAGAATGGAGAATGCACCAGGCCCAGATGGTATCCATCCCAGGGTACTTAGGGAGTTGGCTGATACCCTGGCCGCACCTCTGGTAGACCTCTACAACTCCTCCCTCCAGTCTGGTTGGGAGCCACAGTACTGGAGGATGGTCCATATCGTGCCAATACACAAGGGTGGCTCACGAAAGAAGCCAAGAAATTACAGGCTGGTAAGTCAGACATCAGTGGTGGGCAAAGTGATGGAGGGCATCTTAAAGGAGAGGCTGAAGGGGTTTCTAAGGATGATCGCCAGCATGGCTTTGTTCAGGGGAGATCATGTCAGACCAACCTGGTGGAGTTCTATGATTGGGTGACAAGGGCGCTAGATCTGGGCAGGCCAGTGGATGTCCTCTTTCTAGGCTTCAGCAGGGCATTTGACTCGGTGTCACATCCTGGACTGCTGGAGAAGCTGGGGGCAATGGATGTGGGGCAACAGATGGTCAGGCAGATAGGGAACTGGATAGCAGGTCGTTATCAGAAGGTGATGGTTCGGGGGAGGTCTTGTCTCCCAAGAGAGTCATGATCGGGGTACCACAGGGATTGGTGTTGGGCCCACTCCTGTTTAACTCATTGCCTCCTAGAATATGCCTCTAGGCAGCAGCAAATGTACTGCTTTTTGTCCATCAGGAACCACCTAAGCACTTTGAAGAACACACACATTCTGAGTATCTCAGCCAGTATAAAACAAGAACTGAATTGAGCACAACTGATTGCATAGCACCATTGGAAAGGCAATTTTGGGTGGAACAATTTTGCCAGTGATATGTTGTGTGTATCATGTATACTTTAGGAGTTATGTGCATTTGTTTATGGTATGGTGTGTATGGTTCAGATTCATCATTCAAACGTCACCAATGTACCTTGACTGAAATGGGGAAAAATTATGTTTAATGCTACAGAAATAGCTGTTTTTTTTTTTTTTTTACAAATGAGTTATTAAAACCACATCTAATGTCTGGATGCTTAATCTGGTGTTGATATGTAACATATTTCCCAACAAAAAAAGGCTAATGGTACATTTTTTAGTGGAAAAAATATGTTTTTTGCTGTTTCGACCAGGATAGAAACAAGCATTTGTCAATGTTGTCGCGCTGGCATTGGCTTTGGTAGTGCAGTGCGGGAAAACATTTTGGGCAGGATGTGAAAAATGACAGCTGTACAGTTCATAAGGAGGTGTAAAAAAATGCCAGTGTTGAAAATGTGGCATGTAAATATTGCAAATTTGCGAAGTTACAAGGGTGCGTGGGAAATGCGCAATGCACGCTTGTAATACAGTCACTTTATGGACGCTTGGCACCAGATTTTCAACATAGGCATTTTAGCACCTCTGCTCATGTACAGTGTTATTGTTATTTCCTCAAACTGTCCCAAAAAGTGATTTCGCACAGCGACTGTGCTATTCTGTGCTAGACATGCAAAAACACATTTTGGGCAAGATATGTGAAATGACAGCTGTACTGTTCATCAAGAGGTGTGGAAAAATGCCAATGGTGAAAATCTAGAGTGAAAATATTACAAATGCACGACGTTACGAGTGTGTGTACAATCTACTAACACACACTCGTAACACAGTCATTTTATGGAGTATCGTCACCAAATTTTCAACATAGGCTTTTTAGGACCTCTGCTCCTGAACAGTGTCACTGTCATTTTCAGAATCTGTCCCAAACACTGATTTCCCACAGCGACCGCACTATTGTGCGCCAGAAATGAGGAAACACATTTCGGCCAGGATGTGAAAAATGACAGCTGTACTGTTCACAAGGAGGTGTACAAAAATGACAATGTTGAAAATCTGGCATGAAAATATTGCGAATTCGTGAAGTTATGAGCCTGTGTAGCAGCTACGCAACGTACGCTCATAAAACAGCCAGTTTTGGGATTTTTTCCACCAAATTTGCAACATAGGCTTTTTGAGAGCCCACCTCATGAACAGTGGCACTGTGATCTTGTTAGTCAGTCCCAAAAGGTGATTCCGCACAGTGACTGTGAAATCATCTTTCGGGACCGATTAACGATATGACAGTGATAGAATTCATGAGGAGGGGTCCCAAAAACCCCATGTTGAAAATTTGGTGTAAAAATTCCCAAAAATGCCCGAGATATGCATTGAAAACCCCCTATTATTCCATTATACAGCTTATCAGCATTTCCACAGTTCACGGTCGACTTTGAAGAGTGCAGATGTGTTCTTGGTCCACCGAAGATCATCACGCCAGACTCCGGAGGTAAGTATGGGGTGAGGGTGTGTGTGTGGGGAGGCAGGGTGTGCAGTGGGTGGGTGCAGGTTGTGTGGGAGGAGGCAGGAGACCACCGAGGGACCATTTCCTTCTTTACAGGTAAACAAAAAAACTAAATGACACTGGAGGACCGTTTTCATTTTAATAGGTGCTTTGGCATGCTGGGGTGGCTCCCAGCATGCCATCTGAGAATGTGTGTGTGTGTGTGTGTGTGTGTGGGTGCTTTGCTGACGAGGATTGGGCACCCCGTCCAGCAAACAAGGAAAGGGGGCCGCGGGAGCAGAGGGATTGGGCACCCCTTGGCAAGCAATAAATGGGGTGGACACAAATTCAAGGGGAGGTATATGCCAATGGGGGATTTGGTCCCATCGCAAAGAGAAACTGTTAGAGTGGGAGGCTTACGCGATGCTGAGGGGATTGGGCACCGCAATCAAAAGGGGTGTTACATGATGCCGACAGGGATTGGGCACCCCCATTGGCACACAATAAACGGTGGTGTTGACAGGCAACAGTAGCAGTCACTGCAGCCATGTTGCCTGCACGTAGGGGGAGGCGTGTTGTGGTCACGCTGCATGAGAGCTTTGCTCTCATTGCAGCAGACCTTTTCTCTCATGTCTTCACCTCAATAGCTAGGCAGGGTGTTGGCCCTTGCTGCTGGCTGATTGGGGAATGTGGGACACACCTACTGGTGTGTGCCCTACATTTGCCCAACAGTGACCGCGCCTCCAAATCTGCACTACCACAAGATGTTGGCTGCGCAAGCTCGCCAACATAAAAAAACTAAATTACCTATTATTACTTGCATACCACCGTTGGAAAGGTAATTTTATGCTGAACAAGTTTGCCACTCATACTTTGTGTCTAGCACTTACGATTTTTGTGCTATTAGTATTTGTTTGTGGCATGCTGATTATGACTTGATTTTGCTTAGAAAGGCCCAGGGTTCACTGTTAACAGTATACAGGAGACAAGTGCTGCAACTTCAGAGAGCTTCTGTGAAGGCAATGAGTTTAACGCATACATCTCAGACATTAGAAGGGGCATCAGGAGTGAGATGAGCCTATTTGCTGATGACTCAAAGCTAGGGCCGATGCCACTGACCCTATAAAGGCGTGAGCAGCCCCACTCCCTCATCAGTTCTTTCCCCTGGAGACTAAGGGAGAGATGGATGGGGAGGAGGGAGCTTGGCCTTCCAGGAGGACCTGGAGACACTGGAGGGATGGTCATGCACCTGGAGGCTGAAATTTAATACTGGGAAGTACAGGGTTCTGCACCTAGGGGCCAGAAACTCAGCTCATATCTACACCTTGGGTTGGGAGACACTGCAGGGTTTAAGTGGGGGAAGGACCTAGGTGTGGTGGTGGATGCCAAAATGAACAACTCAGACCAGCGTAGGAGGGCTGCAGCCTATGCTAACAAAATACTGGGGTGTATAGCCAGGGAGATAACATCAAGGAGCTGGGAGGTGCTCCTTCCACTGTACAATTGCCTGGTTAGACCGCAACTTGAGTACTGTGGGCAGTTTTGGCATCCTTACTTCCAGAGGCAGGTGACCAAGATAATACGGGGCCTCAGGGACAAGCCCTATGGGGAAAGACTCGAGGAGCTTGACCTGTATTCGTTGGAGGAGAGGAGGGACAGAGGGGACATAAGCGAGGTCTTCAAACATCTCAAGGGGATAAATAGGATAGGCCGAGATGGGGTGCTGATGGAAGTGGGTAACACCAGGGGGCACTCTATGAGGCTGGTTGGTAGGAGGCTAAGGGGAGAGACAAGGAGGTGATACTTCACTGAGAGGGTGGTGAAACCATGGAATGCGCTGCCTAGAGAGCTGGTGGCTGTTGAAACTGTGGAGGGATTCAAGAGAGGTTGGGATAGGTATAGGGGACGGTGCATCCCAGTATCTCGCTGGGAGAAGGGAAGGGGAACTTGGTGGGGTGGGAGGGACATGCTGTGATGGAGCCTGGTACAGGCACTGATCCCCTGAGCAGACTTGATAGACCAGAGGGCCTACTCTGCAGCTTATTAGTATGTTAGTATCTCCGAGGATGCCTCAGCAGCTCTTCTCTGGCTTGTTCTTGATTTCCTTATGCTTTCACCCTGTCTCCCTCTTTCCTCACCCCGGCATATATGCCATCTCTTTTTCCTCTTGTTCTCCTCTATGCTGTCCCTTCCCCCTCCCCCTCTCTCCTTCCCTTCTTGCCACTACCATATCCCTTTTTCTCCCCACTTTGGTTATCCTTCCTTTGTTCTTTACATATTCACCAATGCAGCTTCCCTGTATCTGCCTCTCCCCTCCCTCTGCCTTGTTTTTTTCTCTACACCCTTTCTATTTTCCTTTCTGTGCTTGGCAGTTTCACCCGTCCCTCTATATCTTTTCCCTCTTCCATTGTGCCACCTATGCCACTCTTCTCTTGTACCCTCGCTGTGTGTTTTTTCTTCACCTCTGGATCCTTATGGTTTTTGTGGCACTGCTCCTGCTGCACTGCAAACAGTAGGCAAATAAAAGGGAATATATATATAAAACAGACAACAGAGGAAAGAACAGTTATGTAAGAACTTACTGTAACAGTAGATCTTTGAGGGGATCTTAGTCATCAGGCCACACAGATGGAACTTCGCCGTTGGTGAAGCAGGATCCACATGGAAGATTTTCAGTAGTACAACTGGGGCAGCCCAGGCCGACATCACCTGCCGATGCCACCGACCCTATAAAGGCGTGAGCAGCCCCGCTCCCTCATCAGTTCTTTCCCCTGGGGACTAAGGGAGAAAAGCTCTTGCCATGGGAGACCTAGGAGAGAGAGAGAGGTTCCCTGGCCTGAATAAATGGCTAGATACTCCAAATAGCCAGTTATGAAAAAGAGCCTTATAAAAGGGGGATGGAGAGAGGGAAGGCTGACCTGATGACTGAGATCTCCTCGAGGATCTACTGTTACGGTAAGTTCTTACATAACTGTTCTGTCTTCATTGGCAGTATTTCAGTCATCAGGTCACACATATGGAACAAGTCCCAAGCAGCTACAGATGCAGAGAAACAGTCTGGGTGGAGGGCGAGCCCTAATCTTAAGACAGGAGAATCTGCAACACAGCCCTTCCAAAACCTGCATGGGCTCTCAAGGCAGTGTCCAGACTGTAGTGCTTGGTGAAAGTATGGACGGTACTCCAGGTGGCAGCAGTGTAAATGTCAATGGCTGAGATCCCTTTGAAACAAGCCACAGAGATAGCCATACCCCTTGTGGAATGGGCTTTCACTGCCCCAGCAACTCTTTGCCATGCTTGTTGTAGCAGAACACAATACAGTGTGCCAACCAGCCAACCATTTGGACAAACATTGTTTAGAAACCTGAATGCCCTTTCTTCCGGGGGGGAGGAAACGGGACAAAAAACTGCTTCAACTTTCTGCACTCTTTAGTTCAGAGCAGATAAATACTTAACAATTCTGCATATATCTAATGTATTGAGCAGTGCGTCCCCTGGATTTGCAAGCTCAGGGAAGCAAACAGGTAGGTGGATAGATTGGTTCAGGGTAAATTCAGACACCACCTTAGGAAGAAACTTAAGATTTGTGCACAAAGACACCCTGTATTTGTGAAAAATCAAATAAGGCTCCTCACACCAGAGGGCCTGAAGCTCAGAAATCCTTTGAGCAGAAGTAAAAGCAACCAAAAATAATGCTTTCCAGGAAAGAAAATGTAGTTCGCAAGTCACGGCTGGCTCAAAAGAAGACAGGGTTAACTTCTCCAAAACAAAATTCAGATCCCAAGCTGGGACAAGGGAATGGATTGGAGGTTTCAGATGCAGGATACCCCTAAGGATGGTCCAGGACACATTCAATTGAGCCATGGTGTGGAGGCTCACAGGCTAATGAAAGGCCAAAATAGCCAAAAGGTGCACCTTGAGTGAGGAGTACTGAAGGCCTGAATCTTATGGAGATATCAGGTAATCCAGAATCTGGCTCACCGGACAAGTGAAAGGATCCAGGTGATGCCTGGCAGCCCATATGATGAACCTCTTCCACTTCATGGCATATGTGGCTCTAGTGGAGGGCTTCCGAGTGGCCACAAGGACACCTGCCACCCTCTGGGACACCCCCAACCGGATGACGGCTATGTCCTCAGGAGTCAGGCATGCAGACAAAGGGACTTTTAAAAATTTTTTTTTTATTCTTTGGTAACTGGGTAAGGCCCACTAGGTACAGGTGCCTGTCTTCAGGGGTGACCTGGGAGCACTGGGGAGGTTAAGTGACTTGCTCAGTCACACAGTATGCATGTGGAGGTTGTGGGAATCAAACCCAAATCTGTCTGCAGGATGTACCCAGCTGATTCACAGCTTGTTACTCTAACTTCTAGGCTATACTACCAGCTGCAACTTAAAGGACTTGAGGCTGGCATGGACCAGTGTCCCCTGAGCCTTCATCAGTAGATCCCTGCAGAGGGGCAGAGGGACCGGGGGTTCCTCTGCTAACTGTTGCAGTAATGGAAACCATATCTGCCATGGCCAGAATGGTGCAACCAGGATCATATCTGTAGCTTAATTAGCACACTCTGAATCAGAAGACATGGAGGGAAGGTGTAAAGGAACCTCCCTCTTCAGGAGAGGGACAATGTGTCTCACCAGAAAACTCCTTGCCCTGGATCTAGCGAGCAGAAACTGAGCAGTTTTGCATTGAGTGGGGCTGCAAAAAGATCTGACTCTGGATGACCCCATCTTTTAAACAGGTCTTCTGCAATGGATGAGAGAAGTTCCCATTTGTGCATGCTGGACTGAGTCTGACTGAAGTGTTTAGCATGCCTGTGATATGGACGGCAGATAGAACCAGACTGTGTTCTAGTACCCAGTACCAAACTCTCATGGCCTCCCTGCGTAGGGGATATGAATGCGTCCCCCCAACTTGCTGATATAGTAGACAACACTTAGCTTGTCAGACTCAATCAGCAGCTGACCCGAGAGGAGATAGTTCTAAAATGTTATGTCTATAAAATTAATTTGCTTTGATTTGATAAAATGCCTGAATGGCATACAGGACCACCTACATCTCCAGGATGTTGATATGCAGGGAGGTTTCGATCTGGGACCAGGAGCCCTGAGTTTGAAAGGGACCCAGATGTGCCCCCCAGCCTGACCTGGAGGCATCCGTGGTGAGGATCTGCTGGGGGGAGGAGATCAGGAAGAAACCCCTTGCAACATGTTCAGTGGGTCCATCCACCATTGGAGCACCTTGCAGACTGGGGAACAGACCAGCACCAACTGTTCTAACTCATCCATGCATTGATCCAATTGCTCCCTGAGTGTCCACAGGTGAACTCGCATGTGTAGCTGAGCCAGGGGAACCATGGGAATGGCTATGGCCATCAAGCCTAACAGCCTCAGGTATACCCTTGCAGTGACATAACCACTCTGGGAAACCTCCTGAGCCTGAGTGGTAAGGCACTGCACTCTGTTCTGAGGCAGGAAGACCTTTCCCTGCGATGAGTCCTGAACTACCCCTATATATTGCAGTCTTTGGGACGGGTTTAGGATTGACTTGGGCAAGTTGGCAGTGATGCCCAGAGAAAGAAACAGCTGAAGGGTTCTCTCCAGAGTCCAGAGAAGCTGTTCTCTGGATGGGGCCCTTAACAGTCAATCTGCCAGGAAAAATATAGTCTTTCCCTTCTGAGATCTGCAGCTACTGCTGCTAAGCACTTAGTAAAGACTCACGGTGCAGAGGATAAGCCAAAGGGCAATACCTTGAATTGGTAGTGGTCACCCGGAAAGAGGAACTGGGGGACTCTCCTGTGTGGTGGAAACACCAAGATATGCAGGTAGGCCACAGCATCCTCCTCCTCCTCCTCAGTATGGAAGCCCATGGCTAAGGACAGCTGCTTCAGGACATTGAAGAAGGTAGGGTCCTCTGGAGGAGATCTAGGAGTGTGTTTGACACAGTCGTCACTCACTGAGGAAGCAGTGGACCTGTCGGAGGAGGGAGGCTCTTCCTCTTCCTCTTCCTCCTTTTCCTTAGGAAAGATGAGGTCAGGATGGTACTCCTTCTCTATGTTGACCTGCTCCAGTTCAAGGTCCGATGAGTGAGGGACCATAGAAGGCCCGCGGGGAGTCGCTCATGGAGGCTGAAGTGGTGTTGACAACAACGGAGTCATCGATGGAGCAGACGATAAAGCTTATGTGCACACAATGTATGGACCAAGACTGTAGTGAACTTGGTCAAAATTTCATGAAGGTCAATGATAGTGGAATGCTGTGTCTACAGCAGGAGGGGGTGATGGCGTAGGGTGCGATGACCCTTTATGTGGGCTCTGGGAGCCCGAGGATCCCAAAGCCCAAGGGCCTGGAGAAGCAGTGTAAAGGATGAGCCCATTGTTGATGGAGTAGGGGCCGACAACCCAGGGGATGATGATCGACTGCCCTGAGCAGCGGGTGGCGATGCTGTAGTATGGGTCTGGTAGAAACAGAGACCTGGATAGCAGTAGGTGTTGGTGCAGCCACAGCCAATGGAGTACCTCCAGATGAAGAAGTGAAGGCCATCAGGGAGCGGGAACGCTGCTGGGAGGAGCGATCCAGATCTCAGTCCTTTTTATGGCCTTTCCCAGAGGACTTGTCTAGGATATTACCTGCCTGGGAGCTCAACAAACCCATGGGGGACTAGGAAGGAGGGACCCCAGAGGACCCCTGCCCAGAACCGGCTACCTGTTGCTCCATCAAGAAATTTTTGAGAGTTTTTTAGCATTGTCTAACAGTGGTTTGATTAAACTTCTGGTAGAGCTCACAAACAAGATGTTGTGGTCAGGCTCAAGACAACAGATATACAGTGACTGTTCGTCTATAGAAGCAATCTTCTTTCTGCAGCAGCTGCGATGGGAAGAGAGAAGCTGAAGGATTAATTCTTGACATACACAAAATAAAGGAATCTCTTTAGAAAAAGAGATTATAAAAGAATAAGTATGAAAAAAGTCGTAGGCAAAAAAGGCGCAAAACTGCATCGGGGCTTCCGTGGAGACACAAGTGAACAGTCGATGGTGGAAAAGACGTGAGGAGGGAGCAGGGCCGCTCACGCCTTTATAGGGTTAGTGACATCAGCAGATGACATAAGCATGGGAGGCCCCAGTTGTACAGCTGAAAAAATCTTCCATGTGGATCCTGCTTTAGCGATGGTGAAGTTCCATATGTGTGACCTTATGACTGAGATGCCCCCAACGAAGACTGTGGTTTACACAGAGGGTAGTGTCAGTATGGAATTCCTTACTGGACTCAATGGTGCTTTGTGAAACAATGAACAGTTTTAAGGCAACTCTTGATAATTATCTAGATAAGACCTGTACCCAAAGATATATCCATTGCGGAGATGGTGGGCAACTAACCGTTTTTTGTAGCTTGACTTGCTCGTACAGTATCTTTCCATGGAGCCTAGTTAGTCATTTAGTGTAATTTCTGTATGTAGCTTCCCCCTTTTTCTTTATGACTGTGCACATTGGTAAATGGATCGGATCAGTGAGTATGGAAGCAAAATGGTAAAGCCTTCTAAAATGTTGGGTCAAGAAGGCTGGCGCAGAGGGCTGAGGTGTCTTGAGCACCTTACTTCTCCCTTGCTGGCAACCTGGGTTCGGAAACAAGCTTGGGCTGCCTGGAGTTGGCCATGGGGGGAGGGCCGGGAGAGGATTGAAGGGCTACTTGGGAGCTCTCCTCTCCTTGACTTGGGAGGCAAGCATTCTTGGCTCTTGGCTGCCATTGAGTGGGGGCTCATGGCAGTACCAAGTAAATGGGAGGCTGGTGTTAGGCCGGGTGGGTGGAGTGGGGTTGACGGTTCTGGCGCACATATGCAACCATGTTGCTGAGGCCCTGGGGAGTTAGGAAGGGAGAACCCCCCAAAAAAGCTTATGTCTCCCCACCCTCATATGTGATGCCTTTGCTGGACTCCCGGGTCCCACTCCGTGGAGATCCCTGCTGGTGTGACGACAGGGGGAACAGCAGATGGGACTGTGGGACCACGAGCTAGTGCCCAAAAGCTAGGAGTAGGTGGCAGCAGGTGGGCAAAAAGCTATATTAAAAAAAGAAAAGGTGGTCCATGGAGATTCCTAACTGGAAGCAGGCAGCAGGATTCTGGCATCCCATGAGAGGCTCAGACACTTGGTGGCACATTGGATGCAAGATTTCAGAAAAGCATAGGCCCCACACCTCTTTTTTTGTTGGTGGAGGAGGTGACCTAAAATAGTTACTCAAGCTATGATATGGAGACGCTGCTCTGTATGAATTGGAGATAATGTATTCTTCCAGGTGTTTTAACCATGTCTTTTAATAGGAATGTTATAAGTTTTAATTGCTTATTACTAATAGATCTATTATGCTGTAATTTTGTTAGTCTTAGCACCCGAAAGGGGGGAAGGTTTGTCATAGAAACATAGAAACAGAGAATTTGATGGCAGATAAGGACTATTTGGCCCACCCAGTCTGCCCATATCCCTACCTAATGGATAAGCTGCAGATCCTAGTTAACCAGCAGCCTACTTCTTCCTACTGCCACCCCCTAGAATTGCCTTATGACTGCCCCATGCATGCTTGAATTCCACCACTGTTTTTGACTCACAACCTTCCTCCGAAGGCCGCTCCATGCATCCACAACCTCTCTGAGAAAAAATACTTCCTTAAATTACCTCTGAGCCGCCCCTCTATTTTCAAATTGTGCCCCTTGTTCTTGCACACTCTTTTTTGAAGATGCTACCTCTTGGACTTTGTTGATTCCCTTGAGGTACTTGAAAGTTTCTATCATGTCCCCTCTCCTCCTTTCCTCGAGGCTATACATATTAAGCTCCTTAAGTCTCTCTTCATATGTCTTCCAGTGCAGACCCAGCACCATTTTAGTTGCCTCCTCTGGACAGCTTCCATCCTGTCTATGTCTTTAGGAGATTGGGTCTCCAGAACTGCACGCAGTACTCAGATGGGGTCTCACCAGCTGTCTGTACAGAGGGATAATAACTTCCTGTTTTCTACTGGTGATGCCTCCCATATGTATCCCAGTATTCCCCAGCCCTCCTTGCTGCCCTCTCACATTGCTTGCCCACCTTTGGGTCATCTGATATGACTACCCCAGGTCCCTTTCCATTTTTGTTGTTGTTAGTATCTCACCCCATTGTGTACTCTTCCCTGGGTTTTGTTTCCCAGGTGCATTACCTTGCACTTCTTAGCATTAAATCTAAGCTGCCATACATTTGACCATTCCTCTAACCTTGCCAAGTCCTTCTCATCCTTTCCACCCCACCTTGTGCATCAACTCTGTTGCAGATCTTTGTGTCATCTGCAAAGAGACATACTTTTCTTCCAGTCCCTCTGCAATGTCGCTTATAAAGACATTGAAGAGGACCGGTCCTAATACTGAACCCTGTGGTACCCCACTAGTAACCCCCCTTTCTTCAGAGTGGACTCCATTTACTATTTCTCTCTGTCTCCTATTCTCCAGCCAATTCTTTACCCAGGCTGTCATCTTAGGACCCACTCCCAGACTGGCTAACTTGTATATTAATCTTTTGTGTGGGACTGTGTCAAATGCCTTGCTAATGTCTAGGTAGGCCAAGTCCACAGTCCCTCCCTGGTCTACTACTTTGGTCACCCAGTCAAAGAAATCAATTAGATTCTTCTGACATGACCTTCTCACTGTGAACCCATGCTGCCTTGGGTCCTATGCCCTGGCCTCTAGGTACGCAGCACTTCTTTCCTTCAGAAGTGATTCCATCACTTTCCCTACCACAGAGATCAAACTGACAGGTCTGTAGTTTCCTGCCTCTGTCTTGGTTCCACTTTTGTGATGGGGAATCACATCCACCTTCCTCCAGTCCTCAGGTACCACACCATCCTCCCATAGTTTGTTAAAAAGGGTAGTCAGTGGTTTCACTAGTTCTCCCCTTAATTCTTTTAGAATTCTGGGGTGAATTCCATCAGGCCCCATTGCTTTGTCCACCTTCAGTTTTAGGAGTTCTTTCAGAACCCTTTCTTCTGTGAAAGGACTGGGATCGACCCCCCTATCAAGAGTGCTTCTGTTAATTGGATTAGGCACCTCCCCCTCCTCCTCTTTGTGAATACTGAGCAGAAATATTCGTTCAGTATCCCTGCTTTTTCACTGTCCCTCTCTGCCCACCCACCGTCCATTTTAGTCAGCCTCACTATCCCTCCCTTTGTCTTTCTACGCTCCCTGATGTACCTATAAAAGGTTTTATCCCTCTTCTTAACTGAATTGGCTATCTTTCCCTCATTTTGGGCCTTTGCTATTCTGACTTCCCTTCCTGCTTCCTTCTGCCTTAACTGGTACAGATCTCTGTCCTGCTCCTTCTGTGTTTCCTTATACTTCCTGAATGCTATATTTTTCTCCCAGACTTTCCCCTGCCACCTCTTTTGAGAACCATAGTGGCTTTTAATTTCATTTTGATTTGTTTATTTGCTTGACACAAAGGCTTGTTGCCTCTGTGATGGCAGTTTTGATGTTCCCCCATTGTTGCTCCATCCCTCCTTCTAGCCTGTTTGCTAGTGCTTTTCTAAGACACTCTCCTATCTTGCCAAAGTCAGCCCTCCTGAAGTCCAGTACCCTCACTTTTGTGTGGCTTGACTCTGTAGCTGAGTTTATCATGAACCACACTGTTTGATGGTCACTTGTTCCCAGATGGCAACTCACTTCTAGATTTGAGATCCCCTCACTGTCCCCATTTGAGAGTATGAGATCTAAGACTGCTCCCTCACGAGTGGTTTCTGAAACTAGCTGTCTGAGGCATGCCACCTGTAGGGCATCGAGAATGGCCCTGCTCTTGGATGTGGCTGCAGCAAATGTACTCCAGTTAACATCTGGCATATTCAGGTCTCCCATGAACAGTATGTCCTCTTTCTCTGCCATCCTAAGAATGCCTTCTATCATATCCTTGTCCATTCCCTTCCCCTGACATGGGGGTCTGTATACAACCCCTGTGCAGATTGTGGTGCCATTTCAAGTCTCTAAGGTGACCCACAGTGCCTCCTCTCCTCCCTGTTTACTCTTTTGCTCAGTTGCTTTTATCCCTTCCTTTACATAGAGAGCTATTCCTCCCCCTCTTCTCCCCTCCCTGTCTCTCCTGTAGGTTATGTACCCTGGTATGTTAACATCCCAGTCATGGTTCTCTGTGTACCATGTTTCTGTGACTGCTACGATATCCAGGCATCCCTCTTCCATCAAGGCCACCAGCTCAGGGAGCTTGTTGCACAGACTACGAGCATTGGTACTCATTGCCCTCTATTTCATGATGGCCTTACTCCTTTTGCCCCATCCCTGTCCTTATTGCCTTTGTCCCTTTCTCTATTTACCCCTGTCCTTCTCCCTATTGACATCTCTATCTTGGAGTTTACCTCACTTACTACTCTGACTTTTTTTGGGGAGGCTAGGATTTCCCTGCTCCTTTTCAGTGCCCCCCCCCCCTTGGCTAGTTTAAATGCTTGCCAATGAAGCATTTAAACCTATCACCTAGGATCCTGGGGGTCTATGTGATAATGGCGAATGCCTAAAGGTGATCACCGTTATCACTCATGTCAGTGCCGAACACATTTACAGCACTCTGACAACCCTGCACCAGCACAATGGCACCAGGACATATTTACTACTTTCTGTGGGGTTCACCCCCACACCCTAAAATTCTCAACTCCAGGGGGTGCATGTCGGGGGTGAAATTAGAAAAAGAAAAAGTTTCGGGCCGGGCACAATAAAAATCACATCAGCGCCCCGAACCGAACCTGGAACCTCAGCCACCCCAGCCATTAACCAATCCACGATGCAGCTCGACTGGCAATTGCAGTGCCACTCCCTACAGTCTCTTCACCCCCTCCCAGCCCATGCTCGCCGTGCTCGCCCCCCCCACGCGCGTATGTATAGCGACATCCTGTCGCCTAGTTCACCCATCCCCTCATCCGGTCACCCTACCTGTTGGTTGCCATGAGTGGATTGCATGGGGAAGGTGTTTCCATAATGGACGGCACTCTTCCTCATGTGCCCACTTCATGGGTTACCGGATCTTGGTTCCCCTCCTGGACAGATGCAGCCCATCATGCCAGTATAGGCCTGCATCACTCCAGGTGGACCCCCAGTCCCCAATGAAGCCAAATCCCCGAGCTCTGCACCAGTTTTTCAACTACCAATTGAATCCCATGATGCGGAGCACCCTAGCCTCACCTACGCCATAGACAGGCAGCACCTCCGAGAAGGTTACTGTATGTGCTACTTGTCTAAGGCCCCTCCCCAACTCCACAAACTCTTCCTGCACTGCTCTGATCCCTTCTTAGTTAGGTCATTTTGTCCCTAGGTGGACAATGATATCCAGCTCCTTCCCCTGTGCAGCTGCTCTGGCGATCCTGAGGATTTGCTCCCTGTCACTCCAAGCCATGGCGCCAGGCAGGCACCTTACCTTCCTCTCCCCTTCCTCCCCCAGTTCTACCTTCCTAACAATGGAGTCCCCCACCAGGAGTTGTTTCCTTCCCCTGTGGGGTCCCATGCCACCCTCCTGTGGGTCTCCTTTGTGGAGGTTCCCTGCATCCTCCTTGGTCTCCAATGTGGGTGCCTCCATAGAGGAACCACACTTTTCCAGAATGGCATAGAAATTGTGGAAAGGTACAACTGGAGGGATGCACCTCTGTTACACCACTCTTACCCTCCCTGAGCCCACTGTGGTCCAACTGCTCCTCTTTCTTGGCAACCTCTGAGGCAACGGCAGTTGCCCTGGTGGTCCCTGGATGGAAGAGGAGGTCCCACAAATCCTGGCCAACTCAGCCTGGAGATGAGCAACCTCCTCACTCAGCCCAGAGAAGTGCTTACAGATGGGACAACACTGCATCCTCCAGAACGTCTCCCAGAAGACTGCTGCTCCACAGCCACTGCACTCTACCATTCCCATCATGTCTTATTTGTGGCCCCTTCACTGTTGTTTGCAATCCTTACTCTTTCCTCTGTTTTTTTTCTTTCTTCTCTCCCTACTTACTTACTGGCTCTGTGCCCTTTAAGCTCCTGATCATCCTGTTCTGAGACAAGAAGAACCTATATTTCTCAGTGGACCCCTTACTTGCTCAGAGGCAGACCTCCAGCAGCTGGGGGGGGGCGGAGATCTACTCTTGCCCTTCTAGGAGGGTGAGTCTTTGGTGGCTCTGTGATCACTCACTTTCTGCTCCCGAACAGGACGTTCCTGTTGTCAGTCAAATCCTGTGCCTATAAAAGTAGAACTAGCTTTGGATGGGAGGAAGGAGGGCAATATAGTCCCAGTAGAGAAGTCCAGTCATACAGCATTCCTTTCTCTTGGTGTTCTCTGCCAAGCCTCTGGCAGAACCTATCTAGGGCAGTTTTTAAATCTAGCTTCCTTCTAGCTAAGCCACTCCCCTTACTTAAAAGATCTTTCTACATGTAATTAAATTGCACAGATAACAATCCCCTTCAGCCACCTGAGATTTACACCTAGATAACTGCTCAGATAACCATTCACTTCAGCTAACTCATACAAACACACTTTTTTGTGTGTTTTTTTTTTACCCTAAATTGAAGGTCCCAGTAGAAGAGTTCTATTTCTTTAGTCCCAGTAGAGAAGTCCAGTCACACAGAATTCCTTCCTCCTGGTATTCTCTACCAAGCCTCTGGCAGAATCTATCTAGGGCAGTGTTTAAATCTAGTTTCCTTCTAGCTAAGCCACTCCCCCTACTTAAAAGATCTTTCTACATGTAATTAAATTGCACAGATAACAATCCCCTTCAGCCACCTGAGATTTACACCTAGGACCTGGATCTGAGGATGGCCGGGTCATGGGCAGGAAAACCGTCCAGTTTACAACTTGGGGGTAGCCTGCTCAATGTCTCAAACCAGGTGCATAACCTAGGGGTGGCATTTGATGAAGGTTTGATCCTGACGGCTCAGGTGTCAGCCGTAGTCAAGTCCTCCTTCTACCATCTCAGAAGCATCGCCAGGGTGAAGCATCTGGTTCCATCCTAGGATCTGTCAACATTGGTCCACGCCTTTGTCACCACTTGGCTAGACTACTGCAATGCCCTTTACCTAGGGCTACCGGTAGTGGATATTCTCCAACTACAACTAGTGCAGAACACGATGGCCAGGTTGTTAACTGGAACCCCTAGATCCAGTCACATAACACCTGTGCTGTGCGAACTACACTGGCTGCCTATACAATGGTGAATCCCTTTCAAGGTCGCGTTGCTGACCTATAAAGCCTTACCTGAGCAGGGACCCCAATACCTGCAAGACCTCCTATTTCCCTATCATCCTTCCCGCTCACTCCGATCTCTGACGAGGGATTGCTAGAGGTTCCCAGGGTACACTTCAAGATGTCTGGGGGAAGATCTTTGGCCTTTATGGCCCCTACCCTGTGGAACTCTCTACCTCATCAGAACAATATGTGACAACTTAACCGTGGAGGGGTTTAAAAACTCCCTCAAAACATATTTTTTTGAAAAGACATTTCTAGGAACATAACGGCCTGGGACTTGTACATGGTTTTAAGTGGATTATGTTCTGCATTTTTAAGATGTTTATTGCACTGTTTGCATTTGCATTGTAAAGGCGCTCTGAACAATGGAAGAGTGCCTTCTATAAATAACAGTTTACTTACCTACTTACTTACAGAGACAGAGCCCATCTGTTGCAATCATCCAATCCTACTTTGTACAGCCTGATTTGACCTCCCAATGATGACTACTAACTCGTGAGTATACAGGGTCCATGCCCTGTTCCAAATCTGAATGATTGAAACATTTAAGTACATAAAAGGCATTAACAAGATACAGGCACAGGAACTTTTTCACTTCAAGAAGGGCTCCAGAACCAGGGGACATGACCTTAGACTGCAAGGAGAGAGGTTCTCTACCAACACCAGGAAGTTTTTCTTCACAGAAAGAGTGGTGGATGCCTGGAACAGCCTTTCTCAAGAGGTTGTGGGGGGCAGCACTGTGGGGGGATTCAAGAATGCATGGGATAGACACACGAGAGCACTGACTACAAAGGGCAACTAGAGTGTCAAAATAGGTCTAAAACAAATGGGCAGATTAGATGGACCTAGCGATCTCCTTCTACCGTCAACCTCTATGTTTTTATGGAGAGATTGTAAATAGTTAAAGTTGCCAAGTTCGGTAATGATAGTCTAAGTGCCTTAAATCAAAAAAAGGGTTTCAAATCTGTCTTACTACAGTCAGGATTTGTGTTCGCAAATCTAAAATAAGATTAATCTGATTATTTCTTTCAAGGTCCCCAACAGCCGGCCAACAACAGTTGCACTGTTTAACAGGTCTGCACCTTTGAGAACTTTTAGTACTTGGTACCCAGGTTTAAAATATAAAGAATTGCAGGGTTCTATAATGTCTGGAACTGGTGCAAGTGTGGGAGGAGGGCATGTGTTATCTAAATGTCTCAATGCAGCTAGATAGATAGCCAGCAGAAATCTGAATACATCATGGGTTGGAGTGAGGCCACTTTGATTGCTGTTCAAATCTAAATGCAAAATGATTGTATTGAACCAAACTAAACCAATCTAATCTAATGTAAATAGCTTAACCTCTGCATCCAACTTCCCAGTTTCTAACCCACCTCATTGTTTATTTGTTTAGTTTTTGTTAACTGAGTAAGTGCACTGGCCATGAAATGACTATTTTCTGACATGACCCCAGAGAGTACAACAATCATTGACAAATACATAGCATAAATACAGGAAGATGACATATAGGGTTGGTCGAACAGTCAGTAAAAATTATACATACAGCTGAATAACATAACTTGATGTTAAAAAATTTATATAGAGTCAGGGTAAATAAATTGCGCAGTAAAGGAGAAATAACACAACAAGGTAATAAGAAATCTTGGCAAAAATTTATCACAACAATGAAAACATTCAAGGAGTAATAAGAGGGGAGGCAAGATTAGCCCTCAATGGAGATTGGAAGGTTGAGTGATGCTGGGGGAGTAAGGCGGTGGATTATATGGCAGGAAGTAGCTGGAGGTTGAGGGGATTTAAGTAGGGTCAAAACATGTGCAGGGGGTCTGTGAGAGATAGATGATAAATTGTGGTTGTTGGTTTTGCATACATCTGTTGTCGTGAGCATAGTATTAGTAGAAAGTCAATAATTCAAAATGTCTAAAATGTGGGGGTTTTGAGTAATGGGTCATGCCTGGGGTGGCACTATGGTATTGTGGGTGGGTAAAGCATCCAGAAGGTTGTACCAGGTATTATTCTAGCCCATGCAAGTATACTCTGGGTGGAGGCACTGTGCGTTTATGTTATCTTGGGAAAGAACCAGTTTAAAGTTGAAATAGGAACCCGGACCCCTCAACCTTGGTCTGGTCAGGCAAGGCAGGGGTAGTGTAGCCCTTGAGATAGATGGCGTCAGGGTTACAGCTCAGTTCTGGGTGCATTGTTATTTTCCCTTTTTGTTAATCAGTTAACATCGCTTTGTAAATCTTGTGAATATTTGTTATATGCTGATAATCTGATTATTTTCTAGCAAGCAAAATCTACTTCTCGATTAACTTTTTCTCTGGAACAGGAATTTGTAGAGGTTTATAACTGGTTTGTGGCAAACTTTAATTCTTAATGTTAAAAAAAAACTAAAACAATGTTGTTTGGACCCCCGGATTTGCTAAAGGACAAACCCTGTCTTATTATTTTATGATGAAAAACGGATAGTAATGGAGAAGGTTCATGAATTTAAATATTTGGGTGTACACATGAACATAAGAAAATGCCAGCAGATACAGGCCAAATTGTCTATTGTGTCTGATTGTGCAGCACAGAGGTTAGACTCCTGCTGTTCCCCCCACCCCTTACTTCCTTCTCTTCTCCCCTCAGATTCCCACTGACTAGTATCTTGCCCATGACCCTATCCCACCCCCTTTTAAAGCTCTCTATTGTTTTAAGAGATACCACTTCTTCAGAAAGTGCATTCCACCCCCTACTACCCTCTCTGTGAAGTAATGCTTCCTTACCTTTCTCCAGAAACTACCCCCCAACCAACTTCAGGCTGTGCCCCCTAGTAATTCCTTCTCTCTTTTATCAAAACATGCCCTCTGTACTAACCCTGTTGATGCTCTTTAAGGACTTGAAGGTTTCGATCATATCACCTCTTTCCCTTCTCTTTTCCAATGAGTACATGTTGAAGTCCATCAACCTAACCTTGTAAGGCTCCACCTCCATACCTCTTATCATTTTATTTGCCCTCCGCTGGACCCCCTCTAGTTACCTGATGTCCTTCTTTAAGTGTGGGTTCCAGAACTGTACACAGCACTCCAAGAGCGACCTCACCAGTGATCTGTACAGTGGCAGAATGACTTCCACCCTCCTAGAGGTGATTCCTTTAGCAATGCACCTCAGCATTCTATTGGCTTTTGCAGCTGTTTTCCTACATTGAGACATGTGGTTCATATTCCTTTTGACCATTACCCCTGATCCATTTCCTTCTTAGAGACAGATGACTGAACCCCTCCCAGATGGTAATTGTACCCTGGATTCCTGACTCAGAAGTGCATGACCTTGCACTTCTTAGCATTGAAACCCAGCTGCCAAGTGTCTGACCACTGCTCAAGCCTTCCCAAATCTTCTTGGAGGACTTTTCCTCCCATCCACCACTGCACCTATCTTGGTGTCATCAGCAACTAGCTTAATTCTTCTATTAACTCCAACTGCTATATTGGCTATGAAGATGTTAAACAGTACCGGCCCCAGCACCAAACCCTGTGGGACCTCACTGGTGACTGCCCTAGGAGCTGAGAGTCCTCCACCCAGAATCACCTTCTGATGTCTGTCCCCCAAACAGTTACCAACCCACTTAACCAGTTTCTCCCCTGCTCTGAGGTTTCTCAGTTTACTAGTTAATCTGCCATGTAGTACTGAGTCAAAGGCCTTGCTGAAATCCAGATATACTGTAGGACATCTACCACCCAACTGGTGTCTAGTACTTTTGTCACCCGGTCAAAAATGAATCAGGTTTGTTTGACATGATATCCCAGAGATGAACCCATGCTGTTTGTCGTCCATAAGACCTTTCACCTCCAAGAAGGTCACCAACCTTTCCTTCAGGATAGTCTCCATGAGCTTACCCACAATGGATGTCATACTGACTGGTCTATAGTTACCAGGCTCTTCCTTGGGACCACTCTTATGCAGGGGTACCATATGTGCCATCCTCCAGTCCTGAGGAACGCACCCAGTCTGCAGGGAGGTATTGAACAAATCTGCCAGTGGTGCCACCAGGAGATCAGCCAACTCCCTCAGGACGCTAGGGTGCAGCCCACCCAGCCCTGAAGCCTTGTCCATGTTCAGTGACTTAAGGCCCTCAAGCACTCTGCTCACAGGGCTCTCCCCATCTGTTATCCTGTCTCCTCCCTCACCAGCTTTGCCCTACCCCTGTGGTAATGGCCCCTCTCTCTTCCTGGTAAAAACTGAGCAGAAGTACTCATTGAGCACCTCTGCCTGTTTAACCCCCTTCTCTGCCCAACCTCCATCCTTCCTTATCCTGGTGATTTGTTCCTTGCAGCTCCACTTCTCCTTTATGCACTTGAAGGCAGCCTTGTCCCCCTCCTTAATTCACTGTGCAAGCCTTAGCTCCTTTGAATCCTTGGCAGCCCTCACAACCCTGCTTGCCTTCCTAGTTTTCCTTGCATACTCCTCCCTGTCCTCCACTCTTTTGGACCCCTTCCATCTTCTGAAGGCAGTCTTTTTCTCCCTCATTCTTATCTATACCTCCTTTAACCACCAACTTGGCTTCTTGGTTCCTGCCTTTTTGCTGCATTTCTTTGAGCAGTTATCCATGGCCACTGACAGACCTTCCTTCAGAATGGCCCATTTCTGAATAGTATCCATGTCTGGGGTGATGCTAGCCAAATGCCACCTGAGGATGTCAGCCATCCTGCAGAAGTCAGCCCTTTTGAAGTCCACTGGCTTGTTTTTTGTAGATGTCCCCTCCCTACCCATATCCAGGATGAACCATACTATTTGGTGGTCACTGCCTGCTATGGGGTCCTCAGTCATATACACCCTGCAGGTAGTCTCCATCAGTCAGCACAAGATCCAAAATGTTCCCCTCTCCTGTTGGTTCCTCCATCTTTTGTGACAGGAATACATCCTGGAAGGTCTCCAGAATGACCTGCTCACTAGTGCTTGTGGTAGACATGGTTCTCCAATCCACTTCTGGTAGATTGAAATCCTTAATCACCACAGTGTTTCCGTAACTGATCTGCCAGTTCTCTCTCAAATTTCTTCTGACTGTGAGGGTGGTCTGTACACAACCCCCAGTCTGACCCTTTTACCTTTATTGTTCTGCAACTGAACCCATAAGGCTTCCGACCTCCCCTCGCCACCCTCTTCCATACTGCTCACTATCCCTTCCCTCACAAATAAAGCAACCCCTCCACCCTTCCCTTTTGTCCTATCCCTGTGATACAGTCTGTATCCCAGTAACATGATGTCCCAGTCATGGTGCTGGTTGGCCCATGCCTCAGTGATGGCAGCTATATCCACCTCCCCTTCTGCCATTCATGCATGAATCTCAGGTATTTTGTTCCCCAAGCTCCTTGCACTTAGTGACACCACCCTCCAGCAGGATCCCCTGCTTACCCCAATATTCCCCTCCCTTCCCCTCTACTTCTTCCATTTTTTGATTGCCCCTCTTCCACGCCTTGCTAGCTGGGGTGGCGCATGGCCTCCCTCTCCTTGTGGTTCTGACTGCTGCCCAGTGCTAAGCCTCCCCCTTAGTCAGTTTAAATTATACTTGACTGTAATGAACTCCCCAGTTTCTGTTTCAGGACATATGAACGCTCCTTGCTCAGGTGAAGCCTATTTGGTGAGTAGAGGTTCTTGTTATCCCATGTTTTCCCCCAACCCCCTACCAATCCAAACCCCATAGTTCTACACCATTCTGCCAGCCATGCATTAAATTCTATGATCCTTTGTTTCCTGGCTGAGCTTGCCATGGGTACTGGTAGGACCTCAGAGAATGCAACTGTTTGCCCCTTGATGTTGCACAGCCTGCCAAACTCCCTGAAACTGTCCTACACTTCTTCCACTCTGCTGCCCTCCAGATCATTAGTGTCTAAGTGCACCACTATGTGGGCTTCACCCCCAGTCTTATCACACATTTAGCGACAAGCTGTCCTGCTCCACCTGCCGTCATACCTGGCATGCATTCCACCAACCCCCTTTGCCCCCTCACCTGATACCTTTCAATATTGAGTCACCCAGTATGATGACTCGCTGTTCTAATCCCTGCTGCTGCCCAGTTTTCTCACCCTTAATCTGCCTCTTACCCCACTGTCCCACCCCTCTAGCACTGTCTTCATCCCCCATTGGATCTGCTTCCTCCATTGTGCTCCCCACAGGGAGTGCCTCTTTTCTTTCACTGGCATAGCATTTCTGCCCTCCCTCCTGTCTCCCAGGATCATGTGCCCCCTTCCTCTCTTATATTCCTAACTCCCAAGCCAATGAACTTTCCACCTCCATCATGCTTGGCTCCTGGCTGGCCTCCCCTTTGCAGGCCACAGCCCCCATGCGGGTGCTCTTTCCTCATGCCTCTGCTACCTCCTGCTCTACCTATTCCTTCTCCCCCCTGATGCCTTCTTAAGTTCTGGTGCACTCCTGACCCCCAACCATGTCGTATCACCAGCTGGCCCACTGTCGTCACCACTACCCGCCCCTCTTGTCTTCCGTCCCAGCCCCTCATTCCTACCAACATTATCACCATCATTCAACCTCCACCCACCATCTGCATGCTCCCCCTTCCTCAATGCCTTCTCCGCCCAACCCCCTTCCTTAGCCTGTGCTATCCTACTTGTATCCTCTGATATCCTGACCTTTTCATCAGCCTGGCCGATAACCTCTGTTCTGTTTCTCCTCCCCCTTGCTTTTACCTCCCCCTTGAAACTCCTGTCCTCCTGTTTGTTCAGACTAGCCAGCAGAAAGGACCTATTGCTCTCCTCTCTCACTTCATCTTGGAACTTCCCTGATCCTTTGTATTGAGTGTTCCAGTTCTGTTCCCTCCCAGGTCCATGTCTAATCCTTTTTTTTACCACTGTCCACCCCTTTGCCCCTTCCACTAGGGCTCGTGATAGCACAGTGGTGCTTGCTCATTTGTTCCCCCTACCTGTTCCATTCTGAGCCTGCAGGCTGTGCCATTTGAGTATGCCTTCCCATGATCCCCTGTTCCAAGCTGGCACCTCCACCTCTTTTCCGCTGTTCCACACAACTCCCTCCTCACGCACACAGTTTCCTCCATAAGTTGCTTGCACACTAAGCATCCCCCTGCCCTCCATGCAATCTTTAAGAAAATGGCAGCCCCGCATCCATTGCAGCTAACTATCCTTCTTACTCCCCCTCCTGCACTGTTCCTGCTCATCCTCCCCAACCCAGTGCCCATCCCCACTCTGGTCTCTGCCCTTGAAGCCTGCCTCCCCATCCCCTGGTACTCTCTAATGTGCAAGATGTCCTCATTACTTAACTAGTTCTAATCCCCCACTCTAGTACTATATCCTGACACAACATTGTTAATACATACAGTATATAAATATATATGTATTTTTCTCTTTGATCTTTCGATTCTGTTACATCATGGTCTGAGCTGTCCTACATAGATACCTGAGATTGTTAGGAAGTCCCTTCTCCTCCAATCAGGAGACAGCAGCCTCACTGTAAAAGGAGATGAGCCCAGGAAGGGAGGGATGGGGGGGTGAGTTTGGGCCTACCTCTCCAGTCTCTCTCGAGACAATCAACCCCCTCACAGTAAATAGCAGCAGTCCCTTACCACTTGTCCCTTTTATGCCCCCTGCTGGTAAAATAAAATAAATAAACAGAGTGTTTGGTATGGACAGAGAGTGTGTTGCTTGAACCTATTTTAACCTTCTTGCCCCAGGTGAAAGCTGTTTGTAGAGCAGGTAATCAAAAATGAGGTTTGTTATATAAGCTGAACATTTTTTTTTCGATTGATACTCATAGATCAATAGCCACTGGAATCCTGCTGCCCCACTTAGATTATGTTGCTGGCTTGTATTTTATTTTTTATTTTTTTCAATTCAAAGTTTATTCATTATTACACAATTACAGAGAGAAGATCTACTGTTACATTCGTGTGTCAATTATACAATAATACATAAATTGGGAATAGATCAACTCTCCCCCCTCCACCCACCCTAACCACCCCTCCCTTCACACAGAGCACATCTATCTGATGTAAAGCTGTCTGTTAAAAGATGCGAGATCTTTATGACTTCTGAAGAGAGTACAGAGTAACAAGAGGACCCCATTTCTTGAGAAATTTTTGAGATTGATTATGTAAACTAGCAATTGTCTTCTCCAGGTGAAGATTGGCCAACAATTCCTGTAACCATTCACTGCAAGAAATTTCAGCTGTATCGTTCCAGTGCCTTAAAACCAGTCTTTTAACCGACATAGCGATGAGGGTTATAATTTTCTGTTGGTAACAGTAACCAAGGAAAGATCCCCCAAAATACAGATTTCAGCTGTAAATAGATCCGATAAACCCAAGAGGGGGTCGGCCTTCTGTTTAATGATAGTCCAGAGGGGGACTATCTTGGGGCATGCCCAAAAGATATGCAGTAGGTTACCCTCACTCTGCAGGCATCTAGTACATGTGGGTGAAGGGAGCAGACCCAATTTAGCCATCCTCTGAGGCGAATAATAAAGGTTATGCAGAATTTTAAATTGTATTAATCACAGCCTGTCTTGCATAACAAACTTGTGACAGCTCTTCCATAGAGAGGGCCAATGAAAATATTGATTGGGAAAAAGCAGGGACCAGTAAGAAGTCAGACCAAGGCAGTCAGGCCATTTCCAATTGTGGATTATCTCATACAGTCTGGAAACAGCATGAGAGAGACCCACCTGGGGAATTAAGCATGACAAGGATGGGTTTGGGAGTGCTGGTGGGACATTGCCAAAGGATTTTATTATTAAGTGACATAATTGAAATATTTTAAAAATTGCAGAGTTCAGAGCTTGGGATTTGTTAAGGATTTCCGGTGAAGTTAACCACGAGCCATCAGTCTTCAGAAAGAAGAGAGAGGGCAATCCCCTAGCTGGGGATCCATCTCAATTAGTGGCTTGCCATCAATTGTAAGGTTAGGGTTACCCCACCAAGGTTGAGATGGGTCCATGGTGTGCTTATATTTTAGGAACGAACAGAGCTGGGAGTGGATACGAATAGATAATGCAATGGGAGTATTTTTAAGTGCGTTTAAGTGCCAAAGGCAGAGATTTGAAATTAACATGTAGTAATGCAACAGGAGATAGCCCATGGGTTTGTATTAAGATGCTCTCTATTTTGAGCCATATAGGTGTGAAGGACTGCGGTGATTGGAGATGGTCCACCATTAGCCATTGCAGGTACTTATTTGCATGACTAGCCCAGTAGTAAAGTCCTAATTGTGGAGGCGCAGTCCTCCCTTCAATTTCGGCGCCGAAAGCTTGTCATAGGCTATCCAGGGTTTCTTATCAAACCAAATGAAAGCTGAGAAAATCTGATGTATCTTTTTAAACCACGTCAACGGTAACCAGGTGTTCGATAGGTTTAATGGGTAAAATAGCCGCGGGAAAACGTTCATTTTGCTGATATTGATTTTACCACAGAGAGATAGAGGAAGTAATGCCCAACTCTTAAGATCTTGTCTAACAGTGGATATTAATGGGTCGAGATTTAATTTTGTAAACCTAGTCGGTTCCCTAGACTGGTTCAGTCCCAGATATTTCAATGAGTTGGTCTGCCAAGAAAAGCCCGCTGAGGAGGCCGCTAGCTTTAGCACTTTATGATTCAAGGGAAACACCACCATCTTGTCTTTATTTAATTTATAATTGGACATAGAACTGAATTCTCTTAGGGTGGTAAGTAGGGCGGGTATAGATGTATCGGGCTGAGATATTTGAAGGAGCAGGTCGTCTGCGTAAGCCAAGACTTTAACTGTTTGCTGCTGGATACTTATGCCTTGAACTTCTGTATTTGCCATAATCCTCCGGATAAGAGGTTCCAAATAAATATTAAACAGCAGGGGGTATAAAGGGCAGCCCTGTCTAGTGCCAGCGTGCAATGTAAAGGGGTCAGACAGTATTCTATTACACACAACCCGTGCTGTGGGGGATTTATACAAGACACCTATCCACTTTATAAAGAGAGAGGGGAACCCAAATGCTGTGAGTGATTTAAACAAAAAATTCCAGTCGACCCTATCAAATGCCTTCTTGGCATCCAGGGAAATCAGAACAGTGGGAAAACTGGCATCCCTGGAAGCTGAGAAGACATGCGAAACGGTTCTAAAATGATCAACCGAGGATCTGCCCTTCATGAGACCTACTTGTTCCGGGCCTATAATATCTTGCTCGACAAGACTCAACCAGTCCGCCAGGAGTTTCGTTAGAATCTTTAGGTCCTGGTTGAGGAAGGGAGATCGATCTATAGCTCTGGACCCTCTCGGGAGGTTTACTTTCCTTCAGTATTAGGGTAATTAAGGCTTCAAATAAAAACTCATCCAATACCTGCTCAGAAAGAACATGCTGAAATAATGAGAGAAGAAAAGGTGCTAATTGCGGTGCGAAAGCTTTATAAAAATTAGAGGAGAAGCCATCTGGACCAGGTGTCTTATCTGAAGGCAAATCCTGAATAACCCTAAGTATCTCCTCTAAGGTAATGGGAGCGACTAGGGAAGACTTCTGTAAGTTCGAAAGTACAGGTAAGGAGGACAGTGTTAAATAAGAGACTAATTGTGATGAAGATGGGGGTATTCCATGGGACTATACAGCTTTGCATAATAACCCCTAAATTCCAAAGTTATATCCAATGGGGCGGTCATAAGGGTATCATTCTCTTGCGAGTGAACTGCAGCGATTAGTCTGTGAGATTCCAGCTGTTTAAGTTTGAGGGTCAAGAGACGCCCTGCTTTATACCCTTGGTCTACATGAAAAGCCTGAGTTTTCAGAATGTTAAATTCAGCCTTTTCTCTTAGGTGATTCAAGTATGAGTCCTTGAGTTTCACTAGGGTTTCCCTGATTTGATTTGAGGATTGGGGGGATAAATCATGCTCTATGGCCCGAATTTGAGACAATAAGAATTTAAGACGTTCATCCTGAGTTCTTTTCCTTTTGGTTGCTAAACCGATCAATAAGCCTCTAAGATAGGCTTTCAGGGAGCACCACTCAATGTCTGGTTTTCTGGTAGAGCCGGCATTAATATCCATAAAAGTGGAAATGTGTTCGGATATGTATGATTTATAATCTGGGATCTTTAAAAGTTGATTATTAACCTTCCATCGCCCGCCTATTGTGGCCAGCGAAGTAAGAGAAATCGAACAAGAAACTGGTGAATGGTCGGAAAGCGGACCTGAGAGTATAACTGAGTCTATCACTCCTGGGATTAAGGACTGGAAAATCAGTATGCAATCAATACGGAAGGACGAGTGGTGTACCGAGGATGTAAAGGTGAATTCTCTATCCAAAGGGTGAAGAATACGCCTGATATCTGCCAAACCAGCACTGTCTATCCAGTCTCGGAGTGCCGGTTGTGCCGGGGAAAGCCCTTTACGAGGTTTACCTGAGTAATCCATTTGGGGGTTGAAAACGAGGTTGAAATCACCTCCTATTATTAAAGGGATTTGCAAAAATGGGGAGAGGATGTTGAGAATATGTATAAAGAAACTGGGGGTGTCAATATTGGGACCGTAGACTCTGCCCAAGATAATTTCTTTGGTATGAAGCTTGCCTCTCACAAAGACATAGCATCCTTTAGGGTCTGCTATAATTTGGCTAGGAGCAAACGGTGTGGACCTACGCAATAGGATCAGAACTCTGCGGCTTTGGGTGTTGCCCTCTGCCGGGAAACATTGACCTATCTGCTGCCTGCGGAGCTGCGTGGCCTCAGAATTAAGTAAGTAAGACTCCTGCAAAAACGCAATGTCTGCAGCCAAAAGATTTAGATGTTTAAGAATCTGATGTTGTTTAATTTTGCGTCTGGCCCCCCGCACATTCCAAGTGATTATTTTCACTGTCCCAGCCAAGTTGAGCAAAAAACTGGTCGAGATATGAGGCAAATAACAAACAGCATACTCTGCCACATGCCACTGTGTGAACTTACCTCCCCTCCAGTCCCATGTAATCTACCCACATAGTCATTAAACAGTATAGACATTAAAGTCCTTTCCCAACCCACCCTCCCACCCACATTCTACGTTTCACCTTCTGCATCATGCCCCAAAACCTTTCCCTTTCACTCCAGCCACCCTAACAAAACCTAACTATATAAGGTAGTGACAGTAACAAGTAACACTATCTAACATCTAATGATTGAAAGGCTAACAAAGGAATTTACTGTATTGGAGTGGCTGAAGATATGAAACAATTTGTTGAAAATTAACTCTCCAATCTGTGAGGCTATACGCAAATCAACACCAATATTCAAAGCGAAGGCCAATACGTTACCACGGCCATTAATGTAACTAACACGCTAATGTAAAATAAGTATGAAAGTTGGTCTAAGCAAAATGGACCAGAAAATAACCTTAACTACTGCTGTACCACAACAGGTAACTATACGGGTTATAGGACGAACTGGCAGCCAATTAGGTCGTAAAATTCCAGCACATTACTACCTTTGGGAAGAAAAGACACAAAGAAAAAAAAGGAAAAGGGGGGGAGGGTCCAATATCAACCTTCACGTGGTATCATAAGTGGTACCTACTCTCTTTGAATCTCCAGCTAACTTGGACATCATCTAGAGAGAAATGGTAGTTTTCTTTGTCCCTTCTCCCTCCTTTTCCCTTCCCTTCCTGTTTTAAAACTAACAAACGCCTATTTATACAAAGATTGGCAATTTGTTGTGTAATAGAACAAACAGGCACTGGTACAGTCACTATACTGGGAGGTCCATATAAACAATACGGTGTTAAAACGGCTAGTTGGTCTAGAAGCAGTGCATTGAGACAGATGGCATTTATGAAGGAAGAGCCTCCTCTAGTGGCGACAACATGGGAGTGTCAGCGGGGAAAAACGCTTTGAAAAGACAACAAAAACAGCAACAACCCTTTTCTGGCACTAAGAATTGCACCGTAATCTCGATCATCTTCCCATCTCCTTATTGTAAGTAGAGAAATAGTGACTGATCGCGTGACAGGAGGTAAATAACCCCGTAATTAAGCCACCCACAGTATTCAATCGGCCACAAAATAAAAGTGTCCAGTTTCTTAGCTTTCCAATCTCTTAAGTTTCGGGCTTACCAACCACAGTCAGGAATGTACATCTCCCCTTCAGCCTACGATAAGAGAAAAACCATCTTCTACCCGCACATCTCATTGCTTTCTCAGGGATTCTTGAATAAATCGGGGAAAGCGGTTTTCAGTTGCACTGAAGCAAAGTCAGGGTCGTCAAAGGCTGCCCAAGCACCAGCGATGAGAACAATTAATTTTGCCGGATATACCATCCGAAACTTGATGCCGGCGGCTATTAGCTTAACTACCATAGGGTGGAAGGCCGTTCTTTTCTGACGGACCGAAGCCGGGAGATCCTGGGCAACTCTCAGGCATTTTCCTTCCCAACTATGTCTTGAAGTTCTTTGATCTTGTTTAGAAAATGTTGTTTCTCCAGGAAGTTGAGGAAACGAAATATAACCGTACATGGAGGGGACCCTGGTGCTGGCTTGGGGCGCAGAGCTCTGTGCGCCCTTTCTATAATGTAATTAGCAGCGAAGGGAGAGGGGCCAGCTAACTTCTCTACCAGCTTTTGAATGAATTTGATGGGGTCGTGCCCCTCTTCCCCTTCAGGGAGAACTATGATGACGACGTTATTCTTCCTACTGCACCCCTTGAGATCTTCCACTTTTAGCTCGAGCTTAGTAAGGCATTGTCTGTAGGTGGCAAGTTCAGGGTCCAGTTTATTCTGTCGCTTTTCTAGCCAGAAGAGTCGAGCTGAGTTGTCCAAGGCTCTTTGCGCAACCTCATCTAGCTTCAGAGTAAGGGAGCTGAAGTCTGTTGTTAAGGTATGAAGATCCTCCCTGAAAGGCTTAAACTCCTCTAGGAACTGCTGTAAGGTAAGCTGTTCACTATCTGCGGAGGGAGGGCTGGCGCTGGTACTGGTGTCAGTGCTCAGGCTGAAGTTGGAAGCCCGAGGCTTCTTCGGGGCCTTTTCAGGCTTCACCGGCGGTGTTCGCTCTGGTAGATTCTTTTTCATATCTACCTCCACTCTGGATGGTAAAATGTGCCTCTACGTGTACCTGCAACTTTCCAATGCGTATTAATGCAATTTGCGCTGTCCAAGTAGCGTAGTTTGATAATTAGACAGCTATAATGGAACAGGTGGCTGGAGCTCTGTAGGGAAGCTGCTACATGGCACAGTGCATCACCAGAAGTCCTGCTGGCTTGTATTTTACGTTACCTGTGAAAGAAAGTAATGCCCTTACAGTTGTGTATAATAGTATCTGTCGTTTTGTTTTGGAGCTTTCCTTTCGTACACATCATGGTTTGTTGTATTCTTGACTTGGTTGTCTGTTCCCCAAAAAGCTAGGGGTATAATTTTCAAATCTCTTTTCTCTAAAAATTTGTTTCCTTTAAGTAACTTGGTTTCAATCTGAGCTACCACTTTAAAATTTGAGATCTTCTAAAGGGACCCTCTTACAAACCATGCCACATAAGCCTAAGGTTGGGTTTCACTCTTTTTCAGTGGTTGCTCCCTTATTTTGAAAAACTATTTAAAGGACCTGGATGTGTGTGCAACTTTTTTTATGTGTTCTACATACAATGTTGTTTTATTGTGACTGTATTCATTTTTGTGTTGGGTCGGACCCAAAAAGGGACTTGTTCCAGTGTCCTTACCTGGTTAACAAAATAAAATTAAAAAAATGTGTGTCATGTTACATGTAGGGAGACATTATCCATTTATGTCTGCCAGACCTTACCAGTATATGTCTTATGCCTTCATCACAACCTGCACTTTTTGGTCCAGTTTCAAGGATCGATGACATTGTTAACTTTTACTTTGAGGCTTCTTATATTATATTGTCAGTGGCTCAGCAGGTTGCCAACTCACCTCTGAAGCAGGAAGATCAGAAGGCTGTGGGTTCTATCCCCACACCAGGCACTTGGGTTAAATCCTAATACTGACACTGGAGTGCAGCATGAGGGGGATGCTATACTCCTGAGGTGCCATCTTTTGGATGAGATGATAAAGCGAGGTCCCATCTGCAAGTTCTCGTGGTAGTTCAGGTGGATCCCATGACACTTCTCGAAAAGAGTAGGGGAATTTTATTGATAAAGAAAACATAAAAAACATGTATACATTTGTACAAAGCACAATCTTAGGTAAATGTAAGAAAGAAAAAAAATGAGTTAATTACAGTGGAGATAAAACAAAATGTAGGCAAAGACACAAAGAAATACAAATAGCAATATACAAAGGAACACTGTACAGTAACTGTTATGAATTTCTGTATCATCGTTGTTACAAGCCATTGCTCCTAATCCTACATGCTATCAGTGCACTGATATGGTTTACCTAACTTAAAGTAGGGGTATTTTATTGGTGAAAAAACATCCAAAAGAAATATCACCTTAATTTTCATTATGTACTTTGTAAACTCCGATATGTGACCTAAAACTCCAACATATCTTGATAAAGTAAAAGAACTAACAAATTAAATTGATTCAAAAGGAAAAATACCCTCTTTCTTTAGGGAAACAATCTCAAGTTCAGAAGCCTATGGGTTAATATAATCACACATGGCATATACAGTATACGAACAACTACATAACTAAAATAAAAAGGGGGATAGTCCCCAATAATAATTCCACATATGTAAAGCACAACCATTTCCTGTCTACTATTAATTCTCTGATATAGTTTTATCTATATATTTATATTTGATAAAAAAGAAAACCCTTTCTATCATTTAGAAACCTTGGATAGTGGGTGGAGGGAGACATCTTTTATGTATACTGACATCATGGCAGATTCACAGAGAATACGCAAGGCTTCATGAGTCATTAGTTTCTATTGTAAAACCCATTGACATCAAGCCTGCCATATGTAATAGTTTAAACAACAGAAGAAAATTTCTAAATTTCCCCAATGAAATCTCTTGGGGAGAGCGGTATAATTACCTACTATTAAAATTTCATAAGACAAGGAAGTGAGACACCCTTGATTCCATTTCTGAGTGAGATATGCCCATATCTTTTGTACATGAGTACACTGGATTAGGAAATGTTCCATGGTTTCTTCGATTGCCCGACATGTCGGATAGGGACAATCTCTCTCTCTTCTGGGGCCTTATGTTTATTGTTCCCTTTAACATTAAGCCTTCCATATGATGAGAGCCAAAGAGTTTCACACATATTACTGGGGATCATATTGTTGTTTAACTGAGCCAAGACTCTGTTGTGTAGGTATGGGGGACAATTTTTAAATTCCGCTTCGGTAACATAGTTAAGCCCAATTATTAAATTACTGTATATAGGGAAGATGTAGAATTCTGAAGTATTTTAGTTTTAGAAAGACCCCATTGATGTAGTTTCTGAGCAGGTGGTTTCAGGTATTCAGATACCAGTAGTCTAGGAGTAGGATTTGGGGCCTTGTCCTCCCAGGCCAGAAAATACTGCTGAAGGCTGTTTCTTAACCATTGACAAAGAGGAAGGTTTGAAGGCGCCAAGCCTGCTCTTACTGTCTGAGAAAGAAAGAGTGAATGAAAAAATAGAATTAGATCAATCATCTCTAAACTTCCTTTTTGTATGGGTAGATAGGTATACATTCTTTTTATTGGGTTGAGCCTACTGCCCCATAACATTTGGAAAAAAAAACAACTATAGTTTCTTGTTTCAAATATAAAGGGGGGAGGAAATATCATGGCGACATAGAAAAAGCAAGGGACAATGCACTTTTTAATTGTATTCTTTTTTTCAATTAAATGTACTTTATTGCTTTTACGTTTTACAACAACACAAAAGTCTACGAAATAGAAGACAGTTCCAAGTACTATTATAGATTACACAGATGCAAAAGACCTAAGGCCTCGACAATCAGCAAGGAAATATTAAACACATATATAGAGGGCCTACAACAAAATGATCTATGAAAGCATACAATAGCATACCTTAGGCCCAGGATATCAAACCTAAAACCTATCTAAACCACCAAAACTACAAACCACCCCCTCCCTTCCCCCACTAGCCCTTCACCCCCACCCCTGGGGCATGTGTAAGAGGCAGCAGAGACATGGGATCATAGTAGGGCACCAGTGAGTTTGAAGAGGTCTAGGGGAAAAGGAAAACAAAATGGGGGCCTCAGCCCTGACATTGTTTATTGCGGGTAGGTAGAACAAATCAGTGGGAGGGAATAGCACTCCCCCGCTCCCTGGGCTCAGCACTATCAGTATTCATAAGAGGGGCTAGGGCTAGTAATGAACCCCAGTGAGTGTTACATGCTACTTCTTGATTATTCCTTCTGGCTATATGCTTTTCTAAGGCCAGAGCCTGGAGAACCTCTGCATGCCGCTCCCTAAATAACGAAGTGTGTTGATCTAGCCAGCAGAGAGCGAGTACCAGTTTTGCTGTAACTGCAATAATTGCCATGCGTGCTTGGCGCACTCCTAACATACCCCTTGGAAAGAGCCCCAGAAGGCAAATTTCAGGAGAAAAGTATGGCTCCAACCCCAGAATAGGATCGAGAGAGCTTTTGATTTGCTGCCACAAAGTGGAGGCCCTGTCATACTCCCAAAATGGTTCCACGTCAATTGCTCATAAAATATTTCAGTGCGAGCATTTACAGCATGCACATTTCAACGCTAGCATTTACAGCGCATTCCAATTACATCACGTGCATTTAGGTCACCCCTTACTGCTTGAGGCACTCCCCCAGTCACTTGTGCATATGTTGTAAATGGCCCTGACTTACAAGCCATGATTGCCACACAGAGAGAGAGACAGACTGTCCCTCCGTCCCTGTCTCTTTGGTGGTGTGTTTGTGCCAAGCATCAAGGCAGTCAGTATGCATAGGTTCCTACCCTTATAGATGCAACACATCTAAGTGTTAGTGAGCTTTTGTATGCATTCCTGTCAGTCCAGAATACCAATAATGGGAAAAATGGGGGGGAGGGGAGAGAGCAATTCTCTCTGGTGGTGTGTTTGTTTTGCACCAGGACAATACTTTCAAATCCTCTCTCTGTCTCCATTCAGTGAAAAAATACTGTATTGTATTGCATTGCAGCCATTCCAGTTTTTCAAGTCCTTTAATTTTTTCATGCGCTAGTTCGGTTTCATGATGTAATGGTTGGAGTGCTGTGTTGCCATTCACGGTAAATGATGTGCTGAGTTGTTTTTGCTGAAATGTTTGTGGCAAATTGACGTGCCACCCCCAAAACAGATGCTAGGTAGTCCCTTCCTCTTTGCCACATACCTGGCATAGAGGCAATTCTGATTTCCCCATACGGTATAAACAGACAGGAGGAAATACATATTGTGCAGAAGTCGGAACTGCAGATACCACAACTGATCCTGTTTAACAAATTTATACAATCTCATCCAGGCTCTACGCCAATCATCAGCATTTGCTGAGAGGCTAAGTGCCTGTTGCCAATAAAAAACAAATGCCTAATGGCAAATGAGGATTGTGTGGCTACAATAATTTATAGAACAGAGAAATCGCATGGGGTTGCAAGGCAGCCTCTACAATGGGTTGCTTAACTGGGTGGGATATCTGGGTCCAGGGTTGTGGACCAAGATGAGAAGAGATTGCTCTCTTAAGCTGAAGCACCTTAAACAAATAAGGCCTTTCTGTTGTAAACTTGCCTTTGGTATTAGTTTATCCTCCTCTAGTAACTCTGCAACAGGTACTTTCCACAAACTATGGCAAAAAGCCGGAGGAATGGGACTGCCTGCAGTTTTGAAGTTCGGATTTCCCAGCACTGGTTGGGCAGTATCCTTGCCCAGAGAAATAGATAGATGGGTGCAGATTTGGTGCAGTGTGTTAACCGACCACCAAAGAGTGGGAAGTTTAAGTGAGGAGGAAAGCTCCAATGGTTTGATATAGAGAAGAGCGTGCAAATCTAGGACCCGGGACCTACAGAGTTGTTGCTCCAGGGTTAACCAGAGAGGTACATAGCCTTGCATAGATTCTGTGTCTGGGTTGGGACACCACCTAAAAATTTTGCAACTGTGGGTGGCACAAGAATACAGAAAGAGGTTGGGGAGCTGTAAACTACCTCTTTCTTTCGAATAGGTAAGCTTCAGAAATGCCCACCGAGCAGCCTTGCCCTGCCATAAGAAGTCAGCTATGAGAGACTGCAACTGGGTAAGCCATCTTTTAATGAGGTAGGGACCCAACATGCTCATGGGGTATAACAACCTCGGTAATATGTTCATCTTGCTTACATTGACCTGGCCCAACAGGGACATCAGAAGATGCTGCCAGCGGTCTAAGTCAGATTTGATGGCAGAAAGTAGCGATGAAATTAAGCATAGTGTATTTGAAAGATTGTGGGGTAACGGTCCCTAGCTAGGTAAGCGTGGTAGGTTCCCAAGTCAGACCTATATCTGTAACCAATGTTTTGAACAAAATAATTGAGAGGCATAAAGGAGTACTTGCCCACATTGAGCTTATAGCCCAAAACCATTGAGAAACGATGAATAATCTGTAAAGCAGCAGGAATGGAAGACTGTGGATGCTCAAGGTGAAGCAGAAGATCATCCGCATAAACTGATAAGGAGAATGAGAGTTGACCTACTCTTCTACCTTGAACCCCCTGGCATGCTTGTAAAGAGCAAATAAGAGGTGCAAGGTATATGTTGAAGAGGAAGGAAGGAAGAAAGACGGCAACTTTGCCTGGTGCCCCGGGCTAAGGGAAATGGGTCTGAAAGAACACCATTACAGTGCACTCTAGCCGATGGGGAGGAATATAATGCTTGAATCCAGTCGCAGAAGGAAGAAGGAATACCGAATTTAGCTAACGCTGCAAACAGAAATGGCCACAAGACACGATCGAATGCTTTTTTGGCATCTAACGAGTCCAGCACAGAGGGGATAGAGCTGCATTCTGCCTGGGCCATAAGGTGCAGCACTTTGCGAGTGTGGTCGGAGGAGACCTCCCCGAGACAAATCTTACCTGTGAGTGGCTCAGTAAGCTTTGCCAGACTTGATGCATGCGATTGGCTAAACCTTTAGCTAGGATCTTGATATCTGAGTTTAATAAAGAAATAGGGCAGTAATTGCCTGGCAGGAGGTGGTATTTACCGGGTTTGGGAAGAACCATAATCCAGGCTTGGGTGAAGGAAGAATCAGAGAGGCCAGTAGAGCACAGGGCGTTGAAAAGTTGAGTTAGAAATGGGGCCAGTATGTCCTGAAAGGTTGCATAAAAGATGGTAGAGAAACCATCCGGCCCAGGGCCTTCTCCTTGGGAAGTTGAGCTATCACTTGCTTAACCTCCACGATCGAAATTCGGGCGACCAAGATCACCTGCTGCTCTGGGGTAAGAGATGGTAATGGAACCGAGTCCAGGAAATGGCCTATTTCCAAAGCTTCACTGGGACAAAGATCATCCAGAATGTAAAGAGTTTCATAATAATGCTTAACGAGTGCTGCTATGTCTCAAGGCTTCATTACTAATGGTCTGGATGACACAGGCTGGAGGCCTTGGATCATAGTCCTGGCCTCCAGTTGTCGAAGGCGCAGGTCCAGCAGTTTTCCTGCCTTTTCCTCAGCTTCCAAATAATGAAATTTAACCCGCTGTAACGTTTAAATCTGCCAGTTCAGCTATCGGCCCAAAGTACAGTGCTCGTAGTACACTGGGTTGAGCCCAGCAGTCCTGGCTGGTCAATGCAGAGAGCTCCAACTCCAACTAACTAATTTGGTGGCACAGAAGAAGGGAAGCTTCCTCTCTCATTCCCTTGGCTTTGACTGCCAACCTGATACACTCACCCCTAATGGCACACTTTGCAGCACCCCAAAGCATGTCCAATGAGAAAGTAGAACCCAGATTTTCTAAGAAAAAGTTGGTTATGTAGCATTCTAAAGCCTGGATCACAGTTTTGTCTCATAGAAGAGTTGAGTTGAGTCTCCAGGTTCTTTTCTGAGCCTCCATTCCCCCTAGAGAGTGCTCCATGTAGACCGGAGCATGATCGGAAAGGACCATGGGAAGAATGTCACACATCATCAGCCCAGAGAGAACCGACAGGGAGGTCAAAAAGAAATCAATTCGGGAATGGGATTTATGAGGATTAGAGTAGAATGTGTACTGTTTATCTGAGGGGTGTAGCAACCTCTACGGATCACCCATCCACGGCTTATCCGCCAAATCACAAAGGCCCCTTTGGGCCTGGGAAAAGCCTTGGTGACGCCCTTCTGACCTGTCACTGTCGTGGTGAAAAACGATATTCCAGTCTCCTCCTAGGATCAGGACTGAGGCCAGAAGGGAAGAGAGAAGAGACAGAAGATTAGCAAAGAAACTAGGAGAATCTGAATTGGGGCCATAGATGCACCCCAGTGTTATTTCAGTGAGACCAAGACGACCATGCAAAAAGAGAAAGAGGCTTCAGGGTCCCTGATCTCATCAATCAGGAAAAACAATGTATCTCTGCTGATTAATATGCCTACACCACCTTTTTTACTGCTGCTTCCTGCACCAAAAGCTTGGCCCACCTACTCCCATCGAAAAAGGAGAAAGTCCTCTTGGTTTAAGTGAGTTTCTTGCAAAAACACTACATCAGGGTGGTAACTGTGAAAGTGACAAAGTATCATGTAACACTTGCTTTTGACATTAACCCCTTTATGTTCCAGGACAAAAATTTAAAAACAGTCCCTATAGTAAAATAATAGTGCAGAGGGTAAACAAAAACGGCCTTCCCATTGTAATAGGAAGCCACTGGCCTAACTACTAAACCCCCTCCCATGCCTCTGCATTACCCCGCCCTCTTTGAAGAGTACCAAAATGGTAATAGAAAACCGAGCAGATATGGTCAAACCCATGCAGTCCACATGCCCCTCTCCCTCCCAACCCCCCTCCGCCTCCCGAGACCCCAAACCACCAACACCCTTCTCCCCTCCCCTACAAACTATGTACAAGACAGTTACTCCCAGCCCAAAAGGCTGCATGCCACTTTTACTATGAATGTAATGTAGTAATCCCCCCAGAACAGGCCCCCCCCCCGTCTCCCCCTTTCTTGATGCAACACTTAAAGAGAGTAAAATGAAGCAATTAGCCCTAATCATTCCTAACAGAGAGTACCCACTAATAAAGCCATAACTGTGTTAGCTAGCAAACTGCAAAAATCATAGTAGTTCCCCCTTTTCATAACAGAATTTAACAAAAAAAGGACCCCCCGGAACCACCGACCATAGTAAGGTATCAGTGCAGAAACCACAACCGTAAACCCAGCCTCCCAAACACAGGAACACCAGCCAAAGGCAGCAAGGACACCCAGGCACCCACAAACCACTCCAGGCAGCAAAATTTGGGCCCCACAGCTTGACCACCGTAGGCCAAGGACCTTCTGGCTAGGCCGACCCCCCCCCATCACCAGGTACATCAGCATTACTCCATAAGAAACCTTAAACCAGAAGGGCTCCAACCTCTTGCCATTGCAGTAAAACAGCGCACTTATACACATCCTCGATAGCAGCTCCCTGCCTCAGGAAAGATAAAAATTTAGGAGCTGCCACAGCAAGTTATTCGTGAAGCATGCAGTTATAGACGTGGCAAATAGCTCCACACTGACTGACATCCAAGGAGGATAAGGGAGAAAGGTCCCTGAAAAGAGGAGGGGTGAGCCCCCCTTCCCTGGGACCTGTTGAAACAGCCTCCGCTGCAGGGGGGCAGAGGTGCTGTTCTAGACTGATTTGACTCCAACCAAGGGAAGGCCCCTATGTTTCTGCCCTTGCTGCACAGACCCATTTCCAGGAATAACAGCCTATGGGGGACACTCGAGAGGAAACATAACTCACCCGAATCTCACCCCAGCTCCAGAGCTGCCGGGGCTTGCAGGAAACTGAGACCCAGCATGCCCTCACAGGGAGGCGAGGAAGTCCACCAAATCAGGTCCCCGCCCCCCAAAGAATCATCCGTGGAGCACCTACCTTGCTTCACCTGAGTGACTTCCAGGCATCCCAGTGGCCCACCATCCCAACTGCGCCCCTTCCGATTGGGAGTAGTTGACTGGAGTGGTGAAAGCAGCATTACTCGTCCCAGTATCAGCTTCGGTCGTCGGGTGGCCTGAGACCATGGACCGCTATAAGTGGTCCCAGTACTTCATAAGCCTAAGGGGGGGTATAATGTCTGATACATTCAGGGGACAAACAGGTCCAAAACTAAACTCCCACACCTTAAAATCCTCCTTAGAAGGAAACAAACAAATTCAGTGTGTCAAAAAGACTGTCATTTAGGCGCCTGGAATAAGTCCGGAAACAAAGGTGGGAGCTCCAGTCTTGCTTGATCAGAGGAATCAAAAGCCCTCAGGGAACCCTGGTGTGAGACTTGAAGTTTGGCCGGGTAAATCATTTTGAAGTGAATACCAGCTGCAGTAAGCTTAGAGATAAAGGGGTTGAATTCTGCCCTCTTCAATCGTATGGAGCGTGGTGTGTCCTGAGAGACCCTTAGCTTGTGTCCCTCCCAAATGAGTTCTTGCAACTCTCTAATTTTAGCCAGGATACCTAAAACAAACAGTAGAAACACTCTGGATACAGAAGTTGATACCAGCCCATTTACAGAAGAAAGGGTTCTGAAAGAACTCTTAAAACTGAAGGTGGACAAAGCAATGGGGCCTGATGGGATTCATCCCAGAATTCTAAAAGAACTAAAGGTAGAACTAGTGACACCAGTGACTACCCACTTTAACAAATCATGGGAGGATGGGGTGGTACCTGAGGACTGGAGGAGGGCAGATGTGTTTCCCCTTCACAAAAGTGGGAGCAAGGCAGAAGCAGGAAACTACAGACCTGTTAGTTCAACCTCAGTGGTAGGGAAAATGATGGAATCACTTCTGAAGGAAAGAACTGTCGAGTATCTAGAGGCCAGAGGGGCACAGGACCCAAGGCAGCATGGATTCGCAGCGGGAAGGTCATGCCAGACAAATCTGATAGATTTCTTTGGGTGACCAAAGTAGTAGATCAGGAAGGGGCTGTAGACATGGCCTATCTAGACTTTAGCAAGCATTTGACACAGTCCCACACGAAAGATTAATATACAAGTTAGCCAGCCTGGGAGTGGGTCCCAAGATGACAGCCTGGGTAAAGAATTGGCTGGAGAATAGGACACAGAGAGTAATAGTAAATGGAGTCCACTCTGAAGAAAGGGGAGTTACTAGTGGGGCACCGAGGGTCTAGTATTAGGACGGTCCTCTTCAATGTCTTTATAAGCTTACATTGCAGGGGACTGGAAGGAAAGTATGTCTCTTTGCAGATGACACAAAGATCTACAACAGAGTTGATGCACAAGGTGGGGTGGAAAGGATGAGAAGGACTTGGCAAGGTTAGAGGAATGGTCAAATGTATGGCAGCTTAGATTCAATGCTAAGAAGTGCAAGGTAATGCACCTGGGAAACAAAAACCTAGGGGAAGAGTACACAATGGGGGGTGAGATACTAACAACAACAAAAATGGAAAGGGACCTGGGGGTAGTCATATCAGATGACCTAAAGGTGGGCAAGCAATGTGAGAGGGCAGCAAGGAGGGCTGGGGGGATACTGGGATGCATAGGGAGAGGCATCACCAGTAGAAAACAGGAAGTTATTATCCCTCTGTATAGACAGCTGATGAGACCCCATCTGGAGTACTGCATGCAGTTCTGGAGACCCAATCTCTGCAAAGACATAGACAGGATGGAAGCTGTCCAGAGGAAGGCAACTAAAATGGTGCAGGGTCTGCACCGGAAGACATATGAAGAGAGACTTAGGAGCTTATTATGTATAGCCTCGAGGAAAGGAGGGAGGGGGACATGATAGAAACTTTCAAGTACCTCAAGGGAATCAACAAAGTCCAAGAGGGTAGCATCTTTCAAAAAAAGAGGTGTGCAAGAACAAGGGGACACAATTTGAAGATAGAGGGGCAGCTCAGAGGTAATTTAAGGAAGTATTTTTTCACAGAGAGGGTTGTGGATGCATGGAATGGCCTTCCGGAGGAGGTCGTGGAGTCAAAAACAGTGTGGTAGAATCTAAGCATGCATGGGACAGTCATAAGGCAATTCTAGGGGTTGGGGGTAGGAAGAAGTAGGCTGCTGGTTAACTAGGATCTGCAGCTTATCCATTAGGTAGGGAAATGGGCAGACTGGGTGGGCCAAGCGGTCCTTATCTGCCGTCAAATTCTATGTTTCTATGTTTCCAGATTTGCAGCTCAGAACCTTAAACCGCTGTGCTCTACTGCCTCCCAAGGCAGGTAGTTTAGTAGCCTAAAGATTAGTGGGCGAGGTAAGGCATTAGGGGGAGGCACTGGCTTTAGTGCTCTGTGTGCCCTTTCAACAACATAGCTAAGGCCATTGGGGGCAGGCCCTGCAATTTTGCTACAAAGCTTTTGAATGAACAGGATAGGATTCTGGCACTCTTCCCCTTCCAGTAATCCTAATAAAAGCAAATTGTTTTACCTGCTTTGGCTCTCTAAATCTCCAACCTTCTCTTCAAGCCTGGCAATTTTACGGCACATGTATGTTGCATCGCCCTCCTGTCTGCTCTGCCAGTCCTCCAGGGAGCTGACTCTGACCTCTGCATCCCCTGTCCTCCTAGTCAGGGAATCCACAGTGGCCTACAGGCCTGTGAGCTGAGCTGTGATCCCCAAAGCGCTTCCTTAATAGAGGATAGCTTTACAAGAAACTTTTCCTCATTAAGGGTATTGGTGCAGCAGGTGGCATGGAAATGGCAGCTGTGTTGGTTTTAGATTTCTTGGCTACTTTTCCCTTTTCTGGTGTGTTTGGCAGTGTGTGCACAGGCCCACACAGGCTACATCTCTGTCTCCATACTGCGGAGATCGAGGGAAGAGGAATCCACAACCCGGCACCCAAAAACCTAAGTCAGAGGCAGTAGGGAATCAAAAGCCGACCGCAGGATTACCACTGGGTACAAATCACCATCAATTTAGGGCAACAAAACAATGAAATAAGGAGCCAAGGAGCGGAGCTGGGAAGAATTGCATCTCACCCGCTCTGATGCATCATGTGATTCCTCACTTGTATTCTTTTTAGTTTGGAAATTTTCCAATTTTTCCATTAGTTTACCCTATATTCACAAGCCTAAATGGTAGATTCCCAATTTTGGTGGGGCAAGAATTTAGGCCCAGAATGTATCCCAAGGATTTTAACAGTTCCAAAAGAAAAAGGGGATACCATATACAGTATAGAGGGGGTATGAGTCTGAACACCCAAAAAATCCCTGTACTTTTTCCCAAATTAAGCTGGGCATTTGATAGTGAAGAATATTTGGAGATATTCCGCAGTATAGGGGGTATACACCCAATGTGACTAAGAAATAAACACAGATCGTCTACATAAGTCAAAATCTTTGTTTCATCCTCTGCATCAGAACCCCTGAGGCCCGTCCAATAAGGGTTATTGATCAGAGTCCTTAAAAGAGAGTCCAAAGAAAAAATGTATAATAAGAGGCTGAGAGGACAGCCCTGATGAACTCCTACTGTGAGTTTGAATTTTTGATTAATTTGCCCTGTAATATGGGATGTACTGCTGCAGAGGAATAGAGTATGTATAGCCAGGATAAAAAGATGTATGAGGGGGGAGGGAGGGGATGCCATAAGTTTTGAAACTGCATAGTAAAAAGGAATGATTCACTTTGTCATAAGCTTTGCTCTGATCCAAAGAGAGAAGCAAGCCAGTTTTATTGCGGGTCTTGTAAAATTCTATAATTTCTCTGATAATAATCAATTGATGTTGTATCTTGCAGTTAAGGAGTCCACAAAACTGTGCAGTGTGGATGACTTGATTTGCTAATTTTCTTTGTTGGACTGTGTCAATATTTTATAATCAGAGTTTAAAATACTTACGGGTCTACAGTTTTGAATTAGAGTTCTATCATCAGATTTATTTATAAAAATTATGAATCCTGTGAAAAAATCTTCAGGAGGTTTATCTTTCCTTAATATGGACATGTACACTTTCTCCAGACAGGCTGACAGAATTCCTGAGAAAGATTTATAAAATTCATATGGAAGGCCATCAATTCCTGGGGGTGTGCCTAGTTTTTGAGTTTTAATGACTGACTCAGTTTCAACCGCAGCAATGGGAATATCCAGCTCCTTAGAGTCACATTTGGGAATCGAATGTGAAATTGTATCTAAATAAGTAGAAATGCCAGACTCAGCTGGGGTGTGAGTCATAGAGAGAGACTATTTAAGTGGTCAGTAATAATATGAAGTTGTGATTCAGAATGTACTAAAACCCTCATTCTTATTAGTGGTAGCCTGTGACAATGTCAACTGCGATTGGGCACTTTCAAAAGGGGCAACTCAATCACGGTGCCTGTTGACAGGGCTACCAAGCAGGGAAGGTGACTGGATTGGGGGGTCTGCGAATATAGCGACAGGATATCGCTATATGTACATGCGTGCGGGGAGGGGGCAAGCACGCCGAGTGATGGGTGGAAGGGGAGGGGGGTTTATCTGGCATGGTGTGGTGGTGGGTGGTTGAGTTGGCCCCATGACGTGGTGGGTGGGTGGTAGTCTAGGGTTGTGAGGGTGCCGAGTTTGGGTCCGGGTGTGCACACATTTTGTTGCACCCGGCCCCCAATTTTTTTCCCCAGTTTTGCACCCTCCTGACATGTACCCCCCTGGAGCTGAGAATCCTTTAGTGGAGGGGTGCGGGGGCACAGCCCCCCGCATAAACAAAAAAAAAACCTAAGTCCCTGGCACCCTTTTGCTGTGTGCTGGGAGTGTACATCACTGAAACTGATTTTCGGCGATGTACACTCACCCTAACAGGGATCGCCTTTCTGTGATCACTGTTATCACATGGAACCTTATTAGTCAAACAAGAAAAGGTGGTGGATTCCTCCTGTCTTGTACATGCTTCTTAGGGGTCACCAGTCTAGGATTTTGTTGTACCGTAGTTAAGTTCTGCATTTATTTTTTTGTGCCCTGTTATATTGGTATTCGCTCATCTGTATTTTTATTTTATTGATTTGATCAGTATAGTCATTTCTTGTGGTCGAGACTAGGGTTAACAGATGAGGCTAAGGTACACATAAACATAATCCCTCTTTTTCCCTCCCATAAGCTTGGAGACACTGCTTTATATCTCTCTTTGTATCAGACCACCATGAACCTACGTTGTCATATAAATTGAACACAGATGTTCTTGCCCACAGCAATCTGTTAATTTCAGAGTGAGGTAGAGGGTCAGTTAAGTTGCAAGTGTTCAGTTTCCATCTATTTCGTTTCTTGAGTCCACTCAGAGGGTTCGAAATTTAAATCTCCAAAATTAGATGATCTGAAAATTCAGAGGGTACTGTTGCATAGGATAAAACAGAGATGTTTCTGGACGTAAAAATACGGTCAATAGTAGAAACTAACTTCCCTCTTCTATAGGTAAAGTTAGGCCCTGATTTTTGAAAAGTGACAAAGTTAAGGAGATCAGCTGTGGCAATGCATTTTTCTAAAGCATTGGAATCACAATATTGTTTTCCCTTTGTTTTCCTTCGTGACACTGTGAAAAGCCCAATTCATGTCACCTCCAAGAAAAATTTGCCTGGATGCGACTAAGAAGGGTTGCAGGGAGGTCAAGAGGTCAACTCTCTCGGCTTTGGTTTGTGGCCCATAAACTACAATAAACCTAGAGGCTGTTCCATTCCAAATTCCATCAATTATTAGAAATCTTCCTGGAATGAGGTCTATGAGCTTGAATAAGTGGAAAATGGAGTCCTGGAAGAGAATACCCACCCCATCTGCCCGGTCTAATCTGAAGGACCAAAAGGGTGGACCCCAGATCCATTCAGATTTAAAGAGGGAGTCTGGCCAAAATTTCTAGCATCAATAAATTCAGAATTTGGATCAGCATATCCCCAGTCCACCTCATGCAAAATATTAGATCTCTAAGCTACTTTATTTAAAAGTTACAAGTCATTTTGTAACCCTAAGTTTACTGCCTGCTTAAAAAAGCCAGTTTCAGTAAAGAGCTACTGATGATGTCACAACCAGAACTCACAGCCAAGTCCTTCTTGCAAACTACATTACCTTACAAGACTTATTTCTCCCACATTACAGAAAGCTGCAGTTTTATTAAACATCTGGAAAAGGAAAGCTGACAATGGGTGAGTCAGGGCATGAATTTCCATAATATGTACTGTAGATGCAAGGTATAGTACTTAAGAATGTGAGGGGGGAGTTGGAATGCAGCAGCAAGCATGACTTTAGAATGACAAAAACATGTACAATTTTTAAAATTGTGCAGGGATGAAATTTTGAAATGTCACCAGACTGTAACTGTGGAATGCAGCAATGACACAATCTCAGAGAGTAGGTGGGACACACAATTTTGGAAAGTGTCAGGGATGCTAAAATTCTTAATGTGGCAGTGTGTCATATAGTTTTAGAATGTGACAGAGATACACAATTTTGAAATACGGGAGACACATAGTTGTGGAAGGTGGTAGAGATATGTAATTTTGTAATGTGCCTTAGATGGCTTAATTTGGCATGTGGTATAGTGATGCAAAATTTCAAAATGTGGTTGGTATGCTTGATTTCAGATTGTGGTGGCAACATTCAATTTTAGAATGCGGTGTGGACGTGGAATCTCAGAAGGTGGCCATGACGCAGTTTCAGAATCTGGTAGCCACATGGAATTTCAGAATGAGGCAGGGATGCATAATTTTAGAATGTAACTTGGGCATGCAATTTTTGAATGTGGTAGTTACCCTCATCTTTAGAATTTGGTGGGGATGTGCATTTTCAGAATATGGTGGGAATGCACATTTTCAGAATGTGACAATGACAGGCAATACAGGAGCATGGAAGTTTACACACAGTTTCATAATGTGTCATGCAGGTAACATTTTAGAATGTAGAAGAGACATGCAGTTTCAGAATGTGGCAGTGATGCACAATTTTGGAATGTGGCAGTGACTCTCAGTTTTGGAATGTGACTGTGATACAAATTTCGGAATGTGACGATGACACACAAAGTCAGAATGTGGTGGTGATGCACAGTTTGGGAATGTGGCTGATGCGCAGTTTTGGAATGTGGTTGATGTGCAGTTTAGGAATGTGACTGATGCACAATTTCGGATTGTGGCTGATGTGCAATTTCAGAATGTGACAATGATACTGACATGTAGTTTTGGAATGTGGTGGTGATGCACAATTTCGGAATGTGGCTGACACACAGTTTTGGAATGTGGTTGATGTGCAGTTTCAGAATATGACTGATGCGCAATTTGGGAATGTGGCTGACGCGCAATTTCAGAATGTGGCAGTGATGCTGACACATAGCTTCGGAATGTGGCAGTGATGCACAGTTTTGGAATGTGGCGGTCATGCGCAGTTTCAGAATGTGGATGACTTGCAGTTTCAGAATGTGGCTGACACACAATTTTAAAATATGTTGGTGATGCTGATATACAGTTTTGGAACATGGCTGATGCGCAGTTTCAGAATGTGGATAACACACAATTTTGGAATGTGGCTGACGTGGAATTTCGGAATGTGGTGGTGATGCTGACGTGCAGTTTTGGGATGTGGTGGCGACGCACAATTTCAGAATGTGGCTGTGATGTGAACTTTTGAAATGTGGCTGACGTGCAGTTTCGGATTATGGCAGTGATGCTGACATGTGACTTTGGAATGCAGCCTCGATCAACGACTTTGGAATGCAGCATCGATGCATGACTTTGGAATATGGCATGTGTGCGTGACTTTGGAATGCAGCATTGATGCACAACTTCAGAATGCGCCATTGACACGCAACTTCCAAATGCGGTGTCTATGTATGACTTCGGAATTCGATTTCGGCACGTGATTTCGGAATGTGGCATCAATGCTTGACTTCGGAATGCAGCATCACTACATGACTTTGGAATGCAGCATCAATGCACAGCTTTGAAATGTGGCATTGATGCACAACTTCGGAATGTGGCATTGATGCGCTACTTTGGAATGCAGCATCGACGTGCGACTTCGGAAAGCGGAATCAATGCAAGACTTCAGCATGCAGCAGTGACATGTGACTTTGGACTTCATTGGTGATGCACAACTTTGGAATGTGGCAGTGACGCACAACTTCAGAATGCGGCGGTGATGTGTGACTTTAGAATGCAGCAGTGACACACAACTTTGGAATGTGACAGTGACGCACACTTTTAGAATGTGGCAGTGACACGCAATTTTGAAATGTGGTGGTGACGCACTGTTTTGGAATGTGGCAATGACACAGTTTGAGAATGTAATGGTGATAATTTCAGAATGTGGCATTGAAACACAGCCTTGGAACATGGTGTGGATGTACAATTTTGGAGTGTGGCGAGGATGCGCTATTTTGGAATATGGCTGGGACACACACTGTTAGATTGTGGTGGGCACTAAATTCTTCGATGTGATGCAGAATTTTTTAAATGTGGTGGAAGCATACAGTTCTAGAATGTGGCAAGGACAAGCAGTTTCAAAATAAAATGGTGTGTCCTGCCATATTCTGACAGTGTACATCTTTACTTATATTCCAGAATTGCAAGTCCCCACTAAATTCTTCGATGTGTGTCCCTGTCGCATTCTAAGATTGTGTGTCCCACTACACTGCAGGATAGCACATCCCTGCCACATGCCGAGATTACATGCCCCCCCCAACATTCTAAAACTGTGTACCACTTTGACAGTCTATATCTAGGTTCAGTGCTGCATTCCAAAACCACCTCCTGATGTGTTCTAAAGTACAGTACCATGCTTCTGAACATTCTGGAAATGCAAGCTCTGCAGGCAAACCTGTGTCACTTTTTGTTTTTTAAATAAATACTACATCTGTAGTTTCAATAACTTTGAAGAAATATGTCCTATAAGGTTGTTGATAGGGATGACTAATCTGTGAGTTCTGGTTGTGACATAATCAGTGGTTTTTCACTGAAACTGGCTTTTTTGAACAGGAAGTTAAATTAGTGTTACAAGGTAGCTCATAACTTTAAAACGAAGAAACATAGAAACCTAATTTTTGGTATGAGATTTTTTGGGGTAGGCTGATTCTAATTCTGCAATACAGTACATTTGACCAGACTCCCTCTTTAAACAAACAAATCTGGTCCACTGTAAACATTTAAGTCACTGGAAAATGGTAATCATGAAAATACTGTAATAAACCCTGTCTCTTTTTATAGTTTAACAGACTACTTACATTCAAAGAAACCAGTCCTAATTTTTACATTTGTTGTTAGAGAGGAAGGGGCATTATCAGATACTTTTCTTTCTTCTTTCCTTTTTTTTCCCTCTTTATAGTCTGTGGTTTCTACCTGAGAACCAGAGCTTCTGGAATTTTTGGGCACTGGGTCAGGTTTGTCTGTGTCCATGTCTGTTTTGCCCCTGTTGTTGTTGTTGGCCAACACTGAGAAGGGGTTGTCTTGTTCTGCTTGGAAAGACTCGTTATCTCCTTTAGTATTCCTGGTAGAGCGCCTCCTCCCAGAGACTGTAGACCATTGTTGTGTGTGTGTGTGGGGGGGGCCATATAAGACAGTTCAACCTGTAATGGGCCTTAGGATTGTACTGGAGGAGGATTCTCATAACAGACAGGTGCCAGGACCACTGGAATCTCTGAGGCAACTAAGTCCATGGCTGTACAATGGCTTTTGATCATCCTTGGAGGTTTCAATTACACCTGGTTCTTTGGGTATACTGGAAGAGGCATCCTGGTTCCAAGAGGAAGTTTTGGGTTTAATTAATTCAGGTTCAGGGGTTGTGTCAGCATCCTGAGCTTGCTGAATAAGGGAATCTGGGTTTATGACATTTTTTTTTAATTATTTTATGCTCCTTGCCTCCACAGGCCTCACAATCTGGGGGAGCCCTAGCCCCGTCACCCTAACATTCATCAACTGGCATAGTAGATGCCCCAGGTCTTACCCCCTGGTGGGGTTGGAGGGGGGGCCACCCCCTCTGAGACCAGATCTAATGTTCCTGTGCCATGGCTCACTGGGTGCTTGGCCTTCAAGCTTCCCTTTCATCCTCTGTGGAGCACTGCTTTTTCTGTTTTTCCTCTTTTGTTGGGGTAGCACATGCGGTGACACCTGTGATGGTGCCATGCACACTCCTGTGTGCACCCCCATCAAGCATCTGTGCTGCTCCTGTCCCCATTTTGTGGCATTGGTGTGCCAGTCCCCAGCCACTGCTAGGGCCAGGTTAGCACTGACTGCTGGGTCCCTGCCCCCCAGAGAAGGAGAGCTGTCCTCCAGATACTCAATCCTTCTCCTCCCTGCTGACCCCCAGCAGCCTGCGCTTGTCCCCAAATGCTGGTCATTGGCATGGCAACCAGTGTCTTAACCTTCAGTGCCACTGGGCCAGTTTGGGTTTATAACATTTAGTTTATTTTTTGCAGCCCATGGACATTCTGAAATGGTATGGCCATACTCCTCACAGAGGTCACACTTAGTGTGGTTTGCACATTGATGGGTTATATGTCCAGTTTCCCTGCAATTATCACATCTTGGAGTGTCACACGCATTAGACAGGTGTGTCCATGGCCCACATTTATAACATGCTTGGGGCTGTCTGGCATAGACGCACCCCCCCCCCCGATTCCTTCCTAAAAGGAAGGAGTTTGGTATATGGCAGATTCCATCTTTGTCTTGATATAGTTTTTCTTTAAATTTCCAACCCCCAGTCCAGAAAAGTTCTTTGTCTAGAATTGCTTCAGGGGAACTTAGAACTTCACATTTTGAGTTCAGCCAGTAGACTGTGTCTTCCACGTGGACCCCCTCATTGCAGAACATTACTGTAACAAATTTAATGAGTGGTTTGGTAAGAGGAATTAGCATGAATAGACTCCATAATGTTGTGAACTTCTCTCTCTTATATCTTTGCTAAAATGTTTCCAAGGCATGAGAGGTACGAAAGCTCATATCGTAATTATCTGCGTCCGAAACATTGATGAATGCAAAAACTTCATTTGACGTAAAATGTAGAGAATCTTTTAGAAGTGTCTTCCCAAACTACTTTCGATTGGGCCTAAGTTCCAACCCCTCTTTGTAGCGAATGCGCTCTGTGTTCTTTCAGGGGACAGCCTGTTTCTTACTTTTTGTAAAAATTCTGCTAATTTTTTTTTTTTTGGGGCAGGGGTAGCTTCTGCAGGGTTGGTGTCTGATCAGGCCCAAGTACTGGAGTCACAGAAGGCATATTGTCAGTTACCAGTTTTGAGGGGAAGGGGGCACTATTAGTGGTATTATTGAGTGGCTTAGGGATAACACAGGATTGACCTGCAATATGGGTAGACATAACAGGTTCAGTTACTGGTGTAGGTACTAACACAACTTCATTGCCTAGTGCAGACTTGACAGCACTCTCTGAGTCATTTAGCGGCTGCCTAACACCCTGCAGTATTGCAGCAGCTGACCCTCCATTTATACATTTTGGTACCTAGTTCCTGAGGTGAGATTTCCATTCAGGAGTAGTGTGAGTCAAAATGCTATTGTCCCAGGATGGATCTGGCATCTATATACCTTCTGAGTTCCTTATCCAGTCTGATTCCTGGAGTGCTTTCTCCGCCGACCATGAGACATTACCAGCGGTACCTGAGGACATCTCACATGGAGCTTGTACTGATACAGCAGCGGTTGATGCGGCAAAGGCAGGGATTGTGGCAGGCATTTCTTCATCTGAGACCATCAGGTCAGTCGGAATATTTCTTTTCTCAAATGTAAACTTAGTCCTTTTAGATTTTTCTGCGTCCTTTTGTAGTGGCTTACCCAAAGGTAAAGGTTTAGCGGAAAAGGAAAAGACAGCACTTGACTGATCCAAAGAAGATGTTTGATAAATTACTGGAGCAGCAATTGGTGTTTGGTACATCCTGGATACTGGGCACTGAGCAGACTGAGTGTCAAGGTTACTGCCAGGGCAGGCTTTGTCCAAGACAGGGCCCGACTCTTTTAACTTACAGTACCTTTTAGTTTAACTAGTGCTGAGTTGATTTCTTTTTGGCGATCTGCCAAGCGCTGAGCTTCATTTTCCAGTTCAGTCAGTAGATTAAAGGAAAGAGGTGTAGTATCTGTAGATTTCTGTTGATCCAAAGTGGAAATACCTTTTTAAAGTTGTCTGGACAATCTCAGCTTCTTTTTCTTCAGTTTGCTCTTTCTCCTTATTTATACCTTTAATTCCATCTGTAGAGGCATCAAAAAACTCTTCGATCTCTGGAGCAGCAGAGGCAGGGGAAGAGAGCCGCTCCCCAGCCTCAAGAACACCCATCCTATCTGGTGGTTCACCAGAACTGGCCATCCTAGCAATGGACAGCAGCTCCCCCTACTGACGAGTAGGGGAATTTCCCCAGTATCCTGGCCAACTTTCCCCCATTAACTAAAAAAATACTACCAACAGCTTAAAATCTGGTTCAATTTCAATTGGCATCCATCTGTATCCCCCTCCCCCGGGACGAGGCTGAAAACAGGCAAACGCCCATGTCTCTGACATAAGGACAGGTATCAGAAGTGAAGATGAGCCTCTTTGCGGATGACTCAAAACTGGGGGCGGTGGTGGATGGGGAGGAAGGAAGGGTGGCCCTACAGGGGGACTTGGAGGCTCTGGAAAGATGGTCTAGAAAGTGGAAGCTGAGGTTCAATGCAGGGAAATGCCAGCTACTGCACCTGGGGCCAAAACCCGGCCAAGTGTCCACCCTGGGGAATGCTATGTCCATGGCTGAGAGGGACCTGGGGGTGGTGGTGGATGTCAAGATGAACAACTCAGAGACTTGTAGGAGGGCAGTAGCCAAGGCCAACAGGATGCTGGGATGCATCGCTAGGGATCACTTCCAGAAGAAGGAAGTGATACTCCTCTGTATAACTGCTTGGTGAGGCCGCACCTTGAGTACTGCATGCAGTTTTGGAGGCCACAAAGAGGGACATTGAACTCCTGGAGAGGGTCCAGGAGGGCAACAAAATGATTTGGGGCTTGGGGACAGGACCTATGGGGAGAGGCTCGAAGAGCTAAATATGTACACATTGGAAGAGAGAAGGGCCAGGGAATATGATAGAGGTCTTCAGGTACATGAAGGGGGTAAATAGGGGAGGAACAGTCAGGGTGCTTCGAAGGAAGAAGGAGGAGGGGGCCACTAGAGGGCATGGGTGGAAGCTGGAGGGGGGAAGATTCAGGGGAGAAAGAAGGAGGTGCTACCTCACTGAGAGGGTGGTGGAGCCATGGAATGCACTGTCTATGGGGCTGGTGGAGGCACAGACGGTGGAGGGGTTCAAGGGGAGTGGGACAGGTACAAGGGAAGGGTTCTGGAAGCAAAATCCAATGCAGCGAGAATATCCGGAACTGGGAAGGGAGAAGCCAGAGAAGGCAAGGGGGCAGCAAGCTCAGCTCCCAGGGTGGGGGCTGACCAAATGAGCAGACACAAAAGACCATTAGGCCCATTCTGCTGGCATTTTAGTATGTTAGTATGTAATTGTCTAGTCCTCCTTCCCGGTCAACAATAAAGAAAACAAAACTATGCATCTTTTCAATGGTTGCTGTTGGCTGACAATATGTTTTATACTGTTCTTCAAATTTGGATAAACTTTTTAACTACAAAAAAAAAAAATAATAACTATGGGCATTTAACTTAATATTAGGATCAGTGACTGCCTCCTAAATTTCACCTGCTGGGGCTGCTTGTCTACACCTGACATCCTAATTCTCTGCTTGTGATATCATAATGGAAATGACTGTGATGTCATTACCAACATAGCCTATTATTAGGCTATGTATAGACATGCAGACAGAGTAGATGAAGTCTTTCCATGTTAATATGCACATTCACAAGAAAACAGGAAGGTACAGAAAGTATAGGCTAGGAGCCATAAACTGAACTAGGTAGACAGGCAAATTAGGTTTTTACTAGATTTCCCTGGGACATCAGGGCCTCTTTAAAACCCTTCTACTTTGCTTTGTAATTCCAGTAAATATTGAGCTGACCATAGAAGGAGTCTTTCATATCCATTGTGTGTCTGGGCTTTGAGATGTAGGCTGTAACTGGAATTCAGGCCGTGTGGCACAAAGCGTCTCCAGTACTGCAGACACACTCCACTTCTCTTGCTGCCCCCCCCCCCACACTTTTTACTGCTAACTCAGATATAGACATTCCTTTCATATAGCTGCTCTGTCCCCATAGCTTTGGGATTCTATTAACTTATCCAGTAAGGAGCTTTCCCTAGAAAAGACTCACTACTGGTTCTAACTCGGCTGCCATCTGCTCTGTGGCTTGAATACTAATGGGCGCTCTACTCCAGGCTGAACAGTGGGCACAGGATGGAGCTGTCAGGCCCTCTGCTGGTAGCTGTCAGCTGTCAACTGGGGGCTTGTAGTTCAGTACAGTTTCTGCCCCAGGGCTTATTTTGGGGTCTTTCATCAATGAGAGTACTTGCATCTGCGAATGTGGTGCTAAGTTTCATGGGAAAAAGTTATTTTTATTATTTCTTCCTTGGGTCATTGGATGTCTCAACCCATCCAATTTCTGTCCCCTTATCCCCCATCTTCCAACCAAATGATCATAGAGTGTGCCACTGTACCCTACCTGAGTCACAGATGCTGCTCTCTGACAACCCCCCACCAAGTTCCATTCATAATAGGGATGGACACAACCAGCTCCAAGAAATGAGACCTCAGAGAACCTGGTCAGTTTTGAAACTTGGAACTAAAATGAAACTCTGTAAACAAACGGTTCTACAGGCTTGAAATGCAGATTGCAAAAAATATATACTGTACAAACAGCTAGGATGAAAAAGAACTAGAATCTTATTGCATTCTAACTGCAACAAATTCTAATTGCCAGTGTTAGTGGCTCAGTTGGTAGCAGTCTGGCCTCAAGGTCAGGTAGATTGGATAGTGGTGGGTTCAAGTCTCACATCAGGCACTTGAGCAAATACCCAGCGCTGACATTGCAGTGTTGTACTAGAGGACTTTGAGGATGCCATTGTTTATATGCTAAACTAAGGTCCACCTCTCACAGGGCAGCACAGGTGGCACTTTCTAAAAGTGTAGGGGGTGACCCCGAAGCCCAGGGCAACTCTCGCTCTTTCTCTAGCTCAGTAAAACAGATTCTAATACATTACAACTGTGTGTGGTATTACTATGGCTGCTGCATGTAGACCCATTGCATACAGTTTCTATGTATCTGGTATCTAAGTGCTTAGCAATACAGTATGAATGAAAGGAGCTATATAAAACTAAATTCATTCTATTCTACTCTTTTCTGCAGATGCTGCACTACCAATCTATAACCCATTGTTCTCTAAAGTGCTTTGGGATACATTATGTATGAAAGGTGATATATAAATCCTGATTCAATTCTATTCTACAGCCCATGCACAACTGACATCCAGCTCTTTGCTTTGTAAAACACTTTGGGATACAAGTCATATGAAATGTAGTATATAAACCCACATCATTTTCCATTCTACAGTCCTGCACTAGCATTATGTAACTCATTGCTTTGTAATACACTTTGGGATACAGTGTATATGACATGCAGGTACAAATTATATTCTATTCTGTTCTGTCCTATCCTATCCTGTCCTGTTCTGTCCTGTCCTATCCTATCCTGTCCTGTTCTATCCTATCCTATCCTATCCTAGCCTATCCTGTCCTGTCCTGTCCTGTCCTATCCTATCCTATCCTATCCTGTGCTGTGCTGTGCTGTCCTGTCCTATCCTATCCTTTCCTATCCAGTTCTGTCCTGTCTTATCCTATCCTTTCCTATCCCATCCTATACTATTCTATTGTCCCTGCACTACCAGTGTCTAACTCACAGTTTTGTAAAGCATTTTGGGATGCAGTGTGCATGAAATGTGGTTTACAGATCCAAATTCTAATCTATTCTACAGTCCTTGTACTGTTAGTAAATACATTGCTATGCAAAGTGATAAGGTATGAGCATCTAACTCATTGCTTTGAAAAGCACTTTGGGATACAGTGTATATGAAAGGCACTATATATTTGAAAAACTTTGCCTGTGGTTCAATGGGCTAAGCAACCAGCCATGCCCCCTGCCTGAGCTATTTAAAGACAGCTCTTCTTGCTTCACTCAGAAGCATTTTTTCTTGGCAGCTGGAGGCTCTGTTGAACTCTGCCTTCTCCCCCAGACTCTGCCTCTTCCCCCCCTTTCCAGCATTTGCCTCCCTCCTTCCCTCGTGCTTTGGACTCTGGTTTGTGCCTCTGCTTCTAGGTCAATATTTTGCTTCCTGCCTCCTGCTGCAGCTTGTGCTTCTTTAACTCCCTCTTCTTGCTGCACTCTTGTTTTCTTGTTCCTGTGCTCTTTCAGTTTGGTTTCTTTTTGGACTTTTTAAGTTTTCTGTTTTACTTCTGTTGGGCTTTTAAGTGTGCCTAGTATCCAGCTTCACTGTTTGCTTTTTGTGCTATTTTTTTTATCATGTAAGAGGTTTTCTCACCTGCAGCCACTGCCCTGCTCATATCCAGCCACCGCTCCTCCACCGCCGACCCCGAAGCTGTCATGCCCAGCTGGCATAGGCAGCTACATCGGTGAGAGAGGCTTCCCCTATGCCTCCGTGCCGGCAAGGATCCAGTACCGGCACATACCTTCCAGACATCGTCAGCCAGTTAAGCTTGCGGTCATCAAGCTGCCACGGACTAGTGTTGCAATTTTCCCTGTTCTATTTTCCCCAATGGGAGCACGGACGTGCAATGACATCCATGTACTGACGTGCTGATGTCTGCCATGCTCCCACCTCAATTCGGCACCTGCGCATCTGCAGTACCTCCAGGCATCCTCAGAGATCACCGGAGCACGGTGTGCATCCACCCCTTTCCCCAGGACTAGGAGAGCTGTGATCAGACGCTTAATCCTAGTCCTTCCCTGCTGCCCCCAATGACCCAGGCCTGTTCCCAAACCCGGGTCACTGGCATGGAGCGAGGTGTGGTGTCCAGCGCCTCAACCCTCAGCGCCACTAGGCTGGGTGCTTTTTGTGGTATTTGACTCTAGAGATGCAGCTAAGTTTAAATTCGTGGGCAAAGTTCCAGCAAAGTTGGGAAAATCGCCTCCACGGAGCAATCTGCGAAGTTTTGCTCCTAGGCTAAAAATTTGCCTATCTGACTTCGCTGTTTATTTGGGTGGAATTTCATCATGAAGTGCAGAATTTCACCCGTGAATGGTGGAATTTCACCTGTGAATGATGGAATTTTGTCATTCCTAGGGAAATTCCACAATTCACAGGCAAAAATTCCGCACTTCATGGATGAAACTTAACAATCATGTGCATGAATTAATTTGCGAAGTGCGCTAAATTCACGGAATGGTTTCCCAACTTCTCCTATCTCTATTTGGCTCCCTTTTGCTGTTGTTTTTAGTTCCTTGCAGCCCTCTCAGCTCCCACTGCAGTCCTAATTATTTACACCTGGTTGACTCCTAGCTGAGCAACCACTCCCTCTGTGTTCTGTTGTTGTGTACCAGCAGCCTTGCTGCCTCAGCCTACCTGCTCTACAGTGCATCAGCAACTATCACTATCCTCCCCTATGGAACTGGTTGGCATGCATTCAACATGCATTCCTTATTCAATCTTTGCTTGTGACATTCCTGTGTGCAGGTATTACTATTCAAGCTTGACCTTCACGTAGCTGTGCATGTGTTTAGCTGTGTGTGCATGTACACCTGTACCGGGATATGGTGCATATGTGTGTAGCAATACCATGATATGGTGTATATGTGTGTTGCTGTACCGGGATATGACGCATGTGTGTATATAGCTGTACCAGGCTACAGTGCATATGTGTGATGCCGTACTACGATACGGTGTGTATGTGTATCGCCGTACCAAGAAATGGTGCATATCTGTGTAGCCGTAGTAGGATATGGTGAATATGTGTGTTACCATACCGGGATATGGTGCACATGTGTGTAGCCATACTGGGATCTGGTGCATATGTGTGTAGTTGTTCTGGGATATGGTGCACCTGTGTGTCACTGTACTGGGATATGGTGCTTATGTGTGTAGCTGTACTAGGATATGGTGCATATGTGTGTTGCCGTACAGGGATATGGTGCATATGTATGTAGCCATACCAGGATATGGTGTGTATGTGTGTAGATGTACCAGGATACAGTGCGTATGTGTGTTGCTGTACCAGGATACAGTGCATACATGTATCACTGTACCAGGATACAGTGCGTATGTGTGTAGCCGTACTGGGAAATGGTGTGTATGTGTGTTGCCATACTGGGATAGGGTGCATATGTGTGTAGCTGTACTGGGATATGGTGCATATGTATGTAGCCATACTGGAATATGGTGCATCTGTATGTTGCCGTACAGGGATACGGTGCATATGTGTGTAGCTGTATTAGGATACGGTGCATATGTGTGTTGCTGTACCAGCATACAGTGAGTATGCATGTTGCCATACTGGGATACGGTGCATATATGTGTTGCTGTACCGGGATACGGTGAGTATGTGTGTAACCATATTGGGATATGGTGTATTTGTGTGTCGCCGTACTGGGATATGGTGCGTATGTGTGTAGTCATACCGGGATACGGAGCCTAGGTGTGTAGCTGTACTAGGATACATTATGTTAGCCCCCCCCATATTCTGGGTCTTATTATTTGTCACTCTTTTCCTCATGCCCTGGGTTGGCACTGTAGGTGGGTAGGGCCTTGTGTTGTTCACCTTTTGGGAGTGGCTGTCCCATGGGGCAGTATAAATCTGGGCACTGGGGGGAGTTCGAGAAGCCAGCAGGATTGCAGGACTTGAAAGTGTGCCAGTATTCAAACCAAAGCCCAGACATTTGAGGCCTAGCACTGCTGCGCTGGTTCAGCGCTCTGGATTTTGGGGGAGAGCTGCAGGGAAGCAGCCAGTGGGATGGGAGCTTTAAGTAGGAGAGGGACTGTGGAGAGAGAGAGAGAGAGAGACTGAGAGAGACCGAGAGAGAGAGCCCAAGAGAGAGAGAGAGAGAGAGACCGAGAGAGAGACCGAGAGACCCACATTGTGCTCCACAGTACTGGGACAGGTCTGAGCCCCTATCCTGGTTTGTGCGTAGGCAGTGGGATGCTGTGGTGGTTGCAAGGCTGCAGTATAGCTCACCCCTTAGTTGCAGCTTGGGGAGGCTGTATCCATATGGCATGCTGCCTGGAATGTCAGCGGCCTGCTGAGAGTGAGAAGTGCTGGGCCCCACACATCCCCATGGTGAGTTTAGGTTGGGGAGTGTTTGGATTGCTGGCCTAGGCCATAGCAGCAGGATTGTAAGAAAGAGAGAGAGAGAAACAGTGGGAGCCAGTTGCAGAGTAGAACTTCCTGCATCCATTCCTGGCCTTGAGTCAGGTAGGGTGCACAGCAGAAGGTTGCCAGGCTGGTGTGTATGTGTCCAGGAGCAGGTTTAGAGTGAGTCCCGGTGTAGTGTAAGGCCTGGGTTCTGGCTGTGCCTGTTTTTTGTATCTGAGCTTCTGGGCTCATTTTGCTGGTAGAGCCCATTTTTCTGAGCCTGCCTAGTCCCAAGTTTGTGCTGCAGCTCCGTGCTGCTGATTCATTCGCTCCTTGTCCTGCCTAACTGTGCCTCCAGCCCAAAGGAGCTGTAATTGTTTTATTTATTTAAAATTAATTAAATATTTTTATTCTCTTACTCGGTGTGTGCCTTTCATGTATTCTACGTGCTGCTTGTTTTAACCTTTTCTACCCCATCAGGTTTTACCTGCTTCAGCCTGCCTGCTCCGTGGCATTGAGTTTGAAGCCTGCCTATTTGCTTGTGTGGCTTTCTGGAGGGAAGAACTGACAGCATCCATTTCTGCCCAGGTGAAGCTCTATGAATAAGGTAGGCCGAGGCTCTTATATTTTCCTGGGATCCATGTCTGGTTCTTGTTTGACTTGTGCCCCCCTCCCTTTTACCATCAGGACCCCCAGACACAGGAGGCCAGGTTACAAACATGGGAGTCATCTGGGATCCCCTTTTAAGACTCTGCAGGCTGTGTGGCAAAGCAACTGTGGGGTCGACAGTCTTGGGGGTCTACTTTATTAAAGCTGCGCCATTGGTGGCAGCTGCCATGTTGGGCTTTTTCACGCCCTGCTGGTGTTTTCCTAGACATGTTGGTGGCACATAGTAATGAGTATGTGCTCACATGGCTTTGTATGGCTGTGCTGATTGGTTTGTTAGGCAGTGAAGCTGCCCGGGAGGAATCTGGTACCGCCATTTTGTCCAGCTGCTGTGTGGAGTGTGGAAGTGCGAGAAGATAGTTATGGCAGAGAAAATGCCTGCTGAGGAGCCCCAGGTTCTTGTACCTGCCTCGCTGCATTCCTAGCTGTGGAAGACTGCTGGCTGAGGAACTGTGGAGGAGCGCTGTGTATGCTGCAGTTACCAGGAAGTGGGTATTATGCACCTGCCATTGTGTTCAAATTGTGCCAGGGGGGCCCCCCTCGGGGTTGTACAATTTGCCACCATATACAACCCTCTGGACCAGCCCTTCTTTGCCATCTGTGGGTTCTGCTTCACTGTTATCAATGTGGAGCCTGGATATGTAGGAGGAGACCAGAGCTGCTATTCCACCAGTGGAATCCTCCACTCCCTTGGCAGATGCAGTAGTTGAAGTTGTGGAAGAAGAAGATCCAGTGAGTCAGGGAGGGCAAAGCTGTCTGCTCAGTCCTTCCCCATCACCATTAGCTGGTCCTCCCAGTGGCAAAGGAAGAGGGTGAGGAACATGCTCAAAATCTGCTGATCCCCCAGGGCCCAGGGAGTCAGCTCCTGCCTCCTCATCCAGTAGCGGTGGTAAGAATGAAGCTACTGCTGAAGAAGCATCTGTTAAGGCTGAATCTGTGAAGGTGGAGGGCCCAGTAGAGAAGTTTGAGGTGGAGGAGTATTTGGAACCCCCAGATTTTCCCCCCAGATGGTCTTCCTGGTGCTACAGATTTGCAGACCAAGAGGTTTACTGTGCCATCCCCAAGCCATATCAGAGGCCGGTCCTCACGCTACTTGATACCATCCCTCACCTTCCAGTGATGTGCAAGGCAGTGAGAGTATAAATGGATGACCTGTTAAGTACTGACCCCCTCAATGCCTGCTATAGAAACGGGGTATGGTTGGAGCCAGGAGAAGCCTGCTGACCAGTGTAAGAGAGTTACCAGAATGGTCACAGACAGAATGCTGGATAAGGTGGAGGAGCCATCTAGAGTACCCCCAGGCTGACTACCCCTATCTGTCTGAGTGTTTATGGTACATCATGGAAGAGAAGAGGAATGACTGGGTGTTTTGAAGGATGGTGATAAAGTTGCAGAATTAAGATGATGAGACCGGACCCCTCAGAGCAGCTGATTTACAGTGCCAGGTCCTTGTGTCACTCTGCGGCCTGAGCTGGGTTGACCTTTTTTAAGCACTATTCTCTGATGCAGGTTATAGCAGGAAATCGGCTCAAACATTATGTGATCTCTGTGGACTCCTGTAACGTGACGACCAAATCGGACCCCGATTTCTATTATCCCCTTGGCGGTGGATCTTCCATTTAAAAGAGGTACTGTAATGAACTTTTATGGCTGACAGGACTGTTATTGGTGTTGAAGTTCTTTGTCTATTCTTACTCTTAGCTGGTGTTGAGATTTGGTTACTAACTGAAGAAAATGAACCCAGAAGCTCGTCTGGAGGTTGTCTGCCACTGGCTTGGGGCTTTCTGGATTTTTCTTCAAGTGACAGTATTTGAGGACTGTGTTCAGTTTTGAAAGAAGAAAAAGAAGGACTGATAACCTCATAGTCTTCAGGTGAAGCTACCTCTGGCTGCAAGCTGCAACACTGGACTTAAGATTTGCAAGAAAGTGAGTAGTGCTCACAACAGAGGGAGGTGAACCTTACAATTTACAATTGTCTTTGGTTTGAAGCAGATTCCTTAGGAAAGTTAATATTCTTCAGGTGGAGGATACTTCTAACTGAAGGGTGAAATAAGCAACTTAGAATTATCAGAAAAGGCAGTCTTTCAATCAACAGAGGGAGGTGGAGTTTGCTTTACCTGTTACAATTGTTAAGATTTTACTGTTTTCTGTGTTTCTGCCCTTCTGACTTGATTGGAGTTAGTGACTGACTGTTTGCATTGCAATATTTGTATTACTGTGAGTATTCACTGGGCTAAGAATTTGTCATAAGCCCTGAATTGAGAGCAGGTTACAGGCTGTGTATTGGACCCAGACAGTCCCTAGGGGGTGGAAACTGTTTTTCTTTTGTTTACCTCAGTGTGCCTTATAAGGCCAAGCCAGACTGTGTCAGGAAGTGCTTACATCACAGCTACTTAACAGCCAATAGCTCTGGAAGAATCTTACAGACCTTGATAAAAGTACTAATTTTAGCAGGCTCATCAGATAACCTCATAGTCTTCAGGTGAAGCTACCTCTGGCTGCAAGCTGCAACACTGGACTTAAGATTTGCAAGAAAGTGAGTAGTGCTCACAACAGAGGGAGGTGAACCTTATAATTTACAATTGTCTTTGGTTTGAAGCAGATTCCTTAGGAAAGTTAATATTCTTCAGGTGGAGGATACTTCTAACTGAAGGGTGAAATAAGCAGCTTAGAATGATCAGAAAAGGCAATCTTTCAATCAACAGAGGGAGGTGGAGTTTGCTTTACTTGTGTTACAAGTGTTAAGGTTTTCAGTGCAGGAAGAGTTTAAACCCACATAGGCTAAATACTGTTTTCTGTATCTGCCCTTCTGCACAGCTGACATGTTTTGGGGCTGACTGTTTTCAGAGCACAAGTCACCAGGCTCTTTTGGGGCTGGGGAGGTTTATCTGTGTCTGACTTGGATGTTTGGATTTTTCTCTGTTTGATTAGCAGGGTATTTTCTCTGTCAAATTGGTTTGAAGCAGTATTACAAATTGTCGTGTATGGCATCTTGCTGACAGGAAGGCACTCATCGCATCTGTAGGTCAGAGCGTTTAGCTGATTGTTTCATGAGGGCACAGTTTAGGCCCAACCCTTCCCACCCTCACCCCACCCACCCCTGGAAATAGTTCATTTATACCTGGGGTTCTGACATCATTTCCTGTCTAGCACACTGCACTGACAATATAAGCATACACATTATATAAATACATATATTTCTATATAACGCACCAATCACACACACACACAAAAAAAAAAAAACTAAACAAGGTAGACAGTTATGTGGGAAGTAGTACAATGTAATGGCTGTGGGGCAGCAGTCTTCCGGGAGTCTTTCTGGAGGCTGAGATGCTGCCCTGTTTGCAGACAACTATCTGCCCTGAGGGAGGAAGTTGCCCATCTTCAGGCTGCACTGGACAGTGGCAAGGGAATCTCCCCCATCCAGGGAGCACCACAGCCACCACCACTACCTCAGAGGTTGTGAAGAAAGCACAGCAGTTGGACCACAGTGGGCTCAGGGAGGGTAAGGGTGGTGGAACAGAGGCACACCCAGTCAATTGTTACACTCCACAATCCATACACCATTCTGGGGAGCATAGTTCCCTATGGATGCACCCGCAGAGGAGACTAAGGAGGTGCAGACAACTATCACAAGGGAGGCCCTCAGGAAGGAGGCAGAGGCACCACAGGAAAGAAAGCAGCTCCTGGTGGGGACTCAATTATGGGATAGAACTGGGGGAGCAGGGAAACTGAAGTGGGGTGCCTGCCTGGTGCCATGGCTGGAGGGACAGGAAGCGCATCTTTAGGATCACGAGAACAGTTGCACTGGAGTCTGAGCTGGACATCATTGTCCACCTAGGGACAAATGACTTGGCTCATCATAAGATTAGAGCAGTGCAAAAGGACTTTGTAGAGTTGGGGAGGGCTTAAGACAAGTAGCACACACAGTATCCTTCTCAGAGGTGCTGCCTGTCAGTGGCATGAGTGAGGCGAGGTACTTTGCACCATGCAGTTTAACAAATGGTTGAAAAATGGTGTGGAGCACAGGGTTTGCTTCATTGGGGACTGGGGTTCCACCTTGAGGACACCAGCCTATACTGGCAGGATGGTGCATCTGTCCAGGAAGGAACAAGTCTTTAGCAATCGGTTTAAATGCTTCATTGGCAAGCCTTTAAACTAGTCAAGGGTGGAGGCACTGATAAGCAGAAGGAAAATCCCAGCCTCCCTACAAAACAGGGTACTAAATGAGAAAAAGACCAAGGTAGAAAGGTCAGTGGGGTTGCATACAGAAGGTAAAGCCATCAAAAATGGAGAGCAATGAGTACCAATGCCCGTAGTCTGGGTAACAAGCTTCCCTGAATTAGTGGCCTTGATGGAGGAGGAAGATCTGGATATTGTGGCAGTCACAGAAACATGGCACACAGAACCATGACTGGGACGTAAACATACTAGGATACACTATCTACAGGAGGGACAGGGAGGGTAAAAGAGGAGGAGTAGCTCACATAAGAGAAGAAATCAAAGCAACAGAACAAAAGGGTAAACAGGGAGGAGAAGAAGCACTGTGGGTCAATTTGGAGGCAGGCAATGGCACCACAATCTGCACAGGGTTGTATACAGACCTCTCTCAGGGGAGGAAATGGACAAGGAAATGATAGAAAGTATACTTAGAATGGCAGATAAAGGGAGATATTGCTGATGGGTGATCTGAATATGCCAGATGTTAACTGGAATGCAGTTGCAGCAGCCACTTCTAAGAGTGGGTTATTCTAGATGCCCTCAAGGGGCATGCCTGAGACAACTAGTATTGGAGCCCACTCGAGAGGGAGCAATCTTAGACCTGGTTCTCTCAAATGGAGATGAAGAGAGGATCACAGCTGTAGAAGTGGGTAGCCATCTGGGAACTAGCGACCATCGAACAGTATGGTTCACAATAAACACAGCAATAGAGTCAAGCCATACAAAGACAAAGGTACTGGATTTTAGGAGGGCTGACTGCCAAAATGGGTGAGTGCCTAAGGAATGCACTAGCAAATGGGCAGGAAGGAGGGGTGGAAGAACAATGGGGAATAATAAAAACTGCCATCACAGAGGTAACAAGCCTTTGTGTAAAGCAAATAAACAAAACGAAACGAGGTAAGAAACCACTATGGTTCTCAAAGGAAGTGGCAGTGAAGGTTCAAGAGAAAAAGAAAGCATTCAGGAAGTACAAGGAATCACAGAAGGAACAGGACAGAGAACTGTATCAGTTAAAGCAAAAGGAAGCTGGAAAGGCAGTCAGAACAGCAAAGGCCCAAACCGAGGAAAGATAGCCAACTCAGTTAAGAAGGGGATAAAACCTTTATAGGTACATCAGGAGCAAAGGAAGACCAAGGAGGGATAGTGAGGCTTAATAAAGGGAGGGAGGGTGGGCAGAGGGTGACTGTGAAAAGGCAGAGATACTAAACAAATATTTTTGCTCAGTATTTACAAAGGAAGAGGGGAGTACCTAAAACAAACAGTAGAAACACTCTGGATACAGAAGTTGATACCAGCCCATTTACAGAAGAAAGAGTTCTGAAAGAGCTCTTAAAACTGAAGGTGGACAAAGCAATGGGGCCTGATGGATTCATCCCAGAATTCTAAAAGAACTAAGGATAGAACTAGTGACACCACTGACTACCCTCTTTAACAAATCATGGGAGGATGGGGTGGTACCCGAGGACTGGAGGAGGGCAGATGTGTTTCCCCTTTGCAAAAGTGGGAGCAAGGCAGAAGCAGGAAACTACAGACCTGTTAGTTTAACCTCAGTGGTAAGGAAAATGATGGAATCACTTCTGAAGGAAAGAATTGTTGCGTATCTAGAGGGCAGAGGGGCACAGGACCCAAGGCAGCATGGATTCACAGCGGGAAGGTCATGCCAGACAAATCTGATAGATTTCTTTGACTGGGTGACCAAAGTAGTTGATCAGGAGGGGCTGTGGACATGGCCTACCTAGACTTTAGCAAGGCATTTGACACAGTCCCACACAAAAGATTAATATACAAGTTAGCCAGCCTGGGAGTAGGTCCCAAGATGACAGCCTGGGTAAAGAATTGGCTGGAGAATAGGACACAGAGAGTAATAGTAAATGGAGTCCACTCTGAAAAAGGGGGTTAGCAGTGGGTACCACAGGGTTCAGTATTAGATCGGTCCTCTTCAATGTCTTTATAAGCGACATTGCAGAGGGACTGGAAGGAAAGTATGTCTCTTTGCAGATGACACAAAGATCTGCAACAGAGTTGATGCACAAGGTGGGGTGGAAAGGATGAGAAGGGACTTGGCAAGGTTAGAGGAATGGTCAAATGTATGGCAGCTTAGATTCAATGCTAAGAAGTGCAAGGTAATGCACCTGGGAAACAAAAACCCAGGGGAAGAGTACACAATGGGGGTGAGATACTAACAACAACAAAATGGAAAGGGACCTGGGGTAGTCATATCAGATGACCTAAAGGTGGGCAAGCAATGTGAGAGGGCAGCAAGGAGGGCTGGGGGATACTGGGATGCATAGGGAGAGGCATCACCAGTAGAAAACAAGAAGTTATTATCCCTCTGTACAGACAGCTGGTGAGACCACATCTGGAGTACTGCGTGCAGTTCTGGAGACCCAATCTCCGCAAAGACATAGACAGGATGGAAGCTGTCCAGAGGAGGGCAACTAAAATGGTGCAGGGTCTGCACCGGAAGACATATGAAGAGAGACTTAAGGAGCTTATTATGTATAGCCTCAAGGAAAGGAGGGAGAGGGGACATGATAGAAACTTTCAAGTACCTCAAGGGAATCAACAAAGTCTAAGAGGTAGCATCTTTCAAAAAGTGTGCAAGAACAAGGGCACAATTTGAAGATAGAAGGGGTGGCTCAGAGGTAATTTAAGGAAGTATTTTTCACAGAGAGGGCTGTGGATGTATGGAACAGCCTTCCAGAGGAGGTTGTGGAGTCGAAAACAGTGGTGGAATTCAAGCATGCATGGGACAGTCATAAGGCAATTCTAGGGGGTGGGGGTAGGAAGAAGTAGGCTGCTGGTTAACTAGGATCTGCAGCTTATCCATCAGGTAGGGAAATGGGCAGACTGGGTGGGCCAAGCGGTCCTTATCTGCCGTCAAATTCTGTGTTTCTATGTTTCTATGAATGTTTTGCTACCATCTCTACCTCATGTGTTTGAATTTGTGTGGGAAAAGGCAGTGAGTGAGTAGTGGGTTATGGTGTTGTATGTGTGTTTATGTGGGTGTTTGGGTGGTGTGTGTGGCAGTATAGTGTTTAGTGCAGTTTTTTTAAAGTTAAAATGAAAATATTGCAAATGTAAAATTGTTTGAAGATTGTCTGGTGATCTTTATTCCACACTTCTGCTTTTTGCTGTTATTTGAGGAGGTCGGGATGGGGCTGGAGTAATGGGCTCCACCTGATGCTTTTTTGGGGTTAGTAGGATCTGTGTGTCCTTTCCGGTGTTCCTATGGGAAGGGACTGCCAGGGGAGCAGAGTGCACATATCTTACCTGGTTGCCCTCCTATAGCAGGCCAGGTGCCCCATTCCCCGGAGGGAAATGGATTTAAAGAGAGGGGAAGTGTAAGCCCCTCATATTCTGGGGCTTACTATTAGTTACCCTTTTTCTCACCCCCTGGGTTGGCACTGTAGGTGGATAGGGCCTTGTGGTGTCTGCCTTTTGGGAGTGGCTGTCCCATTGTGCAGTATAAATCTGGGCACTGGGGGGAGTTCGAGAGGCCTGCGAGATTGCAGGACTTAAGAGTGGGTAGGGGTTCAAACCCCAGCCTGGGAATTTTCAGCATAGCACTGCAACGCTTGTTCGGCACTCAAGTTTTGGGGGGATGACTGCAGGGAAGAAGTCAGTGGGATGGGAGCTTGAAGTAGGAAAGGGACCATGGCCTGAGAAGTAGAGAGAGAGAGAGGCCACCTTGTGCTGTGTGGTACCGGGGGAGGGTCGTAGGCCCTATTCTGGTTTGTGCATAGGCAGTGGGGGAACTGTGGCAGTGGCAGGGCCGCAGCATGGCTTACCCCTTGGTGGCAGCTTGGAACGGCTGTTCCCATGTGGTACGCTGCTTGGAATGTTGGCAGCCTGCCAGAAGCAAGAAGTGCTGGGCCCCACATATCCCCATGGTGAGTTTAGGTTGGGGAGTGATTGGGGTGCTGGCCTAGGCTGTAAGAGCAGGATTGTAAGAGAAGTAGAGAGACAGTGGGAGCCAGTTGCAGAGTAGAGCTCCCTGCATCCATTGCTGACCTTGTGTCAGGTAGCGTGCACTGCAGAATGGTGCTGTGCTGGTGTGTGAACAAGGGCGGGTTAAGAGTGAGCCCTGGTGTAGTGTAAGGCCCGGGTTCTGGCTGCGCACATTTTTTCTATCTGAGCCTCTGGGCTTGTTTTGCTGGTGGAGCCCATTTTTCTCAGCCTGTGTAGGCCTAAGTTTGTGCTACAGCTTTGTGCTGCTGATTCATTCACTCCTTGTTCTGCTTGATTGTGCCTCCTGCCCCATGGAGCTGTAATTGTTTTATTTATTTAAAATTAATTAAATGCTTTTATTCTCCTGCTGGGTGTGTGCCTCTCATGAATTCTTTTTCTTTTTCCACATGCATTTTTTCCCGCTTCGAGTCCTGGCAGGCGGCTCTGGTGCTCCGGTTGGAGGGACTCTCTCTCCAGTCCCGCAGCTCCCGTGCTAGGTGGCCCCAGTGGTTCTCCCATGGATTGCTCCCCACAATGAAGCTGGAAGGCTGTTGCCAGCTTCTCCCTCCCCCCAGAGACTCAATCCAGAATCTCAGACCTCTCCTGGGGCCTGTGGACCATCATTGGGCCTGCCAGGCTTGATTTTCCTCCATTTTGCCTGCCCTCTCCCCTCCGATGCAGAGACGTCGGCTCCAAGTCTCCCAGTCCATACTGCCCTCCAGCCACTGCCAGAGGGCAGTCAGTGAGTGGGACGACTAGTCTCCCTCCCACCGAGAGAAGAGAGCAGTCCTCCGGATGCTCAATCCTCTCTTCCCCCTGCTGATCCCCAGTGGCCTGAGCTCATTCCCGAACCCAGGTCGATGGCGTGGCGTAAGGTGTAGCATCCAGCACCTCATCCCTCAGCACCTCCAGGCCACCTCTCATTAATTCTACGTGCTCCCTGTTTTAACCTTTTCTATCTCTGTCAAGTTTTACCTGCTCCAGCCCGCCTGCTCCATGCCATTAAGTTTGAAGCCTGCCTATCTGCTTGTGTGGCTTTCTGGAGGGAATGACTGCCAGCATCTATTTCTGCCAAGGTGAAGCTGTATGAATAAGGAAGGCCAGGCCTTTTATATTTTCCTGGGATCCATGTCTGGTTCTTGTTTGGCTTGTGCTCCTCTCCCTTTTACCATCAGGACCCTAGACACGGGTGGGTAGGTTACATGTACATATGTGTGTGCAACTGTACCGGGAGGGATACGGTGCATATGTGTGTATTGGTGTCACTACATGTCATCGTCTCCCCTCACCCCATGTCTATCTGTGCTCCCTCCTGTTGCTGCTTGCCCCGCAGCGGTCTGTACTTCCTCCTGCTGCCGCTCACCCCACAGCTGTCTGCTTCCCCCCACCCTTGCTCCCTTGTACCTTGTTTCTTCTTTACATCCTTTCTGGGGTTTCATATTGTCTTGTCAATCTTTCCCTGTCTGATGTCCTTCCACCATCAGTAACAACATGTTAAAGCCTGGAGGGAAGGCGACTTAGGCCTTGGATCCCCAGCGGTTTTTTCCTCAAAGGGTTTTTATTCTCCCCTCCATACTAAAGCTCATAATACCTCTTTAGGTTTTCATAGCTTATTCTCTAGGTTGCTTAGATAGGTTCCTGCTGTTGGATGGAGATGAATGGTAACCCTCCTTTGCTGTTCTCTCTCTCCTTACAAAGTCATGTCATCTTGCTATCTAATCTTAAGAACTACATGAAGGTCACTACACATTACCCATTATCTTCTCACATTACTTGTTCTCTCCTGCTGATCTAGGTAAATACATGATACTTGTTGCCTTCTACAATGCTTTCTGCTTTACACTCTTTTGGGGGCTCCTTCCTAAGGTACCTTTAGCCTAAGGGAACCCTTCCTGAGGCATCTCTGGGGTGGAAACCTTCTCCAGGGTTCCTTGCCTTTGGCATCCCTACAGGGTGCAGGACCAGATTAACCTTGTGTGGGCCCGGCACCAAACATTTTTGTGGGCTCTTATTTTCATGGTGGGGGGGAGAAGTGATGAGGCAGTGTTCAGATGACCTACATAGCTAGGATAAGCATTACTCGGGTGAAACCATGCTCAGAGCTATGATAACCAGGGGTGGGTACCATTTCAGATTTCAACAGGGTAGATGGAAGGCATGGGGCAACAACCAGTGGGGGTCAGGTGTCAGTTAAGCCCCTCACACATTCGAACACTGGCCCTGTGCACTGATTGTTGTGTGCATGTTCGAGCAGCTACCTGCCCGCTCAAATGTGCAAGCTGATTTAGTACAGCAGAACTTCGGTTGTACTGAACCATCTCGCACATTCGAGGTGGCAGGTGGCTGCTTGAATGAGTGCACAGTGCAGTGTTGAAATGGAATAAACCACATTCTTGGAGCAGGGGCAGATCTAAGATTTTCAAGACAAGGTAATCAAAAATACACTCAGCAAAAGGAGAATTCAGGAAATAAAACTAAGGATACCAATAGACATGCTGGGAGTGATTACTCTTTTCAGAAATGCCCAGACCCCAAAGACAAAGAGAAAGGAAAGGAAAAACAAGGAGGGGCAAACGGGTGGTGCGGGGGTGGGGTGGCTGGAAAACAAACAGGGGTAGAAAGGCTCCTGAGAGAACGGAAGAAGGATCTAGTTTACAGATATTAAACCTTTCCCATTTGACCCTCACTGAAAATCAGGAGACAGTACTGAAAAGGGGTCTTAGTTTCATTCCTACCCTGCAGGTAAATGCATTTCAAGTATTGGTGTACCTTAGAGAATTTTTTCGAAAACTGCCTTTAAAGCTACATTTCTTTGAAGGAGACAACTGGAAATTACCAGACTATAATATTTTGGAAATGGAATTTACAACAGAGGGCATAAATACCTCAACTGAGGACACTGATTTTGTTGTTGCAAGAAATCGGGGGGATGCTGGATACCCTGATGGAACCTGAGGAAGTAATAATAGCGGGTGCGCCACAAGAGTTTTTGGGGGTGACACACCTTGGTACAGGTAACTTGGATGTAGAGACAACAGAACTTGACTGTTTGAATTTATTAAACATTAGAAGAACTTTTTACTGAAAACAGTGCACAATCTGACCTTTTGATCTCCCGCTTAGAAAGAGGGCATGGTATGTTGGGAGCAAATAGCGACATAAAGAACTTAAGGAAACAACGGTTTAAATCAAAATCCACCTTTTGCCCCAACACTTCTAACAATGTTATAGGTGCTTTTGAGAAAATAGTGACCAAACGTGTGAGGGATTTGATAAAAGAGAAACCAAAAGTTGTCAGATATAATTTATCAAAAAATGAAATGATGGCACTATCTGAATTATCACAAGACAGATCCATCATAATCAAACCCTCAGACAAGGATGGAAACATTGTCATGTTGAATACAAAACATTATAGAGAGATTGTTTGAGGTTTGCTTAACAATACGAAACATTATAAACAACTACCATCCACTCTGTTGCCACAATACAAAAAAGAATTGTTTAAACTTTTGTCTGAGGCTGTGTCAGCTGGTGATATTTCAGAACTGGAGTGTGGATTTATATACCAGATTCTATACCAGGTGGCCTAAAATTTATGGGCACCGATTGGGTACCACCAGAATCGATGGGAAGTGATAGAGCAAACAAGCTTCTTCAGAAAGAAAGTATGTGGATTTTTAAACTTAGTGTAAAACATAATGGCTTAAATAACAATTGGGACATTAAGCCTTTCTTAAAACAAGAAAAAAGAGGTGTGTGTGAACTGTGCATAATTCAGGTCAAATAAAGAAAGAGAATGCAAGAAAAATTGTTTTTGAAATTGGTATACAAAGGAGAGTGGGATGGGCTATTAGCCTGACCAAAATAAGAAATTAAATTATGTTTAGTATTTTGTTTTTTAAATGAGCAATTACTCATATTTAGCATTACTATATAACATATTGATTCTTCATTATCTCAGGGTTAGCATAATATTTGGGTCTTTTCATAGATTATTTGAGAAACTAGTGTTAGCTCCATTTATGAATTTATATATTGACACAATAGAAGATTATACCCAGTGCTGTTTTCATTATTCACTTTCTCGTTGTTATTTTCCACTTACAGGTATAACACACCATTTCTATCTGGGCTCCTACCTACCCGGTTGGCACTTGCCTGTTGGAGTACTGATCTATGCAGCCTTGATGCTCATCAGACCCAGGATCCAGTAACTTATAGGATTTGGTAGTGTTGTTGAACATTGTTTGTTATTCTCTGAACCAGTGATATTTTTTTGATACTGTTTGCGTTACTGAGGTTAGTTAATGCCTTCTTTGAAGCAGGAATCAATCTTTAAGTACTAGGGGTTAGCTACTCGGATTTCCTACATATGTAACTTTGTGAGCACGCAGTAAAACAGTAAATGAATTTCTTTTGAACATTTTAATAGAGTGCTGCCTGGTTCTTTACTGCACACCACTTTCTCCCTTTTGGACTGCTTGATCTGGAGGTTGGCCACTTTGTGTGTGGTGCAGCAAAAGCCCTATGCTGGAGTTGTACTAAAGCTCTGTTTGGATTTTTTATCCTCATGTATGCCAGGGAGCACTTAGACACTGTTAAAATTCCTGGTCTGATTCTGGACCTTCTGCTGCTGAATCGATCTTCCTTTCCCTCACCCTTGGCACCATACAAAACTCAGTAGGTTGTGTATACTGTACCTGATCCCTAAGGTAGTAGTCCCTGGCCTCCCCTCCTTCATAACCTCCCTTGCTAACCACCAGCAGCATGAACTCATACAGTACTTGGAGGTGACTTCAACGTTGATTGGCTGCATTCTAACTCTTCCAAACTGACTGCTGTCCTGGCTGACTCAAATCTGGTTCAAAAGATTGGTGACCCTATTCGTATTAATACAAAGATGGGTAACCATACCTTACTTGACTGGGTGGTCACAAACTGTCCTCGAAGATAAAATCAGCGGAGGTCCTCTCAGACGGTATAAGCGACCACTTGCCGACACTCTGTGTATGGCGTGACAGCTTCCCTAATCCCCCTCCTAGGATCATCACTGTGCAGGACATGTCCAGATTTGATACCAACAACTTTGCGGATACCATTCGGGAAACTGATTTGGGATCCAATTAATACCCTGCCAGGCGTTAACGTGGCACTAGACTATTTCATGGCAAAATTCACTAACATTGTTGACCAACATGCCCCTTTAAAGTGTTGCTGGGTAAAAGGTATTAAAGGACCATGGCTCACCAAGGAATTAAGGCAGCTCATGTCCACTCGGGATAAGGCATGGAGGACTTATTAAGGATAGTGGGCTACCTACTAAGTGGCAAACAAATAGGCAACTAAGGAACAACTGCAAGAACTCAATCCAAAAAGCAAAACGACTCCACTTCAAGAGACTCCAGACTGAGCATCTTAGTAATCTGAAAGAATTCTGGTGACAGGTTAACTCCCTTTTAAAGGGTAACACCTCTGAGACCCCCAGTTCCCTTGACACCCAGGGGGTCTCTCACTGACTCCCCCCTCCATTGCCTCTGGCTTCAATGAATTCTTCACCAATCTAGATAGGCACACATCACAATTTTCTAGTTCATCCACTCCCCCTCAACCTGACCCCCAGCCTTCAGTTGACTCTATGGACCTCCCTGCCATCTCCTCATGAATCTAAAGGCTGACAGCTCACCTGGCCATGACACTCTAGAGCCTAAATTCCTTAAGTTGGGAGCTGATGCCCTAGCATGCCCTTTTCGAGATTTATTTAATCAATCCTTCTTTAGTTGCACCATCCCTGAAAAATGGAAAGTAGCAGTGGTCGGCCACATCCACAAGAGAGGTCCCAACTCGACAGTGGAAATTTTCCGGCCTATTTTTTATTTATTTATTTATAGTTCCTCCGCAGCTGGGGGGGTGTTACCTATGGTTCCCCCCCAGTCCAGCCTGACCTCTTAGCCCTTACTCTTCCCCACCCCCCAAGCTCTTACCCCTTCCTTGGTCCTGCACAGTGATCCACCATGGCGGGTACACAACCACCACAGTGGGATCCGGGGGGGGGGTCTCGATCAGGGGAAGCATCCAGGGCTGAAGCCGGACAGCACTGTGAGGCCGACCATCAAGCAGTGCGCCACGGAATTTTTTTCCTTCTTTTCTTGCCCCTACTCACGCAGCCGTGCAATGACGTCAACATGGAGCTACTGTAGACGTCAAATGCGTGCGTCCCTCGATGTGCTCCCCGCAGCAGCAATGCCTCCGGCCTCCACTGGAGGTCACCTGTGCGCTAGGATGCCCCTGAATCCCACCCCAGGGAAAGGAGAGCTGTCCTCCGGATGCTCGATCCTACTCCCTCCCTGCCGACCCCCAGCTCCCGGGCTCATTCCCGAACCCAGGTCGCTGGTGTGACATGAGGTGTGGCGTCCAGCGCTCAACCTCCCTCCCACCCTCCCCTGAGGGAGACCGGAGGTCGCGAGGGCCTGCCCTGAAGCCCTCCCTGCCCGCAGAAGCCCAACCCCGAGACACACCAGAGACCACACCTCCTGAGGAGACCGGAGGTCGCAAGGAGCCTGCCCTGAAGCCCTCCTGCCCGCAGAAGCCCAACCCGAGACACACAGAGACCACCCTCCCCTGAGGAGACCGGAGGTCGCGAGGCGCGCCCTGAAGCCTCCCTGCCTGCAGAAGCCCCAACCCGAGACACACCAGAGACCACCCCCCCTCCCCTGAGGAGACCGGAGGTAATTTCTACCTTGATCCAGGCTGCTGCCACCATCGTTGGCCATCTGGCGCCTTTTCTGAAATGGCCACAAGCTCCCCTGCTCAGTGCATGAATCCCGGCCAGAGTAGCACCTCGAGTTGCTGCCCAGGCTCAAATGGAGCAGAACTGTTACTTTTGTGCCTGATTTTGAAACTTTTAAAATGAACCAGCTAAAACTATTTGCATTTGCCTGTAACTGTATTTAAAAGCTTAGAGTCACTGCACACGAGACACACCAGGTAATTTCTACCTTGATCACCCAACTTCTCCATTAGCTCCTTATATTGTTTTGCCACTAGAGGGAACCTGATTAAGTTTGAGCAATTTGCTCCCAATACCTCACTTGTCACATTTTACTGCTCTCTAGTAGCTGTTTTCACTTGGTGATTTATATTAAAGGAGCCCTCTGCTGTCTCTTTCCTGTCTACCTCACTCCTTTCTCTAGTCAAAAATGTCCTCTCCTCCCCTCCTAGCGCTCCTCATGGGAATACTTTGCCTTCCTATCCTCTTTGAGCTTTACTGCTTGAACACATCAACAGCTTCTGCCAATACTTATACTCAGTTTGACTTCTACTACTCTAACATGCTTGCTACTGCAACTCCACTACCTCTACCCCCCTCTGCTCTCATCAGCAAGTGTATTCGCCCAATATTCAGATACCTTCACCTTCATCTGAAGCCGCCACCCTGCATCTCTATCAGGGCGTACCTCATCACCCCGCTATGGTTACTAACCCTATCTCTTATACTATCTGGCGACATTGAGATCAACCCTGGTCCATCTCTGCGTCCCGTCATAACCTTGCCCCCCCCGGCCACCACTCTCCCTAAAACCGATGGACTAACTTTCACCCACCTGAATGCTAGGAGCCTTATGGCCAACCTCCCTGACCTCCAGGCTTGGATCTATACTAACGTCCCAGACGCCCTCGCCCTCACAGAAACCTGGCTTAAGCGCACAGTGCTTGACTCTCAGTGCCACTTTCCTGGATACAACATGCTTTGTATAGACCGTCCTGGCACTAAAAGGGGAGGTGGCCTTGCCCTCTACTTCAAAACTCACCTAAACATTACCCTTCTGCAGGACCCCCTCCTACCAAACTGTGAAATCCTACACTCCCTACTGCTTCTTGGGGGTGTAAAGAAACTCCATATTTTTTGTACTTATATCCCCCCAAAAAATGCTACACAAGGCATCACTGAACTCCTAGGGTTTCTGTCTTCAGTTACAGGCAAGAATGACATTATCTGCCTTGGTGATTTTAACCTTGACTGGTCCGAGAAAAACTCAGCTAACCTATTCTCCTTAGCTAGCAAGGCAAATCTATCCCAGCTCATACATGAACCCACAAGGGTCTCACGTGGGGGCAACTGTGCCACCCTCCTTGACTGGATACTTACTAACAGGACGGAATATGTTGCCTCAGCCGGTGTGCTACCTGACACAATTAGTGACCACTATCCTATCTACTGTGTCTGGAACACTGTCATTCCTCCTCCCTGCTAAAACTGTAACCTTTCCTAATCTCTCCCGCCTAAGTCATGAGGACTTCTTAACTGACCTTAACCAGGTTGACTGGTCCTCTCTACCAAACAGAGGACATTAACATAGCCACAGAATAGTTCAACTCCGTCCTCCTCTCTTCAAAACCTTCACATCCCAGTCACCACACGTAGGATGGCAGGAAAGTAACCAAGTGGCTAACACGCCCCTGCTTCAACTTCTCAAATCTAGGGACAAACTTTGGTCCAGGTGGAAGATCTCCACCTCCGTGCAGACTTTGAAGACTATCGTGCATTACGTAACAACTGCAAAGACAAATTCGTGATTGCCAAAAGCACCTACTATAGGAACCTACTAATAACATCCTCTACAAATCCGTGCAGGTACTGGTCCAAAATTAAGAACATTTTCAGCAATGACAAGCCACAGAATCCAGCTGACATGAACATTCAAGGTGTTCACTGCACCAACCATGACACCATTCAACGCCTTCAATGCCCTTTCTTCTCTCCAGTTGCTACTCTAACTAGCCCTCAACCTGACCGTCCTCTTCCTCTCCTCCCTCCCACCCTCCCTTTCGTTCTGGCTCCAAACCACATACTCCTAGTTCGCAAGCTACTTAACTCCCCTTCCGCACGCTGGGTCAAGGGCCTGAGGGCATCCATCCTTGCATACCTAAGCAGCATGCACCTTGGCTGACCAGACCTATAAACTGGCTTTTTAACCTCTCGATCAGCACGCCTGCTGTCCCATCCACCTGGAAAACTGCCAGAACCATCCTTATATAAAAAGGGCTATGTCAAACTCATGTCCAACTACGCCTCTATATCTCTTCTGCCCACTCTCAGTAAGCTTGCTTGAAAAAATAGTCCAACGCCAGCTTACTGCTCACCTTGACATGTTTAATCTTCAAACCCCGTGCCAACATGGTTTCTGGCCTGGTCACAGTACCACCTCTGCACTTACACAACTTCAAAAGACATCAGAAATAATATGGACCGTGGCCTACCTCACTGGGGCTGTCTTTATCGACCTGTCTAAAGCCTCACATGGTACCACTATACTCATGCTAAAGAAGCTCCAATCCATTGGAGCATCTGACCAAGCCTCTCTCCTGGTTCCATAGCTATCTTGACAATCGGACTCAGGCGGTAGCATTCTCACAAGGCCCTTCCTCCCCCTAAACATCTCCGTGGAGTTCCCCAGGATCCACTCTTGGACCTGTACTCTTCTCCTCTTCCTAAATGATATTCCCACCATGTCCCGGCATAGCTGCACTCTTATGTACAGATGACCTTGTTCTCTACTCTGGGTCAAATCAGGTTGCTGCCATCAACTCCACTCTCACTAATGACTTCCAATTCCTGCAGACCTGGCTCTCTAGCAACCACCAAGTCCTGAACCTAGAAAAACCTGTGCTATGCTATTCGGATCCTCTAAGAAACTGTCTGCCCCTGCGAACAGGCTCCAGGTTCAATGCCTTGATGGCTCCCTCATCTCAAACACTGAGTCCTTCAAGTACCTTGGGGTCACTTTGGATCCCACACTTGACCTGTCTCAACATGTCAATATGGTGTGATGTGCCGTCAATGCTAAAATTGGCGGAGCTTATCGCGCGCGCCACTCCCTCACTCCTTCCGCTAGACTTTCTGTTGCGAGAGGTATTCTCTTACCCCAGCTCCAATATGCTCTGACCCTCCTCTTTGCTGAAAACTCTGCTGCACTCCACAAATGGGACACTGTCTACAACAACATCTGTAGATTCACCTTAACTACCCCACGCCTTACCCATCATTGTCTCCTTTACGCTGGCTTAAATTGGCTGTCACCTAAGGATATTCGAGCCTACTCCCTAGGCTGCTTTATTGACTCCCTGTCTAGACCTCCCGGCCCTGTCTGTCTTGCCAACCTCCTGACTCCTGCCTCACACACCCGTACCCTCAGGTCTTCCTCTGTCCCCATGCTCTCCACTAGACCTTGCATGACAAAAATGGGTGAACAGGCATTTGATCATTTTGCTCCCAAATTCTGGAACTCACTCCCCTTATGGTGAAAACGTATCCTCCCATCGAGAATTCAAAACTCGCTGTTCACCCACCTCTAGCCTCTGGCCAATGCAAATGCTCTAATTTGCTTTGTCCCACTTCAGGCTGTCGGGTCTGACCCTGAGTACTACACTAATGTTCTCCCATGCAATACGTTTGTCTAGGTGGCTATGAACCTTGATGTCTTTACTGTCCTCAGCTGTATTATGGTTACTCTAATTGCTTTATTTTACATCCTTATTATGATCTATGCCTAAAATGTACCCTTATGTAACTGTTACTGTGCTACCCAATGTATATCTTGTTTTGCTTCTGTACACCTATATTATGTCTGTGCATTTCTGCATATTGTAACCAATGTCCTGTGCTCTCCCGGGTCGTGCCTGAAAATAGGTAGGTCTGTTGCCTAGCGCACTTACCCGGTTACCAAAAGCTAATAAATAAATAAATAAATAAATAAACCCTCAGCACCACTGGGAAGGCCAATTCCGGCCTATTTTAATACTTTGCCCCCAGCAAAAATATAAGACTGGATAATCTGTCACCAGCTGCAGGATTACCTTGGCCTCCACCATCTACTCTCAATCTCTCAGCATGAGTTTAGGAAAAAACACAGTACACTTACAGTTCTGATTAATGTCACCTCTGACATATTCCGTGAAATGGACCATGGCTGTGCTACTGGAGCAATTTTTGTAGACCTGACCAAGGCTTTTGAGTTGACTTGGTCAACCATGGCCTTCTATTACAATGACTGCACGTCCTTGACCTTGATGTCACTGCCCTAACCTGGACCCAAAGTTACCTTCACGGCCGTACCCAAATGTAAAATGGACGGGCTCCCTATCTGACCTGAGGCTCATTACCCATGGTGTCCCCCAGGGCTTTATATTGGACCCATTACTTTTTTCTCTGTATATTAATAACCTCCCTAATAATTGTGGTGGGGCCTTTGTTCACCTATATGAAGATGATGCTGTCATCTACCATTCTTCTCCTGATATCGGGTGGCTCAATTCAATGCTAGCCTCTGACTTCCACACCCTTGCAGACTGGTTCCTTCAGAAGCAGCTTGTCCTTAATACTAAAAAAACAAACAGCATGTTATTCTCCAACTCATCCACACCAACCTTCCCCCTCTGGCTGTACTCTCATGTACTGGGGATGCACTCAAATCAGTCAGGTCCTTCAAATACTTGGGAGTCACCTTACATCCCTCACTTACCCTGGATGTGCATGTTACAGCCATCATCAAAACTATAAACCAAAAAGTCGGTGTTCTTTACCATATCCGCCCCTTCCTTACATTGACCTCCTGCTGCAATATTGCGGATGCCACCCTCCTGCCCCACCTCATGTATGGTGCTCCATTACTACTCTCTGCTACTGCATCCATACTATGTCACCTATCACAGGCCTACCATAGAGTTGGCAGGTTTTCTCTCGGGGCCAATGCTTGGCACCATCACTGCAATGTCCTATCTGCCCTGGGATGGTTACCCTATGAATTAAAATTATGCTATGCCACACTGAGCTTTATACATAAGCTTGTCGATCGCTTCACTCCTCCTTGCGTTGCTGATATTGTTCAATGTCATTTCCCCTGACGTACCCTCAGATCTACGTCCTTGCCCCTTCTCTCAGTGCCAAACCTACGACTCTACATGACTTAGAGATCATTTGCATTTTCTGCTGTGTCCTGTTGGAACTCTGTACCTCCTTCTATACTAGCCTGCACCTCCTTCTCTCAGTTTCAAAGTTTGCTGTTATCTCACCTAACTGCCCCACCTTGCTCCTGCTTCCGTTGACTCCTAACCCCTGTTCACTCCTTGCATGATTCTCCTAGCATAACTTTCCACTCTCTCAATCTCCTGATCTCTAGAAAAAAAATACTGTAAATGATGTCTGTATGTAAGGTTTTGTTGACTGTGTTTTATATTACTTATTTTGCATAGCTGAATGTAATTGATGTACTCTTTTACTGTATGACTACTCCTTGTTTAACTTCTTGTATCAATGAATGCATGATCAATGTACTACACTTCCGGGGTCGCCCATGAAAAAGGGACTGTCTTGTTTCAGAGGGCCTACCTGGTTAACAAAATTCAATAAATAAATAAAATAACTCTATCTATCTATCTATCTATCTATCTATCTATCTATCTATCTATCTATCTATCCATCCATCCATCCATCGCTCGCTCACTCACTCTCTCTCTCTCAATATATATATATATTTATATATATATTCGTTGCAAAAGCCTCTGTTAATGCATCAGTTAGGGTTTCTATTACAGCGACGAAAGTCAGGAAATTCAAATTTAGGGTTACCAACCCTACCACACCACTTCCACCCTCCACACACCAACAGGCATTGGGGGTGCGCCTTGAAGTCATCGGGCCTAACTCTCATCCCATTCTCCTATACGATACCATATCAGCTTGTTTACAAATGCAATGGGGTGATAGTTAGGACCGACGACTCCAAGGCACATCCCGATGCCTATTGGTGTGTGGAAGGTGAGATGGTGGGGTGGGGTGGTAGGGTTGGTAACCCTAAGTTCAATATTCCTGATGTTTGTCACTGTAATAGAAACCCTAACTGATTGGTTAAAAGTTTTTTTTTGCAACAAATTTCCCTTCTTTTTGAGATAGTATAATAGTATCCTTATTTCACTGTGGGAGCACAGGGTTTTTTGGACCCTGCGCTCCAATCCCACTGTAGATGTGCATATGTATGTAGGCGTCGAAGTGCAGGGCCCTCTGTTGTCAAACACCATTGACCAAAGTGTCAGCATAGCCATCTTATTACCCCACCTCATGTACCCTGCTACATAAAAATTGTGAAATGCAAGGCAAAATATAATTATGCACAACTGCAATGCCATTCTGTGCCACAGGCACAAAAACACATTTCAGGCAGGATGTGGAAAATGACAGCAGTACTGTTCATGAGGCAGTGTGCAAAAATGGCTATGTTTATAATTTTGCTGCAAAATAATGAAAATGACCAAAGTTATATATGTGCGTAGAATAAATTCAATGGACTCACGTAACTCGGGCATTTTTCAGAATTTTTTCATCAAATTTTCAACATGGCCTTTTGTGAACCCCATCTCATGAACACTGGCACTGTTGTTTTGTTAACTGGTAATGCCATTCCTCCCTTCCACCCCTTACTCTGCCTCCCTCCTTCCCATCTCCCTACTTTGCACTCATCCCTTCCTCTTTCCTTGCTCTGAATCGACCCCTGGCTTGATGCTCATATCCTGATAGAGTTGACATTTGCTATGCCTCCTTCCCCCCACCTCTCCACCCTCTTTTAACCCCCCTTCCTCTTCCTCCCTCTATTACTCAGCCCTATTTATGGCTGCCCTAATCTTTATTGCGGTTGTAGATTATTTGCACTTTGGATATACCTTAGCTGACTTATACTGTCTGAGTTACTCCTCACATACCTGACCTAGATCAAACTACTAGTTAGTCTATTCAGTCATTTCCTATATAGTTCTGAGTTACTTAGTGTTTGCATTCTATTGTAAATGCTGTACTACTGTATCTATTTCAATTGTTTATCATCCAGCTCCTTAGCTCAAAACTGTTAGCGTTCTGCTATTTTATTATTCACTGTACAGTCTACCTGCTTTTATTTGTATGTATTCATATATATATATATGTTATGCTATCTTATGTTATTGTACCAAATCTCTGTATTCAATCTTCATGTTCCCCAACCTCCCAGATTGCACTGGGAGATGAGCAACTTGTTGTTCAATGTGCCTTCCTGGTGAAACATTTTGATAAATAAATAAAATAAATTCTGCACTGCAGGTGCAAAAAAACATTTCAGGCAAGATGCGAGAAATGACAGCTGCACAGTTCATTAGGTGATGTGACAAAATGAGTGTGTTGAAAATCTGGAGTCAAAATGTTGTAAATTACCAAAGTTATGTGCCTGCATAGAAACTGCTCAATGAACGTTCATAACATAGCCTTTTTGGGGATTTCTCTTTCACCAAATTTTCTACATGGGTTTTTTGGGACCACACCTCATGAACACTGGCACTGTCATTTCATTACTCCATCCTGAAAGGTGATTTCATGCAGTGAACACAAAATCACCTTTAGGAACAGAGTAACAAAATGGCAGTTCTAGTGTTCATGAGGTGGTGTCCCAAAAGGGTCATGTTGAAAATTTGGTGGAAAAATAATAAAAAGGGCTATGATATCAACATAAGTTCAAAACACCATTGACAACAATTATAAGGTGCTTACCTTGATTCTTCAGTTTGCAGTTTGGCTTTGAAGAGTACAGATATGTCCCAGTCCACAGAAGATGACAGAAGAAGATCGCCAGTGGTAAGTATAGGGCAAGGGGCGGTGGGTTGCTCAATGGGAGGGTCAAGATGGGGAGGGGGAGACAACGAGGGACCGTTTCCTTTTTTACAGGGTGAAACAAACAAAAAAAGACTTCGGGGGACTGTTTCTTTTTTCGGGTATATACAATTAAACATTTCAGGATACTAGGGGTGGGCTTCCCAGTGTCCAACAACACTGGTGGTATTGAGGGGATATGACTGAACTGGGGACACTGGAGTGGGCTCTGCAGTGTCCCACCTTTTGAGGAGGACTACTGCTGATACAGGGACTGGGCACCCCGATGTCAGCAATGTGTTTAGTTGGGGACAGTGTTATCTACTACTGACACAGAGATTCAGCACCCCGATGTCGGCAATGTGTTTAGTTGGGGACAGTGTTATCTAATGCTGACACCGGGATTGGGAACCCTGATGTCAGCAGAAATATTTTTTTCATTAAAATAAATATTCCAGGAGTGCCAGCTGATGAACTAGGATCCTAGTTCACACCCCATCATATAAACTAGGATCCTACTCCGTATTATATGGATACAAAGGAAGAATATACAAATGAAATAAAAGCCCAATTTATAGGGAATTATTCCAGCAGTAAAGTGCAAAATACACCTAAGGGGTCCCAATAAGCAAGCTACATGTGTTGGTTCCTCCCCAGAATATAATTCTGGGAGGTTTCCACATTTTTTTTCAGGCAAAACTGAAAACAAGATGGTGGCCATACGAAGTAGGAATTTCCCCATACAAAGCAGGATTCCTACTTTGTTTCATATAGCTATCGTGAAGTGCTTACTGAGCATGCTCAGAAATTATTTTTTTCAAATTTTTAAATTGTAATAACTTAACAACTGCTTATTCTTTTTTCACCAGACTAGCAAAAGGCATATCTGTGGGGTAGTCCCTTTATGCCCTGAAAATTTCAGACCAAACAACCAAACCATCTGAGCTGTACGCAAGTTCAAAGAAAAATCTCTGCAAAGTCAGTGAGCGAAAACATGTTTTTTTCACCTCTCCGTAACTCGGAAACCACACATCTGACTGGAATGTAACTTGCAAAATCAAAAGATATATCCCACAGGACAGGGCATAACAAATGTTGTGCAAATCTGTTAAATGGTTGCAAAGTTATTATTAAAGTGCAACATTTTGAGTTTAACATTGAACTGCCTACTCAACCCTAACTACAGGGGTGCGACCACACCCCTATATATATATATATATATATACATATATATTATAGTGGTCTGACAGGGTTGAATAGGGTGTTTTATGTTAAACCCCAATTTTTGCACTTTAATAACTTTGCAAGCATTCAACAGATTTGCATGAAATGCTGCATGCACTGTTAGAAACCCAAGGTCTCCTGATATGCCAAGTTTCATTCCAATCAGATATGTGGATTCCATGATCCAAACAGTGTAAAATGTGTAGAAATCTGGATTTGTTTCTTGCTGTTTTTTTTTTATTGGCCCCTAGCGCTCAGATGTTTTCGAATTTTGGTCTGAAATAAGAAACATAGAAACATAGAAACATAGAATTTGACGGCAGATAAGGACCGCTTGGCCCACCCAGTCTGCCCATTTCCCTACCTACTGGATAAGCTGCAGATCCTGGTTAACCAGCAGCCTACTTCTTCCTACCCCCATCCCCCAGAACTGCCTTATGACTATCCCATGCATGCTTGAATTCCACCACTGATTTTGACTCCACAACCTCCTTCGGAAGGCCGCTCCATGCATCCACAACCCTCTCTCTGTAAAAAATACTTCCTTAAATTACCTCTGAGCAGCCTCTATTTTCAAATTGTGCCCTCTTGTTCTTGCACACCTCTTTTTGAAAGATGCTACCCTCTTGGACTTTGTTGATTCCCTTGAGGTACTTGAACGTTTCTATCATGTCCCCCCTCTCCCTTCTTTCCTCGAGGCTATACATATTAAGCTCCTTAAGTCTCTCTTCATATGTCTTCCGGTGCAGACCCTGCACCATTTTAGTTGCCCTCCTCTGGACAGCTTCCATCCTGTCTATGTCTTTGCAGAGATTGGGTCTCCAGAACTGCACACAATACTCCAGATGGGATCTCACCAGCTGTCTGTACAGAGGGATAATAACTTCCTGTTTTCTACTGGTGATGCCTCTCCCTATGCATCCCAGTATCCCCCCAGCCCTCCTTGCTGCCCTCTCACATTGCTTGCCCGTCTTTAGGTCATCTGATATGACTACCCCCAGGTCCCTTTCCATTTTTGTTGTTGTTAGTATCTCACCCCCCATTGTGTACTCTTCCCCTGGGTTTTGGTTTCCCAGGTGCATTACCTTGCACTTCTGGGATTTTAAATTTCGGTTCTGAGCATGATCAGTAGGCACTTCAGGGTAGATGTTTGGAATGAAAAAAGAATTTGGCTGTATGAGAAAGGAACCTTTTCCGTATGGGGCCAATCCTTTTTCATGAGGAAAAAAAATCCTTTTCTGTATGGCTGCTATCTTGTTTCCATTAAAAAAAAATTCAAAACCCACAAAAATGACATCCTGCAGAGATACCAGCACATGTATCTTGCTCACAGGGACCCCATTAGGTGGATTCTGCACTTAACTGTTGGCAAAATGATCCCCAAATGTGGGTTTTTTTCACATTTTTACATCCTTTTTGTGACTCACTTTCTTTTTTTTCATTTGGCCATATGAAAAAGAATCCCTTCATATGGAAAAAAGATGTGGGTCTTAGCTTTTTTCCCCCCCAATTCTTTTTCTGTATGAAAGAATCCTTTTTTGTTTCCTCCTTGTGAAAAAGGATCCTGTCATATGAGAAAAGATTTTGGACTTAGTTTTTTTTTCCTGATTCTTTTTACGTTTGAAGGGATACTTTTTTTGTATGCTTTTTTTCATTCTTTCGACAAAGGATTCCTTTATCTGGAAAAACATTTTGGGCTTAGTTTTTTTCCCCAATTCTATTTTTTCAAAGGGATCCTTTTCATATGGGGTTTTCTTTCATGCAATAAAGTATTCCTTCATAAGAAAAAGGATTTTGGACTTAGTTTTTTTTTTTACACATTTGAATTTCAACAAATCATAAATCCCTAAACATTTGGACTTAAGGTGCAATCTAAAAATCATATCAAACATCTTAATGAGTACTGCTGGAATAAGACATACCCCCCCCCAAAAAAAAAAATATCTAGGGGCTAAATAAAAAAAACACAAACATTAAAAAATGCAAATTCCCATAGGATAACATTGGAAGTTTAAGAAGCCATACTTCCCTCAATATATGGACTTAAGGGACAATCTATATATCAAAACAAAGTCTTAATAAGTACTGCAACAATAATACATAATCCTTCCCTAAATGCAGGGGCTATATTACAAAGCACAACAACTACAGCATGCAAATTCACATAGGATAACATTGCAAATTTCAGAAACCGTAACTCCCTCAATATTTGGAGTTAAGAGACAATCTATACATCAATACAAAGGTATTAATATGTACTACAAGGATAACACATACCCCCAATGATTTATGGGCAATAATAAAAAATGCATACAAAATGCAGTTTCCCTTAAGATAACATTGAAGTTTAACAAGCCATACACTGAAGAAAATAAATTGTGGTTTGCCACAAATGCAAGAGCCCTGTACTTCCACAGCAACAAACATGTATGCATCTATGGAGGGATGGGAGCACAGGGCCTGGAGAGCCATGCGCCCCTACAGGTAAATGAGGATTCAATTATGCTATCTCAAAAAGTAAGGAAATTCATTGCAAAAAACTTCATTAAAGTACCAGTTTGGGTTAAACTAATGAAGCAGGGAAAATGTGGCATTAGGTTTAATATAACATTACTTCTTTATAGTAGCAACAGGAGAAACCATTACAGTTTGCCTTTCACCTGCATTTTCACAAATTAGGTATGGTCTGTGCCTCGGGGTTGTTAAAACCAATGCTCACTCCATTGCCATGTACTCTACACATCTCAGCTTCTATAATGATGGAATAGGGTGAGTGTTACGGCTGATAACCCTGAGGCATACACCACACCTGATTTGTGAAGATGCTGGAGAGGGCAAACGATAATGGTCTCTCCTGTTGCTGCCTGCAGGATGGGGGTGGGGTGTTAGGGCTGAAAACCCTAATGCCACATTTCCCAACTTTATTTTTCAGTTTAACCCTAAATGGTGCATGGTAGCACCACTATAGTTACGGTTGAGTAGACACTTTAATTTTAAACTCCAGTTTTTTCACTTTAATATCTTCACAACCGTTCAATTTGCACTACATTTTGCAGTGCTGTCTAATGAGGTAAATCTCTTGAATTGCCAAGTTTCATTCTGGTTAGATTTGCAGATAGGAAAAAAAATGCCATAAAAAAAGAAAAAGCTGTTTTTCGGCCATTGTGTAGCACCCAGATGGTTTGGAATTTTGATCTGAAATGTTGAGGGTAGAAAGGGATTGACCCACAGCTATGTCTTTTGTGGGTTTAGTGCAATAATATTAATCATTCTAAAGTTATATTAAGTTTTAAAAATCTGGGTTCTGAGCATGCTCAGTCAGCGCTTCAAAATAGCTGTGTGAAGTTTCCGCCATTTTGTTTTCCATTTTTGTTGTAAAAATTCCAATTTGGAAAACCACAAAAATGACATTGTGTAGAGTGACCAGCACATGCAACTTGCTTATCTGGACCCCCTTAGCTGGATTCTGTACTTAACTGTAGGAGATTCTTTTTTCATATCATGAGTCACCCAAAACCCCAGGGCGCATCTGGAATCGAGCGGTACTCTGCTCAGCATGCCTTCCTGGTAAAATCTCTTAAATAAATAAATGAAAAAATATCCCCTTTCATGAAGGGAAAATTGTGTTTTGTTTGCTGGCATCTTTTCCCCTGGTGTCTAGTGGCACCCCCACTCTCTGATCACTGTTCCAGTAATAACAGTATTTGAAACCATTTTTTGTGAAGATCGATACATTTTACTCTGCATGCTGTTCTTCCTACAGGACATCTTTGAGAAATCTGTTAATACTGATCTATGACCTATATTTCACTCCCCCCACCATGTTCCCTATTTAACTTTGACTTCCTATTTAGATGAACTGTGAGCGACCCTCTCTCTGTGATTCTAATACATCCCTCCTCCCCCCCTGGTGTTTGAAAACTGAGCCCAAGTGTTTATGGCATTCTGCCTTCAGCACATTAGAGTCCATGTAGCAACATACCTGTAACCTGGTCAACACCCATAAGACCCATAAACCCTAAAGGTAGAATAGCAAATATGGTTTCTCATCATTTGTTATACTTAATACAGTATTTGGGGATATACAGAAACAGCAAATGAGAAAACTGCAAAAGTTGAGAAATCGAGTAACAGCTACGCTCTAATGTCAGGTAAGCTCTGCACTGGCACTGCTTTATCAACTAAAAAGACGGTTTGTCTAGAACATCATAACCTAAAAGAGAAATGCCAAAAAGTAATTTTAAAAAGCTGTATCCGGCTCCAGTTGCTCTGCTCAGCTCTGTTCAGTGTGAATGCAAATTAGTGTTCAATCCATATCCAGTGCTGTAGACAAAATAGAGGATGTTAGTAAAGCACAGGGTTTGAACCAAGTTGTGAGTTTACAAAGTAACAGTTGCAGTTACCTATAGTGTCCGACTCAGCCTTGTACAACAGGCACTCTCCATAGACTTTTGTTATTGAAACATGTTCAAAACTGTGCTGACAGTCCTCTATATGAGCACTTAAGTGCTGGAAGCTAGTCACAAGCCACTGTCCATAGAAAAATAGAAACATAGAATTTGACGGCAGATAAGGACTGCTTGGCCCACCCAGTCTGCCCATTTCCCTACCTAATGGATAAGCTGCAGATACTAGTTAACCAACAGCCTACTTCTTTCTACCCCCACCCCCTAGAATTGCCTTATGGCTGGAATTCAATTACTGTTTTTTGACTCCACAACCTCCTCCGGAAGGCCGTTCCATGCATCCACAACCCTCTCTGTGAAAAATACTTCCTTACATTACCTCTGAGCTGCCCCCATCTTCAGATTATGCCCCTTGTTCTTGCACACCTCTTTTTGAAAGATGCTACCCTCTTGGACTTTGTTGATTCCTTGAGGTACTTGAAAGTTTCTATCATGTCCCCTCTCCGCCTTTCCTCGAGGTTATACATGTTAAGCTCCTTTAGTCTCTCTTCATATGTCTTCGGTGCAGACCCTGCACCATTTTAATTGCCCTCCTCTGGACAGCTTCCATCTTGTCTATGTCCTTGCAGAGATTGGGTCTCCAGAACTGCACACAGTACTCAAGATGGGGTCTCACCAGCTGTCTGTACAGAGGATAACAACTTCCTGTTTTCTACTGGTGATGCCTCTCCTATGCATCCCAGTATCCCCCCAGCCCTTCTTACTGCCCTCTCACATTGCTTGCCCACCTTTAAGTCATCTGATATAACTACCCCCAGGTCCCTTTCCATTTTTGTTGTTGTTAGTATCTCACCCCCCATTGTGTACTCTTCCACTGGGTTTTTGTTTCCCAGGTGCATTACTTTGCACTTCTTAGCATTAAATCTAAGCTATACAAAACCTTTTCAAAAAATATCACTAACTATAAATTATATTCGGATCTGAAAGTGAAGGAGTGGCCAGGCTTGATCGATGCATTTGCTCTTGCACCCATTTTTTTCTCCCTTCCCCAGACAGCCCTCCTTCAGAGGAATGCCTCAGCCCCGTCACCCCGACATCTGTAGGGATTTACATTTCTGCCATCTTCCCCCAGGGCTTGCCCTCCCTGGGGGGGTTGGCAGGGGCTCCAAAGCCCCAATGAAGCATGGATCCTGTTCGGGCTGATGTGCCCAGCTGTTTTGGGACAGGGCCTGCGAGCACTTCTCTTCATCCTTCTGCCAAGGATTTTGTGAGGTTTTTCTCCCTGTGGAGACATGGCGTGAACTGATGTCAAGGTGTACACACCGATGTCTGCCACATACCTCCACCTTTTTTTGGCTCAGGCTGCATTTCCCCTGGCAGCCAGTCAAGCACTGAGCTCTTTCCCACCCACCCCCAGTGGAGGAGAGCAGTCCCATGGATGCTTGATCCTCCTTCCCCCGGCCAGCCCTCCGACACCTTGGGCTCGCTTCTGAACTTGGGTCATTGGTGTCATGAGCAGTAGCACTACTGCTGCATCAGTGGGCCAGCAAGTTCTTGCACCATTCTTCATATAGGAATACAATCAGTACGCTATTTGTTGTATGTACTATTGTAAGAAATACCATTGTATGCAACTTTAATCCTGCGTTTTTGGTTACAGGGAGCCTTTTACCTGCAAGAGTGCCTGACTTGCAGGGTTATCTGTACTCGGTATTATAATAAGTATGGACTTGTGCATGACAGTTGATGACTTGTTCAATCCTAATATAATTTATACTTAGTGACACTTAGTTGCATAGGTTTTGTGTGAATTTATATATTTATTTGTTCTAGTATGCATTTTTACTGCTTTGGAGTTCATGTAAATATACATACTGTCTCTTTAAATAATCACTGTTTAAATGCTGTACCCCTAAAGAGTCATGTAACTTGAAATGGGTCAAGCAACAAGCACAAGTGGGGTAATTTTTATCTTTGTGTGGTTACTTACTAAATCTACAATAACAACACCGGTTTTAAGTCTACAAACATCTGTCTTTTGGGTTGTGAGTGCCCAATTTATTTTGTACAGTTTATTTTCTGTTTAATCATGTGCATTCAGTTCCCAATATAGAAACATAGACTTTGACAGCAGATAAGGACCGCTTGGCCCACCTAGTCTGTTCATTTCCCTGCCTACAGGATAAGCTGCAGATCCTATTTAACCAACAGTCTATTTCTTCCTACCCCCCATAAAAATTGCCTTATGTCTGTCCCATGCATTCTTGAATTCTCCCACAGTTTTAGACCCCACACCCTCCTCAGGAAGTCTGTTCCATGTGTCCACAACCCTCTCTGTGAAAAAATACTTCCTCACATTGCCCCTGAGCCATCCCCCCCTCTATCTTCAAATTGTGTCCCTTTGTTCTTGCACATCTCTTTTTCCGAAAGATGCTACCCACTTGGGCTTTGTTGATTCCACTGAGGTACTTAAAAGTTTCTATCATGTCCCCCCTCTCCCTCCTTTCCTCAAGGGTATACATATTAAGCTCCTTTAGTCTCTCCACGTATGTCTTCTCTTGCAGACCCTGCACCATTTTAGTTGCCCTCCTCTGGATTGCCTCCATCTTGTCTATGTCCTTGTGAAGATGGGGTCTCCAGAACTGGATGCAGTACTCCAGATGGGGTCTCACCAACTGTCTGTACAGATCGATAACAATTTCTTGTTTTCTGTTGGTGATGCCTCTCCCTATACATCCCAGTATCCCTCCAGCCCTCCTAACTGCCTTCTCACATTGCTTGCTAACCATAAGGTCATCCGATATGATTTTCCCCAGGTCTCTTTCCATTTTTGTTGTTGTTACTACATCCTCCCCCATTGTGTAATCTTTCCCTGGGTTTTTGTTTCCCAGGTGCATTATTTTGCACTTCTTTGCATTGAATCCAAGCTGCCATACTTCTGACCATTCCTCCAACCTTGCCAAGTCCCTTCTCATCCTTTCCACGCCTTCTTGTGTATTAACCCTGTTGCAGATCTTTGTGTCATCTGCAAAGAGGCATACTCTTCCTTCTAGTCCCTCTGCAATGTCACTTATAAAGACATTAAAAAGGACTGAACCCAGTACTGAACCCTGCGGTACCCCAGTAGTAACCCCTCTTTCTTCAGCGTGAACTCCATGTACACTTACTTTCTGTGTCCTGTTGTCCAGCCAATGTTTTAACCAGGCAGTCTAGGTAGGCCATGTCCACAGTCCCTCCCTGGTCTACTACTTTGGTCACCCAGTCAAAGAAATCAATTAGATTTGTCTGATGTGACATTCCCGCTGTGAACCCATGCTGCCTTGGGTCCTGTGCACCACTGGCCTCTAGGTACTCAACAATTCTTTCCTTCAGAAGTGATTCCATCACTTTCCCTACCACAGAGGTCAAACTGACAGGTCTGTAGTTTCCTGCCTCTGTCTTACTCCCACTTTTGTGAAGGAGAATCACATCTGCCTTCCTCCAGTCCTCAGGTACCACACCATCCTCCCATGATTTGTTAGAAAGGGTAGTCAGTGGTGTCACTAGTTCTCTTCTTAATTATTTTAGAATTCTGGGGTGAATTCCATCAGGCCCCATTGCTTAGTCCACCTTCAGTTTTAGGAGTTCTTTCAGAACCCTTTCTTCTGTGAAAGGACTGGGATCGACCCCCCTATCCAGTGTGCTTCTGTTAATTGGATTAGGCACCTCCCTCTCCTCCTTTTTTGTGAATATTGAGCAGAAGTATTCGTTCAGTATCTCTGCTTTTTCACTGTCCCTCTCTGCCCACCCACTGTCCATTCTATTCAGCCTCACTATCCCTCCCTTTGTCTTTCTATGTTCCCTGATATACCTATAAAAGGTTTTATCCCCCTTCTTAACTGAGTTGGCTATCTTTTCCTCAGTTTGGGCATTTGCTATTCTGACTGCCCTCACTGCTTCCTTCTGCCTTAACTGGTACAGCTCTCTGTCCTGCTTCTTCTGTGTTTCCTTATACTTCCTAAATGCTTTTTCTCCCTAACCTTCACTGCCACCTATTTTGAGAACCATAGTGACTTTATCTTTCATTTTTGATTTGTTTATTTGCTTCACACAAAGGTTTGTTGCCTCTGTGATGGCGGTTTTGATGTTTCCCCATTGTTGCTCCACTCCTCCTTCTAGCCTGTTTGCTAATGCTTTTCTAAGGCACTCTCCCATCTTGCGAAAAGTCAGCCCTCCTGAAGTGAGTACCCTCACTTTTGTATGGCTTGACTCTGTAGCTGAGTTTATCGTGAACCACACTGTTTGGTGGTCACTTGTTCCCAGATGGCTACCCACTTCTAGATCTGAGATCCTCTCACTGTTCGTCTTGAGCACACCTTCTCTGTTGTGTCTATTTCCGTCTATTTGGTGTCATTGCCAAACTTCAGCAGCCTGTGGCTTACCCCCTCCTCTAGGTTGTTTTTAACCATAATAAAATGCAAATAGCCCTGCGTTTCCCCCTGTGTTGTTCCATTCTGACTGTGGCATTCTCCACCATTCACAGTTTCCTACCTGGTAGCCAATTTGTTATCCATCTCCAGTATACATTGAGGAATCCACATTTCACTATGGATTTTCAATGTAATACAGTATCGAAGGTCTTGGTAAAGCCCAGATAGAGTACAGTATACCCACTCACCCAACCAACCAACCAACCAACCAACCAATCTAAATCCACCTCTCCAGTTAACTGTTTGAAGAAAGAAATTCTGTCGGTCTGTCAGGGGATCTGCCTTTAGTAAGCCATATTGTATGCTATAATAAAAGTTCATTTTCAAGTGCTTAACCATCACATTTTTATGACTAACCTTGTGCAAGGTTTTGTGCAGTGGTTGAATTTTAATTCTATGAATATTACTTGCACCCACAATAAAAAAAATGAGAACAAAAATTAATTCCTGGACATAAAGTTTCAAGTAGGAGACAACAACAAAGTAATATGTGAACCACGTACAAAATCAGTATCAGGTAATAGCCTCCTGAGTGCAGAGTGCCACCCAAGGAGCCTGGGTCGACAGCTTACCTTATGGGCAGTTCTCCTGTATTAAGTTGAACTGCTCCTTGGAGGATACCTACAAGAAGGAAGCACAGATGCTGTTAACCAGGTTTCTGCAGAGAGGTTGCTTTGCTAGGGTGGTGAAAAACATTAAGAAGAAAGCAGAACAGATGCCCAAAGTCTCCTTTTTGGTACCAAAGAAGAGGAAACGTGATGCCCATTTGAGGGTAGGCTTTGTTTTAGATTACAGTTTGGAAGAAAAGGAGGTGGTGAGGATTGTTAAAGATAGGAGGCAGATATTTATTTATTTAAAAGATATTTACCAGGAAAGACATACTGAGCCATAAAGCTAATTTCCAGATGTGTCCTTGGGGAAGGGGGGCGTGGATAAGTACATAATACAAGTAAAAAGCACAGTAATATTTTACAGCAATAAGGTACAGCAATGTACATAATACATAGTAACGCATTGGCATAATTAATTACAATACAATTTGATTACATCAGGGGAGTGGGGTGACAGGTAATCGCAGGCTGTAACGTTAGGAACAGGACAGGGAAGAAAGTGATCATAAATCAGGAGGGGCAATGGGAGAAGCAACTGGAGTGGAATATGAGAGAGGAAAGAGAGGAGGGAGGGTGGAAGGATAGAAGATACTATAAACCAGGGATCCAGAACTTGGATCAGTAGGGGGTCCTGCACCTAGGACATCTTACTGAAGAGGTAAAAACCTCTGAGATCTCCTAACTAGTAGCTGTTATGTGGATGGGGACCAGAATCAGACAGGAAATAGGACAAGACTGTATTTTTGCCACAACTATAATATCTGCACATATGCAGTAACTGGCCCCACAGTTTTACAACCCAGTACAGAGAGGGAATATGGGACTAGATTCACCATGAACTGCCAGACCAGTGATGTGGTATATGTCAGGTGGTGCACCTATGGCAAGCTTTATGTGGTTAGGATGACCAGATGTACTAAAAGATGAATAAAGTGTGTGATTTGATAACTTTTATATACCCCTCAAAATGTATCAAATCACCCACTTTGTTCATCCATTAAAGGACCAATACGGCCACAAACAAGTCTCTACAGATGTATTAAAGAAAGGATTAAAGAGCATATCTGGGTGATATAGCAAGGGAGTAGGGAAAATGCTCTGAGAGAACATTTTAGGGCTTGCTACAGGTGCACCACGTCTGCATTCTCTTTCAGGGCTCCGGATCACGTATCACAGAATGAGAGAGTAGGAGGCAGTTAAACATTGCTGTTAAAGAAATAAACAGAATGGATCTATCACCTTAAATCTTTGCATTCTAATGGTCTGAATACATATTTTGACTTTTATGAATGCATTCAGCTCTTTTTTGAAGTGGTCAGCTGATAAAATGCCTCACAATACCATACATTGAATTGTTTTGATAATCCAAAACTCTGTTCGAGTGCATGTTTTTTCTAAGTAACATTTTTTTCCAAACAGGTGTTAAATGTTGGTGTGGAACAACTGACATGTAAAATGGTTGTAATTTACGCACTGATTGTGGGAAACACTTTTTACACTTTTTTTCCTGGTAACATGTTCAATGGATACAGCCCTTTGAAAATTATAAAAATTCCATTAGAGATTTTCTGTATAATTAGGAGCCACTGGTTGGTCAAGTGACTTAAGTTTAAACATTTTTAATACAATGTTTTTGGATTGCAGGGCAGGCATAATTATTGCAAAACTCTGGTGTTTGCTTATATAGAATAGTATAAATTGTTTATACAAATGGGATTAAATATTGTAGTACACCAGGAGGATTTGTTTGGGTGATGCCACCTGATATTCAGTTAACTATGTGATGGTGGCTTTGATTCTTGCAGGGATGGGCTATAATTCATATGCTTTTTAATTTTATTGCAGAATGGTAGTTTGGGGATAGAAATTGATATATTAGCACTTTATAGGCAGTTCTCCCAGCTGTACAGTTATAAGTTGGAACAACTGAAACATTTGACAATATGGTATTTTGCCATAAGTAGAGAAGAACATGTATGTTTTTATGTACTTAATCATGCACATTTCAGTATTTTTACGAAAGCATGGAGGGACCATAATGTTGATTGTGAGTCTCTCATAGGATGAAATGGTAGTTTGATTATGACTTTGTCAATACTCCCAGATTCACAGGTTTCGTCTGTGTTAACAGTAGGAATAGGATGATTTTAAATATTGTGAGGGTGTCTATGCAGTTAAGAGTTTTAATATTTTTGCACTGTTCTAGTGGGGATATAACGTATGAATTTGATGTTGTGTACACTACAGTACAAGTCACATTAAACTGCTCCCTCAACTCACTAGTGTAGCATTGTTCAATGAGTTTCCTAATCTGTGCAGTGTTTAATTCAATGAATTAGTAAAAGTTTAGTATTGGTTTGCAACTAGTTGTTAGGACTATAAGCTTTATTTTCAGCTGAGTGCTTATGAGTTTCATTTCAGAGGGCAGACTAAACAACTCCTAAGGAATGCTGTGATATTTATAAACAATGCTCTTATGGAATGCTGTGATATTTATAAACAATGGCATGAAAAAGCATTGCATAAACACTGCAAAACAACTACTGCCATATCACTAAACAGGTACAAGTGAGTTGAACAGGAAGTGAAGAATGATTGGAAAAGAATTAAAACCTTCAACAATTCAAGTTGCCACTGCAGTAGAATCACAAAAAAATGCTACACCAGTGAGTTGATGGAACAGTTTAATGTGACTTATACTGTATTTCTCTTTGATATGTGCAAACACTATGTAATTTTACATTAAGATATAATTGATTTTGCATGCAAAGTGGTATAAATACCACATGTTTGCATCCAAGCACTGCTCCCTGATGAAGCCTCTGTGTGGAGGCAGTGCATTGGGATGTTTGGCATCCTGGTGAGTCTGGAATAAACTAGTGCTTTTTTTTAAATTTACATTTCAGCCAAAACAGCAACCAAATTGTCAGCACAGCCTTATTATTACCCCCACCTCATGAACGCAGTGCTGAAAATATTCAAATCCCCACCAAAATATCATTCTGCACCACAGCTGCAAAAACGCATTTTGGGTGAGATTTGAAAAATGACAGCTGTCACGTTCATGAGAAGGTGTAAAACATGACCATGTTGAAAATTTGGGGGTGAAATATTTAAAATTACAAAGTTACATGCAAGTGTAGTAAAATCTCAGTGTATGTGCATAACTTTGCTATTTTTAACTATTTTGACCCTAAATTTGCAATATAGCCTTCTTATGATCCCACCTCATGAACAAGGGTGGTGAACATTTTCAAATCCTGTCCAAAAGGTGATTTTGCCAAGTGACCGCAAAATCACCTTTTGACCAGGATTTGCATTATTCCACCAATATACTGTTCATGAGGTGGGGTCCCCAAAAGGCCATGTTGAAAATTTAGGATTTTCATTTTTCAAATCCTGCTCAAACTGTGTTTTCTCACCTGTGGCACGGAATGACATTCCAGTGGTATGGAATAACATTTTGGCAGGGTTTGAAAATTTTCAGTACTGGATTCATGAGTTGGGGTAAAAAGACGGCTATGCTGGCTATTTGGTTGCTGTTTTGCTACAAATGCAAGCACAGGGCCTGGAGGTCCCTGTGTTCCCACAGAAACATACATATCCGCATCTATGGAGGGATGGGAGAACAGGGCCCAGAGGGCCTTGCGCTCCCACAGGCAAATGAGGATCTGCATGTATGGAGGGATGGAAGCACAGGGCCCTGAGGGCCCTTTGCTCCTACAGGCTAATGAGGATCCGCATCTATGGAGGGATGAGACTGCAGGGTCCAGAAGGCCTAGTGCTCCCACAGGCAAATGAGGGTACGATTATACTATCTGAAAAGTAAGTAAATTCTTTGCAAAAAACTATGTTAATGCATCAATAAGGTTCCTGTTAAAATTAAAAAAGTATGGAAATGCAAAGTTAGGGTTTTCAGCTGTAACTCTGCATCCCCCCAAGCAGCCAAATGGGGCAAGGCAACACAAGCAACCACAGACATCCATCATCGGGTAAGACAAACAACATACAACTTTTTCCACTTGACACAAGAGACATCCATCATATGAACATATGAATCTGTCACTAGAAACAGGCCTTATGGTCTATCAAGCTAGTCTGCTCGAATGCGCAGCTAGCACCCTTATATTGCACCTGCCCCACCCTCCTCTCCCCCTCACCTTTACCCACTCCTGCACCATGTCCCATACCCTTTTAAAACTGCCCACCATGCTACAGGATACCACCTCCTCGGGTAGAGTGTTCCTTTTCTCCACCACCCTCTCTGTGAAAACATGCCTCCTCATCTCTCTCCGATATCTTCCACCTTCCAACCTGAGGCCATGCCATCTCATGTCCCTTCCTCTTCCCAGGTTAAATATCCCTTCTGTGCCCATTTTGTTAATCCCCTTCAAATATTTGAAGGTCTCAATCTTATCCCTCCGATCCCTCCTGTCCTCCAGGGTGTACATATTTATCTCAGTCAGCTTGTCCTCATAGGTTTTGCCCTTCAGTCCCTGGATCATCTTAGTTGCCCTGCACTTCACCCTCTCCAGCAATCTGATATCCATCTTCAGAAAGGGATTCCAGAACTGCAAGCAGTACCTCAAATGTGGCCTGAGCAGTGACCTGTACAGTGGCAGGATCACATCCCTATTTCTGGATGAGATTCCTCTCGCAATACACCTCAGCAACTTGTTGTCCTTAGCTGCCACCTTCCTGCACTGAGCTGAGTTGTTCATGTTACTCATTATGATCACCCCTAGGTTATTCTCCTCCTTGGTGACCTCTATCTGAACCCCTCCCAACTGGTAGCTCCTCCCTGTTCTTGCTCTGAAGTGCATAACCTTGCACTTCTTTGCATTGAAGCTCAATTGCCACTTTTCTGACCACTCCTCCAGTTTGATCAGGTCCTCCTGTAGCCCCTACCACCCCTCTATGTCATCCACCACTGCCCCTTATCTTGGTATCATCTGTGAACAGACAGATCTTGCTCCTAATGCCATGTGAGATATCCAATATGAATAACCCAAACAACCATTGGACCCACCACTGAGCCCTGCAACACCCCACTTGTCACCACCCTTGGGGATGAGAGTGTGCCCCACCACCACCCATTGCTGCCTCCCCTTCAGCCAGTTCATGATCCAGTTTACCATCTTTGTCCCTGCCACCACATATTGCAACTTACCCCAACTGCCCATGAGGCATTGAATCAAAGGCCTTGCTGAAGTCTTACTACAGTACATCCACTGCACGGCCTTTATCTAGTTTCCTTGTTATCCAGTCATACTACTCAATTAGGTTTATCTGGCAGGATCTTCCATAGACAAAGCCATGCTGATGCCTGTCCTGGAGTCCATTTTCCTCCAAAAGGGTTACCAGCCTCTCTTTCAGGATTGCTTACTAGGTTTATTAAGTTTACTAGGTTTGTTTGGACAAAAGGAGGCACTTATGCCCACCAGGATTGTCCCCCACATAGGTGGGTCACACTTACACCATTAGCTGCTTAGAGTAGAATAATCTATCAAGTGTATTTTTAAATTTATTAAAATTAACGATTTCAACCACCTCTTGTGGCAATCTGTTCCATGCTCTGATGGTTCTTAAAGTAAAATAATTATCCTGTTTGTTAGCTGAAGCCTTCGGAACAACCACTTTTTTGTTGTGGGATCTGAGGTTATTTCTAGTCGTACTATACTCAAGGTTATCTTGTTTACTTAAATCTGGTGATTGAAACATTTTAAATAATAATAACAGGTCACCTCTCTGATATCTCTTTTGTAAGAAAAAAAGGCCAGTTTCTTCTGTCCTTTCTTGATAGGTCAAACCCTTCAGTCTAGGAATCAATTTGGTTGCAGATCTCTGGACACCCTCAATCTGTTTGATGTCCTTAATTACATAGGGTGACCAGACAGGGGACCCATAATCCAGAATAGGCCTGACATAGCTTTTATATGGTGGAATAATGCACTGTTCTGATATACAAATGAATGTATGCTCAATACCTTTGGCTTTTCTGGTCACTAGTTTACAGTGATCTGAAGAGGTTAATTTGTTATTGATTCCGATGCCAAGGTCAGATTCAGAAGCGAATGTTTTAAGAATGGAATTATTCAATATATAACTGTAATTGGGGTTGTTCTTACCATAGTCCATCACCACACATTTTTCTACATTGAAAATCATACCATTCTTTTTAGACCATTCCTCAATTCTATTGAGGTCATTGACAATAGTAAGGTGCTTATAAAATGTGTCCACTTCTCCTCCTAATTTTGTATCATCAGAGAATTTCAATATATAGTTTTTAATGTTATAATTCATAGCACTAATGAATAAGCCAAACAATGTCAGGCCTGAAACAGAACCCTGAGGGACTCTACTTGTGACCATTTTTTCCTTGCATAGACATTAATTTATTCTTACACGCTGGACACAATTTTGCAACCAGTTGTTGATCCTTCTTAACAGGTTTGTGCTAAAACCAAAATCCCTAAGTTTCACAATTAAAGTGTTGTGAGGAACATTGTCAAACTCTTTGGCAAAGTCCAAAAGAATTACATCTGTAGGACATCCCTTGTCGGGGCTTTTACTCATGCTCATAAAAAGTTACCAAATTTTTTGTACAAGATCTTCTCTTTTTAAACCCATGTTGGTAATTGTCCTCCAGTCCTAGCAATATCATTTTATTCTCCAACTTCAGCTTCACTAATCTTTTCATTATTTTGCATGCAGTGGATGTTAGACTGATGGGCCTGTAGTTTTCAACCTTCCCTTTACTTCCCTTTTTATGCTGGCTCATGCATGTGCAGCCAACATATTGCAGTAGTAGCAGATTTGGAGGCGCAGTCACTGTTGGGTGAATGCAGTGCACGCATCAGTAGGTGCGTCCCTCATTCCCCAATCAAGCAGCATGCAGGTAGAGATGCAGCAAATTTAAATTTCACTGGCAAAGTGAACATGAAGTGGGCACTTCATGTTGTCACTCCGCTTTTCGGAGTGACCAGCATGAAATGCCCACTTTGCCTTGTTATTATTACTTCGTATTGCCATTCCGCCTTAACGCGAAGTAAGGTGGAGTGACAACAATATTGGCAGCCCCCCACACACACAGTCACTAGAATTAATGTGCATCCCCAAACTGCTACTGTCGTCTTGTCTCCAGAAAATTCCCCAGTGCTGATGAAGTGAAATGAGAGCATAACAAAAAATACAATGTAACCCAGAATTAATGGCACACTCAGTCATCTAGGCAGTGGTCAGACATAGTCACTAGAATTAATGTTCATCCCCAAAATGCTACTGTCTTGTGTCCAGAAAATTCCCGAGTGCTGACCAAGTAAAATGAGAGTGTAACAAGACTTGCAAAGCCTCCCATCTTAGAGATGCAGCAAATTTAAATTCTGCTGGTGAAGTGCCCACGAAGTGGGTACTTTGCGTGCGTTGTCACTTCACTACACAGAATGGCCAGCATGAAATGCCCACTTCCCTCGTTATTGTGATTGTGACTTCTCAATGTCATTCCACCTTAACCTGAAGTAAGGTACAGTGACAACAATATTGGCAGCCCCCCGGCCCCCACACATCACATGACTTACAGTACTGTAACTCACATGCTGTATAAGAATGAAAATGCCTACATCTGTAGTTCCCCGATGGCAATGACCTGTATCACAAATAGAGATGCAGCGAATTTAAATTCTGCCAGCAAAGTGCCCGCAAAGTGGGCACTTCACGTTGTCACTCTGTGGCCAATGCAAAAGGCTCACTTCTTCGCCTAGTAATTATTACTTCATGTTATCATTCCACCTTAACTCAAAGTAAGGTAAAGTGACACCAATATTTGGCAGCCCTTCACACACACAGTCACCAAAATATTGTGCATCCCCAAAATGCTCATGTCTTGTGTCCAGAAAACTTCCCAGTACCGACGAAGTGTAATGAGAGCACAAGAAATGCAAAGTCTCCCAAAATTAATAGCGCACACAGACATCATGCATTCAGTAGTCACACACAGTCAACAAAATTAATGTGCATCCCCAAAATGCTACTGAGAGTGTAACAAGAAATGCGAAGTCTCTCAGAATTAATGGTGCACTCTGTCATGTGTGCAGTGGTCATACGCAGTCACCAGAATTAATTTAATTCCCCAAAATACTACTGTCTTGTGTCCAGAAAATTACCTAGTGCTGACGATGCGAAATGAGAGGGTAACAAAAAATGCAAAGTCTCCCAGAATTAATGGTGCACTCTGTCATGTGTGCAGTGGTCACACACAGTCACCAGAATTAATGATCATCACAAAAATGCTACTGTCTTATGTCCAGAAAATTCCCCAGTGCTGACGAAGTGAAATGAGAGTGTAAGAAGAAATGCAAAGTCTCCCAGAATTAATGGTGTACTACAAACGCACAGACAGATTAAGATTGCGCTGTGCATTCAAGACGCAGACGCAAAGGCACAACAACAACAACTAACCAGTGCTCATAAGTCACAAATCCAAATCTGGAAAAGAATACCTTTTGCCGGTTTGTGGTGGGGGGGGGGTAGTGCACAGCAGTAACAGACAGTCCACTACCAGTAAAGATACCACAAAGCAGTATAAAAATTAATGCAGGTGCGGTGGATAGCAGGTTCACACTGCAATAGTTACTCTGTGGCACAATAACAGGTGTCTTATTTAATGGCACACATCGCACACACACACTCACACACACTACAAGTAATGTGTAGCAAATTGAAAACCTTTAGTAATATAACCAAATGTTTTAAACAATCTGAAATTATACACTGCTGCATCACAACAATCAGAAAAAAATGTCAAGAATTACTGAAAATATTACTGTGTGTACATTAACACAGTTATACAAGAAAAATATAACCAAAACAGAAAAGACTGCCTTTTTCTCCCAGCTAATCTACCTACACCACAGATACGCCCCTCCCCCAAAGCACACTTCACAGTACACAGACTGACTGTTCTAAATTAACATTCAAAATCCACACACAAACAATAAACAGTCAATAATACGAGCACGGGAGGGTTTCCTATACTCGATGTAGTAAATTGTGAGCAAAAAAATAGCTCAAAAAGACTTTTTTAACAGATTTAAGAGGATTTGAATTGCAGAGTTCTGAGAGGAAACTGTCTCCATCTTCCACTACTCACACACAACACAGAACTGAGGCTATGCAGAACAAGCTAGAGTCCATGTGACCTACAATCCCATAAAGCACTGCAAAATTCTCCTTTGGAGCTCAAGAACAAGGCGGAGTAAGGAGAAATAAGGCATAGTACATTGATTTCAATGTACTTCACCTTAAAATTGGTGGAGAAGTGGCTTGGGGAAGGCTGAATAACGCGAAGTCATTGTTTTCAGTGGACTTTGCCTTCCCCATTATAATGCGAAGTACTCCGCTTCGCATTGCGGAGCACTTCGCAGACCCTGCGTTACTCCGCGAATCACTTCGCGGAGTGAATTTCAGCCACTTTGTCCATCACTGCATGCAGGTGCCACATCAGCAATTTGGAATGTGGACACCAGAGCTAACAAAAGGTCCACTGCAATGAGAGCTGAGCTGTCATGCAGCGTGACCACAACATGCCTCCCGACATGCACGCTACACTGCCATCGCCTCCAGTCAGAATGCCGACGGGGGAGTCTACTCCCCATCAGCATAATAACCCCCCTCCCATTTACAATGTATGCTGAGGGGGTGCCCAATCCCCCTCAGCATCATGAGGCCCTCAACAGTTTTTTTTTGCCTACGGGGGCCCAATCCCCATCGGCATAATGTCTCTCCCCGCCCTTTGTTGTGTGCCGAGGGAGGTGCCCAATCCCTCTTGGCTCGTTCCCCCCCTTTGAAATGTGCCGACGGGGGTGCTCAATCCCCCGTCGGCTACAGCATCTGCCCCCCAAAAAATAGATAGGTGGCATGCTGGGAGCCCGCCCCAGTGTGCCAAATACCCTGTTAAAAAAAAAAGTCCTGCAATGTTTTTTTTAAACCTGTAACAAAGAAACGGTCCCTTGCGGTCTCCTGCCCTCCCCGAACTCCGCGCCCACCTCTCGCGACCCTGCCTCCCCACACCCCTACCCCCATACTTACCTTTCGGAGTCGGCGCGATGATCTCGTGGACCGGAAACACGTCTGCACTCTTCAAAGTAGACTGCGAACTGAAGAAATGCCGGTAAGCTGTATAATGGCATAAATAGGGTTTTTTCAACTTTGGTGCATATTTCAGGCATTTTTGGGAATTTTGTCACCAAATTTTCAACATGGGGTTATTGGAACCCCTCCTCATGAATTCTGTCACTGTCATGGTGTGATTCGGTCCAGAAAGGTGATTTTGCGGTCACTGTGCGGAATCACCTTTCGGGACAGATTAATGAAATGACAGTGCCACTGTTCATGAGGGGGGCTTTCAAAAACCATATGTTGCAAATTTAGTGGAACAAATCCCCAAAATAGCTGTTTTACGAGCGTGCGTTGCGCAGTTACTATGCATGCTCGTAACTTCGTGAATTTATAATATTTTTACTCCAGATTTTCAAAATTGCCATTTTTGTACACCTCCTTATGAACAGTACAGCTGTCATTTTATATATCCTGGCCAAAATATGTTTCCTCATGTCCGGCGCACAATAGCGTGTTTGCTGCGAGAAATCCGTTTTCGGGACAGTTTCAGGAAATGTCGATGACACTGTTCATGAGCAGAAGTCCTAAAATGCCTATGTTGAAAATTTGGTGACAAAATTTCATAAAATGACTGTGTTACAAGTGTGCGATGTGCAGTTTCCACGTACTCTTGTAAATTCGCAGATTTGCAATATTTTCATGCCAGATTTTCAACACTGGCACTTTTTTACACTTCCTTATGAACAGTACAGCTGTCATTTTTCACATTCTGCTCTAAATGTGTTTTCACACCTGTGGCACACAATGGCGTGGTCACTGTGTAAAATCAATGTTTCGGATACATTAACAGAATCACACTGCCACTGTTCATGAGGGGAGGTCCCAAAATGCCTATGTTAAAGATGTGGTTAAAAATATCCCCCAAATAATTGGGTTATGGACATGTGTTGCACAGTTTCTATGCATGCTCATAACTTCACCAATTTTTCATATTTTCACTCCAGATTTTCAATGGTGCCATTTTTTACATCTCCTCTTGAACAATACAGTTGTCATTTTCCACATACTGCCCAACACGTGTTTTCATCCATGTTGCCAAATGGCATAGCTACTGTGCAAAACCACCTTTCAGATAACAAACTGATAGTGTCACTTTTCATGAGGTGGGCTCACAAAAAGCCCATGTTGAAAATTTGGAGTGAAAATACCAACATACACCTCGGTGTTAGGGTTTCCAACTGTAGCACCCCACCCTGTAGAGACTGACAGGCGTCAGGGGTGAGACTTGGGATCATCGGCTGTAATGCTCATGCCATTCCACCCCACCCCGCAGCCAGTGACAGGCATCGTGGTGTGCCTTGCACTGTTCAGCCACAAAGTTCACCCAATTCTCCTATACTGCACCCACCTCAGCATATTTCCTTATGGAATGGGGTGAGTATAATGCCCAAAGACCCCAAAGCACACCACGACACTTGTCAGTGTCTACAGGGTAGGGTGAAGCGAAATGGCATGAGCGTTATAGCTGACGATCCAAAGGCACACCCCAATGCCTGTCGGTCTCTACAGGGTGGGGGTGGGGTTGGCATTATTTTAATACTTCACTGCCATTCCTATTATGCATCTCGAACTCTGACACTACCAGTGCCAATTCCAGTGAAACAACATTCGGCATTGACAAATGGTTGTTAAATATTGGGATAACTGTTGCATCACGCCAGTTCTTAGGGATGACCCCCATTGCCAGTGATTTGTTGTAAATGATAGACATGGTATAGGCTACATACTGAGATACTTCTTTTTCAGAATCTAGGATTAATATCATCAGGGCCTGGGCAATTTTATTTTCCTTATCTCTGCCTCAACTTCGACCGTGAACTGGTAATTTCTGGTATTGCCATCATCTGTGATGTTTCTCACAGTGTCCTTAGGTGCATATACTGAGCAGAAATAATTATTAAAAGCATCTGCCACCAAGTCATCCTTTGCTGTGGTTTTATTCTTCATGAGACTAGGACCAGTACCCCCTGCTGAAGATTTACTGTTAGAGTTAATGTAAGAGTCAAGTAGTTTGAAGTCTTTACTGTCTGCGATGTTAAACTCAATGTTATATCTAGATTTTTTAATCATATTTTTTAAAGATTTTTGTTCCTTGATGTAAATCGCCCTATTTGTTACAGATGGGGTTTGTTTGTATTCCTCGTACTCCACAAGTTTAATTTTCATTTGTTTTTGGATTCCACCGGTCAACCAGTTGGGCACCTTGCCCATCTAGTTGTATTTATTCTTTAGTGGCACTAGGTCATTAACTTTTGAATTGAAAATTCTTCTGAAGGTTTCCCATGCCATTTCAGCAGTTTGATCTGTAAGTATATTAACCCATTTAATATCAGATAAATGTTGGAATATGAGACCGAAGTCAGCTTTATTATAATCCCTTACTTTCCATAAGTTTTCCTACAATGGATGCGAGGCTTACAGTTCTGTAATTGCCTGGTTCATCCTTTTTATTTATTTATTTATTAGAGAATTCAGAATTACAATCTTTTGTGTCAGAGACTCATTTTCAAAGGCTCCACATCAAAAGACAATACAAAGATAGTACATGAACAAACAGTCAAATGGTACATGTAAGGTGACGTAGTGATAGCACAGCTGAACATTCATTATATTAGTTAAAAATACAGGTACAATAATACAAGAGATAGAGAACATATGTATATACCACTAGCTATCCATAACATATGTATATAACACTGACTATCCAGAAGGCATGGTAGTTAGTAAGACTTGGGCAGAGGCCTGTGTCAGTGTGTGTGGCAGGACATAGTCCATTTTCGGGGGGGAGTATGTGTCCAGGGGCAGTTACAGGTGTGGGACGAAGTGAGGTGGGCCTGGAGTACAGATTTAAACTGGCCGATCCTGGGTTCAAGGGAGAAGGAGTGAGGGAGGGAGGGAGTTGAGCCAGGTGGGGGCACGGTAGGGGAAGGAGCATTGGCCAGGAGATTTTTTTTTTGATGAGGTACTTGGAACCTTGGTTTGAGTGAGCTGTGAGTGGGCTTAGTGGCTGCTGCAGGTGACAGGAGGGAGGAGAGACTAGGGGCAGTTAGGCCTGCAGTTACTTTTTTTGCTAGGAGGCAGGTGTGGTATTGTAGTCTGCCCTCAAAATCAAGCCAGTTAGATTGGCTATACAAGGTGCAGGTATAGGTGGTTCTGGGACAGTCCAGGGAGAGGTGGCATGCCTTTTTCAGGGCAACCTTGACTCAGTGGAGGGCAGTGTTGTCAGCGGCCCCATAGATTAAGATGCCATAATCAATGATAGACAGGACAGAGGAAGAGATGGCAAGTTGTAGGGCATCTGGAGGAAGGCAGTTTCGATGATAGTATAGCAGGCTGATACGGGAGTTGGCGGAGGTGCAGAGAAAGGTGAACGTGATCATGGAAGATGAGGGATGGATCAAAGGTATCTCCAACGTACTTGAAGGAGTAGATTTGTTCAAGAGGGAGAGAGAGAGAGAGAGAGAGGGGTGTGTGGACATGGAAACGGAAGTGCTTTAGTTTATTCTGGTGATGAGCAAAGAGCATAACCTTTGACTTTTTTTGGTTCAAGACAAGCTTATGCCTGGAGAACCAGGATTCAGCAACTGTGAAGGTGGCCTGGAGGGAGTGTTTCAGGAAGGTGGGGTTAACATGGGAGGTAAAGAGGACAGCATTGTCCACATAGAGTAGGATATTTCGGGGACAGGCCTTGGGTAAGATATTCAAAAAGAGGTTGACTAGAAGGGGCCCAAGGATGGATCCCTGAGGAATGCCTGAGCAGACAGGAAGGGGTGCAGAGAGGGTGGAGTAGATTTTTACCCTCTGCGAGTGACCCATGAGGTAATCTGCAAACCAGGTATTGGCTTCCTGGAACAGGCCGGTATGAGTGAGGGTGGAGATAAGAAGGTCATGATTAATGATGTTGAAGTCTTTAGATAGGTCCAGGAAAACAGCACCTGCCAGTCGACCATTATCAAGGGCTGAGTGGATGTGACTGGAAAATTCCAGGAGGGCAGTGGTGGCACTATGGCCCTGCTGGAAGCCATGTTGCTCAGGAGATAGGAGATCATACTTGACGAGGTACTTGGTAAGCTGGTCTGAGACAATGCGTTCTAGAGCTTTGGAGAGGAGAGGGAGGATAGAGATGGGGTGGTAGTTCCCGGGGGAGAGTCAGTCTCCAGACTTGAGGATGGTGGTAATGATACCTGTCTTCCAGGTGAAGGGGACTTTACCAAGTCTGAGTGAGAGGTTGATGAGGTAGGAAAGAGGGGAGAGAACTTCATCTAGTACCAGGTGAAGTAGCTTGAGGTCAATTGAGTCACTGCTATTGCAGGAGCCATTTAGGGCTTTGAGGAGATAAGGTTTGATCTCATGAGGGGTAAGGACCCAGAGGCAAAAGGGGGGGTGGGCCAGGGCAGGAGGGTGGTGGGGTAGAAGAAGTCAGGGGGGAGAATGGCGCTCAGGTCCGAGAACTATGTGTTAAAGGTGTCAGCTATTGTCAGTTTGTCATTGGTGATGGACCCATTCACAATGAGTTGTGATGGGGGGGCTGGGTAGGATTGCCGTTGAGTGATTTAATATTTTGCCAGAAGTTGCGACCTGAATCCCAGGTCATGGTCAGAGCGGCCCTATAGTGGTCAGTCTTAGCCTTGCAGATGGCCCAGGTACACTGATTATGGCAGGGTTGGACTGGGCATGTAAAGGCACTGAGGGAAGGTGTAGACAAGGGGCCCCCTCACAATGGCAGATGCAAAAATCCTACGTATGCATTAGAGGTGCACGCATGTTGCAGAGTTCCGGACTCCCTCAGCACCATCTCTTCTATTGGTGTCCACCTCCTGAGCTGCCCACAGGCCTTCACCTGGGAGCAGTCATTTGGCAGGACTGCCAACCAACCCACCCTCCCCAGGAGAAGAGAGGAGAGCTGTCCTCTGGATGTTTGATCCTCTCCCTCCCTGGATAACTCCCAGCAACCCTCTTGCACCACAAACACAGGTTGCCGGTGTGGCATGAGGTAAGGCAGCGATGCCTCAGTCATCCATGCCACTGGGCCAGCCATTCCACAGCCTTTTAAATTAAAGACTAAAGTCAGTGCTGGCCTTGGAGTAGGACTGAGGAACAGCAGGAACTATAAAGGTAAACATTATTTAAAATTGCACAACTCAATAACAAGCCTGTAAGGTCCCCCCCAAACAAAAAACAGTCAACTGTCTCATCTCCACACAGTGACAGACTAGGAGGAAAAAGACAAATGACAATACACAGCAGGCTACTAGCTAGCACCAGCCTATGCCTACCTAGGCTACCTGTGGCCTCCCTTGAAATAAGATACTAGTGTAGTGTAGCACCCCTCCCCCCACACTCACCATCAGTACCTCCTGATTGGAGGGAATAGGGCAACCTTAAATATAAAAACAAACCAGCAGCACAGCACAAATAATCTAAGAATGAAATATTGCATTATAGGTCATTGATAGCAGATTTATAGGCAGTTAATTCATGCATAATACATGAAAAACAACAGTGCTACTTCTAGTTTAAAATACACAGGAAGCAGCCATCAGGTAAAACATCCAAGCCCATAACGTGAGACCAAGCACTGTTCTGCATATAATTTTAGTACAGTAAGTGGAAGTTTATCTCCCTTCTAATATTGGTGATCCCCTACCATATTATTCCACTGAAGTTAACATATGCAACCTCCCCCATCTTTTAAAATATATCTTGTACCTATTATTGACACTGGCAACATTTGTTCTATTTTCAGAATATCCAGCATTTTATTGTGCCACTACCTGTACAATGGGACCTCTCAGTCCGTCCAGTGTCATGCAAATTTTGCTTGCCTACAGTTGCCATCACAGTCACATGGTATTTTTGCTTACCAAAAACCAGGAGGTCTCCATAGTTTCCTAGCAAACAAATTTCAAGGGCTTTCAAGGGCTAACACATCTCGCAGTCCCAGTAAGGGGGCTACGTTTGCTTGAATTACTGGACCACACCTTTGACTACTCCCATAATATATGCAGGAGGGATCCTTCATGCTCTCCACATCTTGTACATGTAGGGGTGTCAAAATGCCCCATTTTATAGAACCTATGGGCTGTAAAGTAGAAGTTATTTAAAAACCAGGACCTGTACTGTGTAAGCCATAAGTTGCCCATTTTCAAAAACGTATGCTTATTTTCCCTTCCTAGGTGATTTTCTATGACCAGTTATAAGTGCCGATGGGACACATTCACTCAATAGTGGCCTACTCCCTCCCATACATTCATGTTAGGGCTGAGGCAGAGATTGCTGTCTGAGTGCAACCTGGAAATGGCTTGGCATATTGGCATTAGGGCCATTTGCAAATGCCCCGAGGGTAATTTAATTACCCAAGTTGTGAATTATACGAACATACAAAATTTGCCAGCAGATAAAGGCACAAAGGTCTATCAAGCCTGCTCCATTTTTGTAGCTAGCCCTCCTACTTAGCAGTTGCCCTTCCCTCCCTTAACCCTTCTCCCTAAACCCTTACCCTTAACCTGTCCCATCCCCTTTTGAAGCAGCTCACTGTTCTGCATGATACCACTTCTGCCAGCAACACATTCCACTCAGCCGTCACCCTCTCTGTAAAAAAGTGTCTTCTCATCTCCCTCCTGAACCTACCCCCCTCCAGTCTCATAGCATGGCCTCACATATCCCTCCCTTCCCTCAGCTTGAAAAGCCCCTCCTTCCCTATCTTGTTTATGCCTGTCATGTACTTGAAGGTTTCAATCATATGTCCCCTGTTCCTCCTCTCCTCCAGCAAGTACATGTTCAGTTCCCTCAGTCTTCTTTCGTATCGTAAATCCCCCAGATCCTGGATCATTTTTATTGCCCTGCATTGCACTCCCTCCAGCAACTTAATGTATTTCTTCAGGTACTGTTGCCAGTACTGCACACAGTACTCCAGGTGCAGTCTTATTAGAGATCTATACAATGACAGAATAACCTCCCTCTCCTTGAGTGTATACACCTGGCAATACAACTCAGCATCTTATTGGCCTTTGTGGCTGCTTTCCTACATTTTGCTGAGTTCTTCATAGAAGCTGTTATGATTTTCCCCAGATCCTTTTCTTCCTCAGTAACGGCAAGCTGTACCCCACCCGGCTAGTAGCTCCTTTTTGGGTTCTTGGCCCCAAAATGCATCACCTTGCACTTTTTGGCATTGAACCTTAGTTGCCAGGTGCCCGACCAGGTCTCCAGCTTTGTCAGATCCTCCTGCAACCTCTGCCATCCCTCTTGATCATCCACCACCACCCTCATCTTGGTATCATCAGCAAACAGACAGATCTTGCTTTTGATACCTGTTGAAATGTCAGCAATGAATATCCCAAATAGCACTGGTCCCAACACCGTGCCCTGCGGAACTCTGCTTGTCACCTCCCTTGGGGATGAGAGCTCCCAACCCACCACCACTGTCTGTTACCTTCCACTTAGCCAGTTCCTTACCCATCCAACCATCTTGGCACCCACCTCTGTACCTTCCAGCTTACTTCCTTGCCTCCCATGTGGCACAGAGTCAAATGCCTTGCTGAAGCTGAGACAAAGGACATTTACTGCATGTCCCCTGTCCAACTGTCTAGTTACCCAGTCATAGTGTTCTATCAGGTTGGGCTGACAGGATCTGCCAGTGACAAAGCCATGCTGTTTGCTGTCCTGCATCCCATTGGCCACCAGCCTCTTCTTCACGATTGTCTCCATTAGCTACCCTTCAATGAATGTGAGGCTAACAGGCCTTTAGTTCCCTGGTTCATCCTTGGGGCCACTCTTATGGAGGGGTACCACGTGAGCCATCCTCCAATCCAGAGGTACACACCCTGCATCCAATGAGGCACTGAACAGGTCTGCCAAGGGCCCCGCTAGTACCTCTGCCAGTTCTTTCAGTACTCTGGGGTGGATACCATCTGGCCCTGGTGCCTTGTCCAACCTGAACACCCTCCAGCACCCTATTTCTGTGACTACCCTGTCTGTCACCTCTTCCCCCTCTATTTCTGCCCTTCCTCCCCTTGGATATCTCCCCCCTTTCTCCTTAGCAAATACCAAGCAGAAGTAGTCGTTAAGTGCTTCTGCCTTTCTCCCCCCTTTTCCACCCATCCCCCTTCCATACTAATCCTCACTATCTGTCCCTTGCTGCTCCTTTTCTCCCTGATGTACTTGAAAAAGTCTTTCTTCCCCTTCTTAATGCTTTGAGCCAGCCTGAGCTCCTTTGACATCTTTGCTGCTCTTACTGCCTTTGTCACCTTCCTTGCTACTTTCAGGTATCCTACCTGTTCTCCCCTCTCCCTGTTTTCTTGTATCTCCTAAAGGCCTTCCTTTTATTCCTTATGTCAGGGATGAGACCCTAAATGCGTGGCATGAGATAGCATGCTTTTTAATTACAGGAATTTACTTGTGTTTAGTTCCCATACCAGCAGCATCAATTACTCTCCCTGACCTGCTCTGTATCTAGCATACATGCTAGCTAATTGGTTTCCAATCCTTTTCTGCCACCACTGGTGAGAATGGAGATTTTTTTGTCAGAATTTGTCTATTGCTGTAAAAGTCTTTCTTTGTATGAGTTAGCTTTAAAAAGCAGTCTTTTATTTATTTTATTTATTTATTGAAATGTTTCACCAGGAGGTCACACTGAACAACAAGTTGCTTGTCTCACGGTGCGCCCTGGGAGAAGGGGGTTACATAGGGTTGTGAAGGATAATCAGTTACAATAGTATGTGGGTAGTACAAACCATACAACATTGTGAGATTGTGCAATAGTTGGACCACAAGGTATTGTACAATAAACAGTAGTGAAACATTGGGTAAATTACAATACATGTCCAAAATAATACAAAAGAACATATAAACATACAAAACAGTAATAATGCGATAGAACCATTTATAGTGCATGAGTGTACCAGGAGCAGGCTCGAGGTAGTACGTAAGTGCTGTTGGAGTAAAAAGGATGAGGTATGTTGTGCACACAGGTGACTCAGAAGGGCAGGTGGAGAAGAGAGGGGAAGAGGCAAGAACTGAATATGAGGAGAAGGGGTAGCCATTTCCTGATTCCCCCTTCAGGATGTTGAGAACCCTGCCAGGGAGGGATCATGGTAGGAAGGCAGAAACTGGGGATAGGTATTAAGGAGGGTTAAAGCAGGAACAGATGAGGGAAAAGTAATTTTGTAGGGCAGAAGTAAGGGAGTAGTTGGAGGAGAAGTGTCATATTTCAGGAGGGAGAGAATTTCAGATTTTAGAGAAATGATGGGCGAAACCAGTCTAACCAATGAGGGTGGAGTGGCAAGGGACTGTCAAGGTGTGGGCGTCATTTGATCTGAGAGAATGGATGGGGGGAGGTGGAGTGGAGAGAGAGGATGAGAGATAGGAGGGGAGCCCCCCGAACCAGAATTTGGAGGTTAGTTTGGCACAGTGAGAGATGCATCTGTGAGATATTGGAAGGAAGGTTAGAGAGTGATAGAGTTCACAGTGGTGGGACCAGGAAGGGGAGTCAATAGCAAAGCAGCAGGAGGAGTTAAAGAGAGTGTCCAACTTGGTCAGGGAAGATTTGGGAGCAGCACCATAGACTACATCACAGTAGTCAAAGATGGGGAGTATCATCTTCTGGACAATTTTGTACGTCACAGTCAGCGGGATGCAACTACGATTCCTGTATAGAGCACCAAGCTTGGGGTGCAGTTTCCTTCAGGATAGCATCGATATGCACAGAGATGTTGAGGTGCTGGTTCACCCAAACCCCCAGATATCTAAATGAGGAGGTGTCCTCCAAGATGGCCCCATCAAGGGTGTGGAAGGTGGGTAGGGCCGGGAGTCTAGAACATCTCTGCCTGGTGCCAAAGGTCATTAAGACTGTCTTCTTGGCATTTAGAAGAAGCTGGTGAGAAGCAAACTAGAGCTGAACTAGGTTGAAGTCATGCTGTAAGCTGGTTTCCACAGCAGCAGAGTTTTTGCCGGAGCTGTACAAAACAGTATTGTCAGCGTACATGTGGATAGAAGAGGATGAGCAGGTGTGGGAAGATCATTAAGGAAAATGGAAAAGAGTAGGGGACCAAGCGCTGAGCCCTGAGGGACACCAGTGTTGATGGGGAGTGGAGGGGAGATGGAATCAAGGATTCTCACCAATTGGGTCCTGCCAATGAGGTAGGATTTAAACCAGTAGGTGGCTAACAGAGCAAGGCCAGCTGAGGAGAGTGAATCAAGAAGCAGGGGATGGGAAACAGTGTTGAAAGCTTTGGCTAGGTTGACAAAGATGGCTGAGGTGATCAGGCCATTGTCCATCCCTGAAAAGATAGCGTCAGTAAGCCTGAGGAGGGAGGTGGTTGTTGAGTGGTTCTTCCAAAAACCAGATTGGAAGGGGGTGAAGAAGGAGGAATCAGAGAGGAAGGGTGATAGTTGAGAGAGAACTAAATGTTCTTGAAGTTTGGCAAGGGTAGGAAGGAGAGAAATGGGGTGATAGTTGCCAGGAGTGGATGTGTCACCACCCTTGGGGAGAGGAAGGACTACGGCGTGTTTCCAGGATGAGGGTACTTGGGCAGAAATAAAGGACAGGTTAAGGATTAGGGAGATAGGATAAGCAATTTCAGTAGCAGAAAGGTAGAGAAGTTTAGGATTGAGCTCATCTGGTGAGGAACCTTTAGAGGGGTTGAGGGATAGGAGAGCACTAAAAGCTTCATCAGAGAAGATAGTAGAAAAGGAAAAAGGGAGAGGGGTAGGCACTGGCTGAGGTGAAGGGCTGAAGTTAGTAGGTGGCAATGGGGAGATGGAATTTATAAGAGACATGGTGCATGAGGTGTAGTAGGCATTAAATTCATTGACCACGGAGCCAGGGTCGGAAACTAGAGAGTTATTTATTTTGGGAACTGAAGGGGGAAGGGGAGAGTGGGAAGAGAATAGGGCATGAACTGCCCTCCAGAATTTAGATGGAGAGTTAATGTTAGTCAGGAAAGAGGAGTTGAAATAATCAGACTTAGCCAGTCTGGAGGCTTTAGTACATGAATTGTGTAGCGTTCAGTACTTGGCATAGTCGTTTGGATGTTTAGTAGATTTGTGTTTTCTCCAGGCCCGGTCACACTCCCTGAAGCAGGCCAGTAGTTGGGGGGTGATACAGGGGGAGGTGAAGACCATGGACTCTGGTCCTTCTGAAAGGAGCAAAGGCATTCCAGGTGGCAATGAATTTATCCTTAAAATAGTCAAGCGCTAGGTCGACAGAAATGGCAGTGGAGAGGGTGGCCCAATCGGTGGAAGCAAGCGCAGAGCTGACTGAGGTAAGGTCTAAGGATTTAAAGGACCAGAGCTGTATGATTTTAGGGGGAGATTTGGGGTGATGAACCTTAAATACAATGAAAATGGGGTTGTGGTCACTAAGGGCATTGGGGAGGAGACCAGATTTAATGACGTGGTGGGTTGTAAGTGCCCAGTCAAGCAGGGTGTGGTTTTCTGTTTTGGGATTAGGGCGTGTGGACTCAACTATAAATTGAGTGAGGTTTAGAGCAGTGATGTCATTGTGCAGCTTGTTTAACTTGGGAGACAGCCAATTTAGATTCATGTCACCTGTTACGAAAAGTTCACCAGATTGCAAGGGGGAGGTGATGTTGGCTTAGAGTTCAGTCGTGACTGAGGGTTGAATGCTTGGGCGGTAATAGATGCCAGCCACAAGACTGGGATTGAGAAAGGAAATGTAATGTGTGTGACAAGGGCTTCATAGGTAGCTGGGAAGGAGGTAGATAGGATGGTAGTAAACTGCAGTTAGGACAGGATATACATGGCCACTCCCCCGAGTGACCTGATCGATCTTGTCTGGAGATGGAATACCCAGGGATAACAATGGCACTGTCAGGGGTGCTTTTTTTGAGCCATGTCTCAGTAATAATTAGGAAGTCAAGGGTGTATGAAATCATGAGAGTTTGTAGGAGGTCAATTTTAAGTAGCAGGCTGCAGATGTTCAGGTGGAGGAGCTTCAACCCATTAGGGAGGGTTGTAGTGGAAGTGGGGTTTGGAGACATGTTATTTGGGTAAGAAGCCAGGGTAGGAGAAGAAATAGGGCCAGGGCTGGGGTGGAAGTTCCCTGGTGAAAGAAGGAGGAGGTCAAGGATGAAATAGTGAAGTTTAGGGCTTTTGCAATTGGAGTAGGAAATACCAGAGGAAGGGGATGAGGGAGGGAGGGGTGGAGAGAAGGAGATAAGGAAATAAAGAAAGGCAAAGTAACTAAAAAGGGAAAACAGAGGCTGGAGGGTATTAGGGAAAGTGGGGTCTGTTTACAAGAGGAGCTGTGGGGGTGATTGACAAAATGAAGGAGGTATCTGGAAGGGAAGGGGAGAGAGAAGTGTCAATAGGTATAGAGGAGGAGACTGGGATAAGGGTAGTAACCAGGAAGGATGTGAGTAGGAGGGAGATGGAAACCATTCTGGGTAGATTAGTAGAGGTTTTGTACAGGATTACAGATTCAGATCACACCACTGAATGTTAGGACATTAATAGTTTGAATATCTTACTTACTTTACTCCTCAGACTCCTCTGGGGTGTGCAGTGTGCTGTAGCAGTGGCTTCGTCCATCACTGAGAGTGAGTCTCCGACTGACTCTGACCCACTCTGAGTCCCTTGGCCCCTCTGGGCTGGCTGTAATGTCCCACTCCCAAAAGACACTCCCCATCGATCCTCCAACTGTCTGAAAACAGGGTAGGTCACTAGGCCACCAGCCAGGGTGTAATTCAAAGAAGAGCCCAGAGCAGAGCCAATGAGCCGTCATTCGAGAACTTTGGCAGTACGGCGGGTGGCACCACTGATGCCTGGGCTGGCTCACATCCTTAAGAGGAACCTCTCACTGTCATTGGCATCCCTGCTGGGGGCCTGGCTTGCTGGGGTGTACCGACAGAATTCCCTAACTTTCTCACCTCAACCAATGACTGTCTAACTTCACAATACTCTTCCCAACTTGACTCCCCAAGTCCCCGGGCCTGGCCCGATCATCTCCTGACTCCTTCCAACTGAATCTGGAGTCATCTACTCGAATTACAACACTGTCTACTAGCAGCTAGCCCACAGATTAAGAGATGCCAGCCCATATACCACTATGCACTCCTCCCAAGCTCCACTGGCAGCAGCAAATGGAAATGGTAGCAAAAGATGCCAAAACTTACTCAGCCAGAGAGACTGCTGCTGGGTGCGTGCACACGCGTGGTTCAGGTAACGTTCAGGGAAGCTGGAAGCAAGTGTTGTGACACACATGCAAAGTGCATGATGACAACTCTCAAGCGAGCGAGGAACTAGACTTAGGCACACTACTGTGGCATGGGCATGTTTGAAGGGATAAAAAAACAGATGAAGTGTACAAATCATTTTTTTGTATTTTTTTTAATTTCCTACCACTCACCCACAGGCCAGGGAAAACTTGAAACTTAAGGTTTACCCTGAAGAAAAAGTGCTGCCCAGCCATAGGGGCCCCCTAAAGGGTGGGGCCTCCAGGGAATTTTCCCTGTAGCCCTGTGGGCCAGTCTGACCCTGGGTTACAGGCAGCCCGATATGCCTGATGGCCAGTTGGCCTGCCAAGTCGAGAGCTTTTTTCCAAAGATCATCATGCTGCCACATGAGGCCCAAGAGGGATAAGGAGATCCAGGGGGGTATCAAACCCTTTGACCATCTTCCTGGTGAGGGGGGTGAATTTTCTGCATGCATCATTAAGGGTACGCGTGAGAGGGGACAGAGGCCAGGTGAGGAGAGAGAGAAAGAGTGGAGGAGGGCACATGAGCCCTCTGGTGGTGGGAGAGTATTACCTGCTAAGGGGAATGTGGATACTTAGTCATGTGATGGGGGTCCTGAGGCCTAAAGTAGGAGAGGAGAACAAAGAACTTAATTAGTATGCAGTGGGAGGATAGCTGATTCTGTAGGTACCAGGCCTTGCAATAGCAAAAACCAGGCGGTAGACAGGCAGGTAAGCCACCTGGTGAGACTATAAACAGGGTCCAAAAATGCGCAGCTAGATTAACATTACAAGCAGCATTAGGTTCCCAAAGCAGTAACACAAAGAGTGCTATGCTGTGTCAGTGAGTAACTACACTCCGGTGCACAAGTCCCTAAGCATGCAGTAGTTGCTAGCAAACAGCGTACAAACACAGGCAGAGAAATACTTCAGCACAGCACAAACTGTAGCAGGTAGGTTAAACAAGGCTCTACGATGTGCACAAAGTCCCTTAAAGCTCCTGTTGGAACAGGGTGAAATTCTGGGCTAGCGAGGAGTGCACAGAGGCCTGCAGAAACAATTAGTCCAAATAGGAGGTCAAAAATACACCCCTAGCAAAAGGTGCTCTTCCCCAGGTAGGAGTTGTTACCTTTAAGGGCTCCCTCAGTCCATTCACTGTCCCCTGTAAGCTGGTAGTCTGTGTGGCCTTTGGGTTACTCTTGTGTAGGGGTACCATGTGAGCCTTCCTCCAATCTTGTGGTTTGCAACCTGTGTCCAGGGAGGTATTGAACAGGTCTGCCAGTGGCCCCACCAATACCTCCACCAGTTCTTTCAGCACCCTGGGGTGAATGACATCTGGACCTGGTGCCTTATCCAGCCTTAGTGCCTTCAGATCCTCAAGCACCCTGCCCTCCATAATTACCTCATCCCTCACCCCTTCTCCCCCTTGCCCACCTTCCCCATTTTCTGAGGTAGCTATCCACCCTTCTCTTTCATGAACACAGAACAGAAGCACTCAGAAAAGTAATGTAATGCATGGAAGATAATATTGTTATGAAAGTTACTCATGGTATGAGGGATAAACTCAGCTAGATATGAAGGAAACCAGTATTAGAATGGTTAGCGTATAAATTACTGTAAAAGCGACAGTATGGTTAGCTAGTATCGTGTGCATTTTAGCACAATGCATTTTTCCATTTCAGCAGTATAGCATTGTACAAAGGTGACTAAAACCTATCACCTCGTCTTAGGGTAAATGTGTACCTTGACTCCAGAGAGACCTCAAAATATTCCTGGATAGAGAGACTCATTTATAGGTGGCCTGCCTGTAAATGGGTTTGGGGTTAGTATAGAGGAAAGTATTTTAGAAGCAGAAGGCTGTTGCAACAGACTTGTTAGAAAATAGAAAAAAAGGTCTCTCGGGGCATAGCAACTCCATGACACACTCCTCCCCACTTAAGAGAAAACTAGGAGGTTAACCTTTTGCCCACCACAGCTTTCTTCCAGAATTCCATGGATCTATTGTTCATCCAGACATAGTACTTTCAGATCTCTCACAAGGCGAGATGGAGCTTCAGCCCGCCCACTCCCAAAGCTCCTTCTCTGGGTCCCTAAAAATCAAAACTATTATAAAAGCAACAGAATCAGAGGCTTTTCTCTGATTCACCATCATTCTTTACCCCGAGGTTTGAACATGTCTTTATGATTGGATCCGCTCTGAATCAGGACATATAATCCGCATTGCGGTTCATAATTCCAGATTGATGTCGTACAATGAACCTATACGGTTGAAAAGCAAGATACCACCTCATAATGCAGGAGTTTTGTCTTTCATAACATGCAACCAGCATAAGGAGTTATGATCTGTTAGTATTTCAAACTCAGTTCCCCATAGATAAAACTTTAGTGCCTCAATAGCCCATTTTACTGGGAGACATTCTTTCTCAATCATTGAATATTTTGTCTCTCTTTCATGTAACTTATGACTGATGAAAATAACTGGATGTTCTTCCCCCTCTACTATCTGAGATAGTACTGCACCAATCCCTGTGTTGGAAGCATCTGTCTGTACCAAAAAAGGGCACAAAAATCAGGGCTCTTCAAATATAGGTGAAGAACAAAGACTCGCCTTTATGGTACAGAAAGCCTCCTCACAAGATGAGGTCCATTGAACCTTATTGGGTTTGTTTCTCTTTGTTAAATCATTTAAGGGGCTTTCAATAGATGCTAAATTAGGCACAGACCTCCTATAATAATAATCCGCTAAACCTAAGAAGGCCCTTAAGTGCTTCTTTGCGGTTGGTTGAAGACTATTGGCTACTGCATCTACTTTCCCTACCTCAGGTTTCACCTGTCCATTCTCTGTCAAGAATCCCCAAAACTTTGTTTCCTGCATAGTGAGGGAACATTTGGCAGGGTTTATGGTCAAACCTGCTGTGGTAATGGCATCAAGGACCTTAGTAAGGTGTTGTATTTGGTCTTCCCAAGTAGGACTAAAAATCACCACATCATCCAAGTATGCAGGACTATAGGAAATGTGGTGTTTTAGTACACTGCCCGTACATCTCTGGAAGGTTGTAAGGGCACCATGGAGTCCAAAGGGCATGATGTCAAACTGGAACAGCCCTATAGAAGTTCTAAAGGTGGTTTTATCCCTGGAAACCCTATCCAGTGGAATCTGCTGGTACCCCTTGGTTAGGTCCAAGGTGCTGATGTACTGCTCATTACCAAGATGATCAATAATATCATCGATACAAGGTATAGGATATCCATCGAACTTGGATATTGTGTTTAGCCTGTGGAAGTCCAAATATAACCTTACACCCACTTCCTTTTTGGTGACCACCAGTATGGGGAAACCCTACTCACTATTAGATGGTTCTATTACCCGCAGCCTTTGCATCTTCTGTACTTCCTTTATGATGTCACCCAGAAGTTTTTCCGGCAACTGATAAGGTTTCTGCCTTATGAGCTTTTCTTGGGTGACCTCAATGTGGTGTTCTACCCCTTTAACCTTGCCTGGTATTGTAATAAACGTATGTTACAAAGTATGTAACACCCTCTAAAGGTCAGTTTGTTGCTGGGGTTGGAAGGCTGGATTGATAGTGAGAACCTTAAGTTCCCCAGGTCTCTCTAATCTTTGATAGGCAACCTCCATCTCATTTTCAGAGTGTTCAGGGTGGACGTATAGAGTGGGGGTAGGTCTCTCAAACTACCTTTTTAACAGATTCGCATGATAAATGCGTCTTTTGTGTCTCCTATCTGGCAGGTCTATCTCATAATTGGTAGGTCCCACCTATTGTTTAATGAGCTATATTCCCTGCCACTTCATCAGGAGCTTATTTTCTGAAGAGGGTAACAACAGAAGTACCTTCTCCCCTGTTTGAAAGGATTTGTTACCTACTCCTCGATCATACCTTTCTTTTAGATTTATCTGTTTTTCTACACTCTGGTGGTGTGCCAAATGAACATACTTCATAAGTCTCTGGTGCAACTGAGTCATGTACTCAAGGGTGGTAGTAGAACTGTTACCCCCCCCATCTTCCCAATGTTCCTTTATGACATTGAGGGAGCCCCTAGGGTTTCTCCCATATAATAATTCAAATGGTGAGAATCCCATAGATGCTTGGGGTACCTCTCTATAAGCGAACATGAGGAAGGGTAGATAAACATCCCATGTTTTGCCCTCCCTTGGACATACTTCTGTAGCATCTTTTTCATTGTCTGGTTAAAGCGTTCAACCAAACCATCTGTCTGTGGATGGTAAGGTGAAGTACTGTATGTAGGGCTCCTATTCCCAAAGTCTGATACAAATGCTTTAACAACATGGAACAAAAATTGCTGCCTCGATCCATCAAAACTTCTTTAGGGATCCCCACCCTACTGAATAATTTGACTAATTCATGGGCAATTTTTGTGGCTGTTGTGGTCCTTAAGGGAATAGCTTCTGGGTATTTGGGTGTATAATCACATACAACCAGAATAAATCTATTCCCTTTTGCACTCTTTGGAAGGGGCCCCTTGATATTCATTGCTATTCAGTCAAAGGTGTGGTGATCAAGGGGAGGGGTTGTAGAGGCACCTTCTCTTTTTTATTTATAATGGCAACCTTTTGGCATTCCTCACAGCTACGGCAGTAGTCAGCTACCTGGTTGTGGATGCCTGCCCAAAAGAATCGATGGAGGAGCCTGCTCAAGGTGCGTTCTCTACTTAGATGACCAGCCAAAGGGATATCATGGGCCAAATGTAACAAGTGGGACCTATAGGAGGCAGTATAGTGAAGTGGTTTAAGGCTCTGAGCAGCAAATCTGGAGACCTGGGTTTGAATCCTACAGCCCCCACTTGCATACTGAGTGATCCTGAGCAAGTCAATTAACTTCCTTGTGCTCCCAGGTCACACCTGTAAACAAGTTTTCAGCTTAGTGCGTCTCTCCTTTTTAAAAAAAATAAATAAATAACATATTGTTCAGGTACTAATAATTGTTCTACAATTTCCACAGTAGTGGGATTAGTACATTCCTGATATAATAACCCTCTTTTCATAATGCATTTTGACCCTGTCTGTTCTTCTCCACCTGCAAGACAAATGGTTACATGGTCTTATCCTTCACTTGCTCGGTACCAAAATCAACACCAATAACAATATTTAACAGCTTATCGGCTGATACACTCTGCTCAGTAGCTATACAGTTCTTTAACCAGTTTGTTTTTGCCAGTCTTTTCATGCTTCTGGACTTCTGTGTTTTCCCTGGGGATTCATAAAGATCTTCGTAAAAGGGAACACTTGTGACAAGTTTTCTTTCTGTTTTGCCTGTGCCCTGGTGGTGACTGTGCCCAAGTTAGTGGCACCTTCTAGTAATGTCTCGAAATCAGGATAGTTGTGACCAATCACCACCAGGACTGGAAAATATGGTACCAGTCCAGCCTCAACCTGGTGCGTGATGCCCTGGATCTGTAACCCCAACTCCTTGAGGGGGTAATAATGAGTGTCTCCATGAATGCAGGTCACCCCTGTTGTGTCACTTGGAACATTACACCTCAGTACTAGACTGGCTTTAAGCAAGGTTTACTGACTTCCTGAATCAATAGGTCCTGCCACTTCATTTCCTTCAACAGTTACAGTTATAACATATTGTCCCCAGTTCGCTAAGGCCAGTTGTGTGGATTCTGTTTTCCGTTTAGGGCAAAATCTGGCAATGTGTCCTTTCCCTTGACACTCATGGCAAATAATGGCTGGGTTAAAGTTTCTCTCTGATTTGTTAATCTTACCACCTCCATGTATAACAACAGGATGAGATGAAAATGTTCTTACCATGGGTGAGGTAGCACCAGTTCCGGAGTATCCTTTTTGCCTGTTGGGTCTGGCTGTTAGGTAGTCCTCTGCTAAGGTGATGGCCTATTCAGCAGTCTCTGGGCAGTGCTCCCATGCCCACATCTGAACATCCTGTGGTAAGATCCTCACAAATTGTTCCATGATTATTATTTCCATCATCTGTTCCAGTGTTTTAACCCTGGGCTGAAGCCATTTGCCACACAAATCCTTGAGTCGTACGTAGGCTTCTTGGGGTGTATCTGTGGCCTGAAAATTAAAGGTTTTGAATTGTTGGCAATATCTTTCCGGACTAATGTCATATCTCCACAGGATGGCTTGTCTTACCAAATCATAATTGTCAGCTTGTCGACTGTCCATGTGGCCATGTGTGAGTTGGACATTCCTGGTTAGATAGGGAGCTAACCGTATGACCCATTGTTCTCAAGGCCAGCTGCAGGCTCTTGCCACCCACTCAGACGTGGTTATGTAGGATTCATTATCATCAGTATCACTTAGTTTGGTGAGTTTAATGTCTTTTGGGCCATCAGTCGAGGGAGGGGGTCGTCCGGCACCCGGGGCCTGGATAGCCCGGAGTGTATCTGCCCATCTGGCTTCACTCCTCCGGTGATCCAATTCTCTCTGTTTGTCCATAGTCACTTGTTGAACACAAAGCCACTGTAGTAGCTCCTGCACATCTCCTGGAGGAGGTTTAACATCAATCGCTGTCTCTTCACCCTCATGGAAGTCCATCTCTTTCTTTGCTGTCTTCCTTTTTACATCCTCTAGCCCAGTCAGGAGGGGCTCCTGCAGTCTCTCCACCATTGTTCTAGTCAGGACCACACTGGGCTTCACCTGGTCTATTAGTTTTGGTTGCATGAGGTGTCCACCTTGATACTGATCAACATCAATGGTGGAGCACTACGCTTCTCCATGCTCCAACTATCCCACTTCTGACACCAAATGTGATACTGTGGGTATAGATGGACACTGACACAGGAATGGCAAGTTCAACAGCAGCTTTATTCAGACATCAAATGTAAAAAATTAAGTAAACTGATGACAAAAATAAGAAAAAGTAATTCAAATCAAAACTTCTTCTTCACAGTTGACTTCACTGTGCTTGTTAACACCACTGGAATACAACTAGAGGCATCCTAGGATCTGTACTGCACTGATCCCGCCTTCAGTCTGCTTTGGTTTTCAAGAAGTCTATTTATACTTGTTTTCACCCAGATGACCACTTAGGCTCTGTCCCCATCAAGCAGAATTTATCTAGCTGCATTTAAATACAGTTTTATTAATTTTAGGAACAATACAGAGGCACTCTAGGTTCATTTGTTATGCTTCTATGGTTTATGACAAGAAATACATACAGACAGCTAATTTTCAGAGACTCTGAATACGGAGGCTCCTCCCCTATGCTACCTGTGCTATAATTATAAAGAGAAATGGGCTGGCTGTCTCTATAGACACCAGGCATGCCTCTAGGCAGGACCTCCTCTCAGGAGACCAACAGGTACAATTCTTCAAAATACACAAAAATCCAAGTAGTTGTGAATTCAGTACCATACGGAGCACAGGAGTTAAAAGAAAAGAAAAGAAAAGCTTTTCTTCTTCTCCCATCTCCGTCTAAGTGATATTTTGTTTATTTACTTAACAAGAAAAATAAAGGTAGAGAAATAGTGGTGCGATCGTGGGGCATTTCCCACTCGCAAGTCCAGACCATTTCTAAACAGGATGCCCCATTTGTGGGCTGTTATTAAAACTAAGGAAACATTTTTTTAAAAAAGTACACGCAGCAACAATGCCCAAAGGCTTTTGTTGCATAGTGTGAGGTTCACAATAAACAACTTTTGTTAAAGCAGAATTGGAGTGGGGAAAAAGAGCAGCATTTCTTTTTCTCATTTTACTCCCCCGACTCTGGCCCCGTTTCTTTATCTGGAGAGTGTGTACCGGGCAAATTCATCTTACAATTCTAACTACAGCAGAGGGGAAATGAAATAATGCCAAACTGTTGCCTAGCCGGGTTCATACTGTAGACTTCTGGCAACAGTTTTCTAAGAGGGGTCCAGGTCATTAGGACTCTATAACCATATTGTTGCTTTTACAGTAGTTTATACCCTAACCATTCTAACACCGGTTTCCTTCATATCCAGCTGTATTTATCCTTCATACTGTGAGTAACTTTCATAACATTATTATCTTCCATTCATTACATTACTTTCCCAATGCCAGCATCGGGTGCATTTTAGCACAATGCATTTTTCCATTTCAGCAGTGTACCAGTGTACAAAGGTGACTAAAACCTATCTCCTCATCTTAGGGTAAATGTGTACCTTGACTCTGAGAGAATCCAAAATATTCAGGGATAGAGAGACTCATTTACAGGTGGTCTGCCTGTAAATAGGTTGGGGGGGATTAGTATAAAGAGGAAAGTATTTTTAGAAGCAGAAGGCTGTTGCAACAGACTTGTTAGGAAATAGAGAAAAAGGTCTCTTGGGGCGTAGCAACTCCATGACACTGCTGCTGCTACTACTACTGCTGAATTACTACTACTGGCACTCTTGCTGATGATGCTGCTACTACTACTGCTACTGCTAATACTTCTGCCAGTACTACTGCTGCTACTACTGCTGCTACTGCTGCTGCTACTACTACTACTACTATTGCTGAAATACTACTGCTGCTACTATTGTTACTGCTACTGCTTTGCTGCTACTATTTCTGTTGCTGCCACTACTACTACTGCTACTACTACTGCTGCTGCTTCCACTACTACTGCTGCTGCTGCTACTACTACTACTATTGCTGAAATAGTACTGCTGCTGCTACTATTGTTATTGCTACTGCTTTGCTGCTACTCTACTGCTACTTCACACAGCTACTACTAAAATGCTGCCGCTAAGCGGCTGCTACTACTACTAGTATTACTGCTCCTACAGCTACTGCTTTATAAAATTATGCCATGTTTACACCATGTTTCAGAACTTTCAAAAATTGATTGAATAACTTCATTCATATCATGGGTGTAGGCAGGGATATGCCAGGTAAGCCACGGCTTACAAGTTGATTGAAGAAGGGGCAGTGTGCTAGTCCTTGACTGTTGACATTGGCTACTCCTACTGTCTCATATCTGTCCCTAGTGGTGTTACTATATGATTGCTGCACTCTGTTCAAATTAAACATAATGTTAAATGCAGACAACTAAGTACTGTTGTATGTTTTCCCTCTCATAATGTAGTTCCTGGAAGTATAACAGGAGTTGTAAAAGGGGTTTGGGTAACAGCTATGAACATGTTTGCAGTGGTTGGTGGCAAAGTGGCATTTTAGAAGGTTTTCGGAAGCATTAACTGGCACTAAATGCAGCGCTAGATAATGCCTTCAAAAAACATGTCTTAACATGACACACAGTTCACCCCAGCACTGGTGCTGTGAAAACACTAACCCTGCCTGAGGTTACCTCCAACATACCCCATGCCCACCATATGGCACTATCCCTGATAGTCTAGTAGATCTTCCACCCCCGAGCTCCATGCCCAGTATATGACACTATCACTGGTATTATAGATTGAGGGAGCACTACCGACCAATTGAATCACTTGTTTCCTCTTCATGTGAGACACTTTTATTTTGTGAAGAGTGTCTCAGGTGCAGCTGCCTTCAAAACAGGCATGTCTGGGTCTTTTTTTATTTTAATATACTACTGATCAATCTCGATCAAGAATATGTTAACACAGTGGCCAAGACCACTCTTATATAGTCTAATGGAACCCCCTCCCTTGCCACGGCCCCAAGATGCATGCACACGGATATTGAAAATAGCTGTCAGAAAACAGTCATGCAACATGTGTGCATGGACTTAGTCGTATTTCCATACTTGTGAGGTTTTACCAAAAACTTTATTTTTTTATTTTATACAGTAGTCACACCAAACTTTGGTGGGGGGGGGTATACTGGGCATATGGAGCAGGTGCACTGTGGGTCTAGTACTGTAGTCTACCTGGGATAGTGTAATATTATAGGCATGGGGATATGGGTGTGGGGGTCCACTAGACTACAAGGCACAGTATAATCTATTGGGCATGGGGCTCAGGGAGTGGAAGGTCCACTACACTACCAGGAATAGTGTCGTATATTGGGCACATTGTCAGGGGGGAGATGCTGTGGGTTGCATTACTTTCTTCCCAGCATTAGTGTTGCTGGCAGGGGGTGCCTCACTCCACATATTCCGAGGAGCAAACAACTGCTTCTCACTTTTTAATGAGGCCATAATGAAATACAAATAACCTCTAGTGCCTTGTGTGTGCTATACAGTCCTTTGCATATTGACCTTCAAAATTGGCACCTTGGCCATACACAAACTGATAATCTGCTTATTCATCCCTGTTGCTTCCAGTTGTGCCCATACCAAATTGGGGTGTGGGGGTTAGGTGGAGCAAACCAGGTAGTGCACGACTTTGTGCTTCATTTCAAGTCAGTATTTTCAAACATGCTTTTTGCACTTGTAATGTACTCTAAGCATATTTGAAAATATCAGATTTTGCTCTAGGCACTAATCTGCTTCACAGCTCGGAATTTTAGTGGGAGCAGTTACAAAGTTTACAAGATCCTGCCTCCAGTCTCTTCAGTGTAGTTACTGTTTTGTGATGTCATGGAGGAACAAGCTGTGCTTAACTACATACAGCAAAGTCAAGTACATCTTGTGCCTACATATATCACAAAGTTCTGTAAAATGGTGGCAACGTAATAACAATATTTAACAGATGTAGTCATTGTATATCTCAGATGTATATCTCAGGCTGCTGCCAGCTACAGGTGTGCCCGCACCTCATTTAAATTAGCTTTTCTTGGGCTTTCAATCTAAAATTGCTACTGTGCAGGAATTGTCAACAAATTTACATATTATAATCATAAACTGATTGATTTCCTGATTTAGGTGGCCAGGTTGCTCAACAAGTATTTTGGTAACTTGGAGGATCTCAGAAAAAAGTTTTCTGCTCACGTACTTGTTTTTTCTCAATTTAAGTCGAAGAATGTTCCACCCTTCTATTTTTCTATTCTAACACCTTCTGTGGTTATGGACTACATTCAAAAGAGTAACCTTAAACCTTTAATGGGATAGTACCAAATTGAATAATGATTAATAAAAAAGGCCTGTTCTTCTATTTCTCTGCCCCTTATGTATATTTTTAATTATTCTTTATGTCACAGTGTTTTTCTTAAATGTTGGAAGAAAGCTTTTATAAAGTCTATTTACAAATCTGGACCAAAGAATACTGTGTCTAACTATTGTCCAACTTCGTTATTCCTCCGTCTTTCTAAATTACTGGAGAAGGTTGTTTTTGACCAGGTCAATGACTATCTTGTTAAGAATGATATTTTAACTGAGACTTAGCATGGTTTCAGAACAGGTCTCAATACTGATATGGCCTTGGTGGGGTTGACGAGCTATGTCCATGGGGACCCTCGATAAGGGACTCCATGTGGCATCAGTTTTCGTGGACTTCACCAATGCCTTTGATCTGGTTGATCATGAGCTTTTGCTGGATTCTATGCTTACTCAGGGTTTGTCATTAGATTTTGTTACCTGGTTTGGTAGTTATTTGCGGGGGAACTCTCATTGTATTGTAATCAAGCAGGCAAGATCATACTTTAAGGAGATATCTTGTGGGGTTCCTCAGGGTTCCTTGTTAGGGCCCTTATTATTTTCCATTTTTTTGAACTCAATGCATCTGGCCTGTTCTTTTTCTAAATTAATATTACATTCAGATTACACTGTTTTATTTAAGTATGATAAAGATCTTCTTATTCTGCAAGGTTCAGAGTGCAGTGGGAATTCCTTAGAGGGGTCCTTGGTGCCATGAATTTTGGTCTGGGCTTCCAGGCATGAATTGATGCCCTGTATAGGGATCCTGACACACTGGTGAAGGTAAGTTGGGTTAGCTCCATGAGATTTCCCTTGGGTAGAGGGACATGACAGAGTTGTCCCCCCTCTGTCCCTTGTTGTTTGCATTCTGCATAGAGCACTTAGTGGTCAAACTCAGGCAAACAGAAAGCATTAAGAGAATTGTGGAGGCAGGGGAACAACATAAAATCTCCCTTTATGTGGATGACGCCCTGTTGTTTTTAGGACAATCACTGGCATCACTCCCTGCCCTACAAGAGGTGCTGCAGCATTATGGTAGGGTTACTGATTATAAAGTAAATTATAATAAATCTGAAACAATATTTATTAGTAGTACATTTTCACAAGCCAATAGGGTAAAAAACCTATGGTGGATCGTAGGGAGATATCCCTCGCCAGGGAACAGGGAGGTCTCTGCCTACCAGATTTCCAAAGGTACTACTTGGTATCTCAAACTCCTCCCTTGATCACCTGGGCCAAGCAGAGAATTGAGTCCAGATGGTACTGTACACTATGGAACAGGTTGGGGTCTTCTCGGTTCCACTCTATTCACTCCCCACCATGCAAATTACCTCGGTGAGGAGAAGGCAAATACCTAACTGGTGGGTTTTGCATACACTTATGATCATTCAAAAAATTAGCGCTCAAACTCAACATCAAATGAGATTGGCCCACTCACTGCAATTATAGGAGATCATGCTTTTGAACCAGGGTTTACAAACCAGAGAGTCAGGAAATGGAAGAGAAAAGTACTGGCAAGATATGCACAGCTGGGAAGGGCATGGCTTGGCAACCAACAATGGAGGATGGGCACTAACTGTGCTCCTGCATGCCCCAACAATAAAGCAGCTAGATTGGACATTAAACTCATGAAACCTTTTTTAAGATTGATGGTAAATGTTCATAGAATCAATGGCAACTTGTAATTCCACAAACGGCAGTCTACCATTGATTTTGAATGTGTAATCAAGGAGGTTGTGCCAGCAGGAGATCTATGAACTAGATCCGAAGGCATTGCATCGGAGGCAGGAAAGGAGGAGAAAGACAAAGACGACTCCAAACAAGTGGTCATAAATTTATTACTAATAATAAGTCTAATTAATCATTCATGAGCTACAGTAGCTCATTGATTGGCTGCCATGCCAGTCTGAAATCTCTTAGAAATGCTTGGCATGGCAGAGATCCTCAACTGAATGTTCATGCCATCCTGCTTGAAACCTTAAAAAAGGTAAAAAAGAAAATGGTTATGCGATTAGACTTTATAATCACAATAACAACCTTAGCTTCAGTCATTTCCTTGGATTAACAACCGGCTAGAGGTAGCCTTGACGAACCTTGAGCCACCCATCACCCCAACCGTCGTTAATCCTCGGAAATGACCGGCTTCTTGGTCGTTATTGCTTAAATATGAAACAGGAGATGAAGGCAGACTTTGAAAATGTATCTGCTCAAAATACTGACATCCAAACAGCAGTTACTACCTTGGCAGAAACCTCTGCAAACCATGCAAAATGTCTCGATGATGCTGAAACATGGATCAAGGAGCTAGAGAGCTAATTGACAGACCTTGCAAGGGATCAAAACATACTTAAGGAGCAGGTTACTATCTTAAAAGAAAGAGCAGACAATCAGGAGAACAGAAGCAGATGGACTAACATACGACTGGACTGCTGGAAAATGCTGAAGAGCAAGAAGGTGGTAAAGTGATCCTTAAATGGATGGTGGAAAAGCTAGGGCTCAAACTGGAGGCGGCTAATTTTGATCTCCAGAGAGCCCATCAGACTGGACCCAGGCTATGGCAGGGTGAAAGACCTAGGCACTATTTGATGAAATTCTTACAATATCCTGAGAAAGAGAAAGTACTGAGGGTGTTGCTGCATATGAATGGCAGCGAGGTCTCTATTTTTCAAGACTTCAGTTATGACTTGCCAATCCAAAGACAAAGTACAATGGGATGAAGTCTACATTGCGAACACTCAGATGGGAGTGCTCTCTTCTCTACTCAGCTAATCTTAAAATAGTATGCCCAGGGCACCCACTCAAAATCTTCAATAAGCCTCAAGATGCTAAAGAATATGCCCACATGTTGGAAGCTACTGAGATGGGTTGATCCAGGAACAGAAATACACAACCTCCAAGATAAACAATGGTTTTGTAAGTTCTAAATAAATATTTCTTGAAGGGAAGCTGGCTGTGAATGCTTTTTTTTGGGGGGGGGGTTATCACTGTGACTTGGTATTAATTGTACTTGAGCAAGGCCATGCATTACTATGGCATCCATCTTGGCTTGTGTAGCTGCCCTTTCAATAATGATGGGAATGTGGGTATGGCACGCAGCTCTGAGGACTTGTGACTTGAACTGTTATAATCTGATATTTGCATGGGCACCTGTTAACTGTCTTCCTAGCCCTGTGAGCAAATTTTTAAAAACAAATCATTCATAATTAACAATCTGTGGTGATACAAATGTAAGATGGCAGGAGCCCATGGGCAAGGTGTCGGAAATCCCGTGGGCAGCCCTGATGCCACAATGTGCTGGTTGTATGCATCATGGTACCAACAATCAGGTCAGAGATAAGGATGCTGCAGAGCCTTACCTGTTCAAACTGGGAGCTGCCAAATCACAAAGTACAGTGGCAGCGTCACTTACAAACACATGAAGCCTTGAAACAGGGGCAAATGGTTTAAATGCCTGCTGGAATGGAGAAATCTGTCACTACAGATGGAGACAGGGACTGTTCCTATGTGTTTGCTATGCGATCTCGTCTAGGTGTCCCACCCATTTCAAGTACCTACTACCCTTCCAACTGTGCACACGAATATCCGACTAGATCTGTTCATTTAAGCAATAAGGCACAACAGGGTGTGGGTTTTTAGGGATTTACCCATGCCTTGTGTAGTGTGTCACGAGGAGCAGTCAAGTGACTTAACTACACAAGAAGTGGGTAAATCACCCAATAACTCACACCCTGCATTGCCTTATTGCGATTATACAATGGACCCATGTGTAAAATGAATGTAAAATGTGTTTAATTATGTTTTCAATAAATGCCATTCCTCAGCTGTGGGTTATGCAGGGTTTACCCACAGTCATGTGACTTGTTTTGACCAATGAGGTTACAGAATTTTCACACACCATTGTATAATCACATTTATTCCATTCTATGGGGAATGTATGGCGATTATTAATAAAATCTCACAGCATGCCCAATCCAAAGAACTGCAGCTGTCACTGACCATGAGTCTGTAAATGGGAAACTCTGTAGCGTCTACTGCAATGTAAGTACCAAGTCTTCTTGACAGTGTGACGATCCTGCAGTGTAGATGCTTTCAGGATCAACAGCCAAGAAAATTATTGTAAATGGTGAACCAGGCTGGACTGTCTACAATTTTTCACATACCAGAGGAGCATTCCTCAATTGAACTTCAGGTTGGTTTTAAGAACGTGGTTGCTGCCCATGGCCGGATTGATGATCCTACGTTTGACTCCCACTACAATCTTCTTTCCAACGATTGCTAGGACAACAGGTATCAGTGGAGGGGAGTGGAGGGATTACTTAAGTACACTGATATCTGTAAATAACACTGCAGATAAACATGGGTGGTTTGTGTAGATAGTTTGACTGTGCAATCATGGTATGGCCGAGAATATGATGATTACATTACAAATTTCTGAAGAAACAAAGGTCACACTATATGGGGCAGTATAGACGAGTGGTTAAGGGTTGATATAGTTACACATTACATTTTACTATACCCCAGGCAAAATATGAGAAGTCACGTGCCCCAATAACTAGTCCGATTGACCCATGCCTGTCTCTGATTATATTTGCACTTATTTGTGAGGAAGTATTATTTCACAGAGAGGATAGTGGATGCATGGAGCAGCCTTCCTGAGGAGGTTGTGGGGTCTAAAACTGTGGGAGAATTCAAGAATGCATGGGACAGACATAAGGCAATTCTTGTGGGGGGTAGGAAGAAATAGGCTGTTGGTTAACTAGGATCTGTGGCCTATCCTGTAGGTAGGGAAATGGGCAGACTAGATGGGCCAAGCAGTCTTTATCTGTCGTCAAAGTCTATATTTCTATGTTCTATGTTTCTATTTCCCCTAAGGTTGGCTCTGATCTTATTAACACTTATTTCACCCTACTTGCTCCTTTCTTACCCTCTTCGACACCTTTCTCACCCTTGAACTGTCCAGCTCACCCCATCTCCTCCATTTGGAGAACCCCTACTGCCACCAACCCACCATCTCTCCTAAATCCTATTCACCTCTGCTTAACCTTCCTCTTCCCCCCTGAATATGCTCATTTTAGCTTCCTTTCTTACTCCCATACTCCCTTCCCCTCCCTGGATCTTGCCTCGATTTTACTTCCTTCTTTAACTCCCTACCCCCCCCACCAAGACAAGGGGTACCGGCCATGCTTGTTCCCTTCTTTGTAGCTCTTACTTTCCCCTACTTGACTCTGAAATTCTCTTGTATTAACTAAACCAAATGTTCTTAACTGTATATTTACCCTAGTCATGTTTTATGTAATTTTGTGGAACTGTTATCCACAACCTTACTTTATGTATAATGTTTGTGCTTTTATCTGCTCTGTTTCTTGATGAGGAACCTCTGTAAATGAGCTCATAGCTCAAAGGTTGTAATCTGAGAATGTAATAAATAAATAAGACTCCAGGGGTGAAGTCTATGAAATTCTTTTGAGAATGCTATATAAAACAAAACAACAACAAAAAAAAAAGCTATGCCAATCTATCCTTGTCTTTACTTATTTTACTTTATCCTTCTGGGTTTCAGTTGGAGCCATTGCCACTTTCTCAAAATGGGGTTCTGTGGAGGAGGGACAACTGCGAGTAGACAGCTGAACAGTTCTCGTCAGGCAGTATGAGGGAATTGTTTCGGATGCTCTGAGGTCCAGCTGTGCTCCAGCCAATGCTGATTTTCCATGTCAGCTGAGGTACCCCCACAGCAAGCTTGGAAATGATACCCCTTAGTAAGCAAGAAGGTGCCAATTGCTAACGGTATCTAGAGATGCATGGAAATGCATGAGGTTGGCAAATTTATTTTTCCTGTTTTTCTAGATGGGGCTGTGGCTCATAGCCTCCCTCCTTCTGGGGGAGGGGGGGTCTGGAAACACCCATCTTGACATAACACTGCACAATTACATATTTTCTTCACTATATTATGTACTAAGGTGCTTAGCCCAGTTCACATTCTCCACTGTAGAACAGATGGGATACTGCACCATAAAGGTGCTAATTATGGGGGGGGGTCTTCTGGCTTGGGATAATTCTCTTTCAGGCTATGGTACATTTTGGGGTGTGTGTGAGTGAAGAAAAAAGGAGGGTGAGGGGGCCCAATGGGAAATGTTGGGCAATAATTCAATTGTTTATAATGTGCAAAGTTGTTTACTTATGTTATTTTAATGTTATTAGGTTATACTGTATTAAGAATGGAATGGTTTTAAGGTTAAATGGAGAATTGGGAGTGAGGGTGGGGGAAGGAATGTTTCAGAGTTTAAGAGTTGTTTTTTTTCACAACCTTAAAAAAAGGTACTGGTCATTTAATGATATATCAGACATGTATTATTGGGAGGTAGCTACATAATGGGCTTTCCTTTAGGAAGAATAATGGATAATAACAATTTCTGCATATGGTCATGGAATGTAAATGGCTCACAATCGCACACGAAAAGGAAGAATGTGCTGACAAAGGTGGAGGCCATGGAGACAGATGTCATTTGTTTGCAGGAAATGCATATGTTAGAAAAAGTAGGAGCCCATATGGCCATGAACTGTGGGGCATGGCTTGGTTCTTAATTTTTCAAGTAAGACTTGAGGAACAGCAATCTGGTTGTGGCGGAGATTCCCAGGGGGTGGTCACTAAATCTTATGGAGACATAGGGGGAAGGTTTGTCTGGTACAAGTACAGCTAAATGCAGGAAAAAAATGATGACACCTTGTTATCATACAAAAATTGAAAAACAAAGAGTTAATGAGACAATGCGGAATCAAATACAATCCAAGATACAACAACTTAAGATCTCATAATAGACAGTTAATTATTCCAAAGGTAAACACAGACAAGAGACACAATATTTATACAATAAGATCAATCAGATTTTGGAATTCATTGCCAAGTGATATAGTTGAGATATCAACATTTGAGAGTTTCAAACAAAAACTAGATGCTTTCCTTGTTCAAATTTTGTCTCAAATGTAAACTCACTAAGAGTGGGAGACAATTAAATGGGCTTCTAGCCTACTTTGTCTTTATACACCAAGCAATACCAAGTGTTGGTTCAGTTTGTGGACCAAATATTAACTATCCTACTTTTTCTAAAAAGCTTCTGAAGAAGGACCGGGTAGGTTTGAAAGCTAGAGCACTTTGTTCTTTTCTGTAACATCCATGTTGGTCCAATAAAAGGTATCAAATCATTTGTTTCTGGATCTACTTTTTTCTATAAATTGTCAGTGCAAATGGCTGGCTTTAATGGCCTGTGGTTGTTGAGGTAGCCATTACAATTGTGTCACAGGCATGGTCCTCCCCCACAGCTATGCCCCTGTCAAGTAATGCAAAAACACTTTTACAGATAATGAAAGAACACTCACTTATTGATCCTTGGAGATATTTCTTCCCAACAGGGCAGGAATATACCCACTACTCTCACTCATCTTCACATTACTTCAGGTTAGCTGCTATTATGCTTTCACAGAGCCTGATTCCAACCTTACAGGCAGCTAAGCATGAGTCAATAACTATCACAGACCATGTGCCAATATTGGTGGATCTTTAGGATATAGGGACCTCAGCAGCACCAAGATCTTGAAAATTAGATCCCACTTTACTTAAAAAATCTGCTTTAATCTCCTATGTGAAATAACAGATTTCTAAATTTCTCCAAGTGAATAGTAAAGGGGACATGTCAATGACTACTAGGTGGGAAGCATTAAAGGTCTTCTTGAGAGGGGATATTATATCATATACCAGCCATAGCAGGAAGGTAGAGAATCAACAGTTACAGGACCTGGAGAAGCAGATCACTCAACTTGAAAGGCATCACATGTAAAATCATCGCATCGCATGTAAAACCCCACAGCCAGCGACTACCAGTTGCAAAAATTAAAGTGAGACTTCAACAGGTTAACTAATTCCAGAATTGAGCACGCTCTAATGTTAAACCAAACTACTGGCTATTTTGAAGGGGATGCCTGTGGAAATTGCTGGCTTGGCAACTAAAACAAAGAGAAACTTTTAAAAATGTTAGCTGTATAATGGGACCAGATGGGATGGGAAGACATTCAGATGAGGAAACAGGGGAAGAAGCTTTTAGAAACTTTTACCAGCACCTCTATACCTCAGAGGTGCAACCATCTGATCATGAAATACAGAATATCTTGATCAAGGCCCCATTACCAAGTATTACACCAGAATAAAATGCCAGCCTTGAAGGTGATATAACCTGGGAGGAGATAGAGAAGGCGGTAAAGCACCTAAGAGTGGGAGGACACCAGGGCCAGATGAGTTTCCCATTGATTATTATAAGGCTTTTGTGGCAGAACTTCAGGAACCTCTGATGGATATGATTCATGAGAATATGGCAAAGGGTGTGTTAATCCCATCCACATGGTCTGCAGTTATAACGATTCTACCAAAAGCTGGGAAAGATTTAAAATAGTACGGATCTTATCGACCCATTTCGCTACTCGCATCTGATTATAAGATCATTGATAGCATTCTAGCCCACAGGTTATAAAAAGTTCTACCTCATGTTGTGCACTCTAATCAGGCAGGCTTTGTTCAGGGCTGTCAGGGTAAGCACAATGTATACAAAGCACTAAACATTATGCGGCAATGGGGGGAAGCAAGGTGGGTTGGGGGCAGCTGTTTTGGCCCTCGATGCCATAAAGACCTTTGACCATGTGGAGTGGGGGTATATGTTAGCCATACTAAAAAAATTTGGCATAGGAAATAATATGCTCCATTGGATTTCAGCCTTATATCATAATCCTACAGATCAGGTTGAAGTCATTGCTAAACTGTCAAAACCATTTCCCCTTACTAAGGGGACCAAACAGGGATGTTCCCCTCTCCCCACTTGTGTATGCATTAACTATGGAACCCCTAGCTGTGGCAATATGAGCTGACAATTCAATTAAGGGCTTTTAATCAGGTGATAATCATTTTAAAATATCCCGGTATGCTGATGATCTGCTCATTCATCTCAAAAATTCTGAATGTAGTCTCCCTAGGGTGCAACAACTCCTTTTTAGGGCTGCAGTAGGTGTAGCTCTGCAGACCTTTTGGGATGAGTAAAGGGACTCCGCATTCCTTCTTAAGTTGCCACCCACTGTTCCGCCCACTGTGCTTGACTGTCTTGCTTCTATTGTGACTTTTTTCCCATTCATTTCAAGTAGAAAGTGGGGAGAAAAGAAAAAAAAACACAGAATCAAGTCCTGTTTCTTTGAAGTAACTCCAACAAGTATACTGATCGTAAAACAACTGCTGTGAATTGCTTTGTGATATGTGTGTGTGTGTGGGGGGGGAGAGTTGCATTATCAGCTACATCAGAACAGTAGAAAGCAGTGGGAGATTCAATAGCCCATAGTGCATGATAGAGTTTTTGTTTAATCTCCAGTTAGATCAGCCCTGTGTGACTGTACATGGCCCAGGGAGGATGATAGGACCAGCAAACAAAATATCAGAACTTATATGAACTCTAACATACAGTGCAGACTACTGAACCTCTCACTGCTGCATACTGTTCTAAGGCCAGCTGCAGGAGATTCTGGGATTTGTAGTAACAGAAAATGTAAAAAGTGTTAACCCCTCTTTTGTTCTGATGGCGATTGCTACAATTTACTACAGCTTGCAAATTACAGAGCCACATTAAAACAGCTAATTCAGTTCAAGGGAACATACACACCAACTATCATACAGTACAGTGCAAGCAACAGAGGAGGAATAGATAGGTAACTCATCTCATATAGGATCGTGCACTTTCCCTAGGCAGAAGTGCCAATGTACCTGTTACAGAACATATACCCTGGGCTGCAAAGGCCCAGACAGAAGTAAGGATAGCACGGGGGGCAAATCCTTCTATAGGTACTTCAGGGAGAGGAGAAAAAGCAAAAAGGGGAATCATAAGACTGAAGAAGGAGGATGGCACACAAGCAGAAGATGACAAGGAGAAAGCAGAAATCCTAAAGAAGTACTTCTGCTTGGTCTTTACACAGGAGGAAGACAACAATGGACCAGCACTAACCAGACAGAAAGTCACAGCTGAGGGAGTGTACAAGAATCTATTCACAGAACAGAGAGTCCTGGAAGAGCTCAACAAGCTGAGAGTAGACAAAGCAATGGGACCCGATGGCATGCATCCAAGGATACTCAAACTTGGAAAGGAAATAGCGGCTCTGCTAGCTGCACTTTTCAAGAAATCTCTGGAAAGCGGGGTAGTCCCAGAGTACTGGAAAAGTGCTACAGTGGTGCCACTGTACAAGAGCGGGAGCAGGGATGAGGCTGGAAACTACCATCCAGACAGCCTCACCTTGATAGTAGGTAAGATGATGGAATCCCTTCTGAAAGAGCAAATTCTAACTTTTCTAGAAAGAACAGGCATGTGGACCCAAAGCAACATAGCTTTACTGCAGGAAGGTCCTGCCAAACCAATCCAGTGGAATTATTTGACTGTGTCACTAAAATGGTGGACCAGGGGGGCACAGTCGATGTGGTCTATCTCGACTTCAACAAAGTCTTTGACTCGGTCCCCCACAGAAGATTGATTAGCAAACTCAAGCACATGGGAGTGGACCACAAAACAATAGTCTGGGTGAGAACCTGGCTAATAGGCAGAATGGAGAGTGTTGGTCAATGGAGCATTGTCAGGGAAGGGGATGGTGATAAGTGGGGTTCTGCAGGGGTCAGTGCTGGGACCAGTCTTGTTCCATGTGTATATCAGTGACATTGCTGATGGTTGCAGTAGAGTGGATTCACCAGAGGGGTTGCAAAAAATGAAAAAAGGACCTGTTAATATTGGAAAGATGGTCACAAGACTGGAAGCTGAAGTTTAACATGAAAAAGTGCAAGGTGATGCATATGGGAAAGAAGAACCCAGGAGCAGAGTACCATCTGGGAGGGGAGAAGCTAACAACTACAAAGCAGGAATTTATCCTGGGAGTCATCGTCTCTGATGACTTAAAGATGGGGAAGCAATGTGAGAAGGCAGCACAGAAGGTGAGTGGCCGCCTGGGTTGTATAGGGAGAGGTATCACTACTAGGAGGTGTGAGGTGATAATGCCATTGTACAGGTCCCTGGTGAGGCCCCACCTGGAGTATTGTGTCCAGTTCTGGAGGTCCCATCTTAAGAAGGACATCAATAGGTTGGAGACAGTGCAGAGAAGGGCAACTAAGATGATTCATGGCCTACACCATAAGATGTATGGCGAAAGACTGAGAAACTAAACCTCTTCTCCTTGGAACAAAAGAGGGAGGAGGCGATATGATTGAGACCTTCAAGTATTTAAAGGGTATCAATAAGGTGCAATCACAGGACCTCTTCTAGATGAGCAGTTGCAGTAAGAAAAGAAGGCATGACATGAGACTAAGTGGGGGTAGGTTTCGGAGTAATAGTAGAAAGTTATTTTATACCGAAAGAGTGGTGGACCCATGGAACAGACTGCTTCAGGGGGTGGTGGAGGCAAAGATGGTCAAGCAAGTTAAAACAGCACGGGACAGACATGTCAGAAAGCTAACAAGCGATTCCAAGTAGCGGAGTAGGAAAAAACATGGGCAGACTAGATGGACCTCATGGTCCCCATCTGCCGGCACATTCTATGCATCTATGTAACACCCTTGCCTGCAATTTTTATACACTTTATTTTACTAAGCATCATTGGTTAGTCTTGTTTTCATATACAAACTGCAGTATAACTTTCACTCCCTCACACACTTCTATGAGGAGTGCCTGACCCACTGTTAGTGCACACCCCTTTAATTATGGATCCACCTCCAGGTTGCCTTGATTGGTACTGGGCTGATCCCATTTAAACTGCATTTCCATTATACCAAGGTTGGCTGGGCTGGATCCACTTCACGAACTTATATAAACCGTAACATACAATGTAGGCTACTGAACCTCTTACTGCTGCATACTGTTCTAAGGCCAGCTGCAGGAGATTCTGGGATTTGCAATAACAGAAGATGTAAGGGGTTGTAACCTCTTTTGTTCTGATAATGAGTGCTATGATTTACTACAGCTTGCAAATTACAGAGTCACATTAAAACAGCTAACTTAGTTAACGGGAACATACACACCAAATATCACTATTTTTTCTTGTTATTGATGACAAAGGAACACAACAGTGATGATAGGAGTATATTACATGATTTGCATATTTTGCAATTACCTGAAGTCTGCCATTTTTCCCATTTTTACTGATTCCTGAGTGGCTAGAGTTCCAGCCTTTGGGTCTCTCTGACAAGGTCCTCCATGTTGTAGAGACCTCTCAAAAGGAGTCTACTTCTCAGTGCTATGCCTTCAAATGGGAGTGCTTTTTCCATTTGGTGCCAGGGCAGGGAGCTCAACCCTCTCTCTTGCCCTGTGACTAGCATACTGGATTACTTGTGGTCCATCTCTCAATCGAGCCTAAGGTTGATGATCTTCAAGATACACCTACCATGCTAGCCCAGTGGAATGGAGGGCTGAGGCACTGGGAACCTTTCTCCTACTACACTGGTGACCCCAGGGTTGAGAATGGGCTCAGGTTACTTGGGGGCTGGCAGGGTGAGGGAGGATTGTAGATCCATGTACAAGAAGCTTGCAGTAAGTAACCACCACCCACCAGCCTGTAGCCACCACCAATTGCTATCCAGTCAGATACCTCCAGCAGCCCAGAGTCTGGTGCCAGCATTTAATCTTTTGTGGGAGATACCACCTCTAGTGGTTGAGGGGGTCATTCATACTCAATGACCATTCAGTGCTTTGGTGCTGTCAATCTGATCTCTTTCATAGACATTATATTCATAATAAAAATCAAGAAAATGCACATTTTTAGACACTAATTTGAGGCAGATTCAGATCATAGCTCTGAAACCTAATGCCAAACCTCAGTGCCTCCACTCCTCCATTTTCTTTCATGGCTGTGATCAACACCCTTAATGGAGAAACAATGAAACTGCTCCTTTGTAACTTGAATTTGTTTCTTGCTCTGGAGCAAATGGTTAATAGTCATTACTCTCACCTATGCAGAGATAACGAACACTGGCTTTGGAGTAATGAATGGGATGGGCCTTGAGGGGCCATCCAATCTTCATCAATATCTGATTCTTTGTTTCTGTGAACATGTTACATATTTAGTGTTATTGACTCAATAGGTTGCATACTTGCCTCTGGGGCCGGAAGGACATAGGTTGGTGCCCCACACCAGGAAATTGGGCTAATTCCCAGTATTGATACTGTAGTATAGCACCTGGGTATGGGATGTACTACACTGATGTTGAGGTGCTAGTCTTTGTATGAGATATTAAACCAAGGCCCCTTCTGTCCATTTTTTCTGGTTGTCCAGGTGGAAGTTAAAGGTCACATGGAACTTAATGCAAAAGTTAAAACACTTTTTATTTTAAAATCAGTTAGCAAATTAGAATACAATATTCATAAATATATCATAGAAACATAGAAACACAGACTTTAATGGCAGATAAGGACTGCTTGGCCCACCTAGAACTCACCCCTTTATTATATGCACTTCTTTTACACAATTTCTGCAACACAGTATTTCTAGTGACATAGTTACAGGGATATCAACAGGTTTTTCCCATTAGTTATGGGAAGATTCAGTTTCCATTATTAGCAATTTCTCCTAATATAGCAACCTATTAAGACTTAAAATTGTCCAACCATGATTCAGGTGCCACCTCCACATTAGTATAAGAGATACGTGGCACTGTGCTTGCCATAGAAAATGTTTGAAGATGATGAACACCAACTGCTGCATTCCTGCCTCACACTTTCATTGTGGAAGAAGTTTAGGCTGTAAACAATCCATCCATCCTGAAGATAGCCCAAAAGAAGCTCCCTTAAGGCCTTTAAAACATAGCCCCAATGTTGTGAGTAAAGGAGCATTCTGAGAATAGGTTCTTTATTGTTTTGCTTTGCTCCACAAAGGAGGCTATTGGATAGTACTGTTTAATCTGTTTTTTATGCATTGTTTGCTTTCAATTATAGTCACACAGGGAGACTTCACCATATGATTGCATCTCACTTTTTTATCAGGATCCTTGCATTTTGCATATTACAAGAGCCCCACTTTAAATATAGAAATGTACAGCAGATAAGGACAGCTAGACCCACCCAGTCTGCCCAATTTCTCTACCTGCTGCAGAAACCACAGACCCTACGTGATCTCTGGCTTTGTTCTCTTTCCTATCGTTTTGGATTGGCAACTTGCTTGTTGTGGTGTTTCACAAGGGACCAATCTGGCCCAGATTCCTCACTTGCAGCCCTACTGGCTCTGGCCAGAATTTGTTGAATATGGAAAAATCTCCAGCCACAAAATAAACTGGACTAAAAGTGAAATCATGCTGATAGGCACTGGGCCACACACCCGCCTAGATAGTAATGCTCTTGGTATTAAGGTTGTTACCATGCTGAAGTATTTGAGGATATATGTGTCCAGGCATGGTACTACATTGTTTCATGAAAACTATGATAAGCTTTTAGGTAAAATCCACCAGGACTGTGAGAGATGGATGAAGCTCCCTCTGAGCCTTATTGGGCATATAAATACTATCAAATGAATTTACTCCCCAGTTGTCTTTACTTTTTTCAGAACCTTCTGATTCAGGTTCCAGAAAAGGTGTTTGATCCCTTAATGCTATCATGACAACATTTTTATGGGGTGGAAAGAAAGCGAGGGTATCAAGAGCTATTCTGCAGCTGCCCCTGGATAAGGGTGGGTTGTCATTGCCCAATATGAAATTTTATTATCGGGTGGCCCAACTAGCTCTACTTGCAAAGGAAAACTCGAGCTTGAATCAGGTACTAGATGGGCTATTGATGGAGGGGGAGAAAGACACCATGTCCCTACTTAGGGGGTACTTAATCCTGGACTTAGCTGTGGCACAGGTGCTATATAAGACAAATCCTTACACACAGCAACTCAGTAGAATTTGGTATGAAACCAACAGCTTCATTAAGCATCCAAAGAGACTATCCATGAGAGCGGCTCTGATGGCTGCTTACAAAAGGATGGGTGGCTATAATTTACCTATGCTGCATCACGCTTTGCTAAGATGGAGTAGGTACGGAATCCATTGTGTGGGTGACCTCTATGAAGGAGGAATGCTGAAGTCTTTTGTAGAAATCAAGAAGGCATCTAACCTTCAGTCGGGATTTCTTTGCATTCCTTCAAATAAGGCAATTCATCTCCAAATGCTCTTTTCACGCATCCGCTGTCGAAGAGATACTTTGCCAGCCCCAGTCAGGCTCAAAACCTCTCCCAGCAATTTATAGGTTGCGTTTGGGTGTAGCTCCAGTGCCGCCTCCCAGGGCACAAACACAGTGGAACGAAGACCTGGACACTGTTCTGAGCCCTGAGGACTGGAAGCTTGACATTAAGCATGTGCATGTATGCTCTAGCTCAAATAGATTAAGAAGCATACAATATAACTTTTTGTACAGATCCTACATCACGCTGGTACAGCTACACCAGTCGGTATAAGCCCTCTCTGAGCCCTATCTGCCCCAAATGTAAGGGTGAAGATTGGGAATTTCTACATATGGCCCTCACATGTACCAAGGTGGCCTCTTTTTGGAAAGAGATGCATCAGATAATGTAGAAGATTATGCAGTGCCAGCTTCCTTGTAGCCCTACTGAGTTTAGAAGAAGAAGAATCAGCATTTATATAGCGCTTTTCATACACAGTATCCCAAAGCACTTTACAAGCAATACTAGACTGGTAGTGAAGTGACTTAATGTGTGGTGGCGGCCATATTGCACATCATCACTCACACACAGCCTGGATAATTGCATGAACTGGTTTATGGAAGGAGCATATTGGCCAGGACACCAGGAATGTTTCCTGCTCTTTACGAAGAGTACCCTGGGTTCTTTTACTTCCACCTGGACACCCACCAGGACAACACCAGGATGGGCAGAAGAGACCTCGGTTTAACGTCTCATCCAAAGGACGGCACACCCTAGCAGTGCAGCACCCCCCAATACTGCACTCGGATGCCAGCGATTTTTAGGTGCAAGTCTATCCCGGTGTGGGACAAGAACCCATGACCTTCTGGTCCAGAGGCGGATGTGCTACCAACTGAGCCACACTGACACCCATGTTATGTTGGGTATTGATGATTCTAGGCCCCCACAACTAACAAAGAATATTAAAGGCAGATTGTGGGACATAGCACTGATAAATGCAAGGGCAACAGTTGCACAAAACTGGATGAGCTCTTCACCACCAGTGATAGCCCATTGGTTGAACAATATGTCCCGTTGCATGAGGTTAGAAAATTATCATTGCAATGCTAAGGGTGAGAGACACAGATCTGAAGAAACATGGGATCCCTTGCTTAAGACAATTTCACAAAAGGTTGTGACATTGTAATGCATAGTTCAGATTATCATGTGTGATAATTACTTTTTAATTAAAAACAGCGGGCTAGATACCATTCAGATGACATCGAGTAACTTTCCTACTGTAATATACTCTAATGGGTGTGTCATAAGACAAGTGCTAACCAAGGTCAGCTACGACATCTTAAATGTATATTGTCAAACTGCATTTCATAGACCATATGTATTAGACATCACCGACTTGTATGTATTAACAATGCATTGTTAAGTCACCTATGTATATGTTTGCAGCTATTTTTTTACTTGTACTTATCATAAAGTTATATTGTCTGTAAGCATTCTGCAGTATCTCAATAAAATATGGTTACAAAAAAAAAAAAGATACACACAGCTGGTGGAAGTGGAGCACTGTGTGTCATTCCAGTATCTCCAAACGAAATACTCACTAACTACTCACAACTACCTACCTGTAACAATGTCTAAACGTATGACTGTACTTTTACCACAAATGTAATAATGTCTAAATATGTTATTTTACATTTCTCTGCTTGTATCATGACAATGTAATGAGCTTTGCTCAACTGAGTATCTGATTCATACGACGATGAATAAAATATTTTACTACTACTAACTAAGGAGGATATCTACAGATTCCAGCAGGTGAGGAGTTACCTGCTGGAAGCAGATAGGCACAGGCTGGGTAAGCATGATCAGACTCCTTTGGAAGACTTTTTATATTGGTCCACAATCCTCAGAGATAGAGCCAGATACATTTCCTTGATGTACCAGATACTGTTAAAATCAGGAGTGAATAAAGGAATAATGCCTGACAGGGTGTGCGACGTTCTGGGATAATGCCACGTCTGGGGTGATTGGGCATGAGGCCACAGGCCGAGTGCGGCCAGTTACCCCAGAAGTGATGTTATCCCAGCATAACACACACTCTGGAGGGCATTATTCCTATTATACAATGGCTTGTATGGCTTGTTGTTATACAGAATTTTCCAAAAATCATTTTAAAGATGTTTTTGTTAGTGTGGAAAAATATTTTGGTTTCTTCAGAGAAAAAGAAAATATTCATCCAAATCCAACAAATCCAATGCAATCAGTTAGGAGATTCATAGTGAGGAGACTGGACCCATGATGTTATGCTGGGATGACATCATGGGTCCAGCCCCAGACTGACCAACCAGAGTCCAGGAAATTTTCTTGCCATTGTATAATACCCTATTAAGCTTAAGAGACAAGTGGCAAGAAGAAGATGGGACCCCTATCTCTGAGGGTCAGTGGAAGGACCCTCCTGATGATGCTTTTGTAAGTGAAACCAGTCAAGGTTGTTTTAAATCCGAGTTGATGGTGCTTTGGCAAATATTTAAATAAAGCCATATTTTCATGTCATCTGACCTTGTGCTGACATTTGTCTTTTCATTTGACTGTATTATTTCAGGCACAGCTCTTGCAGTTTGGAGCATAGATTGCTGCGGTGTTCAGTGAAAGGAGTACTTGAAGGGGTGGAAGGTGTCAGCCTCCCAGAGTAGAAGAGAATTCCAATGGAAGATAATCAATATATTTTTTTATGTTCCAACTACCACTAAGCACTGTGGGACCACAGCGGTGGACAGATGCAGGTGAGGGTGTGGGGAGAGGGGCATCCATTTTCACTTGCTATGGGCTTGCCCAAATTTGGAGGCCTATTGGGCCTGTATTAGGTGAGGGCTTGCCAAGATTTAGGGGGTGCAGATACCAGACGTTTATGTCCACTACATGTTAGGAGTGAGGGTCCCAGGAATCCCCACCAGGGCAGGAGAAGCAATCTTTAGGTGCATGATGGTGACAGCTCTTAAGACTCTGACATCACATTGGTTGGACCCAGAGACCCCCAGGTTGGGAGAATGGAGGGAAAGGGTGTCCCAAATTTTTCATATGGAACAGATTATGGCAAACCTCCACCTGACAGGAGAACAATTTAGGGAGGCGTGGAGGGTCTGTGCATCCTGTATTGATCCAGTTTAGCACAAACAAGAAAGCGATGGCACACAAGCTGCAGACTGATTTCAGGATGCAAACAAAGTGATTTTATTTTCACCACAAGATACTCAGTGCATGTGTAGTACAGTATACAATATCACAAGTCCCAGTCTATAAATGCAGATAAATACATGCAGCTCAACAACAGCAATGGCAGAATGAAAATAGCGACCCGGTGCTTTGACTCCTAACCAGAGTCTTCCTCAGGGGTGTGGCTAGTGAGATCAAGTGACCCCTTTATACCCTCAAAAAAATCGAATTAAAGGGGTGGAATCCCATTCATCAAGTAATTTAAAGTGAAGTTCATATTATAAAACATTTTAAATGCTTTTTAAATAGACTCATATTGGACAAAGTGAGTAAAATGCAATTTTAAAATGAAGTAGTAAACAATCATTTAGTAGCCTAGAAACTAGATATTACTACACACTTAATTAATTGTAATATGGTTAAGAATATGTGTAACTCTGTTAGCATTTTACATGCAGGCAGTAAACTAAAAGAACTTAGGAAAAAAATATTTAAGGCCAAATCAGTTTTCTGCCCCAGAGTATATAACAACGCTATCACTACATGTAAGAAGGCAATTTGTAGCCAGGTTAAAGAACTTTTAAGCTCAGATCTGCTGAAACCTAGAAGCAGAAATTGAACTGTAAATGAATGCAATTCCTTTGGATGAGCTAACAAAAAACATATTGATTGTTGTCTAGCCAGCCGACCAAGGCAGCAGTATTGTTATTTTTGATATTACACATTATAGGAACATTGTCCTTGGCCTTCTCAGAAATGAGAGGAATTATTGCCAACTACCATCTGACCCCACCCCACACTTCAAAAGGGAACTGCACTCACTTTTAAGTGAAGCTGTCAATAGAGGGGACATCAGTGAAAATGAGTACCAGTATATCTGGGTTGAACACCAACTTACTGCTGGATTTTATATACTCCCCCAAATACATGGAAATAGATCAGAACCACCAGGCAGGCCTAGTGTTTCAGGCTGTGGGTCAATAACAGAAAAGTTAGGTAATTTTACTGATTTCTTTTTTACAACAAAATGTCCTTGAGTTAACATCTTACATTAAGGACAGCACTGACTTACGGCACAAATTAGAAAATAATATCTGGGAACAAGATTTTGCCAGGCTTTCTATTGATGTAGAAGCCCTGTACACCTCAATTGAGCATTCTAAAGGTTTAGAGGCCATCAACAAAATCCTGAATGAACTGGGACCAGTGGAGAATTTTCCAATATAATTTATTCTGGATGGTTTGGAATATATTCTCACCCATAATTATTTTGAGTTTGAAGGGCAATACTTTTTACAAAAATGTGGCACTGCAATGGGGGCAGCAATGGCCCCCAGTTATGCAAACTTATTTACTGGTGATTGAGAGAAAAAATTCATTTAAAATGCAACAGTTAACCCTTATCATAAAAATATAGGGTATTGGTTTTATTTTATTGATGATATGCTGTGTATCTGGCAAGGTGACTTAGAATTGATTCCTGATTTTATTAACTGGAGTAATATGAATGAACTTAATTTGAAATTCACTTGCCGTACAGACAGAGAAGTTACTAATTTTCTTGATTTGACCCTGACAGCCCATGATAGACAGCATGTCATCGAATCAAAATGTTACAGGACACCCACGGCCGCAAATTCATTACTGCATGCTACTAGTGCCCACCCCCCCCAAGCCTAAAAACTTAATTCCATATGATCAATTACTCAGACTGCGTCATAATTGCAATAATGATGTAACCTATGAAGAACAATCCAGATATCTATTATTCAGATTTAGAGAGAGAGGCAGTGATCAGGAGCTTTTGTTAAAAACACAGGAAAAAGTACAAGAATTACCAAGGAGCACCCTGCTTAGAGAAAAGCGTAAAGACATTAGGGAAAACATCCCATGCACATTTATTACTGAATCCAATCATCTAGCTGGTAGTGTGGGCAACATCATTCACAGGAACTGGCCCATTTTGCTCAGTGGCAACTGGGTGAGTACTATGTTGGGCCCTAAACCAAATGGTTACTTTTACCAAAGCTAATAGTCTGAAAAACAAATTGGTCCACAGCAGGTGCAGGCCAGCTCAAGAACACAGGTGGACTTGGTTACCTGTGAGACCCAAAGGTTTCCATAGGTGTACCAGATGTAATATCTGCAAATACGCCCAGCCCAACAACTCTTTCACTCACCCTAAGTTTTCAGAATTAAAAGTTGATATCAAAGAATTAATCACTTGTGATACAAAATATGTCATTTATGTCTTATGGTGTAGTGTAGTCGTGGGTTGATTTATGTGGGAAAAATGGTACATCCCTTGAAAGAATGCATACAAGAGCAAGTCTATTCTGTGACAAATTTCAAAAGGGACACTCCAGTTGGCCTGCACTTTGCCAGTTTCCACAATTCCAGCTTAGAGGGCTTTAACTTTATGGGTCTTGAGTGGGTGCCCCTTATGAAGACAAGTGGTGACAGAGCAAATCTGCTATTACAGCAGGAAAGTAAATGGATTTATAAACTGAAATGCGTCAAACCCATTGGTTTAAATAACCAGTGGGATTTGAAACCTTTTATGAAGAAGTGAGTTTTTTTGAGTGATCACTATACAGAAACATAGAAATTGTTGGCAGATAAGGACTGCTAGGCCCATCCCGTCTGCCTGTAGCCCCTATACATTGTATATGTCCACTGACCCTATGTGATCAATGACTTTTCATCACTTCTTTCCCTCTCAAGCTTCCCTTGTGCCAGTCCCAGGCATGCTTAAACCCCTCCACTGTGCTTTCCCCCACTACCTCCTGTAGCAGACTATTCCAAGCGTCGACTACCCTCTCTATGTAGAAAAACTTCCTCACATTACCTCTTAATCTACCCACTTCCAATCTCATATTGTGCCCCCTTGTTCTAGTACTTTTTCTACATTGGAAAAGGTCCCCCACCTGCACCTTGTTTATGGTCTTGAGGTACTTGAAAGTTTCAATTATGTTCCCCCACTGTCTCTTCTCCTCCAGTGAGTACATATTGAGGTCCCTTAGTCTTTCCTCATATGTTTTGCGGTGCAAGCCCTGCACTATCTCTGGATAGTCTCCACCTTATCTGTATCCTTGCACAGGTGTGGCCTCCAAATCTGCACACAGTACTCCAGGTGAGGCCTTACCAATGTTTTATAATCCCCCATTATATATGAAACATCCTTGAAACTTCCCAAGTTAGTCTCGCCCAGCCTTTTCAAAATGCTATCTAATGCAAAAATAAAAGACGTGTCACTATCGCTGATATCCATGTTGTCAGGACTTTCTTAATTCCACTGGTCTAAAATGTCTGTACCAGCATGCTTGTTAGGTGATTCGGTGCATTATTGTACACAATTATTTGTTTAGCACTTAATGTATGCAATAGGAACTTACTGTATGTATGTATGTATGTAGCATCAGCCTTGTTTGTATATATGTTTCAGGACCTCCTTGTAAATGAGCTTGCTCAATGGATTTTTTTTCCTGCAATAAACTTGAACTTGAACTTATATAATGGCATCACCACCTTCCGCCTCCTGCTAGTGATACCCCTGCCTATGCTCCTCAGCGTGCCACTGGCCCTCCCTGCCACCTTTGTGCACTGCTTTGCATGCCACTGGCCCTCCCTACCACCTTTGTGCACTGCTTTGATACCTTAAGGTCATCAGAGATGATAACCCCTAGGTCCCTTTCCTCTTTGGTGACAGTCAGCTCCCCCCCAACCTGTAGCTCTCCCCAGGGTTCCCTCTACCAGGTGCTTTATTTTGCACTTCTTTGCATTGAAGCTCAGTTGCCACATCTCCAGCCATCTTTCAAGCTTCTCCAGGTCCCTCTTCATTTTCTGCACCCCTTCTGGAATATCTACCCTGTTGCAGATCTTGGTGTCATTTGCAAACAGGCAAACTTTTCCTTCCAGCCCTTCTGCAATGTCACTAATGAAGACATTGAACAGGACTGGTCATAGTACTGATCCCTGTGTACCCCACTTATCACCCCTCCCCCCCAGACTGTACCCCATTTACCACCATCACCTGTCTCCTGTCTGTTAGCCAGTTCCTAACCCAGTTTACCACCTTGTCTCCCATGACCAGATTACCCATCTTGTTAATCAACCTTCTATGTGGGACGGTATCGAAGGCTTTGCTGAAATCTATGCAGGTGACATCTACCACCCTTCCCTGATTTATTTCCCTATCTGCCTGATCCCCCTTCTGGGATTTTGTATTTTTTGTTACCGATTGGTTTTATTGACATTCTAAAAACTGATTTTAAGTAAAGACTAGAAATAGGTAAAATAATATTTTTTCCTCTCTAATAACTTTTCTTTCTAATAATATGTCTCTTTGCTTTCTTCTCTAGACATATCCTCCTTTCTTCTTCCCTTTGGGACTCATCATAAGCCTGCGTGTTGCCTTGGGGGAAAAAAACAGATATTAAATGGATTGCCATGAGACTGATTTTCTAGGGGGTCTTCAGCAATGTTGCCTTGAGACTTTTAATTTTATTTTAGTCTTTGGTAACCAGATAAGGCCCGGTAGGCACAAGTGCCTGTTTTCAGGGGTGACCTGGGAGCACTGGGGAGGTTAAGTGACTTGTTCAGAGTCACGCAGTATGCAAGTAGAGGTAATGGGAATCAAACCTAGGTCTGCTGGATGTACCAAGCTCATTCACAGCTCGTTACTCTAACCTCGAGGCTATACTGCCATGAGAACATAGAGGCTTGATTCTTTATTTTTGTCATCTTTAATGCTAGTCCACACACATATATTTGTCATGAATTATATTGTCAGAAAATAGTTATTTTAATTATATAGCTAGAATACTAAGAAATTAAGTGTGTAGTAATATCTACCTTCTAGGCAACTAAATTACTGTTTACTGCTTCTTTTTGCAATGGCATTTTATGCACTTTGACCAATATAAGTCTATTTAAAAAGCACTTAAAAAGTTTTGTAATATGAACTTCACTTTAAGTTACTTGATGAATGGGGCTCCACCCCTTTAATTCAAACTTGTTTGGGTATAAATGGGTTACCTGATCTCACTAGCCACACCCCTGAGGAAGACTCTGATCAGGAGTCGAAGTGCTGGGTCTCTATTTTCACTCTGCTATTGCTGTTGTTGAGCTGCATCAATTTATCTGCATTTACAGACTGGGACTTGTGGGATGTTACAATGTACTACACATACGCTGCGCATCTTGTGGCGAAAATAAAATCACTTTGTTTGCTTCCTGAAATCAGGCTGCAGTTTGTGTGCCATCACTTTCTGGTTTGTGTTAGATATTGGGGTGCGCTACCTCCTTTGTGGTGTGCACTGGCTTGCTTCGGCCTGCTTATCGGCACAAAACATTTGTAACTGTTAGTCCAATTTAGGCCTTGGAAGAAATCCAAAGTTTTAACACCCGACGCATGTGGGAGATGAATGAGCCTTGAGGGATCACGAGGCGATTGTCTCTGGGGGTGGCTGGTTTTGGGAGCACACACACAGGTTATGACCTAGTTCAAGTTCTTAGTTTTTTATTTTATTTGTTAGAAATTGTTATAAAAGAATGTTAGGGTTTTAATACATGATTGTGTGATTACTAGCTTTGCCTAGATTTACCTATTTCTGTCTGCTAAAAGGGTAACATCTGGCATCCTAAATGCTAATGAATACTTCTAAGGAATATCCTCCAGAGGGAATTCAAGATAGACCAAGTGGATGGGAGGCATTCTTCCGAAAAGGAAAGTGCCGGAGTAAGAGTGTGGACAGTGACCTTTGCCTGGAGTTCAGTTCAGTTTATTGTGAAGGGATAAAATCCATTGAGCAAAGCACATTTGCAAGGAGGTCCCTCATGCAGCAAGATAATAGTACAAAACACATATACAGATTTAGCAGAGAATGATACAACATCACTGGATGGAAAGAGCTAATACATCATCCAATTCAGTGCAGCAGTACTTGGGATACAATAGCACAGTGTATCAAACAATAGAAAGTAAAACACATCAACCAGATAAGGAATGGAAAGAACTAAAACATCGTCAGATGCAGGGCAGTAATGCTTGGAGTATAGTGGAACAGTATCAACTGATAGAAACTAAAATACATCAACCAGATAAGGGAGCAGTAAGCTTGGGATATTTAATAACAGTGAGTAGGTTCCGAGTAAATAATTCCAAAGGAGGTGATGTACAGACAGTAGGAGAATGAGCTTGAAAGTAACTAAGGAAGGGAAGGACAACAGAGGTGGTAAGGCAGGGAACAGGTATTGGAGGATGAGTGCAGAGTAAAGAGAACAGGTAATGTTTTTGTCTGCGCTTATTTTCTCCCAAGCAGGAGGGGATTATACCTCAACAGGGAAGAGAATATATAGACCCCTTCTAGATGGTTTATGTGAGGGGAGGAAGAGTGGGGTCTTTTTTCTACCACACAGATAGGTATTCTCATTTAAATTTAAAGGGCGAGGATGCTGAAGTGAACATTGTAGTTTGTAAGCACCTTCGTTTGCGGAAGGCGGCAGGTATCATGTAAACTGTATGAATGTAAAGTTCATGGATTTTAATAAACATTGCATTTAAAAAAAAAGAACTGTGTGTGGTTCAGGCTTTAAAAACAAAAGTCAACTAATTTGTACTTTTTCAGACCTTTTTTGGTGTGGTCCATTTCTCCAAAGATGCTAGATGCAGAGCCAGCATGCCTCCAGGCTGCTGATGTCATTCAAAGTGCTACTCTATTGTGTCTTTTAAGAAGCTGTATTGCTAGTAGTAGTATTGTAATGTTGGTAACTTCATTGCTGTTTATTTATTTATTTATTTGCTTTTGTTAACCGGGTAAGCACACTAGACAGCCAAGTGCCTATTTTCAGGTGCGACCCGGGAGAGTTACAGAGGACAACTTTACATAAACCATTGAGGAATCAAAAGAAATACATAGCATAACAACATGCAATTCAAGACAGGCTCTAAGAACAACAGGCAAATTCAAGACAGGCACTAGAGGACAGTAGGCACAGAATACATTCATGGACAGCTGAGGAACTGAGTAAGTTGCATAGGGAGTAAACGGGGATTTCAAGGCTGACTCTAGAGCGAGGGTGGCACCATGCTCATACAAGGACATTTGAGGAGTCTGTAAAAAAAAAAAAAATACCAGAAATAACAGGCATTTGAGGCTGGCACTAGAACAAGGTTGGCACAGTGCATTGCAATAGAGAGGGGGGTAGGTGGAATGAAATGGGAGGTAGACAGTGGAGTAAAACAGAAGCAAGAAAGTGGTAAGTGCCTGTGGGGGAGGGGAGGGGCCCTAGGCGGGAGGCCTAGTCGAGGATTCCTGGCCAGTTACCAAGAGAAGTGCAAGAAGCGCTGAGGCCTCCACCCTACCAGATTGATGGGAGGAAAGGGCAGAGGAGTAGGGCTACAGAAGCAGAAACAGGGGAGGGGAGGTTTCAGGAAGTTCCAGAGGGAGGTTTTAAAGCTAGAATGGGAGGAGGAGGACTGAGTGGACTAGGGGAGCGAGTTCCAGAGTATGGGGGCATATGTGGAGAAGGCCCGATCCCCCACAAGGGTGCGGGTTCTAGGAACCAGGCATTCCTGGTTTGTCCCAGATCTTAGGTGGTAGGATGGGGTGCCTGGTTTAAGGGGAAGGGCTAAGGCAGGAGGGGTGCCAGAGCAGATGATATTGTCAATGAAATTACCTAGGACAAAGGAGCGGTACTTTTTGGGGGGAAGCCATTCCAAGCGGCTGTATAAGTCACAACGGTGGATGAGGGAAGGGGCGGAAAGCTCGAAGCGACAGACATTATTGTAGGCCATGTCCCACTTTGAGAGGTTGGATTTGGGAGCTGGGGCAAAAGCTACGAGTCCGTAGCAGAGTGAGGGGGAGGAGGACCCCCCCTAGCTAGGGCTAAGCGAGCAGCGGGGGTGAGGCAGTTATTGGCTCGGTAAGCAAGGCCAAGCTTACAATTTGTGGCCTTGCAGACATTGTGAATGTGCGAGGTAAGGTCCAATTGTGGGTCCAGGGTGACGCCCAGGTACTTGGCAGAAGTTACCATCTCAAGGGGTGAGCCGTCCGCCCCGAGGATCAGCAGGGGGGCAGGGCAAGATTTTATTTTGTTCAGGACCCAAACAGCATGGATTGGGTTTTTTTGAGATTGAGGGTGAGCCTGTGGTCCCCCAGCCAAGTTTGGATGCATTCAAAGTCATAATTCAGGTGGGAGTTTATAGTTGAGATGTCCCGGGAGCTGACCAGGAGAACTAGGTCGTCTGCGTACAGGGTGGTGTGACCATGGACAGTGACGGACGGTAGGTCATTGATGAATAGTGAGAATAGGGTTGGACCAAGGACTGATCCTTGAGGGGATCCCACAGTGGACTAGTAAGAGGTTGGAGGTCATCCAGTTGAAGAAGGTGAATTGCTGTCGGTTGGAGAGGTACTTCATGAACCAGGCGTGAGCAGAGGAGGAAAATCCGAGGGATAGGAGCTTGGAGCCGAGGAGCGAGTGATCCACCCTATCAAAAGCTTTAGAGAGGTCCATGAAAATGGCTCCAGTGAGGTTGCCTAGGTCAGCACCAGTCCAGATCAGTGAAGTGACCACAGCAAGGGTGGGAGACGTGCTGTGTCCTCTCCTGAAGCCATGTTGAGCAGGAGAGAGGATGTTGTGGTCCTGGATATATTGGGAGAGCTGGGAGGCAATGGCTTTCTCAAGAAGTTTACTAGTGGCGGATAGAATGGCTATGGGGCGGTAGTTGCCAGGATCCTTGGGATTTCCTGGTTTTGGGACAGGAACGACCTTGGCCACTTTCCATAGGTTGGGAATGAGCCCAGAGTTAATAGAGGTGTTGAATAGGTGCGAGACGGGCCTGGCAAGGAGGTGGGCCCCCAGTCTGAGCAGTTTAGGCTCGAGGCTGTCATATCCTGCGCCAGTGTGAGGGGAGAGGCCTGAGAGTAGCCTCTGAGTCTCCTTAGGTGAAACTTGTCTCAGTTGGAAGGGGGGCCGGGGGTGGAGGCCGGGTGAGGGGGCCCTGGGGGGAAAGATGACTGGGGACTGGAGGGGGGCAGGCAGGTTGGAGAACAGGGAATTGAAGGTGTTTGGTATGGTGTGGGGGTTATTGCAGTTGACCTTGTCAACAAGTAAGTCAGTGACCTGAGCCTTGGCTGACCCCCCAATAGCGTTTTTAATAATTTGCCAGAAACTCCTCGGGTTTCTGCCAGAGGAGAGCAAGGCGGCTTTGCAGAACTCACTTTTCACTGAGCGGATGGCCCTTTTGCAGGAGTTCCTGAGGTGTCTGTAAGCTATCAGGTCACTAACATTTTGGGAGGCCTTGTATGTAGCCCAACTTTTGTCCCTGGCCTTCATAAGGGAGAATAGGTCCCCATTTAGCCATTTGGTGACAGTGCCCCTCACCCTCCTCTTAGTGAGAGGGCATGTTTATTCTGAAGTGGGACAAACTTGGCTAGGAATAAATCCAGAGCTCGTGAGGGGTCATTGGAGGTAGTGACCTCTGTCCAGTCAATAGTTCAGAGGTCAGACAGGAAGTCGTGGGTATTAGATTTGGAGTAATCCCTTAGTTCAATCACCTTGCTAGGGATTTTAGGCTGGGAGGTGCCCCAGACACAGTAGGTAGGGGAATGAACAGAGATGGCGTCCGAGAGGGTTCCTGAGGATATAATATTGGCAGGCCTGTTGGATAGGATCCAGTCGATAAGGGAGCCTGAGTTCCCTCATAAGGCGAGCCTGGTGGGTTCGGTTATGACTTGGTTAGTGCAAGACTCAGAGCAGAGGCTCGCAGTGCTGCGTTTGTACCCAGCCAGTTGAGGTTGAAGTCGCTCATTAGTAGGGTTTCATTAGGACCCACTTTGGTACCGATGCAGTCAAGCAGTGAGGAGAGACCAGTCAGGCCATCCTTAGGTGGAATGTAGGTGCATACCAGGTGGATTTTCTTTGTATGACCCAGCAGGAGGAGAGCGTGCAGAAACTCGCATGCAGGTGGGGCGGCCGGTGAGTGGTCAATGGTGGTCAAGTTTAGGTGCGTTTTGTAGTAGAGGATTACCCCGCCACCTATCTTCTTACCTGGTCTGTCATGTCTAAAGTGGTTATAGCCTGGGAGGGCACACTGGGCATCAGGTATATGGGGCTTGAGCCAGGTTCCGGAGAGGCCCAGGATATCAGGCTTATGGTAGGCGACCCACGCTGTAAGTTCGGTTTGGTTGCGTAGGAGGCTGCGCACATTCAGGTGAGCAATTTTGAGCCCTTTTGAGGAGAGCCATGGGAGGGGGAGAAGAGGCGGAGGGGGGGATAGCATGCCAAGAGGGGAGGCCATAACCCCAAGTAGGTCCTGCTAGCTCTGGTAAGGGATATGTAAGGACAGTAGTGATAGTACCCGTTACAGTTGGACAGGATGGAGAGAAGAAGAGAAAAAAGAATCAGAGAGATGGGCTGGAAGTTAGGGGGATTTGTCCAAGTGAGGGAGGAAGGGGAGGGGTAAATTTATGTATAAGTGCCCAGGCAGAGCACAGGGAGTTTGGTAGCACAAGGGAAGAAAAGTAAGAGGCTGAGCTAGGTGTGTGTGGATTTACTAAAAGGGTGAAGAGAGTGCAAGGCTGATAGTACAGCCACTAGTGGGGAGAGAAAATAACCTGCAGATGGCAAACAGGGCTGATAGGTTATTTTCCACACACCACGTGGCAACTCACACCCTGTTTAACAGAGAGCCGACCAAGGGTGGTGGTGGTGGTGGTGGTGGGGAGCCGAACGCGTAGCGTTAGGTGGGGCTAGTGCTCCCACGCCGACTGAAGAGGCGTTCAGGCGCTTTGAAATTGGTGCCAATGAAATTCTTCGGGGCAGCTGCACTGCAGCAGGGAGTGAGTCTGGGGTCCTTTTTTAACAAATGCACCACAGCTCAGGGAGAAGGCTCTGTTGTTTTCAGTTTACCTGGCCATCAGGAGAGAGTGCTCCGTGATGCTGTGGCTGTGTCCTGCTGGGCTGGGGGAGGGCTACTGGACCGAGCCCTCATGACCCCCAAGAGACCGGGGGTAGTCTGCGGAGAGAAGGAGACCACAAGGGATTAAATAAGGTGAGGGGAGGGCTGGTTGCAGTAGACAAAGGGTAGGGCATGGGGGGGGGGCTCCTGCTAGTCAGGCAGACACTTTTCCCCGGTGGAAACAAGTCATGCAGTAACTGAGATCAGAAGGTATAAGGGGAAAGCAAATTTAGTAGACTAAACGTTGGTCAGTGTCTGCTTTACAATCACTTTTTTATTAACTTCAGGTTTATTGTTTTCTTAGGAACTGAGAGAGCAGTTCACATCTTCATACAAAGCACTAGACAATTAATAGCTATTACATCAAAAATGCCATTAACCAGGAAAACTGTGGAAACACATGGGGAATGGATTTTCAAAGCCCTGAGAAGGACACAGGATGTTTGCGTCAAACATGTCTGATGCAACTGGCACCTTGATTCAAAGGATGTGCCTGGAGCTATTTTGCAAAGCAACCTGGGTCACAGGCTGTGTGAGCCAAAGGGGACTTGTCTCAGCCTTGCATCACAAAATGGGCTACGGCATGTCACTAGGGGGGCTTGTGGCATACGCAAGCTTCCATGTCCCCTAATGCTGCCTTCACAAAACTGTCCCTGAAGACAAAGTCCTAAGTACAGTTAGATCAGCCAAAGGCCAGTCTAACGGTACTTAGATATCCTCTGGGAGGGTTGTGAACCATAGGCCACTATGTCCCTTCCCCCCGAGCCCCAATCTGCAGGTAACCCATAATTAAAGAAAACGTAATTCCCTGGTGATCTAGTGGTCCTCCCTGCCCCAATATGCCCGTAATGTAAGAAGAGGGGACAGTAAGGGGGCACATAGAGGAATTTGCTCACTCACAAATGGAACTCTGAGGGACACTTCCTACAGCTCCTATTTCACGGGACACTGCCACTAGCTTTCCGATGAGGGGATCTCCAAAGGACACTCCCTACACGCCCTGAGAAAAGCAGTTGGCACTGTGGAAATACTGCAGCGATTATCAGAAATGAGTCGGGATGAACATACAGCCACAAACCAGGCATCCAAGCTGCTTCTCATACAGGGAAGGGGGCATACATGATAACACACAAACCAACTAAGTTCATTCTTGTTTGGGGTATCGCTAATGCTGTAGGTGGTGTTTAGTGAAGCCACTAAATGAAGACTGATTGTTTTTTATTCCCCTGTAGCTTTTCTCCACTTTTCTGTTACACAGCTAGGGAAGGACCCACCCACACTACCCCTGTTCCCACCCACTCTGAGCTAATTCACCTATATAGCTCCAGACCCTATTCACATCTTTCCTGCAGAGGAAAGGAAGGGCCAGATCGTACTGCTTATCTAGTTCTAGGTGAAAAAAAACGTATCTCTTTCGGTAGAATATCAGTAGGATAAAGGTATAAAAAATGATCTCTCTTTCAGTGCATTTTTCCATCCAATTAACCTTTCTATGGAGTATATGAATTGCCAACAGTGTGGGGGTTTATTCAGTACATCTATCCTGAGCATCCCAGAGCAATGCCCCTCATGCTGGGCTATACAGAACCTCAGGATACAGCTCCAAAAGGAAAAGGATGGTATTTGCTGGCTGAGGCATCAGCTGGAGGTCAGGACCCACTCTTACGAGTACCCTTGGTGATACCCAGACCCTATGAGGGTGTATCCTCCAAATGGACACCCACAGCATCAAAGTCCTGGGGAGATGCCATGCCCTCAGGGAAGAAGAAGAAGAATCAGCATTTATATAGCGCTTTTCATACACAGTATCCCAAAGCACTTTACAAACAATACTAGACTGGTAGTGAAGTGACTGAATGTGTCGTGGTGGCCATATCGCACATCAACACCCACACACAGCCTGGATAATTGCATGAACCGGTTTATGGGAAGGGGAATGTTGGCCAGGACACCGGGAATGTTCCCTGCTCTTCGCAAAGAGTGCCTTGGGTTCTTTTACTTCCGCTTGGACACCCACCAGGACAACACCAGGATGGGCAGAAGGGACCTCGGTTTAACGTCTCATCCAAAGGACGGCACATCCAGCAGTACAGCACCCTCCAATACTGCACTCGGATGCCAGTGATTTTAAGGTGCAAGTCCAATCCCAGTGTGGGACGAGAACCCACAACCATCTGGTCCAGAGGCGGATGTGTTACCAACTGAGCCACACTGACATCCTAACCCGTTGTCACCTTAAACCTGCAGGGTTGTCACCTCTGCATGGACTCCATCAATACCCATGGCCTGAGGGGGTGATTTATTTATTTTTTTTTGCAATGTTGGCATCCTCAATGTTAAATAGTAGGGGTGGGAAGGGAGGGGCTTCCGAGTGGTCACATCAGTTTTTTTTCACTTGAGGGAATCTGAGGACCAAGGCCAAAGAGGAATTAAAAATTAGAGCAACTGTCCTGAAACCTAGTCAGGAATTGCAGCTATAGTGGACTGTCCCATGGGCAGTAGGGTGACCCAATCTTGACTGCATCATCCTTTTATCAGTCATTCCCCATAGGCACCTGTGCCTTATTGCTATAAGATAAGCACCGACTTTCTATTTGCAGCGTAGTCCTGAACAACTGTTAAAGCTTAAAAACCAGAAAGCATACCTCTTGAGGATGTATTTCTGAGCCCCTTTCTGCCAGTATTCCCTGCTGTGCAAAACAGCCAGGTAATCAGCCCAGTGAGGGAAACTGTCCAAGCAGGGGGTGTAGACTGGAGTCTGGCAGGAGTATCTTGTGCTGTGCTTGGGAGACAGCCCTGGTAGCAGGCCAGAAAGAGAGCTGGGAGAAACATCTCAGGAGATTTAAAGGAAGTTGGGCATGGAGAACTGCCTAGAGTCATGTGATGCTGGGGAGCCCTGGTGTCAGTGGTCCGGCATGAGCAACACTAACAGATCGGTGATCTGCTTCACTTGCTGGTAGGTTCGGCCCATACCTGGGATCGAGAGTGCAGGGGAGTGCAGGAAAGGTACTTAAGAAGGGAAAAAAAAACAAGCAAGGAAAAAAATAAGCAAGTACATCTGCTGTATGGCAGGGGCAGCAGCAAGGGAGAACAACAATCCACACAGTAAGGTACTAGACTGTAAGTCTTCATTATGTTACCTTTTGCTCCAGACCACTGTGGAATGCTGCCCCAAATGCTGCACTGCTTTGCAAGTGCTTGTTCATACCTTTAAATGTAACTTTTTGTGCATTCTACCTTACGGTGCAAGTAATTCCAAATGCAAAACAGATGGTGAGAAATAACCAATGAGAATTTTCTGTAGTAGTTTCTATGAAATGGAAGAAGCCCCATGGAGTATAATTGCGTGGGTGTTGACAAAGAACATTTTGCTATTATAATGGAGTTATTAAAATTAATTTTGGCCTATGTTCTATTAGCAATAGCCTCACTGTGTGCCAGTCTCTACTGCCAAGCAAAAAACCTTGACAGTTGTAAGGCACTGTCACCTGCAGCTTGAAATGCCTACAGCCCAGGCTACAGTAATGCAGTCATAATGTTCTAGAATGTAATGTGCTCAAACAACAGCCATTAGCATGTTTAGGGTCCAGATTACAGACTGATGAGGGAGCAATCTTGGATACCAATGTCAAAGCATCTCCCTAAGAGTCAAGTACCTGCTGTGTTTTATATTGTAAACTGTGACAGTGATCTGGAGTAATGCTGTTTTTCTCTTTGTTTCTGCGGACTGGCAGGGACACAATGTCATGACTAGGCAAGCTCACAGTCTGGGAATCCAGAGGCATGAAAACATTTGTCTGAGACAGCTGCCATTGCTGCCCTGGTCTTTGATGTGTCACTGCTTGCTACTGAGCATTAAAAAATGTGGCATCGTCAATGGCATTGTGCCATCCACTAGCTTAAAGAAAAGATGCTCAGGTATACAAACTACATATATGGGAAAACTGCAGAGGTATAGTGTTTAAAGAAGAAGTACTGGCAGAGGTTAAGTTGGAATTCTTTAGGTGGGGGAACTCTCACATCTAGATTTCTAGGTGGTGGAGATCTCCCATTGTAGTGGAAGGAGAAAGATGACAGAGGTGGTGGAACTGGCATACAGTTTTTTAGGAGGTGGTGGAAGTGAGCTCCTGTGGGTTCCTACCCAATTGAATCCCTGTAGAAACATAGACTTTGACGGCAGATAAGGACGGCTTGGCCCACCTAGCCTGCTCATTTCCCTACCTAAAGGATAAGCTGCAGATCCTATTTAACCAACAGCCTATTTCTTCCTACCCCCCACAAAAATTGCCTTATGTCTGTCCCATGCATTCTTGAATTCTCCCATGGTTTTGGACCCCACAACCTCCTCAGGAAGGCTGTTCCATGCATCCACCACCCTCTCTGTGAAAAAATACTTCCTCACACTGCCCTGAGCCGTCCCCCCTCTGTCTTCAAATTGTGTCCCCTTGTTCTTGCACATCTCTTTTTCTGAAAGATGCTACCCTCTTGGACTTTGTTGATTCCACTGAGGTAATTAAATGTTTCTATCATGTCCTCCCTCTCCCTCCTTTCCTCAAGGGTATACATATTAGGCTCCTTTAGTCTCTCCTCGTATGGCTTCTCTTGCAGACCCTGCACCATTTTAATTGCCCTCCTTTGAACTGCCTCCATCCTGTCTATGTCTTTCCAGAGATGGGGTCTCCAGAACAGGACGCAGTACTCCAGATGGGGTCTCACCAACTGTCTGTACAGGGGGATAACAACTTCCTGTTTTCTGCTGGTGATGCCTTTCTCTGTACATCCCAATATTCCCCCAGCCATTCCTACTGCCTTCTCACATTGCTTGCCAACCTTAAGGTCATCTGATATGATTACCCCCAGGTCCCTTTCCATTTTTGTTGTTGTTACCACCCCCCTCATTGTGTAATCTTCCCCTGGGTTTTTGTTTCCCAGGTGCATTATTTTGCACTTATTTGCATTAAATCCAAGCTGCCATACTTCTGACCATTCCTCCAACCTTGCCAAGTCCCTTCTCATCCTTTCCATGCCTCCTTGATTATCAACCCTGTTGCAGATCTTTGTGTCATCTGCAAAGAGGCATACTTTTCCTTTCAGTCCCTCTGCAATGTCACTTATAAAGTCATTAAAAAGGACTGGATCCAGTACTGAACCCTGCAGTACCCCACTAGAAACCCCTCTTTCTTCAGAGTGACTCCATTTACAATTACTTTCTGTGTCCTGCTGTCCAGCCAGTATTTTACCCAGGCTACCACCCTGGGACCCACTCCCAGGCTGGTTAATTTGACTGTTAATCTTTTGAGTGGGACTGTGTCAAATGCCTTGCTAATGTTTAGATATGTCATGTCCACAGCCCCTCCCTGGTCTACTACTTTGGTCACCCAGTCAAAGAAATCAATTAGATTTATCTGACATGACCTTCCCGCTGTGAACCCATGCTGCCTGGGGTCCTATGCCCCACTGGCCTCTAGGTACTCAACAATTCTTTCCTTCAGAAGTGATTCCATCATTTTCCCTACCACAGAGGTCAAACTGACAGGTCTGTAGTTTTCTGCCTATGTCTTGGTCCCACTTTTGTGAAGGAGAATCACATCTGCCTTCCTCCAGTCCTCAGGTACCACACCATCCTCCCATAATTTGTTAAAAAGGGTAGTCAGTGGTGTCACTAGTTCTCCACTTAATTCTTTTAGAATTCTGGGGTGAATTCGATCAGGCCCCATTGTTTTGTCCACCTTCAGTTTTAGGAGTTCTTTCAGAACGCTTTCTTCTGTGAAAGGACTGGGATCGACCCCCCATCCAGAGTGCTTCTGTTAATTGGATTAGGCACCTCCCCCACTTCCTCTTTTGTGAATACTGAACAGAAGTATTCGTTCTGCTTTTTCACAGTCCCTATCTGCCCACCCACCGTCTATTCTATTCAGCCTCACTATTTTTTTTTTAATTTAGTTTTTGTTGACTGGGTAAGTGCACTAGACAAATCCAGCCTATTTTCAGGCATGACCTGGGGAAGGGGGATACAGATGAATGCCAAATGACCTTGAACCAGATTAAGCTGTTGGTGGTATTTTTAGTGAATGAGGGAAATTTGGCCAGGACACCAGGGAAATTCCCCTATTCTTTTCTATAAGTGCCATGGGATCTTTAACATCCACCTGAACTACCACCAATCCAGGCAGATGGGACCTCAGTTTATTGTCTCATCTGAAAGATGGCACCTCAGAAGTGCAGCACAACTCTCATGCTGCACTACAGTGTCAGTACTGGAATAATAACCCAAGTGCCAGATGTAGGAACTGAACCCACAGCCCTCTGATCTCCTGGCCTCAGAGGTGAGTGTGCTACCTACTGAGCCACTGACACTGACAATCCCTCCCTTTGTCTTTCTACTCTCCCTGATATACCTATAAAAGGTTTTATCCCCCTTCATAACTGAGTTGGCTATCTTTCCCTCAGTTTGGGCCTTTGCTATTCTAACTACCCTCCCTGCTTTCTTCTGGCTTAACTGGTACGGTTCTCTGTCCTGCTCCTTCTGTGTTTCCTTATACTTCCTAAATGCCATCATTTTCTCCCTAACCTTCACTGCCACCTCTTTTGAGAACCATAGTGGCTTTTTCTTTCATTTTGATTTGTTTATTTGCTTCACACAAAAGCTTGTTGCCTCTGTGGTGGCAGTTTTGATATTTCCCCATTGTTACTCCATCCCTCCTTCTTGCCTGTGTGCTATTGCTTTTCTAAGGCACTGTCACATCTTGACAAAGTCAGCCCTCTTGAAGTCCAGAACCCTTACTTTTGTATGGCTTGACTCTGTAGCTGAGTTTATAGTGAACCACACTGTTTGGTGGTTACTTGTTCCCAAATGGCTACCCACTTCTAGATCTCAGATCCTTTCACTGTCTCCATTTGAGAGTATTAAGTCTAAGATTGCTTCCTCATGGGTAGGTTCCAAAACTAGCTGTCTGAGACATGCCACCTGAAGGTCATCAATACCAATGGATACCAATGTCAAAGCATCTCCCTAAGAGTCAAGTACCTGCTGTACTCAAGAATGGCCCTGCTTTTGGATGTGACTGCAGCAAAGGTGCTCCAGTTGACATCTGGCATATTAAGGTCTCCTGTCAACAGTATCTTCTCTTTTTCTGCCATCCTAAGTATGCCTTCTATCATATCCTTGTCCATTCCCTCTCCTGATATGGGGGTCTGTACACAACCCCTATGCGGATTGTGGTGTCATTTCCTGTCTCTAAGGTGACCCACAGAGCCTCCTCTCCTCCCTGTTTACTCTTTTGTTCAGTTGCTTTAATTCCTTCCCTTACATAGAGAGCGCTACTCCACCCCCTCTTCTGCCCTGCCTGTCTTTCCTGTAGGTTGTGTACCCTGGTATGTTAACATCCCAGTCATGGTTCTCTGTGTACCATGTTTCTGTGACTGCTACGATATCCAGGCATCCCTCTTCCATCAAGGCCACCAGTTCAGGGAGCTTGTTGGCCAGACTATGGGCATTGGTACTCATTACCCTCCATTTCTTGATGGCATTATCTCTTTTTGCCCCATCCCTGTCCTTATTGCATTTGTCACTTTCTCCATTTACCCCTGTGCTTCTCTCTATCAGCATCTCTATGTTGGTATCTACCTCACTTAGTACACTAATTTTTGGGGGGGGTCTAGGATTTCCCTGCTCTTCTCCAGTGTCTCCCCACCTTGGCTAGTTTAAATGCTTGCCAATGAAGCATTTAAACCTACCACATAGGATCCTGGTTCCCCTCCTGTACAGATGCAGACCATCACACCAGTATAGGCCTGCATCCCTCCAGATGGACCCCAGTCCCCAATGAAGCCAAATCCTTGAGCTCTGCACCAGTATTTCAACCACTGATTGAATTCCATGGTGTGGAGCACCCTAGCCTCACCTGTGCCATTGATAGGCAGCACCTCCGAGAAGGTTAACGTGTGTGCTATTTGTCTAAGGCCCCTCCCCATCTCCACAAACGCCTCTTGCACTGCTCTGATCCCTTTCTTAGCCAGGTAATTTGTCCCTAGGTGGACAATGACATCCAGCTCCCTCCCCTGTGCAGCTTCTCCCGTGATCCTGAGGATTCGCTCCTTGTCCCTCCAAGCCATGGCGCCAGGTAGGCACCTTACCTCCCTCTCCACTTCCTCCCCTAATTCTACCTTCCTAAAAATGGAGTCCCCCACCAGCATTTGTTTCCATCCCCTGTGGGGTCCCATGCCACCCTCCTGTGGGTCTCCTTTATGGAGGTTCCCAGCATCCTCCTTGGTCTCCACTGTGCGTGCCTCCATAGAGGAACCACACTTTTGCAGAATGGCATAGAAATTGTGGAGAGGTACAAGTGGAGGGATGCACCTCTGTTCCACCACCCTCACCCTCTCTGAGCCCACTGTGGTCCAACCTCCCTCTTTCTTGGCAACCTCTGAGGCAACAGCAGTGACCCTGGTGGTCCCTGTGTACTGGAATACTCAAAGCAGCCACTGCTTCATAGATTGAGGCTAAGAGAGATGCTAGCTTTGTGTCAGTGAGACTGCTGTATTTCAGAATTGTGACTTTCAGATCTCAGTGGAGCACTGACCTACCTTATCCGATCTCGGAATACCCCTTCCATACTCTGGAGTGCAAACATGAACAGAACTTTTATGTCTTTGACTTTATTTGTATACTTTTCACAGCAAGATGAAGGTCTGTCAGAAAAGAGTTCCAGTGTCATAAAACATTGTAAAACATACTCTGCATGTCTGCTGCAAACCCATAATCTCATTTCTCTCTTTATGCTAAAAGGAGGGATGGGGCAATACTTGACTCCTTGCATTTGTAGTTAAGGGGTGTGAATTTATAGGCCAAAAACAAGGAAAGTAGTCATTTTTAAAAAGTCCAAATGAGCAAGGGTACCACTTTTTATAGGGAGTACCAACACTGTAGGCTACAGATGGTATGAATCAGTAGATTTTCATATAAAACACCAGATATACATTGCTGTTATAACAATATTTAATAACTCATGCTGTTATTTTAAGCTCTGTAAATTACTGTAACTTGCACATTATCTTTACGTTTTTAAACTTAATTTGATAATCCAGCATCTCAGCCTTTCTGTGAAGCTGATGACTTCTCTTTCACAACAGAAGAGATTGTAGCATGCAATGCTTGTACCTTATTAAAAGGAACAGCAACTGTTTCTGTGTTCTTTTCTGATTCAGAACTCAAATCCTTGAATTCAACATCTGTATTTTGAAGCCCTCCTTGTAAAAAACTCTACTTTTTGTCTTATGGCACCAAAACACCTGTCACATTACTCAATCCATGTAGGAATCTTGTCTATACTGGGGTGCTGGGTGTGATAAGCTGGCGTATGGTAGATGGAGAGACAACACGCTGGGCTTAAAGTTTGCAGAAGAAAATGTACTTTTATTACTCCAAATGTAAGTTATGGCTCCAGAAAACCATAATCATGCAGTTCAATTTCTCCAGCCTGGTCAGGTAACATAAAGGTTAACGCAAAACAGTTCTCTCAGGCTGCTTGTCAAAAGGAATCTTTGAACTACCTATGTGGGCCAGCAGTTTTTCAATATACCGTCTCAAGCAAAACTTAATGGTTTGTGGACCAGCGCTTTTGAATGCACAGTCTCAGATCAAACACAAACAGTTTTCCCTTTTAGCTTTATTCACAGGCTATTATTAGCAGTACATTCCACAGACTGTTTTTGTCCCAGCCTGCTAGGCTGGCTAGGCTGATCCTTTACCTCAGGACTCTGCTCTAGAAATGGTCTCTTTTTCAGCAGCAGGTTTCAACTTCTCTCCAAAGGCTCTCTCCAATAATTAACTATTCTCCTTGGCTTTCCACTCTGGTTCCTGTCTTACATTCCACCTTCCATCTTGCAGGGTTCTCTGCCTTGGAGTCTCTCCTCCCTGCAGCAGTTTCCAGCTTCCAACTGACTCCTTGATGGATTCTTTCTGCCTTTTAGCATTCCCTATAATTAGCAACACCTGGGGAGGCCCCCCTTGCCTGTTCATGTTGCATTCCCTCACCCTCAAATAAGATGTTAACCTCTTGTTTCCCAGTGTAGGGTTTACACTGTCACATACCTCCCTCCTTTGTGTGAAGGCACAGTTGGTTGGCCCCTAACCATTCCCCTCCCAGGACGGGAAGTCTGCATTTCCATTTTGGGTCTCGGCCCAGTGGTGCACCATAAAGGAAAATGGCTGGAGGGCCAAGTACCACCTGGTGATGCAGGGGTTGTCATCCTTCATCACCTATAGCCACCTAAGAGGGGCATGATCTGTGACCAGGATAAACAGCTGGCCATGCAGGTAGTAGTGGAGGGCATCCACAGCCCACTTGACTGTGAGACACTCTTTCTCTGTCACTGCATAATTTTTCTCCCAGGGAAAGAGTTTATGACTGAGGTAGAGGATTGAATGTTCTTCCTCCTCAAACCCTTGGGAGAGCATGGCTCCTAGCCCGACTTTAGAGGTGTCCGTCTGCAGGATAAAGGTCCTGGTGAAATCAGGACTGTGTAACACTGGCTCTCTGTACAGTGTTGCTTTGAGTTGTGTGAAGGCTTGGTCACACTCCAGTGACCATTGGACCTTACTGGGGGCAGATTTCCAGGTGAGATCTGTAAGAGGGCTGGCAAGGGTGGAGAAGTGTGGTATAAACCTGCTGTAATACCCTGCCAATCCTAGGAAGGCCCTCACCTGGGCTTTTGTGGTGGGAATCGGGCATTTGGCTATGACTTGGACCTTACTGACCAAGGGTCTCTCCTGTCCATTGGCTATACAGTACCCTAAGTACTTTGTTTCAGCTTTGTCCAAAGCACACTTCACTGGATTGGCTGTGAGCCCTGCTTCTTGTAAGGACTGTAGTACTGCTGCCACCTTGGGTACATGGGACTCCCAATCATTGCTGTGGATCACCACGTCATCTAGGTAAGCAGCTGCATAGTGGGCATGTGGTCACAGCAAGCAATTCATGAGCCTTTGAAAGGTTGTAGCTGCCCCATGTAAGCCGAAAGGCATGGCACGGAACTGTTATAGCCCAAAGGGGGTAGCAAATGCTGTCTTTTCCTGAGACTCCAGGGTCAAAGGAATTTGCCAGCACCCTTTCATTAGGTCCAAAGTCCTGATGTACTTGGCTTCCCCTAGTCTATCCAACAGTTCATCTACCCGGGGCATGGGGTAGGCATCGAACTTCGAGATGGCATTGACCCTGCGAAAATCAATACAGAAGTGGGTATCCCCACCTTCTTTTGGTACTAACACTATGGGACTATACCACGCACTGCTGGATTCTTCAATCTCACCCAACTCTAGTATGTCCTGTAACTCCTTCTTAACAGTGTCTTGTATGGCTTCTGGCAAGTGATACAGTCACTGCCGTGCCTTCTCCCCTGGTTCAGTTTCTATATAATAGGCTATCATATGGGTTGTCCCCGGGAGGAAGGAAAAAACATCCAAAAACTGGCTTACCAACTCTTCTAGTTGCTGTTTCTGTTTGTGAGACAGCTGTTCCTCAATTGGGACTTGTATTCCCATATTCTCATCCAGCATTTGGGGTCCCAGATTCACTATGTCTGGTTCTGGGGAAATTAATACGCTATCCTTCTGGTTCCAGAATTTCAGCAAATTGACATGGTAGATCTGGGTCTCTTTTTGCCTCTCTGGCTGGCAAACTTCATAGTCAACTGGGTCCACCCTCCGGGTAACTTCGTAAGGCCCCTTCCATTTGGCTAGAAGCTTATTCTGGCTGTTCGGCAACAAAACTAGTACCTGATCCCCTGGTTTATATTCCTTCAACCAGGCTCCCTGATTATAGTAGTACTCTTGTCTTTGTTGAGCCTTCACCAGATTTTCTAGGGCAAATTTCCCCACCTGATCTAATCTTTCCTTAAATTGCAGGAGGTATTGCACCACATTTTCAGTCTTCTGGTTGGGTTTCTCCCACATCTCCTTTACTACAACAAGAACACCTCATGGGTGGTGCCCATAGAGGAGTTCAAAAGGTGCAAACCCTGTAGAAGCTTGAGGGACCGCCCGCATTGCGAACATCAGTAAGGGAAGTAACTTGTCCCAGTCCCTGACCTCAGTGGTTATGAACTTTTGAAGCACTGTTTTAAGGGTTTTGTTGAATCACTTCACAAGGCCATTCATCTGGGGATGGTAGATCGAGATCCTTATGGAGCTGATTCCCAATAAAGTACAAACCGCCTGAGTCAGGCAGGACATGAAGTTAGTTCCTTGGTCATTCAACATTTCCTTCAGTATTTCCATATGACTAAAGACCTTTAATAGTTCCCCGGCTATAATTTTGGCCAAAATGTTTTGTAACGGGTTGGCCGTAGGGTACCGGGTAGCATAGTCTACAATCACCAGAATGTACTGGTATCCCTGTGCACTCTTTTCAAGGACTCCCACTATATCAACCCCAATCCGGTCAAAAGGTGCCTCCATAACAGGTAAGGGCACTAAAGGGGCCTCTGGTCTGTTCTTTGGAGCTACTAACTGACACTCATGACAAGATGCACAATAATCTTTAACATGTTGATAGATGCCCAGCCAAAAGAATCGGGGCAACAGTCAGGCTAATGAATTCGCTACCCCACAGTGCCCTGCCACTGGAATAGAGTGGGTGAGGTGTAGTAATTCCCCCTGAAAGACTCGAGGGATTAGCAACTGATGCAGGGAATCCCCCGTCTGGGCCTCCTTACTAACTTGATACAGGATCCTCCCTTGTAACTCAAAATGAGGGTAGCGTGCTGCTTGATTCTCATCTACCACTTCCCCTTCCCTGACAGCCAACTGAATATACCATCGGCCCATTATTCTTTGGTAATGTTTGGGCAGTGCTTTAACACATCTTGCTCTGATAGGGACGGCCCTACTGGACTTTGGTTAGGTGGGTCACTGTTAGGGTTAGGCTGTGGGACTGACCCACTTTTGCCTTTGCTTCACCTCCCTCCCGTGCACCTGCCCCTTCGGGACCCCTTTCCTTTGCTGCCTTATGTTCTTGCTTAGATTTGTGGGTTCTTGTCTGGGCATTAAAAATCCCTGGGTCCGGGAAAGGAAAAGCTTCCCCCAGCTGCAGGTGGCTGGCCCCTCTCCCTTCACGATCTTGAGACCGGGTAATTACCAAAGTTAAGTCTGCTTTCCATAAGTCACAAACCATTTCCAATCTCTCCCCAGTAACACTGGATAAGGTAAACATGGGGCAACCCCCACCTTTATAATCTCCATTTGGCCCCCCAAAGTAAGTGTAACCATAGCACCAGGGTAAGCCTTTACATCTCCATGCACACACTGGATAGGGATGAGGGTCTGGTCCTGCCAGCGTTGGGGGTTCTCAAGGGCCACCCTGACTAGGGTCTGGTGGCTTCCTGAGTCCACCAGAGCCTCCATCTCTATCTCTTCTACCTCAACAGGAATCACAAAATCTCAGGATTCAGAGCCCCCACCCCCACTGTACAGTGAATACACATCTGTAAACGTGCAGTCTATGAAGGTACAGTCCATGTGGGGGCAGTTCTTTGCAAAGTAACCCATTTTTCCACATGAGAAACATGCCCCTGTGCCTCTGCTGTGGGGTAAGCCTCCGGGTTTAGGCAGTGGGCCCTCAGGAAATGTCTCCCTGGGCTGTTGGTTTGTCACCTTTCCCAGAGTCTGACCCTTATTTGGCCCATAACCCCCCTCCCTGCATGCCTGAGGTCCCTTCACAGTTCCAGCCAATATTCCTTCAGTCTGGCTACTGGGATGATTCCTCATCTTCCCAGGTGGCCTTGTAAGCTGGGTCACAGGGTAGGAGGAGAGTTCTGTATCCAACACTTGTTCTGAGATCTGCATGGCCTCTGCTAGCATGGTGATCTTCTGTTTGCGGACTCAGCTCTGAATTCCCGGGGTCATGATGTTCAGAAATTGTTCCAAGATGATTAATTCAGCTATGTCTGGGTCACTGTGTCCTTTGGGTTTTAGCCAACACCAACACAGTTCCCGCAATTGTTGTCCCACTGCTCTAGGTTGTGCACCTTCTGCAAATTTTAAGCTTCAGAACCTCTGTTGGTAACTTTCTGCATTGATGCCTAGGCGGTCCAGGATTGCTGCTTTCACCTCTGTGTATTCCCCAGCTGTGGTACTGTCCATAGCTCAATAGGCTGCTTGGGCTTCCCCGGTCAGACAGGGGGGGGCAAGGCAGACAGCCCACTGGGGTCTAGGCCATCCAGCAGCTTCCGCCACTCACTCAAACATTACCAGGAAGGCCTCGGGATCAACCTCAGATGTCATTTTGGTCAGCATGGCATTCATCCTAGGAACCCCTGGTCCCATGATAGCTGGACCAGCTTCACCAGTAGGATCTTGTTGCATCTGTTGCACCATGGACTGCAGGAGCTGCTGTTGTTGTTGCCCCAGCTGTGTAAGAAACTGCTGTTATGCCTCCTGTTGCACTTGTTGTGCTTGTTTGGCCCATTGTTTCACCTCTTGCTGCTGCTGAGCCCATTGTTGCACCTCCTGCTGCTGCTGAGCCAGCTGCCTGAAAGCCTGTTGTTGTTGTTCAGCGAGGAACTTCAGCAATTTCTCCATATCCATTTTTCTAGAATGTAACTAGTCATGTTCACTCCAGCAGAGGTTTGAATCCCACTTCTGACACCATGTGTGACAAGCTGGGCTATGGTAGATGGAGAGACAACACACTAGGTTTAAAGTTCACAGAAGAAAATGTACTTTTATTGCTCAAATGTAAGTTATTGCTCCAGAAAAGCATTATCAGGCAGTTCAACTTCTCCAGCCTGGTCAGGTAACATAAAGGTTAACACAAAACAGTTCTTTCAGTCTGACTTGACAAAAGGACAGTTTGAACCACCTGTGTGCGCCAGCAGTTTTTCAATATACAGTCTCAAACAAAACATAAACGGTTTGTGGGCCAGCAGTTTTGAATGCAGAGTCTCAAATCAAACATAAACGGTTTGTGGACCAGCAGTTTTGAATGCACAGTCTCAAATCAAGCACAAACAGTTTGTGGACCAGCAGTTTTGAATGCACAGTCTCAAATCAAACACAAACAGTTTTCCCTTTTAGCCTTATTTGCAGGCTGTTATTAGCAGTACATTTCACTCACTGTTTTTGTCCCAGCTGGCTAGGCTGATCTTTAACCTCAGGATTCTATGCTCTAGAAATGATCTCTTTCTCAGCAGCAGGTTTTAACTTCTCCCTGAAGGTTCTCTCTACTAATGAATCATTTTCCTTGGGTTTCCACTCTGGTTCCTGTCTTACATTCTGCCCTTCATCTTGCAGGGTTCTCTGCCTAGGAGTCTCTCCTCCCTGCAGCAGTTTCCAGCTTCTATCTGACTTCTTGCTGGATTCTCTCTGCCTTTTAGCAATCCCTCTAATTTACAATACCTAGGGAGGCACCCCTCTTGCCTGTTCATGTTGCATTCCCTGCATTTTCTCAGCCTCATACAAAATGTTAACCTCTTGCTTCCCAGTGTAGGGTTTACACTGTCACACTGGAACATGGGGAAAAGTGTGGGGGGGGCTGTAATAATTACAAAAACAACCTTGATTGCTTCCTTTCTGATCTTGCTTGTGTTAAAGGGGCACTTTGAGTGCTCTTGGACAAAAGTGTGTTAGGGGACTGCTACCACCTCTTGCCCATAGGTTCCTGCACCTATGCTATAGACTGTCCCAGTGAATAAACTATATAGCTCTTTTGACTTGGGATTTCTTTTTCGGGTACTAGAGGAGCATCAGTGTTAGCTGCCAGGTTAGCAGGATTACTCAGGAAGACAAAGGATTTTCAACTGCCTTTTCTGGTAGCTCACTAGTATTGCTATCAAAATCACTGAACTTATCAGCCATTGGATTAGGTTACAGGCTAGCATTTGTAGTCCATGGGTCTTTTGAATAATCCATGACATGAGTTGCAGTCACACTCAATGCATGGGCTGTGGAGCTTCCTGGCTTTCTGATTACTGCTGAGCTGTCAGATCTGGTCTGAAAGAGCTTGTCCAGTGTTTGGATATGCAGTAATGCGAACCCCTTTGATGAGCTTGAAGTAAGGTGTCTTTCCTTTTTCCAGACATCCTATAACTTGCAGTAATAGGCTGGTAGTAAAAGAACTTAATAAAGAATGCTGAAAACACTTTTAAACACGTTAATCACAGTTTTGAATTGATAGCATTTCAGGAGTATTCTGGGCAGCTGCACACTCCACCATCTTCTACAAAATTATTATTAAAAGGATACTGTAAACTCATTAAACAGCACATTGTTTATAGTTACAAGACTAGATTCTGAGACTTCTGATGATTTCATGAGCATAATAGACACAGGCTTTTGCCTTCCCCCACGCCTCCTAAATTGCCTCTATCATTGATAAACTCACTAAATTACAACTGTTTGCATGTGCATTAGAGGTCACAGCACCAGTGAGGAAGTCTTGAAGTTGTACTGCATGGATGGAGACAGATCAGGAGGTGGCCATTCCAACTGGGAATTATCCCAGGCCTCTAGTATGATGGTGGCTCAGGCCTCCTTGCCTAGCAAATTAAAATACAGGCACTAGAAGGGGGAACAATTGAGCTGACCATTCAGGAGTTAAAGTCCATTTGTGCTGAACTCAGAGATTTTAAAGAAACAAAGGAAATGGTAGCTCAATTACTAAGGTGGCAGAGGTTGAAACTGCATGGTTGACTCAGATGATAGACTGGGCAAATTGGAGATAGTAGTGGAGCACATAATGTAGACACAGGAGGTGACCCAGGACCACCAGGAGAATTCTAAAGCATAGGCATGCTGGAAAAATCTTCAGCTTTATGGCATCCCTGAAGCAACAGAAGGCACAGACATTAATAAATTTTTATAAAGCTTCATGAAGAAGTTGCTTGAGCCGGAACTACAAATTTGAAATAGAATGGACACACCATTCCTCAGGGCCAAATCTAACTTCTCCTAAGAAATTACTCTGCTCTCTCATCATATGTTTTCACAGATAAGCCATGAAAGAGGATCTCTTATGCAGGGCATAGCACAAACAGATCCTGTAGTGGCAGGATTTTAGAGTATATATTGACAATGACTATCCTGCTATAATAATGCATCTCCACTGTGCCTATATTCCTTTGCTGTAGACTACAAGGAAAGCATAGCTTAAATGTAAAACTCCTACCCAGCCTGTCTGATTGTGCCATATTCTGAAGGCCAATAGAAGACTGGATGTCGCCCAGCAGACCCCACTGGATGTCCTGCAGCAACCCTCTTATCCAGCACCCTGGCAGTGACAGATCTCAGCTTCCATAAGGACCAACACCAGTTGGCTAAAGCAATAGCTGAAATCATTGTAAAGCTGCACACCATGGCCAGTTAGGCAACTTGAAATACTTCTGGGTTTTACAGCATCATTGCATAATGCCCAAGATAAAACTATGCAGTAGTGGTTGACCTTGAGGGGTGGATGCACATTGGATTTGGAAAGGTTACTCTGGGAGTTAAAAAAGGAAGAAAGACTGCATGGCTACATGTAATTGCCACTCACAGATCCAATGTTAGGATACGTTAAAACCTTTTTATTAAACAAATGAGCAGAGTAGCACCCCCCACACACGAGAAGTAGCATGCCTAGATTTCTACTCCCTATGATGATACATTAATTGCAGTGTACATGGGTGCCTGCAGCAGAGCGATTCATCATCATCATAGTTCAGGCAAATTTATATAATGTAGAACATAGGTGGGGTGATCTCAATCTTTTCTGTGGCTGTCCTCAGCTCTACCACCTTGCAACATCACACATGCACCTACCCACCTCTGACCACCCATTTCCCATGCTGTCTTAGGGCCCTGACCCTTTTTCCCCAGACCTGTGGTTATTTTCTCTAGACATAGCTACTGGATGACTCTCCTTTGGTTGCTTTCTATGTGATCATGTTCTACCTGATTAAAAATACCTTTTTTTTGTTATATATACTGAGTTTGTGTTGTCAAGTTCTGGATTTCCCGTGGGCTGTTTCTAGGCTTGGTATTGGGGGATCACTGCAGATGGCACTTTGGGAAGGGGATGACATACTCACATTGTCCCATAATTGTACTATTCTTTCCCCACATTTTCACCTTCTTTTTTCATGCACTGCTCCTTTTCTTTTCCATTGTTTTAGGGCCTCTTTGTTGACCCCAGGGAGTCCAAAGGAGTTTACCTCTGAACCCCTTCAGGATGCACTATAGGGCGCATCACAAGGGTGGACCCTAATATCGACTCCTGTCTTGAAAGTTCATCATCTGTTCTACCCTAATTTCGTGGAGGTACCCCTCACACTTATCTGTGCGGAGAGTACCACTCCCCACCCAATACTGCTTGATTCACCTCACCTTCATGATTGCACATCTGTTGGGACTCAGCACTGAGTGCAACAAACCCACCTTTTGTCTGTTTGGCCCAATTGCCAGGTTTGCAGTTGATTGACCATGTTGGTCTTATGCATCGTCAGTGCAAGGAAGCACTCAAGTTTCCTGACCCTGTTGGTTAAGGTGTTGGTGTCTTTTTGGTTTGCCATATTTTTATCACAGACATCATACCACATTACAATTATTGGTTCAGAAGAACACGTGGGGGATGGGAGACAAGGTTATTATTATGTACATAAGATATGGTTGTGGTAACCTGTCTATAATTTGTCGCATGATGTATGATTTCCAGATGGGCATAGTTTTGTGAGAAATGACTGGCAATATTTAGATAATCTCCCCGAATGTAAACAGCCTATCTAATCCGATCAAACATGCCAAAATTATTCAAGGTTTGAAGAGGCAATGTCCACATCTCATATTCAATCAATCACTCAATCAATCAATCAGAGTCTTTATTTGTTACAGAATACCCATCTAAGTAGTGAGGAACATACCAAATTATGTAAATTTGGCTTTGACCAGGATATAGAATCATCATCGGTTATAGAATCCGTATATTAGAACTGGTGTCGTAGGGGAATGGCGATCCTAATCCTCAAACATTCTCCATTCCATTTGTTTATTTCCTACATGGGTAGAGAAAGACATTTAGCATTAGCTATGGGTTCCATCTATGACCACTCAGTAATGATGAGGGGCGTTTATATACACTCAGCAGTAATACATCTGCCAACCAGCATCTACTAGACGCAGTCCTGATACACAAGATGGAAACTCTATTATTAGGTGGAGATTTTAACGTTTTCATGAATCTGTCCTGAGACACCACTAACCCTCACCACAATACCTCCACATTGGGGCAGAAACATCTCAGATGCCTACTGAATGGGAGTAGTCTAGTGGATGTATGGCAGCATGAATATAAGAGAGACAGATAGTGCTCTTCCTGCTTTCATTCACAACATAGTTATTCTAGATTAGACTATTTTTGTGTTCGCTTGCACGAATGTGCAAGGAATGTCTTGAAACAGTATGACTTTTTTGGACGTGTGTGACCCTTCCTGCAAATGCAGTACTCAGTGCAGCAGGGGTGACCCTACTGGACCAATACATGCCGAGCTGTATATGACAGCAGTTCGGCTGTGTTGGTCTTCACTTCTAAGAAAAAGTCTGCTGCAATCAGCGGTGGTACCGTGTGTGCAATTAGCATTCTGATGTCAGACAAACTGCTGTCATACACAGCTTGGCATGAAATCCCTCCCGCTTCCTCCCTCTGCTAATGCCCTCCCCCTCCCTTGTTAGTGTTCTCCCCAGCCCTCACATTGTGTGCTGAGGGGGGGTGCCCAATCTTCCTCAGCTCATGTGCCCCCCAGCACCATGTGTGGCTGACGGGGGTACCCAATCCCCCATCAGCTGCAGCCCCCCCCAACAACCAGTTGGCATGCTGGGAGCCCACCTCAGCATGCTCATGCCTCCCTCTCACATGCACACTGTATGGCCAATGGGGGTGCTCAATCCCCGCTGGCTCCAGTGTCCCCCCCCAAAAAAAAAACACATAGTAGCACACTGGGAGCCCACCCTAGTGTACCAAAAGCGTCCATCTTTTTGTTGTTTTTAAAATTCCTGTGAAAGAAGAAAATGGTCACTTGGTGAGTCCCTTGCCGCCCCCCACCAACCAGCGCCTATCCTCTGTGCACCCACCTCCCCGCACCCCTCATCCCATACTTACCTCCAGAGCCCGGCACGACGATCTTCGGTGGACCGGGAACACACGAACTGAGGAAATGCCGGTAAGCTGTATAATGGCATAAATGGGGTTTTTACAACTTAGGTGGATATCTCGGCTATTTTTTCAACTTTTGGCACCAAATTTTCAGCATGGGGTTGTTGGGACCCCTTGTCGTGAATTCAGTCACTGTCATGGCATTATTTGGTCCCAAAAGGTGATTTCGCAGTCACTGCACGGAATCTTTTGGGACCGATTAATGAAACAACAGTGTCAGTGTTCATGAGGTGGGCTCTCAAAAAGCCTATGTTGCAAATTTGGTGAAAAAATTCCCAAACATGACTGTTTTACAAGAGTGCATTGCACAGTTTCCACTCACACTCGTAAGTTCATGAATTTGTAATATTTTCACTCCTGATTTTCAACACTGGCATATTTCTACACGTCCTTATGAACAGTGCAGCTGTCATTTTTCGCATCCTGGTCAAAATATGTTTTCGTGCTTCTGGCGCAGAATAGCGCGGTCGCTGTCATAAATCAGTGCTCACAACAGAGTAAGACAATCACAGTGTCACTGTTCATGAGCAGAGGTCCAAAAATGCCTATGTTGAAAATTTGATGACAAAAGTCCATAAAATGGCTGTGTTACGAGCCTGCATTGTGCAGTTTCTACACGCACTTGTAACTTCGCGAATTTGTAATATTTCACTACAGATTTTCAACATTTACATTTTCCCACACCTCCTTATGAACAGTACAGCTGTCACTTTTCACATCCTGACAAAAATGTGTTTTCACACTTCTGGCGCAGAACAGCATGGTTGCTGTGGGAAATCAGTGCTCGGTACACAGGAAGAAAATCAAAGTGACATTGTTCATGAGCAGAGGTGGCAAAATGCCTAGGTTGAAAATTTAGTGAAATAATTCCACTGAATGACTGTGTTATGAGCGCGTGTTGCGCAGTTTCCACACAGGTTCATTACCTTGAGCACGATCAGGTTGCTAGGGTTGGACACTTAAGAAGTATGAGGCTGAAATGTTAATCAAATGCAAGAGGAGTTGCAGAGAGGTACTCTGTTGGGACATCAATCAATCAACTTTATTTAACCAGGCATAAATACCATTGAGCAAGCTCATTTTTGAAGTGGTCCTGGGCATTAATACAATACAGTACACTTCATAAAATTACAGTTACGGTGGACAGCAGTGCAAAAAACATTGGGAAGGTGCTGGTCAATATGGGTCTATACATACCGGTCAACATAATTAACATGCAAAGGTACATAATGATAAGCTTTACTGGAATGAGAAGAGACAACACTCCCAGATAGTGTCCGCTAAGTAAGAGCTCATACCTAAATGATAATAAATAAGAAGATATTAAAGGAATAGGGTTAAAATTGGGACATGGATGCTGAAAGGACATGGATACAACAGGAAGGGGGCGGGGGCCTGCATAAATGCCAAACACCACTGCAAATACCTGCAAGTGAATGTTCGGCATTGACAAATGCTTGTTTTCTCTGTATTGAAGATGTGGACTTGGTAGCAGAGTCAAACATAGATAATGTATTACATTCTGACCACACCCTCACTTCTCTTATTTTAATTGCACCACAAGAACCCAAATGTACCCTCTGGTGGGTTAATCCTTCCTTGCTGAGGGATCCAGAGTTTCAGCAAATGTTAAAGGATAGAATTCCACAAATTGTTGGAAACAACATTGTGAAATTGCCCCCACAACCTAGTGGGATATGGTGAAAATCATGCTCTGATGGGACTTTTTGCATTCACCTCCCGTCATAAAAAGCAATGAAAAAGACAACTCCAAACACAGCAAGAATGTCTTCAGTTCTTGCAGACTGCTCATATGCAAAGGGACACATCCTTAATAAAACAAATCAAAATGACCCAATTAAAGCCCTGAATAACAGCAAAAGTCCAAGCCCAGATGACTACAGTGCCATATTTTATAAAGTGAAACACTGGAGCCCCTCCATAATATTCTTCTTAAGTCTTTCCAACATTCATATGCCAGAGGAGACACCTGGAGATATGTATCTATCCTTGCTATCCTAAAACCACAAAAAGATCCCTTAATTTGTGATTAGTATTGTCCATTCTCTGTCCTTAATATAGACTATAAATTGTTCACTAACATATTCGCTCATAGATGGAACCATATTCTCCCCACTAATTTTGAGGCTGACCAATCAGGATTTATCATATATAGGCAGACAGCTGACAACATCAAATGGACATTGTTGTTATCACAGTCAGCTGGTAATTCTGTTACGCATACAAAATCTTACATTAAATAGTTCATGTTACTGAAAAAAGTATATTTCTTGTCAAAATTTGTGGTTTAAGTGCAGAGACAAGACAATATTTTGAGCCAACAGTAATATACAGTAAGTAAATATAAGAATGTGAACATTTTTACTTTGTCACTTTTCTTAATACTGTGTGGGTGGAAAATATCAAAACTTGTTATTAAAAGAAGGCAAGTAAATAATTTGCAAAACACAACTGTCACCAGAGCATGTTAAACATAAATAAACCAAAATTTAGTATAATGTCCATATTCTCCCAATTGTTATAGACCCTGGACAATTGGAATTTATCAGATGTAGACAGATGCTGATAACGTCAAATAGACATTATTGTTACTAGATAAAGCCCTTCAACGCAGAACACCAACTCCTATCCTTAGTCTTGATGCCCAAAAAGCTTTTGATAGGGATCTTGTGGCGCTTTCTGCACCAGACTCCATCACAGTTCCAGTTTCCAGGGGCATTTCTTGACATTGTACAGGGACTCTGTAACTCCCCTAGGATAATGGTCAAAGAAAATGGTTCAGTTTTGGTTAGTTCCCCCTTATGAGTGGTATGAGATGGGGCTGCCAACTCTTGCCATACCTCTTTGCTTTATAAATGGAGTCACTGGCTCAGTTCCTCTGACAGAAGGAATACCTGAAGGGGACAAGGGTTCATGACCATGCCCATAAGGTTGCATATTGTGCACATAATTTGCTATTCCATATAACAGACCAGGAGCACTTTCTTCAGCCCGTGTCCCTGAGTCTTAAGCAGATGGAGTATCTGGTGGGGTATAAAATAAATGAGGATGAGACCAAGAGTCTACAGATGCATTACTCACTCATGTCAGTGGTTCAGCAGCAATATCCTCCCTGCTGGAATAGGCAGTCCATTAAATACTTGGGGATCCATACAGAATCATACCTTTAAGCACTGCTTTCTTTGAATTACCTCCCTCTGTAACAGGCAGCCTGGGAAGCCCCACACAGTTGGACTGTCCTACCCTTGGGATTGATTAATAAAACACAAGTGGTTTGGATGAACATATTACCTAGGTATCTTCACTTATTTCAGACTCCCCTGTTGCCACCATGGTATGTGGACTTCCAAAAATGGAGTAAGTGGATATCTAGGTTTTTATGGGTAGTGGGATGCCCTTGAATAGCATTCCAAAAAACTTGAACTACCAAAAAAACAAAGGTGGTCTAGCCCTCCCAGATCTTTCCCTGTATGTGCAGATGGCATTGATTAAATATATTATGTCATAGACAACAGCAGTATCACAGCCTCGTGGGGTTTCTATTGAAACTGGGACCATGGCGCAGGAGCTTAAAGCTCTTATATTTGGTTCTAAAGACAACTGAAAGGTATAATTCCCACTCCCTAACTTCACCATAACATTGCTCAAGGGATGGCATTAACTTGTTAGCCCAAATGCAGTACACTTGTAGTGCATGGTGGCTTAATAGTCCTGCATACCATAATCACTTTGTGCCGGTCCATTTAAACCATAAGTTTCAATAATGGACCCATAAGGGGTTGTCTCATGCATATAAATTTTTTGCAACTGACCAATTTAAATCTTTCATGCAGCTTCGAGAAGAATTTGGTCTGGATCAGTGTGACTTTTTCAAATATTTGCAAATATGGCATTTTTAAATATGCAGTTTAGACTTTAAGTAGATGATTCTAAGCATGCCCTGTTAATCGATTTTATTTTTACAACTCTGGGAGGGATCTGGCCAGATTATTTTATCTCTCTGTGTTATCAAGCTCTCTAGCGACTCCCCATGGTGAATGCCACACTGGTACAGATTAAGTAGGAGGCAGAGCTGTCCATTAGGCTGGAACCATCATAATGGGCAACGATATGGTTCAGGCAACATAAGGTCATGGGTTCCTACAAATGGAGAGAGCACAGCTGGTTGGTCTAGAGATACTTAGAAATTCACCTTCTGGGTGATATTTGTGAATCCTGATTGTGGAGCTATGGCAGCCTGAGTCTGTTGCAAGCACCTAGACCCATGTCACAGCCCATTTCTGGGTGCACAGGTGGCACAAGCCCCATTTGGGGCAGGCAACCTGTGGTTGACACAGACTGCTTTTGTGAATACCTAAGGGGACAGTATTGGATGCAAGGTGTCACTTGCACCATTTATGCTTGGCGCAGGCACCTTGCATCAGTCCAGGGCTTTGTGAATCTGGCCCAATAGATTTATAATAAAGGCCTCCTCTGTGGGGACGCTTTCAGAGGTACAAATGTACCTAGCAGGGTTCCATTAGAAATTCACTTGCTAATCAAGGATTGTCCTCAATTACCCTCCAATTGCTAATTAACTCAACAGAATCTGCAGCAAGGACTTGCATCGTTGACTGTAATGGAGCACGCAGTCACACACCTCACTGTGCATATGTCACAGCGTATGCCAGCACCAGCCTGGGGTGAGCACCAGCATGTGAAGGAATTGACTGGATGACCACTCGGAGCAAAAATACAATCCACTCTCACACTAACAGTGTGCAGTAAAACATGGTCAAACACTGCTAGTTATGTTTTTGCCATTGTTACATTCCTCACAGAGGAAGCCATAATGAAGCTTGTTAATATGTCACGTACAGCCTGATTACCGTGGCACATGAATTCTTCCTGTCTGCATTCAATTCTGTATCACTGCTGACTGACTGGGGGAAGCAATCTGGTTCTGAACAAGCACTATTAAGCTCTTGGTGGATGAACTATTTTATAAAAGGTCTCTCTTTCAGTGAGAAAAACATTGAAAATGTACACTTCTAACACTTTTCCCTTGAAATAATTTTTTATAAAAGCAGTAAGGCGCTCCAGTCAGTTAGATTATAATTCTGTTGAGCACCCCCCCCCACCACCCTTGATATGCTGGCTTCAGTTGTAAATGCCAATTGTGCTCACTCTGGTGAGATTACTGAGGAGACCAGGCAGCCTATTGCCCCTGCTGAGACAAGCGTTTACCAGAATGCTCCACCATCCTCGCCTGGATGCCCTTCAGTGACTCAGGCTCACTCCTTAGCCTGGGTCATTCATATCATAAGACACAGAGCCACGTCTGAAACATTGGTAAGGCATTATGTAACAGTGAACTGCAGAAGAAAAAAAGTAATTTATCACTTTCTGGAACATCACCTGTCCCTGTAGTTCCTGGCTGTGCCTCCCCAGGATGGTGCTCTGTCATATGAAATAACAGAAGCATAAAAAGTACATTAGAAAATATAGTATGTTTTACTTATGTTCACATATGAATACCTTACATATTGTCAGTGTTTTAGTTTTGAGTCACCCCCCCCAAAAAAAAACACAATTCTGGAAATCAGTTTTGGGTGGATAGAATTATGAATTATATATTTGTTTTTTTATTTGTTACTGTGCACCATACTTGAACAGAGGACTACAAATAGCCTCACCATGCACTGCTGGGTAATGTGAGCCCCCACCCACTGACTGCCACAGAGTCTCAGACCCCACATTGTGCTAAAGACCACACCGCCCCCCATTTGGGCCACTCACCTGGGACTGTCCTCTAAGTGTGTGACCATCTCCTTTCATTCAGATGGCAGCCATCTGAGCGCTGGCAGAACAGGGGTTGAATTAAAGTGCTGTGATTAAATGTTTACTGGTTAATGAGTAATCATATCACAAAAAACTTAAAAAAAATAATTTTAAGATACAAACAGTGACGCAGTTTTACAGCATAGTTAAGGATGGTGCTAGAATCCAAATATATGATGAACTGCAATGCTAAGCAGAGGGGCTGCACGTGCCAGTCTCCAACATTATGCCCTACAGTAAGGGCCCCTAGTGCTCTGTGGCAGAATTTTATGATTTCTGTGGCATGATCTACTCATTTCTGTGGCAGAATGCAGTCCTGCCATTGGCTAAAATATGATGTGATGTCATAGATGACATCATCTGCCAAGCATAGAGGAGGGGCTTCAGGATAAACAAGATGGTTACGGGAGCCTGTCACTGTGGAATAACTGTATATCTGAATGACAATTCACCAAAAACAATAAATTCTGTGGCACTATATGAATTCTGCGGCATGATGCAAATTCTGAAGAAAATTCCTCAACCGCAGAATTGCAGCATTCCAGGGGCCTTGCCTACAGTGGATGCCTTTGGTGACAGTGGTAAAAGGAAAGGGATCTTGTCGAGAGCAATTAGTGCTAGTGATCTGACAATTTTACAGGGCTGTTAAAATAAAGTTGACTTGGATACTAAAATACTGTAGATAGATAATAAGTAATGTTAAAATGTACCACTTACCTACTGCTTCAGTGGCAGTAGCTTTTCCTGCCTTACTGATTTCTGCAGACCTGGCCTGAGTTACTCCCCTGCACTTTTGTTACCATGCGGTAACTCTCCGGGTACCACCGACACATGTTAATGAAGCGCCTTTTCAGTTGAGTGACGCTGCACTCAACCCCTGTGGCCTTTTTCATAGGCTTCTGGATTTTCATCCAGATCTCCTTCTGGTCGTGGACGGGAATGGCACCCACTCCAAATAATTTTGTATGGTACCTTGATAAATGGTCAAAAATGAAAAACAGTAGTTCCTCTGTAGCTAAATTTGGGGCTTTTCCCACCACCTGGCATTTCTGGAAATGTAAAGAAAGCACGCACCAAAAAAAAAAAAAGATTCAAAAAATATTTGGTATATATATATATATATATATATTTTTTTACCAGCTGAGATACATTAAGCTGAATCTTGTTTATAGGTGTGTGACCTGGGAGCACAAGGAAGTTGAACTGTACCAGTTAAAGCAGAAGGCAGCAGGTAAGGCAATCAAAATAGCAAAGGCCCAAACCGAGGAGAAGATAGCCAACTCGGTTAAGAAGGGGGATAAAACCTTTTATAGGTACATTAGGGAGCAAAGGAAGACAAAGGCAGGGATACTGAGGCTGAACAAAGAGGAAGGTAGTTGGGCAGAGAGCGACAGTGAAAAAGCATGGATACTAGACGAATACTTCTGCTCAGTATTCACAATGGAAAAGCAGGGGGAAATACCTAATCCGGTCAATAGAAGCACTCTAGATAGGGGGGTTGACATTAGTCCTTTCACAGAAGAAAGGGTTCTGAAAGAACTCTTAAAACTGAAGGTGGATAAAGCAATGGGGCCTGATGGGATTCACCCCAGAATTTTAAAAGAACTAAGGTAAGAACTAGTAACACCAATGACTACCCATTTTAATAAATCATGGGGGGAGGATGGGGTGGTACCTGAGGACTGGAGGAGGGCAGATGTGATTCCCCTTCATCTATATATATATATAAAATAACTTTATTTGTTAAACATAATTCAAAATATCAAAGCGCTTTACAAAATTATAAAACATAAAACACTTTAAAATCAATAACAATTTAAGTCCTGTCACATCATATCAGTTAATTAATCTGAAGTAATAGCAAAGGCAAGATTAAATAAATGGGTTTTCAGTGCCGCTTTGAAGCTCTCCACGGTCTGGCACTCTCGAACTCGACGAGGTAGAGAATTCCACAGAGCAGGTGCTGCAAACATAAAAGAATGAGCCCCAGATATCTTCAGTTGAACCCTGGGAACATCTAGCAATCTCTCATCAGCAGAGTAGAGTGGAAGGAGAGGGCAGTAGGGGTGAAGAAGCTCTTGCAGGTAACTGGGACCCTGTCCATTTAGGGCTTTATAGGTCAGCAAACTGACCTGAAAGGTGAACCGCCATTGCAGTGACAGCCAGTGCAGCGCATACAGCACAGGAGTAATATGGCTAGGTTAAGAAAGCCCAGTCAGTAACCTGGCTGCCACATTCTGCACTAGCTGAAGATGATGGATATCAACCCCTGGTAGCCCTAGGTAAAGGGCATTGCAGTAATCCAAGCGAGATGTCACAAAGGCATGGATCAGTGTTGGAAGTTCGTTGTGTGGAGTCAGATGCCTAATGCAGGTAATATTCCTCACATGCTAAAATGAAATCTTGATGACAGATGACACCTGAGACTTCAGGGTCAATCTCTAGTCAAGAATAATGCCCAAACTTTGCACCCATTCAGAGGTCCTTAGCTGGCAGCCTCCCAGCTCCAGGACAAATGCAAGCCCTGCTGAAGATCCCTCTACTTGGCAACCTGTATCCACAACCAGTATATAATAAAGCCTGTTTGTCACGATCTCAGTTTCAGTCTCCACTCTTAAACTCACATGGCAAACTCTTCCGCTCTTACTGCATCTACTTTCTGCATACTGACAGGAAGTGTATCACACATTTCCACAAAAAAAGCACATTTTCAAAAAAACACTGAAAGTGCGCCTCTTCTAAAAAGTGCAATTTGAAAAAAGCACACTTTTTTTTCAAATTGTGCAATTTCAGATTTTAAATAAAGTGCAATCTCAAAAGAAAATTGCGCGTTGTCACAAAATGCGTCTGGTGAATTCATACCAGATTATTTGCACATTTTCATGAACATTGCACAAAAGCAAAATCAGCAAATATGTTTTGAAAGAGTACTAGAATGTTGCAAAGCACTACTGAGAACCTACTATTTATTATGTTGCTTGCACGCATGTGCAAGAAACATAGTGCCATCATCCGAGTTTTCGGAGGTGTGTTAGCCCGTCTTCCAATGCATTCAGTGTGTTTGCAGGCGCGGCCCCAGTTAACCAATCACTGCTGCAGCTGTCTATGACAAGCTGAAAATGCAGTGGCATACAGTTCAAGGAGAGCTCTGCTTCAGTGAGCAGAGCTCTCCCCCCTACTTACCTGCAGCACTTAGCTTGCGACGCATATTGCGTGCTGATGGCTCCCCACGCACACACTGGGATGCGCGACGGGGTGCCCAATCCCCATCGGCTCCACGCCCCAAGCAGTGTGCAGGTGCCACGCCGCCAGAGCCCACCCCAGCGTGGCAAAACTGTTATAGCCGATGGGGTGCCCAATCCCGTCAGCTCCAAGGCTGCACGCCCCCCCAAAGCTTTGGTGCCATGCTGGGAGCCCACCCCAGAGTGGCAAATCTTGTTTTGGCCAATGGGGGTGCCCAATCCTCTGTCGGCTCCATGTCCCCCCAAACAGCTTTCCCTGCTGCCACACCTGGGAGCCCACCCCAGCGTGGCAAACGCCCGTCATCTGAATAAAAAAAACAAACCTGTAAATAAGAAACGTTCCATTGCTATCTCCCCACCCCCACAACCCGCACCCACCCACTATGCACCCTGCCTCCCCACACCCTCACCCCATACTTACCTCCGGAGCTCCGCGCGAACGATCATCGGTGGACTGGAACACGCCTGCACTCTTCAAAGCTGACCACGAACTGAGGAAATGCCGTAAGCTGTATAATGGGATAGATAGTTTTCAACTTTATTGCATATCTCAGGCATTTTTGGAATTTTGCACAAAATTTTCAACATGGGGTTTTTGGGACCCCTTCTCATGAATGCTGTCACTGTCATGGCGTTATTCAGGCCTGAAGGGTGATTTCACAGTCACTGCTCAAAATCACCTTTCTGGAATGATTAATGAAACGACACTGCCAGTGTTCATAAGGTGGGCTCTCAAAAGCCTATTTTGAAATTTGGTGGAAAATTCTAAAAATGACTGTTTTATGAGCGTGTATTGCGCAGTTCCTATGCACGCTCGTAAGTTCACGAATTTTTAATATTTTCACTCCAGATTTTCAACATTACCATTTTACCACACCTCCTTATGAGCAGTACAGCTGTCGGTTTTCACATCCTGCTCAAAATGTGCTTCCGGCCATGTAGAGCACAATGGCGCAGTCGGTGTGTGAAATCAATGTATGCGACACATTAAGAAAATCACAGTGACACTGTTCATTAGCAGAGGTCTTAAAATGGCTATGTTGAAAATTTGGTGAAACAATTCCTTAAAATGACTGTTTTACGAGTGTGCATTGCGCAGTTCCTATGCACACTCGTAAGTTTTCGAATTTTCAATATTTTCTCTCCAGATTTTCAACATTGCCATTTTACCACACCTCCTTATGAGCAGTATAACTGTCATTTTTCACATCCTGCCCAAAATGTGTTTCCGCCTATGTAGTGCACAATGGCACAGTCGGTGTGCGAAATCAATGTATGGGACACATTAAGAAAATCACAGTGACAATGTTCATGAGCAGAGGTCTTAAAATGGCTGTGTTAAAATTTGGTGAAAAAATTCCTAAAAATGACTGTTTTACTTATGCTATGCCATAGTTCCTAATGACGTCAGAAGTTCGCAAATTTTCAATATTTGCACTCCAATGACTTCCAAATACCTAAACAGCACATAGAAGCAAGCAACATTCGGCATTGACAAATGCTTGTCACTAAAGCTTTTCACTTTCAAAAGAGTGTTCTGAATATTTAGACAGCTAATATTGCCAAACACTCAGAAAACCCAAATTTGCGAGAAACAAGATCTACAATTTTGATATCATTTGCATTTCAATCTCACCAAGATATTCTGCTGAGGTTAGCCAGAGTAAAAGGGACACTGGTATAAAAAAACTTTTGCATATATATATATATATATATCTCCTGATTATTCCTTTATGACCCAGCAGAGAAGGCACAAATTCCTGGCGTACCAACAAGACATTTTTGAACTTGGTGGTCACTTCCTACTTTTGGCTCTGGTGTAAATTAAAATGACATTCAAGTCAAAAGAAAATTTTTTGAAATTGACCAAATCACTGAATTTATTAGAGCAGAATATGAACCTTATTAGTTCAAAAAATTCTCAAACCATGTCAGATAAAGAAATGTCCCAAATGATGATGATGATGATCTGGAAAATACATAGAAAAGTTGTACTGGATCTTATGCTATTTTTGTTTATTTTTATTAGTATTGCCTGGGTAACATGGTGGGAACAGAGGATTAAAATAATAAATAAAAAAATTGCTGAAGATCTTACTCTTTATATGAAAGGTATCAATCATTTAAATGGATAATAGATAAGACACATGTATATTAGTACAAAGATAATATGTGTAAATTATCTAGATCTATCTTACGTTGAGGATTCTCTAAATGAAGTGAATCCTATAATATGAAACTGACATTATGGACATGTTTTACTTCAGCAACAGTATACTCATGTATTTTAAAGGTTCTTTGTTAGAAATTTACTCTCCTCTCCACTTAATGAGTTGGTCTAATTAGAATCCTAGTATGTACCAACATGTTGCTTGTGTTTACATATTATTATGTTTAACAATTCAATAAAATATAAGTAAAATAATCTACTTTTTAACTAGAAGCAATATAATGCTCAATGAGTTTAGAGTATCCCTTTAAAAATTGTATAACTTTATTTGATGTTAACTATCATATAATTGAGCAGAAAATAACAGATGGCATAATAATTTTTCAGCAGCTATAACAAGTACCCAAACTTGATAGGATAATAGCCATGGGGCATCCCTGCATATATCCAGGGGGAGGAGGGCCAAAAAAACAAGCACCAGCCAACAGCCATTATGCCTGCCTTCATAGTTCTCCACCCTCTTTGTCTTACACAGAATATGGATGCACTGGTGTCCGTTCCTCATCACTGTGTTTTAAAAAAAAAGTCTCTGATTCAGACACCACAACCACTGCTGTACATCTCTCCTACACCCAGGTTTCAAACGGACCTTTCCTGCTACTGCGGCACTTTCAGATTCTCTGCTCCCGACACAACCATGGACAGACTAGACAAATATCATCATCCAGACTCTGAGCAGTCCCACCTCCTACTATTCCCACAGTTTGCTGCTCTTCTGCCCTGTGGAATTTACTACAACCGCACCACCAATTGACCATATATAAAATACGGGAACTATTTCTCTAAGTGACCTGCAATGAAATTATAAACACAAAAATCCCTATATAATAGTACTAATATATTCCAGAGTATGGTACATCAAGGGATATTGCCATTTTTTTTGGTGCATGACTCACAAGGTCACAGCACATTGGAGGTGTAGCAGTATCTCATGATTTATGGCACCCTGTCATGCATTACTCCTTAATTATAAAATGAGTAGGAAAATCCTGCTAATGTCATTGGTCAAAACCAGTCACCTAACTATGCAATTGGGTTACTAGATTAGATTTCCTGTCCAAACTGAGCCTGATAATGAACACAAAATCAATACTTCTCACTGGAAAAGAAAACATTTGCAAGCCATATTTACTGAAATGTAAATCAGTGCCCCCATTTTCAAACCCCGGGGGATGCACGGCACATCTAGATGTGCCACCCAAATAAGTGAGCCAACGCAAAAACATGCAACATTCAAATAAGATGCACCATCCTAACAGATCATGCACCTCATCTGAATATAGCAATCCTAGTGGGTGGTGCTAATAGGGGCGTCTGACAGTGCGCCAACGCATCCCGGGGATGGCCTGAATACTGGGAATGGGGATGTGCATCCCCAGATGTGCTGGTCTCAAATTCCCGATATTCAGCCAGAATTTGCAAATGCAGACATTAGGCATGCAAGGTGCAAACTGTCCATTTGCATGCTCATTATGGCTGCATTTGCATGTGGCACAAGTTCCCCCAGCCCAGTCCTGAACTATAACAAATCCCAACCTGTTTCCATAGTGTAGGGACCCCCACCCTGTCCTGAACCTGGTTCAAAAATAAAATAAATTGTTTCCCCCAGCCATTTCCATAGTGTAGGGACCCTCCTCCATGTCTAGAACCCCATTCAAAATATCAAAATGTCCCCCAACCCATTTCTGTAGTGTAGGAACACCCCTCCCCATCCCAAACCCAGTATGAATAAAAAAAAATTTCCCCATCCCTTTTCCATAGTGTAGTGACCCCCTGCCCCATCCTGAGCCCCGATCTGCATTCAATGTAGAATTATCAATCGACTTATTTCCATAGTGTAGTGACCCCCACCCCACTACCCCAGCAAGCATGAACCCTTCCCCGCACCCCCCAACTCAACCCATGCCGGTGACTGGTACAGCACACTACACCCATGTGATTGAAAATGTAGCAATTATTTGTGCAGCACCAGGTTGTGCACTAGAGGAAGAATAATACGTGCTCTGGGACAGCCCAGGTTCCAGTTGCCTAGGTGGCACAGGTGGTTAGCGTGACTGGAACAGTATTCCAGGTGGACTGGATTCAAGTCCCAGCTGAGGCACTTACTTCTTTCTCTCCTCTGTTTCTCTAGTGCTATTGGATCGCCTGCAGATTTATTGCGGGCTGTCTGGTACAGTCCTCAAATGTTTCATTCTTACCTCACAGACAGGTTTCAGAGAGTTGCCACTGGAATTTATTCCTCTGGCGCTCTCTTCCTGCCTTGTGGGGTACCGCAGGGCTCCATTTTAGCTCCCATGTTGTTTGCAGTGTATATGCTGCCATTGGGAGAAATCATCAAGTGATACAGTTTGGGTTTTCACTGCTATGCAGATGATACCCAGCTGTATCTGTCCTTTCTGCCCGGCCAGGATGATGCACTCTCCGTGTTAAATAATTGCCTTGCTAAGATCAGAATTTGGATGAGTTCCAGCTGGCTGAGACTGAATCCGGACAAGACTGAGGTATTGGTAGTGGACCCAAGTCGTCTGGGGGCAGGTTTGGGAGCTGGACAACCATCAGGCTTGTCACTTGGTGGTATGTTGCTCCCTACCTCCGATCAGGTGCGAAATCTGAGCGTTATTTTTGATGGCGGCTTGACCCTTAAATCTCAGGTGTCAGCTGTCGTCAAATCCTCTTTTTACCATCTGAGGAATATCGCCTGGTTAAAACATCTGGTTCCTCCGGGTGATTTTCCAACATTGGTCCATGTTTTTGTCACTGCCTGTCTTGATTACTGCAACTCCCTTAACCTAGGGTTACCTGGGGTTGATATCCGCCGCCTGCAGCTGGTACAGAACGCGGTGGCCAGGCTCTTGACTGGTACTCTTAGAACCAGTCATATTACACCTGTGTTCGCGAACTGCACTGGCTGCCTGTTAGGTGGCGGATCACCTTTAAGGTTGGTTTACTAACCTTCAAAGCCCTACATGATCAGGGACCCAGTTACCTGAAAGATCTCCTGATTCCCTACTGCCCCCTCCATCCTCTCCGCTCCGCCAATGAGGGATTGCTAGAGATTCCCAGGGTTTGTTTGAAGACATCAGGATCTCGTGCTTTTGCTTTTGCAGCACCAACCCTGTGGTATTCTCTACCTCGTTGGTTGAGAGAATGCCCAACTGTCGATAGTTTTAAAACCAGTTTGAAAACATATTTATTTAGTTTAGCATTTCTTTAATTATGGTTATTATACTTTAATGTTGGTTTTAAAATTCTTATTAGTATGTACATGTTTTACGTAAAGTGCCTTGGTTTTGAAAGGCGCTATAGAAATAAAGTTGACGACTTGATTTGTATGTGTTCCATAAATATGCATACTGCACCCATGTGATTGACAATGGGCCGTGGGTTCCTGTGTGATGTTAAGTGCATACCCATGTAGATAGTAAGGTAGGACGCACTTGCTCTGAGTACCTACAGCACCTGGGAAATGCTATTATCAGTGTCACGCAACAACCCACATCCCATTGTGTCTTATTACACTATAAAATGGGTCCCATGAGAACATAACAGGAAGATTAATGCATACTTTAAAATCTTATGGAACTGGGTGACTGTACATACATTACAGATGTTGTGAACACCACCCTAAGACCAACCAGTATTAGTACTTTCACTTTTAACCAAAAACTATTTTGTACCAGTTAGTGTAGCTTGCTAATAATATGCTCATACACCAAATCTTCACAAACGAACAGGATTTTATTCTTCCAGAACACAGTTTCTGTGGAGAAATAGGGGTTATGCAGTAGTGACATAGCAATGATTTTAGGCAATAATCACAAAATATCAACATTTTCAATATTTATAGTGTGACACTCCAAGTAATGCAATCTCTGGTGTCTGGTCTCTCTGCTTTAATGGTAGGTTAGGCCTCCCAACTCCCATGCACAGGGTCTCAGGCAAGGCCTGCTGTAATGTAGAATACCCGCTGCCTGAAGCAGCATATCCCCATAGTTTCAATATACTTTCAATAATTACACTCTTTAACTGTAGTTTCAGTTAAACTACTGGGTACCCAGGTATAATACACACTGTTGCAGGACTGGCAGTATAGCCCAGAGGTTAGAGTAATGAGCTGTGAATGAGCTTGGTATATCCAGTAGATCTGTGTTTGATTCCCACAGCCTCCATACTTTGTGACCCTGTGCAACTCATTTAACCTCCCCAGTGCTCTCTGGTCACCTCTTAAAACAGGCATTGTGCTTAGTGGGCCTTGCCTGGTTACCAAAGTATAAAATTAAAAAAGATATACAAATAAAAAATAAGTATAGATTTACAAGCATAAATGGTCAGACTGGGTGGGCCATAGGCCCTTAACTGCCAACAGTGTCTGTGTATCTATATTGAGGTGCCCAGAATCTTGCGTTAATGTACTTAACAGTCAGCACAAACAGCCCCACACATGTGTGGAGCTGGTCTAAACGTGCACTTTGTATGCAAAAACATTTAAGCAATAATGACCGAAGAGCTGGTCATTTCCTAGAGATTAGTGACTGGCTGAGGGGAAGGGTGGTTGGAGGCGCAGCCGAGGGCCAACCCCACCCAGCTTTCTGAGGTCATTATTGCTATTATAAGTCTAATTGTATGATTTATTTCATTTATGTTTAAATTACGTTTTTGTGGTGGCGTAAGCATGACTTTTCTGTGGCGGCGATTAGCGGGAAGGGCTTAGTGGCTGCCTCGCCAGTCACTTCTAAGAGATTTCAGACCGGCATGACAGCCAATCAGTGAGGTCAGCAGCATCATGAACAATTAATTAGACTTATGATTTGGTTTACTGACTGTTTAGTATAGTAGATTGTATCACATCAGCTTTTATAATCTCTGATCAGATGTTTTTCCTGGCCTGCTCTTCTCCTGGAGCTAAATACAGTCCTCTGTGACCGCACTAAGCAAAGGGAGGACAGCGGGACCAGCAAACAAAAGAACAGAGCTTATATAAACTCTAACATGCAGTGCAGGCTATTGAATCTCCCATTGCTGCCTACTGCTCTGATATCAGCTGCATGGGAATTTTGGGATTTGTAGTAACAGATGTCAGCCTAGAACCAAGCAAAATTAGATACAATCTACTATACTACAGTAAACAGTAAGCAAGACAAAATGTTTTTGCACACAAAGTGCACGATAGAATTCAATCAATCAATCAATCAATCAAAATCTTTATTTATCCAGGCGAACATCATTGAGCAGAGCTCTTTTACAAGATGGACCTGGTTAGAACAGGGTCAGTAGCATCCATCATAAAAACATATAAATACATGTAAATAAGTATATAAACACAAACACAATGGTGCAGTAATAGGGGAGTCAAATGATAAAAGGAAGACAAGGCAAGCCATAACAGAGGAGGGTTCAAATACAAGGGGGCAGGTCCACCATTGAACCATGCAACTGTATATAAACCATGTTCTCTGTATAGAAGTACCAGTTAGTTCATTTACCAGGGGCAGTCATTAGTACTAGCCATGAAAATGGCTTGAAGAACCACCAACTAATGGCAGATGGGGTACCAGGAGGGGTATGTAATATGTATACGAAGGATAAATATTGTGAGAAGTGAAGTGGGTGTTGGGGCTCTTTGGTGCTGACTATTCCCCTTTAAAGATATGCAAGCTTGCTTTTACCCCACTTGACAGACTTTTTGGCTAGCACTTTTATCAAAAAATGTGTAATTTAAAGGCGAAATCCCACCACAAAAATTGTATTTCAACAAGGAAAAGTTTTGCAGCTGTTTTCTTTTGGCTAGCAGGCCAGTACTTGTGTATCTGGAATGGGTACAAGAGTAGCTTCAGATGGTTTCAGCAGGTGGTCTTTCACAGTACCAGGCAGATCACTAATGCAGGCCTAGTCTGGGTCTGGTGGTTCCCTTCACAACTCTCTTTCTCCACTCCCCACCTTCCAGCAGCAGCATAGGGCAATATGGCAAGTTTGGAAGGACCTAGACCAAGGAGATACCTCTTCTTGCTCTGCAGGGCACTCAATTGATCGAGGTTACAAGTACTTGGAGACAAGCTCTGGACCACCTCTTCCCTTGGCACACCAGAGGGGGCTGAATGGCTAGCTTCTACCTCTGAGTACAGCAGTTCTGCAGATGGCTCAGCAGACTTTATTCAGAAATGCAACAACTCGTTCTCTTGCAGCTTTGCAGGATTCACCAGCACTCTCTTTCAGTTCAGATTGAACTCTAGCAACAAATTCAGGCTACACCAGGATCTCTGGCTCTGAGGCCATGTTAGGCCCTTAGCTCTCGCTGCTCTCCCCCTCAGCACCTCTCTCCTCTCAAGCTGCCTGGGCAGGACTGACTAAAATCCCTCTTAAGCTGGTGGAAGGGTTTGGCTCAGCACACACTCTGTTCAGTCTCCAGTTTGTTGACAGGCTCGTCTCTCACAAGTCTGGCTCCCCTAGTAGCTGGAAAAGGGTGCCAAGCGCTATGCTGCTCTTCTCTTAAAGTGTCTGAGTCATTGCTAAGACCCCTTGCATTCTAGTTGTTTGTTTGCAGGGGTCAAGGGTTGACAAGATGGTGATGTCCATGTGTTTACATTCTGAATACAGTCTGCAGCTGCCTCACACAAAGTTTCTTTGCTTCTTACTGCTTACTTAAACTTTTGGAATGCATTAGCCAGTCAAGTTTTCACTACTAAGTTTGCATTGATGACACTGGAGAATCCTGTGGTCCATTTTCGGGTGCAGGAGTATCTTTTTTAATTGGTGGCACACAATAAGGAAAAATCCAAGGCAAACTACACTCTTCTTCACCTCTCCTCCACCACCAATTTCAGCCAGAGGATGCAGGCATCACGGGGACCCACCCTGAACCTCCATTAGCTCAACAGTTAAACCCCACCTTTTTTGGGGGATTATACTCTCCCCTTGTTGGAAAAGATTGACATTCTTATCAATCCAATGTCAAGATGATGATCAGAGTCCAAAAGTCCATATCTACACATATATACATTCTGGCTAGGCACCTGATTCCTAATGGGCAGCACATATACATTTCATATATACAACGGGGCATTCCTAAAACAACTGAATCTAGACTAACAAATTTCCAGTTCATTATTACAGTCTGGACAAATGCATGCTATCTATGCATAATTTAAGGTATCCACATTACACATTTAATGTAGCATTTCACCCATGAGCATTACTAAACTTAATTTGGGGCAAAGACCTGCAGGTGATGTATATACCTTTATACATCCTGTGCATTAGCAAATCTGTAGAGGCACCAGGGGCATCATATGAAAACTTGAGTATTGGCTTACATAGACTTTCTGAGAGTCTAGTTCAGTTGTAAAGTAATTCCTTCCTTGGCACTTAGGTGCATACTTCTGTCCCCCTTGTCCATCAAGATAGGGTCCTTAGTTGGGATGGCTTGTACTACTTCCTCAGTTGCACTGATTGCCTCCAAGGGCTATTCCACAGGTTCCTTCACAAAGCAGGCTGAACATTCTCTTCAGTTTCTGATCTTGTATCCACAGGCACAACTACCTCAGCATCAGAGTTCAGTGGAGCATTATTGTTATGGGGGTGCTAACTTGGCAGTGACCTCCCTCAGAAGGCCAGGAATGTCATCTATGGAATAATACTGTGCAGGTTCCATTTCATTATCAGATGAGTCCACGGGCACTACTTGTGGGACTACAGGTTGTTGTGTACTAAGGGATTCTAGTGGCTCAGAGCCATCACCAGGATGAGGTGTATTTGATTTTCTCTGAGTTACAGATCTGGCTTGGGGTCCTTGAGGTGGTTTAGGCACCTCCTGATTTGCATTTGTTTCTATCTGTCCAGGTGGCAACAGATGATTTTGGTGGATCATTCTGGATCTTACTGATTCTCCTTCAAGCTGTATTCTGTACACTGGCATGTCACTCAGTTGCTTCACAACTACATGAGGAACATCTCCCTATTAATCGGCAATCTTATGTTTTCCAGGCAAACCAAGATTCCTCACCAAGACCAGTCTCCTGGTAACAGTCCTTGAGCTCTCACTTTCGTATACCTTGCTTTGTTTGCTTGGTTCCTATTCTCAGAGGTTTCTGAGGTTAGTTTGTACACACAGTCTAAATGATTCTTAAACCTTTGCACATAATGCAGATATGTTTCAGGGCATGCTCCATCAGCAGAAACACGAAAACAAATGTCCACAAGCAGTCTAGCCTCTCTTCAAAACATGAGATAGTGGGGTGTAAACCAGTAGCGTCACTTTTTGTACAGTTACAGGCATGCAAGAGCATTCTTGCTTATTGGTTCCACTTTGATTTTTTGTTTAGGATCTAGAGTACAAGCATATTTTCTATTTTTGTTTTTAGTTTTGGCAACCAGGTAAGGCCCATGGGAACTGTGCCTGTTTTCTGGGGTGACTCAGGAGCACTGGGGATATTCAGTGTAACAAAGTCCATGTTAAGTGTAACAATGTCCTGTTAAACTATTCAGGTTTGTGCGTCACCTTGTGGATACAGAGTTGTTCTTTTTTTTCTCATATAGTGCTTTTTCTCTCGGCCACACACAATTTGTTTATCAATACACACTGCTCCAAAGAATATACCCTATTCAAGCCTATGTCCCCTCCCCGGTACTCCCCTGCACTGTCCCATTTCATCATGCAACACTCTCAGGATGGGTCTGTGGAATTTGGCTGGCAACAGCAATTGACTTTTCTTGTGCCCATCAGTACCTTGGCATTCTTTATATACAAGTCAATCAAGTACCTTAAATTTCTGCCATTCTCTGAGTAAAATGGATTTTAGCAAGGCATTTGATACAGTCCCACACAAAAGATTAATACACAAGATAGCCAGCCTTGGAGTGGGTCCCAAGGTGGTAGCCTGGATAAAAAATTGGCTAGACAACAGGACTCAAAGGGTAGTAGTAAATGGAGTACACAGTGACGAAAGGAGGGTTACTAGTGGGGTACCGCAGGGTTCAGTACTGGGACCAGTCCTTTTTAATGTCTTTATAAGTGACATTGCAGAGGAACTGGAAGGAAAAGTATGTCTCTTTGCAGATGACACAAAGATCTGCAACAGGGTTGATACACAAGATGGAGTGGAAAGGATGAGCAGGGACTTGGCAAGGTTAGAGGAATGGTCAAATGTATGGCAGCTCAGATTCAATACAAAGAAGTGCAAGGTAATGCACATGGGAAAAATCCAGGGGAAGCGTACACAATGGGGGGTGAGATACTGACAACAGTAAAAATAGAAAGGGACCTGGGGGTAATTATATCAGATGACCTAAAGGTGGGCAAGCAATGTGAGAAGGCAGTAAGGAAGGCTGGGGGATACTGGGATGCATAGGAAGAGGCATCAATAGTAGAAAACAGGAAGTTGTTATCCCTCTGTACAGACAGTTGGTGAGACCCCATCTGGAGTACTGTGTGCAGTTCTGGAGACCCCATCTCTGCAAAGACATAGACAGAGTGGAGGCTGTCCAGAGGAGGGACACAAAATGGTGCAGGATCTGCACCAGAAGACATATGAAGAAAGACTAAAGGAGCTTAATATGTATACCCTTGAGGAAAGGAGGGAGAGAGGGGACATGATAGAAACTTTCAAGTACCTCAAGGGAATTAACAAAGTCCAAGAGGGTAGCATCTTCCAGAAAAAGAGATGTGCGAGAACAAGGGGGCACAATTTGAAGATAGAAGGGGGACGGCTCAGAGGTAATGTGAGGAAGTATTTTTTCACTGAGAGGGTTGTGGATGCATGGAACAGCCTCCCTGAGGAGGTCGTGGGGTCAAGAACAGTGGGGGACTTCAAGAATGCATGGGACACGCATAAGGCAGTCCTAGTGGGGGGTAGGAGGAAGTAAGCTGTTGGTTAACTAGGATCTGCAGCTCATCTGTTAGGTAGGAAAATGGGCAGACTAGGTGGGCCAAGCGGTCCTTATCTGCCGTCAAATTCTATGTTTCTATGTTTCTATGTAAAAAAGGAGTATCTCTAAGCATGACTGTTACTTGTTCAGCTGGCTTCCCTCTCTGAAGCATGGATCACAATACTGTATTCTCTGTAGGTCTTTCTGTTTCAAGTGTGGCAGTTTATTTATTTATTTAGTTTTTGTCGACCACGTAAGTGCACTAGACAGCTGAATGCCTATTTTCAGGCATGACCCAGGAGGTTACAACAACATATAAAACAGATTACATAGCAATGGCAGTACATACATGTAGATAAGCAAAGAAGGTCAAAATTACAAGACACTGGAGGAGCAATCCAATGACTTGTTAATGAGACATGATAAATATAAATAGTTTATCGAGATCATGCAAAGAAAGTCCTGCTAGTTGGGCAGACTGACATTAGGGAAAACGGTAAGCAAACAAAATGCAAAAAGATGAAATAAAAGGTAGAGTTCTAGTCACAAGAGCATACATAAGATTTAAGGAGGTGACTGCGATATCCCTTTTTGAATGTGGAGGCAGCCGATGTAGACTTATCAAGAGCTTTGAAACTACAATAGGCTGCAGCCAAACACTGAACAGTGGCAACCAAACTTTCAACAAAGCAATTTGGATTTGCTGTCGATGATTGCTTATCAGTGTCATATATTTTACACAAAGCTTGCACAGTTACTTCAGGAATTCTGAGCCAATCTTTATTTTGGGTGTCATCATGTGGGCATCTCCATAGAGCATCAGCATCAATGTGTTTCAGTCCAGGGCAATACTCTACACAGCAATCATATATGGATAGGGCTGAAAGCCAATGTTGATCAATGACCTTAACTTGGTTGTTGTTTTAACATACATTAATGGATTATCATCAGTTCTTTCTGTGATGTGGGCACCATACAGGTATTCATGAAACTGGTCCACAATTGCCCTTTTCAGTGTCAAAAATTCTAGCTTGTAAAATAGATAGTTGCATTCAGATGGTGTCAAACTTCTACTTGCAACATCTACTTTCCTGTCATTCTGGAACTTGCCTCTCAGAAAGAAGCTAATAGTGCTACAGCTGAAACTGTTACTCTCAGAAATTAGATCTGCCACTAAGGTCAGATGGTACAGTAATGCAGAAGAAGTAATTTCTTCTTTAATTAATGCCTCTTCTCTTTCTCTAAACTTACAGGAGATCCAATCTATGCATATTTCCCAGATTTCAGAAGCTATTAATGCCTTATTTTCCCAAATTGTCATCTCCCTTATGCCGTCATAATTTCCCAAGGCATGCAGACTGGTATGATTTAGAATGTAAAAAATGTACAATTGAGATATGGAAATTATATAAACTCTACAGGAAAAATGCATTCAAGGAATTATTAAAGGAACTCAATAGGAAGCGTAGACAGTATAAACTGACCATTAAGAATAAGAAATCCTTATTTTATAAAAAGCAATGGGAAATGATGTTAGGAGCAGTCACAACTAACAATGTTAAACATTTCTGGCTACTGCTCGCCAAGGGTACTAACTCGTATAAAGATGTCATAGACACTTATATAGCTGAAAAAACATGGGTAGAGTATTTTACAAACATTTCTATGACCCAAATGAACAAGAAATGAATTACCTGCTGGAAAGGATGGTGGAAAATAACCTATCCTTATCCTCTGTGGAGCTTTTTGCCGCCATTTGTACCTTAAAGAGAAATAAGGCTCCTGGCCTGGATGGCATATGCGCTGAAGTCTTTTTAAGTCATCCTCTGTTTTTGGAGTAACATGTTAGTGGTGTATTTTAACAAATCGCTGTGACAGTGGGCAGAAAACTTAATGCTGGGACAGTGAACTTGATTTGTATCTACCGCTAGTGTGCTGTTGCGATTGGAGCTGGGACTGCCGACAGCTGGGGCTAGTTCAATCTTAAAAGCCCGTGCCGCCCCGAAGATTTAAGGTTGCAGTTTTGAAGGGCTATGAACAAGTGAGCCAGTCTGCAGGTGAGAGCTGCTGAAAGGAAGTATTCACTGACTGCACTTTATTCTCCGGAGTATGATATTCGCCGTGACAGTGGGCAGAAAACTTAATGCTGGGACAGTGAACTTGATTTGTATCTACCGCTAGTGTGCTGTTGCGATTGGGCTGACCGCCAGCTGGGGGCTAGTTCAATCTTAAAAGCCCGCGTCACCAAGATTTAAGGTTGCAGTTTTGAAGGGCTACGAACAAGTGAGCCAGTCTGCAGGTGAGAGCTGCTGAAAGGAAGTATTCACTGACTGCACTTTATTCTCCGAGTGTGATATTCGCTGTGACAGTGGGCAGAAAACTTAATGCTGGGACAGTGAACTTGATTTGTATCTACCGCTAGTGTGCTTGCGATTGGGGCTGGACTGCCGACGCTGGGGCTAGTTCAATCTTAAAAGCCCGTGCCTCAAGATTTAAGGTTGCAGTTTTGAAGGGCTGCCACCGTGAGCCAGTCTGCAGGTGAGAGCTGCTGGAAAGGAAGTATTCACTGACTGCACTTTATTCTCCGAGTGTGATATTCGCTGTGACAGTGGGCAGAAAACTTAATGCTGGGACAGTGAACTTGATTTGTATCTACCGCTAGTGTGCTGTTGCGATTGGGGCTGGGACTGCTGACAGCTGGGGCTAGTTCAATCTTAAAGCTCAGGCTACCCACGGGCGCGAGCACCGTGGCGCGAGCGTCGTGAGTGGCGCGAGCGCCACTCGAGGAGAAAAAAACGGATAGTAAGCTTACGTTCTATGTTTGAGTAGAATACTGTTTTGAATAATGCATTTATTTAGCATTTTTGGGGGCTGGGTATTAATGGGGTTATGGTTAGCCAGCCCATATCTATTGGATGTAAATGATAATCTCATATGTAAGGGATCTGTTTTTATGACTATGGGGGGTTATATTCAAGATCACCATACCCTAGTTAGGAGGCGAAATTCATTTACAAACTCTCAGAGATTATGTATGGGATTATTAAAAATTAAGAAAAGATCTTTAATATGGTGAGAATAAGATTATGAGTTTGTTTTTTCTGTCCTCCTGATACAGTGTGGTGATGTTGAAGTTAACCCTGGACCTAAAAAGCAACTAGGGTAACAATTATTCACGAAAATGTAAGAAGTCTTTGTTTGTAAAATGGATGAATACAGGTTTGGGCATCTGACTCACCTTGTGATATTTTAGCTATCTCAGAGACGTGGTTGCATTCTGGCATTTTTGATGAGGAAGTGGCATTGGTAGGGTATAATCTGGTAAGGCAGGATAGGGTAAAAGGGTGGGGTGTATTGTTTTATTTAAGGAATTCTTGGGTCCATATCAAATATTATTTGGGAAAATGTGAAGGGATTGATAGTTTGGTAGTTAGGTTGATAAAATTGAAGTTAACAATTGGAGTATTTTACGCACCCTCAAAACTAAATTAAGTCATTTTGACATTCTAGCTGATTTTCTTTTGAAATTTTGAAAGACCAAAGTGTAGTTCTAACTGAGATTTTAATGCAGCCTGGGGACAAACAAGAGGTAATAAACTCAGATCTAGTTTTGATATATTAGGTTTACAACAATTGATACAACATCCAACTAGAAGTTTAAATAATAGAACTGTTGGTACTATATTAGATTTGTTTTGTTTCAGATGATCTGAAGGTTGAGAGCTGTAAGGTGTTACCATTGAATATGGGGATCATAACCCTATTCAGTGTCACTTATTAAATCAAAAAGTTAGGTGTAATGATGATTATGAGTTTTGGGTTCGTGATTTTGGCACTTTAATGAGTCATCATTTAGGGACAGTCCTTAGAAAGTTTGACTGGTCAAGGATATTTTTGATTCCTGACTTGGATTTAGCTATTCAAGAATTCACGGATTCTTTCTTTATATAATCCAAATTCATGCCCCTAAATAAAAAAAGATTAATAACATCAAAATCCATTATGGCTTAATGACAAATTGAAAACCCTTTATGTATTAAAATAGAATTTGGAAAAGCCAGAAAATCTAAATCGGAGGGGGACTGGGATCTTTTAAAAATGGAGAAACAAATGTAAACATAAAGTAAAATTGGTAAAAGAATACTTCAGAGTTCTTTTGATAACTTGCATGATTCAAATAAATTCTGGAAGGTTATTTCTAATTTAAGAACTCCCGTGAAATCTCAGACTTTAATTAATTTAACAGTGGGAGATAGTTTGGTTGATAATCCTTTAGAAGTGGCTAATTTGTTGAACCACTATTTTAAGGATTTGCCAGATTTAAAGATACCTAATTTAGGGAGTGTTGCCCAGGAGGGTATACATTCCGATACTTTCTCCTTGAGTAATGAGGGCGCTAATTTGAAGAATATAAGGACACAGGATGTAGTTAGAGAATTGAGGAATTTAAGAATATCAAACGCTGGAATAGATAATATTGATCCCAAATTTTGAAACTGGGGCAGATGTTATAGCTCCTATAGTTACTTACTTTTATAATTGAGTATACAGTCTTCAGTGGTTCCTGATTGTTGGAAAGTGGGTGAAATTATTCCTATTTTTAAAGGTGGTGACATCACAGCCCCTTCCAATTACAGACCAATCACTTTGCTTCCGATTTTGTCTAAGGTGCTGGAGAAGCTGATAAATAATCAGCTTGTGCAGTACCTTGACCATTTGGAGTTGCTAACAAAATGCCAGTATGGATTTAGAGGGGGTAGGTCCACGAATACTGCCCTACTTGATTTTGGTAACCTGGTGGCAACATCATTGAACCAGGGAAACCAAACTGGGGCAGTGTTCGTGGACCTAAGTAAAGCTTTTGACCTAGTTCAATGAAACATTATTGTTTAGATTGCATAACTTAGGATATACCATAACTCATTACAGTGGTTTAGATCCTATTTAACTAATCGAAAACAAAGGGTGGTCTGGGGTCACTGCTTCGGATCTCCTAGATTTGAACCGTGGTATACCCAGGGGTCAATTTTGGGCCCTATGTTATTTAATCTCTACATTAATGACTCTCCGATTATGTAGTTGGTTCTGATGTTAGACTTTATGCGATGATATAGTACTAGTAGCATCTGCTAAAGATCCTGGGAACTGAGGCAACGACTCCAGACAGACTTCTAATATTGAAACTTGGATAAGAAATTCGGACTTTTGATAAGTACTGGGAAGACTCAGAGTATGATTTTTTCTGTAGGACCTAAACCTAATAATGAAAGTAACTGATTTCAAAATTAGTTTTTCGGATGGGAAAAAGGTACAAGGGGTTAATACTTATAAATATCTGGGAGTTTTGATTGATTATCGTTTTTCTTTTTCAGATCATATTTTGTCACAAATAAAAAAAGTCAATCAAAGATTGGGGGCATTAAGAAGAGCGTCAGGATGTTTGACTAGGGATGTTAAGACCAGACTGGTAAAACAATTGTTGTTGCCTGTACTAGACTATGGTTTATCATTATATATCCATTCTCATAAAAAATGCTTACACAAATTGGACCAGATTTATTACAGATTGGGGAAATATATCCTAAATAATGGACCTCGAGTCCATCATTGTGTAATTTATCAGGAACTTGGCTGGTTAGATCCAATAGCACGAAGAGAATATATATGGCTTACTATATGTCATGATTTGATATACTTAAAAGTGCATCCTTTACGAAATTTGATATGTCAGAATTCTGATTCTAAATATTCAGATATTTTTAGGAGGACTACTAAAAAGTTGCCTATGATACAAATTATGAATCGTATGGGGGTATGGTGTTACAAAATAGTTTAGTGGGATATGGAATAAGTTACCTCGACATATGACTGAAATTTCTGATCTGCGATTTTTAAACTGGAATTGTATAATTATTTAAATGTCTGTTGTAATTGTTTTTAGGTAAACGTGATTTTGTATTTTGTTCTATTTTTTGTATTGTTTGTCTATTGCAAATGCCACAGGTATCTGTTGTAAATGGGGATTCCCCCCCAATCAGATTAACCTGTATAAAAATAAATTTTAAACAAACAAACAAACAAATACATTCTCTGACACTTTTCCACTGACCTGGAATGGTGCCAATATCATTCCTGTTAATAATAAGCATTTGTCAATGCCGAATGTTGATTGCTTTGCTCCGTTGAGCTCACTTGCTCCACCTCTCTCACTCACTCATTCTGTTTCTCCTGGCGCTGCAGGCTGCCCTTTTGTACTGGGCCCCTGCCTGCATTGTTGCCTTTTTCTGCCCACAAAGAAATCCGCAGCAGTCCCAACAGAGCTCCGTTGAGCTCACTCACTCCCCCTCCCTCACTCGCTCATTCTGTTTCTCCTGGCACCACAGGCGGTTCTTTTGTACTGGGCTCCTGCCTGCGTTGGTGCATTTTTCTGCCCAAAATTAAATCTGCAGCAGTCCTGACAGAGCTCAGTTGAGCTCGGTCACTCCCCCTCTCTCACTCGCTCGATCCTAATCTGTCCAAAACACTGATTTCCGAAAGCGACTGCAGTATTCTGCGCCGGAAATTCAAAACACATTTTGGCCAGGATGTGAAAAATGACAGCTGTACTGTTCATAAGGAGGTGTGAAAAAATGCCAGTGTTGAAAATCTGGCATGAAAATATTACTAATTTGTGAAATTACAAGGGTGCGTGGAAACGGCACAATGCACACTCATAACACACTCATTTTATGGACTTTCATCACAAAGTTTTCAACGTAGGCATTTTAGGACCTCTGCTCATGAACTGTGTCACTGTGATTTTCTTAATGTGTCCTGAACACTGATTTCCCACAGCGACCATGCTATTCTGCGCTGGAACTGCGAAAACACATTTTGTCCAGGATGTGAAAAATGATAGCTGTACTGTTCATAAGGAGGTATATAAAAATGGCAGTGTTGAAAATCTGGAGTGAAAATATTGCAAATTGGAGAAGTTATGAGCATGCATAGCAACTTAATTTATTTATTTATTTTCATTTATTTCAATTCTAGGATTACAATTACCTTTGAGCCCAGGGCTCTTTTACAAAGGTTCCACGTCAAGACATAGTTATCACATGACAATATACAAAATTGTTACACAAATAAGGGTAAACAATATCAAATTAATTTTGAACAGACATGGGATAGGGTAAAGTGGAAAGGAAGAGGACAATAGGGGGGTGGTAGAAAGAAATGAGAGGGGCAAGGGGGAGGTAAGAATATGAGAAGAGAGGAGAGGTGGGGGGTAGGTAAGGATAAGGAGGGGGGTGGGGTGGAGCTACCAAGGGGTGGCATTGTCAGGTGCTGTAGACCGTGTGGGGCAGAGGCCAAACTAGGGCAAGTGTGTTATGTAAGGAGCTAGATATAGGAAAGAGCGGTAATGGAGTGGAGTTGCATAGACATTATCCATGACAGTCGCAGATGCTGAAAGTGACCAGGGTGTTACAGAGCCTGGATCTGAAGGCCCCTAGCCCACTGGTATTGATAGTATCATTGGCAAGACCATTAAACCACGTGGGTGCCCTGTATGCGAATGAACGCTGGCCAATGGCTGTGCGGCAGTGAGGGATATGGAAAAGTTGTGGCTTTGATCCTCTGGTAATTCTGGAGCTGGTTTTCATTTGAAGGAGTGAACAGACCCCGGGAGGGGCAGTTCCCAACTGTATTTTCTTAGCAACCATGCAGGTTTGGTACTGAATTCTATTATCAAGTTGAAGCCAGTTAGCTTGTGAGTAGAGGTCACAGGTGTGTGTGAGCCATTCGGCCCCAGTGATGAGTCGACAGGCCTTGTTTAGGGTGGTAGTAATCCTTCTGAGTGCAGTGGTAGTGGCAGTGCCATAGATGACCAGACCATAGTCAATCTAGGAGATGATGGAGCTTTGAACTGCGACAAACAGGGTCTCTTTAGTCAGGTGCTGATGAGGCCGGTAGAGTAAGCCCAGTCTAGTATTCATGGTTTTAGCGACATTGGTTATATGGGTTCCAAAGGACAGGTGTGGGTCTATGGTGATTCCTAGGTATCTGAAGGAGTCAACCTGCTCCAGGGAGTCCCCGAGGCAGGTGTTTAAGGAGAGTTGGTGGTGTTTGTGCTTATTTTGGTGGCTGGTGAAAATCATGGTCTTCATTTTTTTCTGGTTAAGGATTAACTTATGTTCTTTGAACCAGCTTTCAACAGAAGTGAAGCCGAGTTGGAGGGTTTGTTGCAGGTGACTTGGGTCATGATGAGAGGCAAGAATCACTGCATCATCTGCATAGAGTATGACTTGCTGAGAGGTGGAGTAGGGGAGGGAGTTGAGGAACAGGCTAAACAGCACTGGGCCCAGGATGGATCCTTGGGGGACATCGGAGCGAACCTGTTTAGTGTCGGAAACCACGACTGATACTTTTACACATTGGTATCTGTTGTCAAGATAGCTGTTGAACCATTTCACTGATTCCATGGAGAGGCCAATGTTCAGTAGCTGATGAAGCAGGAGGCGGTGGTGGACAGTGTCAAAAGCCATTGACAGGTCGATGAATGTAGCTCTGGTTAGGCGACCCTGATCAAGGGAGTTGTGTATGGCTCCCGTAAACTCAAGAAGTGCCGTGGCAGTGCTGTGCCCTTTTCTAAACCCGTGTTGCTGCCAGCAAAGGATGTTGTACTTGCCCAGATGATCAATGAGCTGGTCTGCTACTATCTGTTCCAGGGCCTTAGAGAGGGGTGGCAGGATAGAGATAGGTTGGTAGATCACATGGGAGGTCCGGTCACCACCTTTATGGATAGGTGTGACAGTCGCTGCCTTCCATTTGTCAGGGAATTGGCTGAGAGAGAGGGAGAGATTAAAGATCCTGGTGAGAGGCCCCAGAACCTCGTCTAGAGTGAGGGACAGAAGTTTGAGGTCCAGTGTGTCAGCACTTGCTCTAGTGTTTTTGATGGCTTTGGAAATGTATTTCCTGACAGTATTTTTGCTTACTGCTCTGAAGTAGAAAGGGGGACAATTTTTTGGTGATGACTGATGGGTGGGAAGAGGGGTGGTCGCTGTCATTGAAAAAGTCAGGAGGAAGGATGCTGCTGAGGTCAGTGAAGGCATCATTAAAGGTGTTGGCTATGACTTTTAGGTCCAGTATAGTGTTCCCGTTTATTGTGATTGCAGTAGGGGGTGATTTGGACTCCTTCCCGGTAACATCTTTAATGTTATTCCAGAATGCTCTTGCATTTCCCCAGGTGTCAGCGAGTGCAGTCTTGTAGTATTCAGATTTCTGTTGGCATATGGATTTGGTGCAATCATTTCTAGCTCTTTTGAAGTTTTGGATGTCTGCCTGTTTTCCTGTTTCTCTGGCTAGTTCCCAAAGGTGGTACCTGTGTTTCAGCTTCTTTAAGAGGGAACCCATGAGCCAAGGATTGCAGAGGGGTTTAATTTTTCACTTTTTTGGCAACTGCGCAACGATAAAGTTATAAAACAGTCATTTGGGATGCCCTACCAAATTTGCAACATAGACTTTGAGAGCCCACCTCATGAACATTGGCATTCTCAACATAAGAGCATCGGTCCTGAAAGATGATTCCATGCAGTGACCGCAAAATCACCTTTCGGGACCGATTAACACCATGACAGTGGCTGAATTCATGAGGAGGGGGCTCAATAACCCCATGTTGAAAATTTGGTGCCAAAATTCCAAACAAATGCCTGAGGTATGCAAAAAAGTTGAAAAAGCCCTATTTATGCCATTATACAGCTTACCGGCATTTCCTCAGTTCGCTGTCGGCTTTGAAGAGTGGAGACGTGTTCCCGGTCCACCGAAGATCGTCACGCTGGATTCCGCAGGGAAGTATGGGGTGAGGTGGGGGTATGTGGAGGCAGGGTGCACAGAGGGTGGGCGTGGGTCGTGGGAGGGGACAGGGAGATGGTGAGGGACAGTTTCCTTTTTTTACAGGTTAATCAAAATAAAAAAACATCGTGGGACATTATTTTTTTTTTACAGGACCATTTGGCATGCTGGGGTGGGCTCTCAGCACGCCAGCAGAGTATTTTTCTGGGGGGGCAGCTCTAGCCAATGGGGGATTGGGCACCCCCATCAGCACACAAAAGGGCACAAGAGCCGAGGGGATTGGGCACCCCTGCACAACTGTGCTGCTTCTATGGGGGAGATAAGCCAACGGGGAGTGGGCCCCTATCAAGCAAAATGAAACTGGGAGGGGGACATAATGCCGATGGGGAGTGGGCTCCCCCATTGGCAACATGAACGTACATGGCCATTGAAGCCGATGGGGATTGGGGCCCTCATCGGCAAACAAACACTGTGTTGGGGGGCACATGCTGCCGAGGGGGACTAGGCACCCCCTCAGCAGTGGGGGTGCTTAATATTGTTTGTGAACATGGTGGCAAGCCACCACCATGTTCACAAATGATATCACAGTAGCAAGGTTCCGTCCAGCAATGATGGGTCAATCCCTCGTTGCAGCAGAATGGCTGATGCTGCAATAATGAGGCAGCCCCTGATTGCAGTGGCTGAAACCTTTCAAGGTGGTGGCATGCTGCTGAACTAGTGTCAGCAGCAGCATGCCACCCCGTTGGAAAAAGCGGGCCAAGCCTCCAAAGGCTGTGGGGGTGCCACACAACAGTGCCGCGGCCCACAACCTGCTTTGTAGCAAGCTGCTGCAATATATTTCTTGCACATGCACGCAATCAACATAAAAAGGGCTCCCTCACTGACCCTGCTATGTACAGACCCATTAGTTTATTAGATGTTACCTTAAAGCTGTTCTCTAAAATTGTGCTTGAGAAGCTAAAAGCTCAAGTAGACAGAACTGGCAGAATATCAAAATTTCAAGCTGGATTTAGATCTAACTTCTCTACTGCTGATAATGTATTTATTCTGTGACATCTAATGGAGAAGTATGTTTTTCTTCATAAGCAAAAGTTATATTCTGTTTGTATTGATTATACTTCAGCTTTTGACTCAGTCTCTCAGAGTACACTATGGGCCCTATTGCTTGACAGAGAAATAGAGGATAATTTGGTACATTTATTAGCTAGACTTTATCACAATACTTGGGCAAAAGTCAGTATGGGAACAGGGGTTAAGTTATCTTCCCCTTTTAAAATAAACAAAGGTGTGCACCGAAGATGCATCCTAGCCCCCCTGCTTTTTTCTCTGTACATCGATAAAATGTTAAGAGGTGTTGAATACTTACCTACTGATTCTCCTAAAATTTTAGCTTCCACTTGGCCCTTACTTGATGCAGACGACATTGTCTTATTTTCTTTTACTAAGCAAGGTCTGCAAGATAAGTTAAATTATATCCAACAACAGTCCTCAGTATTAAAGTTGAAATTTAACCTACAAAAAGCAAAAGTAGTTATCTTTGGGGACAATAACATACCTGGTTCCTGGACTATAGGAGGGCAAAAAGTGGAGGTAGTGTCATGTTACACCTATCTGGGGATAGAGTTCCATGCAAGTGGTAACTGGAGCTCTCTATATACAGTCTTGTTAGAAAAACATAAGAAAAACTATTGGACTTCCAGCATAATTTAATTACAAGTATGGTGGCTGTACAATCAAACCTTTTTTACAAGTAACACAGACAAAATTAGAAGCTCAATTACTATATGGTGCTGAGGTTTGGGACCTGAAATATAATAAGCTTGCTACCTTGATGTCTCCCTTGTATAAAGTTTTAAGGAGCACCCTAAGGCTTGGGCATTCTTGTCCTTCAGTATACCTACGACCTGAATTAGGGCTCACTAATTTATGGGCAAAAATCAACATTAGGAAATTGAATTACCGGATTAAGATATCCTGAATGTCTGATAATAAAGCAATGTCTTACCGAAAAGGAGTTTTGGTTTAATCTGGGATATAGAGGAGATTATTGATATACCCTTCTTATATCTCTCATTGATTGGTATGATCCAATAAATCTAAAGAAGACAGCTGACAAAGGAATTATCTTAAGTCTTCAATACAAGAAGTAGATTACCAAAAAAGTAATGAATCACTGGAATTGTGAGGATTTAAGATGTATTGCTGACTCTCATTATTCCAGGTGGTTCAGTAAAAACAATGGTTATTTTGGTTATAAACCATATCTTGACATATTGACTGATATCAACCTTAGGACTGCTTTCTTAAAGTACAATTTTGAGCAGTTCCCCAGCAATGTTCTCTTGCATAGATGTAATAAAGAGATAAAAATACTAGATGCCTGTGATTGTTCTGCTGGTGGTAGAGAGGACCTAATTCATGTGATGTGGTACTGCACGTACTACACAAAACAGAGGTTGCATTGGCTTGGCTCTTTTAACAGCAAAGTTCAAAGAGGAGCTGCGACACAGCACTTACATGTAGATGCTCACTGCAAGACAGCCAGCCCAGAATTTACTAGAAGAACCAAAGGCAGTGTCACACTCGACAGGACTTGAAACGCCCATACAAATGCACGGATGCACAATATGCAGAAATAAACTTTTTTAATGAAAATAAAATAAATGGCTTGTAGCACAACTCTGGCACACTGAACTTGACCACTCAGCGGTTCGACTCCTCATGACTCTTCCTCAGGGGTGTGGTCAGAGGTGGGAGAACACACTTAAGCATTATTACTGCAGAAGAAGTGCCTGCTTGATCGTCTTGATTTAGTTCTGCTGAAATATCTGGTGAACTTCCTTGTCTACTTATGCTCTGTTTTTTACTTGAGGAGCTTCTATCAAGACGTACTCTCGAGCGCCCTCTGCTATAAGATCTATTTGTTTTCCCTTTAGACCAACTCATGATGTTGTCCTTTTCATACTCAGTGCTATCTCTGAGTAGTTTCTTTGCTTTGCAGTCAGTGATGGTAGCCTCGTATTTCAGTAATTTATTTTTAAGCTGCATGTTTAAGTCATTGAACTGCATATCACTTTTATGGCTCAAAACTTTTCCTTTTGCTATTTTTAGCTCTTTTAATAATTCCTATTATTTTTGTGTGTCACTCTTGATCAGCAACTTAAGGAAAATTTTTGAGCACTCTGAAGCAGCTTTAATCCATTCGTCTTTGAATGGAAACTCATTAATTCCACTAGAGGGCACAATCGTAACGCGGAGTCCTCTAGGAGCTTGTTTTCTATTTAAATACTTGTCGAGAGCTGAGATAGCATTGTTTAGCATCATTTGTACACTAGAGAACTTATTTATGCCTTTCTCCATCTCTCTTCTTAGGCCTGTTCTTTTGGGATCATTCAAGTCTCTGGATTTGCTGTTGCCTTGATCAGAGACTTCATTTTGGATTTTAACAAGCAAATTTGTTGCCTTGCTATTCCAGAGACAGTTTTGCTCCCATTCATTCTTCCTTCTCTTTCCCACCCCCCATCTTCCCATGTCCAATTCCCTTTCCCCTTCCCCCCTTCTCCCTATTATTTATTACCTCAACAATTAATCAATAAAAAATTAAAAATGTTGAATTACAATTGTAAAATTGAGCACTTGGATAGAGCTACTGTTACATAATATAATATTTGATATGCTATCACGATTAATTAATGAGAGCGTATGAATTAATAGTGTGAGTCTCACATTATTGCTTTAAAGCTAGATTTTTTTTGTCTTTAGCAATATTTGAGACAGTGAAAATGTATTTGTTTTATTGCTACCTGTTCATTTGACATAAATTGTGAAACATTGTTATTTATGTACTTGCTGATGTCATTATGACACCATGAATGTCATTAAGATTATTTTGTACTTAAGTGTGTTCTCCCACCTCTGACTACACCCTTGAGGAAGACTTGCAAGGAGGCAAAGTGCTGGGTGGTCATGTTCGGTGTGCCAGAGTTGTGCTACAAGCCATTTATTTTATTTTCATTAAAAACATTTATTTCTGCATATTGTGCTTCCGTACATTTGTGTGGGTGTTTCAAGTCCTGTCGAGTGTGACCCTGCATTTGGTTCCTCTTTTAACAGCCCTATGTATCAAATGGATAAAACCATTTTATCAATTATTATTCTGCACACTGCTGATGCTCCAACCAGAGAGATTAGCGACATTTTTTTATGCAATCAGTAAAGTGAAAAAAAGATTGACTGTAACTGTCTGAATTTTCTCAGCTCAGTCTTTATGTGCCATACTTAATTTTAATTTTCTATTCTGTGTGCAATATCATGTCTGATTGTCATACTTGCAACATTCATGGGTCTCAGGCCATCTGGATATTACTGATACAGCAGTGCTCCAAGTCCTTGAAAACTTGCATTCATATGCTGAGTGTACAATTTGTTTGGGTCTGTAGATGCTAAGACAGGTGCCTTTGTCAATTGTTTAAATAATGTCGGCAAAAGCATTGTCTCAGTTGGCACTACCTGAATTCACATGGTTCGCTGATTTAACAGGAAGTTTTAAGTACAGGGTAATTTCCAGGTGCTTTGCATTTTTTGTTTGCTAGTGGATACCCTTGTGTCAGATTTAACTCTAGTTGAACAATTCTCATACAGTGAATCTCCTATAGTATCCACAAAACACCCACAGTCTTTGCAGTTCTTTCAGCTGAGTTTTTTTTTGCCACATAGTTGGAGCTTGTACCTTGTCAGGGTCAGTGAGAACTCCTTCTTGAAAAACAATGTGTCCTACATACTTCATTAAACGTCTGAAGATTTGGCACATGTCCACAGATAATTTCAGATCTAAATCCTCAAGTTGATCCAGCACTTTGCATAGACTGGTCTAATGCTCTACCAGTGTTTTTCCAAAGATGATGACATCATCCAGGAAGACAAGACACTCCAGCAAATTCATATAACCCATAACTCACTCTGTGAGCCACTGAATAGTAACTGATGCTCCCAATATTCCTTGGGGCATCCTCAATAACTTGTAAAAGCCTAATGGCCTGATGAAGGCTGTGTTCTCCCAATCTAACTTTGCCATGGGTATCTGGTAGTACCCACTCCTAAGGTCCTATACAGAAAAGCACTGAGTTTCATTTAAACAGCCCACAGCATCTTGGAGTCTGATCAAGGATTGCATGTTTGTACAGAATGCAATAGTCTATGTACAGTCTCACTCTTCATTCTTTTCCCATACCAACACAATGGGTAAGGTATATGAGCTGTGTGACTTTCAGATTATGCTAGCTGCTAGCATTTTTTGCAGATGTCTTCTGATGTTGACAGCGTCAACAGGTGGCAGGCATCTGGATCATTCTCTGAAAGGCCTCTTGTCATGCAAGCAGATTTTATGATGCGCTCCCTTCACACACCCAACGTCTCATTCAGTCATGGAAAATATTTGGGGTCTCCGGGCCAATTTCAGCCTCACTCGATCTTCCATTCCTTAGGTACTGGTGAGTCTTTAATGTCAAACAAGTTGAGACCCGTTTCAGTGCCTGTGGCTGTTGAGATCATATGGGTTGAACTACAGTGTCAACGCTGTATACTTGTGCCAAAGTCGATCCCCTTGCACATAGTGACATTGTGTTTAGTTATATTTTGCACTTGTACAGTTATTATAGGACTGAAGCAAGGGTGTTCACTGGCAAAATACTAGGCTTCACAAGCAATCCCTCAGGCAAACCATGTTCTACTGGGGCATCAGTCATGAGTAACTGCTTCTCAGCATTCTTTCACAGTCAGACAATACCTCAGATGGCACACTCAGAGCTTGGTGGTAGGACCAGTTCTTCACTGTCCTGTTGCCACAGAGTACCAACAGGGTTGTCATTTTGGTTACTTCGCTTCTATGCATGTCTGACATATGCTCTGTGGACCAGTCCATGTAAATTCACATTTTTCCTAGTATTTTGTTTTTCTTTTTCCTCACACAACTGTTTTAGGTGCCCAGACAAAAGTGTATTGGTTCCAGTGATAAGTGATATGCCATCATATAGTTCGGCTTGGGAGCATACCAAAGCACAGGTTTCAAGAGATACCTAAACTTGAGCCACATTCTCAGGAAAGGTCATCCAAATCTGGATTACTCCTAGGTATGGGTAAGTTTCATCACTCAGGCCCCACACATCTGGTCCTTTGAGTGGTTCCAATGATTTGTGACATAGAAAATTGTTATAGTGATCTTTGAATGCAATGCTGACTTGTGAGAAAGTATTCAACAGTGCTTATGTAAGCTTCCCTTCAATCTTGACTTTCAGTTCGGATGAGGGTCCAACGATTTTCTCCCAATCAGTTGCTCTCCTTTTTAGTTTGACTTGTTTGAGGTACAACTGTTCTTGCGTGGGAACATCTTTTGTCCTAGGCTTCAGTGTGCTCCCTTACTAGGCCCTGCAGGTGTTTCCCTGCTCCTGTCCTCTTTTGATTAGCAGTTTGTTCACCCTTCTCAGATCTTCAGGACTGTAACACTCACTCCTCAAATGTCTTTTCTCACTACATCTGTAACAGAAGATATCCTCTCACCACTTTGGCATCCATTGATAGTCTCTGGGTCTAAACTCCCTCTGATGACTCATGTCAGCTGGCCACATGGCTACAGCAGAATGGGCCATTCCAGTGTCAGTAGCTACTTATGCAGTCTGTTGTCTCCATGACCAGTTGTGCTAGCTTGTCAGTATGTTCTAGCAGTCCTTTATTGTTCAGCCCTGCTAGTGTGATCAAAAGAACAGTACCAGTTGCACATTTGGGGGTCATGGCTCTCATCACTGGCAACAGTCTTTCTTCTTGTTCTTGCACCTCTTGCATACGCTGGTCATAAGGTGGTGACTTTTCCATTTGGTCTCTCAAGTAAATATTTACCAAGATTTTATAAGAAGAGAGCTGGCCCAGTGACACAGAGGCCTGGGGCACTGGCACATTACCTCTTGCCATGCCAATGACTTGGGCTGGGAACAGGATCAAGTCATGGGGGGTCAGCCGGGTTGGGAGAGGATTGAGCGTCTGAAGAATTGCTTTCCTTTCCCAGGGTTGGGAGGCATGGTCGCCTGTTCTAGAACTGCCAGCAGGTGGAGGTCTGGTGACAGTGCAGTGAAGGTGGCAAGAATGGGAGGGGCCGAGGTTACATTGGGAGTCTGCACCTCCACACACAGGCACTTATGGCAAGGGGTGTGAGAAAAGAGGAAAAAGGGTGTCAGGGGGTTTGTAAAACCTTGCCTACATGTTACAAGCCTGCACTGCCACCCAGGAGCTCATCTGCAGTCCACATTAGATTCAGGTACTTGGAGGAGGATGGTCCTCCCCCACTCTGGCTCCACCACGAGGGGATGATTTGTTGGGATTACTAGGACTGCAGGTGATTCCTGGAGGAGGTGGTAGCTGACTCTGGGAATGGAGGGACAAGGTAGATGATCCGCACTTGGATGTGGAGAATAAAAACCTTTATGGCAAGAAAAATGTGATCAGAAAACATAGCTCCATCTAACACTTGGGTATCACACACATGATCCATTGTGTGGGATGTCAAGCATCCTTTCCGGTAGGCTCTTTGCACCATTTTCTCCAACCTTACCAAAAAGTCAGATAGCTGTTCTCTTTCTTGCTGCTTGGCCAACAACATTGAAAGGAGGGTTCCAGGTTCCAGAATTGCTAAGAAATTCCATGGAGTCACATTCTAGTTTGGTAACTTTCACTGGGTTACGGTAGCATCTGAAGCAGGTCACTGGAGGCATTCTCTCTCATTCACACCCTTTTGCAGCATTGACACATTGCAAATCTTGCACCATGTGGGTGGCTTGCTCAATACAGGTATCAGAGTCATGCTCCCCAATGGGAGTCAGTTTCACACCAGAAAACGGTTGAAGCCTGCTAAATTCTTTATATATTCACACTGTGTGTCATACCTTTTCCATCAATATTTCCATGGAATCCAACGAGTCAGTTGCTTGCAAATTGTCCTAACCTTCAAGAAGTCTTTGAAATCCTTCTTATGTTGATTGTGCGCATGCGCAAGAAACATGCTGTGACAGGTTTGTACAGAAGCAGGCTGTGGAGGTGCAGCACTGTTGTGACCAATGCCCCCACAGCCTGCAGAGGCTTGCCCCGATTCCCCCAATGCTGTGGCACGCTGCTGCTGACACTAGTTCAGGCAGCGTGCCAGCTTTAAAAACAGCCGCTGCTATCAGGAGCGCCCGCCATTGCAGAAGGCTAGTCATCCGCTGCAATGAGGGAGCGATTCGTTATTGCAGGGCGGATGAAGCCCTGAGATTGTTTGTGAATATGGCGGTGGCTTGCTGCCATGTTCAAAACAATATACCCATCCCCCCACCATGTTTGGTTGCTGACCGGGGCCCCAATCCCGTCGGCATTCTGCCCCAGTTTTGTTCCTGCTGAAAGGGTCCCAATCCCGCCGGCTGTAGTGGCGCGCTGTTTGTTTTATTGCCAATGGGGGAGCCCACCCCATTGGCATTCTGTCACCCACCCTTTTAGTTCCTTCTGGCGGGGTGCCCAATTCCGATCAGCATAATGATACCCCGCCTGTCCTTATGGCGAAGGGTGCCCAATCCCCGTCAGCTACTGCTGCCCCTGAATGAGAGCCACTGGTGGCACACTGGGAGCCCACCCCAGTGTGCCAGAGGCTTCTGCAAAGTGGAAAACGGTCCTGCAATGTCCGTTTTTTTTTTTTGTCCCTGGAAAGCAGGAAACCGTCCCTCGGCGCTCGCCGTGCCTCCCACCCGCACCCACTCACTGCACGCCCTGCCTCCCCACACCCCCCTCACCCCATACTTACCTGATGAGCTCAGCACGATGATCTTCGGTGGACTGGGAACACGTTTGCGCTCTTCAAAGCAGACCGCAAACTGACGAAATGCTGGTAAGCTGTATAATGTAATAGATAGGGGGTTTTCAACTTTACTGCATATCTCAGGCATTTTTGGGAATTTTTTTTCACCAAATTTTCAACATGGGGTTTTTGGGACCCCTCCTCATGAATTCTTGAACTGTCATGGCATTAATCGGGGCGGAAAGGTGATTTCGCGGTCACTGCGCGGAATCACCTTTTGGAACTGGTTAACAAAATGACAGTGCCAGTGTTCATGAGGTGGGCTCTCAAAAAGCCTATGTTGCAAACTTGGTGGAAAAAATCCCAAAAATGACTGTTTTAAGAGCATGCGCTGCGCAGTTGCTACGCACGCCCGTAACTTTGTGAATTTGCAATATTTTCACACCAGATTTGCAACATTGGCATTTTGTCACACCTCCTTGTGAACAGTACAGCTGTCATTGTTCACATCCTGGCGGAACTGTGTTTTCGCACTTCCGGCACAGAATAATGCGATCGCATCGGGAAATCTGTGTTTGGGACAGATTAAAAAATGACAGTGACACTGTTCATGAGTAGAGGTCCTGAAATGGCTATGTTGAAAATTTGGTAATGATACTCCATAAAATGACTGTAATGCAGCGTCGTTACGCGGTTGCTGCCTACCTTAAGTTCTAATTTATAATGTTTTTACTCCAAATTGCCAATATTGCCATTTTCCCATACCTACTTATGAATAGTAAAGCTGTCATTTTTCCCATTCTGGCCGAAATGTGTTTTCGCACTTCCGGCACAGAATAGATCGGCCGCTGTGGGAAATCACTGTCTGGGACAGATTAAGAAAATGAGAGTGATACTGTTCATGAGCAGAGGTCCTAAAATGCCTATGCTGAAAATTTGGTGATAATACCCCATCGACTGACTGTGTTACAAGTGTGCGTTGCACACTTTCCACGCACCCTTGTAACTTCACAGATTTGTCATATTGTCACGCCACATTTTCACCAGTGGACTTTTTCCACACCTCCTTATGAGCAGCACAGCTGTCATTTTCCACATCTTGACCGAAATGTGTTTTCGCAGTTCCGGCGCAGAATAACGCAGTCACTGTGGGAAATCATTGATCGGGACAGATTAAGAAAATGACAGTGGCACTGTTCATGAGCAGAGGTCCTAAAATGCCTATGCTGAAAATCGGGTGACGAAACTCCATGACATGACTGTGTTACAAGCGTGCGTTGATCTGTTTCCACACACCCCTTATAACTTCGCAATATTGTGATATTTTCACCCACATTTTCAACAGTGGCATTTTTCCACACCTCCTTATGAACAGTACAGCTGCCATGTTTCACATCATGGCCACAATGTGTTTTTGCACTCCTGCCGCAGAATAGCACGGTCGCTGTGGGAAATCACTATGTGGGACACATTAAGATTGAACGAGTGAGAGGGGGAAGTGACCGCGCTCAACTGAGCTCTGTCGGGACTGCTACAGATTTGTTTGTGGGCAGAGAAAGGACCCAACGCAAGAGCCCAGTACAAAAGGGCAGCCTGCAGCACTGGGAGAAACAGAACGAGAGAGCGAGTGAGGAAGGGGCAGTGAGCGAACTCACCGGAGCTCTTTCAGGACTGCTGTGGATTTCTTTGTGGGCAGAAAAAGGCATCAATGCAGGCAGGGGCCCAGCACAAAAGGCCAGCCTGCAGTGGTGGGAGAAACAGTACGAGCGAGTGAGACACGGGGACTGAGTGAGCTCACCGGAGCTCCGTCAGGACTGCTGTGGATTTCTTTGTGTGCAGGAAAAGGAACCAATGCAAGCAGGAGTCCCGTACAAAAGGGCCGCTTGCAGCGCCAGGACAAACAGAATGAGCGTGTGAGAGAGGGAGACTGAGTGACCTCAACACAGCTCTGTCAGGACAGCTGTGGATTTGTTTGTGGGCATAGAAAGGGCACAACATAAGAGCCCAGTACAAAAGGGCAGCCTGCAGCACTGGGAGAAACAGAACAAGACAGTGAGTGATGGAGAGGGAGTCAGCAAATTCACCGGAGCTGTTTCAGGACTGCTGTGGATTTCCTTGTGGGCAGAAGAAGGCATCAATGCAGGCAGGGGCCCAGTACAAAAGGCAAGCCTGCAGCAGTGGGAGAAACAGTACGAGTGACTGAGACAGGGGGACTGAGTGAGCTCAACGGAGCTCTGTCAGGACTGCTGTGGATTTCTTTGTGGGCAGAAAAAGGCACCAATGCAGGCAGGAGTCCCGTACAAAGGGGCCACTTGCAGAGCCAGGACAAACAGAATGAGTGTGTGAGACAGGGAGACTGAGCGACCTCAACAGAGCTCTGTCAGGACAGCTGCGGATTTGTTTGTGGGCAGACAAAGGTGTCAGTGCATGCAGGGGCCCAGTAGAAATGGGCAGCCTGCACTGGTGGGGAAACCAGAATGAGTGAGTGACAGAGGGGCAGTGAGCGAGCTCAACAGAGCTGTATTATAAGTGCTGCAAATTTCTTTGTGGGCAGAAGAAGGCAGTAACACAGGCAGAAGTCCAATGAAAAAGGGCAGCCTGCAGTGCCGGCAGAAACGGAATGAGTGAGTGAGAGATGGGGACTGCGTGAGCGAGCTAAATGGAGCTTTGTCGGGACTGCTGCAGATGTCTTTGTGGGCAGACAAAGGCGCCGACAGAGGCAGGAGCCCAGTACAAAAGGGCAACCTACAGCGCTAGGACAGACAGAAAGAGTGAGGACACAGGGAGGTAAAGCGACCTTAACGGAGCTCTGTCATGACTGCTGCGGATTTCTTTGTTGGCAGGAAAAGGTGCCAACGCAGGCAGGAGCCCAGTACAAAAGGCCACCCTGCAGCACTGGCAGAAATGGAATGAGTGAGTGAGAGAGGGGGAGTCAGCAGGTTCAACAGACTTGTGTCGGGACTGCTGCAGATTTCTTTGTGGGAAGAAAAAGCCCCCAACAGAGGCAGGAGCCCAGTACAAAAGGGCAGCCTGCAGCACCAAGAGAAACAGAATGCACAAGTGAGAGAGGGCAAGTGACCCACCTCAATGGACTTCTGTCGGGACAGCTGCAGAACTCTTAGTGGCCAGAACAAGGTGCCAATGCACACAGGAGCCCAGTACAAAACAGCAGCCTGCAGCACCGGACGAAACAGACTGAGCGACTGACAGAGGGCCAGTCAGCATGGTCAACACACCAATGCAATCAACATTTGGTATTGACAAATGCTTGTTTTTATTTAATATACTTTATTAAGAAATATAAAACACAGAAAACACATGTAAGCCCCTTCTCCTTTGAGAGGGCCTTTTATACTCACTTTAGGGTCCCCGTTCCCTCTTTCCTAAGGGTTTAGTTTTGTTTGATAGGTGCCATGGGGAAGTAATTTCTGATGGCCACTACTAGGTGGCAGTAGGGATCTGGGCAGTATAGAAGGGTAGGTAAGGAACTGAAAAAAAGAGAAAGAGAGCAACAGGGGGAGGATAGGAGAGAAGGCAGGAGCTTGTCAGTACTGCGAGGGCATTAAGGAGGGGGCTACCTCCCTATTTAGGCATGATGGCTGCAGCAGTGGCAAAGCACCAGGTTCTGGTCTGGGCTTTCTGTGGGTGGTAGAAGGTAGCCTCAGTATGCAGACAGTTTGGGCTTTGGGTCTCCTGAGGGCTGGGTGGTGACAGGACCCAGTAGATTAGGCAGGATGGGAGAAGGTTAGGCCCCGGGGGACATATATGGGGCTCCTGTAAGAAGTTTGTAGGCTGGAGTTGACAGGGCTGTAGGATCTGTGGCAGGGCTCCTGCAGGAGTTGGCCAGTGGCATCAGTACTCCTCTTTTCTGGGTTGCATGGCAGCTCAGACAAGCTGGTGAAATGGCCAGGGGAGACTTCACCTGTTTGGAGGGACAGGCCCTGGGGCTGCCAGATTTGCTGAGTGGGCCTCAGAGAGCCTTGAAGGTTTCTCCCATGCCAGCTGCTCAACTCGAGCACAGGGAGACAAAATGTAGGGCAACTGCGTGTGGCTAGGGGCTAGGCCACCATGTTCAAGTATGGCAAGATCTGTCTGACAGGAAAGCAAGTGCAGGCAGAAGAGGGATCGCATGAACCAGGCGGTCAGGCCAGAATTCTGAAGGCAGCAGTAGTTGCATGCTGGAGGAAATGGTGGCAGCTGAGGTACATGGCAGGCTGAACCATCTGTGTCCCGAGGGCCGATTTAGAGCCAGGGAATGGTCTGAGGGAGAAGCTGCTCGCTTCTCACCTGGAAAGGGAATGAGCACTCCAGCAGTATGAGGGTTAAGGGCCCTAGAAAAGAAAAATGTGAAGTTTGTTTGGGGGTTGGTACTTACCCATGCCAGAGTGTCAGTGAGAGTTTCATGCTTCTGGAAATTGTATTTTGGTCTGTAAATCCAGATATCTGTCTGCCTGTTGAAAAGCCGTATTGTGTCTGCCTGTTTAAGATTCCTGCCCTTAAAAAGCTCCTCCTCAGCTTGTAAATAGATGAAATGATAGCCCCATTAAGCTGAATTATTGGGTTTCAAACAAACGGGACCACTGGGCTCTCAAAATCATTGAGGGCCAAGGTGAATAAATTTGTTTTAGGAAAGTAGTTTGTCTCTTGATTGAGTGTATTGTACATCCTATTGAAATTAAGCCTTAGTTTTAGTAGAAACCTGGAGACCTTAGAGAACCTTAAGCATAGTTCCAGCTGAACCTTCTTGGGAGCTGGGGCTGGAGGAGCTAAAAGAAATTCCAGCTCCAGCATGAATTCAGTTACTTCTTCGGTACAGTGCCGTGGGAGTCAAGGGCCTACAACTGCCCGTTATCTAATTCATTTATTTATTGTAATGAAATGGTCATTGAGAAAATGTTCAGAGAGAGATTTCTGTGGCATAGCCAGCTTTCCTCGGGAACATCGTTCACCCCATGACTTATGAGGAGGGGGGTGTTACATGTGGGGGCTCATCCAGGATATCTTGTGGCCTCCCCAACACTAAATTGATTAAATCCCCAGACCGGTGGGTTGGCGGGTCCTTTCTTTGCCTCCCTAGGCCGAGTGGTGCATTAAAAAATTCATTGGTAGTTTGGGGTCAGGCCTAAGGTGATGGGAGGCCTCAGCTTTCCTGGATGTGGTGCCTGTATGTGACTGGTAGGTCACAAGATGCTATCCTGGGCTCTGATTGGTTGCTGACTTGTGGAGGGTCATGCCAACTGGAGGGATAGGCATCATTTTACAGCAATGATTTGGAGAAACTGGTGGTTGCTTGGAGATTGGAAAAAACTAAGGGACTGAACAGGTAAGAGCACTTTTATTGCCACACTGTCTGAGGAAGAACAGTGCAGCAAAAAAAGGAATTGAGAGGCGGTCATACTAAGCTCGCTTTGCAGAATGGCAGGCAGAATGTTCAAGGTAGAAGAGGGATTTTCTCCTGAGGAGCCAATGGTTATGGTTCCTACCTCCTTCCTAGTGTGGTTGTGGGAAGCCGGAGGGAGAGGTCAGGCTGATGAGCGATGTGTGCGATGTGGATTTAGGGGTGAAGGAGTAGTAAGGCTGCCTGTATGTACTGTCTGTGCCAGTGGGATTACTTATGAAATTCCTTACTTTGTCTCCCTAGGTCTATAAGTCAGAGTCCTGGAGACCGAATTTCAGAAGACCAAAAGGGTATTACATGCAATGTGGGGGGCTTCGTCCTTGCACCCCCCATAACTAAAATGACCAACTACAAGTGGGAACAGACCTCTGAGTAGGTTAAAAAAGTTACTGGGGGGTACAGAAGAGCACCTCACAAAAATTTTCACCCCAAGAACAGAACTCAGGTCTGGAACACCATGTTGGCCGAGTTGCTAGTGGCTTAGCCCTCCAGACCACGGGAGCAGCTCATCCAGCTTCTGCATCTTCCGCTCTCTTGTGGTGCCTGACTAGGGGAAGGGTAGTGGTTCATCACATCTGCTACCTTACCCCTGTCAGCACCAGCTTCCTTCTTGTCAGGCTTGTACATATCGGGATACTGAACTCGGTCCTGTGAGTTTCAGTATCCTAAATAGATACCATACTAGCTCTGCCCCTGAAGGAATTTCAGACTATGCTCCCCTTGTTTTCAACTGGGGATATCCCTATAGTGACTCAGAGGGCCTTTCATCACTGTGGTCACCAGGTAGTGTGGATTCTGGGTCTCTTTGTAGACTTTCCCTCTCTGGGAAGGACCCAGCAAAGGAAGAACTAAATCCTAAGGCCCTCTCCCTGGAGGTGTTGATGGAATCAGTGCAGTTGGAGAGTACTGCTGGAGAGGAGAAATCAGGGAGATGGTCAGGAGCACAGTGGTCTGCCCTGCTCTTCACCACCAGCTGCCCAGTATCCCTGTGACAGAGGGAGGGGCAGGGGTCTAAGAAGTCCATTGGGTGGACCCTAAGGGCCCTAGGGGTCTCCGCCAAGGCCCCTTTCTGCGGCAGCCTGCCTGCCCTGTCATTAAAAATGGAGGCCTCAGCTGTGAAGACCCAAGCAATGATTAAGCTGGGAGGTCCTCATGGAGAGGTGCCAGGTGTAACCATCGATAGGGAAGAGGACCAAGCTGACAAGCAGGACCTAGATGAAGAAAAATGGCTTGGCAAGAGGTTCCAGTTTTCGGACTATGAGGTGTATAGAGCCATCTCTAAGCCTCTTCATCATCCAGTGATGACAGCACCCCATGACTACCAACCTGTGCAAAAGCTCTACACACCAGGATGGATGGCCTAAGTTGTAGTGACTCTTTAAACCTGGTTTATCAAAAGGGAGTGTAGCTGGAGCCAGGCATGGCTCGATGGACCAGTGTGAAAGATCTGCTTGAGTGGAGCCAGGCCTAAAGGTGGGTCTGACAGAAGATGCGAGTTGAGTACCCTCAACTGGACTATCCTTACATGTCTGATTAAATTTGGGTGTAATCGTGGAGATGAGGGAGGACTGGATCTTCAAGGAACAACTGGAGAGATTAAAGCATTGCCCTGGACATGGAGGATGAGTGTCCCAACAACTGTTCCAGAAAGCACGTGCAATGTGCCACATTGCGTTGTGGTCTGGACCGACTTTAATAAAAAACTTTGCCTTGGTGCAGGATCTTGCAGGATGCCATGTAAAATATTATATAGTGGCAAAAGATTCCTTTGGAGATATCACCACCAAGCCAGATACAGGCTTTTATTTCCCACCTGGAGATGGACCTGCCACATAAGGACCTCTAAAATAGTGGGGCGTGGCCTAGCTACAGTGCAATATGGATGCATAAACTTAGAGCTCTGGCTTAATCCACTGAATATCCCCTCCATCCCACTTTACAACCAGTATTTTCTGATAATATTCTAGGGATTTAAGAGGTCCAAATGCCTACTTCTGCTAAACCTGAAAAATAAAACAGGCGAAATTACTTTTCAACAAGCCAAGAAAACAGACATCTGGGAGAGGACTACCAGCTTCTCCTGCTTCAGGGAAGCACCGCGATTTACCAGAGAACTTTCCAACTCCCTCGGCCAAACAGCAACGAACAGAGCCCTGTACGGAGATGGCTGATAACTACCAGGCAATAAACGTCTAATACAGGACCTTAAGCATGATTTGGGGACTCGTATGGAAACGGGGTTTGAGAATGTTATCTCACAGCTGCAGCATCTACAACAGACCATAAATACAGTCTCTGAAACAGTAGACACTCATGAGAATCCACTGGGGGAATTGGAGGCTTGGGTGAGCTCCCAGCAAGACACAAGTAACACAATGAGCATTGACTTACAAAATGCCTTGAAAGAGATCGGGAAGCTCAAACAAAATGGTGACGACCATGAAAATTGGGAAAGAAGATGTAATTTTAGGATTATTGGCCTACGTGAGTCCATGGAGGGTCGCGACTGTGCCACATATATCCAGCCATGGTTGCGGCAGTCTCTACAGCTTCCACCCGAAGTTCTGTTGGAAATCCAATTGGGACATATGTCCCCTGGGGCTAAACCCTCACATGATCAGAGGCCCTGGCATGTAATAATTAAATTTCTCCATTACCAGGACTGGCAAAAAGTCCTAGAAGCCGCATGGAAACAGGGTTCCTTGATGGTGTAGCAGTCCCGGGTAAGCATCTTCCCAGACTACTCGTATCAACTCCAGCAGCAGAGACATGCCTATGCTGAGGTCAAAAGAAAGCTGCATGCTCTGCACTGCCAGTTCTTCTTGGTCTATCCAGCCCGACTGATAGTGTGACCTCAGGGTGCGAATCAGTGCTGTTTTTCATCTCCGAAGGCTGCCCTGGCATTTGTGAAGGGTCTTGAGGAGAAGAAGAGGCAGCGTGATGGCCAGGGTAATTAATCAAGCTATTTGGGGCAGTGGATTACTGGCTCATTTACTGGAGGACTGGGATCCTAAAGTATGGGACTGCGGGGCTGGCTGGTGTAGTAAAGTTGTTCAGTGATCCGCAACACCACATGGTGGCCTATTTTGGCTGGATCCGGAGGCTCCTAGCCTAGCCCCTATTGCAGTTTTGACTTGTTCACCGATTTTCTGTAAGACAGTCTGGACATGTGGACTAAGATGGGCCAAGGTTACAGACTGAGATCTTCTTAAAGCAGAGCTTGAATTGAGTCAAATGCTGGATTTATGCTTTATGTTTCAAGGGATGCTTAATGTAAGATTGCAGGGAGAGGGACGAAATGAAGGAGTTAAGTAGCCATGCAGAGGCCCTTGGGGGCACTGAACGGAGGCCTACATCACAGCAGTTTGTGGCCTGCTTAGATGGCAGGAGAGGAGTGGGCTGCGGGAGCACTGACGCTAAGATCTGTAACACCGGCTGGTGGCCTATTATGGCAGAATCTGGGGTATCTTTGTTCAGCGGCAAATAGATTTCTATATACCTGTTCACTCCTTTCAAAAGATTACATGGGCCTCTTTGACTAAGTTATATGGTGAACTGTGCCATTATTTTTTTGTTTTCTTACTCAGCAATACAAATTTTTGTAAGGTCTAAATGGCTTGGTATAAGGATCAGGGGACCTGACATATTTTATTTATCACTGGGAAAACTAATAGAGGGGAATGTGTACTTCATTATGTCCAGTATATGGACATAGGTGGAGGGATCAATTGTCTCCCTTAACAGCTTACTTTAAAACAACTGCTACCCTCCTTCTCACTCTGGGGAATCTGAGATGGCAGGACAGTCTAGGTACGGTCCTGAACAAGGTAGGAAGGCTCAGGGGGTTCATCACGCTCATTTATAATGGACATCAGAGCAATTTTTGTTAATCTGTTTTAAGCCTTTGCATGAGTGTTTCCCCCTCACCTTTTTCAGGTTCAGTTGGGGATGGGGACTCCCGGTGGAGAACCTCCTTGAATGAATTAGGAGTTTGGATTCCCTGGGGTGGGGTAATATTATTTTTTCTCTCTAATTTCATATATGTTTTTTCTTTATCTTTAGTACTTAGTTAATGGGAATTGGAGGTTATCCTCCCATATACTTATAAACTAGGACTGGGATAACAGTGGATTAATAGCTCAATCCATGAAAGGTAGTGGAATGTACAGTTTTTTGGGGGGGGGGGATAAAAAAGAGGAGAATACTTGGAAGGAGGGTAGTTTGGATGCTTGTACAACCTCTCCCGTTGGAGGGGCTTTCTAGAAGTTATGCTAAGGGGTTTTCGTTGAAAAGGGGGGAACACTTGGGAATGTTTTGTTTACAGTTTTAAAAATACACAGAGTTAATTCTTATGTCTTCGGTCTAGAACAGAGGGGTGAAACTACTGCAAAAATAGATGCTGTATGGATCGGATAAGCTTTTTGTCATGGAATGTCAATGGACTTAAAACTGTTGTTAAGAGGAAAAAAGTGTGGCCAGTAATTAAAAATTGAAGCGGGATATTATTTGCCTACAGGAGATACATATGGATAAGCAGGAGTCACTGTGACTGGCAGAGTCCTGGGGTGGTTCTTTTCTGGTATCCCCCTTTACATCAAAGGCGAGGAGAGTGGCTATCTGAATTCATCCGGGCCTCCCTCATAAGGTCCATTCAGTCCTCTTGGACCCACAGGGTAGATATGTTTTGGCAGAGGTGGAGGTTGGATCTAGGATGCTAAAGGTGGGGTCAGTGTTCGGACCAAATTTCGACTCCCCAGACTTCTTTACCTGTTTAGGGGTGATATTGGGCCCATACTCTGAAAATATTAACCTGGCGGGGGACTTTAATACATACTTGGATCCTAACCTGGATCATTCAAAGGGAAGTTGGGACCCCCCCCCCCGTCATAGCACAGTGGCCCTTAAGGCTTCGGTGAGGGGTAGGGATCTTTGGGAGGCCTGGCGGCATTGCCACCCGGGGAACAGGGAATACTCATTCTATTCTCGTGCACATGAGGTATATACCAGATTGGACAATATATTCCTCCCCTCAGGAGTGTTAGGAGAGATTATAGAGGCCTCTTATGGACCGATGATGGTCTCAGATCATGCCCCCCCTCAGGGTTACCCTCTGTTTGCTGGATGGCCACCCAGTGGATGCCCAGTGGAGGATGGATCCAGCCCTCTTAGTAAATCCCCATTACTTAGCTCAGATCAAAGAGAGGCTGGAGGAATATATAAGGTTAAATCCTTCGGAAGACACTAGTATAGGAAATGTGTGGGAGTGCCTCAGGGTTTTAATTTGGGGAGAAACCATCTCATATGCTGCCTTTAAAAAAACGACCTTGAGCCAGGAAAAGTCAGACCTGGAGGAAAAATAAAGTGCGTCTGGAAAGACAGAATATGATAGCCCATTCCCACCAGATATCTAAAACAATGAGGATGCTTAACGGACTACTTAGTCAACTATCCTGCAGGAGACTGGAGCATAATATAATAGTTACAAAATCACATGCATATTTTGATGGCGATAGAGGGGGAAAGTGGTTAGTGAGTCTAATTAAGGGGAGGAGGCCAGAGAGGTCTATTCTTTCACTGGAAAGTACCCTTGGAAAACTTATGTATAACCAACAAGAAATTAATAATGTTTTTAAAGAATTTTATTCCTCCCTTTACACAACTGAATTTCCAGCAGGGGCCAATATAGATTCCTTTCTGGACACTGTTCAGCTACCTTCCCTTACCCCAAATGAGGTGAAAGGGATGGATTCACCACTCTTGCTATCCCAGGTTAGGAATGCTGTTTGGAAGGCTAATAGGGACGAGGCACCTGGACCTGATGGTATTCTGTTAGAGTTTTATAAACTCACGTGGGATTCCTTAGGTCCTCTTATGTATCGGATGATCAAGGAAACCTTGGATACCGGGGTCCTCCCTCCTTCTCTCCTTATGGCTGCAATCACTGTCTTGCCAAAACCAGGGAAAGACCCCACCAAATGTGGATCTTATTGCCCAGTTTCCCTGCTCAACTCTGATTACAAGGTGATAACTAAGATATTGGCCTCTAGACTGGAATAATATCTCCCAAAGTTAGTACATCCAGATCAAGGGGGATTTGTAAAAGGCAGACAGGCAAAGCACAACTTGAGGAGAACAATAAATATTATGCACCTCTGGTGGGGGAAAGGAGAAGGGGGACTAATAGCATTAGATGCAGAGAAAGCCTTCGACCGTGTCGAATGGCCATTTATGATGGCAGTTCTGCATAAATTTGGGTTTGGGGAGGGAATCCTGAGCTGGATTCAGGCTCTGTATAAGAATCCACAGGCCCAAATTCTAATGAACAACATAATTTCATCTCCCTTCGTCCTCATGCGAGGAACGAGACAGAGTTGTCCCCTATCCCCCCTACTCTACGTCCTTACTATTGAAGTGTTAGCTGGGGCAATTCAACAGGAGAGGTCTGTGGAGGGGCTGTTATGGAAAGGGAAAAATAATGTGATCTCTTTTTTCGCGGATGATATTTTCCTCTTTCTAAAGAATCCTGATAAGGCACTCCCAGCATTAATTAATATTTTTTGGGTATATGGACCAATATCAGGACACAAGATAAACTGGTCAAATGGATGCCTATGGGAAAGATTAATAATTCAATAGCTCTGGGTTCGGTAATGGTACCTCCATCCACCTCAATTAAATACCTAGGAGTATTATTAACTGCCAAGCTATCTATTAAGGCCAGAACGAATCTCCTCCCAATGATCCAAAAAATAAAAGAACAATACATTAACTGGAAAGCCCTACCTTTGACATTAATTAGACGGGTCCATTTAGTGAAAATGAATATCCTCCCACAATTTCTATATATGTTTCAGACTCTTCCAATAGGTATACCAAATAAATATATTAAAGCATTAGAAGGAGCTATAACCCAGTTATTATGGCAAGGCAAACGTTCTCAGATGAAAAAGGAGATCCTTTGGTTGCCAGTGGGTAGGGGAGTTCTAGGGTTACCTAGTGTTAAACATTATTACATGGCCGCACAACTGGCACATATACAAAATTTGGTGGGGGAGGGATCATCTTGCCTGGGATGGATAGATATGGAGAACTCTATATCAGATTTGTTATATAATCGTACCATGGTGGGGTACCTCTATGATGGAACGTTTGGTAGACTTTCCAATCCATATTGGAACACTACTCTTAAGGCCTGGAGGGAGGTGCACCATATATAGATACATAGATACATAGACAGTGTCGGCAGATAAGGGCCTATGGCCCACCCAGTTTGCCCATTTGAGCTTGTAAGTTCAGTTTATGTTTTCCTAGAAGTCTGTTGCCCCTTACCCCTGACCTCCAGAATTCCTTTATGTCTATCCCATGCATTCTTAAATCCCGTGATTGTTTCAGCCCCCACCATTTACTCTGGCAAGGTGTTCCACTTGTCCACCACCCGTTCTGTGAAGAAATTCTTCCTCACGTTTCCTCTGAATCGTCCTCCCTCCAACTTCATCCCATGCCCTCTAGTCCTGGAACATCTTTTTCACTTAAAAATAGTGTATTCCTGCACCCTGTTCCTCCCTGTAAGATACTTGTATGCCTCTATCATATCCCCTCTCTCCCTCCTCTCCTCCAGGGAGTACATATTCAGTTCCTTTAACCTGTCTTCATAGGACTTGTGATGCAATCCATGCACCATCTTTGTTGCCCTCCTCTGAACCTTCTCTACCCTGTCTATGTCCTTACATAGGTAAGGTCTCCAGAACTGTACACTGTACTCCAGGTGGGGCCTCACTAGTGCCTTGTATAGTGGAATTATGACGTCCCTTTTCCTGCTGGTGATGCCCCTGCCTGTGCATCCCAGCATCCTATTTGCTTTACCTGCTGCCTTGTCACACTGTTTCCCTACCGTGAGGCCATCAGAGATGATAACTCCAAGATCCCTTTCCTGCTTGGTGCATGCTATATTCTCACCCCCCAACTGATATATTGTGCCAGGGTTTTTGTGCCCCATATGCATTATCTTGCACTTCTTTGCATTGAATTTCCACTGCCAAACCCCTGACCATTCTTCAAGTTTCTGCAGGTCCCTTCTCATTCTGTCTACACCCTCTGGTGTGTCTACTCTGTTACAGAGCTTTGTGTCATCAGCGAACAGTGAAATTCTGCCTTCTAGGTCCTGCGCCATGTCACTGATGAAGATGTTGAACAGGACCTGTCCCAGCACTGATCCCTGTGGTACCCCACTGGCCACTCTTCCCTCTGTGGAGTGACAGCCATTTACCACCACCCTCTGTGTCCTGCCACCCAGCCAGTTACCTACCCACCACACTACTGTTCTGCCCACACCCATATTCCCCAGTTTGTGTAATAGTCTTCTATGTGGCACAGTGTCAAAGGCCTTGCTGAAGGCCAGATAGGCCATGTCCACTGCCCTCCCCTGATCCACCTCCCTAGTCACCCAGTCAGTATTCTCCAACATCCCCAGTATTCTCCAACATCCCCATTCCTTCTCCCCAGATACAGATCTGGGAGCCATATTGAAAGGGTGGGCTGGCATCTCGTTCCAGGAGTATCAGATACTTAAGGTATGGAGTAAACAGGGCCTGTACACTGTAGGTCAATTATGGGAGGATGGGGAGGCTGTTCCCTTCAGGGTACTATCACGAAGATTCACTATTGGTGCATCCCACTTCTTCTTGTGGGCTAGAATTCAGGGTGAGATAAGAACCAGATGGGCGTGGGGTAGCACTTTTTCCTGCTCTCCCTTAGAAGAGTTATTTATAGGTCGCGGGGATGACAAATCTTTTAAACCTTTGAGAAGTTGCTAAAGATTATTAATGGGAGCACTCCAAAACCCCTTGGAGAGTCTTATATCCAGATAGGAACAGGATATGTTACCTGATGGGTTTACAGGTGGCGATTGGCTACAGATCCTCAAGAATCTTTTACAAGGCTCGGTTAATAATAAGCTTCGAGCCATCCAATACAGTATATTTACTTGAGCATACTTCACCCCAGAACTAGCAAACAAGATAGACCCAAACACCTCTGAGATATGCCTGAAGTGCGAGATCCCTGTTGGATCATTTTTTCATATGATTTGGGAATGCCCAAAGATCCAGATTTTTTGGAGGGGCATATTGGCTCTTCTATCGCAAATTTTGGGTTATCCTGTGGGGTTAGACCCCATTGAGAACATCCTGGGGCTCCCTCTGGGGCATGGTGAAGCTAACCGACCACATATGGGTTTGAATAGGCTGGGAATCGCTGTGGCCCTTCGAAGCATTGTAATGTATTGGATGGCTAAGGAGGCTCTTTCTGTAACTGAGTGGCTCAGCTCACTGTTGGAATGTATGAAACCGGAAAAGACCCAGAATAAAGTGAGGGAACAAATGAATAAATGCATGAAAATTTGGAGCCAAATGGAGTGGGCACTGCAACAAGATTGGTTTCCTATGTTATGAGATAACATTTCTCTAATTTGGCATTTTCCTCTTTGATAATGTGACCCATAATTGGCATAAGTTATGTCTGTTCTATTGTATAAAAGCTATACTCTTCCATGTAACTAATGGAATTTTACTCTGTGCTTGAAAAAACAAAGTTTATAAAAGAAAAAGGACCTCTAAAATACTCCGGGACTGTGCAAGGATGGCTGCTCCTCGGAGCAGGCTTGGGTAACCTTAGGTGCTAATTTAAGAGGCTTTTAATTTAGATTGTTATTAACATCAATTACCTTAATTCTAAATTGAACAGTAACATTAAGTTGTTTTCTATTAAGTGTGTGTGTGTGGTGTGATAATGTTTATTGCTGTTTTGGGGAAAAAAATGTTGTATTGCAACTTGGTAGGTGGTATAATCTGGGTTTTTTGGGAGAATAGTGAGTAAGTTCCACCTGAATAAGTGTACTGTTTGATTCAAATGTTTCAATGTTTTGAAAATGTTTGCAATGTTTTCCTTAAACTTCCTAGTTTAATGTATAGTATCTCCTGGCACTGGTAAGATAGGATTTTAGTATTAGGTCTAGGTACTTGCAGATATGGGCATGGTGTCCCTTAGGCCCGCTTTTTTTTGCAGGCATTGCTGTTGGGGGGGCCAGGGAGTGCGTATACCTGGTCCATTAGTAGGGGTGACTGTGTGAGCCCTCTGCCATCATTCCCAGGAGGGAATGATCTCCTGAGTAGGGGAGAGTGTAAACCCCCTCTCCTTTGAGAGGGGCTTCTATACTTGCTTTAGGGCCCCCTTTCCCTCTTCCCTCAGGATTTAGTTTCACTTGATAGGAACCTGGAGGAAGCAATTTCTACTGGCCACTACTGGGTGGCAGCAGCGTTCTGGGCAGTATAAAAGGGTAGGTAAGGAACTGAGAGAGAGAGAGAGAAAGAAAGAGAGAGAGCAACAGAGGGAGGATAGAAGACAGGGCAAGAGCTTGTGGGTACTGCAAGGGTAGTATGGAGGGGGGCCCCCTCCATTTAGGCAGGATGGCTGCAGCAGCAGCAAAGTGCTGGGTCCTTGTCTGGGCTTTCTGTGGGTGGTGGAAGGTAGCCTCAGTATGCAAACGGTTTGGGTCTTGGGTCTCCTGGGGGCTGGGTGGTGAGAGGACCCATTAGAGTAGGCAGGATGGGAGAAGGTTAGGCCCCATGGACATATAGGGGCTCCTGTAAGAGGTTTGTAGGCTGGAGCTGTCAGGGCTGTAGGAGCTGTGGCAGGGCTCCTGCAGAAGGGATGCCGGTGGCAGCAGTCATTTTCTTTCCCAGGTGGCATGGCATCTCAGGCAGGCTGGTGAAAGGGCCAGTAAGACTTCACCTGTTTGGGCCTGTTTGGAGGGACAGGCCCTGGGGCTGCTGGATTTTCTGAGTGGGACATAGAGAGCCTTGGAGTTTTCCCCTTGCCGGTTGCTCATCTCGAGCACAGGGAGACAAAATGCGGGCAACTGCGTGTGGCTAGGGGCTAGGCCAGCACTTTCAAGTATGGCAAGATCTGTTTGAAGGGAAAGCAAGTGCTGGCAGAAGAGGGTCTGCATAAACCAGGTGGTCAGTCCAGAATTCTGAGGGCAGCAGAAGTTGCATGCTGGAGGAAATGATGGCAGCTGAAATGTATGACAGGCTGAACCATCTGTGTTCCTTGGGCCAGTTTATAGCCAATGAACGGTGTGAGGGAGAAGCTGCTCACTTGTCACCGAGAAAGGGAATGAGCACTCCAGCAGTATGAGGGTTAAGGGCCCTAGAAAAGAAAAAACATGAAGTTCATTTGGGGATTATTACTTACCTGTGCCAGAGTGTCGGTTGGAGCTTCACACTTCTGGAAATTGTATTTTGGTCTATAAATCAAGATAGCTGTTTTGCCAGTTGAAAAGCCGTATTACATCTGCCTGTCTAAGATTCCTGCCCTTAAGAAGCATCTCCTCAGCTTGTAAACAGATGAAATGATATCCCATGGAGCTGAGTTATTAGGTTTTAAGCAAACGGGACCCCTGGGCTGTCTTAGAATCATTGAGGGCCAATGTGAATACATTTATTTGTTTTAAGAAAGTGGCTTGCCTCTGATTGAGTGTATTGTACATACTAATGAAATTAGTCCTTAGTTTTAGTAGAAACCTGGAGCCCTTAGAAACATAGAAACATTGAAGTTGATGGCTGATAAGGACCGCTAGGCTCATCCAGTCTGCCCATTTCTTTTTCTACCTTACAAATGTGCCATCAGCCTTTGCTCTGTCAATGGCCTATTTATTCATACTCATCTGTATTGCTCCCTTATGCCTATACCATGCCTGTTTGAAGCCCTGCACTGTATTCATATCCACCACTTCCTGAGGTAGACTGTTCCATGCATCCACCACCCTTTCTGTGAAGAAGAACTTCCTCACATTACCCCTTAATTGGTCTCCCTCTAATCTCATGCTGTGTCCTCTTGTCCTGCTGTTTTTCTTATATTGAAACATGTCAGACTCTTTCACCTTGTTAATGCCCTTAAGGTGTTTGAATGTTTCGATCATATCACCTCTTTCCCTCCTTTGCTCTAGGTCTAGGGTATACATAGTGAGCTCCTTTAATCTGTCATCATATGTTTTCTGATGCAGTCCCTGCACCGTTTTGGTTGCCTTTCTCTGGACTGCCTCAATTTGGCTAATGTCCTTGTGAAGGTGTAGCCTCCAGTACTACATGCAGTGCTCCAGATGGGGCCTAACCAGTGTCTTGTAAAGAGGGACTATTACCTCCCTCTTCTGACTTGTGATACCCCTACTAATACACCCCAACATCCTCCTAGCATTACCTACTGCTTTAGTGAACCTTAAGCATAGTTCCAGCTGAACCTTCCTGGAAGCCAAGGCCGGACGAGCTAAAAGAGATTTCAGTTCCAGCATGAATTCAGTTCCTTCTCCGTTACAGAGCTGTGGGGGTCAAGGGCCTACAACTGCCCATTAAGATCTGATTCATTTAGTTATTGTAATGAAATGGTCATTGAGAAAATGTTCAGAGAGAGATTTCTATGGTGTAGCCAGCTTTCCTCAGGAACATTGTGAATCCCTAAACATATGGGGGGGAGGGCATTACACACACACAAACAATGCAGTAGCATCAAATAAACACACCTTATGACTCATCCCCTTCCCCCCCACCCTTCCCTCCCCTGGCAGAATGGCACCACATAAACTAGCAAAGGGGGAAGTATATAACTCGTAGTAATATCAACCCTAGATTGCTGCAAACAACAAATGATAATTCCAAATGGGAGCCATACCGATACCGCTTACACAGTGTACAGGGTATGCAACCTTTTGTTTATTTTTTATTTATTAGAAAGAATTGGATTACATTTACCTTTGAGCTAAGAGCTCCTTTGCAAAGGTTCCTCCTCAGTACAGTGAATTACAGAGAAACAGAGACAAAAAATAATACATATTAGCAGTAATAATATACAAGGAGACAGTCAGATGATACAACCTAAGATCTTAGCTAGTTACAGACTAGAGGAGTAGAAAATACGAACATGTTGAGAACGTTCTTGTCGTAAGTACTGCAGGTGGGGAAAACAGAAGTTTTATTTTTGTTGGATGGTGGCCTATAACCAGTGCCTGTTGAGAAGGACAGGACCTAGAAAGGGAAGAACAGGAGTTGAGGACGTGCGATCAGAGGGCGATGGGAGTGACCAGCAGAGAAAAACATAGGTTGAGGAGAGGAGAGGGGGTATGGGTGGATTTATAGAGGACTTACATAATTTCTTATTGAAGGATGAAAGCCAGTTATGGAGTCTTTTAAATCCTGTTCTGATTTATGTTTCTGCACTAGAAGCTGTCACAAACGCACTCAGCAGGTCAGGCCCTCTGCTCCCACAGTGCCAACCTCCGAGCGCAATATTGTGAACAGGTAACAGACAGGGTAACCCTCCTGTCTGTTTGTGGGTTCGAATCACCTTTAGTCTTAAGTTGTGGGGGGATTCAAACTGTGAACCTTATGCTAGCGTGCCCAATGTACAGGCTCAGATTTGTACCCTCTTTGAGGATTGCGGTACAATCTTATGCCAGGGGCACCCAGCCAGGCTTCCAAAATGAACCCGTAAAACTCCATAAAAGACCTTAGGTATATTCCTACCTTTTCCCAGTCTAGTAACACCATCAAGCTTTTAAACAATTTTTGTCAGTCTTAACTCTCTATACGTCACATACAAAAAAGAACTTGGAAGTCCCAGGCAGTAGCTTTCAAATATAGATTTTACTAAAAATGGATAAAAATATGAAAAATGTAAACACAGAACAATATGTCAAAGAACTTACAATCACTTAAAAGAAAAGCAAAAAAAACTACAGACAACTACTACCAAAGTACATTTATATCTTATCCAGCTAATATATTTACCTCTAAGTGCCTAAGTTAGATCTTGTTTCTTAAGATCCCAAAAATATATGTCACAAGTTCAAACATAGTATACAGTTTAAAACTCTGTGTTTCCACATCCCTTCTATGATGCCATCTAGCTCCTCCTTTTAGAATATAAAAAAATATACAAACAGGATGTCCTATCAGGAGATATATTAAATAAGGTGACATCAGCAAAAACTAGTTTCCCAAATATGACTCCTTAATTAACATTTTCTCTTTGATCTTGAGCAGTTCCTATTCCCAAGGCATATCAAAGGATTTTATAACTTTTAGCACCATGGTGGGATAACATGTTTTTCCTCTAAGATGTCATAAAAGTTTATGAGCCCTATATCCTGGCAGCTGGGTCAGTTCTAATTAAGACAAAAACAGGAGGCCATTAATTAAGTCTCTCTGGTCCTTTAATTACCTCCTGGTTTCAGGTTAATATATGCTGTAGCTTCTCTGAAACCGGGGGGGGGGGACCCATAAGCAGGGCTATATGTTTGTATTACAAATAGCATGCAACAATCATAACCAGCTGGACAAGTGTCATAATCCTCCTCACCTGGACTGAATTTGGGGGCTCTATCCCCTGCATGGGATGAGCTTTCCAAATCAGTTCACTCCTCATACAGCCAAGATAGGTCACTGGCATTCTGATTGGTCGCTCCAGCCCTATGTAAGATGGTCATGGCATACCCTTGCAAGGCAATATTCCATCTTAATAGTTTACCATTGTTTTTCCCATTTGTGTCAGCCAAACCAGGGGGTTGTGGTCAGTGTGTACCTCAAAATGCTGCTGCCCATGATAAGTATGGTTCTAACTTCTTTAGGGTCCACACTATGGCAAGACACTCTTTTTCCACAGTACAGTAAGCCTGCTACCTGGGAAGTAACTTTTTACTCAGGTACACTACAGGGTGATCTTTCTCTTGGTTGGATGTCTGACTCAGTGCTGCCCCAATACCCATGATTGAGGCATCAGTCTGAACTACCAAGGGTCTGCTATAGTCAGAACTTATCAACACTGGAGCACTGCACAGGGTCTCCTTCAGTCTTGTAAAGGCTTTTTCACAGGCTGGTTCCCAGGTAATTTTCTTAGGCATCTTTTTCTTTACCAGGTCAGATAGGGGAGCAGCCAGGGCACTGTAATTGGGTGCAAATTCCCTATAGTAACCTGCTGTCCCTAGAAAACTCCTGACCTGCTTCTGCATTTCTGGTCTGGGCCATGCCTTGATCACCTCTATTTTTACTTGGTTAGGACAGAGCTGTCCCCAGCGTACACATGCCCGAGGTATACCACTTCAGCCATGACCACCTGGCACTTTCGCAGCTTTGACAGTGAGCCCGGCCTTCTGTATACTGCCCAACACTTCCCTAAGATAGGACAGGTGTTACTCCCAGTTGGCGCTAAAGATGGCATTGTCATCCAGGTATGCCACAGCATACTCCTCAGCACCATTTAACACCTGGTTCACCAACCTTTGGAAAGTTGCCGGGGCGTTCTTCATTCCAAAAGACATTACTTTAAATTCAAATAAGCCTATCAGAGTGATGAAGACCAACCTCTCCCTAGCTCTGTCAATTAACTCTACCTGCCAATACCCCTTTGACAGGTCTATAGTCATAAGGTAGGTCACCCCTCCCAACTTGTCCAGGAGTTCGTCCATCTGGGGCATTGGGGGGTGTCTAACTTCATGACTGCATTCAGTCCACGATAGTCCACCCAGAAATGAGTTGAGCCATCTGGTTTGGGAACAAGGAATTCAGGTGAGACCCAGGGGCTGTTGGATCTCTGGATTACCCCTAAATCTAGCATTTCCTCCGCCTCCCACCTAATGTCATTTTGGACAGCCTCCAACACCCGATATGCTGTCTGCCGAATGGGTGTCTGTGTCCCTGCCTCCACATCTTGCTTCACTAAGGGGGTTAGTCCAGGCTTGATGCTAAACAGTGGGGCAAAGTCTGCTTAAACCTCCCTTACTTCCTGGATCTTGTCCGGGGCCAGCTAGGGAGACAATTTAACTGCCTCCACAGAGGAGTCCGAGTTTCTTTCTTCCAGCAAGTCCCGAAGGGGGTCTCCTTCGTCCGTTCCCCTCCCCAGGACTACAGACTGTAAACACCATGTCAGCCCTATTAGCATATGGCTTCATCATGTTGACATGGTACATTCTTTCTGTCTGTCTTCTGTCACGTAACGCTATGATATAGTTCACGTCATTTACATTTCTAAGTACTTTGTACGGTCCTGCCCACTCAGCCTGCAGCTTGTCTTTCTGGACCGGGATAAGGACCATGACTTCCTGATCCACCGTATACGTGCAAGCTTTAGTTCTCCGGTCGTACCACACTTTTTGTTTTTGTTGGGCAGCTGCCAGGTTGCTCTGGGCTGTCCCCATAAGCTCTTTCAGCCTTTCCCTAAACCTAAGGATGTAATCCACTATGGGAGTGCCCTGGATGGCATGCTTACCTTCCCAGTTTTTCCAGATCAAGTCTAGGGGCCCATGTACCCGACGTTCATATAAGAGTTCAAAGGGGGAAAATCCTGTTGACTCTTGGGGCACCTCCCTGTATGCAAACAACAGGTGAGGACAGTATTTCTCCCAGTCCCTCCCATGCTGTTCAGCAAATGCTTGGAGCATTGACTTCAGGGTACCATTAAATCTTTACACAAGCCCATTGGCTTGCGGATGATAAGGTGTTGTGCACCTTTGCACCACCCCACACTTCTTCCACAAACATTTCATCAGATCTGACATGAAGGAACCCCCTCGATCAGTGATAACATCCTGCAGAAACCCAACACAGGAGAAAATCCCAAGTAAGGCATCTGCCACTTTCTGTCCTCAGTGAGGATAGGGCAACTGCCTCGGGGTACCGGGTGGCATAATTCACCACAGTCAGGATGAACCTCTTCCTAGAGGAGCTGGGGGTATTTAAAGGCCCCACAATATCCATTCCCACCCTCTGGAATGGCTCCTCCACTATGGGCAATGGAATTAGGGTGGCTTGTGTTTTCTTACCTGACTTCCCTATTTCTTGGCACTAGTGACACAACCTGCAATACTTTTTCACCTGCTGGGTGAAGTTGGGCCAATAGAAATTCTGGGCCAACCGCTGCATAGTGCGCACAATTCCCAGATGGCCAGACGAGGGAATATCATGTGCAATCTTGAGCAACTGCTCACGATACCCCTGGGGAACAAGAAGCTGCCTGCCTATCACCCCTCCCTCTGTCTTCAGATCCTGAATATACAACAGTTCATTTTCCCAATAAACCTTATGTTTACAGTCACCTCACTGTGCTCCATCAGAATCTGCCCAAGCCCTCAGCTCCTCTAGACTAGGGTCACTTTTCTGAGCAGCTGCAAACTCCTTACACATTCCCAAGGCATGGGACAGGTTCCCTCCAGTCTCTAAACTAGGGTCCCTAGCACACGCATCAGGGCACTCAGGATCACTGTCATCCCTAACCCTGTGACAATGGGTCACCCCTCCTTCTTCTGAGTAACCCTCTGGAGCTGTGTGGTTAACTGCTACTGGCAGAATTTCTACCCCCTTTTCATTAGTCTCCCTATCAGGAGACACAGGCTGGGAAACCAGCCTCCCAATGGTTTCCACAATGTCTTCTGTGGGGTCCAGGGAACTACCATTTTCCTTTGCCACTTGGTTGTGGGTTACAGCACACACCATCCCCTGTTTGAGATAGTTGCCAAGAATGACGTCAACTGCTAACGTTTTGGCTGTAGCCACCTGTTGCACAGTTCCCCCTCTTTCACCCCAGTCTAGCAGAACACTAGCGAATGGCAATGTTTTATCCCCCAGTGAAGTCTTGTACAGTTACGAATTCATTGGGTATAAGCTGACCAGGTTCTACCAGATCCTCTTTTACCAATGTCAGGGATGCCCCATGTCCCTTACCCCTTGTGTCTGTGCCCCATTCATCGTGACTAGGTGCATGTGTTCCCTCATGTTCACAGGCATGCTTCCAGGGACACATAAACAACCCACTTCTTTCTTAGCCCCATGTTGTGTATTGCTCATCCTTTTGGGACACTTTCTGGCAATATGCCCAATTTCTTTACAAACCCAACATTCGCTTCTTTTCTCAGAGAAATCTTTTCTTTGAGACCTGGGGTTAACTGGTTTCAGTGGAGGCAGTGAGGGTTTTAGCTGCCCTGAAGGTACGCTTTTCCCTTTCTGTGCTGCCATGCCCACACCATTCACTCTCAGAGCAGCTCTGCTCTTGGCATAGCGGTCTGAGATTTCAGCAATCTCTTGCAGTGTTTTGGGATCTTGGTCCTCCTGCCAGGTTTTCAGCTCTGCTGGGCATGCCCCCCAAAAAACTGTTCTAATAAAATAGGATTTTCAATTTTATCTACAGAGTTTTCTTCAATTCCTTCCCACCAATGTTTTAAAAACTGACATTGTTTCATGGCTAGTTCCTTGTAGCTCATGTCAGGGCTTCTCCTGAGCTTATGGAATTTAGCTCTGTATGCTTTAGCAGTTAAATCAAACTTTTTTAAAAGTGCAGCTTTTAGTTTGCTGTAATCACTACTGTCCTCATTGTCCATTTGACCCAATGCATCCCGAGCCTTCCCGGTAAGTAGTGGGGATAGCTGAAAGCTCCAGGATCCTCTAGGAATTTTTGCCTGAATACAAACTTTTTCAAAGGAATTTAAAAAGGCATCCATATCCTCCCTCTCTTTAAATTCAGCTATCAATTTGTAATTCAATTTGTAACTCAATCCTGTAGTTCCAGTTTAACCCAAACCACTTACCTGCTCTAGTGTTGGTGGTTGGAGTCGTAACTTCTCCAGTTCATGTTGCCTCTAGCACTCATGCTCTTCACGATCCACCTCTCACTGTTCTCACTCCCTCTTCTCCTCTGCAGCTCACTGTTCTTACTCCCTCTTCTCATCTGTGACTCGCTGTTCTCGCTTCTCTTCTTTTTGGAACTCCAGCTCGATTCTGCACAACTCAATATGCAGCCTGATTGCTTCTGGCTCCAGAATGCTGGTGATCTTCCCCTGCTGCTGTGACCCTTCACTTGCACTGGCCCTGCTGCCCTCCTCACTGGATCTGGACATTGCACTGGCCTTTAGCCCCTCCATGTCCAAGGTTTGGTCTTTTACAGTCACAGTCTATGACTCAATGCTCTGGGCATCTGCTGCCACCAGGGCATCCACAAGGTTCTGCTTGGTGCCTCTCACCTCTTACAGGACTCCTCTGTATTTGCACAACTGCTTCAAGTATCCTGCAGCATGCCCGCTGTAGTTGGAAGCCATCTTTTTGCCTAACTATGGCTACTCTAACTTGCACTTTAGAAAAAAAAAATAAAATGGGTAGGAACTTGACTGAAAGCAAAATGATATAGTTCTGTTTTCTTTTTTTTTCTCTATACTTTTTCCCCCTGGGGCCACCAGTCTGCCTTGCCTCTACACATCAGGCATCCTCCTGGGTACTCAGGCCGCCATCTCCTGGGACTTCTTCCAGCTCCATATTCGGGTCCCGCAGCTACCCCTGCGGCTTGCCCCCCACAGCGGGGTGGTGGGGAGCACTCCCCTGGAGCTCAATCCATCCAGTCAGGATCCAGTACTGCTGCACATCCTAGATGCTGAACAAGTCCACTCTGGAGACGGCCATCATGCCGCCATGACTAGTGCCCCTATTTTTCCACTTTTCTCCCCTTATGGCTTGAGGCGTGCAATGACGCCTAAGGCCCCAAGTGCACACGCATCTGCATGCACTCCGAGCCAAGCGTCTGCCCCAGCACGTTCCCTCCATGACTGCCAATGCTCTGTAGCCACTCCCAAGCACTGCCAGAGGCCGCCAGGGCACCGATGGCAATCCTCCCCCCTCCCCAAAGAAGGAGAGCAGTCCTACAGATGCTCCATCCTTCTCTGCCCCTGTCAACCCCCGACGACCCAGGCTCATTCCCGAACCCGGGTTGCTGGCGTTGCGAGTGGTGTGGCATCCAGCACCTCAACCCTCAGCGCCACCTGGCCGGCCCTGTTTTCTTTTTAAAAGTAAATCACTGCCTTATTTTGCAAGAGGGATGTACAGTATTATGCTGACACACTGAACAGTTAAAGCTTGTGTTACCAAATTTATCCATACCACTGCCAACCAAATCTGTCACAAACACACTCAGCAGGTCAGGCCTCCTGCTCCCATAGTGCCAACCTCCGAGTGCAATATTGTGAGCAGGTAACAGACAGGGTAACCCTCCTGCCTGCTTGTGGATCTGAATTGCCTTTGGTCTCAAGTTCTGGGGGGATTCAAACTGTGAACCTTATGTTAGTGTACCCAATGTACAGGCACAGATTTTTACCCTCTTCAGGGATTATAGTACAATCCTATGTGGGGGCACCCAGCCAGGCTTCCAAAATGAACCCGTAAAACTCTATAAAAGACCTTAGGTATATTCCTACCTTTTCCCAGTTTAGTAACACCATCAAGCTTTTAAACAATTTTTGTCAGTCTTAACTCTCTATACGTCACATACAAAAAAAGAACTTGGAAGACCCAGGCAGTAGGTTTTAAATATAGATTTTACTAAAAATGGATAAAAATATGAAAAATGTAAACACAGAACAATATATCAAAGAGCATACAATCACTTAAAAGAAAAGCAAAGAAAACTACAGACAACTCCTACCAAAGTACATTTAGATCTTTTCTATCTAATGTATTTACCTCTAAATGCCTAAGCTACATCAAGGGCCCCTGGTGTTCTGTGGCAGAATTTTCTGATTTCTGAGGCAGGGCTCCTTGACTTCCACGGCAGCATTTTCTGATTTCTGTGGCATGATTTATTCATTTCTCTGGCAGAATGCAGTCCTGTCATTGGCTAAATATGATGTGATGTTATCGATGACATCATATGCTAAGCATAGAGGTGGGGCTTCAGGATAAACGAGGTGGGAAAGAAAGCCTGACACTATGGAAAAACAGTATATTTATATGAAAATTCACCAAAAGCAATGAATTCGGTGGCACTATATATATTCTGCAGCATGATGCAAATTCTGTGGCAAATTCCGCAACTGTAGAACCGCAGAATTCCAGGGGCCTTGGTTACATCTTGTTTCTTAAGAGCCCAAAAAGATATGTCACAAGTTCAAACACAGCATACAGTTTAAAACTCTGTGTTTCCACAACCCTTCTATGATGTCATCTAGCTCCTCCTTTTAGAATATAAAAAATATACAAACAGGATGTCCTATCAGGATGTATATTAAATAAGGTGACATCAGCAAAAACTAATTTCCCAAATATGATTCCTTAATTAACATTTTCTCTTTGATCTTGAGCAGTTCCTACTCCCAAGGCATATCAAAGGATTTTATAACTTTTAGCACCATGGTAGGATAACATGTTTTTCCTCTAAGATGTCATAAAAGTTTACGAGCTCTATATCCTGGCAGCTAGGTCAGTTCTGATTAAGACAGAAAAACAGGAGACCCTTAGTTAAATCTCTCTGGTCCTTTAATTACCTCCTGATTTCAGGTTAATATATCCTGTAGCTTCTTTGAAACCTGGGGGGGGGGGCACCCATAAGCACAGGCTATATTTTTATCTTACAAATAGCATACAGCAATCATATCCAGCTGGACAAGCATCACAGAAGTTTCTTGGCTTTTCCCTCCCAGCACCCTGGAGAAGATGATTCATTTCAGCTAGCTGCAGAGTCCCCCTAGCTATGATGGTGCCACACCTCATCCTGGCGGTGCATGAATAATGCGAGCAGTTCAATAGCAGTGAGATCTTTTTCAGTTTCCACAAATAAACTTTGGACCTTTTTACAAGGTACTCGCACCACATGCTGTACTTTCATACAACTATACCAATACCAGTCAATTTGTGTTCCAACACATGCAACAATTCAAAGTATCCCATCCCTCAGGGATGTTACCGACTAGCAATATGTCATTGGGTCTGACACCAGCTGCAAACTGCATTTTCAACTTCCTTAAATGCCATTTTGAATTTTCATAAACTGTTTCCAAAATTTTTGAAGATGTTTAAATGTTTTCTGACATTTCACTCAGGGTTGTGGGTACTCTTGCAGTGGTCCCAGATCTGCCCTGTCTAGTAAAAAGGAGACCCAGGCAGTGCCTCCAGAGATGTAACCAGGATTGCTGTGCAGATGATACAGGTGTTACTTCTGAGTTACTACCCCTGTCTAGTGCCTGTGAGGGCGAAGCAAGGTTGCGGGACCTAGACCTGTTAACTCCCCATGGTGGGGAAGGGTATTTGGTTCCACAGAAAACAAAGGGAATAGTGTAGTTCTCCACCCTGAGAGGGAAATAGTGTGCCAGGTAACAAATGAGATACTGCACAACTCCTTCCTGAGATCCAGAACCAACCCACCTCCCCAAAAACTTGAGAACACCACCCTGAGACCAACCAGTACCAGAACCTACACTTTAACCAAAAACACCTTCATACCAATTAGGGTAGCTCACTAATTATATGCTCACAGACACAATTTTCAGAAACTAACAAGAAGTCTTTATTTTTCTAGAATACAGGTCCTGTGAAGAAATAGAGGTTATGCAAATAGCAACTTAGTAGTGATTTTATGCAATAATGAAATAAAAAATCAACCTATTCAATATTTGTAGCATGTCATGTCAAGTAATACAATCTCTGGCATCTGGGTCTCCCTGCAGAGATGGTAGATTAGACCTCCCAGCACCCACACACAGGGTCTCAGGCAAGGCCCCCACTGTACTGTTGACCACCTATTACCAGCAGTAACAGATTCCCACAGTTTCAATATGCTTTCAATAATTACACTTCTAAACTGCAGTTCTAGTTAAAACCACTGGGTACCCAGGTAAAATACACACTGTTGCAGGTCTGATGTCACAGTGCCCGGGATCTTGCATTGGTGCACTTTAATGTACGCGAGCTTGCTTTCACCCCCCCTGACAAACTCTTTGGCTAGCACTTTTGTCAAACATTTTGTAATCTACAAGGGAAATTCAACCATAAGAACTGTAATCCAACAGGGAAAAGTTCTGCAGCAGTTTTTGTTCTGGCTAGCAGGTCAGTACTCATGACTAGAATGGATACAACAGCAGCATCAGATGGCTTTCAGCAGGTGGTCCTTTGTAGAAACAGGCAGATGGTTGATGCAGTTCTAGGCTGGGCCTGGTGTCTCACTTCTCAGCTCTCTCTCTCACTCACTCACAGCAGCACTTGACGATATGGCAAGTTGAGACGGGCCTAAAGCAAGAAGCTACCCCACCTCACTCCAGTGGGCGCTCACTGGATTGAGGGTACAAATACCCAGAGATGAATTCTGGATCACCTCTTCCCTTGACATACTGGATGGAGTAGAATGACTAGTTCCTACCTCTGAGTACAGCAGTTCTACAGATGGTTCAGCAGATTTTGTTCTGAAATGCAACAACTTAGTCTCTTGTACCTTTGCAGGATTTGCCAGCACTCTCTTTCAGTTCAGATTGAACTCCAGCAACAAATCCAGACTACACCAGCATCTCTGGCTCTGGGGCCAGGCTAGGCCCTCAGCTCTCCTCCTCAGTACCTCTCTCCTTTCCCACTGCCTGGGAAGGACTGATTAAAACCCCTTCTAACTGGGGGAAGGGTTCAGCTCAGCCTCAGCACACTACCAACTCAGTCTCTGATTTGCTGACAAGCTTGGCACTCATGATTTTGGCTCCACTAGTAGCTGGAAAAGGGCACCAAACACTATGCTGCCATTCTGTCAGATGGTCTGAGTATTTGTCAGAACCATGTGGATGCTGGTTGGCTGTTTGTGGGAGTTAGAGGCCAACATGATGGTGCTGTCCATTTGTTTACAATCAGAATTTCAGTCTGCTGCTGTTGCTACACACACAGTGTCTTTGCAGCTCACTGCTTACTTAAACTTTTAAAATACTTTAGCCAGCCAAGTTTGCCCTCTGTTTCATGATATTTGCAATTCCTCCAGTCCATTTTCAGGCACAGGAATACCCCTTTTGTCAGTGGCACACAACAAGGAAAACACCAAGGAGAATTGCAATCCTCTTTACCTGGCCTCCAGCACCAGTTCCAGCCAGAGGATGCAGGTATCACTGGGGACCTACCCTGAGCATCTGGTGGCCCAGCAGGTAACCCCACCTTTAAGGGGATTTACACATGTTTTTTAGGTAACTTTGTAAAATATTCATGAAGTACAGCTGTAGTGCAGAAGGCTTTGGTTGCCAGTAGAGGACAATTAGTAGTACAGTAGTGGTGTCAGCAGCATGTATGTTAGAGGCACCTACTTCCCTGACTGAGTATGCAGTGGGAATTGCACACTTGAGCAGACTAGCTAGACTGTAAAGCTTTTATATGCTGACCCATTTGTATGTTTGGATGTTCCCTCAGGATACCTTAGCTCCCCCCTTCAATGTTTAGATTGTGCGGCTGTCAAGTTCAGATCGCTATGGATTCTTGTGTTTTGCAGCTTCTGGGAGAGAATGAGTACTCGCATGGCAATGCAGCTGTTATTTTTAGTGGCCTTGGATCACTTCTGGTTTCTCCATTTGCTACTGATGCCCTTGCCTGATGGGCAGGGAATATCTGTGATTGAATAGAACTGTAAAATTGTTTCTTACTATGAGTTCATGGTGCAGTGTCAAGAGATGCGACCACATGTGTGTGTGCTTTGGGGGGGGAGAGACTGGAAATAGGGGAAGGGGACAGATCTGTGGCTTAATTGGCCAGCATCAGATGGATAGAGTCTAAACTTAAAGGTCAAGTATTACAAGCTTAGAAATAAAGACTGAGGAAGCAGGCAATAATACCCCACAGGATGGGTGGTATTTGACTATACTGGACTGCTCAGGGACATAATGAGGCCAGCCATTCAGGCGGAGGGCCTTATAGCTCCTGGAAGGTCCGGTGTAGCCCATGCTACCCACCCTGGAGGGTATTACACTTAGAAGATGTGTTAGTTCGAGAAAAATATTGGACAACACAATTTTTTAAGTTTGAAATACAAGACTTGATAAATTTATTAACTTTTTAATAGTGAGAGAAAAAACAGTCTTTCTGGGAGGGCTGGGGAAATTAATTAAAAATGCATACACCACATAGTTGCATGTTCTGGAGATGGGGGTGACCAAAATAAAAAAGTTGAGGCCACTAATCGTTGTAGCTGATAAAATGTATGGGTCTGTTAAATGTGCAGTTGATAGGATTAAAGTTGTTTGCAGTAGCTGTATTGTGGTACCTGCAGGAGGCATAGATGAGCTGCATGCTGGAGTCTCTGCTTGTTTTTTTCTTCATGTGCAGTTTCTGCCTTGAGTTCTTTTGTTAGTTCCTGCTTCAGTTGTTATGGTTGCTCACCACCTAGGATATTGAACTCCAGGATCAGTGGTCACTGTAGGTGCTGCCCTGTAATTGGAAAGGCTGGCTTCTGTGCAGTGTTCGTTACTGCTGTAGTCTCGCAATTTGACAAGCAAGCATTGGAGAGGATCTGCACCACCATCGCTCAAATGCTATGGTTGGTGTACCTAATTCTTCAGTTTGCTTTAGCACTTAGTTTACCAATTAGGGAGGCTAAGTAATTCTTTCCCATAGGCTCAGTAGTGTACCAGCATGACTCTACATATGAACATTCCAGCAGATAAAGGCCTTACAGTCTATCTTGTCTGACCTAATCATTGGTTAGCCTGACATCGGTAGTGGGCAAAGTGATGGCGGCCATCTTGAAGGAGAGGGCAGAGGGGGTTCTGAAGGTATGGGGTCACCTGGATTATCACCAGCATGGCTTTGTTAAGGGCAGATCGTGTCAGACCAACCTGGTGGAGTTCTATGAAAGGGTGATAAGGGTGCTGGATCAGGGCAGGCCAGTGGATGTCCTCTTTCTGGATTTCGCCGGCAGTGCATTTGACCTGATGCCACATCCCGGGCTATTGGGGAAGCTGGAGGATATGGTCATGGGGGAGCAGATGGTCAGGTGGATAGGAAATTGGCTAGCAGGGCATGTACAGAATGTGAGGGTGGGGGGAAGGTCTCATCCTCCAGGAGAATCATTAATGGGGTCCCTTAGGGGTTGGTACTGGGCCCACTCCTGTTTAACACCTATATCTCAGACATCAGCAGCAGTATCAGGAGCGAGATGAGCCTGTTTGCTGATGACTCGAAGCTGTGGGTGTGGTGGAAGGGGAGGAGGGGAAGCTGACTCTCCAGGAGGACCTGGAGACTCTGGGAAGGTGGTCAAGAGCATGAAAACTAAAGTTTAATGCTGGGAAATGCAATGTTCTGCACCTGGGGGCCAAAAACCCAGCTCATGTATTCATATGGGTGGGGGAGGCACTGCAGGTTTCTAGGGGGAGAAGGATCTTGGGTGATAGTGGTGGATGGCAAAATGAATAACTCAGAGCAGTGTAGAAGGGCTGCTTCCCAAGCAAATAAAATGCTGGGGTGCATAGCCAGTGGGATAACTTCAAGGAGTCGAGAGGTGCTTCTTCCGCTGTACAATTGCCTGGTTAGACCACACCTTGAATACTGCATGTAATTTTGGTGTCCGTCCTTAAAGAGGGACATTGCTCTTCTAGAAAGGGTCCAGAGGAGGGCAACCAGGATGATACTGGGACTGGGAGAAAGGCCCTATGAGGAGAGACTGAAGGAGCTTAACCTGTTCTCGCTGGAGGAGAGAAGGAACAGGTGGGATATGACAGAGGCCTTCAAATATCTCAAAGGAATAAATAGGGTGAGCCTTGAGGGGGTGATTCAGCTGAGGGAGGTGGGGGCCACCAGGGGTCACTCAATGAAGCTGGGTGGGGGACAATGAGGAGGGAAACAATGAGACACTACTTCACTGAGATGGTTGTGGAGTCCTGGAATGCGCTACCAGGGGAGTTGGTGGTTGCTGAAACTGTGGAGGGGCTCAAAAAAGGCTGGAATAGGTATGGGGAGGATGCAACCCACAGCCCTGCTGGGGTTGGGGGATCTTGTAGGAAGGGAGGGAGGGGCAAATAATAGTGCCTTGGGAAGGCACTGATTATCTCACAGACTTGATAGACCATAGGGCCTAATCTGCTGGCTTCATAGTATGTCATGTTAGTATGTTAGTATGATTCTGCTGGTCTCCTTGTGTCTACAGTGGGACCTACCCCTTCTCCAAATTATCCCTGACTCTCTCAGGTCCCCCCTCCCCCCAACAATGGTCCTCTTCATTCTGTCCCATCCTGTCTTAAAGCTATCCACAATTTTTAGGGAGGTCACATCCTCTGGCAACTCATTCCACTTGGCCCCCACTCTATGAAAATGTTCATCCTCATTTCCCTCTTGAATATTTCCCATATCAGCTTTAGGTTATTCCCCCTTGTGTACTTGTTCCCTCTAAGACTGCAAAGGCCTTCTGTATTCACTCTATTAATAATTTTAAGGTATTTCAAGGTCTCGATCATATCCCTTCTCTCCCTTTTGTCCTCAAGGGAGTATGTGTTGAGCTCCTTGAGCCTCTCTTCATAGGTGTTGCCATGCTGGCCCTGGATCACCTTGGTCACCCTTCTCTGGACTGTCTCCAATAAGTTGACATTCTTCTTAACATAGGGGCACCAATATTGCATACTGTGCTCTACGTGCGGTCTTACCAGTGACCTGCACAGTGGTAGTATGACCTCTGCCTCCCTGCTGGTAATCTCCTGTCTATGCAGTACAGGAATGTGGCAGCTAAAGCCAACAGGATGCTGGGAAGTATTGCTAGAGGAATCTCCTCTAGGAGAAGGAAGGTGATCCTGTCTTTATACAGGGCATTGGTGAGGCCACACCTGAAATACCGCATGCAGTACTGGAGCCCATACTTGACAAAGGATGTCAGATTACTGGAGAGGGTGCAGGACAGAGCAACAAAGATGATCCAGGGATTGGAAGGCAAACCATACAAGGAAAGGTTGAAGGAACTTAATATGTACTCACTGGAGGAGAGGCGGGATCAGGGGAATATGATTGAGAACTTTAAGTACATATGAGGAATAAACAAGATGGGTATAGCGGGGGTATTTAAGTTGAGGAGAGGGAGGGACACTGAGAGGGCATAGCCTCTGAGTGGAAGGGGGAGATACAGGAGAGAAATGAGGAAGCACTTTTTTACGGAGATGGTGATGTCTAAGTGGAACACTGCCCAAGGAGATGGTATCCTGTAAGACAGTGGGCAGTTTTAAAAGGTGATAGGACAGGGTGAGTGTATTGGTAATTATGAGGGGGGAGGGGAGGGGCAGCTGCAATGTGAGGGATGCTAGTTGTGCATTCGAGCAGTCCAGATAGACAATATGGCCTGTTTCTGCTGGCAGATTTGAATGTTCTTATGTTTGTATGCAGCCCAGAATCTGATTTTCTTTTGCTGCTGCTATCCTGCAGTGTGCTGTGTGCTTCAGGTCATGCTTGATAATAACCCCTTGGTCCTTTTCTTTGTCAGACTAGGTGATCTGCTCACCACTCAGCCAGTATGTGGTCTTTGACTTCATTGCCCCCTAAGTGGACGACTTTGCACTTTTTAACATTGAACCCCAGCTGAGAAGTGCCAGGCCACTTCTCTAATCTAGCTAGCTCTTCCCTTAATTCCTATCTCCCCTCCACGTCCAACCTAACATGAAAGGCTATGGTAGACACTGTGGATGCAGGTAGAAGGAGGGTGCATTTACTAGCATTTTTGAAATGTATTTCTTGAACGATTTGAGCAGACAGAGTAAATTTAGCACATCCTCAGACATGACTGTCTGGTACTTTCTTTGTTCTGCTGTAGAGGATTCTTGTGTTTTTTTTTGTTTTTCTTGATGTGACAATGCCAATAGCTCTGAATTCATCAGTTTTAATGTTGCTTGCATGCATGTGCAAGAAACATAGTGTCATCATCCGAGTTTTCGGAGGTGTGGCAGTCTTCTTCCAATTCAGTCAGTCTGTTTGCAGGTGTGGCCACAGTTCTCCAATCAACGCTGCAGCTGTTTATGACGGCAGTTGAAAATTCAGTGCCATACAGTTGAAAGGGAGAGCTACGTTTCAGTAAGCAGCGATAAGATCGCATGCTCACGCACGCTCCCCCCCACATAAATACACACGCATGCATACTGTGTGCTCGTGCTTCCCCATGCACACACTGTATAGCCGACAGGTGCCCAATCCCCCGTCGGCAGTGCTGCTCCCCCACCCACAGGTTTCGTGCCACGCGGGAGCTCACCCCAGCATGGCAGCAGTCTGTATGGCTGACGGGAGTGCCCAATCCCCCGTCAGCTCTACTGTTCCCTGCCCCCGAGACTATTGGGTGCCATGCTTGGAGCCCACCCCAGCGTGGCAACAGATCCTATGGCCATTGGGAGTGCCCTATCCCCTGTCAGCTCCACTGCCCCCACCCCCAAACAGCCTTCCAGCTACCACGCTGGATGCCCACCCCAGCTTGGTACAAGTCCAGCATCACAGTCCCACGTCATCTAAGTGTAAAAAAAAAAAACCTAAAAGAAAAAACCTTTCCTCGCAGACTGTCCTGACCCCCTCCCCACCGTGCCACCCTCTGTGCAACTACCTCCCACACCCCCACCCACCCCATACTTACCTCTGGAGTCTGGCACGATGATCTTCGGTAGACTGGGAACATGTCTGCACTCTTCAAAGCTGACCATGAACTGAGGAAATGCTGGTAAGCTGTATAATGGAATAAATTGAATTTTTTCAACTTTACTGCATGTCTCGGGCATTTTGAGGAATTTTTTCATCAAATTGTCAACATGGGTTTTTTGGGACCCCACCTCATGAATTCTGTCGCTGTCATGGTGTTAATCTGCCCCGAAAGGTGATTTCGTGGTCACTGCACGGAACCACCTTCCGGGACTGATTTATGAAATGACAGTGTCACAGTTCATGAGGTAGGCCTCCAAAAACCCTATGTTGAAAATTCGGTGAAAAAATTCCCCAAAATGACTGTTTTATGAGCGTGTGTTGCGCTGTTCCTATGCACGCCCGTAAGTTTGTGAATTTTCAGTATGTTCACTCCAGATTTTCAACATTGCCATTTTACCACACCTCCTTATGAGCAGTACAGCTGTCATTTCTCACATCTCGCCCAAAATGTGTTTCCACGCATGTAGTGCACAATAGCACAGTCGGTGTGTGAAATCAATGTTCAGGACAGATTAAGAAAATGACAGTGACACTGTACATGTGCAGAGGTGTTAAGATGGCTTTGTGAAAAATTTGGTGAAAAAATTCCCCAAATTACTGTTTTACAAGCATTCGTTGCGCTGTTCCTATGCACAATTGTAAGTTTGTGAATTTTCAATATTTTCACTCCAGATTTTCAACATTGCCATTTTACCACACTTCCTTATGAGCAGTACAGCTGTAATTTCTCAGATCTCACCTAAAATGTGTTTCCGTGCATGTAGCGCACAATGGCGCAGTCGGTGTGCGAACTCAATGTATGTGACACATTAAGAAAATCACAGTGACACTGTTCATGAGCAGAGGTCTTAAAATGTCTATGTTGAAAATTTGGTGAAAAAATTCCCTTCAGCCATTCTGCAATGTTACTAATGAAGACATTGAACAGGACTGGCCCCGGGACCGATCACTGCAGCACCTCACTGGTCACCCCATCTCCCTAGACTGCACCCCATTTATCACCAGTCTCTGTCTCCTGTCTGTTAGCCAGTTTCTAACCCAGTTTATCACCTTTTCCCCAATGCCCGGCCTACCCAGCTAGTTTATTAGCCTCCTATGTGGGATGGTGTCAAATGCTTTGCTGAAATCATGGTAAGTGTTGTCCACTGCCCCACCCTGATTCACTTCCTTTATCACCCAGTCAAAGAAATCAACCAGATTTGTCTGACATGATGTCCCCAGGAAAGACACAGTGCATGTCTTGAGAGGAAGGCATGGAACTATCACTTCCAAATACCTAAACAGCACATATAAGCAAGCAACATTCGGCATTGAGAAATGCTTGTTTATTTAAAAACTGAATCTCTGGTGAACTGTTTTAGCCCCTACTGGTCACACCTGGCCATATGAAGCTGGATGTCAAAGCAGACTTTTTTTCACCAAGCCAGGTATGGTGCTAGGAGACAGCATGGTGGAGATTCTAAGCTTTTGCAGGTCAGTGTTTTAACGGCAGGGTGGTGAGTGTGGCGAGCTAGCCAACTGCCAGTCATTATTTGCAGATATATTTCTGTAACATTTTTTATATGATTTTGTGTATGTTAAATGCCACTAAAGATGCCTGTGTGTGTGTGTGTGTGTGTTTTTAAAAAGGAGTACATAGTTTTACTGAAAGATCACAGGAAATGAGAAAAGTCTTGCAAAATATGCAACATTCCTATGTGACCCAGGAAAACAGCTACTAGCCAGGAAGCTGAAAATTACATTTTCAAAGGTGATGTAAGTCCCTGGTTAGCTAATTTTTTTTACACTTTATTTCTGCTCTGGGGGACAAGACATCTCTCAGGAGTGCTCTCTCAGCCTGAAACCTCCTTGCCACTGGGACATACATTGCTGAGTACCCCCTCTGGACCTAGGATCCCATCCAGACCCCTGGATCACCCCCCAGGGGAAGGCTCATCTCACCTACCTGGCAGCCTATCTGGAATTAAAGGGATGGTCCTGGGTCCGAGTTGGGGGCTCGGGAGAGACGATGATCAGCAGGTCCACAACAGGATGTGGGTGGGCTACTGGGGCCTCCGTCACCTCCCTCAGTCCTCCAAGGATTTTCTTGTATTGTTCATACTCATGATGTGGCATGCAATGGCTCTAATGTGGCTGTTCCACTGTGCCTCTGCCTCTGAAGCCCGCTGTCATCTCACCCCTTCCACATCATGTATGCTTGTGCTGTCTCTGGTCTCCACCAGAGGCCACTACAGTGTCAGGAACCCCAAACAACCCACCCCAGGAGAGGCGAGCAGTCCTCCAGATGCTCAACCCTGTCCCTCCCCTGACAAACCCTGATAGCTCAGGTGCAGTCCCGAATCTGGGTCACAGGTGTGGCGTGAGTTGTGGCATTCAGTGCCTCAACTCGCTGTGCCACCAGGCCAGTAAACCTAGTTAGCTAATTGGTGTAATAAAATCTCAGAACAAGAGAAGCTATCTCCCCTGTTATAAACCCTTAAGATCGAAAGGAGAAATGTTTTTAGGCAGGAGGTGTCAGCAAAGTTACCACAGTCTGATTACATTTTTTTAGTAGTGCCAGGAAGTGGTGATATGAGGACTCAAATAAGGAAATAAATAATAATTCCTTAAAATCTGGAAAGAGCAACAGATACACTGGCTGGGCAAAAGAGGAGGCCACCAGTTATAAACCAGAAAGGCTTTTTTTTTTTCAGATTACCAGAGGGACTATAAATACCCCCGTAAACAGAAGCTGAAAAGGAAGAAAAGATTTTTTCAGACTTCACTTATTCTTCTGGACTATAATTTACTAAGAACTTAAGGTAGAACTTTAGATAACTGCTATAGTGTGTTTTTCATGCATATTTTCCACTTTTATTTGTGTTATTCTGTGGCCAAAAGTTTCTAAATATTTTAGTTGTAACTATATGATTATTAATTATTTTAGTAAAATCATTCATTTTTAAGAAACCTGCTTGAGTGAGATTTTTCATATTGTGTGTGGTTGTGGGATGTTTAATTAATAATCTCTGACTAAACTTTTGTTGCTAAGGGGTGTCACCATAAGCTACCAATCGAACAAGGGTCTGTACAGGGAAATTTGGGTGAAGATAGGGAGAATATGAAAGTCTCAAGGAAGAGTCTGTGGGGATTTGAACCAGAATATTACATGCCCATGGGAGAAGACAAAATCAGGGTTGCAAAGCGACCCCAAAGAGACTGTAATGCCTGGATCTTCCTCATTTGTGTAACAACCAAGAAAGGGTTCTCATTTGGCTACAAGACGTGAGACTGGTTTTGTGCCCTTATCCAGAGTAAAGAGGGAGCCATGGGGCCTCATGGTGAGTGTTCAGTTGTGACCTCAGTGAGCATTCCAGAAGGACATGGGCAGGGTATCCCTGTTTTTCCCCCTCCCTGTTATGGGTTGCACTTTGGGGTGGGCACCATGAGCTCATTGGACCTGACCCTTAGGAGTGGGTTTGTGATGGATCTAGTATGCAGTGGTGGAATCCGATTGATCTGGTAACATAGTGTTGCAGTTCGAGAGATATTGGTGGCACAGGCATAACAATTGGATTTGAGGTTGGTGTATCAGATTGATAAACTGAAAACGATCCACACACAATCAAGACAGAGATTTGGAAAAAAATAATTTGGTTACAATATAAAGTTTCCTACCTTTCTTTTTTTTCAGTTGTAAGCTAGTGTACTAGTAGTTAGGGAAGAAGATGGCTTCCAACTACAGCGAATACACTGCAGACTATCTAAGGCAGCTGTGTCAGGAAAGAGTGGTCCAGTATGAGGGTTGAACCAAAAAGAACATAATGGAGGCTCTCATGGCAGCCGATAAGCAAGCAGTTGTCCCAATCCCTGAGTCACAGCAAATGACTGAAAGGGATCAGATCTTGGGCGTGGGAGTGCCAGGGGACATCACAGTGTCCAGTCCCAGGAAGGAGGACAGCGAGACCAGAGGGAATCCAGAGCCACAGCACCAAGGGAAGGCCACCACAAAGCTGGAGCTGGAAGGAATCAGGCTGCAGCTGGAGTTGAGGAAATTGGAGCTGGAATTTGAGCAGAGGAAGTTCAAAGCCCAGCAGTAGAGGGAGTTCGAGCAGAAGAGATTTGAAGAGGAGATGCGGAAAAAGAAAGGCAGCTTCAGAGAGAGAGGCTGTGGAAAAGGAAAAGCAATGTCAGAGAGAGAGACTGAGAGAGAGGAAAAACAGCTTCTGAGAGAGGCTGAGAGGGAAGAAAAACAGTGACACAGGGATTTTGAATTGGAGAAACTAAGACTCCAGCAACCAGTGCCAGAGGAGGTAAGTGGCAGGGGTGAACCTGAAACTCCAGGGCTGGGGTATGTTAAATTCAAAATTAATAGCTGAATTCAAAGAGGAGGAGGATATGGATGCATATTTGAATTAGTTTGGAAAGGTCTGTATCCAGGCCAAGGTACCCAGGGAGTCCTGGAGCTTCCAGCTGTTCTTACTACTTACTGATAAAGGGTATGAGGCGCTGGGCCAAACGGACAATCAGGACAGTAGAAATTATGAGAAACTTAAAGCTGCTTTGCTTAAAAAGTATGAACTGACTCCTGAGGCCTACAGATTTAAATTCCATAAACTCCAAAAAGCCCTGACATGAGCTTTGAGGAACTCGCCACAAAGCAGTTTTTAAAATGTTGGTGGGACAGGGTGGAAGCAAACTCTGTGGGGAAAAATTGAGGAGGTTGTACTTTTAGAGCAGTTCTTTTGGGCCTGCCCAGCAGAGTTGAAAACCTGGCCAGAGGACCAAGATCCAAAAGCAGCGCAGCAAGTTGCTGAGCTCTCGGACCGCCGTGCCAGGAGCAGACCTACTCTGAAAGGAAGTGGAGCAGGTGTGGTGGGGCTGAAAGGGAAAAGTATACCTTCAGGGAAGCTAAAACCCTCACAGCCTCTGCAGAAAGGGGGAAATCCCAGGTTACCAAAAAGGGATGTCTTGGAAAAAAAAAATGTTGACTGTTAGTTTTGTAAACAGCCAGGGCATCTTGCTAGACAGTGTCCTAAAAAGACACAGAGTGGACAAAATGGTACTTGAACAGAGCTGGGTGCACTGTGTATCCCTGAAAGCATGCCTGTAAACATGAAGGAGCACATACATCCGGTTACTGTAAATGGGGTGCAGACCCATGGGTTAAGGGACACGGGGGTGTCTCTTACCTTAGTAAAAGGGGATTTTAGTTCAGTTCTGTTTATTTTTGAAGGGATAAGAGCAAGCTAATTTGCAAGATGGTCCCTTGTACATAAACCATAACATCAAGAATTACAGAACAACACGTAAAAGGTTACAAGGTTAGGGCATGTAACACAACTGTAGTATGTATATTTAACAACCAATAACTAAATGTTAGAAGAACAAATACTGGCCACAGTTGGGTACATACAAAAGTGCATAATGGATAAATTTGATTTTACGTTTATTTTATTTACTACCATAGAAAGAGGGGAAGAGAAGGTGAAATCAAAATATGGATAACAACAGAGCTAGGATAAGGATAGGGAGAGAAGGTTAATAATGATGGCAGATGTCGGGAATAATTTTATTCATAAGTGATTTGAATGCACTCAGGGAGATCGTGTTTTTTAATTTGAGTATGGATTGAAGTTTGTTCCAGGCTGTGAGAAGAACATAGTTAATGGCTAACTTATCAAAATGAGTGCAAATTCTGGGTACCTCCAGTGACTTGTATGCACATTTCCTTAGCAAATAGGAGCCGTGGGAGTGGTGGAGGAGAGAAGTGATATAGGGGATCAGCTTGCTTATTAGTGCTTTTTAAACCCAGGTGCATGTATGAATAAGTCTTCTGGTTGCCAGATAGGTCCAGCTTACCTTCTTATACAAGGAACAGTGGTGGGTTTTGGCTGGAGCATTGTTAATGAACCGAATAGCACGGTGATACAGGGTGTCCAGCTTTCGAATATTGGTTATTGAATTGGTTGGGTCTGACCAGCTTATACCAAATCAGTTTATCACTGTGAGGGGATTCACTGGAGAAGAGAAAACTCTGCCACTTGCTAATGTTCTCTTGGACTGGGATGAATCAGGAGAGATGGTGCAAAAAGTGGCAGTGGCAGACAACCTTCCCCTGGATGTGATTATAGCGAACAATCTCTAGAAAGGGTGATGTGTGCACTTACCAGCAGTCAGATGGCAAAGGCCAATTGTAGATCCATGAACCCCATAGAAGCCCCTGTGGAAAAAAATGGGAGGCTGGTTCCCCAGCTTGTGTCTCCTGAAATGGAGAGTAGTGAAACAGAGGTAGGACTTCCCCAAGTAGCAGTTCACAAAACAGCTACAGAAGGTTACTCTGAGGAGGGAGGGGTAACCAGTGGTCAGAAGGTTAGGGATGGCAGTGACCCTGAATGCCCTGACTCTAGAGCTATGTACTCCAGCTTAGGAACTGAAGGGGACATGTCCCATGCCCTGGGAAAATATGAAGATTTTGCAGCTGCTTAGCGATCTGATCCTAGTTTGGAGAGGCTGAGAGTTTGTGCAGAATCTGATGGGACACAGGGAGGTAACCGAAGATCTAGGGTATTTTGGGACAATGGACTGTTTTATTCATAGGACGTGAGGACAGAGGGAGGGGTGATAGTCAGGGAGCTTGTCGTTCTCCAGGGGTACAGTGAGCAGTTGCTCAAGATCTCTCATGATATCTCCATGTCCGGAAATCTGGGAATCACATGCACCATGCAGTGATTGGCCCAGAATTTCTATTGGCCTAACTTCACACAGCAGGTGAAGGAATATTGCAGGTCTTGTAATCAGTGCCAACAGATAGGGAAGATGGGTAGTAAGACCAAAGCTGTTCTAATTCCCTTGCCCATTGTGGAGGAACCATTCCAGAGGGTAGGAATGGATATTGTGGGACCTTTGAGTAACCCAAGCTTCTCTGGGAAAATGTTTATCCTGATGATGGTTGATTATGCCACTGATACCCAGAGGTGGTTGCCCTCTCCTTACTTAGGACAGCCAAAGTGGCAGAAGCCTTGCTAGGAATTTTCTCCTGTGTTGGGTTTATGCAGGAGGTTATCACTGATCAAGGGGGTAACTTCATGTCGGACCTGATGACGTGTTTGTGGGAGAAGTGTGGGGTGGTGCCGAGACGCACAACACCTTATCACCCACAAGCCAATGGGCTTGTGGAAAAATTTAATGGTACTCTAAAAATCAATGCTCCAAGCATTTTCTGAACAGCATGCGATGGACTGGGAGAAATACCTTCCCCACCTGTTGTTCACATACAGGGAAGTGCCCCAAGAGTTGACAGGGTTCTCCCCCTTAGAATTCTTATATGTACGTAGGGTGCATGGGCCCCTAGACTTGATCTGGGAAGACTGGGAAGGCAAGCATGACACTCAGGGAGCTCCCATAGTGGAGTATGTCCTTAATTTAGGGAGAAGCTAAAAGAGCTTTTGGGGGTGGCCCAAAGAAACCTGTCAGCTGCCTAGCAGAAACAAAAAGTCTGGTATGATCACGGGGCCGGAGCTCGCACTTGCAGTGCAGGTCAGAAAGTAATGGTTCTAACTCCAGTCCTGAAGGACAAGCAGCAGATCGAGTGGGTGGAACCATATAATGTAGCCTGACAGGTCAATGACATAAATTATATTGTGGAACTGCCGGACAGGAAACATACTCAAAGGATGTACCAATTACCATGTGAACATGATGAAGCCATATACAAATAGGACTGACATGGTATTTGCAGTGTGTAGTCCTGGGTAGGGGACAGATGAGGAAGACCCCTTACTGGACTTGCTAGAGGAAAGCAAGTGGGAGTCCTCTGTGGAGACAATCAAACTATTGTTCCAGTCAATCCCAGAACAGTCCCAGGAAGTGAGGGAGGTTTTAGAGGACTTTGCCCCTTGGTTATGGCCAAGCCCAGATGAACCTCCTTAGAGACACACAATGTAGACACAGGGATGCAAGTGCCAATATGGTGGACATCCTACTGGGTGTCCAAGGCCATCCTAAAGGACTTTAGGAGGGAAGTGGAGGAAATGCTGGATTTAGGGATAATCTAGAAATCCCACAGAATGTGGGTCTTACCTGTAGTCCATGTTCCCAAGCCGGATGGTTCTACTCATGTTTGTGTGGACTATCATTGACTCAGCACAGTCATGAAGTCTGATGCCCACCCAATGCCACAGATGAATGAACTACTGGACAAGTTGGGAGAGGCAGCATACCTTGTCACCATTTACTTAACGTAAGGGTACTGGCAGGTGGAGTTAACTGCCAGAGCTGGAGAGTGGTCATCCTTCGTCACTCCAATAGGATTGTTTGAGTTCTGGGTAATTCCTTTTGGAATGAAGAACACCCCTGACATCTTCCAAAGGTTGGTCAGTCAGGTGTTACATGGTACTGAAGAGTATGCAGTGGCTTATCTAGTGGATATTGCCATCTTCAGTGCCAGCTGGAAGGAACACCTGTCCCACCTGAAGGAAGGGTTGGACAGGATACAGAGGGTAGGGCTCTCTGTCAAGGCTGAAAAGTGCCAGGTGGCTATGGCAGAGGTGGCATACTAAGGCCATGTAGTGGGATGGGGGCAGCTTCACCCTAATCAAGCAAAGACTGAGGCAATAGAGGCATGGCCTATGCTTGAAACCCAGAAGCAGGTTAGGAGCTTCTAGGGACCACAGGGTACTATTGAAAGCTTGTAGCTGGCAGCTCCCCCATATGTCCTGCACAGCATCTTAGTCTTACTGCACACCCCAGAGATCTGCATCTGGTGCTGACCACTGCCAACTAACTACTACCCCCCCTTTCCACTTTAAAGCTATATCTAGTTCCCTAGGTCCAAAGGCTATTGCAAAACATATCCGACAACACTAACCCCGGCTCAGATTCACTTGAGCCATGACTCCTGAAGCTAGCGGCACCATTGATTGCCTCACCACTGGCCAAGATTTTCACTCTGTTTCTCTCTCTCTCGGCATTGTCCCAGATCTCTGGAAGATTGCCCAAGTTACGTCTATCCTTAAAAAAGGAGACCCAAAGGATATCAACAACTACAGGCCCATAGCCATCCTCTTTGTGCTAAGTAAGCTACTAGAGAAGCTTGTTGCAACCCAAACCATTGACTATCTCACAAAGAACAACCTTCTCTCAGACACTCAGCATGGTTTCAGAAAAGGGCACAGTACCTCAACTGCTCTTCTCAAGTTCTCCACCGATGTACTCTGCAACATGGACAAAGGCCTACTCACTGGAGCAGTATTTATCAATCTTACCAAAGCTTTCGATCTTGTTGATCATCCCCTGATTTTCTCAACCCTGCACAGACTTAACTTCTCATCCTCAGTAGTTGCTGGTTTAACAACTACCTATCAAACAGATTACAACTTGTTAAATTCAACTCCGCTCTCTTGGATGTGACCAGCACTGACATCGGAGTACCCCAGGACTCCATCCTGGGACCCCTTCTTTTCTCATTATACATTAACAACATAGATTATGCCATACTCTCCTGCTCAGCTATCTTATACCCTGATGATCTCGTCCTCTACTACAGCGCTGACAAAGTTAACATCATTAACAAAAACCTCTCCTCGGATTTCAGGAATGTGCAAACATGGCTAAATGCCAATAAATTCATCCTCAACACAAAAAAGACCCAAGCCATGCTATTTGGTACTGCCCTCAAACTCAGGACCTGTAAGGTACCCTTCCTAGTCCATGAATCTGGGGGGGGTCTCTCATTGACTGTGTCACATCCTTCAAATACCTGGGAGTCCTCCTTGATAAATCCCTTGATTTCAGTCTGCACATCCAGTCAACCTGTAAAGCAACAAATGCCAAACTTGGAATCACCTATAAGACTTGTCACCTGCTAACACCATCTGCCAAACTGGCAATTGCCAAGGGACAAGGGTATTCTGCTTCCAGCACCGACATCTGGTGTCTCCACTTTTGCTAATGCCCATAAGACTGCTTTCTATAAATGGAATGTTGCATATAACAACATATGTCAGTATGCCTCCTCTTCCCATCACCTCAAGCACCACTGCACACTGTATAGTGACCTAGGCTGGCTCTCCCCAACTGCCTACTGACTATATTCCCTAGGGACCTTCACAGACTCTGCTATCCATAACCAAACCCCCTCCTCCCTTGCAGCTCTACTTGTACCACGGTCACTTGCCCACGGACTACGCTTGGCAAACAAATTTCTACTCACCATACCCATGTTCCTTACTTCAAAAGGCTCTAGAACATTTCACTGCTCCACCCCAGCCACCTGGAACTCCCTTCCTCCTGCTCTAAGGCAGGCTAACTCCCACCCAATCTTCAAAAAAGAATTATATCGCCACCTGTACCGGGACCCCTGCACATGCTTTGATCCCACTTAATGCCTCACAGCTAACCACCCTATTTTGCCCAAGACACTGCTGCACTTCTAAACAAGCTTTGCTATAAAATGTTTTTATAGCTGCCACTTAGCCCAGTTTCAGTTATTTGCATGTACTAATGTCACTTTTGTTATCTCTGCATAGCTATATGTATTATCTCGAGTACTGTCTGAATTGATCTGTATTCTAACCTACCTGTACTATATACTATGTACCTGTACTGTATACTATGTATTGTATAATCTCATCTCATTTTATGCATGTATTCTCCCAGGTCGTGCCTGAAAATAGTCAACTTTGGCTAGCGCACCTAACCCAGTTAACAGAAACTAAATAATAAAATAAAAGAAAGCCCAAAAAGGTAGACTGGCCCCCTGTGTTGGTCAGTCCAGATCACTCTAAGCCATTTGTAGTCCAGACAGATGCTTCAGATGTTGGGACTGGAGCAGTCCTCAGTCAGATATCTAATCAGGGAAAAGACCACCCAATCGTATACCTGAGCAAAAAGTTACTTCCCATGGAGCAGGCATACTCCACGGTGGAAAAGGAGTGCTTTGTGCTGGTATAGACCCTGAAGAAATTAGAGCCGTATCTGTTTGGGAGGCACTTTGAGGTACAGACCGATCATAACCCCCTGGTGTGGCTAAATCAGATTAAGGTGGAGTATTGCCCTATAGGCCTACAACATGACAACTACCCACAGAGCCAGATCAGCCAATTCCAATGCAGATGGAGTATCTCATCAGTTAGAACAGTAACAGAATTTGTGAAAACCTTACCATGCAGTAGATGGTGTGTTCCCAAAAATTCAGTCTAAGGAGGGAGGGATGTTGCAAGCTAGCCAACTCTCAGTCATTATTTGCAGATGTATTTCTGTTATATTTTCTTTTTATGTGATTTTGTCTATATTAAATGCCACAAATGATGCCCATGTGCTTTTTTAAAGGAGTACATAGTTTTACTGAAAGATCACAGGAAATGAGAAAAGGTTTTGCAAAATACTGTATGTGACATTCCTATGTGAACCATGAAAACAGCTACTAGCCAGGAAGCTGAAAATTAAATTTTCAAAGGGGATGGAAGTCCTTGGTTAGCTAATTGGAGTAATAAAAACTCAGGATGATAGAAGCTATCTCCCCTGTCCTAAACACTTAAGATGAAAAGGAGAAATGGTTTTAAGCAGGAGGAGTCAGCAAGGCTACCACAATCTGATTACATTTTTTAGTAGTGTCAGGAAGTGGTGATATGAAGACCCAAATAAGGAAATAAATAATGATTTCTTAAAATCTGGACAAAGCAAGAGGGACACCTGCTGGCCGAAAGAGGAGGCCACCAGCTATAAACCAGAAAGGGTTTTTTTCAAATTGCCAGAGGGGCTATATATACCCCATGTAAACAGAAGCTCATTACAATGCACTTTGGATACTCTCATAACAAGACACAGAACAACCCTCCAATGGCTGAAAAGGAAGAAAGGATTTTTCAGACTTCACTTATTCTTCTGAACTACAATTTACTATGAACTTAAGGTAGAACTTTAGTTAACAGTTATAGTGTGTTTTTCACGTATATTTTCCACTTTTATTTGTGTTATTCTGTGACCCAAATTTTTGAAATCTTTTAGTTGTAACTGTATAATTATTAATTATGTTTGTTTATTTATGTAGTTTTTGTTGACTGGGTAAGTGCACTAGACAAATCCTGCCTATTTTCAGGCACGACCCAGGGAAGGGGGATACAGATGAATGCTTACTGACCTTGAACCAGATTAAGTTGTTGTTGGTATTTTTAGTGAATGAGGGAAATTTGGCCTGGACACAGGGGAAATTCCCCTACTCTTTTCGATAAGTGCCATGGGATCTTTAACATCCACCTGAACTACCACCAATCCAGGCAGATGGGACCTTGGTTTAACATCTCATCCAAAAGATGGCACCTCAGAAGTGCAGCACCCCTCTCATGCTGCACTACAATGTCAGTACTGGGATATTAACCCAAGTGCCAGATGTGGGAACTGAACCCACAGCCCTCTGATCTCCCAGCCTCAAAGGCGAGTATGCTACCTACTGAGCCACTGACACTGACATGTATTTTAGTAAAAACATTAATTTTTAAGAAACCTGCTTGAGAAAGATTTTTCATATTGTGTGTGGTTGTGGGACATTTAATAATAATCTGTGACTAAACTGTTATTCCTAAGGGGTGTCACCAAAAGCTACCAATCAAACAAGGGTCTGTGCAGGGAAATCTGGGTACAGATAGGGAGAATACAAAAGTCTCAAGGAAGAGTCTGTGGGGATTTGAACCAGGCTATTGCATGCCCATGGGAGAAGACAAAAGCAGGGTTACATGGCTACCCTGAAGAGACTGTAATGCCTGGATCTTCCCCCTTTGTGTAACAACCAAGAAAGGGTTCTCATTTGGCTACAAGATTTGAGACTGGTATTGTACACTTATCCAGATTAAAGAGGGAGCCCTAGGGCATTGTGGTGGGTGGTCAGTCATGACCTAGGTGAGCATTCTAGAAGGACACGGGGAGGGTATCCCTGTTCCCTCCCCCCCATCATGGAGTGCACTTCAGGGTGGGAACTGTGAGCTCAGTGGACCTGACCCCCAGGAGTGGGTTTGTGACAGTGAGCAGACTTATCTTTTTGTTCTTTGTGCAGTTTTTTCAGTACTGATTGCAGGGCATTGTTTGATGGCTTGAAGGTTCAATCCTTTATTATACTAATGCTGCAGCTTATTCCTTGGGTGTTCACATCATGGCTGATGCCAGCACAGACAGCACAGTAGTCCAAGACTGAATGCTACTCTCTGGCTGACATGTGGACCTCTGCATAAACATTTTGGAAGCATTTGTTTAAATTTTGTAAAGCTATCAGTTTTTCAGTTAACAATTATGTTGCTGTGTATTGCTCATTTGATGAGGACTCCAAGTGCCCACTGAGTATTGTTTTTGTATTGAGTTCCTGTTGGTCGGTCTCAGTTTGGTTGAGCTGTGTGTGTGTGTGAAACAAATCTGTCACTTACATTTTTTCCTTCATTTTGTGGGTAGTGGCTCTGCAGCAACTTCTTGCTGGTAGGAAAAGAGCTTGTTGATGGTTTTCTCAGGATCCATGTTGAACTTTACAGGAAGGTAATTGGACTTTGTATTTTAAATGTCAGTGGCCTCAAACAAAATGGCTACTAGTCAGCTTTAGCAAAAAGTGTGAACGTGGGCAGAAGGATTTGGGCATGTAGGGAGGCAGGATGGACTTGCATTTTTTATTTACTGATCTCTGTTAGTACTGTACTTAATGTACCTCCTTGGCATGGGTCTCAGTCAATCAGAGACCAGGAAATAGTAAGCCCATTTTCTAATAAGACATAAAAAGAGGTTAGTTAATACTTGCAAATGCTTTTTTGTACATGCTATGTGTTCGTTAGGTGTGGATGGGTGTTTGTCATAAATGTGGACAGATGTGATAGATGGGGCAAATAATGGATATATATTTTTTTCTAACATGCCTGCTAGAAAAATATTTTCAAAGTTTCTAGGAGGCATGAATCTCTGAATGTACTGTATCCTTGTTGGCTAAAGAAAGACTGACTGGAACAGTATAGTCCGATAAGGAACACAGCTTAGGGTAATAACAGTATATTTATTTTTTAGGCGCCCAATCTCACAGGCTCTGGGTGCCTTGCATAAGAAAATGCAAACAATAAGAGCAGCAATTAAATACAATAAATGCTACCATGCACATAAACGAGTTAGGATATGGTGGGGTAAGCTCTTACAAACAAATAGTTTTTAACCCACGTTTAAAACTGTCAACTGAGGAGGCCTCCCAAAGGTCTCATGGCAGTTGATTCCAATGAACTGGAGCACAGCAAAAACACAATCTCCAGACAACTTAAAATGTCATCTGGGTATGTTCAAGAGGCCCAGATTTGAAGAACAGAGATGGCATTCAGGAGCATATAGACAGAGGAACTTTTTTAGGTAGCCAGGGCCCAGATCATGTTGGGCATTATATGTTAACAAACCTGTCTTGAAGGAAATATGCCACCTCAAAGGCAGCCAATGCAACATCTGTAGAGCTGGAGAGGCATGCTCAGAGCAAGGAACTCCAGTAATCAATCTACCAGCAGCATTCATAGAAACATAGAAGTTGATGGCAGATAAGGACTGCAAGGCCCATCCAGCCTACCTATTTTTTCTACCTTATGAATGTGCCATCAGCCTTTACTCTATCAATGGCCTATTTTTTCATATCCATCTGCATTGTTCCCTTATGCCTATCCCATGCCTGTTTGAAGCCCTGCACTGTATTCATATCCATCACTTTCTGAGATAGGCTTTTCCATGCATCCACCACCCTTTCTTTGAAAAATAACTTCCTCACATTCCCCTTTGGAAAGTATATAGGTTAAAATATTATTGAAGGAGCAGTCCTATATAACTATTGGTAACATCTATCGACGTCCATCTGCAAATTCAGATTACACAACTGATATGTTTAAAGAAATTACACATTTTTTCAGAATCTCAAGATACTGTAATATTTGGTGACTTTAACCTCCCTCATATTAACTGGGACTCATTCTCAGGGCAGTCCTATGCCAAGAAAGGACTAATAGATGTGGTAGTTAGTACTGGATTACAACAACTTGTTACTGAACCCACTCAAGGTGCTAATATTTTGGATCTATTATTTACTAACATAGAGCAACGAATTAGCAACTTACAAATTTGGGATTCACTTGGGACCAGTGATCATTCATCTATTCTTTTTGAAATTCAATAGTTTAAAACTACACAAAGGAAGTTATACTGTACAAAAAAATTATAGTGAATCAATTTTTTCTAAAATCAATGAATACTTACAAAACATAAATTGGGAATCTAATCTTCTTAATTGTACAACACAACAAGCTTGGGACTTTTTTAAAAACATTGTACATTATTTGGAAAATACCTTTATTCCATCTAAGAGGAAATTTAATAATAAAGGAAAAATCCCCCCTTGGTTCAACAAGACAATTCAAAATCAGATTAAAATAAAAATTAAACTTTTTAGGAAACTTAAGAATAGTTCTGTTCCATTTAAAACTACTCTATTACATAAACACAGACTATCTGTGAAAAACTTAAAATTTTGTTAAATTGGAAAAAAATAAGCCAGAATTTAAACTAGCTCACACAAAAGACTGTCACAAATCTCTTTTCTCCTATATAAATAGTAAAAAAGATGTATAAAGGACCATTGGTCCCATTATAACCAGTGGTTCTTTTCTATCTGACATAGAAACCTCAAATCTCTTTAATAAGTACTTTTGTTCTGTCTTCTCTCAAAAATCACCTATTAGTACATTTAAAGTTCACCACATAGATTATCATAGGTTATATCCAACTGACATACAGGCTATAAAAAAAACAAAAAAAAAAATACTAGTACGGGCCCAGACAGTATTCATCCATGGTTTCTGATCGAAACCTCTATAAATATTTCTATACCTTTGTCAATTATCTTCAACAAATCCTTACAAGAAAGCATTGTACCAAATGATTGGTGTTCAGCAATAGTTACTCCCATATTTAAAAAGACAATAGAGGTTTTGTACAAAATTATCGTCCAATTAGTCTGACCTCAGTGGCTGGTAAATTTATAGAACGAGTAATGAAGTCTCTAATAGATCAAGATTGTAAAAAATTAGGAATTTATTATTCAAATCAGCATGGGTTTACTCCCAAGTATTCCTGCACAACCAATCTGAAATCTGTTTACAATAATATAAGAACTCTACTTGATGTGGGTAAACCTACTGATGTAATTCTTTTGGACTTTAGTAGAGTTTTCAATAAAGTCTCACATGAAAAATTCATTACTAAAATGCACAGTCTAGGTTTGTCACCTGATATTGTCAACTGGACTTTAAACTGGCTGCCAAATTGTTCTCAGAGAGTCAGAATTAATGATATCTTGTCTGATTCAGGTAGTGTGACAGGTGGTGTACCACAGGGGTCGGTCTTGGGACCAACATTTTTTAATCTCTTTATCAGTGATTTACAAACAGGGCCAAATAACTTCATGGTTAAATTTGCAGATGATACTAAATTGGGGGGCAAGGTTAATAATAAGAAAATATTTCTGCATTAAAGAAGGATTTGGAAAAATTAACACTTTGGGCAAATGAAATCATATGTAGTTTAATCAAGACAAATGTTTAGTAGTGAATTTCGGTGTAAATAATCCAAAAATGATATATTATATAAATAGACTACCACTTCACTCATCAAATTGTGAAAAAGATTTAGGAATATATGTTAATAATAAACTTACATCAAATGATCACTGTGTTAGAACTGCTTGCATGACCAACAGACTTTTGAGGCAAATAAAACACACTTTTGTTAATTGCACTGAACAATGCCTTATTCCATTGTATAGGGCAAACATTAGACCATATCTAGACTATGGCTCCCGTTTCTGGAATCCAAACCAAAAAAAAGACATAGCAGTTCTTGAACAGGTTCAAAGGAGAGTAACTAGAATGATTCCAAGATTAACAAACTTGGATTATCAGAGCAGATTAAAAGCTACTGGTCTCTTCTCTCTTCAAACTAGAAGATTAAGAGGTGATATGCTTATGGTTTTTAATTTAATAAATTCACCAGATCTAATGGAAAAATGTGGTCTAACACTCTCCAAAAGGAGACATGTTCTGAGACTGCATAATAAACAGCTTGAAGTAAAAACCTATAAAACCAGCAAAAGAGGGGAAACTTTTTTCCAATAAGAGCATCCATTGTATGGAACACCTTGCCACAAGAATTGATAGAGGCAACTAGTGCCACTGTCTCTAAAAACAAATTAGATGTTTGGTTGAGGGATAATAGATAAATAAAGTCCCACATAGTGTGGGGAATAGTCTCGATGGGCTCTGGACTTCTTCTGTTCTTTCGTACCAAGTAATTACCCCTTAATCATCCTCCCTCTAATCTCATGCTGTGTCCTCTTGTCCTGCTATTTTTCTTATATTGAAACATTAGACTCTTTCACCTTGTTAATGCCCTTAAGATATTTGAATGTTTCGATCACATCACCTCTCTCCCCTCCTTTGCTCTAGGGTATACATATTGAGCTCCATTAATCTGTCCTCATATGTTTTCTGATACAGTCCCTGCACCATTTTGGTTGCCATTCTCTGAACTGTCTCCGTTTGGTTAATGTCCTTGTGCAGGTGCGGCCTCCGGTAAAGCACGCAGTACTCCAGATGGGGCCTAACCAGTGTTGTGTAAAGAGGGATTATTACCACCCTCTTATGACTTGTGATACCCCTACTAATACACACCAACATCCCTCTAGCCTTACCACTGCTTTAGTGGTCTGCTTGGATGATTTCAGGTCATCTGTGATGATGATACCCAGGTCTGTTTCTTTCCTTTTAATTTCCAGCAACTCGCCTCCCAACCTATAGATAGTTTCAGGGTTTTTCTTCCCTGTGTGCATGATCTTGCACTTCTTTGTGTTAAACCCCAGTTGCCCCTCTTCAGACCATTTTGACAGTTTTTCCAGATCTCTTCTCATTCTGCCCATACTATCTAGTCACCATCTGGATCATCTACTGTGTTGCAGATTTTGTTGTCATCTGCAAATAGGTAAACCTTGCCCTCCTGTCCATCTGCAATGTCATTGATGAAGATATTGAAGAGAACTGGTCCCAGAAATGATCCCTGAGGTACCCCACTTGTGATCTGCATCTCTTCTGACTGCATACTATTTACCACTGGTCTGTTTTTTGCCCGCCACCCAGTTTGCTACCCAGTTGATCAACTTCTGATCCCCCAAGCCTACCCAGCTTATTAACCAATCTTCTTTGTGAAACAGTAATGAAAGCTTTACTGAAGTCAAGGTGGGCAACATCAACTATGCCCCTTTGGTCCATCAATCTGTTTACCCAGTCAACGAAATCTATGAGATTAGTTTGACAGGACCTTCCTGTTGTAAACCATGCTGTCTTGGATCTTGTGCACCTGTAGATTCCAGGTGTTGCACTATTCTTTCCTTAAAGAGTGCCTCCATAATCTTGTCCACTACTGAGGTAAAACTGACTGGTCTATAGTTCTCTGCCTCCTCCCTGCTGCCACTCTTGTGGAGCGGGATCACTTGAGCCCTTCTCCATTCTTCTGGGATATTTTCTGTGCTCAGAGACTCATTAAACAGTTCTGATATAGGCTCTGCTAGTTGCACCCTTAGCTCCTTTAGTACCCTGGGATGTATGCCATCAGGTTCCATTGCATTCTCCACCCTGAGCTTAGTGAGCTCTTGTTGGACCCTTTCTTTTGTGAAGGGACTTGTGCACATCTCCCTCGCCCCCCCCCGTGTCCAAGGTGCTGAGCTGTGGGCCCTGCTCTATCTTCTCCTCAGTAAATACTGAGCAGAAGTATCTATTTAGGATAGATGGTTTTCCTTGTTCCTTCTGCACACATTCTTCCTTATCCCCTTTGATCTTAGCAATGCCCCCTCTGGACTTTTTCCTTTCACTAATGTATCAATAGAAAGTCTTGTGCCCTTCTTTTACTGTTCCTGCTAGTGTTTCCTCAGTTTGAACCTTTGCCTGCCTTACTGCCTTCCCTGCTTCCCTTAGGGAAGTTTTGTATGCCTCCCTATCTTCGTCCCACTGTGTTCCCTTATATTTCCTGAAGGCCAGCCTTTTGGCTCTGACCTTTTCAGCTACTTCTTTCTGAGAACCGGAGTTTTTTCCTCTTCCTTCTTTTGCTCTTGAATGTTGCTTCAAGTATTGCATCCTTAATGTCTTTCCACTTTGCCTTTACTCCCTCACCTGTATTTCTTCTTGCCAGGGCTAGCTTAACTCTGTTGGCCGTCTTATCAAAGTCAGCTCCTCTGAAGTCCCATATTTTTGCCATGGAATTCCTAGACTATATAACAAATGTATGTATTCTCAAGAGTAATAACTGAAATTAAATTGGATATTTTCACAAATCTCAAAAACCAAAAAAGAAAAATTTTCCTAGTTCGGGTGGATGTTCCTGCTGGTATTGACCAATCTGTATCTGGCATGTTGAAGTCTTCCATTATCAGAACCTCCTCTTTAGCTGGCATGTTTTGTATATCTTTTAACGGTAATATGTCTATGTCCTCCCCCTGGTCTGGAGGCCCGTAGAAAACCCCAGTTCATATGACTGTCCCATTTCCTGTTTCCAGTGTGACCCACAATCCTTCTGGCTGCTTATGTGTATTTTGAATTTCTGTAGCTATGATATTTTCATTGACATAAAGGGCCACTTCCCCCCACTTTTTTTCACCTCGGTCTATTCTGAACAGTACATAGTCTGGTACTGAATTCTCTCAAGTGTGGTTACCGGTGAACCATGTCTCGCTAATGGCTACTATGTCCAGTTTAGCCTCTGTCATTGTTGCCTCCAGGTCTGGGATCTTGTTTCCCAGATTGCGAGCATTTGTGTACATGATTTTCCTCTGGCCAGATTTCAGTGCATCAGGTGTGGGGTGAGGTCCAGCTTTTCCCCTGTGCATTGTATGGGGAGCTGGACCTTTTTCCTTACCTGGTGATGTAAATGAACTACAAACGTGCTGAACTCCTGTGTGATCAATAGCTGAGGGGGCAGGGGTGCTCTTCCCACTCAGTGTATCAGGTGCTGTACCCCTCTCCCATTTGCTAGTTTAAATATTCTACAGAGACATCAAACTTCTGCCTCAATGCACTGACTCCCTCCTTAGTCAGATGCAGTCCATCGAATTTAAAGAACTTTCACTTCCAAAACTGTTGCCAGTTACCTACAAATTTGTGTCCTTTTTCCCTGCCACAAGCCCATCTGATCCAGACTGGTAGGACCTCAGAGAAGGAGATGCCGGACGAAATGGATGACAGTTTATCTTCCAGCCTGGTCAGGTGTTCCTTGGTATCCACAACTGACTGGCTGGAGAGATTGTTAGTCCCTATGTGTACCAGGACATCGATGCTTTCTTCTGCTTCCTGCATGATTTTAGCAATGTGTTTAGTCTCTTTCCATGCTGATGTACCTGGGAGACATCTGACCATTATCCCCAGCTGGAGGTAGGTGTCAACTCCCCAAATCATAGAGTCTCCTATTTATTTATTTACTTAATTTTTGTTGACTCAGAAGGAGGACTAGACAATTTTTTGCCTATTTTCAGCCTTGTCCGGGGGGAGGATACAGATGGATGCCAACTGAAATTTAACCAGATTTGATGCTGTTGGTGGCATTTTTAGTGAATGGGAGAAGTGTGGCCAGGACACCGGGGAAATTCCCCTATTCTGCCAGCAGATGGCTTGACTTCCTGTGGGCAGAATGGAGGACTCCAGCCCAGGACACACTTTGGAAGTGGAAGGAAGTGTTACAATGCAGCAGCAGCATGGGGATTCTGGAAATACATGCATGATATTGGATGGTCTAGAATCAGAAGACGAAATGGTTTCTGAGGAGGAATATGATCCTTTAAGTGACTTACAGGAGGATCAAATAGAAATAGATAATGAGGTTACTATAGAATTGAAAAATCTGGATAATGATGAAACAGAGTTGAAAAATGAACTTGAGAGGAAAGAACAGCATTTGTTACAAATGATGGCTGAAGTGGAGCAAGATTACCAAAAGAATCAACGGACTATAGAGGAGAAAAAAAGGAAGAGATCTGTGGTAAGCCCACAAGCCACATCAGTCAAAAGAGTTACCTGTCTGGTAGAAGATGATCTAACCTCGTATATCGAGGGCAGTAGTGAGCTGGCACGGATGGTCAATGTTCAAACTTTGAGTTCTCCAGCAGAGAAAGTGTTTTCATCAGGAGAGTCGGTTCCTGCACGCTCTCTGCAGCAGGCAGGCTGGGTTTTTCTTAATGGACAATGGATTCCTGACCCTGCAACCTGATATCGGGATCACCAGAGTGGAAAAAGGGCACTTTCATGGTGAGCGGAGGAAGAGGATTACCCTCAGGAGTTCCGAATAGCGATAGATTGCAGAGCATTGCTATGACAGAGGTTGTTCAGGAAGGTGCGGCTCAACATTCAGCTACTGTGCCAGATGCCGGTGATCCAGATGAGGCGCAGCAGTCGGCAGGGCAGGGAGGGGCTCCCCCTGTTGCACAACAGAACTTGGCAAAGGAACAAATATTGGATTCTAGAACGGAGCGAGACGACCAGGTACTGTTTACTCAAACTAATGTTGATGTTACTAAAGAAAGGGGGGGGGGGGCAACCTCCACAGCAGGATGCAAATAGACCTAATAATAATTCTGGGGCAAGACAGGCTCCTAGCAATGCAAGTCTTATTTGAAAGCCAGCAGAAGCGGCGAAAAGGAGATTTGTGGTTCGGATTCATTTTAAGGGAGCGATTAGTAAGGTCCCAGACAGGTTGTTTGTTGGAAAAACTTTGATAATTGACTCTATGCATTTTTCCCCTGCTGAAGTTTAAGCCTTTATCCATGCACCAGAGGACAGTAATTATGATATTAGTTTTTGTTCAGCTGCTTTGCTTGACAAATTCTGGAAAGCATATTATACAGTAAAGGAGGAGCCAGAGTGACAGGCCTTTTATGCAATTCCCATCACAAAGCCATCTGCTAAAACTGTCACGATTCTATTTCGGAATGAGGGGGTGAGGGTAAATGGCATCATAGAAACATAGAAACATAGAATTTGACATAGAAACATAGAAACATAGAAGTTGACGGCAGATAAGGACCACAAGGCCCATCCAGTCTGCCCATTTCCCTACCTGATGGATAAGCTGCAGATCCTAGTTAACCAGCAGCCTACTTCTTACTACCCCAACCCCCTAGAATTGCCTTATGACTGTCCCATGCATGCTTGAATTCCAGCACTGTTTTTGACTCCACAACCTCCTCCGGAAGGCCGTTCCATGCATCCACAACCCTCTCTGTGAAAAAAGACTTCCCTAAATTACCTCTGAGCCGCCGCCCTCTCTATCTTCAAATTGTGCCCCCTTGTTCTTGTATACCTCTTTTTTTGAAAAATGCTACCCTCTTGGACTTTGTTGATTCTCTTGAGGTATTCGAAAGTTTCTATTATGTATACCTCATTTTTGGCTGGAAAAAAGGATGGATATTCAAGGCAATCCAAGACCAATTATTTATGACAGTGGTTTCTGGACTGGGGGTTGGACCTTTCGTGTACAGTTAAAGCATACTGAGTCAGGTATCAGACACCTCACCACATCTTTCTTTTTGAGACGGGATCAGGACATACTCTTTTACCAAGGGCAGCCAAAGAGTTGCTACGAATGTGGGTCTTTGGGACATTTAAATTCTGACTGTGTTCAAATCAGGTGTTTCCAGTATGGGGAACTGGGCCATGCAGCACATCTATGTACTGTACCTGTACCTCCTGTGTGTAATTTATGTGGTGATGATGAACACTCATTTCGGTCATGCCCAAGGGCAGCTCGTAATTCAGAAGAGTCTCTGGAAGAAGAGTTTTATCTTAATAGAGCAAAAAGGGCATATCGTGCAGAGAGGTACCCTCCCCTCCCAGAAATGCACCTAGACCTGAATTTCAAGAACAGAGGGAACATACAAACTCACCCCCAGAATCAAGGGTTTCTTCACCTATAAATGACACCCTGGTAGTTGACCAGTTGCAGGAGGAGCTGAAGGAACAAGAAGTGCATATGTCTCCACCCCACCCCCTGCCATGAAAATGCAGGGTTCAGTACAGCAGGTTTCTGAACCTGGAGACTTAGAGAGTTTTCAGGAGGATACTAAAGGAAAAAGAGGGGCAAGGCCATAGAAGCATAGACTTTGATGGCTGATAAGGACCACTTGGCCCACCCAGTCTGCCCATTTCCCTACCTACTGGATAAGCTCAGGTTCCAGTTAACCAACAGCCTACTTCCTGCCACCCCCCACTACAATTGTCTTATGTCTGTCCCATGCATATTTGAATTCCCCCACTGTTTTAGACCCAACAACCTCCCCAGGAAAGTGGTTCCATGCATCCATCACTCTCTCCGAGAAAAAATATTTCCTCACATTACCCCTGAGCCATCCCCCCTCTATCTCTTAATTGTGCCCCCTTGTTCTTACACATCTCTTTTACTAGAAGATGTTACCATCCTGGATTTCATTGATTCCCCTGAGGTACTTGAACATTTCTATCATGTCCCCCCATCCCTCCTTTCATCAAAGGTATACATATTAAGCTCTCTCATTCTCTCTTCATATGATTTCTGATCAGACCCTGCACCATTTTAGTTGCCCTCCTCTGGACTGCTTCCATCCTGTCTATGTCCTTGCATAGATGAGGTCTCCAAAACTGCACACAGTACTCCAGATGAGGTCTCACCAACTGTCTGTACAGAGGGATAACCACTTCCCTTTTCTACTTGTGATGCCCCTTCCCATGCATCCCAGTATCCCCCTGGCTCTCCTCACTGACTTCTCATATTGCTTACCAACTTTTAGATCATCTGATATGACTACCCCCAAGTCCCGTTTCATTTTTGTTGTTGTTAGTACCTCCCCTGCTATTGTGTACTCTTCTCTTGGGTTTTTGTTTCCCAGATGCATTACTTTGCACTTCTTTGCATTGAATCTAAGCTGCCATATGTCTGACCATTCCTCTAACCTCGCCAAGTCCCTTCTCATCCTTTCTACCCCATCTTGTGTATCAACTGTGTTACAGATCTTTGTGTCATCTGCAAAGAGGCATACCTTTCCCTCCAGACCCTCTGCAATGTCACCTATAAAGATGTTGAAGAGGACTGGACCCAGCACTGAGCCCTGAGGTACTCCACTAGTGCCCCCCCCTTTCTTTGGAATGTGTTCCACTCACTGTTACCTTCTGTGTCCTGTTGTGCAGCCAGTTTGCTACCCAGGTCGAAAATCAATCTTCTTGGTAATGTGAAGGGTCTTCAGAAAATAGTTTTGCACTGCTAGAAAGGAAGAAGGCGGAGGAGGGAAATCATAAAATTAGAGGAGTAATTGATAAATGCCTGGACCAAACCGGAGCGGGGGGAAATTCTGCTTGGAGAATTGCAACGGGGCAAAAGGGGGAAATAATTTGCAGGAGGAAGAAGAGGAGCCAGAAATGAAAGAGGGAGATGAATGGAAGCAAGCAGGGAGTAAGAGGGGTGGAATCTTAGTGTTGGGGGACTCAATACTAAGAGGAGTCAGGTGGGGTAGCAAGGGGGAGTGGCATAGTCGCATTTGGGTGGAGGCCATGCCAGGAATGACAGCGGAAAGGGTGGGACAATCTCTTCTGAAATATGCTAGAAGGGGTAAGGACAAGCCTCATTTAATTATACATCTTGGGATGAATGACCTGGCTGACAAGACAGTAGATATAGTCCAGAGGAGTTTTGAGGAACTAGGACAATTATGTGTGTAACCCCTCTGCAAATGGGGGTTCCCAAAAGACTTCCAGGAGCTTGCTTGAATGCTCCAAGCCTGAATGGTGTTTTGGCGTTTAAGCCATTTATCAGTGAGTGTTTTAGAACCTCTGGTACTGTCTCTTTAAGAGCTGTCTGCTTGCAGACATAATTAGTTGTATGGGGGACTGTGTGTTTCTTTGATTGAGTACCACTCAAGCTGCTGCCAATTCACTTCATTTTTGCAGTCACTAAGGTGCAAAGGAACCTATCTGAAAGATGTAACTGTTTGCCAGAAATTATTTAGAGTAATAATGAAATTACAGTTTGTCTAACCTGCTTTCTTTGCAGTCAGAACTGTGTCTTCTAGTTCCCATTCTAGTTTTGAACTGCTGAACTGGACCAATCAGTATGGGGTAAGCTAGCTCTAAAATGGTGCCTTGGACGAATCAGAACTTGGACTCATAATCTGAGCCAGCCACAAGAGGATTGTATGGGCAGTGACTCTGGGAGATGTAGTTTAGACTTCAGTGCCTTTTGGACCAACAGCAGCAGTCTATTGTGAGTGACAGCCAATCCAGTCAAGAACTGGGAGGAACTCAAAGGAAGTGCCGGTTTTGTCGGTTGGAGTTTCAGTTGAGCTTTGGCAGTGAAGAAGGAAGGAGCCCTGTGCTTTTCAGTGTGCAGTTTTAGTCAAAAAAGCGTGTGTAAGGCCCAGAGTTCGGTCTGCAGCTTGTGTAACAGCTTGTTAGGACTGAATCCGTCCTGTGAAAAGAATCAAAGGATCTCTGAAGAGTAGAAACCAGGCTCACCCTGTAGAAGACTGGAGGAATTGCTGAAAATTGCACTCGGTCTGTCAGGAACTGAATCTGCTGTGTGTTCTCCCGGGTATTGTGCAGTAATTGCGATCGGGATACAGATGCAGCCTGCCTGGTATAGTGCTTTCTTTTCTATGGATGTGTGAAGAGGTTTGTGTACCTCAAGTGAGCCCTGCTGACATTGAAGGACCCTATCTTATTTGGAGGTCGTGAGTACTTAATTCAGAAGTCGCTCCTGTTGAATTGCCACATTAAATCCAAATGGAATTACTGTACTGCTGACTGTTTAATTCTCCTTTTCTCTGTGTGAAAGGCCCCTACCAGCTGCCATAGTTTGGACTAGCCACTAGGGCTGAGTACCCAGGGACAGTAACTGATAGGATAGGCCTGTGCACAGAGCCATAAATGAATTATTAGAGTGATAAGCTAATTAACCTGATTTCCCCTGTCCTTGTTATATCCCCCTAAATAAATCAGAGCTGCTTGTTTCAGCAAGTTATACTGCCTGAGGTATTTGTCTATGTTAAAATACTGTACTGTGATTGTTGCACTGTATCTCATTTCACAGGAGGTCCCAGTGCGGAACCAGACCTGGGAAGTGTATACTGTGAAGGTAATTCTGATATATTGTGTGGGCCACTAGTGGGAGGAAAGGGTTGCAGTGTCCCAGAGGGCTGTGACCAAGTTAGTTTTAACTATTGCAAACCCTGACCTCTGGGTGGAGGCACCTGCCATTGGATCCAGGCCCCTCAACCTGTTAGTGGCAAATCAGGCAGGGTAGTAGCCCCTGGGATAGCGCCATCTAGGGTTACATCTTGGAGGCTCACCGCTGGGATTGTGTGTCCTCTAGTGGCCATATTCACGAACCACTGTTAAGAAAAAATGGGTACCCGACAGAAGTGGCTGTGCACCGGCTGGTGGAGTGGTGTACTGGGGAGGAGATCGAACCCAAAATGCTATGCTTATCCTGGACATCCCCTGGTATCAATAGGACACTGTGCAGGAGTACTTTCCAAGGTGGAAGGTTTACAAAACCCTGTGGTGGTGGGCGGCATGCTAATCTGCTCACCCACTTTTCCTGGCCTAGTAGAGTTTAAGGATCCATAGATAGCTCCAAGTGCCACAGACCATTACCCCAGAGGGAGCCCTCACTGCTTGAGAGTGATAACTAAGGACAGTAAAGACCTGGGAGAATCAGCCCCACCACTATCTGAAACTTTTGAGGAGAAATTTGCTGAATGGTTGCTGGGAGAGGGAAAACTGTGGAGGACTTGAAGAAACTATTCTTGCCACCTGGGGTGTTCCTCCCCAACACCTCTCCTGCTCCAGTGCCCGTAATGGTGGCTGAACCAATGCAGACTCCTATTTCTGCACCTGCCATTAGTCACGACTCTTACGAAGGTTGAGGATCTTCTCTGGCACCCTCCCCACCCCAAGGGAGGATGACTGGGAGACCTGGATAGACTATGTTGCCCCAAGTGCTAGAATGGCAATGCTCAAGGAAAAGCCAGCAAAGAGGGTTAGTGAGGCCTCCGAGGTCCTGCCCTGGCTACCATCCGCTAAAGCGGGCCAGTAACCCTGAAGCGACTGCACAGGCCTATCTTGAGGCCTTGGAGAATGTGTATGGGAGCCCAGATTCTGATGAGGACCTATGGTGGAGAGTAAGAGATGCACAACAGTACCAAGGGAGTTGTTGTCTGTGTATGTATCTCGGCTGGAAAAATTGTTGCAAGAATGCCTCAGAAAAGGTAGTTTGCCAGCGATTGAACTGGACCGAACTAGGCTGGACAGGATCCTTAAGTCTGCCCCTTCTCAGAACTGCTGTTGCTTCAGTACGCCTGGCAGATCGACTGGAATCCCCACCCTCCTATGATGAGTTAATGAGAGAAATTCGAGGAGTTGAGAAAAGGACGACCTCGGGAGGACCTGCACCAATAGCTGCGGCTACGACCAGTGACTGAGGGTGACCCATCAAGTGAAGTTCAGGGGCAGAGGTTGACAGTCAATGAGTGCTCTGACAAGGAAAAGATATGTCACAATGGGATAGAACTGTTGAGAGAGATCCGGGAATTCAAAACAGTCCCTTTATGAAGGCCACGCCTGCAAGTCACAGGCCCTGACCTATATCCGACTGCATCTGCTATGGGGTGGGGTACCCACCCATGTATCTCCTGCTGATAACAGCTCGAACTTGATTCCTTGACCATGGAAGTGGAGAAACTGACGAGATGTCTCCAAATGCTTATCACGCCGAGACAGAGATGGCACCAAGGTTTCCAGTTAGTAATACCCCGCCCTGGCTCCCAGTGGCGCCTCGGCCAGCTCAAACTCCAGAAAGTATGTTTTGCTATAATTGTGGAAAGATGGGCACATGAAAAGGAATGCCAGTCCCAAAAGACACTGACAAAGTTGCATATAAGCTACAAGAGGCTTGGAGAAAATCAGTGGTTAGAGGTGCTCGACATGATCCCAGTGAGGGCACCAAAATGCTAATTCACGCCCTTTGTGGCAAGGTCAGTTGCCCAGGCCCCACTACCGCCTCTCAGACTGGTCCAGAATAGTGGGTCCCTCCATGAGACCACTGTAAAGGTGAATGGAGTGTCTACAAGAGCTGTATTAGACAGTGGCTCCCCAAGTGACAATTATGTTCCAGGATTGGTATCAGAAGCATTTGTCAGACGCACTACAACCATTAGAAGGACTGCATGTATGGGGGTTAAGTGAGAAGGCCTACCCCTATTCCGGGTATATCCGAATTTGGCTGTCTTTCCCCACCTCCGTGGCTGGAGTGGCCGAACAAGTAGAGACCCTAGCCTTAGTGTGTCCCCCCACTGGACTGTATGATGGTGTCCCTTTATTGACTGGAACAAATGCTCATATGTTCGGAAGACTGGCACAGTTGTGTTATGAAAAACAGGGGTCAAAGACTAGTAGAGCTTTAAGAGTTCTGGCTTTAATTAAGAAGGCCTATGAGGCACAGAGAGATGCTGAAAAAAGAACCAGAGGAACCGGTCGGAATTGTATGGAAGAAGGATCCTGAGTCTCTCTGATCCTGGCGCCAAATGCCCAGTGTACCTTACAGGGAGAGGTCCGTATCAGAAAGGATGTTAAGAATAAAATATTAATGTTGGATGCAGGGAGATGGAAATTGCCAGAGGGACTGCTGGTCAAGTTAGTATTTTGCCCGCTAGAGCCCATGCTTATGCCAGAAGGGTAATGGTCCAAGTTCATAATGTGTCTGAAAGAGACATTCGAGTAAACAGAGGTTGCATCCTGGCTAATGTGCATTGTGCAGACACTGCAGTGCTACCCAGCAGCAAGAGTTCAAGGAAGAATGACAGAGTAACCCTGACTTGTTTGATTTGGCGACTCCCGCTGCCAGCTGAATGGAAAGTGAGGATCAGTGAGAAGCTTGCCCAGAGAGACCAGGTGTTTTCTTTAAAGGAATGGGATGTAGGATGCGTGCAAGGAGCTGAGCACAATATCCGGCTGATGTGAAAGACCATTGTGAGAGGTCTCGCGCCTGGCACCTGCTGACATAGATGATGTGAGACGGCATCTGCAGAGATGTTAGCTGCTGGTGTAATACAAGAATCCAGAAGCCCTTATGCTTCCCCCATTGTGGTAGTGAGGAAAAGAATGGAACAGTAAGGATGTGTGTGGATTATCGCACTTAAACCGTCGGACTATCCCTGATCAGTACACAATGCCCGCATTCAGGATGCTTTGGACTGCCTAAGCGGGAGCAAGTGGTTCTCTGTGCTGGATCTCGCAGTGGGTACTATCAGATCCCGATGGCCCCAGAGGACCGTGAAAAGACAGCCTTTATCTGTCCGCTTGGCTTCTATGAATTCAATGAGGATGCCTCAAGGGATTTCAGGTGCCCCAGCCACTTTTCAACGATTGATGGGCGTGCAGTGGGGACATGAACTTACTAGAGTGCCTGGTATACCTAGATGATGTTATTGTGTTTGGCAGCTCACTGGAGGAACATGAGAGCAGATTATTTAGGTATTGGACCGACTGGAGGACTTTGGCCTTAAACTGTCCATTGATAAGTGTCAATTCTTTCAAACATCAGTAAAGTATGTGGGACACATAGTATCCACGAGGAATAGAGACCGACCCAAGTAAAGTTGAGGCCTTGACCACCTGACCACAGCCCAAAAATCTAAAAGAACTGCAAAGATTCCTGGGATTCTGTGGTTATTATCGCACTTCATCAAGGACTATTCAAGAGTGATCCAGCCCTTTACTTAACCTTACTCAAGGGTATCCCCCAACCCACAAAAATACCAAAAGTCGCGTCCCTCAAGACTGAGTGTATTTTCATCCAGTGAAGATGTTGGGGCCGCTGGACTCCTGATTGTGAGACTGCTTTTCATGAGATCATATATCAACTACCCATGCTCCAGTGCTGGCCTATGCCAATCCAAGAAAACCTTACGTCCTGCACACTGATGCTAGCTTGCAAGGGTTGGGGGCTGTGTTGTACCAAGAGCACGAGAATAGCCTGAGACCAGTGGCCTTTGCCAGTAGAAGCCTGACCCCATCCGAAAAGAACTATCTGTACACTTCAAGTTAGAGTTCCTAGCTTTGAAGTGGCTATTGTTGACCAATTCCATGAGTACTTGTATGGGGCTAAAATACTAGTAAAACTGGCAATAATCCTTTGACCTATGTGCAGACCTCAGCTAAGTTGGATGCCACTGGCCATAGGTGGCTTTCTACATATCTACATATGACTATGCTCTCGAATACGAGCAGGTCTGAACCACATAGATGCTGATGCTCTCCCGGAGCCTGTTCCCCAGAATGATTGGGTCCGATTGGCAGAACCTGACATTCGGGCACTCTGCAGAGAGTTTGACAGGAGGAACAAATGTCCCACAGGACGCAGTGGACTGCATGGTGGATTGCTTGGGAGCTCTGAGAATTGCATACCTGTTGCTTATTGCCACTTTCTTCTGCACAGACATTGGTGCACTGCCTCAGCTGGACAATGACAGTATTCGGCGGGCTCAATCACGATCCCATGATCAAAGCAGCTTTAGAAGCCCTCATACAGGAAAAGATGTGTCCAAATTACGCTCCACTGATTTGAGAACTGCACTGTTATACAAAGAAGGTCCTAAGTTGAAACTGATCAATAAACTGTTATACAGAGAAACAGTAGACAGAGGGGACAAGTAGACAAACAACAACTAGTGCTGCCCACTGCCTTTCGAGACTCAGTACTGAGGTCCTTGCACAACCACATGGGGCACCTTGGTATAGACAGAACACTTGACTTGGTGAGATCCAGATTCTATTGGCCTAAGATGGGGGCTGATGTGGAGCAACACATTCGAACTTGTAGTCGCTGCTTACAGAGAAAGCTTTGCCCCAGAGGGCTGCCTCTTGCTTAACATCACCACCAGTGCACCCATGGAGCTGGTCTGTATTGATTTTCTAAGTTTGGAGTCAGATCAAAGAAATATCAGTAATGTGCTGGTCACTGACCATTTCGAGATATGCCCAAGCTTTCCCACCAAAGACCAGAAAGCATCCACTGTAGCCAAAGTACTTGTAGAAAACTTTTTGTTCACTATAGGGCTCCACAAAGAATCCATTCTGATCAAGGGAGAGACTTTGAGAGTCATTCTGATCAAAGAGATGCTTTCTCTGTGGGGAAGTCGCGAAAGTCCAGAACCACTCCTTACCACCCCAGGGGACCCACAGCCTGAACGTTTCAACCGCACTTTGCTAGATATGCTAGGCACCCTGCATCCAAGGACAAGCCTAGATGGAGCCAACAAATTAGCACCCTGGTACATGCTTATAACTGCACCAAGTGATGCCACTGGATTCTCCCCTACCGCCTGATGTTTGGAAGAAAGCCGACTACCAGTAGATGTGTGTTTGGGGTCTCTCCTGATGGGGTTCAAGCTGACAACTATTTACAGTATGTGCAAAAGTTAAAGGCCCAGCTAACTCATGCGTACCAACTGGCTCAAACCATGGCTGCAAAAGAAATCTGGCCAACAAAGAAAGGTATGATAAAAGGTGAAAGCACAGGAACTCCAGGAGGAGATCGGAGTGCTAAGAAATCTGGGACTGCATGGCAAGCACAAGATTGCTGACAGATGGCACCATCTCCCTCACATTGTAGTGGGCAAACTAGATGATCTGCCAGTGTACAAAGTAAGGCCTGAGAATAATTCAAAGATGTAAAAACAATGCATAGAAATCATTTACTGCCCATTGGACAAATCTTAATTGAGTCTGAGCCCTAGAAGATGCCCCTCTGGACCAGTGACTAGAGCTGCTGCTAAGAAAAGATCAAGAAAGTCTGCACCTACAGAAGCAAAGTTAAAGTGTTCCCTTCCACAAGTCCCAGTTGAGCATGACTGTCAGTCCATATCGGAAGAAAGTGAGAGTGACTTTGAATACTATCCTTCTTACGAACTGAGTCAATTGTTTGAGGCAATCCTAGTCAATACTGGAGATGAAGCTGGGCCTTCTGGACTGTCCAAGCCCCAACTTAGTCCCTGGAGCCAATGCTCCCAGAAAGTGAAGTGCAAAGCATCAGATCAGATGAAATGGAATCATTGTGCATGGTTGAACTGTTTGAGCTTTCAGGAGGAAAATGATGGATTAGGTCAGACTGGTGATACACCAGAACAAGAAGAGTATTTTGAGTGCCCTGACAGTCCACTGCCAGTGTCCGAAAGCTCTCATGGAGCCAAATGTTGTGGACTCAGAAACTGTAACTCCTGGAGCTGAAAGTGCCCCAAGTTCTAGCCTCTCTACCCCCATGGAGACTCCCCTGACAAGTGAGGACAATGCTGAAAATGAGGCTCAGGTGCGAGACTGTAACAGTTCCCCTAGAAAGACTGGTCGAGCTGTAAAGCCTGTGGTGCACCTCAGTTATGATTCCCTTGGGAGGCCTGTGGATTTGCCTCTCAATGTTGTCCATAAAGAGTGTATGTGTCCCGAGCTCATTGCCCAAACTGAGCATCAGTGCTAACTCAAAGTTACTTGTGTTGCCCTCTAAGTATGGTGCCTTGCCCCGTCCAGCCCCAAGGTAACTGATAGGAAGGGCCCCTCTCTTCAGGTTTCATGTACAAGAGGTAATAACTTGAGTTATGGTACATATGTATGTAATACTGTGTAAGAGTGATGTACTGCAATGTTTCAGAAATGTGTTCTTGGTAAAATGATATATTGACTGATGATTACGTATGCGAGCCTAATGCAAATGTATATGGTTGCAGTTGAAACTTATAGTACTTGCTTGACGCGGACGCCAAGCTTTCCCAGGCCAGGAAGGTGTAACCCCTGCAAATGGGGGTTCCCAAAAGACTTCCAGGAGCTTGCTTGAATGCTCCAAGCCTGAATGGTGTTTGGCGTTTAAGCCATTTATCAGTGAGTGTTTTAGAACCTCTGGTACTGTCTCTTTAAGAGCTGTCTGCTTGCAGACATAATTAGTTTGTATGGGGGACTGTGTGTTTCTTTGATTGAGTACTCAAGCTGCTGCCAATTCACTTCATTTTTGCAGTCACTAGGGTGCAAAGGAACCCTATCTGAAAAGATGTAACTGTTTGCCAGAAATTATTTAGAGTAATAATAGTTACAGTTTGTCTAACCTGCTTTGCAGTCAGAACTGTGTCTTCTAGTTCCCCATTCTAGTTTTGAACTCGCTGAACTGGACCAATCAGTGTGGGGTAAGCTAGCTCTAAAATGGTGCCTTGGACGAATCAGAACTTGGACTCATAATCTGAGCCAGCCACAAGAGAGATTGTATGGGCAGTGACTCTGGGAGATGTAGTTTAGACTTCAGTGCCTTTTGGACCAACAGCAGCAGTCTATTGTGGTGACAGCCAATCCAGTCAAGAACTGGGAGGAACTCAAAGGAAGTGCCCGGTTTTGTCGGTTGGAGTTTCAGTTGAGCTTTGGCAGTGAAGAAGGAAGGAGCCCTGTGCTTTTCAGTGTGCAGTTTTAGTCAAAAACGTGTATAAGGCCCAGAGTTCCGGTCTGCAGCTTGTGTAACAGCTTGTTAGGACTGAATCCGTCCTGTGAAAAGAATCAAAGGATCTCTGAAGAGTAGAAACCAGGCTCACCCTGTAGAAGACTGGAGGAATTGCTGAAAATTGACTCGGTCTGTCAGGAACTGAATCTGCTGTGTGTTCTCCGCGTATTGTGCAGTAATTGCGATCGGGATACAGATGCAGCCTGCCTGGTATAGTGCTTTCTTTTCTATGGATGTGTGAAGGGTTTGTGTACCTCAAGTGAGCCCTGCTGACATTGAGAGGACCCTATCTTATTTGGAGGTCGTGAGTACTAATTCAGGGTCGCTCCTGTTGAATTGCCACATTAAATCCAAATGGAATTACTGTACTGCTGACTGTTTAATTCTCCTTTTCTGTGTGAAGGGCCCACCAGCTGCCACGGTTTGACTAGCCACTAGGGCTTGAGTACCCAGGGACAGTAACTGATAGGGATAGGCCTGTGCACAGAGCCATCAGGTAGATTATTAGAGTGATAGCTAATTAACCTGATTCCCCTGTCCTTGTTAATCCCCTAAATAAATCAGAGCTGCTTGTTTCCAGCAAAGTTATACTGCCTGAGGTATTTGTCTATGTTAAAGTACTGTACTGTGATTGTTGCACTGTATCTCATTTCACAGGAGGTCCCAGTGCGGAACCAGACCTGGGGTAAGTGTATACTGTGAAGGTAATTCTGATATATTGTGTGGGCCACTAGTGGGAGGAAAGGGGGGTTGCAGTGTCCCAGAGGGCTGTGACCAAGTTAGTTTTAACTATTGCAAACCCTGACCTCTGGGTGGAGGCACCCGCCATTGGATCCAGGCCCCTCAACCTGTTAGTGGCAAATCAGGCAGGGGTAGTAGCCCCTGGGATAGCGCCATCTAGGGGTTACATGTGAAGAGGCAGGAAGATCAGTAACTTTTTCAGAGATACTTCCAGTGCCCAAGGCAAACACAACAAGAATGCTGAGAATAGAGGAATTTAATGGATGGCTAAGAACCTGGTGTTGTGCTAAAGGGTATGAGCTGTTGTGGGGTGGAGAGGGACCTGGGAGGACAGTAGTCTGTATGCCAAGGACAGACTACACTTGAGTGAGGAGGGAAAGAAAGTGTTGAAACAGAGGATGGAGGAGTACATAGAGGAAGTTGGGAATTTAAACTAGGAGCGGGGGGGGAGGCAGTTGGGCAAGAGACATGCAGAGACCACAGGTTGGGAAACCATATGAGCTTATCCCACCATAACAGTGACAAAGGACAAATGGCAAGTACTATTGGTGATGCTAGTAAAGGAGGGCAGGATGGGAAGAGAGGGGAAAGGGTGGAAGGTGGTTACCCTTAATGCTAGGAGCCTTGGGAGGAAAACTGCAGAGTTACACGTGCTCATAGCAGAGGGAAAGGTGGACATTGCAGCCATCACAGAAACATGGGCCACCCAATACAATGACTGGGACCTGTCTATACCAGGGTACAGGTTATTTCGTAGGGACAGGGTTATTGGGAAAGGAGGGGGTGTGGCACTATATTTGAAGGAAGGACTGAAGTGTGTAAGGGAGGAAGGGGAGGAGGGTAGTACCGAGTCACTTTGGATGCAAATCCAGGATTCCAAGAATAGGATTCTTAGAATGGGAGTGGTGTACAGGCAGTCATCTCAGATGGAGGAGTTAGGGAACTAGCAGGACAGATCAGGAGAACCTGTGAGAAGGGTAATGTGGTGATTGTGGGGGACTTCAACATGCCAGGAGTGTACTGGAGTACCTCAACAACCAGGAACAGAAGGGAGCAGGTACTGCTGGATGCCTTCCAGGATAATTTCCTGCCACAAATGGTCAGTGAACCAACCAGGTTAGGGAATACCCTTGACCTTGTTCTGGCAAATGGAGACTTTGTGAGAGAACTTACAGTGGAGTAACCACTGTCAGGGAGTGATCACCACTCAGTATGGCTCACACTGGATATGGGCAAGGAAGGAGTGGAAACTGGCACAAGAATGCTGGACTTCAGGAGGGCCAACTTTGGGAGGATGGGGGAAGTGGTAAAAGGGTACCTGGCCAGAATTCAATCTAGTATGGACACTAACCAGAGGTGGGAGCTCATAAAGCTGGGGATAGTGGAGGCAACCAAAACCTGCTGCAAGGCCCAGGGCAAGAAGGCTAGGGCTAAGAAACAGAGCTGGTTGAGCAAGGAGTTCATGGAAAAGGAAAGGAGTTAAAGAGCTGCCTTTAGGAAATACAAGAAAACAGGGAAGGGGGAGGACAGGGAGGAGTACTTGATGGAATCAAATGAGGTGACAAGGGCAGTAAGGGGAGCCAAGGCATCTACTGAACTCAGACTGGCACAAGGCATTAAGAAGGGGGAGAAGCACTTCTTTAGGTACATCAGGGAGAAAAGGAGCTGTAAGGACCACATAGTAAGGATTAGGAAGGAGGGGGGTTGGATGGAAGCAGGGTGTGATAAGGCAGAAGCACTAAATGAGTACTTCTGCTCAGTATTTACTAATGAGAAAAGGGGGTGACACCTAAAGGAGGAGAAATGGCAGAAACAGGGGAGGAGGGGTGACAGATGGGGAAATCATGGAGGGCAGAGTTCGAGAGGGTTTGAAGGCACTGAGGGTGGACAAGGCACCAGGCCCATATGGCGTCCACCCCTGGGTACTAAAGGAGCTGCAGAGGTCCTTGCAGGGCCTTTGGCAGACCTGTTCAATGCCTCACTACACTTGGGGTGTGTACCTCAGGACTGGAGGATGGCTCATGTGGTGCCCCTTCACAAAAGTGGCCCCAAGGATGAACCGGGAAACTACAGACCGGTGAGCCTCACCTTATCATGGGTAAGCTAATGGAGACTATCCTGAAGGAGAGGCTGGTGGTCCTCCTAGAGGCCAAAGAACTACAGAACAGCAGACAGCATGGCTTCATACAGGGCAGATCCTGCCATACCAACCTGGTGGAGTTCTATGACTGAGTAACTAGACAACTAGATAGGGGCCATGCAGTTGATGTCCTGTATCTGGACTTCAGTAAGGCATTCAACTCAGTGTCACATGGAAGGCTGGGAAGTAAGTTAGTAGGCACAGGGGCGAGTGCACAGCTGGTGAGATTGGGTAGGAAACTGGCTTCAGGGAAGGCAACAGAGGGTGGTGGTGGGTGGGGAGCTCTCACACCCAAGGGTAGTGACATGCGGTGTTCCACAGGGCTCGGTATTGGGACCAGTGTTGTTTGGGATATTCATTGCAGACATATCATTGGACATCAAGAGCAAGATCAGTCTGTTTGCTGATGATACCAAAGTAGGAGCGGTGGTGGATGACCAAGGGGGATGGCAGAGATTACAGGATGATCTGACAAAGCTTGAAACCTGGTCAGACACCTGGCAACTGGGGTTTAATGCCAAAAAGTGCAAGGTGCTGCATTTTGGGATAAAGATCCCAAGGAGGAGTTACCAGCGAGGGGCAGTGCAGCTAGCCCAGACAGAGGAGGGGAAGGATCTGGAGGTGCTCATTACAGGGTCAATGAACAACTCGGCACAATGCAGGAAGGCAGCTGCAAAGGACAACAAAATGCTGGGTTGTATTGCAAGGAGTATATCTTCGAGGAGGGAGGAGGTGATTCTGCCACTGTATAGGTCATTAGTGAGACTGCACCTGGAGTACTGCATGCGGTACTGGTGCCCGTATCTGAAGAGGGGCATTAAGTTACTGGAGGGGGTGCAGCGCAGGATGACAAAGATGATCAAGGGGCTGGGGGACTTATCATACGAGAGGAGGCTGAGGGAGTTGAACATGTACTCACTGGAGGAGAGGAGGGAGGGGACATGACTGAAACCTTTAAGTACATGAAAGGAATAAACAAGACAGGTACAGAGGGGCTGTTCAAAGTAAGGGAGGGGAGGGACACCAAGGGCCATGATATGAGACTGGAGGGAGGAAGGTTCAGGAGGGAGATACGGAGACACTTTTTTACAGAGAGGGTGGTGGCTGGGTGGAATGCGTTACCTACAGAAGTGGTATCCAGTAGAACAGTGGACTGCTTCAAAAGGGGATGGGACTGGACAAGGTGGACAGTCAATGAAGGGGAAGGGTGGAAGGGAGGGAGGGGCAGCTGCAGAATAAGGGGTGCTAGTTGCACATTCAAGCAGACTTGATAGACCTCTAGGCCTTTATATACTGGCAAATTTCATATGTTTGTAGAGATCACAGTAAAAAATACCTATGAGGTATTACAGAGTTGGAATGATGAAATGCAGGAGGCATATTCAGACACCTCTTCCCAGTCTTCTCAGACTGAACCTTTGAAGGATGGTTCGGGACTTCCTTTACAGACAAGTGTCACAAACCCACTCAGCAGGTCAGGCCCTCTGCTCCCACAGTGCCAACCTCCAAGTGCAGTATTGTAATCAGGTAACAGAACAGGGTAATCTTCCTGTCTGCTTGTGGGTCCGAATCACCTTTAGTCTCAAGTTCTAGGGGGATTCAAATTGTAAACCCTATGTTCGCATACCCAAATGTACAGGCTCAGATAATCTGCTCTTCAGAGGATGCCAGATATCTTTCGCCTAAGGGCACCTAACCAGGTATCCAAAATGAACCCTTAAAACTCTATAAAAGACCTTAGGTATATTCTTACCTTTTCCCAGGTTGGTTACACTATCAGCTTATGAACAGTTATTAGTCAGTCTTAACCATCTCTACATCACATGCAAAAGAAAGAACTTCGAAGACATACCAGGCAGTCTCTTTTGGAATAAAAGGTTTACTTGAAAATGGATAAAAATATGTAAAATGTAAATATAGAACCATATATCACAAAGCATACAATTACTTAAAAGAAAAAGGTTAAAGTACAAACATAAACTCCTACCACAATACAATTAGACTTCTATGTAATGTAGTACCGTCTTACAGTGCTTATAGTTAATTCTTGTGTCTAAGAGCCCACAAAGAAATGTGTCTCAGTGGAAATATGGAACACAGTTTAAACTCTTTGTCTCCACCCCTTCTAGCTCCTCCTTTAAGAATATAAAAATTATACAAACAGGATGTATATTAAATTATCATGTTGACATGGTACATTCTTTCTGGCTGTCTTCTGCCAGGTAACTCTATGATATAGTTCACATCATTTACCTTTCTAACTACTCTGTATGGTCCTGCCCACTCAGCCTGCAGCTTGTCTTTCCGGACCGGAATAAGGACCATGACTTCCTGACCCACTGTGTATGAGCGAGCTCTGGCTCTGCGGTTGTACCACACTTTTTGTTTATGTTGGACAGCTGCCAGGTTGCTCTGGGCTGTCCACATAAGCTCCTTCAGCCTTTCCCTAAACCTAAGGACATAATCCACTATGGAAGTTCCCTGGGTGGCATGCTTGCCTTCCCAGTCGTCCCAGATCAAATCTAGGGGCCCACATACCCGGTGTCCATATAAGAGTTTGAAGGGGGAAAATCCTGTCAACTCTTGGGGCACCTCCCTCTATGCAAACAACAGGTGTGGAAGGTATTTCTCCCAGTCCCTCACATGCCTTTCAGCAAATGCTTGGAGCATTGACTTCAGGGTACCATTAAATCTTTCCACAAGACCATTGGCTTGCGGGTGATAAGGTGTTGTGCATCTCTGCACCACCCCACACTTCTCCCATAAACATTTCATCAGGTCTGACATGAAGGAACCCCTTGATCAGTGATAACCTCCTGTGGAAACCCAAAATAGGAGAAAATCCCAAGTAAGGCATCTGCCACTTTGTCTTTCCTTAGTGAGGATAGGAAGATTGCTTCTGGGTACCAGGTGGCATAATCCACCACAGTCAGGATGAACCTCTTCCCGGAGGAGCTGGGGGTATTTAAAGGCCCCACAATATCCATTCCCACCCTCTGGAATGGCTCCTCCACTGTGGGCAATGGAATTAGTGCAGCTTGGGTTTTCTTACCTGCCTTTCCTATTTCTTGGCACTGGTGACAAGACCTGTAATACTCCTTTGCCTGCTAGGTGAAGTTGGGTCAGCAGAAATTCTGGGCTAACCATTGCATAGTGCGCATGATTTCCAGATGACCAGACAAGGGAATATCATGTGCAGTCTTAAGCAACTGCTCACGATGCCACTAGGAAATGACAAGCTGCCTGCCTATCACCCCTCCCTCTGTCTTCACAGCCTGAGTATACATCAGTCCATTTTCCCAATAAACCTTGTTTACCGCCACCTCCCTGTGCACGGTCAGAGTCTGCCCAAGCCCTCAGCTTCTCTAGACTAGGGTCACTTCTCTGAGCAGTTGCAAACTCCTTACACATTCTCAAGGTATGGGACAGGCTCCCTTCAGTCTCTAAACTAAGGACCCTAACTCTAACGTCAAGGCACTTAGGATCACTGTCCTCCCTAACCCTCTGACAATGAGTCACTTCTCCCTCTTTGGAGTAACTCTTCGTAGCGTGTGGTTAACTGCTACTGGGGAAATTTCTACCCCCTTTTCATTAGTTTCCATAGCAGGAGACACAGGCTGGGGAATCAACCTCCCAGTGATTTCCACCATGGCTTCTGTGGGGTCCAGGGAACTACAATTTTCCCTTGTTGCTTGGCTATGGGTAACTGCACGCACCATCCCCTGTTTGAGATTGTTGCCAAGGATGACATCAAGTGCTAATGTTTTGGCTATGGCTACCTGTTGCACAGTTCCCCCTGTTGTACCCCAGTCCAGGAAAACACTGGTGAGTGACAATGTTTTCTCTTCATCAGTGAACCCTAGTACAGTGACATATTTATTGGGTATAAGCTGACCAGGCTCTACCAGATCCCCTTTTACCAATGTCAGGGATGCTCCTGTGTCCCTTAACCCTTGTGTCTGTACACTATTCACCGTGACTGGGTGCATGTGTTCCCTCATGTTCACAGGCATGCTTCTAGGGACACACAAACAACTCACTTCTTTCCTAGCTCCATGTTGCATATTGCTCATCCTTTTGGGACACTGTCTGGCAATATGCCCAGTTTCTTTTCAAACCCAACATTCATTTCTTTTTTCAGAGAAATCTTTTCTTTGAAACCTGGGGCTAACTGTTTTCAGTCGAGGCAGAGAGGGTTTTAGCTGCCCTGAAGGCACACTTTTCCCTTTCTGCACTGCCTCTCCTGCCCCATTCACTCTCAGAGCAGGTCTGCTCTGGGCATAGTGGTCCGAGAGCTCAGCAGCCTTTTGCACTGTTTTGGGATCTCAGTCCTCCAGCCAGGTTTTCAGCTCTGCTGGGCATGCCCAAAAAACCTGTTCTAACAAAATAGCATTTTCAATTTTATCTACAGAGTTTTCTTCAATTCCTTCCCACCAACATTTTAAAAACTGACGTTGTTTCATGGCTAGCTCCTCATAGCTCATATCAGGGCTTCTCCTGAGCATACAGAATTTAGCTCTGTATTCTTCAGCAGTTAAATCAAACAGTGCAGCTTTAAGTTTGCTGTAATCATTACTGTCCTCATTGTCCATTTGACCCAATGCATCTCGAGCTTTCCAGGAAAGTAGCAGGGATAGCTGCAAGCTCCAGTACCCTCTAGAAATGTTAGCCTGAACACAAACATTTTCAAAGGAATTTAAAAATGCATCCATATCCTCCCCCTCTAAATTCAGCTATCAATTTGGAATTCAATTTGTAACGCAGTCCTGTAGTTCCAGTTAAACCCAAGCCACTTACCTGCTCTGGTGCTGGTGGTTGGGGTTGTAGCTTCTCCAGTTCATGTCGCCTTTGGCGCTCATGCTCCTCACATTCAGCTTTTCACTGTCCTTGCTCCCTCTTCTCCTCTGCAGTTTGCTGGCACTCATGTGCTTCACGGTCAGCCTCCCGCTGTTCCTGGTCTGCCTCTTGTCTTTCTCATTTAGCGCCTCGCTGTTCTCGCTCCCTTTTCTTCTGGAACTCCAGCTCCATTCTGTGCAACTCAATCTTCAGCCTGAGTGCTTCTGGCTGCAGAATGCTGGTGACCTTCCCCTGCTGCTGTGGCCCTTCACTGACACTGGCCCTGCTGTCATCCTCATCGGATCTGGACACTGCACTGGCCGCTGTCCCCTCCATGCTGAAGGTTTGGTCTTTTACAGTCACAGTCTGTGACTCAGTGCTCTGGGTATCTGCTGCCATCAGGGCATTCACGAGGTTCTGCTTGGTGGCTGTCACCTTGTACATGACTCCTCTGTCCTGGCACAACTGCTTCAAGTAGTCTACAGTGTGCCCGCTGTAGTTGGAAGACATCTTCTTCCCTAGCTACAGCTACTCTAACTTGCAGTTTAGAAAAAAAATAAAACAGGTTGGAACTTGACTGTAAGCCAAATGATATAGTTCTGTTTCCTTTTAAAAAATAAATCACTGCCTGATTTTGCAAGTGAGCTGTACAGTACTAAGCTGACACACTGAACAGTTAAAGCTTGTGTTACCAAATGTATCTGCACCACTGCCAACTAATTTTTCACAAACCCACTCAGCAGGTCAGGCCCTCTGCTCCCACAGTGCCAACCTTCAAGTGCAGTATTGTGAACAGGTAACAGAACAGGGTAACCCTCCTGTCTGCTTGTGGATCCGAATCACCTTTAGTCTCAAGTTCTGGGGAGGATTCAAACTGTGAACCTTATGCTAGTGTATCCAAATGTACAGGCTCATATAATCTGCTCTTTGGGGGATGCCAGATATCTTTGGCCTAAGAGCACCTAACCAGGTATCCAAAATGAACCCTTAAAACTCTATAAAAGACCTTAGGTGTATTCTTACCTTTTCCCAGTTTGGTAACACCATCAGCTTATGAACAGTTATTAGTCAGTCTTAACCATCTATACATCACATGCGAAAGAAAGAACTTCAGAGACACACCAGGAAGTCTCTTTTGGAATAAAAGGTTTACTTGAAAATGGATAAAAATATGTAAAATGTAAACACAGAACCATATGTCACAAAGCATACACTCACTTAAAAGATTAAGGTTAGAGTACAAACATAAACTCCTGCCACAATACAGTTAGACTTGTCTACCTAAAGTATTACCTTCTTACAGTGCTTATAGTTAGTTCTTGTTTCTAAGAGCCCACAAAGAAATGTGTCTCTGGAAATACAGAATACAGTTTAAACTCTGTATTTTTTTATTTTAGTTGTTTAACCAGGTGTAGCACACTAAGCGGAAAGCTTTTTTACAGGAGTGACCTGGGAGCACAAGGAGGTTAAGTGACTTGCTCAGGGTCACACAGTATGCAAGTGGAAGCTATGGGATTTAAACCCAGGTCTGGTCTGCTGGATATCACCAGATTTGCAGCTCAGAGCCTTAGACCACTGCGCTATACTGCCTCCATCCCTTCTATGATGCCATCTAGCTCCTCCTTTTAGAATATAAAAATTATACAAACAGGATGTCCTATCAGGATGTATATTAAATAAGGTGACATCAGCAAAAAACTCATTTCCAACATGACTCTCTTTAATCAAGCCTTTCCTTTGATCTTGTGTTGTTTCCTGCTTTAAGGACATCAAAGGGGTTTACAGCTTTTTAACACCATAGTGGGATAACATGTTTTTCCTCTAAGACATCATAAAAGTTTATAAGCCCTCTATCCTGGCAGCTGGTCAGCTCCAATTAAATCAGATAAACAGGAGACCCTTAATTAAGGCTCTCTAGTCTTTTGAATTACCTCCTGGTTTCAGGTTAATATATCCTGTATTCTCACTAAAACCTGACCCATGGCACAGCTGCTTTATGGAGACAAATCACACACTACATTTTTATATTACAAAATCATAGAACAATCAGAACCAGCTGGCCAAGCGTCACAATACAAGTACTGTACTTACACCCATGAAGGTGATGACAGCACGGTCCAAGTTACAAGGTCTTTCTCAAATATGAGCCTGGACTCCGATTAAGGCTTGTAAGCCTCAGTGTTAATAGCATCAAGTCAGACTTTAAAAGGAATACTTCCTTTGCAATATTACAGAAATAAAAATTTGATTTTTTTTATTGCAGGATATCAGATTACATTCTCAGAGGGACATAGAAAAGGCTCAAAAGGCATGGTATATGGGATCCTCTTTCTGGTCTACAGGAGAAGATCTTTGCTGTGGCCTTGGGATTTGTTTTTCTAGTCCTGGGTTCATGGTACAAAAATTAGTAGACTTGACACCTGGGAGGGTTTGGATTCTAGATGTGGGTTTTGAAGGTCTAAATTATAGAATAATGACTATCTATGCCCCACAAACGAAGGCGTTGAGGGTGGAGCTGTTGAAACTATTACAACCATATTTGAGCACAAATAAACAGGTTCTTTCTGGTGGTGGTTTTAATACCAGTTTATTAGATACAGGCACTCAGTCAAAGAAAGTAAAGGTTTTGATACTGCTTTCCTGCATAGTGTTGTTACACAAACGGGTTTGAAAGATACACAGGCAATACTGAATAATAAACCTTGGCGTACTTTTTTTTTATAGAGTCTGTATCAACACGTACAGATTATTGGTTTATTTCCAAAATTACCGCCGTATCTTTTTGGAAACAATACCTATAGAAACATTGGATCATGCACTCATACGGATACATATTTCTAGTTCAACCCCTAGGGTGGGGAGAGGGGGATCTGGTGCATGAATACTAGTTTTTGGAGGATTCAGCTGCATGTCTAGACTTACAAACAATATTAAAAGATAGATCTACTGTGGATTTGTTATATTCCTTTCCATTAGAATAGTGGTTGGACACTAAACGGGTGGTTATTGCTTTTTTACAGTTTATTGCGAGGCAGAAAAGGATAAGTCAGGAGGAGATTTCTCAGTTTGAGAGATACTTTCCATATGCTTCTTTCAGAACAATATGATCATGGATTGGCTAGAAGAGAACAATTAGAAGATATATATGCAGAAATTGTTAAATTGCAATATAATCAGCACAAATGATTGGAATTAGAACAATGATTTGGGACCCAGGGGTAAAAATATCAGTCTAACCCCTTAGAAAATTGTTACAATAGAATTACTAGACAGCAGATTGTGGGACTTAGGGAAAAAGGAGGGAAGGTTCTTACTGATAACTTAGGTATTATGGAAGAAATGAATAACAGAATAGAAGAACAATAAAACCACTCAGGGCCAGATATTCAAAACTTTGCCCTGGGGCTAAATTAGCACTGTCCGACAGGAAAACTTATCCCAGAGCACAAAGCAAGCTATATTCAAAAGGAAATAGCCTGGTGCTAATCCTGCTGAATATAGCAGTCTAAGGCCCTGTCCACACTACCCCTCTGTAATGTTACAGAGTGCCCAAACCTTTACTGCAGCAGTTTGCGTTTACACCTGTAACGTTACAGAAGGCGTTTCCATAACTGTTGTTGAAACCACATATGAGGTGGTTTCAACAACAGTTATGAAGACTTGGTTTGCTGGCCAAGGCACCTAGCTTCACCTGAGCTCTTTCCTTCTAAGACTGCTTGAAAGGCAGAGTAGAGAAACTTACCAGAGCAAGGGAGAAGGATTAAGACTTAGTTTGGCTAAGCAGATTTACTGTGTGGTGGTGTTTTTATTTTTTACTCACAGGGATTGCTACTGTTTGTTGTTAACATTTCATTGCTTTATTTTTTCTCTGATTCAAATTGTTGTTGCTGGTATACCTTCTTCTGCATCATTACAAGGTGTGCTTACAGGTGTGTGCTAACAGATTACTGCTGTAATCTTCTGATTCAAATTGTCTTTTGCAAGGTATATCTTCTGTTACTGCTTTATTTTTCTCTGGAGCAAAGTGTTTCTTACAGGGTATATCTTCTCTGAAATTATTACAGGTGGTGCTTTACAGGTTTTACAGTTTTATCTAACATTAGGATAAGCTTCCAGGGTTACTGCATTTGTTGTTGTCTGATTGTTTCTGCTCTTACCTCCTTGTTCTTTCATCGTGGTTCTTCTTTTAGGCAGGAAGGGCCCAGCCACCCCCCATCCCCAACCACCGCTTCACTCCTTTTATAGGGTACCACAGTAGTGTCATTTCCTGTGGCAGAGCAGGAAGGGGCAGATCAGTGGGCCTCACAAGGTGATCTCATTTACAGGGGCACTAGTAATTTAACTTGTTATAACAAGTTAAACAAAGCACAATTAAACCATTACTTGCATTTTTTCTTTTTTCCTTCTAATTACTCTGACTAGGTTACAAACTCAGCAACTTATTTGGAATGGATTTCATTAACTGCAGGTACTGTGGAACAATTTTCAGAAGGACAGTCTTACAGGATTTAGGAAACTGTCCTACATGCTGGGCCTTTGGAGATCTTAGGGCTCAGCTCCGGGCAGCATGGGCAGAGATTGCACGCCTCAAATTTCATATTGAAGAGGAAATACATTATAAGAACCACCCACCATCTCCCCAGCATCCAACAGAAAACCTCGACCGCAGAGGGTAGTTGGTCCAGGAGGTTGGCAGGTGGTTAGGAGGAGCAAATCAGGTGCCCCATCACTCTCTGCTCGCCAACACATTACCTCCAAAACCATATAAACACTACAAACAGGTATCTGCCTCTATCTCTGAAATCAAATAAAGAGGCAGAAGACACTGCAGAGCAGGACACTCATGGCAGAGGAGCTAACACAACAAAACTCACCCAAATCAGGAACCAAAACTAAACAAGCACAAAGGAAATCCAAAAACTCTGATCATAGGAGACTCCATGATTCGGGAGTTGATACCCATCTCCAGCTAGGGTGATGGTCAGATGTCTCCCAGGTACATCAGCATGGAGAGACACTGACCGCATTGCTAAAATTGTTCACAAAGCAGGAGAAAACATTGATGTCCTAGTACACATAGGGACTATCGATCTCGCCAGCCGGTCAGTTGTGGAGACCAAGGAACACCTGACTAGGCTGGGTGACAAACTATCATCTGTTTCGTCTGCATCTCCTTCTCAGATCCTGCCAGTCTGGGAGAGGGGAGCAGATGGACGGAAGGTCAGAGAAGGGGAGATAGGGAGCTAAACACATGGCTCAAGGACTGGTGCCAGGAAAAGGACACAGATTTGTAGGGAACTGGCAACAGTTCTGGGAGCGAAAGTTCTTTAAATTTGATGGACTGCATCTGACTAAAGAGGAGTCAGTGCATTGGGGCAAGTTTGACGTCTTTGCAGAATATTTAAACTAGCAAATGGGAGAGGGTGCAGCACCCCATCGTCGAATGGGAAGAACACCCTCCCCTCAGCTAGTGGTCAAACAGGAATTCAGCGTGTTTGCCATTCATTTGCATCACCAAGTAAGAAAAAAGGTTTGTCTCATCATACGATGCACAGGGGTAATGCCAAACTTCACCCAACAACTAACACACCAAAAACTGGCCAATGGAAAATCATGTACACAATGCTCACAGCCTGGGAAATAAGATCCCAGACCTGCAGGCAATAATGTGGAGGCTAAACTGGACATAGTAGCAATTAGTGAAATGTGGTTTACCAGTAACCACACTTGGGAGACTTCAGTACCTGGCTATGTATTGTTCAGAAGAGACCGAGGTGCAAGGGGGAGGAGTGGCCCTGTATGTTAATGAAAATATCAAAGCTACAGAAATTCAGAATACACATAAGGAGCCAGAAGAACTGTGGGTCACCCTGAAACAGGAAATGGGACAGCCATAAGAACTGGGGTTGTCTACAGGCCTCCAGACCAGAGGGAGGACATAGACACATTACTGTTAGAAGATATACAAAACATGACAGCTAAAGGGAGGTTCTGATAATGGGAGACTTCAACATGCCAGATACAGATTGGTCAATACCAGCAGGAACATCTGCCAGAACTAGACTCATAGTGGATTCCTGCAGGAGAGGTCCTCAAACAACTGGTACAGCAACCCACAAGAGACAGGGCTATCCTAGATCTAGTACTGACTAACAAAGAAGGGATCACAGATCTCCAGGTAGAAGGTCACCTTGGGGCCAGTGACCATCACATGGTATGGTTCAATTTGGCTACTACATCTAAATCATCCCATTCCAAGGCAAAAATATGGGACTTCAGAGGAGCTGACTTTGACAAGATGGCCAACAGAGTTAAGCTAGCCCTGGCAAAAAGAAACACAGATGAGGGGTACAGGCAAAGTGGGCAAGCATTAAGGATGCAATACTTGAAGCAACATCCCATTGTGTTAGACAGAAAAGGAAGTGCAAAAGAAGAAGGAAACCACTTTGGTTCTCAAATACAGTAGCAGAAAAGGTCAGAGCCAAAAGGCTGGCCTTCAGGAAATATAAGGGAACACAGCGGGATGAAGATAGGGAGGCATACCAAACTGCCCTAAGGGAAGCAGGTAAGGCAGTAAGGCAGGCAAAGTCCCAAACTGAGGAAACACTAGCATGAACAGTAAAAGAAGGTGACAAGACTTTCTATAGATACATTAGTGAAAGGAGAAAGTCCAGAGGGGGTATTGCTAAGCTTAATGGAGAAAAGGGAGCATGTGAGGAGGAGGACCCTGTAAAGGCATCTATCCTAAATAGATACTTTTGCTCAGTATTTACTGAAGAGAAGGTAGGGCAGGGCCCACAGCTCAGCATCATGGACACAGGGGGGAGGGAGGTGAGCACTACTCCCTTCACAAAAGAAAGGGTCCTACAAGATCTTGCTAAGCTCAGGGTGGATAAGGCAATGGGACCTGATGGCATACATCCCAGGGTACTTAAGGAGCTAAAGGAGGAACTAGCAGAGCCATTAGCAGAATTGTTTAGTGAGTCTCTGAGCACAGGAGAGGTCCCAGAAGACTGGAGAAGGGCTCATGTGATCCCGCCCACAAGAGTGGTAGCAGGGAGGGCGGGGAACTACAGACCGGTCAGTCTTACTTCAGTAGTGGGCAAGATTATGGAGGCACTCCTTAAGGAAAGGATAGTGCAACACCTGGAATCCATAAGGCACAGGATCCAAGACAGCATGGGTTTACAAAGAAGGTCCTGTCAAACTAATCTCATAGATTTCTTTGACTGGGTAAACAGAGTGGTGGACCAAGGGGGAGCAGTTGATGTCGCCTACCTTGACTTCAGCAAAGCTTTTGACACTGTTCCACATAGAAGATTGATAAATAAGCTGGGTAGGCTCGGGGTGGGTCAGAAGTTGGTCAACTGGGTGGCAAACTGGTTGACGGGCAGAAAACAGAGAGTGGTGGTAAATGGTATACAGTCAGAAGAGATACAAGTCACAAGTGGGGTACCTCAGGGATCAGTCCTGGGGCCAGTCCGCTTCAACATCTTCATTAGTGACCTTGCAGATGGACTAGAGGGTAAGGCTTGTCTGTTTGCAGATGACACCAAGATCTGCAACAGAGTAGATGATCCAGATGGGGTGGGCAAAATGAGAAGAGATCTGGATAAACTAGCAGAATGATCAGAAGAGTGGCAACTGGGATTTAATGCAAAGAAGTGCAAAATCATGCACATAGGGAAGAGAAACCCTGAAGCCACCTATAGGCTGGGAGGGGAGTTGCTAGCAGTCACAAAGGAAGAAAGAGACTTGGGCATCATCATCACTGATGACCTAAAATCATCCAAGCAGACCTCTAAAGCAGTAGGTAAGGCTAGGGGGGTGTTAGGGTGTATTAGTAGGGGTATCACAAGTCGTAAGAGGGAGGTAATAATCCCTCTGTTCAAGACACTGGTTAGGCCCCATCTGGAGTACTGCGTGCAGTATTGGAGGCCACACCTTCACAAGGACATTAACCAAATTGAAGCAGTCCAGAAGGGCAACAAAATGGTGCAGGGACTGCATCAGAAGACATATGAGGACAGATTAACGGAGCTCAATATGTATACCCTTGAGCAAAGGAGGGAGAGAGGTCATATGATCGAAGCATTCAAACACCTTAAGGGCATAAACAAGGTGAAAGAGTCTAACATGTTTAAATATAAGAAAAATAGCAGGACAAGAGGACACAGCATGAGATTAGAGGAGGCCGATTAAGGGGAATGTGAGAAATTCTTTTTCACAGAAAGGGTGGTGGATGCATGGAATGGCTTACCACAAGAAGTGGTGGCTATGAATACAGTTCAGGGCTTCAAACAGGCATGGGATAGGCATAAGGGAGCAATACAAATGACTATGAATAGATAGGTCACTGACAGAGCAAAGGCCGATGGCACATTTATAAGGTAGAAAAAGAAATGGGCAGACTGGATGGGCCTTGCGGTCCTTGTCTGTCGTCAACTTCTATGTTTCTATGTTTCTATGTTATGCCTCAGTAACGTTACTAGGCATAGTGTGGACACGTGGCACCATTCCCCTAGCATAGCGCGAGCTGCATTGTGGGTTCGGGTGCCACGGTAATGGTCGCCCGGCTCCCGAAGTGTGGACTAGCAGTGCCGGTCCCGCAATGGACACCGCCGGAGTGTGGACACACAGCACCGCTCCCCAGTTCTAACGGTTTCTATCCGTTGCGAGGTCTGAGCGGTGCAGTGTGGATGGGGCCTAAGGAAGCCGGGCACACTGGTCTGGGAGTGCAGGCCAAAAATAGCCCAGGAATAAGACAGCACTGAATATAGCAACAGGGAAGTGCAAACTGCGACTGCAACTGCAGCTCATTAGACTCTGTAGCAAGCCAGTGTTGCAGGTGGAGAACATTGTGTGTGATTGCACAGAGATGTCTCACAGCTACTGCAAACACATCTCTCAACCTCCTGCCTCATAAATCAGGGACAAGGCTTAAAACAATCAGGGACAAAGGTTTAAAATCAGGGACACACCTTAAAAATTTGTGATATCCACTTAGGAAGCTGGTAGAATAAGTGGTGTAGTGTAAAATACATTGTGTAAGAAAGAACACATCTGTAACATTAATGTCTGACATTATGTTATGCCTACAACCACCACTGTTTGGTCATGGAAGCAACTTGTAGGAGGGACACAGTAAAAGTCTGAGGTAAATCCAGGGACGTCCCTGAAAATCAGGGACAGTTGAGAAGTATGTCTGCAAACAACAATGTAAGCCACACACTACAGAACTGTGCTTAGTGTGCTATGCTGAAGTGAGGTTTGCCTGGGGCTAACCTGATTGCACAGTGCTAACACATTAGCCAAGTGCAAACTGGTTAGCCCGGGGCAATTGGGAGCTATATTCAAAGCTCCCATGCAAATGAGCCTACTTATGTAATCCATGGGCAAACAAGTACATTTGCATCTCATTAAGTGCTGTTTAGCATACATTACCATGCAGTTTGCCTGTTGCTACTGCATGGAGAAAAAAGCTCCCCCTTTTGGTCAAAAAGGAAGTACAGGCTGGATGCTGCAGGCCAAGGCACGCCCACAGCATCCCCTGTTGGTTGGAATGGAAGTACAAGCTGGAAGCTGCAGGAACTGTGTGCTGGCAGGCACAGTCATTGCATACAACATACCCTTTCAGCTGTGCAAGCAGGACCTGTATGCATGTGTGTGTGTGTGTGTGTGTGTGTGTATATAGATATATATATATATATATATATATATATTAGAAGCAAAAACTCTGTTTAATGCATTAGTTAGGGTTGTTCCACAGCGACAAAAGTGAGGAAATTCGTTGTTAGGGTTGAAAACCCTAACTCGAATCACCCCAGCACCACACACACAGACACACACATTCAAGTATGGGGAGGACCAAGTCAACACAACCAATGACAGACATCCAGCAGCAGGTGACAGAAATAACAAACAATTGTCTAAATGTACCACGAGACATCCCCACCCACCTGACCAGGTACTGCATGCTCAGTGGAGATCAACAGCAAAACTGAGGCTTACACACACCAAACGACATCCCTGATTGCAGCTGCACACAACGCATCACACTTAGTAGTTGCATGGCCTTACCTACCGATGCCCCACACCACACCACAACTGGTACTGTGCCATTATTCAATATAAATGCTGAAGGTGCATGATGACAGTTGTAGAAAGGTTTTAACACTAGTGAGTATACATTAATTAAGAGAAGCACATAAATTTAACTACAAGACACTAGCATGCTCAAGATAAAAGTAGTGTTACATTTAGTATGTGATTTACATAGTAGTACATTTACTGCAATGGTTTACTCAAGATAGAGAGGCTGATGTAAATGTATGGAAAAGCATTGCCTGTTCAACGCTGTGAAATTCGTACTGCCAGTATCAGATGCATTCTTACTGATGAAGGTGTACTGCTGATGTACATACATAGACCTTCAGTGTGTTTCAATACTAAAGATGCAGTAAGTATTCTTTGTAATAAACAATGTATTTGCATGGATCAGGCCAAGCAACTTCTAAATATCATAACACTACTGAGCCAACAATGACGTACCTGTATCAGAGATGTATATAGGATAGATTTTCCTGTAGGCACTTACTGAGTATGTTGTACCTGATAAAGACAATCTCATTGCATCTGTGATGACTAACTTATTCAAATAGTAATACATTTACTATTGTTGCAATGACTGATCTATGCCACTTATGGACACAGTGTAATTTTTTTAACAGTTGTTTCATACTTAGGCTGTATGCCTAGTGTTTGGGTTTGCCACACTTCTGTCACTGATGCTATCAAAGTGATAACTATGTTAATTGTGGTACAACAGGAATCAAGTAGGTATGGTGTAGATATAAACAGAATGTCTTTTAGTATTGATTTAACTCACAATGAGGTAAGTGTACTAGGACAGCAGGGGTTATTCTCTATCACTGACTGTCAGTTATAATCACACTAAGGTTTCAATGACTGTAATTATCAAGTTACACTGTTCATCTTCATGAGTTCATATTCACAACCATTCTCCAGTAACTAGACAGTGTATGGTGTAACTGGGTGGGACACTGTGTTGCAAAGCTGCTGCAGTGCCTAGCAGAGGGAGAGTATCTACTCATAAAGACAATTAAGCAATAAGGCATGACCAACAGTTATGTTAAATGGTCTGTTAATCACCCTGTAGGGGTTTAATGTTGAATGAGGCATAGCCGAGTGCCACATGTCGCTAGACAGTGATAAACTGGCCATTAACATAATACCTGGGAGTGGCTTATTTCTATCATAATAAAACTGTTTTATAAACAACATTAAACCATGTTCATCATATGGTTAGGCTCTACATGTATGTTAATAAAAACTAAACATAAGGCTGTTACAATGTTTACAGTCAATTAGAAAGCTGCATTTCTCAAACCCTTGTTATAATCAAAGATATTATACCTGTACAACTCCTTGGTTTTGCTGAACTCTATTGCTCAGGTGGCCCACCACAAGTGGTGTGGTCTGGTGTGGGGCATCGGTAGGTAAGGCCATGCAACTACTAAGTGTGGTACGTTGTGTGCAGCTGCAATCAGGGATGTGTACATTTGGTGTACATGGCCTCAGTTTTGCTGTTGATCTCCACTGAGCATGCAGTACCTGGTCAGGTGGGTGGGGATGTCTCGTGAGTACATTTAGACAATTGTTTGTTATTTCTGTCACCTGCTGCTGGATGTCAGTCATTGGTTGTGTTGACTTGGTCCTCCCCCATACTTGAATGTGTGTGTGTCTGTGTGTGTGTGTGGTGCTGGGGGGGGTGAATTCTGAGTTAGGGTTTTCAACCCTAACAACAAATTTCCTCACTTTTGTCGCTGTGGAACAACCCTAACTAATGCATTAAACGGGGTTTTTTGCCTCTAATTTCCCTTCTTTTTGAGAATGATAATGAGAAATAGTGAATGTAATGCGGTGATGTGTTGTCACATAGTAACATGGTGCCTGCAAACAGAAATGTCAATGGGCATGGTGACGTAAAGTGAAACAGAAAAATAAACAGTACTGTAGACAGAAATGGCAAAAAATAACAAAAACGCAAGCGCAAATGAAAACGAGGATAGCACATGGTAGGCGCAGGCGTCAGCGGTAAGTGAAAGCAGTGCCAGACATAGCGGAAAGGGCAACAGTAATGTAAGCGCACAGGCTGGTTTCCCCAAAACCTGCATAGAGAAAGACAGTGAGTACAAATAATGTATGCATAATAATGAGTATTGGCGCAGAAAATGAGATCTTGGAATACTAAATACATTATATCTCAGGAAAGGTACGACGTAGAAAAAAAATTTAAAAGTCATATTATTTACAACTGTCCTGGCTAATTTAAATCTTAGCCCAGTAGGGGGCTAAGAAATTTTCTGACGAAAAGTCCGTATCTCGCACCGTTTCCGAGATACGGGCCCTGAAATGCGCGCACGCTCGTGAATGTTATCCTATGGGAAAAAGAAAAGTTCGAGCTCCATAACTTTGCCTCCTGTAATGTTTTTTCACCAAACCACTGAAGGCACATCTGTGGGCTGTTGGCTGTCTTCCTCCAAATTTAAGGAAAAAAGACCAAACCGTTATTTTGCAGCAGGGTGCCAAAGGATTTCTGTAATGTGTCGGGCGCCGTAATGTTCTCCTATGGGAAAAAATGTCAACTTTGGAGTGCCATAACTTTGACGCCATGTAATATTTTTTCAGTACAACACTGAAAGGCACATCTGTGACATGTCGGCTCCGTTCCTTCCAAATTTCAGTCCAAAACTCCAAACGGTTCTTTTGCAGCGCAGTGCCAAAGAATCGCTGTCACTGTCCCACAGATGGAAAACTACTGTCGCAATTTGCGAAAGCTTTCGCAAAAAAGTTCGACACTTTCGTGAATACAAAAGTAATTTGCGAAAGTACTTTTTCCAGAAATTTGAAAAAACATATTTCTGGGGTGTTTTACCACAAAATAAAGACATGGCAAGCATCCTCAGGGTCCGACTAGGTGAATACAAAACGAATTAGGTTGCTAGAGGGTCCCACATTTAAATGCCAACCATTTTTCTGATCACCAACTGAAAACAAAATGGCCGATTTGCGAAAGTAACAGGCCCATTTGCGAAAGTAAAAATGCATTTGCGAAAGTGTTGAACTTTTTGTTAACTTTTCCCATTGACTTATAATGGGAAACTGTTTTGAATAACTTTTGAACCGTTTAATATTTTTTCATGAAATCTTCAAAAGGCACATTGGGGACCCCGGCTGCATGTTCGCTGAATATTTTGGACCAGTCGTGCAAACCGTACGACCTGTAGGCGCGACCGTAGAATTCCAGAAAAGCGTAAGCGTCTGCAGATCATGTATAACTCCACAGCTGTATATCTGACCACTACAAAACTTGGCAGATCCCAAGGCTTATGGTTCTTGATCATGTATTCCAAATTTCAGCCAAATCTGTCAAACGGTTGCAAAGTTATTAAGGTGCAAAGTTTGGGGGTTTAACATAGAAATGGCTCCTCAACCCTAACTATGGTAGCACTACCGTGCTACTATAATATATATATATGTATATATATATACACACACACACACACACACACACACATATATAGATCGATAGCGAAACAGACACACTGCCCATGGCCAAACATGCCCTGGAGGATGCCTCCCCCAACAACACAGGTACCGCACTGCAGTAGTGGGTGAAACACAGTGGGGGGACACAATGTAAGGGGCAGACATAAGGCAAACCTGCTGGGGGTGGGGGGATGTCAGCTGTAGGGTCACTGGGCTGTGCAGTGCAGCCATTAAGTATATAGGGACCTGGGAAGACAGGCTGGGCCAGGCAGCCCTTCTCAGCCGTCATGGCCCTGTTCCCACATGTGTGGGTTCCACTCCCTGGTAGTCTTATGGTCCCCCCCCAGCATGTATCCCAATCCTTGTTTCAAATAAAAAAGAAATAATTTCCCTGGTAGTCTAGTGGTCCCCCCATCCCCTAGCATGTATCCTGACCCCCCTTTCAAATAAAGATTAATCCATTTCCCTGGTACTCTAGTGGTCCCCCACCCCCAGCATGTATCTTGAGCCTTTTCAAATAAAGATTAATCCATTTCCTGGTAGTCTAGTGGTCCCCACACCCCAGCATGTATCCTGACCCTGTTTAACAGAAAATAGATCAATTTCCTGGTAGTCTAGTGGTCCCCACCCCCCAGCATGTATCCCGACCCCGGTTCGAAATCAAAATAGATCCATTTCCCTGGTAGTCTAGTGGTCCCCCGACCCTCCAAGCATGCATCCCGACCCCCATTTAAAATAAAAATAGATCAATTTCCCTGGTAGTCTAGTGGTCTCCCCACCCTCCAGCATGTATCCTGGCCCCCGTTCAACATCAAAATAGATCCATTTCCCTGTTAGTCTAGTGGTCCCCCCACCTGTCAGTGACACCCCGACCATCCAAATCGCTTCCCAGAAAGGAGCCAGTGACAGGCTCAGCCGTCTTCTCACCACCACGGCCGGCCGCTGACTGGAATTGCTCAGCCGCCAGCTGGCCGTGGTGGTGAAGGGAGGGCTGGTTGGTAGGGGTCACTAGACTACCAGAAATGGATCTGTTCCCAATAGGTTGGGATTCATGCTGGGGTGAGGGACCTGAACTACCAATATTTTATGTTAAATAAGGTTGAGGCCATGCTGAGGGGTGGGATCACTTGAACTATGAAAGTGTGCGGGGTTGGGATGGGGGTGAAAGAAGATCCTGGGCTGAAATGGATCTAGCCTGACACAAATGAGATTAGGGGATCGTGATGGGGGTTGACACTGCAGCATTACCGCCAGCTTTTTGCCAGCAGTATTTGGCGCTGTGCTACAGGTCACGTTAATGCCTGTAGTGCAGCGCTATACTTTGGAATATGCCGGTGCGCCGGCATTCAGGGTCCCTCCCCAAAGTCTCTCCCTTGCATACATTATAATTTAGCATCGGCGCTAACACCTAACACCGGTGCTAAATATAATTTTCAATATAGCAGTTGGGGGCAAAGTCAGTGCTAGTCCAGTGCAACGGATTTGCAACTTGTGCTAACGTTTGAATATCTGGCCTTTAGTCACTTATCTTGATTGGTTTCAGCAAATATTACAAGCAGCAGTAGTACCCCAGTTGGATTCTGAACAGTTGAAGGAACTAGTGGCCCCTTTAACACTGGTAGAATTATCAGAGGTTATTAAGGCATATACTAAGGGGACTGCCCCTGGGTCGGATGGGTTACCCAGTGAATTTTATCTTAAGATGCTTCAATTGTTTCCACAAGGGTTACTTACCATTTTTTAAGCTTTTATGACAGAAGTCAGCTTGAATTCACAAATGTTTGAATAATTACTAATATTTTTGTCTAAAAAGGGGAATAAATTGGATTTAGAAAACTGGAGACAAATAACCCTATTAAATACGGACTTTAAATTTTTTTCAAAAATTTTGAGAAAAAGATTGTCAAAGGTTTTGCACTCCATAATCCATCCATCTCAAGTGTGTGCAGTTTTGGGAAGACATATCACTGATGATTTGTTTCTATTAAGGACCATTATGAAACAAGGGAAACAAGGTAATGCTGAGGGTTTTGTGATAAATTTAGATCAATCTAAGGCTTTTGACGATGCTTCCCATGAGCTTCTGTAAGAATGTTTACAGGTTTATGGGTTTCTAAGACAATTTATTGATTGGATTAGATTGTGTTATAGCGAAGCCTTTATTAGACCTTATGATAATAAATTGTTGGGGAAGTAGTGTAAAATTAAAAAGGGGGTTTGTCAGGGTTGTCCCCAAGCCCTCTTTTATATGTCTTAATGATCGATTCATTGGTTCACCTCCTGGTTTACTCCTCTGGAATTAGGGGAGTGACACATATTTCTGGGACATCAGTCAAATGCATTGCATATGAGGATGATCTAATTTTAACAGTGGCAGATGAGAAGTCTGGCAGCAGAGCTACTAAGCCGACCATTACCGTGGCACCCGATCCCACAATGCAGCTCGCGCTGGGCTAGGGGACCGGTGCAGGTAGTATACTCACCTCTGAGGCCAGGAGATCAGAAGGTTGTGGGTTCTATCCCAACACCAGGCACTTGGGTTAAATCCAAATACTGACACTGTAGTGAAGCATGAGGGGGGGTGCTGTACTCCTGAGGTGCTGTCTTTTGAATGAGACAAACTTTTATAATTTAAAAGGCTTTATTGAAAATTTTCAGGTACAGTTACATTCACAATACAGATATAGTATTAGGAAGTATCAAGGCAAAAATCCCCCCTTTAAACCCCCCTCCCTACTCCCCAACACCCCATTCTCTAGTCCCCTTCCCTTCCCCCCATTATGCCATCCCCCTTCCCTCCCTCGGTATATGCCTATCAAACAGAAAGGGAGTCAAAGAGACTGCCAGACTTATGTGTATGTATAGGTGCAGTAGGGATACCAGAGAGCTACCCAGGAGGCTCATTCAGATAAAGGGCATATAATTTGTCTCACTTACTGTTAAATAGGTATGGTTTGTTATGGATGCTCAAAATCATACGTTGAGTCCTCAGATAAAGGGATAGCTCATCTAGCCATTTCTTATGCGATATGAGAGTCTGATCTATCCAATGTCTGAGGACCAGTTTTTTAACTGCCACAGAGATGACTGAAATTTGATACCTTCTTTCCTTACCCTCAATTGGGGCACAGTCCCCTATGATACAAATTGCTGGAGTAAAAAGCCTGTCTAATCTCAGAAGTGGGTTGATACAGGTTTTGATCGTGTTCCATACAGGTGCAATTTTCTTACATTCCCAGAATACATGTAGGAGGGTCCCTTCAGCCTTGCCACATCTTGTACCTGCCAAAAATGGGAGCTGTCCTGCCTTGGCCAATTTGATGGAAGTACAGTACATGTTGTTTAATATTTGGTATTGAGTGAGCTTTAACCTATCCTGGGGATTATATAGGTGCAGATCTTTCCGTATGTGTGCCCAGTTGAAAGTGCTTCCAGGTAGGAGCCACTCCCAGACATTTGAGGCCTCTAAGGGAGATGGACAGATTATGGAGAGAAGAAAATTATATACAGAAGCAACCCCATGAGGTTGACATGCAAGATTCTGTATCTGGCTCAATAATTCCTCCAGTTCAGATAGTTCAGGAGCAAGACCAAAACATTTCAGCAGAAGGTGTCTTAACTGGAAAACCTTAAAGATGTGAAGTGGGGGGGGGGATATGAAACTTTGCTAGAATCTCCAGTGAGGACAGCAAGGTCCCCCGGCGAATACAAATCTGAGACCCTGCTGCCCTGTAGTTGTGGAAGCCACTCATTAGAAAGAATGGTGTCACCAATCTTCAGATTAGAGTAGGCTAGTACTGGTTGGGTGAGATCGTGAACAGGGGATTTATGAAGGGACATGCATAGCTGGAAGAAAACCTTGACCGAGGTATCGATTACCGAGTTATGAATCCTTGACGGCAGAGATTTCCAGGAAGCAAAGAAAGCTGCAGCTGAGGAGAGATTGAAGGAGAGGAACAGGTCTGATTAAATTTTTAACCAGAGTGCAGTGTAATCTTCATCAGGATGAGCTAGGTAGGGGGAGAGCCATTTCCCACATTTCTGGAGGTGACTGGACCAGTAATAATACTGGAAATTAGGGAATCAAATACCCCCAAATTCTTTCACTACTGTCAGCTTGGAATATCACTGTCTAGGGGACTTGTCTAACCAGATAAAATTAGTAATGAGGGAGTGAATACTCTGACAAAAGGTGAGAGGAAGCCAAATATTTAACATATTAAGCAGGGATAAAAGCCTAGGTAGGCTGTTCATTTTGACGATATTGATCCTACCCCACAGGGAGAGGAAGGCATTTCCATCTTGATAAATCCTGCTGGACCACCAGCATTAGGTCCTCAAGATTAAGTTTTTCTGTAAGTGAGGGATTGGTAGTTAGGAAAATGCCTAGATATTTAATGGATTTGGGGGACCAACGCATACCAAACTGGGAGAAATCAGCACTATATGTATGATGATTCAAGTGGAATATTTCAGTTTTATTGCAATTTAGTTTGTAATTGGAGAAGAGGCTGTATTCTTAATTATTCTAAGCACTTCTTTGAGGGAGGCGGAGGGATGTGAGAGATGTAAGAGAATATCATCCACGTATATTGATAGGGCTGGAGCTATATTCCCCACTGGGGAAATGTCTCTGGGGTGAGTTTTAACAGCTCTGTCCTGATCTGTTATAGCTTGAATTGCCCTAGAGCTTTCCAACTTTCTTAGGTGAAGGGTGAGAAGGTGCCCTGGTTTATTTCCTTGTTCAACGTATTTGGACTGAGTTTTTAGAATGGCATATTCAGTCTTATTTTGCAACAGTTCAGAGTATTCATTCCTTAAAGACAGCAAGGAGGCCAGAAGGTCTGGTTGAGAGGAGGGAGATAAGGATTGCTCCAGAGAGCATATCCGTTCTAGTAGCTTCACAGGTATGCTTCTGCTTGGAAGCCATATGAATGAATTGGCCCAAAAGAAAGCACTTTAGCGTGCACCATTCATGGTTGTCCTAGGGTACTGAGTTTTGGTTGGTATCCATAACATTTTGGATTAGGTACTTGATCCTTGAAACAATGACGTTGTCTTTAAGAAGCTATGTGCTGAGCCTCCAGATAGAGTCACGCTGTAGATCAAGTGGAGGGGTAAGCTGAAGCCAGACTACAGCATGATCTGAGAGTGCCTCGGGTTCTAGTCCCCCCCCCAGAGTCCCAGGCAGTAGGGCAAGACTGGTGAGTATGTAATCAATTCTGAGGGTGTAAGGTGTACCATTGAGTGGATGGAGTGAGCCTGAGTGGAAGGATTTAAAACCCTCCAGGGATCACATAGGCCTAATAATTTCTTGAAGTCTCAGAGTGCTTGTTGGGCCAGGGATAATGTGCCAAGGATCTGGACCAATCAGTCCAAATCTTGAGTAGTAGGGAAATTCCAGTCTCCTTCCAAAATGAGGGAAGCTAGCAAAAGGGGTGCAATCTTGTCAGCTAGCTCCATGAGAAAGGTGGGGTCTTCCCAACTGAGCTATAAACACTCCTCAAAATAATTTCACTCCTTTCTAAAAGACCTTTAACTAAAATGAACCTACCTTGAGGGTCAGTGATAATAAGTTTAGTTTGAAATGTGAAATTTTTCATGAGTAGAATTGCTACCCCTTTGCTTGAGGAAGAATCTCCTGCTGAAAACACCTGATTAAACCCTTGTCTGTGAAACCAATTAGATTCATGGGAGAGAAGGTGGGTTTCTTGAAGAAAAATAACTCTGACTTGAATTAGCAAGAGAGTTTAAAAATTTGATGCCTCTTAAGATGCTGCATGGGTCCCCTTACATTCCAGGTTACCATTTTGATTGCTTGGTTAGCCATAGTCATCTTTAATCACAGGTAAGAAATTATATACTCCATGAAGTTGGCACACTACAATCCCTCCCTCCCCCCATCGGTCCCCAGCATCATGTGCAATGTGACATATGGCCATGGAAGGAAAAACATGAAAGAGAAACCTGTAGACTTGGTTACTATGGTACTAGAATATAGATATGCACTGACCATAGTATAACTCCAAATTAAGATAAAAGTCCACCCCTTCCCCCAATACCCTTCTCCCCCCCCCGGTCCTCCCTCATTCCACCCCACTTTGAGTCCTGTTCATAGTAAGGTGTACAACAATATAACAGTAAGATACAAGAAATGCAGTTAACAAAGTGATCCCCATGCCCTCTTCCCAAAAAACACCCCCCCATAGTCCCCAGCAACTATTTACAATGGCTATCCTAGAGATCATAGTATTTGGTGACCTTGAAATTGTTGAGCGAAGGTGAGGCTGACCGCATTTAGCTCAATTATACCCCCTTCCCTCCGGGGAACCAAGCTGAGTGTGTGAGCCCATTATCGAGTGTTGGATCCGTATATTAGCTTGATTCAGGGCTAAGGACAGGCTTATTACTAGCAGATAACAGAAAAGGGGCAGAGGACCGCCCTCCTTAACAACTGATATGCCATGTGGTCTCACCCTCAAGTCCCAAATCATGGATGTCCCTCCTCCCTCCTCCCATCTCACCCTCCCCGCCACTCAGTTAGAAATCACTGAACCTATATTAGGTTCAGCTCTTGTCACTAGTAGGGGTAACCCAATAGACTTTGAGGGTGACCTGTCAGAAAGGGGAAAATAATACATCAAAGGGTGCAGTCTAATGCTGGCACTAGTCTCTAGTCTGGTAAAGAAGTAGATTTGCCAGACTAGAATATTAATTTGGTTTAGTTGTGTATCCCTATATGATGCTCTATGAAAGGAATGAGATACTCAACATTCAAATGGGTTTATATGTCTCTAGATGTATAAGGGGAAGTGACGTTTCTTATATACCCCTACTAGAATCCGGCTACCGGTTCTCCAGGGCAGACTTAGCGAGAAATAGATACTAGCGGGGTTGGCTGCTTTAAAATGCCACCTGTAAAAAGGCCTGCCCTTCACCTTTTGGCCCTGACAGTTGTATGTACAAGAGGGGAATAGCCTGAAATATAGACTATTGCTTATGTCTAATTCCCCATCCAATACCTAGTGAGTGCACCCACCCTTTAAACCGTGTATACTGTTACGCTGCCCCAAGGAGAACTAATGTAGTAAATGTCAACATCAAAAAACAGAAACATCAAACCAGTTTTAAGCTAACAAGTGGCAGTTCTTAATGACTTTGTGTGGAGACTGATTGCTATTTCCCATGGAAGTCCCTGGAGGAAGGTTAAAACTTGCAGGACAGAGCATCACTAGTAAAACTTCTTCTTGAAACACAGTCTCTGTGGATTACGGTCCGGTCTCAGTGCTCATGGATCATCTACTCCTCGAAATATTACTGCAGGGAGAGGCCTAGCAGCAAACAGAAACAGCAGGAGCCAGACTTCTCCATGGATCAGGTGCCACAAAAGACCACAAAAGGTAATAATATATTTAACCAAAGGGTATAACCAGCAACAGTGGATCCAACTTTACCTTAACCATTAGTAGGCAGCTGGCACCTACTTATTTAGTCCAGTAAGTGAACAAAGCTGGTGTGTTCCATTATTCAGCCTGCTTTGAACAGGTCTGGAAATTTGATAGCAAGATCCGCAGTAGCTTGAGCTGGTGAATCGTAAGATGACCACGATCCAGAAATGGAAACCTGTAGCCGAGCTGGGTAAACCATTTTAAATTGTATTCCTGCGGCTATTTAACTTGCTGATAATCAGGTGGAATGCTGCACATTTCTGTTGAGTTTCATAGGGCAGATTCTGAGTTATCCTTAGCTTCTTCCTCTCCCAGAGCACAGATTGCAGTTTCTTTACTTTGGACAATATGTGTTGCTTCTCTATGAAGCTGAGAAACTTAATGATGATTGGTCTGGGGAGAGCTCCAGGCTTGGTCTTGGTCTCAGCGATCTATAGCTTATTCTATCTGGTAAGTTGAATTCAGTGGGGATGGGCCCACCACATTTGTAAGGAATTTCTGGAAAAAAGCAATAGTATTAGGGCCCTCCTCCAGTTCTGGTAACCCCATTATTAGTAGGTTATTATGCCTACTCCTTTCTTCCAGATCTTACATTTTTAATTGTAACTTTTGAATCTGCTGCCTCAATGCCACCACCTCAGGGTCTATTTTTCTCTCCATCGCTCTAGGGAAGTGAAGTGAGCTTCCATGTCACCCAACCTGTGGCCTAGATCAGGTAGGTCCCCTCGGAGCAATTTTAGCTTTGTAGAGATATCTGTTAAGGTTTCCCTGAAAGGCAGTAGTTCCTGTAGAAAGTGGTCTTCAGTTAGAGGGACTGCCACTGCTTCAGATGAATTAGATTTGCTGGATGATGCCCCTTAGGCCTTAGATTTCTTTGACATTTTTTCAGAAGTAGGAGGTGGAGTGTGCCGGACCGGGGCCTGCCGCATGTCTGCCTCCATCACAATATTCGTGACCGATAGCAATCTGGCTTTCACTTGTGTGAGTGCTGCAGGCAGGTTCTATTTAGAGAGGAGACTATTTGGGAATTTTAGTGTGAAAACTGACTAAGAAACAATGGATGGGAGGTTGAAGGTGAGAGCACTGTGACTCTGCTACTTTCGGGCTGAAAACATCACGTGATCTCATGAGACGTTAAACTTGAGGTCCCATCTGCCTGTTCTGGTGGCAGTTCAGGTGGATGATAAAGATCCCATGGCACTTCTTGAAAAGAGTAGGGGAAAGTTTTATTGAAACAAAAATCAGGTAACATCTACAATATGTAGTCTACAGAGTATAATGAAGGTCTCTAGTATACAAAATTCATAACTTCATGTAACAGCAGCATATGTATCAGTAATCCAAGGAAGAGCTTTCCAAAGTTCCAAAATAACAGCCCCAGGCATAGTATTACTTTCAAAAACATAACTCTTTTGCAAATCTTTTACAATTTTCCCCTCCAGTTCAACATAAGAATATTCCTTTTGTTGTAGGGTAAACATACACTGAGCCATCCAAATATTCCCATTTAATCACTGTAATAATGAGATTCAATGTATTCTGGTCCCATTGGTTCCATTGTAAGGAAAAACAACCATACATTAAATTGTGATGAGTAACTGCAGCAAAAAATGGTTCATTCCATTGTTGAGCTAAAAAGCTCCAAAATTGCTTAATAAAAGAACAATCAAACAATAAATGTGATACACTGAGGACAGGAACAAAGCCTTTCCTGCACCTGCTTATGTTTTGATTGGCCTTCTCTCATGGCTGGATAGCCAGTGAAAGTCCCAGATATGAGGCGGGATTCTTGTGTTTCGTAATAAGGGTCATAGGTGCACCAAATAAGGACCAGGACATTTCAAAAAGGCTCAGGGACCATACAAATTGTAAGTAAAAGATGAGTATATAGCTGTTTATGAGTCGAAGAGAGTACCCTTTGAGTTGTAACCTGCCATTTTTTCAGTCTCAAAAAGGTGTTTTTTTAAATATAAAGGGGCTGATTCAGTTTTCTTAATAATTCATAAAGAATTTTTTTCCCATTGGTGAAACCACTGGTTGCAAGATAAGTACCACCATGGTTTCCCACCTTTGTGAGTATTTACTAATAGAGGAGTAGGATTGAGGTAAAAAATATGCAAGTTAAAAAACAATAAGGGGTTCACCATTTGTAGATCACCATCTTCAACAGGTAAGTATGTTACTGTATATTTTGTTTAATCGGATTAAGCCTGCTCCCCCATAGAGCTTGAAAAAAAAGGCTAAAAATGCTAGTCTGTAAATATTTGGGGATAGGAAAAACATAACTAAGATACAGAAAGAGGGGTATTAAAAAGGTTTTAAGGAGGAAAACTCTTTTTTCCCAATCTGTCCTCTATTCCATTGTGGACTTCCTTTTTTCCCAATGACCAATTTCTCCATCCAATTGATAACATCAGCATCCAAGGTACTAAATGTAATCCCTAAAATAGTAAAGGGACCCAGTCTGAATGGTATGGGGCCAATCCAACCAATATGTGGCTGAGGGGGTCCTAGTGCCATACCAACACACTTCTTTAAGTTAAGTGAGGCACCGGAAAGTGCTCCAAAAGTGGTACAGGGGTCCAGTGTAAGTAATACTGATTCCTCAGTGACTACCAAAAGACAAATATCATCCACATATGCAATGGCTTAGATATTTGAACCCTGAATTGAATGTATCTGGGGATGGGAATTTAAAGTCCTCAGTAAACCATCAACAACAAAAACTTACAGCAATGGACTGAGAGGGCAGCCCTGTCAGACTCCCCTCTTGATTGGAATGAGGGGTCCTAATCAACCATTTATTATAGGGACCACTGTTGCTGTCCTATATAGACCTTTAAACCATTAAATCATAAGTTCTGGTACATGATACCAATGTAGTGTAGACTACAGACAGTCATGCTGAATTGAATCAAAGGCTTTTCTTTGATCCAAAGAAACAACATAACCCTGTATATTATTTAGTTGACCATGACAGCATGGTTCTCTGAGTAGAAGCAGATGGTCTGAAATCTTCCTGTTTTGCAGTGAGCATGACTGAGCAGGAGAAAGCACTATATCTGCAACCATAGAGAGCTGTTTAGTTACGATTTTGGTAAGCAATTTAACATACATATAGGTCTCCAATTCAGCAGGGATGTGACATCACCCTTTTTGTACAAATAAATCAAGGTACCTTTAATAAAGTCCAGGGGAATCCATTCTGATACAAGGATGGCATTTAATGCCACTGTTAATTCAACATTCAAATGCTGTAATATTATATAAAGCATTCGGCAAGCCATCCGGGCCAGGAGTTGTATTGGGCTGGAGGGAATGGATGGCTAACAAAATTTCTTATGCCATAAGAGGTACACAGATTTGAGTTAAGGTATCCCGTGGAACCTCTGGAATAACAGTTTAAGAAAAAAATCCAGGAAACTGTTTTCTGAAGAAGGTAAAGATGAGAACAAATCTAGGGTACAATCGGTTACTATTTTAGTAATCTCCAATTGAGTCTTATGTTTCTGTCCAAAAGAGTCTGAGAGGCATGTCATAGATTTCTGTCCTACTGTATGATAGGTATGGTCAAAGGGGCAGATAACATGTTGTGCTTCCTGAGTGCCATATTTGTGCTGATTATACAGCTCCTGAGATTGACGGTTCAGGTATGAAAGCATCTCCGCTTGGATCAGGTGAATTTGTTGAAATAAGTCTTGACCAGTCGTGCAAGCAATTGTCCTTAATGTTTGATTCTTAGTTAGGGAGTGGTGTACAGGCCACCATCTCAGACGGAGGAGTTAGACAGGGAACTAGCGGGACAGATCAGGAGGACCTGCGAGAAGGGTAGTGTGGTGATTGTGGGGGACTTTAACGTGCCAGGAGTGGACTGGAGCACCCCAACAACCAGGAACAAAAGGGAGCAGGTACTGCTGGATGCCTTCCAGGACAGCTTCCTGCTGCAAATGGTCAGTGAACCAACCAGGTTAGGGAATACCCTTGACCTTGTACTGGCAAATGGGGACTTTGTGGAGAACTTACAGTGGAGGAACCGCTGTCAGGGAGTGACCACTACTCAGTATGGCTCACATTTGATATGGGCAAGGAAGGAGTGGAATCTGGCACAATAGTGCTGGACTTCAGGAGAGCCGACTTTGGGAGGATGGAGGAAGTGGTAAAAGGGTACCTGGCCAGAATTCAATCTAGTATGGACACTAACCAGAGGTGGGAGCTCTTAAAGCTGGGGATAGCAGAGGCAACCAAAACCTGCTGCAAAGCCCAGAGCAAGAAGGCTAGGGCTAAGAAACTGATCTGGTTGAGCAAGGAGGTCATGGAAAAGGTAAGGAGGAAAGAACTGCCTTTAGGAAGACAAGAAAACAGGGAGGGAGGACAGGGAGGAATACTTGACAGAATCGAAGGAGGTGACCAGGGCAGTAAGGGGAGCCAAAGCATCACAGAACTCAGGCTGGCACAAGGCATTAAGAAGGGGGAGAAGGACTTCTTTAAGTACATCAGGGAGAAAAGGAGCTGTAAGGACCACATAGTAAGGATTAGGAAGGAGGGGGGTTGGGTGGAAGCAGGGTGCGATAAGGCAGAAGCACTAAATGAGTGCTTCTGCTCAGTATTTACTGAAGAGAATAGGGGGGTGACAACCAAGGTGGGAGAAATGGCAGAAGCAGGGTGGGAAGTGGTGACAGATGGGGAAATCATGGAGAGCAGAGTTTGAGAGGGTTTGAAGGCACTGAGGGTGGACAAGGCGCCAGGCCCAGATGGCATCCACCCCAGGGTACTGAAGGAGCTGGCAGAGGTCCTTGCAAGACCTTTGGCAGACCTATTTAATGCCTCACTACATTCAGGTGTGTACCTCAGGACTGGAGGATGGCTCATGTGGTGCCCCTCCACAAGAGTGGCCCCAAGGATGAACCAGGAAACTACAGACCAGTGAGCCTCACATCCATTGTGGGTAAGCTAATGGAGACTATCCTGAAGGAGAGGCTGGTGGCCCTCCTAGAGGCCAAAGGACTACAGGACAGCAGACAGCATGGCTTCATACAGGGCAGATCCTGCCAAACCAATCTGGTCGATTTCTATGACTGGGTAACTAGGCAACTGGACAGGGGCCATGCAGTGGATGTCCTGTATCTGGACTTCAGTAAGGCATTCGACTCAGTGCCACATGGAAGGCTGGGAAGGAAGTTAGTAGGCAAGGGCGGGTGCAAAGCTGGTGAGATGGGTAGGAAACTGGCTTCAGGGAAGGCAACAGAGGGTGGTGGTGGGTGGAGCTCACACCCAAGGGCAGTGACGAGCGGTGTTCCACAGGGCTCAGTGTTGGGACCAGTGTTGTTTGGGATATTCATTGCAGACATATCATGGGACATCAAGAGCAAGATCAGTCTGTTTGCTGATGATACCAAGGTAGACGCGGTGGTGGATGATCTAGGGGGATGGCAGGGGTTGCAGGATGATCTGGCAAAGCTTGAAAACATGGTCAGACACCTGGCAACTGGGCTTTAATGCCAAAAAGTGCAAGGTGCTGCATTTTGGGATGAAGAACCCAAGGAGAAGTTACCAGCTAGGGGGAGTGCAGCTAGCCCAGACAGAGGAGGAGAAGGATCTGGGTGTGCTCATTACAGGGTCAATGAACAACTCGGCACAATGTAGGAAGACAACGGCAAAGGCCAACAAAATGCTGGGTTGTATTGCAAGGGGTGTATCCTCGAGGAGGGAGGAGGTGATTCTGCCACTGTATAGGTCATTAGTTAGACCACACCTGGAGTACTGCATGCAGTACTGGCATCCGTATCTGAAGAGGGACATTAAGTTACTGGAGGGGGGTGCAGCACAGGGCGACAAAGATGATCAAGGGGCTGGGGGACTTATCATACAAGAGGAGGTTGAAGGAATTGAACATGTACTCACTGGAGGAGAGGAGAGGAGAGACAGGGGTGACATGATTGAAACCTTTAAATACATGAAAGGAATAAACAAGATGGGTACAGAGGGGCTGTTCAAAGTAAGGGAGGGGAGGGCCACCAGGGGCCATGTTATGAGACTGGAGCAAGGAAGGTTCAGGAGGGAGCTGAGGAGACACTTTTTTACAGAGAGGGTGGTGGCTGGGTGGAATGCGTTACCTGCTGAAGTGGTATGCAGTAGAACAGTGGACTGCTTCAAATGAGGATGGGACAGGACAAGGGGGAGGGTTAATGAAGGGGAAGGGTGGAAGGGGGGGGCAGCTGCAGAATAAGGTGTGCTAGCTGCACATTCGAGCAGACTTGATAGACCTCTAGGCCTTTATCTGCTGGCAAATTTCATATGTTCATTTGTAAATGCGATCTATACCCTAAATATTTTAAGTATTCAAAATTACATTTCCAGTGACTATGTTGCTTCAAAAATACCACCAGCTTTTGTTTAGTGTCCTCCGACCAGGAAATCGGGTCTTCAAAACATATACCCAGTGACTTCCTGGCCAGTAGAAACTGTTCTAGGGTTTGTAAAAAGGAGGAATCCTGCAACAGAGAAGTATTACATTGCCATACACCTGAACCCTTTGGGAGTGGGGACTGAGTGCCAATAGATGCTGATATCACCTTATGGTCTGAAAAAGCCACTGCCTGGACCATAGCAGCGTCAATGTGTAAATTCAGTAAAAGAAAAATAAAATCTATTCTCATAGCCAGCCTACCCTTCTGGAATGTTGAGGAATGTTGTTACGTAAACTCAAAATATGTATCCCTTGAACATGCGGTGTGTACAATATTTAAAACTTCATGGGTGTCGCACTAAAGTTTGTGTGTCCGCGCATAGGCACTCAGCTATTAAACTTAAGCCACAGTTAAAGTCACAGAAAAAATAATATGTTTAGAGGTACAGTATGCAGGTATGTCCATATGAGCTTTAATAACTCTATACGGGCTGTTTTTGTCTGAGGGATGTATTGATTAATCAGTCTAAAGGGTTGTTGGTTGATTAACACATCTAACACCAGGGCCCTACCTGGTGAAATATCATATCACTTAACAGATAGAAGTCCGGTATGGTAATCATGATCCCTATGCCTGAACAGGTTTCTTGCTCAATTGATCAGTATGAGGGTCCCAAGAGCAAGTCCCTCTGAGCTCGCCTGATCTCATGGGTTGTATGAAATCTGGTGTCTTGTAAAAACAGAATACCTGGTGAAAGTTTGTGTAAATAAGTGAATACCATCTGTCGTTTAGTAACACATTTCACACTATTAACATAGATAGTGTGACAAGTAAACACATGCTGCATGTGGCAAAGAAAAAAAAGAAAAGAAAGCAAGAACTTATACATTAGCACAGTTATTTCTTCTGGCCTGCAATAAGCTTCCTCTTCATTTTAACTTTAGCTTTCCTTTTTTGTGGAACCCCATTCTTCCCCATCACCTCTGTTTCTGTCGTCCCTTCCAGGTGAGAAGAGGCAACTGAAGAAGAGTCAGTTTCGCTTCCTGGTCATCTGAATTATCCTGGAGGAGCTCGTATTTATTTGAGAGCTCTACCGGAGAAGTCTTCAGGGCCTTCGCTGGTGGAGAAGAGGCTAGTGTGTGACTTCTAGTAGAGTATCAATGCAAACTAAAAGCCAGATTGCTTGGGGTTGGCATAACCACCAAGTCTGTCAAGGGGGGGGGCTTTCTCTGGGCCATCCTGGATTAGAGCTGAGCCAGTAAAGGTGGTGCCTGTGAAGGTTTCTGCTGGGGTACTGGAATGTCAGCTATTGCTACACCAGGCAGATCTGGGATTCCATCAACTACTTGAGCAGAGGGTGGTACAAAGTGCCTAATATGAATTCTAGCTTTCTGAGCTTGAGTAATAAGAAATCTTTGATCTGCACCTGCACCTGCACCTGCACCATAATGTTCCTGGTTATGTGCAGCTCATCTACGGTTTTGAAAGATGTGACACTGTGCATCACAGAGGCTGCATGCACATTCATTCAAGCAATGGGTCCCTACATGCCGCAGTTCTCCACAGATATTATATTTTATCTGATCACAGACACTACTTAGGTGTGAACAGTCTCCACTAACAAGCTTTGGCCTGGCCAGGATAGAACAAGACCCCTCTATCCCGGCCTACAAAAAAGGAGTTAGGAAGGTGCTGTACCCCTGTTTCAGTTACTCACAATAAACCTTTAACTTTCCACCCCCTAGTCCATATGTTTTCAGTATCAAGAATTGCTTCTTTCTGTCCCAACACTGTACATTTTTGCTTAAGCCAATACAACGCATCCTCCACCTCCATTTCCGCATTCCTAAACAAAACATTAATAGTCTGATATGTTGGTTTTGTTAATGGAACCACCAAAAAGGGTGCACTTTTCAGGGACTGGTATTTCAACCAAAATCTCTCAAGCCTCATACAGTCTGGAAACTGATATCAAAAGAAGTTTCCCCCAAAATATGGATCAGCGCATATATTTCATGGGAGAAAGATTTCATGGCATCCTTAGCAAAGTTCGGGCCACAAAAAATCGGTCAGAAGGGTCAGGGAGGCCTCCAAGATAGGACAGATGGACCACATTGTGGTACTTAGCTGGCAAAACCGGCAGTTTAAACACGGATGAAAAAGAATGTTTTTGTCCATCCGTCTTATGCGACTGTGGTGCGTTAATCAATTTGGGGTTGTACAGTCCAGGAGCCACAACTTTAGATGGGCCAGGTACTACTTTCAGCTGCTGAAGGACTGGATTCTTTGAGAAGAGTAAGTCCTTCAGTAAATGTAAAGGATCTGGTACCATGCTCTGGTCAAAAGAATGTTTAGGAGAGTCTGATATATCCTTTGGGCTGGGCATTCGTATCAGGGATGAACCCAATACCCACGGACGAGCAGGCATCTGTTGTTCCCAGCCTGCACCTCATAAGGCCGTATCTATAGACCAGTCACTTGTAACAGGGATGGTTTCTACATTTGCAATACATTTAGACAGTACAATCGGCATTTGATGTTCATCTGTACATGTAGGAGACTTAGTACTCACAGCAGAGGGCCTCTTAGTCTCGGATGCAACTCCACCTGAAATCACTGTCTCAAGCTTCGCAGGCGGCGGCTGCTTTGATGATCCTGCATCATCAGGCTGTCTTTTGGCCTTGACAGTATCAGCTGGAATGTCACCACAAAGCCGCTGGATCTATCTTTGTAGTTTCATCTTCTTAATAGCAAACTTGCACTCCTCAGTCTCCAGAACCCTCTGTAGTGCTAGCAACTCCTGAGATTCTTCTTCATTTGCTAAAGAAAAGAAATCTTCTTCATGGTTATAACTGTCTGTAATTATATTTGTCTCCAAATCCAAAACCAGCTCGGCTGCCAATCTCTCTCCAAGAACCGGTCAGTCCTGTCCAGGCATACCCTCAGGTACCTCCAGGTCAGTCTGCAGAAATATTTCAGGAATATCACTGATATTCTCAGTGGAAGCTAGATCCAGCTGTCCCACCTCCATGTCCTCCACCCTCTCCTGCTGTCCACTCGCCGCCATCTTGGTCCATACCAAGACAGCAATAAGGCCCCCTACAGAACAGTAGGGGATAGTTTTATTGAGACAAAAATCGTACAATAGTACACAAAGCAAAATACAAAACAAAGGAAACACAGGATAAGTATTATACAATCATTCAGGTAACTGCAAAATCAGAGTCAGTGATCCAAGGAAGAGCTTTCCAAAGTTCTAAAAGTGTTGTATCTGAGTATAGGGTACGTTCATGCTCATAAATTTCTTTTAAATCTTGTACAATCTTTTTTTCAAGCTCCAAATAGGAGCAGTCCTTTTGCTGTAAAGAAAACATGCAACACACCATCCAAATATTCCATTTAATGCAGACAAAAACAAGGTTTAAAGTGTCCTGGTGCCATTTTGACCACTGGGAGAAAAACCCATATACAAGATTCAAATAAGTAACCGACTGAAGCAAGAGGGTATCCATGCCTGTGCCAAAAAGGACCACCAATTCTTAATAAAGGAACAGTCAAAAATAAATGAGGATAGTTTCAAGTTCTGCAATACATAATAAGCGAAACACATTCTATCTTGGGACTGCTTATGTTTTGATTTGATTTTACATTAATCTTTTCATGGCATGAAAGCCAATGAAAATCCCACATTTTGGCTGGAACCCTCTTACATTTCCACAATAACAAAAGGGAAGAGAGGTGTTGACCAGGACACTTATCAAAGGGTATTGATACAGCACAAACCAACAGGAGTAATTTCTTATATAAAACTTTATGGGAATGATTTAATAACATCTGAACAGACACCTTCCATTGTTTGAGACGTAAAAACATATATTTTACGTAAGTTGGTATACCATCAGTTTGTCTTAACACAGTTAAGGAATTAGTTTCCCATTGATGAAAGCAAATCCTGCAAGAGTCATAAAACAAAGGTTCCCACCCCCTTTGGCAATGATTCAATAAAGGCCTAAGGTTTGCAGTAAAGAAAATACAAGAAAAAAATAACAAAGGGTTAACCATACAAACGCCACCCTCAGGGATAGGTAAATAAGTAATATTCCGCTTTATCGGGTTTAACCTACTACCCCAAAGAGCCTGAAAAAACAGGCTAAAGACAGCTGTTTCTAGCTGTCGTGGAATAAGGAATACATAACTCAGAAAAAAGAAAGTAGATCAAATAGTTTTAATTAAGAAAACACGTTTTTTTCCTATCTGCCCGGTTCCGGGAGGCCACCTGAAGTTTACCTTGTTGTAGTTTAACATTCCAGTTAAACAAATCTGAGTCCTGTGTCCCCAAAAAAATTCCCAAAATGCGAATAGGACCCTCAACTAAATGTAATGGGCCAATACGGTCCAAGGGGGAGGTTGCTGAACCGACCCGAATAATCAAACTTTTAGTGTAATTTAAAACAGCACCAGAGAAGTTTCCAAAAATAGAGCACTCACGGAGAGAATGAAACACTGAGGCTACATCAGCTACAAGAAAACAAACATCATCTGCATATGCAACAGCCTTATAAGGCAAGCATAAGCCACAACTAGAAATAGACTGAATCTGAGAATTAGTATTCAGCCGACGGAGCAAAACATCAAGAAAAAATACATATAACAATGGGCTTAAAGGGCAGCCCTGATGAACCCCCCTTTTTATGGGGATCATGGGTCCTATCCAACCATTTACTACAGGCACAACAGTCGCCGTTCTATAGAAAGCACGAATCCAGCGTACCATAACATCAGGTACATGCAGAAAACGAAGTGCTTCCCATAAAAAATCATGCCGAACCGAATCAAAAGCCGCCTTCTGATCTACAGAAACAACAAGTCCCGAAGCCAGACCTGCATAGCCATGAGAAAATAATTCTCGTAAGAGGATCAAATGATCAGAAATTCTCCTTTGAGGCACAGAACAGGATTGGGCAGGATGCAAAACCACCTCCGCTATCCTCAGCAAAGCGCTTCACAATAATTTTCGTTAAGAGCTTAAAGTCAGTGTTCAACATACATAAGTGCGCCAATTCTCTAGAGAATGGATATCACCTTTCTGTTTATAAATGTAAATCAAAGTACCCTTAGTAAACTCCAAGGGAGAGATTCACATGTTAACAGAGAATTAAACACAGATGTAAGTTCTGAGGCTAAATGGTCACCCAGCACCTTATATAAGCCAGCAGGGAGACCATCCGGACCAGGAGTTCTCTGTACAGGTAAGGAAGAAATAGCCAGTGTCAAATCCTACTCCGTGATAGGAGAACAAGCCTGGTCCTGACATAGCTGTGAGGAGCTGGGATATCAAGGCCACTATACAAAGTCACACTGTTACCAACCATAGCAGGAGGAGAAAAAAGGGCTGTAGTATACTTTGTTACAATATGACAAATCTCAGTTTGTGAGGAACATATGGTCCCTTCTGAATTTAGAAGACACGTCATATTTTTTCGGGCGGACTGACGGGAATTATATTCAAAAGGACAAATAACATCACTTGTTCCAACAGTACAGAATTTATGTTGGTTATAAAGTTGTTGTGATTGCCGTAATTGGAAAGTCAACATATCATTCTGTAGGACTTTTATTTGTTGAGTAAGGTCTTGCCCTATTGTGTATGCTATGGTTAATAATGCCTGAAAATGTACCCTCTTCTGCAAATAGTCTAGGTATTCCCTCCTACATTTTAAACGACTGTAAGTTTTTAAGAAAGTGACCAGATCATGTTTCGTGTCTAACCACCACTGAACAGGATCTTCATAACAAATAAAACAGATTTACGGGCTTGTATGAAGGACAGGAGGGACTGCATAAACATCGAATCTGCAACAAAGATGTGTTGAATTTCCAAAGACCTGGACCTTACGGGAAGAGACAACAGAACCAAAACCAACAGAAAGCAGCTTATGATCAGAAAACTCAAGCTTGAACTTTGGCAGAAATAATAGGTACTGTAGGAGAGGAAACACATAATCAATATGTGGCTAGTTTACCCTTTTGGAAGGTAGGGGTGTATTGAGTAGTAAAGGAGAGATAAGAGTCCGTTAAGTGGGTGACTCGAACCAGTTTACCCATCATTGGGAATCACAAAACAGTTTCTTTGTAGCAGCAAGGAGCTCTTATCCTGAAGACTCAGGCCACAATTAAAGTCACCAGCAAACAATACCTGAAAGGAAGTATGCAAATAAGGACGAAGCAAAGCAAATAAAGCTATGCGTTCGGTTTTGATTTGAGGGGCATAAATGTTAATCACCCGGTAAGGACAGGACCCAATAACAAAATCTATAATAAGCGCCCTACCAGGGGCTACATCAAACAATTTTAACAAACGAAAGTCTGGGAAATTAATTAATATTCCCAGTCCCAAACAAGAATCCTGACCAATTGACAAAAAAGAAGGACCCAGTAACCAGTCCTGTTGTGCTTGTCGGATCTCATGTGTAGTATGAAGTCTTGTATCCTGTAATAAAATTAAACCCAAAGGCAGAAACCTTAGAAAGGAAAAAATCAGTCTCCTTTTAGCCATACGCATCATACTATTTACATTAATAGTATGGCAAACAAAGTGAAACATATCAACAAAAAAAAAGGAAAACAGACAAAAAATACATTTTACAATTTCTTTTTCCCAACCACCTTCTTCCTTTTAAGTTTTACTCTGGGCTTTCGCTTCTGAGAAAGGCCGGTGCCAAGTTGCAGCTCAGGGTCAGTGGTACCATCTGGGAGAGAAGAAGCAATGGAGGAAGAGTCCGACTCACCTCCAGCGTCATCAGAAAGGGGTTGGAGAAGTTCAAAAGAATTAGATAAGGGCACTGGGGAGGTTCGGACCACTCACAGGAGATGGTGCAACCCGAGGGTTGTTTCTCAGTGATCTTCATATAACATTTGTAAGCTCTCGGGGGCATAGTACTTGGACCTGGGACCGGGTCCAGAACAAGAAAATTAGACTAGGCAGGATCAGGAACAGGAGAAATCTCAGGCAAGGGGTCATCCGTGAAGGAAACCATCTGAGGTATGACCTCAGAGGATACAACAGGCACTGAAGCCTGCAGTAAGGGCTGGGCTGCCCTAGGGGGAGGTACAGCCAAGGTGGTCTGGAGACGGGCCTTCTGTGCCTGTGTAATAATAAAGCGCTGGTCCACACCACCATCATAAAATTCCTGATTATGTGCAGCCCATTTACAATTCTGAAAGGTATGCCCCTGTTCATCACATAGGTTACATCTACATTCATTCAAGCAGTGTGCCCTTACGTGGTCCAATTCCCCACAGACATTGCATTTCATTTTATCACATACATTACTAAGATGTGCAGGGTCACCACACCGGTAGCAAGCCTTCGGCTGACCCGGGTAGAACAAGACCCCCCTATCTCGGCCTATGGAAAAAGAGTTAGGCAGATGTACAACCCCAGAATCAGTGGATCGTAACAAGACTTTAAACTTCCAGCCCCAGTCCAAATGTTCTCGGTATCCAAAATGGCTTCAGGCTGTCCCTGGACGTCTACGCTGTTTCAACCAATACACAACATCCTTCACCTCAACTCCCTCATTACTAAACAGAATAGTGATTGCCTTAAAAGTGGATTTAGAAAGGAATAGCCTGAAATGGGGTCCATAATGCAGTAGTCCGTAGAGAATTATACTTTGATCAAAAGCGCTCCAGTCCCTAGATGTTTGGAAACTAATGTCAACGTGGTTTCACCAGAGATATGAATTAACATATATTTCATGGGAAAAAATTTTTAAAGAATCCTTTAACAGCGTATGTATACCGCATAGACCCGATCAGGTGGCTCAGGTAACCCCCGATATGCCAAGTGAACCGTGATTGTGTCTCTTAGCAGCCTGGATTGGAAATTTAAAGAAAGAAGAATATGAGCGGCTCGGTCCAGAAATTTGGGGGCTGTGGTGGTGAGGGAGCCAGAGCCTCTACAGAAATAGTAGAAAGAGGAATCTGAGGTGGAGAACCCTTCAGATAATTCAACACAGGGTTCTGTGTAAGCTCCAGTTCATGAGGGAGACACAAGGGGTCAGTAGTGACGGTTGAATCACCTATCTTGCTTTGTAGCTCTGGAAAATCTTCAGGCCGGGGGGACCGGATTGGTGATGGACCAGACTTCCAACTTCCTGGGACAGTACCCTGGACCCAGCCAGCACCTCTCAGTGCTGATTCAACAGTCCAAGTAGGTTCTTTACTAATATTTACTGTAGCTGATTCTTGTACATGTAGGGAGCACTGTGATGAAACAGAAGCAGGTAGTGAAAAGGAAAATGAATCTGTTTGTACTGCAGGTAGCAGGGGAGTAATAACTGTAGATAAGTCTTGTACTTGTGAGGAACTCTGTGATGTAATGGAAGCAGGTTGTGAAAAGGAAACCAAATCCATTTGTACTGCAGGCGGCAGGGGAGCAGGCAGTAGGGCTTCAGCTCCCGACACACTAGTCAGTTCAGAGCCCGTCACAGCAACAGGTAGTAAAGGAGACAAGTCAGGAGAATCTTCCGGAACTTCCACCTGAGTGGAATATGCACCTGTGCTGTCAGCTCTCAGGTGTTGCATATCTCTGTGCATTTTCAGTTTTGCACTAGCAAAACGGCTCTCCGCTGCTGCAAAACACTCCTGGATCTCTTGTGTTGTCAAACAATGGTTTTCAGAATCAGTTGAAGTAAAATCCTCCAGTAAGTCAATGGTAGGCACGGAGGTCAGCAAGTCAGTTCCATAAGAAGTAAGCAGAGGGCTAGGTATAGCAGCCTGAGTATGAGCAGCAGAACTTAAAGTTGAAACAGGAACAGCAACAGGCAAAACATCAGTAGTTAGCATCGTGGTCTCCATTTGTTCAGAGGTAAGAGCAGAGACCAAATCTCCCACCTCCATAGCTCCCTCCTCAGAAGGCAAGGGTGCGTCCGCCATCTTGGACAGAGGTTCCCCCTCTGAACAGTAGGGAAATTTCCCCAGTGCCCTGGCCCTGGTCAAGTTTCCCTTCATTCACTAAAAATACCACCAACAGCTTAATCTGGTTCAAGGTCAGTTGGCATTCATCTGTATCTCCCTCCCCCGAGTCATGCCTGAAACTAGACAGAAGCACAAAACAAAAAAGTAACACACAGTAAATCTGCCTAGCCAAAAGAAGCCTTAATTTTTTTCCTTGCTCTTATAATGTTGTTCCTTGCTTTGTCCTTATAAGCAAACCTAGAAAAAAAAGAGCTCAGGTGAAGCTAGGTGCCTTTGCCAGCAAACCTAGTCTTCCACCTCAAGAAAAGAGCTCAGGTGAAGCTAGTTGCCTTTGCCAGTAAACCTAGTCTTCCACCTCAAGAAACAAGATCAGGTGAAGCAAGATGCTTTTGCCAGCAAACTTAGTCTTCCACCTCAAGAAAAGAGCTCAGGTGAAGCTAGGTGCCTTTGCCAGCAAACCTAGTCTTCCAAAAGCAGCTCATCAGACCTCCGGATAGCGCAAGATAAAGAGCATTGCAATAATCCATCCTGGATGTCATGAAGTCATGCACCAGGGACTTCAGATCATGAGGGTTGAGAAAGAGCTTGATCCAGGCAATGTTTCTGAGATAAAAGAAACTACTACAGATCACAGCAGACATGTAATATTCCATAATCAGCTTGTGATCCATAGCAGCGCTCAAATTATACACCCTATCTCAAGCTATAAGCTGAGTAGACCCAAAATTTAAACTGGCCACCTCTCCACTCAGTCCAGTCACCCTTCTGATACCCAAGTCCACCAGTAGCACTTCAGTCATGTCTGAGTTCCACCCAAGCCAGCTGGAGGCCATCCAGTCACTGATGACAGATAAGCAGTGATTTAGCATGTAACCTGCATTTTTCTCATCGGGGCAAATGATAGGTACAGATGAATATCATCTGCATAACAGTAAAACTGCAGACTGTACCTCTGTATCACTTCTCCTAGTGGCAGCATGTACACCACAAATAACATGGGAGACAGAATCAAACCTTCAGAGACTTCACAGGTCAGGGTAGCTGGTCGAGAAAGAAAATTCCCCCATGAACCTGCTGCACTGCACTGAAAAGGAAGGACTCAAACCACCTCAACTTAACTTCATTGAGCCCCACCAGGTCCCTGAGATGATCTGTTAAACTCCGATGATCTACAGTGTCAAACGCTGATGAGAGGTCAAGGACAACCAAGATGGAACATTTCCCTCTATCTCTAGCCAGAAGAAGATCTTTCTGCACCCTGACAAGTGCTCAAAATCTCTGTGCTCTGACATCCTCTAAATCCAGACTGAAATGACTCATAGATAGAGAAAGCCTCCCGCTGCATTGCCACTACCCTCTCAATAACATTTCCCAAAAACAGAAGGTTAGAGATGGGCCGGTAATTTGCTAAGATATCCAGATACAGAGAAGATTTCTTGAGAGGGGCAAGACAGCCCTTTTCATGGCTGTTGGAAACACAACCTCCTCAAAGGAACACTGGACAATCTCAGCAATCACCAGACCAATAGACTCATGGCAGTCCAAAAGAAGCCAGGTCAGTCCAGGATCCAGTGAACAGAAGGTGGAATGCAGCTTCATGATCACCTGGAGATGTCCTCAGCTGACTGAAGGTAAAATTCCTCCCAGACAGATCAAGAGCCTCCACTGGTCTCTGTTTGTACCATGCTGGGCCATGAAAGCCCACTTGAAGGAACAAAGGACCAGATAGAGGGTACACTATCGAGGAAAAGCTGGCCAAACTCCTCACATCGCTCAACTGTCAATACTCCTCCAGACTGTAGGCAGGCCAGATGTAACAGCCTATCCACAGTGCAGAAGAGCTGAGCTGACCTATTAATCCCTGCAGCAATCACCTGTGACAGGCATATTGCCTTTCACAGAGTGATTGCCCCTGTTACTCCTTATAGTGTATTCTCAGCATTAGCCTATCCTCCAACGAACCTGATCTCCAAGAATGCTACAATCTCGGCTCCTTGGTCTTCAACTGTCTGAGCTCATCATTAAACTGGCAGAGCTCTGTTGGGAGACTCTAGGGCATACAAGAAAAGGTGCGAGTGAGTCAAAAACTGTGGTGATCGCCGTCTTATAAGCTTCCGCTACACTCTCAACCCCCTCAGCACACACCTGCAACAGGCTCAAGCAGCTCATTATTGACAGGAACCTAAAAGAGTTCACATTTCTTAAAGGTTGGTACTGAACTAACTCTACAGGGGGGTTTTAATATGCCTTCTGATGCTCTGATCTGAAAACTCAAAGCATAGTGGTCCAACCAAGTGATCGAATCAACTTCGACATTAAAAACCTCCAGCCCCAGAGGGAAAGCCAGGTCCAGGTGTGGCCAAATTGATGGGTGGCAGAGGTAACAACATATGTGAAGTCCAACAGTTCCATCTATTGGAGGACTTGCTGACCAGCCAAAACTGAGTCATTGTCATCCCAAATATTGAAGTCACCCAACACCAACCACCTAGTGTACTCCAGTGTCAGGCTGGCAACAAACTTTCCTAATTCCTGTAAAAATCCACTCTTACAATCAGGCTTGTGGTAAATTAGAGGGATCCTGACCACCATACCTGCAGCACTCCTAACAGCCATGCATTAAAACAACCTGTTTTGACCCACTGGGTTGGGTGCAAGTCTCAGGCCAAATCTAAAACAGATGGCCACCCCCTTTTGCTTTCCCGCCTTGGGCAGTGCACCACTGTATAGCATTGCAGAATGACCACCTCCAGCACAGGGCCAGAGTTGTATGCCAGCCAGGTCTTGGTGATGCACACCCTCGGGATAGGAAACAGGTAGGGAGCACCCCGTCCAGTTCCATTTTGACCTGGGGTGGCTCCTTATCCTACAGTACTCCCAATCCTGCCCTCCCCATTTCCCACTTCAGGAGCAAAACTACATCGGCGACCCCACACTCTTACTATCCCCATATCCCCACACTGATTATGAATAACTGAGGGAACTGGGGAGTAGTCGAATGGACGTAGTTGATAAAGCTGCTCCAAGGAATAGGAGATATGGGACCTCCAGACTCCCTCAAAACACATCCTAATTTCTAGAATCTGTAAAAAATTCAGCCCCCTAAAAAACCCTTACCAAAGCAAACACCTCAGACCACAACCCCCGTACCAGCACTCTGCCCACTGCAATCAAATCTCTCATGACCCAAGCATATGAGAAAGCACACACCAATCACTCATCCAAACATTCCATTCATGCCAAACATAAAAGTCTCAAAAATAGTAAAAGTGCTTAATCCGGCCTCTCTTCAGCTCCTCACCACCTGCAGTTCAATGTCACACCAGAACAAGCTGGCCTCGGCCCTAACCTCCACCTATAGGCATCATGCCCCACAAAGTCCATGCTTTCACCAGTACAACAGAGCCTGGATTACTTCGGAGTTCACTGTCCTTACACCTTGCACACCCTCACTGCATTCAGCCAAGATGGCTAGTCCCTCTCACCGACTAAACTTTCAATGGTGAGATCTAACAAGATAATTAAGTCTAAGCACACAGATGAACAGTCAGGAACAAAACAACTTCCCCGAGGAGGAGCCTACCAGAATTCCAGCTAAGAAAGATCACAAGCTTATAGCTGGGATCCAGGCTATCAGGTCCACAGTATTTACAGGCCAACAATAATCCACAACGATTGTCATGCCTCAAAGAATGACAATTCAAAATTCATGGAAGTGGGAGCCCTTAATTTGTGGATCACAGACTGATTCCTAGTGGACATCCACAGGAACAAATGGCATCAGCCAGAATGCTCATGGCCAGAGGCTGGTCACATTATTTCCAACAACCCTGGTTCCCAGTCATAAAATCCTTTGTAGGTCTAACCAGGCTTGTGTTAAAAGATGATAGTATAAGGAGCCCTCAGCGGGAGAATGGCCAGATTAAACAGCATGCACCTTTGGCAGGATGCCAAAAAGTATGAATTTCCTTGCAGCTTCCAGTGGCATTCTAAAGCTGCCACACAAACCAAAGCATCCACAGAGAATTCTGACCACAACAGAGCTCAATAAATCCACAACAGTCAGAGCCACCTATTAGGTTGGCAGTGGGATGGAGGACGCCACGAGAAACAGAATCAGACAACCAGTACTCCAGCTATTGTACTGTACAAGTACCGCTGGGGCTGAAAAGAGTCACAGGGTAAATGAGGGGTGATAAAATAATTAAAATACAGACTAACTACTCACTAGAAAGCCCTACCTGATTACATTACTACTCACTGCAAGTTGCAGATAACACAGGATAAAATCAAATTATTTAAAAAGAAACAGAAATAATCTCTACTCCAGTGCAACTCTGCTGCAGCCGGGAATCCCATCAAGGTGGCCATCTTGAAAGGTACCTCTCAACCAATCAGGGTACAGGATAATCCCTACCCATTTGATAATGCCCAATACACCATGCCCTCTTGTGGGTTATAGCTTACTTTTGAGGCCTCCAACCCACAATATTTATAGCTATCATGCCCTTAATGAATCACTTTGTCTTGTCTGAACTCCATGTTTAGTAGACTAAAAGGATCAGACTAAGCCAGAATGTAGAAAGGAAAAAGCTGATCTGTAACTAGGAATTTTTTTGTCATGCTATGCTATTTAATAAAGTATTCATGTTAGATGTATTCTGCTCGAGATGTGTTTAAGCCTAAAATGCATGGCACTGTGCTTAACGACCTCTGCATAACAGTTCACTATAGGAAGTCGTCCCATCTCTGAGAACTGCAGGGGACTATCTTCATAGGTAAACAGCTGTCACCAGTATGCAGTTTAAATATCCACAAGAAGCCCTTCCCTATCATTTCTTTTCAATAGTTCTGCGTCAGCAATTTCACTGTTGAATGCAATGAGAGAATAATATCTCACTATCGGAAGTCATTCCTTATGGTTTACCTCTTGAGAATTGTAGGTGACTCTTTTCATAGGGGAATGCGATGATAATATATCATCAGCAGGAGAAATGTAGGTACATTTGTTTTGCTGTTCTCAGATCAATTCATCTTTATTTATATAGTGCCTTCCATATTAACTGCATTGCAAAGCACTTGATGTAACATGAATTGAAAATGAGTAGCTGCAGTCACTAAGAGGACGTGTATAAAAATGTTAAAATGAAAAAGATAGATCAATAATGAAAAGCCATATAGTAGTCATCTATTTCTAAATTTTTTTTCAGGAAAAGGCATACTGAGCTGTACTATCTTGTTTCCAGGTGTGCGCTGTGATGTGGGTTATAGGGATCTGTTTTATTGACAGGGAGGGATGTTGATCAGGACATTGGGTAAAATCCTCTACTCTTACAAAAAATGCCTAGAGATGGGTAGAAGGGACCTTCATTTCACATTTCATCTAAAGGGTGGCACCTCAATAATGCAGCACTCACACAGTGCTGCACAACAGTGTCAGTACTGGGTATCAGCCTAAGTTTCTCTTATTGTCTAGTGTTTACAAGCTTCCAACCTTCTGGTCCCAGAGGGCCTTTGAACATGTTTTAGAGGGACACTTTCACCCCCTCCCCACAGGCCACTCTTGTCCCTTTTAATCTTGTATGTGTGTGTGTCTGTGGGGGGGGGGAGTGTGTGTGTGTGTACATACATGCATGCATGCATGTGTGTCTGTGTGTCTAAATAGTGTCTTAAACACAGTATTGAATTCTACATTTTTTCAGATCTCAGTGAGATTCAGTTAAAAAATATGTATTTTTCTAAGTACAGGGCATCATATTGTTATAATAACATCAAAATATAGGTGCCTCATTCACTTGTAGAGTCTTTGCACCTGGCATGAAAACAATGCTAGTAGCCGTAGTGCTATTAATAGTAAACATAGCAAGAGCTAGTAGCGCTAAAAGCAGCAGGCAGAAGTTGTTATTCATTGGGAAATGTGGCAAGTAGTTCCTTGTTATTTCTGAAGTGTTTATCTTTCTCCTTATGCTAATTGTAAGGTTTTCTAGCAGACACTATTAGCTGTGACGCACAGAACAGCACACTCCCTGCAAATTGGCATGCTGTTTTCCTTCCTTCCTGCACAGCAGTGTCAGTGACTCAGTATGTAGACCACTTGCCTCTGGGGTTGGAAGATCAGAAAGCCATGGGTTCTAGCCCCACACCTGGTGCCTGGGGCAATATGCAGAATGGACACTGTTGTGCAATATGAGAGAGGGTTGTGGTACTGCCGAAGTGCTGTCCTTCAGATAAGACATCCTTTTACCCATTTCTAGTCACTGGCCAGGTGGCCCCTGATGAATAGGTTCTGGGCCTCGAAGTGCCAGGGTGTTTGGTCCATGTTACCCTGGTGCTTTAATATAAAGCCTTTGTATAGTGTCACAGTACTGAAGCATCAAAAGTGCCTACAGCAAACTAGGTGCTTGCATGTGATTGATCATTTTGTTTGTTGCTTGTTCCTGTGGAAAGCACTGAGTGACCACCCAGAGTTGGTACTTGGGCACCCCTCATCTCCGCCAGAAAGTTAAAGATGCAATAGCACTTACTGAAGAATTGTAGGGGAGTTTCTACGTTGCCATGGCCAGCATTCCCAGGTCAATAAAACAGGTCCATGTATCCCACCAACCTGGATGCACCTGTAAACAAGCTATTACAGATCAGTGTGCCTTTCCAGGCAAAAAAACACAAATAAATACAAATACCTCATTAGCAACAATGACAGGAACAATTCTGTATTTTTAATTAATGCTGTTAAGCATTTTTATGTTTGCTTGCACGCATGTGCAAGAAACATAGTGCCATGAACGGAGATTTCGGGTGTGTCACCTCCTCCTCCAATTCAGGCACTGGGCTGTGGCCTTGACCTGTAAGCCAATGCATTTTGGAGCTGTCTGACACGCTCCAAAATGCAGTAACCTCTGAGTCGAAGGGAGCTACACGCTTGAGTGAAGCAGCGATAAGGCCGCGAGGCGTCACCGCCGCACGAGAGCAGCCGCACGGGTGCCCAATCCCCGCCGGGCTGAACTGTTTGTTCTCCCTCCCCAATAGTTGCTGCCACGCTGGGAGCCCACCCCAGCGTGGCAATCCGATATGTTGCCGACTGGGGTGCCCAATCCCCGTCGGCTGAGACGCCCCTCCCCCAAAGTCATTGTGCACGCGGGAGCCCACAAGCGTGGCAAGCGATCCTAGTTTTTTTTTTGCCAATGGGGTGCCCAATCCCCGTCGGCTGAACGCCCCAAGTCCTTGTGCCACGCTGAGGCCCACCCCCAGCGTGGCAAAGCTGATCAGCAGCGTCTTTTTTTACCCTGTAAAGAAAACTGTCCCACGGCTGCCTCCTGAGCCCTCCCACATCCCGCACCCACCCACTGTGCACCCAGTTTCCCCACACCCCCTCACCCCATACTTACCTCTGACCCGCGCAACGATCTCGTGGACCGGGAACACGCCTGCACTCTTCAAAGCCGACCACGAACTGAGGAAATGCCGGTAAGCTGTATAATGGGCTAGATAGGAGGGGTTCAACTTTATTGCATATCTCAGGGCATTTTGGGAATTTTTGCACCAAATTTTCAACATGGGGTTTTTGGGACCCCTTCTCATGAATGATGTCACTGTCATGGCGTTATTCGGGCTCAAAGGGTGATTTCGCGCAGTGACTGCGCAGTGACTGCGAAATCACCCTTCAGGACCGAATACCACCATGACAGTGACATCATTCATGAGAAGGGAGCCCAAAACCCCCATGTTGAAAATTTGTGCAAAATCAAAAATGACTGTTTAACCAGCGCATGCTACGCAGTTCCTACGCAGGCTCGAAGTTCGTGAAATTTCAATATTTTCACTCCAGATTTTCAACATTGCCATTTCACCACACCGTCTTATGAGTAGTACAGCTGTCATTTTTCACATCTCACCCAAAATGTGTTTCCACCCTTGTAGCGCAGAATGGCGCAGTCGGTGTGCAAAATCAATGTACGGGACAAATTAAGAAAATTGTAGTGACACTGTTCATGAGCAGAGGTCTTGAAATGGCTATGTTGAAAATTTGGTGAAAAAATTCCTAAAAATGACTTTTACGAGCGTGCGTTGCGCAGTTCCTACACACGCTCATAGGTTTGCGAATTTTCAATATTTCCACTCCAGATTTTCAACATTTCCATTTTTCCACACCTTCTTATGAGTAGTACAGCTGTCATTTTTCACATCTCACCCATAACGTGTTTCCGCTCATGTAGCGCACAATGGGCAGTCGTTGTGCGAACTCAGTGTATGGGACATATTAAGAAAATCACAGTGTCACTGTTCATGAGCAGAGATCTTAAAATGGCAATGTTGAAAATTTGGTGACAGAATTCCTACAAATGACTGTTTTACGAGCATGCGTGCACAGTTCCACATGTGTGGGTTTGCGAATTTTCAATATTTCCACTCCAGATTTTCAACATTGCCATTTTCCACACCTCCTTATGAGCAGTACAGCTGTCATTTTCACATCCTGCCCAAAAGCGTTTCCGCCATGTAGCGCTGACGGTGCATTCGTCTGCAACCTCAATGTATGGGACACATTAACAAAACCACAGTGACACTGTTCATGAGCAGAGGTCTTAAAATGGCTATGTTGAAAACTTGGTGAAAAAATGCCTAAAAATGACTTTTACGAGTGTGTTGCACAGTTCCTATGCATGCTCGTTAGTTTGCAAATTTAATATTTTCACTCTAGATTTTCAACATGTCCATTTTATTAAACTTCCTTATGAACAGTACAGCTGCAATTTTTCATATGTCACCCAAAATGTGTTATCACACATGTAGCGCACAATGGTGCTGTTGGTACGAAAGCAATGTTTAGGACAGATTAAGAAAATCACAGTTACACTGTTCATGAGCAGAGGTCTTAAAATGGCTATGTTGAAAATTTGGTGACAAAAGTCCATAAAATGACTGTGTTACAGTGAGCATTGTGCAGTTTCCACGCATCCTCGTTAGTTCATGACTTTGTAATATTTCCAGTCCAGATTTTCACTAGTGGCATTTTTCAACACTTCCTTATGAACAGTACAGCTGCCATTTGTCACAACATGGCCAAAGTGTGTTTTCACACTTTCAGTGCAGAGATGCGTGGTCGTTATGGGAAATCATTGTTCGGCACAGATAAAGAAAATCACAGTGACACTGTTCATGATCGGAGGCACCAAAATGCCTGAGTTGACAATCTGCTATAAAATATCCCCAACCTACTTATATATAACGGTGTGCGTTGTACAGTTTCTATGTACGCTGGTGGACTTCACCATTTTTAAATATTTTTTACTACACATTTGCAACATAGCCATTTTACACCTCCATGAAAGAGTACAGCTGCCATTTTTACAGCCTGTTCGGAATATGTTTGCATCTGTGGTGCTAAATCCCGTAGTCACTGTGCATAAGCAGCTTTCGCTACCACACTGATATTCCCCTGTTCGTGAGGTGGGGTCACAAAACAAACATGTTGAAGATTTGGAGTTAAAATACCAATGAATGCCTGAGGTATTAGACTTTTCAACTAAATCGCCCAACCCTATATAGAATGACAGAAATCAGGGTGTGACTTGGGATTCTTGCCTGTGATGCTCATACCATTCCACGCCTGCAGTCACTGAGAAGCATCGAGGTATGCCTTGGACTCTTCGTCCCAAACTTCACCCCATTCTCCTATATCGCACCCATCTCACCATATTTCCTAATGAAATGGGTGTGCATAAGGCCAAAGACCCAAGGAACACGTGACACTTGTCAGTCTCTGCAGAGTGGGGTGTGGTGAAATGGCGTGGTGCGTATGCCTGATGACCCAAATGCACACCCCAATGCCTGTCACTCTCTGCAGGGTGGTGGTGGGGTTGGCTTCAGTTCAATACTTCACTGCCATTCCTATTACGCAGCTCTGTAACTTCTACACTACCAATGCCAATGCCAGTAAGCAAACATTCGGCATTGACAAATGCTTGTTGACTGAGCCCTGCTTCTGCTTTAAAGTACCCCTGCTGGGCTGGCACCTGCAAGTAGCCACTTGCTTCACTTGTGTCTAACTTTGCTTCTACTGTCCTCTGCACCTTAGTCTTAAATGGCCAAAATATGCCATTTGGTGTGGGGGAAGAGGGCCTTGCACCTCAAGTAGAGATTAGTTTATTCAAAGGGTATTTCTTAATTTTAATATGGTGTTGAATGAGTGTTTTCTGCCCTTTTTTCTATGTCGTTATTCTGTTTTTGTTGTTATTGATTTTGTATCCTTTCCCCTATTTGCTGTGCACAATCTCCCCGAGCGTTGGAGGGGTGCCTTAATGCAAATAAAGATCTACTACCTGCCTTAGTGTCAATAGGAAATGCATTCTACAGGTAAAAAAGCTCAGGGCTGAGTGAAAAAACATTTGCTTGCACAAAATAATTCTATGTGCATGTGTTTAAACATTTGCGGCTGATTCTCAAAACTCTCCAGAAGGACTTAAGGTGCCTGCGCCAAAGAAAAGAGAAGCAAGTGGCACTCCAACCAAAAGATGCACCCAGGTTATTCTCAAAAGCAACCTGCGACAAACTCAGGCTGTTTATGTGGAAGGAAGCTTGCGCCAGCCTTGCACCAAAAAATGGACTGTGGCATGGTACTAGGGGGTTTGTGGCAGACGCAGGCTGCAACATCACCTAAAATACATTCCCAAACTGCCTGCAGAGGACAACAGTCAAAGTATATTTACACCAGCCAGGGTCTGGTGTAAGTGCACTGTGGGGGTTGTTCCACTGTGCCGCCAGCTGATCCCCCGTTGTGCGTGTGGCTCCCCCACTCCAATCACAAATAATATTACTTATGATGCCCTGGTGTTCTAGTGGCCTCTCCCGCCCCGATCCCCAAAAGTATTAATGAAATAGCCCTGGTGGGCTAGCGGACCCCCCCCAAAGCCCTGATCCCCTCGTTTTGAGATAAGATCATTGTTGTCCAGTAGATCCCCCGAGCCCCTGATATATACATTCTTAACATACCTGGTGGTCTAGTGGACCCCAATCCCCCTCCCGGCAGTGCTCTACCAACCCGCTCCCCCTCAGTCTTTACCCCAGCCAGCAACTGGCACAGCCCACCACTCACCACTGCAGCCAGTCACTGACTGAGCTATGTATGAGTGCGTACTGTATATAGTACACACTCAGTGAATGACAGCTGCTGTACTGCACTGTTACAGGGCTCAGTCAGTGGCTGGCCGTGGTGGTAAGCGGTGGGCTGTGCCAGTCGTCGGCTGGCATACAGTTTGGGGTATGGGATGGCAGAGCACTTCTGTGTGGGGGGTGGTTGGGGTCCACTAGACCACCAGATATGTTAATAATGTATGTATCAGGGGCTTGAGGGATCTACTGGACAACGATAAGTTCATATATCAAAACGGGGGGGATCGGGCCTTTGTGGGGGTCCTCTAGCCCACCATGGCAATTTCATTACTACTTTTGGTGATCGGGGCTGGGGAGTCTGCTAGCCCATCGGGGCTGAGGGGGTGCTTGCGTCCTTCCCCTGTACACAGCTGCAGGGTTGCGGCAACTTGTCTAGGTGTGCCCTCTGTTTGGTGCATGGCTAGGGTTGCTGCAGGTCATGGGACTTTATCACCAGGACCCTGTCTGATAGAGATCGAGAATCAGCACGAATCGCCTTTGGTGCAGCTTGCGCCGACCCTTTGAGAATCAACCCCTTTGGGTGTGTGTGTGTGGGGGGGGGTGGAGGCACTAAAATGCTTGCCTCAGATTTCTAGGAACATGATCAGGAACTGGTAACTATTGTAAAATCAAGTAATGTTCCTAGAAATCCTGAGCTGACTTTTTTCTTTAAAAACAAAAGGTGTTTTAAAATCTACATGGGTAAACAAACTGTATCTGCAACTGTTTGGAATATCTGCACCTTAACGCAGAGCCCAGCCCAAACTGAGCCAAGTTTCTGGTTGAACCCTACGATATGACAAAGCACAAACTTGTCCAGGGCTACTGCAGGCTGTCTTAAATGTTTCTAACAATGTCCTTCATAAGTTGAATTACAGAATTGTTAAGTTCCTGCCACTACACAAAGTGCTCAGGCAGACAAAAATGCTTGCTTTGATTATAACAGTCTTGGCTTTACCTTGGTTCTCAGTTGCTCATATAGAGATCGAGATACGCCAGAGCCAGGCAGTAGTCCCAAAGCTGCTTTGGCTTTCCCACCTCTACTGACCCCCTGTCTTCTGCTGATAACTCATTAGTACCAAGACTGGGAGCTATTTAGTACCAGGACTGGGAGCTATTTAGTTCCAGGACTGGGAGCTGAGATCAGTTGCAGACCATAATCAACAGACTGGAGAACAACAATACCTGATAAAGCACAAGCAGTCCTTTCAGTGATTTCCAGGTTTCTGAAACCAAATTACCATTGTCATTATTCAGTCCTCATAAGACTCTCCAAATCCTCATAAGATTTTCCCCAAAATGTGCATTCTGGACGTTCTGTTCTTTATTACTGAAGACATTTGCATGAAGACTGGCTCTTTGCCCTCTTTAGACTTCACTGGTCCCGGCTGCCTTTCCTGGCTTGCAGTCATAATCATCTGCTTCTGACATCAGAATAATTTTCATGGTAACAGGTTGTGATGTCATAAAGCAGAGGGTAGCGACTATCCGGGGCCCTCAAGGTCTGCTTCTCTAGATTCACTGAGGAAGCCTGGGTTACAGTAACCGTGCTACACTGTGCACACAGGTCTTGCAGTGAGGTGGTGCCTCCAGCTGGGGTAGCAATAGGTTACCTGGCTGTTGCACACTTTAATGTCATCCCTCCCCGTGGACCATTAGAATTATAATTGCCCAAACAGCCCCTCCCCACACCTGTGACACCGTACACAGTAAAAACCTCAAACAGTAAAGTGCAGTTTGACCAACATTTTTATTACAATAGGGAGGTTAAGAGAAAGACAAAAGTGCAGGAGGGAAAATGCTAGCAATGGAGTGGTAGCACAGTGCTTATACTCTGTGTTGCGGCAATAACCCAAGCACAAACTACCCACCTCCAGCAGTCCCTTAAATCCTGAAGAGTGGGTGCACCTGGCTTATACCCCCCACAGGAATCCTTTGTGCTCTTCAGGCTTACCACCTTTCTTGACTCCACATCCTTCCTCTCTCCTTTCAAGTCCGATTTTAGAAAGAACCACTCCACCATCTTCTCTCTCCTCTGAGTGACAAACTCCATCCTTAAAGGGATGGACAAAGAACACATCATAGCAGCCATTTTCATTGATCTCACCAAAGCGTTTGACTCAGTATCCCACCACCTCCTCCTAAACAAGCTGACCTCAGCAAGTCTCTCCACCTCCACTGTACACTGGTTCTGCTTCTACCTAGCGGGCTGCCTGCAGTCAGTACAGATGGGTGGCATACTGCCCCCCCCATCCAGGCCAGTCTTCCCTAAGATTCCATTGTGGGCTCAATACTATTTCCCATTTTTCTCAACAACCTTCCCTCAGCCTGTGTCTCCTTGCACATACCCATGTATGCCGATGACACAGTAGTTTACACATCTGGTCCCTCACGTAGTCTTCCTGCAGTTCCTGGCAGCCACTGGGCTTCAGAAACACAAAACTGAGAGCCCAGATTCTGGTTGCAGTCTCTTTTTATGCTCAGATGAATTCAGCATCTAATTGATTGGTCAGTAGCCAGGATGGCAGGGCTATGGAATGCCTGCCTGGTATTGCAAAATATGCATGCAGTCTCAGAAGTTGTTACAAGCAAGGGATTGGCTTGAATTCTGAACAGATTCTCTGCTTCACCTCTGATCTCCTCCCATCAGCCTTTGTAGGATCAATGGGGTTAGCTCTGCATAGCCATTGCCATGTTTGTTTTCATTGTGTAGTCTCTTATTTCAGCCTCCTGCTGCCCTTATGTAGCCCTTTGGGGATCTGATGTGTTTGTGCCCTGGCCCTGCTGCCTGCCTTGAGGCCAGGACTACACAGTTTTTACTGGGCTCGAGGTACACTGCAGAGTCAGGGGTAGTCTTGGTGCCGGGGCACATTTTGTCCAAAAAGGAGTTCTGGCTAAACTAACTAAATAAACAAGCCATGGGCAAGATCTCTCCGAGTTGCAGTGGGTACTACACTGGAAATGCAGTTACTGCTAGCAGTGTGGATGAAACAGTGTCACGCTTAACTGGGGATAACAACTTTTGCAAACACAAATTGAGATGACCACCACATTTTAACATGCTAGAGAAAAGGGACCCCTACTTGTAATCCAGGGAAAGAGTACCATTTGGCCTTTGCATGTTCTTACCTGGGCTGAGCAATTTTAACACAGTACCCTCCCCCATAAAATAACCCCCATGTATTTTCAAATTGCCCAGGCACAAAGCTAACAAATTATGCAAAAGTCTGTAAATTATTTCCATTAACATAGAGTTGCACAATGTATATTGTTTTTGTTATTTTCACAATTTGTATCTTAGATGAACATTGTGAAGATTCGGGGGCAGGGGGGAGGAGGGGGCTAAAATGCTGTGACTATAAATAAGCATATAACAGTTTATGGGACAGATTATCAAAGCCATTTGGGACTAAGTCCCACTCTGCAACTTCAGTTGCACACTGAAATCTCCACAACTGCAGAGATTGGTGTAACCCCCCTACAAATGGGGGCTCCCAAAATGTCTTCCTTGAGCTCGCCTAAATGCTCACTTCCAGGCTGGTGTCCTGCATTTTAGCAGTTTAAACATGATTACCAGAGAGTGTCTATATAGCCTCTGTACACTGTCTCTTTAAGAGCTGCCTGGATTGCAGTCATAAGTAATCTGCGAGGGAGCTCTGTTGAAAGATGTAACTATTTGCTGAAGATCACTTAGAGTGATAATGATAAGGTAGTTTGTCTAGCCTGCTTTTTTTGCAGCAAGGACTGTTTTAATTATCTCCACGATTTTGGTCCTGGACTGCCAAATTGGACCAATCAATACTGGTGGGACCTAAAATGGAGTCGGATTACAAGAGCTGTCTGGAGTCAAAATCTGTAGGAATTGTAGTTTTGGGCTTTTGGCACCTTTTTGCACCTGAAGGGGGAGCCTTTGTTGTGACTGACAGACAGATCAGCCAACCAAACCTTTTGGATTCTGGGGAAAGTCCCTGGCTTGCTGGCAGTTGAATCAGATCTAAGTTGGGAGCTGAAGAATCAACAGCTTGAGACAGTCAAGCAGCCGTCTGAGTAGTTTTGTGTGGGAGAATTGTGGAAAGGCCTGAGTTGTGGCCTGCATGTCTGCCCCTGAGAGGGAGAAAAGAGAATTATTTTGGACTAAATCCGAGTCTGTGAGAAAGAAGTAAGCCACTGAGTTTTTACCAGGCTCATACCTGAAGAAGACAGAAGATTTTGCTGAATGCGATCGGCCTGTCAGGATTTCCAGCTGCTTTTGAATCCCCAGTTTGTGCAGAGACTCTGTGATCGTGACCAGAGAACGATTTGCCTGGTATAGTAGAATTTCCTTACATGTAAATGTGCTGTGAGTTGTTAGTGTGTCATGATTTGGTTCCCCACTGTGTGAACTGTGTTCTACATTGCTGGAGGCTGTATCCAGCCCAAAACGAACTGTACCCAAATTTGTTTCCATTTGGCCAGGGCCTTTCCACACTAGCCCAGCCAGACTACCCGCGGCACAGAGAAAGCTATTGATGAGAGACCTGCCTGGGGATCAGTCCCCTGATCCACGCTTGAACAGGAACGACGCCTCGGCAATTTGTGTGGGCCCTGCTTCTCCTGGTGCTCCAGATTAACCACCTGCTGTCTTGATTTTCGTCCAGTCTGTGTCCAGTCTTGGTATCGTGAGTAATCATCAGTGTAGCTTCCTGCAATGACAGCTTGATCTAAAAGTGTGTCATCTGATTGTCTTGTTGTTTTCTTTTCACGAAATGAGCCTTCCGGCTCCAGATTACAAATAGTGTGTGTTGTGCATGTTGTTTTCTTCCATCACAGGGCCCCAACCAGCTGTAACGTTCCTGGCTAGCCCACCATTCTCCATCTGCGTACCCAGGGTGTGTGACTGTTTATAGACCCTGAAGTGTATGCATAACTGTTTGATTGATACAGCCTTTAAGCAAATTGATCTTATTACGTCCCTCCCTTGTTCAAGTCCCTTAAATAAATTAGATCTAACTCTTTTTTTGCATTTACCCTGACTGTGGTTCCAGTCTGTGCAAGAGTACTGTACTGCTGTTATTTGATGTGTATAACCTTGTTTTACAGGGGGTCCCCAGGATCGAGCTAGAGGAAAGCCCTGGTGGTAAGTGCAAACAGTGTGGTACTTGTGTGGTGTATCAGGGTATTGTGGTGTTGTGTATTCCGGCCACTAGTAAGGAAAGAGGGGTTACAGTGTCACGGAGGGCTGTGTCCAGGTTAGCTTGACCACTACCAACCCCTACCGCCAGGTGGAGGCACCCATTTTAGAACTCAGGCCCCTTAACCTGCTACTAGCCAAGCCGGCAGGGGTAATAGCCCTTGGGATAGCACCACCTAGGGGTTACATTTTGGAGGCTCACCGATGGGATTCTGTGCCTTCTAGTGGCCTAAAATTACAAATTATTGTTAAAGATTAATGGCTACCCCAGTACAAATGGCTGTACACCAGTTGGTGGGGTGGTGCAATGGGCAGGAGATCGACCCCCAAAATGCTCTACTTATACTGGATATTCCCTGGGTACCAGTAAAGACACTGTACAGGGAGCACTCTCCAAAGTTGAATGTTTAAAAATCCCTGTGTCGGTGGGTCGACAGGCTGATTTGATCACCCAAACTTTCATAGCCTTGGTAGATTGTAGTGACCTCATGGACAGCTCTAAAGTGCCACAGACTATTGCCCCAGAAGGGTTCCAGCTGCCTGGAGAGTGATAATAAAAGACAGTAAAGACCCCAGGGAGGATGAGCTCCCACCATTATCTGAGACTTTTGAGGAGAAATTTGCTAAGTTGTTGCTGGAGGAAGGGAAAACCGTTGAGGACTGTAAGAAACTACTCCTGCCCCTTGGGGGTGTTCCTTCCCCAACACCCCCTCCCACTCCAGCACCTGTTACTGCCCCGCCTTCTGTGCCCATGCCAATGCTGACCCCTATATCTGTACCTGCCATTAGTCACGACTCCTACCGAAGGCTGAGAATCTTCTTGGGCACCCTCCCCACCCCACAGGGGGAGGATGACTGGGAGACCTGGATAGACCATGTTGCCCCTCTAGTACTTGAATGGCAATACTCAGAAGCAGAGAAATGAAAGAGGTTGAGTGAGAGCCTCCGAGCTCCTGCCCTAGCTACCATCCATGCTAAGCGGACCAATAACCCAGAAGCAACTGCACAGGACTATCTTGATTCATTGAAGAATGTGTATGGGAGCCCAGATTCAGATGAGGATCTGTGGTGGAGAGTAAGAAATGCTTAGCAGTACTCAGGGGAGCCATTGTCTGTGTATGTACCTCGGCTTGAAAAGCTACTACAAGAGTACCTCAGAAAGGGTAGTTTGCCATCAAATGAATTAGGTTGAACTAGGCTGGACTGGATCCTTAAGTCTGCTCCATTTTCAGAATTGTTACTGCTTCAGTTGTGCCTTGCCACTTGACTGGAATTGCCGCCCTTCTATGACGAGCTAATGAAAGAAATTCGGGGGTTGAACAAAGGTGACCCCATGGGGGAATTGCACCCATATCTGCTGCTGCACAAGTGACCAAGAGTGATCAGCCAAGTGAGGCTCAGGGGCAAAAGTCAGCACTTAACGAGCACTCTGGGAATGCAAAGGACTTCCGGCCCTGAGCCCAGCATTGGAAAGATGACCTACTAAAGAAAGCCTGAGAGTTGAAGATGGGTGCCTCTGCAAGGGTTTCCCCCATGGAACAAGATTCTGGTCCCTTTCATGACGTGACTGCCATGGGGGTGGGGGTGCACCCTCAGGCATCCGCTACTGAGGGTGGGTCCAAGACTGAGATCACCGGATTGATTGCCACTCCAAAGGAACTGTTAAGACACGTTGCACCACTCTCACCACTGCCAGCAGATGCTAGACCCCAATCTCTTACTACTACTTTAGTTCCTCATAGGATGTTCTCTCCCAGGATGAACCAGGAGTATATCATTTGTCACAACTGTGGAAAGGATAGCCATATGAAAAGAGAACGCCAGTCTCAGAAGGACTTACAAAGAGTAGTAAACAGACTCCAAGGGGAGCTCCGAAAAGCAAATCAGTGGCCAAGGGGTGCCTGAAATGACCACAGAGAGGGTTCCAGAAACCCTAACTCAAATTTATTTGTGGCTAATCGTCTGTCCAGGCCTCTGCTACTGCCTCTTCAGACTGGTCCAAAATAGTGGGCCCTTCAATGGAGCCTATGGTGACTGTGAATGGTATTCATACTTGGGCTGTGCTTGATAGTGGGTCACAGGTGACCATTGTATTCCGGGACTGGTATGACAAACACTTATCTGATATACCTTTGCAATCCCTGAAAGGCCTACATGTCTAGGGCCTGAGCGACAAGTCTTATCCCTACCTAGTGTATGTCCGCCTCTGGTTGTCTTTTCCTGCAACTGTAACTGGTGTAGAGGAGCGAGTAGAGACATTGGCCCTAGTGTCCCCCCCACCGGACTGTATGATGGGGTCCCCCTATTAATTGGGACAAACACCCATATGTCTGGGAGACTGATGCAACTCTGTCATGAGAAACAAGGGTGATGGACTGGGAGAGCCCTAAGAATTCCTGCTCTGATCAAGAGGGTCTATGATTTGCAACAGAAACCCAAGGAAGTAGACCAGAATGAACCACTGGGGATCGCGTGGAAGAAGGATCCCAATTCAATGGTACTGGCCCCTAATGCCCAGTGTACCATTCAAGGGAAGATCCGCCTCTGGAAAGATGTCAAGAACAAAATACTGATGTTGGATGTACCATGCGATGGATAATTGTCAGAAGGATTATTGGTCAAGCCCAGCATCTTGCCTACTCATGCCCATACATATGCACGACGAGTGATGGTTCAGATTCACAGTGTGTCAGATTGGGAGATCCGGATGAACAGAGGGTGCATTGTAGCTATGCTACGCTGCACAGATACTGCAGTATTGCCCAGCAACAAGCACCCTGGTGAGAAGGAGAGAGTGACCAAAGACTTGTTTGACTTTGGTGACTCCCGTTGCCAGCTGAATGGAAGGCTAGAATTAGCAAGAGACTTGCCCAAAGAGACCAAGTGTTTTCATTGAAGGAATGGGATGTGAGATGTGTCCAGGGTGTGGAGCATCACATACACCTGCACGATGAATGGCCATTTCAAGAGAGGTCCCGACACCTAGCCCCAGCAGATATAGATGATGTGAGAAGACACCTGCCAGAAATGCTCACTGCTTGCGTGATACAAGAATCCAGGAGCCCATATGCCTCTCTCATTTTGGTTGTGCATACAAAGAATGTGTCTGTGAGGATGTGTGTTGATTATCGAACCATGAACAGGCGGACCATCCCAGACCAATACACTATGCCTCATATACAAGATGCACTGGACTGCTTGAATGGGAGCAAATGGTTCTCGGTGTTAGACCTTCGCAGCGGATACTACCTGATCCCGAAGGCCCCGGAAGACCATGAGAAAACAGCCTTCATCTGTCCATTGGGGTTCTATGAGTTTCTGAGAATGCCACAGGGGATATCGGGTGCCCCGGCCACCTTTTAGCAACTGATAGAATGTGCAGTGGGAGATATGAATTTGCTGGAATGCCTGGTGCACTTGGACGATGTCATTGTGTTTGGGACGCCTTAGAGGAGCATGAGAACCAACTGTTTAAAGTCCTAGACTGACTGGAAGACTTCGGCTTCAAGCTGTCCACTGACAAGTGCCAGTTTTTCCAAAACTCTGTGAAGTATGTGGGGCACATAGTATCTACAAAAAGGATAGAGACTATTCCCAGTAAGGTTGAAGCACTGACTACTTTGCCCCAGCCCCATAATCTGAAAGAACTACAACATTTCCTGTGGTTCTGTGGCTACTACTGCAGGTTCATAAAAGACTATTCCAAGGTGATGCACCCACTCTTGAACCTTACCCAGGGTTACCCTCCTACCGATCATAAATACAAAAAAGGGTCTGTTAAAGAACCAGAAAAAGTATACTTCTGCCCAGGTGAACTCTTTGGGCCCCGCTGGGCACCCGACTGTGAAGCAGCCTTCCATGAAATCATATACCAGCTCACCCACACCCCCATCCTCGCCTATGCTGACCTCACCAAACCCTATGTGCTGCATACGGACGCTAGTCTGCAAGATCTAGCAGTGGTGCTGTATCAAGACCATGAGGATGGCCTGAGACCAGTAGCTTTCACCAGTAGGAGATTGACCCCATCCAAACAAAACTACCCTCTGCATAAATTGGAGTTTCTTGCACTAAAATGGGCCATCGTTGACCAGTTTCATGAATACCTCTATGGGGCAAAGATATTGGTGAAGACTGATAATAACCCGTTGACCTATGTACAGACTTCGGCTAAGTTAGATGCCACAGGGCACCGGTGGCTTTCTGCATTATCGACCTATGATTATGCTGTTGAATACAGACCACGACTGAACCATATTGATGCTGATGCCCTATCATAAAGGCCCACTTCCAAGACTGATTGGGTCAGGCTGTCTGAACCTGACATTTGAGCATTGTGCCAAAAAGTTTGATAGAGATGAACAGATGTCGGTGGATGCAGTGGACTGTTTAGTAGATTGCTTGGGCCCTTCTGACACCTGCATACCAGCTGCTTATTGCACTTCTCTGCTCTAGATATTAGTGCACTACCTCAATTTGACAATGACAGCATTCAGTGGGCTCAATCCCAAGATCCTATGATTCAGCCAGCACTTGATGCCCTGCATGTGGGGAAAGATGTGTCTTAGTTACGTTCCACTGACTTGCAAACTGCCTTATTGTTTAAAGAAGGCCCCAGATTGAAGTTGCTCAGTCAGTTGTTGTATAGAGAGACAGTAGATCATAGTGGCAAAGTAGACAAGCAACAATTGGTCCTGTCCATGGCCTTTAAAGATTTGGTACAGAGGTCCCTCCACAATCACATGGGGCACCTCGGTATTGACAGAAAACTTGACCTGGTATGATCTCGCTTCTACTGGCCCAAAATGGGGGCCAATGTTGAGCACCATGTAAAGACTTGTAGTCGCTGCCTGCAAAGAAAATCCCTGCCTCAGAGAGTTGCCCCCCCTTGTTAATATTACTACCAGCACTCCTATGGAACTAGTCTGCATAGACTTCTTGTGTTTAAAACCTGATCAGCGGAACATTGGCAATGTGTTAGCGGTTATGGATCATTTCACACGGTATGCACAAGCTTTTCCCAAAAAAGATCAAAAGGCATCTAACGTGGCCAAGGTGCTAGTGGAAAATTTCTTCGTCCACTATGGTGCCCCCCCAGCAGATCCACTTTGACCAGGGCAGAGACTTTGAGAGTCGACTAATCAAAGAAATGCTCTGTCTATCGGGGGTGCGAAAGGCAAGAACCATCCCCTATCACCTGCAGGGAGATCCTCAACCAGAATGTTTTAACCGCACTCTTCTAGACATGCTGGGTACCCTCCACTTAAAAGACAAGCATAAATGGAGCCAGCAGATTAGCACCTTGGTACACGCACACAATTGCATGAAAAATGATACTACTGGGTTCTCCCCCTACTACCTTATGTTCGGCAGAGAGGCCCGGCTGCCAGTTGATGTCTGTTTTGGGGTCTCTCCAGATGGGATCCAAGCTGAAAACTACTTGCAATATGTAGAAAAACTGAAAGCTCAATTGAACCATGCCTATCAACTGGCCCAGACAATGGCTGCCAAGAGAAATCTAGCCAACAAAGAAAGGCATGATAAAAAAGTAAAGGTTCAAGAGCTTCGACCTGGAGACCATGTGTTGTTACGCAATTTGGGACTGCATGGTAAACACAAAATTGCTGATCGGTGGCACCATCTTCCCCATGTAGTAGTTGGAAAGTTGGATGATCTATCTGTGTGCAAGGTGTGCCCAGAGAACAACTCCAAAGCTGTCAAGACCATGCACCGTAACCACTTGCTACCTATCGGCCAAGTCATGATTGAGACTGAACTCCCAGAAATTGAGCCTCCTGGGCCGGTGACCCATGCTGCTGCAAGAAAGAGACAGAGTCAACCTATCCCAGTGGTCACAGATTTAAGGTTTCCTCTGCAGCAGGCCCAGAATGATAGTGACTGTCAGTCCACTTCTGATGAAAGTGAGTGCAACTGTGCCTATTACCCCTCTTATGAACTGAGTCAGCTGTTTCGAGGTAACCCCATGATTAATTGTGGGGATGAAGCTGGGCCTTCTGGACTGACTAACCCCCCAGCTTTGTTCTTGGAGTCAATGCTCCCTGAAAGTGAAGTGCAAAGTATCATGTCTGAAGATGCTGAGTCTTTGTGTATTGTGGAACTGTATGATTTGCCTGAGGAAGGGGCTAATGGAATGAGTCTTTCTGGTGATGTACCAGAATTTGAAGAACACCATGAGAGTGCTGACAACCCCCCTTCAGTGTCTCAAAGTTTGATTGTGTCTGAGCCTTCACAAAATGAGTCAAGTGTTGTAGAAACAGAGTCTGCAGAGCAAGGAGCAGACAGTGCCCCAAGTTTGGACGTTCCCATCCAGGCAGAGGCACCCCTCACAAGTGACGAGAGTCCCCAAACTAGTGCTGAGAGTACAGAGACTGTAGTTGTCCCCCTCAGAAAGACTGGCTGAGCTGTCAAGCCAGTAGTATGCTTCAGTTATGATTCTGCCGGGAGGCCAGTGGATTTGCCTCTCAATGTGGTGCACAAAGGTGTTTATGTCTCACCAAGCTTACTGCCCAAATTGAGCTTGACAGCCAATTCCAGGTTACTTGTCTTTCCCTTTCTCCATGGTGCCCCCGCCCCCTCTAGCCCCAAGTTAGCTGATAGGGAAGGGCCCCCTCTTGCATTGTTTAAGGTACAAGAAGTTATTACCTGATTCAGTATAGTAAAGTTCAATTTACCTGTGTAAAATGTGCACACTGTGTTGTCAGAATGGATATAGTATCATGAAGTGTAGTGAATATGTATAGCAAAGTAATAATTTTATGTTAACTGATGCATGATGGTACAGACTTGACCAGGATGCCAAGTTTTTTCCAGGCAGATAAGGGTGTAACCCCCTACAAATGGGGGTTCCTGAAAAGTCTTCCTTGAGCTTGCCTAAATGCTCACTATCAGGCTGGTGTCCTGCATTTTAGCAGTTTAAATGTGATTGCTAGAGAGTGCTTGTATAGCCTGTGTGCACTGTCTCTTTAAGAGCTGCCTGGATTGCAGTCATAAGTAATCTGAGAGGGAGCTCTGTTGAAAGATGTAGCTATTTGCTGAAAATCATTTAGAGTGATAATGATAATGTAGTTTGTCTAACCTGCCTTCTTTGCAGCAAGGACTGTTTTGTTTATCTCCACGATCTTGGTCCTGGACTGCCGAATTGGACCAATCAGTACTGGTGGGACCTAAAATGGAGCTAGACTACAGGAGCTGTCCGGAGTCAAAATCTATAGGAATTGTAGTTTTGGGCTTTTGGCACCTTTTTTGCTCCTGAAGGAGGAGGAGCAGCCTTTGTTGTGACTTGACAGACAGATCAACCAACCAAACCTTTTGGATTCTCAGGAAAGTCCCAGGCTTGCTTGCAGTTGAGTCAGATCTAAGTTGGGAGCTAAAGAAGCAACAGCTTGAAACAGTCAAGCAGCCACTTGAGTAGTTTCGTGTGGGAGAACTGTGGAAAGGCCTGAGTTGTGGCCTGCATGTCTGCTTGCTGCCCCTGTGAGGGAGAAAAGAGAATTATTTCGGACTAAATCCGAATTTGTGATAATGAAGTAAGCCACTGATTTTTTACCAAGCTCATACCTGAAGAAGACCTAAGATTTTGCTGAATGCGATAGGCCTATCAGGATTTCCAGCTGCTTTTGAATCCCCGGTTTGTGCAGAGACTCTGTGATCATGACCGGAGAGCGGTTTTCCTGGTACAGTAGAATTTCCTTACATGTAAATGTGCTATGAGTTGTTAGTGTGTCGTGATTTGGTTCCCCACTGTGTGAACTGTGTTCTGCATTGCTGAGGGCTGTATCCGGCCCAAAACAGACTGTGTCTGAATTTGTCTCCATTTGGCCCAGCCAGACTACCCGCTGCACAGAGAAAGCCACTGACAAGAGACCTACCTGGGGATCATCCCCCTGCTCCATGCTTGAACAGGAACGACACCTCGGCAATTCGTGTGGGCCTTGTTTATCCTGGTGCTCCAGTTTAACCACCTGCTGTCTTGATTTTCGTCCAGCCTGTGTCCAGTCTTGGGTATTGTGAGTAATCATCAGAGTAGCTCCCTGCAACAACAGCCTAATCTAAAAGTGCGTCATCTGATTGTCTTGTTTTCTTTTCACAGACTGAGCCCTCTGGCTCCAGATTACAAATAGTGTGTGTTGTGCATGTTGTTTTCTTTCATCACAGGGCCCCAACCAGCTGCAACGTTCCTGACGAGCCCACTGTTCTCCATCTGGGTACCCAGAGTGTGTGACTGTTTATGGACCCGGAATGCATGCATAACTGTTTGATTGATACGGCCTTAAACAAATTGACCTGATTACGCTCCTCCCTTGTTCAAGTTCCTTAAATAAATCAGATCGTACTCTTTTTTTGCATTTACCCTGACTGTGGTTCCAGTTTGTGCAAGAGTACTGTACTGCTGTTATTTGTTGTGTACTGTATAACCTTGTTTTACAAGGGGTCCCCAGGGCCAAGCCAGAGGAAAGCCCTGGTGGTAAGTGCAAACAGTGTGGGTACTTGTGTGGTGTATCAGGGGTATTGTGAAAGTGATTATTGTGTCTTGTTCTGGCCACCAGTAAGGAAAGAGGGGGGTTACGGTGTCCCGGAGGGCTGTGCCCAGGTTAGCTTGACCACTACCAACCCTGATCTCTGGATCGAGGCGCCTGTTTCAGAACTCAGGCCCCTTAACCTGCTACTAACCAAGCTGGCAGGGGAAGGAGCCCTTGGGATAGTGCCACCTAGGGGTTACATTAGTATTCACAGTTCCGCATGTCTGTGGAGATGTTACGCTGGGTCCCACTGGCCGTAATATTTTTCCACAGCTGTGGGAACTTCCATGGCAACACCACCCACAAGCTGCTGTAAATCATGGAGTTGGTCATAAACCGGCTCCACCTTTGCGAACACTGTGGCTGCAGGAAAAACTGCGGCTCCGCAAGCGGCAACCCATTTGTGCCAGGTTTTTCCCACAGCTGCGGGAAAGTCATGTGCTTTGTGAATCCAGCCCTTTATCTTTAAAATCTAAAGTACCAGACCTGTCTATCATACCTCTCAACCGCTTTGCAGATCATGGACAGGGCTTAGAAAAATCAGGGACACCACATCTTAAGCTGAACAAAGTGGGTGATTTGATGCCTTTCATTGGACCAACAAGAAATCTACAGAATACAAGCATTCAGGTTACACAGAGCCCTTCTTCAGGTAGCCAGAAAGCTTTCACCCACTTTGTTCATCTTTTTGTTGAAGGATCAATATGGCTACAAACAATTCAGAGCACATCTTACAAATGGAAATATCAGCTCAGATTGCCATGCTTGACCTGACTGTAATTCAACAATGAAGACCCAGCACCATACATATGTATTAAACTACTTCTCTATTCCAGTGTGATGGAAGTGCAGCCTTGGATAATGACAACAACAATTATATTTACAGATTGCCAGCTATATCATGTGACTTGATGTGAAAAGCATTTTCTGTAAGTGAACTAGACTGTCAGGTAATATCTGATGCTTCCTGTTCCTATTCTCCAGTGAGAAAAATGCCACATTAAGGAGGAACCATGAAATGTTTTGAGGCAAAATTAGGGAAGTCCCTGAAATATGTATATGTTTATCCAAAATAATTCTTGTGTAAATGAGTTTCCACAGCTAATTTGCTGCATTTTGGGATAACTGCCTCACATTCCTTGAACTAGTTGTGCAGATATTTTCTACAAAATAAGGGGGCTGGCAGTATAACCTAGGGGTTAAAGTAATGAACTGAGGCTAAAACCTGGGTGTGATTCCCATCACCTACACATGCATACTGCGTGACCTTGAGCAAACCACTTAACCTCATCAGTGCTCTTGGGTCACCCCTGGAAACAGACCATGTAACCTAGTGGGCCTTACCTGGTTACCAAAGGGAAAAAAAAGTTCAATTTTTAAGTTGTTCTGTGCTAAACCTAAACAAATATATTTAAGGATACCCACCTGCCACGCCCACCTTACCCCCTCCACCCCCAACCCACTCCTCCCCACTGCCTCTCCTGTCACCTCTAACTACTGCTCCCTTGCCCTTATCCACCCCTCCTCCTGCCCCCCTCCTCGCTTCTCCCCACTACACTCTCCAGGGCCATTGTCCCCTTGCAAGGTTCTCAGCGTCCTGAATGGGACACAGTTAATGGGGTTTAGTTCCTGACCTGCTCACCCTTGCTCCCTCCTAGCCTCCTCCCCCCACAGTGCTTTCAGCATCATAAAGGGGGTCGTTCTTGCTTCCCCCTCCCCTCGCCTCTCATGCAGTAACTCCTCTCTCCTATCCAGCCCTCCTTCCCAACCTCCCGTGCATTACTCCCCTTCAGAAAATTAATTGAGCACATAGCTACTCTTACACACTGGCTTTCCTGAACTTGACCTGCACTTACTTACCACCTCATTGCCGCTACCCTTCCTGCTGCTCGATATCTATACCTAACACCTCCCTCAGTCCTACTCATCACATACCATCCTTACATCTAAACCCTTAATGCTAGGATCGGTACCTTATATAGTCATCTCTTTAATTCTCTATCAACCCAACCCACTATACTCTCCTACCCTCGTCATCCCTCCAACGGCCCCCTACCTTCCCTGTATCTACGCTATAGCTATGACCTCATAAAGTTACCCATGCTATCTATGCTTTGACTATGACTACCTAATGCTAACCAGTGCTATCTGCCTAGTGTCCATTGCCACTCTCCCCCCATTGTCTATGTCTTCCTCTCTCCCCATATCTTGACCTCACTATGTATATACCACTCCCTATTTACATCTACTACTGTTGCCTCATACTGATTAGTACTGCATTGCAGTTGCACATCACTGCATGTATCTAATTTGCACTTATGTAGTTGATTATTTGGTATGTGTATTCCATTGTACTAGCACAATACTGTATGTATTTTTTTCTGCACTCTACGTATTTAATTGTTCTGACTTGCTTGATCCTCCCGTTTATGTACCCCTTCCCCCAGGATGCTTCTGGAAACGAGCTGTTTACAGTTCATGTTGTCTTTCCTGTTGAAACCTTTTCAAATAAATAAATAAATAATAAATAAGGATGTGGGTTAATCTAAATATAGTGCTAAAGAGCAAAACTTTCCAATCGTTGTCAGAAACAAATATTCTGCAGTAGTGGACATCTAATCGAATAAAGTAGAGAAGGACGAATACAAAGCTATGCATTTTGGAATTCTACCCATTTTAAAGGTACCACAATCATGCACCTTTACTACTACAGAGTTCGGGTAGAAATTGGCTTGAAACACATAGGGTACTAAATGTATTCTGAAGTGAATGCATTTGGGTCCATAAAAGAAAATGGACAGCATTGCCATTCTGACCTGTAGAAACTCTGAACTTTACATTCCCAGAGAAAAACTAAATATATTCCGAAATTGCACAATATTCTGGTGTTACACCTGGGCAACACAACCCCTCATCGAAAGGTTTACTGCCTGTGCCGCCCTCACCCTTGAGGTGTGTGACTAAGCCTGTATATGATAGATAGCAAAATCATTTAGACCTAATGGTGAACAACGTCAGGGTTCAAGGTATAACATGAGTACAGAATGTGGTATGGTGCTTCCACCTATGGGGTTTATTCTGACAAGCTATTGCCAGGGTGTTTCCCACAGGAATACAACACAACCCCTACCCTTAGTGATAGCAGCCCAAATAGCACAATCCTCTCCCCACCTATCACTCTCAGCTTGCTGTGAATAACGGTACCACAGTAAGGGAAATGTATTCCACAACTGCAATTAAATAATAAAGGGATTTATTTGTGGACTGGACACAGGATCTGGGATGGGGAGAAGTAAAGCTAAAAAATCAACAACAACAATTTTTTCAGATCCACAGTTCAACTCCCACCAACCTTCTGGTATGCAATATGCACCCCCCCCCCGTGGAGCACCAGTTAACCTCACAGCCAGCCCTGGGAGTTACTAACATACTAAAATGCCAGCAGAATAGGCCTAATGGTCTTTTGTGTCTGCTCGTTTGGTCAGCCTGTACCCTGGGTGCTGACCTTGCTGCCCCCCTCACCTTCTGTGGCTTCTCACTTCCCAGTTCCGGATATTCTTGCTGCATTGGATTTTGCTTCCAGAACCCTTCCCCTGTACCTGTCCCACCCCCTCTTGAACCCCTCCACCGTCTCTGCCTCCACCAGCCCCTTAGGCAGTGCAGTCCATGGCTCCACCACCCTCTCAGTGAAGTAGCACCTCCTCCTTTCTCCCCTGAATCTTTCCCCCTCCAGCTTCCACCCATGCCCTCTAGTGGCCCCTCCTCCTTCCTTCGAAGCACCCTGCCTGTTCCTCCCCTATTTACCCCTTCACATACCTGAAGACCTCTATCATGTCCCCCGGTCCCTCTCTCTTCCAATGTGTACATATTTAGCTCTTCGAGCCTCTCCTCCTCAGGTCCTGTCCCCAAGCCCCAAATCATTTTGGTTGCCCTCCTCTGGACCCTCTCCAGGAGTTTAATGTCCCTCTTTAAGTGTGGCCTCCAAAACTGCATGCAGTACTGAGTGCGGCCTCACCAAGCAGTTATACAGAGGGGTATCACTTCCTTCCATCTGAGGTGATCCCCTAGCGATGCATCCCAGCATCCTGTTGGCCTTGGCTGCTGCCCTTCTACAAGTCTCCGAGTTGTTCATCTTGACATCCACCACCACCCCCAGGTCTCTCTCAGCCATGTCGAGACTTGTAGCATCCCCCAGGTGTACACTTGGCCGGGTTTCTGGACCCCAGGTGGAGTACCTTGCATTTCCCTGCATTGAACCTCAGCTTCCGCTTTCTAGACCATCTTTCCAGAGCCTTCAGGTCCCCTGTAGGGCCAACCTCCCCTCTCCCCATCTACCACCGCCCCAGTTTTGAGTCATCTGCAAAGAGACTCATCTCACTCCTGATTCCTGTCCTTATGTCAGAGACATGGGTGTTGAACAGGATGGGCCCAGGACTGATCCTGTGGGACCCACTAATGACCCTCCTTGAGGGAGACTAACCCGCCAACTCGAGCCCTCTGGGTCCAGTCCTGGAGCCAATTGCCTATCCATCTGATCATCTGGTTCCCCACCCCCATTTCTCCCAGCTTATCCAACAGGCCCACGTGAGGAACAGAGTCAAATGCCTTGCTGAAGTCTAGAAAGAGGACGTCCACTGGTCTACCCAGGTCTAAGGCACTCATCACCCAGTCATAGAACTCCACAAGGTTTGTCTGACATGATTTCCCCGGGATGAATCCATGCTGTCTATTGTCCAGACACCCTGATTTTTCCAGGTCCCCCCCTAGCCTCTCCTTGACAATGCCCTCCATCACCTTGCCCACCACCGATGTCAGGCTGACAGGCCTGTAGTTCCCTGCCACCTTCCTTGATCCCCCCTTGTGGATAGGCATTATATGCGCCACCTTCTAGTTCTGGGGCACCCACCCTGTCCTCATAGAGGTGGTGAAAAGCTCCGCCAGGGGTTTTGCCAGGACATCCGCAAGTTCCTTCAGCACTCTGGGATGTAATTTATCCAGCCCTGGTGCTTTCTCTGTCTTAAGGGACCGGAGGGCTTCCCTCACTCTCTCTGCTGTGATTTCCACTTCCGCTACCTCTTCTCCCTGCTTAGCCTTCCCCCACTCCTGCCAGTGATGCCTCCCCCTCTCCCCAGATCTGCCGATCGGTGAGGGTCCCCCCTCCTCAGTATCTCTGTGTCCTCCCATGCATGATGCAGCACCCCCATTTTCCTTGGTGAAAACTGAGGTGAAGTACTCATTTAGTACCTCAGCCTACTCCCCCGGGTCTTGTGCCCATCTCTTCCCTGTTTTAATCCTGTTAATCTGCCCCTTCACCCTTCATTTTTCCCCAATGTATCCAAACAGTTCTTGCTTGCACGCAGTCTAGAGGTTGCAGTACCTGTAGAAGATGGAATTTGACATGGTACCATTAGACGTTTGGTGGCCGAGAATGTAGGATGTTTTATTTTATTTATTTTGATGACCAGGTACATGCACAGGCATCGAAGCACCATTTTACAAGCAAATACAGCAGAAATGTAAACAGTGGCTCCCTTCTTTTATAGTCTATATTTGTAGTGGATGTAGCAATAAGGTCATGCGGGAAGCTCAGGGTTTATCTAACAGGAATGTAAAGTGCTTTGGGATAGCATAAATAAAAAGCACTAATGTTTTTGTCTACTGATTAGAGCATGCAGGAGATAACTATAACCCCAGTCCTGACTTCCACAAATGTCACACACTCACAATGTGACTTAACAAGTTGGTTTTTAACCTCTTGGTAATATTTTCCTAATCTGTTGCTTTCCTGTTTGCATCTCCTTACACACCAAAATAGCAGAAATGCTTTCCCCGTTGCTCTCCGGGATTGTAAAGAGGACCAGTCCCAGTACTGAACCCTGCGGTACCCCGCTAGTAACCCCCTTTCTTCAGAGTGGACTCCATTTACTATTACCCTCTGCATCATGTTGTCCAGATGTTGTTTTACCCAGGCTACCACCTTGGGGACCCACTCCCAGGCTGGCTAACTTGTATATTAATCTTTTGTGTGGGACTGTGTCAAATGTCTTGCTAAAGTCTAGGTAGACCATGTCCACAGCTCCTCCCTGGTCTGCTACTTTGGTAACTCAGTCAAAGAAGTCTATTAGATTCATCTGTCTTCCGTCTGATCTGTCTCCTTTTCCCAGAGCCCTGAGTGGCATGTGGGGAAGCCTCTTCGGGAGAACCAGGTAGTGTAGCATAAAATTTGTTCTGGGTGGAGAACGCGCCCCGGACCTTTAGTTCCACCCCCCACCAGTTGCAGCAGTTTGAGAGGAGAGCTGGGAGGGAGGGCAACTCCCTGGCCAGAGTTTCTGCCTTCCCCCAGCAGCACTGGAGTCCCCGGCTGCAGAGGTAAGTTAGCCGAGTGCCTGATTCTTTCGTCTTGCACCACAGGCACTGGGGACTGGGCAAGGGAAGGGGAAAGAGGAGAATAAAATTTAAAGGGCCAGTTCCCTAGTAACCAAAAGGGGGGGCAGTGGGCTCCTTGGGTGAGATGCCAGCCCTGAGGAGGGAGAATTAAATAGCAGTGGGCTAAATGCCCAAAACTGGGAAATAGAAGGCCCCAGAAGGGCCAGAGCCCTCACCACTAATTTATTTTATTTGGTGCATTGTGAAAGAGGTGCCACGATTTTAAACCGGGGGGGGGGGGGAGATAACAGGCAGTGGTCCAAGTGCACCAAGGGAAAAAAAGGAAGACCCCAGGAGTGATCAGAGCCCAGAAAAAAAGGCCTCCTAAATATTAATTAGAAGAGTGGACCCCAGCCAAATACAGTGCAAGGCAGGGCTATGGCCCTTGTTAATATCCATGAGGAGAGTGGAACCAGGTCCGGGAGTCCCATAGACCCAAGGAAAGGGATTGGGCTTCACAGAGGCAGCCTGGCACAAGGGATCCTTAAAGGTGCAGCACGTCTGAAAAGGTAATAGGAATGGCCCTATGAACCTAGGTTGCCCACGGAGTGACATGTCCTGAGCCCCACCTGAACCGGCTGTGCTGTAGCCTCCTTAGGGTGCCCCCTAAAGGCTGAACTGTTTGCTTGTAGCCTGAACTGTCTGCCAAAATCTGAACTGTTTAATTGTTACCAAACTGTGTTATCAAATTGTATCCTGGTGTACTTAATGTCCAGCTTTTCCTTTGTTGTCCAGATAAACTTCTTCAGAGCCTGATGCTGATCTAGGGAGGTCCTCGGCCTATCCTCCATCTGTAACAGAACAGTCTCCAGTGCCATCCACCTGCCTCGAAGCTCCACCACAGTGTTCCAGCATCAGTCCTGCGACAGTAAGTGTAGAGAGCTGCTAGTCAGGTATCCAGTAATGAGTCAGTTTAGAAGTTGACCTGGCTCAAGCCTGAGGGACCACAGTTAACATTGTGCATCCACTTTTTCATATTTTGCCAACTGTCTGTAAGTGTGTGCATACCTGTAACACTCTGTAGAGGCCACTTGAAGTTCATACGACCAGTAGCCTTCTTGTTGGGAGGTGGTCTGGGTGCTGGGGACCTGACTGTGGTCATTGCTGTGGATTGTGCAGGGAACCATCTGCTGACCAGAAGTCTTCAGCTTCTTGCCTGGAGCTGCAGTAGATCGCCAAGCTCTTCACTGCCCAGCTAGCAGTGTTTCTCTTTGTGTTCTGTTTGTCCAAGTGATGCCCTGTTATGACCTGTTTGTAAAAAGCGCTTTGTGGGGGTCAATGCCCACCTGCTTATCAGCCGACTCGTCACAAAGCCCAAGCTTGGTTCATCTGCTGTTTGTCATCTTGGCCAAGAGTATGCAGGAGTTGGACTAAAAGGGTTCAGCCCCCCTGTTCTGGGTTTGACCAATTGTTGATCCCAATCATATTGTTCTGTTGTTTATTATCCTGTAGCGCTGTAGAGAATAATTATTTTGGTATTCTTCTTATCCCTTGCAAATAAACCTTTCGCATCTTGGTCACTGAGTAAGCTTTCTGCTGCTCCTTCCAGATTCGTCTGGCCTATCCTGAAATTGTTAGGGAGTCACAAACCCCATTCCACTAGGAACCACCTTCTGGTGCACTACAGTAAATCTAAATGAAAAGAAAAAATGGCTGAGAAAAAAGACTCAGTGGGCCCTGCAAACTCCATGGTGAAATGCAGGGACCTAATTGAGCTTATAAAATGGGTTTTAAAAAAGTCTCAATTTCATTGGCTGAAAGGACGTTCCAGCCGTGTCCTTATCAGCATGTATCTATGCCAACTGGCACCATTCTCTCCTGAGCGACGTCACAACAACCACAAATCAGTAACCTACCCATGCTATTTCTGAAAACTAGCCACACAACGAGCAGCTCCAAAGGTAAACATTGCAGTCTTGTAACAGCAGGCAACAAGCAACAGTAGCCTGTCTGTCTCTCTTTAGGCACAAAAAACACTGCAAGAAATCCATCCAGACCTTTTTTCCCCCTCACATAAAAAATACATAAATACCTCACTGACACCATGAAAACAGCAAGCGCTCGGTGCCAACGTCTTCGCATTCACAGCATGCTGCCTCCACTCTCATTACCCCGCCCCCTTCACAAACTTTGCTTGAAACATTTCCATCAAACAAAAACTGCTTGTTTTTCTACACACTATCATGGCACCATGCAATACAGAAACTTTGGGGAAAAAAGCGCGAACCCGAAAACTGCTCTATACAGCGGCCGCTTTGGGGCACGCTCGTTCCAAAACAAACCAAGCCACTCGTATCAATAGTCAACCAAACCCTAAAATCTATAAATAAAAAATAATTAAAAACTGTTTCTGTCTTCCTGAATTTATACAGTTACCAGCAGACACGCACAAAAGCAAAAGCCCTCTACTCGCTCTCAAAACAGCCGGTCGCTGCGGCAGTGCAACATTAACATTACGTTTAAACGGCAAGCACTGAAAATAATTCATAGTATCTGAACAGGAGGAACACAAAGGGGGAATTAAACATATATCCAGACAAAACAATCTAACCATTATGTCTGTTTGTCTGGTGGGGAGATGGGGAGGCATAGTAAGTACCTAAATAAAGGGGCTCTTTTACAAGTTTATGTTTTAAAACCTCAAATTCTTAAAATGTTTTCCCTCTTTTCATTTTTAATTTTTTTCCATAAATAGTGACTTGATGAACCCATTTTATAAGTGCAATAAGACACTCCAAGGTGTGGGTTATTTCCTAATAAGAGCACACCCAGGTGCATAAGGCACTCGGTGCAAGCACCTCATGCCTGACAACGCACCTGGGCGTGCTCTTATCAGGAGATAACCCACACCTCGTTGTGTCTTATTACTTGCATATGCTCTTCCCTTTAAAACACTCCACACAGGAATTCAGGAATTTAATTGAAGTAGGTAATGGGCTGTTTGCTACTGCTGTAAAGTTCTGTACCTCAGGCTTCGCTTGTCCGTTGACTAAAATGAACCCTAGGTATCTTGTCTCTATCTTTGCTAGGGCACACTTAGCAGGGGTAATGGTCACTCCTAACTCCTTTATTGCTTGCAATACCTGAGACAAGTGTCTAACATGGGATTCCCAGTCAGGGCTGAATATGAGCACATCATCCAAATAGACCGCACAATAGTCAGTGTGTCTGTGTGTGGTCTTAGTATGTGGTCTATAAAATGCTGAAAAGAGGCTGGGGCCCAGTGTAGTCCGAATGGCATTATGACAAACTGGTATAAACCAATTGGGGTGCTAAATGTGGTTTTATCTTGTGAATCAGGTGACAAGGGGATTCAAGTTCAAGGATGGCGATATATTGTGCATTGCCTAGCCTGTCAATGATGTCTGTATTTGGGGCATTGAATAGCCATTGAATAGTGACCCATTGTTAAGCTTCCTAAAATCTAGGCATATACATATCTCACTCTCTTTCTTGTCCAGTATGACCATGGGTGAAGATCTTTCACTCTTTGAGGGCACAGTTATGCCTAACTGCTCTATTTTTTTTGACTTCCTGAATCACTTCATCCCTCATCTTCATGGGCAATCTGCAGTGCTTTTGGTGTATGGGCTTGTCTTGCATGGCAGTTATGGTGGGCAAGCAATGTGAGAAGGCAGTAAGTAGGGCTGGGGGGGTACTGGGATGCATAGGGAGAGGCATCAACAGTAGAAAACAGGAAGTTGTTATCCCTTTGTACAGACAGTTGGTGAGACCCCATTTTGGAGTACTACATGCAATTCTGGAGACCCCATCTCTGCAAAGACATAGACAGAGTGGAGGCTGTTCAGAGGAGGGCAACCAAAATGGTGCAGGGTCTGCACCAGAAGACATACAAGGAGAGACTAAAGCAGCTTAATATGTATACCCTTGAGGAAAGGAGGGAGAGGGGAGACATGATGGAAACTTTCAAGTATCTCAAGGGAATTAACAAAGTACAAGAGGGTAGCATCTTTCAGAAGAAGAGATGTGCAAGAACAAGGGCACAATTGAAGATAGAGGGGATGGCTCAGAGGTAATGTTAAAAGTATTTTTCAGAGAGGTTGTGGTGCATGGAACAGCCTTCCTGAGGAGGTTACGGAGTCAGGAACAGTGGGAGATTTCAAGAATGCATGGGACAGACATAAGGCAATTCTAGTGGGGGGTAGGAGGAAGTAAGCTGTTGATTAACTAGAATCTGCAGCTTATCCATCAGGTAGGGAAATGGGCAGACTAGGTGGGCCAAGTGGTCCTTATCTGCTGTCAAATTCTATGTTTCAATGTGTGCACAATTCATTTGGCCCTCCCTGGGATGTTTGTGAATATGAGCTCAAAGTCTTGTATTACACCCTGCAAATCTTTCTGTTGCTGAGGCTCCAATTCAGGGTTTATCTGGATCTCCCTCCCTGACTGCTCTAGCCTTTTATAGACAACCTCCAGCTCTGACTCCCTAATTTCAGGATGGATATAAAGGAAGGGGTTAGACTTCTCATGCCATTTCCTAAGGAGGTTCACTTAGTAAATTTTCTGGGGGTGTCTCTTTCCAGGCATGCTAAGCTTATAATTCACTGCTCCTGATTGCCCCAAAATGGTGAAGGGGCCCTGCCTTTTCGTGAGTAGTTTTTTCTCTGTGGAGGGAAGAAGTAACAACACTTTGTCCCCTGTCTAAAATGTTTTTGTCTTCAAACCCTGGTCATATATGTATAGGTTATTAGTTAGACCACACCTGGAGTACTGCGTGAAGTACTGGCGCCCATATCTGAAGAGGGACATTATGTTACTGGAGGGGGTGCAGCGCAGGGTGACAAAGATGATCAAGGGGCTGGGGGACTTATCATACGAGAGGAGGTTGAAGGAGTTGAACATGCACTCACTGGAGGAGAGGAGGGACAGGGGTGACATGATTGAAACTTTTAAATACATGAAAGGAATAAACAAGACGGGTACAGAGGGGCTGTTCAAAGTAAGGAAGGGGAGGGCCACCAGGGGCCATGATATGAGACTCGAGGGAGGAAGTTTCAGGAGGGAGATGAGGAGACACTTTTTTTACAGAGAGGGTGGTGGCTGGGTGGAATGCGTTACCTGCAGAAGTGGTATCCAGTAGAACAGTGGACTGCTTCAAAAGGGGATGGGACAGGACAAGGGGGAGGGTTAATGAAGGGGAAGGGTGGAAGGGAGGGGCAGCTGTAGAATAAGGGGTGCTAGCTGCGCATTCGAGCAGACTTGATAGACCTCTAGGCCTTTATCTGCTGGCAAATTTCATATGTTCGTATGTCCGTATATCTTTCTTTCTGCAAGTCTTACTTCTGTTCTAAGCTCTGGTGTGCCAAGTTGTTATACCTCACCAGGCGTTTGCGTAACTGAGTCATGTACTCTACGACATTAAGATGTTCCACCTCCTTCCATTCTTCCCAGTGTTCTTTAACCACATCCTGTGGCCCCCTCAGGTTCCTCACATACAGTAACAAAAAAGGAGAGAAACCAGGGGGTGCTTGAGGGATTTCTCTGTAAGTAAAAAGTAAATAGGGGGAGGTACCTATCCCAGTCTCTGCCCTCTTCTTTTACATACTTCCCCATCATTCTCTTTAATGTCTGATTAAACCTCTCTACAGGGCTGTCATTCTGTGGGTGGTATAGGGAAGTATGCACTGCTACCATGCCCAGCAGACGGCACAATTCTTGTAGCAGGCGTGCATTAAAATGACTCCCCTGGTCAGTAAGTATTTCCTGCAGGATTCCCATGCGACTAAATACCTTTGCTAGCTCCTCTGCTATCCTTGGGGTGGTGACAGCTCTCATGGGGATAGGTTCTGGGTAGTGGGTAGCATAATCACATATGACCAGTACAAATCTGTTACCCTTTTCCAGGGGGCCCACTGCATCCATGGATATCCTGTCAAAGGGATTGGTCACAATGGGGATGGGTTGTAGTGGTACTCTATCCCTTTTTCCTGCATGAGCTACCTTCTGACACTCACCACATGCTTTACAATACCCAAGTTCTCATGGATAGAGGGCCAATAAAACCTAGGTAATATCCTATTCAGGGTACTATCTCTGCTTGCATGACCTGCTAAAGAGATGTCATACACCAGATACATAATTTGGGAATGGAAATTTTCTGGAACCATTAGTGGGTCTACTACATCTCCAGTTCTGAGGTTATTGCATTCTCTGTACAGTATTCCCTGTTTTACAACAAACTGAGGGGCATCTTTTTCCACTCCCTTCCCCACCTTTGAAAAAAGGGTTAAATGAAGGATCTTCTTTTTGCTCATGCTGCATATCGCATTTAAAAGTGTGTCCCAAGTCTGGCTGTACACCTGCATGAGTATCAACCCAGTCCTTCTTTGGCTTCCTCTTCTCTGCCTTAGTTTTACAGGCCTTGCCAGGATCCTCAAAAATGTCATCCTCAAATGGGAACACAGATGCTAAATGTCCCTGTTTCACTTGAGCTCTGGTGGTTACGGTAACTACAGCAGAGTCCTGGGCGGCATGACAATGCATAAATGAAGCAAAGTCTGGGTGGTCATGCCTGACAACAATTAGCATGGGTAGACAAGGTACCAACCCCACTTTTACCTTATGTGTCTTTTCTTGAACAGTCATTTGTATGGTGGCTGTGGGGTAGCAATGAGTATCACCGTGCACACAGATGACTGCTTTATCCGGCCCTTTATTATTCCCAGTCACCAGATCCACCCGCAGGAGAGTCAGGTGGCTCCCTGAAACAATCAGTCCCATCATGTGCTGTGATCCAATCTGCACCGTAGCCATAATATGACCCTAGTTCACTAAGTCTAGGTGAGCTGCCTCTTTCTTTATATTAGGACAGTTTCTTACATAATGTCCCTTCTTTTGGCACCTGTGACATACAATCTCTGCTGCAGGAATTCACCCCCTCTCTCTGCTCTCCAGTCTTGTTTCACTGGGGCTGGATTTGACAGTTTAATAGTAAAAGAGTCCCTTACCAGATTGCTGGTGTTTACAGCAGCTGATATCCCTTGGAACCCTTTGGGTCTGGATGGTTGGGCTGCCAGGAAGCCTTCCACCAATGTGATGGTTTTATCAGTGGAATCAGGCTTATGCTCCCGAACTCAAAGTTGTACATCCTGGGGTAAAACTTTAATAAATTGTTCAATAATTACCATCTCCAGAAGTTGGTCCTAGTTTTTGTTGTTTGGCTGTAACCATTTGTAGCAGAGCTCCTTGAGGCGGGCATAAGTCTTCGGGGGTGGGTATCCAGTGACTGCATTTTAAGAAACTCTGGTGATAGGTTTCAGTGTTTATGTCATAGTGCCTGGGGATCTCCTGTTTCACATGGTCATAGTCCACTGTCTCTCAGGAGTCCATGTGGCTGTAAAACCAACTGGTCACTACCTATCAGGTGAGGTGCCAGATGGAACAATCCACTATTCCCTTGGCCATGCGCATGTTCGAGTGATCTTCTCAAACATTGTGAGGTAGGTTTCAATGTCATCAATGTCCGATAGTTTGGACAGTTTAATGTCTCGTGGGCTACTGATTCTTTCAGTTTGTTCTGCATTGACGGCATGCAAGACCCTCGTGGACTGGTATCCACCCATTTGGCATCTTACCTTCTCTGCTCAATGTCTCTATCTCTTTCCATCTGCACTAGTTTCATGCAGAGCCATTTCAACAACTTCCCTGCATCTTCAGGTGGAGGGTCTTCAAGAGGAGTTAGTTCCCTTGCTTCTTCCTCGTCCCCTTGCATCTCTTCATTGTCTTCAGTCTTGGTCTTCCTCAGGGCTCCCAGGCCCAGTCTAGGCAGCAGCTTCTCTCCCAGTCTGTTGGCCATGGTTCTGGTCAGAACTCCATAGACTTTCTTCTCTGGGTTCTCCTCTGGCAACTCCTGGTGCACCGGTCCACCTGGGATATCTGGGTGATATCCACCAGAAAACTTCCCCTTAGCCCAGTCCAAATGTTTTCAGAAAATTATCCCACTACTGTCACCAAGTCTGTGGAGGGGATGTGGGAAAACAGATGGACCAGACACAGAACTTCAGGTTCAGCACCGAATCTCTGTGTGATGTTTATTTAAAACACAGGGAATAACCTTAAGTAATGGCATATCCCTTCTTCAAAACATCAGTTTGCAGCAACAGATTATGCATGTCCTTCCTCTGCATTTAGTCAGTACCTTCTGACCCACTGATCTACTGATCTGTCTCTCCTGTGGAAATGAACTATCCCCCTATGTTGCTGTTGTGTGTTTGGGTAATGGGGAGCTGAAAAAAGAAAAACCCCAAAACAAGCTAAAGACAAAGAACTTCAGTGCAGAAGCACTGAAGCAAGGGTTTCCCCACATGGCATTGGCAATAAAGCCAAGTTTCAAAGAAACACAACATCACACATACTCCCATAATGCAAAGCATCATGGCATGTATATGCAAATCACCATGACATTTTAGGCTGGTTCAGGATAAAGCAGTAATGCATGGTGCCAAAGGGCCTCTCAAACAATCTGTAATTTATATGCATTTTAAATAACACAACAGGGGTTTTCTGATATCTTTACCCCGTTAACTTAATTTTTATAATACAGTCCCCCTAGTAACTTTTTACCTTTATTGAAAACACTTAATGCCATGGCATTTTCAACATTTATAGATTTCATACACATAAGGCATATATGTCAAGGTATTTTATGACATAATGCTATTGCATAATAAATCCAACAATGAGAAACACAGCCTGTTTTACATCAGCTTGGGGGTCACCACAATAACCTTCCTGTATGAGGACCTGAGAGGGGAAAAGGAAAATTAAAGAGGACACTATAGCATAATCAAGAAAGGGGAGTGGGGTGTCCATAGGTGGCCAACCTTATGAAGTAGAAATTGTAAAGGATAGATTAGGCTAAGAAATAGTAGAACTGTTGCAACAGATTTAAGAAAAGGTCAGTCCTCAAGAGTGGCAGGATCTCCCTGCCACAGACAGCTTTCCCAACCTTTCAACTCCCTAGTCTCATTCTTTAATGAGAAAACAATTGTAATTGCTATCCCCTTTTATTATCTTACCCCTCTGGGCATAATACAGGCCAGCCTTACATTTCACGGCCCTCTCCTCTCTGCTCATCATCACCAGCATTGCCTGCTCTGCTAGTTCATGGGGGGGAGGGAATCCACAACAAAAACCCTTCTCTTTAATCATATCCTCTGACTGGAGCTACAAAGCGCCTTTATCCTTATCTCCTTTTTCTCCCTGACCACCCCACCATGGATCAAGATGGTGGGTGGCTGGAAGACACTATCCAGCACATCTGTGCCCCAATGTGCTCCTCCAGCTCCTGCTGCAGTCAGGAGGGGACCCCCCCAAAAAATAAATAAATTATTGGAAAGGGATTTTAAGGGCCCTTTCACATACCTCCCTACCTAAGAGGGAAAATCTTTTCCCAACAGTCTACTAATTCTCCCCCGAGGAAGAATCTTCTTCCTCCAGATTCAACTGAATTCCATAATGGGACAAAAATTCAGCATTTGTGTGCTGGCTACCGGACTTACTGTATGTACCACCCAAAACCTAAAAGGTTGCAAAGCCAGGTACCAACATGTCACTCTTACATTTTTGTCTCTCATTTGATTCAGCTAGACTAATGGGTTATGATCCGTAACCAGGGTAAATTCCTTTCCCAAGAGATAGTACCTCAATGCTTCTACGGCCCCCTTGACTGCAAGGCATTCTTTTTCAGTAGTTGAGTACTTTCTTCCTCGGGGAAACATCTTATGGCTTATATAGAGAACTGGGTGCTCTTCTTCACCCACCCTCCAGGCTAAGAGCTGCTCTTAGTCCCACCTCTGAGGTGTCTGTTTAAACAAAAAACTCCTGAGAAAAATCAGGAGTTTTCAAGACTGGATCAGAACACAACTGGGGCTTTAATGCCCTAGAAACTTGTTCATATTCTTCACTCCAAACCATCTGATTAGGCTTGTTCTTTCTCAACAGCTCTGTAAGTGGAGTTGCTATTTCTGAAAATGTGAGTATAAATCTGCAGTAGTAACCAACTAAACCCAAAAATGATTTAACCTGTTTCTTAGTTTTAGGCACCCCACAATCTGCCACAACCTGCACTTTCGAAACCTCGGGCTTAACTTCCCCATTCCCAAGGACAAACCCAAGATAACCTTGTTTCTAACATACCTAGGGCATACTTGGAGGGATTCGCTGTTAAACCTGCCTGACCCAGTTCTGTAACTGTAATGCCCCCCCCCCAAATTAGAGGGCTTACATTAAGTGTCTCTCTGGGCTCTAGTAATGTCTGCCACCTGGCAGTCATCCAGCGAGGGAAGTTAAATCCATGTACAGTGATGTTCTAGTGTTGTCCTGCATGAGTGTGCAGAGTGATGCTGCTGTGCTATCCCTTTAAGAGATCCACTTCTGTGTATAGTGTACATGGCCTGGGCTGGGTCCGAGTAGATCAAGGCTCATGACCAGCAAGGCACAATCCTAATGGACTCCCTTTAGCAGTTTCTTAGTAATGGTGAAGGAGTCCTTATTTTTGTCTTAATAGCTGCCACTTAGCCCAGTCTCAGTTGTTATTTGCTTGTACTACTGTTACCTTGTGTCATCTCTGCTTAGCCATATGTATAATCTCTAGCACTGTCTGAATTTATCTGTATTCTTACCTACATGTACCATATACTATGTAATTGTTTTTTTTTTTTATTTTCATCTTTATCCCTCCTTACTGCCTCCGGTGCCCCCTCCTTCCGTCCGCTCATGTCCCCCCGGTACCTACCTTCAGGGGATCTGCCCCTAAGTGCCCAACCTCCTCTCCTCTGCACATCGGGTCTGTCCCTACGGTGGTCAGGCGGACTTCGGGCGGACTTCATCTAGGGCTGCCGGAGGGTATTTTCCAGTTTCCCTGACTGTCCCGCTCCCTCAGGGCCTTGCGCTAGGGGCGTCGTCCCAGTGGTAGTGTGCTTACGCCACGCAGACCCTCATGCGCGACGTCCCCCTCCCGACTCCGACAAGCGGGCCGCCTCACCCCCTTCCCTCTGCGGTGCTTCCCACGGCTATGGAGAGTGTAAGCGCGATACGCTCTTAGTAACCCACCCCTGAGGAGAGAGCATCCGTTGGGGCGCTCAATCTCCTCCCCGCCCGACTCCCGATGACCCGAGTCCGTTCCCGAACCCGGGTCGCCGGCGTGGTACGAGGTGTGGCGTCTAGCGCCTCAACCCACAGCGCCACCGGGCCGGCTACTATGTAATTGTATAATCTCATCTCTTTTATGTATGTATTCTCCCAGGTCGTGCTTGAAAATAGTCAACTCTTGGCTAGTGCACCTAACCAGGTTAACAAAAACTAAATAAAGAAATAAAGTACTGTAAATGTTTATTTCTAAATCCTTCTAACTGTAGTATGAATGAGTTGTTTACATTGCCTATCTATTTTTCCTCTATAGGAGTCACCATGTTTGGTCCTGAACTCTGTATTTGGACCAATCAGAACCAAGGAGTCCTCAAGGGGTTCTAATTACAGTGAATTGTGGGAAAAGCTGTGAACTTTTTGGTTGGCACCTAAAATTAATGAATGAGGACCCTCAGACTGTGATTGACAGCAAAGATAGCCAACCGGAATACAGAGATCCCCAGTCTTCAGTGAGACTATTTTGAACAGAGTTAGTTGTGTTCAGCTCGAGCCTCCGAGAAGGAGCTCCTGTGGGGTGAGCTGTAAAAAGTGCAGGGTAAGGGACTGACTTGCCTTCCTTGCCAGACTTTACAGTATTTCAGACTGCCCAAATACAGAAAGAGAAAGAAGTACCTCTTGCAGCAGTTGGAAGGGCAAAAACTGCTCGAGACACCGAGAAGTAAGGAACTTGTTGAGTGAGCTGAGTGAAGTGTGCAGGGAAAGGGGTGGCTTGCCTCCCTGGGGTTGATTGCGATTCCTGAGGGGGTCGATAGGACCAGAGACTGCCTAAAAGCAGAAAGTGGGTTCCTCAGCCATGAATGCTGATCCAGAAAGGTTGTTTTCTGCCAGTGGGAAAATACTTATTGCTGAACCGTTCCAAAATGGGACCGACTGCTGTAAGAAATTGCTTCAGAAACTCCTGATTAAAATGGAGCCTGCTTCTGTGAGAATTGTCTCTTGTCAAGCGCCAAGAGGGAGAGACCACTGTGGGTTATCCTCAGCAACTGCAATGAAGACTGCAAGTTCCCAAAGGAGCAAGTTAAAACTGTTCCCTACTTTAAATTTCCAATGTTGGGCCTATTCCATCCTCAGCCCAAAAGGACTGTTCCTGCATCAACCTAATCATCCTGGCGAGAGTCAAGCCTTGGGAAGTCAGCCCCTGCCTAGAATCAAGTCTCAGGTTGTGGCCATCTATAGGGAAAGGCTGTGAAGCAGAGGTAAGTCATGTCAGCCCCACTCCCAACCAGAATCCTGGAAGGCCAGAAGGTCCATGGTGTCACCAACCATTCATCAGTCTGTCTGGGTGCAATGAGTACAACCAGAGTAGCCCCCTGCAACCATCAAATAAATGTTTTTGTCATCTAATTTGCTTCATAATGTTGGATTAATACTAACTGTGATTACAGGCCATCCAGCTGGGAATTACAATTATTTAACTGATTGCCAGTGTTTCATCTGTTCAGTAATCACCCTTCTTTCCATCAAGGGCCCCATCCAGATGCAACACTGGCCTACCTGCGGCAATGCCACAGGCCTGCAACCTATTCCATTCTGGGTACTCAGCAGCTATTTAGACTGATTAATTCAGAGACTAAGGTGACTAATTGTACTTGCAATCTGTTTGACTACAGTACAATAATTCAACTAAATTCTCACCCCTTCCCTTGTTGAAGCCCCCTTAATAAATCTAATTTGCTGTTTAAGGTTAATCTGACCCATATCATTAATGCTCTTGGGCAGTTGTGCACTGAAGATCATATACTGTGATTGTGAAACTTTGTATGAAGAGCCACTAGCAAGGGGTGTTCAACCTGCAGTCAGGGAAGCAGGCAGGGGTAGTAGCCCTTGATTTAATGGTGCCAGGGTTACATGAATACTGCCCAAAGATGCTTCAAATGACTCTTCCAGTCCACACTGAAGAACACCACATAATCCAAATATGCGGCACAATATCCATCATGCTGACTCAGCAACTGGTTCATCATTCGATGGAAAGTGGCCAGTGCTCCATGGAGTCCGAACGGCATGGTAGTAAAATGATACAACCCCTGTGGAGTGGAGAATACAGTTTTTTCTATGGATGCCTGGCTAAGGGGGATCTGCCAATAACCTTTAGTAAGGTCAAGGGTCAAGATGTACCTGGCCTCCCAACCTATCAATCAGATCATCTATGCGTGACATTGGATAAGTATCGAATTTTGAAATAGAATTAATGTTTCAAAAGTTGATATGTAATCTGTTTTGTCCATCCTTACTGGGCACAGTTACAATGGGAGAGTACCATTCACTTTGAGACTCCTCAGTCACATCAGCCTCCTTCATCTGCTTAATCTCCTCCAAGACTACAGAATACAGACTATAGACACTCAGCCAGGCAATAATGCTTCTGCCAAATAGGAAGATGATCACCCGTTTCTATATGGTGCTTACACACATTTGTTTTTCCTGGGGTATTTCTCAATACCTGGCTAAACTCCTGGGTTAGTTTACTCAGTTCCTCTCTTTGTTTCTCACGTAACTCATTTCCTTGAGTCAGTAGTTGGAATCTACCCTGGTCTCATTTCAGTCTGCCATTGACTTCTTCAGCAGCATCTTTTACCTCATTCACATAAATAGTCACAACAGTTTCAGGTTTCAATTCTGTTCATCGTTTCAATAAATTCACATGATATATCTTTTTGACACCCCTCCCCCCACTTTTCTGGGGTAGCCACCTTATAATTATTTATTTATGTCTTTGGTAACCGGGTAGGTGCACTGATCCAAATAACCATTTTCAGGCAAGACCTGGTCCACTGGGTGGCTGAAACAGGAAAACAAAACAGACAAACTGTACATACAGGGTCAGGGAAATATTCACCCCAAGCATGGGATGGTGTGGAAAACAACAAATATACAAGTGTATAAAAATATAGTCGATGACATTCTTTACAAGAAATATACAAGTGTATAATGCTCTATATAGACAAACAAGTGAATTAATATACAATTGCTGAGGCTTATTTATAAATACAGAGACAGGGAAACACACACCCCGAGCATGGGATGGTGTGGAAAGCAAAAAATATACAGGGGTATAAAAATATACAGTTGATAACATTCTTTACAAACAACAATAAACAAGTGTATAAGGCTCTATACAGACAAACAAATGTACAAGTGTATTAATTTACAATTGAGGCTTATTCATAAACACAGCAAGTTATTCAAGAGGAAGATGTGGTGTGTGTGGGTTGGGCCATAGGTGAGCCAGGCGGGGGGATAAGGATCAGTTGCATGTGGCCTCAGACAGGAGCCAGGCTCGGAGGTTGGATTTAAAGGACAGGTGAGAGGGGGATTGCCTGACAGATTGAGGGAGCTGGTTCCAGAGAATCGGGGCAGAGACAGAGAAGGCTTTGCAGCCCATGGCTGTAGAGGTATGAGGAATTTCAAGTTGGGGGATGGAGGAATCCATAAGGCATCTAGGAACCACCCTAAGAGCCAGGAGGGTGGAGTAGGGTGACTTCTGTGAATTCCTAAGTGAGGAATCAACTAAATTACCCATGGCGAGGTCAAAGCGACCTTGCAGAGGGAGTCAGTCTAGGGACCGATACAGCAAGCAGTGGTGAATGGAGAAAGGGGCTAGAAGGACAAAGTGACAGATGGCATTGTATATGGGGACTAGATGAGCAAAAATGGATGAGGACATGCCATTAACAAGGCTGGTCTTCCTCAGCACTTTGAATGAACCTTGCCATTTTTCCAAAAGCTTAATTTCATGGCTTAGCAGCAATAGCAATACTTAGTCACCAGTCGAGGTGTGTGAAAAAAACTTCCACAGGCGTAATTCAAGCAGAAGTCTGACTTTTGTGGAAATTCCACCTGCCCTGCACCATGGCCTATAGTAATATTTGCTTCCCTGAATCCCTTGTGTCTAGTGGCACCCCCCCCCCCCACTGGTCGCCGATCGCCACCGATTGCCTGAAAAAAACACTGATGGGTAGTGGTCCCTTCCCCCACCCGATCACCCGACCAACATGTAATTCAAAAAGCATTGGTGGCTAGCGGGCCCTCCCCCCACCTGATCACCCATCCTTAGACTCCTAACTTCCGATGTACAGTCAACGATTCTGAGAGGCCAGAAACAAATGAACTTGGGCTATTTGCCAAACCCAGGCAACCGATTACCAACAGACACTCTCCTCCACCTGGGGCTTGGTAAGAAAATTCTGGGATAACATAAAAGAACTTAACAGGAAAACTATCACCCCCCCCCCCACCTGCTCAGCTTTCGGTACACAGTAACTTAACTCAGGACCCACAGTCCATTGCAGACACCTTTAACCATACATTCTCTGACCTCAGTAGTGTCCTTCCCCCAACATCTCCCCCCCCAGATCACACCACTGGTCACAGCCCACCTTCTAATATCCCCGATTTTCTCCTACGTATCATCTCTAGGTCGCTAAGAGATACCGCTCCAAAGCCCTTGCAAAGTCTTATGTTAGGGCTTTATGATGCAGGTTCGACAACCCTTTTATTGACCGGCATCTCGCCGACAGGAATCTTGTTGACTGCAAGTTGCAGTTTACATGTTTCCTGTGTGTCTCCCGGTCCATTTTATTTTATCGGGGGGCTTTGCCTCCCCCCGAACCCCCAATGTGGGGGCTCTTCCCCCCATCCCCCCATCTTTAGAATTATCAATTCCAGTCAGAGTTGATTCGGGGCAGGGGTGCAGGACCGATAGACAGTGTGCCCATGTCTCGGGCACACCAACACAGCGACCTGTTGGCAAAGTGTTGATTTTGCTGACAGGGTTGTAGTTTGTTGTGTTGGTGTTGCCGTACGTGGGGCATACCCTACGTTAGTGTTGATTCCATTGACCTGAATCTCCTCTGTCTTGCCCTTGAGGAGGTCCTACAACCCCTCACCAAACTATTAAAATTGTCTCTCTGCCTAGGACAATTCCCTGCCCTCTGGAAACATGCTATCATCACCCCTATTTTCAAAAGTGGTGACCGTTTGTCCCCCAGTGACTATCATCCTATCTCCCTTCCATCTCCAAGGCCCCTCGAAAAAATAGTGGCGGATCAGCTGATTGGCCACCTATCTAAACATCACCTACTGTGCCTCGAACAGCATGGCTTCCCCGCTAGGCAGAGCACCACCACTGCCCTTCTAGAATATTCCTCCTTCATCCAATGTTGCCCTCGAACATGGTCACCTTGTGGGATCAGTATACATTGATCTCACAAAGGCATTCAACACTGTTAACCATGCTATCCTTCTTGCCTCTCTGCCCTCCCTGGGGCTCTCTGATGAAACAATAAGCTGGTTCCAGAGCTACCTCTCAGACAGATCCTAGCTGGTGAAAATCAATTCTACCCTATATAACAACCTCCCAGTCTGCTCAGGAGTGCCCCAAGGCTCCATCCTAGGACTCCTTATCTTCAGCCTTTTTCTTAACTCCCTCCCCAGCTTTTGCTCTGGAAAAATTTTGCTCTATGCATATGATGCTGTAATTTTCTGGAGTCACCAGAATCCTGAATCTCTCCAATGTGCCCTTCAGGCTTTCTTCTCCGAAGCTGAGACATGGTTCAGCTCCCACCGCCTAGTTCTAAACTATAAGAAAACTAAGTCCATGATCTTTGCCCACCATCACAGCCCACATCGTGACTTCACTATGATCATCATCAATTCACTAGGATCCCCACTTGAGCAGGTTTAGTCTTTCAAATACTTAGGTGTTACCATTGACACAGCCCTCACCTACCATGCCCATATCCAACAACTGTCCTCTGCTATAAACTCCAGGATCTTGCTTCTTTACCACCATAAACACTGCCTCCCCATGATGGCTATCCATCTAGCTGTGACCTCGTCTGTCCTCTGCCTGGTAGATTACAGCATTGTCATCTACGGTACTGCTGGCCCAACAGCCTTGCGACGCATCAAAGTCGCACTCAACAAAGCATGCAGACTGGTCACAGGCTGCGACAGATGGACACACACCTGTGATCTGTACAAGTCTGCTGAATGGCTGCCATTTGACGCCCATCTTATTTATTTATTTAGCTTTTGTTAACCAGGTAGGTACACTAGACAAGACAATTGCCTGTTTTCAGGTACAACCTGGAAGAGTACAGGAATAATAGATTTAGGTACATACAACGACATTGTACAAATTAGACATGTTACAGTTCAAGTGAGGATACAGATTCAACAGAGCATACGAAACATGGTAAGGCATAGATTATACAGTATTAACACAACAAAAATAAACACCTTGTGAGAGATAAGAGCAGTAATGTTACAGATTCAACACAGCGTACGAGCGTGGCAAGGCATAGATTATACAGTATTAACATAACAACATAAACACCTTATGGAAGCCAAGAGCAGTTCCAGGGGCACAGTATCGAAATCCTTCAGATGTGAGACTATATACAGCTTAGCAACCTCTTGGAATCTGGTCTTTTATCCAGGAGTAGCTCCAGAGCAGAGGAGTGCTGTGATGGATCAATTCATGGGGGTTTGGCGCAGCCACAGGCTGAGGAAAGTTTGAGATGGTTCCATAGGGAGGAACAGAGTCACATCTGTGAGTGCGTGGCATGGACCTGGGCAGGGAAGGAGTTCCACAGTCTGGCAGCGAATGCAGCAAAGTCCCACCCACCCACTTGAGTCCATATAGCCGGTATCTTGAGGAGGTCCTGTCCCTAGGACCTGAGGGAGTAGGAGGAGAAGACAGACGGGACAGGAAATTTTGCAAGCCCTGGAGGGTGCCAGTGCCAAGGACCTTTCCGGTGAAGCACCCTAAGATGAAGTCTATGTGGTTAGCGGGTGAGAGCCAATGTAGCCTGCTATAGAGGTCGCAATGGTGAGTGAGACGGGGGGGCAGCCAGCGCGAAGCGGCAGACATTATTGTAGGCAGTGGACCACCTATTGAGGTGGACTTTGGATGAGTGGGCAAACAAGAGGAGTCCATAGCAGAGTGAGGGTAGGAGCACCCCTCTGGCAAGTGCAATCCAAGCTGCCGGAGTAAGATTACTTTTTGCTCTGTATGCCAGACCCAGTTTGCAGTTGACAGTCTTGCAAGTATTCTGAATGTGGCGGTCAAGGTCAAGCTGCGGGTCCAGCATCACCCCCAAGGTATTTAAAGTTGTCAGTAACTGGGATGTTGACCCCTCGACACCAAAAACACATAGTGGAGTAGGGGCGGCCTTAATCTTGGCCTGACACCCAAAGAGCATGGCCTGGGTTTTCCTGAGATTTAGAACCAACTTATGTGACAATATGCAGGATTGGATGTTCCTCAAGTCCTCGCTCAGGTGGTGATTTATGACCCCTATCTCAGGGGAATGAGTCAGGATGACCAGGTCATCTGCATAAAGGATAGGCTTGCAGTAGATAGCAGCAGCCGGGAGTTTGTTCACGAATATGGAGAAAAGCAGGGGCCCCAAGACGGAGCCTTGTGGGACACCTATGGTAACAGGGTTAGTGTCTGAGAACTCCTTCCATACTTAACAAGTTGCTGTCTGCCGCTTAGATAGTTGGAAAACCAGTTGAGTACCTCAGGTGATAGACCATAGGAGCTGAGCTGGGTGGAGAGCATGGTGTGATCAACAAGATCAAAGGCCTTAGAGAGATCTATAAAGATGACTCCAGAGAGTTTGCCTTGGTCCATAGCCGCTGTTCTCCAAGATGAGACCATGACAAAGGCAGAAGTTGTGCTGTGCCCTTTTCTAAAGCCACGCTGCTCGGGGACAACAGGTCATGAGACTACAAGTACTCCGAGAGTTGCCCTGCCACAACCTTCTCGAGAAGTTTGCTGACTGCTGACAGTATGGATATTGGACGGTAGTTTTCTATGAGTTTGGGGTTTCCTTGTTTAAGTATTGGGACCACCCTGGCAACTTTCCATACTTCTGGAATGACACCTGATGACAGGGACAGATTGAAGATATGGGTTACCATGAGGGCAATCTCACTGGCACCAAGACTCAGAAGTTTCGGCTCCAATCCATCATGTCCAGCACTTGAGAAGTGGAGAGATCGAGGCAGTCTCTGCACCTCTTGTACCGCCATCACCTTAAAAGAAGGGCCGGGTAAGATGAGGATGGTCTTGACCCATTTTCACCCTTCTCCCCTCCCCCATGGGGGAGTGACGAGGTAAAGGTAGATAGGTCCGAGAAGTATTGGTTGAATGCATTTGTGATGGTCAGGGAGTTGTTGCAACTGGCACCATCGATGATCATATCCGAGGTACCACACATGCCTCCCAGCCAAGAAAATCCACCTTGGTCACGCCCAACCCGGCCTTCTCAGCCTCATATGACCTGCCCCGCGTATCAGATTCTCCTGTAGTACCACTGGGAGCTCCCTATTAGTCCCCCACTGTTGAACCTCCATTGGTCAAAGAGCCTTTTTATTCAGAGTCCCCCTTTGGCTCAACCGCCTCCCCTGTCTCCCTGGAGCCCAGGATCAGCCCTTTCAAGGTCAATCTAAAAGCTCTTTTACTAGACTCCTCAGCCTGTGACTGTCCCTAGCCTTCGCCGTCCTCCTACCCCCCACATGTCGGGGCTTTACTCTACAACCTCTCCACATAAATGGTTATGATATATATCTATGGATATAAATGTGCATCATGTATTGATACTCAATGGTATAAATGTGTAACATGTATTAATCTAAATTCTATGGATAATGCCGAGTCCTCCTTACCCTAAGACAATTGTTTCTGCCCCCCTATCTGTATTCCTATCTTTGTCTCTCTCTAACCTGAAAACTGTACTGCTTAATATTGTCTGTAAGTTCTTCATTGTTCTCTGATGTGGTGCCTTTGTAAAGGAGTCTATGACTCAAAGGGTTGTAATTCCGAAAGTTGTTATATAAATAAATAAATAAATAAAGCCAAATCCACTTCATCCCAGGGAAGTTTATCCTGCCTCATCCCTGCACCAACCTCAGGTCCTCCCCTCTTTGTGGACTCTCTTCATTTCCTATGGGACATCCTCACCTAACATTGGGTTCCATAAATGTCCTCAAAAGGGAAAATCCCTTCCCCCACCAAGTCTCTTCCTGTCTTCTGGCTTGAGCTCTTGTGGTAACAATCACCACTGGATTACATATCCCAGTCTGTAGCAAGCCTTCAAAATTGGGCATGTTATGGCCAATTACTATGGGCAAGGGCAAGGGCAATGTCAGCAGCACCCTAACCCGCATAGACTGTGACAACCCCTCCAACCCCAAAGTAACCTGTACTGTTGGGTATGTTTTGGTTTCCCCATACACACAAGTCACTTTGGTTGGCACTTTTTCTCTGGCCTTCCTTAGCACTACCTCAGGGCACACTAAAGTCTTTTGGCTGCTAGAGTCTATTAAAGCTTGCACCTCCTGGTCACCAACCCAGAACTTTTGCAAACATTGGTCCCAATTGGCTAATACCACATGCGATTGCTTGTCCTTTTCCTTTGGGCTTTTCCAAACTATATGTCCCACTTACCCACAGCCATAACAGATCATTTCAGATTTTTCCTGTTTTACTCCAGTCTCGGGAATTTTGGGCTGCCAAGTCTCTAAGTGTCTTTTCCCACAATATATAATGATCCTACTGGCTTTTTGTGGAGTCCTGCACCCTTTCTCACCAGCATATAATCCTCAGCAAGTGCTACTGCTCTTCCTTTTCTCTCTGGTCTGTGTTTCTTGACCCAGGCTTGAACATTCTTGGGTAAAACTTGAATGGACTGCTCCATCACCAGCTGTTGCACTGTCTGCTCCACTGTCTTAGTCTCAGGTTGAATCCATTTTTGGAACAAATCATTGAGTTGAGTGTATGCCTCCCTGGGATTATCTCTTGGCTGAAACTGGAGCCTCCTGAACCTCTGTGATAAGTCTCTTCACTTATGTTGTAGCGCTGGAGGATTGCTTCCTTCACTCAACTACTGTATAATCTTCGACTTCCTGGACATTCAGATTACTATAGGCCATTTGGACTTTTTCCATCAAACAGGGTACTAGCCTTGTGACCCAGTGAGATGGTGGCCACTGACAGACACTAGCCACCCTCTCAAAGGTTGTCAAATAGATTTCAGTGTTGTCTTTCAGATTTAATTTGGTCAGTCTCCAGTCCTGAATAACTGGAATGGGAGTATGATGAAATGCTGAAAGTTGGGATCCCAACATTCAGGATCCCAAGCTCGGCTGCCCGATACACACCTGCCTTACAGACGTATGCTGGTGCCATCAGGGGTAAGGTTGCAGATGTGACGAACCGCTATGCTGCCTCTAGACATGCACCACAAGAAGGGGAAAAATCTAATGGTTGGCTGAGCTGCTTCCATGATGTGGAGAGTTAAGTCACTAGCAGCTCGGCCACCAGTGCACTCAGATCCGGGTTCTATTCCTGGGTCTCCACTTTTGCGCAGCGCTCTTTTGCCTCCCATAAACTGTTTTAACTTACTCCAAGGTCTGCTCCCCCTCAGAGTTGGTTATTTTAGTTACGGGGGGTGCGTGGGTCTTGCCCCATGCATTGCACCAACACCTTGCCAGTCTTCCAGCAGTCGGTCTCCTAAACTTGGGCTTATAGAGTTTGGGAGACTGACTGTTGGGATTCAGTAGTAGATCCTGTCATAAACCCACTCAGCAGGTCAGGCCCTCTGCTCCCACAGTGCCAGCCTCCGAGCGCAGTCTTGCAAACAAGAACAGAACAGGGTAACCCTCCTGTCTGACTACGGGTGAGGCCCAGGGGCTGTGGGATCTCTGGATTACCCCTAAATCCAGCATCTCCTCCACTTCCCTCCTAATGTCCTTTTGGACAGCCTCTGACACCTGATATCCTGTCCGCCGTATGGGTGTCTGTCTCCCTGTCTCCACATCGTGCGTCACTAAGGGGGTTAGTCCAGGCTTGGCACTAAATAATGGGGCAAAGTCTGCTAAAACCTCCCTTACTTTCTGGATCTGGTCCGAGGCCAGCTGGGGAGACAATTTTGCTGCCTCCACAGAGAACTCCCGCTTGCTTTCTTCCAGCAAGTACAGAAGGGGGTCTCCTTCATCCGTCCCCTCCCCAGGACTACACACTGCAAATACCATGTCAGCCCTATTTACATATGGCTTCATCATGTTGACATGGTACATCCTTTCTGTCTGTCTTTGGTCAGGTAACTATACAATATAGTTCACGTCATTTACCTTCCTAACAACTTTGTATGGTCCTGCCCACTCAGCCTGCAGCTTGTCTTTCCGGACTGGAATAAGGACCATGACTTCTTGACCCACCATGTACGAGCGAGCTCTGGCTCTGCGGTCATACCACACTTTTTGTTTCTGTTGGGCAGTTGCCAGGTTGCTCTGAGCTGTCCCCATAAGCTCCTTCAGCCTTTCCCTAAACTTAAGGACATAATCCACTATGGGAGTTCCCTGGGTGGTGTGTTTGCCTTCCCAGTCCTCCCAGATCAAGTCTAGGGGCCCACGTATCCAGCGTCCATATAAGAGTTCGAAGGGGGAAAATCCTGTCGACTCTTGGGGCACCTCCCTGTATGCAAACAACAGGTGGGGAAGGTACTTCTCCCAGTCCCTCCCATGCTGTTCAGCAAATGCCCAGAGCATTGACTTCAGGGTACCATTAAATCTTTCCACAAGCCCACTGACTTGTGGGTGATATGGTGTCGTGCATCTCTGCAACACCCCACACTTCTCCCATAAACATTTCATCAGGTCTGACATGAAGGAACTCCCTCGATCGGTGATAACCTCCTGCGGAAACCCAAAATGGGAGAAAATCCCAAGTAAGGCATCTGCCACTTTGTCTGTCCTCAGTGAGGATAGGGTGACTGCCTCCGGGGACCGGGTGGCATAATCCACCACAGTCAGGATGAATCTCTTCCCTGAGGAGCTGGGGGTATTTAAAGGCCCCACAATATCCATTCCCACCCACTGGAATGGCTACCTCACTATGGGCAATGGAATCAGGGCGGCTTGGGTTTTCCTGCCCACCTTCCCTATTTCTTGGCACTGGTGACAAGACCTGCAATACTCCTTCACCTGCTGGGTGAAGTCAGGCCAATAGAAATTCTGGGCCAACCGCTGCGTAGTGCGCATGATTCCCAGATGACCAGACAAGGGAATATCATGTCAGGTCTTGAGCAACTGCTCATGATACCCCTGGGGAATGACAAGCTGCCTGCCTAGCACCCCTCCCTCTGTCTGTACAGCCTGAGTATACATCAGTCCTTTTTCCCAATAAACCTTATGTCTGCCGTCACCTCCCTGTGCCCTGTCAGAGTCTGCCCAAGTCCTCAGCTTCTCTAGACTAGGGTCACTTCTTTGAGTGGCTGCAAAGCCCTCACACATTCCCAAGACATGGGACAGGTCCCCTTCAGTCGCTAAACTAGGGTCCCTAGCACTAGCATCAGTGCACTCAGGATCACTGTCAATCCCAACCCTCTGACAATGAGTCACCCCTCTCTCTTCGGAGTAACCCTCCATAGCTGTGTGGTTAACTGCTACTGGGGAAATTTCTATCCCCTTTTCATTAATCTCCCCATCTGGAGACACAGGCTGGGGAACCAGCCTCTCAGTGGTTTCTATAATGGCTTCTGTGGGGTTCAGGGAACTACAATTTTCCCTTGCCGCTTGGCTATGGGTAACTGCACACACCATCTCCTGTTTGAGATTGTTGCCCAGGATCTCATCCACTGCCAAGGTTTGGGCTACAGCCACCTGTTGCACAGTTCCCCCTGTTTCACCCCAGTCTAGGAGAACACTAGCGAGTGGCAATGTTTTTTCTTCACCAGTGAACCCTTGTACAGTGACATATTTATTTGGTATAAGCTGACCAGGCTGTACCAGATCCATTTTTACCAACGTCAGGGATGCCCCTGTGTCCCTTAACCCTTGCGTCTGTACACCATTCACCATGACTGGATGCATGTGTTCCCTCATGTTCACTGGCATGCTTCCAGGGACATACAGCCGACTTCTTTCCTAGTACTATTCTGCATATTGCTCATTCTTTTGGGACACTGTCTGGCAATATGCCCAGTTTCTTTACATACCCAACATTCATTTCTTTTCTCAGAGAAATCTTTTCTCTGAAACCTGGGGTTAACTGGTTTTGGTGGAGGCAGTGAGAGTTTTAGCTGCCCTGAAAGCACGCTTGTCCTTTTCTGCACTGTCAAGCCCGCCCCATTCGCTCTCAGAGCAGGTCTGCTCTTGGCATAGCGGTCAGAGAGTTCAGCAGCCTGTTGCACTGTTTTGGGACCTCGGTCCTCCAGCCAGGTTTTTAGCTCGGCTGGGCATGCCAAATAAACTGTTGTAACAGAATCACATTTTCAATTTGTCAACAGAGTTTGCTTCAATACCTTCCCACCAACGTTTTAAAAACTGATGTTGTTTCATGGCTATCTCCTCGTAGCTCATGTCAGGGCTTCTCCTGAGCTTACAGAATTTTGCTCTGTATGATTCAGCAGTTAATTCAATTTTTTTTAACAGAGCAGCTTTAATTTTGCTGCAATCATCACTGTCCTCGTTGTACATTTGACCCAATGCATCCCGAGCTTTCCTGGTAAATAGCTGGGATAGCTGGAAGCTCCAGAACTCCCCAGGAATTTTAGCCTGAATACAAACTTTTTCAAAAGAATTGAAAAAGGCATTCATATCCTCCCCCTCTTTAAATTCAGCTATCAATTTGCAATTCAAATTGTAACCCTGTCCTGTAGTCCCAGTTAAACCCGAGTCACTGACCTGCTCTGGTGCTGCTGGTTGGAGTCATAGCTTCTCCATTTCATGTTGCTTCTGGCGCTCACACACTTCACGGTCCGCCTCTCACTGTTCATGGTCCACCTCTCACCATTCTTGCTCCCTCTTCTCCTCTGCAGCTCGCTGGCACTCACACTTCTCACGGTCTGCCTCCCGCTGTTCATGGTTCATCTCCCTCTGAAATTCCAGCTCCATTCTGCACAACTCAATTTGCAGCCTGAGTACTTCTGGATTCAGGATACTGGTAACCTTTACCTGCTGCTGTGGCCCTTCACTGGCACTGGCCCTGTTGCCCTCCTCATCGGATCTGGACACTGCACTGGCCGCTAGCCCTGCCACACTCAAGGTTCGGTCCTTTTCAGTCACTGTCTGTGTCTCAATGCTCTGGGTATTGGCTACCATCAGGGCATCCATGAGGTTCTGTTTGGTGGCTTTCATCTTGAACAGGACTGCTCTGTCCCGGCACAACTGCTTTAAGTAGTCTACAGTGTGCCTGCTGTAGTTGGAAGCCATCTTCTTCCCTAACTACAGCTACTCTGACTTGCACTTTTGAAAACAAAATAAACATAGAAACATAGAAGTTGATAGCAGATAAGGACCGCAAGGCCCATACAGTCTGCCCATTTCTTTTTCTACCTTATGAATGTGCCATTTGCCTTTGCTCTGTCAATGGCCTATTCATACTCATCTGTATTGCTTCCTATGCCTATCCCATGCCTGTTTGAAGCCCTGCACTGTATTCATATCCACCATTTCCTGCGGTAGGCCGCTCCATGCATCCACCACCCTTTCTGTGAAAAATAACTTCCTTACATTACCCCTTAATCGGCCTCCCTCTAATCTCATGCTGTGCCATCTTGTTTTGCTATTTTTCTTATATTGAAACATGTTAGACTCTTTCACCTTGTTAATGCCCTTAAGGTGTTTGAGTGTTTCAATCATATCACCTCTCTCCCTCCTTTGCTCTAGGATATACATATTGAGTTCAGTTAATCTGTCCTCATATGTTTTCTGATGCAGTCCCTGCACCATTTTGGTTGCCCTTCTCTGGATTGGTTCAATTTGGTTAATGTCCTTGTGAAGGTGTGGCCTCCAGTATTGCATTCAGTACTCCAGATGGGGCCTAACCAGTGTCTTGTAAAGAGGGATTATTACCTCCCTCTTCTGACTTGTGATACCCCTACTAATACACCCCAACATCCCTCTAGCCTTCCCTACAGCTTTAGTGGTCTGCTTGGATGATTTCAGGTCATTGATGATGATGATGCCCAAGTCTCTTCCTTCCCTTGTGACTGCCAGCAACTCCCCTCCCAGCCTATAGGTGGCTTCAGGGTTTCTCTTCCCTATGTGCATGATCTTGCACTTCTTTACATTAAACCCCAGTTGCAACTCTTCTGACCATTTTCCTAGTTTATCCAAATCTCTTCTCATTCTGCCCACCCCATCTGGATCATCTACTCTGTTGCAGCTCTTGGTGTCACCTGCAAACAGACAAACCTTACCCTCCAGTCCATCTGCAATGTCACTGATGAAGATATTGAAGAGGATTGGCCCCAGGACTGATCCCTGAGGTACCCCACTTGTGACTTGCATCTCTTCTGACTGTATACCATTTACCACCACTCTCTGTTTTCTGCCCATCAACCTGTTTGCCACCCAGTTGACCAACGTCTGACCCACCCCAATCCTACCCAGCTTATTAATCAATCTTCTATGTGAAACAGTATCGAAAACTTTGCTGAAGTCAAGGTAGGCAACATCAACTGCTCCCCCTTGGTCCATCACTCTGGTTATCCAATCAAAGAAATCTATGAGATTAGTTTGACAGGAACTTCCTTTTGTAAATCTATGCTGTCTTGGATCCTGTACACCCATGGATTCCAGGTGTTGCACTATCCTTTCCTTAAGGAATGTCTCCATAATCTTGCCCACTACTGAGGTAAGACTGACTGGTCTGTAGTTCTCTGCCTCCTCCCTGTTACCACTCTTGTGGAGTGGGATCACATGAGCCCTTCTCCAGTCTTCTGGGACCTCTCCTGTGCTCAGTGACTCACTAAACAGTTCTGATAATAGCTCTGCTAATTTCACCCTTAGCTCTTTTAGTACCCTGGGATGTATGCCATCAGGTCCCATTGCCTTGTCCACCCTGACCTTATCAAACTCTTGTAGGACCCTTTCTTTTGTGAATGGACTCATGCACACCTCCCTCCCTCCCTCCCCCGTGTCCATGGTGCTGAGCTGTGGGCCTTGCCCTACCTTCTCTTCAGTAAATACTGAGCAGAGGTATCTATTTAGGATAGATGCTTTTACATGGTCCTCCTCCTCACACGCCTCCTTATCCCCTTTGATCGTAGCAATACCCCCTCTGGACATTCTCCTTTCACTAATGCGTCTATAGAAAGTCTTGTCACCTTCTTTTATGGGTAGGAACTTGACTATACACCAAGTAATTTAGTTCTGTCTCATTTTTAAAAATAAATCACTGCCTTTTTCTTTCTTTGCAAGTGAGTTGACAGTCTCAAGCTGACACACTGAACAATAAAAGCTTGTAATACCAAAATTATCGCACCACTCCCAACCAATCTGTCACAACCCACCCAGCAGGTCAGGCCCTCTGCTCCCACAGTGCCAACCTCTGAGTGCAGTCTTGTAAACAGGAACAGAACAGGGTAACCCTCCTGTCTGTTTTGTGGGTTCAAATCAAACTTCGGTCTCAAGTTCTGGAGGAATTCAAACTGTGAACCTTTTGCTAGGATACCCAATGTACAGGCTCACATAATTCTGCTCTTCGTGGGGGCCAGATATCTTTCACCTATGGGCACCTAACCAGGTGTGGAAAATGAACCCTTAAAACTCCATGAAAGACCTCAGAATAAACTCTTACCTTTTCCCAGTTTGATATTACCAATAGCTTTGTGCAGTGCCAACTTTAACCATATATGCTTCACTTGTCAAATGAAGATCTTCAAAAGCACACCAAGTAGTCTGTAAAAATGAGATGTTTACTTAAAAATAGATAAAAATGTAAAATGTAAATACAGAATCATATATTGCAAAAACATACAATCACTTAAAATGATAAGGTTTTAAATACAAACAAAATCTCCTACCACAGTACCCTTAGACTTGTCTAATCTAATGCATTCTAATCTCCTTCCAGTGCTGATGTTGCTTTTTTCAGAGTCCAAACCTGTGTATGTGTGTAAATGGAATACCGACTACAGTTTAAAAATGCCATGTTTCAACCCTCTTCATGATGTCATCGTCTAGCTCCTCCCTTTCAGGATACATAATATATATATATATATATATATATATATATATATACACACACACACAAAATAGGAAGTCCCATCAAGGTATTGAATTCCAGCAAGACTCATTTTCCAAATGATGACACTCTTAATTAAGACTGTGATTTTCTCAGTCTCCTTTGATCCATGAGCAGTTTCCTTTCTCAAACACATCAGAGAACTTTTTATGACACCAGGTGCAATTAACTGACTTTTCTGAGGATGTCATAAAATGGATATTCCACTTTCTTATGACACCAGCTGCAAATAACTGACCTTCCTTAGGACGTCATAAAATGGATATTTCAGGTCTTAGCATCAAACAACCCAGATCTAAATAAGGCAATAAAATGTGAGGTTTTGCAAGTTAATCTCATCACAGAGATCTGCTGTTTAACATATATCCTGTCTTTTGAACTGATACCTGGGGGTATCCAGGCACTGCATTTCTCATGACAGACAATCACACTACATTTTTTAATATTACAAAAAGCATAGATTAATCAGAACCAGCTGTCCAAGTGTCACAGATCCAACAACTGGAACTGCTGTGGGAACCTCTATGGCTCTTACAGCACTCTCTTGTGAAAGTCCTGCAGCTGTAAGGGGCATCTCACCTCATCTTCCCTGGAGAGCTTGTAAGACCACATGCCACTTTTCCTCTCATTTTTGTAGTTCTGCTCAATGCCATTCCTCACTTTCAACTCTCCATCTCTTGGCCTCGGTGTGCTGAACAGCTAACAACTGCATGACACTGTAGAAACAGGAAGTTGTTATCCCTCTTTACAGACAGTTGGTGAGACCTCATCTGGAATACTGCGCCCAGATCTGGAGACCTCATCTCTGCAAGGAAATAGACAGGATGGAGGCAATCCAGAGGAGGGCAACTAAAATGGTGCAGAGTCTGCACCAGAAACCATACGAAGAAAACCTAAAGGAGCTTAATATGTATAACCTCGAGGAAAGGAGGGAGATGGGGGACATGATAGAAACATTTAAGTACCTCAACGGAATCAACAAAGTCCAAGAGGGTAGCATCTTTCAGAAAAAGAGATGTGCAAGAACAAGGGGGCACAATTTGAAGATAGAGGGGGGATGGCTCAGGGACAATGTAAGGAAGTAGTTTTTCACAGACAGGGTGGTGGACGCATGGAACAGCCTTCCTGAGGAGGTTGTGGGATCAAAAACAGTGGGGGAATTCAAGAATGCATGGGACAAACATAAAGCAATTCTTGTGGGGGGTAGTAGGAAGTAGGCCGTTGGTTAACAAGGATCTGCAGCTTATCGAATAGGTAGGGAAATGGGCAGACTGGGTGGGTCAAGTGGTCCTTATCTGCTGACAAAGTCTATGTTTCTATGAGACCAGATATATCATCAGGAACAGTTACTGCTGGACCTCCTGTCACTATACCTGACTTCTGTGCCTCCCCTTCTTCGAAGGCATTCAATGAGGCTACCAAGCTAACTCTGAATTTATTCTCCTCATCCCCCATTTTACATAGAGTAATCACCTCTGCCTCTCTCTCTGTAACTTCCTTCGAGTAACCACGGTCACTGAATTACTAGGCAGCTGACTCTGACCTCAGCCTCGGTCTGCCCTCTTCATTGGGCTATCCAAGAACTATCCAATCTTTGTCGTTTCATACCACATATACAGTATCATGTAAACTGTCTCATTGCTAACACCAACTGTGGACTGAGGCCCATGGGAAGTGACTAGACGACAACTTAAACTTGTCTTTTTAAACTCAGCTTTAATAGCTAGATCTTGTCAAGATCATCATTTTCAACACTGATAGTTGATAATGGCATTTCTTAACACTGAAGACACAAGCCTCAGGGGTAAACCCCATATTGTTGCACAAAAAGTCATTCTTAATATGGCACAAAGACGTTTCTTGGGGCTTACCAGCTGGGCAGGACCCAGAATCATAGCAGGCTCTGCAATCTTACAATAATGAGGAACGAGAAAGACATCTTCTGGCAGCCAGCCATGTTACAGTGCAACCTTTCACCTTGGCTGTCCGGAACAAAATAAAAAGAGACCCCTTCCTGGGCTTAAGATAGCCTTTTTATACACCCAGGGGGATCTGACTGCCAACTAATAACCTCTCCATTTATTAATTAACTCTGAAAACTCACATGAATAACATTTAAAACTATTGCACATATCACAAACCCCTCTACTTGGACATCTATTAACATATATCACATAATCTCACATGTAAATCTAAATGAAAAGACAAACACGGCCAAGACAAAATACTCAATGGGCCCTGCAAACTCTGTGCTGGAATGCAAGAACCAAATTGAGCATATACTATTCACTTTAAAAAAAAACTCCATGCAGGAATACAGAAGCCTGCAAACCCCATGTTAAAATGCAGGAACCTAGCTGAGCATATACTGTTTCCTTTAACAGACTCCCTGCAGGAATGTAGAAACCTGCAAGCTCTATGCTGAAATGTAGGGACCCAACCCAGCACACACCACTCCCTTTAAAAGAAGGGAAAGTTGGTGAAACCACCCCCTAAAAGGACAGAAGCCACAGCCAGACCCCCAGCAACACAGTCTCGACCCACTAGCCTCAAGGATCAAAACCCACAAAAATGTAAGTAGGAAAGGGGAAGGGGGGGGTCGAACAGCTTTCACAACCTTTCAACTCCCCAGTTTCATTGTTTAATATGGAAACAACTGTAATTGCTATCGCCTTTTATTAACATGCTCCAATGGGCATACTACAAGCCAGTCTTACATTTCATGGCCCTCTCCTCCATCCTCACCTTCTCCAGCGCTGTCTGCCCTGCTAGTGTGGGGGGTGTGTGTCCACAAAAACCCTTATCTTTAATCATATCCTCTGACTGGAGCTACAAAACACCCTTATCCTTTATCTCCCTAACCTCCCCACCATGGATCCAGATGGCAGGTGGCTGGGAGACACTATCCAGTACAGCTGTGCCCCATGTGCTCCTCCAGCTCCTGCTGCAATCAGGAGACTGACCCAAAAAAATTATTGGAAAAGGATTTTAAGGGCCCCTTTCACATTAATGCTTTTTTCACTTTGATATAGTTCATTTGTTCCCCTTTAATTACCAGGATGGGGATTCTAGTCATGAGATGACGCAGAGGAGATAAGGGAAAGGAAGTTAATTTTAAATTAGAGATACATGTTCCACTTGCAGTTATGGTGGGAGCTAAGTTATACTCAGCAGATTCTGGTATGTGCCATCTCAGGTCCTCTGTTTGGACTGAGGGGGTCTTCAAAAGGGTTCCCAGATCTGGTGGAATGTGTTCATTTTTTGTGTAGCAAAATAAGACAGATGTTTGTTAGCAGCTAGCTTGGACATATTCTTGGTCCACAGTTCTGTGGTAGGTGGCAAGGGCTGTCACTTTTTTTTTTGTTTGCCCCGTCTCCATGGATGCCGCTCTCTTCTGGAGTATCCTCTGCTCACTCTGCCCGCCACTGGTACCTCTTGGGATACTGCCAGATTTGCCCCCATGCTGCCTCGGCCTACCCCCCCCCCAGGGCGGGGAGGAGGAGGATCCTGAGATGTCACCCTCCAGTTCATTAATGTATGTTGGGCAGTCTGGATGGCCCCCAAGAGCCGGGTTATGGTGTCTAGGAGCTTGAATTCCGGTCTCACATTCGGCATTCCCTTTGAGGGTCCTTTTTCTGTATTTCTGGTGCCATCCCCTGAGGATGTAGGCATGCAAAGGGGGCAAGGGGTGGAGCACATTGTGACACGCAGACACTCCAGCTCCCAGCCTACATTCTCCCCTCCCACTGGCTGTCCCAGCTGCACCCCCACTTGTGGTCACCCAGGTGGTGGTAGAGTAGCAGGACAGGCAACCCTCCCCTCCTGGAAAAGGAGAGTGGCCGATGGGCGCTTGATCCTTCTTCCCCGGCTGGCCCTCCAGCTGCCAGAGTCTGTTCCCGAATCTGGGTCACTGGCGCAATGAGCAGTAAACCTACAGCTGTGCTGGTGGGCCAGCTGGCTGTCACTATTTTAACAAGAGGAGTGCTTAGACACAGCAGGGTGCCTTGTAGACATCTTTGTGTTTAGGGGCCTAGGCCCTTGGTCCTGCTGCTATCTTCAAGGATGCATAGTTGTGGGCTCCATGTAATGTTTTTTTTTATATGGTTTTCTTGCAGGTCAGTTGAACCCCTCTCTACATTTTTGTCAGTTGGTCACAGTGCCACAGAATATGGCCAAGGTCTGCACATTCTGCTTGGCATCTCCAGCAGTTGGAGTGTGGCATGAGTCCCATATTTTGGAGCTCCTTGGGGGTACATTACCAGAGATGCAGTACCTTATACTGTATACATATATATCTATATATGTATTGGCATTGTGCCTTTATATGTCTATATGCTGCTTGCCACCTTTGTCACCAAGTTCACAGTTAAGCTCTGCTTCCCATTTGGTTTTTAAGGCTGGTGGGGTGGGGCACAGCTTTCTCCTCAGAAGGCTGTAAATACGAGAGATCCCCCCATGTTCATTCAATACCAAATGTTGCTATGAGGGTGTCCCAGTCTGGGGTAGGGTGGGGTTTGTACCCTGGCAGGAGGAGTGGTTTGAGGTCTGCCCTGATTGGAGGGAAGTATTTCCGCTGTTGCCGAGGGAGGTTATTTTTTGTTCAATTTGTGCAAATGACATCAGTGTACCTTTTTCATAGTCCAGAATATTCCAATATGTGTATATATTTTTCTGCCCAGAATCCCCCTCAGAGAGTCTTTTTGTCCACTGTAATATGGGTGTTTGCTCATAGGGGGATATATTTATCAGGGAGTAGACCCCATTTGATCAGAAATTGTGTTTCTCCAAAGCCGCCTTCTGACCAGTGGGCCCTCAACTTGACTATATTAAGTATTTTACCCCTTTTACAGGGAGCCTTAAGTGACTGTTATTGCATTAATCTTTTAAGCTGATAGCAAATTAACTGTGCAGCTTCTGACCCCATTTTGACTGGGTGCTTAATTTACTTTCCAGCCTGTTACTCTAAGCTATCGACCAGAGTTTTGGGGCATTTTTGTCCTACTGTACAGAGCAACCTACAGTTTTCTTTACTGCTAACTATAGAGCAGCTTTTAACATGCTATGCTTGTGTTCTGTACAGTTTTAAGTTGTTTAACTTCGTTTTAACTGGGTGCCCAACTTAATTAATGATAGTTATGCTGAAATTCACTGCTTAACACTATTTAGTGCAGGATGGACTGGAGTTCTGACTTGTAAAACTAAACTCCAGCTGCTTGAGAGAATCAGGACTGGAGTTCTGACTTTAACACTAAACTATAGCTGTTCCAAGCTAAATGCGAATTAAGTGCGCTGCATAGTCAAACTAGGGGAAGACTTTTTTTTTCTTTGTGTCTAAATCTGTGCTTACAGCCCCTCCTCCTCCCTACCTGATAAATAATCAGCTCCTTCTGTTGCCTCCTCAGGTCCCCGGTGGTCGTGTGGGCCATCGCTTCTCCTGCCCTCCCCTGAGCTAGAACCCGCAGAATCTCCAGGTATGATGCTGGCTAGAGAGGAGCGCCAGCTTCTTTCCTTCTGTGTGTGTGTTTGTGGAAGGCCCCGCTGACGCTATGCGCTGGTTGCCTCACCACCACCCTTGGTAAGCTGTAATTTAAATAGGCAGTATCACGTGTGGTTGAATAACCAATCAACCCATTTTTCCATTTGCAGATTATCTGCTATCACCACTAGTGGCCGCCTCAAGCCAATCACTGATATTAAAACCCAGCTAACACCATGCTGCCCCTATCCTTAACTATAGTTTCCCTTCTTGCACCTCTAGCATCCCTCCTATCCTCCTCTTACCCAGAATCGCTGTCTAGCCCCCTAGCAATCAAGATCATGCCAGCACCGCCACACCACTCCTCCACCTCCACCATTGGGCAGTCCCCCCCCCAGTTCTCCTATATAATTGGGATTTTGGGGCTTCCGTCCTCCAACCCTCCTTTCACACTGGGCTGACAGCCATAAACTTCACTGCCCTGAACACCTCATTGCATGCCTCCCAGCTACCTTCTGCCCACTTTAAGCAACAATGGGCCATGCATAAAACAAAACTGCTGCTAATGCTACTGCTTCTCCTAGCCGGGGACATAGTGCTAAACCCTGGACCATCCCCTCACCTGTCACAACCCCTCTCTCTGTCCCCAATTACCTTGGGTCTAAAAACTGCGTACTTAAATATATACAGCATCCTGCACAAATTTGCCTTGCTACAACCAATTGCCCTATCCCTGCATCCTGACATTTTGATTATCATTGAGACCTGGCTGAAGCCTCACAACCTGGACACAGAATTATCTATTCCTGGCTACTCCATCATTCGGCATGACTGCCCAGGTAACAAAAAGGGAGGTGGCATTGCCATGTACATCTCTTCCCTGCTCCAGTTCACCCTGGTCCCTCTTTCCGTGCCCATGCTGACCATACATGCCCTCACTCCCCCACTCAATTCCCTTATATATGGCAGGTTCCTATTGCTCCCCAGACACCCCTATGCATGTAGTTTTGGAATATCTGGGCACCCTAAAATCCCTCACATCGGGGGACGAGCTCCATATCCTTGGGGACTTCAATTTGAACTGGATCTCCAGTGCTAGCTCAAAGCTCCGTAGCCAAGTGGCTGCACTAAACCTATCTCAGCAAATCTCAGAACCCACTTGCCTGAACTGCAAATCCCAGAATCATTCCCTCTTGGACTATGTCCTTACCTCACACTCCCATTGGATATTTGCCCATGGCCTCCTACCAGACTCTCTAAGTGACCACCACATGATATACATGGTAAGGAAAATATTCAGACCCAAGGCACCTCCCCCAAGACCTCTCCTCACTAGGACCTATAAATCCCTTGACCTTACTGCGTTCCTAAATGATCTGACATATGCAAACTGGTCCTTCATCCCCAGGGCCACGTTTATTGATTCTGCCCTGGAATACTTCAAGTCCATATTCCTCGCTGTCTGGGACTACTATACACCACTCAGATGGGCTCAAGTAAGAGGTGCCCACCTGCCCTGGATCACTGCCTATCTCATGGATCACCTCCGAGCCAGGGACCAGGCCTGGAAAACATACAAGGTATCTGGCACTTCCGCGGCTCACCAACACTACCTCTCACTTCGGAATGCCTGTATAAGGCTAACCCAACAGATCAAAGCCATTTACTTCAAAGCCTTCTTCCACACCAACCTAAATCACCCAGTGAAGTTTTGGAAGACAATTAAATCACTCTTCCCCTCTCCTGCCCAGCCCCCACCCCAGCACTGGATGTAGGACTCCATCGTCACTGAACCGTGAGCAGTGGCCTCTGAATTTAACACTTTTTTCACAAACTGCTCGTCCTCCCTCTTGTCCTCCCTACCGCACCCCCCCCCATGTGTGCATCCCTGTCCACCCCATCCTACTCCTCTGGCCTCCTGCTTCTCCTTTCTCCTGGTTACCCCATCCGAAGTACTAAAAGCCCTGTGGACCCTCAATCCCTCCAAAGGTAAATGCCCCTCGGGATTGGACTCCAAAATGCTCTACCTATCAGCTCCTGCCATTGCAGGCCCTCTGGCCTCACTCTTTAACCTCTCTTTCTCTCTTGCAACTATCCCATCTGACTGGAAACATGCCGCAGTCATCCCTCTCCCTAAAGGTGGTAACCCCTCCTGCCATGGCAACTACTGACCCATCTTCCTTCTCCCTATACTAGCCAAAGTCCAGGAGCACCATGTTCTCTCACAACTCTCCTCCTTTCTTGACTCCTCCTCCTCCCCCTTCACACCTTACCAGTCTGGATTTAGGAAATCACACTCCATCATCACCTCCCTCCTAAGGCTCACTGACTCCATCCTCACAGGGGTTAGAACACTACACAGGTCAATAAATGCTTTGTTGAAAGTCTTGGTGAACCTTAGAGGGTACAATGCGTGACCTAAACCAGTACTTGGAGAGTGCCTTACTCCCCTCCTCAAAGTAACTCACACCAGGTATGTGGGCTTTAAAACACACACTGCGACTGCCCTGAAAACCTTGCAAGAGAACCCACCAGTTTGTAACCCTCTTCCAACAGAGACAGGATGTTAGCTTAAACTACTTTCTTTAGGGCACCAGGTCTCCTGAACCCAGATGTTGATGGGCTTACCTCCAGGCTGCTGTCCACCCAGCTGCTGACATTCCAGGATCCAGTTCCCAACAGTCGCTTTACTCCCATCACCCTCCCTATCCGAGTTAAAACTGTGTAGTCATCGATGCTGGTAGAAGCCGGTACCTCCTAGACTGGGGGCTTGAAGCCCAGCCTGACTTGCCTTATATTCCACCTACTGGATTCCCCCTTCCCTTCTGGAAACCCCACCTTTTAACTCTGTGCCAGGAGCAATGCCCCCTTGGGGGTGGAACATGGAACTGCCCATTAAAGGGAACCTAACCGAAAGGGGAGCATATGGCCTAGTAAGACAGCCCTATGAGTAGTGGCTTACATATAGATGGGGGGTTCGGGGAAGCATGGGGTGGGCATAGCCCCCTGCATAGAAGGTACTTTCACATCCCCCGTGCAGAGAAAGTAAGCACCCACCACTGTTTCTTACTGATGCTGTAGTGTTCATCACCATTTTGCTCTTCAGGAATGTGCATTTGCTCTTTTTTTTCAGCACCATTTTGTAGGTGCTATTATCACACAGAACCCTTCATTAGCAGTCGGATATGCTCCTGACACCTAGCCTTAGAAGTATGATCCACAGGTGATTTCCCTCTTTTTTCGAATTCCTGTGGAGGAAGTTCTCTCTCCTGTCTTTTTATTGGTTATTCACTCTGTTTCCTTCTCTGCCCAGCTGGCAGATAGTCCTTCCCATGGCCCAGTTGGTCATTTTTTAATTTTTATGATGGTTACACTGGTGCATAATAATGGTATTCCATAAAAGGTATACAATCTTAATTTGAAAAGGAATATCAATACATGGAGTTCTGTCAGCCCAGTCGGATTATTTCTCTCTGAGACATGGTACAGGAATAGTTGACTTTTGTCTCCTGCTTTGCTTGGGCTCTGCATCTTGGGGACAGAGTCCTTGCTGGGTTCTACCCATATCACTGTCCAGTGGTGAACGGGCAGTCTCCTGGCCCCTAGGGCATGGATCTGGCTGGACCTCGGGGCATGGATCCGGTGGCATAGAAGATGTAGTTTACAGAAAATTCTAATATAATTACTGGAGACTTTATCATGGCAGTTATTCCTGGTCACATACTCTCATTTAATATCCATGGTTCTAAAAATCCTGTTAAATGCAATATATTATTGCAGCAGCTCTGTTAGGAGAAATTGAACATGATCTATTTGAAAGAAACCCATCAAGGCCAATATTGTACTGTGGTTTAGGGCACTGAGCTGCAAACCTGGAGACCTGGGTTTGAATCCCACAGCCCTCACTTGCATACTGTGTGACCCTGAGCAAGTCACTTAACTTCCTTGTGCTCCAAGGTCACATCTTGAAACAAGCTTTGGCTCAATACGCCTTTCCTGATTAAACATTTACTCCTTCCTCTTCCCCACTGGAAAATTCCAACCTTAGTAGGGGAGTTAGCGTTGAGGTTTTCACCTCCTGTATAAAAATGGAAAATGATGAGGTGCTACAGTTCTTGGTCCCTCTACCAAGTTTACTAGTGTTAACACCTATTCTGATCATGCAAGTTAATATGTGATATTGACAGATCATTTGTACGAAGCTCTGGTGACCCTTGCTAATGTTTATTTCCCCCCTCGCTCAACTAAAGAGGTCATTCAGACCTTTCTGGGAAAGCATATGGAACTGCTCAGGGGTCAACTGATGTTGGGCAGTGATTTTAACTTAACCATGTCTCCAGAGCTTGATGCCTCCAAGCCGAAGTGTCACTGGTCCTTTCCTACCCAGAAGTATCTTAAGCCTTCCTTCCAGCATTTGGACTTGGTAAATGTCTGGTGCCACCTTTTACCTTCTGATAGAACTTGCAACCATTACTTGGCATGACGTGATAGTTATGTTACTTAGATAACTTTATCTTGACATGTGATCACTTCCATATAGTACAGGATATGTCCCATGGACTCCATTTACTGTCAGATCATAACTGATTATAACTCAAATTGGATCTGGGAAACATCTTAAAATATTCTTTGGAGACTTTGCTTACATGTATTAATGCAAAAATAAAATCTGATGTTTTATAAGCTGCCAAAATTTGGGGCTCTTCTAATTTAATCCTCCTGGAGACTGTACTGAACAAGATATTCCCCTATGTACTGTCTGTACCCAATTTGGTTTCAGCTGAGATACTAAGATTGGAATTGGGACAGTTTTCAATATCTGCTTCAGTAAGAAAGAGGCGTTTGATTTTTCTCCTTAAGCTTTTTCAGCTATCCAAAGAAAGGCTGCCTAGACAATGTTTGGAGGAGGAAATTCAATATACTGAACCATCAAAGACTTTATCTGTCATACTATTAAAGCCATTAAGGAACATTTATTCCCCTTGGGCCTAGGAAATCTATTATATGAACTATATTACAGAACAAATGTTGACATCATTGCACGAATAAGAACTAGGGTAAGGGATTCAGCTAGTGCACAAAACCTTTCACATGCTTCTTTAAAAAAAATCAAATGGTTCAAGCAGATTAAGATTAGTCATAATCTTGAATACTACTTGACTCACATATTTAACACTCTTGATTGAAGGATGATCACTAGATTTAGAATGGAGCTCTATGATGCCAGTCATATCTGTTATAAATAAAAATAACCATGTGTTAATGCACCCTACTGTAGGTGTGGGATAGAAGTGGAGGATGATCTCAACCACATCACACTTCTTTGTCCTTTGTATCACAAGAAAGGTTGTTACTGGTTGGGACAAGTTTTGGCTGACTATAATCTTCCTCCAGATCAAATAATTTGTACATTATATAATAATCAGGGCATGAGGATATTCCATAGTGTGACAAGGTTGAATAAGGCCCTGTCCCATTTGTTATGCAGAAAGAGTTTAAATGCAAGGACCCATTCTTTCTGCTCCTTTTCTACCTCTTGTCTGTCTGGTTGCGCAACCAAATTTTCTTGTGAGACCTAGGAACTGATCACTCCTACGGTTTCGCAGTTCTCTGCCTCTCGCTATTTCCCTGCCTTCCCTTGCTATTTCTGTCTTTTCTTCTCCTTGCATTTCTGTGAGTATAAAAAATATGTCTGTGTAAAACTGTATGTGATACTGTGATCCTTTGTTTAAAACTGTATATAGTTTCACTGATGAAATGATTGCAAAGCTATTTGGAACTCAAGGGGTTAACCTGAGAATGATGGATGCAAAATCTCTGCAGAGCTGGCTACAAGAGGACAGTTCTGGGTCATTATATTCTTTTTGCCACACCTGCTGAAACTGACAAGAACACTGTGTGAGAAGCATAATGTTCTCTTCACAAACTCCCTGCAAACACTTGTTATAAAAAGAGTTGCAATGTTTTGCAGGAAGAAGAGACTGAGACTGAGACAGAGACAGATTGGAAATTGAGAAGAAAATCTCAGAAGAAGGACTCTGCTTTCTATGTTTGTACTGCCATTGTAAATAGTTATATTGAACAATTTCTATTTTTATTTTGCTGTTAATAATAAAACACTATTTGTGAATTTTACAACTGCTTCTGGCTTTCCTATGCTTTCTGACCTGTGCCTCAACGACACATAGACTGTCTGCTTTTGTCATCTTTGAAACTGTGAACCTGATGAGTACATGTGGAGAGCAATATACTGTAATTAGGGAACTGGTGATGATTCTCTCTCTTTTTTTTTCCAAAACCTGGCCTTTGATCCAAATTAGAATCATGATAATTGGAATGTTTGTGATTATGGGTTTTTACTTGGATGGGGGTGTAGGTAACCAGACCTGAACTCAAACAAGTCCCATTTACTCATGTTTCAGGATTTCTAAAGACTGTATCCTCATTTGTCCCCTATGCTAAATATGAATAATTTGTGGAATTGAAATCCAGCTATTACGTAGAGCCTAGTCATGAATAATTAATTATCATCAAATAAACTGTACCGTGAATTTTCGTTCTTCACTGAACTGAATCTTCAACTTATTACACACTGTCAATTTATTGTTACAATGATCTGATAATATATCTTGAATGTACTCCTTGTAAATATGTTTTATATAACTCATAATCTCCAAGGAAATGTTCATGTAACATTTCTCATATTTGTGAATATGCTAGGTTAACATTATCACATTTTTCAATCTCCTTGCCTAGATGCACTCAAGACTTTTATCTGGTTAGTGATTTTCCTTTCAACGTTGGAAATCTATAACAATGTCTAAATTGTAAGATGGCAGATCCTTGTTTAGATTTCAAGTTACAATATGCTCATAACTATCTTCATCATATACTGTACAGGGCATACTAATATTGTACTCTTATACAAAGTGTAGTTTTTAAAGACAATATTTTTTGTCAAGTATATTTTATCAGTTTTGTATTTCTTGTACTATTTGTAAAGACTTATGTCAACTAACAAACTTAAAACTTGAACTTAGGAGACTTCACACCTCCTTCCTGTTGAATGAGGAGTTTAAGACTCAGGTTAATGTGGCTACCTCTGACACTATGCAAGATAAGGACACAGGAGAATTGAGTGACCCCTCCTTTGGGACACTGTTAGGTGTAATTATATCTTATACCACCAGGAATAAGATGCAAGGTGAAGGAACAACTAGATCACCTCACTAATATCGTGCTGTCATTATAGAAATTATACTCCCATGGTGACACCCACAGTGCAGCTTAGATTACTCAAACTGAGGCTAGTATACAGAATATTTTGAGGGAAAAGTTGGAACTGTCTCTCCTATATCTTAAACAATCTTACTATAAAGGGGGTGTGTAAGAGCCATAATGTCTAGCCTGTAAATTCTGAGCAAAAAGAATAAGAGCTTTTATACTCCAACTCCATAGCCCTTGCCCTCACGGCAGAAAACAGCAAGAAGAAGGAGGTGCTGTTAGAACTATACTTCTCTACTGGGACTAAAGAACTCAAACTCTACTACTGGGACCTTCAATTTAGGGTAAAGACAAACAAACAACAAAAAAAGAGTTAGTGTGTTTGTCTGAGTTGGCTGAAATGAATTGTTATCTGTGCAGTTATCTAGGTGTTTGTCTGAGATGGCTGAAGTGAATTGTTATCTGTACAGTTATCTAGGTGTAGAAGGAGCTGAAATTAGGGGGAGTGGCTTAGCTAGAAGGAAACCAGGTGTTTTGGATTTAAAAACTGCCCTAGATAGCTTCTGGCAGAGAACAGGCAGAAAACAGCAAGAGGAGGGAGGTGCTGTTAGAACTATACTTCTCTACAGGGCCTAAATTTCTCTCCTTCCCTCCTCTCCACCCCTAGCCAGTTCTACTTTTATAGGCACAGGATTTGACTGACAACAGGAACTTCCTGTTTGGGAGTAGGAAGGGAGTGATCACAGAGCCACAAAAGACTCACCATCCTAGAAGGAAAAGAGTAGCTCTGCATCCCCCCCCCCAGCTGCTGGAGGTCTGACTCTGAGCAAGTAAGGAGACTACTGAGAAATATAGGAACTTCCTGTCTCAGAACAGTAAGATCAGGAGCTTTAAGGGCATGGAGGCAGTAGGTAAGTAGGGAGAAAATTAAAAAGATAAATAAATAAATAAACAGAGGAAAGAGTAAATATTCAAAACAACAGTTAAGGGGCCAGAAATAAGACATGATGGGAGTGGTGCAGTGCAGTGGCTGTCGAGCAGCAGTCTTTCAGGAGGCATTCTGGAGGATGCGGTGTTGTCCCATCTGCAGGCACCTGTTTGGGCTGAGGGAGGAGGTTGCTCATCTCCAGGCTTAGTTGGCCAGGATTTAGGGAACCTCCTCTCCCACCCAGAGACCACCAGGGCCACCACCATTACCTCACAGGTTGCCAAGAAAGAGGAGTGGTTGGACCACAGTGGGCTCATGGGGGGTGAGGGTGGTGGAACAGAGGCACATCCCTCGAGGTGTACCTCTCCACAATTCATATGACATTCTGGAAGAATGTGGTTCTGCTATGGAGGCATCCACAGTGAAGACCAAGGAGGATGCTGGGAACCTCCACAAAGGAGATCCACAGGAGGGTGGCATGGACTCCCACAGGGGAAGGAAACAACTCCTGGTGGGGGACTTCATTGTTAAGAGGGCAGAACTGAGGGAGGAAGGGGAGAAGGAGGTAAGGTGTCTGCCTGGTGCCCTGGCTTGGAGGGACAGGGAGTGAATCCTCAGGATTGCGGGATCAGCTACACAGGGGAGGGAGTTGGATGTCATTGTCCACCTAGGGACAAATGACCTGGCTGGGAGAGGGATCAGAGCAGTGTAGGAAGAGTTTGTGGAGTTGGGGAGGTAACCTTCTCCGAGGTGCTGCCTGTCTATGGTATAGGTGAGGCTAGGGTGCTCCACACCATGGGATTCAATCAGTGGTTTAAAAACTGGTGCAGAGCTCATGCGTTTGGCTTCATTGGGGACTGGGGGTTCACCTGGAGTGATGCAGGCCTATATTGGTGTGATGGTCTGCATCTGTTCAGGAGGGGAACCAGGATCCTAGGTGGCAAGTGTTTAAACTAGCCAAGGGGGGAGGCACTGGAAAGGATTAGGGAAATACTAGCCTCCCCCAAAAAATCAGGGTAGTTAGTGAGGTAAACACCAAGCTAGAGACTTCGATAGGGAGAATTACAGGGGTAAATAGAAAAAAATGACAAAGGCAGTAAGGACAGGGATGGGGCAAAAAGGGGTAAGGCCATCAAGAAATGGAGTGTAATGAGTACCAATGCCCATAGTCCGGGCAACAAGCTCCCTGAACTGGTGGCCTTGATGGAAGAGGGATGCATGGATATATATCGTGGCAGTCACAGAAACATGGTACACAGAGAACTATGACTGGGATGTTAACATACCAGGGTACACAACCTAAAGGAGAGACAAGTAGGGTAGAAGAGTGGGAGGAGTAGCTCTCTATGTAAGGGAAGGGATAAAAAGCAATGGAAAAAAAAGTAAACAGGGAGGAGAGGAGGAACTGTGAGTCACCTTAGAGACTGGAAATGGCACCACAATCTACACAGGGATTGTATACAAACCCCCATCTCAGGGGGAGGAAATGGACAACTATATGATAGAAGGCATCCTTAGGATGGCAGAGAAAGGGGAGATATTGTTGATGGGGGACCTGAATATGCCAGATGTTAACTGGAGCACCTTTGCTGCAGCCACATCCAAGAGCAGGGCCATTCTTGATGCCCTACAGGGGGAATGCCTCAGACAGCTAGTGTTAGAAACCACTCAGGAGGGAGCAGTCTTAGACCTCTTACACTCAAATGGGAACAGTGAGAGGATCTCAGATCTAGAAGTGGGTAGCCATCTGGGAACAAGTGTCCATGAAACAGTGTGGTTCACGATAAACTTAGCTGCAGAGTCAAGCCATACAAAAGTGAGGGTACTGGACTTCAGGATGGCTGACTTTGTCAAAATGGGAGAGTGCCTTAGAAAAGCACTAGCAAACAGGCTAGAAGGAGGGGTAAAGCAACAATGGGGAAACATCACAACTGCCATCAAAGAGGCAACAAGCCTTTGTGTGAAGCAAAAAAACAAAGCAAAATGAAAGAAAAGCCACTATGGTTCTCAAAAGAGGTGACGGGGAAGGTTAGGGAGAAAAATATAGCATTCAGGAAGTATAAGGAAACACATAAGAAGCAGGACAGAGAACTGTACCAGTTAAGGCAGAAGGAAGCAGGGAAGGCAGTCAGAATAGCAAAGGCCCAAAATGAGGAAAAGATAGCCAACTCGGTTAAGAAGGGGAAAAAATCTTTTATAGGTACATTAGGGAGCGTAGAAAGACAAAGGGAGGGATAGTGAGGCTGAATAGAATGGACGGTGGGTGGGCAGAGAGGGACAGTGAAAAAGCAGGGATACTGAATGAATTCTTCTGCTCAGTATTCACAAAAGAGGAGGAGGGGGAGGTACCTAATCCAATTAACAGAAGCACTCTGGATAGGGGGTTGATCCCAGTCCTTTCACAGAAGAAAGGGTTCTGAAAGAACTCCTAAAACTGAAGGTGGACAAAGAAATGGGGCCTGATGGGATTCACTCCAGAATTCTAAAAGAATTAAGGGGAGAACTAATGGCACCACTGACTACCCTTTTTAAAAAATCATAGGAGGATGGTGTGATACCTGAGGACTGAAGGAGGGCAGATGTGATTCCCCTTCACAAAAGTGGGAACAAGACAGAGGCAGGAAACTACAGACCTGTCAGTTTGACCTTTGTGGTAGGGAAAATGATGGAATCACTTCTGAAGGAAAGAATTCTTGAGTACCTAGAGGCCAGTGGGGCACAGGACACAAGGCAGCAAGGATTCACAGTGGGAAGGTCATGTCAGACAAATCTAATCAATTTCTTTGACTGGGTGACCAAAGTAATAGACCAGGGAGGGGCTGTGGACATGGCCTACCTAGACTTTAGCAAGGCATTTGACACAGTCCCACACAAAAGATTAATAAACAAATTAGCCAGTCTGGGAGTGTGTCCCAGGGTGGTAGCCTGGGTAAAACATTGACTGGACAACAGGACACAGAAGATAATAGTAAACGGAGTCCACTCTGAAGAAAGGGGGTTTACTAGTGGGGTACTGCAGGGTTCAGTACTGGGTTCAGTCCTTTTTAATGTCTTTATAAGTGACATTGCAGAGGGCCTGGAAGGAAAAGTATGCCTCTTTGCAGATGACACAAAGATCTGCGACAGGGTTGATATACAAGGGGGCATGGAAAGTTTGAGAAGGTACTTGTCAAGGTTGGAGGAATGGCCAGAAGTATGGCAGCTTGGATTTAATGCAAAGAAGGGCAAAATAATGCACCTGGGAAACAAAAACCCAGGGAAGAGTACACAATGTGGGGAGGGTAGTAAAACAACAGAAATGGAAAGGGACCTGGGGGTAATCTTATCAGATGACCTTAAGGTTGGCAAGCAATGTAAGAAGGAAGTAGGGAGGGCTGGGGGGATACAGGGATGTATAGGGAGAGGCATCACCTGCAGAAAACAGGAGGTTGTCATCCCTCTGTACAGACAGTTGGTGAGACCCTATCCGGAGTACTGCATCCAGTTCTGGAGACCCCATCTTTGCAAGGACATAGACAGGATGGAGGCAGTCCAGAGGAGGGCAACTAAAATGGTGCAGGGTCTGCAAGAGAAGCCATATGAGGAGAGACTAAAGGAGCTTAATATGTATATCCTTGAGGAAAGGAGGGAACGGGGGACATGATAGAAACTTTTAAGTATCTCAGTGGAATCAACAAAGTCCAAGAGGGTAACATCTTTCAGAAAAAGAGATGTGCAAGAACAAGGGGACAAAATTTGAAGATAGAGGGGGAACAGCTCAGGGACAATGTGAGGAAGTATTTTTTTCACAGAGAAGGTGGTAGACACATGGAACTGCCTTCCTGAGGAGGTTGTGGGGTCTAAAACTTGGGAGAATTCAAGAATGCATGGGACGGACATAAGGCAATTCTTGTGGGGGGTAGGAAGAAATAGGCTGTTAGTTAACTAGGCTCTGACGCTTATCCAGTAGGTAGGGAAATGGGCAGACTAGGTGGGCCAAGCAGTCCTTATCTGCTGTCAAAGTCTGTGTCTATGTTTCCTCCTGCTTGTTATGCCACAGGGAAGACTAGGTTATGGTGATTATGCAAGACTACAATCAGTTGCTTTACAGCAAGCAGCTGAAAGGGAGCTAGTGTTTACTTTTAAAAGCACCTTATTTTGGAGAGGGAAGCTAGCAACTAAAAGTGAGCTAGCATTAACGTTTAAGAGTACCTCATTTTGGAGAAGAAGAGGGGAGTCCGTTAAATCTCCCCTTCCCCCATCACTTAACTGTTAACAGCTATTGCTAAGGGGGTGGTAATAGTAAAACCCACCTTCCCACCCCCCAACCACCCAGGTTCTTTCTATTTATGTATTCTTTACATTCTTAGAAGCCCAATGGAACATCCTGCAGGGATCCCAAAGGAAGACACCAGTGAGAACAGGAAGAGAGAATAGAGGAGACGCTGTGAAAGGAGAATGAATCAATGTCACCTACAGGTTGGGAGGAGAACAGACATGGTCATCCAGATCTCCCAGAGCTGTGGGGGTCTGGTAGCAAGGCAGACACTCTGGAGACTGGGATTCCCCTTTTGCAGGACAGTTGCAGAACTAGGGAGAAAGCTACAGCAGACAACAGAAGAGATCACAAAGCTGCAGAGGAGACTGGATTGGGGATGCTCACCACGGCCCCTTACCCAACCACTCCCCTAAAGGCCCATGGGCGTTGGGGGATGGAGGGTGATGAGAGGAGACAGCGGGGCACCTAGAGCTAAGATGGGACACTGCCATCCACACACTATCCACACACAGAATCTTTTGGCCCCCCTAGCCAGGGGACAGAAACCAAGTGAGGAAAAGGAAGAGTTGAGCTGGACAAACCTGATACAAGAAAGCAGGAAGGAGGTACAAGGAGGGTCATGAAGAATACACAGAGCAACAGGAGGATTCTGGTTGTGGGAGACTATGTTGTGAGAAGTGGAGGCACAGTCCCTCAGTGTGAAGGGAGCTGAAACCATGGTGAAATGCATGCCAGAAGCATCTGCAAGGAGAGCTAAGGACAGAATAGGACAGCTGATGAGAAGAAATCAGGATTTGGCAGGGATCATTGTCCACCTTGGGACAAATTACATAGTAAACAGGACTGTGGAAGAAGCCAATGCAGACATGAAGGCCCTAGGGGAGAGCCTAAAGGAGTACACAACACATCTGGCCTTCTTGGAGGTGTTGTCAGTTTGGAGGAAGAGCAGAAGTGAGGACAAGATCAGGAATGAAGAGATCAGGGAATTCAACCGGTGGCTCCAGGGTTGGTGCGCAGACAATGGGATGCACTACATTGGAGACTGGGTGACCTTCTAGGACAGGAAGCTCTTTAAGCTTGATGGTCTGCATCTCACTGGAGAAGGAGTGAGAGCACTAAGGCAGAAGTTGGAGGTCTTCTTGGAGGGTTTAAACTGGGAGGTCTCCAGCACAGAGAAGAAAACCTTAATGAGGATGCAGCAGAAAGAAACGAAGGTAAGAGGATCAGTGAAGGAAAGAGAACTCCCCAACACTGGACTAAAGGAAACAGGCATTGCCATGAGTGAGAAGCGGCCATAGGTAAAAAAGGATGGACCTCATGTAAAGTACAGGAGGGGCAGACACAGAAAAGGGGGGGATGGTACTGAGGTTATAGCAGAGGGGGGAGCCTGTGATTGGAAGGCTATGGTGACAGCTCACACCACCACCATCGGTGGACTTGCCACTACCCCCCATAAATCCAAGGGAGCATGTACACACCGAGAAAGAGAAATGTAGAACCTGGGCATCTCGACCACAGAGGTCTTGATTAGCATTCCACAACAAGATGGCAACCTCAAAAATCACTCTGGCGCAAACAGCATGTTGGCACTGTTGAGGAAGAGCCCTATACCAAAGGGGGTGCACATTCCTGGAGGTGATGGTTACAAATGCTAGAACCCTTGCAACCAAACTACCTGAACGTGCAGCCATCATGGCAGTTGAAAGACTGGACTGGGTTGCTGTGACAGAAACGAGATTCACAGAAAACCACGGATGGGACACAGCTATACCTGGATACAATCTGTTCAGAAAGGATATACAGGAGAAAAGAGGGGGAGGAGTAGCCATTTACATTCGAGAAGACATAAAAGTCACAGAGGTGCAGAGTCACCCTGGGACACCGAGTCACTGTGTCGTACTATAGATACTGGAAATGGAAAAACCTTCAGGATCAGCATCATATACAGACCTCCAAATCAAGGACAGATAGGAGACAAAGACATGCTTGAAGAAATACACAAAATGACTCATAGAGGAGAGGTGATACTGACACTAATGGCGACAACAAGAAGAAGCAGGGATTTCTTATTGGCACTACAGGAAGCAGGACTAGGTCAACTTGATCAAAACACCAAGAGGAATGCCATACTTGACCTGGTCCTCAGAAACACTGAGAGGGTCAAGGAACTCGATGTGGGATGCCATATGGGTAACAGTGACCATCACATGGTTAGCTTCAAGGTGAACATAACTGAGGACATGTGCCACTCAAAATTAAAAGTACAGTCCAACCCCGTTTATCTGACCCCCCATAAACCGAACCTCCCTATTTAACGAACCAGCTGCCTGTCCCCCATGTTCCCACTGAAATTAGCACCTTACAAGTAGCCATTGTTAAAGCTGTAGATTGTTCCCATTGTGACTGCAGGTAGTTGTGATCAGCCATTAACAAGGTCAATTGTAGCTACTCACAATCACGATTGGACGATCAACAGCTTTAAAAATTGCTAATTACAATACAGCAGTTTTTCTCCTCTGCGCCTCTTTTTCCTCATTTTGTGCAACGTTTTTTCTTAAACCTGGTCAGCTTCCAATCACATTTTCAACCACATTTAGACCACTCCATATCTGTTTTCTATGCCCTGGTCGACTTTCTGACCGTATTTAGAGTACTCCACATCTAAATTTGTTTTTCCATGCCCTGGTCAGCTTTCCGACCATATTTACAGTGCTCCACATCTAAATTTGTTTTTCTATGCTCTGGGTTTTTCTGTGTCCCTGGTTAGCTTTCCGACCGTACAGCTCTTAGCTCAATCCAACAGCAAAAATGTTTTTTTTGTATCTGTGAACGATGACATCAGTGACACCAATGGTAGGAAAATTGTGCTCGAGATAGGAACTGTGAGGTCCATGATCTCTTTACTGTATTAGTCCAGTTATGGTAATGCTAATGGTGACAGGGAAGGCTTAATTCAGGGCTCGGGACTGGAACTCGTAGTTATTGTTCTGTACGCCGTTGACAGTTTAGGTACAGTCCAAGATTGTAACCTGAGATTTAATAATACAGTATACCGTATGAGCTGCTGCTGCCACCTCTTCTACTGCTTTTTGCGACGCAGACTGCCACAGACTCTCCCTCTCTCTAATTCATGACCCAGTTGTTTTCAACAGCAGCAACCACAGTATGAGGCACAGGCAGGTCTGTGTTCTCTTTTTTCTCTATTTAAACTACAGGAATGTGATTCAGTAATGGAGCACAGACCATTGGTAGTGAACAGCATATAGGCAATCTCGATTATCAGAACTCCCGTTTATCAGAACGGATCGGATGTCTGCCAGGTGGTTCGGATAAACGGGGTTGGACTGTACTAGATTTTAAAAAGGTGGACTTCAACCAAATGAGGACCAACATAAGAAATGACTTAATTGATCTACAAGTGGATGAGGTCAATGTCATGTGGGGGAAACTTAAAGAGCTACTGACACCTCAAAGAAAACTTAAAAAACATAATCATTAGATACAATTCTGCTTGCATTCCAATTATGTGTTATATATTTCTCCTCCCCATAATTTATTACTAAAGAAATGTGCATGAATATATGATTGTTGTCTCTTAGAGTTCATCTGCCTCCATAGCGTACTCCCTACTTCAAGTCATAATCCTCTGTTTTGACATCACAATCTGTTGCCATGGGAGTAATTGTGAGATCACAGGCAGTGCTCTATGACTTCAGGTAGGGAGAAAGGAGCAGGAATTGATGAACTCTTCAGAAACAAATATCCTGTTTTCATGCAAATGACCTCACTACTAAATAGGAAAAAGGAATACAGAACTGATGGGAACTACAAGCTGGACGGTGCCCAAATATGTTTTGTTAAAGTTCTCCTGAATGTGTCACCAGCTCTTTAAGAAAGCAATCCAGACAGACACTGACCAATGCACCAGAAGGGTTACCAAAGCAAAAAGAAAACAAAACCCTTTATGGTTTTCAAAGAAAGTGGCTAAAATAGTGAAAGAGAAACAGAAGGCGTTCAAGCTATACCAGGGAACAAACAAGGAAGAAGACTGTGTGTGGTACAAGAAGAAAATGAAAGAAGCCAGCAAAAAAATAAGGCAGGCAAAAGTGCAGACAGAAGCAAGTATAGCAGAGAGGGCAAAGAGAGGAGACAAATCCTTCTTTAGATACATCCGGGAAAGAAGGAAGGCAAAAGGGGGTGTAGTCAAGATTACAACTCAGTAAGGGAAAACAACAGAAGACGACCCAGAAAAAGCAGAAATCCTGAACAGGTACTTCTGCTCAGTATTTACTGAGGAGGATCCAGGGGATGGCCCAGAAATGGCAAAACACAACATCCATGGATAGGTAATTGATACTAACACCTTCACAGAGACCGAAGTACTGGAGGCACTAAATAAACTGCAAATTGACAAGGCCATGGGGCCAGACAAAATGCACCCCAGGATCTTAAAAGAACTGAGATTAGAGTTGGCTGCCCCACTGGCTAAATTATTTACCAAATCCCTAAAGAGTGGGGAGGTACCTGAAGATTGGAAAAGGGCAATCATGGTCCCGCTCCACAAATCAGGCAGCAGGGAGGACTCTAAAAATTATAGGCCCGTAAGCCTCACATCCGTAGTGGGGAAGTTAATGAAGACACTACTCAAACAGAGTATCATTGCATTCCTAGATGCTAGCAGCCATCAGGACCCCAAGCAGCACAGCTTCACAGTGGGTAGATCATGCCAGACAATCCTGATTGAGCTTTTTGACTGTGTTACAAAGGTTATAGATGATGATGGTGGGGTGGTAGATGTGGTCTTCTTAGACTTTAGCAAGGCCTTCGACTCGGTTCCACACAGAAGGCTGGTACAGAGGCTAGACCACACAGGAGTTGGATCAGAAGTAGTTAAATGAGTTAAAAACTGGTTACAGGGCAGAACGCAGAAAGTGCAGGTAAATGGAGCATAGTCATCAGAAGGTAGAGTAATCAGCGGTGTGCCCCAGGGCTCAGTACTGGGGTCCCTGCTCTTCAATATTTTCACATCAGACATAGCTAACGGACTACAGGGAAAGGTGTGTCTGTTTTCAGATGACAGCAAAATATGCAACAGGGTCAACACCCAGCAGGGAGTGGACAAGATGGAAGTTGACCTCAAGAAACTGGAAGAATGGTCTGGAGCATGGCAGTTGAGATTCAATGCCAAAAAGTGCAAAGTCATGACATAGGAAAAAGAAATCCAAATTATGCATATTACCTTGGAGGGGAAAGACTAGCTGCCTCTGCCAGAGTGCGATTTGGGAATCATTATCTCAGACAACTTGAAGGTAGGTAAACAGTGTGAGAAGGCAGCATTAAAGGCCAGCGGTATACTGGGATGCATTGGGAGAGGAATCACAAGCAGGAAGAAGGAAGTGAACCTGCTGCTGTACAGATCATTGGTTAGACCTCACCTGGAGTACAGCGTCCAGTTCTGTAGGCCCCACCTCAAAAAGGACATTGACCAAGTGGAGATGGTGCAGAGAAGGGCAACAAAAATGATTCAGGGACTGCATGAAATGTCCTACGGGGATAGACCGAAAGAACTGAACATGTATTCCCTGGAACAGAGAAGAGAGAGGGGTGGCATGATTGAAACATTCAGGTACATAAAAGGTATAAACCAGATGCAGATAGGTAGTCTCTTCCAATTTAAGAAGGGCAGCATAACCAGGAGACATGATCTAAGGCTGCAAGGAGGGCAGTTCTCCACTAACACCAGAAAGTTTCTCTTCACATAAAGAGTGGTGGATGCCTGAAACAGCCTGCCTGCAGAGGTGGTAGAGGCAAGCATAGTGGTAGGTTTCAAGAATGCTTGGTACAGATACAAGGGAGCTCTCAAATCCAAGGGCAGTAAGAAGACTAGACTAAAAGACAATGGGCAGACTAGATGGACCTGGTGGTCTCCTTCTGCTGTCAACTTCTATGTTTCTAAGCAATGCCTCCCCAACAGCTGCAGTGCTGCTGTTACAATAAATATCCCCCACCACTAAATCATACATGAGAGTGATGATGTCTTCAGGAACCTCAGTTGAAGGAGAGCCATTCCTGGGAGGATGCCTGAGTAAGTAAACTTGTATCTGCAAGAATCCTTTAAAGAAAAGCTTAATGGGGCAGCAAAGCCCTAGAGAACTGTTTGGAACTGTTCATTGTCTGCACCCTGCAACTGATTGGTTTTCAAAAGGGGTGGACCTCATTAGTTAATGTGACTGTGGAAGGTCCAGTATATATAAATGTGCTTGAATTGTAAATTAATTTGAAAGAGCCTAAGTGAACTAATATTGGAATGCAAGTTAAATTGAAAGAGCCCATGTGAGCTAATAGAAGCTGTTACTGCCAAAAGCGCGGTTTGTGTTAAAAGAAGAAGTAGAAAATTGTCCTTGGTCTGGACGAGTTTCTAAATGAGTAAATGTGCTGAATGCAAAGTTAAGATATATAGATGTGCTGGATAAAGTAAAAGGTTGTCCTTGGACTTGACATTTGCTTGAAATAGGTAAATGTGCTGAATGCAAATTTGGAAAAGAAATAAAAATGTGCCAGAAGAATGTCTTCGGTCTGGACAATTGTTCTGGAGAGATAAATGTGCTGGATATAATATCAAGAAATATAAACGTGCTAAATGTACTTTAACCGGTCTGGCTACACCTCAAGTGTTCTCAGCCCCAACAAAAAGGGCTCAGCCTTCAGGAGTTAAAGTGTTGTTTCCATTGTCAAGTTTTAGAATCTCTGCAGTCAGTTTAGGTGAGACCTGGCTGTTGTCTTGCTGCAGTTTAACCTCCTGGGATTATGCCCACTTGCTGACAGTACTCAGTTTCTATCTGCCCATACAAATGTCTGCTGTGGGTAATGCAGGGCCTCCCCTGCACCTAATAAAGAAACTGTGACTAGTTTAAAGGTTTGATTTCCCAAGCATAATTCTTACTCTACCTAATTAGCTGGCCAACGTACAGCTGCACTGTCCATCAGGCCTGCACCATTTATGGAATGTGGTTACTGGTGTAACCCACCCCCACTGGCCCCCTTTGTTTAACTAGCAGGGCTGCTCCTCTCACCACCTGGCGCCACAGAGAGGGATGGGGGTTGTCACTGCAGTTCAGTTTACTAGTACATTTCCTTCTGAGCCTGCCATGCACAGACAGTCCAACCAAGTGTGGCAGCTACCTGGCACACACCTGGTGGGACCATTTACCATGGCCATCAACCTGGGTCCCTAGGAGTTAATGTTTGCTCACAATTATGCTAGGTTTGTACTTCTGGTCAGGGACACCAAAGTAAATCCAGACACAGTGGAAGCAATAACAGTACTGTCCAAACCAGGTTGGGATTCTAGAGTGTGGCTTTTATTCACCTACACAGAGAATAATCACAAAGTTAAGATGGATCCCCACAGGGCTACTCCTACTAGTAATGCAGATTACTGAGGTACAGAGCACACACACAGCGAACCCTCAGGTTCTGACTTGAACAGCGAACACTCTGGTTCTGAATGAGGAGATTGGCACACATGGCCAGTATTAGGAGACTTTTCCATATTTCATGAGGAATTACTGGTGGCACCCTTGACCACCAAAGAGCACATACAGGCTCACAGAGAATCTAACTCATGTCTGGGTAAACTATTTTCTTCAGGCACTGGTCAAATGCACTCAGAGAAAACACAGGTGTCCAAACTGAACCCAGAGAGGTAAACTGATTGCTCTAGATGGGGGGGCCTCCCACCTTTTGCTTCCAAATTTATACTCGGCCATTCATCTGGTTGATAACACTCTCACAGAAAACTTGTAGATGCTATCTTGAAATGTCTTTCACATTTAACATACTACATTACACACCTCTGAGGTGTCAGAAAGTTAATAGTTCTGTAATTGGCAATGTCTCTTCACTAGACCCCAACTTTAGCAGACACCTTTAAACAGAAAACAGTCTAGGTGACAGGATCCCTTTGTCAGAGAAAATTCACCACAAGGAATGCAGGTGCCCCAGGGCTTTTCCAAACAAAAGTTACAGGTACTCACAGAGCAGTTGAAGCTCAGGCAGCTTCAACACAGTCCATACTGGATCATGGTATTGCCCCTGAATCCTGGAATCCATCCCATCCCTCCTGGGATGGGGCACTGTGAAAACCACTTGGCTTGGTTTCCACCACTTCACCACTAGGCTGTACAGTCTCACACTAGGGTGAGAAACAAACAAAAACACTACTGGTAGCTCTCTGATAGAGCTGAAGAGAGAGGCTGCGCTACCTGCAACCTCCTCCACTGACTGCAACTACAGACTGACTCACTCTAACTCAACATTCTAAAGCTAACTCCCTGCAGCCAGCTTCCAATGTGGCTTATGCTGCTGCAACAGTTCCAAAGTGACATCATCACTCCAGCTCAGCTGAGACTGAAAACAGAGTGCGACACTATGAAATCCATTTAACTGCCATTTCACTAGCTGCCTGTCCCTGCCTGCCACTGATTCTAATGGGATTCTAGTAACCCCTGGGAACAAGGGGGTTATACTCGGTATCCAGGTTAAGGTTGGGATTGCGGGGTCTCATACTGAATATGGGGACTGGTACCAGTGTGGGTATTTAATAAATACTGTGTCAACTGATTTATAGCAACTAGTTAGATAGCCAGGGCTCTGATTATTCCTAGAGGTTGGTGGGAAATGTGATTAATGTGTGATTTAAAGTGTAACTGCTCAGTATTGATCTAAACCAATTCAAACCAATTGAACCAAATGTAAAAAATGAATCAACTGTAAAAATGTACATAGCATAACCTATATTCCTTTCTTCACTCATCCTAACCCTCCCCATGTAAATAAACTTTGTTATTGTTTTGCAGGTACCTGTGTCATGAGTAGTGTTGGGTAAGTTATTTTTTCTATTACTTTTGAAAACTTGTTCCAGAAAGCTCTGTGCAGTCACTAGCAAGGATGCAGAAGTATTGGAAGATACAATACACCTTACAGCAACATTTACTTACGTCTTTTTATACAAAAGAAATATGTAACTATAACTGATTACATTTATTTGAAAGTAACTAGTAACTAACCTATTACTTTCAAAATATTTAATCTGTTATAGTTATTTATTGTTTTTGTATTAAAAGAGAAATAAGTAACTATAATTGTACAGTGTATTACTTATCCTATTACTTCTCCATCCTTTGCTAGTGACTGCACAGAACTTCCTGGAACAAGTTTCCAAACATAATAGAAAGTAATAGAAAAAATAACTGACCCAACACTGGTCATAAGCATATCATTATTAGACTCCAGCTATTAAATGGTAGAATGTATTGAATGTGAGGAATTGTTATCGGGACATGTCTGGGGTGTTTGTATGGTACTGTGGGTGGGAACAGCACCCCAGAGGGTTGTACCAGGTTAAATCTAGCCCACTTAAAGCTATACTCTGGGTGGAGGGACTGTGCAATGCAATATCTTGGGTAAGAACCAGTTTGAAATACATCTTGGGAACCTAGGCCCCTCATCCTCATATGGGCCCACAAGGCAGGGGTTGTAGCTTTGGGAGTAACACCACCTAGGGGTTACAGTAGATTTTAGTATCTGGCCCATGTTTGTAACGTTATTTGGTTGGTGTCTTCTGGGCGGCAGTGGGGGGATGATGGGGGGGGGTTGCACTCAGATGGGTACTAGGCGACAGTCACTAATTGCTGCACCACTTGGTTTGAGGCTTTCTGACTGGGGTTTCTACCCCCTTGAAAGAGAATAGTGGCTGCAGATGGTAGAATTGGATGGCCTAGACAAAAAATCAAGCAGATCATGGAGTGCACCTGTCTTTCAGGAGCGGAGTGAAACCATCAGCCCAACGGACTGGTGCCAGGTCCAGAATTCGAATGGATAAATGTAAGTGACCCATGTCCCAGACTAGTGGATAGACATGAGTGCTTCCCACTGTGACCAACTGTACCCAGCCCACCATAGGAGGAAGAGTCAACCAGCAGGAAAATATTAATCATGCCAAGGCACAGTCTGGAGTAAGCCTCTCTTTGTGGTCCCTGGGCCTTCTGCGGCCCCATTGCTCCTAGAGGTCCTCTCGCTTCACCCTGGCGTAATTCAAAGACTGGGGTGGGAAGGCTCAAGAAGTATTAGCTGAGCCTCCTCTCCTAGTTTGTGCTATTCTCCAGACTTTAACTGGAAGCCTGCTGTGAGCATACAGTTTCAAATAAGGGTTCTTGCCTGATGGAAGTTTGCAGATTTGAGCGCACAGCATTGCGTTAGATTACATATAGATAATGTCAAGATGTAATGGCTCTAGACTACATCCCAGGGATATTTCGCTCCCTCACTACATATATGATGTCAACCCCCCATGGGGGAGGGAGGCTGTCAAGTGGCCTGGATTACCTGGCTATCCCATGGTGCGGGGCATGACAGAGCAGGGGCCCTTGACATTTCCTGAGACATTAAACCTACTGACTTTCTCCAGTAAGCAGAATCCCACAGGTTCTGCACCAATACAGTACAGGTGCCTTCTGGGATGGGACTTATTTCCCCTGAACACGAGGTGTCCTGATCCCACTTCCCAGCCCACATAGATATTCTCTTACACTCATACTCCTATTTCCCCTATAACTAGTTCCAATTACCCTGCTTCTCCTCTCAACCCCCCTAACTCATGCTACCTTTTTCTACCCACCCCATTATTACCCCTGGAGTAGTAACTCCATGGAAGGTAAAGTTTGAGAGAACTTAACTTTCCTTGTGACCCAGAGACAGTAGACTTGACATCCTCCTAGTCATGGGTCATAGGGCCAACTTAACTGTGCCCCTACCCTGGAAGCCCATTGTCTGGTTAGACTACTGTACAGTTTTCCTGTTTTTGTGGTTATTTATTTATTTTTTTTACCAGAAGAGACACACTAAGCTGAAAACTTATTTACAGGTGCGTCCTGGGAGCACAAGGAAGTTAAGTGACTTGCTCAGGGTCACACAATATGTAAGTGTGGCTGTGGGATTCAAACCCAGCTCTCCAGAATTGCATCTCAGAACCTTAAACCACTACGCTATACTGCCTCCTTAAGTTATGTTTTTTAATGATTGTTTGTTCTCTCGCTGTCATCCTTGCACCAATATGTACTGTGGTAGCTGTACTCATGCTGTCCTATGTGGACAGGAAGCAGAACTGCAAAGCACAAGTCCTAGTACGAGGTGGGTACCTACTTCTCCTAAATATATGTCAGAACACACCTTAGTCATGGCTAAACATTCCATGGGCACACCAGGGTCTTCTACTTTAATGGTTCAATGGTAGGCCTGAGGTTGAGAATGTACTCTGTTAATGTCAGTGGGCTAAACAATCCTGTAAAGAAATTGAAGGCATTTTCTGTCATTTGAAGGGACAGACTGGACATGGTATGCTTACAAGAATCACACTTTTCTCCCTCAGAGGCAGCCAAACTACAGTAGTTACATTTAAGTTCTCGGCTGTGTACTCTTCTGTTTATAAGCAGGGGAAGGGGGGGGTAGCAGTCATGGTGGCACATCACCTAGCATTTCACTAGATTAAGGTAGTGTGAGAGAGATAAGTGTACAGGAGAAATAGATGGGGTTCCCATAACGGTGGCTACTGTATACATTCCCCAGGTTCGGATACCCCTTCATATATTTTGATGAACATGGTCCTAGTTAATGAAAGGGATTTCTTGTTTCTGGCAAGAGAATGTAATCTCCTGTTGGATGCAACCCAAGATACCACTGCAGTAAATCTCTGCCATATACCCACTCGGTTTCTCGGTAAAAATAAACAGAAGAAGGCGCTGGCCCATCCAGTTTGTCTCCCACACCATGTGGGTCATCATACCCAAAGATTTGTAATGTATTTATCCAGTTCAGTCTTGACGTTTCCAAATGTTGGGATGTCAACAAGATGTTGTGGTAAGTTGTTCCACACCCTTTAGGGCCCGAATTGTAAAATAATTATAATGTTTGTTTTGATCTTGGGAATTTTCATTTGCATGTCATGGGACTGCAAGGTAAGTGTTCTTTCATTATAACATATTGCATTGGCTTACGTCTTCCGGGTTATTCAATATTTTAAAGATCAGGTTTAGTTTAGTTTTTTTGTTTGTTGACCAGATAAGTGCACTAGACAAATCCTGCCAATTTTCAGGCACGACCCAGGGAAGGGGGATACAGATGAATGCCAACTGACCTTGAACCAGATTAAGCTGCTGGTGGTATTTTTTAGTGAATGAGGGAAATTTGGCCAGGACACCGTGGAAATTCCCCTACCCTTTTGGATTATTGCCATGGGATCTTTAACATCCACCTGAACCCACCAATCCAGGCAGATGGGACCTCAGTTTAACATCTCATCTGAAAGACGGCACCTCAGAAGTGCAGTACCCCTCTTATGCTGCACTACAGTGTCAGTACTGGGATATTAACCCAAGTGCCCGATGTGGGAACTGAACCCACAGCTCTCTAATCTCCCAGCCTCAGAGGCGAGTGTGCTACCTACTGAGCCACTGACACTGCAGGTGCTTAGTAAGGGTGCATATCTTAAAGAATGAAGGTTTGGGGCCTTTAGATGCCTCTGCAATCATTCAGTTTGCTTTTATTTGTTTACTTACTTTTCCACCTTTGTATTTGTATTTTGCCAATTGTTAGTGAAAAAAGAGTCCAATGGAGTCCCTGTGTGAGGACGTCATAAAATCCATACTAGCAAGGCCGCAAGTGTATTTCAATGGGACACTACAAATCTGTTTTCAGATTTTTATGGAGAAATAACACTTCCTGCAACCAAAATATTATATATTTAATAGAAATATGTAATTTTGATAACATGTGGGGCCAGATATTCAAAATTTAGCCCCGGGGCAAAATTCGCACTGCATGTTGTGCTAAATTAGCCCAGAACCATTTGCATGCTATATTCAAAGGAATAGCCCTGGGGCTAAAGCAGCTGAATATAGTGTGCAAACAAAGCCATGCACACAGGGTTGGGAGTGCAGTGCAATAACAGCCCAGCAAATAAGACAGCTCTGAATATAGCATTCCAGAAGTGCAAACCAAAACAGCAGCCCAGTGCACACAGACGTGGAGGAAGGTAAAGGTGAACTACGTGGCCAATGTGTGTGCTAGCAAAGAAGTGGATGCACTAGAGCTGCAAACAACAACACAATAGTGCAGGCCAAATAAGCCAGAACTGTGTTATGGTTCAGACAGGTTTGTGCGGTGCAAATACATTGGCACAGCGTTTGTACAGGGCTAACATGTTTGCTTGGTGCTAGGACATTTGCCCGGGGCAAACATTTGCTATATTCAAAAGTGACATGCAAATGAGCCTACTTAGGCAGTCGGTGGGCAAACATCCATATTAGCACCTCATTATGGCCTGATTTGCATACAGATTGCGTAGTGCTATTGCAGGGTCCCACAGCTCCACCTGTAGGTCAGTCTGGAAGTACAGGGGCAGGATGGGTCTGCTCACAGTTCCATCTGTAGGTCAGTCTGGAAGAACACGGTGGTAGCTGCAGGTTACGTTTGTACTCAGTTGCATAGACTATTATGCCCCAGGGGACTACACAACACAGGTACTGGTGGTGGTGCTGCATGCAATAGTCAAACTGTAGTTCCTGATACAGTGCACAGCAGATGCTACAGTAACAAGGTGGCCGGTGACACAGCAATGCCTATGGTGTGTAGGGCAGCAATGACTGCTGCACTCCACACAGTAACAGACCCATCCGGCCCAGAGCCCAGTGTATTTCAATGAGAAACTAAATATATTTTTCAATCTTTTTCAAATGAAATTGATACTTATTTCATCAACAAGCTTTGCCTTTTATATGTTTTCACTATAGTGTTCCATCTGTATGATGTTATGTTTTTGAATACAATAATTAACTTTTCTTTACTTCTTTCCAAGTAAAATCTGGTTATGAAGAAAATGTCACCTGCTTAATTATAACAAAAGATCACATTATCAAACATCATTTATTTCTATTAAATATATAACATTTTGGTGGCAGGAAGTGTTATTTCTCCATAAAAATCTGAAAACAGAGTTGTAATTTCCCATTGAAATACACTTGCAGGCTTCCTAGTAAGGATTTTATGACATCATCACACAGGGATTCCATTGGACTCTTTTTTTCACCAGCAATTGGCAAAACACAAATACAAAGATGGAAAAGTAAGTAAGTAAACACATAAAAGCAAATTAATGATTGCAGAGGCATCTAAAGGCCCCAGACCTTTATTCTTTAAGATATGCACCCTTACTAAGCACCTGCTCTTTAAGTATTGACACAACGCATAAATTATTTCCATTGATTTCTCTCCACATTGGGCTGGCAGGATGTACAGTATGGAGAGAGTTGCACCCCAGGCAACAAGACTATTCCCACCACACACGTCCTTACCAGACATATAGTTGTATTGACTGTTTTCACCCAGCAAGAGGATATGGATAAGATATACCCCTGTTCAGTGGGGGGACTGATCTAATTTTGTGATCATGATCCTATAATTACTAAGCTGTATCTCGGCATTTTTCGCAAGAAAACCTCCTGGAGACTCAGCATCTTTTACTTAAAGGATGAGAGATTTCTAGAACTACTGTGTCCCCAGATCAAGGTTATTTTGGCCCCGAACGATTCTCCTGAGATTAGGCTGGCCCTACTGTGGGATACGGTGAAAGCTGTTCTCAGAGACCACCTGATAAGTCATGCTGCAAAAAAAATAAGAGAGCACAGAGCCCACAGAGATGACTTGTTGACCACACTCTCCTGTCTACAACAGCAGCATACAAGAAATTGCTCAATGATTTGGTACTATCTCTGATAGAGGAAGTGTTATTTTCAACAAAAATACTGCAACAGAGGGCTGAGGGCAGCCAGACTCTTAATCCACAGAGTAAGAGATTGCCAGCTAAGGGCAACTATCACCAAAATTAAACATCCAGAGAAAGGCTCCCTAATCAGAAACATTGAGTCCCGCTTGGAAACATTTACTTTCTATTATAAGAATCCATACACAGCTGACCCCTGCAGGCCCCGAGGACCTTAACTCATTTCTCACCCCCTTACACCTCCCATGACTAGAAGCTCAGGTACAGGAGCTATTATGAGCCCCAATGACAGGAAAAGAACTGCAAGAGGCCATTGGAAGCCTAAAAATGTACAAGTGCCTTGGACTGGATGGATACCCGGTGGAGTTCCTGAAGATGTTCCCAGTCAAACGTATGCCTCTCCTTCTCAGAGTGGCAAACTCACTTATTAAAGACGAGGACCCTTGGTGCTATGCAGCAATCTCGGTTATTCCTAAACTTGGGAAATCCATAGATGAATGCGAATCGTACAGACCAATATCAGTTCTGAATATTGTCTATAAAGACTTCATGTCAATGTTGGCTAAACGTCTTGATGCAATCCTTCCACGCATCATCCACCCTGACCAGAGACAGGCTTCATAAGATCTAAACAGATTATGCATAGTATCAATAGATCCCATTCAATAATACACCATGCCAGCTGGTCAGGCTCCCCATTATTAGCCCTCAGTCTCAACATAGAAAAAGATTTTGACTGGGTGTCATGGACCTTTCTTCACACCAAACTCCATTATTTTGAATTTCCATCATTCTTTACAGATCTCATCTCCCACATGTGCAGTTCACCTAAAGCAGTAGTTAGGTCAAATGACCATTTCTCTTCTGGTGTCTATCTGCAACTGGGCACTCATCATGGTTGTCCCATGTCCCCATTGCTGTTCACAATTTACATAACGATACTGTCTCAAACAATACGACAGCATGTGGAAATATGAGGATTTCTGAGTCTGGAGGGCACTGAGCATTGTATAGCATTGTAAGTAGACAAAATCATACAATATTTGGCTGACCCAGACACAAATCTCCCAGTACTATGAACATTTATAGGCTGGTACGGGGCACTGCCCAGGTACAAATTCAATGAAAGTGAGACGGAGATGCTGGCGATCACCTATGTGCCAGAACCGACACTTAAGTTCCAATACCCCTTTAGATGGGACTTGTCCCAACTAAAATACCTAGGGATGCAACTTACAACCTTGATTACTCAACTATATAAAGCCAGCTTTACCCCAATACAGATCAAGTTGCAGGACTTAAACAAATGGTCTGTGCTTCCTTTGACCCTAGAAAGGAGGGTAGCAACCATCCAGATGATGGTGCTACTAATATTCCGGTGCTACTGATATTCCTGTACTTATTTCAGTCACTAGTGCTCCTGATACCCCAATGGACATAAGTGCAATGGAACAAACAAATCTTGTGATTTCTTTGGCAAGGGAAACACCTATGGATCAACTTCACTACTCTGTGCAGGCCAAAGGCACAAGGTGGACTGGCGCTACCTGACCTTTGACTTTATTATGATGTGGCACAGCTGCAGCCAGTGACATATTGGTTGAAGGACTTGCATGCCCAATTAATGGTGCTATTGGAGAGAGCAGCTGTCCCCACTCAGCCACTGGAATGTGCCGTCTGAACCCTAAGTACTCTATCTCATGTGGGAAGTGCACCTCCCCATTCACATCAATCCCACTACAAATCTGGAGAAAGTGAACCAGTAAAAGTGGTCTGAAGGACCAGCTGCCTTGGCTACTACCACTCCACATGCACACAGATTTTCCTCCTGCACGACTGGACTTGGGATACAAAAACTGGCAGAGGTGCAGGTTGCAGTTCTCATTCAACTTACTTCAGTGTCAGATAGTGAAAACATTTTTTTTTGTTTTATTTAAGTTTTTATTAGTTTTTCTGGAGCAATACAGAGGTACAATCACGTTTCTATATGTAACAGTTACCAATGTCCTCAAGTGATGAATTTTCCATCATTCAAATACAGAAACAGCAAATTTATTTATTTATTTAGCTTTTGTTTACCGGGTAAGTACACTAGACAAGTAGTATGCCTATTTTCAGGAACGACCCGGGAGAGCACAAAACATACAGTATACATACATGGCAACATTGGAGAAACAGCATGATACAGTAAAAAACAGCTATAACAATGCTTGTATAAGGGCAGAGATACTGCCACACATAGTACAAATTGTTACAGGACATAGATTTGCTAACACATTTTTGTTATGTTTTGCTAAGTACATTTTAGGTGGTATAGTCACATCACAACCCTGTTAATTATAATTACTGTGAGCCCCCCATCCAATGGTTTAAGGTAAAATGTCAGGTCTATGACCCATGATCCAAAGCAACTATTTTCTCTGGAACCTAGTGAACTGCTCTGTTTGCAGATGAATACCTGCTGTTAGTTTCTCCATTTGGTATATTTGATGCACCACATCCTCCCATTTCCTTTGTGTTGGTATTTCTTTCTGTAGCAATCTATGAGAAATTGCCTTCTTAGTGGCTAACAAGAAAATGGCTAGCATTTTTCTGGTGTGAGCATTTCAGATCTGATCCGGGAAATGTAGCAGAATGGCACATGAGGGGGTTAAATTCCCTGTCTCCAGAAATAATTCTGTAATAGCTCCATCTAACACTTGCCAAAATGGCACACATTCCTTACAGCTCCAGAAAATGTGTGTGTTAGTAGCACAGCCCTCCCCGCACTCCTGCCAACACCCCGTTCCATGGAAAGTGTCAGATTTTCCCATAATTTGTGGGGTTCTGAAGTATCTCAAGACACATTTCCCGCCATACTCTTTCCATAAGTGGGAAGCCATAACTTGTTGTATGGCATATACAGTAATACCCCTCCAGTTCTCATCTGTTAATATTATGCCCATTTCCTCCTCCCACCTGTGTTGTATTTTCTGCATTGTCTGTGTTATTATAGATTGGATAGATTTATATATTCAAGAAATAATATGTTCTGGAGTTGTTCTCTCTATAGTTTCTAATATAATCTGAACTAGAGGATGTGCATCCTTTATAGTTCAAGTCAAACCAAACTTTTCTGCACAGTTAATGTCCGAATTGTAGGTCTCTGAAACGATCTTGCTGCCCGAGCTGGTGTCTCTGTTTCAGGTTCTGGAATGATTGGAAAATTCTGCTGTCATAAAACTGATAAATGTGTTTCAGCTCGAGCCTATACCACTTTAAAAAAAAAGGTATGGTCAAGCCTAGCTGATGTGAAACTTGGGTCATCTGTCGGAATGATCAGATACTTAGCCGTTTGTTTAATTACTGGGGAATTTAAAAGGTTTCTCCAATTTCTAATAATGTGCTGGGTGTATACGGACTCCATCTCTTTTTCAGGTCGCAGTTTACTTGTGAGCTTGCCAAACAGCAATTCCTCTATTTGACCCTCCACTTCCCTGATTTCCAGAGATAATGAAAACATTTCAAATGGTTAAAGAAGCTTTTGGTCTCACCTCCCAAGAACCTGTTTTGCATTTTTCAGGCATGGGTATGTGTCAGGAGGTCTAAGCCTCACTTTTAGGTTTTTGGCAATAATGGGCATGCAAGGAATCACAGACACGTTGCATGAGAGTAATAAAGCTTGTTTATTACTACCAAAAGAATAATCACAGTTGCCCTAAGCAGTTCTTACCAATAGGAACTGGGAGCCAATGCTAAGCGTTCCCTATACATCGAGGAATCTCCGTGTCTCCTGGGGTCTCCGAGGCAGAATACGTAGGCCCAGATATGCACAAACTGTTTCTGCGAGTTTAGCACTTGATTAGTGTGGGTCCGCTATATTCAAAAAGGCCAAACAGCGCGCGCAAACCGCATTAGTGCTGGGTAAACCATAATATATGCAAGGGGCAAACTGAACATGAATACAGATGCTATGAGATATTCAGTGACCAGTGCCGCGCTAAGGTATTTAGCGCGACTTAGCGCTACCCTTTGTGCAGTACAAATTACCACCCAGGAAAAGCTGGTTTTAACTCTGGGCAAACAGCTTTGGGCAATGTTGTGGCCTTGCACGACTCTAACATATGACTATGACACAGAGAAAAAGCCAGACATGGAGGAAACATGCTGCTCACTGATGGCACCACAATGATGCCAACTGCTGCCACCAGTCCCAGCCATGTCAGGCAGTGTGTGGTGACCCAGCCCCCGGAGGCCTCCATGGAAGTGTGGCCATACAGCACACACCTGCAGACCATACGTCTGTGGTGACCAACAGATGCCAGCACACATACACATGCAGCACTGTGGGCATGGAGGGTCTTGAGGGGAGGGGGTACGGGTGGCCAGGCCTCACCACAGACTGGGTGCGGCCACAAGGCTGGGACACAGCATGCAATGCACATGGGCCAGTAGTGGGAATACCCCAATACCAGTGTGCCTGTTCGACTGTACATGCCCCCCAGTCACATACCGCACAGCTGTACATACACCACAGCACACACAGCTGGCCATGTCTATGTCACTATGAGAATCCCATGCCTGGGGTGCAGCATCTGTGGGTCACACAACAGTGTGACAGTAATGTCCACTGGCAGTACACACCTGCAAGATGGGCTTGTCACTGTGTACAGTGCAGTAGTCATCACTACCTTACACAGCATAGGCATTACTGTGTCCCTCACTACTGGCCCCCTTGATACTGTGGTGTCTGCTGTGCACTGTAGCATACCCTGCAGTGTAACAACTGCATGCATCACCACCACCACCTGTTCCTATGCTGTGTTGTCCCCTGGGGTACACAATGCTATGCTGTACTGCATACATGTAGCCTGCAGCTACCATCATGCACTGTCAGACTGAACTACAGGTGGAGCTGCAGCCAGACCTGGCCAGCCCCTGTACTTCCAGACTGACCTACAGGTGGAGCTGTGGGATCCTGCAGTAACACTGGGCAAACTGCTAATCTGGATGTTTGCCTAGAGGCTACCTAAATAGGCTCATTTGCATGTCACTTTTGAATATGGCAAAGTTTAGTGCCAGGCAGATGTGTTTGCACCGGGCAAATGGTTTAGCTCCGTGCTAAAGCTGTGCAAATGTGCTAGCACGACGCTAACAGTTCAGGGAATATTATACAATTTTGAACACTGTTCTTTTACATCCGCTGCTGCCTGCAGCAGTACTGGGTCCACGCATTTGCTGGCACACACATAGGCCACATAGTTCACCTTTACCTACCTTCACGTCGCTGTGCACTGTGTTGCTGTTGTGGTTTGCACTTTCTGGTTGCTATATTCAGAGCTGTCTTATCCCAGGGCTATGTTTGCCCGGCACTCCCAGCCCAGTTTGCTCGGCCTCATTCCCATACTATATTCAGAAGCTGTTTGCCCCAGGTTATGCCTTTTGAATATAGCTTGCTTTGTGCTCCGGGCTAAGTTTTCCCACAGGGCAGTGCTAATTTAGCCCCGGGGCAAAGTTTTGAATATCTGGCCTGTTAAGTCTTACATTACATACCTACGATAATTACCATGGTTACTGTAAAATAGAAACATTTCTAGTTACAGAGTTGAGCCCTATTGGCTAAATTAGAGGTGGCTCCTCAGTCTAAGATAACATTATACAATTTTGTAGAAGTCATTATTTTGTGGAAACAAAGACGTACAGTTTGTATATAGCGGTGTAGTAATATAAATTATTAGAAGATGGCAATGCCGACTTATATGTCATAATCATTACAAGGACACAGATGTGCTACCATCTTGTAAGCAAGAAATACATGTATATATTGAAAAGTAAAGTGTAAAACAATAATGTGCATACATATCCTGACATCTACTCTTATACGGTAGATGTCCTTAGCCCTATATGTTAGTATAACACATATCTAAATGCTAGCTGTCTGTGGTGTACCTCTGGGGGTACCAATTAGGGTGCAGGGACTGGGGGAGCAGACCTAAGCCTAGTCCCAACGGCACCACTGACAGCCATTATTAATGTGGAAGACAGGCAGGAGATAGAGAAAATGATTGAGAGTGCCTTAGGTACTGTGCCCATCTCTGAGAAAAACAAACGGGTTCTTAAGACCCGGATTAGGCAGCTTCTACACGAGGCTGGTACTCAGGAGGGCATGGTTCATTCTGTGGCTGAAGCCGTGGCTCATGCAGCCCTAGATGGTGACCGAGGCAATCTACCTCCACTTGATCATCCCAATAATCCCCTACAGATGGCCTACTCTGTTCAGCAAATAGCTGACAGCATTGGTCGGAGGAGCTCGTCTGACAACCTCAGTTGCCACTTGGAAAAGGTGCTTGCTAAATGTGAAATGCTTAGTCTCGCTGCGGACTACCAGGTCCAGATCCTATGCCAGACCGTTGATCTTGGCCTGTGAGCGAAACTCCCCGATGTTGTCTGCCAAGACAGCCATGCCACCTTTGATGAAGTTGCAGCTGAGCTCATTTCTACACAGTCCAGGTGTAGTAGGAGTGATGCTCACATACTCTGTGAAAAAGAATGTGAAAGAAAGTCCAGTGACATTCCACCAGAGGCTCTGGATGGCCTACAGAGCAGGGAAGCACCTTGCAGGAGAAGCCACAGATATGGACCTCATTGAACATAAGATCCTGTTCCTTAGGAACATGATCCCTGCAGTAAGAGAAAAGGTAGAGCCAACCACCTATCCCACCATGGAGAGGTTTGCCGATATTCTTTAGAAAACAGGGAGAGTTTATCAACTCTACATCTGTGATTCCAGCTCCGATTCCAAGAAAGTAGCTGCCGTGGAAGCCATTCCGGAGGCCACGACTCACTATATGGTGGAGGGGCAGTCCCAAGAGAAACAGCCCCTTCCCACAGACAATCAACACCCCCAGCAGGCCCAACAACAACAACAACAATCCTGGGGTGGGAACCGGAACTACTACAAAATTAAGAAGCACCATAAAAACAACAAGGGCAAACAACAAAGACCAGGCCCTTCGTGTAGGGAAATAGCTGATGAAAACCGGAGATTCCGACATCTTCTCGGGCAAGTGTGCTCCGTAACGGATGACATCCCCATTTGGGCCCTTGCAGCAATACAACTGGGAGAGCAGGCCTCAACAGGCCATGGAGATACTGGAAGTCCAGGCTCTCAGGCTCTTACAGGCCTGAACCCAGAAGTGGCTCCCTATCTAGCATCAGTGCAGCATGGTAAGATGATTTAAAGGAACCAGGCTCAGACTCTCTTCCAAGAGCTCCCCATGCCTCCACTGGTACAGATATACAATTACAGGCCCCAGTCTAGATTGTAAACAAGCTGGTCTTGGATACAAACAGAAGGCCCTGCACTGAGGCCAAGGACGGGGCCGCCTGCGGACAGTACTACTGGATACAGGCATGGCTATGTCTGTATTACAGGATGACCACCCAGACACATCACCTTGGTCCACCGGATGGAGGACCAATATTTATGGGGTAGACAGAACTAGGTTACCTGCATACCACTCCCTACCACTACCTGTGACACTGTGACACCTAAAGGCATATCATACCTTTAGTTAATGGTACTGCAGGATCACCCTAGTATAATCGGAATTGACTTCTTGGCACCACACGGCTACATGGTAGACCTAGCCAACATGTTGCTGATACAATTCAGGGAGAATATCACACCATCATGATCCCTGATTTGCATGTGGTTGCAACAATCTCTGCAAATAACAAAGAGTATGACGTCATAGATTTGTTCAAGAACCACAAGCTTTTCCCAAAGCTCCTCCCCATTCTACAAAGACATTTGGAGGCATTTGCCACTAACAAGCATGATTTTGGCAGGATGCCCATCTGTCGTTGAAGTGACAGGCCCAGCGCATGAGAGGCAATGGCAATACCCTTTTCCACCTGAGGCCTTGCCTTCTCTTAGGGAAACAATAAAATCACTCCTCAAGCAATGTGTAATTAGGACATGTGTTCCACTGCAAATTCCCCAGTGTGGCCTGTGAAAAAACCCACAGGTGCCTGGAGACTTACTATTGACTGCAGGAGACTAAACCAGGTCACCCTCAGTTGTACCCCAATGGTGGCATCAGCACCAGATGTGCTACGACTATTAACCCCTGACCAACAAAGGTTTAGTGCCCTGGACATCTCCGATGGTTTCTGATCATTGCCATTGGCCCCTAAAAGTCAATATAAGTTCACCTTCACCTTTAAGGGCAGGCAGTACACGTGGACCTATTTACTGCAGGGGTTCCACTACAGCCCCTCCCTGTTCCATTTACATAGAATGGACACTCTTGAGGGTTTCTCTACACTCCAGTGTCTCTTGTAGTATGTGGATGACCTGTTGTTGGCCACAGCCACACAAGAACAACATCTGGATCTCTTGGATAAACTACTGACCTTCATCCAGAGGGCAGGCCTGAAATGTAACCCTGCAAAAGCACAACTATGTCAGTAAGAGGTACTCTTTCTGGGCCTGAGGATAACAAACCAAGGCCAAAACCCTACCTAAAAAAGATACAAGGATTGCAAGATCTGCCTACCAGCGTGGCCACTCTTCAAAGATTTTTAGGTATGGTAAACTATTCTAAAGATTTCATTTGTAATTTTGCTCAGAAGGCTGTCCCTCTGTATGAATTACTGAAAAAAAATGTTTCCTGGACTTGGGGCCCCATTCACACCCAAGCTGTGACATCACTGAAACAGGCCTTGGCCTCAGCCACAGCTTTGGTTAACCCCAATCCAGCCCTGCCATTCCATCTGGAGTGCGACACCTCTGACATTGCTATGTCTGCAGTGTTGGCCCAGAAGGTTCATGGCACCCTGACACCCATTGCATATGCATCACATCTCTTGACCCCAGTGAAACAGAAATACAGCCTTTGTAAAAGGAACCTTCTGGCCACCTACTGGGCTGTCAAGCACTTTTTGTATATCATTGGGTACTTCCCCTTGATTATTAACACAAACCACACCCCTACAACCTTTCTTCTAGCAGACAGCGTAAAGGATGGGTCAGTCTCTAACACCAGGCTCACACACTGGTCTCTCCTTCTCTAGGACAGAGATATTAAGGTCCACCCAACCAAAATGCCATCCATGCTGCCACATGGTCTCCCTTTCCAAGGAGAACCCCATGACTGTACACTGCAGCCACCTGATCTACCGGATCCAGGTCTTTTCCTTCCTGTTACACCACAGCTACTTGAGAACACCTCATTGTGCTGTGTCTTTATGGATGGCTCAGCTTCCTACTACCAGGGAGAACAGATAGCAGAAATGGGCATATTAGTCATTTACCCTTATGGTAACACTGTTAAGATTTCTAAGCATTGCAGTGTGGCATCATCACAGTACGCAGAGATGGCAGCGGTGGCCTGTGCCCTTGAGTTCATCCAGCATGAAACCGAGGATACCATTATTTTTACAGACTCTAACTGAGTTTGTTGTTCCCTTACAAAATTCCTTCCTTTCTGGCAGAAGAACCCCTTTACCTCCTCTGATGGCAGCCCAGTGAAACACAAGAAACTGGTAATATACATACACTCACTGGCACAGAAATTTGCACACCAACTCTATGTACCAAAAGTTAAGTCCCACTCCATACACAATCCCTATCATGCATTCAATGACACTGCTGACACCCTTGCAAAAGAAGGGGCCCAAGGGAGGAGGCACCTGGATGATGAACTATCCAGAGGCCAGAGCGGCCGTACACATTGTAGCAGTCAGGAAGAAGCCTGAATCCTTCTCCCCCTTGGATTTGTTAGAAGCCCGCATACTGACTCTGAACTCAAAGATATGTTCAGATTCCTGGACAAAGGTAGTGAGAAGAATCTACCTACCCACAACCCCTACCAAAGGCATGAAGGTAAGTTGCACCTATCCCCTGATGACAAGCTCATCTGGTATCAACCAGATGACACCCCCACCAAATTGTGGGTGGTCCCTCATCATCTTGGGTCCACATTTATGCACCATGTGCACGACACCCCAACTGGTGGACACCAGGGAGTGGAAAACACACTTCAATGGCTTAAGACCACTGCTTGGTTGCCTGGTGTCACCAAGGATGTCAAACAGTACATAGATAACTGCCTCGTTTGTGTGCAAAACAATCCCATCCCTACCAAATGTAATGCCAAGCTACTACTACTTTTTCAGGGTCAATCCAGGAGTACAGCAACAAACAATATAGTACAGTACAAAAACAAGGGAATTCTGTTACAGTAATAACAAAATTAACTTACAGCAGGTAGGGGATAAAGAATCATAAAATATACAGAAATATAAGTTTATAACAGCTAACAATACATATATATATATATATATATATATATATATATATACACTTTGATAATAACATATTGCAGGTCAGTTTCGGAATGAACACAAGCAGTGAAAACTGAATACAACAGCTAACAAAATAGATATTTACACTTTGGTAATTACATATTGCAAGTCAGTCTCAGGATGACCAGAAACAGAGATATCTGAAGGCAGATAAGTAGTATTGGTACAGGAGGGGGTGAAGAGATGGCAAGAATACCATGAGGTAAGGATGGGAGTTAAGGAGAGGGGCCTGGACAAGCGATCAGTTTGGATGAGGAGAAGGATATAGAGCAGTATAAGAGAAAATCAGTCATCAATGAAGGCAGGAGCGTACTGCAGAGCCAGAGAGAAAGGAAAGCAGATTGGTTCAGAACTTTGGAAGAGTGGAGCATAAGATGGAGGTGGGAAGGGAGTTCCAGTCAGACACTGCTGCAAATGAGAAGGACTTACAGGCAGAGGCTAGTTGCACATTGGGTCTAATGAGAAGGGGACGGGAGGCAGACTTTAGTGCACGAGGAGCTTGTCTTAGGCTGATGATCTCAGTTAGGCAAGGAGGGGTAAATTTATGTACCAGCTTATGAATGAAACACAGGGTGGTATACCTCAGTTTAGATTCGTAGGGCAACCAGTTCAAGTGATGCAAGGACGTCACAGTGGTGGTGATGGGCATTGGTCCCCAAGGCGAACCTTCCCACCCTGTGGTAGGCCTGAGTTAGGAGAGACAGGGCAGCAGCATTAGTGGAGAGTAGTATGGGAGTACCATAGGTTAGCAGTGGAAGAAGGGATGAGGAAGCAATCATATGACAAGAGGCAGAGATGAGGAAGGGGTGAATGAGATAAAGAAGACCTAGCTTTTGGTTTAGTGATTTAGTTATGACTGAGACATGGGTGTTGAGGGGGAGAGAGGGGTATCTAAAGTGATGCACAGATATTTGAAGGTTCAAGTTCAAGTTTATTGCAGGAAAGACTCCGTTGAGCAAGCTCATTCACAAGGAGGTCCTGAGGCACATACACATACAGTTTGCAATTATATAGACAGGAGATATAAAATGTAGAACAACAAAGAAAAAAATATATGTATAATACAAGAGATATACACAATAGAAGTCCTTATGCTATATATGCAGTACATTCCAGCTTTAACCTTGTCCTAAATTACGCAACACATTTCAGCTTAATAAGTAGAGGGCCAGTTGGTACCTAGGAAGTTGACTTGGCGTTGGGGCCTAAGTAGCACCTACATATGTCTTTTAATTTAGAGATAGCTAGTGTTTTGTAGGAGTTAATTGATACGATGCTAGTTAGCTTCAGCATGGCTTGTAGTTGGTTCCAAATGTTTGGGAGGGCATATAAGACAGCTCTTTGGCCAGCTGTGGTACGTGTCCTGGGAACATCTAGTAGCATAAGGTCGGATTTCCTTAGGGAGTAGGCGCTATGCAAGATGTGTATGAGAGACATTAAATAGACAGACAGTTTGCGGAGTAGTAATTTGAGGGTCCAAATGCCAGCATGCAGGAGGCGTCTGGTGGCAAGAGAGGTCCACCCAACTGCTGCATAAAGATCACAGTGGTGGGTCCTGTGCGCAGAGTTAGTAATGAAGCAAAGAGCACAGTGATAGAAATACGTCCAGTTTAGATAGGCTCAAGGTTGGGAGGAGATAAAGATAATGTCTCCGTAGTCAAGCAAGGGAAGGAATGTTGCTTGGATAAGTCTTTTGCGGGGTCGCGAGAGAAAAGAGGGTCCTATTTCTAAAGAAGAAATCCAAGCGTGCTTTCAGCCTCTTTGATAGATCCTTGATGTGGTCATTGAAGGAGAGCTTGTTGTCTATCCACATACCTAGATATTTAAATTTAGGTACGACTTCCAAGGGTTCACCTAGGGAGGTAACTATGAAGTTTTTAGGTGGGGTAGGTAGGGCACCAGACAAGGCAAGTCTCGAGAAAATCATTGTCTTGGTTTTTTTGGCATTTAAGAGAAGCTTGGCATTGATAAGGTTGCTTTCTAACATGGATAAAGTCAGCTTGGAGTGTTTCCCTGACTTCAGTTAAGGACGAGCCTGATGTGTACAAAACCGTATCATCCACAAAGAAATGTATGCTAGAGTTCTTTATGTGGGAGTCAAGGTTGTTGATGTACAGGGAAAAAAGGACTGGTCCTAGGATGGAGCCTTGAGGGACTCCTCTGGCAATTGGAAGGGGGGCAGATAGTAGGCCATCAGCTTTGACTTTTTGTATCCTTCCTGTGAGATAACTGTTAAACCACTGTAAGGTAAGTGGAGTGGCACCTATGTAGGCAAGACAGGTGATTAGGAGGTGATGGTCTACAGTGTCAAAGGCCTTACTGAGGTCTAGAAAGACTGCACCAGTAACCTTCTTGGTGTCCATAGCATGGATCCAGTCATTAGAGACTTTAGCCAAGGCTGAGATGGTACTGTGCTTCGACCTGAAGCCAGATTGGACCGGGTTTAGGAAGTGAGTGTGCTTCGAGGTGATTTTTTAGTTGGTTGTATATAAGTTTATCCAGCACTTTGCAGAGAATGGGCAAGATAGAGATAGGACGGTAGTTGTTTAAGTCACAAGGACCTCCTGATTTGAAGAGAGGAAGAATATGGGCAGATTTCCAGCAGGATAGAACAGTGGCTGTGGTAATGGAGAGGTTGAAGATGTGAAGGATGGGGGCTGTGAGCTGGGTATAGCCTAACCACAAGAAAAATGATTCAAGGCCATCGTCCCCTGCACTTTTCTTGGTGTCAAGGCTAAGAATTATGTCTTCGACTTCTTTGTAGCTAAACAGGCACAACTGGAAGGGATGAGGTGTAGTAGCATGTGTAGTATCTGGGCTAGTGTTGCTATTCATTCTGCTAGCGTATGGGGAGGAGTCGAATGCCAACCCGGCAGTGGCAAAGTGAAGGTTAAGGTAGTGACAGGCTCATGGGAATCACCATTAAGAGAGGTGATACAGAGAAGGGAGATGGCAAGTGATGAGGAGGATGAGTGGGAAAATAACATGCTTTTTGTTTTTTCATATTAAGGACAAGTTGATTCTATCTGAACCAACCTTCAAGAGAAAATACAATTGTACAGGACAGAAGTGAGATGCAGAGTAAAGGTACTGTAGGCCTCTTTTGTTCTTCTGCAGTTGGTGTAAAAAAAGAGTACCATGAAACTGTAACTGACTGTATTTATTTGTTATTGTTGTCTCTGTTAATTGTTTTTCTGTGTGCTGCCATGTAGGAAATCAATTAAATTGTAAATACAAAAAAAAAAAAAAACACTAAGAGTGTGTTATATTTCCAGTGATCTTAAAAGGAAAAACATGCCTGCCCCCTGCCTAGCATTTTTGTTTCTCCATCCTACCTTGGTTAGCATCACTTTCCACATTACCCTCATTAGTATCCAATTTAGAGCACAGCAGTGCAGATGTAGCAGGGAGCTGTGCACTGTTAATTGACTTAGAAATCCCTCAGTGAAAAGTTAGGTCACTGGGTGGGTCGATAATGCTCTGCTCTAGCCCCTTGTTCAGCTAGAGCCTTCTGTCTGCACCCCAAATATTTTTCAAGTTCTTCAACTGCTCCCCCCACAGCCACAGTGACTGGGTCTTGGGAGCCATCTGTCTAGGAGCTGAATGGCAGAACAACAATCGGTGGGAAGGGGGGCGATTGGGGTGGGGGGAGATCAATGATGGGTCATGTGTACGGTATCCTGAGGTCTCCATGGCTGTAGAGCAGAATGGTTCTTATGTACTGGTAGGAGGCTTGGCTGCATCAGAAGGTAGTCCTGCCCACAGATTAAAAGGAAGAGAAGAAGAAGCAGAAAAATAGAAATTTCAAAGTGGATGTTATGTATTGAAGAGATATCTGTTAGAACTCAAGGTAAATATGGTAGATATTTTAGGGGTTAGGCAAAGGGCTTGTACAAGTTAAAAGTCTATGGTAGATATTTTAGGGTCAAGAAAAAGGCATGTAGCTGTTAGAAGTCTATGATAAGTAGGAGTTAGGCAAACAACTTGTATATACTATAGTTAGAAGTAGTTTGTATTTGGGGGTTATGCAAAGGGCTTGTGCATCTGTTAGAAGTCTATGGTACATATTGTAGGAGTAAAACAAAGGGCTTGTGGGTCAGTTTGAAGTCTATGGTAGGTATTTTGTGGGTTAAACTTAGGATATGTATACCAATTAGAAGTCTATGTAAGGTATTTTAAGGGTAAACGAAAGGCTTGTATTTCAGTTAGAAGTCAACCATAGGTATTGTTGGGAGTTAAACAAAGGGCATGTATATCAGTTAAAAATGTTCTGGGTATTTTAAGGGTTAAACAAAGGGCTTGTATATTGGCTAGGAGTCTATGGTTGGTATTTAATGGGTTAAATAAAGGACCTTACACCATTTAGAAGTCTGTTAGATATTTTTAAGGTTAGACATAACCTCGGTAAGAAGTCTATAGTAGGTACTGTAGGGGTTAAACAAAGTGGTTGTATATAGTTAGAAGTTTATGGGTGGTATTTTAGGGGTTAAACAAAATGCTTGGATATCAGTTAGCAGTCTATGTTGCGTATTTTGGGGGTTAAACAAAGGGCTTGTGTACCAGTTGGAAAACTGTTTTTTTCTTTAACAGTTTGTATTTGCTTGTTTCTTTTACAACAACAGAATTTATGCAGGAATACAGCATAAGTAAATTGAACTCTTGGGATCATGCCAAAAAGGTGCAGTAAACAGTGTACTTTAATAGTATCCTAATGCAATGAGCAATTTTAAGAAAAGGCACATTCGTCTGGCGTTAGAAAGGCATGGATACACATGTCAGAATAGTAACACATAGCTGTACCACTTGAACTGTGCCCCTCTTGATAGCTGTGTCTTGCTTTGTGCGGTTGAGTGAGTTATAAGTCCTAGTCTGTTACCTCTGTCACTCACCAGGCTAGGTGGTGTGAGGTGCTTTTTACCTGGCTCAGTCTAGGTGCAGAATAGTATGCACACACATCTATGCAGTATAGTGGGGAAAAAGAACGGAAGATAATGTATAAAAAGCCTCTCCAAAACAGTATAGTCTTTTTTATTTTATTTATTTATTGAAGCCTCGGAATTACAAAACCTTTGAGCCAGAGGCTCATTTACAAAGGCTCCATGTCAATAATCTGAAATAACAGTTGGACAGACAAAATGGCATCAATTGTACAATGATTGAAAGACAGAAAAGAGGACAAAGAATACAACAGTACAATATAAGTGCTACAAAAATATCATGGCTTACAGGTACAGGCATTTTACAATCTGAATAGTAACAGTCAGAATAAGAGACCTTGTCAAGTAGGTATAGGCTGAAGTGTTGGGGGGTTAGAGAGGATCCAACAGGAAGGACAGTAGAGGGTTGAAGCTCAATGAGGGGAGGTGAAATGGAGGGTGTGAGGAAGGGGAAAGGGGAGTAGGTTATGAGAGGTATACCGGGCGACTATGCAGAGGTTGGGGGTAAGGTGGTGTAGGAGTGAAAATGAGGGGAATTAAAATTGAGGGGGGATTGGGTAGCCAGCTGAAGGGGGGGTGTTGAAGGAGGGGGGAGGGGAGTGGGAGAAAGGCTGGAGCTAGGTGGGGCAGTCACATCTGCTGTGTTTCAATAGATGTTGTCATAATTTGTGTTTGAAGGACCCAATCCTGGTGTATGCTAAGAGGTCGGGCGGGAGAATATTAAGACCGCAGTATGGCAGAAAGGAACCTGGAAGGTGGGGTTGGACATGCTTCTGGTGTGGCAGTGGTTATGCACTCAGTTGATGAGCTGCAATAGTGAGGGAGGGGCCATTCTGAGGCTAATCTTCATAGCAAATAGATAGGTTTGACAGGAGATCCTGTCCTGGAGGTTTAGCCAGTTAGCTGTGATGTAGAGGTCGCAAGTGTGAGTGTAGAGGGGGGTACCAGTAACTTAAGTGTCAGGCTTTGTTTAGGGCTACACTTAAACCCGGAGGGTGGTACTGGTGGCTGAGCCATAGACCATAAGCCCGAAGTTGATAATTGAAAGGATGGAGCCCATAATGGGCAGATGGAGGGCTTCCTGGGACATACAGTGTCTATGCCTGTATAGGACCCCTAGCCTGGCGCTGACTGCTCTGGATACGATGTTTACATGTTCTGTATAGGATAGGTTGCTGTCTAGTGTTATACCTAAGTATTTGAAATGATGAACCTGTTCAAGTGGTGAGCTGAGGTTGTTTGTTATTAGCTGTGTGTTTTTATACATGTTGTGTGTACTGGCAAACAGCATAACTTTGGTTTTCTTGTGATTCATGATGAGTTTATGTTCGGTGAACCAGGTCCCTACTGAAGAGAAACTATGTTGCAAGCTGCTGACGAGTGTTGTGGGACTGGTCTGGCTAGTGAAAAGCACAGCATTGTTGGCATACAGGAGCAGACTTGAGGAAGGGTGTTGAGACAGAGGCTGAAAAGGAGTGTCCCCAGTATAGATCCCTGAGTTACTCCTGAGCACACTGGAAAACTGGAGGAGAGGGTGTCAAGTATTTTTACTCTTTGGGTTCTGTCCTTTAGATAGCTCTTAAACCAGGAAATGACTTCCTGTGAGAGACCAAAGGTGGGAAGACACTTTAGTACAAAAATGTGGGTAACAGTGTTAAACACCTTGGGGCTGAGAAAAGTGGAACCACAGCACTTGGTACTCAGATATTGGAAAGAGAGGGCAAGAACAGCACCCGAGAAGGGGAGAAAAAGATGAGCAGAAATGCTTGTGGCTGGGGGTGGGGAGGGGAGGAGAGGAGGAGGAGGGAAGAGGACCAGACAAAGCTAGTACCTCTCTGTATTGTATCTGCTAGGAAAGAAGCAAAAAAGTTATTTTGTAGTGCTGTTACATATGTGTGTGAGTATGCATGCTTGGGTGTGTATTAGGTTTAGTTTAGATGTTCATTTGTGAGGGGGGTAGGCGTGGGTTCGCAGACTTCTTACTTAGCAGGTATGAGCCCCAGATCTTTTCATATACAGAAAGTTTGCCTATGGCCATGTGTGCCACTAGCTTGTATCGGGCCATGAGGAAAAGAAGATTCTCCCATTCCATGACAGAGGGAAGGTTAGTTTCTCTCTAATGATATAGAATTAGACCTCTTCTGGATGATTTGTAGGTCAATGCCCAAAGGGCATTCTGATTCATTGTAAAATAGAAATTTCTAACTCCTGTTCCCATGATTCTCTGGGCCCAGTTGACAAAATGGGGCCCTGTACCATAGTTCTAATGGGGGGGGGGGTAATCCTTTTTATAGAATACAGTGTGTCACTCAACCTTTCCAGGGAGATCAGAGGAGGTATAGTGTGGGTTTGTGAGACCTCCACTAGCAGTAGGTCCTGGGACTGTAAATACCTCCAAAGTGAGTTTTAGGAATATTATACAAGGTAGAAATTTCAGTGAATGTGTATAGGACCCCTGTCTTGGGATGGTAGAGGTTCCCAGGGAGAGGACACCTGCTTCTTGTCATTTATCCCAGGTGATCAGAGTACAGTATTTCTATCTTAAACCCTGGGTTGTTCCACATGGGGCACAATCAGGGAGTTAGGGGTTTGCCGATCCATGACAGCTGCATGTTTCTTCCATACCTTTGTAGGAGGCAGTATAGCGTAGTGGTTAAGGGCACTGAGCTGAAAATCTGGAGACCTGGGTTTGAATCCCATCAGCCCATACTTGCGTACTGTGTAACACTGAGCAAGTCATGTAACTTCCTTGTGCTCCCAGGTCACACCTGGAAACAAGCTCCAGCTTATTACTTTTTGGACCTGTGTAAGTAACTAGTATTGACTCTATTTTTAGGGTGGACTTGTCTTAGTTTTAACTTTAATTTGCCAGGGAGGAACTGTAGCTGAGAGATAGTTGTGAGTAGACCACTTTACTTAGCCTTTGTGAAATAGGTGTCTGTTAAGGGGAGGAGCTGAAAGGGGCCTAGTTGAACTGAGGATTTATAACTGGAGTTGTTTGTGGTCTCTACTGAGCCTGAGACAGGGAGAGTGAGAAAGCAGCCACAGCTTCCTTGAATCAGGGAGGTTATTTTCTAGACTACACTGAACTGAATTATTACTTTTTGGACCTGTGTAAGTAACTGGTATTGATTCTGTTTTTGGGGTGGACTTGTCTAACTTTTAACTTAAATTTGCCAGGGAGGAACTGTAGCTGGGAGATATTTGCAGTCAGTCGTGAGCAGACCACTTTACTTAGCCTTTGTGAAATAGGTGTCTGTTAAGGGGAGATGCTGAAAGGGGCCTAGTTGAAGTGAAGATGTATAACTGGAGTTGTTTGTGGTCTCTGTCTGCTGAGCCTGAGACAGGGAGAGTGAGAAAGCAGCCACAGCTTCCTTGAATCAGGGAGGTTATTTTCTAGACTACACTGAACTGAATTATTACTTTTTGGACCTGTGTAAGTAACTAGTATTGATTCTGTTTTTGGGGTGGACTTGTCTTAGTTTTAATTTTAATTTGTCAGGGAGGAACTGTAGCTGGGAGATATTTGCAGTCAGTTGTGACTAGACCAGTTACTTAGCCTTTGTGAAATAGGAGTCTGAAAGGAAGGAAGGCACTCCCTGGGGTGGAGGGTAAGAGTTGTAGGTGATTGTTTCTGGACAGCATAGGTTTACTATCTATCCTGGAGGGGAACCAGGATCCTAGGTGATAGGTTTAAATGCTTCAATGGCAAGCATTTAAACTAGCCAAGGGGGGGGGCTAAAGAGGACAAGGGAAATGCTAGCCCCTCCCAAAATCAGGGTAATTAGCGAGGTAAACGCCAAGATAGAGTAGTCGATAGGGAGAAGGACAGGGTAAATGGAGGAAAAGACAAAGGCAGTAGGGACAGGGATGGAGCAAAAAGAAATAAAGCCATAAAAAAATGGAAGGTAATGAGTACCAATGCCCATAGTCTAGGTAAAAAGCTCCCTGAAATGGTGGCTTTGATGGAAGAGGGATGCCTGGATATTGTGGCAGTCACAGAAACATGGTACACAGAGAACCATGACTGGGATGTCAACATACCAGGGTACACAGTCTACAGGAGGGACAGAGGGAAGAAGATGAGGAGGAGTAGCTCTCTATGTAAGGGAAGGGATCAAAGCAACAGAGCTAAAGGGTAAACAGGGAGGAGAGGAGCCAGTGTGGGTCACCCTGGAGACTGGAAATGGCTCCACAATCTGCACAGGGGTTGTATACAGACCCCCATCTCAGGGGGAGGAAATGGACAAGGAAATGATAGAAGGCATCCTTGGGATGGCAGAGAAAGGGGAGATATTTCTGATGGGGACCTGAGTATGCCAGAAGTTGACTGGAGCACCTTTGCTGCAGCCACATCCAAGAGTAGGGCCATTCTCGATGCCCTACAGGGGGCATGCCTCAGACAGCTAGTTTTGGAACCCACTTGGGAGAGAGCAATCTTAGACCTGGTACTCTCAAATGGGGATGGAGAGAGGATCTCTGATCTTGAAGTGTGTAGCCATCTGGGAACAAGCGACCACCAAACAGTGTGGTTCACGATAAACTTAGCTGTAGAGTCAAGCCACACAAAAGTGAAGGTACTGGACTTCAGGAGGGCTGATTTTGTCAAAATGGGAGAGTGCCTCAGAAAAGCACTAGCAAACAGGCAAGAAGGTAGGGTGGAGCAACAATGGTGGAAACATCAAAACCGCCATCACAGTGGCAACAAGGCTTTGTGTGAAGCAAATAAACAAATCAAAATGAAAGAAAAAAAACACTATGGTTCTCAAAAGAAGTGGCGGGAAGGTAAGGGAGAAAAAGATAGCATTCAGGAAGTATAAGGAAACACAGAAGGAGCAGGACAGAGAACTGTACCAGTTAAAACAGAAGGAAGTGGGTAAGGCAGTCAGAATAGCAAAGGCCCAAACCGAGGAAAAGATAGCCAACTCAGTTAAGAAGGGGGATAAAACCTTTTATAGGTACATTAGGGAGCAAAGAAAGACTAAGGCAGGGATACTGAGGCTGAACAAAGAGGAAGGAGGATGGGGAGAGAGCGGCAGTGAAAAAGCAGGGATACTGAATGAATACTTCTGCTCAGTATTCACAATGGAGAAGCAGGGGAAAATACCTAATCTGGTCAATAGAAGCACTCTGGATAGGGGGCTGATATTAGTCCTTTCACAGAAGAAAGGGTTCTGAAAGAACTCTTAAAACTGAAGGTGGATAAAGCAAAGGGGCCTGATGGGATTCACCCCAGAATTCTAAAAGAACTAAGGGAAGAACTAGTAACACGACTGACTACCCTTTTTAATAAATCATGGGAAGATGGTGTGGTAACTGAGGACCGGAGGAGGGTGGATGTGATTCCCCTTCACAAAAGTGGGAGAAAGACAGACGCAGGAAACTACAGACCTATCAGTTTGACCTCAGTGGTAGGAAAAATGATGGAATCACTTCTGAAGGAAAGAATTGTTGAGTACCTAGAGGCCAGTGGGGCACAGGACCCAAGGCAGCATGGATTCACAGCGGGAAGCTCATGTCAGACAAATCTCATTGATTTCTTTGACTGGGTGACCAAAGCAGTAGATCAGGCAGGGGCTGTGGACATGGCCTACCTAGACTTTAGCAAGGCATTTGACACAGTCCCACACAAAAGATTAATAAACAAATTAGCCAGCCTGGGAGCGGGTCCCAGGGTGGTAGCCTGGGTAAAACACTGGTTGGACAACAGGACACAGCGGGTAATAGTAAATGGAGTCCACAATGAAGAAAGGAGGGTTGCTAGTGGGGTACCACAGGGTTCAGTACTGGGGCCGGTCCTTTTTAATGTCTTTATAAGTGACATTGCAGAGGCACTAGAAGGGAAAGTATGTCTCTTTGCAGATGACACAAAAATCTGCAACAGGGTTGATACACAAGGTGGGGTGGAAAGGATGAAAAGGGACTTGGCAAGGTTGGAGGAATGGTCAAATGTATGGCAGCTTAGATTGATGCAAAGAAGTGCAAAGTAATGCACCTGGGAAACAAAAACCCAGGGGAAGAGTACACAATGGGGGAGTTAGATACTGACAAAACAAAAATGGAAAGGGACCTGGGGGTAGTCATATCAGACAACCTAAAGGTGGGCCAGCAATGTGAGAAGGCAGTAAGGAGGGCTGGGGGGATACTGGGATGCATAGGGAGAGGCATCACCAGTAGAAAACAGGAAGTTGTTGGCCAGTTGGTAAGACCACATCTGGAGTACTATGTACAGTTCTGGAGACTCCATCTCCGCAAAGACATAGATGGGGTGGAGGCTGTCCAGAGGAGGGCAACCAAAATGATGCAGGGTCTGCATCAGAAGACATATGAAGAAAGACTAAAAGAACTAAAGATGCATAGCCTCGAGGAAAGGAGGGGAAGGGGGGACATGATGGAAACTTTCAAATACCTCAAGGGAATCAACAAAGTCCCAGAGGGTAGCATCTTTCAGAAAAAGAGATGTGCAAAAACAAGGGGGCATAAGTTGAAGATAGAGGGGGGATGGCTCAACGGTAATGTGAGGAAGTATTTCTTCACAGAGAGGGTTGTGGATTCATGGAACAGCCTTCCTGAGGAGGTCATAGAGTCAAAAACAGTGGGGGAATTCAAGAATGCATGGGACAGACATAAGGCAATTCTAGTGGGGAGTAGGAGGAAGTAGGCTGCTCGTTAAGTAGGATCTACAGCTTATCCGTTAGGTAGGGAAATGGGCAGACTAGGTGGACCAAGTGGTCCTTTTCTGCCATCAAATTCTAAGTTTCTATGTTTCTATGTTTAGTATGCCTTTCCTGGTTTAACGATGTCCCCTTTCCTTATACATTTTTTGTATGATTTACACATGGTTAAAGACTAGCCTCGCAAAACTGTTCGGGCCACTTAATTGCTCTGTGGCACAAATACCATTTAAAATGCAAAAGCTACACAAACATACATAAATAAAAAGACAACCATAAAACTGTGTTTAACAGCTGGGCATATACTTTCTTTGTAGCAGTGATAGACACACAATGTGAACAATATATAGGAAGCCCACTACTAAAAATAATGACAATACTTTTAAAGAAGGACTATTTTTTAACTATTTCAGGTATTAAAATCTTTTTTTTTTTTAAATATTTCTGACTTTTTTTTCTTTTTTATGATTACTTGGGGATCTATTTTATAAGTGCACTAAGACACTCAGAGATGTAGGTTTGGCCTGATAAGAGCACTTCCCCGGTGCAAAAGGCACTTGGCGCCTCATAACGCACCTGGGGCGTGGCTCTTATCAGGCCATAACCCACACCTCATGTCTTATTGCTGGCATACCACTCCTGCTGGGGATCACTGATAGAGGTAGTTCACAAACAGTGATTAGGCACATGCAGGGATGAGGGGGAGGATGTAGGACTTGATTCCATTCAGCTTACCACGTTCGAAAATTGTTCTGCTGAAGCAACCCCATGTTAAGCTGCCATTTGTTCCTAGGACTTGACTGCTTCCTCCAGGCCAGTGAAGGTATGACTGAGGCGTGATGCAATATCAAGATTTTACCCAGGGAGGTATTCCAGGTCCAGGGCACCAAGTCTTGAGATATAAATATAACATCCAATCTACTATATATTTCATGGCCTGGAGAATAATAAGTGAAGTCCTATTCATTCAGGTGTAAGGTCCACCTCACATCATGCAGCCCTTCAGCCCCGAGTGTGGAAAGAACATGAGCTGCTCTCTGGGCCTCTGTTCCCCCCTCCCCAGCCTGGTCCTTTCTATGTGTGGGTATGTGGAGATATTTAAGTCATCCCTTATAATAATACCTGCTGGACCCCCTTAATTGTTCGGAAAATACTGTCAAAGAAGGTGGGGTCTGGCACATTTGGGGTGTGTACTGTACACTACCCAAAACAATTGACTCTCCCTGGAAAGTGCCATCGATTTCAGTGTACTGATTATGTATCCTCAGCTGGAGCCCCTTTCTGCAGAGGATAGCCACACCCTTCAGTCAAGATAAAAAAGCACTGTGGTACCCCACCCCCACCCAGGAGCAACAGAGAGGAGAAACATCCCCCGCAGAACTGTAAGTCTCCTTGAGCAAGGCAACATCGCAGTGCTTAACCCTCTATTTCAGTAGGACTTTATGGTGCTTTGGTAGACAATTCAAACCCTTGGTGTTCCAGGACACAAGTTTTAGAGCATCAAATGAGGCCATATTGGCTGTTACGTACAATGGAAGGATGCCAATTTCCCAGAATCCCACTCCCGTCTCCACTCATCCCCAACTACCCCCCAACCCCAAACCCAGAAACAGCTAACTCAGCACAGTACAAACAGCCTGAAAATATGTGCTGCAATAAGCAGTTAACCCAAAGGCCTAACAAACACAATGTGGGGGCTCTGTAGAAGTTCATACCAAGTATTTATACCTAATGCTAAACCAAAGTAGGAAACACAAAAAAAAGTCTGAGATTAAAGTGAGTCTAGCTGGTAGAGGCACACCAGTTGCCACTACTAGTTAGTGTCAAGGAAAGCTATCAAGCCCTTGCTTCCATAGAACCTCAGATCATGACCAGAGTTGAGCCTAGGCCATCCCTGGATCCTGCCCTCTTGTGGTCTTATGAAGCCTGAGCCCTGCCAGCATGTGAATACCACATGGCAGAAAGGTTAATAACCATAGCGTACTATACAGGAGTGACGGCCAGGGCTGTAAACCAGTGTGTACTCTCCCCAGCCAAAGGCCAAGGCTAGTAATTTGCTCTGGCCTCAATGGCCCTTAGAGTGGAAGCAGATGGCTCCTGGAGGATCTTGCCTATTACAGCCAGGGGAAGGAGTACAGAAAACATACTGCTAAGTACCCCATAAGAATACAGCTCTCACTCTGAAACAAGAAAACAACAACAAACAAAAACTTTGTTAGAAACAGAACAGTTTAAGCAAGAAAACTGGTATGCAGACGTAAGAGTACCAGGAAAAAAGGTCCAAGTAAAGGCTTCCTGGGGCAATCAGAGGAACCATATTAAGCCCCCCTTCTGTGTCCCCAGTAGAGTCAAAAACCAGGAATGCGGTGGGGGGGGTGCTGAGGCCTCAGAGGGGGGCTGTGCAGGATTGTGAACTCGTACAGTACAATGAAGCTTCCCATTAATGTAATAGGGCAAATTACACAAGGCCATAACATCAGGGCAGGTGGCAAGCTCTGACCACCAAAACATTTCAAGCTGAGCAATCTGGCAGAGGGATCGCTCCAGGAATGTGAGCAATTCAATTTGAGCTGTGCAAGAAAAGACTCAGAGTTTAACTCAGCTTTATGCAAAAGCTGATAGTTGCGGTGCCCTTCCACCTTATAAGAGATCGCTCCCCAGGCTTGTACTCATATTACCTTCTTTGGGGGCTCAAGTTGGTGCTGGTAGGTGCTGTAGAGACAGAGACTTCCATGGGCTCCAGAGGCATAGCTGATGTGCCAGACTGGGGAGTCGGCGAGTGTGGTGGGCCCAGATGGGCCTGGAAGAACTGGTCCATTTCTTCTGGGGATTGAAAGGACAAGTGTTTTCCTTGAACAGTCACAGAAACCACAGCTAGACTGAGTAGGGAACATTTTAGTCCCCAGTTTTTGAGCCCTTGTTTTATTTTATCAGATGCTTGCAGTACACTTGCAGGGTAGTCTGGATAGAAGGAAAGCCTCTGGTCTGCTACTGCAACATCCTTCAACTAATGGGCAGATTGCAAAATAAGCTCCTTGTCTTGATAGCTGAGAAGCTTAAAAATAAAGGGCCTCAGCTTAGCTGTGGGAGAAGCCTGTTTAGCCCATTGCACATAATGGGCGTGATCTGTTTCAAAGCCAAAGACAGTTGGATCAAAGTGTAGCCAGAGAGGTGGCATAGACCTGAGAAACTGCACTCCCTTCAAGACCCTCCTTGAGTCCCTGGATCTACAGGTTATTTTTCCTTCATCATCCTTCTATGCCAGCTATTGTAGCTGTAAGCCACACAAGGTGCATCTCTGCTGCCTGCAGGCATGTGGACATACCCTTTCTGCCTGAGCCGGATATGTTGAAGTGCCATTACTGCTAATAAAACAATGAATGGCTAAGGATTCTGTTTGGGATGGTCTGTAGCTGAGAGTTCAGGTGGCCATCTTGAGCAGGTGTACACATGGCCTCATCTACGGTTTGTATTTTAAGGGGGTAACACAGGGCTTATATATTCTTCAGAACTCTACAGTAGATATTTTAGGGGTTATATAAAGGTTTTGTATTAGTTAAAATTCTATGGAAGATATTGTAGGGTTAATAAAAGGACTTTTGTATCAGTTATGCAATGAGTATGGCATTTCCTGTGCCTTGATTGACTGGGAAGGTTCCAAAACCATGTGGTTTAGGAAAAGAAACCTATGGCTTAATACTTCTTCTGGCAAGCAAAGTCCTGAGATGAGCTCAGTTGTACCACGGGAAATGAAAACAAGCATTTGTCAATGCCAAATGTTCGTTGTATGCACTGGTGTCATGAGAGGAAGGGGATGTTTGAAAATTGCTTCAGTGAAGTTGTTTGTGAGGTGGGGTCCCAATAAACAGATGTTGAAAATTTGGGGCAAAAATATTTAAAAATGGCCATGTTATGCCACTAAGTTGAAAACTCTATTAAAATACATTGATGCCGAAAACCCCATTGAGATACATTATAAAATGGGTCTAAAAATCAAAGAACTTTAATTGGTTAAAACCAGTCAGGTGACTGTTCAATATTAGTGCATAATGCATCGTCATCCTGGTCCTAAACCACATCACACAATAACAAATCAGTCCTCCTACACCCAGAACCATCTTCCATCAGTCCTCCTACAACCAGAACTGATCTTCCACCACAGACATGGCTGTTACATTTACAGTGTAAAAACCTTCACCTGGGCCATAAAAATAAAACTACCTTAAATAAAAAACAAAACAAATTAATTAAATGTTGTTTCCCTAATTATCACACACTACTTACACACATGAATACATTAGAAACATTAAGTATTTATAGTTTTTATTACATAGAAGATAATGTATGGTCTTTGGTTAATAATCACGCTGTAAACACTTTGAGAGGTTGCCATGACATTATTGTAAACCTCGAGAGTGCAGCTCGAGAGGTTTTCAGATGTCATGGCAACCTCAAGAAGTGTTTTCAGCATGGATGTTAACCAAAGACCATACATTATATTTTATAGTGTATGGGCTACCAAGATTGTGTAATCGTGGATTTAATTACTTTACTGAATTACTTTACAGAACACTGACTGTTGTGAGCATTCCGTTTTGTTAGAACATTGATATGACATATGCAAGAAGGATTAACAACAGAGTGATGTCATAACAATGGCATAACAAGGTTGTAATCTGCTAGATTTCATTTAATAATAAGGGCCCCCCATACATAGTAACTGCTTCTTTACTAACAGTGAAAAATCCCCCTTCTGTCTTTACCTGCTCATCAGGCAAATCTCTTCTGCTTTTCCTGACAGTGAGATAATTGAATCTGTGGCTCTAAAAGAGGCCTTTGTTGTGTGTGTGTACATTATGTTAAGAGAGGGACAGTCTGCCAGTGGAACAGAAGAGAATTATGAATCCCTGTATTCCATGGTAAACATTCCATATCTTGACTGTGTGGAAAGACAGAGGAAAAAAACATGATAAAGAAAGTAGGCAATACTACTTTATAAACAAAGAGCAAAGGTGGGGAAAAACACAGTTACTGTACATAGGCAGAGGAAGATTCAAACTGCTGAAATACATTCCTGAAGTTTATAAAAGCACATACTTTTGCATCACACATGGGTATTTTCAGCTGAAATCGATCACCCCCACACCAAAAAAAAATAAGGCAACCTAGCAGGTTTAAAGTTTTGAACACATTTCCATTAAGAAACAGTACTTGTACTGATTTAAAATGCAAGGTAACATTTTTTCTTATAAAAATGTGTGCCACACAGTTTTCATTATGTTTTTAAGTGTTTAGCTAACCCCACCGTTACCAGAATAGGGACTATTTTTTGTATTCAGAGTTAAAATGGAAACATATTTCAACGAAAGGTACAATTTTTATCTTTTTAAAATATTTATTTTTATTTTCATTCATTTTAAGTCATATATTTAAATGCTATTTTATAAGAGCAATAAGACACTCCAGGAGTGTGCCACTATGGTGAAATCATCGCACTTCTCAGGTGCATTTAATGGCACTCTGCTGCACCTTATGCCTAGCAATGCACCTGAGGCATGTAATTATTTCACCATAATGCACACCCTGCCATGTCTTATTGCTTACTTGAAGTACTTACCTCAGTTTGCAGTTGGGTTTTGAAGAGTAAAAACATACCTGCAGTTCAAGGTAGATTACTGCGACAGACCTCTGGTGGGTAAGTATGGGATTCGGGAGGTGTGGGGTGGTGGGTCCTGAGTGGGAGGGTTGGGGGTTGAGTAACGGCAGAATGGACAGTGATGGATGGTTTTCTTTTTTACAGGGAAAAAAAATGACGAGGGACAGTTTTCTTTTTTCCAGAGAGTCTGCTGAATAGATGAGGACACTGGGGGATTGGGCACCCCCGGTGTCTGTATAGTTTGGGGGGGGGTTACACAGCAGACAACAATGGACAGACAGATGACACTGGGGGACTGGGCACCCTCAGTGTCTGCATACTGTTTTGGGGGGATTACATAGCACACAACAATGGATGGACAGATGAGGACACTGGGGGACTGGGCACCCCAGTGTCTGTATACTGTTTAGGGAAGGGGGGCTTACACAGTGGACTATGATGGACGGTTTTCTCTTTTTTTTAGGATAAAAACAAGCATTTGTCAATGCCGAACATTGGATGTATTGAAAGATGTCCACCTCTGCACCTTGTTTATGCCCTTGATGTACGTGAATTTATCTATCATGTTCCCCCACTCCGTCCTTTCCTCCAATAAGTAATATATTGAGGTCCTTTTAATCTCTCCTGATATGTTCTGTGTTGCAAGCCATGTACCATCTTGGATGCCTTTCTGTGGACTGCCTCCACCCTGTCAATGTCCTTGCACATTTGTGGCCTCCAGAATTGCACACAGTACTGTAGATGAGGCCTCACTAGTGCATTATACAATGGCATCAACACCTCATGCCTTCCGCTAGCGATACCTCTGCCTATGCACCCCAGCATGCCACTGGCCCATCCTTGCAACATTTCTGCTCTGCTTTGACACCTTTTGGTCATCAGAACTGATAACTCCCAGGTCCCTTTCTTCCTTGGTGATCATCAGCACCTCCATCCCATCCTGTAACTCTCCACAGGTTTCCTTCTTCTCAGGTGCATTATTTGGACTTCTTTGAATTGAACCTCAGTTGCCACCCCTCAGACCATTTTTCAAGTCTCTCCATGTCCCTGTTCATTTTCTCCATGCCTTCTGGAGTATTCACTCTGTTACAGATGTTTGTGTCATCTGCAAACAGGCAGACAGACCTTCCCTTCTAGCCCTTCAGCAATGTCTGTAATGAAGACATTGAAAAGGACTGGTCCCAGGACTTATCCCTGAGGTACCCCGTTGGTCACCCCCTCTTCCTGGATTGGATCCCATTACCACCAACCTCTGCTTCCTGTCTGCCGGCCAGTTTCTAGTCCAGTTTATCAGCTTGTGCCCTGTTGCCAGACTACTCATCTTGTTAATAAGCCTTCTATGTTGGATGTTGTCAAAGGTCTTACTGAAATCAAAGTAGGTGACATCAAATGTCCCTCCCTGATTTACTTCCTTTAATGAGGCATTAGGGTTTCCAATCCTAATGCCCCACCCCCACCCTGCAGAGACTGACATGCATTGGGGGTGTCCCTTTGGGTGGTCGGCCATAACACTCATGCCATTCCACTCCCACCCTGCAGACACTGACAGGCATTATGGTGTGCCTTGAGGTCTTCGGCCCTAACGCTCACCCCATTCCATAATGAAAAAAGCTGAGATGGGTGCAGTAAAGGAGAATGGGGTGAACATTTGGGCCAAAGACTCCAAGGCACACCCTGATGCCTGTCACTGGCTGCGGGGTGGGGGTGGAATGGTGTGAGCATTACGGCTGACAACCCCAAGGCACACGCCCAATACCTGTCAGTCTCCACAGGGTGGGGGGTGGGGTGTTATGGTTGGAAACCCTAACACCCCAGATGTTTGTTGGTAATTTCACTCCAGGTTTTCAACTTGGGCTTATTGGGACACCACCTCATGAACAGTGGCACTATCATTTCATTACTCAATCCCAAAAAGGTGATTTCATGCAGCGACTGTGCCATTCAGTGCCACAGGTGCTAAAAAACATTTTTGGGCAGGATGTGAAAAATGACAGTTGCACTGTTCCTGAGGAGGAGGAGTGAAAAAATGGCAATGTCAAAAATCTGGAGTGAAAATATGAGAAATTGGCAAAGTTACAAGCGTGCATAGAAACTGTGCAACGCATGCCCGTAATGTGGTCATTTTTTGGAATTTTTTCACCAAATTTTCAACATGGGCTTTTTGGGACCTCCCCTCATGATCAGTGGCACTGTGATATTGTTACTCCATCCCAAAAGTTGATTTCACACAGCGACCACGCCATTCTGCGCAACTGGTGTGAAAATGCATTTCAGGCCAGATGTGAAAAATGACGGCTGTGCTTTTCATAAGGAGGTGTGAAAAAATGGCAATGTTGAAAATCTGGAGTGAAAATATTAAAAATTGGCAAAGTTATGAGTATGTGTAGAAACTGCACAATGCACGCTTGTAACGCAGTCATTATTTGGAATTGCTTCACCAAATTTGCAAAATGGGCTTTTTGGGACCCCACCTCATGAACAGTGGCACTGTTGTTTCGTTCCTTGACCCAAAAGGTGATTACGAGCAGCGACCACAAAATCACCTTTCGGGACTGAGGAACGAAATGACAGTGACATGTTCATGAGGAGGGGTCCCCAAGAACCCCTTGTTGAAAATGTGGGGCCGAAAACTTCTCAACAACTTGCCATGCTTAACACTAGGTCTAGCAGCATTGTAATTAATACTGCATCATGATGATAACCATGTAAGCAAACTGCAAAACTATGCCTGTATAATACTGTAACCATGTCTTACCGCTGTATTAGAAATGTATTGTTATCCCCGGTCGCCCCCTGAAAAAGGGACCTTTGGGGCCCAGTGGGCCTACCCGGTCACCAAAATTAAATAAATAAATAAAAATAAAATTCCTAAAAATGGCTGAGATATCAACATAAGTTGAAACAGACAGTGACTCCCATTATATGGCTTACCTTTCATTCTTTCAGTTTGCTGGTCGGCTTTGAAAAGTGCAGACACGTCCATGCTCTACAGAAGATCACGTCCTCCGACCTCAGAGGGTAAGTATGGGGTAAGGGGAGGTGTGGGGAGGTGGGTGTGCAGAGGGAGGGTCGGGATTGGGGAGTGGGACGGGGAGACAATGAGGGATGGTTTTCGTTTTACAGGTGAAAAAAAAAAAGACTGTGAGGGAAGTTTTTCATTTACAAGTGAAAAAAAATCTACATTTAGGCACACTAGGGTGGGCTCCAGTATGCCACAATAGTGAGTGGGAAGGGGGATGCGACATGAGGATTAGGCACCCCAATATCAGTAGGGATATAGACTGGTTGAGGGGAGTGCATCCAAGATGGGGACTGGGCATCCCGGTGTCGGAAAGGGGAAATTGTTTAACCAGGAAAGACACACTAAGCGGCAACGGGGAAAGGGGACATTGTTTAATAATGAAAGACACACTAAGCCGCAGCAGAAGAGCTCGCCTTTCAGAGGACAGAGCTGCATGCTGCGTCGGGCTCTGTCCTTTGAAATGTTTGCCAAGACAAGCTCCCTCAGCAAACTAGTGTCACCAGGATACTGCCTGCTGATTTGCCAGTCAGAGACCAGCCCCTGCAGCACTGCTGGCCATTGGGCTGGCACCCCTCACACCTCTCTCTAGCAACTTTCATATCAACATGTTTGTCTGCGCTTTCGTGAACGATGAACATAAAAAGTAATTCAATAGCTGCCACACCGATGCATGAAGAATACAATGTTTTGGGGGGGGCACATTAATTAAAACAGACAGCAATCTTCTAAAAATTCATATTCTTTTATTCATTCACTTCTCACAAGGCCAAAATTCACAAGGTTTCATCAGTAAAGTGCAGGCTTCCTCAGGAGAATGCCTTTTTTCTAATAGTAAGTGCTTGTAAAGGATTCTATGGCATGTGATCTAAAGCCAACATTGGCCTTTCCTGAAAAAGCTCAAAACCCAGAACATACTCTTTTTGTTGTGTTTTAGTTCAGTGGAACCCTGAGGTTTTTATCATTTAGTGCTGCAGGTTTGAAGTGCTTCTGGCAACCAGGATGCAGTGCATTCAAGTATTAATTCCTTCCAAAAAGGTTTTGTAAAAAATTTCTGGCAGCCATCTTGGTATTGTAAAAAGAAACATACAGTACCACATTATTTGCCATTACTTTTAAAACTAATAAATATGTAGCCGTATGTAACCATAAACTCAAACCCCCAAACATCTATCACACCTTGTATATACCTTCCCCAAAAAAATAAACATTCCCCCACTATTTTTTATCTCACTTGATGTTGCATTGCAGAGTAGGCCCCAACCAGCCGCAACGAGAGGCTAGCCTTCTATTGCATGGGTACCCAGAGACAGTGACTTATTGGTTAGGCCTGTACACAGTGCACTAGATATATATATATTTATTTTAGAGTGGTAAGCTCAGGTGACAATTTTCTTGTCTCCACACAACACAGTACAAAGTTGCAAGAACTATGGCATATAAAATAAACTTGTCAGCTTGGCTATATTCTCTTCCTAGTGGGACACTGCACAAGTGTGACAAACTCAGTGTTTACCATTATGATTCCGCTCTCTTACATAGCACCAGGCAAGTTCACTGGCCCTGCAGTTTCAGTACTTACTATCCCACTCCCTAATATGGGACTGAACTAGCTGCCAGTCAAGTGATTTGTGAATATACAATCCTGAACGCTCTGACTATAATGAACAATACAGCTGGTACATTTTGACTGCGATTCAACTCCCAGGAGCAGCAGCTGAATGTTGTCAGTCTGTTAAGGCCAGAGAAACAGTACCCACACCAATGCCATCACTGCTCTGAGTGTTGCTCAGCTCCCTACATGTATAGTCATCCACTAGCTCAGCAAAGTGGTTAGCCATCTTAAAACTGGCATGGCAGAGCAGGCAATATCCTTGGCAAGGGACTTTCTGCCAAGCAGCATTGCAGCTGCAGTCTCCAAAACCACAGTGGCCCTCCAGGAGGGAGAGAGAAGAGGGTGAAGAGAGGAGAGAGAGAGAGAGAGAGAGAGAGAGAGAGAGGAGAGAGAGAGAGAGAGAGAGAGAGAGTGTCAAGTTGCTACTGCAGGTACAACATGCAAGCAAACAGATTTCAAAGCACCACATAAAGAGTGATAATTTCAAACAAGCATTGGTGAATGTTTGTTTGCATGTTTTTATAATGCAGATATGGTATGGACAAACATATAGATGTGGGAGATGTATATTATTGGACCTTATTCAAAGAAGCAGACCCATTGGGCAGTAGGATGGGAATGTAATTTTCTTTATGTAGGGAGTGCAGCAGCACCCAACCTGTACATACAGTAGGAAGTGTCTAATTTGGGAAAGAACACACACACACACACATGTAACCCCTTTACAAATGGGGTTCCTAAAAGCCTTTATGGAGCTGCTTAAGAGCTCCTTGTCTAGCTGGTGTTTGGTGCAGTGCCGCTAAAATGCGGCCACTGTGAGTGTTTTTAAAGCCTCCAGTACTGTCCCTTTAAGAGCTGCCTGCTCGCTGGCTTCTGTGGTTTGTACAAGGGGAACCGGGGTTCCTTTACTCGAATTCTGCCTGAGCTGCAGGGAAATTGCTCACACTTTGTAGTCGCTGCAGGTGAAAAAGGGAGCCCGACGGATAGATGTAGCTGTTTGGCTATAATCATTTAGAGTATTAGTGAAATTACAGTTTGTCTAACCTGCTTCCCTTGCAGCTGAGATTTTGTGCACTTGGCCCCTCCATTTTGGACCTGGACTATTGAACTAGGCCAATGGTGAATGAGGGGTGACTAAAATGGAGATCTTTTGAGCCAGCCAGGATCAGGACTCATTTTGGAGCCGGCTGGCCATAGGGGATACAGTTATTAATTCTGGGATATGGAGTTCTGGACTTCGGCACCTTTTTTGCACCAATGGGGGTCTGAAACAAGTGACTGGCATCTGCAGCCCACCAATGGGATCGGGTGGTGCCCGAACTGACGGTCCTTGCCCAAACTGCCAAGGGGCAGAGTCATTGTGGTTGTGAGCGAGGAAGGAGCTCTGGGCTCCTGTGCTGTTGAGCTTTTGCACAGGAAGAGCGTGTGGAAGGCCAGATTTCGGCGGAGTGAATGTCAGGACATATCAGACTAAATCCACTGGGCAGTGATCAGAGGAGGCTGTGCAAAAGTGCAGCCACCTACCAGGCTCACCCTGTAGAGGACTGGAGAATCTGCTTCAGTCGTGCTCGGTCTATCAGGACAAGTGAAGCTATGTTGTTTGGGCCCTGTGTTCTGTGTGATCATACATCAGCTGCCTGGTATGGTGCCCCTCTGCTCTTCATATAAATGTGTGGAGAAGTGTTGAATTCCAGGCTCGGTCCTGCGAGTGGTGTGAGAGCGATCTTTCTGCTGGAGTTGTGAGTACTAAATCAGGGTAGCTCCCTGTCAGATGTTCATAGTGAGGGCAAGATTTGTCTGGCTATTTTACTGGCTACACGAATTGAGCCTGCTGGCTCTACTTAATCCTCTTAGGAATCAAATGCTTGTTTTCTGCATCAGGGCCCCAACCAGCCGCAACGAGAGGCTAGCCTTCTATTGCATGGGTACCCAGAGACAGTGACTTATTGGTTAGGCCTGTACACAGTGCACTAGATATATATATATTTATTTTAGAGTGGTAAGCTAATTAACCTGATTTCCCCAGGTCCTTATTATCTCACCCTAAATAAATCAGATTGGTTGTTTTGCAAAGGTATACTGACTGATCTGTGTGTCTATGTTGAACTACTGTACCGGTGGTTATTGTCTAACTGCATCTTACTTTACAGGGGGTCCTCAGGGCCAAGCTGATTGAACCAACTCTGGGGGTAAGAGGGTATTGCAAGGATACTGTGATTGACTGATGTGGACCACTAGTGGGAAGAAAGGGGGGTTGCATGACCCAGAGGGCTGTGACCAGGTCACCTTTGACTTTTCCAACCCCGACCTCTGGGTGGAGGCACCCGCCATTGGATCCAGGCCCCTCAACCTGTTATCAGCTGAGCAGGCAGGGGTAGTAGCCCTTGGGTTAGCGCCCCCTGGGGTTACATTTTGGGGGCACCGGTGGGATTAGCGTCCCCTAGTGTCCGAGTAGATGAAGTACCTCAACATGGCCAAACTAAAGGAAAAACTGGAGGGGGATATCATGGCTAAGATTAAGTTGGATCCTGTTAAGATTATGGTGCATAAACTGATGGGGTGGAGTGAAGCTGAAGAGTTGGATTCCCAGAAAATTGTGTTACTACTAGATGTACCTCTGGGTACAAAGAATGCTGATCTTGTTTCTGCAGTGGAGCGTGTTAAATGTTTAGGCAAGGTAGAGGTGAAGGGGCGTATGGCTGATCTACTCAACCAGACCCTGCAGGTGCAACTCTTATGCAGTATAGTTATAGACCCCGAGAGGGTACCCCCAGTGATTTACCCGGAAGGTGCCCAGCAGGGGTGGAGGGTCATTCACATCCGGAGTGGGTCAGTCACCCCAGGGGTGTCCCCCAAGACTAATAGCTTTAAAGATATATTGCTTCAAATGCTAGCTGTGGAAGGGAGGACTACCCAGGAGTTACTGCAGGCGTTGGACCTTTCTAGTGACCCCACCCCACAAGCCTCCCCAGGTACCTCTCTCGGGCCCCCCAAGAGTTCTATTCTGGCTTCACCTCCCCTAGTTGTTCCCCCACAGCTAGATTCCTATTGTAGACTAAAACTTTTTTCTGGCACTGTGCCTGTCCCCTCGGGAGAAGATGATTTGGAGGCGTGGATGGACTACGCTACCCCTTTAGTCCAAGAGTGGCATTGCTGTGAGGGGGAGAAATGAAAGAGACTGGTGGAGAGCCTGAGGGGCCCAGCTTTGGAAGCCATTCATTTCTTGCGGGCTACCAGCCCTGAAGCCACTGCAGAAGAATACCTTTCTGCCTTAGAGGGGGTGTTTGGGAGTACAGAAACCGGGGAAGACTTATTATGGAAGTTCAAGTCCACCAAACAATGGAGGAATGAGAAATTGTCAGCCTTTGTCACCAGGGTGGAAAGGGCATTGCAAAAAGCTTATTGAAAGGGGGGTAACTGCCACAGCCTTGAACCAGGTCCAGCTGGATCATATTTTGAAATCTGCTAGGTTTTCCAGTGTGATATTGTTGTTAAAACTTAAGTTACATGACCGACGGGCTGCCCCGCCTGAATACTGTCAAATGATGAGGGAGATTCGAGAAGTAGAGACTGATGAAGAAGGGTGGGAACCCAATGTGGGAGTTGTGAATCTATGCCAGACCCCTGAATCCAGTAAACCAGATGAGACTCATCCCTCGAGGGGGTCTGATTCTTCTCCTGTACCCCCAGATGCCCAAGGAGGAGTGGGGGTGCATGCTGTTTCCTCTGATTCCTGGGTAGAAAGTGATTTGAGGGTTGAGATTAGAGATTTACGAGAACTGGTGAGGGACTTAAAGCAAACTGCTGCCCACCCTGTTAAGTTTGGAGAACCTGAGTTATTTAGAAATAAACACCCTAGCCAAGAGGAGCCCTCCAGAACCCATGACGCCCCCCCCCAGCAGGCAAGATATCTCCCTCCCAACAAAGACCACTGAGATACTAAGTTATGTTACCGTTGTGGGGAGGATGGACACTTTCAGGCTGAATGCCAGTTACCAGAGAATTTAAGGAGGGTCAACAGCAGGCTAGTCGCCTGGCATCGCAAGGCCCATACCAGGCCTCCAGGAGGGCCTCCTAGGAAGAGTTTTGTGACCCGGGCCAATGCCCAAGCAACCTCCAAAGCTACACCCCCCAAATGGTCTGATGTGGTGGGGCCCTCAATGGACACCACTGTGAGAGTGAATGGAGTACCTACCCGGGCTGTGCTGGACAGTGGCTCCCAGGTGACCATTATGTTCCAGGACTGGTATTGGAAAGACTTGCCTGAGGTGCCTTTGCAACCTTTGGATGGACTATATGTTTGGGGGCTGAGTGATAAGGCTTACCCTTATTCTGGGTATATCTGGATCTGGTTGTCTTTTCCTACATCTGTGGCTGGCGTGGCTGAACAAGTGGAAACCTTGGCCTTAGTGTATCCTCCCACTGGATTGTATGATGGGGTGCCCTTGTTGATTAGAACCAATGCTCACATGTTTGGTCATTTGATGCAGTTGTGCTCTGAAAAACAGATGTCCAGGACTGGGTGAGCTCTCAGAATACCCACCTTGATTCAGAAGGCCTATGAGACTCAGAGAAAGGCTGGCCAGGCGGAACCCGAAGGCCCGGTGGGTGTCGTCTGGAAGAAGGATCCAGAACCATTACTACTAGCCCCAAATGCCCAGTGTGTTTTGCAGGGGGAAGTCTGGATTAAAAAAGATGTTAAGAATAAGATATTGATGCTGGATGTACCCGGTGAGGGGAAGTTGCCAGAGGGGTTACTGGTTAAACCCAGTATCTTACGTGCTAGAGCCCATGCCTTTGCCAGGAGAGTAATGGTTCAAGTGCATAATGTATCCGATCGAGAGATTTGAGTAAAATGGGGTTGCACCCTGGCTATGGTGCACTGTGCTGATACTGCTGTTCTGCCCCACAACAAGACTCCTGGGAGAGGTAACCGAGTGACCCCCGAGCTGTTTGATTTCGGTGGTTCCCCACTACCAGCAGAGTGGAAGAAAAGGATCAGTGAAAGGCTCACCCAGAGGGAACAGATGTTTTCCTTGAAGGAATGGGATGTAGGATGTGTGCAGGGGGCTGAGCATCACATCCAGCTACAGGATGAGTGACCTTTCCGTGAGCGATCTCGACATCTAGCCCCTGCTGATATAGATGATGTAAGGCGTCACCTGCAGGAGATGATCGCCGCTGGGGTTATACAAGAATCTAGGAGCCCCTACTCATCCCCTATTGTGGTAGTGAAAAAAAAGAATGGAGCTGTCCGGATGTGTGTGGATTACCGTACTCTAAACTGGCGGACCATACCAGACCAGTACCCCATGCCACGCACCCAGGACGCCTTGGACTGTCTAAATGGCAGTAAATGGTTCTCTGTGTTAGACCTCCGCAGTGGGTACTACCAGATCCCAATGGCTCAGGAGGATCAAGAAAAGACTGCTTTCATTTGCCCCCTAGGCTTCTACGAGTTTATGCAGATGCCCCAAGGAATTTCAGGTGCCCCCGCTATGTTTCAGCGTCTGATGGAGCGTGCTGTGGGGGACATGAATTTCCTCGAATGTTTGGTTTACCTAGATGATGTCATAGTATTTGGCAGCTCCCTGGAGAAACATGAAAGCAGGTTGTTCAAAGTCCTGGATCGACCGGAAGATTTTGGTCTCAAATTATCTATAGATAAGTGCCCATTCTTTCAAACCTCCGTAAAAATATGTGGGGCACGTAGTATCCACTGGGGGCACAGAGACTGACCCTAGCAAAGTAGAAGCTTTGACTACTTGGCCCCAACCAAAGAATTTGAAGGAGCTGCAATGGTTCCTGGGGTTTTGTGGGTATTACAGACGATTTATCAAAGGCTACTCTCCTGTGATCCGCCCCCTGCTTAACCTTACACAGGGATATCCCCCAACTCATAAAAAGTATAGGAAGACTGTACCCTCTGGGACTGAAAGAAATTATTTCTGCCCAAATTATGTGTTTGGCACCCGCTGGACTGCTGATTGTGAGGAAGCTTTTCATGACATCATATATCAACTTACTCATGCCCCAGTGCTGGCCTATGCAGACCCTGCCAAACCGTATGTTCTTCATACTGATGCCAGTCTGCAAGGATTGGGGGCCGTACAGTATCAAGAACACCCAAATGGTCTAAGACCTGTAGCTTTTGCCAGCAGAAGTTTGACTCCTTCAGAAAAAAACTACCCGTGCACAAACTAGAGTTCCTGGCCCTGAAGTGGGCCATTGTTGATCAATTTCATGACTACTTGTATGGGGATAAGATACTGGTAAAAACTGACACTAATCCTTTGACCTATGTGCAGACTTCAGCTAAATTGGATGCCACTGGCCATAGGTGGCTTTCTGCATTATCTACATATGACTATGCTGTTGAATACAGAGCAGGCCTGAACCACATAGATGCTGATGCTCTCTCCCAGAGGTCTGTTCCCCAGAATGACTGGGTCAGACTATCAGAACCTGACATAAGAGCCCTTTGCCAAAAATTTGACAGAGAGGAACAGGTGTATCCTGATGCTGTGGACTGCATGGTGGACTGCTTGGGGCCATCTGACAACTGCTTACCTGCTGCTTACTGTTTCTGCATTAGACACTAGTGCACTGCCACAATTCAATAATGATAGCCTCCAACAGGCTCAATCCTGAGGTCGCATGATAAACCCTATCTTGGAAGCTCTGTGAGGAGGGAGAGATGTGTCAAAATTGCGTTCCTCTGACCTGAGAACTGCGCTGTTGTACAAAGAAGGACCAAAGTTGAAACTGATTAATAGACTGTTGTACAGGGAGACCGTGGGCGAAGACGGGCGAGTAGTCAAACAACAACTGGTGCTGCCCACTGTTTTTAGAGAACTGGTGTTGAGGTCCTTACATAATCACATGGGACATCTCGGCATAGACCGAACCCTTGACTTAGTGCTGTCCCGATTTTATTGGCCCAAAATGGGTGCTGATGTGGAGCAGTATATCAGGACTTGCAGCTGATGTTTACAAAGAAAGACCCTGCCTCAGAGGGCTGCTCCCCTGGTTAACATCACTACTAGTGCCCCTATGGAACTGGTCTGCATTGATTTTCTGAGTCTAGAACCAGATCTGAAGAACATCAGCAATATATTGGTAGTTACTGATCATTTCACCCGGTATGCACAGGCTTTTCCTACTAAAGATCAGAAAGCAACCACGGTGGCCAAAGTACTTGTTGAGAATTTCTTTGTCCACTATGGGGCCCCACAGCGAATTCATTCTGATCAGGGGAGAGATTTTGAAAGCCACCTGATTAAAGAAATGCTATCCTTGTGGGGGGTACAGAAGTCAAGAACCACCCCATAACATCCTCAGGGCGATCCCCAACCTGAAAGGTTCAACCGCACTTTGCTTGATATGTTGGGCACACTGCACCCTAAAGACAAGCCTAGATGGAGCCAGCAGATCAGCACCTTGGTACATGCCTATAACTGCACCAAAAGTGATGCCACTGGATTTTCCCCATATAGACTGATGTTTGGAAGGGAAGCAAGGTTGCCAGTAGATGTATGTTTTGGAGTTTCTCCTGATGGGGTTCAGGCGGCTAATCATCTACAGTATGTGCAAAAGTTGAAGGCCCAACTCAATCATGCCTACCAACTAGCCCAGACCATGGCTGCAAAGTGAAACCTGGCCAATAGGAAAGGTATGATAAAAAAGTGAAAGCAGTGGAACTAACAGAAGGGGATAGAGTGCTACTGAGGAATCTGGGACTGCATGGCAAACATAAAATTGCTGATAGATGGCATCACCTCCCTCATATTGTTGTGGGAAAACTGGAAGATTTACCTGTATATAAAGTGCGGCCTGAAAACAATTCAGAAGATGTGAAAACTATACACAGAAATCACCTGCTGCCAATTGGACAAATTTTGATAGAAGCTGAACCTCCCAATGGCCCCCCCCCAATTGGGCCTATAACTAGAACTGCTGCCAAGAAGAAATCAAGATTGGTTGACTCCTCAGAAATCCAACTCAAGAGGCCTTCTCCACCCCCTTCTGATGAAGTTGATCAACAGTCTGTGTCTGAGGACAGTGAGGATAATATTGAGCATTACCCCTCTTATGAACTGAGCCAACTCTTTAGGAGCAACCCCCTAATTAACTCTGGGGATGAAGTTGGGCTTCCTGGACTGTCTGAGCCCCCAGCTTTGTCTCTGGAGCCCATGCTCCCAGAGGATGAAGTGAGTGCCCTCAAAGATGAAGAGGTAGGATCCTTGAGCCTGGCTGAACTGTCTGGCCTGGCTGAGCTATCTGACTTTTCAGAAGAAGGAAGTGATATGGGGGAGCCAGCTAGTGATATGCCAGAGCAAGAAGAATACTTGGAGTGCCCTGATAGCACCCTGGTAGTGCCAGAAATGTCCCTAGCTGAACCAAGCAGAGTGGGTCCTGACATAGAGGGTCCTGTTCACAAAAGTACTATGGGCCCTGGGTCCCCTTCTCCTATGGAAGTCCCCACTACTAACCTGAGACTGAAATGGAATTGGGGCCTGCAGCAGGGTTTTCCGAGACTCCTAGATGCACTGGCCGAGAAGTATGGCCTGTAGTAAGATTAAGTTATGAAAGCCTGGGCCAGCCTTTGGATCTGCCTCTGAATGTGGTCCATAAAGGGGTGTACGTGTCCCTGAGCTCCTTGCCCAAACTAGCTCTGGGAAATGATGCCAAACTGTTAGTATTACCCTCTGAGTATAGTGCTACTGCCCCAGTTAGCCCTCAGGTAGCTGATAGGGAAGGGCTCCCTCTATCTAAGTGTCATGGGCAGGAGGTAATGACCTGAGTTACAAACAAAAAAGGTTGTCTGTATGTGTAATGTTGTATAAAAAATTGTAACCTGTGTATTACAGTACCAATGTATGTAACTAAATGTCTGATGTTCTGTCAGTGTAAACTGTTTGCCTTAAAGTGATTTAAGTGTAACTACTTGACACAGACGCCAAGTTCTTTCCAGGCCAGGGAGTGTGTAACCCCCTTACAAATGGGGTTTCCTAAAAGCCTTCCCAGAGCTGCTTAAGAGCTCCTTGCCTAGCTGGTGTTTGGCGCAGTGCCGCTAAAATGCGGCCGCTGTGAGTGTTTTTAAAGCCTCCAGTACTGTCCCTTTAAGAGCTGCCTGCTCGCTGGCTTCCGTAGTTTGTACAAGGGGGACCAGGGTTTCCTTACTCAAATCCCGCCTGAGCTGCGGGGAAATCGCTCACACTTTGTAGTCGCTGTAGGTGAAAAAGGGAGCCTGGCGGATAGATGTAGCTGTTTGGCTATAATCGTTTAGAGTATTAGTGAAATTACAGTTTGTCTAACCTGCTTCCCTTGCAGCTGAGACTTTGTGCACTTGGCCCCTCCATTTTGGACCTGGACTATTGAACTGGGCCAATGGTGAATGAGGGGTGACTAAAATGGAGATCTTTTGAGCCAAGCAGGATCAGGACTCATTTTGGAGCCGGCTGGCCATAGGGGATACAGTTAGTAATTCTGGGATATGGAGTTCTGGACTTCGGTGCCTTTTTTGCACCAATGGGAGGCTGAAACAAGTGACTGGCAGCTGCAGCCCACCAATGGGATCGGGTGGTGCCCGAACTGACGGTCCTTGCCCAAACTGCCAAGGGGCAGAGTCGTTGTGGTTGTGAGCGAGGAAGGAGCTCTGGGCTCCTGCGCTGCTGAGCTTTCATGTGGGAAGCGCGTGTGGAAGGTCAGATTTCAGCGACGTGAACGCCAGCAAGTATTAGACTAAATCCGCTGGGCAGCGGTCTGAGGAGGCTGTGCAAAAGTACAGCTACCTACCAGGCTTACCCTATAGAGGACTGGAGAATCTGCTTCAGTCATGCTTGGTCTGTCAGGACAAGTGAAGCTGCGTCGTTTGGGCCCGGTGTTCTGCGTGAAAGCAATCGGGATTATACAGCAGCTGCCTGGTATGGTATCCCCTCTGCTCTTCATATAAATGTGTGGAGAAGTGTTGAATTCCAGGCTCGGTTCTGCGAGTGGTGTGAGAGCGATCTTTCTGCTGGAGTTGTGAGTACTAAATCAGGGTAGCTCCCTGTCAGATGTTCATAGTGAGGGCAAGATTTGTCTGGCTATTTTACTGGCTACATGAACTGAGCCTCCTGGCTCTACTTAATCCTCTTAGGAATCAAATGCTTGTTTTCTGCATCAGGGCCCCAACCATCTGCATCGAGAGGCTAGCCTTCTACTGCATGGGTACCCAGAGACAGTGACTTATTGGTTAGGCCTGTGCACAGTGCCCTAGATATATACATATATATATATATTTTTTAGAGTGGTAAGCTAATTAACCTGATTTCCCCAGGTCATTTTTATCTCACCCTAAATAAATCAGATTGGTTGTTTTGCAAAGGTATACTGACTGATCTGTGTGTCTATGTTGAACTACTGTACCGGTGGTCATTGTCTAACTGCATCTTACTTTACAGGGGGTCCTCAGGGCCAAGCTGACTGAACCAACTCTGGGGGTAAGAGGGTATTGCAAGGATACTGTGATTGACTGGTGTGGACCACTAGTGGGAAGAAAGGGGGGTTGCAGTGACCCAGAGGGCTGTGATCAGGTCGCATTTGACTTTCCAACCTTGACCTCTGGGTGGAGGCACCCGCCATTGGATCCAGGCCCCTCAACCTGTTATCAGCTGAGCAGGCAGGGGTAGTAGCCCTTGGGATAGCGCCCCTTGGGGGTTACACATGCATACACTGCCAACACCTTTTCCCTAACAAGCACACACAGCTTGTTTATCTACTCATTACATTCAAACCACAGAAATTCACATAGTATATAGTTTCATAGTATAATACGAGCTGGCAGGTCATCAGACTCAATATCGCTCACCAATTGACTCAGTGGTTGTACTCATATTTTTTTATTTACAAAAAGACACAGGCAGAAGGGGATAGGGAGAAGTACCAGGAGAAGCAAAGGGAGGCAGGGAGGTCAGTAAGGGAAGTCAAAGCTCAGACAGAAGAGCACATTGCAAAATCAGTGGGTAGAGGGGACAAAACCTTTTACAGGTACATAAGTGAAAAAAGAAAGGCAAAGGGAGGGATAGTGAGACTGAAGGGGGAGGATGGGGGCAGCGTGGAGGATGACAACAGTAAAGCTGACATATTGAACAGGTATTTCTGCTCAGTCTTTAGTGAGAAAGAGGAGGGTAATGGGTCTGAAGGGAGTACAAGGGGTGGGAATGTGCAGAAATGGACACAAGTCCCTTTACACGAGAAAGAGTTCTGAAGGAAATGGAAGTAATAAGAGTTGATAAAGCAATGGGGCCAGATGGGGTGTACCCCAGGGTCCTTAAAGAACTATGAGAGGTGGTGGCTGAACCTCTGGCAATCCTGTTTAGCCAATCACTGGAAACAGGGGAGGTACCCAAAGACTGAAGGACAGCAGATGTAGTTCCCTTATACAAACGTAGGAACAAAGAGGAAGCGGGGAACTACAGACCAGTCAGCCTCATCTTGGTAGTGGGGAAGACCATGGAAGCATTACTGAAGGAGAGATTGGCAGAACATCTGGTTGTCAATGGACTACAGGACCCAAGGCAGCATGGTTTCACCAGGGGAAGGTCATGTCAGACCAATCTCGTTGAATTTTTTGACTGGGTGACAAGAGAGGTGGATCGGGGAGGGCAGTGGACATGGCCTATCTGGACTTCAGCAAGGCCTTTGACACTGTGCCACAAAGACTATTACACAAACTGGGGAATATGGTTGTGGGCAGGACAGTAGTGTGGTGGGTAGGTAACTGGCTGGGCGGCAGGACACAGAGGGTGGTGGTAAATGGCTGTCACTCCACGGAGGGAAGAGTGACCAGTGGGGTACCACAGGGATCATCAGTGCTGGGACCGATCCTATTCAACATCTTCATCAGTGACATTGTGCAGGACCTAGAAGGCAGGATTTCCCTGTTTGCTGATGACACAAAGCTCTGTAACAGAGTAGACACACCAGAAGGTGTAGACAGAATGAGAAGGGACCTGCAGAAACTTGAAGAATGGTCAGGGGTTTGGCAGTTGAAATTCAATGTAAAGAAGTGCAAGATAATACCTATGGGGCACAAAAACTCTGGCACAATATATCAGTTGGGAGTGAGGATATAGCATGCACAAAGCAGGAAAGGGATCTTGGAGTTATCATCTCTGATGACCTCAAGGTAGGGAAACAGTGTGACAAGGCAGCAGGCAAAGCAAATAGGATGCTGGGATGTATAGGCAGGGGCATAACCAGCAGGAAAAGGGAGGTCATAATTCCACTATACAAGACACAAGTGAGGCCCCACCTGGAGTACAGTGTAGGAGACCTTACTTAGGTAAGGACATAGACAGGGTAGAGAAGGTTCAGAAGAGGGCAACAAAGATGGTACATGGATTGCATCACAAGTCCTATGAGGACAGGTTGAAGCAATTGAATATGTACTCCCTGGAGGAGAGGAGAGAGAGATGGGATATGATAGAGACATACAAGTATCTTACAGGGAGGAACAGGGTGCAGGAATACATTATTTTTAAGCAAAAATGATGTTCCAGGACTAGAGGGCGTGGGATGAAGTTGGAGGAAGGACGATTCAGAGGAAACGTGAGGAAGAATTTCTTCACATAACGGGTGGCGGACAAGTGGAACACCCTGCCAGAGGAAGTGGTGGGGACTGAAACAATCATGGGATTTAGGAATGCGTGGGATAGACATAAAGGAATTCTGGAGGTCAGGGTTAAGGGGCAACAGACTTCTAGGAAAACATAAAGTGAACTTGCAAGATCAAATGGGCAGACTGGTTGGGCCGTAGCCCTTATCTGCTGACACTGTCTATGTATCTATGTATCTATGTATTTCCCATGAATTTTTCCGGGAATTTTTTGAAAGATTCCATTGTTTCACAAGACACCACCCATGGGGAACTGAGCCCTGTTCTAGCTAAAGCTAGATGTGCCAACCATCAGTGATTTATTTGCAAGGTACACCTTGGAAGACTCTGGAAAAAAAATACTAAATGCACACATACACACACACACACACACACACACACACAGTGTCAGAAAAAGATGTCCCACTCTGCACAATGTTGTGACACCAGTGCTGCTCTGCTTGCTGCTGAAACTCTGCCGTACTATCTTCCCACGCTATTATGCAGCATTGCAAAGGGCAAGTGCCAGCATCTGTGAGTGCAGCGCACTACTGACTTTGTGACATGCAGTAATGTTAAAAGAAGTGTGTGAAGCACATCCCCAAGTATTCCCTGCATATCAGCAGTATGAATGAAGAAGGAGCTCTCTCTGAACTATGAGCTGCTCAAAGAATATTTTTTTTTACTTGTGATAGCATGTTGAAATAAACAATAATTATTGATATTTGGCCTTGTCACACTGTTTCTTTTTTTACAAGCACCTTTCTGTTTACATCAGTTAGTGTTACTGTAGCAGTTTTGTGCTGAGTGTTTAGTTAGAAGTTTTTTTCCCTTTCATTAATGTGATCAATGTGCAGTGCAGATACTAAAAGGGCAAATATTAATTTTGTTTTCAGCAATAAAAAAGTGCACCGTAGTACTGTGTATTATATTTTATGATGGAAATAGATATGTCCACTGTATTTTTTATGTATTGTAGGATGAAGGCACATTATAGGTTGCAGTATTTAGCAGTCATTAGGATATTCAAATTATAGTTTTATGTATAGTATGGGTACTGAAGCACTGATCACCCTTGCTAAATTACATCATTGTGTGTGTGGGGGGGCAGGACTGTTCTGACAGTTCGATTGAATATTGTAGTGTGGGGACATGAAAGGATATGATGGGTTCGACAGGATGACTGACTGATGATATGTCTGACAGGCAGAATGACTAAAGTGCTGGGGTGGTGGGTACAGGGCAGGATGGGTCCGACAGGTGGGCTGATGTAATGACTGACTGATGGAATGAGGTGCCTGGGGGATGAGTACTGCATGATAGTTTTGACTGTGTGGCTGACTACAGTGTTTTTGGTGGTGAGAACAGGGCAAAATGGTGTACTGACAGAATGACTTACTGAATGGCTAAGGTGCTGTGGGGGCAGGGAATGAATGTCCATCTAGCAGGTGGGCAGACAGAATGACTGACATGCAGATGAGGGGCAGGATAATGGTGGTATTACTACTGCCCGAAGGCTCCAGGCTTGCAGACAGAAAGAATGACATGGGGGGGGGGCAAGGCACGAAGGGTTTGAAAAGATGGCTGACCAAAGGACTGAAGTGTTTGGAGGGTGGCAAGACACAAAGGGTCCAACTGTCAGGCAGACAAAAGAACTGATATGGTGTGGGGGGGGCAAGACATGAAGGATCAGACAGGTGGGCTGATTGAATGATGCTGGTGTGGAAAGTGCAAGGGTCTGACAAGAAGGCTGACCTAATTAGTGAGGTGCTGAAGGTGTGCAATGCATAAAGGGTCTGACAGAAGGGTCAACAGAAGGACTGACAGGATGGGGGTTGGAGCAAGGCACAAAGGGTCTGGCAGTTGGGCTGACAGAATGACTGATATCCAGGGGAGGGGGTGGGCAGAAAAGGTCCAGCAGGTGGCTGACAGCATAACTGATGTGTTGGGGGGTGGGCTAGGCACAAAGGGTGAAACATGGGCTTACCAAATGACTGATGTACTGGGGGCAGGGCATGAAGGGTTTGACAGGCAGGCAGAAGGACTGACACAGTGGGGTGCAGGCATGAAGGGTCTGATAGGTGGTCTGATAGGTGGTCTGACTGAATGACTAATGTGGTGGGGAGGTTGGGCACAAAGGATCTGACAGGTGGGCTGACTGAACGACAGGTGGTGGTGGTGGGGAGGGCACAAAGGGTTTGACATGTGGGCAAACAGAAGAACTGACATGCTGGTGGGAAGGGCACAAAGGGTCCTACTGGTGGACTTATTGAATGACTGACATGCTTGGGGGTGGGGCAGGGCATAAAGGATCTGACAGGTGGGTTACTGATTGACTGAGTTGCTGGGGGGCAGGGTACAAAGGTCTGACAGCCAGGCTGACTGAATAACTGAGGTGCTGGGGCAGGGCATAGAGGGTCTGACAGGTGGCCTGACTGAGGTGCTGGGGGAAGGACAGGACATGAAGGGGATGACAGGTGAGTCTACAGAAAGGCTGACATGCTGAGGGTGGGGCAGGTCACAAAGGGTTAGACAGGTTGGCTGACAGAATAACTGAGGTAGTAAGGGGCAGGGCAGGAAGTGTTTGACAGGTGGGCTGACCAAATGACCGAGGGCCTGAGGAGAACAGAGCATGAATGGTTCAGCAGACAAGCAGACAGACGGAACAAACTGCTGGGGTGAAGGGTTCAAAGGTTCCAACAGGTAGGCTAACCAAATGATCAAGGTACTAGGGTGGGAGGGCAGGGCACGAAGGGTCAGATAAGCTTGCTGGCCAAATGATTTAGATGCTGTATGGCAGTGCATGATGGATTTAAATGGCAGGCTGACCAAATGACTGAGATTGTGTGTGTGTGTGGGGGGGCATAAATGTTTCAACAGGCAAGCAGACAGGACTGACATACTGGGGGCTGCAGATCATGAATGGTCCAACAGGTGGGCTGAACAAATGGCTGAGATGTGTAGGGGAGCAGGGCATGAATGGTCAGCCTGGCGGGCTGACAGAATGGCAGAGATTCGGGGGGGCAGGGCATGAAAGTCTGACAGGCAGCCAGACAGAAGAACTAACATGCTGAGGGAGCAGGGTTGATGGGCCTGACAGGTGGGCTGACAGAAGAAGCTGAAATGCTGGGGGGTTCAGGTCACAAAGGTCCAATAGGTGAGCAGACAGAAGGATTGACATGCTGTGGGGACAGGCCCCAAGGGTCTAGCAGGCAGGTTGACCAAATGACTGAGGTGCTGGGGGGCATTCATTTTCTTTTAACACTAGACTGAGCTAAGGGTAAAACTTGTGTCAATGCTCCAAAAATTCATGAAGAAAATTGTCATTAAAATGACATCCCCAGAAAAGTGAGATGTCAGAAGATACTGTTAAAGTAATTAAAAGTAGGCTAGATTTTATCTGCACATAGGAGGGAATGTTGCAGCCCCCATCCCATTTTTAAGTTCGCTGCACCTGTACATTGCGAACTTATTGCTATGAGTAGTGTGTGCGAAAAACTTCAAAAGAACAAGCCTCTGAACAGCTGATTGCTGTTCAATCATGGAACAAATATGTGTGGAATGTCGGAGCCCATCAATTCGCTCCCGACAATTCACTCCCAGAAAACACGCTCCCGACAACTCGCTCCTGTATATTTCGCTCTTTCCCCTACTCACTCCACCTCAATTCGCTCCTGCTCTTGCTCCGGCAGCACATAATCAAACAGCGACGCCTTTTTTAACAAACAAATACACTCTTGCACCACTGAGAAAAAAGAAAGGTGCAAACATTACTGCTGTGGTAGTCAGCTTGTTTACTAGCATGAGCTACTGAAGTTTGCAGTCAGCTGCTTCACCTTCCCTACTCGCTCCACCTCAAATCGCTCCCGCTCTCGCTCCAGCAGCACATAATCAAACTGCTCACTACCAAAATAATTACATACCCACACCAAAGGATGCCACAGACCTGGCGATATCTCTCTTGTCACTGCTCACTCCCAAAATAATGATGTAGCCACACCAAAGGGTGCCACAGACCTGGCTCCTATCACAGACACTCCTGTTCATACTCTGTCTAATGTTGAGGAAGCAGCACAAAAAACATCTGGCAGTAGTAACAACCCCAAGATTGTGTGCGTAGAGCCGCGTGTTCCTGCATATTTCATCATCGGGAGCGAGTTGACCAGGCGCTAATTAACAGGAGCGAATTGACATAGTCCCGTGGAATGCAGCTGATTCTGCACATGCACAGTAGTGCCACTGGTTCTGCACATGTGCAGAAATTACCAAACAACGTGGGTATGCACTCTGTGGATTTTATTTGCTCAGTGTGCCTTTCCTGGTGAAGCATTTCAATAAATAAGTACTCCGGCTGGTGCAGCTTTCTGCCCACCACACACTCCCTGAAAAAGCCGACATTAGGATGCCCAATCCCCATGTTGGCATGTTCCCCCCCCACATTGTGACACACTGGGAGCCCACCCCAGTGTGCCCAGACAATTTTCGTTATTTATTTTCCCGACACTGGGATGCCCACTCCCAGTGTCAGATGCCCCCACCCCCAAGCTCAATTTATTTGCCGATAGGGGTGTCAAATCCACATCGGCATCATGTTTCCCATCCTCACCCAGCTCACTTTCTTTGCTGATGGGGTGCCCAATCCCTGTCGGTATCATGTTCTCCCCCCTCAAACTCATGTGGCACACTGAGAGCCCACCCCAGTGTGGCAAAAGTATCATTATTTTTTTTGAACCTGTAAATAAAGAAAATGGTCCTCTGGAGTCTTTTTTTTTTTTAACCTGTCAAAAAGAAAATGGTCCTTCATCATTTCGCCCCTCCCCCTCCACCATCCCGACCCTTCCTTTGTGCACCCACCTCCCTGCACCCCCCACCTCATATTTACCTCTGGAGGTTGGGAGCAGCGATCTTCTGTGGACCAGGATGTGTCTGCACTCTTCAAAGCCAAACTGTGAACTGAGGAATCGGCAGTGTTGGGTAAGTTACTTTTTCTATTACTTTCTATTACTTTTGGAAACTTGTTCCAGAAAGCTCTTTGTAGTCACTAGCAAGGATGGAGAAGTACTAGAAAAAGTAATACACCTTACAGTTACAATTACTTATGTCTTTTTATACAAAAGAAATACGTAACTGTAACTGATTACATTTATTTGAAAGTAACTAGTAACTAACCTATTACTTTCAAAAACATGTAATCTGTTACAGTTATTTATTATTTTTGTATTGTTTTGGATAAAAAAAATACATAACTATAATTGTAAGGTGTATTACTTTTTCTAGTACTTCTCCATCCTTGCTAGTGACTGCACAGAGCTTCCTGGAACAAGTTTCCAAACGTAATAGAAAAGTAATAGAAAAAGTAACTTACCCAACACTGGGAATCGGGTAAGCACTGTAAAATGGGAGTCATTGGGGGTCAGCTTAGGTTGGTATCTCAGCCATTTTTAGGACTTCTGGCCCCAAATTATTTTCAACATGGGGTTCTTGGAACCCCACCTCATGAACACTAGCACTGTCATTTTGTTTCTTGGTCCCAAAAGTTGATTATGTGGTCGCTGCACGGAATCACCTTGCGGGACAATTAATGAAACTACAGTTCCACTATTCATGAGGAGAGGTCCCAAAAAGCCCATGTGGCAAATTTGGTGAAAAAATAAAAAAAATGACTGTGTTACGAGCGTGCATTGCACAGTTTCTACGCATGTTCATAACTTTTCCAATTTTTAATATTTTTACTACAGATTTTCAAAATTGCCACTTTTTCACACCTCCTTATGAACAGTATAGCTGGCATTTTTCACATCCTGCCCAAAATGTGTTTTCACACCTGTGGTGCAGAATGGCATGGGCGCTGTTGGAAATCAGCTTTTGGGACAGAGTAACAAAATCACAGTGCCACTGTTCATGAGGAGAGGTCCAAAAATGCACATGTTAAAAGGTTGGTGAAAAAATTCCAAAAAATGACTGCGTTACAGGCCTGCATTGTGCAGTTTTTACACACACGTTTGTAACTTCGCCAGTTTTTCACATTTTCACTCCAGATTTTCAACAGTGCCATTTTTTCACACCACCTCATGAACAGTACAGCTGTTATTTTTCACATCCTGCCCAAAATGTGTTTTCTCACCTGTGGTGCCAAATAGCATAGTGCTGTGCAAAATCACCCTTCAGGATTGAGTAACAAAATGATAGTGCCACTGTTCATGAGGTGGGGTCCCAAAAAAGCCCATGCTGAAAATTTGGAGCAAAAATAACAACAAACGCCCAGGGCATTGGGGTTTCCAGCCATAGCATCCTACCCTGTAGAGACTGACAGGCGCAGGGGGTGTGACTTGGGATTGTCTGCCATAATGCTCATGCCATTCCACCCCACCCTGCAGCCCATGACAGGCATCGAGGTGTGCCTTGGGATCTTCGGCCCCAGCTTTCACCCCATTCTCCTGTACTGCACCCATCTCAGCATATTTCCTTATGGAATGGGGTGAGTGTAAGACCCAAAGACCCCAAGGCACACCACGATACCGGTCGGTGTCTGCAGAGTAGGGTGAGGTGAAATGGCCTGAGCATTATGGCTGACGACCCAAAGGCACACCCTCAATGCTTGCCGGTCTCTGTAGAGTAGGGGTGGGGTTGGCATCAGTTCAATACCACCTATTCCTATTATGCCATTCCTATTATGCATCTCTCTCTAACTCCTGCACTACCAATGCCAATGCCAGCAAGCAAACATTCACATTGACAAATGCTTGTTATACTTTCCAGTGATGATTTTGTCAAAGAAAAGCAGTCGCTTACCTAAGAAGGTCCTTGTTAGTTAAGCGACTGCCTTTCTTTGACAAAATCCTCACTGGAAAATATAAAAAACGACTTTTACAAATTGCCCCCATTAAACTCTATGAAGCGCCTCCTCGTGCTGTTCCTTAAGTAACGCAGTGAACTTTCGGCATTGACAAATGCTTGTTAGAATAGTTTTGGTCGTACTGAAACACATTTCATCCATTGATTCGTTGCCATTGAATAACAAAATCAACTTCATCCACAATGATTTTTTTTAAATAAACTTTTTGATTTGGAGGGAGAACACTTACCCACTCACATATGACTAAAACATAGATTAAAAAAAACAAACTGGCAAGAGCCACACTTTGAGAGTGAGTATGGGAACAGCCTTACTTTGTAAAGTTTGTGGAGTAGTTCCACCAGGCTGGGTCCCATGAGTTTCTCCCCAAGCTGGACTGCAGTGTTGTGGTAGACATTAACCCTTGGCATTAGGTTGATTGTGTTATGGCTGAAGGCCCTCGGGTAATAGGCATATGTGTGAGTGAGTGTGTGTGTGTGTGTGTGTGTGTGTGTGTGTGTGTGTGTCTCATTGTAGTAGTGCACCCCTCCCCCACTGGATCAGTGCACACTGCCCTCAGTCATCACTGTGTCCTTGTTCTCATATTGGCCTAGTTGTGCAAGTTGGTGCTGATCATGCAACTGGAGCTGTGCCAAGTAAGAAACCAGAATCAGCAAACACAGGAAACAGACAAACAAAATGAGACAGCTGAGACCCCCCCTCCCCCCGACACAGACACAAGGAAGCATGGGAAAGTGCTCCCTGGGACATATCAACTGTCTCTTTTTGTTCTTTTTTTCTCTATTAAATTTATTTTTGTAACAGTTGCTGGTGCTGGTTTCCTTGGCTGTTGCTCACCACCACTTGCTGCTCATTGGAGCTGTCAGCAGATGCAGGATCTACAAGCTTTGCTGTAACTGGCCTTCCACCTCCTCTTTCACTGGCACAGCAGACTGGTTTGGTGCTGATGCTGCAGCAAGATGGATGGTGCTGCACCAGGAGAATTAGCTGTGACCATGCGTTTGTCACTGGTCCCCGAACCCCTTCCCCCATTGCCACCTGGAACTTCGCATACTGGCCCCTGGTACTTTCCAACACCAGACTGACCTGAAAGCAGCTCTGAACTACCATTGGCTGCAGCAGTCTGTCCATCACATGCCCCGTGGCTTCACCTGGCCATGCGGGGCTCCAAGAAACAGGCCAGGGGGTGCAGGGCTGGGCTACCTTGGGCACTGCTTTGCTGTTAGCTGAGTGGAAGACCAGGGAGCTGGAAACAGCTCTGTGGATCAGGGCTCCTGCTACTGTGGAGCCCTGACAGAGCCAAGACAGGCAGTGTACAGGCAGGTTGGGACTCCCACTCCTCAGGAGCTCTGACAGAGAACAGACAGTGACTGGCATGCAGATCAGATGTTCTCTTCTCGGAAGCCCCTGCTAATGTTATGATAAGCAGGAAATAAGCAGCTTGGGGCTTCCACTCCTTGGGAGTCACTGGTAGAGTTGAGTGAGGTGGCAAATATGGAACTTTGGTTGTGGGTGGCACATTTATAGATAGTTTTAGATTTTCTGTGTGTAAGTTTTTAAGCTTGCAATACATTAAGATAGAAGCTATTTACCTCACACAGACTTTGGCGTTTGATCTTTCATGCACATGGGAGGGCCGCAAGGCTACTTTTGATTCTGAACTGTTTGTCCATTTGGCCTTATGCAGCTGCAGCTGGTGGGTGACCTTTTTTGATTTTTGGATAGCCCTGATAGAGCCAAGGTAGGTGGTGAACAGGCAGGTTGGGACTCCCACTCCTCAGTAGCACTGACAGAGCCACAGACGGTGATGTTCAGGCAGCTCAGATGCTCACTTCTCAGTAGCCCCTGCTAAAGTTATGCTAAGTGGGAAATATGCAGCTTGGGGCTTCCACTCCTTGAGAGCCACTGGAAGAGTTGCGTGAGGTGGCAAACATGTGGGTTAGGGCACCCGCATCTCAGGAACCCCAAGTTGAGCAATACCAGGTGACAGTTATATATGTTGGGGCTACCACTACTCTGGAATTCCCTGGTAGAGCCGCACCAGGTGGCAATGTACAGGTCAAGAACATAGGTGCCGGAACAGAGGGGGCCACTATGGCCATGGCCCCACCACTTTCATAAGTGGCCCTATCAGTTTTTGCAATCATGTTCATTTATTACTAGGGGAGAATTTACCCCTTACATCCTTGGCCCTACTACTTTTCAGACTGTTCCGGCTCCAATGGTCAAGAGTACTGGACAGAAAACAGGAGCAATCAATGACATGAGCATGAGGGAGATGGTGGGACAAGAAAGTGACAGATCAAAGATAATTGGTCAAACATGAAAACATCATCAGCAAAGCATGGCAACGCACACTGTCATAAGAATGACAAAAGCCAGCACAGTGATGGTGTGGGAAAGCCACTTTGAAAACTATGCTTGCTGAGGAGCTGTGTTGTCATTAAAAAGGTGCAGTACCATTGGCTGTAGGCTTGTTTCCCACCACGGCATTGGCTTACAGCTTGACACACCTCCAAAACTTACTTTTCTCCTGCTAATCTGAATATGTTTTACTTGCATTCCACAAGAAAACATAACAAAGTAGCACAAAGCAATAAAAATAAACACAACCACAAAAAAACACACAGTTACACAGCACCATCTATTAGTACACACGTGAAATGTCAGTTAGTTGAGAATATAGTGTCATAGTTGAGCACAGAAAGTAAATATTTTCCCTAAAACACAAAAACTGTAAAACTAATTATATTTTTTACAGGAGACTCATTTTATGAGAGTAATGTAAACCATTTTATCAGCACCATAAGACACTCCAGGTTGTATGGTTCTTGTACTGAAACTTACTTCCAGGTAAGGCACTGTGTGCAAGTGTTTATGCTTCACAATGCACCTGTGTGTGTGGTTCAGGTGAGAAACCAACAGCCTGTCATGTCTTATTGTTTTATTTAGAACTCTATGGTAGGTATTGCAAGGATTAAACAATGGGTTTGTATGTAGCGAGACATCTGTGTTGCATATTTTCAGGGTTAAGCAAAGGGCTTATATATCAGAAATTCATAGCAGTTTTTGTAGGGGGTTTATAAAAGGGCTTGTGTTTTTCAAAATTGTTTGCTTCCGACTCACAGGCTCCAAAATGTTCATAGAGTTTGGGTTCTACAGTTTGCTGCTACTGTGTACATTGCAATCCCAGTCCATATCAGAGTAACTGACAAGCAGAAAAGTATTTTAAAATGTAGTTTCTGTTGACGAACATTAATAAAAACGTCACTGTGTTTCTAAGAGTAAGCTGTAGGCTGTACTGTTATGAGCAAGGGTGATAGCATCAAGGCACATTTCCAGAGCAAACTGGATGAACGTAGTGCTTTTATCTGCTCATATTTCTGGGTTTATCACAGACATTACAAAGGCCCAGGATTAAATATATAAAACAGGGCACACACAGTAACAGACTAAGCACTAACAATGTAAATGTAACAGTTGTGCTAAAGTTGTGTACTCATTTTAGTTAAGAACTACTTTGTTTAAAAAAGTTACAGTACTTATATTAATAAATGATTTGTTCAGATGTTTTCATTTTTTTCTATCTATCTACCTATCTATCTATCTATCTATCTATCTATCTATCTATCTATCTATCTTCTCTCTCTGTCTGTCTGTCTGTCTGTCTGTCTGTCTGTCTATCTATCTATCTATCTACTAAATATGTACTTGCTGGAGAGCAATTAGGAGAGGGGTGATACAATAAAGACTTTCAAGTTTCTGAGAAGAATAAACAATGTAAACACAATGGGTCTAAAAATTAAAGCAATTTAATTGGATGAAACCTGCCAGGTGAGCGTGTATTATTACAACATAATGCACAGTCATCCTAGTCCTAAACCTAACTGGATTTATTCATAGCCATATCAGATAGAAACAAAATATGTCACCAGATAAGGACCGCTTGGCCCATGAAGTTTGCCCCTCTTTTCCTTGCCTATTCTGCCACCACAGACCCTACTTGGTCACCTCCCCTCCATGTTTTGATACTAGTTTTCCTTTATATCTACCCCTTTCATGCTTGAAGTCTGTCATAGTTTTTGGTCCTACTACACTTTCTGGAATATTGTTCCATGCATCTATCAGTGAAGAAATACTTCCACCGCCCCCCCCCCAAACTTGTCCTTTCAAGCTTCATATCGTGCCCCTAGTTCTTGTACACCTGCCTTTTGGGAAAATGCTCCCTTCCTGTATCCTATTTACTCTCATGGGGTATTTAGAGGTCTCTATCATGTGCCCCCTACCTCCTTTCTTCCACAGTGAACATGTTAAGATCTCTCAGTCTCTCCTCCTAGGACATTTGGTGCAGCCCCTGTGCCATTTTTGTTGTCCTTCTTTGGATGGCCTCTACCCTGTCTATGTCCTTTCTAAGGTGTGGTCTCCAGAACTGGATGCAGTACTCCAAGTGTGGTCTCACCAAAGACTGGTAACGTCGCAATACCACCTCTCTTCTTCTGCTGGTGATGATACCCCACCCAATGTACCCTAACATCCCAACATCCCATGGCTTTCCCTACTGTTTTGTTGCACTGCCTTGCCACCTTGAGGTCATCTGTTATCAAAATCCCCAGGTCCCTTTCCTGTTTAGTAACTACCAATATCTCCCTATTCTATACCCTGTTGCTGGGTTCCTACTCCCAAGATGCATGATTTTTCACTTTTTTGTATTGAAACTCAGCTGCAATACCCCTGACAATTCCTCAAGCTTTTTCAGGTCTCTCTTTATTCTCTCCACCCCCGCCTAAGTGTCTACCGTACTGCAGATCTTGGTGTCATCTGCAAATAGGCATACCTTACCTTTCGGTTCTTCTGCAGTGTCACTTATAAAGACATTAAAGAGGAATGGAAACAGTACTGATCCCTGAGGAACCCTATGAGTCACTTTCCCTTCCCTGAGTGATTGCCGATTATCACCACCCTCTCCAGCTATCCGTCAGCCAATTATGTACCCAGTGTACCACCTTGGTCCTCACTCTCAAGCTGCCCAGCTTTTTTATGATGCTCCTGTGTAGCACAGTGTCAAAGATCTTGCTGAAGTCAGAGTAGGCCAAGTCCACTACTCCCCCAATCTATGTTTGACATGATCTTCCTCCCATAAACCCATGCTGTCTTGGTCCTGTAAATGGTTGGCAGGAAGATATTTCACAAGTCTTTCCTTTAGAAGTGACTCCATTAGTTTCCTCTCTTCCGATGTCAGACTAACCAGTTGGTAGTTGCCAGCTTCTTCCCTACTGCCTCTCTTATGGAGTGGAACTACATCCACCCTTCTCTCATCCTCTGGAACCACCCCTCTAGCTAGTGAGTTATTGAATAGGGTTGCTAATGGTGCAATGAGCAAAACAGTCCCCCTACACCCAGAAAAGACCTTCCATCACGAACATAGCTGCTACCTTTACTTAGTAAAAACCTTCAACTTGACCCTAAAAATAAAACTACCTTAAATTAAAAAAAAACCAAATTAATTAAATGTTGTTTCCCTGATCATCACACACTCTTTACACACATAAACAAATCAGAAAAATGAAGTACTGCTCATGATTTTCATTACTACTACCTCTTTGCTGACAATGAAAAATCCTCCTCCTCCTTACCTGCTTATCAGGGATATATCTGCTGCTTGCCCTGACAGAGATAAAACTGAGACTCTGTCTTCACATGAGGCCTTTGTCGTGTGTGTGTGTGTGTGTGTGTGTATAGCATATTGGGAGAAGAACATTCTGCCCATGGAATTGTGCAGAATTTTGAATCCCTGTATTCCATGGTAAACATTCTATATGTTGGATGTGGGGAAAGATGAAGCTAAAAGAAACAGGATGAGGAACGGAGGCAATAATTCCATATAAATAAAGAGAAAAAAAGATGGGAAAACAGTTATATAGACAGAGACAGACCTAAACTGCTTAAATACATTCCTGAAATTACATAGACACATAGATACTGTCAGCAGATAAGGTCCTACGGCCCACCTAGACTGCCCATTTGAGCTCATAAGCTCACTTTAAGTTTTTCTAGAAGTGTGTTGCCCCTTACCCCGACCTTCAGGATTCCCTTATGTATATCGCATGCATCCTCAAATCCCATGATTGTTTTGGCTCCCACCACTTCCTCAGGCAAGTTGTTCCACTTGTCCACCACCCTTTCCATGAAGAAATTCTTCCTCACATTTCCTCTGAATCATCTTCCCTTCAACTTCATCCCATGCCCTCTAGTTCTGGGATATCTTTTTCACTGGAAAATTGTGTTTTCCTGCACCCTGCTCCTCCCTGTAAGGTACGTATATGTCTCTATCATACCCCCCCTTCTCTCCGCCAGGGAGTACATATTCAAGCAATTCAGCCTGTCCTCATAGGACTTGTGATGCAATTCCCTGTACCATCTTTGTTGCCCTCCTCTGAACCTTCTCCACCCCGTGTATGTCCTTATGTAGGTAAGGTCTCCAGAACTGGACACTGTACTCCAGGTGGGGCCTCACTAGTATTTTTTATAGTGGAATTATTACCTCCCTTTTCCTGTTGGTGATGCCCCTGCCTATTCATCCGAGCTTCCTATTTGCTTTACCTGAAGCCTTGTTGCACTGTTTTTCTACCTTCAGGTCATCAGAGATGATAACCCCAAGGTCCCTTTCCTGCTTGGTGCATGCTATATCCTCACCCTCCAATTGATATGCTGTTTCAAGGCTTTTGTGCCCCATATGAATTATTTTGCACTCTTTTGCATTAAATGTAAATTGCCAGACCCTTGACCATTCTTCAGGATTCTGCAGGTCACTCCTCATTTTGTCTACACCCTCTGACATGTCCACTCTGTTACAGAGTTGTGTGTCATCAGAAAACAGGGAAATTCTTCCTTCTAGATCCTGCACAATGTTACAGATGAAGATGTTGAATAGGACCGGTCCCAGCACTGATCCCTGTGGCACCCCACTGGTCACTCTTCCCTTTATGGAGTGACAGCCGTTTACTACCACCCTCTGTGTCCTGCCACCCAGCCAATAACCCATCCACTGCTCTACTGTCCTGCCCACTCCCAATTCCCCCAGTTTGTTTAACATCCTTCTATGCAGCACAGTGTCAAAGGCCTTACTGAATTCCAGATAGGCCATGTCCACTGCCTTCCTCTGATCCACCTTCCTTGTCACCCAGTTGAAAAATTCAATGAGGTTGGTCTGGCATGACCTCCCCCCCAGTGAAACCATGCTGCCTTGGGTCCTTCAGTTTGTTGGCAACTAGATGTTCTGCCAATCTCTCCTTCAGTAGTGCTTCCATGATCTTCCCCGCTACCAAGGTCAGGCTGACTGGTCTGTAGTTCCCAGCTTCCTTTTTGTTCCTGCTTTTGTATAAGGGGACTACATCTGCTGTCCTCCAGTCTTTGGGTACCTCCCCTGTTTCCAGTGATTGGCTAAACAGGATTTCCAGAGGTTCAGCCACCACCTCTCTTAGTTCCTTAGGACCCTGTGGTGCATCCCATCTGGCCCCATTGCTTTATCGACTCTTATTCCTTCCAATTCCTTTAGGACCCTTTCCCTTGTAAAGGGACTTGTGTCCATTTCTATGCCACTCCCACCCCTTGTACTACCTTCAGGCCCATTACTCTCGCCTTCCTCGGTAAAGACTGAGCAGAAATATCTGTTCAGCATGTCAGCTTTACTGTTGTCACCCTCTATGCTGTATCTCTGTCCTCCCCCCTTCAGTCTCACTATCCCTCCCTTTGCCCTTCTTTTTTCACTTATGTACTCTGTAAAAGTTTTTGTCCCCTCTAACCACGGATTTTGTGATGTGCATTTCTGTCTGAGCTTTGGCTTCCCTTACTGACCTGTCTGCCTCCTTTTGCTTCTCCTGGTAATTCTCCCTGTCCCCTTCTGCCTGTGTCTTTTTGTATTGCCTGAATGTAATCTTTTTAGCTTTCACTTTCTCCATTATCTCCTTGGAAAACCATAATGGCCTCATCTTCCTTTTCCCCTTGCTAACCTGCTTAATACAGAATTGTGTTGCTCTTGTAATCTCCATTTTCAATATTACCCACTGTTCCTCCACCCCCGATTCCCTCCCTATGCCTATTAGTGCCTCTTTCAAGCATGTTCCCATTTTCCCAAAATCTGCCCTTCTAAAATCCAGGATACATGTTTTTGTGCGGTTTGGTTCTGCTCCTTCTGTGATTTCAAACCACAGTGACCGGTGGTTACTGTTCCCCAGGTGCTCCCCCACTGTTACCACTATCACACTGTCCCTATTTGTGAGAATGAGGTCCAGTATTGCTTTCTGCTGAGTTGGTTCCATGACCAGTCGCTTAAAGAGGACAGGAAATGAGTTCTAATATGCAGCTGTTTATAATGTTACCACTTACATAAATAATAACCATCAGCCTGAAAGATCCATATGTAACTGTACCTCAATAAGAAGTGATGTGAAAAACAATATTATGCATCGTTTTGATTTTAGGGGAAGCATTCTGTTATAGTTCTCTTTATGGAACCAGTCATCTGGAGTTTTAACTATGTCACAGTTTGAGCAAAGAACTCTGTGTATGGTTCTGATAGGACATTATAAAATGGCAAGAAAAAATCCTTGTCTCTGATTGGTCAGTCTTGGGCTGGACCCGTGATATTATCCCAGCACATCATCACGGGTCTAGTCTCAGCCTCACTGTGAACCTGCAGAAGATCGTTTGCTTGATTTGCATTTGCTTGATTGTTTCATTTTCTCTTAAAAAACAAAAATATTTTTCCACACAAAAACAACTTTAAAATGATTTTTTTTATTCTGCATAACAACAAGCCATTTTATAATAGCAATAATGCCCTCCAGGGTGTGTGTCATTTGGGATAATGTCATGCCTCAGTTATTGGATGCACTTGGCCTACGGCCTCGTGCTCAACCACCTGAGGTGTGACGTTATCCCAGCAGGACACACACCCTGTCAGGCATTATTGCTTAAATAGCTCACATTTAGTATTCTGTACTCAAACCATGACATAGTAAACACTCCAAATTACTGGTTCCATGAAGAGAACTGTGCAGAATATTGTCCATAAAAAGAAAACAACTGAAAACACAGTTTTTCACATCAGTGTTTATTAAGGTACAGTTAAAAATGGCTCTTTTGGAGGCAAGTTTATCATTTCTCTTACTAGGAACTTTACTAACTGCTGCCAATTAGCATACATTTTCTGTCCTCTTTAAGGAAGGCACCCTGAAGGGAGTCCAGGATAAATCTGCTCCTAGTTGATGCTGCTGCTGGGATCCTCCAGTCCATGTCTGGAATATTGAAGTCTCCAGTCAGCACCACCTTCCACTTGTCTGCCATCCTTTGGATGGCTAGCACTAACTCCCTGTCTGTCTCTTCCTCCTGGGCTGGTGGTCTGTAGACCACCCCTATGCGGATGGCTGACACCAATTTCCTTTCCAGCTTAACCCATAGTATCCCCCCACCCATTTTTATTCCTCCTGGATTAAGGAAGTATTTTTTCACAGAGAGGGTTGTGGATGTATGGAACGGCCTTCCAGAGGAGGTTGTGGAGTCAAAAACAGTGGTGGAATTCAAGCATGCATGGTACAGTCATAAGGCAATTCTAGGGGGTGGGGGTAGGAAGAAGTAGGCTGCTGGTTAACTAGGACCTGCAGCTTATCCATCAGGTAGGGAAATGGGCAGACTGGGTGGGCCAAGCGGTCCTTATCTGCCGTCAAATTCTATGTTTCTATGTTTCTATGGATCACTGTAGCCGTTATGCCATTTTCCACATAAAGTGCCACTCTTCCTCCCTTACTGCCTGCCCTGTCTCTTCTGAATAAGTTCATAAAAACACATAAATTTAAATCATACATGGGTGCTTTCAGGAGAAATCTACCTTCCCCTCCAAAACAAAACCACTACCAGGTACAAAGGTTTTGAAAATTTTTCCATTAAAATACCTGTATGAACTGAAATGCAAATAAGGTAACACTTTTTCTTATAATAATGAATGCCACACATGGTTTTCATTGTCTTTCATTGTCTTAGCTACCCTGATTACCAGAATATGGACTATTGTTTGTCTTCAAAGTTAAAATGGAAGCACATTTCAATGAAAGGTCCTATTTTTTATCTTTTTAAAATAATTTATTTTTATTTTCATTCATTTTAAGTAAAATATTTAAATGCCATTTTATGCATGCAATGAGACACTCCAGGGTGTGGTGTTAAGGTGATATAATTGTACTTCTCAAGTGCATTTAACGGAACTCATCTGCACCTCATGCTTAACAATGCACCTGAGCCATATGGTTATAGTACCATAATGTACACCATGTCATGTCTTATTGCTTGCATATATATTATAATTGTGTGGTAGCGCAAGAATAATTAGGATTAACTGGATTTTCCAAACTCAAATCTTTGCACCTTAACAAATTCGGCAGTGTTTGACAAAGGTGTGCAAAATCTGCCATGCATGCCCCAGGTGGCAAGTTCACAAGATGTGGAAAATTTCATGCCTGGATGCTTATCCAGATTCTGACATTCAGAAATGTCAAAAATACACAAAACCAATATAGAGCGAAAAGAGTATCAGTGAGTACCCGTTAGTTTGTTTAATATCTTCTTGATAATATGGGGTGGGTTAATATGGAAAGTTCAATGTTCTAATGATGTATAAATGCTAGCCATGCCTTTCTTGTATTCAAAAAGTGATTTACTCTGGGAGTGGGTCCCAAGATGGTAGCCTGGGTAAAGAATTGGCTGGAGAACAGGACACAGAGGGTAATAGTAAATGGAGTCCACTCTGAAGAAAGGGGGGTTACTAGTGGGGTACTGCAGGGTTCAGTACAAGGACCGGTCCTCTTCAATGTCCTTATAAGTGACATTGCAGAGGGACTGGAAGGAAAAGTATGTCTCTTTGCAGATGACACAAAGATCTGCAACAGAGTTGATACACAAGGTGGGATGGAAAGGATGAGAAGGGACTTGGCAAGGTTGGAGGAATGGTCAAATGTATGGCAGCTTAGATTCAGTGCTAAGAAGTGCAAGGTAATGCACCTGGGAAACAAAAACCCAGGGGAAGAGTACACAATGGGGGTGAGATACTAACAACAACAAAAATGGAAAGGGACACAGGGGTAGTCATATCAGATGACCTAAAGGTGAGCAAGCAATGTGAGAGGGCAGTAAGGAGGGCTGGGGGTGCTGGTATGCATAGGAAGAGGCATCACCAGTAGAAACAGGAAGTTGTTGTCCCTCTGTACAGACAGCTGGTGAGACCCCATCTGGAGTACTGTGTACAGTTCTGAGACCCAATCTGCAAAGACATAAACAGGATGGAGGCAGTGAGAAGAGGCAACTAAAATGGTGCAGGGTCTGCACCAGAAGACATATGAAGAGAGACTTAAGGAACTTAATATGTATAACCGCGAGGAAAGGAGGGAGAAAGGGGACATGATAGAAACTTTCAAGTACCTCAAGAGAATCAACAAAGTCCAAGAGGGTAGCATCTTTCAGAAAAAGAGGTGTGCAAGAACAAGGGGGCACAATTTGAAGATAGAGGGGAGGCAGTGGCTCAGAGGTAATGTAAGGAAGTATTTTTTCACAGAGAGGATTGTGGATGCATGGAACGGCCTTCCGGAGGAGGTTGTGGAGTCAAAAACAGTGGTGGAATTCAAGCATGCATGGGACGGTCATAAGGCAATTCTAGGGGGCAGGGGTAGGAAGAGGTGGGCTGTTGGTTAACTAGGATCTGTAGCTTATCCATTAGGTAGGGAAATGGGCAGACTGAGTGGGCCAAGCGGTCCTTATCTGCCATCAAATTCTATGTTTCTATGTAATGGTAATGCAAAAGATTCTCTGATATTGCCCAACGTTTCACCCAGATGGGTTTCCTCAGGGGCTTTAGGATCTATGATAAATACATACATAATAATTATTAATAGATTGAGTTATGATAGTCAGCTAACATCACTTCATATGTTATTAGTCACATCCTATCCCTTATCTAGTACACTCCTCAGTGTACTGTTTTAATCAGTATTTACTTCATATCAATTTTATTTTAATACTTAATAACATTACTGACCTAGTCTCCGTGGCAATTTCTTTCATCACAGGTAAGTATTTACTAAAATCACTATGGTTATATCCTAATCCTAAATTATTACAGGGTGCACAATATGGATTAGGATCCTAGGCAAATTCAATTACTCACTTTAGTTCTTGCACTTATGACTGATTAATCTTTAATTACCTGGGGTTCCTTAGAAGAGTTATCTTAAGAATTTTATCCATGTTAGGCTCATTTTGTTCATCCTGCACTGTTATACATAAGCATTCATTTAAATGACCTTACATTGTTTAGATTCTTTTTTCCTTTTAAGCATATCTTACATACACTAAGTAAGCAATAATACCCAACAGGGTGGGCAGTATTGTGCTATACTGGACTGCCTAGGGGTTTAATGAGGTCAGTAGCCACAGGCGGAGGACCTTATAGCCCCTGGAAGGTCTGGTATAGCACAATACCGCTCACCCTGGAGAGTATTATTTCACTTAGAAAATTGGCTACTGTATTATAGAAGTATCAAATGCTTTATTAAACATTTAAAGGTGCCACCACATTGCAATACACTGATGCTGAGAAAGGGTCCTTCTCAGCATCAGTGTATTGCAATGTGGTGGCACTTTTAAATGTTTAATAAAGCATTTGATACTTCTGCAGTGGTGAGTGCAGTTTAGTATTTTTGCACTATGTTGATACCTATTTTGCATCACTGTACCAGCTGAGCTGTTTTTGCAGTTGGACTTGCCACTGTATTATGCATGCTAGGGGTGGAAATAATGTAATTCTTAGGTTTTTATTTATTTTGTAGCAAAATAGTTCCTCTGCTTGTTTTTTTTTTTCTTTTTTTCTTTCCTGAGCTAGTGTCTTTTGTCCTTGTGAAGCTACCATAGTTTGGCCTTGGGTCTAGTTATTATGCGCCCCCCCCACCCACACACACAGCGAGATTGTGGTTCTGGTGCTGAACCAGATAGTCAGCATTTCCCTCTGTTTTGTGTCACAGTGCAAATGGAAAAGAAAAAAATAGAAAGGTGTACTTTACTGCTGCTCCAATCCCAATTTCATAAGGTATCCTAATTGTCTAGCTGGTCCGAGTGGAGAGCGGTTCTCTTAGGCACAATGTGTAGCTTTAGGGTATTGCAGCTACTTGGCCAGGAAATATGAGGAGAGGATCGTGAAAAAATAGCTGTTTCAGGATCAGGCAGGGGAGCTACCTGCAGAGTTGCTGAGGAGGAACTCTGGGACACTGGTGGCGCAATCAGGGATGGCAGCAAGAGCACGACCGAAATTCCAAGTCAGAGGACTTACTGTCTTTATTTTTTTTTCACTGCAGTCAGTGGTGAGGGGAAGAGAGAATACTTACTTGTGGCTACAATAAAAAAAGTGACAAGACTAACTTGTCCCAGGACGTTTCGTTTGACATTAATTTGTTTCCTGTTTTCAGTTCAGAATCTGCTGCAGTTGGGATGGAAAGTGTGAGTGTGAGTGTGAATGGCATTGGCAAAATGCCTTCAATTCACTGAGGTATACTTGACAGGGAGTGTAACATGTATAGTGGCATCAACAACTATTGTATTGTTTTGACTCCAGAGATACACAAAGTACTGTGTTGATGCGGTCGGGTGGGCAGGCAGGCAGCTGGAGTAAGGGGGTGTAAGTCCGTTGTTCGGAGAGTGACGCTCTTGCAAATGATCGTGGTTTCGGGGAGACGGTAATTTACTCTCTTCCTCTTCTTGCGACTGTATACTAGAAGAATTTTTTTTTCAGTGTCACAAAAGCAGTCAAGACGGGAGGATATGCCATTTTGTCTGCCACTTAGTACGCAGTGTGTTGGAGGGGCTGTATATCTCCCAAAGGCACAGGAAAAAATATGGTGGCATTTTAAAAATGAAAATTCTATGGGCACAGTAATGTTCTGTTGATCAGCTTGGTTGGAAATGGCACTTTTTAAATCTGGGCTCTGTCATCTGACATATGCCCACCTGGCCAGAGGTATCAGCCACTATGCCCACCTGGCCAGAGGTATCAGCCAATCAGAGCCCAGGAATTTCTTAGTCCATTTTCTAATGGATAATGTAGCACTCTAGCTCTGTCCACATTCTTTACCTCTGCTTAGTCTAATAAGGATTACATCATTCTTATAATTTGCTATGTCATTAATACCAACAGCTTCTTGTTCCTTTAAGAGAATCGCATGCATATCGCTGTAATGCTATGCACATTGCCAATTCCACTGTCTCATAGTTTACTATTTTTCAGTCATGCCACCTCCATTTTGCTTAGTTCATTTCATGCACTGTTACACCATGGGTGAAGTTGCCACATTTGTTCTTTAACTGCTCTATTTTGCATTACATGTTCTTGCACCACAGGTGAAATCACCACGTTGATAATTTATCTGCTCTCCTTAACGTATTATGCACCAAATGATACATTTCTCTAGTTTCTTAGACATTTTACTTTACTGTCTACAGTTCATTGCTACAGAGAAATGTTGCTACTGTGTTATTAACACCAAGTAGTCTGGCAAATTTCACTTTGCTTAAGTGGTTATCACATACCTAACAATGTTGCAGGCTTCAAAGTGGTCCTATTATGCAAGACTTAACTGTTGTTCCTGCTTTCTTTTAGGATCTAATAGCATAAGAAAATTTGCAATTACTCTCTGTAGTATTCTTAATGAATACCTTACTACAGTTTTACTTTTCTGCACACCAGTACATTTACTTATATTTTTGTCACCATTTTCTCTATACATACCCTGTATTTTTGCTTAGCCACAGTTAATTTCTCATGTTCCCTGTCTTTAAGATTCTTTTGTTCTGGTCTGAATTTGTTTGACTGGAGCTGTAGGTTGTGACAAAACAATTTGTTTAATACACCATGCTCTTACTCAAAATTAGCTAAACCAAGGTCAGTAAAAGATTTCTGCTTATCTCTCTAGCTTCCTCTTACAGTTTCATGGTGCTTAGTGATGGTGCTTAGTGATGAGCGCGCTTGCCACTTATTTAGTGCAGTTTTTAAACTCTGAACCAGAGGGCACATACAGAGATCGGCCAGTAACTTTCTGCCACATCACAGAAGTGTCATAGCTGAAAGCCGCCTCATTAGCCCATCTGCTGGTGGTTGCTTAGTCACCTAGGCTGCACCCAGAAGAGAGACATGTGGAGGCAGACCAATGAATAATAATAATAACAAAAAGTTTATTTATAAAGCGCCTTATCTATAACCAAGGTGCATCACATTTTAAAAGCAGAGCAAGCGTCAATATTGTTATACATTAAAATAGCAATACACCATGAAGAAAAAGAAGAACTAATCACAAAATGCCTGACACCACAAACAAGTCTTTAGGGATTGTTTAAATCCCTCCACAGTTGTGCACTCCCGAAGCCAGTGGGGTAGAGAATTCAAAAGGGTAGGAGCTGCAAACATAAAAGCTCTTGCCCTAGATGATTTTAAACTGGCCCTTGGAGCCTCTAGCAACCCATCGTCGGCTGAGCGGAGTGATCGTCCAGGGCAACAGGGGACCAGGAGCTCTTTCAGGTAATGAACCTGTATCTGGATACACTTTGCACCCTCTGATTTAAAGAAGTTTAATTGGTGATTTTCATTTACACAGCACATTACCCTGCCATAGTATAGTTTGTTCTATATTGTTGTATTCATCATCCATCATAAGACTTCTGCTTTGTTCCAGTCCCCTCCTCTGATGGGCATGAACACCCATTCTATTGCCCAAAATCTAGTTCTTATCCTACTTTTATGTTCACTGATCCTAAGCTCGAGTGACCTTGTTGTTTTACCAGCATCCATGTTCCAAGTTTTATGTTAGTAAAACAACAAGGTCACTCAAGCTTAGGATCAGCGGACATAAAACTGGAATAAGAACTAGATCTGAAAGCAGTCAAGTTGCAGTGCATTTTAACACAGAAAACCACACAGAAGCATCTCTAAAATTTTGGGGAATAGAAAGGGTGGGTATGCCCATCAGAGGAGGGGACTGGAACAACGCTCTTTAGAGAAAAGAAATGTACTGGATATACACACTGGATGCCGCTGATGACAGGCTAGGAAAAAATGAAGAAGAGAACTGGGCAGCTTGTTGGTAATGAAAACTAGTGTAACAGAAGTCTTATGAGAGAAAAAGAATATCTTAAAGAAGCAGTAGCCATTTGCCAGGTATAAGTTGCCTAAAAGCAACCCGCCCAATTGGTGTGTCAAACCCCTTACTCCAGCTGCGTATCCACTGGGTCAGTACCTACACCTTTTCAGTTAAGTATTGGACATTGAAACCCTATAGACAGGGCTGAGCAATTTTGCTTTAAAAAGAGAACAGTATGGAGCAAACTATGCTATGGCAGGGTAATGTGTTGTGTGAATGAAAATCACCAATTACACTTCTCTGAATCGGGGGCCACAGAGTGCATTCACATACAGGCTCATAAGCCTGCCTCTACATGTGTCTGTTCTGGGTGCAGCCTAGGTTGCTAAGCAAACACGAGCAGGTGGGCTAATGAGATGGCTTTCAGCTATGACACTTCTGAGATGTGGCAGAAAGTTACTGGTGACCTCTGTGTGTGTTCTCTGGTTCAGAGCTTAAACACTGCACTAACTAAGCAACAAGCTCTGGCATCACTAAACACGAAGAACCTGTAAGAGGAAGCTAGAGAGGTAAGCAAAAATCTTTTATTGACCTTGGTTTGGTTTATTTTGAATAAGATCATGGTGTATTAAATTATTTTGTCACAACCTACAGCTCCAGTCAAACAGATTCAGACCAGAACAAATGAATCTTAAAGACAGGGAACATGAGAAATTAACTGTGGCTAAGCAAAAATAAAGGGTATGTATAGAGAAAATGGTGACAAAAATATAAGTAAATGAACTGGTGGGCAGAAAAGTAAAACTGTAGTAAGGTATTCATTAAGAATACTACAGCGAGTAATTGTAAATTTTCTTATGTTATTAGATCCTAAAAGAAAGCAGGAATGACAGTTAAGTCTGGGAGCAAAAGTTCTTTAAATTTGATGGACTGTATCTGACTAAGGAGGGAGTCAGTGCATTGGGGCAGAAGTTTGACGTCTTTGCAGAATATTTAAACTAGCAAGTGGGGACAGGGATGCAACACACCATACGTCAAATGGAAAGAACACCCTCCCAACCTCAGCTAGTGGTCAAACAGGGATTCAGCATGTTTAGAGTTCATTTGCATCACCAGGTAAGAAAAAAGGTCAGTGTCCCTATACGATGCACAGGGGAAATGCCAAACCTCACCCAACAACTAACACACTGAAATCTGGCCAATGGAAAATCGTGTACACAAATGCTCACAGCCTGGGAAATAAGATCCCAGACCTGCAGGCAATAATGTCAGAGGCTAAACTGGACATAGTAGCAATTAGTGAGATGTGGTTTACCAGTAAGCACACTTGGGAGACTTCAGTAGCTGGTTATGTACTGGTCAGAAGAGGCTGAGGTGCAAAAAGGGGGGGGGGGTGGAGTGGCCCTGTATGTCAATGAAAATATCAAAGCTACAGAAATTCAGAATACACATAAGGAGCCAGAAGGACTGTGGGCCACCCTGGAAACAGGAAATGGGTCAGCCATAAGAACTGGGGTGGTCTACATGCCCCCAGACCAGGGGGAGGACATAGACACATTATTGTTAGAAGATATACAAAACATGACAGCTAAAGGGGAGGTTCTGATAATAGGAGACTTCAATATGCCGGATACAGATTGGCCAATACCAGCGGGAACATCTGCCTGAACTAGACACATAGTGGATTCCTTGCAGGGGTAGGGCCTCAAACAACTGGTACAACAACCCACAAGATACAGGGATATCCTATATTTAGTACTGACTAACAGGGAAGGGATCACAGATCTCCAGGTAGAAGGTCACCTGGGGGCCAGTGACCATCACATGATATGGTTCAATTTGGCCACTACATCTAAAGCATCCCATTCCAAGGCAAAAATATGGGACTTCAGAAGAGCTGACTTTGATAAGATGGCCAACAGCCTTAAACTAGCACTGGCAAAAAGAAATACAGGTGATGGGGTACAGGCAAAGTGGGCAAGCATTAAGGATGCAATACTTGAAGCAATATCCCATTGTGTTAGACAGAAAAGGAAGTGCAAAAGAAGAAGGAAGCCACTTTGGTTCTCAAATACAGTAGCAGAAAAGGCCAGAGCCAAATGGTTGGCCTTCAGGAAATATAAGGAAACACAGTGGGATGACGATAGGGAGGCATACCAAACTGCCCTAAGGGAAGCAGGGAAGGCAGCAAGGCAGGCAAAGTCCCAAACAGAGGAAACACTAGCACGAACAGTAAAGAAGGTGACAAGACTTTCTATAGATACATTAGTGAAAGGAGAAAGTCCAGAGGGGGTATTGCTAAGCTCAAAGGAGAAAAGGGGGCACGTGAGGAGGAGGACCCTGTAAAAGCATCTATCCTAAATAGATACTTTTGCTCAGTATTTACTGAGGAGAAGGTAGGGCAGGGCCCACAGTTCAGCACCATGGATATGGGGAGGGGGGAGGAAGTTGAGCACTACTCCATTCACAAAAGAAAGGGTTCTACAAGAGCTCGCTAAGCTCAGGGTGGACAAGGCAATGGGACCTGATGGCATATATCCCAGGGTACTTAAGGAGCTAAGGGTGGAACTAGCAGAGCCATTAGCAGAACTGTTTAGTGAGTCTCTGAGCAGAGGAGAGGTCCCAGAAGACTGGAGAGGGGTCATGATCCCGCTCCACAAGAATGGTAGCAGGGAGGAGGCAGGGAACTACAGACCAGTCAGTCTTACCTCAGTAGCGGGAAGATTATGGAGGCACTCCATGAAAGGATAGTGCAACACCTGGAATCCATAGGGCACAGGATCCAAGACAGCATGGGTTTAGAAAAGGAAGGTCCTGTCAAACTAATCTCATAGATTTCTTTGACTGGGTAATCAGAGTGGTGGACCAGGGGAGCATTTGATGTCGCCTACCTTGACTTCAGCAAAGCTTTCGACACTGTTCCACATAGAAGATTGATAAATAAGCTGGGTAGGCTCAGGGTGGGTCAGAAGTTGGTCATCTGGGTGGCAAACTGGTTGACGGGCAGAACACAGAGAGTGGTGGTAAATGGTATACAGTCAGAAGAGATGCAAGGCACAAGTGGGGTACCTCAGGGTTCAGTCCTGGGGCCAGTCCTCTTCAATATCTTCATTAGTGACATTGCAGATGGACTAGAGGGTAAGGGTTGTCTGTTTGCAGATGACACCAAGATCTGCAAGAGTAGGTAATCCAGATGGGGTGGGCAGTATGAGAAGAGATCTGGATAAACTAGCAAAATTGTCAGAAGAGTGGCAACTGGGATTTAATGCAAAGAAATGCAAGATCATGCACATAGGGAAGAGAAACTCTGAAGCCACCTATAGGCTGGGAGGGGATTTGCTGGCAGTCACAAAGGAAGAAAGAGACTTGGGCACCATCATCGCCGATGACCTGAAATCATCCAAGCAGACTTCTAAAGCAGTAGGTAAGGCTAGGGGGATGTTAGGGTGTATTAGTAGGGGTATCAATCACAAGTTGTAAGAGGGAGGTAATAATCCCTCTTTATAAGACACTGGTTAAGCGCCATCTGGAGTACTGCGTGCAGTGCAGGAGGCCACACCTTCACAAGGACATTAACCAAATTGAGGCAGTCCAGAGAAGGGCAACCAAAATGGTGCAGGGACCGCATCAGAAGACATATGAGGACAGATTAATGGAGCTCAATATGTATACCTTTGAGCAAAGGAGGAAGAGAGGTGATATGATCGAAACATTCAAACACCTTAAGGGCATTAACAAGGTGAAAGAGTCTAACATGTTTAAATATAAGAAAAATAGCAGGACAAGAGGACACAGCATTAGATTAGAGGGAGGCCGATTAAGGGGGAATGTGAGGAAATTCTTTTTCACAGAAAGAGTGGTAGATGCATGGAATGGCTTACCTCAGGAAGTAGTGGCTATGAATACAGTGCAGGTCTTCAAACAGGCATGGAATATGCATAAGGGAGCAATACAGATGAGTATGAATAGATAGGCCACTGACAGAGCAAAGGCCGATGGCACATTTATAAGGTAGAAAAAGAAATGGGCAGACTGGATGGGCCTTACGGTCTTTATCTGCTGTCAGCCTCTATGTTTCTATGTTTCTATGTTTCATAATAGGACCACTTTGAAGCCTACAACATTGTTAGGTATGTGATAACCACTTGATCAAAACAAAATTCGCCAGACTACCTGTACACAGTAGCAACAGTTCACTGTAGCAGTGGACTATAGATAATAAAGTAAACTGTCTAAGAAACTAGAGAAACATTTCAGTTGGTGCACAACATGTTAAGGAGAGCAGATAAATGATCAAGGTGGTGATTTTGCCTGTGGTGCAAGAACATGTAATGCAAAATGGAGCAGTTAAAGAACAAATGTGGGCAACTTCACCCATGGTGTAACAGTGCATGAAATGAACTAAGTAGAAAGGAGGTGGAATGACTGAAAACTAATAAACTATGAGACAGCGGAATTGGCAATGTACATAGCATTACAGTGATATGTGTGTGATTCTCTTAAAGGAACAGGGACCTGTTGGTATTAATGACAGCAAATTATAAGAATGATGTAATCCTTATAAGACTAAGCAGAGATAAAAAACGTGGACAGAGCTGGGGTGCTACATTATCCAGTAGTGTACGTAAAAATGCTTAAAAGGAAAAAAAAACAAGAATATAAACAAAGTGAGATCATTTAAATGACTGTTTATGCATAACAATGCAGGATGAACTAAATGAGCCTGACATGGATAGAAACAGTTCTTAAGATAACTCTTCTAAAGAACCCAAGGTAATTAAAGAGACTTAGCAGTCTCAGCATTAGTGCCTACCGAATTGGTGCCTTAGTCCTTGGAAATGATCCTGCTGCTGCAATGTCTAAAAGTACTCCAACCATTTTAGAGTAATATCACTTGTAAAATTCTCCACACCAGGTCTCTTGTACTTCCCGGTTTGTTTAGCTGCCCAAGCTCCGCCCCCGCACTCAGCAAAGTTATGACGTGATGCCAGGGACAGAGTGGGGATGAGCTCCATTTTAGTCTATGGGGGGTACCTTTCATGACATTTTTCTATATTGTAAGGGGCAGTTGGTGATGAAACACGGGCACCAGTTGAATAACAAATCCTTGTTAGTCAACTGGTTTTTCATTCATCACCAACTGCTACAATGAGAAAAATGCCTTGAAAGGTACTCCTCATAGACTAAAATGGAACTTGTCCCCACGCCTCCCTGGCATCATCACGCAACTTTGCTGAACGTGGTGGTGGAGCATGGGCAGCTAAAAAAAGGAAATAGGGAAGAGAGCCGGTGGGGAGAATTTTACAAGTGATATTACTCCAAAAAGTTGGAGTACTTCTAAACATTGCAGCAGCAGGATAATTTCCAAGGACTAAGGCACCGATTCGGTAGGGCTAAAGAAACATTAACTTTACTTGGTGGCTCTTTTTAAAGATTAATCAGTCATAAGTGCAAGAGCTAAAGTGAGTAATTTAATTTGCCTAGGATCCTAATCCATATTGTGCACCCTGTAATAATTTAGAAATGGGCATAACCATAGTGATTTTAGTAAATACTTACCTGTGATGAAAGAAATTGCCACTGAGACTACTGTAGGTCAGTAATGTTGTTAAGTATTAAAATAAAATTGATATAAAGTAAATATTGATTAAAACAGTACACAGAGGAGTGTACCAGACAAGGGATAGGATGTAATTAATAACATATGAAGTGATGTTAGCTGACTATCATAACTCAATCTATTAATTAAGTAATAAGGCACGACAAGGTGTGTGTTATCGTGTAATAACGTCACTCCTGGGGTGGGTTGAAGCACGAGGTGAAGCCGAGTGCTTCCACCACCCCAGGGGTGACGTTATTACACAATAACACACACCTTGGAGTGCCTTATTGCAATTATACAATGGCTTGATGTTATACAAAAAAAAAAAATTAAAAATGTTTTTAGTAGATTTTTTGTGTTTCTGAAGAGACAACAGCGATCTGTCAAATTGTCCAATAAATCCATACAGTGATGTTATTGTGTAATAACATTACTGTCTTAGGCACCCACTAACCAATCAGAATACAGGAAATTTCCTTGCCATTGTATAATATTTATTATGTATGTATTTGTCATTGATCCTAAAGCCCCTGAGGAAGCCCGTTTGGGTGAAACATTGGGCAATATCAGGGGATCTTTGAAATACCATAACAAAAGAATAAATCACTTTTTGAAAACAAGGAAGGCGTGCTTGCATTTGTGCATCATTAGAACAAAAATACATAAAAAGCACAGTTTTTGGCTCTTTTTTTTTGCTCTCACCTACAGCCAAAATTATATTGAATTTTGTTCAGAAACATTCAGGGTAAAGGGGGCTTGTATCATGGGTGTGCTTTTGAAATGTTTTATGACACAGTAATAATCGGTTCTAGAGTTATACACTTTTGAAAACTGGCTTCTAAACATGTTCTGTGGTGTTTTCAGGATAGTTCTTTGATATGACCCCCCAATTTTTTCTTCGGAGCTGTTTTTAGGTTATAACTAATTGTGTTTTTAGATTGTGAGAAAAATGTTTTAAGTCATGATAGCCATCTTTTTTTTTTTTTTTTTAAAGTTGTAAGATACATAAAAGTGAGCTATTTGAAAACACATGAATCTTGCCAAGTGGGACCAATTAAGCTAAATGTTGGTGTTTGTATTTAAAAAAATGCCCCAGAAATACCTTCTACAACTCTGTAAAGTTATTTGACCATCTGATTAGCAATAGGGCTGATTCTTGTGTCACAAGCCATAAATTATTTGGTTGTACATTTAAGTGGAACCCTAGAATTCTTCAAGCAAACTACAGAAACACAGTTGTTGGGCTGGATGGAGATTCTCATATGTGGATGAAGAATTCTTTGGTTGCACATATAGTGTGACCCAAGAATTGTTGTGCACACTAAAATTCATTTTTTTCTGGTTGAAGATATTTACATGTGAAAAAATGTTTAGGTTGCACATTAAATACAACAGTGCAATACCGGCTCACAACATAAAAACGTGGTACTTTTTTCTCCTTTACTTTTACTCATAACTCGCAGTTTTAAAATATTTTAGTGCCAAATTTAAATACAATGGGCTGGATATTCAAAAGGGTTGCGCCTGCGCTAGTCTGAAATTGCGCCATTCTGCGATATTCGGCAGGAGGCAGTTGCGCCCCCCAAGTCATGCTGAGCAACAGTGCAATGTTAATGAAGGCATGCTCAACCGGAGGGGGAGGAACCATGCATAAACTGCACAGCCCGATATTCAGCCCGGCTGTGCAGAGTTGTGCAGGCGCAACCCCCTACCTGTGCCTGCACAACTTTGAGCCCAAAAAAAAAGGAGTAAGTCGAGGACCACCCACAGGTGAGCTGCCACATTGTAGGGCACAACACAGCAGCTGCCACCTGTGGGTGGCCCTCCACTTGTTCCCTGTGCCCCCCCAGCCCTGTCACGGGCAGATCTCACTCCCCACTGGCCCAATGCGGGCATAACAGTAATGAACCCCCGACTGGCCGATTGCGGGCATAACATTACTGAACCCCCCCACTGGCCCAATCGTGGGCATAACAGTAATGAACCCCCCCACTGGCCCGATTGCGGGCATAACAGTAATGAACCCTCCTGACTAGCCCGATCGTGGGCATAAGATCAACCCCCCCCCAAAGACCAATATCCCTGATGGTCCAGTGGACCTCGAAGCCCGATCGTGGGCATAAGATCAACCCCCCCAAGTCCAGTTTCCCTGGTGATTCATTCATTCACATATCTGGACTGCCTTGTATGGTATGGGCTGCACGCACATTGGCTCTTGCTCTGAACCAATGGGCATGCAACCCTACCGAGCAGTCAGTTGGTGGGCAGCGGGGCGGCAGGTGGGTGGGGTACTGCCACCCGCACCGCTGACGGGAAAGCCGGGTTGTGGGGCTCCATGGGTTGGTGGGGTGGGGCCACTAGATCACCAGGGAAACTGGACTTGAGGGGTTGACCTTATGCCTGCGATCAGGCCGCAGTCCACTGGACCACCAGGGATATTGGTCTTTGGGGGTTGATCTATGCCCGCAGTCGGGCCAGTCGGGGGTTCAGTACTGTTATGCCCCGATCGGGCCAGTGGGGGGTTTCATTACTGTTATGCCCGCGATTGGGACAGTGGGGGTTTCATTACTGTTATGACCGCCATTGGGCCAGTGGGGGTTTCAGTACTGTTATGCCCACGATCAGGCCAGTGGGGGTTTTCATACTGTTATGCTTGTGATCGGGCCAAGTGGGGCGGGGTTCTTTCATTATGCCTGATCGGGCCAGTCAGGGGAGATTTGCATGCCGGGATCAGGCTGCAGGGGGGCGTCAGTCCCTGATGGCTGCTGTCTGGCAGGGTGCCAGGTGCAAGTTGTCAGGGATTGGCGCACCTGCATGCTAATGGCATGCAAATGGGGCCGTAAGTAGATGCAAATGGCCCCCCTGCGCCATGCATGGATTATGGCCCATTTGCATGTCACCTTTTGAGTATCGGAAAGTTGCGCATGGCACAATGGAACTTGCACCACCGCATCTTGAATGATCCACTCTGACCACTTGCGGTGGCACAAGTTCCAGTGCGCCATGCACAGTGGCTGTGGCCGGGAGGCAATATTCAAAAGAGTTGCTAAATAGCGCAACTCCGTTGAATATCACCCCGGCCACACCCCAGCACAACTTTTTTGAGCAGCCCAAGGGCTTGCGCCACAGAATGGCACAGTTTGAATATCCAGCCCAGTGTTTATATGACCCTATCTCATGAACAAAAATGGTAGGAATTTCCAACTATAGGTAAAAAGATGATTTTGCAGTCACTCTATAAAACCACCTTTTAGTAGGATTTTACAAATTCTAGCAACCAAGTTCATGATGTGGGGTCAAAATGTCAAAAAAAGAAGAATCATCGCATACAGGGCTGTCCTTTGGCACAGCAGACAGTGCACAGTGATCCCGTGCCTGTGAGCTGAGTTTGGGGCTAATCCCATTGAGCCAGCTGAATGAGTCAAGGCTCACAGGATGGTGCTGCTGATGGTTTTTATAAGGAGGAAAAGACCCATAAGGCTATTACTATGGCTCTGGACTCTATCACTCCTGTCCATGTTCGTCCTCTCTCTCTTTGTCCTCAGCTTCCATGGTTTGATGGGACCTTGAGGGAATTGCGGCGAGTTGGATGAAGGTTAGAGCATTGCTGGCGGAAATCTGCCCTGGTAGCTGACCACATTAGACTGATGGAACATTATCAAATCTATCAGTCGGCAATCACCCGTAAGAAAGCAGAGTTCCTGTCTGGGGAGATTGCTGCTGCTCAGAATTGACCGTCTTAGCTCTTTCAAACCGTGGACAGGTTGTGCAATCCAACCTGTCTTCAGGTTCGAAGAGCCTTTTCGAAGACTGAGTAAGATGAGCTCGCTCACTTCTTTGCGGATAAGGTGGCCAGCATCAGGGCGGAGATCCGTCCAGCTCACTCTATGGGAGCTGATAGTGGTCGGTGTTTGGTCACCTCGCCTTGGTTTGTCTGGAGTTCCTTTGACAGGCTGGAACTTGTGGATGTTGTGCAGATTGCCCAAGTTATGCACACAACATGCTGTAGTTTGGACCTGGGTCCAACTTCCCTGAGTATGGGTTGTTGTGACATCGTAAGCCCTGTCCTAGCAAAGATAGTTTGGTGCTCCTTAGAGTCTGGTGAGTTTCCTAGCTCCCTGAATGAGGCGGAGGTGATGCCTCTCTTGAAGAAAGCTGCTCTGGACCCAAGCTGCTTTGCAAACTACTGACTGATCTGAAACCTTTCCTTTGTTGGGAAGGTAATTGAGAAAGTTGTTGCACTACAACTGTAGAACCATCTGACCATCCACGACATTTACAAACCTCTCCAGTCCAGTTTTCGTAAAAGGCATAGTGACGAAATTGCTCTGGTTTGGGTACTCAATGATCTTCGGATGGCAAGGGATCAGAAGCGACGTTCTATCTTGGTGGTACTTGATCTCTCGTCAGCCTTTGACACCATGGACCATGGGGTGCTTCTTAAGCACCTGAGGTTCATCTGTGGCCTGTCCAGTACAATTCTCAGATGGTTTAAATTCTTCCTCACCTGCAGATCTCAGAGGGTGGTGTCGGGGTTTTTTTCCTCTGATCCATTCTCTCTGCCATGTGGGGTCCCTCAGGGCTCGGTGTTGTCCCCATGCTGTTTGCAGTGTATATGCTGCCACTCTGAGATATTGTAAGACTGAAGTTTCACTGCTATGCTGATGATACCCAGCTCTACCTGTCTTTTGCACCCAACCAGAATAGTCATTGCTTGGTATTTAACCACTGCTTCGCAGAAATCCAGGACCGGATAAGCTCCAGCTGGTTGAAGTTGAACTCTGAAAAGACTGAGGTGTTGGTGGTGGATTTGGGTCACCGGACAGAGGGGTTGAGGGCTGGACAACTTACTGGACTTTGTCTTGGGGTGCCCAGCTTCCTTCCTCCAAACAAGTGTGAAACCTGGGGGTGATTTTTGATGACGGGCTGACACTGAGTTCACAGGTGTCAGCAGTCATCAAGTCCTCTTTTTACCATCTGACAACATCACCAGGGTTAAGCACCTTGTTTCATCCGGTGACCTTCCAACATTGATCCACGCCTGTGTGACCTCTCACCTTGACTACTGCAACTCCCTGTATCTAGGCTTCCAGGGGTTGATATCCACAGCTTGAAGCTGGTGTAGAACGCTGCAGCGCAGTTATTGATGGGGACTCCTTGCTCGATTCACATCATTCCAGTGCTGCACGAACTGTACTGGCTGCCAATTCAGTGGTGGATCACCTTCAAGGTCAGGCTTCTGACCTTTAAGGCCCTGCATGGATTGGGCCTGGACTATCTTCAAGAGCTCCTGTGCCCCTACTGCTCTGGGTGACCACTCTGCTCAGCTGATGAGGGGCTGTTAGAGATTCCCAGGGTACGCCTTAAGATATCAGGGGCACATATGTTTATGTATGTGGCCCCATCCCTGTGGAACTCTCTACCTCATCAGATATGTGACTGCACGACTGTGGAGAGTCTCAAGAAGGCCTTGAAGACACATCTGTGGCATAGCGCCTACCCAGAATGAACATTTTAGATATTTATTTACTTTGTTACTTGGCTACATTGCTCTGTATTTTATTGAACTTATATGTTTTAATACTGTACAGTGCCTTAGTTTTTGAAAGGCGCTTTAAAAATAAAGTTTATTATTATTATTATCACACCTGTGTCCACATGAGTGGAACAGCGCAGGTGTGGAACATTTATCTTAAGGCATCTGCAGGCAAACTGAGATAGTCTGCAGTCCACAGGAGACTCTGCAGGAGAAACACAAGCCTAAGGTAAGAGGCAGAATAGTACTGTGTTCTGGTATGCTGAAGTAGTCACCTTCAGAGTGGTAGCTACAGGTACTGGGTAAACATCTAGTGGGTAAGGAGTAGTTCGAATCATGATAAAGTAGGTACAGGTAAGAGGGATGGAAAGGGAAAAAAGGGGACACTTTATCTAGGGTAGGGTGAAAATGTAAGTTTGGCAAGTGAGTAAAGAGTAGCAGACATCCAGAGCAAATTGGACACAGGCAGTTGGGTTAAAAAAGGGAAAAACAAGTGACAGTATCTAGGGTAGGGTAAAGAATACATTTCAAACAAGCAACAAAGGTAGGAATTCAATGGGAATAGAAAAGAGGCAGTAAGGTACAGCAAAGTTTCAACAGGCACTAAGGTAAAAGAAGGTAAGAGTATGGGAGTGGTGCAGTGTAATGGGTGTGGAGCCACAGTCTTATGGGGCACCTTCTGGAGACTGAGATGCTGCTCCATTTGTGCTCACCTTTCTTGGTTGAGGGTGGAGGTTGCTGGACTCTGGGCCAACCTGGAAGAGTGCACAGAACCTTCTGCCCTAGGGGCCACCGAGTCTGCCACTTCTCCCCTAGAGGATGCCTGGGCAGAAGCAGAGTTTTTGAACCTTGGTGGGCTACAGGAGGGTGGGGGGTAGTGGGAATGGTACAAACTCATCAGCCTAAGCACTGCACAATTCCTTTGCTGCACTGGTGGAACAGGGCACCCGGGAGGAGGCACTGTAGTAGTGGGAAGGGAGGAAGTGAGGAACCTCAGAAGGGGAGACCCCAGGAGTGAGGAAGAGGCCCCCAGCTGAGGATGAAGCAGCTGCTGGTGGGAGACTCTATTGTTAGGGAAATAGACTTGTGTGCCGGGGTAGAAATGGAGGGGCAGATGACAGGCCTGAGAAGTGCTTTGTCATGGAAAAATGGAGAGTGGATCCAGAGGATCACTAGGGCAGCAGGAGATGGGAGAGAGCTAGATCTGTCAGTGTCCACCTGGGGACAAATGACCTAGAAAGGGACAGGGTAGTGGCAGTGCAGAAAAATTTCAGGGAGCTGAGAGAGGCCTCAAGTAGGTGGCATGCAGGTGGATTTAGCCGAAGCATTACAGTACCTGTATACTGCTGGGGAAAGGATAGGGCACTCTGTATCAGGGCTTTTAACAGTTGGTTGAAGGGATGCTACATGAAGGAAGGCTTCAGCTACATTGGGGACTGGAGGCCAACCTTGGAGGATATGGACCTCCAGGGGAGAAATGGCCTGCATCCTTCCAGGAGGGTGACCACTGTCCTTAGCAGGAGGTTTAAATGTTAGTTTGATGAGCATTTAAACTAGTCAAGGGGTGGCTGTCTGTAAATGCAAAGGAGGCAACAATTGCTACACCCAGATGATGAAGCAGCAGGGAGGTAGAACCCAAGGGGAATAAGCTCACCCACGGCAGAGGTGCAAGAAGACAGTGGTGGGGACGAGGCAGAGGACAAGTGGGTATAAATCAGGAAAGCAAGCAGAAAGGAGTAAAGGAAATGGTTAACACAGAAGGTAATAAGGGAAGTGAGGGGTTCTGGAGGAGCTTTAGGGAATAGCACTAGCTCTGGAGAGAAGCAGGGAAGCAGGCAGGGAGGTAGTGAGGTGTGAAGAGCCATGTGCACCAATGCAAAGAGTCTGGGAAATCAAATTATGGACCTTAAAGCCTGCCATCGAGGCACAGGTCAGGAAGCATAAGGAAAACCAGGAGCAGTTGTAGAATTCACCAAAACATTTATTTACAGTAGCAGTAACATAAAAAAATATAAACGTGTTCATAATAACTATGTACAGAGGCAACATCAAATAAAATCTTCCTTCAGTCTCTGTGTCCCTTTTTCTTGTAATCTATCTTGCAGTAGCAGCTTAGCTCTTTTATAAGTCTTTTCAACCCCATCCTTAGCAAACATCCTGTCCTTGTAAGTTTCAGGAGCTGCTAGACTACAGTGGCCTTCTTGAGGCCCCTACAGCTTTTGCAAAAGGCTCAACATTTGCACTCAAGTAACCTCTAGAGTTTACAATCATCTCAAATTATAAATATGTACATTTCAACAGTAACATCATATTTTCTAAACAAAAGTGATCCCATTAGCAGTTTCATTTCCATATATTGATCTGCACATAATTTTATATTAGCTGACATAGAAATGCAAGGAAGAAAAACAGACTGCAAGAGAAAAAAGAGAGACAGTGAGAGGCAAAGAATTGCAAGACTGTTTGGGATGATCAAGTCAGAGGTCTCACAAGGAAATTTGGTTGCACACCCAAACAGAAGAGACAGAAAAGGAAAGAATACAGATCTTTGCATTTAAACACTTTCTCCAAAACAAATGGGACAGGGTCCTATTCTACCCTCTCACAAGGCCATCATGGCAGAAGCTAGCCTGGATTTGGTGGCCATGACAGCCACAACTGGGACATGGCCATATCTGGCTAATCTGTATTCAGGAGAGACAGGAAAAGGAGGAGAGAATGAGGATTTGTACTATATTTGAGGGGAATCAAGGTCACAGAAGTATAGGAGCACCCAGAGTAAAAAGCGTGGCTGGACGTTGTGAGTGTCATCCTGAAGACAGGTACTGGAGACCCTATCCATACAATGGCAGTATACAGACCCCAGCACAGGAAGAAGAGTTGTATAAGACACTTGTGGAAGCCATCATCAACCTCCCCCAGGATATCCTCGGTGAACCCAAGCTTAGTTCCTTTAAACCAAACTCTGACAGCACCTTACTGCACTTAGCAACTGTGCCTGTCCCAACTAGCTTTTTACCCTAGCAGAACATTGCCACTCCATTCCCTATTTTGCTCTAGCACCCTCCTACTTCCTCCCTCTATCAGCTGCCCTACCAATCTCCGGTCACTCCCTTCCCACTCCTCCCATCCTCACACCCTGACAGCTCCCAGATTTTCTACACTCTCCCCTGATCCTTCTCTCTGTCACCGCCATGTCCTCTGTACTCCCTCCCTCCCACTTTCCCCCCATACCACTCCACTCTCCTCCCTTCAACCCTTGGCCTGATAGTCTCCTTGCTGACTGCTCTGCTTTTGCCATTTCTTCTTCTCTCCACTCTGTTACTTGACAAAATCAGTAGTCTAATTGCTCACACTACTGGTGCACCAACCTGTAATTCATATTGTAAACTTGCATTTTCTTCCTGTAACCCCCTTTACCTGTTTCCCTGTACACGTTCATGCTGTTACCTTTCCTCATTATTTATCAATTTGCAGTGGGATTGGAACCCCATGCTCTTTTTTATTTTGCAGTTAAAAATGTATTAACTTTTTTGTCCATAATACCGACAAAGCAGACATTAGTACATACAAACCATTTGCATTAGACACTTATAATTCTTAAATCTGCCATATCCCCTCCCTTAACCCCAACAATCCCTTCCCCACCATTCTCCTCACCCTTATCTGCTAGGACAATAAGTAAAATAATGTACCATGCTAAGATCTATCTTATCTATGTTATCTAGGCAGCCTAGTAATGCATACCGGACCTATACCTATCCTAAAGTGAATAGAGAGTGTAGAGGGGGTCCCATATCTTTTTAAATGTGCTCATAGTATTGTTCAAATCGGCAGTGGCTTTTTCAGTGCATAAATTTGCCAGGATTTCTGCTAACCATTCACTATAGGAGATTTCCTGCTGGTCAATCCAATGTCATAGGACCAACTTCTTGATGGACATAGCAATGAGTGTTATATAGTACTTCCAATTGCGAATTTTTATACCGGAAAGGTCACCCAGGAAACAAATTTCAGGAGTAAATAGGTCCTTAAGACCCAGAAGGGGGTCAACAAGCTGCTTAATATTATGCCACAATGGGAATGTTTTCAGGCATGTCCAGAAGATATGGAATAAAGTTCCTTCCTGTTGTTGACATCTTACACATAAACTGGTAGTCTTTAAACCCAACTTAACCAGTTTACAAGGTGTATAATAAGCATTATGTAGAATAGATAGCTGCATTAGTCTTAATCTGTCCTGTTTGATGAATTGGTGGCAGGTGTACCAAATAGTTGTCCAATTAATATTCCGGTCTGGGAAAAATGATTCCCATAGACTGGAGGGTCCAAAACAGTCCGGAAACTTCCAGAGGAACAATATGCTGTAGATTCTGAATATCACCTTAGGGCCTCCACTCAGCCTACGTAATTCATTACAGAATGGAATGAAATGTCCTGTCCTAGGTTTATAGCCAAATGATCGTACCAATGCATGTCTGAGTTGAATTAGCCTGAATGCATATTTATTGGAAATACCAAATTTGGCGATAATTTCCTGAATTGAAAGCCATGTATTATGGTTATTAATAAACCCGGAGATCTCCAAGTCCTGTAATATAGGGAACCAGGATTGGGGAATTGGTTTGTCTGCTATTTTAAGGCTAAGGTTGCTTACTATTGGTTGATTAAGATATTTAGTGTGATCATACCCGAGGAATCAGCAAATCTGTGCATGAATTTTTAAAGATATAGAAATTGTCGTATTTTTAAGTTTTATTGGGAGAAGACTGTCCCTGATGTTTAATAGTCCCTCTGGACTTAACCTGGACATCTGTATTAGCGACAGTTCAATTTTAAGCCAGGCTGGGGCTGTGTATGAATTCCCTTGGGATATCCATCGCATATACTTATCGACATGCGATGCCCAAAAATAGAGAGTCACATTAGGAAGCCTCAAGCCCCCTTTACTCCTAGGGGCCATCAATGTATGGCAGGCTATATGGGGAGACTTGTTTAACCAAAGAAATTTGGTGAACAGTGATCGTAGTTTCTTGAACCAGGATAGGGGGAGCCAGATATCAAGCATGGAAAGGGGATATAATAAGCATGGGAACACGTTCATTTTGATTAAATTTACTCTTCCCCATAATGAGATGGACAGGGATGCCCACCTATTTAAATCTTGCGTGATATTGTTTACCAAAGTGTCCAAGTTTAACCTAATAATTTGCTTGGGGCTACGGGACAATTCTATACCAAGATATCTGAGGGAGTCTTGCTTCCAATTAAGTCCAAAGGCGGCAATATCTGATCTGAAAAGCCTGTGATTAAGTGGGAATACCGTTGTTTTGACAATATTTAATTTATAATTGGACATTCTACCAAAGGTGTCAATGATATCCAGCATATACGGTATAGATGAACCGGGGTTAGAGATTTGGAGAAGTAGATCATCCGCATATGCAGAGACCTTTATTTCACAGGGATAAATGAGAATTCCTTGAATATTCGGGCAGCTTTGTAATCTTCTAATTAGTGGTTCAAGATGCAGGTTAAATAATAGTGGAGATAAAGGACATCCCTGCCTAGTACCGGAATAGAGGGCAAACTTTTTGGAAATCACCCCATTTCCTGAGACCCTCGCAGACGGTGCTTTGTACAATGCACGTATCCAGCTTATAAAATCAGCTGGGAAGCCAAAGGCCTCCAACACCTGAAAAAGATACTCCCAATGTACCCTATCAAATGTCTTCTCGGCATCCAGGGAAACCAGCACCGCGGGGTAGGGTGCATCCCTGGACACCTAGAAGACATGCGACAGGGTCCTTAAGTGATCAGCTGGTGATCTACCCTTCAGAAACCCGGCCTGTTCTGAACCTATCAGAGTGTCCATTACCTTTTCAAGCTGATGAGCCAACAATTTAGTCAGGATTTTTATATCCTGATTAATTAACTATATAGGACGGTAATTGGTTACACAATCAAGAGGTCTACCTGATTGAGGAATCAAAACAATCATTACTTCGAATAAAGATGGGTCCACGTCTGCGCCCGATAGAATATACTGGTACAGGGGGAGAAGCATTGGTACTAATTGAGTCTGGAATTTTTTGTAAAATAAAGCTGAGTACCCATCTATCCCTGGGGTTTTGTGCACTGTAGATCCTTAATAACTGTGGCGATTTCCATAGCAGTTATCGGGGCTAGAAGTCTATTTTGTTGTTCTGGTGAAAGCCGGGGTAAATTGGAGTCATGTAGATAAGCCTGCAATTGTTGTGTTGTAGGGGGAGAACACATGTGACTGTATAGCTCCTTATAGTAACTCGTGAACTCTTTTATAATTTCCTCTGGGTGCGTTTTGAGGGAACCATCTTGCAAGGACGATATAGAGGTAATATAACAAGATGATTCCATTTGTTTAACCCTGAGTGCCAATAGCCGACCAGCCTTTTCCCCTTGGTCAGTATACGAAGATTGGGTTTTTAAAATAGAATAATCTGCCTTCTCGCAAAGAAGTTCCATGTATGCAGCTCTCAGTTTGATCAGGTCTTGCCGGGAAGTAGGGGAAAGGTCTTCCTCTACAGTCTTAATCTGAGAGAGTAATTGAGCCAATCTAGCATTGGAAGCCTTTTTCCTGTGTGTGGCTATACTAATCAAGACCCCACGGAGGTATGCCTTGAAGGCCTCCCATAACATATCTGGTTTACCCTGGGGATCATTATTGGACTGATAAAAAATATCAATCTGCTTTTGTATCTGTTTACTAAGAGAAGTATCTTTTAGCAATAAATCATTTAATTTCCACCTGGAACCTCTTTTTGGGTGGGAAGTCATTGACACCAAGCAGGAAACAATGGAGTGATCTGAAGGGGTCCCTGGTAGAATCGAGGATTCCAGCATTCTGGATATAAGGGGGTGAGATAGAAATATATAATTGATCCTCCATGAGGATAAATGAACTGGGGAAGCAAAGGTAATTTTCCTGTCCCGGGGATGTAAAATCCGCCAAATATCACACATTCCGGTCTGCTCGAGAAACTCCCGGAATGCTCTTTGGGCAGGAGAAAGACCCGTCTTCTGTGGGTTCAATCGGTCCATAGTCTGGTCATACACTAGGTTGAAGTCTCCCCCTATAATTATAGATATGGAAAGGTGAGGTTGTAAGACTTGTGTTAATTGGATGAAGAACTCGGGTGCGTCATTATTGGGTCCATATACACTACCCAATATTATTTCTTTATTATAAAAGTAAGCCCTGAACAAAAGTTTTTCTTCCTCCTGGGTCCCTAATCACATTAATAGTATTAAATGGAGTTGTCCTACGAATGAGAATCATTACTCTGCAGCTATTTGTGGTTCCCTCTGCACTGAAAAATTGGTCAAACTGCTGCCTGCGAAACTGGGATGCTTCCGCATCCAAAAGATGTGTTTTCTGAACACAGACAATGTCTATGTTCAATAACTTGAAGTGATGTAACACTTGATATTGTTTCCTCCTCTTTCTACCCCCTCTGATGTTCCACATTGCAAAACGTAAACTGTTAGCCATGATATCTAATTAGTGGGACAGTGGTCTCCATCTTCTGTACAAGGAATCAAGTGAAAACCCGAATTCTGGTAGTCTCAGCATTGGTATATTCCTAGCAGATAACCTCCCCTCCCCACCCCATCCCTCCACCTTACCAATATGTAATAACAAAAATTAAAACTAGAAAACATCTTACATAGAAAACTCCAACTTACTCTCCCTCCTGTCATTGGCATGCGGCACCGCTAGTCCTGCGCCAATCCCAAGAATTCCCCCTCCTGCTACCCAGGAACTTAAAGAGGCAACCATTAAAATCCAGACTGAAAACGCCAACAGTGTATAAATCCCAACCACCTAAACACATAAAGGCAAAGGTTACACGCATACATATGTCCATACAGAAATTTTCACAATCCCCACTATTTACTTATGTGGGATCTCACTAAGAGAAGTCCCCTGATATTGTGAAAGTACACATTTTCCGTCTCTCCGTGTCTTGCCCCTTATGTATCAGTCAAAAGGGGATAATGTAAAACTGACTATTGAAATGTCAAAGTGACCTCCACGGCGAGTTGTTCGTCATCCCTGCTAATATATACAAGTGGAGAGTGCCCTCTTATGGAGAGATCGTATGCTAACACTTCCAACTTGGCTGCAATAAAATAACATTGACCCGAACCAAACAGCTATTAGATATCACACCCACCCTCATAATTAAACACTTGTGAGTGACAAAGCTTGTTATCATCGCAGGTAATAAGCAGATCTGCTGGCAGGGAAGCAAAAAGGAAATGCAAGGGTGTGTGGTACCCAGAATAAACCCACAGAAATGTCTAAGCGTCCAGTCTTGCTGAAAAGCAAATAGACAGCCATCAAACCCACCATGTTTGGAAACATGTAAAGAGATATTATAAATGGCCTAAACAGTTCTTGAGTAATAGGCTAGGTTTGCTTTGCAGTCCTATCATCTGAAAGCAGAGAAGCTCCGGTGATTCTCCCCGAAGTCACTGCTATAGTCCCGTTCCTTCAACGGGTCTTAAAGAGATCGGGGAAATCCTTCTGTAGTACCTTCAGGGCAGATTTGACTTCATCAAAGGACAACCAGGTACCCAAAATCACAACCTGGAGATGAGCAGGGTACCCCATTTGAAACTTTATGCCCACAGCGATAAGCTTCGTTACAGTGGGATGAAACAGGGCCCTCCTTTGCCTCACCATAGCAGGGAGATCCTGAGTTATGCGTATCTTTTTTCCTTCCCAGAGCACTTGATCTAACTCCTTAATCTTGGCAAGGAGGAATTGCTTTTCTTGAAAATTAAGAAATTTGGACATCAAAGGTTGGGGTGGTTGACCAGGGACAGGCATCGGTCTCAGCGCTCTATGAGCCCTTTCGATTATGTAGGAGGCTCCAAAGGGAGAGGAGCCAGCAAGCTTCTCAATTAACTTCTGCACAAACCGGAGGGTATTATTACCTTCCTCTTTTTCTGGAATACCCAAAATCACAATATTATTTCTACAGCTCCTCCCCTCTAAATCTTCAACTTTTTCTTCCAATTTTTTGATGCGCTGACGATTTTCTACTGTGACATTATCAATGCGGTCTGCTTTCTTCTCTATGGAAATGAGCCGGGCTTCTGAATCTGCCATTCTAATTGATAAATCTTCAAGAGCCCCTGACATTTGCTTAATTTCAGCAACCACGGACTTCAAATCCTCTCTGAATGGTTGCAGCTCTTTTAAAAACAGCTCTAGAGTGAGAGGAGTTGCATCCGGAGCCAAGGTGCGGGAGGCCATGGTAGTAAGTTGTTTACCACTCCCTGTCATCTGGGCCTTGCTTCTTTTGCTGGGTTTCTCCGGGGAGACAGGCAGGGTGTGTCGGAGCATCACAGGTCTCACTTCAGCTTCCATTTTCAGCCCAAATCTCCAACACCAAGATCCTTGCTTTAAGTACTGATTCAGCGATTATTAAAATCTTATTTGGGACTTGTTTAATTGAAATAAATACCCTGAATAGTAGGAGCCGGATCCAAGTGCTGCTACACAGTCTGCTGCATCATGTGATCCCTCCCCATGCTCTTTTGACAATGTCTCCTCACTGATGGCTCAAGTGTCACTTAATGTTCTCATTGTCTGTGCCCTCTATTATCATCTGCACCCACTGTATCCACACATGTACTGTATACGATGCCAACTGTTACCCAAATGTGTATACATTTATTTACCACATAGTTCTGCCTTGTGATTCAATATCCCATTGTCTGTACTATTTTATGGTACTTTGTATTCTAACCTATTGTATGCTCAAATGTGAAACCTTTGTAAATGAGTCTTTGACTCAAAGGTATTTGTAATTCTAAGAAATAAATAAAATAAATAAATAATAAGGACTGCAAGTAAAGGGGAGGTGCTGCCTGTTAAAGACTTAAATCTGCTAGCTTTGAATTGGAGCCTTCGAACTGCAGCTTCAGCAAGGAACAGTGCCATCTACGACTCCCTGCAATTGGCTTTTCTAAGGCAGCTAGTCATGCAACCCACTAGGGATGGGGCAGTGCCTGACCCATTGCTTATAGACTGGGATGGCATTGCAGATGTGACAGTGGGCAAGTCCCCTGGATACCAGTGATCGCTGTACAATGAGGTTTAACATTAAGACGGGAATAGAGATCAACCACCAGAGAACAAGGGTCTTGGAATTTAGGAGGGTGGATTGTAAAGGAATGGAAGACCATCTCAGAAACTGCCTTGCAGGGGAGGATTGCCAGGGAGGGGAAAAATAAAGGTGGGCATATTTAAGGCAACTAACCTCTGCACGAAGGAATTGAGTAAAAGTAGAAGGAAAAAGACCATTATGAGTCTCTAGGAAAGTGGCCATGGTGGTGAAGGGAGAAAGGGTGGCATTCAAGAGGTATAAGGAGATGCAGAGGGAGGAAGACAGGGAAGTATATCAAGTGAAATAGAGGAAAACAGAAAAGGCAATGAGGAAACCAAAGAGGAAAGGCTAGCCAAAGAGGAAGCTAAACGGGAATAAGACTCATCAGGTGCATAAGTGAGAAGAGGAAAGCAAAGGGAGGGATAGTCAAGACAAGGAGGGCAGCAGGGGGAGACTGCACAGAAGAGGATTATGAAAAATCAGATGTCCTGAACAGGTACTTCTGCTCAGTCTTCATGGTGGAAGGAGGGAGGGGGAAGACCAAAAGGGAGCAGCGGAACAAAGGGGGTGGTGGACACAAGTTCATTTTCGGAAGAAAGAGTCCTGAAAGGAGTTGCATCTCTAAAAGTGGGTAAGGCTATGGGACTATATGAGTTACACTCAATGGTACTTAAGGAACTCAGGTTTGTGCTAGCTTCCCCACTGATGGCCTTATTCAACAGCTCACTGGAAACAAACATAGGACTGGAGGAGAGCAGACATAAACCCTCTCCATAGCAGCAGCAGCAGGGAGATGACTAGCAACTATAGACCAGTCAGTCTCAAATTACTGGTGGGGAACTTAATCTAAACCCTGTTGAAGGAAAGGTTGGTACAGTATCACGAATGCAGTGGGCTACAAGATGAAAGGCAGCATGGATTCATGGGGGGAAGGGTTTGCAAGATTTGCTGATTGATTCCTTCAATTGGGTGACAAGGGAAATAGATCAGGGAGGGTAGTGGATGTGGCCTACCTGGACTTTAGCAAGGCCTTCGACACTGTGTTGTACAGGAAACTGATAAAAAAATTGAGCGGCCTAGGGATGGGATCCAAAGTGGTGAATTGGGTAAGGAACTGGTAAATGGATATGGCAACAGAGGGTGGGAGTTAACGGCACTCACTCCAATGAGGGGAGAGTGACCACTGCAGTGCCGCAGGGCTCAGTACTGAGACTGGTCCTCTAAGTGACATTGCAGAAGAACTGGAATGGAAGATATACCTTTTTGCAGATAACCCCAAAATCTGTCATAGAGTGGACACTGAGACGGGGGTGGAGAGAATATGTCGGGACTTTGGGAACCTCGAGGAGTGGTTATGAGCATGGCAGTTAGGGTTCCGTGCTAAACAAATCATGGACCTAGGACACAGGAACCCAAGCGCTGAGGATAGGATTGGGGAGGAGGTTCTGACAGTCACTAAGCAGGAAAGGGACCTTGGGGTTATTATATCTGATGACCGTAAAGTGGCAGGGCAGTGCGACAAAACAATGGGTATGGCCAGTGGGATGATAGGATGCACAGGGAGAGGTATCTCCAGCAGTATGAGGGTAGTGGTGTTGCTACTGAATTGCTCACTTGTGAGACCCCATCTGGAGTATTGTGTCCCGTTCTGGAGGTAGCATTTAAGAAAGGACATATACAAGGTAGAGGCAGGCCAGGAAAGGGAAGCTAAAATGGTGCAGTAGTTGCATCAAAAGCTGAATGAAGAGACACTGAGGGATCTCAAGTCAAAATGTACAGTACACTGTGGAAAAGAGGAGAGCCAACAGGGACATGATAGAGACCTAACACCTCATGGGGGTGAACAGGGTGCAGAAAGGGAGTCTCTTTCAAATAAGAAAAAGCACTAGGACCAGAGGGCATGTGATGAGGCTGAAGGGGGTGTTTAAGAGGGATATGAGAAAGTACTATGTCACTGAAAGAGTGGTGGACACCTGGAACAGACTGCCAGTGGAAGTGGTTGAGGTTGTTTTCATTTCGGTTCATTTCATTTATTAAAACAAGAGGCTATGGACAAAAAATGCCTGTTTTCATAGGCAACGGTGGCCAAGTTGTACAGAAAAAATATGTAAGAGACCATAAAAAACAGTAATACATAAAACCAAATTATCAATCATAACATTTGCAGATATTAGTTCTAATATGATTTTTAGACTAATTACAAAAGATTTGTACTTCTTCAAAATTCTAATGTTTGGAGGTAATAAGTTCCAAAAACTACAAATCTGATAGTAAAAAGATGCTTGTCCATTATTTTTGTAACACCTAGGAACTTTAATACATAAATCAGCCATTGACCAACTTTTTATGTTTAACGAAGATGGTTTTGTCACCTTAAGTTTTATATTAGTTGGTACTTAAAACAGTAGGGGGCTTCAAGCATGTGTGGGATAGATGTGGAGAGTTGGAGTCTCCATTTTCAGTGAGTAGGAGACACTGGTTGCTGGAAGGTGAGTGTTTAATATCGACTGAGGTTTTGTACCTTAACTGCAGGTATCACATTTCAACAGGGGATTAGTGAAGGTTGAAATTCAAGTATGTACCTAACAGATCTTCAGTTGGAGTCCCAATTTTTAGTGAGCAGGAGTAGGAGGAACTGTTTGCTGGTATGGTGAACTAGAGCTGTGTTTTTGCCCTATAGTTTACAGAAGTATGTCTTTTTTTACCTGATTGGTTTTGTAGACACTGTGTACTAGAGGAGCTGCCCCCCCAACCACCCCCATTCTCCAACCAGCTCAGGTATACTGCCTTTATAGTGGAAGGCCAGGCGACACCTACTTAAAAAGGTAGGAGCAGTTGGGCAGCATTAGCATTAGCCTAGCTGATGTGTAGGCTGAATTATGAAGGGTGTAGCCAGTAACTAGGTCCAAAGAGCACATTCAAAAGGAGGAGAGAGATAGAAGCTGTAAGCCTCTACAGATGGAGAGAGTAAGAGGTTTGGGGCAGTGCTGCTGGCTTACAACCCAAGAGCTGGGTAATATTTGGAGACTAAGATAGGGGGTATGTGGAGGCCAGGGCAAGGAATCAGGTGGGGGAAAGGAGGGCTGAAGTGGAGAGGTTGGGATGACTGGGGTTGGGGGCACAGGGAGGTGGGGAGAATTGTGAGCTGCAGTGGGTGTGGGGCAACACTGTTTCTGGGAATCTGGTGGAAGGTGGGGGGTTGTCCAGTATGCAGGATATTCAGACAACTTACGCTGGTGTTAGAGCTTGAGACAGGAACTGAGAAGAGGGGACAGGTATGAGGGGTTGAGGAGGAGAAGAGGCAGGGAGATTTCCATTGCAAGATAGACCAGGCTGCCATGGGCTGGAAGGGAGCACTTGGCTAGGGGGACCAATTCCACAGGGTCCGGGAAGCACCAAAATGGGTTGTTGGCAAGTGGTGGGGAACACAGATAGAAGGAGAGGAAGTAGGAAAGAGGTTCAGGGTAAGCAGAGGCAGGAAGGGATTTCTGGGGAGGGCAGGGGCAGGAGGTTGGAGACAACAAACAGGTTACACAATACTGGTTGATGAAACAGAGCAGGATGTGGGGGGAAGTCACCATAGAACAAGAGTCAGGTGACCAGGAGGGAAGGGGGGAATATACAGTTAAAAGGAGAGAGGGAAGATGGTGATGTAAAAGTGGGGAGGGGCAGGAAAGTAGGTAAAGTTGGCACGAACACACTAAACAAAGGGGAAGGAAGGCTAAGTCATGTTGGGGGGAGGAGGTGGCACAATGCAGGGGGTAGTGGGAGGATGTAAAAGTAGTGGAGGGGGAGTGGTTGTGAACAGAGGCACTCAATGAGTATTTCTACTCGATGTTCACAAAAGAAAGGGATGGCCCAATACCGCAGGGGAAAGGGGAAAAAGGTGGAGGTGGGGCAGAGATAACAGATGAGGTCATACAAGAGGATTGAGTTCTGAAGGGTCTTAAAGGCTTGCAGGTGGACAAGGCACCAGGACCAGATGGTGTAGACCCAAGGGTTCTGAAGGAACTGGCAGAGTTATTGGCAAGCCCTCTGACAGACCTGTTCATCACCTCCTTGGAGACAGGGAATGTACCCAGGGACTGGAGGATGGCTCACGTGATGCCCCTTTACAAGAGTGGACCCAAGGACCAACCGGGTAACTACAGACCAGTGAACTTGACTTCCATAGTGGGGAAGTTGATGGAAACCATTCTGAAGGAGATGTTGATAACCTGTCTTGATAGCAATGGCCTGCAGGATGAGAGACAGCATGGGTCTGTCATGGGAAGATCTTGACAGACTAACCTGATCGACTTCTTCCACTGGGTCACTAGGGTGGTTGATGAAGGCCACGCTGTGGATGTCCTGTATCTGGACTTCAGCAAGGCTTTCGACTCTGTGCCACACAGAAGGTTAATGAGCAAGCTGAGGGACATGGGAGCAGGGGAAAAACTGGTGGGGTGGGTTCTCAACTGTTGCTGGCTGCAGAGCAAGCAACAGAGAGTAGTTATAAGGGGGAAGACATCCAAGCCATGGCCAGTAATGAGTGGAGTACCTCAGGGTTCAGTTCTGGGCCCCATTTTGTTCAATGTCTTCACTGGCGACATTGCAGAGGGGGTCAAGAGTAAGATCAGCCTGTTTGCAGATGACACTAAGATTTGTGCAAAAGTGGACAATGAGAAAGAGAGGCAGACACTCAGAGAGGATCTAGCAAAACTTGAATACTGGTCTAGGGAGTGGCAGTTGGGATTTAACTCTAAGAAGTGCAAAGTCATGCGCCTTGGAGCCAGAAATCCCAAGAACAGCTACTGGCTGGGGGGAATGCAAGTAATGGCTTCAGAGGAGGAAAGGGACCTGGGGGTAATAGTCACAGGGGATATGAAACTATCTGCACAGTATAGGAGAGCTGCAGCAAGGGCAAATAGGATGCTGGTGTGCATTGCCAGAGGGATCACCTCTCGAAAGGGGGAGGTCATCCTGCCATTGTATAGCTCACTGGTGAGGCCACACTTGGAATACTTTGTGCAGTACTGGTGCCCATATCTCAAAAAGGATGTGAGATTACTGGAGGAGGTGTAGCAAAGGGCTATAAAAATGATCATGGGACTAGGGGAGTTGCCATAGGAGGAAAGGTTGAAAGAGCTCAACATGTACTCCTGGAAGACAGAAGGGTAAGAGGGGACATGATAAAGACCTTTAAGTACTTGAAAGGCATAAACAAAATCAGGGAGGGAGGATTGTTACGCTTAAAGGGGGGAAGGGTCACTAGGGGGCACAGTCTGAAGTTGGAAGCGGGGAATGTTCAGGAGGGAGATGAGGCACTACTTCACAGAGAGAGTGGTATCTGGTTGGAACACACTGCCGGAGGAGTTAATCTCTCAAAGGACAGTGGATAGCTTTAAGCGGGGATGGGATAGAGTGAAGGGCAGGGTTAGTACAGACAAAAACACAAAGTGGGGAAGGACCGGAAAAGAGGAGGAAGAGAGACATTTGGGTGGTGGTGGGGCAGTGGTAGTGATTTGAATCTAAGAGTTGCACAATCAGGCAGACTTGATAGACCTGTGAGCCTTTTTCTGCTGGCAATTTCGTATGTTCGTATGAATATTGGTAAATAGGCAGGAAGGAATGAGGGTCACTGGAGACCAGTTAGGGTCTATAGAGAAAGACTAGGCATGGACCATCTGTGCAAACTTGGTGGCTCAAGCAGTCCTTTTTTGCTGACAGATTCCATGTTTCTGTAGAGAAAGACTAGGCAGGGGCCATCTGTGCAGACTGGGTGGCTCAAGCAGTCCTCTTTTGCTGACAGATTCCATGTTTCTGTTACTATACTTACCTACTCTCTCTGTCTCTCTGTCTGTCTCTCCCTCCCTCCCTCTCTGCCTCCCTCCTCCCTCCTCTCTCTTTCTTTCTTTCTTGAGGAGATGATGGTCTATAAGTCATTTACTGCCGGTCGCTTTCTATATTTCTTTGCTATCTATCATGTTGAATGACTTGTGAGAGACAGGGAATTACAGTATAGTAATTACCAGAGTTGAAGTTTGGCAAAGGGCCCTGAGCAAAGAAAGATATGACTGTTCCTGCAGACCCTACATTTAGCTTCAGACTTATGGGAAAAGGAACCAGACTTGTAGATTGAAGCTGCAGACCCAGTGCATGACCTCGGACCTGTAGGTTAGCCATGGGTCCTGAGGCTAGGGACTGGGGAAGTGGGATAAGTGTGAGGGTCGAAAAATCCATACACCGCAGATCTCACCTTTTCTGGCAATGGAACTCTCATGATGCGTTAACGTAGTCTTTGCAGTCAATATACCGTATATTATACATTTGGTGCTAACAATGTGTTTTTTGCAGCATATATCTCAGCAGTTGGACTAAGTACTGTGAAACTTGATGCGCATTATCGTAGTTCTAGGGGTCAATTTTTGGGCATGTTTGGTGAAAATCAGTTTGGCAGCTCAAAAGTTATGAATTAGTGAAATTATGTAAAAGAAAATACCAAATTAAGACTATTTTGCCATCGAATAGCGTAAAAACCTAATTGAATTATATAATGAAACTTACAGGTACTTTAGAGCTTGTCCCAGAATAGAGCCTTTTCATGGATTAAAAGCAAAATATTTTTTTAGTTTTTATTTCTGAAGGTTTTAAAATCCAACACATGGGCAGACCACTTGAAAAAACAGCTGAGAAATGCATTTTTTTTCTGAGCTAAACTTGGGCACGAACAAAAACTTTAAAAGCTAAAAGCTAAGAAAATAATTAACTCCAAAGGTTGACAGTTGTATGGTTCATCAGAAGACAGCTTAATGAGCCATCTGAGCTGACTTTCAAAAAAAACATTAATTACACTTATGTAACAAGCCTCTCTCCTCAGCTGGCTCGAGGCAGGTTACTAGACAGCACTCGAAGGGTTAAGCCAGACCCTGAGAGCTGTTCTCTGGAGCAGAAGTTGCTGGGAGACAAGATGTCTGGATGTTCATGCTTGAGTGGCCTGACTTAGCTAAGGGCGGGAAACTGGAGCATGAATATGCAAAGTTCTGTCCTTCCCCAGATACTGTATAAAAGGGGGCTATAGCAGGTGGTGGCTGGTGCTGGATGGGCTTGGGCATCCAAAATGACTCACATTTATATGCATTTGATACATTTTTAATCAGTATGTCATATTTCTTATGCTTACTTACATAGAAACATAGAAATATAGAAGCTGTCGGCAGAAAAGGACCTCTTGGCCCACCTGGTCTGCCTTAAAGTCTCTATCTACTGTGCTGCCATAGACCCTAATTGATCTCTGGCCTTGCCGCCCCAGCCCTGTTAATAAGGTCCCCATGTGTCTATCCCATGCATGTTTGAAACGTGTTACCAATTCGGTACCCACCACCTCTGCTGGGAGGCTTTTTCAGGCATCCACCACCCTTTCTGTGAAGAAATATTTCCTCACATCCCCTCTAAGTCTCCCCCTTCCAGCTTCATATCATGTCCCCTTGTCCTGGAGCATCTCATTCTATGCAATATGCCACCGTTCTGTACCTTGTTGATACCCTTGAGGTATTTAAATGTTTCTGTCATGTCTCCCCTGTCTGTCCTTTCCTCCAATGAGTACATATTTAATTTCCTTAGTCTTTCCTCATAGGGCTTCTGATGCAGACCATGCACCATTTTGGTTGCCCTTCTCTATACTGCCTCCATCCAGTCTATGACCTTTCTGAGATGGGGCCTCCAGAACTGGACACAGTACTCCCGGTGTGACCTCACCATTGATCTATATAGGGGTAACACTACCTCCCCCTTTTTCTGCTGGTGATACCCTTCCCTATGCACCCCAGCATCCTACTAGCCTTTCCTACTGCCTTATCACACTGCTTTGCTACCTTCAGGTCATCAGATATGATGACCCCCAGATCCCTTTCATGTTTTGTTGTTGTTAACACCTCCCCCCAAATGATATGTTGCCCTTGGGTTTCTGTGCCTCATGTGCATAATTTAACTGTTTTTGGTTTTGAAACCCAGTTGCCAAACCCTTGACCAGTCTTCCATTTTTTTTTAGATATTCCTTCATTTTCTCCACTCTCCCCAGTGTGTCCACTCTGTTGCAGATTTTTGAGTCATCCGCAAACAGCCATACCTTTCTTTCCAGCCCCTCTGCAATGTCACTAGTGAACACTTGTCCCAGTACTGACCCCTGTGGCACCCCACTGGTTACCTTACCTTCCTCTGAGTGAACTCCATTTACCACCACCCTCTGAGTTCTGTTGTGCCAAAGCCTCCTGGACATTCCTGCACCCATGGCCAGAGCCACAGGAGCTGCTCCTTGCCCTCTCAATGGCCGAAAACAGGTACGCCTGCTCAACTGATTGAGTGCCCCCTCCAGCTGTAAATTTTAAATTTTGCACCATTTTTCGGATCTTTGTGTGAGCCTGGCCATTGACTCCATCCTTGAACCTAGGAGCTGTGGGGTCACCTTCAATCCCTAGCTTAGCAACTAAATATTAATTTTTATTCCCCCTCCTTACACAGCTTTCTAAATCAAGCTAGTTGCTCACTGAGGGGCCTTTGTGCCAGAGCCTGCTCTCACTTGATTTTTTTGTACCACCTGCCCTTTCTCTGACAGTTTATTATATAGACTCTGTCCAGGAACTCCTCCCACTGGAATCCCACAGTCAGCTGGTTTTCTATCCCCTGAAACCACAACCCTCCCTTCCTAAAGGGATGAAACCTAAATCACCCACTCCAGTTAATGCATCTCAGTTACTGCTGTAACCTGCCCTATTGTAAGGGACCTCACCCTAATTCTACTTATACCCTTTTAATTCTTACACTTTCCCGTTAGCAGCCAACAAGAAAACATCCATAGAGGGTGCCAGCTTTTTTCTTCTTTCAAACACCTTTCATACTTAAATTGCTGGTTTTGTAAATCAAATCAAACAGCAGCTCAAGCTCCCATTACATATTTTTCTGCACCCATTTCTTTCAAGCCTAATAGCAGTTTATCTCCCAAAGTATGTGTTCAACTACATAACAGGGCTTTCTTTATGACACACCCTTACTAGCTCACCTCCTACCAAATGGATCCCCGATCACTCACATTTTTGCTGACAGGCATTATGCTAGGATTTATCCTGTGGTTCTCTCTGGCAGGTTGCCCCTTCCCCCACTAAGGTCTTCACCACTGATCCAAATGACTACTTTCTCAAATATGCTTATACTCCCCAAGAAACTCCATGATATCATACCATTACTTATCCCTCATAGTTATTTCTACCATGTAGCTTACACTTTTAAACAGTGCCTTCTCTGCTACTCTATCCTGCCCTCCCCAATCATCCATCACAAACTAGGGTATCTCCTCCTCCTTCTTGCTCTAATACTTGCAGGGGATATTGAACTTAACCCTGGTCCACCTGCTCACCTCTTCTGCTTGGATGCAGCATGGAAGGACACAAAGGGACTTTGCATTGTTCACTTGAACATTAGGAGCCTCCTCCGTAATCTAGCTGAACTTGAGGCATGGGTCACACTATATCATCCAGATATCATTTGCCTGTTCAAAACAGGCTTAAACCCTCTACCCCTGACTCTGCCTGCTCGTTACCCAACTACAATCTCATCAGACATGACAGGCCCACCTCCAAACGAGATGGTGGTGTAGCCATTTTTCACAAATCACACTTAAACCTCTCAAACCCTACCATGCCTGTCCTCTCCCACTGTGACTCTATTCATGCTACCTTTCAACTTGGCTCCAAGACATTACATATAGTGTGTGCTTATAACACCCCTCTACATGGCACCACTGGCCTTGAGGAGTCTCACATGTTGACTGAGCTGTTGCAAGAAATTAAGTCCTAATTCTAGGAGACCTAAACCAAAATTGAATTGGCAAGGCAAACAAATTACTGCACACCATGGTACAAGGCCACAACCTCCACCAGCTAATCACCGACCCTACCAGGGTCATGTCTCCCCCCCAAGGTCCAGTACTTTAATTGACTGGGCACTGACAAATTGCATTGATTGTATAGTCTTTCGAGGTACCCTCACTAATGTGATTAGTGACCACTCTACAATATATTGTATCTGATGCTCAGTTGGTCAACCCTCCTCTGCCCCAAAACTTATCACTTTCCGGAATCTAGCCAACCTTAACCAAGCCCAGTTCCTGAATGATCTATCCATGATTGACTGGACTTGCATCTACTCTACCACTGATGCTCAGGCAGCCCTTGACCACTTCCTAACCCTGTTTGGATCTCTACAGGATATCCATGCACCCTGCATCACATGTCGCATAGGTGAAACGCAAACCAAATGGCTAAATAAAGACCTACTTGCTCAGATCCGGGCTAGGGACAAAAGCTGGCAGCATTTCAAGGTCTCTGGTCTTCTGCCTGTTTACAATAACTGCAGATTGTGGAGAAACTCTTGCAAAAGGAACATTCATTTAGCTAAGAGCTTGTTCTGCAAGTGTTTATTAATAAATGCTGCAGGTGATTCAAGGAGATTCTGGTCTCATATAAAAATACTCCTTGGAGCCAAACACACTAGAAATACAAATAATATGATCCTAAATGGTGTGTACTGCAATAATCCAGCCACCATTGCAAACTCCTATAATCGCCACTTCTCGGATTTATCCAAATACTCGTCTCTTTTCCTCCCAGTGCAGCCTTCACCCCTTTATGGGCCATGAGCCACTGCACAACCACCCATCTTTTAGATTTCGAACCATTACCAGACTGGAAGTCCAAAAGATGCTATAAGCCATCCCTGATAGCACTGGTACTGGCTCTGATGGTTTTGAACCCAGGATCCTGAAACTCACTGCCCCCATTATTGCCTCACCCTTAGCTCAAATCTTTAACTTGCCACTATATCACAGATCTGTGCCTAGTATCTGGAAGATAGCGAGAGTTACTTCATTATTTAAAACAGGAGACCCAAGGAAATTGGCAACTATAGCCATTCTCTCTGTTCTTAGCAAAATAATCGAAAAACTGGTTGCCAAGCAAACCATCTTTTTTCTACAGGACCTCAACCTCCTCTCTGTCTCCCAGCATGGCTTCCAAAAAGGCCACAGCACTACTACGGCCCTCCTGAAATTCACAAATGATATCTATTGTGCAATGGATAAAGGTCTCCTGACTGGTGCAATCTTCATTGACTTAATCAAAGCAGTTGAACTTGTAAACCAATCCCTTCTCCTCACCAAACTCTGTTCTCTTGGCTTCTTTACAGATGCTGTAGCCTGGTTTAATAGCTACCTGTCAAACAGGAAGCAGGTCGTGTATTACAATGCTGTCCTGTCTGATCCCTCCACCATACATATTGGTATTTACAAGGATCCATCCTGGGCCCCCTACTTTTTTCCATCTCATTAATGACCTCCCCTTGCTCTCTCCAGATCATTCATCACTGCTGTATGCAGATGAACTAGTTCTTAATTCCAGTGCTAGGAACATCTTGGACATAAATCACTCACTGTCCTCAGACTTCCTCCACATTCAGTCCTGGATGATTGAAAACAACCTCATTCTTAATGTGGGCAAAACACAAACCATGCTTTTTGGCTCCAGTGCCAGACTCAAAACAAACCAGAAACTTCTCAATATCTTATGCACTGATAGCTCACCAATGGCCAGCAATAACTCTTTCAAGTACCTCGACATTTTGCTTGATGAATCTCTGGACTTTGATCAACATATTACTACTACCTGTAAGTCCATTAATGCCAAGCTTGGAAGTGCATACCGGACCAGTTATGCCCTCACCCCATCAGCTAGACTTACTTTTGCTCAAAGCATTCTGCTCCCAGCACTAGCCTATGGCACAGTCACCTACCAAGGAGCATCAAAAACTACTCTTCACAAGTGGGATACCACCTATAATAATATCTGCCGCTAAGCCTCCACATTCCTTTGTTACAAGCACCACTGCCAACTTTATGCTGATCTAAAATGGCTGTCCCCTACTGCCTATCGGCTCAAGTCCCTTGGATCTCTCATTGATGGTAGTGCTAGATTAGGTCTCCCTCAATCCCTTGCCTGCCTGCTGGGCACTCAAACCATCTCCTATGGGCTTAGATCCACTGACCTAGCTTCCCTCCACATTCCAAGATGTAAAACCACCATGGGTGAGAGGGCTTTCTCATGTGCGGCACCTAAATATTGGAACTCCCTTTCCCAAGACATTCATTTTGCTCCAACCCATGCCTTCTTTAAGAGGCTGCACCACAGTTATCTACTTGCCTCAACTCTCTGCACATGCTTTTGCTCACCTTAGACCCTCCAGCCTCTAAATCCTGGCCACCATGACTCTACCTACTACTGCCCTTCTCTCCTCCATCTCTCCTCTCAACCTGGCTTCCTGCATTCTTTCTTTCTAGCCTTGCCATTGCTTTTCCTAGGCTCGCATCCCCTCCCACCTCCACAGCTCTATCTTAATTTCCAACTTCTCCCTTCTCTCTATCCATGCCTTTCTGGTCAACAGTATAGCACATATACTCTGGTCTTGATCATGGATCTTTTCTCTAAACTAGCACTCTTGTACTTCTTAGGACCTTTAGTGCTGTGGTTGCTCACAATTTGATTCTGTTGTGTTCCTACTTAAGGCAATGTTTAAATGCACTTTTACTGTATTTTGTGAAATGTTTGTAATGAGATATCTCATATTTTGTATCCTGAATATAGCTGAACTCGCACTTGCATCTTTCTTGCTTTTGTCCCAACTGTATTTCTATGTCACTGGTAATTGTATTTATAGCTGTACCTTCTGTATTACTGTAACCCCCTTGTTACCCAGGGTTACTAGAATCCCAGTAAGATCTAGAGGTAGGCAGGGAAGGCAGCTTGTGAAACTCCAGTTAAATGGGTTTCACACTCTCTCACTCTGTTCTCAGTCTCAGCTGAGACTGAGGGATGACATCACCAATAGAACTTTTGCAGCTGCATGAGCCACATTGGAATCTGCAGCAAAGGGAGTTAGAACATTGGGAGTTTTAAAGTCAGTTCTGCAGTTTGTCTTCAGTGAGTGTGTGAGAAGTAGGGAGCTTGCTGTTAAAGCAGCTCAGTAAAGGCTCTAGGAGCCTCAGCCCTGACAGAGGGCTACTTTTACGTAATAGAGTGTGTGTCTCCACCTTAAAGAGAGACACATAAGAGTACTGAAGTGGTGGAGACCGCTGTTTCGGGTCTCAGTGCCCCTTCCCTCTGGGGGGGGATGAGAAGGATTCCCTGCAGATTCCTGGGGAAAACCACCTAGTTCTTCTTGTGGAGGAAAAGCTGCCTGTTCATCCCAGTATTTATTTAGGGAGAAAAGAAGATTTGTGAGTCGCCTGTGGGGCACCTGCAATGAGAGGGTGAGTGCCTGCTCTGGCTAAAAGGGCCTATGTTTTCACCCTGGGACATGTGTGACAATGTGGGGACTGAACTACTAAATATTGGGAAGCCTAGAGAAATGGGATAAGCAAAGTAAAAGTAGTTTCAAGTTCCAGAGTTTGTTGGGATGCAAATAATATGTAGAGGTGATGTGACAGACGTCTACCCTTAATCTACATTTAAAAGTTCAGTACAGGAATTGTTCAGTTTCCAGAGAAATGGCTGGGTATGGGCTGTGGGAGCTGGAGGTGGGAGGCCCCCATCTTTAGTGACCAGGTCCACCTCTACGGATTTGCTCTGTGGATTTCTACTTTACCTCAGGCACTTGGCCAGTGATGAGGGAAGTACCCAGACGTGGGATTGTAAGGAAAATTCTCTCTAAGAGTTACAGTCTCTAGTGTGGTTTGGGGAGCCACAACAGGATAATTGGTTCATTCATCAAATGGACTGTGGATCAAGTGGCCGCCGGGGGAGCCGGGCCAATGGGGAAACCCAAGTGTGTACAAGTCGGGCTGTGTACCCAAAGCTGCGTGCAAGTCCGGGCTGTGTGCCTGGTGGGTTTATAGCCTGAGGGCTGGAAATAGTGATAAAGTGTTCTGTTGTCTCTAATCTGCATTATCAGGAAATGTAGCCCCATGGGGGTCCGTCTACGCTTTGTTTGTTCAGCTTGGAAGTGAATAAAAGCCACACTGAAGAATCCCTTTCCTGGTTCTGGACATTACAGTTATTGCTTCCTATGTTCAGATTTACTTGGGGGCCCCTGTGCAGAGTAGCCAAACCTAGGTCCACCTGTGCCGAGTAACCTCATCCTCCCCAAACCCAGTCCCCACCAGGTACTGCTGTCAGCTTCAACATCATGCCACCTGTCATTTTGGCAAAAAGGCAGGGGCGAGGGGTTACAAAAATGGAGGCACCGCTTTGGATTTTGTTCAGGGAAGGAAGGTGCTTGGGCAAGAGGGCTAGCGTTTTGGCTATCTGGCAGTGGGTAGCCCAAAAAAGCTGAAGCAATTTCCCTAGTGTGTTGCTGTGTGCTGTGGATCTTGTGCTGCTGTTTAAAATTGCCAGTTGTTTACCAAGGAGCAGTAAAGCCAAAGAGTGTGCCCTTGTCCTGCATCAAATTGTTTACAGCGTTTTTGCCTGCTTGTTAAAATGAACTGTGGTAAAGAAAAGTGTGGAAGACTAGGGGTAGCAACAGAAAAATTGTGCCCTGGACATCGGAAATGCTTTTTAAATAAATGAGAGGCTTGCAGGTGTAAATGGTTATGTTAAATGGCTGAAATGGGCTCCCGCCGTGGAGTCAGTTGGTAAAGAAAACAAGTTGCATTCTGCAGTTTAAATCTGCCTGCTCGACGATCGTCGTGAGAAGTGCCCTCATGAGGAAGAAGAGGCTCATTTGCATGGCGTCGTGTGATTGGTCAGGCTGAGATCTGTCCCGCCCCTCAGCCAGCTCTACAGAGACTGCCCCAGCATTCGAGAGGGAGTGTGAGTGGAGTGCGTGTACTGGCGGTGGAGGAGCATCGTGGAGTGCTAAAATCGTGTAAACATCTTAAAAACAGACTATTTAGTTTAAAATCGGACTCAACCCACTAATCGATTGTCAGAATTGCAAAAGTGGTGGTAGAGAAGGCGATCGGTAGGACTGCCCACCTGTTTCTGTTCTGAGGCCTCCAAGAACTGGCTGCATAGCAAACTGCTACTGATAACAGTAAGTAACTACATTAAAACTGCTCAAACAGTGATTTTCAGCTCTATGCCATATAAATGTGTGTGCAGCAGTATAGTCGCTTTGCAAGTAACGACTATGTTAAGTCCTGCCAGCAAGTGCAGGTCTGTTAAGCCATTGACTGTGTGCATAGTAATGAATTTAGCCTCAGTTTAAAGTTTGCAGCCAGAGAGAGACTGTGGGTTGTAGCCAATGTGCAGCACTAGTTATACAGGCAATCCTGTGCTAAAAACCTGAAGCTTTAAGGGACTGTAATCAAAGAAATGTTTCCAGCATGTAAAAAGTCCGTGGAAAATCCTGTAAATGTGTTTAAAGCAAGAACAGAGCAAGTTGTGCAGTTTGAGCAAAAATTATCAGTGGTTTGTGTAAATCGGGTGTGCAGTGGCTTGACCCAGATTCTGAATGTTGATACACAGGAGTGCTGCCGCCGCCATTACAGGGTGGGGTAGTAAAGTAAACACAGCAGAAGAGGAGCCATTTTACAGCTAAAGAGTGTGTTCAGTAAAGTTGGGACTTTCAGTTACAGAGAACTTTTGTTTGTTTTTCTGCAGTTATGGCCTCAGGACCAGCTTGTTACCCGGATCATGCCCGGGTTGCAGTAATAGCAGCAGTGTATAGACTGAGGAATATTGAAAAGCGGTGCTATGGAGGGCAACTGCCTCCTCATGTGGCGATTCCCAATTTTCCAGTGCATGTATGTCAAATATGCTTGAGAGCTGGAAGGGATGTCTTCATGATTCCTCACTGTGCTGGATGCCTAGAAATATATGGCTTGTATAAAGCGCCTCAAATCTGGTTGGCTCCCACATGGACAAAGGTTCAGGAATCTGCAGTTGGCAGCACACAGCACCAGGCGGAGCCTGTGGAGGAAGGCCACTCGGGGGAGTGTTGCACAAAGCTAGAGGGTGCAGAGTTAGAGACAGAACCAGAAGTTGAAGTTTCAGATGCTGGATCCCAGAAGGAAAGTTTGGATTAAGCATCAATAGACCCCTGGAGGGGGGGCCTAGCCTGAGTCTCTTAGACGAAGATGAGATGCGGGAGGCCTTTGAGTGGGAGGTGTCGACCTCCGTGCCTAGTGATAAGTGGATAGTCTCAGGAGTGAGAAAGACTGCTCACTCCTGGGCTCAGATCCTCAGTGAAGAGGAAGATGAGGGGGAACCTATGTGGCCTTGTGAAAAAGGAACGGGTACACAGTCTCAAGATCTTGCTGCGGAGGAATGTATGGAAGAAAGTGGTGATGCCACTGCCCTGGCTTCACAAGAAGAAGAAGTCAGGGATCCGTTTCTACTTTCTTTAAGGATGCGAAGCTGGCAGAACCAGGACTGGCCACCCCCAAGCCAGGCCAGTGGTCTCAGATTGACCAAAGCAAGTAAAGAGGAGAGCCTGGTTCATAGGAAGGCAAATGAGATTTATGGTATGACCTTTCCTACTTTTCCTTGAAAAGTCTGGGAGGAGATTGAGAACTGTAGGAAATCCTGGATCTGGGATGAAGCAATGAAAAGTGTGCATCCTGGGGCCAACAAGCATGTAAAGAACAGACTGTTCCACGAAAAGTATACCCAGTGGAAGAGAGGCAGGACACTGTTTATAGACAGAATAGTGCGAATAGTGGACGGAGAGGGATGTGAAATCTCCCACTGTGTGAATTATGTGCACCCAGATGGGGTAATAATTCAAGCTCCTGACTCCCGGTACTATTGGCCTCAGTGCAAGGACCTCCCAGAAAATGTGCCCATGCCTACTAAATGGAAGGCCGAGCAGTGGTAGTCAATACTGCCACACCAGACTGTGAAATGCCTTTATTGATCCGCCAATATGGACATCCAGGACTCAGGTGCCCCACATTCAACAGTCTACAGTGTACTGTCCTTTCCAGAAACCATCGACTGGCCCACCAGGTGACTTCGGATCCAGAGAGGACACCAGCCCAGCTGTATCCTGGTCATTGCCTGGTAATCGGATGACGTCGGACCAGCTGTTTTCTTTCTGTTCCTGTTCTAAGGTTCCATCTCCAGAGATGACATCAACCCAGCAGTTCCCAGATGTGCCCTCTTGTGGTTCCCGGAAGATGTCCGCCCAGCTGTATTGGAAGAAATGCTGCCAGGGAGAGTCTTCGTCAGAGGTGCAGGTCGGTTAAGAATTTCGTACTTCAAGTGGCTGGTAAGTCCGAACGTTTCTATCTTTATGACATTGCAGTACACACCCTACACTAACAGACTTCAAAATGTGTGAACTGTCCTCAAAGACTCTCCCCTTTGGGACTTTGGCCTGTTAGAACTGTGCTTCACCAGGCTCCGGCCCAGGAGAGACTCTTTATTGGACTAGCCTTCGGGCATTGTGGTCACTAGTTGGGACTTTTAGGGCACTCCATCCCCACAAATGTGTATTGTAAATAATGTCATTGTTTTCTAATGTAAATACTGTTTTTCTACCTTTTTTCTAAAAAATCTTCTTGGGATTTTTCAGTGTTTTGATGGTAGGGGTTTTAGGTAGACTGTGTATGCAGATTAGGAGCATATGTTGTCTTTCTTTTTCTTACAGGTGTTCCTGGGAAGACAGAAAAGAAGACAAGAAGAGGAGGAGGGGTTCATTGGAGTTCCTCATCAGTGCTTTAGTGTGTTTAGAAATTTAAAGTACTGTGGTGTTATTGTTATGGTTGCTGTATTAACCCTTTCCTTCCACAGGTGTGGTTGTGGGGGTAGGGAGGAAACAGTAAAATGTGGTATTTTAATGGTGTGTGGTTGCAGGTTGCCCAAGGTCAGGGAGGTCCCCAGGTTGTTTTTGTTTTGGGGGTATTAGGTTAGAGGCAGATAGGTTTTCCCTAGAGGGTTAGGGGGGATAGACAGGCTGTGGCCCTGACCTGCAGTAGGGACCACAGTGCTGATTTATCAGGGCTATGCTCTGGATGGTTCTACCAGAGCCACTAGGTGTCCATAGTAAGTGGATAGTGTAGAGGCTGACATGTCAGCTGAAGGCCTCTAGGCCCTTAGTGTTGCCTGCCTGTGCTTGCACATGGTAGGAGGGGGACTGATCACCCCCCTCCGCAGGTAGCACATAGGGTGGGATGGCCTAAGGCCAGGTAAATAATGACTGCAGGCAGTCATTTTCCTGGTCAAGGGTGAGTGTAACCCCCTTGTTACCTGGGGTTACTAGAATCCCAGTAAGACCTAGTGGTAGGCAGGGAAGGCAGCTTGTGAAACTCCAGTTAAATGGGTTTCACACTGTCTCACTCTGTTCTCAGTCTCAGCTGAGACTGAGGAATGACATCACCAATAGAACATTTGCAGCTGCATGAGCCACATTGGAATCTGCAGCAAAGGGAGTTAGTTAGAACGTTGGGAGTTTTAAAGTAAGTTCTGCAGTTTGTCTTCAGTGAGTGTGTGAGAAGTAGGGAGCTTGCTGTTAAAGCAGCTCAGTAAAGGCTCTAGGAGCCTCAGCCCTGACAGAGGGCTACTTTTAAGTAATAGAGTGTGTGTCTCCACCTTAAAGAGAGACACATAAGAGTACTGAAGTGGTGGAGACCGCTGTTTCGGGTCTCAGTGCCCCCTCCCTCTGGGGGGGGGGATGAGAAGGATTCCCTGCAGATTCCTGGGGAAAACCACCTAGTTACATAGAACATAGAACATAGAAGTTGACAGCAGATAAGGACCGCAAGGCCCATCCAGTCTGCCCATTTTTTCTACCTTATGAATGTGACATAGGCCTTTACTCTGTCAATGGCCTATCTAGTCATACTCATCTGTATTGCCCCCTTATGCCTATCCCATGCCTGTTTGAAGCCCTGCACTGCTTTCATTTCCACCACTTCCTGAGGTAGGCTGTTCCATGCATCCACCACCCTTTCTGTGAAAAAGAACTTCCTCACATTACCCCTTTATCAGCCTCCCTCTAATCTCATGCTGTGTGCTCTTGTCCTGCTATTTTTCTTATACTGAAACATGCTAGACTCTTTCACCTTGTTAATGCCCTTAAGATGTTTGAATGTTTCGATAATATCACCTCTCTCCCTCCTTTGTTCTACGGTATATATACTGAGCTCTGTTAATCTGTCCTTATATGTTTTCTGATGTAGTCCCTGCGCCGTTTTGGTTGCCCTTCTCTGAACTGCCCCAATTTTGTTAATGTCCTTGTGCAGGTGCGGCCTCCAGTACTGCACACAGTATTCCAGTTGGGGTATAAGAAGTGTTTTGTAAAGAGGAATTATTACCTCCGTCTTATGACTTGTGATACCCCTGCTAATACACCCCAACATCCCCCTGGCCTTACCTACTGCTTTAGTGGTTTGCTTGGATGGTTTCTGGTCATCTATGATGATGCGCACGATCTCTTTCTTCCCTTGTGATGGCCAGCAACTCACCTCAAAACCTATAGGTAGCTTCAAGGTTTCTCTTCCCTATGTGCATAATCTTGCACTTCTTTACGTTAAACCCCTGTTGCCACTCTTCTGACCATTTTTCCAGTTTATCCAGATCTCTTCTCATTCTGCCCACCCCACCTGGATCATCTACCCTGTTACAGATCTTGGTGTCATCTGCAAACAGGCAAACCTTACCCTCTAGTCCATCTGCAATGTCACTTACGAAGACATTGAAGAGGACTGGCCCCAGGACTGATCCCTGAGGTACCCCACTTGTGACTTGCATCTGTTCTGACTATATACTTTTTAACACCACTCTCTGTGTTCTGCCACCAACCAGTTTGCCGCCCAGTTGACCAACTTCTGACCCACCCCAAGCCTACCCAGCTTATTAATCAATCTTCTATGTGGAACAGTATTGAAAGCTTTGCTGAAGTCAAGGTAGGTGACATCAACTGCACCCCCTTGGTCCACCATTCTGGTTACCCAGTCAAAGAAATCTATGAAATTAGTTTGATAGGACCTTCCTGTTGCAAACCCATGCTGTCTTGGATCCTGTGCTACTATGGATTCCAGGTGTTGCACTATCCTTTCCTTAAGGAGTGCCTCCATAATCTTGCCCCTACTGAGGTAAGACTGACTGGTCTGGTCTGTAGTTCTCTGCCTCCTCCCTGCTACCACTCATGTGGAGCGGGATCACGTGAGCCATTCTACAGTCTTCTGGGACCTCTCCTGTCCTCAGAGACTCACTAAATAGTTCTGATAATGGCTCTGCTAGTTCCACCCTTAGCTCCTTTAGTACCCTGGGATGTATGCTGTCTGGACCCATTGCTTTGTCCACGGTGAGCTTAGCGAGCTCTTGTAGGACCCTTTCTTTTGTGAAAGGACTTGTACACACCTCTGTCCCCCTGTGTCCATGCTGCTTTGCTGTGGGCCCTGTCCTACCTTCTCCTCAGTAAATACTGAGCAGAAGTATCTATTTAGGATAGATGCTTCTCCTTGGTCCTCCTCCACACACTCCCCCTTATTCCCTTTGATCTTAGCAATACCCACTCTGAACTTTCTCCTTTCACTAATGTATCTATAGAAAGTCTTGTCCCCTGCTTTTACTGTTCATGCTAGTGCTAGAAAGGTAACTAACTTCAACTGTGACAGAGTATAAGAAAATATATTCTTCTTAACTATTCTCTGAATATATATTTGCAAGAAGGGTACTGGCAAAGTAAAGAGCTTGGACTTTGCATGATAATTTGAAAACTATTGTGTGCACACAGGGGCAGCACTTGACTAACACTGGCTGAATATGTTTTATTTGAATGTACACAGAATAATACAGTTTAGACAGCAGCATTAATTTATATATTTTGATATACAGAAAAGTGTGAAGAAATGTTGATTCCTGAAGAAGGTGGACTGGAAAATAATTGTAGGAATTATGAATAGTAGGAGATATGTTGTACATTAGGATGTTGTGCTTTTTTACCATTTATCTGTACTTTAATTATAGGATTATATACATTATGCTATTGTGGTGGACGAGCTGTGGTGGTTCGTATCCCTATAGTTTAGGGTGATACCAGATAAATCTGGAAGGAGAGGCTGGAGAAACACTCTAGAGCCAAGATGCAAGGTTTATTAGCCACAGTTGGAGCACACAGAAAAGACTTAGCATTCACTAATACTATACACATAAGAAAGAGTGGATAAGGTTACCGGGACCACAAACTGGCCCTACTAATGTCCTACAAAAGTCCAGGTTATTCAAGTCTTAAAGGCGTAGTGATCCAATGCACTAAGCTAGGGTTTCTAGTATTCTGGTCAGCCAACTGCTGAGGGTGAACCTAAGGAAGTGCTTCCTACACAGGCCATAAAATGGGGCATCCCCCAGTGAATCAAAAACCAAGTAAAACACTGTAGAGCTCCTGGCCCTGGGAAGAAGGTGACTCCTGGAGTCACTGAGGCAACATCGACAGGGCAGCACCTGGTCGAGGATGGGTGTTGACATCAGGTTGTAGGGAAAGAGAGAACCTCCTCTAGGGATGTTGGCTGCGGTGACCTCGGGCAGGTGATCGCTTGTTGAGGAAAGGATGCTGGGTGCAATGATCCACTCTACGACCTCTGAGCAGGTCCACGGAACCCTTACCACTTCACCCCTGCAGCTTCAGAATCTGACAATCTTTGGTGTGACCTCTTAATGCATCACTGGAACACGAGCCACCTATGGGCAGTACAATCAAGAGAGTTGCAACTCTTGGTGTGGCCTCTTGTGTGGGCCACCGGTACTTATGCCACCTCAGGGGAATGGGGAACAGAGCCTGGCAATCCTTGGCAAAGGCCTTGGTATAGGCCACCATTACTGTTGCCACCTTAGGACAATGTCTATTCGGGAGAATGGGCAACGTGACTCCGAGTTCGGCAGATGAGTTAAGCCCCTCAAGCTAGAGCCGGGGTGGCCCCTAAGCTGACTCACTTTGGTGGACCCTAGCTACCATCTGACTACTACTTACAATCCACAACTCGAACCTGGGGAATTGTGGTGAACACTTGGAGTTGTTGAAGGTCATTGGAAGTGGGTGCAGGTGATACTGGGCTTCCCAGGGACCTTCCCTGGGTCAAAGAAGAGACATCGGAGGACTTCTGGATGAGGTGTGAGGTGTGTGCAGGAGCCTGGAACAGAACAAAAACTAAAAACTTGAAAGGCAATTTCCCTCCCCCTTGTATGACCAAGAGCCCTGCCATTTGGGATGGGGTGATCCCAAAGGTCTTCAGAGGGAGTAGCAGTAGGCAAGTGCAGTAATCAATTCCTCAGGGCAGTGCAGTCACACAGAACAACTGAACAAATAAGGCAGTGCAGTCATTTAAACTCCTCAATTGAATATAGCAGTTCAGTCATAGCAAGCAGTTCAACAATTTCAAACAGTTTGATTGAATACAGCAGTTCAGACACAGCAAGCAGTGGGTCCAGGCAATCATACCTCTTAACCTCTCTCATCACAGGGAAGGGACAAATGACCAAAATCAGGAACACATCAGATAAAACAGTAATATTAGTCCCAGAAGCTGTATACCACATTTTTCTCAGTGTGAATAGTATTTTCTTAATGAGAATGAGACTGTAACATCAATGGCTGGCATTATTCTGTGATCCCAATCCCTACTCTTTAGTACTAGAAATGCCAGATTTAGGAGGGACAGAAGAAATTTCTGAGGCAGAATCAGGGACATCCCTGGAAATCAGGAATAGCTGAGGGGTAGGCAAGCAACAGGAAATTGCAGGCAGATAAAGAAAATACAGTTTGCTTCATGGGCATTGGGACAGTTTGATGACCCACTCCCCTTCTGAATATGGAGGCCAGGGTACCTAGTATCTCTGCCCCAGCTATGGACTGCCACGTCCTTCTACTACATGGACAAGGAACTAAGTTTTTCCATTACTTGGGCTTAGATTACCCTAGAACTCTGAGCAAAGCATGCAATAAGGCTCTGCCAGGCTTTTAGTACTTAGCTTCTTACAGCTAAACAATTAGAAATTCAGCAGAAAATGCACATTCTCACCAATAATACTTTGACCTGGCTTCACCTAGCACTTCTTTGATTCTTGGCTAAGAGGGAGTGCTCAAGTCTCTCTATATGGACCACAGACTGCCTAGAATAAGTTAAACTAGTAGAGATTCTTTCAAAAGAGGAGTTCACAAACACCTTTAATTTTGGTCTAACAATGGTTTGGTTTGAACCCTTCTAGCTTCTGCCTTTTTGGTTCTCATTTTTCTCTCTCTCTTCATCTGTCTCTATACAATTGGACAAGGTAGCAGCTTCCTCCACCCGGGGGGGGGGGGTACAATTAAAGCAACTTAATTTTAAACAATAATTACACAGTGCAACAATACAATTGCTAAACAAACAGTCCTTCCCCTGGCTGAAACAGGTCTAGCTAGGACTAATTATTAAAGGAAATGCTGGCCAACAGCCTACTCACTCCTGGAGTTCAACCAAGATTTCTGTCCTTTGGGGAAAGCACAACCAAGAAGGAGTGATAAGGCTTTTCTCCTGGAGACTGCTGCATGGAAGGTTCACTGAGTCTGTTTCCTGACCAAATGAACTGACTCGATGCACTGGGGGACCTGACTAGATGGCAGATTTCTGCAAAAACTGACCGAGGCTGCTACTGGAGATCTTCTGGAGGGAGTTACACCAAAAGAACCCAGGGGATTTGCTTCAGCCTCCTAACAGGGAAGCCGACATCCATTGCCTTGCTGTCCTTCACCCTCCCTGGTAAAACTCTTTCTCGCCTCTCTACAGTCTGTGAAGAGCCTCCTCTAGGCTGGGGCAGTCCTGGCTACCTGCCAGGGTATTGGCTCCTTCGTCCAGAGGTCAGCCTCCTAAAGCTGGGTAAGTGGCTTAAAAAAAAAGTCTCCAGATTTGAATATACCCTGGCTGCAGGGATTGGCTGAGAGGGTTCAGCCTGGCTTCCTTCTCAACTGGTAACAGGAATGTTGCCCAACTGGTTTGGCTGGCTGGGTGTTGGTCTTGAGCAGGGGAAGGGGGAGAAAAGAGAAAAAATGGTTTTCTTTTAAAACCCTGAATTTAGACTTCTAGTACTGTCTGCTGGAGTGGGGCCTGTTCTGTGTTTCAGAGGGTCACCAAAGCTTTTCAAGGGTTTCCCATTAAGCTGCCAGGGTCCCCATAACTGTCTGACCCCACATATCTCTGAGGATCCCCTATTTTCTGTGGTTTTCCCAATTTCCCTTGGGCACTACAAATTTGGTCCTGCCTAGGAATAAATGTCCTCATGTATTTCCCAAATTTTTACCTTCTGAATCTTAAACTCTTTGACAGTTCCATCCATAAACAATAACATATTCCTCGCCAGTGTTATGGTAACAGAACATTTGTAACAGCATACAGATTATAAACTTTAAATCCTTAATTCCATGTTTTCCTAACACTATAAACAGTATGGTAGTGGTTTTGTCAGTGTATGAGAAAACATGTATGACTCCTTGCATCTTTTAAGCTATAATTTACATCTTAGAACATTTCAATAAACCATATTTACAACTGGGCCGTGGTCTTGACTCTTCTTTCATTTTTCTACTTGTATGTGGACACCCTTTGTACCGCTTCAGTCACATACCTCTGACGGGGTACCTCAAAGTTTGACCTCTGGGATCTACGTTGATGGAGCTCTGCAGCAGTGGCTACTGGAGGGCACCATTGGATACAGCCATGGTGTTAGTAGCAGACTGGGAAATGACTCTGAGGTGTTTTCCTCAGTTGAGAGTAGTTCCCACCTGTCCTCCAGATTACTGTCCAGGAGGTGACTTCCAGATGGTGGAGCAGCTTTGAAGGTGCAGGGTTTAAGTCTGTTGTGATGAACAATCTGTGGCTGCTTCCTGCCAGACTCGTCTTGGAGCTTGTAAACAGGTAAGTCTGGGAATGGGATCTGAACAATCAAATATGGTTCTGACTCCCATTTGACATCCAGCTTGTGGCAGCGAGTCTTTCTTAATAGTACCCTTTTGCTGATGGCCAGAGGTATTGCATGGGCTTGGACATCATAGTTTGCTTTCTGTCATTCCCCCACTTTCTCCATGTTTTGTTCCACTATTTTTCCAGCATCTCATAATCGTTGATGGTGCTCAGTCACCCGTTCGGTAGTGGTATGGAGGGGTTTCACTGAGTTTGGTTTTACATCTAGAACCAAGTCCATGAGGAGTCTCCCATGATGACCAAACATCAAATAGTATGGTGAGTACCCAGTGCTGCTATGAGTTGTGTTATTGTAGAGGTACACTTGCTCTGGGAGAAGTTTTGGCCAGTGCAGTCATTGAGACTCTGGTAGGGTTCTGAGCATGTCAAGGACAGTCTGATTGTCCCTCTCGCAGAGCCCATTGCCCTGAGGGTGATAAGCAGTGGTGTGGATCTTTTGCCCTCCATACAAGGCACACTTGTGGACAGGCACAGCAATGACAAACTTTGAATAGTGGTCCGTCATGGTGAGAATGTAGTTTAAGCCATCCTCACTGGGATCTCCTTTAAGATGGTCCAGGACCACCAGTTCAAGGGGTGCATGAACAGTGATCGGATGTGATGGGCTCTTTGATCTTGCCCTGGTGCTCGCTTGAGGGTATATGTCGGGCATTTGTCACACAACTTTTGGATGTCCTCATGCATCCCAACCTAAAAGAATCTGGTTTTCATATGAGCCTCTGTCTTTTTGTAGCCAAAGTGTCCAGATTTGTCATGATATGCCTCTAGTTCAACATCTGCAGCTTCATGAGGGAGGACAACTTGTCAAACTTGGTCATGTGTCTTTGGGTCAGTGATGGTGCAGATAAGCCTTCCATCCACAACTGTCATATGAGCCACATGTCACCACAGTTTCACAAGTTCTGGGTCAGCATGCTTTCTGTCCTCCAGAGGTAGGGTCTGCTGGTTACTAATGAAGGCCTTTAGATGTTGGGGCACTGGACTATGATCTTGGATCTGCTGCCATAAGTCAGGGGTTTCCTTTAATGTCTCGGGCATGTCATCTTCCAGTGCTCCTGCAGTTGCAGCAGAACAGACAGCTATGGGGAAGCTATAGCAGCAGGCTTCTACCACCTCCACAGGGATCTGGAGAAAGGGAGGCATCTCTAGAGCTTCTCTGTGGTTGTCATTCTCCTCCATCTCATCTTGGGTGGGTAACCTCGACAGGGCATCAGCATTTGCATTGGATTTACTGGTACAGTACTTGATTGTAAAATTGTAGTTGGCAAGTCTTGAGGCCCACCTCTGCTCAAGTGCTTCCAGTCATGCAGTGTTCAGATGAGCAAGGGGGTTGTTGTCAGTGTAGACTGTGAAGGGTGTGGTGGCTAGGTAAGCTTTGAATTTCTCAGTGACGGCCCACATTAGATCAAGGAATTCCAGCTTGAAGGAGCTGTAGCAATCATCATTCTGTTCAGCTCTACGGAGCCCATGGCTTGAATAAGCGACAACCCTCTCAACTCCATCCTGGTCCTGGGAGAGGACAGACCCTAGCCCTCAATTGCTGGCATCAGTATATAATTTGAAGGGAAGTTGGTAATCTGGCTAGACAAGTACTGGAGCTTAGATCAACATTGCTTTTAGGTTGTTGAAGGACTTTTGCTGGGCTGAACTCCACTGCACTGGGCTACTTTTGCATAGTTGCTTTGTTCCCCTGAGCAATTCATGCAATGGGGCAGCTACCCAGGCAAATTTAGGGACAAACCGCTGGTAGTAACTTACAAACCCCAGGAATCTCTTTACATCCTAGACTGTGACTGGAGTTGGCCACTCATGCACTGCTTGAATCTTGTCTGGGTCTGGCGACACTCCGTGCTTAGATACAACATGCCCCAGGTAGTGAACTTCTTTGAGCAGGTGACACTTTGATGGCTTGACCTTGAGCCCATAGTCAGCTAGGCGGGTAAGAACAGTTTTGAGGTGCTGCAGGTGCTCAGAATAGGTTTTAGAGTAAATGATGATGTCATAGAAGTAGAGGAGGACCATGTCAAAATTATAGCTCCCCAAGCAGTGTTCCACTAGTCGCTGAAAGGTCCCCGGGGCATTACACAATCTAAATGGCATTCAAGTAAATTCATAGAGGCCCATGGGGGTCACAAACACAGACTTCTCCCTGTCCTCTGGTAAAAGGGGAACTTGCCAGTAGCCACTAGCCAAGTCTGGGGTTGAAAACAGGGATGCTGATTTCAATTCTGCCAGGGAATCCTCTATCTGTGGTAATGGGTAAGCATCTTTGTGCCTCACTTGGTTTAGCTTCCGATAATCGACACAGAAGCGAATTTGCCCATCCTTTTTCTTGACCAGTACTATTGGAGCAGCCCATGGACTGTGTCTCTTGGTCATGACATTGGTATCCTTCATCTCCTGGAACATGGTTTTCACTGGTTGGTACAGTGCAGGTGGAATAGGGCAGAATCTTTCTCTGATGGGTGGGTGCTGTCCTGTGACTATGTGGTGCTGCACATTCTTGGTACACCCAAAGTCAAGAGGGTGCTTGGAAAAGACTCTCTAGTCACTCTAACATCAACAGCAACTCCTGTTTGTCTTCTTCAGGGGTTTCTTTGGTGCCCAAGTCAATTTCCTCAAGCCAGCTCTTGGCACCTGCTCCTTCAGGGCCTACAGCTCCATTTAATTGAAAGACATTTTCTCCATGGTCTGCTGAGGGCTCAGTTATGTCCTTGCTTCAGATCTTTATCAACCTGGCCACAGGCAGATTCCAGTATAGCTTAACAGGAGTCATGCCATACTTTAAGATGCGGATGGAGACCTGCCCCTTGGTAACTGTTGTGAGACTCCGTACAACAATCACTGGCTTCTCCCCTGTGGCACTGAGTGGTTCAACTACAGCCACATAGTCCTTGCCTTGCAGTCCCACCTTGGCATTGCACAGCAGTATGGTCTCTGATCCTGGGTCCAGTCTGTTCATTCCAGTATTTATTTAGGGAGAAAAGAAGATTTGTGAGTCACCTGTGGGGCACCTGCAACGAGAGGGTGAGTGTCTGCTCTGGCTAAAAGGGCCTATGTTTTCACCCTGGGACTTGTGTGACAATGTGGGGACTGAACTACTAAATATTGGGAAGCCTAGAGAAATGGGATAAGCAAAGTAAAAGTAGTTTCAAGTTCCAGAGTTTGTTGGGATGCAAATAATATGTAGAGGTGATGTGACAGACGTCTACCCTTAATCTACATTTAAAAGTTCAGTACAGGAATTGTTCAGTTTCCAGAAAAATGGCCAGGTGTGGGCTGTGGGAGCTGGAGGTGGGAGGCCCCCCATCTTTAGTGACCAGGTCCCCCTCTACGGATTTGCTCTGTGGATTTCTACTTTACCTCAGGCACTTGGCCAGTGATGAGGGAAGTACCCAGACGTGGGATTGTAAGGAAAATTCTCTCTAAGAGTCGCAGACTCTAGTGTGGTTTGGGGAGCCACAACAGGATAATTGGTTCATTCCTCAAATGGACTGCGGATCAAGTGGCCGGCGGGGGAGCCGGGCCAATGGGGAAAACCCGTGTGTACAAGTCAGGCTGTGTACCCAAAGCTGCGTGCAAGTCCGGGCTGTGTGCCTGGTGGGTTTATAGCCTGAGGGCTGGAAATAGTGATAAAGTGTTCTGTTGTCTCTAATCTGCATTACTAGGAAATGTAGCCCCATGGGGGTCCGTCTATGCTTTGTTTGTTCAGCTTGGAAGTGAATAAAAGCCACACTGAAGAATCCCATTCCTGGTTCTGGATATTACAGTTATTGCTTCCTGTGTTCAGATTTACTTGGGGGCCCCTGTGCAGAGTAGCCAAACCTAGGTCCCTCTGTGTCGAGTAACCTCATCCTCCCCGAACCCAGTCCCCACCAGGTACTGCTATCAGCTTCAACAGCATGCCACCTGTCATTTTAGCAAAAAGGCAGGGGTAAGGGGTTACATTACCAATTGATGTACTGCTTCAAACTGTTTGTTATTTGTACCCTCCTGGGTCATGCCTGAAAATAGGCATTGCTATGCCTAGTGTACTTACCCAGTTACCAAAAGCAAATAAATAAAATTAATAAATACACTTTGTACACATTTTGCTATCTTTGGACCCACACCCATGCTGCCTAGCTTGTTTACCAGTCTTCAGTGTGGAATGGTGTTGAATGCCTTACTGAAATCCAGGTAGGCCACATCCAATGCTCCTCCCTTATCCACCTCCCTGGTAACCCCATCAAAAACTCTATCAGGTTTGTTTGGCAAGATCAATCCCTTGTGAACCCATGCTGCCTCAGATCCTACAATCCACCAGTGTTAATGTATTCCCCAATCCTTTCTTTAAGTAGAGTTTTCATAACCTTGCTCACCACTGAAGTCAGTCTTACAGGTCAGTAGTATCCTGCCTCTTCCCTATTCCACTTTTGTGTAGTGGGACCACATCTGCACTCCTCCAGTCCCCCAGTACTGACCCCATATCTAGTGATAGATTGAATGAGGTTCATCAGAGGCTTGTTGCTTAATTAAGTAATAATGGCTGACAGGGTGTGTGTCATGTTGGGATAACGTCATGCCTCAGGTGGTTGGGCACGAGGCCACAGGCTGAGTGCATCCAATAACTGAGGCATGACGTTATCCCAAATGACACACACCCTGGAGGGCATTATTGCTATTATACAATGGCTCATTGTTATACAGAATAAAAAAATCATTTTAAAGATGTTTTTGTGTGGAAAAATATTTTCCTTTTTTAAGAGAAAATGAAACAATCCAGCATATTGATATCAAGCAGATGGTCATCTGCAGGTTCACAGTAAGGCAGAGACTAGACCCGTGATGTTGTACTGGGATAACATTATGGGTCCAGTCCCAGACTGACCAATCAGAGTCCAGGATTTTTTCTTGCCACTGTATAATGTGCATTATTCTCTCTGAAATTCTGTTACTTGAAATCATTACCTTGAGCAGAGGCTTGTTATTGTATCCTTTTCTCTATTTCCAGGTCAAGAGTGAGAAAGACGGTGACTGATCCTCAAGTCACATAATGGACCAGGAGGTTCAAGCTCAGTATGGAGGGAGTCCAGAGGAGAGAGAGAGAGAGAGAGAGAGAGAGAGTGATAAAAAAAGGACGAATCCTGGGGACAGGTGTTGGAAAATGGAGAGAAAGAGAGAGAGAATACTTTTTATTGACATGCGCTGAATTATTTATTTTCTCAATTTGGAAGTATACCTTTGAGCACAAGTGCTCATTTAAAAAGGTTCCTCGTCATCAATGTTTCTGATTACAGAATTACTTTGAATTTGTGTGGACAAACAGCAGTCTTGTTGTCTATTTAAACTGTCCCAAATCCAAATTGCCTGTGCTTAAGGAAGAGAGCGGGGTGCTCAGTGAAGGTTGCTAGCCCCTGATTAAGCCAAAAGTCCACAAAACTGATGCTCATCAAAACCAATTTGCACAAATTACTTAAAACACTTTGGTAATGAAAATAATGGTTTATTTCAAGCCAGAATTATTTCAGCTCACCCAGTATGCACACAGTGCCCCAACGCTTTGGCTACAAGCCTTCTTCAGTGGGGCAGTGTATGCATACTGGATGAGCTGAAATAATTCAAGCCTGGAATAAAACTTTCTTTTCATTACCAAAGTGTGTTGAGTAATTTGTGCAAATTGGTTTTGGAGGAGCGTCAGTTTCATGGACTTGTTGTCTATTTAACCTCCTTAATTTAGAGAGGCATTATAGCGCAGTGGTTTAAGGCTCTTAGCTGCAAATCTTGGTGCAAGGGGATGTATGCTATATACAGTAGCACCCCACATTTAAAATCTCATTTAAAATACCATTTATAGTTTGGGAATGAGCAAGGCTGGAAAAATATATATGTTTATTTTTATATGGGGGGTGAGTCAGGGTGTGCTCTGACTTTTTGCTTTTGTTGATGTATGCCATATACAGCAGCACCCCACATTTAAAATCCCATTTATAGTTTGTGAATGAACAAGGGTGAGCAGTTAATATTGGATTTGGTTTGTAAATGGAGAATTATGGTGTTCTCTTTTAACTAGCTCCCGAGCAGCAACCTGCAGATTGGCTGGACCCGCACCTTAATTAAGCCAATTTTGGGCTGATGCACTCTATAAAGGTAAAGCATTTGAGGCAGTTGCAGTTTAGAGTAGGGACCAAGCTGATGGGTGGTCTTCCTCAATGTTGGTAGCTGGGTGACTTCACTGCAGGGCCCTGAGGTGAATATTAAGAGACCTCCACTCCTTTTGAAGTCAAAATAGTAAGTTGATAATCTAGGCTAGAAAAATATATATGTAAATTTTTATATGGGGTGGGATGAGGGTGTGCTCTGACATTTTGCTTTTTTTGGCTCAAGGGGCACCTTGTACCATTCCTTGTAGCACAAGCCCTCTTGTGCCATTCCAGGAGCTTTGAGAATCAAGCTCTTGGACTCCTTTAAAGGAGAACTCTTGGGAAAAACTTTCAGAGCTACAGAAGACATTATTAGACCTACAGGCTTGCAAAGTGAAACAAAATATCTTGTTCTGTGCAGTAATTATTCCTGACTCCTGCACTGATGTCTGTAAAGTGCAGGGTTAAATAAAATAGTAATGAAGAAAAAAAAAATGAATTATTTAGTTATACAAGTAACATTCATTGAAGAAAATACTGAAAACAAAGCACAACAGGCAGTAGAAACAGCACAACAAAGGGAAAAGGTACTGGCAAATGAAAAGAATGAAACGCAGAAGGCTAGTTTGACAACAGGAAATGAGAATGTTGCAGATAATGCAAGAATTTACACAGAGGCGTCAGTATTGCAATTAGGCATGGAGAACCAGAATCACAGCATACAAAACCCGACAACTCCAGTCCCACAAGAAAGTGATTATCAACCTGTGTCAATGTATCCAAAAAAGATGACATGCAGTTAAACAAGGTGCATAGAAGGAATGTGGTAATACTGAGAATGTTAGGTATCATCTCCAAACATAATGAAACTAGGGAGACTTTGTTAGAATTATTGAAATGTTTTTTTCCAATTGCTTAACCAAAATTATTGACATTTTTATTTCAAGGAAGCAGATAGGTTGGCACCTCATCACTGTCCAAGCTGTTTAGATAAACTCCACACCAGATGTAGAAGGATAAAAGCCAATTTTAATCCAAAAGTAGGCAAATCAGTAAAACAGGATACAGAACACCCCTCCCCAAGACCAGCCAAACGTTTTTGTGCCACAGTGCATTTTCTCAAGGCTTCTTTCAAGCTGAGCTAGGGCTTGATAAGGTACAAGAAAATACTATTATAATATTCAGAGATTATGATGACACAGATTCAGCAGTTTACATCATTGTTTCAAATATGGCTTTCACCAAACAAATTGGTGCAAGACAAAGAGATTAACACAATTATGAATACAAATTGTAACATGGCATAAAAAAGAAAAACGAAATGAAGCACTCAGATAGGTACAAACACACCATGTGGTACAGTAGAAACCATGGTCTAATACCATAGTAGATCATGGTTTGTATTGTAATACCTTGGCAATCCACTACAGGTAAGAAGCAGTATACAAGTGAAAGCAATATACAAATAGCTTGCAGTGTGTAGTCATCCCAAGTTGTATTTACTAAGAATTTTCCTGGCACAGGGTTTTTGACTTTTTCAAGATTGTTCTATGTTGTAACTGCAACAGAAATTCATGAGTTACTAAAGATTGTACATTTAAACCCCACATATACTGTTAATTATGCTGCAGCAATATTTCTGTAGAAGTGAACAGTTACATACTGTTACCATCCCTTCTGATCTACTGCTTTCTAAGCAACTGTGGATGCAATGCATTGTGGATGACTGAATAACATTATCTAGCCTAGCCTTGTCTTGGTGAATACACAGTGGTAAAGATAAGCATGCAGCTTCTATAACCGAAAGCAAAAATAACAGACACTGAGATAAAGCAAAATTAGAGAGGATACTTCGGTGGGTGAAAAGAAAAATAAATTGAGAGAAACAAAAAGAAATCAAAGCAACAGACTAACAATAGTAGTCAAAACAAGTATTTGAAAGATGAAAGCAGTAAACGTTATGTTGTTCTATGTCCTGCTGAGTTAGGTAGTTTGGAGGGAAAACAAGTGAAAATAATATTCCGCAAAATAGTAGTTGTTCAATAAAGTGTTTTTCAGATTGGCTTAGTTCAGTACATTTGGAGAAAAGGTGCTTGTGCTACTAGGATTGTATGACAGCCACCTATTGGTCTGCAAAGGAACTGGAGAAAGAAAACTAAAATGTACCATAGCACACTCCCATCATGCAGTGCAGCCCATATCTTCTAATACATAGAGAGGAAAATCAAAGCACCTAGAATAGAAAGTGAATTGCAAGTTTTTGAAAAGCTGTAAAATATGTTTTGATGTAGGAAAGCTTAACGCTTGTAATGAAAGTTATTTTAACAAAAGTGAAATAGTAGCCACGATATTTCCAATAGGTGTGTTCCAATTGTTTTCAGATATATGTACATCATGTTTAATAGCTCAATTTATAGTATTCTGAAAGTAAATCAGCGTGATTGTACTCATTTATTCAAAGACTATTACTCATACACTCATTGCCATGTTACAAGCGGATTAAGCCACTTGAAAGGATGGGTCTACAGTGGAATTAATCCATGGTTGGTTGGTTGGACCCACTTGGCCTTCGGCCTCGTGGTCCAACCCCCCAACCATGGATTAATACCACAGTAGACCCATGCTTTCTCGTGGCTTAATCCTTACTTGTCTCACCAGTTACCTGGAGGTCAGTAGATAAAATAATATTTAACTGTTCGAAAATTAGATCACATATAGAGCAACAGGTTTTACAGTACACTCTTGCTTCTCTTAAATAGAATTTCTCGACACAAACAGAACCATGTAGCACAAACTAAGTGAAGGGGATGAAACACCAGTACTTTCCATTTTTGATCTGAGCAAACTAAATAATGAAAATGAACACATTTTAAAGTCTATTATATAGTTTTTAATTTCTAAATAAAGAAGGTCAAACTGGACAATGAAGGGATGTTGAGGATAAAGAGGCTTATAAAATATGTAAGAAAAATCCTGCTAGCTGATTGGCTGAGAATCATTCCTACCCATGTAATTATTAGCCCATAATTAATGGGTTGTAGTACCAGCCAGGAAGTCAGCTGTCTTACACGACTGTCTCCCTGCAATACTCATTCTGCCCCTCTGTCGAGTAATTATCTGAATCAGTGCCGATTTTGTTGAAGGGAAAAATATGTTATTACATATTTGTGTCCTGGTGCCATTCCTACCATGATTATTGATGTTCTGCATGTCGCTCAAGTTCAGACCACAGCACCATGACAGCATGAGAGGTGTCAGCACCAGGTGACATGTGCAACGTAACCTGTGTCAGAACATGCATCAGAGAAACAGAAGGGGGGCATGGACACAGCTACAAGGGACCTACTTTTATGGGAACATGGGAAAAAAGTCATAGTTTTTGAAGTTTTGACTTTATTTTTACAATGTGTTGTGTAGGACACATTTTGTAAGTGTGATAAGGCACTTCAGAATATGTGATTATGGCCAATAATCATATACCTCCCTCAGGCATTTAAAGGCACTTGGTGCAAGCACCCCAAGCCCAACACCCTTAAGATATGTATGATTACTGACCCGTAATCACACACCTTGTCATGCCTTATTGCATACATAGTACATAGTCAAGTATTGGCCAGATTTACTTGTATTTGAAAGAGCAAGTGCAAGCACAGAATATACTTAGAAATGCCTGTAAAACAGACTACTTAGGAATTTTATTTACTAACTTAACATAGCAGAATCAACAGAAACCAACAAAAGTGAAGGATGTCTCTCTCTAATACCCAAACTGAATTAAATATAGGGAGAGGAACCAAGAATTGAACTGGCAAATTTATCTCATGGAATTTAATGAGTCTTGCTGGAAAAATGATAGATCAAGATTGGTGGACCTTTGTCAAAAATCATATTTAGTTGTCTGCAGGCATCAGAACCAATAAACATTAATGGGTATGAAGCCATTTTTCATCAGCAATTAAAATAAAGAAATGTGGGAGATATGTGGAAGGCTTGGTGACTTTTGTGAAAATTTGGCCAGGAATGAGGACTGTAGAGAGGATTAAAATAAACAGTAACTTCCAGATGGTCTTTGTTCACGGGATGAGGTTTATTAAATAATATCGAACATATACATCCCACCTAAAGGCTCTTCACAATACCGTTTTCAAGTCTGGAATATAATTAGTCAAGAATTAGAAGGTGTCTTGCTGAGATTTTCTTTAGCTCTTATTCTGCTGACAGGAGACTTTAATGTCAGAATTAGCGATAATATTGTCTAGTTTGAAACTTTTATGGACTCACTCAATGTCCCATACAGGAATTCCTTAGATAAAGTATGTAATGAAAATGGAAAATGGTTAACTGAATTGGTGACAATTCCTTACATATACTGAATGGTAGATTAAAGGGTGATGAACAAGGTAATGTGACATTTTGTAGCATAGATTTTTTGATAACCAACTCAGAAAATGTTCATTTTTTAAAGCTCTTCGTATTGAAATGAGAGATGAGAATGACCATGTTCCATTATTGTTAGAAACTGCAACAAATAAAATGAGATGATTTCACCTGTCAATCCACTTATGCCCATGTCTCTCAATGTTAAAGGAAACTGTAGACTAAGAATGGAACGTTTGGTCTTTTTGTTTTTTGTAATCTTTATTTAATTGTAGAGAGTCTCAAGTACAGATCCCTACTGCCTAGGCAGAGGGTTACAGAAAGAGAAAACATATAGGATAGTTTATGGTTACCCATGCACTACAAGGCTATTCTGCCACTGAGTGGATACAATGCTGACTGATGACCTCGAGAGCAAAGCTCGAGAGGTCCCTAAGGTCCCTAAATCGGCATTGTATCCACGAGGTGAAAGAATAGCCTAGAAGTGTATGGATAATAATGTATGGTGACTGCAAAATAAAATAAAAAAAAAAGACTCACTTTTCCACATTTTACAATGGCTCTGCTGACCGTCCTTGGTTAACAACTGCTGGTCAGCACACGTAAACGCCACTCTCACACAGCAAGGGAGAACGAATCACAATGGCTGCTAGAGTCCCTTATGTTATGACGTCCTTTCCCTAACGCAGAACAAAAAGTCATTCTGAGTTAGTGAGGATGTCACTACAGCAGCAGAACAACTTTTTGCAGTGTATGGATTTCCATAAACAACCGCATTCCAACATACACTATAATTTATTTTCCACAGATAAAAGCAAACATTCTTTGCTACCTAGCCAACGTTATTACCTAGTTCTTGTATATCATGAAGGCATACAATTTATTTATCACACAAATAAAAGATTTATAATTCATATCTGGCTATATAACATTTCTGTCTTACCACTTTATGGAATGTCAGGGGCATCTCAGAAAACATGGAACCAGTCCTGTATTAGTGCCTGCTCTACAGGGAGCCAAACTTTTATAGATTTCTCCATCTGTCCCCTGACAGAGTATTGAGTTCTCTCCAATTTCATGCATGCTAGAAGTGAATTTATCCAGTAGGTTACAGTGGGATTCTCCTTCAGTCTCCAGTGTTCTGCTACTGCATGCTTTCCCACCACCACTCCCTGTCTCCACAGCTGATCTTTTCTCTTTAGCTCTCTTCCCCCTACTTCCCAGCAGTCCCAGGAAGATCCCCTCTGGGTCCAGCAAGATCAGGGTCTGGAGGAACTGGACAGCAGTGATAGAATACCCTTCCAAAATTTCTGAACCACGGGGCACTCCCAGATCATATGGAAAAAAGGTACCATTCCTGACCAAGCATTTGGGGAATAATTGGGAGTTCATGTGATCTATCCTATGGGCCAGGACTGGTGTAAAATAAGAATGCATCAGCACATTATATTGAATTGCTCTTAATCTGTTAATCACTGAGCATTTTAATATATTTTTTAAGATATGATTCCAGTCGCCTCCTGTCAGACCTACTACTTGTATGTCCGTCTTCCATTTTTTTCTAATTTTATCAAGGGGGTCTGGCATGGCACTTATAAGGAGCTTATAAGAGCTTCTCAGTGGTTTAAAGGTAAGTATTGAAGATTGTCCTACATAGATCTCCTCCGGGGAGAGGTGCGAGAAGGAAGTTGGCCCCCATGTTCCCCCAACCAGGCCTCAATCTTTGTTTTAATACATAGACATAGGAAATAATGTGAAGCATTAAGATTGAAGCAGTTCACCAATTCCCTATAAATTTTTACCTTCTCGCCCTCTAACACTTGGTTCAGGAGGAAGAGTCCTTGGAGTCACCAATGTCTGAGGCTGCTAGATTCAACCTCAGTTATCCCCCCTCCATCATCCAGGAGGGAGCCAAGGGTGGCATCTGGTGACAGTGAAGGTCCCTGACCTAGTAAATCATGTGCCAGTCTCCAAATTTTCAACATGGTTCTAATACATGGGTTACTTATATTTTGCTCCCAGGAACCTCTCAATGAATCCACCAATATCTGGTGGTAAATGGAGCCTTCCTGAGTGTTTTCCAGGGTCACTCAGGAGGGGCTGACTCTCCCCCTCAACAAGTTCTGGATATGGACCAACTGAGAGGCCAAATTGTACCGCCGAATGTTCAGAAAGCCCAACCTACCCCGTTTAACTGGACACCATAATATCTCTTTCTTTATTCTGGGTCTTCCCCCCTGCCAGAGTAACTGTGTGACCGCACCTTCCAAAGATTTAATTAATTTCTAAGGGACAGCTATCAGGATGGTCTGGAACAAATAAAGGAATTGTGGTAAAATATTCATTTGTATGAGATTCACCCTTCCCAAGAGGGTTAGAGGAAGCATCCACCATTTAAGGCAATCCTCTTTAACTTTTTTAATAACTGGATTGTAGTTGAGTTTTACTATATATGTGAAAGTTTACATGGGAGGTGGATCCCCAAATATTGAATCTCTTTTGAAGGGTGAATGTTGGTACCTGCTATAGTGATCGAGGTTTTCCTCTCTCCCATAGGAAGCCACTCACACTTTCTCCAGTTAATTTTATGACCGGATAAAGGGCAGAAAATTAAAAAAAATTACTGTCAGAGCAGGCATGGTTTTGTGCAATTCGTCCAGAAAGAGCAGTATGTCATCCACAAAAATTTAAATAACATGGTTCTCTTCCCTCCACTGGTACCCCTTGATAGCAGCATGACCTCTAATGACTACTGCCAGGGCTTTGATGGTCAGGACATATAACAAGGGGGACAGGGGGCAACCCTGTCTTGTACCATTAGTAAGAATAAATGGTCTAGACCGTGTATTGCTTGTTAGGATTTGTGCTTGGGGGTTTTTCTATAAGGTTTTTAGCTGGTTAGTGATGTGTTCACCCATGCCAAATTTTCGAAGCACAGCGAACATAAAAGGCCATTCGATATGGTCAAAAGCCTTCTTGGCATCTAGTGCCAAGAGGCCTAGACCCCTCCCTGTTTTGTCTGGGACCATTTATGCATTACATTATGGGTATGTCTCATATTGTGTTTTGCCTGTTGTACTTTTCCAAACCCTTCTTGATCTTGATGAACCAAGCCCGGGAGTACCCTCTCTATTCTGGCGACCAAGACTTTGGCTACTATTTTATGACAGGCATTGAGGAGTGAGATGGGATGGTAAGATCCACACTTGGAGGGGTCTTTCCCGGGCTTAGGGAGCACCGTGATAGCAGCCAGCAACTGAGATGTAGGGAGAGCTCCTCCCTCCAACACCCCCTGAATCATATTGTCTATTAAGGGTCCCAAACAGTCTCAGGTTAATTTATAAAATTCTACTGGTATCCCATCAGATCCCAGTGCCTTTCTCTTTTTAGATTTCCAGATTGCTGTTTTGATTTCCTTTAATGTTATTGGCTGGTCCAGCTCCTCCCTCTGCACCAAGCCAACAGAGGGCAGAGTGATACCCTGTAAAAACTCATCTGGACTTCCACCAGGTGGCATCTGGAAGGTATATAGTGTGGCATAAAACTCTCTAAATGTCTCATTGATTTCTTTATTATTATGTGTTAGCTTCCCTTTAGAGTCCTCCAGACCCAAAATAGCTCTCTCTGCTCTTTTCCTCTTAACCAATCATGCCAGCCATTTTCCCGCCTTGTCACCATCAAAGTAGGTATGGGATTGTGTGATTATTATATCCCTCTCAAGTCTCCAGGATGTCAGTTGGTTAACCTGACCTTTAAGTTTTTTAAGTTCCTTAATGACTGGGGGCCTGGGCCCTGCATTGCCCTCTCCTCTATACTTTGTATCTGTCTGGTCATGTTTTCTTCTTCCTGAATTTGGACTTTTTACTTATAGGCAGCATAGGAAATGGTCTCTCCCCTAATATATGCCTTCATTGCATCCCAGACATAGTTAATGTGTGTCTCCCACCATTGTTTATTTCTATAAATTCTTCAAGTTTTACAGTCATTTGGGCCACGTATTGTTTATCAAGCAGCAAAGCTCGGTCCATTCTCTACTGCATGGGGGAGGGGTTTTCCATATGTGGAGCCAGTGTCACCTTCAACGGGGCATGATCCAAAACTATCATTGGCCCATAGGAGGTCTCCATTCCACCCCCAACCAGCCCAGTGGATGCAAACATATAACCAGCCTGGTGTAGGCCTGGTGGGCATGTGAGAAGAAAGAGTACTCCCTTTCACCTGGATGACACTGCCTCCACACTTCTATCAGTGCCCTTCCCTCCATCAAGTTTTTCAGAGCTGCCACGCTACGAGGAGGTGATCTAGTTATTTTACCGGAATGGTCCATCTGGGGGTCGCAATAGGTATAGAAATCACCCCTCATCACTATATTATCCTGGTAGGGTGCTAGTGATACAGTCAAGTGTGTAAAAAAAAAAAAAAAAAATGTCAGGTGAGTCAAAATTAGGGCCATCAACAGAAACCAGGGCGTATTTTGTTTCCCCAAAGTCTACTTCAGCTGTCCCGTATCTCTCCTGGGGATCCGAGATCACTGTATCCATGTTGTGGGGTAGGTTAGGGCATACCCAAATAGCAATCCCTCTAGCTTTAGATGTAAAAGGAGCTACCAGCAGGGAGCCTCCCTATGAGGATGCCAAACTAGCTGCCTCTTCCTTTGTTAGATGTAATTCTTGTAAATAAAACAATGTCACCCTTCATTTTTTTGATTTGAGACCATACCATTTTCCTTTTAACCACCGTTTTCAACCCATTGACATTTCAAGTGATAAAAGTTAATTTCTCCATTTGAGAGTATTGAGACATATGAAACAAGCATTTGTCAATGCCGAATGTTTGCTTGCTGGCATTGGCATTGGTAGTGTAGCAGTTACAGAGCTGCATAATGGGAATGGCAGTGAAGTATTGAACTGAAGCCAACCCCACCACCACCCTGCAGATACTGACAGGCATTAGGGTGTGCCTTTGGGTCGTCAGTCATAACGGCCACGCCATTTCACCACACCCTACCCTGCAGACACCGACAAGTGTCACGGTGTGCCTTGGGGTCTTTGGTCTTATGTTCACCCCATTCCATCAGGAAATATGGTGAGATGGGTGCTGTATAGGAGAATGGGTGAACTTTGGGGCGAAGAGTCCAAGGCACACCTCAACTCTCTCACTAGCTGCAGGGTGTGGGTGGGGGTGGAATGGTATGAGCATTACAGGTGACAATCCCAAATCACACCCCTGATGCCTGTCATTCTCTACAGGGTGGGGTGTTATGGTCGGAAACCCTAACACCTCAGGCGTTCATTGGTATTTTCACTCCATATTTTCAACATGTTTTTTTTGTGACCCCCACCTCATGAACAGTGGCAATATCAGTTCGTTAGCTGAAAGCTGATTTTACAGAGTGACTACGCCATTTGGCACCACAGGTGCAAAAACACATTTTGAACAGGATGTGAAAAATGACAGCTGTACTGTTCATGGGGAGGTGTAAAAATGGCAATGTTGAAAATCTGCAGTGAAAATATAAAAAAAACTGGTGAAGTCACGAGCGTGCATAGAAACTGTGCAACGCACACCCATAATGTAATTAGTTTGGGGATTTTTTACAGCAGATTGTCAACACAGGCATTTTGGGACCTCCGCTCATGAACAGTATCACTGTGATTTTCTTAATCTGTCCCGAACAGTGATTTCCACAGCGACCACGCATTTCTGTGCTGGAAGTGCAAAAAAACATTTCGGCCATGGTGTGAAAAATGACAGCTGTACTGTTCATAAGGAAGTGTGGAAAAATGCCAGTGGTGAAAATCTGGACTGAAAATATTACAAATTCATGAACTTACAAGGGTGCATGGAAACTGTGCAATGCTCGCTTGTAACACAGTCATTATATGGACTTTTGTCACCAAATTTTTAACATAGCTATTTTAAGACCTCTGCTCATGAACAGTGTCACTGTGACTTTCTTAATCTGTCCCAAACATTGATTTCGCACACTGACTGTGCCATTGTGCGCTACATGCGTAGAAACATATTTTGGGCAAGATGTGAAAAATGACAGCTGTACTGCTCATAAGGAGGTGTGGTAAAATGGCAATGTTGAAAATCTGGAGTGAAAATATTAAAAATTTGCGAACTTACAAGCGTGCGTAGGAACTGTGCAACGCACGCTCGTAAATCAGTAATTTTTGGGAATTCTTCCACCAAATCTTCAATGTAGGGTTTTTGGGGGCCTACCTCATGAACTGTGACACTGTCATTTCATAAATCAGTCCCGAAAGGTAGTTCCATGCAGTGACCCCAAAATCACCTTTTGGGGCTGATTAACGCCATGACAGTGCCAGAATTTATGAGGAGGGTTCCCAAAAACCCCATGTTGAAAATTTGGTGCCAAAATTCCAAAAAATGCCTGAGATAGGCATCAAAGTTGAAAAAACCCTATTTATTCCATTATTCAGCTTACCGGCATTTCTTCAGTTCGTGGTTGGCTTTGAAGAGTGCAGACGTGTTCCCGGTCTACCGAAAATCATCTTGATGGCCTCTGGAGGTAAGTATGGGGTGAGGTGGGGGAGTGGGGAGGTGGATGCGCAGAGGGTGGGCTCATTTTGGGGGGCAAGGCAATCAACTAGGGACCATTTTTTTCATTTCAGGTGTTTCTTTTCTTTTTTGGAGGATGACGTGGGACTTGTGCCATGCTGGGGTGGGCTCCCATCATGGCAGCTGGAAGATTTTTTTTGAGGTGGCGCGTGGAGCTGACGGGGGATTGTGCACCCCCATCAGCCATACAGACATGTGCCATGCTGAAGTGGGCTCCCAACGTGGCAACTGGAAGTCTGTTTCTTTTGGGGGGTGGGGGTTTAATTGAGCCAATGGGGGATTGGGCACCAATGAAGAAAAAGAAAGAATGGAAGAAAAAGCAGAGATGTATACAAGCAGGATTGCCGGCAATATGCTAATCAACACTATCTTATCGCTGCTCACTGAAGCGGAGCTCTCCCTTTCAACTGTACGGCACTGCATTTTCAACTGCTGCCATAGACAGCTGCAGCATTCATTGGTGAACTGCGGCCATGCCTGCAAACACACTGACTGAATTGGAAGACAGGGTGCCACACCTACAAAAACTCAGATGATGGCACTATGTTTCTTGCATATGCGTGCAAGCAAACATAATGAGCATACCAACTTCTTTCCAACATGCTACCTAAGTCTACTACAATTCTAAATGTACTGAGATCTCCATGCTTTTTTCTTTAAACAAACAAGAACAGTCCCCATTACTCCTCCCCCCCCATCACTATATTGAACACAATCCCCTTTTCCCATACCCACCCTTCCATTTCCCCCTTTAACAATTTAACAAACATAACAACCAATTACTGGACCCCCATAACCCCCCTTAAGTTACATAAGCTAACTATTATCACCCTCTACTTCTTGTGGCTTGAGTTAGGTATCCACTTTTTACTTTTAGGCAATTAAAAGAAGGTATGTTTTCCCCATCCCGCATGGAAAAGTTTAGGGGCCCCCCCCTGGTGGAGGTGAGACACCAAGCCACAGAAAGGGGCTGCCTCTCTCTCACATCACCTTCTCTTTCTTTTTCAAGTATCTCAATATGAAGAAGAGAAAACCCTCCTATTGTCGTTTATCCTCTAGGGATTGAAAAGTGGGGAAACCCTCCCCTGCCCAGATTGACAAGTGTTAGTGCCCAACACAAAGAATGCTTTTCTCAGATTAAACAAAAGAGCTCTCACATCCTAGGAATTGCATCCCCAGAGGCAATCTTCATGAGAATTTGAGACTGATGCCTCAGTAATGGAAACATAGACCCCCTCTAATGCTTCCCTGTCCCACCGGAGGGCCAGTGCCAAATTTGTGCCTTATTCAAGAACTGTGTCATATTGTACCATGTGTTGCTTATAATTGTACACAAGATAAGTAAAAAAACAACCTTGAGGCATTAACTAGGATTTATATGTATCTGAAGATTTATCAGTAGTATCAACCCTCTTTACCATCTAATATGTAAGACAGAAAGTCCCAGAGGTGAAAAGTCTGGCGGCCATCCTGGCTCATGGGAGTGGGAGGCTGGGAGTCTTCACTCTTGTGATTCCATAGTAAGCTCTTTGGGACATCAGGAAAGTTGAATGGGGCGTAACAGCACAGAGCAGTGTTAGGGCTTTGTATAGTCCTTTGAAGGTTTCATGCAGCCCACTGATCCCCAGTTTAAGGACCCCAAGAATGCCTGATGGTAATGACCTTGTTAGATCTCAAGGAGTCCTCAAGGATCAGAGGGGGTGACCACAGAGAAGAGCACACCACAACCCAGCCTTATAGGCCACCAATCCGGTGTTGCTGGACGCAGGAAGATACTCTTCCCCCCCCAGTCAAACCGGGTCCTGGGCTTGAGTAAATTCAGTACCTGTAAAGTTAGCCTTGGAGTGTTCTCAGCCCTCCACAGATGCCTCAGGATGTTCTCCCCCCCCTTCTCCAGTTCTCTGACATACTCCATAGCTGCCTCTGGGTTTGTGAATGCCTTCTGCCTTCCTCCCTGTTGCTGGACAATCTAATGAGTGGGGTAAACCAATGAAAAAGGGCAATTGAGATCATGGAGCTTTTTCTTCACCACGATGAAGGCCTGCCACTGAAGCTGTAGTTGTTGTGAATAATCTGGGAAGATGCTGACCCTGGAGCATTGAATGGTAAGTGGCCCTTGTTTCTGCGTCGCCTCCAGTACACTTTCCCTATCCTGGTATCTCAGGAACTTCACCAGGATTTGTCTAGGCCATTGATCTGGGGCTGATTTCCTATCCAGTGATCGACGAGCCCTCTGAATTTCTAAGGAGACCTCGGAGGGAACTTGTAGTTTTTGTCGAAGCCATTTTAGCATAAATGCAGAGCAGTCTTTACTGTCTAACCCCCTCCAGCATACCAACTACTCTGATGTTACAGCATCTCTCTTGGTTCTCATGATCATCGATGGATTGCTTAAGATATTCTATTTCTTTCAGTACTTTTTGTAGATTGGATAACATCCTATTGCTGTAGTCTTCCTGGGCCCCCAGTCTAGATGCCAGCTTTGTGATTTTGGTCTCATGGATGTCTACCATCTCGGAGACAATGTTTACTGTCTGTTGAAGGTATTGAAGCTGGGCAGTTACATTTTCAAAACCTGCCTGCATTGAAGTGCCCAGGTCATATTTGAGGTCTCTTATTAATCTTTCTAGTGCCTGGTATCTGATTTCTGGCTCTGTCATCTACGGGGATGTAGCAGGGCTCTGTTCATGGGTTTCGATTTGCATCCATTCTTGAGCAGCATGCCCTCCAGGGCCCAGGGTAGAGGAAGCTTCTCCAGTCATTTTAAAGTGTAGTTCCATTTGTTTTCTTTGCTGATTTTGATGAAGAAGGCATCTGGGCTTTTAGTGCTAGGGGTTTTCTGCAGTTTTTAAGCCGTTTAGCATCAGGATGGCTTAGATATGTAGTGGATTCATCTGGAGCTCTCTGTTCAGCCCTCCATCTTGTTGACTAGCCAGGCCACACCTCCCCAGAAGGTTTGGTATTAAAACTAATAATTTAATGTACAGTAATGAACCATCATCAAGGCCACTGTTTTTCGGTTTTTACCAGAAAACCAGGTAAAATTCTGGAATTAGGGCTGCCTGAACACCGGTAAAAACAAAGATTTCATGGAATCTGCCATTTTATACTAGATCAGTAATTCTGCAAAACTTGTATTTTTTTTTATAATTGCTTCCTGAACCATTTTCAATTTGCTTTATTTAATGCTCTGTATATTAAGCCTTCTTTTATTCTGATTATTTATACACATACTAAAAGAATGAGAGCAGAATCCCGGTAAAATCCGGAAATTAGAATAACAATCACCGGTGCACTTCTGGAAACTGAAGTATTGAAAATGGAATTTCAGTGTTTTAATCATCGTAAATCAGTGGCCTTGACCATCATGTGTGCTTAATTCTATATCTCATGACACAGAGTGAGAAAAAGTATATACTATATTAGAAAATTTGTTCAAGAAAATATATCTGATAGTACACATAGAAAATAATTAGGAGTATGTAATGCCACCTGTAAAAATGCCCCAAAAATCTTGCTGAGAATAAATAGATGGATAACAAAGAACCCTTCTTGAAATAATTTCAGTCTGCTTAATGAAAAGAGGAAAGCATATTCCATAACTTTGAAAGATGAAAAACAAAAATATTTTCTGGCATGGTGGCAAGAGATGTACACTGTTATAAACTAAAATGACAATAGAATGTTTTGGCTGTTAGTGGCAAAAGACACCTGTGCATTTCAAACTTCATTATCATTGTACATTCCAGGGAAAACATGGATTATGCATTATAAAAAAAAATAACTCGGAAGCCTCGAGGCTTCAAGTAAACACCTTAGAACAGGAAATAGAGTTGGACTTCTCAAAAGAGTCATTAACAATCACGATGATCTAAGTGGAGGGTGCTATTCTTTCTTTTTCATTAAATAAACCTCCAAGGCTGAATGCTATGCTGTGTGAATTGTATAAAAGCAGTTTAAATCTCTGGGTTTCAGTTTTGACCACTTTCTTCAGTAATTGCCTAAAACACAGATCTTTTCAAGTCTCATAGCAAAAGAAATACCATAGTCCCAATTCACAAAAAGGTTGGTGTATGACCCTAATTTTCATCTGATTGGTTTATTGGATGACTTGTCAACATTTTTTTTAAATACTCTTAGTTACATTAAACAAATGGCCAGAGACTCAGAAATCATTATCCATTTTTCAAGCAGGATTTAAATCATCATACTCCACAGTAGATAATATCTTCATACTAAATCATCTACTGGCAAAGTATTTACTAATTTACATTTTTCTGCAGCATATTTTCCCTAAATAAGAAACAGCTTTGGAATATTACGCACAATATGGGGCTTCATCATGCACTTCTTATCCCCATAGTAAAACTACACACTAAAAATAGCACAGTCATCAGGCATGACAATGTGGGCAATTTATCTAAACCATTCCCAGCTGATAATGGTGTCAAGCAAAGATTCTTGTTGGTGCCAACATTGTTCAATACTTATTTTAATTCATTGTTAGCAGATCATACTAGACAGGACTTTGATGCACTGAAGAGTAGAACAAGAAGATACCATTCATTGAGTTATGCAGATGATATAGCTTCACTTTCTCTTTCTCCCAAAGGTCTCCAAAAGAAAATTGATATGCGGAGGGTCACGTGATGCAGAGCAACTAGAGACAATGTATTGTCAGAGCTCCCAGTCATCACCCTCTTTAAACTGCTTTTTCCCCTACCAAATATCGTTGATAAACAGTTAATTCACACCCAGAAGTTGGCCAAATCTTCTATAATTACGGTGCGGTCTGGGTCCGACTGTAACCCGACAATTAGATTTGGAATGTGATGGAAGCAGAAATGAGGCCTGCAGGTATTAAGCACACTCTGTCAACTACTCCAGAAAAATCTTCCAAAAAAACCAAACACCAAAGCTCGGGGTCTGCCTCTAAACTGACCCTGCCCAGTGCTTCAACGGTCCCTCTCACTGAAGATCGCTTCCTTCAAGAGTTACTACCATTTAAGGAAACCTTGGAAGACATTTCAACGGAGCTAAAATCATTAAGAATGGACCTTAGCTCTCTAACCACTAGAATGGGGGACTCGGAGGTAAGGACCACCTCTCTAGAGAAATGGAGAGAGAGGACTGACCCAGAAATCGTTCAGCTTCGGCAGCAGATCAATAAACTCCAGCTTAAAACAGAAGATCTGGAAGGCAGGAGCCGGGAGAACAACCTGCTGATTCTAGGCCTCCCCAAGGCTGAGGAAGGCTCTGATACTATCCTCTTTCTCCAGAAATTCTTGGCTAAGGTAGTCGGCCCGTCCCCCCTCAACCCACAGTACCAGATAAAGCGTGCTCACCGTTCGCTCAGGCCAAAACCTGCACCCAGAGCTCCACCAAGGCCCATCATTGTCAAGTTTCTGAGCTTTTTGGAAAGGCAACACGTACTGGTTAAGGCACGAGAGCTGCAAGCAATTTTATGGAACGGGGCCAAGTTGAGAATAATGCAAGATCTTCCCTATGAGACGCGGCAGAAACGTGCAGCTTTCCACCCCACAGTTAGTAAACTGATTGCTGCCGGTATCTGTTTTAGAATGATATACCCTGCCAAGTTACAAGTATCCATGGAGGGGTCATGGCATTCATACGAGTCCCCGGACCAAGCTGCTTCGGACCTTTCACACAAGCTGCCAAACCTGCTCAAATTGGGCTGAAAAGCCCCCGATGGGTTAAAATGTCAGTTTCTTGGTTATAGCTGTGCTATTGTACTCTTACCTGTATGCTAATGTCTCCTTTCCCTTCTTTTCTTTTCGATGTTCCTGTTGGTGGGGTAGGGAGGTGGGGTAGGCCACAGAGAGGCCTGGCAGGCCTAGTTTCAGGTAGCAAACGTGTAGTACATCCTCTCGGGGTGGGGGGTGGGAACCTTTATTTAGCTGGTGTTTTTACAGGTTGTTAATTCGGCCGGACCTTTTGGGTCCCTCAGTTTGGAGTAGTCCTCCTGTCTCTTCCCCTTTCCCCCGAGGCCGGATGCAGATATTACAGTGAGGAAGGTAATCTCATTTAAATATTACAGCCAAGATACAGTGCCCTAAGGGATCGAGTCTTTTAACGGGTAAGAGAAAGTCTCTTGACTTAAAGATTGGTAGATATCCTGGCAGGTGGAGGAGGTGGCTAATATAGTACAGGAGTTATTTGAAGTGACTCGGCTAGCTTTAGTGGGTCTGTTGTTCTAGACTAATGGTCAAAACCATTCCAGGGTCATGTCTGGATATCCCTGTTTGTAATTTGGGGCAAGGCATTCACACCAGAGAACGCCAGAGGTAACCGGTATTATTATATTAGCACCTTTTTAGATATGTTAATGTCCGATCCAAGGCTTTGGATTCTCGATGTTGATTCAAAAGATACTAGATTGGTATTAGATAATGCTTTAATGCTCCAGTTCAAGTTAGGGGAACGACGAGTGGAGTGATTTACACTTCAGGGGTTGAGTTAGAATAATGTGGAGAAATGGAGTCTAGCTGGTGCCACTGAGTCTTTTGTTGGTTTTTCTCCTTTTGAGGACACCCCACAAGCATAAATAAACCAGTTTCCTTTTTCTTAGGGAGGAAGCTGAAGCATACTCCCCTGAGCGGCTTAACCTATTTACCTCACAAGGGGAGGTTATAGGCCTTCATATTGTTCGGGGAATTTAATATTCCTATGGACGGTAGATCCCCATGGACCTGCTCGAAATTACAATCCCTAGGTAGTGCAGTAGGGGGCATTATGGTGTCTTAAAGGGTGATGGGAGGGAGGGCTCCGGGAGGGAGCTGTCTTAGGGAGGGCTGTATCGTGCACCAGAGAGAGGGGTGAAAGGTACCTTTCTTGGGAGGTATGGTAGTCAGAGAGCTCTCAATGATTATCAGTTACCAGGATCAGGAGTGAACCGGGTATGCCCTTCTGGTATTGGTATCTTTGGATAGAATGTGCCTCCCAGTGGATCGTTGTCTATGGGTCTCAGTCCCCTGACCTAAGGTCTAAAGTTAACATCTCCTTTTTGAGACCAATCAGGAGGACCTTTGTATATACAGTAGTTGGTGGGACATAAGGGGAGGGGGGGCTCCGGAGTACAGTTCTCTTTCATACTGCTTGTTCTGTTAAGGGCAGTTGTTTTTGGGTCAAAGTTTTTCTCATTCTGGTTAATGTTTTGGGATATGGGGGGTCTGGAAGACAGGAGGGTCATAGTTACGGAACCATTCAAGTACTGTGGGGGGTAGGGGAGATGTGCCTTCTGGGAGGGTCTATTTTCTCCTTGTTGTGTAATGTTTCTTTGTTTTACATAATAATACATGAGAATGATGTCGGTTAAAATTGCAATGTGGAACATCAGAGGTGCCAGAGACCAGACTAAAAGATACCAGGTTCTCAAAAATTGTGCCCTTCTGAATGTCGATATTCTTCTGATGCAGGAAACCCATCTTATGCCATCAGAGGTTAATGGGCTACGTCGGCAGGGTTACTCCCAAGTCTTTGCTTCTTATGGTACATCTTCCATCAGAGGGGTGGCTATATTAATCAAAAGACACATCTAATTTCTGGCAGAAGAGTGTCTAGTGGACCAAGAAGGTAGATTTATCATTGTCAAGGGCATGCTCAATAATGTCAGGGTGGTATTAGGAGCAATTTATGGTCCAGTTGGAGGAGACCCGGACTTTCTTATGAGTCTGGCTGATAAATTGAGTGGGCTCTTGTCCTCCGTGTTAACACTTGTGGGAGATTAGAATATTGCCCCGTCTCAGGACCTGGACAAATCCTATAGACCTTTAAAACCCCTATCCCCTTCGCAACTTGCTTTGAGGGACTTTATGAACCTATTAGGTCTATGTGACCCTTGGCGTTTATTTAATTCCTCTGTACAACTCTTCTCTTTTTATTCCCAAGTTCATCGGTCATGGTCTAGAAGTGATTTTATCTTAGTTAGTAACACACTTTTACCTGGTATCTTACAGTCAGGAATAGAACCAATTGTGATTTCGGACCATTCTGTTGCATGGATCTTGAGGTCCCCTGACCCACAGGTACAAAGAGACTCCGCCTGGAAACTAAACACACAACTTTTAAAAGAAGAACATATAGTTTCTCATATTAAATCGCTAATAGCCTCTTTCATAGATACTAATTCGGAGTCAATCACTAGGGAAGACTTGATCTGGTGATCCTTTAAATGTTTTATAAGGGGGGAATTTATTAAGTTAGCGTTGAGGAGGAAAAGACAGAGGGAGGCTAAGATCATGTCGCTATCGAATCAAATTAGGCTAGCAGAAAACAAGTTATCCTCCATATCTTCCCAAACAGACTTGGAAACCTTGTTGAAGCTTAGGAATGAATACTCTGACCTGTTAAGAGACAAGGCAGAATATGCCATCCTCAAAACTAAAGCTCGATATTTTGAACAGGGAGAAAAACCGGGTAGGATGTTGGCCCTCCGTCTGAGGGAAATGGAAGGATCGAGATGGATTCCTTCCTTATCCTCTCCTGACAGCTCTCTCAAGGCTTCCCCTCAGGATATCTCCCAGGTTTTCAAGTCTTATTACCGAGATCTCTATAATGTTGATACCTCCCGTCCCTCCTATTCCCGTATTGAACAATTTTTCAATGGCCTTCCTCTCCCTTCCCTGCAGCCCCATCAGGGGGAGTTCTTGATCTCTCCCATTATACTGGCTGAGGTGGAAGAAGCAATCCGGGGACTAGCTCTGGATAAATTCCCTGGACCCAATGGTTTCCCCTCCAATTTTTATAAAGTTTTTTGCAAAGAGATTGACCCCCTTCTTCTGAAACGTTTTGACTATATGCTTGCCTCTGACCCCCTCGACCCCTCTTTGTTGGAAGCCACCATTGTTTTGATTTTGAAACCAGACAAGCCTCAGATGGACCCAGCAAGTTATCGTCCAATCTCATTACTAAATTACGATATAAAGATTTTAACAAACATTCTGTCCCTTAGAATCAAACAAATGTGGTCCAACTTGTTGAGTCCTGAACAGGTGGGTTTTGTTCAGGGTAGATCTTCTGCCGATCACTTGCATATCCTGTCGCATATCTTTCAAGCTGCCCAGGATTCCCAGGCTCCCATGGTTCTGGTTTCATTAGACACCGAGAAAGCCTTTGACAGGGTTCATTGGGACTTTCTCTGGTTCACCCTTGGGAGAATGGGTTTTCCGTACACTTTTATTCAATGGATCAAGACAGTTTATAAGTCCCCTACGGCCAGAATTTACTGCAATGGGGTCTTTTCCTCTCGATTCCCCTTATTCACTGGGACTCGGCAGGGGTGTCCCCTATCACCTTTTTTGTTCAATCTATATCTGGAACCTCTTTTATTGAGTATCAAGAATTCACCCCAGATTACAGGATGTCCAGTCCATCAGCAATCTCTGATGTTATCGCCTTATGCTGATGACATTCTTCTGCATCTGGCTAATCCTGAGCTCTCTTTAACACATGCATTACATATTATAGATCGGTTTGGACAGGTGGCCAATTATAAATTGAATTTATCCAAATCAGTCATATTCCCTTTAAATGTTAGTACACTCCATGCCAGTTTTACCCGGTTTGGGATGAAATGGGCCTCTTCCTCCTTAAATACTTAGGTATTCATCTCACTAGGGATCCAGAGGACCTCAGGAACCTTAATCTGGATGACTTGGTATTGAAGATACAGTCTGATCACCAAAGATGGGCCGTCCTCCCTTTGTCCCTATGGGGTCGTATTAATATTATCAAAATGAATGTATTACCCCGGGTATTTTACCCACTAAATCTATTGAATATTTATCTCCTCCTATCCTACTTTCAGCAGCTTCACACTACTATCTCTAGATTCATTTGGAAAGGCAAACAACCCAGGAAGGCCTTTCTCAAATTTAATCTGCCTAGGGAGAAAGGAGTCTCTGTCTCCCCAATTTTATGTTACATTACTGGTCTGCATTCCAAAATGGGGAAGTGGTACGAGGCTAGGACTGATGAATACCTCCCAGTATGGCTAAAGCTTGAGAGAGGGATTTTGGATAAATATAGGCTTCAGGCATCTAGAGTTTTTATTACACTTTTGCTACACTGCCTTCTTGTATGCAAAGTAGTGTTATAGGGACTTCTATCAAGGTGCTGACTCAGTGTTGGAACTATTTCAATATCTCAATCTTTCAATCTACAGAAGGGACAGGGAGGTTAAAAGAGGAGGTGGAGTAGCTCTCTACATAAGGGAAGGGATCAAAGTAAAAGAACTAAAAAGTAAAGGGGGAGGACAAGAGGAACTCTGGGTCACATTGGAAACAGAGAATGGCACCACAATCCGCACAGGGGTTGTATACAGACCCCCGTCTCAAGGGGAGGAAATGGACAAGAAAATGATAGAGGGCATTCTCAAAATGGCTGAAAAAGGGGAGATACTGTTGATGGGGGACCTGAATATGCCAGATGTTAACTGGGCAACATGGACGGCAGCCACATCCAAGAGCAGGGTCATTCTCGATGCCCTACAGGGAGCATGCCTTAGACAGCTAGTGGTGGAACCCACTCGGGAGGGAGCAATATTAGACCCGGTACTCTCAAATGGAGAGAGGATCACAAACTTAGAAGTCAGTAGACACCTGGGAACAAGCGACCACTGCACAGTGTGCTTCACAATAAACATAACCATGGAGACAAGCCATATAAATACAAGGATACTGGACTTTAGAAGGGCTGACTTTGGCAAAATGGGTGAATACCTGAGGAATGCATTAGCAAATGGCCAGAAAGGAGGGGTGGAAGAACAATGGAGAAAAATCAAAACTGCCGTCATGGAGGCAACAAGCCTTTGTGTGAAACAAATAAAGAAAACAAAGCGGAATAGAAAACCACTATGGCTCTCAAAAGAAGTGTCAGGGAAGGTTAAGGAGAAAAAGGCTGCATTTAAAAACTATAAGGAATCACAGACAGAACACGACAGGGAACTGTATCAATTAAAGCAGAAGGAAGTGGGGAAGGCAGTCAGAAAAGCAAAGGCCCAAACTGAGGAAAGGATAGCCAACTCAGTTAAGAAGGGGGATAAAACCTTTTATAGGTACATTAGGGAACATAGAAAGGTTAAGGGAGGGATAGGGAAGATCAATAAAGGAGAGGGGAGGTGGGCAGAGGGAGACAGTGAAAAGGCAGAGATAATGAATGAATACTTTTGCTCAGTATTCACAAAAGAAGAAGAGGAGGAGTTACCTAAACCAAACAGTAGAAGCACTCTAGATAGTGGGGTTGATACCAGTCCATTTAAAGAAGAAAGAGTACTGAAGGAACTTCTAAAACTCAAGGTGGACAAAGCAATGGGGCCTGATGGGATTCACCCTAGAATCCTAAAAGAGCTAAGGGAGGACCTAGTGACACCACTAACCACACTTTTTAACAAATCATGGGAAGATGGGGTGGTACCTGAGGACTGGAGGAAGGCAGATGTGATTCCCTTCATAAAAGTGGGAGCAAGGAAGAAGCAGAAACTACAGACCTGTTAGTTTGACCTCAGTGGTGGGGAAAATGATGGAATCACTTCTGAAAGAAAGAATTGTTGAGTACCTAGAGACAGCGGGGCACTGGACCCAAAGCAGCATGGATTCACAGCAGGAAGGTCATGTCAGACAAATCTAATTGATTTCTTTGACTGGGTGACCAAAGTAATAGACCAGGGAGGGCTGTGGATATGGCCTACCTAGACTTTAGCAAGGCATTTGACACAGTCTCGCACAAAGATTATAATCAAGTTAGCCAGCCTGGGAGTGGGTCCCAGGGTGGTAGCCTGGGTAGCAAACTGGCTGCACAACAGGACACAGAAGGTAATAGTGAATGGAACACATTCTGAAGAAAGGGGGGTTACTAGTGGAGTACCTCAGGGCTCAGTACTGGGTCCAGTCCTCTTTAACATCTTTATAGGTGACATTGCAGAGGGTCTGGAAGGAAAGGTATGCCTCTTTGTGGATGACACAAAGATCTGTAACAGAGCTGATACACAAGGAGGGGTAGAAAGGATGAGAAGGGACTTGGCAAGGTTGGAGGAATGGTCAGACATATGGCAACTTAGATTCAATGCAAAGAAGTGCAAAGTAATGCACCTGGGAAATAAAAATCAAGGAGAAGAGTACACAATAGCAGGGGAGGTACTAACAACAACAATAATGGAAAGGGATCTGGGTGTAGTCATATCAGATGACCTAAAGGTGGGTATGCAATGTGAGAAGTCAGTAGGGAAAGCCAGGGGGATACTGGGATGCATAGGGAGGGGCATCATAAGTAGAAAAAGAGAAGTGGTTATCCCTCTATACAGACAGTTGGTGAGACCCCATCTGGAATACTGCGTGCAGTTTTGGAGACCTTATCTACGCAAGGACATAGACAGGATGGAAGCAGTCCAGAGGAGGGCAACTAAAATGGTGCAGGGTCTGCATCAGAAACCATATGAAGAGAGACTGAGAGAGCTTAATATGTATACCCTTGATGAAAGGAGGGACAGGGGGACATGATAGAAACTTTTAAGTACCTCAAGGGAATCAACAAAGTCTAGGAGGGTAGCATCTTTCAGAAAAAGAGATGTGTAAGGACAAGGGGGCACAATTTAAAATTAGAGGGGGGACGGCTCAGGGGTAATGTGAGGAAATTCTTTTTCACAGAGAGAGTGGTGGACGTATGGAACCACCTTCCTGGAGAGGTTGTGGGGTCTAAAACAGTGGAGGAATTCAAACATGCATGGGACAGACATAAGGCAATTATAGTGGGGGGTTGCAGGAAATAGGCTGTTGGTTAACTAGAATCTGCAGCTTATCCAGTAGGTAGGGAAATGGGCAGACTGGGTGGGCCAAGTGGTCCTTATCTGCCGTTAAAGTCTATGTTTCTATGTTTCTATCTCGCCAAAAAAAGATATGGCTCAACCTCTTACTTTGAATCCAAACATTAAGATAGGAGGATCCCCTCTCTCCCTAGATTGGCTCCCGCAATTACGGGATTGCTGTGTGGGGAATTTGTTTTCCCAAGACTCCCTCCTTTCTTTGGTAGATATAATGATTAAGTTTAACATCCCTCAGAAACTCATTTTTAAAGTGTTTCAGCTGAGACACCTTATGGTTTCTAATTTTGGTTCCTCAACTATGCCATCTCAAGTCAGGCCCTTCCTATACCAGATACAAGAACATGCCAATAAGTCCCATGGTGTTTCCAAGATATATTCCTTTCTATTGGGTATTAAATATCCCAACTCCCTCATTGGCTCTAAAATCTGGTCCTCTCTTCCGCCAGAATCCCCCTTGGTGTGGGCGTGGATTTGGGTAGATATGTATAGGTATTTTACCCAAGACAGACATAGACTTATTCAATAACATATATTGAACAGTTTGTACTATACTCCGATTAAGTTGGCTAAACTAGGAAGATTACCTTTGAATACTTGCACAAAATGTGGCATAGCCAAAGGGAACCTGGTACACATCTTCTGGCACTGTGACAAAGTGGTTCCATTATGGTATTCAATTCAATCTAACCTACATCCCCTTCTGGGATTAAGAGATTTGTTTACTATAGAAGTCTGTATCTTAGGGATGTTTTCTGATATACAGGTTTTGGAACGTAGGTTTCACATTGCTTTAATCTCTATAACAGTTAAAAGGCTGGTTCTCAGACACTGGATGGACCAATTGGTCATTCCATATGCGAAGTGGATTAAAGAAATATCTCTTTGCTTCAGGACTGAAAAGTTAATAGCTAGTTCTAGGAATTCTCTGAACTCGTTTGACCGGAAATGGGGCAAACTGTATGCTTTATATTTGAATTAAGGTACATGTGTGTATATCTCTGGTTGGGTGGGTTGGCACTATCTCACATGGATGCTGATTATTGTATATTGATTATCTTCCGAAAAAGTCTTGTATGATCTTTGTTAATCTCCCAGAAGGCACATTCTGGGGTGGAGAGGGGGCAGTAGGAATAAAGGGGGAGTGGGTGGTTGGGAGGGGGGTTTCTTCTCCTTTTTCCGGTAAATAATGTATTCTACACCTGGAATTCTCTTTACATTTTTTCTTTTACCCATGGTGTTCAATAATGGTCTATGTTCCTGATTGTGATGCTGTTTGTCAATTAAAACCTAATAAAGACCTTGAATTTCAAAGAAAATTGATATGCTGAAAACAAATTGTGGTGAGTTTACAGTTAAAGATTAATCTGGCAAGAATGATTTACTTTCAATGGCTATAAAGCCCTACTTCGCAGCACCACAGTTATGACTGAGACCAGAAAAACTACCTGAGAAGCAGAACTCATGACTGACTTAATGGAAATGGACTGATCCCTTATTTAGTATTGACAGCATAAAATAATGTGCTCTGAACAGTACTGGAAGTTTGGTTGGAAAGTTCCCATATGATGCTTTCAGTCCGAAATGATGAGTCCCATCAAATCACAGCGAAATTTTTATGCACTGGATCCCCTGCCTGCTGGCATCATTGTGAGACAGAAGTGGCCACACACCCACATATTCTGGGCCTGCCCAGTTTTGGCCTCATTTTGGAATATGATTAAGGGGAATTCAGTTCCTGCTTTCCTAGTTACATTCTGCTAATTCCAGCAATGGCCATGCTCCTACACCTCCCTGCACATATTAAGGAGAGAACTCAGATATATCTCTTGAGCATCCTATTGACTACAGCCAACAGGAATGTCACATGTAATTGGCTCAAGCCTGTGCCACTCATCCAAACCCAATAGGAAGACACTGTGTGGAAGGCATATAGAATGGAGACACTTATTCTCCAACTCAGGAATATCCTTCTGAGACACCAGAACAGAATGAATAGATGGCTCATGCATATTATGACATTCAGGCCAGATATCCTCCTGTAGTAATTTTTCTAGACTCCCGTCAGTCCCCACATGGGATGTAATCTTACAACCCTAGTTTTCAGCCCACTTGATGCAGGCTGGACTGGGCAGTCCATATCCAGTAGGGAGATGAGATATGCTAAAACAACTCTGCCCCCCCCCACCAAGGAGAGTCCTGGAGTGATATATGCACCAGGGCCTCTATCCTGCCCAGGTAAGCCCACCCTGTATAATATGTAAGGCAACAGAATCCTTAATACTGTATTATTGAAACAGGCTGCCTTAATAGTTTAGCGTTTATGTACAGGGATGGCTTGACCAACATTGCACTTTGTTTTCAATATTCATGAATGTAACGGTTGGATGTAAAATTTTCAATAAATATAACATTTAAAAAAACATCTTGCAAAAATGGAAGTTATTTATTTATTTAAGCCTTTGATTACCAGGTAAGCACACTGATCAGAGGGACCATTTTCAGGCATGACCCGGGCCACAAATATGGCACTACCGAGTTACATACAGACCATCAGGAATACAGCAACACAATAAAACCAGTACACTTTACAATATGTTGGAGGAAGTCAAAAAGAAGAAAAAAACATGACAGTTTATAGTTTAGTTCACAGCTAAATGAGGCAAAACAAGTTATAAGAGTAGAGTTAGCAGTTAAGATGGGCTAGAAAGGTATCTTGTTGCTGGAGATTACTAAGGGAGCACAGGCATTTAGCCTCATTCAGTAACCAGGCACTGAGTCAGTGTTTGAAAGAGCTGTGGGTATCAGAGGACTGGAATGAAGCAGGGAGCCTGTTCCAGAAAAAGAGAGCAGCCACAAAGAGTGCTCTGCCACCCATTCCAGTGGAGACCTTAGGGATTTCCATGGGGGGACTGAGGACACATGTAAGCATCTGAGAGGAGCTCTGGCCTTCAGAAAGGTGGTGTAAGGGGATGTATTGCCATTTCTAAGGGTGTTATCAAGGATACAACCTAGTGCATAGTCATAATGACCAGAGAGTGAAAGCCACCCTAGCATCTGATAGAGGTCACAATGGTGAGTGGAGTAGGGTGCCAGGAGTGTGAAACGACATACGTTATTGTATTCCAAGCTTAGACATGAGCACAGGGCAGAAGACACGTGGGAATATATGGGGGAGCAGTAGTCAATGATAGGGGGAGCACGTTGCCTTGGGCAATAGCTAAGTGGGCCTCACTGGTCAGGGAATGTTTTTACCTACTGTATATGCAGCCCTGAGCTTTTGGTTAACCTGACATACAATGGAGTTGATGTGATCCATATAGGAGAGGGAGAGGGAGAGAGAGGGAGAGGGAGAGGTCAAGAGTTAAGCCCAAGTATTTAAAATCAGGAACATTCTGCAGTGCATGGCCATTGGGTGAAAGTACAGAGAGGGAGGTGCTGGCCTTAGCAGTGCTGGCAAGGTATGGTTTGGAACCTAGAAGCATTGCCTTAGTTTTTTTTCATTGATCAGTAGCCTATGTGAGTGGAACCAGTTGTAGGCCAGGCCATAGTTGATAGACAGGGTAGAATATATGTTTGTCAGGGACATATCACTGTAGAAGAGGACAAGGTCATATGCATGCAGGAGGGAATCACAGGAGAGGAACTCAGAGGGGATGGAGTTTATAAAGATAGGGGGCCAAGAATTGAGCCCTGAGGGACACCTGTAGAGACAGGAAGGTCAGGGGAGATGGCAGTACCAATACACACTGACTGGAATTGGCCAAAAAGATAACTCTTGAACCATTGCAAGGTCTCTGTGGAGCAGACAGGTTGGAGGAGACTAGAATAATACTAAGAATAATACTACTACTACTAATAATATATATGTATAAGTTATAATACTAGGCTCAAATAAAAAAACAGATTTTTTTCCCCAGGAACAGAAAACATTGAAGTAGTACATTTCTGGGTGTTAAATTCACCTTCCAGTAGTGGTAAATGGAAACAACACATCAAACAACAAATCAGTAAGGTTAAATACTCAGAGAAAGCATTATTAAACTGTGTCTGGTTTTTTTTTGTAAAATATTTTTATTGGATGAAATTCAGAAACATAACATACATTTGCAACTTTGAGCATTACAACATTGCTCATATAGTTGATGGATACAAGTCTGAGTACATCTTGACAATACTGTACCTTTACATATAGAACTGCACATTTTATACCTTACATTAATACAACCTCAATATGCGATTCACTTTTGTTACAGTCCCCGTCCTCTAGGCGTCCCTTACTACTTGAAGTGTTGCAGTGTATACTTTCTCCTTCTTGGTCATATAATACCTTTCAACAGTCATACTTTTATTCCCTTACCTATTTATATGTTACCCTCCTCCATAGCTTTTTCTAGCTTATGTCATATATGGTTGAACTGAGATGATTTACCCACTATGCCACACTGGACCTTCTCGATTTTAAGACATTTTAGCAGATCAGTAGTCCATTCTCATATTGTTGAGGGGGTTGTCTGACATCCAAAACTGGGCAATTGTGCTCTGTGCATTAATCAATGCCAAATACCACAATAATAGATCTTGGCCCTGGGGAGGGTCAGCTCCCATTAGGAACTCAATTGGTGACCTCGGGGAATGGTTTCCAGAACCTTGACCACAATTCTGTGCACACGGTGCCAGAAGTCTAGGATTTTTGGGCACATCAAAGTCATATGTAGGAATGAGTCTTCATTCACCTTGCACTTAGGACAAGAGGATGGTTTTGAAGGATCTCAGGTATGCATTTTAGCAGGTGTAATATATGTTCTATTTAAAAAGTTCAACTGAGTCTGCCTTGACCTATTGCTCCTGGAGCAGTTATTGAGATGGTGCATGGCCCCGGACCATATTTCTGGTGAAATTTCTGTGCCCAGGTCCATCTCCCATGCCTCCCTTGTTCAGCTCATACAATCGTCCCCCCCTCCTGAAATCATAATTCCATAGTACACGGATAGTGGTCAAGTTAAGGGTTGGGGCCTATACAGCTCCTCTTCATAAGGGTATACTATTTGACCAGTAGTGTTTATATCAAATAGGTTCGATAGTCTGTGGCTAACCTGGGAATTCACAATGAGATCACCTGGAAGTAGGGACCACCACCTCCTTAGTTCATCAAATGGTACCAAGTTACCTCCCTCATATATTTGTGCGTTATGGAATAAACCCTTTTTGTTTGACTGCATGAGTCTGCTGTGCAAAATCACATTATAGTAAGGGGTGTTCTGCACAGTGGACTGAGGCATACTGGGAAGGTGCTAGTGGTACGTGGGAATGGGCATGCACCTTACCCCACACCTTCAGGAGATTGGCCGTAAATGGGTTAGTGCTTCTTTTGGACTTACTAGAGGACAAGGCAGCATGCAATAGATCCCTCCTGAGATCCTTCATCCCGCTATTACCCTCAATGGTCATCCAGGCTGGGGCCTGTTGGTCTGATTCCATTGGTAGGAAAGCCAGCCAGAATGCCCAGTAATGCATTTTAAAGTTCGGTAGGCCTGCACCTCCTCTGTGGGCTGGTAGCTGACGGACCTTCCTTCTAATTCTAGCACTCTTTTTCCACCATAAGAACCTGTGTATAATGCCGTCAAGCTGTTTAAAGAATTTTTCTGTTACATGCATTGGCAAAGACTGGAACAAATATAAGTATTGTGGCATGATTTTTATTTTAACTGCAGCAACTCTTCCTAAGAGTGTTAAGGGTAGGTCAGTCCACCTCTCAGATGCTTATGTGATCCTGATGAGAAGATCTTCACAATTCAGCGAGAAGAGTTTTGATACTTGAGCTGAGATATGTACCCCAAGTATTTAATTTTGGCCACTACCTGAACACACATGTCATTGCCAGTGAGACTTGATCTATTTCTGTCTCCCACATGGAGAATTGCACTTTTTGACCAATTAATTTTATGGCCAGATATATAAGCATACTCTTTTAGGACTTTGTGGACATGCGGTAATCCCACAGTTGGTTCTTGGAGGTACAGGAGCAGCTCATCTGCAAACATGGATAGCTTATGATCTTACTTAAAGTTGGAGCTGTTGCAGCAGGCTACACCATAAGGACTATGTTGCTAGGCACTAGGACCCGACAGAAAAGTTCTAGCTAGCAGTATACAGTGGCGACCAATCCTGACATATGACTGCCTCTGATGTCGGCCAATGGAATAAAGGGGGGTAGTCCCCAGCCCCACCTAAGTTCTTTTCCCACTTTCCACCTGTGCACATCAGCTCTATGGATGCCTCCTTCTACCAGTCAGCTGCCAGTTTTTGCATTTTTCATGTTTTTCGTGGTTTCTTATTTTTCTATTAAGCAGTGTATTTTTGTATGTCTTCTCAAACTTCTTCCACAGAGCAGCAGAAATCTAAGTGTGCCTGTGGTAAACAGATACTGGATAGACAGCCATTTGGCCTGCTTGAATTAGGCCCCAACCAGGAATTGGAGGTCTGCCCTCATTGCCAGAGTTTTTACCTGCTGGACTCAGATCCGTTGTATGAAGGCCTGGAAGAGACACCTGTTGGAGCAACAACTAGCCACCATGCAGAGGACCTCATCCAGTCATGGCTCCTCTTCTTCCTCAGTCCCTGGAACTTCCTCATCTACTTCCGAAAAAGACAAGAAGAACAGCAGGAAATACCACTACAAGGACAAGGAGAGATCCAGATAGGACTCTCGCTCCAGATCTTTGTAGTGAAAGATGGCTTCCTCGAGTCCACACTCCTGTGGTAGGTCACATTCTGCCCCACCCCAGCAGCCCTAACTCCTTCAGGGCTCCCATTGATGAAGCCCCCCCTGCCCTTGTCCTGACATCAGGCAAGTGGGTCCTTGGTGCAAGGGCCTTTGGCCCCTCCTCTGAGTCTTAATACTTTTCAACCTTCTTCTGGGCCTAAGCCAGGGGGACCAGCCGTCTCCTCTTCAGATGGTGGGCAGGTGTCTGTCATCCGCCCAGCTGTGGCACCTTCATTTTCAGTCCAGACATCAGGGTCTGGTGACAAGAACAGACATCAGGAGCAGGAGCCCCAGACTAGGGTACACCCCTTTAAACACAAGAAGTTGGCCAATACCTCCGACAGCCATCGTCAGACCCCGACGTCCTCAATGTCTGCTTCCCTGGAGTTGAACTAGGTGACACCCCCTCTGCTGGCCTCACCCAAGCTGCCGCCCAAGTCTTTGGCTGACTCAGCACCCCCTACTCCAATGCCAGACCAACTGACTACCAACAACCTGATGCTTCCTGATAAGCCAGTATTGTACGACCTGATGTCAGGTACCCTTCCCCCTCTGGGACAGCCAACAAATATGCCAGAGTCTCCAGACCTGACAATAGGGCCAACAGCACTGACAGGGCTGACACCAGGTACCCCTAATGTCCCACCTCTGGCACTGGATCCCCCAGGAGCTCCCCTCATCTTACTGAATGATGTAGGGGCCCTGTTCAACTCAGGGTGGAACACCATAAAAGGAGACCTCCTGCCCAGGGAGCACCCGACCCCCTTACTGGAACCAATCCCTTCAGGAGTTCCATAGGGCCCCTCCAAGGCAACTCACTCCTCCACAACCCAGGAAACCTTCATCTCCATCCAAGAGGGTTACCCCTCTTCCAGATCCTTCAGACAAGGGGTTCCCTAGGTGTCATGGATGGAGACACCATTCATCTTCCTGGTCTTCCTCCAGCCACTTTCTTGTGAAAGACGGTATCGGCACTCATACACACGACCTCCCTCTTCAGAATCATCTAGAAGGAGCTCATCTTCATCTTCCAGGTCCTCAGGGGGATTCATTTCTCCTCCTCTTCAGCCTGACAAGGATTCCCCTCGGTCACCTCTGGATGACCCTACCTTCATGGACATGATGCATCACATCCAATTTTTAAACCAGTGGGACACTGAAGATATGGACCCGGAAAGGCATTGGCTTGTCCATTTGCTGGGTATGAGTGACCTTAAGCTGCTGGTCATGCTCCTGTCTGTGGCCCTCTTTCAGGATGTCACCAGACTCACCTGGAGACCCCCTTCTTCAGCTTCAGCTGTCCCCATAAAGGTGAATAGATTCTATAGGAGCCTCTAAAAATGAGCCGCCCTTAGGAGAGCATCTACAAGCTGATTATATGGTCCTAATGGCAGCCCCATGGCTGGTCTAAGCAATCTCAGCACATGAGCTCCCAGCCACCGGATAAGGAACCCAAGAGGCTGGACCAGTTTGGTCATAAGATTTACTCTTCAGCCACCTGTACTATTATCAGACAGTCACTCAACTTTTTTTAACATATGGTGCACTATCAAAAGCATCTATGGCAGAAGGCCCTGGAGTTGGCCCACACCCAACCTGAATACTCTCAAAAGATGGCGCTGTTAGACATCCTCCAATCTGGCCTGGATGTAGGGAAACACACGCTATGTTTGTCCTATGACTTGGCAGACACCGCCGCTAGAGCCGCTGCTACTGGCATCTGCCTGAGAAGGTATTCCTGGGTCAGAGTTTCTGGGTTCTGTCAGGCCCTCCAAGAAGCTATTCTGGATGCTCCATTTCAAGGATCTGTTCTTTTTAGTAGAGGATCATTTCATGACTTCAGGACTCGGGCAAAGCAGTCCAGTTCATTCATAAAATTTATATATTGGAACCAACCCCTGCTCGATGGAATTCATTTCGTTGCCCACAGGTCAGCAGTACAAGGGGCAACAGACAAAAGGGCCTTTTAAACGTAAGCCCCTTCTCAGCCCTCAGGGGCCTTGGGACCTAGGAATGCTAAGTCCTCCCAGGTCACCTTGCCAACTCCCGGAGCTCTGTCTGACTTCTTGCTCAACCCCCCCATCTATGGCAAAGTCTTTGGGGGAAGTGGTAGGGGGTAAATTCTCCCTCTATCTAGAGGGATGAACTAAAATCACTTCAGACGCCTGGGTCCTTTAGTTGATCGAGAAGGGACATGCTCTGGAGTTTCTGCAGATACCTCCGGACAATCGTCCTGTTCCTTCCACCTACTCCCCATCCCACGCCGCCCTCATTCAAGCAGAAATCCAACCCTACTGGTCAACCAGGCAATAGACCCTGTCCTGCCATCAAACCGGGGGAAGGGGTTCTACTCCCACTTCTTCTTGGTTCCCAAGAAGATGGGGACCTTTGCCCTATCCTAGACCTAAGTCTCCTGAATAGCATCTACATCGAGTACAAGAGGTTCAGAATGGTGACCCTGCCAGTCCTCCTCCCCATGCTGCATCAGGGGGGACTGGCTCTGTTCCCTTTGGCATGCAAGATGCATACCTCCGTGTAACATGGAGCCCCCTGTTATGTGTTTAAACCCCTGTCATAAATATGAATATGTGCAGTGCCCACCCCCCTTTTTCCTTTCACTCTTTCCTTTCCTCTTATTGTTTCTGTATTTTCTTTAAATTCTTGTCAGGGTGGCCAACCTGGCAATCTCCAAAAACTCTTTGCTGTCCCTTATTCTCTTTACCCCCTCTTTATGCAAACAGCATTATGCTCCCAATTGCAGAGATAGGAAAGAGTGCAAGTCGCACTTTATTGTTAATGTCTGGTGCCCCTTAGCACCCATTTCTTGGGGTGCCAGACTCCGGAACTGCTGCTGTTGAGTGCAGCTGCTTTGATATATGCTGCTCCAGTGTGAGGGACAGCGCTGGTCTCCGAGTGTGACCAGGCAATTCTTTGTTTTGGAGTGGGTTGTTCCGTGTTGGTGTAGCTGCATATAGCAGCTGAATGTACACTCCTTGTTCAGAGCAAGTAAAAGAATGATTGCTTTGGAGCAAAGGCATGCTCCAAAGAAAAAGCCAACTGCCATGCTAGACAGGGTAGAGAAGGTTCAGAGGAGGGCAACAAAGATGGTGCATGGATTGCATCACAAGTCCTATGAAGACAGGTTGAAGGAACTGAACATGTACTCCCTGGAGGAGAGGAGGGAGAGAGGGGATATGATAGAGACATACAAGTATCTTACAGGGAGGAAGAGGGTGCAGGAATACACTATTTTTAAGTGAAAAAGATGTTCCAGGACTAGAGGGCATGGGATGAAGTTGGAGGGAGGATGATTCATAGGAAACATGAGGAAGAATTTCTTCACAGAACGGGTGGTGGACAAGTGGAACACCCTGCCAGAGGAAGTGGTGGGAGCTGAAACAATCACGGGATTTAAGAAGGCATGGGATAGACATAAAGGAATTCTGGAGGTCAGGGGTAAGGGGCAACAGACTTCTAGGAAAACATAAACTGAACTTACAAGCTCAAATGGGCAGACTGGGTGGGCCATAGGCCCTTATCTGCCGACACTGTCTATGTATCTATGCTAGCGGCAAGATCAAAGCTGCTTGAATACTTGACTGCCGGCTAGAGAGACACTACAAGCAAGAGAAACTGTAAGCCCTGTAGTGTCTAGAATAAAGTGTACCATGTACAGAAGGAGCCCCAGAGATGCTGTGACAGAGGGCTGCATATGAAATAGAATAATAAAGCCTGTGATGTCACGGCCTATGGAAACTCCCCAATTATGTAATGTCACGGCATATGGAAACTCCCCAATTATGTGATGCAATCACAAGGAGCTATAAAAATGGCTCACCTCTAGGGGAATGTTAGATAGCAGAGTCAGTCTAGTGCTGACAGTGAGTAGGCTAAGACCTACAGTTGGTGCATGTGTGTGGCTTTCACATAGGTTACTTGGGAAAAGTATTCATTGGACTATATGGGCTGAAACAAAGGCACAGACTCTGCTAAAGTAAGCAGAGGTCTGAATTTCTTTGTGCAGGACTAATTGTTTTACCTTTTTTTTTTTTTCCATTTCTGTACGGAAGTGTATTTTTTCTAAAAATAAATTGGTGAATGCATTTGTGCATTTTTTTATGCACTTGATCCCTGCTTTGTTGTGTCAGTTATTATCCCACACGTTCACACTGTTGTCAAAAGTGGGATACCTGGCTCATCTAGATTGCCTGGGAGATGCTACCAGGAGGGTATAGTCCAATACTCGACACATGCGCAGGGTAAAAAGTGTGAAGCTGACGAAAGTCCAGTGGACTTAAGCAATGGCTTAATAGCTTGAATTGAAGACAGTACCCAGGTTGGACCCTGGTGCCCGGCCAAAGATTTTTTTATTTTACTTTTTTTTAATTTATCAAGTCTAGGATTACAAATACCTTTGAGCCAAGGTTCTTTTACAAAGGTTCCACATCAGAGAAATATAAATTATTTGGAACATCAAGACAGACATTACAACAATGTGGACATTGCAAGCAGATTACAGATTAATACAATTCAAGGGTAACATTGTAAGCAAGGCAGCCAGCGGCATTTGTCAGAGAAAACAGACAAGAGATAATAAGTGCCAGAGTCATAGGGAGAGGGAAGGGGGGAGAAGGAATGTAGTTAGGGTGGGAAGAGGGTGAAAAGTTCAGCATTGGGTACACCAAGATGTGAGGGTAGAATCCAGTGAGGAGGGAAGGGGGGACCACTAGAGCAGGCGGGGAAGTGGAGAAACAAGGTTAAGTTGGGCAGTCACAGGAGCTGTTGGTAGTGAGATAGTCCCGGAGCCTAGTTTTAAACGTACCAATTGTCAGGGCAGAGGAGATGGTGGGGCTGAGGCCATTAAACCAGAGTGGTGCTCGATAAGCAAAAGAACGTTGTCCCTGTGAAGTGTGACAGTGGGGGACTTTCAGTAGCTGTAGTGTGGATCTCCGAAGGCACCATTTGTTGGTTTGGTGTTGTAACAGAGTTGAGACCTCAGAAGGTGCAAGGTCAAGGTCAATTTTTTTCACCATGGAGTAGGTGAGAAACTTTATGTGGTTTGATAGTTGGAGCCAGACGGTCAGGGTGTACAGGTCACATGTGTGGGTGAGACGGTGAGCACCAGTGATGAGCCGACATGCCTTATTTAAGGCAGTTGAGAGGCATCTAAGGGTTGTGGTTATGGCCGAGCCATAAATGATGAGGCCATAGTCTATTACAGAGATCACAGAGCTCAGGACTGCAACCTTCAAAGCTTCTGCCGAGAGGTGTTGTCTGTGTTTGTAGAGGAGACCAAGCCGTGTATTAGCAGCTCTAGCTACATTATCTACGTGAGGTCCATAGGAAAGATAAGGGTCAAGCTGTATTCCTAAGCATTTGAAGGACCCCACCTGATCTAGAGTGTTCCCCTGGGTGGTGGAGATAGCCAATTGGTGTAGCTTGTGTGGGTTATGAGAGCTGCAGAAGAGCATAGATTTGGTTTTCTTGTCATTGAGGACCAGTTTATGATTAAGAAACCATGTCTCTACAGAACTGAAATCAAGTTGAAGGTTGCATTGAAGAGTTGCAGGATCATTGTGAGTGGAAAATACAACAGCATCATCGGCATATAGTATGATCTGCTCAGAGCAGAGGTAAGGGAGGGAGTTTAATAAAAGGCTAAAAAGGAGGGGGCCCAGTATGGATCCCTGTGGAACACCCGAGCGAGCAGGCAGGGTGTCAGAAAGAGTGTCAGCAATTTTTACTCTCTGTGACCAGTTTTCTAAGAAGCTTTTAAACCAGAGAGAAGAGTCATGTGATAGCCCAGCATTCAGTAATTGGTCAATTAGTAGTCCATAGTGTGCTGTATTGAAGGCCTTGGAGAGGTCGATGAAAACGTCCCCTGTGAGAAGGCCGTTGTCAAGGGATTTGTGCAAAACTCCAGTGAACTCAAGAAGGGCTGTGGTGGTGCTGTGACCTTTCTGGAAACCGTGTTGTTGTGGACAAGGTATATTATATTTATCCAAGTGGTCAGTAAGTTGATCAGCCACGATGCGCTCGAGTGCCTTAGAGAGTGGGGGCAGTATGGAGATAGGGCGATAATTTGAGTGATTCGTCTTATCCCCACTTTTATGGACATGTGTCATGGTGGCTGTTTTCCATAAGTCTAGGAATTTTCCACAACTGAGATAGAGGTTTAGGATTTTTGTTAATGGATGATGTTAATGGATAATGGATGTGACGAAAGAGCGGGAGGATGCCACAGACGAGGACCCATTGGAAGAATAGGATGGGAAGCAGATGGAGGAGAGTGCACCAGAAAACCCCAGTGATCTGCTGCGCTGACTCTGTCTTAAACAGTTGGAGATAGATCATGAGCGAGCAGAGGACCGACAACAGCGAGATGAGGACAGGAGACTGCAAGGAGAGGGAAGGAAGAGACAGGATGAGAGACTGTGGGATGCCTTGCAAGCCATCCATGCCCTGACCGCTGGGCAACCTGACTGAAATGTACCCCATGGCATAAAGTTAACAAAATTGACAGAGGCTTATGATATAGAAGCCTACTTAACTACGTTCGAGTGCATAGCCCATATATGTGCTTGTCCCCAAGACCAGTGAGTCATCAGACTTGTCCCGTACTTATCTGGATGGGCCCAACTGGTGTAAAGTCACCTTACTTCCCCAACTCTAATGATTACAGTCGTGTCAAGGAGGAAATCCTCTGTCGGTATGATATCAATACTGAAACCTATAGACAATGGTTCAGCTATCAAAAGATGACAGGCCAAGATACCCCTCGAGAGACTTTCACCAGGTTAAAAAGTTTCTGTCTGAAATGGTTACAACCAATGGTCAAAACCCTCGACCAAATTCTGGAATTAATAATTATAGAGTAATTTATTCATGTATTGACCCAAGACATCCAGGTATGGGTGAAGGAGCACAATTCTGACACAGCAAAGAAGACCATCACTCTGGTGGAGGATTACCTGGCAGCCAGACTATCAAAGTCCAGAGAATATCAAGGCTCTTCACTCCAACCCAAGACATCAGTAAGACCTTTTGAAACTACGTATTCCGGACAGTTAAATGTTGGGGGAAATAACTGGAGAGGGAACCGAAGGTCAAGGCCCCATTCGACAGACATTATTTGTCACAGCTGTTTGGGAAAAGGACACATAGCCCATAATTGCCCCAAACAAGAAATTAAGCTGCTCACTTGGCAGTGGCTAATTGGGGGTATGTTACCACAGTGGGGATTGGCCAGGATGAAATAGTGGGATTGCTGGACTCAGGAAGCAAACAAACCTTGGTGAGGGCGAACATTTTTTTTTTGTTTATTCTATTTTTCCGCCCCCTCGTGCTCGCTGGCCCCCACTCCTTCAAGCTCCGCAAGTCTTCTCTAGCCACACTGTCCTTACCCAGCCCTCCTCTGATTCCTCACATTGCAGCCGATCCCCGGGATATCTCGGTATATCCCTTTGCCTGCCGGGTCCTCCTCCTCCGAGGGGGAAGGCACTGGGGAAGAGGGACAACCCCAGCACACACTTCTTTTTAGGGCCCGGGGATGCTGCCGAGGAGAAGGAGGCCCCGGGAAGGCATTGGAGGTATTCGGGGACAGAGAGCCATCATCCGGCAGCCAGAGAATGATATTTCCTGTTTTTTTTTTTTGAGGTGCGTGACGTTCGGACGTCAAAGCAAGAGCCGAAGTCTGCCACGCACCATCCAGCAGTGAACCATGACATGTTGCTCTACCCCTGGCCTCCACCAGCAGTCACCCAACACTGGGTTGCAGCCCTCCCTCCCTCCCTGGAGAAAACGAGCAGTCGTGGGACGCTCAAGTTGTCTCCCTCTGGCCAGCTCTCCAGTGACCCGAGCTCGTTCCCGAACCCAGGTCGCTGGCGTCACAAGCGGAAATCCAACTGCTGCACTGGTGGGCCAGGGCAGACATTTTAAACAACTACCACAGTAAAGGGCTGGAGGCAAAGGTAACCTGCATCCATGGGGATGTCCACCAGTACCCAACCGCCATGGTGGAAATTATGGTAGGGCAGGATGAACAACTCGTCTCTGTTGATTTAGTACCTAGACTGCCAGTTCCCATTATTATCGGCCAGGATTTCACTAACTTTGACCCGCTGATAAAAAAATCAACAGACCTCTGACCAGCTTGTGGCAGTAACCACTCGGGCCAGGTTAAACAAGAAAAGTCGCAAACATTTTTCCATTTGATGAGGTGGTATATGAGGTACCAGGGAAAACAAGGAAATCAAGAAAGGTGAAGAGGGCTGAAGAAAGAAAATGGAATGATACCCATCAGGAAGGAATACCTGATGTTGGATTTAGCTGGGACTAATATAACAAGCATTTGTCAATACCGAATGTTGTTGTGCTGGCATTGGCAGTGGCGGAGGTGGAGAGGCATAGCACTGTGAGTTTGTTAATGTGTCCCAAAAGGTGATTTTGCATAGTGAGTACACCACTGTGCAGCAGAGCTGCAGAAATGCATTTTGGGCAATCTGTGGAAAATGGCAGCTGGACTGTTGATAATTATGTGTGCACAAATGCCAGTGGTGAAAATGTGGCATGAAAATATTGCAGATTGACGAATTTACAAGGGTGCGCGGAAACTGCGCAATGCACGCTTGCAACACAATCATTGTCTAGACTTTCGCCACTAAATTTTCAACATAGGCATTTTAGGACCTCTGCTGATGAACAGTGTCACCGTCATTTCCTCAAAGTGTCCCGAAAAGTGATTTTGCACAGTGACCGTGCAATTCTGCACCGGTCGTGCGAAAACACATTTCAGCCAACTGTACTGTTCATAAGGAGGTATGGAAAAATGCCAATGATGAACAGCTGGAGTGAAAGTATTACAAATTCACAAAGTCATGAGCGTGCATGCAAACTGCACAATGCACGCTCGTAAAACACTCATTTTATTGACTTTCATCCCTAAATTTTCAACATAGGCATTTTTAGGACATCTGTTAATGAACAGTGTCACTGCCATTTTCATAACGTGTCTCGAACAGGGGCTTTCCACAGCAACCGCGTTATTGTGCGCCAGAACTGCGAAAACAGATTTTGGTCAGGATGTGAAAAATGACAGCTGTAATTTTCATTAGGAGGTGTAGAACAATGGCACTGCTGAAAATGTGGAGTGAAAATATTGTAAGTTTGCGAACTTACAAGCGTGCGATGCAAACTGCATAGCATGCCTTTCATCAGCACCCTGATCATTTTATGGAGTATTGTCACCAAATTTTCAACACAGGCATTTTAGGACCTCTGCTCATGAGCAGTGTCACTGTCATTTTCATAATGTGTCCCAAACAGTGATTTAGTGCAGCAGCCGCGCTATTCTGCACTGAAAGTGCGAAAACACATTTCGGCAAGGATGTGAAAAATGACAGCTGTACAGTTCACAAGAAGGTGTGGTAAAATGCCAATGTTGAGAATGTGGCATGACAATATTGTGAATGCGCTGACTTATGAGCGTGCATTACGCAGTTGCTATCTGCCTTCGTAAAACAGTCATTTTTGGGATTTTTAGGTGCCAAACTTGCAACATAGGCTTTTTGAGAGCCCCTCTCACGAACAGTGGCACTGTCATTTCATTACTCACTCCCAAAAGGTGATTCCACGCAGTGACTGTGAAATCACCTTTCAGGACTGAATAACGCCATGACAGTGCAAGAATTCATGAGAAGGGGTCCCAAAAACCCCATGTTGAAAATTTGGGGCCAAAATTCGCAAAAGTGCCTGAGATATACATTAAAGTTGAAAAGCCCCTATTCATTCCATTATACAGATTACCAGAATTTCTTCAGTTTGTGGTCGGCTTTGAAGAGTGCAGACATGTTCCCGGTCCACTGAAGATCATCGTGCAGGACTCCACAGGTATGTATGGGGTGAGGGGGGTGAGGGAGGCAGGGTGCACAGAGGGTGGGTGTGGGTGGGGGGAGAGGGCATCGAGACTACGAAGGACTGTTTTCATTTTACAGGGAAAAAAACATTGCAGGACTTTTTTTTTTGCAGGATTTGGCATTCTGGGGCGGGCTCCCAGTGTGCCACCTAACTGTTTGAGGGTGGTCTGTAGCCGACGGGGATTGGGCACCTCGTCGGCACATAAAGAAAGTGGGGGGCGAGCCGAGGAGATTGGGCACACCCCTTGGCATTCAAAAATTGGGGGGGGTTTATGCTGACGGGGAGTGGGCTTCTCCATCGGCACACAAAGAAAGCGGGGGGGCCCACTCACTGACCATGTTCATAATGTCGGCAAGCATGTAGGAAGAGTCTGCTGCATATGACAAGTTTGCTCGGATTGCAGCGGACCTTTTCTTAGATGTACTCGCCACATTATGTATGCATGGTATGGTGCCAGCATGCAGGCTGATTGGGGAATTAGGGACACACCTACCAGTGCGTGCCCTGCATTCACCCAACAGTGACCCTGCCTCCAAAGCTGCACTGTCTCACGATGTTGGCTGCACAAGTGCGCCAACATAAAAATGGAGCAAATGTTGGATGAGATTTTGAATCTCTTTTTCTTACAGGTGGACCAGGTGGGTGCAGAAGGGCAGCCACAGTATGTCGTAACAAATGATGTTTTATACCGAATGTGTACTAACTCTGCTACAGGGGAATGTATAAGACAATTGATGGTGCCCCAGAAATATAGGAATAGACTGAGTTACCTAGACCATGATATCCCTATGGCTGGCCATGAAGGATGAGACAGGACATTAGGCAGATTGACTAATTGGCTCTTCTGGCCTGGGATACCTGAGAATATGGCTGAGTATTGTCGTACTTGTCCTGAGTGCCAATTGCTAGCCAAAGGTGAAAAAGGGGATAAGGTGCCCCTACAGCCAATACCCTCAGTAATGTCACCATTTGAGAGAATAAATACCACCAACAGCTTAATCTGGTTCAATTTCAGTTGCTTGCCATCTGTATCCCCCCCAGTCGCCCCTGAAAAAGGGACTTCTAGGCCCAGTGGGCTTACCGGGTCCACAAAATTCAACAAAAAAACAAAACAAGCTATGGATGTGGTAGGCCCCCTAACAAAAAGTTCAAAAGGTAACCAGTATATTTTGGTGATTTGTGATTATGTGACCAGGTATCCTGAGGCGATACCCTTTTGGACTGTGACAGCTCCTTGGATTGCTGAGGAACTGGCTAAAATTTTTAGTCAATTGGGTATCCCTCAGGTCATTCTCACAGATGGACGTACCAGATTTACCTCAGCACTCCTCAAGGAGTTGTACAGATTGTTAGGGTTAACTGCAGTGAAAACATCTCCCTGTCACCTCAGACTAATGGTTTGGCAGAGCATTTTAATAAGACTCTAAAACATATGCTCCAGAAGTACGTACAAGAAAAAGGGTGGGATTGGGACACATATCTACCCTATCTCTTGTTTGCGTACTGGGAGGTTCCTCAAGCCACTACAGGGTTGTCACCCTTTACCCTCTTATACAGAAGAAACCCCAGAGATCCTTTAGATGTGGTGCGGGAACATTGGGAAGACGGGAAGGATGTCTGCCCTACAAATATTGTAAACTATATGACCACTCTTAGGAAGAAATTGGTGAAATTTGTTACTCTAGCACACCAGAATGTTGTCCACAGACAGGCAGAACAGTAGGAATGGTATGATGAAGGACTGAAAAGTAAAATGTACCAGCCAGGGGATAAAGTACTGTTATTGCTGCCATCTACCGAAAACAAATTATTAATGAAATGACAAGGTTCATTTGTGGTTAATAGGCAAATTGTGAAGGTAAATTTTTAAACTGAAATGCCAGGAAAAAGGTCCCAAAAGAAAATTTACCATACCAACTTGTTGAGGAAATGGTTTGATAGGCAAGACCCAGTACCCTGTTATTTTATATACCCTGAGCAAGAGAAAACTGAGCTTGAAGTGGCCTATGAGAGACTGGATAAAGGCACAGAAGTGGTGGAGTTTCAAATCAGTCCCGGGTTGGATGCAGCCCAGAGACAGGAGGTTGATCAACTACTATGATATTATGGGAAGACCTTAACTAACACCCCAGGGAGAGCAAAAGGGGTAGTGCACTCCTTAAAATTAGTACAAACGAGACCCATACACCAGAAACCCTACCGGCTGCCTGAGAGAGACAGACAGGAAGTCATTGATGAGGTGAGGAAAATGAAGTGCTTAGGAGGTTATAGTACCATCACAAAGCGCTTGGTCCTCACTGGTGGTAGTAGTGACCAAAAAGGAGGGGGTCATCCAGCTTTGCTTGGATTTCAGGAAGATTAACGCTGTCTCCACCTTCGATGGGTACCCATGCCCCGTGTAGATGACTTACTAGACAAAATAGGGAATGCCAAATACATAAGCACCCTTGACTTAATGAAAGGCTACTGGCAAATCCCTCTCTCTTTACATGCACAGGAATTGGCTGCCTTCAGCACCCTGATAGGCCTTTACCAGTTCACCACCATGCCTTTTGGACTGCATGGTGCCCCCGCAACCTTCCAACGCTATATGGATCAAGTATTACGTGCCCATACATAGTACAGTGCCGCCTACTTAGACGATGTTGTCATCTTCAGCCCTGACTAGCAGATGCACCTGGTACATCTAATGCAGTCATTCAGTCTATTCAAGACTCTGGACTGAACATAAATCCTACCAAATGTGCCATTGCCAGGACTGAGACCAAATACTTAGGGTTCATCATTGTGGAAGGTACAGTTAAACCAGACATCAGCAAAATTGAGGCAGTAGCTAACAGTCCCATCCCCCTGACAAAGAAATACATATGTTCCTTTTTGGGACTGGCTAGTTATTAACGCCGATTTATACCTGATTTTTCCACCATAGCAACCCCACTGACAGATCTGACCAAAAACAAATGTCCCAATAAGGTATTATAGACCAAGGAATGTAATGAGGCCTTTCAAAACATTAAAGCGACCCTATGTTCATCCCCTGTCTTGATCAGTCCTGATTTTTCTCTCCTGTTTGAAGTGCACACTGATGCCTCTGATACTGGCATTGGTGCAGTCCTTTCTCAGACAAGGAAAGGGGAGGCGCACCCAGTTATATACATGAGACGTAAACTTCATGACAGGGAGAGGAAGTATTCAACAGTGGAGAAGGAATGCTTAGCATTAAAATGTGTGATAGAGGCCTTGAAATATTATCTGTGGGACAGAGTTTAGGGTTCTCACAGATCATAACCCACTGTGTTGGCTCCAACAGATAAAAGACAAGAATGGCTGGATAATGTGGTGTTATTTGACTTTACAACCTTACCGCTTTACCGTTCAGTACAGAGCAGGGTCGAAACAACAGAATGCTGATTTTATGCCTCGATATGGGGCCCATGCTGATGAAACTTGATGAAATTTGTTGATATGATGGGTTTATCTTTCTGTGAATATGTTGAAATGTTTTGCATATGATATATGAGATAGGGGTTTGTATTAAACCCTTGATATTACGCCTCAGGGAATAGATCAGTATCAGAGATATGTTTAGGTATGTCTGATTATAGATACCGATTGTTTGTATAACGGTCCCTGAGGTGGAGCTTCTGAGAGTAGGTGGGCAGAAGCTCCAACCCTCCTAGGGTTCAGGGAGGGTGTCTGACAACAATATTACTGTTGCCTCTTGGTGAGTGGTGTGTGTAACAGGGAGCACCCTGTTATGTGTTTAAACCCATCATAAATATGAATATGTGCAATCCCACCCCGTTTTTCCTTTCACTCTTTCCTTTCCTCTTATTGTTTCTACATTTTCTTTACATTCTTGTCAGGATGGCCAACCTGGCAATCTCCAAAAACTCTTTGCTGTCACTTATCCTCTTTATCCCCTCTTTACGCACACAGCGTTATGCTACTGATTGCAGAGATAGGAAATAGCACAAGTCGAGCTTTATTGTTAATGTCTGGTGCCCCTTGGTTTAAGAAGAAGTGTAGCGCCCATTTCTGGGGCACTGCGCTCCAGAACCGCTGCTGCTGAGTGCAGCTCCTTTGACTTATGTGGCTCCGGTGCGAGGGACAGCGCTGGCTGCCGAGCGATTGAGCAATTCTTTTTTTGGAGTGGGTTGCTACATGTTGGTGTAGCCGCATATAGCGTGGAATGTATGCACCCTCGTTCATATCAAGTAAAAGAATGATTGCTTTGGAGCAAAGGCATGCTCCAAGGAAAAAGCCAACTGCCGCTCTAGCAGCAAGATCAAAGTCACTTGAATACTTGACTGCTGGCTAGTGAGACACTATGGGCAAGGGTAACTGTAAGCCCTGTAGTGTCTAGAATAAAGTGTACCCTGTACAAAAGCAGCCCCAGTGATGTTGTGATTGAGGGCTGCATATGAAATAGAATAATGAAGCTTGTGATGTCACAGCCTAGGGAAACTCCCCAATTATGTGATGTCATGGTCTATGGAAACGCCCCAATTATGTGATGTAATCACAAGGAGCTATAAAAAGGGCTCACCACTAGGGGAATGTTAGATAGTCGAGTCAGACCTGCAGTTGGTGTGTGTGTGTGTGGACTTCACATAGGTTACCTTAGAAAAGTATTCATTGGACTATGTGGGCTGAAGCAAAGCCACAGACTCTGCTGAAGGAAGCTGAGGTCTGAATTTCTTTGTGCAGGACTAACTACTTGACTTTTTTTTTCATTTCTGTATGTAAATGTATTTTTTCTAAAAATAAATTGATGAATGCATTTGTGCATTTTTTATGCACTTGATCCCTGCTTTGTTGTGTCAGTTATTATCCCACATGTTCACACTCCATATCTAGGTACTTCCTACACAAAGGATGTTCCTACAGTTCACCTTTCAGGGGGAACACTACCAGTTCAGTGCCTTGCTCTTCAGCCTTTTCTCGGCACTGCGTGTTTTCACAAAGTGCCTCTCAGTGGTTGGTGCGGGTCTCAGAAAGCAGGGCCATTACGTCTATTCCTACCTAGGAGACTGGCTTCTGGAAGCCTCCATGAGGGTTTGGCTGTTGTCCACCCTGTCCAACACCTTCATGATGTTCAGAGATCTGGGGATCACACTGAACATCCTAAAATCATTTCCTTGTCCCAGTCAGTGGCTGCAATATGTCGGAGCCATTTTGGACACTACCCTGGGGAAGGCCTTTCTCCCTTCCAACAGGGTGGTCCATTTTCGAGTGCTGGCTCAGAGGATTTCCTCCTCACTCCAGGTTCTGGCCTGGACACTCCTCCAGCTGCTCCACCACATGGCAGCTGCCATAGTGATGGTTCCTTTGGCACGACTCTACATGAAAGTTCCCCAGTGGACTCTCAGAGTACAATGGGACCAACACTCTGATGATCTTGACCAACTTGTCCAGATATCCAGAGCAGTTACTACCCAGACTCTGTCATGGTGGATGACTCCTCCCAACTTGGAGCTGGGAGTTTCCTTTCGGAGGGATTCACCTCATCAGATCTTAACAATGGATGCATCGTGTCAAGGATTGGGAGCCCATTTTCAAAATCACCAAACTCAGGGCATGTGGTCTCCATTGTAACCATCCCTCAATATTAACATCTTAGAGACATGAGCAGTTCTCTGTGCTCTACAGGCGTTCCAGCTGGACCTTCTTCTGGGTCCCCCTGTCCTACCGGGTCATAATATCATGGACGAAACCATGCACAGTAAGATCGCACTGCGAGTAGCACATGTGGCTTTACAGCAACAGGGGAATTACAGCGATACAAAAGTATTGTTACCCCCTGGCACTCACCAGAAACAAGGAAGCGGATGCAGCCACTGCCAGTCGGGTGCTCAGTCAAGCAGCTCCCATGGTGGAGTGGCTAGAGCACCTGAGCCAGCAGTGGATGGGGTTAGGGGGAAGTGGTTTGATTCCCTGCTAGGTAATCTTTTTCTTTTTGTACTTTGTTTCTTGCCCCTGTATCCACACCCCCTAGGAGTTGATTATAATAGTTCTGGGGGGTGTGGGGGGTACGGAGGGTGAAGTCCTCCACAGAACAGAAGAAAACTATTGGGTGTTGCCATGTGCTGTATGTAGGCATGTGGTCTTGATGTGTGTGGTTTTGTCCACAATATTATGACCCCATACTACCCCCTGTTGATCCAGACTGACAATATATCTGTGGTCTTTTACATCAACAAGCAGGGTGGACTTACTGATATCTTCTTTGTTGAGAGGTAATGAGGGTGTGGTTCTGGGCCACAGATCACAGTCTATTCCTCACAGCAGTTCATGTTCCAGGAGTCCAAAACACCTTGGCTGACTGCCTAAGCAGATCATGATCCAAGGTCCATGAGTGGGAGCTCCTGCAAACTGTAGCAGAGGGCCTCTTCAAAAGGTGGGGTGGTCCAGAATTAGACCTCTTCTCATCCCTGTCCAATGCCGAACTGCCCAATTTCTGCTCCCTAGATCCAGGAACTGGTGTTTTCTGGTGAGACGCGTTGTCCCACTGCCAGACACAGAGGTTTCTTTATGCCTTCCCTGCCTTTCTTCTCCTCTAAAGGGTCCTATTCAAGCTTCAGTCAGAAGGAGTGGTCATGATCTTGATAGTCTTCTCTGCCTCTGACAAACAGATCTGGTTTCCCCTACTTCAGCAGTTGTCAGTGGAACCTCTGATCCCCCTGCCCCTGACCTCACACTTGCTATCCCAGGAGCAGGACATCCTGGTCTACCTGGATCTCAAGTCTCTGCACCTGCATGCTTGGCTCCTGCAGACATAGCCACGGCCTGCTTTGGGGTTTCCCCTCAGGTTGCTGAGGTTCTGGTTGCAGCTAGGAAACCTTTCACCAGGGCGACTTAGGCCATAAAGTGGAAGTGATTCTTCTTATGGGCTTCCGCTCGTGGTTTAGCTCCATTTATGTGCCCGTTGAACTCTGTACTGGAGTATCTGCTTTACCTCTCAGATTCTGGACTCCGCTACGCTTACATTAAGGTGCACCTCTGCAATTTCAGCCCATCATACACTGGTGGAGGGCAAAACACTTGCCCAATTGGACCTGTCTCACACCTTTTTGCATGATCTGTTGTAGCTGAAACCACCCATTAGGGACCCTATCCCTCCACGGGATCTTTATTTCTGTTAGAGAAGCTTACTTTGCCTCCCTTTGAGCCAGCCGCATATTGTGAGCTTCGCTTTCTGTCATGGAAAGCGTTATTTTTAGTTGCCATTACATCTGCTCAGAGAATTTTTGAGATTCAGGCTCTGATGTGTAAAGAGCCCTATTTAGTTTTCCACAAGGAAAGGGTGTCTTTGAGGACCAGTACTAAGTGTCTTCTGAAAGTGGTGTTGGAGTTCACGCTCAATCAAGACATCCACTTGACAGTATATTACCCGGAGTTTTTCAGTCGTGGGGAGGCCCTTTTACATACTCTGGACATCCATGGGGTGCTCTGTTATGCTGATCGCACCTGGTCTACCAGGAAATCTGACCAATTGTTTGTTTCCTTCACCTCAAAATCTGTTGCTGCACCAGTGGCAAAACAGATGCTATCCAAATGGCTGGTGAACTGCATCACCTTCTGTTACAAGTATGGTAAACCCTTACGGGGTTAGGTTAAGGGTCACTCCACCGGGGGATCGCTGCTTCGTTTGCTTCCCTGAGAAATGTTTCTGCAGCAGACATCTGTTCTTCTGCTACTTGGAGTTCAGTGCATACCTTTGTCAAGCACTACAGTCTGGACATTGTCTCTTGGTGGAGAGCAGGCTTCGGCCTAGCCGTCCCTTCAAAGACTTCTTTCCTGAACACTCCAGCTGACATTATTCTTCCTCCTCCCTTCTGATCTTGCTTCTTTCTTGTACTGCTTGGTACACAGTCCTTATGGTGTAGCCTACTGCAAGAGCTCCAACTCAAAGTAAGATAGTACAGTTATGTAAGAAGCTACCATAGCAGTAGATCTTCGAGAAGAACTCTTGCAGTGGGCGCTGCTTTCCCTCCCTCCTTCCCCCTGGTCTTTTTGTTTCCTCTTTATGGGAATATTAGAACCTCCTCGATTCTCTGTTTACTTCATGCTGGGTCTCCGGCAGGAGAGCTGAGGTGGGGCTGGGGACTACCCCTCTTTATACCACTGGCCGATGTTGGAGGCGGTCCAATGTCAGGTGGCAGTCTCTGCTGGATACTGCTAGCTAGAATATTTCTGTTGGGTCCTAGTGCCTGGAAGCATACTCCTTATGATATAGCCTGCTGCAAGAGCTCTTCTCGAAGAGCTACTGTTATGGTACATTCTCACGTAATTGTACTTATTCCTCTTTTTCCATACCTATTACCCCTGTATGGTTCCTAATAACTTCTTCTAGTTGTTACAGTGCCAACACATACAGCAGTGGCGATAGAGGGTATTCCTGTCGGGTTCCCTGATGTAGCTCGAAGCCCATGGGAAATTATCCATTTGTTAATATTTGGGATGTGGGCTCTGCATACAAAGTTTTTATCCAAGAAAGCATGCATGTTCCTTTCCCATACACCTGAAACACACTAAACAGGTATCCCCACTCCATGGGATCGAAGGCCTTTTCTGCACCCGTGCAAGTACTGCTGCCCCATGTGTTCTTCAAGACAAGGCCCAGTAGTGAATGACATTCAGGGTTTTGCATATATTGTGCTCCCCCTGTCAGTCCTGGACAAAGCCACTTTGGTCAGGATGGATTAAAGAGAGCAACACCTTCTCCAGCCTACCTGCAATTATTCTAGCCAGTATTTTATAATCTAAGGTTAGAAGAGAAATTGGTTGGTAGGAGCAGTATATTGTGGAGTTCTTGTCTGACTTAGAGAGTACTGCTGTGGTAGCCAGCCATATGGAGCATGGAAGTATCCCCTTGCTTATACTTTCTTTATATGTAGTCTGTAGCAGGAACACTGATTCAGCTTGAAAAGTTTTAAAAAAGTCAATTGCAACCCATCAGGTCCATGAGCTCTACTTTCCCTCAAGTGAGTGATAGCTTGGCTTATTTCTGAGATTTCAAGTGCCTCCTCCATCTGATCTGAGTCCCCAGATGACACTAGAGCTATGGTGGCTTTCTGTAGGAATTCCTGGGTTTACGAGGCTGTTGGAGTGGTTTCAGAGGAGTACAATACTTCATAAAAAATGGAGAGAGCCTTTCCTGTTGATTGAGTGTCACTTACTAGTTTATCATCAGTAACTTTAATAGCCTTTATTGAATTTTCACACTCTCTCTGTTTCTTTCAGTTGCCAGGCAAGCAAGTTCCCTCCCTTGTTTCCATCAAAATAGTGTCCCACCCTACCTAATAGTAAGTTCCTCTCCAGTCATGCACCATTAAGGGAGTTATATCACCATTTGTGTTGTTACAATTTATTGTATATCTTCCTTGAGGGGTGAGTCATATGTGCCTTTTCCATTTCTAAAATTTTCCGTTCTAGGTGGACCAGGAACCTCCTTCCAATTTCCTCTTATGTGCTGCATAGGATATGGCTTGCCCCCTTGTGTATGCCTTTAACGCTTCCCTCCATGTTGTATGGGTAGTCTCTCCTTCCTTATTATTGGCTAAGTATTCTAATATTGTGGCCTTCATAAAGACAGCATATTATGCTGGCCCAGTGGCACAGAGGGCAGAGGTAGCGATGCATTACCTCCTGCCTTTTCATGGTGCGAGTGGGTCGTCGGGGGCTGGTTGGGGTGGGAGAGGATTGAGCATCTGGAGGACAGCTCTCCTCTCCTGGGGAGGATAGGGAATAGGGCTTGCTGCTTGCCTGACACCTAATGGAGGCTAGGTGTTAACACGCCAGGTCCTGTACAGTGGGGTACGGAGGTGTAGCAGCCGATGGGCATGCTGTGTGTGGATGCATGTGTGGTGTGGCCATTGTTGACATTGCATGCTCTCCTCCACAGGGAAAACAGCAGAAATTGTGGACCGGTCGAGTGGCTGGATGGCTGACTGTCACAGATGCTGCCCCCAAGAAGGCACCACCCGAACACTGGATCCCCCGTCCTGGTGGGTCAAGTTGGGGGCTATCCACCACCCTGCCACAGAAGGTAAGCTATGGGGGTATGTAAGGTGAGTGCCCGAAGGTCGGGGGATGGGGCTGGGTGGATGGCGGAAAGGAAGGGGCTGATCAGGGACAGGGCAGGAAAAATAGAATGCAAAAAAGGCGGTATATTGATCATCCTTCAGGAGGGTGGGGTCTACTGTAGTTTCCATGGGTGGGTAGAGGATTCACTAGCTGAGTTGTTAAGCTGTGTTGTGAGAGGGGCAGGATCTGAGACCAGAACGTTTTCATACTTTGAGAGTCCCACATGCATGACAAGAGATGTCGATACTAGTAATCTATGCATGACAAGAGATGTTGATACTAGTAATCTATCCAGTCAGCAGTGGTGATATAGTCTGAGGGCACTGTGGTGCCTCATGTTGGTGCTCGGTTTCAGTTTGCACTTTTGCACCTGGAATTGTAACTTATATTGCCTTGTATTTACCTTACCAGGTGCCGCTAGAACTCTACCAGCCATAGATATATTTTTAAATGCCATTTGTCTTATTTTCTTCAAGTTTCTGCTTGTTTTTTATTTAGCCCATGTAGTGTTAGTCTAAAGAGCATCTGCCATCTCGCCCAGTTGGCCACCCCCCCCCCCTAAAATGTATCTATGCTTATGGAGGCAATACATAATACCAGCTCTAACAGCAGGGGTGCAAAGATAAACCCCATATTACTTTATGGTTCAGAGATATGGGGGGAAAAAAAGAAATGAAAGGACTGGAAATTCCATTATCATATTTTTACAAATCCTTCTTAAGGATCCCTTGATCTGATTCAACAATTACGGTACGGTCTGGGCTGAATTAGGCAAATTTGAATGTCACACTCAAAACTTAAAACTTAGAGTTATTTTGTATTGGCTTAGATTGATTAACAATCAACAACATATTCTACCCAAAGAATGCCTCCAAGAAAATATTCTTAGGCTACAGCTAGAGAAAAACCTTTTTGGCTAAAAGGTCTTCTTGAGTATCTCTCTTGTATAAACGCCTATCACATATGGAATGATTCCTTTAAAAATATAGGCATAACATCATCATATAGAAATTTAATCAAAACAAAACTGTTCACTGAAGCACAGAAAAGGGACATAGGTACATTGAGACTGTTGAAGTTCTCTTCATGGTTCAGTTCAAATAAAATTTCTTACTCATTAGAATACTGCCTTCTGGATATCTCAGAAATAGAAACAAAGGGATCCTCAATTCCTCAAAAGAGTCTGCAATGTCCACGTAATAGGGGATTTGAGGAAACAGTGTTCCATGTTACGACACAATGTACACTTTATAAAGAATACAGAAAACTTTACATTAGCTCTACTTTGAAACTTTATTTAGGTAATCTTCATCATAGTTTAATCATTTTATTACATCCCATCTCGATTACTGAGGCTGAGGCAATAGCAGGATTCTACTCTGCAGTGATAAAAAAAGGAAGACAATGGTGGATAACATGACTTGACTGAGCCCTGTACAAACACTATTTTTTTGCCAAATTTTAGCTGTGTTTTGTATAGAGAGTATCTGCTGAATGAGTATTCTCTGGGATAGGTCCCAAGCTCCCAGGGTGCACCAGACAGATGTAAATGCACTACGATGGCATTAGCTTATAGGGTATCACTGTGCCCACTCATAGTCAGGCAACTCCCTGTAGGACATTTCTATTTACATAGAATGACCAAACCTAGTAAATCAAATTTAATACCCTCCTATACCAGTATTTATACTATGAATGATTTTTGCACAGCTGAAGGCACTATGTATTTCAAAAACTGTCTATAAGATTTCAAGAGTATGTATATTTTGTTCTTCTAATCTTCATGCAAATGATGTCAACTGTCGTTTTGAAAATAATGTGATTGTAATGACTGGTATATTTTTTATGCTGGCTTATGCGTGTGCAAGCAACATCTTGCAGCAGTAACACATTTCAGAGGTGTGTCAGTGTTGTGGCCAATGCAGGGGATGTTTTAGTGGGTGTGTCCCTCAGCCGCAAATCAGTGAGCATGCTGGCAATGACAGCAGTTTTAAAGACAGCCAAGACCTTGAAAGAAATCTGCTACTCCAATGAGGTGCAGTTTTCTCATTGCAGCCGCAGATGACAAGACTCTGGCCATGTGCATTACAGTGCACAGTAATGTGCATGGCTGGAGTTACCAGCGGAGTTTCAGTGTGCCTTTCCTGGTGAAACATTTCAATAGGTAAAATAGCCATGGTGCAGCTTTCCACAATGACGACTCCTGCCACCAGACACACACTCCCCGGAAAGCCAACATCAGAGTGCCCAATCCCCATGTCGACATGTCCCCCCCATTATGTGGCACACTGGGAGCCCACCTCAGTGTGCCAAAGCATGGTGGTTCCTGCTGCCCACCGCACAGTCCCCCAAAGCTGACATCGGGGGTGCCCAATCCCTGTGTTGGCAAGTATTCTCCCCCATTAATGTGGCACACTAGGAGCCCATCCCAGTGTGCTGAAATAATTGTTTCCAACACCAGGATGCCCACTCCCAGTGTCGGAAGCACCAACCCATCTATGTTCTTTGCCAACAACAGGGTGCCCAATCCCTGTGTCAGCAATGACATGCACCCCCCACTATTGTGGCACACTGTGAGCCCACCACAGTGTGCCTAAATGTTTTTTTTTTGTTTTCCCCCTGTAAAATAGAAAAAAACATCCCCCATTATCTTTTTATTTTATTTAACCTGTTAAACAGAAAACGGTCCCTTGTAATCTCCCCCGTCCCCCTCCCCCAACCTGATCCTCCCTCTGCACACCCACCTCCCGCACCCCTTCACCCCATACTTACCTCTGGAGGTCAGAAGCAGCAATTTTCTGTGGGCAGGACAAGTCTTCACTCTTCAAAGGCCAACCAGAAACTGAAGAAATGGCTTTATAATGGGAGTCAATGGAGGATTTCAACTTAGGTTGATATCTCAGCCATTTTTTTTGAATTTTGGTCCCAAGTTTTCAACATGGGGTTCTTGGGGCCCCTCCTCATGAACACGCCACTGTCATTCAATACTTGGTCCCAAAAGGTGGTTTCACGGTCACTGCGTGGAATCACCTTTTGGGACTTATTAACAAAACGATAGTGCCACTGTTCAAAAAGGAAGCTCCCAAAAAGCCCATGTTGTAAATTTGGTGAAAAAATTCCAAACAATGACTGCATTACGAGTGTGCGTTTTGCATTTTCTACCATGCTCGTAACATCGCCAATTTTTGATATTTTCACTCCAGATTTTCACCATTGCAATTTTTCACACCTCCTTATGAACAGTACAGCTGTCATTTTTTACATCCTGCCCGAAATGTGTTTTTACATCTGTGGTACAAAATGGCACGGTTGCTATGGAAAATCAACATTTGGGATAGATTAACAAAATCACAGTGCCACTCCAAAAAAGGATTGTGTTACAGGTATGCATTGTGCGGTTTCCACGCACGCTTGCAACTTCACCGGTTTTTCATATTTTCACTCCAGATTTTCATCATTGCCATATTTTCACACCACCTCATGAACAGTATAACTGTCATTTTTTACATCCTGTCTGAAATTTGTTTTCACACTTGCTGTGCTAAATGGTGCAGTCACTGTGCAAAATCATCTTTTGGGTAACGAACTGATAGTGCCACTGTTCATGAGGTGGGGTCACAAAAAGCCCATGTTGAAAATTTGGAATGAAAATACTAACAAACACCCAGGCTGTTAGGGTTTCCAACCATAACTTCCCACCCTGTACAGACTGACAGGCATTGGGGGGGTGACGGGATTGTCAGCTGTAATGCTCACGTCATTCCACCCCCACCCCCACCCTGCAGCTACTGACAGGCATCAAGGTGTGCCTTGGAGTCTTTGGCCCCAAAGTTCACCCCATTCCCCTATACTGCACCCATCTCAGCATATTTCCTTATGAAATTGGTTGAGCATAAGGCCCGAAGACTCTGAGGCACACTGCGACACCTGTTGGTGTCTGCAGGGTAGGGTGAGGTAAATTGCATGAGCATTATGGCCGACGACCCAAAGGCACACCCCCAACACATGTCAGTCCCTGCAGGGTGGGGGTGGGGTTGGTGTAAATTCAATACTTTACTGCCATTCCTATTATGAATCTCTCTAACTCCTGCACTGCTAATGCCAGCAAGCCAACATTTGGCACTGACAAATGCTTGTTACATATTATGGTTAAACAATACATTTTCTACTACTGCTATAAAAGGTGCTGACACTTGGGCACTGGCCTGGCCAGCTGGGGCTTGGTGCCTGGGAAAGGAGAAGTCCATCCTCTCTAGCTGTGACCAAGCCATGGGGGCCTGTGGCCCCAGGGATGGTTGCAGGGTCCCTGGGTCTGGGGTACACTGGACCCTTGCACCTGGTCTCCAGAGAAGGATACCAATTGGAAGCAGCTAGAGGGATGGAGGCCCCAGGACTCACCTTGAGGTTCATGGTGAATGGCATCCCCAAAAAGGCACTTCAGGAAGAGTGGTGGGCCACCCCTCAAAAGAGCTCACCAGAACCCACATGGACTCTCTTCCTGCAACAGTAGAACAAAAATGGAAAAAAGAAAAGACAAAGTCTTTGTTTGGAGCAAAATGTGTGTTAATATTGTGCAATCCCCCCCCCCATCTAAGGGCATAAATTATTTCTCAAGTGGTCTGGGGCATTGGGGGGGCTACATCAAGTGCTAACATCCGAGCAACTGCATTCCCAAACAAGGCAGGAAAACTGTGTTCTGCCTTACTGGTGACTTCATTTACCCATGCACCCTCAATCTCACTGACCAAAATCTGGTCCCACCTGTCCTCCAATCACCAGTTCCGGTAGAATAAAATACTTCCTTGGTGTCCATTGGTCCCCTCCTGCCCTCTGATCGCTAGCTCCATTAGAATAAGATACTTCCCTGTTGTCCAGTGGTCCCCCCCGCCCTCTGATCACTGGCCCCATTAGAATAAGATACTTCCCTGGTGTTCAGTTGTTCCCCCTGCCCTCAAATCCCTGACTATTAAAATCAACAGTATTTCCTAGCGTCTAGTGGTCCCCCCATCCTCTGATTGCTGTCCCTGGTAAAAGTAAAAAGTTCCCTGGTGCCTAGTGGTTCCCTCATCCTCTAGTTGCTGGCCCCAGTAGAATAAAATACTGCTCTGGTGTCTAGTGGTCACCCCTGCCCTTTGATCACTGGCACTGTTAGAATAAGATACTTCCCTGGTGTTCAGTGGTTCCCTATGCCCTCCAATTGCTGGCCCCATATTAAATCACATATTTCCTGGTATCTAGTGGCACTTCCCACCTACTGATCCCCATCCCTGTACCAATGGAAGCTTCCCTGGACTCTAACAGCCCCCCTGCACTGTGGGCATCAACCAACCCACCCTGCCACCCCCTCTTACCTCAATTGCCAGCACTGCAGGAGCCCATACAGTGGCTGGCACAGCCCTCCTTTCACCACCTCTGCTGGCTGCCATATGCGATGACAGGCAGCACGCATCCTCTGTACTATAAAGGAAGCATGCATACTGTCTACAGTAGCAAGTATGCCAGCTGAGGGTGAGAGGAGGGCTATGCAAGTTACCATATGGGCTTCCGTGAGGCTGACAATTGAGGTAAAGGGGGTGGTAGGGTTGGTTGGTTGGTTAGTGACCATGGTGTGGGGGGGTGCTAGATGCCAGGGAAGGTTATGCTAGTACAGGGATGGGGATTGATGAGTGGGCGTGTCACTAGATGCCAATGAACATGTGATTTAGTATGGGACAGGTGATCAGAGGATGGGAGGACCATTATCAACAGGGAAGTATCTTCTTCTAATGGGGCCGGTGATTGGAGGATGGGTGGGGACCACTGGACACCAGGGAAATATTTTATTCTACCATGGCCAGCGATTGTAGGGGGGCCACTAGGCATCAGGGAACATTTTACTTTTATCAGCATGTGTGCTCCCCCAACTGCCAATTTGTTTGTTGGCTGCAGTGGCTCTGCCAGCCATTAGGGTTGCTTGGGTTAAGTCAGGCTTCTTCTCAGTGGTAATTGTGCTGTGCAAGGTGGCCTGTGATATTCCCCTTGTGCAGTGCTAATGTGCTGAATATTGTACTGTGCCAGGTTTATTGGGTTGGGGCACAAACCCCAGGCAAACAGGGTGCAATCACTTTGTCCACTGGGCAAAGTTTTGCATATGTGGCCCCGATGTCAAAACGGAGACTGATTTCTTTGAACCCCTTGAGTTCCAAATAACTTTTTGCAATCATTTCAACAGTATAAGTATATGCAGTTTTAAACAAAGGAATCCCAGTACCAGTGACATTTCCACATCAATATTCACATATATTTTTATACCCACAGGTATGCAAGAGGGAAGAAAAGACAGAACAGCAAGTGTAGGCAGAGAGATAGCAAGGGGTGAAGAATTGCGAAACTGCCAGAGTGATCAGTTCCTAGGTCTCACAAGAAATCTGGTTGCGCAACCAGATAGACAAGAGGCAGAAAAGGATTGAACAGACCCTAGCATTTAAACTCTTTCTGCATAACAAATGGCACTGGGCCTTATTCAACCCTGTCACATGATCTGTTATAAGTAAAAAGTCAGCTCCTAGTAAGTAAAAGTTAAAAGACTCTATGGCCCACTTTGCCACAAGGTATTCCTTTTCAATGGTGGAGTACCTTTTTTCTCTGTCGTGCAATTTCCATACTTATGTATCCAGAAGCAAATGATTTGATACCTTTTAATGGACCAACATAGGTGTAACAACAAGAACAAAGTGCTCTAGCTTTCGGACCAACCAGTCCTTCTTCAGAAGCTCATGGCAGTTGTTCAGAAAATACAATACTTATAACAGCTAGATAATGCAGAGAAAAACAGAAAAATATCCCCATTGGTTTAAAATACTCATTTTAAAAAAAAAACAGAAGATGATGTCAGAGAAGTTTAACAGTACAATACTGCCTTCAGCCAGAAAGACCCTTGGGTCAGATGCGCTTGGTGGAACACACATACAAAGAATCCTACTGCATATAAATTTAATTGACATAAGATAACACTGCTGAAGCAGATAACTCCTAAATCAAGCTATGAATGTCACAGTTAGTATAAGGATGTGATTACTGAATGGCAACCCCCACCCAGATTAAAGACAAACTAAGATTGCTATAGGGCTCATGAAATTTCAATGTTAGCATTATAGACAAGAATTTACCAGTAAAGTTGTCTTAAAAACATCAGTGCACACTGTGTGATGTGTAAAACCTAGCTGGACCTGTCACCCAGCTGTATTCTCAAGCTAGATATAAGGTCCAAGAAATTAAAAAAACCTCAGGACTATATAAATGATAATTTAAATATAAATTGATAATATCAGTGTCAAACAAAAAAACTCTAGTCGAGGAACCTCAAGGAATTAAGACCATGTAGCCTGATATGTACTGATGTCAATATATACTGAGAATGTAGCAACTTGATGTATAGAATAGGATGTTCTTTTCCATCTATATGCTGACTCAAGACTGCACCTAGGCCTACCTCTGATGCATTAGTCTGTAACAGAAATTGTTTCTAAAAGTCTTGGCTTCTTTAAACAGGGGCTGAACATAATTCAGCCTTAATGGCCTGAAACTCCTTGTCACACTCTGGGGTCCATTTCACATTATTCAGGAACCGTTTCTTTGTTGCTAACTTGGCAAAGCTGGGAACAAATCTCCAATAATAACGAGCCAGCCCTAAAAATGACTTGACATGTTTCTTGGTTTAGGGGACAGAGCTGTTAGCTAGAGCTTCTATCTTGGAAACCTCTGGCTTGACTTCATCATTTCCCAAAACATATCTGGTTTCCTGCATGCCCAGTGCACACTTGGTGGGATTAATTGTCAGACCAGCCTTTTTGATCGATTGGATAACTATTCATAGCTATTCCAGGTGACTTTTCCAGTCTGGACTGTATACCACAACATCGTCCAGGCATGTAGCACAGTAACCAGTGAGAGGGGATAAAATTACATCCATGTACCATTGGAATGTAGTGGGTGTGCCATGTAAACCAAATGGCATAGTGTTGAACTGATAGAATCCTATAGGTGTGGCAAATGCAGTTTTGTCTCTGGATTCTTTAGGTAGGGGAATTTACCAGTAACCCTTGGTGAGATTGAGGGTACTGATATACTTGGTATTCCCCAGTCTGTCCACCAAATCATCTATTCTGGGCATAGGATAACTGCCAAATTCTGACACTTGATTAAGTTTCCTAAAATCAATGCAGCTTCTTACACGGTTTATCTATAGTGCTTCTACAGCGCTAGCCCCAACATCCCCTACAGCGACAGCTACAATGTCGACAATTGGCATTGTAGCTACCGGGATGTCGTGCTCACAATCAGGGAGCTCGCTCCCCACCTCCGTCTCTAGGATTCTAACTCCGAGTCGGAGTTGGACCGGGTGGGGGGCAATCACCCAGTGAGGCTGTCCCGATCGGCACACTGATCACCACGGTGACGGGCGGATTTTGCCCGATTCCTGCTGCTGTAGTGGTTTTCGCCATCGGCGTTTCGCTGAGGTGATGTTACACCTTCTTACACCCCCTTCTTTTTTGTTTACAATCACCATTGGTGATGACCAAGCACTTCTCAACTCTTCTATGATACCCATTTCTTTCATTTATTGTATTTCCTTAACCATGTCAGCTCTTAACCGCTCTGGTAATCTGTATGTCTTTTGTCTAATAGGGTGAGCATTCCTTGTCACTATTACATGCTCGACCCCTTTTGCTTAGCCTGGTACTGCAGTAGAAGTACTATTAAATGTCTTTAGTAAGTAACTAATTTCTGTGGTTTGTTTGGAGGTTAAGGAAACATTCACCTTTATAGCATCAGCAGCCATTGTCACAGCTTCCAGCAATCCTTTGTGAATCCGGCCTCATCTGTCATCAAGGCACAGGTCAGGAAGCACAGGAAAACCAGGAGCAGTTTCAAAATTCACAAATAGCTTTTTATTTTTCTCAATAACAGCAAAATAAAAATTGTTCAGTATAACTATTTACAAAGGCAGTACAAACAGGGAAAACGAAGTCCTTCTTCTGAGGGTATCTCTTAATTGCAAGTTTCAATCTCACAATCTCTATCTCTCCTTGTCTCTCTAGCAAAAGTATTGTTGCTCTTTTGATAAGTCTTTGTATGGGAACTTGTTAAGAGAGCCTACTTCTCACAGAATGTTTTTGTAAGCTTACAAAATGTTCTTGTCAGTTTCATTTCTTGCAGGAGCAGCAAAACAGTACATGGTGTCCCAGAACTGATCTCTTGTTGACAACTCTGCAAAGGGCTTAAATACTGCATCCCAGGTTAACCCCTTTAGTTCCAAATAACTTTTTGCAATCATTTCAACAGTATAACTATATGCAGGTTTAAACAAAGGAATCCCAGTACCAGTGACATTTCCACATAAAGATTCACATATATTTTTATACCCTCGGATATGCAAGGGGAAGAAAAGACAGAACAGCAAGTGAATACAGAGAGATAGGGAGGGGCAGAGAATTATGAAGCCATCAGAGTGATCAGTTCCTAGGTCTCACAAAAAAATTTGGTTGCACAACCAGACAGACAAAAGACAGAAAAGAAGAGGATAGAACAGACCCTTGCATTTAAACTCATTCTGCATAACAAATGGGGCAGGGTCTTATTCAATCCTGTCACACAGAAAACACAATGTTCAATACAAGGTATGTAGGTCCCAGACAAAGACAATAAATCTGTTATCTGGGACCTACTGTGCAAATAGCAAACCTGAAGTGAAAATAACACATTTATTTTGCACTTGCCTACATCAGAGTGTGTTATTTTTCTCTTGCCTATGTTACATTGCAAGGGAGCTGTCAATCATTTTGATTGACATCCCATTCTGGTCAATCCTGCAACTAATCAGCCTCCTTATAACAGCCAATAGTACCTCTCACTTTAAAATTCAAAATCTTGCAGTCACCACCATCTTGTATTACTTCACTTTGGTCAGGAGATTAGTACAAACCACAGTCAACATTTTCAGTCTATCCCCATCTTTTCATATTGATCATATGGCCACTCGACTCAGTATTAAACAAACTGGCAGTCCCTGGGCCAGCCCATCAGTGGAGTAGTAGTACTACGGCTCATGATATCGATGACCTGGGTTCAGGAATGAGCCCAGATCATTGAGGGCCAGTGGGAGGGAGGAGGATTGAGCATTCCAGAGGAAGTCCTCCTACTCCAGAGAGGGTGGGTCATTGTCCTCATTGCAGTATTACCACCAGGGTGACCACAGATGGCAGTGCAGTGGAAGACACCAAGGGGAGGGATGGTTATAGGCCGGAGGTTCGATGTGGCAGCACACTCATTATGCATATGTGCCTAGGACCTCCCAAGTGTACAGACACTGGTGGGACTAGGGAGAAACTAGGAAAATGACCCAACTGCCCAAAAGGATGAGAGACCTCAGTGGACCAAAGAAGACTGGTCCTGGACCCTGCAGCCAGCCATCTGATGAGGACACTACAGTCTGAGGGGTGCAGCCCATCTACTCCACCTGGGGGCACAACCAAGGCAGCATTGAGGTAGGCAGCTGGTGGAGGGACAGTGCCTAGTGGAGCAAGGCAACTGGGGTTCCTAAGGGAGTTTGGGCAATGGTCTGTGTAAGGTGGAATAAACAAAGAGTGAACAAGAAACTAACAGTCCATTGTTTAAAACTTTCAACAGTTGGTCAAACACCAGTCCTACAGCCAGCGTGTTGCTAGCATGCCATTTTTGCTGACTTACTCCTAGTTGAACAGGCGCTCTTGCTCACTCATTCCAGAACTCTTAGTGAAAAGGAAAAAAGAGAAAGGAAAAAGTATCAATACTCACAACTTCATAAAGGTACACTGCTGAACTAAGAAGGGGGCAGAAAAGTTCAGCAGTTGTATGAGTGTGGAAGAGTCAGTCCAACTTGCATTTACTAGCATGTTAAAAAAACACACCCGACTGGCTCAGTGGTACTGAGGGTTGAGGCTCTGAACGCCACACCTCACTCCACACCGGCGACCTGGATTCTGGAATGGACTCAAGCCACCAGGGGTCAGTAGGAGAGGAGAGGGACTGAGCATCCAAGGGACTGTTCTCCCTCTCTGGGGGAGGGGGGGTCTTCAGTTGTTGATATGCTTGTGACCCCTGGCGGAGGCTGGCGGGGTGGTGTGCTGGCACTGAGCTTTGGGGGTGAGTTGGGGCACGGTGCTGGGAGGGAGCGTGTACAGATGCCTGCATACTCCCACCCTTGGCATCATTGCATGCCCCACTCATGCAGCCACAGAACAGGAAAAATGGCAAATGGTCATGGCGGCTTGATGGCCATCTACGGGATGACCGGCTCTGGGGACATCGCTTCATTACTGAACCTGGACTCAGTTGGAGAGTAAGGGGGACTCTCCACCGCCCCACCACAGGGGGTAAGTCATGGGGTAATTGGCAGTGAGGACTCCATGGGGGCCAGGAGAGGACCAGACGGTGGCCAGATGAGAAGGTTGCATGGACGTGCAGGCAGACCGGGAACCAAGGTAAAAAGGCTTAGCAAAAAACACACACACACACACACACACACACACACACACAGAGCTAAGCAACAAACTGTGATCTAAATTGGGACCTAAAGTACATATGGTTATATACACAGAACATACAATGGTCTGTGTTAAAAAAATGGCATTTATTTCCAGTCATGAGTGGGTGGAACTTTCATAACTCACTCAAGGCTTTGACACTCATAGGTTATGGTCCTACCCCCTCATTCATGGAAATAAATGACATATTTTAACACAGGCCATTATATATCCCCTATTTATACAACAAGCATGTGCTGATAAATAGCAAAATAAAAAATGTTATCTTCTTGACCCAACATTACAAAATAATGTTATCTTGCAGAGTTGGGCAAGTCACAATGCATACTGAACCAATCAGAGTAGGAAGATTGTTACTTGTTTGATAATCACACAGGGGCTATAAAATGAGTGTTTGGGCATGCTACTGATGTCTTGAAAAAGCATCAGTGAGACATGAAACATTGACGTTTGGTGGCGGGGGTTGCTGCCACTTTTTGTTTCCAGACAAGCTTTGTCTTTTTACTGTGCTTTTTGCATTAAATAAGTGCCAATATTTATAGTGTCCTAGGAGAGGATGTCTGTTTTCCTTTTGCCTGTTTTGAGCTGGCACAACTTTTGCTATATGAATCAATCAGACAGCAGCTTTCCCAGTGCTGATGACATCACAGTAGCCATGTGCAATACTGAAGCTAGCAGTGGAAATCAAATTATAAAAAGGATCTCATAAATGCTGCACTCTGACTGGTTGTCAGCATTCCGAGACCCTTACATTAACCTCTGTTACACTGTCATGTACAGCCTGATCACAATTACACAGGAATTCTTGCTGTCAACATTCCATTCTCTAGCACTGCTGAATGACTGGAATTATGCATTCTGTTTATGAACCAGCAGTCTGAAATAGTCTGTGGATTTTACTAAAAATCTCCCTCTCAATGATGAAACCATTCAAAAGGTACATTTCTAACACTTTCCTTTTATAATAATTTTTTATGACAGCAATAAAGCTCTCCCAGGAGTTAGACTTAAAGTCAATCAAATACCCCCTGGGGCAGTATGCCACATTACTTTACTCATACTGTTAATCTAACCCCTGGTCATACCTTATTGCTTAAGAGATGGAGTTCAGTTTTCATACAAATAGCAGATTTAAAAACTGTAGCTAGTAAATTGATGTTGTATAAACTAAATATACAATGGTCTAACTCAAAATATGGAGTTTATCTTTACTTGTGAGGGGTTACGACTTTCATAACTCACTCATGGCTCTGCCACTCATGTGTTATGGTCCTGCCCACTGACATGGGAAGATAAATTGCATATTCTGAGTTAGCCCATTGCATCTCCCTTATATATTTGGGATACACAAAGTGCTGACTTAGAATATGCCGTTAATCTTTGTAAGTAAAGGGTCAGGCCCATAACTCATGACAGGCAGACATTTATTTGAATCAGGAGGTTAATGTTTATGTACAGTAATACAAACGTTTTTCAGTTGTGCTATGGGCAGCATTCTTTCCAGTCGATTCACTGCATAACCCCTTCTCTGTTTATAGCATCCTACCAACCAGGACTGGCCTCTTTTAAGTTGTGGTGTTTTCACCCATTAATCTTTTTTCTTTGTATACTCAAACTGTCGCTTTCCTTGAATGAATGATGCTTTCCACACTTAAGGAGTTTACATCACTCTGATTATTTTATTAGTTGTCATGATAAAATCAGTTCCCACGTAGTTTACAAAAGATTTGGGACAGTGCTGTTCAGATATTCCAGCAGCTGTGCACTGCCCCCAGTTGACTCAGAAATCAATATGTTGCTGTACAAGGCATCCTTGCACAATTTGTTTCATATCTCGGTAATTTCTCCATGTAAATTGTCTGTTCACATCAGTCACAGACCACGCCTGTAAATGTGACTTGTTTCCAGTGAACAATACCTGGTTAACAAAATCAATAAATGAAAAATAAAAAAAAAATAGAACTTCTGTAGATATATGGTCATACATAACCATTAATACTGGATATGTCAATGGACTCAGACCTTTGTTTCATGTATTTTCATTATTTATGCCATATTAACTGAAAATGAGTAACCAAGAGTAATAACCAAGACAATTCATCAATAAATATGGGATATGCCATTTCCTAACTCAGAATATGGGATTTATCTTCATGACTAGGGGTCAAGACAATAACTAATTATATACGTCCTGCCCCCAGATAAGTGATGATAAGTGGTATAGTCTGAATCAGGCCATTGTGTGTCCAGTTTTATACAGTGTGTTTTATATTGTAAACATTGTAAAGCATTTCCTTCTACTGTATAAGATTTGTCTGTTTGTTGGATTTCACTACTCTGTTAAGCACTGGGTAAGATTTATTTATTTATTTATTGTTTATTTTTATTTAAAATGTGATAACCGGGAACAGCACCATTGAGCCAGGGCTCGTTTCCAGGTGTGACCCAGGGGAAGGGTAACATAAGGATGGAACTGTAGATACACAGTAAATGAAAACACAGTAAACAAATCCAGTTACAGTTGAATCCAATCAGCAATACAGGACAAATAATCAGTGCAGTACAGGTATAAATGCAAGACCATCTGGGCAATAATTTAAAATAAGGTATGACATAAAATTCTGGCTAAGCATTTAGCAAGGGGTAGGGCACGCAGCTCTGCACCTAGGAGAGGGAGAACTACTCATAGGAGGTGGCTGTGAAAACACAGACTGCTGAGGAGGTGGGTCACTCATGAAGCGGTGGGGGGGGTGTAGAACACTGTGAACACAAGGGTAAAGGGAGAAGTCTGAGGAGTCTTTTGACTGAAGTGAAAAATGAGGATAGGTGAAGATCTGTATGAAGTTTATTCCAGAGAACTGGAAAAGGATAAGAGAAGGCCAATTGCCGGCAGCAGAGTGAGGGTGAGGAATGGAGAAGGAACCTGGGTCACTGTGGCTTAGGGAGTATGGCGAGGTGGTAGCCTGAGAAAGATGGGAGGAGAGGTAGGGGGGCAAGGGACCGAACCAGTATTTGGCTACAAGGGATGCGCAGTGTGCCATCCTTCTATGGGATAGTGATGCAAGGGGCAGGGCAGAATACAGGAGGCAGTGGTGAGTGAGTGGTGGAGAAGATGCTGTCAAATTAGTTAACGGTTCCTCAGTGACATTCAAAATGCAGATCAGTGGTGCACAACTTTTTTGAGTGGAGGGCCAGACTGAAATCTTGAGGCAATGATGAGGCCAGTGGCCTTAGGATGCCTTTCACGGGCGTGGTTCAAACATCACATTATGTTGCATGTTAATAGTGATAAAAATAAATCAAACATGCATGTTTCTTTGTGTGATCATTTATTTATTGTTTAAGTAACAATCAAATTAATAAAAAATACAAAAACAAGCAAAATCACAATGTGAAATGCAGAAATCCAGAAATGTCAGTCCTCGTCTCTCCTCTTCTCTCCTCTTCCTTACATTCTCTTTTCTCAGTAGAATTGCTGTATGTTTCCTCCACTAGAGTTCTGAGAAAAGAGACAGAATGAAATTAGGGTACTAATCAGTCAGACACAGCTGCAAGTTCAAAATTAAAATTTAAAACTGTAATTTACCAATATGTAGTGCTATCTCTTACAGTTAATGTGAGGTGTTGCAATGCCCCCTGGATACAAACCTTGGAATATCAGGCTTTATTTTTGATGCTGCAAGCAGCATAACTGGATTCTAAGACATTGGTCCCTATGCAGTAATGGGTGGCATGACAATGTGCCACATATCTACAGCGGCCACTCTGCACCCACTGCACTCCCCAAGTAGGATACGAAGGGGGTGAGCAGACACAAGCACCCGATCCCCCCACAGCCGTGGAACGCACTACACTGGGGGTGAGCTATGGGCACGCCAGCACTATGAGCCATGCAAAATGGTGCATAGTGCTGGCCGGGGGGGGGGACAGAGGAGGGCACAGGTTATGAAGGGGAGAACCCTGCTGTAAGCCCCCTATGCACCCTGTGCACACAACTAGACACTGCCCAGATGGGGTGGATAGCCCACTGCCACTGGAGCCACTGTGGTTGGACCTCCCCATGGCTGCCTGGCACCACTCTGCACATATCAGTGTGTGGCCCCTGCCAGGTGCCCCCCCACCATACCCACACACCACATGGGGGCACCGGCCCTTGGATGCTACCACTCCCCCTGCATGGCACCACCGGCCAACCCCTTCCACCGGTCCTCCCTGGCATGTGGTGGGGTACAGTGCCCCCCTCGGACCACCAACAGACCCCTCACCCAGTCACAGTGACCCATTCTGTGGCCACATCATGGGAGGGCCAGCGGCTTTGCCCTTCTCTCACCACCACAGCCGCCAGCCATACATCTTCCATGGGGCACGCTGCCAACATGGGCCCCACCATGTAGGGGATCCACTCTGTATCGCAGTCCAGGCATCCAATTGGATGCCTGGCCAGGTCTGCATCCCTGCCCCTGGCCACCCTGTGGAGTTCTGTGTGCCGGGGGGCAGGGCTGCAGACAGATGGCGGCCAGTAGTGAATACTGACCAGTGTGCACCTGTCCGCGGGTGTGCAACTTTGTGGGTGGGGTATGCACTGATTCCATGTACCTCTGCACCAATAGTGCATAGGGGCCATTATTAGCACTTTCTTTATTTTCCACGAAAATACTAAGATCATTTGCATACTGTATGCTAGTATTTTCAATTCTACCCAAGTCTGTTGTTCTACTAACCCTACATTGTAGATAAATCAGTGTGTCTGAGCTAAAGTCAAGAGAAATTATTTATAGAATAACTGAAAATAAACAAAATTGACAGATAAATACATTTATACCATGGTAGGGATGAATAACAGCGCTGAATAAAAATTGTTATTCAACTGTTATTCATCTCCAGGGTGAATAACACATTATTTGTCCTGCAGCCTGTGTTATTTTCCTTATAGCATCATCATAATGACATTCAGTGTTCCATAAACAGGGCATTCCATAGGGCATCCAGAAATAAGTTTTCATAGACTCTGGAATGTTACAAACAGTGGTGACTTACAGTAGATGTCGTAGCTCTGCTTCACTCCACCACACATTGCTAGGCAGCATTGCTGGCAACATTCCAGAGTGAATAAAAAGTTATTTCTGCATGCCTTATGGAATAACCCCCATATATACCACACCAGTGGTGAATAAATTGGGTAAATCAGTTATATTATTTTGAAATATATATTATATTCATTTAGAACACGTTATATTACTTGGAAAACAAAGCATAGCAGTAGATATCATTGCTGGTCAGGTGGGTGCTCTCCTGAGCTATAATGCTGGGAGGAACACAACATTTGTTCAGGCATGTGGTAATAAGGTGCTACATGAGCACAACGGACTTCAGTGCTAATCTGTGACGTATTTCAGTGCCTGATATTCCAACTTGTCATTCCTGTGTATGTACACCAGTTCATTGTAATGTATAATGCAGTTATGTAAGCAATAATATCCGACAGGGTGGGTGGTATTGGGCAATACTGGACCACCCAGGGGCGTAATGAGGCGGAAGGCCTCATAGCTCCAGGGCGGTCCGGTATTGCCTATACCGCCCACCCTGGAGGGTATTATTGTGCTTAGGAAATGGGCACTGTGGCATTTTCCTATGGGATTTAAACAAGTGAATAAAAAGAGTTAAATGATTTATTAATAATAAAGTTGAAATGTTTGCATGGTAAAGTAGTCCCTATTTCTGTGCTGTGGCATGTGCTGTCCCCCCCCCCAATAATCGTGAAGTTAGCTCCCCCAAAAAATAAACTTTGTAGTTACTGTCTCAAGAGTAGTGTTTTTTCTTCTTGTTGGGGTTTAAAAATATATACTGTGTGATTGAATCAAAGTAGCGTTATTTTGGTGTGCCTGATGACATCATATGCGGAAGTAAAATAGACGTTTTGACGAAAAAGCAAATTCTTTTTTTATTTCTGTAGTAAGTTTTGTTTTGTTTTTGTTTATTGGGAGGACATGTTGTGCTCAGCGATTGATGTGTGAGGTTGGAGAGTGTAGGAAGTAGAAATTAGTTAGACGAGCGACACCACGGACTAGCGAGGAGAGATGACTGGCGGTCATGGATGTGTTTGGAGAGTTGAAACTGGAAGGTACCATTGAAGCTGTGAACCATGGCACAGTGTAGGTATAGAGCAGAAGGTTTCATTTATAAAGAGTTTTGTTATGGTCATCGAAGGTTAAAATAGCAGGGTAATGAATGTGACAGTGAGCGAGCGGGCGGGCGTGCAGTCGTTTAAGTGAAGCCGAAGTTGAATGTAATGGAATGGAGCAGGGCTTCTATTCGGTTCGAACACAAAACAAAATAGTTTCGAGAAACTACAGTAGTGCTTTGCAATATGCTTAGTTTTTAAAAAAAATTACAGACTGTTGTGTGTGGCAGTGAAGTAGAGTATTGGGGACCAATATCTCTCATTAAGCGAGGAAAAAAATGGCGGTTGACTCAAACTGAGTGTCCAGTGCTTCAGCCAATGGTGAAGCAAGCTGGGCACAATGATATCTGGATGGGCATCAGTCAGATTTGGGCTGGCACTTCTCACTTCCTGGGCATCTATTGAAAGTTAATGTACCCCCCTGAGAAGGGTATTAGCCAATTAGATGCCAGGAAATAAAAATACCATTTTCTAAGTAAGCAATAAGATATGATGAGGTGTAGTTTATGGCCTAATAAGAGCATGCCCCAGGTGCATGATGAGGCATGAGGTGCTTGCGCCGAGTGCCTTTAGCATCTGGGAAGTGCTCTTATCAGGCCATAAACCACACCTCGAAGTGTCTTATTCTGCTTATAAAATGGGTCCCCCTGTAAAAAATATTATTTACAAATTTCAGATAAGTTTTTTTAAAGTGTGTTAATGTACATAAAAAAATAGAAAACAAAATAGTCCCTGTCCTTGTATATTTGTAATAAGTGTATATGTAAAAGGAATCCACTAGAGGGTGTTGGTGTTTATATCTCCCCCCCCCCAACACACACGTATGTTTTTTGTTTTATTTTTCATTTTCTTTTGTTTAAACTTAAGTACCAAGCTGTGTTTCCAGATTTCAGTGGGATCAGGTGGAAAGTGACCAGGTCTGGACTTCAGTGGGATCAGGTGGAAAGTGACCAGGTCCATTGGTAGCTACTGTAGCAGTTTGTTGGTAAGAGAGATGGCCACACGGAGAGTTGTTGACCTGCTGTGACAGGTAGATGGCACTTTTGATGGAAGTTTTCTTTAAGCAAAACAAGAGAGTGGATGGTTTTCAGCAGGTGTGGGTGAAAAGACAACATGTTCCAGCACAGCCTCCCTCCATGAGAGTGTCACTGAGCGAGGGACGGCTGCGCTGATGGTTGCTGATGATGTAGCGGGTAGATGGGATAATGAGAGTTACTGAGCGAGAGATGGCCGTGCTGATGATCTCCAATAGTGCGGCACCACGGGTAGATAGTATAATGGGATGTGAGATGTTAGCCAGTGGTAGCGCTATCGCTTGCTCTGATGGTCGCAGACAGTGTGGCACTGTGGCGAGTACATGACATTTTTGTTTAGTCGGGCAGTTAGAGATCATTTAAAAAATCAGCACAATTTACTGTCTGTCTTTTACAATTTCCTTCTGCAATTTTGGTTGTATTGCAGCAGAACAATGAGGCCGGGGGGGTGACCGATGACTGCAAGCAGGCTGCAGACAGAATTGTTTTTAAAAACGTTTCTCCTGGGCATGGATTTCAGCCTGCACTGCATCCTGCTTGGTTGAAGAGGTACCAGTTGGCACAATATGCCCTGATAAGGACACGTCCAAGGGTACTTCTCAGTCAATCAGGAGGTAGAAAACTCCCAACCCATTTTATAAATTAAGTTATGTTTTATGCAGGCCCTCAAGCCCCAGAAGAAACCCATGGGGGAAAACTGTTGGGCCAGGACCTGAGGGCCCTGTGTTGAAATTAATAAATTTATTTATTTATTTCTTTGATTACTGAGTAAGCACACTGATCAGAGGGACCGTTTACAGGCACGACCTGGGCCACAAATATGGCACTAACAAGTTACATACAGATCATCAGGAATACAGCAACACAATAAATACAGTACACTTTACAATATGTTAGAGGAAGTCAAAAGGAAAAAAACACATGACAGTTTACAGTTTAGTTCATAGCTAAATGAGGCAAAACAAGTTATAAGAGCAGAGTTAGCAGTTAAGATGGCCGGGAAAGGTACCTTGTTGTTGAAGATTACTCTGGGGAGCACAAGATTTAGCCTCGTTCAGTAACCAGGCTTTGAGTCAGTGTTTGAAAGAGCTGTGGGTATCAGAGGACTGGAATGAAGCAGGGAGCCTGTTCCAGAAAAAGAGAGCGGCCACAGAGAGTGCTCTGCCACCCATTCCAGTGGAGACCTTAGGGATTTCCATAGGGGGGACTGAGGACACATGTAAGCATCTGAGAGGAGCTCTGGCCTTCAGAAAGGTGGTGTAAGGGGATGCATAGACATTTCTAAGGGTGTTGTCAAGGATACAACCTAGTGCATAGTCATAACGATCAGAGAGTGGGAGCCACGCTAGCATCTGGTAGCGGTCACAGTGGTGAGTGGAGTAGGGTGCCAGGAGTGTGAAATGACATGCGTTATTGTATACTGAGCTTAGATGCGAGCGCAGGGCAGAAGACACATAGGAATATATGGAGGTACAGTAGTCAGTGATGGGGGAGCAGGTTGCCTTGGGCAATAGCTAAGCGGGCCTCACTGGTCAGGAATTGTTTTAGCCTACTGTATATGCAGCCCCTAGGGTTTTGGTTAACCTGAAGTACAATGGAATTGATGTGATCCGTATAGGAGAGGGAGAGGGAGAGATAGAGAGTTAAGCCCAAGTATTTAAAATCGGGAACATTCTGCAGTGCAGGGCCATTGGGTGAAAGTACTGAGAGGGAAGTGCCAGCCTTAACAGTGCTGGCCAGGTATAATTTGGAACCTAGAAGCATTGCCTTAGATTTTTTTTCATTGATCAGTAGCTTATGTGAGTGGAACCAGTTATAAGCCTGGCCATAGTTGATAGGGTAGAAGATATGTTTGTCAGGGACTTACCACTGTAGAAGAGAACAAGATTGTCTGCATACAGGAGGGCATAGCAGGAGAGGCTGTCAGAGGGGAGGGAGTTTATACAGATAGGGGTCTGAGAATAGAGCCCTGAAGAACACTGGTAGAGACAGGAAGTTCAGGGGAGATGGCAGTACCAATACACGCTGACTGGGATTGGCCAAAATGATAACTCTTGGACCATTGCAAGGTCTCTGTGGAGCAGCCAAGTTGGAGGAGAGTAGAATAATACTAAGAATACTACTACTACTAATAATAATATTATATATATATATATATATATATATATATATATATATATATATATAAGTTATAATACTAGGCTCAAATAAAAAAACAGATTTTTTCCCCCAGGAACAGAAAACACTGAAGTAGTACATTTTTGGATGTTCAATTCACCAGTAATGGTAAATGGAAACAGCACATCAAACAACAAATCAGTAAGGTTAAATACTCCATGAAAGCAGTATTAAATTGTCGCTGGTTTTTTTTGTAAAATATTTTTATTGGATGAAATTCAGAAACATAACATACATTTGCAACTTTGAGCATTACAACATTGCTCATATAGTTGATGGATACAAGTCTGAGTACATCTCGACAATACTGTACCTTTACATATAGAACTGTACATTTTATACCTTACATTAATACAACCTCAATATGCTATTCACTTTTGCTACAGTCCCCGTCCTCTCAGCGTCCCTTACTACTTGAAGTGTTGTAGTGTATATTTATTACTGACCATTGATACTTGTTCTTGGTTCAGCTGAGTTGTCTCAGGGCTTTTTTAGGACTGCATTTTTTTTACCATTTCCGCCCCCATCTACTGTCACCAGCCCCTTGAAGAGTTGAGGATACTAACATGAAAGGATAGCCATCTGGTTTTCTGTTGTGCAACTTGCAGTGGAATAGCAAATTTATTTCCACCAGTGAGTGATAAGACCCGTAACTCACTGGTGGAGAAGTTAAGTTAGTTATGAGGGTTTTACTACACACGTGTGGCGATAGATGTGTTATATTACTGCAACCTATTATTTCTTTGATATATGTACCTTACTATTGCTAATGGTTTTGTTAGTGTTTTGACTTGTTTTTGCTTAAAACTGCCTTATTGTCCATTGTAAATGCTCTATCTGGCCCATTGTTCCCTGTGTTCTAGTTTCAGATTCTTAGTTTTATAACGTGTTCTTTTTTCGAAACTCAACTTCATGATTGCAGAAAAAGATGAGTACATGACATAAAGGTATAAAAATAGAATAATAGATAGGGGACTGTGTATTATGAGGCTATAATACCATTAAGAGGGTCTGATGACATGTGAACCTCGAGAGCAATGCTTGAGAGGTTCCAACATGTCACCAGAACCTCAAGATGGTATTAATAGCTGACAAATACCCAGTCCCTATTTGTTAGTGTAACCCCCCTGTTACCCGGGGTTGCTAGAATCCCAGTTAGACCTAGTGGTAGGCAGGGTAGGCAGCTTGTGAAACTCCAGTTAAATGGATTTCACACTGTCTCACTCTGTTCTCAGTCTCAGCTGAGACTGAGGGATGACATCATTTTAGAACTGTCGCAGCTGCTTAAGTTACACTGGAATGTTGCAGTTGGAGGTTACAGTAGAACATTGTGGAATTTGAAGTTAATTCTGTAAGAGTCTGTTGCGGCCTGTAGTAGAGGAAATAGGTGCTCTGCTGTAAGCAGGCCCTCAGAGCTCTAAGCTCTGTCAAAGAGCAATTTTTTTTGTATAGGTGTGTGTTCTCACCTGAAGAGGAACACAAGAAGAGCCCAGTGAAGTGGTAGAGACCGCTTTCAGGTTCAGGGCCCCATCCCTGCGGAGATGGGGTGAAGGAATCAGCCTGCTTCTAGAGGCAACCCCCCCCCCCACGGTCTGGCTAGGGAAAGAGAAGCTGCCTGAGTTAAGTTCGTGCTGAGGCACCAGAAGTTGTGGATGAGATTTCTTTGGAGAGAAAATGCCTGTGGGGCACCTGCAACCAAGGGGTGAGTTCGCTCTGCTATAGGGTCAATTTGTTTTCACCTGAAACAAGATGAAACTAAAGTGACTGTTACTGTGGGGTCAGGAAAAGACAGCCAAGTACAGTTTGGAAGATGTGGTGATTGGACTGCTTAACTCTGTGGGGGGGTCTAGACTAATGGACACAGCCACTTATTAAGTATGTTCAAGTTCAGCACAAATGGGATGTAAAGACAGTAGACTGAATGTGAATACATTTAAAGAGAATCTACATAGCAAAGTGTTTTCAAGGATGAGGTGTTACAGTCCAGAGAAATGGCCAGTTATGAATTATGGGAGCGAGAGGTGGGAGACCCCCCATCAGTAGTAACCAAATTCACCTCTACGGGTTTGCTTTGGGACACCTGTTGCTTTCTCTCAGGTACTTGGCCAGTGCCTGAGAAAAGTACCCAGACGTGGGATTGATGAGGAAGATTCCCTGATGGAGCCAGAAGTGCTCATAGATGGTTTAGGGAGCCACCAGTAAATGTTTCCATACTATATGGAAAGTGTCCAAAGGGCTGGCAAGGGAGCCCAGCCAGTGAAAACCCAGAGCAGCATACAAGTTCCGGCTGTGTGCCCAGTGTGTTTCAAAGCCTGAGGGTTAAAGTGAATGAGGATGTGTTCTGATCTCCATAAATCTGCATTACCAGGAGTGTAGCCCCGTGGGGGTCCATCTATGCTTTGTTATTCTGTTGGATGTGAATAAAAAGCCACACTTTAGAATCCCAACTTCTAGTATTGGACATTACAGTTATTGTTTCCTGTGTCCGGAGTTCTTGGGTGCCCCTGTTGCAGAGTAGCCAAACCTAGCCAATGTGCCGAGTGACACATTTCTCCCCGAACCCAGCCCACCAGGTAGTGCTGTCAAGATGGAAGTGGCATACCTGGGTGGGGGTTACAAAAATGGAGGCACCGCTTAGGATATGGGTTTGGAATTTAGGGAGGAATGTAAGAAACGTCGTTCGGACAATGGCTAGCGTTTTGGTTATCTGACAGTGGGTAGCCCAAAACAACTGAAGCAATGTTTAACTAATGTGCCGCGGTGTGCTGTTATCCATGTGCTGCTATTAAAATGACAACTGTTTACCAAGGAGCAGTAAAGCCTGAGAGTGTATGCCCTTGTCCTGCATCAAATTACAGCGTTTGCCAGCATTTAAAAGTGTTTGTGATAAAGAAAAGTGTGGAAAACTGTGGGTAGCAAAAGGAAAATTGTGCCCTAGACATTGGAAATGCTTTCTGTGTGGACTGAGAGACTTGTTGTGCTTAATGGCCATGAAAAATGGTTGAAATGGGCTCCCACCGAGGAGCTTCAGTCAGTTGAAAAAAATAAAAGTGTGGTTTGCAGTTTAAATTTGCCTGCTCAACGATCGCCCTGAGGAGAAGAGCACGAGAGGAAAGAGGCTCATTTGCATGGCATCGAGTGATTGGTGAGACTGCAATCAGTCCCACCCCCAAGCCAGCTCTAGAGTGACTGCACAGCATTCGAGAGGGAGAGTGAGTGGAGTGTGCAAACTGGCTTACCAGGAGGAGCGTTGCAGTGACTGAAAGTGCTGTAAAATGTTTAAAAAACTGACTTTTCTGTTTAAATTCAGGCTCAACCCGCATCTCGATTGACTGGACTGTAAGTGTGGTGTTCAGAGGGACAATCAGCAGGACTGCCAACCCGCTTCCTTCCAGAGGCCTCCAAGACTGGCTGCAGGCTGTTTTTCCATCGAAGCAAACAGTTACTGATAACAGTGAGTACCAACAGAAATAATTGCTCAAACCGTGTGATTTCACCAAAAGCCAGCTGAATCTGTGTGTAACAGTGTAATCACTTTGCAAACAAGGCCTGTGTTAAGTTTAACCAGCAAAAGCAAGAATTCTAAGCAATCGACTGTGAGCATAATTATAGGTTAAGCGTCAGTATAATTTTCAAAGCCATGTGAGAGACTATGAGTTGTATCAGATAGGCAGCAAGAAATACAGGCAATCCTGTACTATGAAATACTGAGGCTTTAAGGGACTGTAAGCTAGAGCAATATCTTCAGCGAGTAAAACGTCTGTTGGTAAATCATATAAATGTGTTAGGAAAAAGAACAGTGCTAGTTTGTGCAGTTTGAGCAAAGTTGTCGGTAGAGTGTGTAAATCAGATGCGCAGTGGCTTGACCCAATTACAGAATGTTGATGAGTAGGAGTGCTGCTGCCCCCATTACAGGATGGGGTAGTAATGTAAACACAGCAGCAGAGGAGCCATTTTGAAAGAGAAAGAACGTTTTCAGTAATGTGGGACTTGAAATAACAGTGAGCGTTGTTTGTTTTTTCTCTGCAGTCATGGCTTCAGGACCAGCCCGCTACCTGGATCATGCCCGGGGTGTGAAAGCAGTAGAAGTTAACAAGTTAAGGGACATTGAGAGATGTTACTATGGGGGATGACTGCCTCCTCATGTGGCGATTCCTGGATATCCAGTGCGAGTATGTGTGATGTGCTTAAATGCTGGAAAGGACGTCTTCATGGTACCTCACTGTTCTGGGTGCCTAGAGAAATATGGTTTGTTTAAAGCACCCCAGATTTGTTTGGCTCCCACATGGACAAAAGTTCAAGAATCTGCAGTTGGCAGCACACAGCACCAGGCGGAGCCTGTTGGAGAAGGTCCCTCAGAGTGTGGCACAAAGCTAGAGGGTGCAGATTTACAGACAGAACAATGTGCTGATGTTTCAGAGTCTGAGTTGCAGAGAGACATTTTGGTAACAGCATCAGTAGACCTTTGGAGAGAGGAGCCTAGCCCAAATCTCATAGGTGAAGACGAGACAAGGGAGGACTTTGAATGGGAGGTTTCGACCTCCGCGCCCAGTGAAGAGTGGACAGTCTCAGGAGTGAGGATGACTGCTCAGTCCTGGGCACAGATTCTCAGTGAGGAAAAAGAAGAGGGGGAACCTATGTGGCCTTGTGAAAAAGGAACTGGTACACAGCCTCAAGCTCTTGCCTCAGAGGAACGCATGGAAGAGAGTGGTGATTCCACTGCCCTGGCTGTGCAAGAAGGAGCCAGGGATCCATTTTTTGTGTCATTAAGAATGCGTATCTGGCAGAACCAGGACTGGCTGCCCCCAAGCCATGCCAGAGGTCTCAAGTTGACCAAAGTGACCAAATGAAATCTATGAGATGTCCTTTCCTACCTTTCCTCGGAGAGTCTGGAAGGAGATTGAAAAAAGCATGAAATCCTGGATTTGGGAAGAAGCAATGAAATATGTGCATCCTGGTGCAAACAAGAATGTCAAGAACCGAATGTTTCAAGAAAAATAAAGCCAGTGGAAAAGAGGCAGAACACTGTTTATTGACACTGTTCGAATTGTGGATGGAGAGGGACATGAAACCTTTCACAGTGTGAATTATGAGCGCCCAGATGGGGTAATAATTCCAGTACCTGACCCGTTGTGCTATTGGCCACAATGCAATGACCTTCCTGCGAATGTGCCCGTGCCTACCAAATGGAAAGCAGAGCAGTGGTAGCCAGTGCTGCCACTCCAGCCATTGCCGTACCTATGTTGTTCCGCCAGTCTGGACGTCCAGGACTCAGGTGCCCCACATTCATCAGTTCTACAGTGTACTGGCTTTCCAGAATCCATCAACTGGCCCACCAGATGACTTCAGATCCAGAGAGGACACCAGCCCAGCTCTATCCTGATTCATCGCCTGGGTATCGGATGACTTCAGACCAGCTGTTTTCCTTTTTGTTCCTGTTCCAAGGTTCCATCTCCAGAGATGACATCAACCCAGCAGTTTCCAGATGTTCCCTCCTGTCATTTCCCGGAAGATGTCCACCCAGCTGTATTGGAAGAATGCCGACAGGGAGAGTCTTTGGCCAAGGACCAGGTGTGGTATCGTGTTGTTCTACAAGGGACTGGTAAGTCCAGACTTTTCTATTCTTATGACATTGCAGTACACACCCTACACTAGCAGACTCCAGATGTTTGAAGTGTCCTCAAAGACTCTCCCCTTCGGGACTTTGGCCTGCTAGAACTGTGCTTCACCGGGCTCCAGCCCAGGAGAGACCCTTTAATGGACTTGCCTTGGGGCACTGTGGTCACTAGATGGGACTTTTAGGGCTCTCCATCCCCCAAATATGGTGTATTGTAAATAAAGTCGTCGTTTTCTACTGTTTTCTAATGTTTATACTGTTTTTTCTACTTTTCTAAAAATATCTTTTTGGTATTCTCCAGTGTTTTGATGGTAGGGGTTTAGATAGACTGTGTATGCAGATTAGGAGTGTGTGTGTTGTCTTTCTTTTTCTTGCAGGTGTTCCTGAAGAAGATAGAAGAGAAGACAAGAAGAGGAGGAGGAGGAGGGACTCATCTGAGTTCCTCAATACTACTTTAGAGTGTAGTGTTTAAAGTATTGTTGTTGCTGTTACTGTGTGTAACTTTTTCTTCCACAGGTATGGTTGTGGGGGAGTGTGGGAGTAGTGCATAGTGTATGGTATTAGTTCCTAGTGTGTGGTTGCATGGTGTCCTGGGTTGGGGGGAGGTCCCCTATTTGTTTTGTTTTGGGAATTTTAAGTTAGAGGCAGACAGATTTTCCCTAGAGGGCTAGGGGGATAGACAGGCTGTGGTCCTGAACGGCTGTAGGGGCTGTAGTACTGATCTATTAGGGCTATGCTCTGGGCAGTTCTACCAGAGCCACTGGGTACCCATAGTCAGTGGGTAGAGTAGAGGCTTATGCATCAGCCAATGGCCTCTGGGCCCTTAGTGTTGCCTGCCTCTGCCTAGCACATGGTAGGAGGGGGCCTGATCACCCCTCTCCGTAGGTAGCACATAGGGTAGGATGGCCTAGGTTGGGTAACTAATGACTGCAGACAGTCATTTTCCTGGCCCAGGGTGAGTGTAACCCCCCTGTTACCCGGGGTTTCTAGAATCCCAGTTAGACCTAGTGGTAGACAGGGTAGGCAGCTTGTGAAACTCCAGTTAAATGGATTTCACACTGTCTCACTCTGTTCTCAGTCTCAGCTCAGACTGTGGGATGACATCATTTTAGAACTGTCGCAGCTGCATAAGCCACACTGGAATGATGCAATTGGAGGTTAGAGGAGAACGTTGGGGAATTTGAAGTTAATTCTGTAAGAGTCTGTCGCAGTCTGTAGTAGAGGAAAGAGGTGCTCTGCTGTAAGCAGGCCCTCAGAGCTCTAAGCTCTGTCAAAGAGCTATTTTTTTTGTATAGGTGTGTGTTCTCACCTGAAGAGGAACACAAGAAGAGCCCAGTGAAGTGGTAGAGACCGCTTTCAGTGGTTCAGGGCCCCATCCCTGCGGAGATGGGGTGAAGGAATCAGCCTGCTTCTAGAGGCTACCCCCCAGTTTGGCTGGGGAAAAAGAAGCTGCCTGAGTTAAGTTCGTGCTGAGGCACCAGAAGTTGTGGACGAGATTTCTTTGGAGAGAAAACGCCTGTGGAGCACCTGCAACCAAGGAGTGAGTTCGCTCTGCTATAGGGCCAATGTGTTTTCACCTGAAACAAGATGAAACTAAAGTGACTGTTACTGTGGGGTCAGGAAAAGACAGCCAAGTACAGTTTGGAAAATGTGGGGATTTGACTGCTTAACTCTGTGGGGGGTCTAGAGTAATGGACACAGCCACTTATTAAGTATGTTCAAGTTCAGCACAAATGGGATGTAAAGACAGTAGATTGAATGTGAATACATTTAAAGAGAATCTACATAGCAAAGTGTTTTCAAGGATGAGGTGTTACAGTCCAGAGAAATGGCAGGGTATGAATTATGGGAGCGAGAGGTGGGAGACCCCCCATCAGTAGTAACCAAATTCACCTCTACGGGTTTGCTTTGGGACATCTGTCGCTTTCTCTCAGGTACTTGGCCAGTGCCTGAGGAAAGTACCCAGACATGGGATTGATGAGGAAGATTCCCTGATGGAGCCAGAAGTGCTCATAGGTGGTTTAGGGGGCCACCAGTAAATGTTTCCATGCTATATGGAAAGCGTCCAAAGGGCTGGCAAGGGAGCTGAGCCAGGGAAAACCCAGAGCAGCATACAAGTTCGGCCTGTGTGCCCAGTGTGTTTCAAAGCCTGAGGGTTAAAGTGAATGAGGATGTGTTCTGATCTCCATAAATCTGCATTACCAGGAGTGTAGCCCCAAGGGGGGGCAACCTATGCTTTGTTATTCTGTTGAATGTGAATAAAAGCCACACTTTAGAATCCCAACTTCTAGTATTGGACATTAGAGTTATTGCTTCCTGTGTCTGGAGTTCTTGGGTGCACCTGTTGCAGAATAGCCAAACCTAGCCAATGTGCCGAGTGACACATTTCTCCCCGAACCCAGCCCACAGGTAGTGCTGTCAAGATGGAAATGGCATACCTGGGTGGGGGTTACGCTAGTTTTTGTAATACTGTATATGGATCCAAGAAAGTTTCACTTTTTTTACTTTATTGTAAAAATTACTGTACTCACCACTAGATTAGTCAATGATTCAGGGCTCAAATATGACATTCTAAATATAGATGAAATAGGCCCATCCCACCCTTTCCATAAGCTTCTTTATATTTTATTTAAAACATGTATTTGTTTTTATGCAGAGGTAGAGAGAGAGAGAGAGAGAGAAAGAGTGAGAGATGTAAGCAGCAGGCGCTACCAGAGAGAGAGTGAAGAGCAAGCCCCCAAGCCACCCTGAATGACCTTGTCTTTTTATTTTAAAATTCTTATACATGCCAGCTCACCAGCACAGTAGTTATGCTACCCCTTGTGATGCTGGTGACCTGGGTTCAGGAACAAGCCCGGGGAGCTGGAGGGTCGGCCAGGGGAAGGAGGATCAGGCACCCAAATTACACTAACTCTGCCACCTGTTCCCCCTTCATGCCACACAGCTGGATCCTGAGTGCCATGGTGCAGCTGTGGCCCCACCACCCCCACCGGGGGAGGAATTCTGGGGGCACTGATGGCTGGAAGGATGTCTTACAGTGGTGGCCTGGTCAGCAAGGGTAAGAGGTGTGCGGTGAAGCCTGAATAGATAGCCGGGGATCCCAAGATAAATAGGCTAATCAAAATAAATAAATAAACTGCATTATTCAGTATACAGTTAAATAAAACTGTTATTCAGGCAGTGCTAATTAGGTGCTGCCCTTGTGTGCACATACTAGCTTCAAAATTATCACATCAAGTCAAAGTTTTCCTTTCTCAGTGCCTTTCCCACAAAGATGTGTTTAGAGAACAGTGTATAGTTTAGTTGGATAGATTTTCTTGTACTCTTATAGTCTTTTAATATTATCAGCGTCAATGTCTCAGTAGGTAGCACACTCATCTCTAGGGCCAGAAGATCAGATGGTCTTATGTTCTCGCCCCACACCATGCACTTGGGGTAATACCCATAATTGACACTTAGTGCAGTACGGGGGGGGGGGTGTGGTGCTACACTGGTGAGGTGCCATGAGATGTTAAACTCAAGTCTTTTTTGCCTCCCTTTGGTTACTGTCCAGCTGGAAGTAAAAGATCCCATGGAACTTGTCAATGAAGAGCAGGTGCATTTATTAGTAAGAAAAATCATACAGCAAAGGAATCATTATGAATTATCACACGTCCTTAAAGAAAAGAAAAACCATTCTGGCCAAGCAAAAAATAGTGATAACAAATACAAAAGGAAAATAAATCAGTCGATCTTGCAAAGTAAACATAAATCATACAAAACTAAAGTAAAAGTAAATTCAACAAATTGTGTTTAAGTAATTGGCACATCTGAATGTGTTTTCCATGGCATAGTCCTCCATGCTTTGTTTAGAACATTTCTAGCTACTTGCTTTACTTTAGCATAGTAAATGCTTTGTAGTTCTTGAGTGGTCTTACATAACAATTCAGTATGGGAAGTTTGCTACTGTTGTAGAGTTTGTAAGCATCTTGCATTCCAAATGTACCATTATACAATGGGCCACAAAACAGAACGTAAATTCTCTATCCTGATTGGCTGACTCGCACCCCTCTCCCGTTGTAAAATCTACAATCACCCCACGGGAAGAGGTGGCAGCCACCCTTCAGCCACATCAGTAACTAATTTCAATATCAATCCGAGCATCGCCAGCCCTAACTCTCAAACACAAGAATACCTGCTAAACACCCATCCCAAACTCCACTGCCTCAACTCTGATTTCAACGCACTAACAACAAATTCCTTACATTTGCAAAATGTAGAAAAAAAATGATAACTTGCTCCCATCCATCCTCGTTCCACCTTTTACCTCATTTCCTGTGTCTCCATACCCTTTTTTCTCATTTACATTCACCTGCCAGCTACCGCTTCTGTCTAACTCCACCACCAGTTCTCTCTTGCTCATCAGCTGCACCTCCTTCCTTTTCCCCTCCAAGCCTTTGTACTTCAGTACTTTCCCTTAGCCACCGTTTCCACTTCCATTTCTTTCTTATTAATCACAATCTATGCTCTCTCACTAAATAACACACTACCCTCCCTCTTTCTGATTCCGTCATGCTTGCTATTAATTTTCACACACATCAGCGACTCCTCACAGATCTCCCCTGCGCCGCTTCCTCTCACAGATCACACACACAGTCCTCATACCTTCACCACAATGCCATCCTGCAACCGAATGCCCACTGCATCTTATCACAAACTGTCCATTTCCTATTCAATGCTAGATGTCGTACGGCTATTGGTCTGAGTGTTCAAGCAAATAAATACACTACTTCCGATCGCCACTAAACTCACATCTCCACTCCGGTTTTCCAGTATAAAAAATTATAGTGTACAATAGCTAAAACCTACTGAAAAATCAATTAATATTAGACACTCATCTAAAAAAACTAAATCTCATTCTTTTCATGCTGCTCCATTATAACAGATGCCAAACAGCTGCTTGAGCTATCACATGCAAAAATCACTGCGACTCCATCTCGTGCTCCACCCACCCCACACATTCACCTCTCGCTAACAAACGTGCCTTGGAACACAAAAACGCCACTTCTAGAAGAAAAAAAAAATGAAATACAAATGGATACTACATTCGCCTTAATAGACGAAATGGAGCTAGAAGAAATGCTCACCATCTTAGAAACACAAACTCCCGAATCTCCACCACAACAAAGTTCTACCCTGAATACAGTTACTTCATATTGTATGTTTCTACATATTTATGCAATCTTATTAACTCTTACCATGTTACTGTTCAAAAAACTCCATTTACAACAAAATGGACTATTTTCTCTGGCGTACTAACACTTTCACTATTTCTCCTATTTAAAATAAAAAATAAATTACTAAAAATAAAAAAAAAAATTACTAAACACAAAATATAAACATTGTATAATAGCAATATCCCACTCGAGGGTGTTGGTGATGCCAGGATTTACCCACCCCTGGGGTGTTGTTGGTCACTCGGCTATGCCTCATGACTGAACAACACCCCAGGGCATGGGTAAATCCTGGCATCACCAACACCCTAGAGTGGGATATTGCTTAAATTAAACACAGTGAATGCTATATGGAGCGTGCTCTTATACCATTTCCTCCAGATTCCTGTATAACAGCCATACATTAACGTGTCATAATTATCTGAGGCAAAACTTGGTTCAGTTCATTTGTCAACAGTAAATTTCCAAAATTCAGAAATATAAGTGCAGGGGGAAAAAAAAAAGATGGTGAATTGTTTCTTACAGTTAATGGCATGAATGTCTGCTGTAGATTATGTCTTCCATCTGTTTATGTTTTTGGTTAGCCTTGACATTTAATTTCCCATGCCAACATAACCAGTGGGTATCCCACATTTTGGGGAGTATTCTTGCATTAGTAAGAAGATCTGTTAAATGGGAAATATAAGGCGGGGTGCATGAAGGAAATGTTATAGATTCCATATAGTGTGTGTCCATTGTCTGTTTCTATAACGTTTTCCTTGGTTGTATTAACATCACACGACTAGTAATTTTCCAGATTTTAAGCTTTAAAGATCAATGGCAACCATTTTACACATTGTAAAAAAAACTTAAAAAGCCTGAATTCAGGTCCCAGTGTCATAAGTAGTGCTTCCTGAAAGTTACATGCTGTTTGGTTTTGTGGTTTGCTGTAAAGCAGCATTTGTTAACTTATTCTACCCTAACTGAAAACAGTCAGGCTGTTTCTGTCCCTCTGACTGAGCCTGGGAGAGTGATGACATCTTTGGGACTAGGCTACAGCTTCAGCAGTGTACGTACCTGATTGACTGACAAGCTGTTAACTTCCCAATTAGAACAATCTGTGAGGTAATTGATTGCTGTCCAGGGTTTTTACAAACTCAGTCACTGGTGTTTGTACAGATCAATTAGCTGAAAATCCACATTTTGTTCTTCTAAAGAGCTGATCATTTGAGTTTCAGTGGTGAATTAAAGTGGTATGCATTTGAGAAATGAGCTTATCTGTATCACAGCTGCTGCCAGTTCTTTCTGAGCAAAACTCTGTGTTTTTCTCTAGCTACAACGCTGGGTTGTATATTTAATGAATATAAAATAAGTCAAAAGTGTGTTAGTTCATACAAGTAGTTTTTCTTTTTAATGTAGTCTCAAAAAATAGGTTCATGTAAGAACATTATTTTCCTCTCATGTTGACAGACAGGTGCTTACCACACTCTACTATTTCAGGCACATGTACCATATGAACTTGCACGTTTCAGTTCTTTGATGGTTTATGAGTTAAAATACACCATCCATATGTATAACTAGAAACACTACATGGTATCTTGATGCCCCCATCTCCTACCTACAATTGAGGTAGCAACATTCTGCTGCCCCCTGTCACCTGCCCCACAGGCACCCTGTCTCCTGCCCCAAATTTGAGGATACTACATCCTGCTGCCCACTCTCCTGTCCCATAGGGTCAGGGCTGCTTTATCCTGTTGCCCCATATCCTGCCTGAACAATCAGGACCTCAGCTCCCTGCTGCCCCAACAGTTGAGGTTACTGCACCCTACTGTGGCCCTTTGTCCATCACCCCCTCATTCAGAACCACTGCACCCTGTTCTCCCTGTTCCTGTCACCATAGTCGGGGCTGCTGTGCACTTCTATACCTTAGAATCTCATGCCCCCTGCTTCCACATTTGGGGCTGCTGCACCATGATACCTAAAGGAGAGACAGGGAGGGTAGAAGAGGGGGAGGAGTAGCTTTCTATGTAAGGGAAGGGATAAAAGCAACAGAACAAAAGAGTAAACAGGGAGGAGAGGAAGCATTGTGGATCACCTTAGAGACTGGAAATGGCATCACAATCCGCACAGGGGTTGTATACAGACCCCCACCTCAGGGGGAGGAAATGGACAAGGATATGATAGAAGGCATCCTTAGGATGGCAGAGAAAGGGGAGATATTGTTGATGGAGGACCTGAATATGCCAGAGGTTAACTAGAGCACCTTTCTTGCAGCCATATCCAAGAAAAGGGCCATTCTCGATGCCCTGCAGGAGGCATGCCTCAGACAGCTAGTGTTGGAACCCACTCGGAAGGGAGCAATCTTAGACCTCATACTCACAAATGGAGACAGTGAGAAGATCTCAGATCTAGATGTGGGTAGCTATCTGGGAACAAGTGATCACCAAACACTGTGGTTCACGATAAACTCAGCTGCAGAGTCAAGCCATACAAAAGTGAAGGTACTAGACTTCAGGAGTGCTGACTTTGTCAAAATGGGAGAGTGCTTTAGAAAAACACTATCAAACAGGGTGGAGCAACAATGGAGAAACATCAAAATTGACATCACAGAGGCAACAAGCCTTTGTGTGAAGTAAGGTTGTCAGAATCCTCCAAAGTTCTGGGTTCTAGTTCTAGTCTAGGACTTTTGAAAAAGTTCTAGGGTTCTAATATCTTTACGGCTGCAGTAGATGGAGCCTGCAGACGTTTTGCATATACAAAAGGAGTGATGTCATGTTTTCTGTCGGTGGAACTGACTGAAAGTGTGAATAGTCTCTTCCACCTTACCCTCCTCCAAGCAATGTTTTCCACCCTCAAATAAATATGCTTTCATGTTAGTCAATGGTTGCAGGGTACTATTTTCTTTCTTAAATGGGTGGTACAAGAACTGGAATCTTGAGTAGTGGGAGGCAGCATTAGTTTTTTTGGGGGAGTAAGATCCATCCCCACCTCCACCCAAGAAGCTCCTAAAGATCCACCCCCAACTTTTTTCTGATTCATGTGGGAGGGGCATAAGGTAGCTCTATCATGCTGTAACAAGACGCACTAGTTTTGGACCTGTATCAAGCCAACAGAAAAAGTCTGTGCAGTGGAGAACAGAAGATACTTAATGCCTTTATTAAGGACTAGGAGAACAGAAGATATGAAAAGTCTTCAAACTGACTTAAAAAACCTTTGGAACAAATGATTATCAGAGCCACCTGGGACCTCAGAAGGAGACCTAGACACACATTCTAATTTACAATTAATAGTTTATATATAATTTGTCTTTTTAGTAGTTTCAAAACTTTGAAATCATTGGTGTTAGTAATGCATTTAGAAATATGTTTTTAATTTTCTTTACAGTTAAACATGCAGTTTCATGTCAGGGCACATTTTTGGGGAGAGTGGTTCAAATTATTTTAATCATGGGCTCAGTACTTGGTGAACACAGAGTTTGATGAAAAAGGCCCAGATATTCAAAAGGGTTGTGCATGGTGCAACGGTGTTGCGCCATGCACAACCCACTGATGTGCCCCGGTGTGATATTTAAAAGGGAAAAGTGCGCTGCACAAATCCCGATGCGCTGGAGCGCATCAGTAATGTATACAGGCACAGGTGGGGGGGGCGTGCCCATACATAACCTGCACAGCCCGATATTCAGCCGGGGCTGTGCAGAGTCATGCATGCGCAACCCCTACCTGCGCCTGCACAAAAGTACGCCCCCAAAAAAGAACAAGTGATGGCCACCCACAGGTGAGCTGCCACATTGCAGGGCACAACACAGCAGCTGCCACCTGTGGGTGGCCATCACTTGTTCCTGCCGCACCTGGCGGCACCCCCCATGCCCTGATCGTGAGCATCACTGTATTTCCCCACCAAGTCCAATATCCCTAGTGGTCCAGTGGACCGCACTGAGCCCGATCGCAAGCATCACTGTATTCCCCCCCCAAGTCCAATATCCCTGGTGGTCCAGTGGACCACGCTGAGCCTGATCGTGGGCGTCATTCATCACCCCCCCAAGTCCGATATCCCTGGTGATCTAGTGTACCCCACCCCACCTGCCCACTGAGCGCCACCACCCCGCTCCCCCCATCAGCCGGCAGGCGGCAACACCCCACCCTCCTGCTGCCCCGCCAGCCACCGACTGACAGCTTGGTAGGGCTGCATGCCCATTGGTTCAGAGCATGAGCCAATGGGCATGCAGCCCATACTGTACTATTCAGTCCAGATATGTGAATGAATTCATTGTACCCCTGCCATCCCCCTAGGTCATCCACCACTGCTCCTACCTTGGTATCATCAGCAAACAGACTGATCTTGCTCTTGATGTCACATGATATGTCTGTAATGAATATCCCAAACAACACTGGTCCCAACACCGAGCCCTGTGGAACACCGCTCGTCACTGCCCTTGGGTGTGAGAGCTCCCCACCCACCACCACCCTCTGTTGCCTTCCCTGCAGCCAGTTTCCTACCCATCTCACCAGCTTTGCACCCGCCCCTGTGCCTACCAACTTCCTTCCCAGTCTTCCATGTGGCACTGAGTCAAATGCCTTACTGAAGTCCAGATACAGGACATCCACTGCATGGTCCCTGTCCAGTTGCCTAGTTACCCAGTCATAGAACTCGACCAGGTTGGTTTGGCAGGATCTGCCACATATGAAGCCATGCTGTCTGCTGTCCTGTAGTCCTTTGGCCTCTAGGAGGGCCACCAGCCTCTCCTTCAGGATAGTCTCCATTAGCTTACCCACGATGGATGTGAGGCTCACTGGTCTGTAATTTCCTGGTTCATCCTTGGGGCCACTCTTGTGGAGGGGCACCACATGAGCCATCCTCCAGTCCTGAGGTACACACCCCGAATGTAGTGAGGCATTAAATAGGTCTGCCAAAGGTCCTGCAAGGACCTCGGCCAGCTCCTTCAGTACCCTGGGGTGGATGCCATCTGGGCCTGGCACCTTGTCCACCCTCAGTGCCTTCAAACCCTCTCGAACTCTGCTCTCCATGATTTCCCCATCTGTCACCACTTCCCACCCTGCTTCTGCCATTTCTCCCACCTTGGGTGTCACCCCCCTCTTCTCTTTAGTAAATACTGAGCAGAAGTACTCATTTAGTGCTTCCGCCTTATCGCACCCTGCGTCCACCCAACCCCACTCCTTCCTAATCCTTACTATGCGGTCCTTACAGCTCCTTTTCTCCCTGATGTACTTAAAGAAGTCCTTCTCCCCCTTCTTAATGCCTTGTGCCAGCCTGAGTTCCGTAGATGCTTTGGCTCCTCTTACTGCCCTTGTCACCTCCTTCGATTCTGTCAAGTACTCCTCCCTGTCCTCCCCTCTCCCTGTTTTCTTGTACTTCCTAAAGGCAGATCTTTTTCTCCTTACCTTTTCCATGACCTCCTTGCTCAACCAGATTGGTTTCTTAGCCTCTAGCCTTCTTGCTCTGGGCTTTGCAGCAGGTTTTGGTTGCCTCCACTATCACCAGCTTTATGAGCTCCCACCTCTGGTTAGTGTCCATACTAGATTGAATTCTGGCCAGGTACCCTTTTACCACTTCCCCCATCCTCCCAAAGTTGGCCCTCCTGAAGTCCAGCACTATTGTGCCAGATTCCACTCCTTCCTTGCCCATATCCAATGTGAGCCATACTGAGTGGTGGTCACTCCCTGACAGTGGTTCCTCCACTGTAAGTTCTCTCACAAAGTCCCCATTTGCCAGAACAAGGTCAAGGGTATTCCCTAACCTGGTTGGTTCACTGACCATTTGCAGCAGGAAGCTGTCCTGGAAGGCATCCAGCAGTACCTGCTCCCTTCTGTTCCTGGTTGTTGGGGTGCTCCAGTCCACTCCTGGCATGTTGAAGTCCCCCACAATCACCACACTACCCTTCTCGCAGGTCCTCCTGATCTGTCCCGCTAGTTCCCTGACTAACTCCTCCGTCTGAAATGGTGGTCTGTACACCACTCCCATTCTAAGAATCCTATTCTTGGAATCCTGGATTTGCATCCAAACTGACTCCGTACTACCCTCCTCCCCTTCCTCCCTTACACACTTCAGTCCTTCCTTCACATATAGTGCCAGCCACCCTCCTTTCCCCAATCACCCTGTCCCTACGAAATAACCTGTACCCTGGTACAGACAGGTCCCAGTCATTGTATTGGGTGGCCCATGTTTCCGTGATGGCTGCAATGTCCACCTCTCCCTCTGCCATGAGAACCTGTAACTCTGCAGTTTTCCTCCCAAGGCTCCTAGCATTAAGGGTAACCACCTTCCACCCTTCCCCCCCCATCCTGCCCTCCTTTCCTAGCATCACCAACAGTACTTGCCATTTGTCCTTTGTCACTGTTATGGGGGGTAAGCTCATATGGTTTCCCAACCTGTGGTCTCTGCATATCTCTTCCCCAACTGCCAACCCCCACTCCTAGTTTCAGTTCCCAACTCCCTCTATGTACTCCTCCATCTTCTGTTTCAACACTATTATTATTATTGGTTATTGAAAATATAGGTGTCTCAATACAAGATGATGAAGAGCAGCTAGAAAAAATAACATCCACGTAGAATTACTACATATTTGTTTAAGACACCAGCTCAGCATCCAGCTGTTAAAATTCCCAACTGATGTTTTACACTTTGCGCGCATCCTCAAAGTACTGTGCAGCAATTTGTTAGCCATAATTTAAGTTCTGCCAGTGTGTATAATAACCTGGCAATGGCCTTCTATTGATCCAGTTCTTAGTTACATACCTGCATTGCTTTGGCATACAATTGCTAGGTAACCATAATGTCACCTGTTACACATTCATTCTTTGGCTCCTAAATGGCAAAACAGTCCATTATACACACACTTAAAACAGGCATTTAAAATATGTTCTTTTCAGGCTAGGACAGGTGACGAGGACAATGTGAAATTTTTTCTGCTTCAAAAATGGAAGCTGCAGTCCCAATCAACTCTTACCCCCCCCCCACCCCAGTTGTTGTACCTTTGCATGTCTTGTTGGTAGAATGACTGATTTGTGTGTTTTTTCATATTTTTTTTTTATAACAGCCTACTCTCTAGCCAGCGAAGGAGCACACCTTGCTCCTGGGGACACTTAGCATATCCCAAACCACTGACTGTCATCATTTACATTAGTCCGGTCAGAAGAAAGGTGCTACTTCTTTGTATCATTAAGTTAAAAAAAAAAGAGGAAAGGCCTAATATCTTGAAACAGATTTAAGAAAAAATATTCTGCACTTACTTTGAGACAATTATTTTCAGCTCTCCTCTTTATGATCAGAGCTACTGATGCCACAGTGAAAACTTTGAAAAAATGAACAACTTGGTACAGCTCAGTTTACATTTTAAATATGTTCTGTAGAGTTGTTTTGCCTATCTTTTATTACAGAGGAAATTTGGATGAGTACATGATCTTTATCTGTTAGAGTTCATCTACCTCTATAGCTTACTCCCTACTTCATGTCATAATGCTATGTTGTGACATCACAGTCTGCTGTCATGGGAGTAACTGTGATGTCACAAGCCATGGATTATGACGTCAGGCAGGGAGAAAGCACCAGGAATACATGAACACTTCAGGAGCAGCGGTCCTCTTTTCATGCAAATGGCCTCAGTAAAAAATAATGGGGGGAGAAATACAGAACTAATGTGAAATATAAACTGAACTGTGTCTAAATATTATGTTTTCTTTCACTTATACTGACGTCGTCATATGCTCTTTAAGACTGGCACTCTGTTTGGGGGAGGGTGCTCGTTGGAGCAAGGTGGCAACATATATGTTACATGTATGTTTCAGTGCTAAACTGTAACACAATTGCTTTCATTGTTTTTCCTGTACTATAATTGTTTTAAGACATTCCAATACATGCTTAAATCCATAGGCGATTACTGACAGCAAAATAGTGCTGCTTGAAAAGTTTTTCAATCCAAATTAGTGAACATGACTGTGGCTCTAGGGGCAGTTGCCTTTCCAAAGACTGTTATGACTATAACTTCTCCCTCTGTCTGTCTGTCTATCTGTATGTCTATCTATGTAATTATATTTCTAGCAATTGCATCTATCCCTGTTTTTACCTACTGTATATGTAAAATAAACCTGCATATCACATTTGCCTGCACTCTGAACACATACTTATGATACAGTGCATATTTGTACTCCACTCCTGTATAGACCTCATACTGTCCTGATATTCCAATTATCACAGGCATAACTACATTAACTTTATCAACAGTGACCCCTTATAAAAGTTACTATCACATTTTCTCTCCTAATGAAGTCCATCATTACACCTGACTGCCTGACATCAACACATTACTTAAATATAACTTATACCACCGCATGGACAAAACCCCCTGTTTTTCTCTATAAACCTGTGTAAATAATCCCAAGACTGAACATATGCCAGCCATTACCTTTTCATGTACTGGCTGCCACCTATTCAACCTGTCAAACCTATATTGCTTACCATTCCTTCCATTGAAATCTATACCTCCATATCTTTTCCTAATAATGTGTCTGCCTTCCTTAGAATGCAAAATAAAACAAATCTTACTAGTTAAAAATGATTGTGTCATTTCTTCATGTCTCCTTAACAGTTCCACATAGCCTCATTAACTTCATTATACAGCCGTGGTGGATCTGACCAGAGTTTGTTTTTCAATTGTGCTGCCAGTAATGAAGATAGTAATAAAATACATGTAAAGAAAACTGACGACCTTCTGCCAATAATGAAGATACTAGTGAATTACATGTGAAGTTGAGGACAGAAAGAACTACAAACTGTTCAATATAAGGGGGGAGAGAAATTATCATGTGTGACTTTGATAGGCATACAACTAGGTTTGTCTATGGTTTCTTCTGCTTGCTAAAGCCAGCAACTTACCTAACAGGCCCACCCACCCATATGTTAAAAGTTTTCCTGCTGCAGCTGCATCATAGTTCCTTAGTGAAAATCAGTGGTACATTAGGCATTTATGTACTCAGTTATATATACTCATTGTCGTGAATTAAGAATAAAATAACTATTACCTAATCTCAGCTATTTGCTGCTTTCTGTTTTAAATCAGTAAATCAAAAGTTGCTATGTTTAAAAGAAAGCTTTTATAACTAAGTCAAGTCAAGGTACTGCAGCCACAGCACGAGGAACTGTTGCAAAACATATTATGTCATAATGTAGTCAGTCAAGACATTTGAATAAAAAAATATTCCAGTCATTGTTGTTGGCAAATAATGCATGTAATTTTCTAAGATAATGCGTACATATACCAACATTATTGTTGGCAAATTGAAGTAATACATACAACTTTCTAAGATAATGCATCAACTTTCCAGCAGATACATAAATAAAATGTGTATTTCAGTCACATAAATAAAAAAGTAGTTTCCTCACCACATACTAACTTAAGGAACATTTAATGTAGCTGCAGCAGTTGGCATGTGATGTTTAAGGGACAGTGTCTGTCAATCCCATTATGCATTAAATTATCACTGACTGTAAAGCAAAAACCCTTTATGACTGGTCACATTCTGTAAAAACTGCTGATGCAGATTTTCTTTTATTTCTGATTCCTTTCTTCTTTTTTAAAGGGGACAGGACACCTGTGCTAGGTGGCAGCAGTTTGTAATGTCCTTAATAAGAAAAATATATATATATATATATATATAAATATATATACATATATGTAGTAGGTCCACTGTGGGCAATTGGTACATCCCTCCCATACCATCAGTCTGTCGTCCTCTTTTTCCTCACCATCCCCTGTTGATCATGAATCTGAAAATGAAAGGACTAAAACAACACCCCCATTTACCCCCAGCACCCATTCCACTTTTCTTCCACCACCCTCATCCATGCAGTAGCACCCAATACCACCCTCTTACACCCATGTTAAAACCAACCTCCAACCCTCACCCACCCTCAAGCACATATTCCACCCTCCTCCCTCACCCAAATGTTTAAACTACCCTCATGCTTACAGGTACTCATGAACTAGCATTCATGCCACCCTTCTCCCTCATGCACACATGTTAAAACCCACCCCCAACCCTCACCCATGCACTAACAACTATGCCATGTTTCTCCCTTCTGCATCCATGTTAAAACCAACCCTAACCCTCACCCATGCACTAGCATCCAAGCCATCTTTGTCCCTCTTACATCCATGTTGTTGCATCCATGTTAAAACCAACCTCCAACCCTTATCCACCCTCCAGCACCCATTCTACCCTTCTCCCCCTCTCAAATTCTTAAACTACCCCTTGCTTACTCAAGAAAAATGAAAGTCATGCCTCCAAATGAGCCATAGTTAACTGTTCCCTAATAAACACTTAAGTGAAAAACTGTCTTTTCTATTGCTTTCTTCTTATGGATAACATTCTGTACAGTTCTCTTCATGGAACTAGTAATTTGAGAGTTGTTGCTATTATGCTATGGTTTGTGTACAACAGAATGTTAAAAATTAGCTATTGTGGTATGAGATCTATGCTTACAGATATGTGCTCAACTATGACATAGGTAAAACTCCAGATTAGAGATGCAGTGAATTTAAAATCTGCCGTCGAAGTGAATGCAAAGTGGCCACTTCGCGGTTGGCACTTCGCTATGCGGAGTGCCCCATAGGAAAGGCTCACTTCGCCTTGTTATTATTACATCGCATTGTCATTCTACCTTAAACGAGAAATAAGGTAGAGTGACAACAATATTGGCAGCATCCCACTCACACAATCACCAGAATGAATGTGCATCCCCAAAGTGCTACTGTCTTGTGTCCAGAAAACTCCCCAGTGCTGATGAAGTGAAATGAGAGCTTAAAAAAGAAATGCAAAGTCTCCCAGAATGAATGGTGCACTCAGTCATGTGCACAGTGGACAGGTCACACACAGAGTCACCAGAATTAATGTGCATCCCCAAAATGCTACTGTCTTGTGTCCAGAAAATTCCTCAGTGCTGACGAAGTGAAATGAGAGCGTAACAAGAAATGCAGTCTCCCAGAATTAATGGTGCCATGCAAACGCACAGACAGATAAAGATTTCACTGCACACTCAAGGGATGCATATGAAAAGGCACAACAACACCTAACCAGTGCTCACAAGTCACAAATCCAAATCTGGAAAGGAATATATTTTGCCAGTTGGGGAATTAGTGCATGGCAGTAACAATCCACTAAATGCAGTATAAAAAATTAGTAACCCGTGAGGTGGGCGCATGAGGAAGGGTGCCGTCCATTATGGTAACCCTTTCCTGGTGCAATCCCTCATGACGATGGGGAGGGTAGGGTGACCGGATGAGGCTGTGGGCGAACTGGCCGACAGAATGTCACTATGCTTACATGCACGGGGGTGGGTGGGAGCGAGCACAGTGAGTGTGGGCTGGGAGGGTGGAGAGGCTGTAGGGGGTGGTGCTGCAGTTGCTGGCTGAGCTGCATCATGGCATCAGGGGTTGGCGAGTGGATGTGGTGGGAGGGGTGCCGGGTTCGGGTCCTGGCACTGGTGCAATTTTATTGCGCCTGGCCCAAACCTTTTTTTTTTCCTGCTCCCCCCCGACATGCACCCCCCTGGTGTTGAGCATCCTTAAGTAGGGGGCTGAGGGGGTGTGGGGGGCACAACCCCCCCCCACAGAAAGCAGTAAAATAGTGTCCTGGCACCGTTGTCCTGAGGCGCCAGGGTTGTCAGAGTGCAGAAAATGTTTTAGGCACTCTGACTGAGTGATGACGGTAATCGCCTTTAGGCGTTCGCTGTTATCACATAAACCCTGAAAAATTCATGCAGGTGTGGTGGATAGCAGGTTCACACTGCTGCAATTACTCTGTAACACAATAAAAGGTGTCTGATTTAATGGCACACATCGCACACATACACACACACTCAAGTAATGCGTAGCAAACTGAAAACCTTTAGTATTACTTACTTGGTATTACTTGGTATGAAAGAACAGAAGAAGGCCAGAGCCCATCGAGACTGTTCTCTACACTATGTGGGACATTATTTATCTATTATCCCTCAACCAAACATCTAATTTGTTTTTAAAGACAGTGGCACTAGTTGCCTCTACCAATTCGTGTGGCAAGGTATTCCATGCAGTGGATGCTCTTATTGGAAAAAAGTTTCCCCTTTTGCTGGTTTTATAAGTTTTTACTTCAAGCTGTTTATTATGCAGTCTCGGAACATGTTTCCTTTTGGAGAGTGTTAGACCACATTTTTCCATTAGATCTGGTGAATTTATTAAATTAAAAACCATAAGCATATCACCTCTTAATCTTCTAGTTTGAAGACAGAAGAGACCAGTAGCTTTTAATCTGTTCTGATAATCCAAGTTTGTTAATCTTGGAATCATTCTAGTTACTCTTTGAACCTGTTCAAGAATTGCTATGTCTTTTTTTTGGTTTGGATTCCAGAAAGGGGAGCCATAGTCTAGATATAGTCTAATGTATGCCCTATACAATGGAATAAGGCATTGTTCAGTGCGATTAACAAAAGTGCGTTTTATTTGCCTCAAAAGTCTGTTGGTCATGCAAGCAGTTCTAACACAGTGATCATTTGATGGAAGTTTATTATTAACATATATCCCTAAATCTGTTTCACAATTTGATGAGTGAAGTGGTAGTAACATAACCAAATGTTTTAAACAGATAGACTGTACATTGCTGCACCACAACAATCAGCAAAACAATTTCAAGAATTACTGAAAATATTACTGTGTGTACATTAACACAGTTATACAAGAAAAATATAACCAAAACAGAAAGACTGCCTTTTTCTGCCAGTTAATCTACCTACACCACAAATATGGCCCGCCTGAAAGCACACTTCACAATACACAGAGTGGCTGTTCTAAATTAACATTCAAAATCCACATACAGACAATAAACACTCAATGATATGAGCACAGAAGGGTTTCCTACAATCGATGCACTAAATTTTGAACAAAAAGTATTACTCAAAAAGGTATTTTAAACAGCTTTTAGAGGTTTTGAATCGCAGAGCTCTGAGAGCAAACTATCTTCAGATACCACTGCACACACACTACCCAGGCCAGAACCGAGGCTGTGCCGAACAATCTAGGGCCCATGTGACCTGCAATCCCATGAAAAACTGCAGAATTTCATTTGGAGCTCAATTACAGGGAAAAGTGAGGTGAATTATATTAATTTCAATGTACTTCACCTTAAAATTGGTGAAGAAGTGGTTTGGGTAAGGTGGAATAATGCAAAGTCGTAGGTTTCAATGGACTTCGCGTTCCTCATTATGAAGCAAAGTACTCCGCTTCACATTGTGGAGTTCTGTACAGATTCCGCATTACTCAGTGAATCACTTCATGGAGCAAATTGGGGCCACTTCGCCCACCACTACTTACAGTACTGCAACTCACATGCTGTACAGGAAGGAACACGAATGCCTTTGGCTGTACTTCCCCGATGAGCTGTAGCACAAAACTCCCTGACTTAAAAAGGCTTATTAATGAGTACAATGGTGGAGTGGTGAAGCCTGGAGAGATACTACAAAACATGCTTACAATACATCCAAGTAACTATTAAAAAAAATAATGCTGTGATTCGTGACGTGATCGTGAATTGTGATTTGCGACTGCATTTGTGACCTTGATGATGAAGAACGTGATTTGTATCATGAGTGACTCGTGATGATGGTCCTGACTTTAAAACGCATATTAATGAGTACAATGTTCATGCAAAATTATGCACCACACCTGTCCAGTACTCTGAAGGGAAGCCAAAGACACAACTGTGATTTAAGTTACAGATGGAGATTGGGCCGGAAAGAGATGCAAATGCACATACAGATTAAGATTACACTGTGCACTGAAGAGATGCAGACACAAAGGCACAACACCTAACCAGTGCTCACCATCATAAATTCAAATCTGGAAAGAATACCTTTGCTGGTTGGGGCAGGCTAGGGGGGCAGTGTACTGACCTGATGCAGTAACAGTCACTACTACTTGTACCAGTAAAGATACCACAAAGAAGTACAAAAATCAGATAGCAGCTTCACATTGCTGAAATTATTATGTGGCACAATAAAAGGTGTCTGATTTGATGACACGCATCACACACATACTCACACACACAAAGTAATGTATAGAAAATTGAAAACTTCAGTAATATAACTATATATTTTAAACAAACTAAAATTATGCACTGCAGCACCACAACAATCAACAAAAAAATGGCAAGAATTATTGGAAATATTACTGTATGTACATTAACGCAGTTATACAAGAAAAATATCACCAAAACAGAAAGCACTGTCTTTTTCTTCAAGTTAATCTACCTACACCACAGATACGCCCCTCCTTCAAAGCACACTTCCACTGTCTCTCAGTACACAGACTGAATGTTGTACATTAACATTCAAAATCCACACACAAACAATAAACGCTCGATGATATGAGCACAGGAGGGTTTCCTATAATCGATGAACTAAAGTTTCAGCAAAAAAAATGACTCAAACAGGCTTTTTTAACAGTTTTTAGAAGGTTTGAATCACAGAGAGCTCACAGAGCAGATTGTCTCCTACAGCTTCCTACACACACTACCCCAAACTGAGGCTGTGTAGAACAATCTAGAGCCCATGTGACCTGAAATCCCATTAATCACTGCAAAATTCACCTTTGGAGCTTAAAAACAAGGCAAAGTGAGGTGAAATACAATTGTGTTCAATCTACTTTGCCTTAAGAATTGGTAGAGTAGTGGTTTGGGAAGGTGGAGCAACGCAAAGTCATTGTTTTCAATGTACTTCGCGTTACCCATTATCAATCAATCAATCAATCAAAATCTTTATTTACCCAGGCGATCACCATTGAGCAAGTTCATTTACAAAGTGGACCTGCAGTTTGCAAGAATGAGGGTAAAGAATAGAGTACAAGTAAAATATACATAAAACAACAGTAGCAAGACGTATACAACAAAATATATACAGTTTAGAAATAAAGGTAAATAATATATACAGAGATGCCTTTATAATCCTATCCATCAATAACATGTTCATAGCCTGTAAAGGAGCCCCTGGGATATGGAAAAGCGCACGCGGAGGAGGTAGGGACATTGGCAGAAAGATTCTGGGATACTATGCAGGTGGTATCAGGGCATAAGAGTGGGCAATGGGGTGTGTGTTGCAGTGAGTACATAGTACCAGTGGGACTGGAATGGACTGAGGTGAACCGGTAGTACCGGTGGGACTAGAATGGACTCGGGGGGGGGGGGAGTAATCTTGGTAAGAGAACACTTAGTTTGAATGGGAAGGACTTAGATTGAGTGGAAACGTCAGCTGGACAACTAGGAATGGTGGAAGCAGTTACAGAGCTCCACAAATGTTTTGCCATACAGAGTCTTGAACACAGCAAGACTAACAGGGGAGCTAAGTCTCAGTGATTTCTGTATCCTATTCCAAAGCATGGGCAGGACAAAGCTTATGGCTGCTCTTCCAAAATGGTTACCGACCCTTGGTACTTTCAGGGAAACCAGCGAGTGACTTCTCAAGGCATAATTCCCAATCAGGCTTAGTGGGAGACAGTCAACAATGTATTGCAGAAGTTTGTTGGTGATGGCTTGGAGCATTCAGAGGGCTGTATTTCTATACCGCCTGTGTTGAAGGGAAGGTCAACCCACACCTGCATATAGTGAACAGTGGTGGGTGGAAAAGGGGAGGCCTGTTATAAATCTCAGAGCTCTATGATACAGTACGTCCAATTTAGCAAGGTGTGAGACTGGGCACTGGCCAAATATGAAGTCAGCATAGTCAATTAGTAAGAGGAACGTGGATTGGATGAGCTGCCTTTTGGCTTCTGCGGTCAGGAGGTGATTTATTCTGAAGAAGAGTCCAAGCCTCTGCCTCAGCTTTTTCAGCAGTTTTTCAATATATTCCACAAAGGAGAGTTTATTGTCTATCCAGACACCCAAATACTTGAATTTCAGTACCTATTCAAGATGTTCACCTAGTAAGGTGGAAATAGAAGGTAATGGGCCAACAGCAGCAGAATATGCCCCCTGGCCAGTTGGTGAGAATAGCATTGCCTTGGTTTTCTTGGCATTAAGTAGTAGTCTTTTACTGAGGAGCTGGTGCTGCAGGATGTTAAAGTCAGTTTGCAGGTCGCCACAGCCAGCTTCAGGAGATTCATGGCTTATGTAGAGCACCGTGTCATCAGCAAACAGATGAATGCTTGCTTCCTTAATGCCTACATCCAGGCTGTTGATATAGATGGCAAACAGTAATGGTCCCAATATGGACCCCTGAAGGACACCTCTTTTTATCAGTTTAAGTGAAGAAAGCTCCCCTTCAGCCTTGATTTGTTGTTGCCTACCAGTGAGGTAGTCATGGAACCAACACAAGGATGTTCGGCCTAGGCCTATTGTTTGTAAAGCGGAGAGGAGCAAACAGTGGTTGATGGTGTTGAAAGCCTTACAGAGATCCAGGAAAACTGCACAGATTAATTTGTTGTTGTCTAAGTCCTGTTGCCAGTCGTTAGTTACTTTTGCCAGGGCCGTAATGGTACTGTGCTTTGCTCTGAAGCCTGACTGCATAGGGTTTAGTAAGTTTGAGTTGTCTATGAAAGATCTCAGCTAGGTATCCACAATTTTTTCTAGGAGCTTGGAGAGTATGGAGAGGATGGAGATCGGCCTATAGTTATTTAGGTCACAGGGATCCCCTGATTTAAACAGGGGGATGACGTGGACAACTTTCCATAACTGAGGGAGGGAACCTTGCGATAGGGACAGGTTGAATAAGTGAGAGATAGGTGCGGCAAGGATGTGATAAGCAATTTTCAAGTAATATGGGTTGCAAAAGTCAGCCCCAGCACTTTTTTTAGTGTTCAATTTTAGGAGAAGATCTTCAACTTCCTTTATGGAGGTGGGTAAGAATGAGAAGGTTATGATATTGTTACTCGGTTCTGGGAGCTTAGTGTTGATCTGTGGGTGTAGTCTGCTTACCAGTGCGTTATCAAATGCTAGGCCTGCAGTGGCAAAATGATTATTGAAGGCCTGCAGGATCTCGTTTCTGTCATTGATTATAGCATTGTCAGTGGTAATTTTGGAGGGAAGCACATTTCCTGGAGAATGACCAGTCAGTTCTTTTAGTGTGGACCAGACCTTGGTAGGGCATTTCGATGCAGAATCTAGCTCAGATCGGTAAAAATTGGCCTTGGCCTCTCTGACCATCCTAGTGCAGGTGTTTCTAGCTGTCCTGAAGGGACACCAGTCTTCGTCTGTGTGTGATTTGTGAGCCTTTTTCCAGAGTTGATCTCTTTTTAGTAAGGCAGCCCTGAGGTCCTCTGAGAACCAACGACATGTTCTAGCTTTTATACATGCTTTTACCAGAGGAGCATGGTTATTTAGGGCACTGGTTATAATTTCATGGAAGATGTCATAGGCATTACTCACCGATTTAACAAGGTAAAAACTCTGCCAGTGCAAAGAGTTTTTTAATTCATTGACGTATGCGAGAGGATCGAGTTCCATCTGGACCTTTTAGTGGAAAATGTAGATGTTGGTGAGGGTTTAGTGTCAGTTCTTATACCAGCAATAAAGCAGTGGTCACTAACATCAGCTGAAAAAATTCCAGCATGGGAAAAGGAATATGGCTTGCTTACGAGAAGGACATCCAATAGGGTGCTGTTCATTGGGTTTTTCTTGTTAATGCGAGTTGGCTCAGTAATAAGTTGTGTGAACCTGTGGGAGTCACAGAATTGCTTCAGGGGTAACGAGACCTTAGTCAGCCAATCATAACTAAGGTCTCCTAGAATAATTGTTTCAGTGGGGACAGAGCCCATAACAGATGACAGATGGGACAGGAGCTGAGGCCCCATGGCTGGTGGTCTGTAACAGCCTATGATATGGAAAGCCATGGATGGGGAAAGTTCAGCTTTAAGGGACAAGCATTCGAATCCACCTGCAATAGAGTCAGAGTCTAGGATGGACACTGAAAATTAGTTTTTGACGTAGATGACTACTCCGCCTCCCCATGTCTGCCTATCAGCTCTAAATAGGAGGTAGTTAGGGATGTTAACCTCTCTATCTGGTGTGGATGCCCAAAGCCAGGATTCAGAGAGCACAAGTACCTTGGTGCGGTATGAGTAATCCATGCCTGGACTGATGTAAATTTCTTTAAAAGACTGCAAACATTTGCATGCATAAAGCTGACTCCTTTCAGTCTTGTAAGGTCAGATGGAGATGAGGGAGCTTTTGTGGGACAAGGGTTGAGTTCAACATTACCTGAACACAAACGTAGTAGGAACATAATTTTCCTTAGGGCAGAGAGGAGTAGTTTGAAAGCACAAATCTTTCTGCATCTGGTGTAAGTTTGAGTGCGGGGGGTCTGGAGTCCAAAGTTTCCCCTTGTGCTGACCTAGGGACACGTAGCCTATGGTCCATCCAGTATAGCACCAAGAGGCGTAGGTTGTGGGTGGGTGGGGTGAGGGGTCACATATTGATAACAAGGTAGCGGTCCCACCTCGAGGAGATACCACAAAGTGAGAAGGGTATGGAGTCATGTGGTGGCAGCATAAGTTATACGTAGTATTAATATAAAGGCAGTCTAGCAGTGGTAGGCATGACTGTATGCTGGGATCAATTCTGCTCGAAAGGTCTGTCATGTGGGGTACCATACATAAGCAGGTAAGTAATTGAAACCACATGAGGACTGCCATGATTGCCCAATGTGTTAACAGGGTGCGAGTTGCACCAAGACTCACTAGCTAGGATCTATAAGTCTCAAGGATCACTGCTCCATGTTAGACTAGCTAAAAGAGACAGAGATCAAAGGTACACAAAGATACATAAAAACAGCCTGATGGCACAGATGTCTTAAGGATTTATCTTCAACAGGAAGGGGTATCATACCGATTACACTTCTTGAAGAATATCGGGGAATTGCTTAGAAGAGACAAGGAGCTCAAGAGAGGATCACCCCTTTAAGAAGTTACAGAAAGGAGAGCCCCTTTAAGCAGTTGCTGTAATTGACTAGTGTGAGACCTCAGTGGGTGTGGGTCACTGGGGAAGTGTACTTAATAAAGGAGTGAGGAGGGGTTGGGGGATGGGCAAAAAAAATTGTCCAGAGAGCAGTACAGCAAGACAGTGGCTGAGCTGTGTTTTGAAAAAGGCGCCTAGTGTGCTTCCTTTCTGCGTGGGGATCTGCAGCATCTAATCGGGAAGCAGCCGCAGTCCCCAGGAGCCAGTCCAATTACGGGGATTGAAGCCTGACAGCTGTGAGCTAGGAGCTGACCAAACGTACCTGCTTTCCTTGGTCAGAGGGTGGCAGGCTGGATGCAGAGGTCCTTCCACCAGCAGGTAGCAGCGCCAGGGCCACTCAGTTGAAGTGGAGAGCCTTGTTTGGGGTTGTGTCTAAAATACAGCAGAAAAAAAGGTGGGCCATTAGTTAAAAAGCCAAGTAAACTGGTGGGAGGGTCCTGGGCAATTCAGTGCTCAGGGCAGGAGTAGGTGCAAATAGTGGGAGAGAAAGGTTCCTGCAGAGAGGTCTGGTCAAAGGTGCCAGGTGGGAATTTAGCAAAATAAAAGGCTGATTCAGAAGTGTGGGGGGGAGGCCTTCAATGGGACCAAGGAGAGCTGGGAAGGAGGTGTGTGGTGGAGAGGACTCATTATAACACGAAGTACTCAGCTTTGCATTGCGGAGCACTCCGCAGTCACCTTCACTCAGAAATCACTTCTAGGAGGTCGAGCCACTTCACCCATTTCCAGAACAGCAAAGGCCCGAACTGAGGAAAAGATAGCCAACTCAGTTAAGAAGGGGGATAAAACCTTTTTTAGGTATATCAGGGAGCGAAGGAAGACTAAGGGAGGGATAGTGAGGCTTAATAAAGGGGGGGGTGGGCAGAGGGTGACTGTGAAAAGGCAGAGATACTAAACAAATATTTTTGCTCAGTATTTCCAAATGAAGAGGGGGAGGTACCTAAAACAACAATAGAAACACTCTGGATACAGAAGTTGATACCAGTCCATTCACAGAAGAAAGGGTTCTGAATGAACTCTTAAAACTGAAGGTGGACAAAGCAATGGGGCCTGATGGAATTCATCCCAGAATTCTAAAAGAACTAAGGGTAGAACTAGTGACACCACTGACTACCATCTTTAACAAATCATGGGAGGATGGGGTGGTACCTGAGGACTGGAGGAGGGCAGATGTGATTCCCCTTCACAAAAGTGGGAGGAGGGCAGTAGCAGGAAACTACAGACCTGTTAGTTTAACCTCAGTGATAGGGAAAATGATGGAATCAGTTTCTGAAGGAAAGAATTGTCAAGTACCTAGAGGCCAGAGGGGCACAGGACCCAAGGCAGCATGGATTCACAGTGGGAAGGTCATGCCAGACGAATCTAATAGATTTCTTTGACTGGGTGACCAAAGTAGTAGATCAGGGAGGGGCTGTGGACATGGCCTACCTAGACTTTAGCAAGGCATTTGACACAGTCCCACACAAAAGATTAATATACAAGTTAGCCAGCCTGGGAGTGGGTCACAAGATGATAGCCTGGGTAAAGAATTGGCTGGAGAATAGGACACAGAGGGTAATAGTAAATGGAGTCCACTCTGAAGAAAGGGGGGTTACTAAGTGGGATGTCGCAGGGTTCAGTATTAGGACCGGTCCTCTTCAATGTCTTTGTAAGTGACATTGCAGAGGGACTGGAAGGAAAAGTATGTCTCTTTGCAGATGACTCAAAGATCTGCAACAGAGTTGATGAACAAGGTAGGGTGGAAAGGATGAGAAGGGACTTGGCAAGGTTAGAGGAATAGTCAAATGTATGGCAGCTTAGATTTAATGCTAAGAAGTGCAAGGTAATGCACCTGGGAATCAAAAACCCAGGGGAAGAGTACGCAATGGGGGGTGAGATACTAACAACAACAACAATGGAAAGGGACCTGGGGGTAGTCATATCAGATGACTTAAAGGTGGACAAGCAATGTGAGAGGGCAGCAAGGAGGGCTGGGGGGATACTTTGATGCATAGGGAGAGGCATCACCAGTAGAAAACAGGAAGTTGTTATTCCTCTGTACTGACAGGTGGTGAGACCCCATCTGGAGTACTGTGTGCAGTTCTGGAGACCCAGTCTCTGCGAGGACATAGTCAAGATGGAAGCTGTTCAGAGGAGGGCAACTAAAATGGTGCAGGGTCTGCACTGGAAGACATATGAAGAGAGACTAAAGGAGCTTAATATGTATAGCCTTGAGGAAAGGAGGGAGAGGGGACATGATAGAAACTTTCAAGTACCTCAAGGGAATCAACAAAGTCCAAGAGGGTAGCATCTTTCAAAAAAAGAGGTGTGCAAGAACAAGGGGGCACAATTTGAAGATGGGGGTGGCTCAGAGGTAGTGTAAGGAAGTATTTTTTCACAGAGAGGGTTGTGGATGCATGGAACGGCCTTCCAGAGGAGGTTGTGGAGTCAAACACAGTGGTTGAATTCAAGCATGCATGGGACAGCCATAAGGCAATTCTAGGGGTTGGGGAGAGAAAGAAGTAGGCTGCTGGTTAACTAGGATCTGCAGCTTATCCATTATGTAGGGAAATGGGCAGACTGGGTGGGCCAAGTGGTCCTTATCTGCTGTCCAATTCTATGTTTCTATGTTTCTACTCCAGATGACTGTTTCCCAGAAGAGACTTGTAACACAGAAACATAACAATACAAAATGCAGTTTTTCCCATCACTTTTTATTCCATAAAGTTACATATGGATCATTTTGGTTTATGGCTAACATTTCTGTAATTGAAAAAATAATAAACAGTTACCAGTTAGAACTCATTTTTTGTCCTCTTTAAAACTGAAAAATAGACTGCCCCTGGTCCCAGCCAATACTGATGCACCACAAAGTCACAGAAGGTAAATCCAAAAATATACGTTTACATTTTAGCTATGAATAATATGATACAGAAATGATTGACATGACATTGTCCCTTTTATGCCAAATTTGGGCCTGTTCCCACTGATGTTAAAATTGCCCTCTATAAAAAACTTGCTGACTTTAGACCCTAGCTACAAAGCAGTTTGCCATGAAATGGTGAACATTTTTGGGGGTATATAGTCCAAGGTAGTAGATCGAGAAAGGAGAGAAACAATCCAATTCATCACAGTCTGTAAAAGTTTCCTTATTTGTCCAGAGAGACTCTGTCCCATACAGTATTTACCAGCCACCACCATCTGAGTTGTCATCACCCTCAACACACACAACATTAATCATTTCAGGATCAGTTTGTATACTCTTGTAGGGATATAAAAATCTTGACTTATTAACTTTTTTTTTTTTATACTTTATGTTTATCTTCTCCTGTCTACCCTCGGTGCCCACTCCTTCAGGCTGCTCATCACCATCTCTGCCCCCGACTCCAGATCTGCCCCTAGAGTGTCTCACCTCTTACTTCCTCCTGCACAGTGGGGTCTGTCTGGATTTGGTGGTCTTGGATGGCCCGGAGCAGTCGTCATCTAGGACTACCGAGGGGGTATTTTCCATTTTTCTGTGGTTTCCCCTCTCCCATCCCCCTGAGATGCCAGCACAAGGACATAAGCATCCAGAGAGGAGACATTCTGATGCACATCCCTCTCAAGCACCTACAGATGTCCCCCCTCCCCGACTCCATTAGACAGAGCCGCCAACCCCTCGAGAGCCTGGTTTCCACTGGCGCTCTCTCAGGGGGTCGGGTGCATACTGCATCCCTGGTATCCCACCCCAGAGGGAGGAGAGCATCCATTGGGCCACTCAACTCTCCCTCCCCCTGCCGACCACCGCTGATCCGAGCTCACTCCTGAACCCGGGTCACTGGCGTAGCGTGAGGTGTGGCTTCAAGCGCCTCAACCCTCGGCACCACCGGGCCGGCTTTGACTTATTAACTTTAATAAAAGTTAACATGTGTACATTTTCTGGCAGCAACCTATTTCTGGTGTGTGTCACAATATTTCCAGCTGCACTAAACATGCATTCTGAAGAGACACTTGTTGCAGGACAACCAGGATATTTACAGGCTTCACCATATAGCTTGGTCCAAATTGACTTTTTTGATCTCCAGTATTCAAAAGGGCATGCATCAATAGGAATAGGCAGTTCTTGCAGGTAATTGTCTACCATGATGGACAGAGAACGCTCAGAAGTGGAATCAGAGTAAGCTGGTATGGCCCCAATTTGGGAAAGGTTTTGCCACAGATTAAGCTTGCTACTAAGGATTGAAGAAGTAGCAGTTGTGGAACTACTGTTAATATTTGGTGACTTTTCCAGTTCTGTATCCCTTTGTGAAAATGAACCTGCATGTTGTGGCGATGACAATCTGAGGGTACTGTGCCAGCCTGTGTTTGACTCCTGTGAGTGCTGCAGCTCATCTAGCAACAGACATTTGTACTACTCTATATCATCTATTTGTGGAAGATGTATAGCCTTGAACCTGGGATCTAAGAGAGTTGCAAGGATGTAGTGTTTTGATTTTGTCATTGCAATTAATCTGTCATTGGTTTTGAAGCGCTTGCTCATTCTCTTTATGAGATTCCCATGATACAGCTGACATGCTGTCTGAGCTTCAGATCTGTCTTTTTCTATCTGTAGAGTTAGAACACTAAGATGATGTGAAATCAGCATTATGAGTGGGATAACCTGACTCCGTGATGCACCGTCAGAAGACATATCCCTTGTAGCTATCTCAAAAGGAACTAGGATACAGCACACTGTCTCCATTAATTTCCACTGCAGCACAGACAGCATAATGCCATCTCCAATAATGTAATTGAAGCAATATTCATGTACAGCTTGCTTTTGTTCCAAGAGGTGCTGCAGCATATAAAGTGTTGAGTTCCAACAAGTGGAAACATTTTGAATCAGCTTTTGCTGGGGCAGCTTGTGTTTTTTTTTGCAGTTTGGATAATGTCCATATAGCCTTGGTTGAATGTGGAAAAGTGAATCACAATTGTTTTGTAAACAACAATCATGCCATCCACTTGTGTTTCATTGCTGAGAAACCCTGTGACAATTAAATGTAAGCAATGCACAAAGCAAGAAGCATGTATAAATCCTCCATCCTATGCTGCTTTCAAGATGTTGGCTGCATTGTCACTTACTATGAAGCCACATTTTAGACTGTGAGAATAAACCCAATCATCAAGGAGATCATTTAGTTCCTACAAGATGTTTGCAGCTGTATGACTTTGCCCAAACTTCTTTATATGCAACAGCTCCATCTTTTGGGGTGTCTTTGTTTTTGAAGAAGCACAAGAAAATGTGACCCAATGAGCGGTAAGGGACTTGTAATCTATGTTTTGACTGCTGGTCCACATATCTGTTGTGACATGAATAACCCCACCCTTTGCAGTTTTAAATGCAAGCATCACTGTCACTTTTAAAGCCTGATAAATGTTTTGTATTTCAACATAGGAAAAGTACCTTTGATGAAGAACATTATAACGAGGATCTACAAGTTTCATGAGCTCCCTAAAATCCTCATGATCTTCCAAAGAGTATGGGAGAAGGGCTCCAGCTAACAGTTCACCGATTCTGTGATTAAGATGAAGGGTCATTGGATGATTTTTGGTAATAGTGTTCTTCCTTTCAAATGCCTGAGACAGTGTTAGCTGTTTACAACATGTCCCTACCAGATTATTATACACTGTGCTTCGATGGCCAGATGGACACTGGTATGGTGGACTTATACGTTCAGTGCCATCACTGAATGTGCAACTGGTGCTAATGGTGCTGGTGTTGGTGGTAATAGTGATTCTAGGGCTGGCAGTGGTTCTGTCTGCATCAAGTTCAGACAATTCAGTATCCATTTGAGATTCCTGACCCTTCTCATGTGTGGACTGGAAGATGGAGGATATGGGTTTTGTACGATCAAGCGAAATTGAATGTTTTGTCAGATGGTGTTTAAGAGCTGTAGTGCCAAGGCATGATGCAACTTTACTACGGCTTACACTCTGTTTACACAGGGAACAAATTGCTCTTCATGGATCACTTTCGCTGACAGAAATAATTCCATACTTCAGATGTGACAGATAGCTAAAAACTGTTTGTGTCTTTTCACCTATCCTAACAGAACCCGGGACATACTCCTTGGTGCTAGAAGAGTGGGCAGGGGACTTTGATGGGTTTTCATTGTTAGCCAACATAGAAGTGGTGGATTCACTGGATATTATGTCCGTTTCATTGCCAACAGTGGTGGATGTATTTGCAAGTGCACTACCTGACTCATTGTCAGAAAATATGCTCATGTCACTTTATTGAGGAAGTAATGATATGTCACCAGACACAGCAGTGTCAGACTGAGACAAAGAGCTGCTGTCTGAGTCAGAAAGGGACTCATTGTGACTTGCATTATTATTGCTAGCCACAGGAATTTTAACAGCATGAACGGCATACCTTATGGTGCCTCTCCATGTGACCCCAGCAGCTGCACAAGTTTTTTAAAAGGTCCCCCTTTAATTTTGTTGTTGCTCTTTTGCTATTTGTTGAAGTTTTACCACGTGAAACATTTTGGTTATTTTTGCAAGCTCCAGGATTACCACTAACACCTGCTCCACCACCAGCACCAGCACCAGCTGCTTCAACTATATTGGTGTTAGCCATAATAGTACCACTATGCTACACAGCCACACACACACACACACACACACACACACACACAATTCCTGTGTAAGAAACCAATGTGATCTGTGATCGTTGGCTAAAACTTCAAAATGTGTTTTTTGGCTGTATGACACTGTGATGTGGTGAACTGAAGGTAACTGAAGAATGTGAAGAATATGAAGAATATGATGGTTTGCAACTAAAGGATCCCAGGTTCAAGGCTTAGAGAATGATTGGGCTACTGGGTACAGGCACACGCAAAGCCGGCCGGGCAAGGTGAAAGGTCAATAATTGCAATTCTGAATCAAATTGAACCACCACACAACTGGCCACCGGGCTTCTCACAGTAACACACACTGGGTAGGGTACAGTGCAGTGAAAGGGCACATAGCAGTAGGGTGATGGGCTGACCAGAGGAGATGAGTCACACACAGACACAACATGGGGAAAGAGATTCTTTTATCACTCCTCCTGACAGTGAAATATATTTATAAGCGTCTGTCTCGCTAACACACAGTAGGTACAGTGCAGTGAAAGGGCACATAGCAGCACAGTGATTATTAGCTGGCCATGCCACAGGAGATAGTGGAGGAGTCAGTCGCACACTGTTCCCCGCCAAAAAAAATGCCTTATGTTGTTCTTGGATCAGGGAGAGGTTTTTTAGGGTGAAAGAGAAGAAGGACCCCCTCAGCTCTCAGCACAGCATAGTACTGTCCTGACTGCTGAGACTGCTATCCTCTTGTCATTTTTTTTTACTTTGTTGTGGGACTAGGCAGGGATTAGTTAATTAACAGTAAGGTTATTTTTTTTATTTTCTCTCACACAAGTGAAAAAGTCAGATCTTTATTTTGATTTTCTTCACCCAACCCAAGAGTGTCACACTGCACCGATGAGCAGACCAGAAGAAATTAATTTTTTTTTTATTGAAATGGTTTGGTTTAGTTATCAGGATTTTGAAACTAGAGAACTGCAGTGCAGCTGACTAAACAGAGAGTCATCTCACACACACACACACACACACACACACACAGCAAGCACGTTAGAGAATCTGCCATTCTGCCACTGCCAAATCCATGATTTCTCCATTAATTTTCTGGCCTCTATCTCATCCGAGATGAGTCTCTCCCAACCCAACCACTGTTTCCCACCCTTTCTTTCTGTCTATGCGTTCCCCCTACCTGCCCTTTAACTTTGTTTTTGTAAGCCTTAGGTATGAGACAATGAGAGGCAAGAGTGCGTAAAAAATGCAAAAGTTGACACAGATTCGAAATTAGTCATACTCGGGATCACTCACAAGGCTTCAGCAAAGTGTGCACTACAGGCTGCAACTCCTCATCAATGGGACTGAATGAAGTGAACAGAGCTACGCAGAAGCCATACAGTCCCATTTCCCATGAGGCTTTCAATTCTAACCACCTCCTGACCGCATAGCAGATGGTCAGATGGTGACAGTGACTGTGATCACCAGTAAGCAAGCATGGACTCCTTGACAACGGGACTCAGACCCCCCACAAATGACAACAGTAATTATAAAAATGGTCTGAGAAATGGAGTTTTCTGATTGGCTGCAAACATTCTAACAGCCTTATGTTAATCTTTTATTAACAAACATGTAGAGCTTAGCCATATGCTGAACAAGGTTTAACACTGTTTAAAAACATTTCTTATTATAATAGCAATAAGGCACTCCCAGGGATTATGTTAATGGTCAGTTAATCACCCTCTAGGGGCATGTGGCACTCGGCTACACCTCGTGCCACAGTACACCCCTAGAAGGTGATTAACACACCATTAACATAACCCTTGGTCATGCCTTATTGCTTAATTATGGGAGTGCTCAGTGGAGTCTGGCTGAGAGACAATCTATTCTACACTGCAGCTGAATGGAAATATGGGACCCGTCAGGTCGGGAGTTAACATTTTGTCAACTGAGTGAGTTTTTCAGATATTTGAACCCTTTCGGGAACCTTCTAGTGTTCGAGTTCTAGCGGGTTCGAGAAGGGTTCGAAATCTTTCTCAAACTAGTTCTGACAACACTAGTGTGAAGTAAATAAACAAATCAAAACAAAAGAAAAAGCCACTGTGGTTCTCAAAAGAGGTGGCAGGAAAGGTTAGGGAGAAAAAGATAGCATTTAGGAAGTACAAGAAAACACAGAAGGAACAGAACAAAGAACTGTACCAGTTAAGGCAGAAGGAAGCAGTGAAGGCAGTCAGAATAACAAAGGCCCACACCGAGGACAAGATAGCCAACTTGGTTAAGAAGGGGGATAAAACCTTTTATATGTACATTAGGGAGCGTAGGAAAACAAGAGGGGGGTAGTGAGGCTGAATAGAATTTGACGGTGGGTGGGCAGAGAGGGACAGTGAAAAAGCAGGGATACTGAATGAATACTTCTGCTCAGTATTCACAAAAGAAGAGGAGGGGGGTACCTAATCTAATTATCAGAAGCACTCTGGATAGGGGGGTTGATCCCAGTTCTTTCACCGAAGAAAGGGTTCTGAAAGAACTCCTAAAACTGAAGGTGGACAAAGCAATGGGGCCTGACAGGATTCACCCCAGAATTCTAAAAGAATTAAGGGGAGAACCACTGACTACCATTTTTAGCAAATCGTGGGAGGATGGTGTGGTACCTGAGGACTGGAGGAAACATAGAAACATAGACTTTGACGGCAGATAAGGACCGCTTGGCCCACCTAGTCTGCCCATTTCCCTACCTACAGGATAAGTTGCAGATCCTAGTTAACCAACAGCCTATTTCTTCGTACCCCCCCCACAAGAATTGCCTTATGTCTGTCCCATGCATTCTTGAATTCTCCCACAGAGGAGAGTGGATGTTATTCCCCTTCGCAAAAGTGGGAGCAAGACAGAGGCAGAAAACTACAGACCTGTCAGTTTGACCTCTGTGGTAGGGAAAGTGATGTAATCACTTCTGAAGGAAAGAACTGTTGAGTACATAGAGGCCAGTGGGGCACAGGACCCAAGGCAGCATGGATTCACAGCAGAAAGGTCATGTCAGACAAATCTAATTGATTTCTTTGACTGGGTGACCAAAGTAGTAGACCAGGGAGGGGCTGTGGACATGGCCTACCTAGACTTTAGCAAGGCATTTGACACAGTCCCACACAAAAGATTAATATACAAATTAGCCTGGGAGTGGGTCCCAGGGTGGTAGCCTGGGTAAAACATTGGCTGGACAACAGGGCACAGAAGGTAATAGTAAATGGAATCCACTCTGAAGAAAGGGGGGTTATTAGTGGGATACCGCAGGGTTCAGTACTGGGTCCAGTCCTTTTTAATATCTTTATAAGTGACATTGCAGAGGGTCTGGAAGGAAAAGTATGCCTCTTTGCAGATGACACAAAGATCTGCAACAGGGTTGATACACAAAGGGGGGGTGGAAAGGATGAGAAGGGACTTGGCAAGGTTGGAGGAAAGGTCAGAAGTATGGCAGCTTGGTTTCAATGCAAAAAAGTGCAAAATAATGCACCTGGGAAACAAAAACCCAGGGGAAGAGTACACAATGGGGGGAGGTAGTAACAACTACGAAAATGGAAAGGGACCTGGGGGTAATCATATCAGATGACCTTAAGGTTAGCAAGCAATATGAGAAGTCAGTAGGGAGGGCTGGGGGGATACTGGGATGTATAGGGAGAGGCATCACTAGCAGAAAACAGAAAGTTGTTATCCCTCTGTACAGACAGTTGGTGAGACCCCATCTGGAGTACTGCATCCAGTTCTGGAAACCCCATCTCTGCAAGGACATAGACAGGATGGAGGCAGTCCAGAGTAGGGCAACTAAAATGGTACAAGGTCTGCAAGAGAAGCCATGTGAGGAGAGACTAAAGGAGCTTAATATGTATACCCTTGAGGAAAGGGGGGAGGAACATGATTGAAACTTTTAAGTACCTCTGTGGAATCAACAAAGTCCAAGAGGGTAACATCTTTTAGAAAAAGAGATGTGCAAGAACAAGGGGACACAATTTGAAGACAGAGGGGGACAGCTCAGTGGCAATGAGAGGAAGTATTTTTTCAGAGAAGGTGGTGGACGCATGGAACCGCCTTCCTGAGGAGGTTGTGGGGTCTAAAACTGTGGGGAAATTCAAGAATGCATGGGACAAACATAAGGCAATTCTTGTGGGGGGTAGGAACAATTAGGCTGTTGGTTAACTAGGATCTGCAGCGTATCCAGTTGGTAGGGAAATGGGCAGACTAGGTGGGCCAAGCAGTCCTTATCTGCCGTCAAAGTCTGTTTCTATGTTTCTATGCCACCAGAGGTGGGGCTTTTACTGCACCCTGCTACCTACATCCATTTTCCCAAATGGGCAGGGCTGCTGCACCATGCACATCCCATCCCACAGTCAGGGCTGCTATGCCCTGCTGCCCCCCCCATGTTCTGCCCCACAATCAAGGCTTCTTCATCATGCTGTAGTCTGTCTCCTGCTACCATAGCCAGAGTTGCTGCACCCTGTTCCTGTCTACACAGTCAGGGCTGGTGTAACCTCTTGCATCCTACAACTCAGTTCCTCCACAGCCCCATGACTCTGCAGTTAGGGTTGCTGCACCATGCTACCCTCTGCTACCAAGGTCAGATTTGTTTGCTGCACTGCACAAAAGAAAAAAAAAAAGAAAAATGACTTTCATCTTGTATTATGGGGGTGAAGGACAGAGGGCATTAGGGTGCAGAAGTCCCAACTGTTTGGTCAGGAGACAAGGGTGGCATTAGGGTACAGAAGCCCAAGCTGTGGGACAGGATGCAGCAGCCACACCTGAGTGGAACTGACACAACTATGGGGGCAGAGGACAGGGAGCAGCAAATGCCCTAACCCTTGTGGCAAGTGGCAACATGGTGCACCAGCCCTACTGTAACTGTAGAGGTAAGGGGCTCTAGGCACAGCAGGCCACAGCAGCCCTGCCTGAGTAGTCCAGAGCAGGGTGCAACAGCCCTGGCTATGGTAGTAGGGGACTGTGGACAGCATGGTGCAGACATCTTGACTGTGGGGCACGACACAGGGAGCATCAGGGTATAGCAGCCCTGACTGTGGGATGGGGTTCTCATGGTGCAGCAGCCCAGCTCATCTGGGACAATGGATGTGGATAGCAGGGTGAAGCAAAAGCCCCACATCTGGTGGCATAGGGCAGCATAGTGCAGCAGCCCCAACTGTAGAGGCAAGATACAATGAACCCTAGGGTGTAGCAGAGCTTAGCAGCCCTGACTGTGGAGACAGGAACAAGGGACAACAGGGTGCAATGTCCCCAGCTGTGGGTTTGGGGGACAGTGGATAGCAGATTGCAACAACCCCAACTGTTCTGGCATGGGGAAGCACAGTGCAGCAGCCCTGACTGTTCAGGCTGATGGTGGGCAACAGGGTGCAGCAACCCCAACTGTGTGGGAGAAGACAGTGGGCAGCAGGGTGCAGTGGTCTTGAATGTGGGGCTAGAGACAGAGGGCTTGTGGGGGCAGAGGACAGGGCATCAGAGTGCAGCTGCCTCAACTATGGTGCAGAAGACAAGGGGCATCAGGATGCTATACACTGTTTCTAGTTTTACATTAAGTATTTTCACACAGAAATCATCAAAGAGCTGAAATTTGTGAGTTCATATTGTACATGTGTCTGAAATAGCAGAGTGTGGAAGGCAACTGTTTGTCAATCTGAGAAGAAGAAAAATTGTTCTTACATGTACCTATTTATTGAGGCTACATCAAACTACTTGTATGAATTAACAGACTTTAGATTTATTTTATATCTATTTAAATAAACAACCCAGTGTTATATTGCTAGAAAAAAAACAGAGTTTTAATGAGAAAGAACTGGTGGCAGTTGTGATACAGGTAGTGTAAGATGATTTCTCAAATACATATCACTTCAATTCAAAACTGGAACGCAAATGATCAGCTTTTTAGGATGACAAAATGTGGATTTTCGGCTAATTCATCTAAACCAATAGTTCTTAGACTTTGTCACAGTGAGCCTCCCCAAATCCATGGAAAATATTTTGAGCCTCCCCCAAAAACTAAAAAAATCTTGAGCCTCCCCAAAGAAAAATAACATACTGTACTTTGCATAGTATACCATGAATAAATTGAAACCCCTTTGAGTACTTGGCTCACATTCAGTTCTTTCATTCAGTTCTTTGTCTCATACTGATGTGGAACCTTTGAAAAAGAGCTCCTGTGCTCAAAGGTGTCATCTGAATAAAAAATAAATAAAATAAATACTATTATTCAGCTTATTGTACCCCCAACTCACACACACACACACACACACACACACACACACACCAGCCTACTTGATCTGCTATTTTCATTCTTGAACCATTGTTACCCCTTGTTGCAGTACCTTCATGGGTCAGACTACTTTTTCTGTTTCCTCTCTATATGAAATAACCTTCCTACATACTTTGCCTCTCCCCTCCTTCCCTACTCCTAAGCAATTTCTCTGGGATTACTTTGCTCCTACTTGCTATTGCTCTTAGCACTTCCATGCTCAACCCTTGTATTTGGGCTGCTCTGCCATCAGTCTACAAATTGATCAGTTACCACCACTCATTATTAGTTTATTGTTCATACAGTATGTGTTTACACTATTGTTCATTGTATATTTCTTGATTGTTTTGCAGTTACTTTTTGAAGTGTATTCACTACCTACCCTTCCCTGGGTACACCTGAAATGAGCCTTGGCTCATTTACCCTTCCCTTGTCACCTATTAGTGAATAAATACATAAAATTCACCTACTATTATCCTCTTTCAGTTTGCTTCATTTCTTCACACAAAATACATAAAACTCAAAATTTAAATACAGTACTTTTTCAGACTTGCTTGAGCCTCCCCAGGGAGGCTGGCCTCACCATTTGAGAACCCCTGATCTAAACAAATCCCAGAGACTGAGTTTGTGAAAACCCTGGACAGCAAACAATTACCTCACAGATTGTTCTAATTGGGAAGTTAACAGCTCATCAGCCAAACAGGTACTTGCACTCCAGAAGCTGTAGCCTAGTCCCATATGACGTCATAACTCTCTCAGGCTCAGTCAGAGGGACAGAAACAACCTCACTGTTTTCCATTAGTGCAGAGCAGGTTATTAAATGCTGATTTAAAGAAAACCACAAAAACAAATAGCATGACATTTTCAGGAAACACTACTCATAATGCAGGGACTTGAATTCAGATGTTTTTAGGTTTTTTTTAAACAATGTATGAAATGGTTGCCATTGATTTTTCAAAATGTTTCTCTGATATAGGAAGGAATCATAACAGAATGTCCCAGAACTGTTTGGGTTTCTGCGTCCCATTGCCTGAACCAAGCTTGACAAGTAGAAAATAATAAATTACTGCAACATTTCCCTGTATTGAAAAGCAATGGCTTTAAATCTGTTAGAAAGAAACATAGAAACATAGAATCTGATGGCAGATAAGGACTGCTTGGCCCACCTAGTCTGCCCATTTCCCTACCTAACAGATAAGCTGAAGATCCTAGTTAACCAACAGCCTACTTCCTCCTACCCCCACTAGAATTGCCTTATGTCTGTCCCATACATTCTTGAATTCAACCACTGTTTTTGACTCTACGACCTCCTCAGGAATGCTATTCCATGCATCTACAACCCTCTCTGTGAAGAAATACTTCCTCACATTACCTCTGAGCTGTCCACCTCTATCATCAAATTGTGTCCCCTTGTTCTTGCACATCTCTTTTTCTGAAAGATGCTACCCTCTTGGACTTTGTTGATTCCCTTGAGGTATTTGAAAGTTTCTATCATGTTCCCCCTTTCCCTTCTTTCCACGAGGCTGTATATCTTAACCTCCTTTAGTCTTTCTTCTTATGTCTTCTGGTGCAGACCCTGCACCATTTTGGTTGCCCTCCACTGGACAGCCTCCAACCTGTCTATGTCTTTATGGAGATGGGTCTCCAGAACTGCACACAGTACTCCAGATGTGGTCTTACCAACTGTCTGTACAGAGGGCCAACAACTTCCTGTTTTCTACTGGCAATGCCTCTCCCTATGCATTCCAATATCCCCCCAACCCTCCTCACTGCCTTCTCACATTGCTGGCCCACCTTTAGGTAATCTGATATGACTACTCCCAGGTCCCTTTCCATTTTTGTTGTTGTCAGTATCTCACCACCCATTGTGTACTCTTCTCCTGGGTTTTTGTTTCCCAGGTGCATTACTTTGCACTTCTTTGAGTTGAATCTAAGCTGCCATTCATTTGACCATTCCTCCAACCTTGCCAAGTCCCTTTTCATCTTTTCCACCCCACCTTGTGTATCAACCCTGTTGCAGATCTTTGGGCCATCTGCAAAGAGACATACTTTCCCCTTCCAGTCCCTCTGCAATGTCACTCATAAAGACATTAAAAAGAACTAGCCCCAGTACTGAACCCTGCTGTACCCCATTAGTAACCCCCCTTTCTTCACTATGGACTCCATTTACTATTACCTGCTGTGTCATGTTGTCCAGCCAGTGTTTTACCCAGGCTACCATCCTGGGACCCACTCCCAGACTGGCTAATTTGTTTATTAATCTTTTGTGTGGGACTGTGTCAAATGCCTTGCTAAAGTCTAGGTAGGCCATGTCCACAGCCCCCTCCCTGGTCTACTACTTTGGTCACCCAGTCAAAGAAATCAATTAGATTTGTCTGACATGACCTTCCTGCTGTGAATCCATGCTGCCTTGGGTCCTGTGACTCACTGGCCTCTAGGTACTCAACAGTTCTTTCCTTCGGAAGTGATTCCATCATTTTCCCTACCACAGAGGTCAAACTGACAGGTCTGTAGTTTCCTGCCTCTGTCTTGCTCCCACTTTTGTGAAGGGGAATCACATCTGCCCTCCTCCAGTCCTCAGGTACCAAACCATCCTCCCATGATTTATTAAAAAGGGTAGTCAGTGGTGTTACTAGTACTTCCCTTAGTTCTTCTAAACTTCTGGGGTGAATCCCATCAGGCCCCATTGCTTTATCCACCTTCAGTTTTAAGAGTTCTTTCAGAACCCTTTCTTCTGTGAAAGGACTAATATCAACGTCCCTATCCAGAGTGCTTCTATTTACTGGATTAGGTATCTCCCCCTGCTTTTCCATTGTGAATACTGAGCAGATGTATTTGTTCAGTATCCCTGCTTTTTCACTGTCAGTCTCTGCCCAACCACCTTCCTCTTTATTCAGCCTCAGTATCCCTGCCTTAGTCTTTCTTTGCTCGCTAATGTACCTATAAATGGTTTTATCCCCCTTCTTAACTGAGTTGGCTATCTTTTCCTCAGTTTAGGCCTTTCCTATTCTGACTGGCCTACCCGCTTCCTTCTGCTTTAACTGGTACAGTTCTCTGTCCTGCTCCTTCTGTGTTTCTTTATATTTCCTGAATGCTATCTTTTTCTCCCTAACCTTCTCCACCACTTCTTTTGAGAATCATAGTATGTTTTTCTTTCATTTTGATTTGTTTATTTGCTTCACAAAAAGGCTTGTTGCCTCTGTGATGGTGAGTTTGATGTTTCCCCATTGTTGCTCCACCCCACCTTCTTGCCGGTTTGCTAGTGCTTTTCTGAGGCACTCTCCCATTATGACAAAATCAGCCCTCCTGAAGTCCAGTACCTTCACTTTTGTATGGCTTGACTCTACAGCTAAGTTTATCATGAACCACACTGTTTGGTGGTTGCTTGTTCCCAGATGGCTACCCACTTCAAGATCAGAGATCCTCTCTCCATCCCCATTTGAGAGTACCAGGTCTAAGATTGCTCCCTCCCAAGTGGGTTCCAAAACTAGCTGTCTGAGGCATGCCCCTTGTAGGGCATCAAAAATGGCCTTGCTCTTGGATATGGCTGCAGCAAAGGTGCTCTAGTTAACATCTGGCATATTCAGGTCCCCCATCAGCAATATCTCCCCTTTCTCTGCCATCCTAAGGATGCCTTCTATCATTTCCTTGTCCATTTCCTCCCCTTGAGATGGGGGTCTGTATACAACCCCTGTGCAGATTGTGGTGCCATTTTCAGTCTCCAGGGTGACCCACAGTGCCTCCTCTCCTCCCTGTTTACCCTTTAGTTCTATTGCTTTGATCCCTTCCCTTACATAGACAGCTTACTCCTCCTCCTCTTCTTCCCTCCCTGTCCCTCCTGTAAATTGTATACCCTGGTATGTTGACATCCCAGTCATGGTTCTCTGTGTACCATGTTTCTGTGACTGCCACAATACCCAAGCATCCCTCTGTGGATTTACCATGCCCAGTCCCCCTTGTTGAACAATGAGATATGTTATGTTTCTTTTATTAGGGTTCAGTCTGCTCCCCAATACTGCCAGAAAACATTGCTTAATAATATTGTTTCGAAAGATATTATTGGAGGGAATATGTAACTGATATATAGAAATAAGGGTATTAAATAGGTTTTTATGAGGAGAAATACGCTTCTTTTTGCTCATTTGCCATCTGTTCCATTGTACCACTAGGACTTTACCATGAGTCAGTTTTGGTTTCCAGTTTAGACCATCCAAATGTTCAGAACCATACTTTGTGCCTAATACTTAAATGGGGTCTTCTGAAATTTGTATACCTGCCATCTTCTGTTCAGCTGTGTATGTTTTCCTAATTGTTTGCCTATGCATTTGTCAAGATTTCATGATGCTCCTGAAAAGTACCCATATTCCTTACATAGACGTATTGCTTTTTCAGCTGATAATGTGTGTTGTACAAGAATACACAAGTCATCAGCATGTGCCATGGCTTTGTATGATATGGCACCTTCCTTGTTTTGTAAGGGTTGTAGCAAGGGGGAGGAATTCAATGCTCATAAAAGAGGGTCTACGCAAAATACATAAAGGAGGAGATTTAAGGGGCATCCCTGGCTGACAACTCTTTTCACTGGTATCAATGGTCCTTTCCAACTATTCACTTTTGTGGTAATAGTGGCTGTCTTGTACAGACATTGTATCCATTTAATAAAAGTAAGAGGGATTCCATATTTTTCCAAGACAGACCATAGAAAGTTATGATTAACTGAGTCAAAGACCTTATTTTAGTCCAGTGACAATATTGAAATGAGCGAAACATTGAAATATCTTAAGGGCATTAACAAGGTGAAAGAGTCTAACATGTTTCAATATAAGAAAAATATCAGGACAAGAGGACACAGCATAAGATTAGAGGGAGGCTGATTAAGGGGTAATGTGAGGAAGTTCTTTTTCACAGAAAAAATGGTGGATGCATGGAACGGCCTACCTCAGGAAATGGTGGATGTGAATACAGTGCAGGGCTTCAAACAGGCATGGGATAGGCATAAGGGAGCAATACAGGTGAGTATGAATAAATAGGCCATTGACAGAGTAAAGGCCTATGGCACATTCATAAGGTAGAAAACAAGCATTTGTCAATGCCGAATGTTTGCTTGCTGGCATTGGCATTGGTAGTTTAGAAGTTACAGAGCTGCATAATAGAAATGGCAGTGAAGTAATGAACTGAAGCCAACCCCACCACCACCCTGCAGAGAGTGACAGGCATTGGGGTGTGCCTTTGGGTCGTCAGGCATAACGACCATGCCATTTCACCACACCCTACCCTGCAGACACTGACAAGTGTCACGGTGTGCCTGGATCTTTGGCCCTTATGCGCACCCCATTCCATCAGGAAATACGGTGAGATGGGTGCGGTATAGGAGAATGGGGTGAACTTTGGGGCCGAAGAGTCCAAGGCACACCTCAATGCCTCGCACTGGTTGCAGGATGTGGAATGGTATGAGCATTACAGGCAAGAATCCCAAGTCACACCCCTGATGTCTGTTATTCTCTACAGGGTGGGGCGTTATGGTTGGAAACCCTAACACCGCAGGCATTCATTGGTATTTTCGCTCCAAATTTTCAACATGTTTTTTTTGTGACCCCACCTCATGAACAGTGGCAATATCAGTTTGTTAGCTGAAAGCTGCTTATACACAGTGACTATGGCATTTAGCACCACAGGTGCAAAAACACATTCCGAACAGGATGTGAAAAATGACAGCTGTACTGTACATGAGGAGGTGTAAAAAATGGCAATGTTGCAAATCTGCAGTAAAAATATTAAAAAAACTGGTGAAGTCACGAGCGTGCATAGAAACTGTGCAACGCACACCCATAATGTAATTAGGTTGGAGACTTTTTACAGCGTATCAGCACAGGCATTTTGGGACCTCCGATCATGAACAGTGTCACTGTGATTTTCTTTATCTGTCCCGAACAATGATTTTACACAGCGATCACGCATCTCTGCGCTGAAAGTGTGAAAACACATTTCGGCCATGTTGTGAAAAATGACAGCTGTACTGTTCATAAGGAAGTGTGGAAAAATGCCACTGGTGAAAATCTGGACTGAAAATATTACAAAGTCATGAACTTATGAGGGTGCGTGGAAACTGCACAATGCTCACTCGTAACACAGTCATTTTATGGACTTTTGTCACCAAATTTTCAACATAGGCATTTTAAGACCTCTGCTCATGAACAGTTTAACTGTGATTTTCTTAATCTGTCCCAAACATTGCTTTCGCACACCGACTGCACCATTGTGCGCTACATGTGCGGAAACACATTTGGGGCAACATGTGAAAAATGGCAGCTGTACTGTTCATAAGGAAGTGTAATAAAATGGCAATGTTGAAAATCTGGAGTGAAAATATTGAAAATTCCATGAAACTTCTGACGTGCGTAAGAACTGCTCAACGCACGCTCGTAAAACAGTCATTATTAGGAATTTTTCCACCAAATTTTCAACATAGGCTTTTTGAGAGCCCACCTTATGAACAGTGGCAGTGTCATTTTGTTACTTGGTCCCAAAAGGTGATTTCACGCAGTGACTGCGAAATCACCCTTCGGGCCCGATTAATGCCATGGCAGTGAGAGCATTCATGAGAAGGGGTCCCAAAAATCCCATGTTAAAAATTTGGTGCAAAAATTCCAAAAAATGGCTGAGATATGCAGCAAAGTTGAAAAAACCCTATATATCCCATTATACAGCTTACCGGCATTTCCTCAGTTCACGGTCGGCTTTGAAAAGTGCAGACATGTTCCCGGTCCACTGAAGATTGTCGCACGAGTCCGGAGGTAAGTGTGGGGTGGGGGTGTGTGGGGAGGTGGGGTGCGCAGTGGGTGGGCGCAGGTGGGGGCAGAGACAGCGAGGGACCGTTTTAAGTTTCAGGTTGTTTTTTAAATGGCGATGCGGGATGTTTGCCATGCTGGGTGGGCTCCCAAGCGTGGCACAAGAACGGCTGGTGGGGGCATGGAGCCGACAGGGGATTGGGCACCGTCGCCGGCAATAGCATCAGTTGCCATGCTAGGGGTGGGCTCCAGCGTGGCACCCTGTACTCGGGACCAGTAGAGCCGATGGGGATTGGGCACCCCATCGCTTCGATGTGCAGCCATGCTGGGGTGGGAACCCAGCGTGGCATATGTAACTCTGCTGGGAGGTGCAGCACAGCCGGCCGAGTTGGGCACCTGCGTCGGCTACACAGTGTGTGCGTGGGGCGAGCACGCGGATGCGTATGCGTGTGTGTGTGTGTGTGTGTGTGTGTGTGTGTAGCGCGCATGAGCAGGTGATATCTTATTGCTGCTCACTGAGCGTAGCTCCCTTTCAACCTGCTCCACTGCATTTTGGACTGCTGTCATAGACAGCTCCAGCAGGCATTGTAGAACTGCGGCCGCGCCTGCAAACACACTGACTGAATTGGAATAGGGCTGCCACACCTCTGAAAACTCAGATGATGGCACTATATTTCTTGCACATGCTTGCAAGCAAATATAAAAATGGGCAGACTGGATGGGCCTTGCTGTCCTTATCTGCGTCAACTTCTATGTTTCTATAAAGCCCCAAAGTTTGTCATTGTTTCCACTTTCAATAATTTCCTTAACAAAATAAGATGGTCTGTGATGGTTCTTTCTGGTATGGAACAAGACTGAGCCGGTGTAGTTAAATACTGTGCTACTTCTAACAATCTCAAGTTTAAAATCTTTGTTAACATTTTAAAGTCTGTGTTCGGCAGACTGATTGGTCTCCAGTTATTTAGATCCTGTTTATCCCCTTTCTTATATAAATACATCGGAAGACCTTCTGACATATTGAGTGGCATAGACTATGTAGTTAAAGGTTCTGTAAAATCTATGGCCAGTTTGGTTAATAGTTTCTTTCCGAAAAGCTTATAAAATTCTCTGGTAAGTCTATCACTACCTGGAGCCCTTTCAGTTTTCAATGATGAAATGGCAGTTTCTACTTCTGAGAGTTGGACATTCTCAGTCATTAATTAAGGTGTCATCCGAAATACAAATAAATAAAAATGAATAAATTAATGATGTTATGTGTGCAGGGCAGGAAGGGAGTGGAAAACTGTCAAAAAATTGTGTAATGATTGTAAAATGTGTTAGATCTTTTTGAAATAAATGGGTAGCGAGTTTTGTGATAATATACAAAATGTCTTTAATATTTGTTTGCAATATGTTTTGGTGGTGTAACCCCCTTGCAAATGGGGGTTCCTAGAAATGCCAGTCTGGGTTTACCTTAGCCCGTTTTGTTCTGTCCTTCTCCGGGCTGTCCCTCGGGCTTCTCCTGACTTGGCTTCTAATTTTTCTGGCTTCCCAGGTCCTGTTTGCCCTCGAGTGTGCCCCAGCTTGCAGTCAAATGAAAAGCCAGCCCCTCGGGGCTTAAATTGCTGACCGCGGGCTCCCACTGCAAAAGCGCTGCCTCCAGGGCAGCAGGAGTCACGTCGGCATGCAAAGCGCCTTTGATGTGGAGCTACTTGTTTTACAGTCACCTTGGGGACTGTGTCGTAGGTCCTGGCATCCCTTCCACCTATTTGGGACCCGATGACCACGGACAGGCTGCTGGGGGACTGCTCAGATGGGAATTAAAGGAGTTCTGACCGGGGCTCATTTGAGTATGCCCTTGCAGGGCCCCAGTCATCTGAATAATGCATAACAGTGTATCTGGCTGCCTCCAGGGTAGCTATGTTCAGCTCCAGCCAAAAAGTAAAGAATTAAAATGTTTTACGTAATGGAACTGCTGCTGCATGTTGGGAATATACTGTGCATGTGGGGAAAAGTGTTTAAAGTTAAAATGAGTACTGTTTCCCTGGCAATTCCAATATCTAAGACTCTGTGTGTCAGCCTGTCAGGTGCTGCAAGGGGAGCTTGCATAAGTGCAATAGCGACAGGAAAAGTAAAAGAGCCATGTTTTTCATCTGTGTAGCGACTGGAAGTACAGCCTTTAAGCTATAGAACTGTGGGGCATTTGAGGCAAATAATTACTTCTTTCTGGCTGCACCAGGACATTATTCAGGACTGTATCTAATCTGCCAGTGGGACAGTGGGTTAAGCAGCCATTGCCAGCAGTACGGCCAATTGGACCTGCAGCAATAGAAAGTCAGGACATGTGGGACATTCACTGCTTCTCATGGGTAAGCACCCAAGTGCTTATGGGGGCTTACAGGGACATTATTTTAGGTGCAAATTCCACAACCAATTGTGCCTCAAGTGTTCTGATTGACAGGTCCTTCAGCAACTCGAAGACATGTCACCCCATCCCTGCTACCAATCAGGAGTCGAGCTAGGAGCTCTATAAAGAGACAATGTTGCCAGTTTGTCGGGAGATTCAGAGATTCAGAGATGCAGAGCTGAGAGAGAGAGAGAGAGAGAGCAGCAGAGCAGGCTTCAGCCTGCTGGAAGCCCCCCATGGGGGAGGAGTTCAGGCTCCAGCCATGCCATCAGGCCTGGGCCACTTAATTCAAGCCCTTTCAGTCTTCAGGGGGCATTTATTTTCTTCAGTTAACTAGTTGCAGTAATTGTGCTTTCTGCAACAGCTAGTCTGGAGGTTGCCAGTATTGTCCTCCAGAGGCTAGCCTTCCCTCCCACGTCGGGGAAAGATGTGGACAGGAGAATCAGATGTCCAGCAGCGATGAGAGCGCTGACCAGACCAGATGACATCATGCAGTGGTGAGAGTGCTGACCAAGTACCTCAATGGTGAGAGAGTTGAAAAAGTCTTCAGGATGCCTTCGATTGCGGATGAGACCCGTGGAGGACCTGAGTGAGTACCCTCGTACCCCCAGGTGTGAGGGAGAAGCTAAGCAAGTAATCTTGGGGGCCCCATGCCCCATTAAGAAATGTGTGCTGTTAAGTGTGAAATATTGAAGTCATCAGTCTGGGCTACTAACCCTATAAGAGACTGCTTAGTTCAAGTAACGTGTGAATCTCGTCTGTGGCCCAAATGGCTAAGTAGCAGGTGCAGTAAGATGCTGGGCTTAGTGAATCATATAAATGTGTAGCTATGGGTTAGAGTCCTGCCATCGTGGAGCTGTCTGCCAGGATGTGCTTGCCACTTCATGAGACAGGAGGCTCTAGAGCATATTAATGTCTAAGATATCTTAAAAAGAATGTACCTGTGTCTGAACAGAATTTCATCTAAGAGCACTTGGGATAAGTGTACAATGCCTAGACGTGCTGGATAGGACTCCGCTTGTGGATAATGTTCCTGGTATATAGAATGTACTGGATGTGACTGCCTGAAATTAAAGTATGGGATGCTTGATAAAAGTGTCATTGCCAACTTACTCTGGATGGATGCATTTTGGTATATAAAGTACTGGATGTGACCGTGTTTACACTGCGTTTAGGATGCTTGACAGAAGCATCACTCTCATTGCTTTGGATGGGACTTTAAAATATTTGGCTGAATGTTCTGGATGTAAGATCCGCATAGTTTGTTCTGGAATGTTCAGAAGTCTGAGAGTGCAGGGCAATCCCTGATTTGTCTGCAAGTGCAGGGCAATCCCTGCCACATCTGTTAAAGTACAGGGCAATCCCTGCTGTGGTTGTAAATAGTAATTTGCTGCTTTACAAAAATCTGGTTCCAAGTTGCCCACACCCTCAAATTAATAGCCGGCCACCTCGACTAGCCATAACTCCATCAGGCCTGCAACATCTTGGACTGTGGTATCTGTTTAACCAGTTTGGTATGAGACTGTGGGGTTTCTGCTTTATCTGGGACTGGTACTAGTGTGGGTAATATTAATAATTATGTTTAACATCTGATTTATCAGCAGCTAGATAGCCAGGGCTCTGGATGTCTTAAGTCGAATGGTAAAATGTGATTTATGTCTGCAAGTTAATATGTAGCCACCCAGCTGGAAGGTTCACCAGCAAAATCCAAAATGATCTCTGTACAAGTGTAAATACGGTAAGATAACCTCTACTCCTCCTGTTTCCCTTTCCTAGCTCCTTTATTACCCCCGAAATAAGTATCTTGTTATTTATTGTTTGAAATCCTGTGTGAGCACATTATTAAAGAGAGCCTTTAATTCAAAATGTGGAAATGTGGGGAACTGTGTATTGGGGCACGTCTGGGGAAGGTAACTGGTCATCATGGGCGGTGTAGCAGCTCAGGGGCTACACCCAGCACCATCTCACCCATGTAAAGCACCCTGAGTGGAGGCACTGCGCAAAGGTTTTAAAAAATGTTATAACTTAGTGAACCCAACCCCCTTAGCCTATGTCCAGGGTAGTAGGCAGGGGTGTAACACTGGGGGGTGGCGCCGCCCAGGGGTTACATGATGGAGGCTCACCACTGGGATTATGTTTCATGCCCTGCACCAAAACCAGCATGGACCCCCCCCCATTTTGTGTGTGTGGAGACTTTTAAAATGGCTGCCACCACCTAGCTTCAGGAGTGTATTTTGGTGCCAAAACTGCCTAAGCTGTTTGTTCACTGCTGGCTCAGTGACAATATGTAGGGGGGACGCTCCCTAGTGGCCAAAAGTAGAATTGCACCTGTTATATTTTTGTAGCTAAAAGAACTGTTTATATAAGGGTCCCTGTACAATGTAACATCTGGTAATAGTCACAGTGGTTAAAATAAAATATTTTGCTGATTTAGAATAGGATGCAATTGTCTAGATCAGGATGTTTGGTAACCAATGACGTCTAGGAAGCCATATGCCCCAGATAAGACAAAGTGTTTTCGTATGTTAATAGTTATTGTGTGATGGTACCCTTGTGTGCCAGGCTTGGCACACCCTTGGTGCAGATGCCAAGGTCTGTGGCCACAGAAGAGTGTAACCCCCTTGCAAATGGGGGTTCTTAGAAATGCCAGTCTGGGTTTACCTTAGCCGTTTTGTTCTGTCCTTTTCCGGGCTGTCTCTCGGGCTTCTCCTGACTTGGCTTCTAATTTTTCTGGCTTCCCAGGTCCTGTTTGCCCTCATGTGTGCCCCAGCTTGCAGTCAAATGAAAATCCAACCCCTCGGGGCTTAAACTGCTGACTTCGGGCTCCCGCTGCAAAAGTGCTGCCTCCAGGGCAGAGGGAGTCGCGTTGGCGTGCAAAGCGCCTTTGATGTGGAGCCGCTTGTTTTGCGGTCACCTCGGGGACTGTGCGGTGAGTCCTGGGATCCCTTCTACTTATTTGGGACCCGATGACCACGGACAGTCTGCTGGGGGACCGCTCAGATGGGAATTAAAGGAGTTCTGACCGGTGCTCATTTGAGTATGCCCGTGCATGGCCCCAGTCATCTGAATAATGCATAACAGTGTGTCTGGCTGCCTCCAGGGTAGCTATGTTCAGCTCCAGCTGAAAAGTAAAGAATTAAAATGTTTTACATAATGGAACTGTTGCTGCTTGTTGGGAATATACTGTGCATGTGGGGAAAAGTGTTTAAAGTTAAAATGAGTACTGTTTCCCTGGCAATTCCAGTATCTGGGACTCTGTGTGTCAGCCTGTCAGCTGCTGCAAGGGGAGCTTGCATAAGTGCAGTAGTGACAGGAAAAGTAAAAGAGCCATGTTTTTCATCTGTGCAGCAACTACAAGTACAGCCTTTAAGCTATAGAACTGTGGGGCATTTGAGGCAAATAATTACTTCTTTCTGGCTGCACCAGGACATTATTGAGGACTGTATCTAATCTGCCATAAGGGACAGTGGGTTAAGCAGCCATTGCCAGCAGTACAGCCAATTGGAACTGCAGCAATAGAAATCCAGGACATGTGGGACATTCACTGCATCTCATGGGTAAGCACCCAAGTGCTTATGGGGGCTTAGAGGGACATTATTTTAGGAGCAAATTCCACAACCGAATTGTACCTCGAGTGTTCTGATTGAAAAGTCCTTCAGCAACTTGGAGACTTGTCACCCCATCCTTGCTACCAATGAGGAGTCGAGCTAGGAGCTCTATAAAGAGATAATGTTGCCAGTTTGTCTGAAGATTCAGAGGGAGATTCAGAGATGCAGAGCTGAGAGAGAGCAGCAGAGCAGGCTCCAGCCTGCTGGGGGCCCCCCATGGGGAAGGGGCTCAGGCTCCAGCCATGCCATCAGGCCTGGGCCACTTAATTCAAGCCCTTTCAGTCTTCAGGGGGCATTTGTTATTTCTTCAGTTAACAGTTAACTAGTTAAAGTAATTGTGCTTTCTGCAACAGCTAGTCTGGAGGTTGCCAGTATTGTCCTCCAGAGGCTAGCCTTCCCTCCCACGTCGGGGAAAGATATGGACTGAAGAATCAGATGTCCAGCAGCGGTGAGAGTGCTGACCAGACCAGATGGCATCATGCAGTGGTGAGAGCGCTGACCAAGTACTTCAGTGGTGAGAAAGCTGAAGAAGTCTTCAGGATGCCTTTGATTGCGGATGAGATCCATGGAGGACCTGAGTGAGTACCCTCGTACCCCCAGGTGCGAGGGAGAAGCTAAATAAGTAATCTTGGGGGCCCCATGCCCCATTAAAAATGTGTGCTGTTAAGTGTGAAGTATTGAAGTCATCAGTCTGGGCTACTAACCCAATAAGAGACTGCTTAGTTCAAGTAATGGATGCATCTTGTCTGTGGCCGAATGGCTAAGTAGCAGGTGCAGCAAGATGCTGGGCTTAGTGAATCATATAAATATGTAGCTATGGGTTAGAGTTCTGCCATCGTGGAGCTGTCTGCCAGGACGCGCTTGCCACTTCATGAGACAGGAGGCTCTAGAGCATATTAATGTCTAAGATACCTTAAAAAGAATGTACCTGTGTCTGAACAGAATTTCGTCTAAGAGCGCTTGGGATAAGTGTACAATGCCTAGACGTGCTGGATAGGACTCCGCTTGTGGATAATGTTCTTGGTATATAGAATGTACTGGATGTGACTGCCTGAAATTAAAGTGTGGGATGCTTGATAAAAGTGTCATTACCAACTTACTCTGGATGGATGGATGCCTTTTGGTATATAAAGTACTGGATGTGACCGTGTTTACACTGCGTTTAGGATGCTTGACAGAAGCATCATTCTCATTGAATTGGATGGGACTTTAAAATATTTGGCTAATGTTCTGGATGTAAGATCCACATAGTTTGTTCTGGAATGTTCAGAAGTCTGAGAGTCCAGGGCAATCCCTGATTTGTCTGCAAGTGCAGGGCAATCCCTACCACATCTGTTAAAGTGCAGGGCAATCCCTGCTGTAGTTGTAAATAGTAATTTGCTGCTTTACAAAAATATGGTTCCAAGTTGCCCCCACCCTCAGATTAATAGCCAGCCGCCTCAACCAGCTGCAACTCCATCAGGCCTGCAACATCTTGGACTGTGGTATCCGTTTAACCAGTATGGTATGAGATTGCAGGGTTTCTGCTGTATCTGGGACTGGTACCAGTGTGGGTAATATTTAAGCAATAATTCATGACAGGGTGTGTGTTATTGTGTAATAACGACACTCCTGGGGTGGGTTGAAGCACGAGGTGAAGCCAAGTGCTTCCACCACTCCAGGAGTGACGTTATTACACAATAACACACATACTGGAGTGCCTTATTGCTATTATACAATGGCTCGTTGTTATAGAAAATAAAAAACATTTAAAAAATGTTTTTAGTGGGTTTTTAGTAGATTTTTAGTGTGGCAGTATATCTTTGTTTCTTAAAAAAAAATGGCTCAAGCGTATGCTCAGCCATACAGTGATGTTATTGTGTAATAACATCACTGTCTCAAGCATACACTGACCAATCAGAGTCTAGGATTCTTTCTTGCCATTGTATAATTAAGCAATAAGGCACGACAGGGTCCTGGTATTCATGGATGATCGCCACTGGACGGTGCTGGACGCACTGGCCCGCGGCCTGCGCTCAACTGCCCGAGGCATGACGATGTCCCATGATATACCACACCCATGAGTGACTTATTGCTATTATGTACTGGATTACAAAATTGTTGTAGATAAAAAATTAGCAAAAAAACTCCCAAATATTTAAAGAAAGCTCTGTAAGGGGTAGCGTAGGAGTACTGTTTCAGAAAATAGTTCTATTAGGGTTGCCGTCAGGAGGTAGTGCTATTGTAGGAGCTGGTAGGAGGTAGTGTAGGAACATCTCCCTGTGTGTTCTGTTGTTCCATCTCCCAAACTCGGCGTGAAAAAAACTTTCCTAACGGCTGCCATGGTCACGTCGTGCTTTTGAGGGAACAGTAAGGTGCCCCGGCTTACATTTAAAGCCGTTGTCTCAATGGGGAGATTGTGAAGGAGCAGTTTGTAGATGTACGTGAACTGCAGTTCGGCACGAGGCAGCATGCTGTGGGGAAAATGTACTGGCGTAAGGGTCTGTTTCTGTACTGTAGTAGCTGGTGCTCCAAGCGGAAGCCGGGTGAGAATGAAATTTTCTTCTGTTTGGAGAGCGGGTGCAGTGGGGGAGATGGATGGGGGGTTGATTTTAAGCCGACTAGAGGTCTGAGTCACTTCAGACTGTGACACACAGAGAAACTTTGCGCGGTAAGTGAGGAGCCTGGTGACTGGAGGTTTTATGAAGCCATGATGATGTAGCCCGATATCATCACGGCTTCAAAAACCTCTCTGCCAATCAGCTTTCTCCATTTATGATCGCCAGTTCATAATAATAATTATGTTTAACATCTGATTTATTAGCAGCTAGATAGCCAGGGCTTTGGATTTCTTAAGTTGAATGGTAAAATGTGATTTATGTCTGCCTGTTAATATGTAGCCACCCAGCTGGAGGGTTCACCAACAAAATCCAAAATGATCTCTGTACATGTGTAACTACGGTAAGATAACCTCTACTCCTCCTGTTTCCCTTTCCTAGCTCCTTTATTACCCCCGAAATAAGTATCCTTTTATTTGTTGTTTGAAATCCTGTGTGAGCATATTATTAGAGAGAGCCTTTAATTTAAAATGTGGAAATGTGGGGAACTGTGTACTGGGGCATGTCTGGGGAAGGTAACTGGTCATCATGGGTGGTGTTGCAGCTCAGGGGGCTACACCCAGCACCATCTCACCCACGTAAAGCACCCTGAGTGGAGGCACTGCACAAAGGTTTTAAAAAATGTTATAAGTTAGTGAAACCAACCCCCTTAGCCTATGTCCAGGGTAGTAGGCAGGAGTGTAACACTGGGGGTGGTGCCGCCCAGGGGTTACAGTGGTCTAACTAGCCCTCCATATTATTGTTGATGGAATCCCTACCCAAGTAGAGAATAACAACATTCCTGGAATCCAGCAGTCAACAGGATCACAAACAACATGAGTTCACCGCAGGGAGATCTTGCCAAACGAAGCTTGTCGAATTTTTCGACTGGGTAACTAGGGCAGTTAATAATGGAGGAGCAGTTGATGTGGCATACCTGAACTTTAGCAAAGCCTTCATTTTGGTTCCACACAGAAGGCTGGTAAAAATAACTAGACTGTACAGAGGTGTTTCAGGAGGTGGTAAACTGGGTGAAGGGTTGGCTACATGGTAGAACACAGAGAGTGCAAGCGAACTGCACATTATTAAAACTGGGTGCGATAACCAACAGGGTGCCCCAGGGCTCAGTGTTAGGCCCCCTGCTATTCAATATATTCTTAGCCGACATTGCAAATGAACTAGAGGGGAAGGTGTATCTGTTTGCAGATGACACAAAGATTTGCAAGGGGGTGGACTCCACAGAAGGAGTAGGGAAAATTAAATCAGACCTAAAGGAACTGGAGTTGTGGTCCAGAGCATGGCAGCTGAAATTCAGTGCCAAGAAGTGCAAAATCATGCGCCTAGGAAGAAACAACCCCAAAGAGGAGTACTACTTGGAGGGAGGGAGACTAGCTGCAACCAACCTAGAACGAGACCTAGGGATCATGATATCAGATGACATGAAGATAGAGAGACAGTGCGAGAAGGATAGTTGCATGTTGGAATGCATTGGGAGAGGAATCATGAGCAGAAGGAGGGAGGTGATATTGTCACTTTACAAGGCACTTGTCTGCCCCCACAAGGAATACATCATCTAGTTCTGGATACCACACCTCAGAAAGGATATCAATAGGATGGAGACAGTACAGTTTAAGGTGACAAAAATGATACACGGCTTACACCAGAAGTTATCCCTCTGTACAGACAGCTGGTGAGACTCCATCTGGAGTATGGCATGCAGTTCTGGAGACCCAGTCCCTGCAAAGACAGAGACAGGATGGAGGCAGTCCAGAGCAGGGCAACTAAAATGGTGCAGGGTCTGCAGCAGAAGACATATGAAGACAGACTTAAGGAGCTTAGTATATATAGCCTCGAGGAAAGGAGGGAGAGGGGAGACATGATAGAAACGTTCAAGTACCTAAAGGGAATCAACAATTTCCAAGAGGGTAGCATCTTTCACAAAAAGAGGTGTACAAGAACAAGGGGGAACAATTTGAAGATTGCGGGGGGACTGCTCATAGGTAATGTGAGGAAGTATTTTTTCATGGAGAGGGTTGTGGATGCATGGAACAGCCTTCCTGAAGAGGTTGTGGAGTCAAAAACAGTGGTGGATTTCAAGAATGCATGGGACAGTCATAAGGCAATTCTAGGGGGTGGGGGTAGGAAGAAGTAGGCTGTTGGTTAACTAGGATCTGCAGCTTGTCTATTAGGTAGGGCGATGAATAGACTGGGTGGGCCAAGCGGTCCTTATCTGCCGTCAAATTCCATGTTTCTATGTAATAGGTTGAGAGAATTAAACATGCACTCACTGGAGCAGAGGAGAGAGGAGAGACATGATCGAGACCTTCAAGTACATCACGGGCATAAACAAGGTGCAGACACAGGAACTATTTAATGTCAAAGGGGGTAACAGAACAAGGGGTCACGATCTGAGATTGAAAGGTGTAAAGTTCAGGACCAACACCAGGAAGGTCTTCTTCACTGAGAGAGTAGTGGACATAGAAACATAGAATTTGACGGCAGATAAGAACCGCTTGGCCCACCCAGTCTGCCCATTTCCCTACCTAATGGATAAGCTGCAGATCCTAGTTAACCAGCATCCTACTTCTTTCTACCCCCACCCCCTAGAATTGCCTTATGGCTGTCCCATGCATGCTTGAATTAAACCACTGTTTTTGACTCCACAACCTCCTCCAGAAGGCCGTTCCATGCATCCACAACCCTCTCTGTGAAAAAATACTTCCTTACATTACCTCTGAGCCGCCCCTTCTATCTTCAAATTGTGCCCCGTTGTTCTTGCACATCTCTTTTTTTGAAAGATGCTACCCTCTTGGACTTTGTTGATTCCCTTGAGGTACTGGAAAGTTTCTATCATGTCCCCCCTCTCCCTCCTTTCCTCGAGGTTATACATATTAAGCTCCTTTAGTCTCTCTTCATATGTCTTCCGGTGCAGACACTGCACCATTTTAGTTGCCCTTCTCTGGACAGCTTCCATCTTGTCTATGTCCTTGCGGAGATAATGGGTCTCCAGAACTGCACACAGTACTTCAGATGGGGTCTCACCAGCTGTCTGTACAGAGGGATAACAACTTCCTGTTTTCTACTGGTGATGCCTCTCCCTATGCATCCCAGTATCCCCCCAGCCCTCCTTGCTGCCCTCTCACATTGCTTGCCCACCTTTAGGTCATCTGATATGACTACCCCCAGGTCCCTTTCCATTTTTTTTGTTGTTAGTATCTCACCCCCCATTGTGTACTCTTCCCCTGGGTTTTTGTTTCCCAGGTGCATTACCTTGCACTTCTTAGCATTAAATCTAAGCTGCAATACATTGGGCCATTCCTCTAACCTTGCCAAGTCCCTTCTCATCCTTTCCACCACACCTTATGCATAAACTCTGTTGCAGATCTTTGTGTCATCTGCAAAGAGACATATTTTTCACCTGGACACCTGGAACAGCCTACCCCCAGAGGCAGTGGGCACAAAAACGGTTGAAGGTTTCAAGTGAGCTTGGGACATAAAGATATCATTCACCAGGGGAGCTGATGGGGGGGGGGGTAACTTTACACCTTGGGCAGATTAGATGGACCTTGTGGTCCCCTTCTACCATTATCTTCTATGTTTATGTGTGTATTCTTTCCTTGCAGCTATTATAGGGGCATATTTTCCCCATTTTACGTTGCATACCAAAAAGTTGCTATTGCTTTAGTCCTTTTGCCTGCTGTATGTGGAATTGCATCATGTTTTGTATAATATAAAGCCTTGGGAGGCAGTATAGTGCAGTGGTTACAGGCTCTGAGCTGCAAATCTGGAGACCTGGGTTTGAATCTCACAGCCCCCACTTGCATACTGTGTGACCCTGAGCAAGTCATTTAACTTCCTTGTGCTCCTAGGTTGCACCTGTAAACAAGCTTTCAGCTTAGCGTGTCTTCTCCTGGTAAAAACAAAGGTAAAACAAAAAGTATATATTTCTTATTGGGTCCATAAAGCCTTGTCCAATATGCTGAGATAGTTTTTGCAGTTACTGTCTTTTGTAAATATTGAAAATGTCCTGTATTCCTGTGAGTTTTACTTAGTGATCGTAACAAATGTTTCAAGTCAAATTTTGCACCTTCTCACCAAAGAACTGGATCATCATACAAGATGAACACCGCTTTTCCAGCTGCTATATAATGAAGGATAGTCTGAGATATGTCCAGCTGGGATAATAAAGATGAATTAAATGTCCACGTTCCTGGTCCACTGACTAGTGTTAAGTATATTGCCTGTAAGTAGATGGATTATATTAAGATCTGAAAATTCTACTGCTGTTACTGTGCCCAAGCGGATATTTAATGTTCTAGTTATAAAAAAGAAATCAATTCTTGTGGTCAAATCCCCCTTGTGGAAGGTAGGGTTGGATCTTCTAAGTGCTGAGTAATAGGTATCTTTCAAATGTGTGTTTTTTATAACCTTATCAAGACAGAGCACATCACAATAAATGTTCCTAGTTTTTGTTTGTTTTCCTCTATCTAGTAAGGATAGACCACAGTTGAAGTCACCCCCTAGTATGATATTTTGTGCTGAAAATAAATAAGGCTGAGTAGAATGAAATAACTTAGTTCTTTCTGTTTTTGTTTGTGATGGATAAATATTAATGAATCTAAATAAAGGGCAGGATTCACAAAGCAGATGAGCTGGGAGCAAATGAGATGCACCGGCGCAACATGGAAATGCAACATATAGCCATTCACAGACAGCAGAGATGCCCCGGCGCAACCCGAATGCGCTGCGCTGAACAGGATGCACCAGAGACTGGAAGTAATGATATGCAGTGCATCTTGAGGGTGTGTGTAACTGCATATATGGCTCAAAGGTTTTCCAAACTGCTGTCTAAATAAATAAAATAAATAAATAAATATACAGTGCAGTGCCATTCACAGAGCAAAATTAATGCACAAATAAGGAGCATCTACAGCTCAAGTACCAAATGCCCCATGATGAGATAAGTATAGAAGAAGTAGACTTAAGTGCAAGCCCCCAGCAGACTGACTGCAGGATAGCAGCAGCAAGCAGGAGTAGAGCAGCAGCAGATATAAAGAATGGATGGAGCACCATTCCTGATGCTGAGAATGTTAATGGGGATGAGGAGACAGGAGAACCAGCAATGTAGCAGCGGAAGGCACTGTAGGTGGCCAGCTCTGCGGAGGTATCATGCAAGACTAACATGCGAACAGCTCATAAACACTGAAACAGTCAGCTAATACCACCCGAATAGGGCTATTCTGGGGCAGCTCTGTGAGCTGTGCCATGATGAAATGCAGGCACCCACTGGAAGAGGTCATGCCATATCAGTGGAGACCAAGATGACAACATCAATGTGCCTGCTCACCAAAGGAACTATCCAGAGGCCAGCCATAGACACCACTGGCATATCCCAGTTATCCATATCCCATCTCCTTGCACAGTTCCTCACTGCACTGCTCCCACATGCTTCGGAATTCATCCATTTCCTAAGCACACAGGCAGAGCAGACAGAAGCCATGCAGCAGTTCCATGGGGTGTCATGCATGCCAGGCATCATAGGGGCCATTCACTGCATCCATGTGGCAATCTGCACAAAACCTGGTGAGGATGCCATGACATATGTCAACCGCAAGGGCTATCTCTCAGTCAACTGCCAGGTGGTGTGCAATGCCACTGGTACATTAGCAATGTCTGTACCACACACCCTGGGAGTACACACGATGCCTTCATATGGCACCAGTCCATCCTCTGCCACCAGTTTGAAACTGGGAACTGTGGCCATCTTGTAGGTGGGTGGGGCAAGCAGAACTGCCCATGAGCAGGCCACCATGGCTTACCAAATGAAGGTAGAGGGAGCAGATGTGCAAGTGCCACAATACAAGATGCACAGGGGGATGTGCACAGGTGGGACAATGGACATGGAACACTGATGGAATCATGCACACAGAGAGACAGTGCAGCAGAACAGCAAAGTATGGGAGGTGGGGTGCAATGCAACAGCTGGCACAAGTGGCAGGGCAGAACACACCACATGCAGCCATGCATGGTGGAATGCTGGGCAGGTGTGGGCAGACAACAGAGACAGGAACATGTGCGGGCGACCATGGCTGTGAGCACGGGCAGGTATGGGCAGACATGTGCAGCCTGGCCAGGCTGTAGCAGCTCGGAGGGGATGTAGGTGGCCAGGAATGGGCGACACACGGACCGGGGTGTGCAGTCGGGAGTTACACCAGTGTGCCACAGTGCAGGGGGGAGGGCACTATGCACAAGTATGCAGTGAAGCAACGGCTTGCTCTTGATCTCCACAGGTGATGCAGCATACCCCCTCTGACCCTGGCTACTGACCCCCCTCTGCCAATCTGGAACACAGGAGAAAGGGTGGGACAACGAGGCACACATCGCTACACACGCCATCATTGAGCGTGTCTTTGGAATGCTGAAGATGCACTTCCGGTGTCTGGATAAGTCAGGTAGTGCCCTACAGTATAGCCCAGAGAAGGCCTGTGGCATATTCCTGGCCTGTTGTATACTGCACAACATGGCCATTGACTGTAAAATAGCAGTCCAGGCTGAGGAGGGTGACAGTTATGGGGAAGAGGATGAGGTGGGGAACGAGGATGCAGCAGTCCAGGAGTGGCATGATGGAGCAGCACTGCCTCACTGAGACCCATGGCTGGTTGCCAGTGCCTGGTTGCACAGGGATACCATCATGGAGGTGCACTTTGGGGACCGCAGGTCAGTAGCACAGGTGGGTAATACACGGCTGGCACCCAACACCACAGCTGCTACAGCTCCCAGCGGTCGGCAGGCTTCTCTCCAGCCACCGACTGAGACCACGACCCTGGACAAATCAAGCTCAAGCTGCTTGCCCTCTGACCAGGGCTGCTACAGCTCCCAGCGGTTGGCAGACTCCTCTCCAGCTGCCGACCGAGACCAGGACCTGGACAAAATCAAGCTCCAGCTGCTTGCTCTCTGACCAGGGCTGCTACAGCTCCCAGTGGTCGGCAGGCTCCTCTCCAGCCACCGACTGAGGCCAGGACCCCAGACAAAATCAAGCTCAAGGTACGGTGAAAGCGCACCCTATCGGATTGCAGGTGCCGCCTGGGAGTCACAGCTGATTGGCTCCCCTATCTCTCTCTGCCGACAGGGCTCCAACTGTGAAATTACATTGATTTTTACTATTTAAACTGAAACCTGCCTGTGTAAAGTAAGGAAAAAAATACAAATCTGTGTTCGAAGTTAGAGTACTAAGTGTTTGCAGCTTCTTTCTGAATCTGTGAACCCCCCCCCCCACTGAGCCAGCCGACAGGGCACCGACTGTGAAATTACATTGATTTTCACTGTTTAAATTGAAACCTGCCTGTGTAAAGTAAGGAAAAAATATAAATCTGTGTTCTAAGTTAGAGTGCTAAGTGTTTGCAGCTCCTTTCTGAATCTGTGAAACCCCATGCCTCCTCCCAACCCCCCGCCCACTGAGCCAGCTCTCTTTGGTGCACAATTTCTCCAGCGCTATTGTTCTGCTAAATCTCCCCAAACCCCATGCCTCTTACTGTCTTCTAAATTTTTGGCCCGCCACCCTCCCCACCCCTCCACTGATTAAATACTCTCTCTGCCTACCCTCTTCCTCGACCCCACCCCCCACCAGCCTCCTGCAGCCTTCCATTGGCTCCCCTCTACTCTAGAATTCCCATTCTCTCTGTTTCACCTCCTAGGCCTATTGGCCATTTGCCCTCCTAGGGTCCAACCAACACATTCGTCCCAGCCAATTTCAGGCTCCTTTCTCCTCGTAATTACCTCCTTGTCTGAGAAGCTGCTACAAAATCCCAGCACCATGTCCATCGTGGCTAGCATTTTACCTCTACTCAGTTGTCTGTTCTCCTGCCTCCCACCCCTCCTCTCCACCATGCTGCCTAAATTTCCCATGCCCCCCTCCCCCTACTTGGCTCATATTGTAATTCCTCCTTGCTCCTCCAACCCTGCGCTCTCTCGCCTACCCATTCCTACCTGGGCACACTCCACTATACTTCCCCCCTCTTTCCTAATCAGGCCCTCTCCCTCCTGGACTCTCCTGCACCTACTTGCTTCTCGCCCCACCCTTGTTATCCACACAAATGTCCATCCTTGCCCCCACTCACGGCGGGGCTCTTCCGTTCCAAGCTACCTCTGTATACTAGCCCAACACCTATCCTTCACTCTCCTCCTTCTCGTAGCGGGAGACATACACCCAAATCCGGGACCCTCGACCACCACATCCTCACCAACCTCAGCCGGCACCCCCACCCCACATCCCATCCCCTCCCAACTGCCAGGTTACCCCCTCCACAAAGGCCTCCATCTCCTTCATCTAAATATTCGTAGCCTACCACTTAAAATCGACCAGCTACATGCCCCTGATGTCCTCATCCTCTCTGAAACGTGACTTAACAAAAACATTCCCAACTTCTCAGTCACAATCCCTAGTTACACGATGGCCTGCCAGGACAGGGCCATGAGAGGTGGCGGCATAGTCATCTTCATAAGTTCAGACATACACTATGAAATAATCTTATCTAAAACAACCTAAAGAGTACGAACTCTTGCTGCTCCAGATCACACTACCTTTCTCGCTGCCCATATTCATTGCCGGAATCTACTGCTGACCAGGCACCCCTGCCTCAACTGTTACTGACCTTCTTACACAAATCAGTTCACGAGCACCCACCGGGGAATTATATGCTATGGGTGACCTTAACCTAAACTGGTTAGCCCCGGCACTCAACAAAACCTGGACGGATGTCGCAGCCCTCAATTTAACCCAACTCATCACTGAGCCCACCCGCCTAAACCTTAAATCAGGTAACCACTCCCTTATCGACTGGGCTCTGACCTCCAATCCTTACAGAGTCATCCAAACAGGCCTACTCCCTGACTCTATGAGTGATCACCATGTCATCTACCTTGTTTGCAAAATCCACCTTCTCAAATCCCCCGCTATGTTCTTAGTCCAATTGTCGTTCAAATCCCTAAACCTCGCTCCCCTCCTAAATGACCTTGTCCTAACTAACTGGCTCCCCTCACCCCTCCAACCTGATAGATGACACCCTACTTTACTTCAAAAACACGTTCCTTAAGATATGGGATTCCCATGCCCCGCTACGACGTACTAGGGTATGCGGTACCCACCTGCCTTGGATCTCCCAAGAGCTCACAGCTTGTATAAATGCCCGTGACTCAGCATGGTGAGCCTTCAAAGCCTCAGCCCTACCTCAGGACCTCTCCCACTACCGGTATCTGCGCAACATGTGCACTAGAGCAACTCGGCTAGCTAAAGAAGAGTACTTTAGATCCTCCTTCCAATCTAACTTTAATAGCCCCTCCAAATTCTGGAAGGTCATACACTCCCTCTTCTCACCCCCAGCGGCCAAGCCCTCGCCTCTCCTTAGTGTAAACTCCACACTCTTGGATCCTATCTCAGTCACTGCTGAATTTAACTTATATTTCTCTGACTTCGCTTCCTCGCTCCTTTCCTCCTTACCCCCCATGTCACCATTTCCACCACCTACAGGGCAAAAACTGCCTCAAAATACATGTATTTTCTCCTTCAGGGAAATCTCTCCGGATGAAGCTCTAGAAGCCCTGCTAACATTAAGCCCCTCAATAACCACCCCTATTGCCTATCTCCTAAATCTATCCTTCGCCACTGCATCTGTTCCTCTGTCCTGGAAGCACGCCATTGTCATCCCTCTCCACAAAGGGGATGCCTCCTCCTCCACCTCAAACTATAGGCCAACCTCCCCCCTCCCTGCTCTGGCGAAGCTGCAGGAACACTTAGTGCTTAGCCAGCTAACCTCCTATCTTGCCGACTCAAATTTCTTCACACACTACCAGTCCGTATTCAGGAAAGATCACTCCATTGCCTCCTCTTTACTAAGGCTCACTGACACCATCCAATCTGGAATGGATAGAGGTCTCATCACCTCTACCATTTTCATCGATCTGGCCAAGGCTTTCGATACAGTCTCCCACACTCTGTTACTATCTAGCCTCTCTGACTCTGGCCTCTCCACATCTGCTACTGTCTGGTTCAGTGCCTGTCTTACAGACTGTACTCAATCTGTCAGGATTGCGGATTCCATATCCCCTCCCCTCCCCATGTCCACCGGTGTCCCCCAAGGATCGGTGCTTGGGCCTATCCTAGTCTCTATTTTTCTAAACAGTCTGCCCCAAACTTGTTCTGCCTCCTTGATCCACATATATGCTGACAATACTGTCCTATTTTCTTCTGGCTCCTCCCAGCCTCAGTTGCCTCTACCCTCCAGGCGGATTTTAACAAAGTCCAGCTCTGGTTCAACTCTCACCAGCTCTCTCTAAATGCTAAAAAAACTGCAACTATGACTTTTGGTACATCCCAACGACTAGCCAGACTCCCCTCCCTCCCACTTTTCCACACCCTTGATTGGTCAGAGTTGGAGGACGTCACCTCCTTCTGGTATCTTGGAGTTTAGCTCGACCGCCACCTCACCTTGGAAGTCCATGCTGACTCTATACTAACAAAACTCTGCCCCAAGCTTGGAGCTTTATATCGGAACCGTTCTAGCCTCCCCTATCCAGTCTGTCGTGAGCTTATCCAGAAGATGATACTTCCCTCCTTCGAATATTGTGATATCGTTTACAGTGCCACCCACAAGTCAGTTTTATCCAAACTGGATACCCTTTTTGATGCTTTCTGCCAGTTCGCTCTTGACACTCCTCCTCGCACCCACCGCTGTGAGCTATACCGCTCCCTTGCTCTCCCCTCCCTTGAGAACCGCCGCCTAATATAATGTGCCAAGTTTATCTTGAAGAACTGGTTTAGTACCCTCCCAGTGTATCTGACCTCTGTACTATTGCCCCCTCTGGCACCCACCTATGCTCTGAGGTCCCTAGACTCCCGGCTCCTGTTAGTCCCCAGACGTCAGACCCAAGCTGGCCAGGCCGCCTTCTCTCACCACTTCCCTCAACTCTGGAACTCTTTCCCCTCTGAAATTCGCCCCTCTTCCTCTATCCGCTCACTATCCTATGCCCTTGCCAACCACTGCTCAGTAAACTGCTCCTGCAGCTAACTCTCCAATCTTTTTACCTCAGACACTCCTATATTTTTTCTCCCAGTAGGCCCAATGGTGCTACTTCACTAACCACATCCAACTACTGCACTTGATCCCAACTTTTGAGCTAGCTAGCTTGCACTTGCCCCATCTCATTATATACCACAACCCAATACCTTAGCAGGATTTCCTCATTGTAACTGTTACTCTCGACTATTAGGGTATATGTATTAATCCACACTCACCTATTCCTGTCAAACATATGCAGCTGTATTATCTAATTATATGTTTTCAAGGTATAAAGCATGACTTCCCATGTAATTGCTACTATACTATAAGTAAGAGTAAATTGTCATCTACGCCCAACTATTTCTGTCAGATGTTTTCAACTGTATTGTAATTGTATGTATACATGTCAGGACCTGGACTACCCTTGTCCTCTTCCCCACTGTACCCTTCCCCCAGGTCGCACCGGGAGATGAGCAGTTCTTGCTCAGTGTGCTTTTCCTGGTGAAACAATTTTAATAAATAAATAATTAAATACACACACCCGACCACCCAGATACACATCACAGGCACTGCACCGCAACAATGCTGCAGTGTAGCGCACCCGTGAGAGCGACAATGCTGCATATACACACACACACACACACACACAACATGCGCATACACATGCACGCACAGCAGGAACCACATGTCCAGGGGCCGCAGTGTACATGCTGAGGATGGCATGGATCAGTGTACTGCTGCTGGCACAGGTGCACAGCAGACACAGGACCACACTCATCGCACCCATGTCACACAGCACAACAATGGTGCACCTGGACACGCATGCAGCACTGCACAGGTGACCCACACAGGCAATGCACTGGGGCAGGCGAAAGTCATCCATGCCAACTCTGGCACAGGTAGCCCGGTGAGTGGGTTGCAAAGGGTGCAGGTGACAGAGCCATGTGAGCTGTCACCCAGGCATCAGTGGGAGGCACTACGGTTGCCATGGACATGTGGGCGGCCAGTCCCATGACTGGTGGTCACTGATGCAGTGCCACTGGCCATGGGGGGGTAGCCAACACCCCTGGAGGGGTACTGCAGCGAGACCATGAACGGGTGCTCACTGGTGTGTTGGCCTCGTGATCCATGTCCGATACGGGGACGATGGTGATGGAGAGATATGGTGACAGCATCAGCAGCAATGGGTCCATCTGACGCCACTGCCTGGGCATGCATGAGGCACTCCTGGGGGTTTGGCTGGAGGCCCAGTGTCCATGTGGTGCACTGGTTGCACACATTGCCTCGGCAGTGTGCGCAATCCACTCCAGAGCTGTGGTCATGTCCACCTGCTGTAGGCGTGCCTCTGCCAACATCTGGGCATGCCACATGGCCGATGACTCATATTCAATGGTGAGCAGCATCCGAAAACCCCTGATCTCTACCCACAGGGTGGTGGCCCACAGGAGGCGCGCATAGCCCTTGATCTCGTCAACAGGTGAAGGCTCACAGGGATGGTGCCAATGGGCAGGTGGTATACTGGCCTGCTGCTGTGCATCCATTGTAGGTGGATGCACCCCATCAAGCCGGGGTATGGATGGGGATTGGGCATCTGCAACTGCTGCGTGTCCAGAAACGGCTGCATCATGGGCCATTGCTGCCTGCAGCGGAACCACAGCACCCTGCTGACCCATGCTGGTGGTCCCCGCCAACACAGCAGCACCAGGCAGAGAGCCCACAGCAGCCACCACCGTGGGCAGCTGTGCAGGCCCTTTGGGTATACAGGGGTCATAGGACTGCCAATGCCTGCTGGTGCCACCTGTGCATGCACCTGTGCGTCATGCGCTCCACTGTTGGCCATGTCACCCCATAGTTGTGTGGCATCAGGATCATCATCAACATAGCTGTATGCCCCCTGTGTACCAGATGCCAGCATCAGCAGGGTATCAGCAATGTCCAATGTGTCCCCTTGGTCATCATCAACCAAATCCAGGAACCCCTCCAGCCAAGAAGCATCATGATTGCCTGCCATGGCACCACTTGCAGAGGTATTGGAAGGCCCTTCCACCATAGGTGATGCATCTGGGGCAGCTGTGCTGTGTAATGGACCCGGGACTGCACCATCCCCAGACCTGGCACCTGCCCGGTGAGAGAAACTGGCATCATCCTCTGTAGTGGCACTCTGCGGTCCACCAGATGTGGCAGCACCCATGAAGTGTTATGGAGCTGCAACAGAAAGAAGGGATACATGGTTACAAACATTGGTGACAGTAGTGTTCAGACAGGCATGTACAGGTGGACATACACATGTGCCAGTGGTGCACCTGACATGCACTGCGGATGCAAGTTAAAACCCATTCCGCTGATGCAACCATGCACTGGTTATAGTTGGACAGGCCCAGTGCCTGTACATGCCCCCATGTTAATGTGTGGGACCGTGACAACACCCTGGCCACCACTCACTATGATGGCAGCAATGGTGTGCAGTAGAACACAACACCACGGGTGCCCCCCACCACATGCCCAGCCTGTCATGCAACTGCACAGTACAGTTCCTGGATGGAGCAAACAGAACCATGGCTGGTGCACACAGGCACATGGTCAGATAGTCACATCCAGTGGGGCTGTCAGGGCACACATGGCACACGCACACACGGACAGGCACATGTCCTGGGCATGTATACTCACAGTGCTGCGATGGACTGCTACCCATCTAGAAGCCCCCTCAAGGAACACCCTGCACAGCAGTCCGGCCCATGCTGATCACCGACAACTCCTCCGTGGGTGTCAGGTGCACACCTGTCTGTGGCCCACCCCCTGTCCAACTCAGGGAGGCCTCTATGTATGCAATCTTCTGCTTGGCTCTCCTCTTCTCATCATTCAGGTGCTTTCTGCACTCCTGGGGCATCCTATTGAACTTTCCAACGGTGTTGACATGCCATGCCACATCATCCCAGTGCTCATCCCGCAGCTGTCAGCTGCCACCCCTGCCAGACAGGATGTCTTTGTGCAGCAGGTGTGCCTCGATTAGAGCCCTATCCTCATCACTAGTGAAATAAGATGTCTGCATCCAGCAGCTGTGTCCTTTCCAGACATGTTGGTTTCTGTGGGTGAGAATACGCAGCCATTAGCACATGACAGGTAGATCCGTATATGTGTAGGCACGGTGTCTGGCTTCTGCAGAGTCATAGCACCCTCTCTGCAGACCACACACCCACCTGCCATGCATTACTGGAACAGGATCTAGGAATGTCAAGGACAGCTGTGCACTGGCAGTATCAGTTCTGTAGCTGTGGTGCATGTATCTGCAATGTCCTGCACATGTGACTGGCATTACTTGACATGTACCATGGGATGGTGGTCAGAACTGCAACACACATGTCATCTGTCTGTGTTTCCATGCTACACCACCCACCAGCAACATTCCCCATCTCACCACATGCCAGACCAAGTATGGACAGTGGGATACTGTGGGGGCACTCACCTGGATGTTCCTGTTGGCCGGGAACAGGAGTGGACCATGGCTGTATGTACTGGGCCTCACTCTGTACTCTTGTGCTGCCACCCTGCCTTTGAAAGAATATAAACAAATCTACCTTCAAGAATGCAATTCCTCTCAGTCACCTGAGCTCTGTGGAGGCACATTCAGGAGTATTGATAGCTCAGGGCATGCAAATGAGGTTGGAAGCATCTGTAATCAGATGCTAAACAGGTGAAATGCCCCAGCATTCAGCAATGAGCTGATTTAGGAGCAATGTCTGTGAATTACATAATTGCCCCCAGCTCATCCCAATTAGCGTGGCAAATCTGCTGCATTGAGCACATCTCCATACGGCACATTTCCAGTGCATGCGTGTGGGACATAGGGCATTTCCTGAAAATGGCGCAACTGTCATGGTGCAGTGCCATGCATGAGTGATGCCGGGTTACTGGCTTGACAAGCATAGTACTAACAGTCTGAGATTAGTGACTGCGCGATCACATCTGGCTGCACATACATGTCCACATGCGCGATGACCACGGTGCCGCCTGCCACATTGTGTGTGTTCATCATGCAACAGGGTGTCATTGCGTACCTGTGGCTTGCAGCATGTTACATGAGGTCCTTGCACCCTAATTGATAACCCCTGAGGTACACCACAGTCAACTAGCATTTAGGTACTGTATAAGTTATACTAACATATAGGGCTATGGACATCTACTGTACTGTACAAAAGTAGATGTCAGGATATGTATACGTATGATTGCTATAAACTTTACTTTCTAATACATATATGTATTTCTTGTTTGCAAGATGCTAGGACACCTGTGTCCTTGTAGTATTATGATATATGAGTCGGTACTGCCATCTTCTGATGATTTGTATTATTACACGGCTAAGTACATGAACTGTACTTTCATTGTTCACACAAAGTGATGACTATAATAAAATTGTATAATGTTATCTAGGACTGTGGAGCCACCTCTAATTTAGCCAATAGGACTCATCTCTGTAACTAGAAATGTTTCTGTTTTACAGTAACTATGGTAACTATCTTAGGTGGGATGGCAGGGGTTGCAGGATGAGGGATGGCAAGGGTTGCAGGATGAGGGATGGCAGGGGTTGCAGGATGAGGGATGGCAGGGGTTGCAGGATGAGGGATGGCAGGGGTTGCAGGATGAGGGATGGCAGGGGTTGCAGGATGAGGGATGGCAGGGGTTGCAGGATGAGGGATGGCAGGGGTTGCAGGATGATCTGGCAAAGCTTGAAACCTGGTCAGACACCTGGCAACTGGGGTTTAATGCCAAAAAGTGCAAGGTGCTGCATTTTGGGATGAAGAACCCAAGGAGGAGTTACCAGCTGGGGGGAGTGCAGCTAGCCCAGACAGAGGAGGAGAAGGATCTGGGTGTGCTCATTACAGGGTCAATGAACAACTCGGCACAATGTAGGAAGGCAGCTGCAAAGGCCAACAAAATGCTGGGTTGTATTGCAGGGGGTATATCCTCGAGGAGGGAGGAGGTGATTCTGCCACTGTATAGGTCATTAGTTAGACCACACCTGGAGTACTGCGTGCAGTACTGACACCCGTATCTGAAGAGGGACATTAAGTTACTGGAGGGGGTGCAGCTCAGAGTGACAAAGATGATCAAGGGGCTGGGGGACTTATCATACGAGAGGAGGTTGAAGGAGTTGAACATGTACTCACTGGAGGAGAGGAGGGACGGGGTGACATGATTGAAACCTTTAAATACATGAAACGAATAAACAAGACGGGTACAGAGGGGCTGTTCAAAGTAAGGAAGGGGAGGGACACCAGGGGCCATGATATGAGACTGGAGGGAGGAAGGTTCAGGAGGGAGATGAGGAGACACTTTTTTACAGAGAGGGTGGTGGCTGGGTGGAATGCATTACCTGCAGAAGTGGTATCCAGTAGAACAGTGGACTGCTTCAAAAGGGGATGGAACAGGACAAGGGGAAGGGTTAATGAAGGGGAAAGGTGGAAGGGAGGGGCAGCTGCAGAATAAGGGGTGCTAGCTGCACATTCGAGCAGACTTGATAGGCCTTTATCTGCTGGCAAATTTGGTATGTTCGTATGTTCGTAGGTATATACTGTAAGACATTACTCGGAGAGACCTCTGAGACTCCTGAGATTTCCATGCTGCTCGAGGTATAGGGAACGCATGGCACTGGCTCCCAGTTCCTAATGGTAAGAACTGCTTAGGGCAACTGCGATTTTCCTTTTTGGTAGTAATAAACAAGATTTATTACTCTATGTGACTTGTTTGTGACTTCTTTGCATCTCTTTTATCACCAAGAACCTGAGGTGGAGGGTTTAGACCTCCTGACAATTGACGACCACATGCAGGTGATTTGGAGTTTGCAAAGTTTTCACTTGTTGCTACTAATTTCCCTTCCCTTCCCAACAGGGACTGTAGGTGTGTACACCCGCATCACCTCTCCCGTTTTTCAGTACTCCATAACTCCTTGCAAATTCTGGCTGCTTACTGGTTGTGGTCGATGCTGACTCACCTCACCCCATGGCAGTTTTGAACTGCAAGCTTCCGAGAGCACAGTAGCCTGCCTGTTTACAAGTGCCCCTGTTGTGACTCGATACACAGTACAGTGCCTTTTTACAGGTTGATTTTACATTCCCTCCCACTACTGGTACAAATGGCCACTGTATAAAATATCTGCGCAGACTTGAGACTCGATGTCTCAAACTTCCTTACCTCCCATGGAGGATGGGCTGACTTCGCGCTGGACGCAAGTCAATCCGACAACCCCGTGCTGGGGATTTCAACCCGGTACTCAGAGATGAGACAAACAACCAGAAAGCACGAGGCTAAAGGGCTGTTGGTCGAGGCTTTCTATGCTGCTCTGGAAGCCTCCGAAGTGAGGTTTCGAACCCTTGAACTGCAGATCTCCTCTCTTAAGCAAGAGATGGGAGTGCAGGGAACAGAAAGTTTGAAATGTGAACACGATTTGGAGTCAGCTCTCCAGAACCTGAGAAATGAAAAGGATTCACTTTTGCACTGTTCTGTTCTGGAAAATTAGCAGGAACTTGATATGTTGAAGCAGGAATGTGAAAGTTTGAGACAGGATAAGAGGTAGGCATTGCAAATGAGTGACATATTAAATAGAACTAATGGGTGGTCACTGAGGGCCCTGAATCAGTTACAGAATCACCTGAAAATAAACTGGCAAGTGGATGGAGAACAACCGCTCTTAAACAATCCATATTTTAAAATTCAACAGAAACCTATCCCAATAAAGTTTTGGCCTGCTCTAAGGGATATTAGGCTTAAGAATTTCATACCCAATGGCAATATGCTCTCATACACTCAATTCCTACAGAATTTCCTTGAATTAAGTGGTTACCCTTTTAAATACTGGCAAATTATGCAAGCAATCTCTTCTTTCATGAATACAGGTCAATCCCTTGAACCTCCTAGGACTGCCTTATCCACCTTATTGAGTATAGCTACCCACCCACATCCAATATCCACAGTATATAAGGAACTGCAGACCCTTGATACATGACTACCAGTAGGTATATGCCAGTATTGGGTTAAGGCTCTGTCTCTTTCGCCCGCACCTGACTTTTGGCAACAAAACTGGAAAAACCTATATAGGTTCATTAAGCAAGACCGCTTTCGGCTTATACAGTTTAATGTGATGAATGCCCTGTATTATACTCCCCAGAAGCTTCATAAAATTGGCAAGACACCATCTCCCTGCTGTCCCCGGTGCCTCAGTAGAAACAGAGACCTCTATCATATGTTATGGGCATGTCCTAAAGTTCAATTATTTTGGAGAGCTATACAAAATTCTTTAAATCCTATGCTAGCTTTAGGCTCATTGTTTCCCCCAGAAGTTTGTTTACTCAATTCTTTTCCAAAAGGAACATTGAAATACAAGAAGTACTATATGGCCCTTATTTCTGCAGTGGCCAAACTTGTACTCATGAGGCACTGGACCCTGTACGCCTTGCCTACAACACTAGAATGGCATAGAGAAATTTTGCAGGCTTTGCAGCTGGAAAAGCATATTGCTAGTATGGGTAACTGGTTGCAAAGCTATCTAGATAAGTGGGACGTCTTGGATGCATTATTGGCGATATGGAAGCCTGAAAGTAGATAACCTAATGGTTACTGATTTTTCCCTTGCATCCTGGTTTGTCTTTGAGAAAAGCTATCCCTAATTGTAGTAGAGAAAAAAGTTTTGTGCCTGATGCTTTCAAATGGAGAGAGGAGAGTATGAGGAGGATAGGAAGTTTAGGGGAATTTTTATGGGGAGGAGGGTTGTTGAGGGGGGTGTTTTTTTTTTTTTATTATGACTTCATTATTTCTGCCTACCCAAAGGTTAAAGTGACACCTCAGCAATGTCGCAGTATACTTTTATGTTAGGTTCATATTTAACTATAAGAATATGTGCTTGTGATATTATGACATGCCTATATAGATATGTTCGAATCTAGATACTGCGACTAGGATAGATGTACATACCAAACATGCCATGTTATTTTTTATTTTTATTTCTGTGCATTGATGTACTGAAAACAAATAAAGCTTTTTGAATTACAAAAAAAAAAAATAGAACTAATGATCAGATCCATGACGAGTTGGGAGAGCTCCAGGACGAGATAAATCAGGTACATAATGACTTAGGAATAGCTACTAGGGACAATTGCGAATTGAGCACCGTGTATAGAGTGTTACAGAAACAGTTACAGGAAGGTGTGGATCAGAATGTTGCAAAAGTTAGTCATGATGAATGTGAATCCAAAATGGCAAAACTGTGCCATCAGAGGGAGGTACTGACTGGCCATGTTAAGGCGATGGGCGCCGTTGCTCCCATCCTAGCTACGTCATCTGAAGAGGAGTCAGCTGATGACATTTCCCAGTACAATGCCCAGTCGCAATCCCTACTATGGCCCAGTATCCCCACCCCACCATCCACAACATGGTGGACCCCCATCACATGACACCACGTCCCTACATCATCAACGGCATGACGACCATCATGGGTGATGCCAATATGGCGACCCCAATGATAGGGGGAAGCAGACCCAGGTCTAGTCCCAACGGCACCACCGATCACTGTTATTTATGTGGATGATAGGGAAGAGATAGAACAAATGATTGATAATGCTTTAGGCACTGTGATCCTTCCCAAGAGAAGCAAGTGGACCCTCCAGTCGCAGATTAAACAGATGCTGCAGAAGAGTGCTACCCGGGAACAGATAGTCCATACTGTGTCTGACGCTGCAGCTCAGGCAGCCCTTCAGGGTGCCCAAGATAATCTACTTCCAAACGATCATCCCAGTAATCCCCTACAAATGGTCCACTCTGTTCAGCAAACAGCTGACAGTATTGGTGGGATGAGCCCGCCGACAACTTCAGTTGCCACTTGGAAAAGGTGCATTCCAAATGTGAAATGCTTAGCCTCGCTGCAGACTGTAGAGTCCAGATCTTATGCCAGATCATTGATCCTGGCCTATGGGCAAAACTCCCCAATGCTATCCAGCAGGATAGCCACGCCACCTTTGATGAAGAAGCAGCTGAACACATTAGCGCACATAACCCAGTTGTGGTAGGAGTGATGCTTGCATACCCTGTGAAACAGAATGTGAAGGAAAGTCCAGCAATCTTCCACCAGAGGCTTTGGATGGCCTATCGAGCAGGGAAGAATCTTGCAGGAGAGGCCATGGATGCAAACCTCATTGAATACAAAACCCTGTTCCTTCAGAACATGATCCCTGCAGTGCGAGAGAAGGTAGAGCCAACCACCTATTCCACCACGGATACATTTTCTGACATCCTTTGGAAAACGGAGAGAGTCTATCAACTCTGTATCCATGATTTGAGCTCTGGTTCCAAGAACGTAGCTGCTGTGGAATCCATCCCGGAGGCCACAATGCACTACACGTTGGAGGGACAGGCCCAAGAGAAACGGCCCCTCTCTGAGGACAACCAACAACCCCAGCAGGCCCAACAGCAACACTCCTGGGGTGGGAACCAAAACTACCACAAAAACAAGAAGCACCACAAAAACAATAAGGGTAAACCACATTGACTAGGCCCTTCATATAGGGAAATAGCCGAGGAGAACCAAAGCTTCTGAGACCTTCTTGGGCAAGTGTGCTCCGTAGCAGACACTGTCCCAGTTCAGGCCCTTGCTGCAGTACAACTGGGAGGGCAGGCTTCAGTAGGCCATGGGGATATCAGAAACCCAGGCCCTCAGGCCCATACAAGCCTGAAACCTGAAGCAGCTCTCTATATAACATCGGTACAACATGGTGAGCTGGTCCATAGGGACCAGGCCCAGATGCTCTTCAAGGAGCTTCCCCATGCTTCCACTAGTACAGATTGACAATTACAGGTCCCAGTCTGGATTGTAAATAAGCTGGCCTTGGATACAAATGGAAGGCCCTGCACAGAGGCCGAGGTCATGGGCCGCCTACTTACAATGCTGTTGGATACAGGCATGGCTGTGTCTATTAGATGATGACAACCCTGCCAAATCACCTTGGTCCACCGGATGGAGGACCAATACATCTGGCATAGATGGCACCAGGTTATCTACATATCGCTCATTGCCGCTACCTGTGACAATGGGCTGCCAACAGGCATACTATACCTTTCAGCTTATGGTACTGCACGATCATCCCAGTGTCATTGGAATTGATTTCCTTATGCCACACGGCTTTGTGGTGGATCTAGCCAACATATTGTTGATACAGATTCAGGGACAGTATCACACCATCATGATCCCTGACTTGCATGTGGTTGCAGCAATCACTACGAATGACAAAGAGTATGACGTCATAGAATTATTCAAAAACCACAAGCTTTTCTCAAAACTTCTTCCCATCCTGCAAAGGCATCTGCAGGCATTTGCCATCAATAAGCATGATTGTGGCAAAATGCATACTATCATCGAAGTGCCAGGCCCAGTCCATGAGAGGCAAAGGCAATATCCTTTTCCACCTGAGGCCTTGCCATCTCTTAGAGAAATAATAAAATCACTCCTCAAGCAAGGTGTAATCAGAACATGTGTTTCTACTGCAATCTTCCCCATGTGGCCTGTAAAGAAACCTACCGGTGCATGGAGACTTACAATTGACTACAGAAGACTGAACCAGGTCACACCCAGCTGTGCACCAACAGTGGCATCAGCACCAGATGTGCTAAGGCTGCTAACCCCTGACCAACAATGGTTTAGTGCCCTGGACATTTCCAATGGTTTTTGGTCATTGCCATTGGCCCCCAAGAGTTAATACAAGTTTGCCTTCACCTTTGAAGGTAGGCAGTACACATGGACCTGCTTACTCCAGGGGTTTCACAACAGCCCCTCCCTATTCCATCTCCACATGATGGATGCCCTTGAGGGTTTCTCTACACCCCAGTGCCTCTTACAGTATGTGAATGACTTACTCTTGGAAACAGCCACCCAGGAAAAACACCTGGACCTTTTGGATGAATTGCTAACCCTCATCCAGAAAGCAGGCCTCAAATGCATAGAAACATAGAAACATAGAATTTGATGGGAGATAAGGACCACTTGGCCCACCCAGTCTGCCCATTTTCCTACCTACTAGATAAGCTGCAGATCCTAGTTAACCAACAGTCTACTTCTTACCACTCCCACCCCCTAGAATTGCCTTATGACTGTCCCATGCATGCTTGAATTCCACCACCGTTTTTGACTCCACAACCTCCTCCGGAAGGCCGTTCCATGCATCCACAACCCTCTCTGTGAAAAAATACTTCCTTAAATTACCTCTGAGCCGCCCCCATCTTCAAATTGTGCCTCTTGTTCTTGCACACCTCTTTTTTGAAAGATGCTACCCTCTTGACTTTGTTGATTCCCTTGAGGTACTTGAAAGTTTCTATCATGTCCCCTCTCCTCCTTTCCTCGAGGCTATACATATTAAGCTCCTTAAGTCTCTCTTCATATGTCTTCTGGTGCAGACCCTGCACCATTTTAGTTGCCCTCCTCGACAGCTTCCATTCTGTCTATGTCTTTATGGAGATTGGGTCTCCAGAACTGCACGCAGTACTCCATGGGGTCTCACCAGCTGTCTGTACAGAGGGATAATAACTTCCTGTTTTCTACTGGTGATGCCTCTCCTATGCATCCCAGTATCCCCCAGCCTCCTTGCTGCCCTCTCACATTGCTTGCCCACCTTTAGGTCATCTGATAGGACTACCCCAGGTCCCTTCCATTTTGTTGTTGTTAGTATCTCACCCCCATTGTGTACTCTTCCCCTGGGTTTTTGTTTCCCAGGTGCATTACCTTGCACTTCTTAGCATTGAATCTAAGCTGCCATACATTTGACCATTCCTCTAACCTTGCCAAATCCCTTCTCATCCTTTCCACCCCACCTTGTGCATCAACTCTGTTGCAGATCTTTGTGTCATCTGCAAAGAGAAATACTTTTCCTTCCAGTCCCTCTGCAATGTTACTTACAAAGACATTGAAGAGGACCGGTCCTAATACTGAACTCTGCGGTACCCCATTAGTAACCCCCCTTTCTTCAGAGTGGACTCCATTTACTATTACCCTCTGTGTCCTATTCTCCAGCCAATTCTTTACCCAGGCTGTCATCTTGGGACCCACTCCCAGGCTGGCTAACTTGTATATTAATCTTTAGTGTGGGACTGTGTCAAATGCCTTGCTAAAGTCTAGGTAGGCCATGTCCACAGGCCCTCCCTGATCTACTACTTTGGTCACCCAGTCAAAGAAATCTATCAGATTTGTCTGGCATGACCTTCCCACTGTGAATCCATGTTGCCTTGGGTCCTGTACCCCTCTAGCCTCTAGATACTCGACAATTATTTCCTTCAGAAGTGATTCCATCATTTTCCCTACCACTGAGGTTAAACTAACAGGTCTGTAGTTTCCTGCTTCTGCCTTGCTCCCACTTTTGTGAAGGGGAATCACATCTGCCCTCCTCCAGTCCTCGGGTACCAGCAAAAGCACAATTGTGCCAGATGGGGGTACTTTTTCTTGGCTAGAAGATAACAGACAAAGGCAGAAGCCCTGCCTGGAAGAAGAAGATACAGGGATTGCAAGACTTCCCACTTCCCACCAGTGTGGCTACCCTCAGAAGATTCTTGGGTATGGTAAACTACTTGAGAGATTTTATTTGTGATTTTGCTCAGAAGGCCGCCCCTCTGTATGAACTACTGAAAAAGGGTGTCCCCTGGACTTGGGGCCCCATATATACCCAAGTTGTGACATCACTGAAGCAGGCCCTGGCCTCTGTTCCAGCTCTGGTCAACCCCAATCCAGCCTTACCATTCCATCTAGAATCTGCCACCTCAGACATCGCCATGTCTGCAGTCTTGGCAGAGAAGGTTAATGGTACCCTGAGACCTATTGCATATGCATCACAGCTCTTGACTCCAGTGGAACAGAAGTACAGCCTTTGTGAAAGGAACCTTCTGGCTACCTACTGGGCAGTCAAGCACTTCTTGTATATCATTGGGTACTCACCACTGATTATCAGCACTAACCACACCCCCACCACATTTTTGCTTTCAGACAGAGTGAAGGATGGATCAGTTTCTAACACCAGACTGACCCATTGGTCCCTTCTTCTCCAGGACAGGGATATCAAGGTCCACCCAACCAACATGCCATCCATGCTGGCCCATGGCCTTCTTTACCAAGGAGATCCCCATGACTGCACACTGCAGCCACCTGATCTACCAGATCCAGGTCCTTTCCTTTTTGCCACTCTGAAGTTACTTGAGGACACCTCGTTGTGTCATGTGTTCACAGATGGATCTGCCTCCTACTACCAGGGAGAGCAGATAGCAGGAATGGGTGTACTGGTAATCTACCCCTATGGTAACACTGTCAAGATTTCTAAGCTTTGCAGTGTAGCACCATCACAATATGCAGAAAAGGCAGCGGTGGCCTGTACCCTTGAGTTCGTCCAGCATGGAACTGAGGATATCATCATTTTTACAGACTCTAACTGGGTTTGTTGTTCTTTAACTGAATTTCTCCCTTTCTGGCAGAAGAACTCCTTCACCTCTTCTGATGGAACTCCAGTGAAACACAAAGAATTGGCAATATACATTCACTCACTGGCTCAGAAATTTGCACACAAACTCTATGTACACAAAGTTAAGGCCCACTCCATACATTATTTATTTATTTAGCTTTTGTTAACCAGGTAAGTACACTAGACAAACACATGCCTATTTTCAGGTACATGACACCTATCATGCCTTTAATGACACAGCTGACACCCTTGCTAAGTAAGGTGCCAGAGGGGGGGGACACTTGGATGATGGATCATCCAGAGGCCAGTGCAGTTGTGCACTTTGCAGCTGTCAGGAAGAAGCCTGGACCCTTTTCCCCCCTGGATCTGTCAGAAGCCCAGTATACTGACTCTGAACTCAAAGATGTGTTCAGATTCCTGGACAAAGGTACTGAGAAGAACCTACCAGTCCATAACCCCTTTAGAAGGCATGAAGGTAAGCTACATCTGTCTCTAGGTGACAAACTCATCTGGTATCAACCAGATGATTCCACCACTAAACTGTGGGTGGTTCCCTGTCATCTTAGGCCTGAATTTTTACACCAGGTGCATGACACCCCCACTGGTGGAAACCAGAGAGTGGAAAACACACTCCAAAGATTGAAGACCACCACTTGGTGGCCTGGTATCGCCAAAGATGTCAAACAGTACATTGACAACTGTCTTGTCTGTACGCAAAACAACCCCATCCCTACCAAATGAAATGTCAAACTTTTACCACAAAGGCACTCTCTACCATGGCATGCTCTTCAGATTGACTTTATTGGTCCCCTGACCAATACCAGCAGACACAACAAATATGCCCTTATGGTCACTGACTTTTTCTCCAAGTGGGTTGAGGCTTTCCCCACCAAGACATGTACTGCAAAAGCCACTGCCAAAATCCTGGTGGAACAGATTTTCTCCAGGTGAAGCCTACCTCTCAAGGTAGACTCTGACAAAGGAACCAGTTTTACAGGTGAGTTGATGAAAGAAGCCCTTGAACTCTTTGGAGGTCACCAGAAGTTCCACATACCTTACCACCCCCAGTCTTCAGGTCAAGTAGAAAGAGTCAACAGATGGATTAAGCAGGTGCTGTCCAAATTCATTGAGGACAATCCCAAGGATTGGGATTCCCTACTGCCTTTACTCCTTATGGCAATTAGGGGTACACCCTCAGCCAACACTCAGTTGACACCCTTTGAGGTGATGACTGGTAGAAGTATGAGATCACCTGAAAACTTGTTGTTTGACCTGAACACTCCCACTGCAGACCGTGTCTCTGTGGACAAATATGTGGAAACGTTGAGAAAAGATCTGATACACACTCATTTGTATGCCACAAACTGCATGGGCAAGGCCTAGCAACAGTCCAAAATTCAGTTTGACAAACACGCACAAGAAGTGGATTGACAAGTTGGAGATCAGGTAATGGTTCTCAGATTTGCACACCCAACACATTCTTTCTCCAGTTAGTGGGAAGAACCCTATTCCCTTGTCAATAAGCTTAGTCCAGCAGTCTACAAGTTAGACTCATGCAAAACAACAAGTTGACTGACAAATGGTTACATGCAAACAAGTTGAAACTGTACAAAGGAGTATAATTACTTTTCCTAACACCATTGGGAAGAATAGTACTAATTGTGTTAATGCTTTACTTTCTTTTTCAGATACACTGACAAGATGGCTATCTTGTACTTCTTTCCCTTCACTGCAGGAGCTTTCCCCAGCATCCAAGGCACGGTAAAGCACATCTTTCCTCATCCTGATCCTCCCGCTACCAACTCAGAAGGAGTCTCTATCAATATCCCAAGTAATTTGGTTACAGTCCAGGAAGGTTCAGATGCCTACCTCACTGCCTCAATTCCTCGGCTCCTGACAAATCTACCCTACAAACTGAATGCAGACCAAGTCACAAGGACAAATACTCCCCGTGGCCAAACTCTCCAAGGGAACTTTCCATGGATGGCCCAATGCAAAATTATCCCCAAATGGTACCTTGTCCTTGCACCAAACCTCTTTAAGACATTCAGGTTTATATAATATCACAGCTCTCATTGATCCTTCTTAATTGTAATTCACTTTTCCAAGACTCTGCCAGGAAAATTTTGTGCCATACACAACATGGTCTCAGCTGCCATATACTTACCTGTGTTACCCCCCACTGATAAAGAACTTCTTGAATGTCCCACATAACAACCTAGCCATCTTAGTGGTTTGACAGCCACTGCTTTACCTGGCACACTTATTAACAATTTACAGTATATGCATATACCTGTTCTGTTTAATCTAACTTACTGGAATATGAAAGAATTTGGAATGTGTCATACTACTACTACTTCATTGTTTTACAGTACCCTGTTATTGGAGAGTTTAGCAGCTTTTCAAATTTGTAATCAGGACCCTATTGCCGGGGCACACACCACCAAGCATAGGGGTAATGTTAGGAGAAGACCTACTTCTCAATCAGATGATTCACAAAGCCATACAAGAAATACTCGTGACACATCTGATGTCACTGGTGCAACTGGCACCCTCACTGGTCTCTTTGGTACTACAATGTCTATTTGGAACAAAGTGGACATTGCTTCTACCAAAGCACATTCACAAAAATGTGAAACTGGTATGATTAATGACATCATACCCACATTATTACATGGTGTGGATGGCCTTAGTCAGGAAGATACACTGTATACAACATGCACAACATTGCTAAGGCATTTTCAGATTTTAAAGAGAAAATAAATGCACTTATAGCACTAAACAACAAGGAAGCAGATATACAATATATTGCCCATGAAATTCTATGTTCTGCTTATGGTTCTTATATTATCACCACCATCAATAACCTTTTCCATGATCTAGAATCTGGACGGATACCTGACATTATCCATGATAGGTGTATATCCAAATGGTACTGCCCCCAGTGTAAATCCTCTAACTGTGTTGCCATGTGTATGCTCCAGTCTGTCTCAATTCCTATTTCTACTGCTAGGAATTTGGGGTTTGTGACCAGACACCCTAATACTGGTCCTTGTTTTACTTCAAAGAAATGTTCCATAAAGGATACTATGTTTTTTTTTTTACTGTGTCTTTACCATGTTTTGATCCCAATACAGCTATCTTTGATAAACTGGCATCTATTCACTCCATTGGGCACCTCAGCGAAGACATCTACAGAGAATGAATCAACCTGCCTCCTCTTCTGGTCTTTCATCCTATTCTGGACGTGTGGGTCATGCCTCACTTGGAGTGTTGTGTGAAGAAAGGGTATATTTATTTGTGTCATTGTGATGTATTTGATGTTATTAAACCTGTATGTGGGTATTCCCCAGATAGCATTGACTGGTCCTTTTCCATGGATGCTGACATCGCCACCAATGGCACAGAATACCAGGACTCAACATCTGCTCCAGACACTTCTCGACTGTACCAGGCTTACTGGAAGGAGGTTCATCGTCTGTCAGCACTGATTTCCAACCAGACTTACACCTGCCCAGTTCAACTACAAAAATGGAGACTGCCAACTGTTAAGATGCAATATAATTCTGACAATGAGTACTGTATTGTTACCAACTTTAAACAGTTTACTTATGGTTAAAAAGTATGGGATATTGTTCACCCGAATTTTTGCTTTGTACCTCATCAAGCTACTATTATTTGACATATAGTTATAACCCCTGTTCCCCTAGTGGACCCAGATATTATTGATGGTGACCCTGACTATCTTCTCACTCTTTCAGAATATTTACCATATTTTAATGTTCACATAGATCCCTTGACATTGACACTGAAATCACTTTTAGACAGGAAAGATACACACCGTATCCACATCAGCAATAATATGGCCAAAGCTAATGAAGCAGTTTATGATCTTATAAACAATGGTGATTTTAATAATGCACTTACTAATACTTGGTTAGAGATTATTTTAAAGGTTTTGTTATTATATAAGCTTTTTTTATATTTTTTCTTATTATCATGCATTGCTGCCTATGGCGTGCACACAGCCAACACCGTGAGGAGCTGGAATTCCTTTACAAGGCTTGCGCATCGGGTCTGTAAACGATACCTGCTACTTCTCCATTCCCTAGTCTTGTTGTTGCCCCTTCTGAGGCAACAGGGAGTGGAATTTTACATGAGGTCCCTGCACCCTAATTGATAACCCCGACGTACACCGTAGACAACTAGCATTTAGGTAAAAGTTATACTAACATATGGGGCTATGGATATCTACTGTACAAGAGTAGATGTCAGGATATGTATGCACATGATTGCTATACACTTTACTTTCCAATACATATATGCATTTCTTGTTTGCAAGATGCTAGGACACCTGTGTCCTTGTAGTATTATGATATATGATTCGGCACTGCCATCTTCTGATGATTTGTATTATTATATGGCTATGTACACAAACTGTACTTTCAGTGTTCACATTAAGTGATGACAATAACAAAATTGTATAATGTTAACATACTAACATACTAATTGCCAGCAGATTAGGCCTTATGGTCTATTGTGTCTGCTCAAACCTCAGGTCCCTTGTTGGGAACCGAGTCTCCCCACCTTGTGTTCCGATACTTCCCCTTTCTGTATCTGTCCCACCCTCTCTTGAAGCCCTCCATCATGGAAATCTGGACCAGCTCGCCAGGGAGCACATTCCAAGGTTCCACCACCCTCTCAGTGAAAAAACTCCTCCTCTTTTCCCCCCTCATCCTTCCACCTTCCAACTTCAACCCATGTTCTCTGGTGATACCTCCCTCCTTTAGTTTGAAGATCCCCGCCGTGTTTACCCTATTTATTCCCTTGAGGTACTTGAAGACCTCGATCATGTCCCCCCATCTCTCCTTTCCTCCAGTGAGAACAGGCCAAGCTCCTCAAGTATGTCCTCGTAAGTCAACTCCCCCAGTCCTCGAATCATCCTGGTAGCCCTCCTCTGTACTTTCTCCAGGAGCTATATGTTACTCTTCAGGTGCGGTCTCCAGTACTGTACACAGTTCTCGAGGTGTGGTCTAACCAGTCCATTGTACAGTGGCAGAATCACTTCCCTGCACCTAGAGGTGATCCCCCTTACAATACATCCCAACATCCTGTTTGCTTTGCTAGCCGCTCTCCTGCACTGCTCAGAGTTATTCATTCATGCATTCACCATGATCCCTAGGTCTTTTTTCCCAGCCGAGGCCTCCAGCGCCACCCTCCCGGGGTGTACCTGTGTTTAGGGTTCCCCCGTCCAAGATGTAACACCTTGCACTTGGTGGTACTGAAATTTAATTTCCATGTGTGAGTCCACCTTTCCATGGTGTCCAGGTCCCATTGCAGGGCCAACCTCCCCTCTTTCCCCTCAACCACTGCTCCCATCTTGGAGTCATCAGCGAAGAGACTCATCTCACACCCTATACCCACCCTGATGTCAGATATGTATGCATTAAAGAGGATCAGACCCAGGACTGAGCCCTGAGGTACTCCACTACCGACCTCTCTAGGGTTCGATAGCTCCCCACCGATGAATACTCTCTGTGTGCGTCCAGCTAGCTAGTTTCCTATTCAGCTTATCTAGGACTGGGGAGCCACTTCTAATTTAGCCAATAAGGCTCATCTCTGTAACTAGAAATGTTTCTATCTTACAGTAACTATGGTGACTATCCTAGGTACTCGGAGAGACCTCGGATCCCCCTGAAATTTCTATGCTCCTCGAGGTATAGGGAATGCATGCATTGGCTCCCAGTTCCTAATGGCAAGAACTGCTTAGGGCAACTGTGATTTTCCTTTTTGGTAGCGATAAACAAGATTTATTACTCTATGCAACTTGTTTGTGACTTCTTTGCATCTCTATTATCACCAAGAACCTGAGGTGGAGGGTTTATACCTCCTGACAAACACATCAAAGTCACTGTGCACGGTGACACTGCACTGTGCATAGTATTGCTTGCCAGTCACAAGATGGTGGCTCCGTGCGGAGTACACATGCACGACCTGGTCATGTCCCATGACCCTGTGTTCCCACCCATGCAGAGTGCTGTGAGCATGCGTGATGATGCACTATTGGCAGCAATTGTGCATTACCACGCTATGCGCGGTGCATAGCATGATGGCTATTTGTGCATGTGGCATGACTGTGCCATTGCAGAACTACACCACTGACTGTGCACACCTGCCCTGCTGACACTGTGGGTGATCATGCCACGTGTGCAGAGGACAGGCCTGAGGGCCATGAACCAGGGTGAGGTGGAGCTCCTCAACCTTGTGGCACTGGTGTTCCAGGTTGAGGACCAGCTGTCTGGTACAGATGACTTCATGGAACCATTGTACATGGTGTGGGCCAGGATTGCTGTGCAGCTGGTGTGCAGGACAGGGATTGCCCACACTGGGGAACAATGCAGGCACCGTTACGGTAATCTGCAGTGCAGGGATCCGGACAGGCTGTGGTGCCTACAGGATCATGCACACAGGGGTACAGTGCCACGGCCTGGTAAGTCACAGTTTTATGAGTGCACAGGGGCGGCATGGAGTTGTGTGGTGCCAGGGCCACTGCACGGCACACACACACACAAACTCATGTGCTTTGATGGTGTTCGTTGCTATAGGCATATCCTGATTACCTTAGGGTTGTAGATTGGGAGTGAATGTTTATGGTAGTTTTATTTTATTAATTATAATTTAGTTTCTTTGCTGTGAGTCGAGGGAGTTTAGTTGTTAATTAAGTTTTGGATTGTTTAAAATCCTTTCTTTTATTTTATGGGTATATTTTAGTCATTTGTTTTTTCTCTTTTGTGAAGCATTGTAACTGTATTATGATTATTAGCAAGCATTTGTCAATGCCGAATGTTGCTTGCTTCTATGTGCTGTTTAGGTATTTGGAAGTCATTGGAGTGCAAATATTGAAAATTCGTGAACTTATGAGCATGCGTAGGAACTGCGCAACGCACGCTCGTAAAACAGTCATTTTTAGGAATTTTTTCACCAAATTTTCAACACAGCCATTTTAAGACCTCTGCTCATGAACAGTGTCACTGTGATTTTCTTGATGTGTCCCATACATTGAGTTCGCACACCGACTGTGCCATTGTGCGCTACATGGGCGGAAACACGTTTTGGGCAGGATGTGAAAAATGACAGCTATACTGCTCATAAGGATGTTTGGTAAAATGGCAATGTTGAAAATCTGGAGTGAAAATATTGAAAATTCACGAACTTACGAGTGTGCGTAGGGATTACGCAACGCACTCTCGTAAAACAGTCATTTTTAGGAATTTTTCCACCAAATTTTCAAAATAGGCTTTTTGAGAGCCCACCTTATGAACACTGGCAGTGTCATTTCATTAATCATTCCAGAAAGGTGATTTCGCACAGTGACTGCGAAATCACCCTTCAGGCCCGAATAACGCCATGTCAGTGAGAGCATTCATGAGAAGGGGTCCCAAAAATCCCATGTTGAAAATTTGGTGCAAAAATTCCAAAAAATGCCTGAGATATGCAATAAAGTTGAAAAAACCCTATCTATCCCATTATACAGCTAACCGACATTTCCTCAGTTCGCGGTCGGCTTTGAAGAGTGCAGACGTGTTCCCGGTCCACCGATGATCGTCGCACCAACTCCGGAGGTAAGTGGTGGGGTGGGGGTGGGGAGGCAGGGTGCGCAGGGTGGGTGCGGGTTGTGGGAGGGGGCAGGAGACTACGAAATCGCTTTTTTTATTCACAGGTTGTTTTTTTTTTTTTATGAAGATGACGCGTGACGCTTGCCACGCTGGGAGTGGGCTCAGCATGGCAGCAGGAAAAGCTGTTCAGGGGACATGGAGCCGACGGGGATTGGGCACCCTGTCGGCCAAAAAAGATTTGCCACGCTGGGTGGGCTCAGCGTGGCACCGGAAAGCTTTGGGGGCGTGCAGCCTTGGAGCCGGCGGATTGGGCGCCCCGTCGGCTATAACAGTTTTTGCCATGCTGGGGGGGGCTCCCAGCATGGCACCTGGACAGCTGTTGGGGAGGCATGGAGCCGATGGGGGTGCCCATCAGTGTGCGTGGGGAGCGCATCATGCACGCATTTGCGTGCTTGCTGCGGTGTGGTGGGAGGAGAGCTCTCTCACTGAAGCGGAGCTCTTTGAACTGTATGCCACTGCATTTTCAGCTTGTCATAGACAGCTGCAGCAGTGATTGGGGAACTTGGGCCGCGCCTGCAAACACACTGACTGCATTGGAAGACGGGCTGACACACCTCCGAAAATTCGGATGATGGCACTATGTTTCTTGCACATGCATGCAAGCAACATAAAAATGTGTTTGAGGCCTGCCCCCATGGTCATGCACTATTCATCCTCCACTCTTCGTGCCCTCCTGCCCTTTATCTCCCTCCATTGCAGTTTGACATCTACCAGTTCTGTAGAGCACTGGGTATTGCTCGTTGTGGGGGGAGAGGAGTCGGGGGGCTTGAACAGTGGAGGGTGAATGAGCGGAGCCACTGCATTGGGGTTGTACGATCCAGGAGATGCCCTGGGGAAAAATGAAATCTGGATCGTGGTTCGCCATGTCTGGTTTCCATACCCAAGGGCACCACCAATTTTGGTGGGCAGTTGTCCCGTACGGCCCTGGAGGTCCATCCAACTCAGGCGGTGCTATGTAATGCCAGTTCCATTAAAATCAAGACTGCAGTTATGGCAGATCTTGTAGTTCAGTGGACCTGGCATGCACTACCGAGACCTGGCTGGATGAGAACTCTGGCCCCGTACTGGAAGCTGTAACTCCAGTCGGTTACTCGGTTATTCACTGCCTGAGATTGGATCGCAGTGGGGGGGGGTTGCGGTCTGTTTTAAGACCAAATTGGGCCTCACGAATGTACCAGTTGAGAAGACCCAGTCATTTGAATGTACCATGGTAGCAGGTGTAGGCTGTAGGATCACCCTCATCTATCATCCACCTGGAGATGAGAAGTGGTCCCTTAAGTAAATGGTGGACTTTGTTATCAACACGGCATTTGAATCGCCCAGGCTGATGGTCCTGGGTGACTTTAACGCCTGGGTAGATGACAAACTCTTGCAATTTGGTCAGCATTTCCTCCAGTTAATGTTTTCTGTGGGCCTTACACAGATTGTTTCGACTGCTACTCATAAACACGATCATTCTCTTGACTTGGTTTTCCTTCTGAGGGTCGAAGCCTCCGAATTGGGGGTGGAACCAGTTGGATGGTCCAACCACTACATCGTGCATTTCAGTTTTTGTGCCCCCCTTCATAGGCCTGCCCCTGTAGAGATGATTAGGTACCGCCCTTTACGGGATGTAAGTTCTGAAGGCCTGGTGGCGGTGCTTGATCTATCGGTTCTTCCATTGGCAATCAGTGACTCAGAAACCCTAGTTACAGCCTATAATCAGGCTATGGCTTCGGCAATGGATGTCATTGCTCCTGTCTGAGTTCATCCTCTCTCTCTTCGCCCTCGGTCCACCTGGTTTGATGGATCTTTGACGGAAATGCGGCGACAAGGACGTAGGTTAGAGTGTTGCTGGTGGAAATCTGCCCTGGATGCCGACCACCTTAGATTGATGGACCATTATCAAGCCTATCAACCTGCAATCACCCGTAAGAAGGCAGGGTTCCTGTCCAGGGAGATTGAGGCCACTCGGAAGCGACCAGCCCAACTTTTTTGAACTGTGGGTAGACTGTGCAACCCAGCCTGACTACAGGTTTGATGAGCTTTTTCGCAAGTTGAGTGCGAGAAGCTGGTTCAATTCTTTGCAGCTAAGGTGGCTGACATTAGGGTGGAACTCCAACTGCACACTCTGGTGTTGCTCTGGACCAGCATTTGGACACTGTTCCTCAGTTTTCCTGGAGTACCTTCAGCCAGCTGAAGCTCGGGGACATCATGAGGATTGTCCAGGGTATGTGCCCTCCATGCTGTAGTTTGGATCCGGGTCCAACTACCCTGGTTTTGGGTTGTGGTGACATCCTTGGCCCAGTCCTAGCATGGATAGTCTGGTGCTCCTTAGAAACAGGTGAGTTTCCTAGCTCCCTGAAGGAGGCGGTGGTGACATCCTTCCAGAAGAAAACTTCCTTGGACCCAGACTGCCATGCGAACTACAGACCAATCTTGAATCTTCCTTTTTTGGGAAAGTTGATCAAGAAGGTAGTGGCCATACAACTGGAGGACCATTTGACCATCCATGATGTCTACGAGCCTCTCCAGTCCATTTTTGTAAGAGGCATAGTAATGAGACGGCACTGGTTCAGGTGCTCAATGATCTCCTGATGGCTAGGGATCAGAAGAACCATTCCATCTTGGTCCTTCTTGATTTTTCATCAGCGTTTGACACTGTGGACCATGGGGTCCTGCTCGATCATCTCAGGTTCATCTATGGCCTGTCAGGTACAGTCCTCAGGTGGTTTTCATCTTTCCTCACTGGAAGAACTCGAAGGGTTGTGTCAGGGATTTATTCCTCTGACTCAGTCCCTTTGGTATGTGGGGTTCCTCAGGGATCGGTGCTGTCCCCCATGTTGTTTGCAGTGTATATGCTACCCTTCGGAGACATTGTAAGAAGGTATGGGCTGAGGTTCCATTGCTATGCCGATGATATCCAGCTCTACCTTTCTTTTGCACCTGATCAGAATAGAGCTCTCTCTGTATTTGATAACTGCTTTGCAGAAATCCAGGAGTGGATGGCTTCGAGCTGGTTGAGGTTGAACTTGGCAAAGACTGAGGTGCTGGTAGTGGATCTGGGTTGCCAGATAGAGGGGTTGGGGGTGGGATTACCCTTGGGACTGGTTCTTGGGGGTCTCCCACTCCCAACCTCTGAGTGGGTGCGAAACCTGGGGATAATCTTCGATGAGTGTCCGACACTGCATTCGCAAGTGTCAGCCATTGTTAAATCTTCCTTTTATCATCTGAGAACATCTCCAGGGTTAAGCATCTAGTTTCATCTGGTGACCTTCCTATGCTGGTCCATGCCTTTGTGTCCTCTTGCCTGGATTATTGCAATGCCTTTTACCTAGGGCTTCCTGGGGTTGATATTTGCCACTTGCAGCTGGTGCAGAATGCAGCGGCCCAGTTATTGATAGGAACCTCCCGGTCCTGCCATATTCACCGGTGCTGTGCGAACTGCACTGGCTGCCAGTTCAGTGGTGAATCACCTTTAAAGTCAGACTTCTGACTTATAAAGCCCTACACAGATGGGGTCCGGACTACCTGAAAGAACTTCTGATTCCGAGATTGCCCAGGGCGTATCACGCCTCCTACTGACTGACTAGGGGTTGCTAGAGATACCAAGGGTTTGTTTAAAATCTTCTGGGGCTCGTGTATTTATGCATGCTGCTCCAACCCTTTGGAATTCTCTACCCCATCAGATACATGAATGTCCAACTGTGAAGGGATTTAAACAGGCACTCAAAACTGTTTTATTGTGTCGTGCATTTGGGGATTAGTTTTATTTTACTGATTATTCATAAATATTTTATTACTTGTAATTTTATATTGAAGTTGTTTTAAATTGTATGTAAGGCACCTTGGATTTTGAAAGGCACCATATAAATAAACATGATTTGATTTGATTTGATGTGTTCACCTTGGGCCATATACAGAGTTGGCAGTGCCCACATGACCACAGGGTGTGTGCGTGTGTGCCATGGAGCATGGGGGGTCAGGGCCACTTTGGTGTGCGTCATATGCCATGGCAGATGGACTTGCATGCACCCATCTGCACACATGGTGAGCACAGGCTGGGGTGCTGTGTGTGGATGCACTCAGCCAGGGGAGCCGGCACCTGGGCACTGTGTTATTTTGCCGTCACTGCATGTTGGCACTGGTGCTGTTGCTGGGGGTGGTGGTGGGCATGTCACACCTCCTGTCTCCTCATGGTGTTCTCTGCTTTTGTTTCTCTTGCAGGGCTGGCAGGCAGGTGGCAGGCCGTGGCTACGGTGGAGGCCAGGCACATTAGGGCCAGTGTCACAGCCCATGGACAGGGACATGCTGGTGCAGGTGAGTGTCTGTCTTGTGCAATCTCTGTGTGTTCGGGGGTTTGGGCGGTGCCCTCAGCTGGCCATTGCTAGTCCATTGTGCATGTCCATGTGCTGCTGGTTATGCACACATATGGGGTGTGGGCATGGCGGTGTGTGCTTGGTCCACAGTGCACCTTTCCTCTGTGTGTACATCCATCATGTGTGCATATCATGCGCACTGTGGGCACTCTGTGGTGGTCCAGTGGTGTCCGGCCAGGGCTTGCATGCTTGTGCTGCCTGCTGGCATGTGCACATGCTGTTTGGGGCATAGCAACATGCCCCTCTGCGCAAACCCCTGCATGCACACGTGGGCCACATGCTTCCCATGTAACATTGCATGGTCAGGGTGTGGCACTGTGTCTCAGCCTGTTGCCGGTGTGCCAGGCTGGCCATTTACTTGGTGGATGCCTCCAGCACACTCACGTGGTGGGCGGGGGGGCCAGCGTGGAACATAGCACTTAGTATCTGTCGTCTGTGTCCCCCACTGTAGGTCCAAGGGGTGTACAGCCACATGTCCCCATTTGTTGGGGTCATCAGGGACTTCTGCAGCTGGCAGGACTCCAGATCCAGAGGTCTATATGGAGGATGCTGCAGTCACTATACAGGCATCAGGGACAGATGCTGCAGGCAGTGACCAGGCTGATCAGGTTGCTGTGTACCAGGGGTCGTAGGCATGGGCGCCGTGCTGTGGCACGTCCTGTACATTAAGGACATGGACATTTCTGTTTCGGCCCTTTCTGTTTTGCCTTCCATGCCCTCCCTCTCCCCAGTGTTTGTTGCTGTACCCTGTTCTGACACACACACACACACACACACATGCACATGCACACGCACACACACACACACACACACACCCTTCACCCTCCTGCATACCTGTTTTTGTACTTGTACAATCCCCCACCCTCACCTTCCCTGTTCCTACTGGCTGTTGTTTTTGTACATAGTTTATTGTGTGCCATTTGTGTTACTAAACATTTTTTTATTGCAACTGATGTATGTGGTCATTCACTGTACATTGTGCATTTGTTCTGTATTTTTCTGCTGCTGTCCGCTGTCCCTTTATTGCCTTACACATGTATACACCTGTGTTACTGCACACACATGCATCCTGCCCCCCTGACATTGTGGTCTCAACGAGTACCCTCCTTGTTGCCTGTGGCATGTGGGTGGGCATTGTGTCATGCTGCCTTTCTCAGTGCCCCTGTTATGTGTGTGGTGCATGTGGGCTGCATCTGCTGCACTGCTGCCCCATTGTTGTGCTGCTCTGCATGTAGTCCACATTGGTTGTGGGCTTCTTTCACCTGCATGGTGCATGGCACTTGACCTGTCCACCATTGTGCCTGTCCACTGGTGAGCACCTGTGGCATCCCCTTTCTCCACACCACTGGGTTCCTGTGCTAGCAGCCATGTCCTGGGGACATCTCCATGCTGCATGGTGCCCCCAGCAGCTGTGGCACACCTTGACATGACATGCATCCCTGGGCTTGTCATATGTGCCAGTTGGCCTCCTGTGTGGGGTGTGTGGGGTGCCTCTGGGCGTTTCTCTGTGTACTCTGTCTGTTCACCTCTTCTTCTGTGGCCACTGTTGTGCCCTGTGGCACTCTGGTTGATCCCTTTAGGTGTGTTTCCCTGCATCCTTTGTGCCACTGTAGGTTCCCCCTGTTGCTCCTTCATCCACTGCTGACTTGCACTATATTCATGGTTATGCTGCCCTAGGTGCTTTGGTGTATCCCTGTTGCGCTGGGGCATCTCATGTTGCGCCATTCCACATCTGTGTTATTCACAGTGGGGTTGAGCTCAGGGCATCTTGTGGCACATCCTTTTGTGAATTGCACTGTCTGGGGTCGGTGCATCCAGGTTGTGCCGGCGCATCTCATTTGCGTCCAGCACATCTACTTTGTGAAACCTGCCCTTAAAGTATTTTGCATTTTTGTATCTAGAACTAATGCTGATCCAGGGGCTAAATCTATAAGTTTAAGTACCTGTATGTTTATGTTATTAAATAAAATACCTACTCCAGAACATGTGTCTGGACCTATGGACCAGTAGGATGCTCCAACATACCATGCTTTCGTTAGTTGTGGTAATTCCTGGATGGTGTGTAATTGTGTGTCTTGGAGGAAAGAGACTCATGCACCATGTGAAATCAGATGGGAAAAAACAGCACTTCTTTTTCCTATTACTTTTGATACTGTTCACATTTATAGTACAAAGTGACAGAGAGGGCTCCATAAAAAATCAGGAAGGCATGAGGATCTCGGAAGCTAATCCTATTAAGGTGTATTTATTTTCCTGTGGCTTCTGACTGACCCTGATTTTTGTTTTACTGAAAGTTTAGGTTTTAGTTTGCCAATGTGCTTTTCAGGTGTTTCAGGAAGAAGTCATCAGGGTCTGCTGCTGGATCAGTCTGAGATGACCAAAGGGAGGAGTGATCTGATTCACTGCCAGAGACATACAAGGTGGTTTGCAGTGTTTCAAATCTATTAGTGAGAGGAACTGTCATAGTTTGTGGCACCTTTGGAGCTGGTTGTGTCCAGTTTTGGTGCCATCTGGTGACTATGCACCTTTTGACTTGCTCCATTGGTGGGGGTGGGGGGGGCATTCCTCCAGAGTCAACAGAGATAGAAGCCTGTGGCAAAGGAGATGCCTCTTGTGCCTTATCTTGAATCTTGCTGGGGGGATGTCTAGTGGGTCATTGTGTGTTTCTGCTGTAGGATGTGATACAGTCTCTATGTGTTCCCATACCTCTGGAACAGTGAGGGGCATAATAACTGTGTTCTGTGGTGTTGAAGTGGCTTTGGACTGTGCTAAGGCTACAGGTAACCTCTGTTCCTCACTATCAGTGTGGTCTGCCTGGTTGAGTGCAGCCCAAGGGCAGCTCTGGTATGTATGACCTTTAGTATCACAGAGATTACAAAGTTGTTCATTCATACAGCGCCAAAGCTCATTACACAGAGTACAAATTCAGCTTGTCACACATGCTGCTGAAATGGCCAGTGGATCCACACCATAGCATGCTTTAGGCTGGCCTGCATAAAGCAAAACACCTTGGTCACTGCCAAGAAAAAAACAGTTAGGTAAATGCTGCAATCCTACATCTGTAGATTCTAAAACTACCTGCACTCTCCATTCCCCGTCATTATTTTCTCAGTGTCAAAGATGGCTTCTGGGTTCCCTAGAACCATGCATCACTGTTTAACTCAATATATAAAATCCGCCACACTAACTCCTTAGTTTCTGAAGAGTAACTTGATCATTTTGAAGGCAGGCTTAGCAAGACAGCCTCAAAGGATAACTATAAAGAGATGCATTTAAGTTAATTGAATTTGTTCCAAAGTTTTTGCAAGCCAACATTTAGCTTAAAGCTAATAACAAAGGTAGTCTCTTCTGAGATGCGTATGAGTGCATAAATCTCGGTGGCATAAAAAACCATGAATTCTTTCAATAGCATTTTTGCCACAAACACTCTGGCAAATTCTCCATTCTATCCTTGTAATACAATCTGGCTGCATTGTGTCTTTTAGCAGGGTAGACTAAGGTGTGGAAAAATGTGGCATGGGCCCAATTCTCAGAGGGGACTTAGATTGGTGCAAGCTGTGTCAGACAGTAGCTTGCGCCAGATTCTGGTACAGGAGGGGTCCAGGTGCCTATGTCCCCAGACTTGTAAAATGCAAGTTGTCCCACCACCCCCCCAGCCCCAATTGACCATTGTATTGGGAAAGAACTCCCTGGTAGTCTAGTCCCCCCAAGCTCTGATTGCCTGTACTGTAACATGATAACAGGTGATCCCATGCACCCTTCAGCCCTGATCTCCCATTTCCTGCCATACTCACATATCTGGTGATCTAGTGGACCCCACCACCCCTGCACTGCCCTACCACCCTGCTCTCCCCATTCCCTAACCAATTTGGTGACTGGCACAGTCCACCACTCACCACCATGGCCAGCTACTGAGTGAGTGCTGAAGGAGTGCATATTGTATATAGTAGCACCTGTCATTCACTGAGCGCATACTATATACAGTACGCACTTCATCAGTGCTCACTTGGTGGCTGGCCATGGTGGTGAGCAGTTGGCTGTCTCAGTCATCGGATCGGTTAGGAGATGGGGTAACAGGGTGGTAGGGCACTGTAGGGTGGGGGGTCCACTAGACCACCAGGCATGTGAGTATGGCAGGAAACAGGGAATCAGGGCAGAAGCGTGCATGGGGCCACCTGTTATTATGTTACAGTATGGGTGATCTGGGCTTGATGGGGTCACTAGACTACCAGGAGGGTTTCCCTACTAAACAGGTGATTGGGGCTTAAGGGGTGCCTATCTGGGGGTTATTTAATAATAAACAGATGATCAGGGCTTGAGGGGGAGCACTAGACTACCAGGATGTTCTGTCCTAATACAATGGGTGATCAGGGCTGGGGGGGGGGGTAACAGCGGCACATTGCTGCAAGTGTCCAACTCACCCAGAGGGTGAGGTTCTAAGTCACCTTGCACCAGCTCTGGCTGGTCTAAGGGTACTTAGGAATTTGCCCTCCAGGTGTGTTTTGTGAATTCCACTGTTAGACCTTTGGCAGCCTGCATTTACCGCATGACCCCCAGCAGCTTGCCGCAGCACATTTTGTGGTGCAGGGGTGGTGCAAGCTGTTTGGGATAGGCAGCCTGTGGGCAACATAGGCTGCCTTTGAGAATCACTCCTGGAACATCTTTTTTGTGCAAGGGGAACCTTGCACCATTCTCTGTGGCACACACCCCTTGCACCCAGTCTGGAGCTTTGAGAACCGGGCCTATAGGGTCTGGAGTTTGTTCTGTTTGGTGGTACTGCAAGTAGTTCAGGGACAGGACCTTGAGTAGTGATGGTGGGAGTTGAAACAGAAGACTGCTGGCAGCCTTCAGTGCAAGTCAGCTTTACTTGCTCCTGAGTTAGCAAAGTGTTAGTACAGCTTGGGTGGGGGGGGACAAAGGTCGATTTCTCTGAAAATTGCAAGATTGTGTTTTGTGTGAGCTGTAATCCAGTAGGGACAGCAAGAGGTGATAAAGTCCCTGGAGTTTATACACTATGTCATTGTTAGAAGAAATTGTTGGCTGAGAGGCTGCATTTCCATTTGAATCAAGAGGAAGCTCCATACCTGAGTTTATGTCCTTTTGGGTAGGCATTCTGATGGGGGAAGAGCCCGAAACCCATTGCCCAGTTGTCGCTGATTTTTCCCAGACAGCTGTCTGGAGAGTCGATTCCATGGTCTAATTCTGGGCAACTACTTCATATTCTGGGCATGGTGGGACTTGTCCTAGGCCAGGCTGATACATGCTTGCCAGTACCATTCCTGACAAAGTCCCATCCAGTGCTTGTCCATAAAAAAACATAGACATCTGAATCGTGGGAGCCAGTAGTAATGGGAAATGTCTTTGATGCCGCCATGGACATCTATTTAGATGCAGGAGATATGCAGATGCAGGATTTCCCGCGGCATTTTCTCTTGAAGGTGGTGTGTCACAGGCAGTCATCTGCACCTGTGTATCAGAAGAATCCTGTTGAGGACCGGTATCAGGGCGGTCCTGTAGATTTGAAATAGCTACCATGAGCTCCTGTTTCCATTGATCAAAACAGGCTTCTTCTGCACATAACAAGGCGTGTAACTGTGCCAGGTCCATGGCACCAATCCATTCTAATGAAGTAGTAGGTTGCGAAGGATTCTTGTCCAGTTTTTCAGTTGTTTTACTAGGTATGTCCTATTCAGTATTTGTATAGCTTCCAGGTATTAGTCTCTGTTCTTCTTGTAAAAATCTCATAGCATCATAAAACTTGGTCGGTCTCTAGAGCTGTCAAGGCAGGGGAGGAGACCCGCTCCCCAGCCTCCAGCACGTCCATCCTCTCCTCCACCTCCTCCACCTCACACTGAGCGGCCATCACAGCAGACAGCCAAAGGTCCCCCTATAAGAGAGCAAGGGAGTTTCCCCGATGTCATGGACAACATTCCCCCATCAATATAACAGGTCCATTTAACCCTCCCCCCAGGAAACCCCTAGAAACAAGCTATATTTGTTTACTGTGTCTTTCCTGAGCAAAAATTACAAATGATTAAATGAATGACTGAATAAATAAATAAAAAATAAATACTCTAATAGTTACATTTAGTAACCTCTCTTTAGTGTGTTGTGTCATTTTGTCTTAGACAAGTCTGTGCAACAAGAGATACAAGTAAGATACTTTACTAGTGCACTATTCGAAAAAGTAGAGAATATACTAAAACCATTTCCCAGTGAGTAAATGCCAAATAAATACCTTTATTATAGTTTTCTTTCATGTAAAGTATGATAGAATTTCTTCTTATGTAAGACCCTGTCCACACTACACCTCTGTAACATTACAGAGTGCCCAAACCGTTACCGCAACAGTTTGAATTTACACCTGTAATGTTTTAGAAGGCGTTTTCGTAACCGTTATGATGTGGTTTCAACAATGGTTATGAAACTGGTTATGCCTCGGTAACATTACCGGGCGAAGTGTGGACTCGTGGTTATGGACCCCTGCAGGGCCCGAAGCACAGTGCGATCCGCATCCTGGGAACGGGTGCCGCCATAACGGTCTCCCGGCACCCCTAGTGTGGATCAGCAGTACCGGTCCCATAACGGACACCGCCGCAATGTGGACACACTGCACCACTTCCCGGCCGTAACGGATTGCATCCATTACTGGGCTGGAGTGGTGTAGTGTGGACAGGGCCTTAGAACTACTAGTAAGTGCAGTATCTATGTAATGAACTGGGTGCTGTTCCTGTACTTAACCATTAGCTGAAATGTTTTGAGTCTGGCAGCATGGTGCTCCTAGACACAAGGAGTCCAACAAAATGGAAACAACTAATCGGCAGATGCGCCACCGAATGCTGTAGTGTGATGTCATGATAGCGTCCCCTCATCTACCATTGCCAAGCAACAGCACAATGTTGCTTTATGCAAACTGCCACTGGGGCAAGCTGTGGCAGATGCTGTCAGGAGCACATTACTCACCACCCAGTGTTCTTCACTACTTTCTTTCCTATTTTTTTCATTTAAGTACTGTAGCCTTAATCCAAACATAGTGTAGCGATTCTGGGACAGCACTCTGAGTCATCAGAACATAGTCAGAAACCATCCTATTCAGTCATCGTTTTGAGATTACCATAAAGAACAATGAACACAGTATACACTGTAATACTGATATAGAGGGGCTGAATTCACAAAGGATCGCTGCAAGCTGTGACAATAGCAGCTTGTGGCAATGGCCACTGCATTCTGGACCCTGAACATGATTCAGCATTGGACAGGAACCAGGAACCAGTGTCCTATGGCTTGTGCCATCTACACAGTAAAGAACACACCAACCAAGAGTGCTGCAAGCTGCAGGATGGGCGGGTGGCAGATGCACCCCGCCAACCGAGCATTGCACAGAGCGCGTACAGTTAATATACACTCATAGATCCAAGTGTGTATATTAACTGTAGGCACTCTGTGCAATGCTCAGTTGGCAGCAGGCCGCGGTGGTGAGAGGTAGGCTGCACCAGTTGCCAGTGGGGTGTGGGTGTGTGGGGTGGGCTGCCACTGTCAGGTGGGGGTGTGGGGTACTAATGTCAGGAACACCTGGGGGATGTGGGGCACTGTGGGCACCATTGGACAGGGAAGGCAGTTTGGGTCAGGGTGCAAGGCTTAGCATTGGGGCTGGGGAGGGGGTGTTATGATAGCCCAAGAGGGCTTATATGCCACAACTATTGGGGACAGGATGGTGGGCATAGCCCAAACTGGGCTTATACGGTACTACTGGTGGGACATTGGGCACGTGGGGGGCACACGACCTTGTGGCTACAGGGAAACGGGACTTTGGGGGGCCAAAGCCCATGTGAGCTATCCATTGTGCAGCACTGGCTGCACATTGGCAACCCCTGGTGGACAGCAAAGACCACTTACACCACCTTATAACAGGCATAAGTGTTCTTTGATGGATGTCCACCAGGGGGTTCTTTCTGAATCCCTAGTTGAGGACTTAGCAGCCACCCTACCTGAATAGGGGTCAAATGCTGCCATAAACCCCCTTACACCATGTCACAAGGGGGTTTATGGCACATTTGTGCAGTTGGGTGCAAGCAGCCTGCAGCATGTTGCAGGCTGCCCTTGTGAATCCCACCACGATGCAACTCAGGACGCAAGTGCTACTTGCACCTTTTTTACGACGCAAGTTGCCTTGTGTTCTGCATTGCGTTTTGTGAATCTGGCCCTGTTTATTTAGTGGAAAGCTGTAAGTTGAGCCACTATGTAGTGTGCACCTGACAGCAGCTGTCACAACTTGCCCCTGTGGCAACTTGCATGGAGCAATGCTGAGCCATTACTCGGCAACGTCAGGTAAAACAGAGTTCAGGGTGAGAGGGTCACTGTCATGATATCAACATGCTATGATGTCAGGCATCTCATTCTCCAGTTGGTTATAGCCACACACAGCTCTCAGTCCTTCAGTATACCATCATACTTTAAATAAAAGAAAATTAACGTGGAGATATTTATTGGACATGTACCCACTACTAATAGGTTTTAGCATATTCTGTGCTTTTTTTGAATACTGCACTAATAAGTTACTTGTAACTCTTGTTTCACAGAATTGTCTAAGACACTAAATGAATCAGAAAATTTACTGGCAGAACATGCTAGAGAAACATAGGAACATAGAAGTTGACAGCAGATAAGGACCGCAAGGCCCATCCAGTCTGCCCATTTTTTCTACCTTATGAATGTGACATAGGCCTTTACTCTGTCAATGGCCTATCTAGTCATACTCATCTGTATTGCCCCCTTATGCCTATCCCATGCCTGTTTGAAGCCCTGCACTGCTTTCATTTCCACCACTTCCTGAGGTAGGCTGTTCCATGCATCCACCACCCTTTCTGTGAAAAAGAACTTCCTCACATTACCCCTTTATCAGCCTCCCTCTAATCTCATGCTGTGTGCTCTTGTCCTGCTATTTTTCTTATACTGAAACATGCTAGACTCTTTCACCTTGTTAATGCCCTTAAGATGTTTGAATGTTTCGATAATATCACCTCTCTCCCTCCTTTGTTCTACGGTATATATACTGAGCTCTGTTAATCTGTCCTTATATGTTTTCTGATGTAGTCCCTGCGCCGTTTTGGTTGCCCTTCTCTGAACTGCCCCAATTTTGTTAATGTCCTTGTGCAGGTGCGGCCTCCAGTACTGCACACAGTATTCCAGTTGGGGTATAAGAAGTGTTTTGTAAAGAGGAATTATTACCTCCGTCTTATGACTTGTGATACCCCTGCTAATACACCCCAACATCCCCCTGGCCTTACCTACTGCTTTAGTGGTTTGCTTGGATGGTTTCTGGTCATCTATGATGATGACGCCCAAGTCTCTTTCTTCCCTTGTGATGGCCAGCAACTCACCTCAAAACCTATAGGTAGCTTCAAGGTTTCTCTTCCCTATGTGCATAATCTTGCACTTCTTTGCGTTAAACCCCTGTTGCCACTCTTCTGACCATTTTTCCAGTTTATCCAGATCTCTTCTCATTCTGCCCACCCCACCTGGATCATCTACCCTGTTACAGATCTTGGTGTCATCTGCAAACAGGCAAACCTTACCCTCTAGTCCATCTGCAATGTCACTTACGAAGACATTGAAGAGGACTGGCCCAGGACTGATCCCTGAGGTACCCCACTTGTGACTTGCATCTGTTCTGACTATATACTTTTAACACCACTCTCTGTGTTCTGCCACCAACCAGTTTGCCGCCCAGTTGACCAACTTCTGACCCACCCCAAGCCTACCCAGCTTATTAATCAATCTTCTATGTGGAACAGTATTGAAAGCTTTGCTGAAGTCAAGGTAGGTGACATCAACTGCTCCCCCTTGGTCCACCATTCTGGTTACCCAGTCAAAGAAATCTATGAAATTAGTTTGATAGGACCTTCCTGTTGCAAACCCATGCTGTCTTGGATCCTGTGCTACTATGGATTCCAGGTGTTGCACTATCCTTTCCTTAAGGAGTGCCTCCATAATCTTGCCCCTACTGAGGTAAGACTGACTGGTCTGGTCTGTAGTTCTCTGCCTCCTCCCTGCTACCACTCATGTGGAGCGGGATCACGTGAGCCATTCTACAGTCTTCTGGGACCTCTCCTGTCCTCAGAGACTCACTAAATAGTTCTGATAATGGCTCTGCTAGTTCCACCCTTAGCTCCTTTAGTACCCTGGGATGTATGCTGTCTGGACCCATTGCTTTGTCCACGGTGAGCTTAGCGAGCTCTTGTAGGACCCTTTCTTTTGTGAAAGGACTTGTACACACCTCTGTCCCCCTGTGTCTATGCTGCTTTGCTGTGGGCCCTGTCCTACCTTCTCCTCAGTAAATACTGAGCAGAAGTATCTATTTAGGATAGATGCTTCTCCTTGGTCCTCCTCCACACACTCCCCCTTATTCCCTTTGATCTTAGCAATACCCACTCTGAACTTTCTCCTTTCACTAATGTATCTATAGAAAGTCTTGTCCCCTGCTTTTACTGTTCATGCTAGTGCTAGAAAGGTAACTAACTTCAACTGTGACAGAGTATAAGAAAATATATTCTTCTTAACTATTCTCTGAATATATATTTGCAAGAAGGGTACTGGCAAAGTAAAGAGCTTGGACTTTGCATGATAATTTGAAAACTATTGTGTGCACACAGGGGCAGCACTTGACTAACACTGGCTGAATATGTTTTATTTGAATGTACACAGAATAATACAGTTTAGACAGCAGCATTAATTTATATATTTTGATATACAGAAAAGTGTGAAGAAATGTTGATTCCTGAAGAAGGTGGACTGGAAAATAATTGTAGGAATTATGAATAGTAGGAGATATGTTGTACATTAGGATGTTGTGCTTTTTTACCATTTATCTGTACTTTAATTATAGGATTATATACATTATGCTATTGTGGTGGACGAGCTGTGGTGGTTCGTATCCCTATAGTTTAGGGTGATACCAGATAAATCTGGAAGGAGAGGCTGGAGAAACACTCTAGAGCCAAGATGCAAGGTTTATTAGCCACAGTTGGAGCACACAGAAAAGACTTAGCATTCACTAATACTATACACATAAGAAAGAGTGGATAAGGTTACGGGACCACAAACTGGCCCTACTAATGTCCTACAAAGTCCAGGTTATTCAAGTCTTAAAGGCGTAGTGATCCAATGCACTAAGCTAGGGTTTCTAGTATTCTGGTCAGCCAACTGCTGAGGGTGAACCTAAGAAGTGCTTCCTACACAGGCCATAAAATGGGGCATCCCCAGTGAATCAAAAACCAAGTAAAACACTGTAGAGCTCCTGGCCCTGGGAAGAAGGTGACTCCTGGAGTCACTGAGGCAACATCGACAGGGCAGCACCTGGTCGAGGATGGGTGTTGACATCAGGTTGTAGGGAAAGAGAACCTCCTCTAGGGATGTTGGCTGCGGTGACCTCGGGCAGGTGATCGCTTGTTGAGGAAAGGATGCTGGGTGCAATGATCCACTCTACGACCTCTGAGCAGGTCCACGGAACCCTTACCACTTCACCCCTGCAGCTTCAGAATCTGACAATCTTTGGTGTGACCTCTTAATGCATCACTGGAACACGAGCCACCTATGGGCAGTACAATCAAGAGAGTTGCAACTCTTGGTGTGGCCTCTTGTGTGGGCCACCGGTACTTATGCCACCTCAGGGAATGGGGAACAGAGCCTGGCAATCCTTGGCAAAGGCCTTGGTATAGGCCACCACTACTGTTGCCACCTTAGGACAATGTCTATTCGGGAGAATGGGCAACGTGACTCCGAGTTCGGCAGATGAGTTAAGCCCCTCAAGCTAGAGCCGGGGTGGCCCCTAAGCTGACTCACTTTGGTGGACCCTAGCTACCATCTGACTACTACTTACAATCCACAACTCGAACCTGGGGAATTGTGGTGAACACTTGGAGTTGTTGAAGGTCATTGGAAGTGGGTGCAGGTGATACTGGGCTTCCCAGGGACCTTCCCTGGGTCAAAGAAGAGACATCGGAGGACTTCTGATGAGGTGTGGAGGTGTGCAGGAGCCTGGAACAGAACAAAACTAAAAACTTGAAGGCAATTTCCTCCCTTGTATGACCAAGAGCCCTGCCATTTGGGATGGGGTGATCCCAAAGGTCTTCAGAGGAGTAGCAGTAGGCAAGTGCAGTACAATTCCTCAGGGCAGTGCAGTCACACAGAACAACTGAACAAATAAGGCAGTGCAGTCATTTAAACTCCTCAATTGAATATAGCAGTTCAGTCATAGCAAGCAGTTCAACAATTTCAAACAGTTTGATTGAATACAGCAGTTCAGACACAGCAAGCAGTGGGTCCAGGCAATCATACCTCTTAACCTCTCTCATCACAGGAAGGGACAAATGACCAAAATCAGGAACACATCAGATAAAACAGTAATATTAGTCCCAGAAGCTGATACCACATTTTTCTCAGTGTGAATAGTATTTTCTTAATGAGAATGAGACTGTAACATCAATGGCTGGCATTATTCTGTGATCCCAATCCCTACTCTTTAGTACTAGAAATGCCAGATTTAGGAGGACAGAAGAAATTTCTGAGGCAGAATCAGGGACATCCCTGAAATCAGGAATAGCTGAGGGGTAGGCAAGCAACAGGAAATTGCAGGCAGATAAAGAAAATACAGTTTGCTTCTATGGGCATTGGGACAGTTTGATGACCCACTCCCTTCTGAATATGGAGGCCAGGGTACCTAGTATCTCTGCCCCAGCTATGGACTGCCACGTCCTTCTACTACATGGACAAGGAACTAAGTTTTTCCATTACTTGGGCTTAGATTACCCTAGAACTCTGAGCAAAGCATGCAATAAGGCTCTGCCAGGCTTTTAGTACTTAGCTTCTTACAGCTAAACAATTAGAAATTCAGCAGAAAATGCACATTCTCACCAATAATACTTTGACCTGGCTTCACCTAGCACTTCTTTGATTCTTGGCTAAGAGGGAGTGCTCAAGTCTCTCTATATGGACCACAGACTGCCTAGAATAAGTTAAACTAGTAGAGATTCTTTCAAAAGAGGAGTTCACAAACACCTTTAATTTTGGTCTAACAATGGTTTGGTTTGAACCCTTCTAGCTTCTGCCTTTTTGGTTCTCATTTTTCTCTCTCTCTTCATCTGTCTCTATACAATTGGACAAGGTAGCAGCTTCCTCCACCCGGGGTACAATGAAAGCAACTTAATTTTAAACAATAATTACACAGTGCAACAATACAATTGCTAAACAAACAGTCCTTCCCCTGGCTGAAACAGGCCTAGCTAGGACTAATTATTAAAGGAAATGCTGGCCAACAGCCTACTCACTCCTGGAGTTCAACCAAGATTTCTGTCCTTTGGGGAAAGCACAACCAAGAAGGAGTGATAAGGCTTTTCTCCTGGAGACTGCTGCATGGAAGGTTCACTGAGTCTGTTTCCTGACCAAATGAACTGACTCGATGCACTGGGGGACCTGACTAGATGGCAGATTTCTGCAAAAACTGACCGAGGCTGCTACTGGAGATCTTCTGGAGGGAGTTACACCAAAAGAACCCAGGGGATTTGCTTCAGCCTCCTAACAGGGAAGCCGACATCCATTGCCTTGCTGTCCTTCACCCTCCCTGGTAAAACTCTTTCTCGCCTCTCTACAGTCTGTGAAGAGCCTCCTCTAGGCTGGGGCAGTCCTGGCTACCTGCCAGGGTATTGGCTCCTTCGTCCAGAGGTCAGCCTCCTAAAGCTGGGTAAGTGGCTTAAAAAAAAAGTCTCCAGATTTGAATATACCCTGGCTGCAGGGATTGGCTGAGAGGGTTCAGCCTGGCTTCCTTCTCAACTGGTAACAGGAATGTTGCCCAACTGGTTTGGCTGGCTGGGTGTTGGTCTTGAGCAGGGGAGGGGAGAAAAGAAAAAATGGTTTTCTTTAAAACCCTGAATTTAGACTTCTAGTACTGTCTGCTGGAGTGGGGCCTGTTCTGTGTTTCAGAGGGTCACCAAAGCTTTTCAAGGGTTTCCCATTAAGCTGCCAGGGTCCCCATAACTGTCTGACCCCACATATCTCTGAGGATCCCCTATTTTATGTGGTTTTCCCAATTTCCCTTGGGCACTACAAATTTGGTCCTGCCTAGGAATAAATGTCCTCATGTATTTCCCAAATTTTTACCTTCTGAATCTTAAACTCTTTGACAGTTCCATCCATAAACAATAACATATTCCTCGCCAGTGTTATGGTAACAGAACATTTGTAACAGCATACAGATTATAAACTTTAAATCCTTAATTCCATGTTTTCCTAACACTATAAACAGTATGGTAGTGGTTTTGTCAGTGTATGAGAAAACATGTATGACTCCTTACATCTTTTAAGCTATAATTTACATCTTAGAACATTTCAATAAACCATATTTACAACTGGGCCGTGGTCTTGACTCTTCTTTCATTTTTCTACTTGTATGTGGACACCCTTTGTATCGCTTCAGTCACATACCTCTGACGGGGTACCCCAAAGTTTGACCTCTGGGATCTACGTTGATGGAGCTCTGCAGCAGTGGCTACTGGAGGGCACCATTGGATACAGCCATGGGGTTAGTAGCAGACTGGGAAATGACTCTGGGGTGTTTTCCTCAGTTGAGAGTAGTTCCCACCTGTCCTCCAGATTACTGTCCAGGAGGTGACTTCCAGATGGTGGAGCAGCTTTGAAGGTGCAGGGTTTAAGTCTGTTGTGATGAACAATCTGTGGCTGCTTCCTGCCAGACTCGTCTTGGAGCTTGTAAACAGGTAAGTCTGGGAATGGGATCTGAACAATCAAATATGGTTCTGACTCCCATTTGACATCCAGCTTGTGGCGGTCTTTCTTAATAGTACCCTTTGCTGATGGCCAGAGGTATTGCATGGGCTTGGACATCATAGTTTGCTTTCTGTCATTCCCCACTTTCTCCATGTTTTGTTCCACTATTTTCCAGCATCTCATAATCGTTGATGGTGCTCACTCACCCGCTCGGTAGTGGTATGGAGGGTTTCACTGAGTTTGGTTTTACATCTAGAACCAAGTCCATGAGGAGTCCCATGATGACCAAACATCAAATAGTATGGTGAGTACCCAGTGCTGCTATGAGTTGTGTTATTGTAGAGGTACACTTGCTCTGGGAGAAGTTTTGGCCAGTGCAGTCATTGAGACTCTGGTAGGGTTCTGAGCATGTCAAGGACAGTCTGATTGTCCCTCTCACAGAGCCCATTGCCCTGAGGGTGATAAGCAGTGGTGTGGATCTTTTGCCCTCCATACAAGGCACACTTGTGGACAGGCACAGCAATGACAAACTTTGAATAGTGGTCCGTCATGGTGAGAATGTAGTTTAAGCCATCCTCACTGGGATCTCCTTTAAGATGGTCCAGGACCACCAGTTCAAGGGGTGCATGAACAGTGATCGGATGTGATGGGCTCTTTGATCTTGCCCTGGTGCTCGCTTGAGGGTATATGTGGGCATTTGTCACACAACTTTTGGATGTCCTCATGCATCCCAACCTAAAAGAATCTGGTTTCATATGAGCCTCTGTCTTTTTGTAGCCAAAGTGTCCAGATTTGTCATGATATGCCTCTAGTTCAACATCTGCAGCTTCATGAGGGAGGACAACTTGTCAAACTTGGTCATGTGTCTTTGGGTCAGTGATGGTGCAGATTACCTTCCATCCACAACTGTCATATGAGCCACATGTCACCACAGTTTCACAAGTTCTGGGTCAGCATGCTTTCTGTCCTCCAGAGGTAGGGTCTGCTGGTTACTAATGAAGGCCTTTAGATGTTGGGGCACTGGACTATGATCTTGGATCTGCTGCCATAAGTCAGGGTTTCCTTTAATGTCTGGCATGTCATCTTCCAGTGCTCCTGCAGTTGCAGCAGAACAGACAGCTATGGGAAGCTATAGCAGCAGGCTTCTACCACCTCCACAGGGATCTGGAGAAAGGGAGGCATCTCTAGAGCTTCTCTGTGGTTGTCATTCTCCTCCATCTCATCTTGGGTGGGTAACCTCGACAGGGCATCAGCATTTGCATTGGATTTACTGGTACAGTACTTGATTGTAAAATTGTAGTTGGCAAGTCTTGAGGCCCACCTCTGCTCAAGTGCTTCCAGTCATGCAGTGTTCAGATGAGCAAGGGGGTTGTTGTCAGTGTAGACTGTGAAGGGTGTGGTGGCTAGGTAAGCTTTGAATTTCTCAGTGACGGCCCACATTAGATCAAGGAATTCCAGCTTGAAGGAGCTGTAGCAATCATCATTCTGTTCAGCTCTGCGGCCCATGGCTTGAATAGCGACAACCTCTCAACTCCATCCTGGTCCTGGGAGAGGACAGACCTAACCCTCAATTGCTGGCATCAGTATATAATTTGAAGGAAGTTGGTAATCTGGCTAGACAAGTACTGGAGCTTAGATCAACATTGCTTTTAGGCTGTTGAAGGACTTTGCTGGGCTGAACTCCACTGCACTGGGCTACTTTGCATAGTTGCTTTGTTCCCTGAGCAATTCATGCAATGGGCAGCTACCCAGGCAAATTTAGGGACAAACCGCTGGTAGTAACTTACAAACCCCAGGAATCTCTTTACATCCTAGACTGTGACTGGAGTTGGCCACTCATGCACTGCTTGAATCTTGTCTGGGTCTGGCGACACTCCGTGCTTAGATACAACATGCCCCAGGTAGTGAACTTCTTTGAGCAGGTGACACTTTGATGGCTTGACCTTGAGCCCATAGTCAGCTAGGCGGGTAAGAACAGTTTTGAGGTGCTGCAGGTGCTCAGAATAGGTTTTTAGAGTAAATGATGATGTCATAGAAGTAGAGGAGGACCATGTCAAAATTATAGCTCCCCAAGCAGTGTTCCACTAGTCGCTGAAAGGTCCCCGGGGCATTACACAATCTAAATGGCATTCAAGTAAATTCATAGAGGCCCATGGGGGTCACAAACACAGACTTCTCCCTGTCCTCTGGTAAAAGGGGAACTTGCCAGTAGCCACTAGCCAAGTCTGGGGTTGAAAACAGGGATGCTGATTTCAATTCTGCCAGGGAATCCTCTATCTGTGGTAATGGGTAAGCATCTTTGTGCCTCACTTGGTTTAGCTTCCGATAATCGACACAGAAGCGAATTTGCCCATCCTTTTTTCTTGACCAGTACTATTGGAGCAGCCCATGGACTGTGTCTCTTGGTCATGACATTGGTATCCTTCATCTCCTGGAACATGGTTTTCACTGGTTGGTACAGTGCAGGTGGAATAGGGCAGAATCTTTCTCTGATGGGTGGGTGCTGTCCTGTGACTATGTGGTGCTGCACATTCTTGGTACACCCAAAGTCAAGAGGGTGCTTGGAAAAGACTCTCTAGTCACTCTAACATCAACAGCAACTCCTGTTTGTCTTCTTCAGGGGTTTCTTTGGTGCCCAAGTCAATTTCCTCAAGCCAGCTCTTGGCACCTGCTCCTTCAGGGCCTACAGCTCCATTTAATTGAAAGACATTTTTCTCCATGGTCTGCTGAGGGCTCAGTTATGTCCTTGCTTCAGATCTTTATCAACCTGGCCACAGGCAGATTCCAGTATAGCTTAACAGGAGTCATGCCATACTTTAAGATGCGGATGGGGACCTGCCCCTTGGTAACTGTTGTGAGACTCCGTACAACAATCACTGGCTTCTCCCCTGTGGCACTGAGTGGTTCAACTACAGCCACATAGTCCTTGCCTTGCAGTCCCACCTTGGCATTGCACAGCAGTATGGTCTCTGATCCTGGGTCCAGTCTGACTGGCTGGACATCAAGAATCCAGATCTTCCCAATTTCTCCCCTCAGCATTGGCAAACTGCTGGTGACACTGCAATATATTGATTGTGTGCTGCCAGACCTTCTTGCTGGCTTTTGGGAGCTGTGCTGCTTGCTTCCGGAGGGCATCCAGTAATTCTTCATGACAGTTGTCCAGTACATTCATCTCCAAGGTCACTGAAGGGAGGTTGTCATCATCAGTGTTGCTAATAATGACCCCTTGTTGTGGGTAAACCTTATCTTCCAGCTGAATGTCCATTTCCTGGTAGCCCAAGTAACGGATACTCATTCCATTGCCTGCAATCAGGTTAAGCCAAATCTTTGGAGGGCATCTTAGTTAGTCTTTGGTCCAGTGCTTGAGGAAATGGCAGCCTTGAATAGTGGTGACTTGGGAGCCGGTGTCCAGAAGTGCTGTAAAGGTGATACCATTGAGTTTGATGGGAACAGTCGGGCACCTCCCTACGTACTTTGACCATTCCAGGTTTGGGTTTAGACCTAGGAGCTTTCTTCCCGAGGGTTGGTCCACTGCCTCAGGGACATATTGTTTAACAACACAGCAACTTCTCCTTCCAGGATACACTGTTGTTCCACATGGCCACTGATGCCACAGCACCTGCAGATAGGTTGTCCATGATTGTTGAACAGATCAGTAGGTCGCTGGCCTATACTCCTTCGGTCTGGTCTTGCTGGGCATCAGGGATGGTCCATAGAATACCCTAGGCCCCAGCTCCCATGGAGGTCTTGTACAACTCGGCAAACTTCTGCTAGTCTTTGAGACATGGCCTCCAGCTAGTGGGACATCTCTCTGGTACTATCTCTTGCCTGGTCATTCAGTTGGTCCTGGGCTTGAGTGACCTGATCGTACACTTTTTCTCTATCCCCTCTGGGGTAGGAGTCATGTTCTAGCCAATCTGGTAGAAACTTTTTTTCCTGACTGAACTCTTTCTCTGCCCTCCATCTGGTGAAGGCATTGCAAGACGAGCAGGGTTCAGGCATTGGACCCCCAGTGGCCATGACTCCAGCAACACCAGCCATCGCTGGAAGGTCACCATCTCTTCCTCAAGTCACCCAGAGCCTAGGACTTCCATGGCTTCCTCTTTGAAGTCTACAAACTTTGCATCAGGGTTTTGATGGTGCAACATCCACAGCTTCTGACGTAGAGGCTCTCCCCAGGTCCCCTCAATGAACCGCTCCATTAATACTTGGTCTGGGTCATGGTCCTTGCTTGGGTCTCATTTTCACAGTGCCCAGTGTGCCTCTTGCAGACTCAAGGCAAAGTTCCACAGTATCTCCTGGGGGCCCTGTGTGCGGGAGAAGAATTTCATTTTGAGGTCTGAGACACTCCGCTTGTCGAAGATGTCGCTTAGCCGGGTCAGGATCCGTTCAACAGTGTCCTTTTGTCCATCTGACCAGCTTTCAACTTCCCATTTGGCAGCTCCTCCCAGCTGCCCAATGAAGATTTCCACTCTCTGTTGCTCTGGCACTTGGTACAGATGGAACATAGCCTGCAGCTTTGCACGGAAGTCGGTGAGGCTGCAGGTGTCTGAGCTTTGGTCTCAATGTACCTTGGTAGCCATTGTGCCCCGAAGTAATAAGGCATCATTATTGGGGGTGGTTGAACTGAAGGTGAGGATGATACTGTGGCTCCTTCAGGATCTGAAGGCATCTTGGGTTGGAGTTGCTTCGGCTTTGGGCTCCTTGTTGACTCTGATCCTGTCGACTATGCCAAGTTTTTGTGGTGGACGAGCTGTGGTGGTTAGTATCCCTATAGTTTAGGGTGATGCCAGACAAATCTGGAAGGAGATGCTGGAGACGTACTCTAGAGCCAAGATGCAAGGTTTATTAGCCACAGTTGGAGCACACAGAAAAGACTTAGCATTCACTAACACTATACACATAAGAAAGAGTGAATAAGGTTACTGGGACCACAAACTGGCCCCACTAATGTCCTACAAAAGTCCAAGTTATTCAAGTCTTAAAGGTGTAGTGATCTGATGCACCAAGCTTGGGTTTCTAGTATTTTGGTCGGCCGACTGCTGAGGGTGAACCTAAGGAAGTGCTTCCTACACAGGCCATAAAATGGGGCATCCCCCAGTGAACCAAAAACCAAGTAAAACACTGTAGGCCTCCTGGCCCTGGGAAGAAGGTGACTCCTGGCATTGCTGAGGCAACATTGTCAGGGCAGCATCTGGTCGAGGATGGGTATTGATGCCAGGTTGTAGGGGAAGAGAACCTCCTCTAGGGATGTTGGCTGTGGTGACCTCGGGCAGGAGATCTCCAGTCGAGGAAAGGATGCTGGGTCTGACGATCCACTGGACAGCCTCTGGGCAGGTCCCCGGAACCCTTACCACCTCACCCCTGCAGCTTCAGAATCTGACAATCTTCAGTGTGACTTCTTGATGCATCACTGGAACACGAGCCACCTATGGGCAGTACAATCAAGAGTGTGGCGACCCTTGGTGTGGCCTCTTGCATGGGCCACCGGTACTTATGCCACCTCAGGGAATGGGACACAGAGCCTGACAATCCTTGGCAAGGCCTTGGTATAGGCCACCAGTACTGTTGCCACCTTAGGACAATGTCTATTCAGGAGAATGGGCAACGTGACTCCGAGTTCGGCAGATGACTTAAGTCCCTCGAGCTACAGCCTGGGCGGCCCCTAATCTGACTCACTTTGGTGGGCCCTAGCTACCATCTGGCTACCACTTACAACCCTCAACTCAAACCTGGGGCATTGTGGCAAACACTTGGAGTTGTTGGAAGTCATTGGAAGTGGGTGCAGGTGATACTGGGCTTCCCAGGGACCTTCCCTGGGTTGAAGAAGAGACAACGGAGGACTTCTGGATGAGGTGTGAGGTGTGTGCAGGAGCCTGGAACAGAACAAAAATTAAAAACCTGAAAGGCAATCCCCCCCCCTTGTATGACTGAGAGCCCTGCCATTTGGAATGGGGTGACCCCAAATGTCTTCAGAGGGAGTAGCAGTAGGCAAGTGCAGTAATCAATTCCTCAGGGCAGTGCAGTCTCACAGGACAATTGAGAAAATAAGGCAGTGCAGTCATTTAAACTCCTCAATTGAATATAGCAGCTCAGTCATAGCAAGCAGTTCAACAATTTCAAACAGTTTGATTGAATACAGCAGTACAGACACAGCAAGCAGTGGGTCCAGGCAACCATACCTCTTAACTTCCCTCATCACAGGGCAGGGATAAATGACCAAAATCAGGAACACATCAGATAAAACAGTAACATTAGTCCCAGAAACTGTATATCACATGTTTCTTAGTGTGAATAGCATTTTCTTAATGAGAATGAGACTGTAACATCAATGGCTAGCATTATTCTGTGATCCCAATCCCTACTCTTTAGTGCCAGAAATGCCAGATTTAGGAGGGACAGAAGAAATTTCTGAGGCAGAATCAGGGACATCCCTGAAAATCAGAAACAGCTGAGGGGTAGGCAAGCAACAGGAAATTGCAGGTAGATAAAGAAAATACAGTTTGCTTCATGAACATTGAGACAGTTTGATGACCCCCCCCTTCTGAATATGGAGGCCAGGGTACCTAGTGTCTCTGTCCAGCTATGGGCTGCCACGTCCTTCTACTACATGGACAAGGGACGAAGTTTTTCCATTTCTTGGGCTTAGATTACCCTAGAACTCTGAGCAAAGCATGCAATAAGGCTCTGCCAGGCTTTTAGTAATTAGCTTCTTACAGCTAAACAATTAGAAATTCAGCAGAAATGCACATTCTCACCAATAATACTTTGACCTGGCTTTACCTAGCACTTCTTTGATTCTTGGTTAAGAGGGAGTGCACAAGTCTCTCTATATGGACCACCGACTGCCTAGAATAAGTTAAACTAGCAGATATTCTTTCAAGAGAGGAGTTCACAAACACCTTTAATCTTGGTCTTACAATGATTTGGTTTGAACCCTTCTAGCTTCTGCCTTTTCAGTTCTCACTTCTCTCTCTCTCTCCCTCTGTCTCTATACAATTCGACAAGGTAGCAGCTTCCTCCACCTGGGGGTACAATGGAAGCAATTTAACAATTTTAAAGAATAATTACACAGTGCAACAATACAATTGCTAAACAAACAATCCTTCCCCTGGCTGAAGCAGGTCTAGCTAGGACTAATTATTAAAGGAAATGCTGGCCAACAGCCTACTCACCCCTGGAGTTCAACCAAGATTTCTGTCCTTTGGGGAAAGCACAACCAAGAAGGAGTGAAAAGGCTTCTTCTCCTGGAGACTGCTGCATGGAAGGTTCACTGAGTCTGTTTCCTGACCAAATGAACTGACTCGACACATTGGGGGACCTGACTAGATGGCAGATTTCTGTAAAAACCATCCGAGGATGCCACTGGGGATCTTCTGGAGAGAGTTACACCAAAGGGACCAGGGGATTTGCTTCAACCTCCTAACAGGGAAGCCGACATCCATTGCCTTGCTGTCCTTCACTCTCCCTGGTCAAACTCTTTCTCGCCTCTCTCCAGTCTGTGAAGAGACTCCTCTAGGCTGGGGTGGTCCTGGCTACATGCCAGGGGATTGGCTCCTTCATCCTGAGGTCAGCCTCCTAAAGCTGGGTCAGTGGCTTAAAAAAAAAGTCTCCAGATTTGAATCTACCCTGGCCACAGGGATTGGCTGAGAGGGCTCAGCCTGGCTTCCATCTCCACTGGGGACAGGAATGTTGCCCAACTGGTTTGGCTGGCTGGGTGTTAGTCTTGAGCAGTGGGAAGGGGGAGAAAAGAAAAAAAATGGTTTTCTTTTAAAACCCTGAATTTAGACTTCTAGGACTGTCTGCTGGTCACCAAAGCATTTCAAGGGTTTCCCATTAAGCTGCCAGGGTCCCCATAACTGTCTGACCCCTCATATCTCTGAGGATCCCCTATTTTCTGTGGTGCTCCCAATTTCCCTGGGGCACTACACTATATATATATATATATATATATATATATGTGTGTGTGTGTGTGTGTGTGTGTATGATATATATATATATATATATATACACATACATATAATGGGGAGAAAATAAATATCCAAATCCAAAGTTCTGGTTGTATAAAACACATCACATGACCATGTGCATATCAGAGCGTGACCGCACACCTACACTTTTACCCCCCTCCAAAACAATTTTGCCATTTTATAAGATAGATAACGCACTCTACCGTGTGTGGCTGCGCTCTGATATATGCACGCCTTGGGTGGTTAATGCACTCAGCCTGTGGCTTCATGTGTACAATGCACACCAAGTCGGGCGTATATCAGAATGCGACTGCATGCCTAAGAGTGGGTTATCTATTACTTATATGTATTTATATTTATATATATATCTATAGACATATGTAGCTATAGATATACATTGCAAAAAATTTATTAATGCATCAGTTAGGGTTGATGTCGCAGCGACAAAAGTTTGGAAATTCGATGTTGGGGTTACCACCTACCCCCACCATACTTCATACCAACAGATGTTGGGGTGTGCCTTAAGGTCGACAGGCCCAACTCTCACCCATTTCATGTATAAGCAAGCTGCCTTGCTGCAGTATAGGAGAATGGGGTGAGAGTTAGAGACTGATGACCCATGGCACACCTCGACATCAGTAGTGTGGTGGATGGGGTGGGTGGGTAGAAGCTACCCTAACACTGAATTTCCAAATTTTGTTGCCGTGGACATCAACCCTAACTGATGCATTAATTAAGTTTTTTTAAATTAATTTCTATTTTTTGAAAAAGTGTAATGTAACTAGTAAATGGTATGTGTTGGTGGAAGCGTGTGGCCCTTCAAACCCCATGCTCCCACCAAACTTCCCATTTGTGCATAATGATATGTGTCTGTAGAAGCACAGGTCCTCTGGGCCCTGCACTCACTCCCACTTACACTTAAATATGGAGCCATGCAGTAGCCCCATAGTACTAAAAAGAAACCCTTGTAACACTTATTTGGCAATATCTCAGTAACTGTAGCAAGTATGGGAAAAATTCCCCTGCAGTTGTAATCATGCCTTTGAAACCTCCACACATGCTTAGTCCACTAAACTATGTGTAGCAAAAAATCCATATCCTGAATCCGTTTTGAGGTACGGGTGCCGAAAGGCACTGCGGACGACGCAATGTTATTCTATGGGAAATTTCTCAACTCTGTAACAGTGTGCCATGGGGGCATCAGGCCCAACTCTCACCCCATTCCATCTGTAAACAAGCTGACATGTTACAGTATAGGAGAATGGGATGAGAGGTAGGTCTGACAACCCCATGGCATGCCCCAATGCCTGTTGGTGCCTGTAGAGTGGGGGTAGGGGAAGGGTGGTAGGGGTGGTAACCCTAACATTGAATTTCCAAACTTTTGTTGCTGTGACATCAACCCTAACTGATGCATTAACTTTTTTTTTTTACAATAAATTTCTCTTCTTTTTGAGGAAGTATAATGTAAGTAGTTAATAGTATGTGTTTGTGGGAGCGCAGGCCCTCTAGGCCCTGAGCTCCCTTCACATTATCCTTTTCTTGCACAATGGCATGTGTATGTGGGAGTGCAGGCCCTCCGGGTCCTGTGCTCTCACTTACACATAAATGCAGAGCCATACAGCAGCCCCATAGTAATGAAAAGGAGCCCTTATAACATTAATTTGCCAATATCTCAGTAACCGTATAATCTATGAAAAAAATGCCACTGCAGTTGTAATCATGACTTCTATAACTCCATGTGTGGCTGCGGGTAGCAAAAAAACTGTATCTTGAAAAGTTTTCAAGATATGGGTGCCAAAAGGTGCTGTGGGTGCTGCAGTGTCATTCTATGGAAAATTTCTCAAATTCAGAATGCTGTAACTATGGGTCCATTGAATGTTTTGGGACCAAACAACCAAAAGGCACATCTCTGGGACCAGGGCTTGCCACCCTGCAAATGTCAGGCCAAAAGTACAATCCACCTTGGCACAATGAAGTGGCAAAGAAAACAACACTTGGGAAAATGTGTTAGTGCAGAGTTTTCACAATAACGTTATTGTTTTCATGGCACTTCTGTCTTTATAAAGGGAATTTTGTCACACACAGAAAAATATTGTTGTGGTTCCTTTTTTGTTGATTGCGGTCATTGCCGCAACAACAAAATATGTTACTGTGACAATAAAATGGCAGAACGGTGAGCAAACTTTGAAAAACATATTTCCAGACCACCTGCTGGAAAACTAATGCCAGGGTCATATTCCTAAGGGCCCAATTAGGTAAACACAACTGTTGGTGTTTACGAAAGGGCATTATTTTTTTGAGTTACATTTTTCTCACTCACTAACTGAAAACAAGATGGCAGCAGCATGAAAACAAAGTCAGGGAGCACAACAACAAAAATGTGATCGCCAAAGTTTTCGCAATGCACATATAAATGTTCCCATAGGCTATTATGGGACATGAAAAACTTGTATAACTTTTGAATGGGTTAATATTTTTTCACCAGATCTTCAAAAGACACCAGTTTAACCCAGGCCACATATAGACATGCAAATTTGAATCCCCTTAGATGCATTCTTCAGTCAATTATGCCTGACCGAAAAAATGCACAAATGTTTATTAATTTACATGTATTATATGCCCTATGGTTCTGCAACTATACATCGGACTGGAATAAATCTTTTCAGATCAAGAGATATATGGATGGACGCCATGCATGCCAAATATCAGGCAGATCGGACAAGCAGTTGTAATGTTATTAAAGTGCAAACTTTGAGGTTTAACATTAAAGCGGCCCACCAGTCCTAACTATACCTGCACTACCGTGCAGGTATTACATAAATATATTTATGAAATGGTTGGTAGAAAACTATGATTGGCTGCTACGAGTGTGCTTATATGTTTAACACCATGGCAAAAAGATCAGGCTGTGCCAAGCTATGGCAAGCGGGCATTGATATGGGTGATGCTGCCCACAAAGAATTTTCACAAATGAAATAGCTTCCATCTTGTTTTGTGCCACAAGTGATGCCACCCTTACTCTGATGCTAACCACCCCAAAAACATCATTTACTCACTTAAAATATTGTGAAATGAAATGCACAACCTGCATCACAAAAAAAAAAAAATCTGCCACGATCGCAATCCTCGTCTCACAATCCGCCTGGCCATTCGGCCATCCGGCTGACTCAGAAGCTGCAGGCACTACACAAACTACGAATCCCCCCACCAAAAAGAAACACACATCACTTTTCTAACTTCTGCTGTTCCATTCTAATTTTTCACAGCAGCACAACTGCTCCTGCGCCGTTCCGTTTATTTAAAGATACTTGCAGCTATGCCGCATCATATGCTCGCTTTCCTCAAGCACCCCCCCATATAAAAAGATGCCTGTATTATTTAAAGGAAAAAAAAATTACTATCCTCCTTTATTTCTGTGCCTTCAGGTACTCCCTTCTCACAGCACACAGTTACTACCACACCACATATGTGTCCATCTGTCTGAGGGAAGCAATAACAACTATGGGGGTGACAGTAGGACAAAATTCAAGTAAAAAAAAACACACATCCAGGCAGCAGAACTATTTTATTTAAAATAAGGACAAAAATAATCACTTTTTTCTTACCTAATTCTAGTAATTTTAATTTCTATATCATCTAAAATGTAGATGCCATTTCATAAGTGCAAAAAGCCACTCCAGGGTGTGTGTTAGGCACTTTAACACATGGCTAGGAGGCTGGACACATTCGGCTGGTGGCCACGTGCCTCTCTATGGCTCCTAGCCACGTGTTAAAGTGTCACACACACACCCTGTCGTGTCTTATTGCTTACATATCCCCCCTCTCTCTCTCTCCCTCTAGATATATATATATATATATATATACACATATATATAAAGTTATGTTTTAAGCAGTCCCTCAATCCCTTGAAGAAGCCCATGGGGTGATATACTGGGCCAGGACCTGGGGGCCCTGTGTTAAAAGTAATAAAATTATTCTTAAACGTTGATACCTTTTCTTGGTGTGTTGTCTCAGGACTTTGTTAAAACTGGCATTCTACTGCAACCCATAATACATTGCTTATTTATTTCCACTGATGATACTACTTTAGTGAACATTTATAATTTAGTTCCATTCCAGCAGTGTCATAATGAATATTTTCTCTTAGACGCATACTAAGATTCCAGAACACCTGTCAGAATTCCCAAATGATGCAGATTCTGATACAGTACCTTGTATTGGACTTACGAAGAAATTGTACATAGATGTCACAACATGCAAGCTTTTGAGGCCACACACATCCTGAAAAAGGAATGTCTGTGGCCCTGAAGTCTCGTGTTCAGTAACATCTAGGTACAGTACAATTTCTTTGTTTTAATAAAAGGTATCATAATCTGCAATGAATCTAGGATTTATTCGGAATATTTGGAATACTTCATTCATTTGAATGTGCTACTTAGAATGTGCTCCTTTAAATGTGTATGGCAGCAGAGGATTGGTCCATTTTGAGAGGGAGAACATTTAGAATCATTATTTTAAAGATTTATAAAATACTAGAATTTGACCACTAGATTGTACCTTGCTAGAGAAGCACTGCCATTGAACAAATGACCTATGCCATTAGCTGACTAAAAATATCACGTTTATTTTATTTATTCTTTTGGCCTGGAACCCTGCAGAGTTTGACCTCTGTAGACCCTACTTGTGGCTCCACCTCTCATGTGGTCATAGAGGCCAAACCATGCAGATAAAAATAACTGTGATAAAAATAACCCTCTATTTATTTCCAATTAGAGCATGTCAGTGGCTTAAATAAATACATTTATGAATTATGGATGTCATGTAAGGTTTGCCTCACACCCACATTGAAGAAATAGAGGCTACATAATGGGCTGCAGTGGAATAACCATACAATGCATTTGGGACATAAACACAGGTTAGAATTACAAGCACTCATCCTGTATTTACTTTCCTGAAATCATCACGAAGTTGTTTGGCTTGTTTGCTATAATTATATGGTTCTGTCCTCCAGGGCATGTCACCGAGGCACACATGTTGGGGAGAAAAACACAAAAAGTTTGAGTTTCTACCTGCTATGTTGGCGGCAGGGTAAAATACATTATACATAAGAAATGCTACCTGATAAACCGGTAGTTGTAATCATCCCTGTCCTTTGTCTGATGCCATAATTCACTCAAACTTCACTCTCACTCTTCTCTGTCATGCAAAGAACTCAGAAGATTACTGCCTTATTTAAAATGATCAGGTAGTAATTATTATTTATTTCTACATGTGAAGATAAGACCCATAATTCATGAGCAGCAAAGCCATATGTGGGTTATGATGGTTTTATCCTTACTGATGGGGACAAGTAAACAATAACTCACAAGAGGGCATTTATTTCTGGTGAATTAATGCACACCTCAGGTGAATTGGAAGGCACAAGGTTAATGGCTGAGTGACTTTCAGTGCATCCAGGAAGTGCATTCATTTTCAAGAAACCCATGCTCTGAAGTGGGTTATTGAGCTCATAAAATGGAAAATGGTATTATTTAAGTTGTTGCTACTGTTAGGCAGAATGGTCCCGATTCACCAATGGATGGGAATTATGTGTCAGAGGTGTGTATTCTGCCCGTGTAGGTCCACACCTATGCCGGTGCGCATCGGTGGAACTAAACACTGGCAGCCAACTTTCCATGCCCCCCAGTGTGCAAGACTCCACAGGCAGCCGGGAGTTTCAGGGACCCGACTGGGCATCCAGTTGGATACCCAGACTGGGTCACTCAGTGAATCCCTTATGCAGCAGGGCATGCATTGGCAGCATGTCCTGTGGATGTCCGATGGCTGGCGGCTGTGGAGGTGAGAGGAGGAGGGCAAAGCCACCAGCCCTCCCATGATGTGGCAGTGGAGTGCAGGGATGGGGTGGGGGTCTGTTGGTGGGCCAGGGAGCACTGTACCCAACCATATGCCCAGAGGGGCAGGTGATGGGTGTCAGCTGGTGATGCCATTCAGCGGGCAGCATCCTTGGGCCGGTGCCACTGCGTGGGGTAGGGGGTGCACCTGGTAGGGGCCGTGTACTACTGTGTGCTGGGGTGGGTGGTGCTGGGCAGCCATCGGGAATGGCTGCAGTGGACCCAGTGGAGGCTGCATGTGCTATCCGACTGGACCGGGCAGCAACAGTGTGTGTGTGTGTGTGTGTGTGTGTGTGTGTGTGTGTGTGTGTGTGTGGGGATGCATAGGGGGCTTATGGCAGGGTTCCCCCTGGTGTACCCTATGCCTCCTTCCACACCCCTGCAGCCAGAACTATGTGCCGTTGTGCATGGCATGTAGTGCCAGCTCAGCCTGTCCACCCTCCCACAAGGTGCGATCCACGGACCAGGGAGAATGAGTGCATTGGGGCTGCACACCCCTGGTTGTGCATCCAGCACGGGGAACACATTGGGTGCAGAGTGGTTACATGCCACAGTTATGCTGCATGTAGCCACTCCACAGGATCATGCATAGGGGCCTATATGTGGGTTTAGCAACAAAGACTGTGTGCCTTTGAACAAACTTGGAAAGCATATTTATTTTGAACAAACCTATGCCCTGTTGTGGTATTTTATATTTTAAAAATGGAAACATTTTTATTTTAATGGAAGCAGTTTTATTTTTCCACTTAGATTGTAGCTTGGCAGATTAGGGTAGGCAAGTTATGAACTGTGTATATACTAGAGATTAATGAATGAATCAGGTGACATGTTTTTACCAATGAAGTTGCTAGGATTCTGAAGCACATTTTATAAATAGTGTTGCCCTACTGCAGACAATAATGTATTTCATTTACACCATGACATTTTATGGCATGTCCCCATATTCCCCAAGTGTAGCACCCGCAGTGCAGATGTGGCCTAGTGGTTCATCTAAGCAGCAGCATGACAAGCCAGAAGGCTGAGACTGTGCAAGTAGGAGTGCCGAACACTCTGGTCAGTCCAGCAACAAAATAAGGACGTTTTCTCATCATGAAAAGAAAAGCGAGGCCGTGCTCGTGATGATGCTTACAGGCTCAGTGAACACTGTATGTACCTTGAAAAAAAGTGCTGTTTTTAATAGGAGCAAGTTAACTAAAGTAAATTGAAGATTATTTACAAAAATTAGGAGTTTTGAATGCATAGGTCGCATTGTGAGACAAGCAACTTCTTGTTCAGTGTGCCCTCCTGGTGAAATATTTCCATAAATAAAATAATAAATAAATATTATTTTTCACCAGAGTGGTATAAACATACAGTACACATGATACATAAATATCAGAGAAGCTAGGTAGAACATAAATATTTGAAATGTGATTATTAGAAAAAGGTATGCTAGTAAAAAACAGGTATGTATGGTATGTGGGTGTGTACATATATATATATATAATTTAAATTATATTAGCCATAAATAAACTAGTAACATATTACAAATAAATAAATGTTGGTAAGTTGTAAAACATATTTCTACCAAGCAATTGCAACTACATAATGATACATTAAACATTTATGATGTTATGTAGACTTTAAACACTTCTCAGACATATAGTATTTCAGCCAGTGTCTGTGATGTGTTTAAAAGGTTTTATAAATATACGGCAATTTTATAACTGCCTCCATTTATGTAGCATGGATCCTGTATATCATGTATTCAAAATGTGTTTTCTTTCCATAAGGGCTATTGCTTCACAGTGTTGTGTCAGAAAAATATTTTCAAGTTCCCATCTGTTTACATTCTGCTCTGACTTCAGCACATACTGAGAACCAGCAACAGCTTTTAATATCATCTTAGAATAAATTATTAAAAAAAAAAAAAGATTCAAATATTGCCTTACATCTGACATAACATTTACCCGTCCTTTTTACTGTGTGAATGTTTGCTGGCATTCTTTTGGAGTAACGTAATGCTCAGTTTAGACTGCACCTGAAACTAGCACTGAGAGAGAAATTAACCTTTGCACACCCTACTCCTTAGCCCCCCACCCCCCAAGAAAGAAGGGGCATTGCTGAGACATAGTAAGAGTAGTATTGCTCACCTGAAACGTTCTGACAAATAAACTGGCACAGTGAAAAGGCTGGGGTGAGAATTACAGATCTCAGTATGAGGTTGCAAAGAGGCTATCTGCCAGGTGGGGTACAGCACCTTTTGTGTGAAAGCCAAGCCCATCCAAACATGGACAGCTCAGTTTTCTGCTTTAGCCTCATCATGAATCTTGCAGTTCAACTCAGTTTAGGCGCTTTTTTTTTAAATAAAAAAATTTACCTGACTTGTGGTGCCCTCCTTGCTGACTAGTGGCTGTGCCCCTCTAGCTGACTGATGGCTGTTACGTCATATGACGTTGTTACTGTATCATGCTGGTCTGGGATGGTAGGAAGTAGCGGCTGCTGCTGGGGGAGGAATTCTGCAGCCTCCACATCCCCAAACATTGGATGTGTGACCGATATGCTCAGCATGCTGGGATGATGCCAGTGCCATGCACAGCTCCCACTGAAATGGTGTGCGCATATACTGCTAACTGGATATATACCTTGTGCACTCTTGCTCAGTGCCGTTCCAATGTGAGAGAAGAGGAGTCAGTACAGTGCTCAGTGAAGAGCCTGAGAAGCGAGAGCAGGAATAGATGGGATGGACCAGGTCTAGAGGCCAGAGTTGGGACTGGAGTCAGATCTGGTCAATGGACCCCCCCCCAAAAAAAAATAGGAAATCAGGAGTGGAGGAGAACATCTCCTCTTTCTGTGGGAGTTGAGATGCCCCTGCTTACACTGACAGTGTAGACCATGGGAACAGTTGTAGAAAAAGGGGTAATAAAAAAACAATTAAATCCAAAGTCAAGGAGAGGATAAAGACATTTCGGAAGAAACCCCACATGCAAGTAGCACAACGCTTCCATTCGCGCTTCTTTTTGTAAGGGGGGTGGTGTGGTGTTTAATCCTGTGTTCTTTAACAAGTGAAAGAAACAACATATACATAAAAAAGAAAAGAAACTAAGAGGGGAAAAATCCTTAAAAATAAAAAAAGTCTAACCCACAAACAAAACAAGGAGGTGGCTCTCAGGCCATGTCATGTACACTGTGAAACAATTTGAACTGAAAGATATGAGTGTAGCACCAGGTCACCAGACTAAAGAGCAAACTACGATAGTTTTCTAATGAAAACATCATTTATTCCAGAGCTAAAAAGTTGCAACACCAACAGCAGCACTCCCTGAAATGTACCAACATTTTGCACACAATTTTGCTCTTTCTCTAGAACACCAAATATCACCCCTTTCAATTCCTTTAATCCAACCCTGAAGACTTGACATGAGAAACCCTTGTCTAGCCACCATTTGGCTTTCTTGCTACTAGCCAGTTACCTGCATAACAGCTTGTAGTCACACTAGCCATGCAGGCAAGCAGGGCTATTTTCCTTTTTCAAAACAAATTTTTGTATCAGACTTGCAACACTGTTGTATGCCATTTTTAGGAGAGGTTATAGCCTTTTGGCAGTTGGCAATTGAGTAGCGCATATGTAGTAGTCTCACTGGCTAGCCACCAGCATACAAGCAGGAATTTTGTTTCTTTCATTCCTCATTTAAATAATAACGCATGTCAGGGTATGTGTATTGTGCAGGGATAACATTACACCTCATGTGTTTAGCACAAGGCCGCAGGCTGAGTGCTTCCAAACACCCAAGAAGGGATGTTATCCCACACAGACACACACCTTGGGGTTGCATTATTGCTATTTTTTTGTTTTTATTTGCATGGGTAAGTATACAGTTTAAAAAAGAAGTTATTTGCTTCCTCTTTTGGAGACTGGGTGGTGCAACATTCGTATTTGTGATTGATTCCCCCCCACCACCATGTCTCTGTTCTGTCTATGTTTCTCGCTTGCACTGGGACCGGGTTAATGTTTTCAATTTAGAGAGTTGTTTTAGGAGCATGGAGCCATGATTGCAAAATGGAGCTAATCAGCCGATTGACTTATGGTGACCGAGAGACTTCCCCTACTTCAGATGTGACTGGTAAGTCATTCCTTTCTGCGGCTTATGTTTTCTTTTCAGTTGAAAATTACTTGTGAAGGACAGAGAAAAACCCTTGCTGTGTGCCTGCTTTTCACAGAAATGAATGGCTGAGTGCATGTTCAAGAACTGGGAAGGACAGCAAAACAGAAATTGTGAAGTCGCACATAGTGGCTCTTCATAAAATGTTTGGTATTTTGATAGCTGCATGGGTTTGAAGCAGGAAAAAGACTAAGAATAGTGGAATGAAACATAAAAACTGAATGTTTTTTTTGGGGGGAGGCTAATAGTTTATACTGGGATCAGAATGTTAAAGGCCTCTGACAGCGGTTCTCGCACTCATCAAACACTACCCTCTCTCACTCCTGCCCTCCTGTTCCACAACTGCCCACCCCCCCCACCTCCCACCACCTACTACCTCCCCTTGACAAAGCCTTGCCTTGGCTGCTAAAACTGCATTTCTGCAAACTGGGAGCACCCCATCTGAACTGTAACATGATTGTTTAACACTGTACTGCACTTAATTAGTGATGCATTAATATGTTTCTCTGCAAGTGTGGTCCTGTTTCTCCTTATTTCTTGTACCCTGTTTGATGTTGTAACTGCACACTAATACCACGTGTTAGTTGATGTCTTTCTGTTCTGCAATGTTTCATTACCTGTAAATGTCTTGTATTCCTTATTAACTTGGAGTCTTTGTAAATGAGCCCCCCATCTCAAAGGTATAATTCCGAATCTGAAATAAAAAATTAAAAAAATAAAAATAAAAGGCTCTTTAGTCCATTATAACCTATCCCCACTTCAGTGGGATCACTTTGAATCATTATGTTTGCTTGCACGCATGTGCAAGAAACATAGTGCCATCATACGAGTTTTCCAGAGGTGTGTCAGCCTCTTCCAATTCAGTCGGTGTGTTTGCCGACGCGGTCGCAGAGCGCCAATCACTGCTCCAGCTGTCTATGACAGCTTAAAATGCAATGGTATACAGTTGAAAGGGAGAGCTCCGCTTGAGTGAGCAGAGCTCTGTCCCCCACACACACACGCGCACACGCACGCAAACTGCGTGCTCATGCGCCTTCCCCCTCCCCCACACTGTACGGCCGACAGAGTGCCCAATCCCCGCTGGCTTCACGCCTCAAAGCATCCAGGTGCCATGCTGGGAGCCCACCCAGTGTGGCAAAATGTTTCAGGGCTGACGGAGGTGCCCATTCCCTGTCGGCTGCACGCCCCAGAGCATCCAGGTGCCACGCTGGGAGCCCACCCCAGCATGGCAAAATGATGTTATGGCCTCGGGGTGCCCAATCCCCATTGGCTCCACTGTCTCTCCCCAATGCTTTTGCCACACGGGTGCCCAATCCTGTCGGCTCCACTGTCTCCCCAGTACAGGGTGCCACTCTGGGAGCCCACCCCAGCGTGGCAACAGATGCCATGGACCGATGGGGTGCCCAATCCCCGTCAGCTCCCGGCCCCCAGCCATCTTCTGCCATGCTGGGAACCCACCCCAGCATGGCAAACGCCCCATGCTGTCTTTTACAAAAAAAAACCTGTAAAGAAAAAAAGGTCCCTCGCAGTCTCTCTGCCCCCCCACAACCCGCACCCACCCACTGCGCACCCTGCCTCCCCACACCCCCCTCACCCCATACTTACCTCCAGAGTCTGGCGCGATGATCTTTGGTGGACCAGGAACACATCTGCACTCTTCAAAGCCGACCATGAACTGAGGAAATGCTGGTATGCTGTTTAATGGGATAGATAGGGTTTTTTTCAACTTTGTTGCATATCTCAGGCATTTTTTTGAATTTTGGCACCAAATTTTCAACATGGGGTTTTTGGTATCCCTCCTCGTGAATTCTTGCACTGTCATGGCGTTACTCGGGCCCGAAGGGTGATTTCACAGCCACTGCGCGAAATCACCTTTCCAGAATGATTAATGAAACTACACTGCCAGTGTTCATAGGGTGGGATCTCAGAAAGCCTATTTTTAATAATTTGGTGGAAAAATTTCTAAAAATGACTGTTTTACGAGCGTGCATCGCGCAGTTCCTACGCACGCTCGTAAGTTCGTGAATTTTCAATATTTTCACTCCAGATTTTCAACATTGCCATTTTACCACACCTTCTTATGATCAGTACAGCTGTCATTTTTCACATCTCACCCAAAATGTGTTTGTGCCCATGTAGAGCACAATGGTGCAGTCGGTGTGTGAAATCAATGTACAGGACACGTTAAGAAAATCACAGTGATACTGTTCATGAGCAGAGGTCTTAAAATGGCTATGTTAAACATTTGGTGAAAAAATTCCTAAAAATGACTGTTTTACGAGCGTGCGTTGCGCAGTTCCTACGCACACTCGTAAGTTTGCAAAATTTCAATATTTTCACTCCAGATTTTCAACATTGCCATTTTACCACACCTCCTTATGAGCAGTACAGCTGTTATTTTTCACATCTCACCCAAAATGTGTTTCCGCCCATGTAGTGCACAATGGCGCAGTCGGTGTATGAAATCAATGTACGGGACACATTAAGAAAATCACAGTGACACTGTTCATGAGCAGAGGTCTTAAAATGGCTATTTTTAAAATTTGGTGAAAAAATCCCTGAAAATGACTGTTTTTCGAGCGTGCATTGCAGAGTTCCTATGCATGCTCGTAAGTTGGCAAATTTTCAATATTTTCACTCCAGATTTTCAACATTGCCATTTTACCACACCTCCTTATGAGCAGTACAGTTGTCATTTTTCACATCTCGCCCACAATGTTTTTCCGCACATGTAGCGCACAATGGTACAGTCGGTGTGCGAAAACAATGTTTGGGACAGATTAAGAAAATCACAGTGACACTGATCATGAGCAGAGGTCTTAAAATGGCTATGTTGAAAATTTGGTGACAAAACTCCATAAAATGACTGTGTTACGAGTGAGCATTGCGCAGTTTCTACGCACTCTGGTAGGTTCATGAATTTGTAATATTGTTCAGATTTTCACCTGTGGCATTTTTCCTCCTTATGAACAGTACAGCTGTCATTTTCCACAACATGGCCGAAATGTGTTTTCACCCTTTCAGTGCAGAGATGCGTGGTCGCTGTGGGAAATCATTGTTTGGGACAGATAAAGAAAATCACACTAACACTGTTCATGATCGGAGGTCCCAAAATGACTGTGTTAACAATCTGCTGTAAAAAAATCCCCAAACTAGTTACATTATGGGTGTGCATTGCACAGTTTCTATGCACTCTCGTGACTTCACCAGTATTTTTAAGATTTTCACAGCAGATTTTCAACATTGCCATTTTTTACACCTCCCCATGAACAGTACCGCTGCCATTTTTCACATCCTGTTCGGAATGTGTTTTTGCACCTGTGGTGCCAAATGCCATAGTCGCTGTGCAAAAGCAGTTTTGGGCTAACAAACTGATATTGCCACTGTTCATGAGGTAGGGTCACAAAAAAAACATGCTGAAAATTTGGAGTGAAAATACCAACGTATGCCTGAGGCATTAGTGTTTCCGACCATAAGGCCCCACCCTGTAGAGTGTGACAGGTATCAGGGATGTGACTTGGGATTCTTGCCTGTCATGCTCATACCATTCCATCCCCACCCACACCCTGCAGCCAGTGAGAGGCATCAAGGTGTGCCTTGGACTCTTCAGGCCCAAACTTCACCCCATTCTCCTATACTGCACCCATCTCACCGTATTTCCTGATGGAATGGGGTGCGCATAAAGGCCAAAGACCCCAAGGCACACCATGACACTTGTCGGTGTCTGCAGGGTAGGGTGTGGTGAAATGGCGTGGCCGTTATGTCTGACGACCCAAAGGCACACCCCAATGCCTGCCACTCTCTGCAGGATGTTGGTGGGGTTGGCTTCAGTTCAATACTTCGCTGCCATTCCTATTATGCAGCTCTGTAACTTCTACACTACCAATGCCAGTGCCAGCAAGCAAACATTCGGCATTGGCAAATGCTTGTTTTAAACAACCAATTATCTATTTTCCTCTTGAAAGTAAGAACTGATGTATAGTTGACCATAGCTGATGGTAAGATATTCCGTAATCTTCCAGTTCTTTGAATAAAAAAGAAAAAAAAACATATTCTTTTTTACTGTATCCAGTCTGATTTGCCTTTTATGACCCCTTAAATATTCTGGTTTAGCCTATAACTGGATGCCCATGTTAGTCCTTAACTCTTGGTCTGACATGACCTTGAATCTCAATATCAGGTCCCCTCTACCCTTCTTTGTGGCAATGAGAAAAAAACTGGTTTTATAAAGTCTGGTATTATAGTCTACTGTTTGCATAGAACCAATTTGTTTGGTAAACTTTTGCTGTATTCTCTCCATTCAGTGTATTTCCCCTTTTTTATAGGGAAACCACAGCCTGAACCCAAAATCTAGGTGAGTCCTTAGATAAGTTTTATATAAAGGCAATAAGCAGCCCATTGATTTACTATTGAAGCTTCTTCCAATGTTCTTAATCATGAAGTTAACCTTTTTTACTATGTGTAGTCTATGAGGTTTACATTCTAGCTTACTATCAACTATAATACCGCAGTCTTTCTCCTGGTTAGTTACCTTCAGATTAATTCCATTTTAGATATGTGTTTGCATCTCATTTGATCTCCCCAAATGCATAACTGTGCATTTACTGGTACTAAAAGGCTTTTCATTTTGTGCTGACCAGTCCTCGATCATCTTTATATCTTGTTTTATATTGTTCTGTTGTATAACTATTTTAAATGGCCACCTAATTTAATATCATCTGCAAACTTTACAGCTGTGTTAACAATGCCTTTGTTTAACTCATGTACTATATATATATATATAAGGAAAAAAGTACAGGCCCCAATGCTGAGCCCTGTGGCACCCCGCTAGTGACTCTTACAGGGACTGAGTACTCACCTAATACTCTTATTGACAGTTCTCTAGTTTCCAACCAGTTTTTAGTCCACTTGATCAGCCTACTGTCTATTCCCAAGGACAACATTTTATTTATTAGTTTTCTGTGTGGTACCTTGTTGAATGCTTTGTGAAAGTCTAAGTAAATGATGTCCATAGGTATGCTGTTATTAAGTGACTTGCTTATATATTCATAAAAGCATAAATGATTGGTTGTGCAACCTCTTTCTTTCCTAAACCCATGTTGCATGCTATCATTCAGGCCCAAGATTGTAATATTTTCCTCCAATTTTAATTATAGGAAGCTTTCAGCAATCTTGCATAAAATTGCCTTCAAGCTGACCAGTCTATAATTTAATGTATCGGATTTGTCTCCCTTTTTTATACAATGGGATGAATATTGTGCGCTTCCAGTCATCTGGCACCAACCCTGTAGTGAAAGAGTCATTGAAGATTCTATTTAAAGGATGCACAATGTAACTACCTATTTCCTTAATTAATCTAGGACTCAAGCCATCAAGTTTGTGTCACTTGTGTGCAGGGATTTGCTTTATATGTGAAAATGTAAAAAGGTCATGTGGCTGCTGGACCTTGATACAGTGATGTTGTGCTGGCATAACATCAGTGCTCAAGGTGGCCACTGATCAATCAGAGGGCAGGACTCTTTTTGCCATTGTATAAAAAATTTTTGACCATGTTTGGTGTAGATGTGTGTCACATGATGAAGCATCTTTTGTGAGGCTCTAGTACCCTCAGAATTCAGTAGCACATAGGTTGACGTCTTGCTAGAGGAAATATTTTCCTTTTGTAGCCCAATAAAAAAATAAATAGCACCAGACTTGCATCACTGTTGCATGCCTTCTTTGGAACAGAGGGTATATCCCTCTGCCAGTTAAGTAGCTCATAACTTGTAATGTCACTACCAGTTACCTGCACAGAAGCAAAACTATTCTTCTATTGCACTAAATAAATTTTACCAGATTTGGTGCCTTCTTCCCTTTTTCAGCAGGGTGTTCCTCCATCAGTAGAGTAGCCCCTAGCTTGTACTTTTGCAAGCCAGTTCTTACTTACCCTTGGCTTGTACTTAGACTTGCCAACTCTATTTATCTTTAGGTGAATCAGGGCAGCAGGGGCTTTCTCAGAATAGGGCTTGCTTAACTGTTTAAAAGCTTGATGCCCTGCAGGGGGCATGCCTCAGACAGCTAGTGTTGGAACCCACTCAGGAGGGAGCAATCTTAGACCTGGTACTCTCAAATGGGGACAGAAAGAAGATCTCAAATGTAGAAGTGAGTAGCCATCTGGGAACAAGTGACCACCAAATGGTGTGGTTCATGATAAACATAGACATAGAGTCAAGCCATACAAAAGTTAGGGTACTGGACTTTAGAAGGGATAACTTTGTCAAAATTGGAGAGTGTCTCAGAAAAGCACCAGCAAACAGGCAAGAAGGAGGGGTGGCAGAATAGTGGGGAAACATCAAAACTGCCATCACAGAGGCAACAAGCCTTTGTGTGAAGCAAACAAACAAACAAATCAAAATGAAGGAAAAATCCACTACGGTTTTCAAAAGAAGTGGCAGGGAAGGTTAGGGAGAAAAAGACTGCATTCAGGAAGTATAAGGAAACACAGAAGGAGCAGGACAGAGAACTGTACCAGTTAAAGCAGAAGGAAGCGCGGAAGACAGTCTGAATAGAAAAGATATCCAGCTCGGGTAAGAAGGGGGATAAAACCTTTTATAGGTACATTAGGGAGCAGAAAAAAGACCGAGGGAGGGATAGTGAGGCTTAATAAAGGGGAGAGTGGGGGATGTTGTGGAGCATCTTACTGAGCAGACGTGATTCAGATCTGCTCTGTATTTGGCACATCTTTATCTATAAAAAACTGCTTAAAACTAAAATAAAAGTTTCAATTGCCTGCAGAAAATAAAATTACTTGTTGAGTGGAGCAGATTGGTACCAAAAACAGTGATGGGGAGAACGAACAAAGCAGGCCCTGGGGGCTCGAAACCACAGCTACCACCAGAACCACAGGCCTCAACCTCTGCACCGGAATGAGCAGGGCAGGAACTACCATGGAAGGCTCTCCAGGTGTTGATGCAGGTCATCGACATGAAGATTGAAACCCTTCTTCAGAGAATGGGGGCTCAGGATGTAAAAATCGAAGTGGCCACTAAAACCACAGTATCGGCAGAATCACAGCCTACCAGGGCACTAACAACATCGACTAAACTGGTGCAAGAAGACACAAACTTGCGTTATAGACTGGAGGCCCTGGAAAATGCCAACAGAGTCTCCAACGTGCAACTAGTTGGCCTACTGGAGGATCCTGAAGAAGCAGATCCTCTTCTTTTCCTCAAACAGTGGCTGCCTCATGCACTAAATTTGCCCCCCGGATCTGGCTACCCATTTAAATAGAGCCTACCAGATTTCTCCATGGATGGTGATGTCTCAACAAGACCTGTCCAGAATTGTTAGGTTGGTGACAGATTGAGTCACTAATAGAGACACCATTCTGCAGGCGGTGAGGTCAGCAGATTTTTTGAACTATCAGGGGCACACAATACATTTGTTCCCCGATTTCTCCTTTGCCACATGATCTCATCACAAAAGATTCGATGGAGTTCGAGCGAAACGCCATAGCTTGGGGGTCTTTCACTCTCTACCTATACCGGCCCACCTTCACATCTTTTATGGGGGCTATGCATATCAATTGACAGATCCTGAGGAAGCGGGTCATTGGGCCCAACAGATCAAAAAAGAATTTGCGGCTGCTCAGAGGGAGGAGGAATTGAATTCAGACTCAGGCGAAGAAGAGACCTAAAATGGTGAAAGGTCCTGGGTCATTCCACTGTATCCATTTTAATATGGACTGAAAGTTTGTTTGTTAGACTCTGCTGAACTTTAGGTTTTCTTATCAGGGCTGTAATCAATAATGCCATTAAGTGGCAATTGTTGTAACTTAGCGATGTTCGGTTCCTTACAAGAGACTGAAAGGGAAATATGCCCTGCTTTATACTGTAAGTAAGTAAGTAATTAATAATTTAGTTTACATAGCAGATAAAGAGTTATACTCTTACTGCCAAGTGCATGTGTTCTGAATCACTAAAGTGTTTGGGGAATATCTTTGGAGAGGGGTCATATCAGATGTAATAGCCATTTTCCACCTAATGATCAAACTCATTATATTTAAACTGACCCCTAAACTCTTGTAAGGTATAGCTTCTGGACTTATATTTAGTTTATGGTTTTATTGGTATACCCCTCATCTCCATAAACTATGTGTTAGACTGTGTGATTCTGTACCATTCGATGGATCTAATGTTAAATGTGATGTCTGACATATGTGAATGTAATGTTTCTTTCACTTTTAAGAAACATAATAAAAATAAAGTACAAAAAATAAATGGAAGGTTGGGTGGCAGAGGGTGACAGTGAAAAAGCAGGGATACTCAATGAATACTTCTGCTCAGTATTCACAAAAGAAGAGGAGGGGGAGGTACCTAATCCAGTCAATAGAAGCACTCTGGATAGGGAGGTTGATACCAGTCCATTCACAGAAGAAAGGGTTCTGAAAGAACTCCTAAAACTGAAGGTGGACAAAGTAATGGACCCTGATGAGATTTACTCCAGAACTGTAAAACAACTAAGGGGAGAACTAGTGACACCACTGACAACCCTTTTTAATAAATCATGGGAGGATGGTGTGGTACCTAAGGACTGGAGGAGGGCAGATGTGATTCCCCTTCACAAAAGTGGGAGCAAAGCAGAGGCAGGAATCTACAGACCTGTTAGTGTGACCTCAGTGGTAGGGAAAATGATGGAATCACTTCTGAAAGAAAGAATTGTTGAGTACCTAGATGCCAGCTGGGCACAGGACCCGAGGCAGCATGGATTCACAGTGGGAAGGTCATGCCAGATGAATCTAATAGATTTCTTTGACTGGGTGACCAAAGTAGTAGATCAGGAAGGGGCTGTGGACATGGCCTACCTAGACTTTAGCAAGGCATTTGACTCAGTCCCACACAAAATATTAATATACAAGTTAGCCAGCCTGGGTGTGGGTCCTAAGATGATAGCCTGGGTAAAAAATTGGCTGGACAACAGAATACCGAGGATAATAGTAAACAGAGTCCACTCCAAAGAAAGGAGGGGTTGCTAGCGGGGTACCGCAGGGTTCAGTACTGGGTCCAGTCCTTTTTAGTGTCTTTATAAATGACATTGCAGAGGGATTGAAGAAAAGTATGTTTCTTTGCAGATGACATAAAGATCTGCAACAGAGTTGATGCACAAGTGCGGTGGAAAGGATGAGAAGGGACTTGGCAAGGCTGAGGAATGGTCAAATGTATGGCAGCTTAGATTCAATGCTAAGAAGTGCAAGGTAATGCACCTGGGAAACAAAACCCAGGGAAGAGTACACAATGGGGTGAGATAATAACAACAACAAAAATGGAAAGGGTCCTGGGGGTGAGTCATCATCAGATGACTTAAAGGAGGCAAGCAATGTGAGAGGGCAAAGGAGGCTGGGGGATACTGGGATGCATAGGGAGAGGCATCACCAGTAGAAAACAGGAAGTTGTTATCCCTCTGTACAGACAGCTGGTGAGACCCCATCTGAGTACTGTGTGCAGTTCTGGAGACCCAATCTCCAAGGACATAGACAAGATGGAAGCTGTCCAGAGGAGGGACTAAAATGGTGCAGGGTCTGCACCAGAAACCATATGAAGAGAGACTAAAGGAGCTTAATATGTATAGCCTCGAGGAAAGGAGGGAGAGGGGGACATGATAAAAACTTTCAAGCACTCTAGGGAATCAACAAAGTCCAAGAGGGTAGCATGTTTGAAAAAAGAGGTGCTAAGAACAAGGGGCACAATTTGAAGATGGGGGGCGGCTTAGAGGTAATGTAAGGAAGTATTTTATCACAGAGAGGGTTGTGGATGCATGGAACGCCTCCGGAGGAGGTTGTAGAGTCAAAAACAGTGGTTGAATTGAAGCATGCATGGGACAGTCATAAGGCAATTCTAGGGGTTGGGGGTAGAAAGAAGTAGGCTGCTGGTTAACTAGGATCTGCAGCTTATCCATCAGGTAGTGAAATGGGCAGACTGGGTGGGCCAAGCGGTTCTTATTTGCTGTCAAATTCTATATTTCTATGTTTCTATCTGCAGTAGGGTTGATACACACGGCAGGGGGTGGAAAGGATGAGAAGGAACTTGGCAAGGTTGGAGGAATGGTCAAAAGTATGGCAGCTTTGATTCAAAGTAAGAAGTGCAAAGTATTGTACCTGGAAACAAAAATCCAGGGGAAGAGTACACAATGAGGAGGAGGTACTAACAACAACAAAAATGAAAAGAGACCTGGGGTAGTCATATCAGATGACCTAAAGGTAAGCAAGCAATGTGAGAAGGCAGTAAGGAGGGCTGGGGGGGTACTGGGATGTATAGCAAGCGGCATCACCAGTAGAAAACAGGAAGTTGTTATCCCTCTGTACAGACAGTTGGTGAGACCCCATCTGGAGTACTGCATGCAGTTCTGGAGACCTCATCTCCACAAGAGTAGACAGAATGGAGGCAGTCCAGAGGAGGGCAACTAAAATGATGCAGGGTATGCACCAGAAACCATAAGAAGAGAGACTAAAGGAGCTTAATATGTATGCCCTCAAGGAAAGGAGGGAGAGTGAGGACATGATAGAAACTTTCAAGTACCTCAAGGGAATCAACAAAGTGCAGGAAGATGACATCTTTCAGAAAAAGAGATGTGCAGGAACAAGGGGGCACAATTTGAAAATAGAGGGGAGTTGGCTCAAGGGGAACATGAGAAAGTATTTTTTAGCTGATAGGTTGGTAGACACATGGAACAGCCATCCTGAGGAGGTTGTGGGGTCATAAATAGTGGGGGAATTCAAGAATGCATGGGACAGACATAAGGCAATTCTGGTGGGGGTAGGAAGAAGTAGGCTGTTGATTAACTAGGATCTGCAGCTTATCCAATGCCTAGGGAAATGGGAAGACTGGGTGGGCCAAGCAGTCCTTATCTGCCATCAAGGTCTGTGTTTCTATGTTTAAGCTGTCAATTGAAATCAATTTACTAAACAATATTAAGACAGAAGGAAGTGTGTCTATAAAACAAGTTGACAACATCAGTAAGGACAAGACAAATGCTGCAATTCAGCAGAAAAATAACACTGTCACAAGCTTCAGTCTATCTTTCACTGCAGGTAATGAATTGCATTCCCTATTATGTTTTTCTTATTTGTGGAGTCCTCATTGCCAGAGATCCCATCCCATGTGCCTGATACTGCTGCAGGTAATGCCAAATCAAACACAGGTTGATCACAGGTCAGCTAGCAAAGCTTAGTTTCACTGGCCTACACAGCCAGTATAGTGTTATGCTTGTGCAACTGTGTTAGTTTAGTTTTGGCTGTTCGCACTCTCTATTCCAGAGGAATTACCACCCTGAAGGGGTACGAAGGCAAGGAACCCTCGGAGAGGGTTCCACCACTAGAGGTGCAATGGGAAGGTTCCCGTGGCTAAAGGTACCTTAGGATTCCTCTAAGGAGAGAGTGTTGCCTTTGGAGGAGGAGGGGAGGATGGTGGGACAAAGAAAAAATGTTTCATAGAGAGGCTTAGAGGAACTGCTTATATAGCTCAGAAAATGGGAGTGGCTTGCTGCTTGGCCACCGAACTACAGGCAAGCCTTTCGTTTATCAAATGTACAGTTATTGAAAAACAAAGATGGTTGCAGTAACTACACATAGTAGTGGAAAGAAAAGAATAAGTACATGTGAATACAGTGTACAACTCATCCAAGGATCATCTGTTTCTTTTAGAGATGCAGCGAAACTGAATTTTGCCAGCGAAATGCTGGCGAAATTGTGAATTTCACCATGTTAAATAATTCATGAAATTCACACATTCCGTGAAATATTTTGTGGGTGCGAAGTGTGGAATTTCTCTCAGGAAATGTGGAATTTCGCCAGCAAAATGTATCATTTTTCCCACGAATGGTGGAATTTTGCCTGTGAATGGCAAAACTTTGATGATTGTGGGCAAAATTCTGCATTTTGCAGGTGAAATTCTGCATTTTGCTGGCAGAATTTTGCATTTCACACTTGTGAAATATTTTGTGAAATGCATGAATTTCATGAAATATTTTACGTATTGAAATTTGCTGATTTGGACCATCTCTAGTGTCTTTTTCCTCTGTGAGTTGTCTTCAGATCATGAGGATAGTAACAGCAATGAGTACATTCCTGAAAAAGAGCCTCTGCATGATGAGGACTCTGATGATGTGGACTCAGAGGAACCTGCTTTTGTGAGAGATCAGACTAAAATACCTGGGGGAAATTTGATTAGATGAAAGGTCTTTAGGGGTCAGTAAAAGTCCTATAAAGGATACTGTATGCCTTTCTTCCCTGCTGTGGGTGAGCCTACTCTCACTAAGTCAACCACTGAGGATGAAGAAGAGGAAGATATTAAAATTAACATGGACATGCCAGATGATTTTGACATTGCAATGCCAGAGGCAAAAGCAAAAATGGTGTCCTCTGCACTTTGGAGTTTTTTCCATCTGTACAAAAGAATAATCTCTGTGCAATATGCTGTTTGTATAAAGCCTTATTAAACAGAGGTAGACAGACAGGCAACTGTGGAACTTCAACCGTAGTAAGACACAGTGAATATGTCTACTTCAGTGGACCGGAAGTTGTAAGTCAGCAGGCGACGTGGAAGATGATGTTGCGGAGTTTGAGAGTGGCACAGAGTATGGTATAAGTACATTTTTCGGTCTCCAATGCAAATACCCTAGACACAGAGCAGAGCTTTCCATTTGTCCACTATGTCATCCCCTTTAACTACAAGGTTGTTTTCTGAAACAAGGTTTACCAAACAAAAACTGAAAGAGTTGTTCTTCTCCATCCTTTATCTGTGTTCCATCAGCACTTTGGAAACAGTTAACAACGTACCAGGCTTTTGAATGGACCACGAACTGTGGCCAAAGTCATCCTATTGCTTAGCTGCTAAATAAAGCAATAGCTGCAAGGATGGCACTAGACATGTGCCCCTTTTTCCAAAGCTGATTCCTTTTTTGGGAGGATATGAAAATGTCTGCCCCTCATTATCAGCTGCCATCATGGAAATATATTTCTGCAAGGCTCTTCCAGGTGTTTATTGGTACATGCATCAGACGTTGAACAGTGCCTTACAATCATTGGTATTATAGAAGCTACATATACATATACAGCGTGTGGACAAGTGTTCAAGCAGACTACATGACTGTCACTACCCACTGGGTCTAATTTACATCCTTGGCAACATCCTCTTCTTCCATCAGGGACCCACAGTGTCCTCAAGAACAGACTGCTCTCTTCATTGTGGGCTTTGGGAAATAAAATCACAGTAGTATGAGCTTCTTTCAAGAGCAAAAGAAAAGAGTTTATTAAATGACTTTCCCCCAAAGGCCTTTTCCCAGAATTTGTAGTTTCAGAAAATAGAACTAATATTCTGAAAGCATTAAAGGGTGGTGGGTTTGCATTTGTGCATATACCATGATTTGTGCATATTCTGAATCTACTGTTACATGACTTCCACACTTAAGACTAGAGATGCAGCAAAGTTTTACTATGCCTGTGTATATAATGCAAAGTGAGCAACTTCGCATCCGTGTAGCATTATGCAAAGTTTCCATTCAAAGGTCAAAATGTGTCTTTAATGAACTTTGCGTTCCAAACTTCATGTTAACTTCGGGTTACATTATGAGAAGGTGATGTTTGTGAGAGACAGGTTACAGATCACATGTCTGACTTTCTGCAGGTCACATGATGCTGGCAGGAAGGGAATCAGGCAGGAAGTCAGTGAATTAGTTTCACTTTGACTTTTGCTTTGCTAGAGCAGGAGCTGTGTAGCTTAGTGTGCCAGTCAAAACTAGTAACAGAAATAGTTTTCTGCTTTTCATCCTTTTTTTTTTCCAGATTCCTGAGATTATTTTAAACCCATTTCATCCCTAGTACACTGGTGCCAGAGGTTGTCTTGTGCTGCTAGTGCTTCAGGAGGAGGATCAAGATGTTATAGCACTTTGGCTTGTACATTGGTGCCAGAGACTGTCTTATGCTGCTTGTGCTTCAGGGGGAGAATGCAGAGGTCATGGCACTTAGGCTTGTACACTGGTACCACCGACTGGTTTGTGGTGCTGGTGTTTCAGGAGGAGGATGCCGTGGAAAAGAGTTCATCATGGGCATGTAGTTTCCCATAGGATAACACTGGAAGTATAAGAAGCCATAACTCCGTCAATATTTGTACTTCAGTGACAATCTATATATGGTCAGAAATGTCTCAATGGGTACTACAAGAATAACATAGGCCACACCTTTAACTAGTTTTGGCCATTAAGAAAAGCAACTAATAAAACATAATTAAGGCCCATTGGATAACACGATAACTTCAACAGGACATGACCCTATCATTATTTGGAGTTAAGTGACAATCTACACATGGTCACAAACCTCTCAATCAGTACAACAAGAATAACATATGCCGCACCTTTATCTAGTTGCGGCCATTAAGAAAAGCAACTAATAAAACATAATTAAGGCCTATTGGATAACACAGTAACTTCTACAGGCCATGACCTTGTCAATATTTGAAGTTAAGTGACAGTCTATCTATGGTCACAAACCTCACAACGGGTACTACAAGAACAACATATGCCACACCCTTAACTAAGTATGGCCATTAAGAAAAGCAACTAATAAAGCATAATTAAGCCCATAGGATAGCAAGTCTATCATGTTGTTGCCTGTATGCAACCCTACTACACTATGCCTTGCAAGCGTGGCATGCTGTCTAATGCCAGGAAGGTTGCTACCACCACAGTTTGATTTAATACAGTGCTTTCACATCCCACCATCACAGACAGCCCCAGATAGCTGCACCCAATGTGCAGTAATACACAGATAAGAATGACCTGCCATTTTGCCACTTGTCCACATATCCACACTTAAGTGAATGTAAGGTGATGCAGAATGCTAAAAAGCATGTCTTACAGACTCTGTCACAGTCCAATATAACTCAGGGACAGCATGGGTGGCAAAATATGTACTGGACGGGATCTTCCATTTGGGACATGTGCAGGACACAAAGCATCAGAATCCCACATCCTTTACAAAGGAGAATGGCAACAGGTCAATTGCAAACATTTCTGCTATGGCAGCATTGAGTTCATGTGCAGCCACATGATTTGGTGAATATTTACTGTGCTGCTTAAAAATCTTCTGCAACATGGGTTGCATTGTTTGGTGTTTTGCCTGGGACATGCCAAACGTCTCTGCTCTGTGAACTGCCATGGATGGGGTGCCTTTTATGTGGGGTTGGTACACAGGTAACAAGCCAATAAATGATATTATTTTACCTGTTTTAAGCATAGGGGTAGATGTAGTAGAATTAATACATGGACTACCACTACTACTCTGTCTGCTACTGGAACATTCAAAGTCGTCCTCCTCCTCCTCATACCTGCAGCAATCCTCGGGTGTTAATTCATAGCTTTTACCTACATGACTACTTACACTGACTTGGGAAGTGGATACCTTGCTCACTAAGGTCGATGAGCATGAATGCCCCAGTAGAGAATCAGCTGGGTCCACAGTGCTATGTGCCAGATCTTGAGATGAGTATGCTGGCCCCCAGTGCCAAGGCGGCTACCCTTTTTCCCATGCCTCACACACGCTTGGCAAAGCTACGAGATTGCCACTGTTTCATCTTTTTCATCTTGTATGATAAAATCCCAAACTAGGGATTTGGCTGCCCTACATTTTACATGACGCTGCTGCTGCTGCATATGGGACTGCAATTTTTTGGAGGTCAAATGGGGTGTGTGCTGCAAACCTGAACTTTGACTGAACATCTTCACAATCTATTAGTATGACTTCAGAGTCATCCACAGACACAGCTTCATCAGAAGAACTTTTTGGGGGTGGATTTACTAACAGACTGTTTACCTAGAGCCAGCTTAACTTTCTTTTTGTCTGGTTCCCATACAGGGTTGCTAGCATCATCATCTTCCACAAATTCACATTGGATGCTGTCCCATGGAAATATTACGACCTCAGCCTCATTCTGATCAGCCACACTTTTTTCATCACCATCTGATTCTTTGGATGGCCTAACAAAAGGATCTGTGGAAACATGAGACTGCGACTCATTATAATCAGGTTCATGTTCAACTACTGTGGGGAGTGGGACATCAGCTACCCTCAAGTCTTCTGACTCCACAACACTTTTCCAACCTGATAACTTTTCCTGGGTTGCAGAAATACTCATGCTGTTATCCACAATGCCATCACTCACTTTGCTACCAGTGCCACCAGCATCTCCAACCAGCATTGATGCCACTGATTCGGCAGAGAAAAACTGAGTCACAGAAATCCCTCTACTTGCATACAACAACTATTACATTTTCCTTCAGCTGCACAGTACCACGTCCATGACTACACTTAACATTGCTACCCCCTGATGAACCTGCCTCACAATCACAACAACTTCCACTGCTAGCATTTGGAGACAGACAAGCAATAGTCTTATTGACAGCAGTGCCACAGTCAGAAACAACTTTGCATGACCATGTCTTTTCAGGTGTTTTTTTAGATTACACAGATAGTCACCAAGAAAAGAAACACATGTACCGCAAAAAGTGATTTTTCCAATTTTGTTGGTTGCTGTAACAAATTCAAGAGAATTCACAAGACAGTACAATGCCAAAAATACAATAGGTAATTTTTTTATTATGTCTGTTTTCATTTGTTTAAATGCTGTAAGATGCACTGGAGAGACAGTGTTCATGGTACTATGGGGAAACACACAATAGTGGTACAGTGCCAATAATTTCAACAGACTGAACAGAGACAATTAACAGCAAGGTTATATTTCTTTGGTTTTGGGTGTATGGGAAGCCAAAAAACAACAGTGACTCTGAGATGGAAATTTGGCAGTGAAGAGATATAGCCACACAGGCACAGCAAGACCTTAACCACACTCTCACAAATCCAAAAGTGGAACAACAATACCGCCTTTGGGGCTTACAGCAGTAGCTAGATAGAAGCAGGAAAAAATACTACAGACAGGCTCAGAAATTAACAGTACTGCCATTATAGTGATGCAATAGTATGACTTGATGGCACGTACACAGACTAAAAGTAACATGCAGAAAGTTCCACAGTTCAGTAAAGTAAAATGCAGTCTTCTAAATGGGTAGAAAAAATGCACAGCAAACAGCCAAAAATTATAAAAAATTACTAGAATTATTACTGTGTGTAACTGTGTAGAGAACTGAACACACCAATACTAAACAATAGCCGCAACAGTTGGAAAGATTACCTTTCACACTGTGCTCTGTGAATCCCCCTTCTACACCACAGATCTGCCACTTCACTGAAGTACAGTTCTGCACTGTCTGTCAGTACAGACACTGAAACTACTAATTTAAGATGCAAAATTCACACAGAATCAATGAATAATCGATGATCCAAACACAAAGATTTACTACACTTGATGTACTAAATTTGAACTCAGAAGTTCAAAGGTTAATTGTTTTTTTAAATGTTTTTTAAAGGTTTGAATCTCACAGCCCTGAGAGCAAACTAACTCCAGCTTTCCACTACACAAACTACGCTGAACTGAGGCTGTGCAAGCCAATACAGAGCCCATGTGATCTGTCATCCCATGAATCATTGTATAATTCACCTTTTGGAGAAAAAAAAATGCGAAGTAATGCAAAGTCCATACGATCCAATGGCAACTTCATGTTACCCAAAAAAGGTGAAGTTATTCGCTTTGCATTGTAGAGAATTTCGTGAAATTCAAGTTCTATGTGAAATACTCTGCACAGCAAACAAAGCTGAGTGACTTTGCCCATCTCTACTTAAGACAGTGGTGTACAGAATATGGTGGGTGCTGCTCAAAAGATTTATGGACTCTTCAGGTTCTACTCCTTCAGACAGAATCCTCCACCAAAAGGGTGGCCCTACCTGGCCCTCTCCCTAGGAAAGGAATTCTACCTGAGCTGTGCCTACCTGCTTCAGGTATCTGTGAGAGGGGTTGTCGACCAAGCCTTTGCAGCAATTCTTTGGATGCCCATTGTATTTAAGTTGCCCAACAATGAGTGTCTATTTAGAAAGACTATTCAGCACAGCTGGGAATGTTCCCAGTAACTGGAGAGAAAGCAGCATCCAAAAAATGTTAAAAAGTCAACTTTTATTAAACTTTAGTGTGATTTCTGGATACTCATAGGGCACTTTCAAAGTGATGCTCAGACGGTAGAGATGCTGACCTTACTGGCAGTGATGTTGTAGAGCAGTGATGGGGGAAAATTTCATAACATGTTGCATCAGCCTGTCTTCAGTCATTCCTCATGTCCTGTTTCCTGTCAGGCACCAGTTCACTTCTTCCAGTGAAAACAGGCAAATAAGGTTACAAGACCCAGAGGCCACTCCTCCTCCTCTATGACTCTATGACCTACATGGAAGAATTACACACACACACACACACTCTCTCTCTGTTTGTAGTTACACAAGTTTAACTATTCCTGGCACACTTTTCTTCTAATGCAACTGTTCTGCTGACTAATCTGCTGTGCTTCATAGGATACTCATCTATGGAAGAAAACCAGGAAATGATGAAAATAGAAAAAATGACATCAATGCATTGAATAAGATGTTACTCCTCAGCGCTACTATGCTTCCTCAGCCTGACTCTATCCACAAAGCAGTTTCTTCCATTCTGTGCTTATGGCAAACGTCATCTGCGGATGTGGACCTTAATACTTTTTATGCAGTGTTACAAAAAATAAAAAAGTGCAGTGCACAGCACTTGCATCATAAGGATGCATGACAGTAAAAATATAAACATTTAAAAATGTGGAGCCCCTTATCAACAAAACAAACAAAAAAGTTGGGTTACAAAACAAAATTGTATCAATTCATTAAAGGAAAACTACACCCTCATATCATGTCAATTGTATTTGCTTCCTTGTCAACACACAAGACTTTCCCAGTAGCTGATGGGGATATGGCGTTTACTTGAGTTTGTTTTCACTGTTCATACTAGTCCACTGTAACTATCCTGGGGGGTTTCCATTTTATGGTTTTTGAAATCTCATTGTCCATGACAGCTGATTAGCATATGAGAACATAATGTCAAATCACCCATTCATGCCATGTATATCTATACTGAAAGTACAAGTGTCCTGAAAAAAACCTCTGGAGACACACACATTGAAAGCAATTTAATAGGAAAAACCCTGTATTACAACTCCGATAGTTTTCAAAGTTAACTGAAGGTAAATGTGACATTTCACACCTTGCTGTGACTAGTTTTGTTAAAATCTAATTAAACAGAGAGGCATACTGTAGAGTCTAAAGAGTGTTTTCACATCATGTTCTCATATGCTAATGATGCTGTCAGGGAATGTGACATGTCAAGAACCATAAAATGGAGGCCCCCAGAATAGCTACAGGGACTAGTATGAACAGTGAAAATAAACTAAAGCAATCACATACAGTATATCCCTCAACAGCTACAGGAAAAGAGTTGTCTGTTGACATAGAAACAAATAAAATTTGCAAGATATGAGGGTGTAGTTTTCCTTTAAGGAGTGGGTGGGAAAGCCAAAATGTAGTGCATGTTGCTACATTTAAATATGTTGCCTTAGCACATCTCCTGTTAGTCACAGTACCCTGTCACTCTTCATTCCCCAAGTCACTTTTGCGAGGAGACAAGTGGCTAACAAGACAAAGCAAGCTGGGGCTACTCAACTGTTATGTTGCCTCAGCCTATCTCCCATCATTTATCATGTCCTCTCTCCTGTCATTTACCGTACCTCATCCAATTCCAGTCACCTTATCATGCTACTTTTGTGAGTAGATGGCTAACTACCTGTCATTCGATTGTTCAACCTCTCCATTAGCTCGGGTACTGTACCCCTCTCCTGGAAAAATACCAGGGTTATCCCAGTCTTCAAAAAACGATGATCCAAAAAACCTAATGAACTACCATCCTATTGCACTCCTGCCGACCCTCAGTAAACTCCTGGAGAAGTTTATCCATCACCAGGTGTCTGACTTCATTGCCAACTTTAACCTGCAATCTCCTTCTCAGCATGGCTTTAGGCCAAACCACAGCACCACAACAGCTCTAGTGCAATTCACCAGTGACATCAAATCTGCTACGGACTGAGGTCAGCTTACTGGGGCTGTTTTTATTGACATGTTTGACTCAGTTAACTACAACCTACTCCTGCATCAACTAAGCTCCATTGACACCTCCCAGTCCACCATTGCCTAGTTCTCCAGCTATCTGTGTAGCTGCTCCCAGTATGTCTCCTGTCATAAAGTTCTCTCTTCCCCTGCCCTGCTTTGTTGGGTGTCCCACAAGGTTCCATACTTGGGCCTCTGCTCTTTTCTTTGTTCATCAATAACCTGCCATCTGTGCCCTCTCACTGTCTCTCCTTACTTTATGCTGATGACTGGGTTCTCTATGTCTCCTCCAGTCCTATCCAAGAAATTAACTCCCAACTCTCCTCTGATCTTCATCATATCCAAACTTGGCTTATGTCCCACCACCTGGTGCTGATCACTGACAGGACCCAAGCTATGCTCTTTGGGTCACAAAGGGAATCCATCGCCTCAACTCCATCTCTCCAGGTTTCTTGTTTTAATGGCTCCCTTGTGGAAATAACCCAGTCCTTCAGATACCTAGGGGTCATGCTGGAAACTTCTCTTAACTACCCTCTGCATGTCAAAGCTGTCTGCAAATAAGTCAATGCTAAAATTGGACTGGCTTACCTGGTCTAGCAGTTCCTGACCCCTGCCTCCAGAATCTCTGTTGCCCAAGGCCTTCTCCTCCCAGGACTCTGCTACGCTCTGCCTGTCTTCACTATGACACAGCCAAACATCCTATAAATGTGGGATGTTGCCTACAACAATGTCTGTAGATTTGCCTTATCAGCTCCTTATCTTAAACACCACTGTACTCTTTACTGTGACCTCCACTGGTTATCTCCTTCCTCCCACCAGGTTTATTCTTTAGGTTGTTTGACTGCCAACAGTATTTGTTCTTCTATCCCTTCCACACTTGCTACTATGCTCACCCCCTTTGACTGACCTTGTTCCCTCCAGTCCATGTCCTTAGCTCTGCTGCCTGTTCCTAAATGCTCGAACAGGATGGGTGAACGTGTCTTCCCCTTATATGCCCCCAAATTTTGGAACTCTCTCCCACTTGACCTTAGGTACTCCAAATCCCACCCCACTTTCAAGAAAGGCCTCTCCAATTATCTCGCCTCCCTTGACACTTGCAAATATCCGTAGCTTCACGAGTCATGCTAATTAACCCTTGTCCTGCACTTAAATTTCCCTGTGGCCACTCTTATTCTCCCCCTTCTCCACTCTTCCTGAGCTACAGGTACGCACTTTACGTTTCCCTATCTCTGCCTGAGAATTGTCTCCTTGCTGACTTAGCCAATGGCACTGTCATGTGTGTACATTATTAACCCCAATTATGCCATTTTGTCTATTTTGTTTCTATTATAACATGCACTATGTATCTCCTCTATGTGCTATGTAACTTGCACCTCTGTATAGCTGCTTGGAACTCCTACTGTACAGCACTGTATATGTATTTGTTTTTACCAGCTCTTTGATATGTACTCTCCTGGGTCATGCCTGAAAATAGGCAGTTCTGTCTAGTGCACTTACCTGGTTACCAAAAACAAATAAATAAATAAAACTAGCAAGTACTTCTACAGACTATATGCTAGTCAAAGTCTTGATATGACTCTCAAATACTGTAACTTTCAAGATGGTTTCCTGGCTTCTACATCCACCAACAGCTGGTGACTGCTAGCTGACAAGCTAATTACTAATCTGTTTGTTTTTCAATATTTTTATCTGTTTTATTCTTTTATTATGCTTTAAAATGAAGGAACACAGTAAGTTTTATATAGCATGCATATTGGCCATGGATAGAAAGCCAAAACTAGGACAGAACCCAGGGGTAATTTGACAAAACCAGACTCTCCCTGGTTTTGCACACCCCTAAGGCCATATATAATATGCTGAGTCAGATTATAGCTAGAGTCAGATAGTAGTAAACATTGCGTCTTTACATGTATGCATGTGGGAATATAAGTGCATGTGTGCACCCTTTGGAATCACTATGTATGCTCAATGTGGTTGTGTGTGTGTGTGCATGTTGAAATATAGAAACATAGAATTTGTCGGCAGAAAAATACCACTTGGCCTACCCAGTGTACCAAGGATTTCCCTGCCTAATCTGTTTTCCCCAGACCCTAATCAGTTTCCGGTGACCTATTAAAGCAATATACCCTGACAGGGTGCGGGTATACTGGAGGATTTACCATGGCTGGTGTGGTTCGGTCATGAGGTACAGCCGAGGGACTTAACCACACCAGTAGTGGTAAATCCTCCATTATACCCACTCCCTGGAGGGGTATATTGCGATTATACAAACGCCCTGTTTGTTTCTGTACAAAAAAAAAAATTAAAATGTCCGTTCATTTTCAAAGTTGCTGCTGATTTGTTTTTTACTACGGATGCACGGCTTGCATTTTTTTGCAAGTTCTGCGCATGTGCCAGAGGATCGCTGATTGCCACCGCTACTGTTATGATTTTTTTCAGCTTATTTGCTGAAGAGAGAATTAACTGCATTTTCTTTTCTTTTTTTCTTTCGGGTGCATCGCTTTTCTGGAATGGTGCAGCACTTTTTGCGAAGTTTTGAGGGTGGTGACGGAGTATCGGATGTCGAGTTAACGACTAAGTAATCTCGCCATCCGTCCATGTGCTTGGCAGTGGTGTGCTTCTGATGAAGGGAGGGATTTGCCAGGGAGTTCCTGATGCGGCTGAGTGGTGGCTGGCACCTTCTCCAGTGGGTACTCTGGAGGATTTACAATGCTGAAAAGGTGCCAGCCAGTCAATCAAAATGCAGGATTTTGTCCATTTTTTTGTGCCTGTTGTATAATTATTAATATACCCCTACATTGATCCCACAGCTTCCTGAAGCCCCCACCCCCACACACACATAGAAACATAGAACGATACAGACAAAAAAAGCCTGAGGTCCATCCAGTCTGCTCATCATGCCTTAACAATTAATAGCCTGGACCCTTCATCCATTTTCAGCAGAGCATCTTGAAGACACTTCCTCACAAGGGCCATAACCCCCTCACCTTTGACCTGCCTCTGGAACTCCTTATTAGCTCTTTGAACCTATCACAGACCATCTTGAATTGGGCTGCTGAACCAGTGTTTACCGCGCTGCTAGGTAAGCTGTTCCATTTGTGTAATGAGTGCTTGCGTGTGTGTCTGTGTTTGCAGGTTTGTGTTACTGTGTGCCCCCTTTCCCCAGTGTAAGTGAAGTTAAATATTACATAAGTGACACAGGACACGCTGAATTCTTACTGTGGGTCAGCCATTAAATATCAGGGCTGTGGTCTTTAAGGTAAATCTGAAAGTCATTTCAGGAGCCTGTGGTCCCATAGATTCAAGCTGAATTAAGTGGTGAAGTGCAGTGCCATGTCAAGACTATGTCTGCACTCCAGTTTGATGGGGCTCTGAGCTTGACCATTTCTTACAGTTTGAATCCATGGTACCTTATCACAGATGCCAGGAATCCCCTTTGGATTTCATGTTTGTGGGCAAGCATGGAACAGTATTTCTCTTACGCTTGTCTTTAAAGCTGAAGTCCTTGATAGTGCAACACTGAGCCATGCAAATAATTGGGAGGGGCTTTCCTCCCCTACCTGTCTCTGGTGGAGTTACTGATAATCCTCTCTTGTCACTATTCAACTGAATGTATAACAATTTTGAGATATGCATTCTAAAATACACCATGTGGGGAGTATATGCTGCCTGTGTCACCTGTGTTTCACCCATGTTCTTCCACATTTAGACCACATTTAGACAAATGACACTAGGCATCCTCTATTGCTATTGGTTGAAATGTGGAAAGGGGCTAATTAGGAGGCAGCAGAAAATGCTCTACATGTATTTTACATCACATTCCACACCACTGTCCTGGTCATGTTGCATTCTGTATCCAATGTGGGAGCCACTGTGTACCAACCAGCATATGTGTAACAGACCTCTTGACAAATTGCAATTGATGATATATTACACAAGCTTTTGAAACCCTGCAATGATTCAGTGGTTCATGAACTATCTGCAAAACAGATCCCAAATAGATAAATTAGGCAAAGTTACTTCCAGGGCTAATACCATCACCCGTGATGTGTCACAAGAATCCATTCTAGGACTCCTTTTATTATTCATGATTTCCATTATTAACTTACCAAGAACTTTTAAAACAGCTGAAACCCTGCTTTATGCAGATGATGCAGTTATTTATGGGGGGAATGTGGCCAAAATAACCAAATGTCTTGGCATGATTTCCATTTTTTACCAAGGTGGCTCATAAAAGAAAAACTGGTTTTGAATGTCCCCAAAACAAAATCTATATTGCTTGATTCAGCCCCAAAAGTCAAATGCTTTTCACAGGATCTTAGTATCTCAACCTTTGAGGGTCCCAACTCAAAGTGGTTAATGAATTCAAATATCTGGTTGCAATCATTGACCCCTGTCTTACTTTTGAAAGCCATATGAAAAGTACAACTAAGTCTGTACATCAAACATTGGGGTTACTATACAGCATTCAGAAATATTTAATAACTGACACTAGAGTGAGAATTGCAGAAAGCAACCTACTCCCACTGATTAGTTGTGACTCCACTGTCACAAACCCACTCCTGGGGGCTGGGTCCATTGATCTCACAGTGCCCTCCCCTAAGTGCAATCCGTGACAGGGGGAACAGAGTTCACAACTGAGCACTTGCCACAAGGGCCCAGGGCTTCCTCTCTAATCTGGGTAAGGGTAAAATACAATCTTGAGTCTGTAGCCAGGTGAGAACCCTCCTTGGTTGCTGCACTTGGGGGAGGATTCTGGCATTACGAACTTTTCTGGGCTGTCCTCATAACCCTGATTCTGTGTTCTCCTACAGGTGGTGCAGGAACCTAGTTCAAACCCTACTGACCCCTCCCAAGACCTTGTGCATTTTCCCTACTTAGGCCCCCAGATTCCCTTCCAGGATCCTAGTCTTTGGTGGCTATGGTGGCACCTTAGCACTAATCAGGTTTGTCACAGGTTGAATAAACCTTCCCACCTTCAAACACAAAACAAATCACTTCCAGGAAGTTATTAAAAGTAAGTGCTTTTACTAGTTACCTAAATAATTACCAAACAGGACTTACAAGCAAAATATTAAGAAATTTGGTTACAGGATAACAGAACAAAAGGTGAAAAATTACATACAAAACACACTGTAAAATTTAACAGACTAATTTCTACATTGTCTGTAGAGAATCAAAGTCCAGAAAAAAAATGAGTTCTGCTGAATCTCCAAGTCCCAGTTCTTCTTGCAGCCACTGGTCCTCAGTGTGTGTGTGTGTGTAGTAATCTTGCTCTGTGTCAGAAAGGTTGGCTTCTCTTGTGTGTCCTGAAATGTGTGCTGCTTCTGTTTTGAGCTGACTTATATAGCCCTGCTTCTGGAAACTGTAGAAAACCAGTAGAAAACAGGAAGTTGTTGGCCCTCTGTACAGATAGTTGGTAAGATCATATCTGGAGTACTGTGTACAGTTCTGGAGACCCCATCTCCACAAAGACATAGACAGGGTGGAGGCTGTCCAGAGAAGGGCATCCAAAATGGTGCAGGTTCTGCACCACCAGCCATATGAAGAAAGATTAAAGGAGCTTAAGATGTATAGCCTCGAGGAAAGGAGGGAGAGGGGGGACATGATAGAAACTTTCAAATACCTCAAGGGAATCAACAAAGTCCAAGAGGGTAGCATCTTTCAGAAAAAGAGATGTGCAAGAACAAGGGGGCACAATTTGAAGATGGAGGAGAGATGGTGCAGAGGTAATGTGAGGAAGTATTTCTTCACAGAGAGGGTTGTAGATGCATGGAATGGGCTTCCTGAGGCGGTCATAGAGTCAAAAACAGTGGAGGAATTCAAGAATGCATGGGACAGACATAAGGCAATTGTAGTGGAGAGTAGGAGGAAGGAGGCTGTTGGTTAACTAGAATCTGCAGCTTATCCGTTAGGTAGGGAAATGGGCAGACTAGGTGGGCCAAGCGGTCCTTATCTGCCATCAAATTCTATGTTTCTTTGATCAGCTGGTAACCTCAATATTCAAGGTCCAACTGTTCTTCTCTAGGCCAGCAGGGGTCTCTCTTGCTCTTTCCAAATTGCAAGTGAATTAATATTATCAATATGTTGATTTACTCACCACCCCAACTACCTGGTTGGCTTTTGATATCAAGTATCCTTCCTGCCACTTATTAAAATTTAAAAAGACTGTGGTAGTTTCCAGAACTTGACCATTTGCATACCCCCTGCTGTAAAACCATATTCTATTTGATTTAAATTTTTATGACCAGAGGAAATGCTTTTCTATCTCCTGTCATTTTATGACACCTTTGCCTTTGATTAGCTTACTAGGAAATTCCAATTCCTTTTGAAATGTAACTTCGGCTCCTTTTAAGCAAGCCTTTTCCAGACTCTGGAAAACACATTCTCCCTTCCTATGACATCTTTGCAGTAAAACTGAGCATTCCTTTGACAACCCTTACGTTCTGTCCTTTTGGAGAATTAAACTTAAGGAAAAATACAGACAAATTGTGACAAAAATGGCCAAATTGCAACAACCCTACCACCTTAGACTGAATCTGTGAGAACATAACCCCAATTGTATGGCAGGGTTCCCACAGTTTGGTTACTGTTCTAACTGGCGAGATATGCCATCTGCATTTGCATTGGCCGATCCGGCCCTGTGCATAATTGTTATGTCATAGGTCTGTAGGGCAATACTCCATCTGAAGAGCTGTCTGTTTGTTTTGCCCATCTGATTAAATCACACCAAAGTATTGTGGTTGGTCTGTACCTCGAGCGCACCTCCCATAGAGGCACAGCTCTAATTTCTTAAGGTCCCATACCAGCGCAAGACATTCCTTTTCTACTGTGGAGTATGCCTGCTCCTGGGGAAGTAACTTCTTGCTCAGGTACACTTCCGGGTGGTCTCTTCTCTGATTTGAGGTATGGTTGAGGACTGCTCCAATCCCCACATCCAAGGCATTCATTTTTACAACAAACTACCTAGTGTAATCTGGACTGGCCAGCATGGGGGCACTGCACAGTGCAGCTTTTAACTGTTCAAGGGCCTGTTCACAGGCTGGCTCCCAGTTTACCTTTTTTGGGCTGTGTTTTCTATAGCAGGCTAGACAGATGAGTCGCCAGGGTACTGTAATTGGACACAAATGTTTGGTAGTACTCTACGGTCCCTAGGTAGCTCCTAACTTGCTTTTGGGTTTCAGAAGTGGGCCATGCCTCTATTACCTCAATCTTTGCTTGATTAGGACAGAGCTGCCCCCCCCGACTACATGGCCTAAGTATGCCACCTCCACCATAGCCACCTGGCACTTTTCAGCCTTCACAGGGAGCTCTGCTACCTGTATCCTGCCCAACACTTGCTTCAGGTGGGACAGGTGTTCCTTCCAGCTGGTACTGAAGATTGCAATGTCATCCAGATAAGCCACTGTGTACTCTTCAGTACCTTGTAACACCTGGTGATCAACCTTTGGAAATAAAATAAAAAAAAAAAAAATAAATAAATAAAAATGTGGCAGAAGCGTTCTTCATTCCAAAAGGCATTAACTGGAATTTGAATAATCCTACTGGAATGATGAAGGATGACCATTTTCTAGCTCTGACAGTTAACACCACCTGACAGTATCTTTTTGTCAAGTCAGTTGTGGTAAGGTATGTTGCCCCTTCCAGTTTGTCTAGTAGTTCCTTCATCCATGGCATTGGGTGGGTGTCAGACTTCATGACCACATTCTGTCCATGACAGTCCACACAAAAGCGAGTAGACCCATCTGGCTTGGGAACGAATACTATGGGTGACGGCTAGGGACTGTGGGATTTCTAGATAAAAACATGGAAACATAGAATTTGTCAGCAGATAAGGATCGCTTGGCCCACCCAGTCTGCCTATTTCCCTACCTGATGGATAAGCTGCAGATTCTAGTTAATCAACAGCTTACTTCCTCCTGCCCCCCACTAGAATTGCCTTATGCCTGTCCCATGCATTCTTGAATTCTCCCACTGTTCCTGACTCCACAACCTCCTCAGGGAGGCTGTTCCATGCATCCACAACTCTCTCTGTGGAAAAAATACTTTCTAACATTACCTCTGAGTCGTCCCCCCTCTATCTTCAAATTGTGTCCCCTTGTTCTTGCACATCTCTTCTTCTGAAAGATACTACCCTCTTGTACCTTGTTAATTCCCTTGAGACACTTCAAAGTTTCTATCATGTCCTCCCTCTCCCTCCTTTCCTCAAGGGTATACATATTAAGCTGCTTTAGTCTCTCCTCGTATGTCTTCTGGTGCAGACCTTGCACCATTTTGATTGCCCTCCTCTGAACAGCCTCCACTCTGTCTATGTCTTTGTAGAGATGGGGTCTCCAGAATTGCATGCAGTACTCCAGATGGGGTCTCACTAACTGTCTGCAGAGAGGGAGAACAACTTCCTGTTTTCTACTATTGATGCCAGTCTCTATGCATCCCAGTATCCCCCCCCAGCCCTCCTTACTGCCTTCTCACATTGCTTGCCCACCTTTAGGTCATCTGATATACCCCTATAGATTACCCCATGTCCAGTATTTCCTTCACCTCTCTCCTAATGTCCTTTAGGACAGCCTCAGGCATCCAATAGGTTATGCATTGTACAGGCTTTTGCAACCCCATGTCTACGTCATGGGTCACTAAGGGAGTTTGTCCAGGCTTGGCCATAAATAAAGGGCCGAAGTACTCTAAATCTTTCCTCACTTCCTGGGTCTGTTCCGGGGTTAACTGCAGCAACAGCTTGATTGTCTCCACAGAGGACTCCCACTTGCTTTCCTCTAGCAAGTCCAGGAGGTGGTCTTCCTCATCCATCCCTTCCCTAGGACTACACACTGCAAACACATTGTTGGCCCTGTTTAAACAGTGCTTCATCATAATGACATGGTACATCCTATTGGTATGTTTCCTGTCAGGCAGTTCCACAATATAGTTCATGTCAATGACCTTTCGGACTACCTTATATAGTCCTGCCCACCCGGCCTGCAGCTTGTCCTTCCAGACTGGAATTAGGACCATTATTTCCTGGATGGTACTGTAGAAGAGAGCTCTGGCTCTGTGATCATACCAGACTTTTTGCTTATGTTGGAAAGCTGAGAGGTTGTTTTGGGCCACCTCCATAAGCTTCATCAGCTTCTCCCTAAATTTAAGAACATACTTCACAATGGGAGTTCCCTGGGTGGCGTGCTTGCCTTCTCAGTCTTCCTGGATTAAGCCTAGGGGTCCACACATCCTACATCCATATAAGAGTTCAAAGGGGAGAACCCTGTTGACTCTTGGGTCACCTCCCTGTATGTAAACAATAGATGGGGAAGGTATTTCTCCTAGTGCCTCCCATGCTGTTCAGCAAACACTTGGAGCATCAATTTTAGGGTACCATTAAAATGTTTCATGAGACCACTGGTTTGTGGGTGATAAGGTGTCTTTTGTCTCTGCACCAGCCCACACTTCTCCCACAAACACTTTATCAGGTCTGACATGAAGTTACCCACTTGATCAGAGATACCGTCCTGTGGAAACCCAACATGGAAGAAAATCCTTAGCAAGGCATCTGCCACTTTGTCTGCCTTAACTGAGGAGAGGGTGACAATCTGGGTATCAAGTGGTATAATCAACCACCGTCAGGATAAATGCTTTCCTAGAGGAGCTTGGGGTATTTAAAGATCCCACAATATCCATTCCTAACCTCTGGAATGGCTCCTCCACAATAGGCAAGGGAATTAAGGCAGCTTTGGTTTTACTACCTATCTTCCCTATTTGTTGGCACTGGTGACAAGACCTGCAATATTCCTTCACCTGCTGGTGAAGTTGGGCCAATAGAAAGTTTGGGCCAATCGCTGCATGGTGTGAGTAATGCCCAGTTGTCCATACATGAGGATATCTTGAGCGATCTTGAGCAACCTCTCACGATACCCCTGGGGAACGACAAGCTGCTTGTCCATTACCCCTCCCTCTGTCCTCACGTCCTGTGCATACAACAGTAAATTGTCCTAAAAGACTCTGTGTCCCATGACAGTTCCCTGTGTCCCATCAGAGTCTGCAGAAGCCCTCAGCCTCACCAAACTATGGTCAGTCCTCTGAGCGGCAACTGGAGATGTTGCAAAATTAAATTTCACTGATGAAGTTGCCGCAAAATCAGCAATTTCACCATGTGAAACATTTTGTGAAAATTCTGCCATTCCACAACATTTTTTGCCGGATGTGAAATTGCTGAATTTCACCCGTGAAATGCAAAATTTAAAATTTCACCAAATTTCTCCTGAATTTAGTCTGAATTTCACCATTTGCAGGTGAAATTTCGCATTTTATGGTCAAAATGTTGCATTTCATGGCAAAAGTTTGCATTTTGTGGTTGCAATTTTGCATTTTGCAGCCACAAAATATTTCACAAAATGAGTGAATTTCACAAACTATTTCATGGAACACAATATTTTAATTTTGCACATCTCTAGCGACAACAAAATCATCACATTTTCCCAAAGCATAGGACATGTCCTCCTCAGTTCCTAAACTAGGGTCCAGAGCTCTAGCATCAGAGTCACTGCCATTCCTAACTTTCTGACCATTTGTTACCCCTCCCTGCTCACAGTAACCTTCTGTAGCTGTCTGGTGAATGGCTGCTTGGGGAAGTCCTACCTCCCTTTCACTATTCTCCCTTTCAGGAAACAAAGGCTGGGGAACCAGCCTCCTATTCTTTTTCACAGGGTCTTCTGTGGGATCCAGGGAATTACAAGTGGCCTTTGCTGTCTGACTGTGGATAACCATACACACCACCCCCTGCTGGAGATTGTTCCCCATAATCACATCCAGGGCGAAGTTGTCTGCCACTGCCACTTTCTGCACCATCTCTCCTGTCTCACCCCAATCCAGGAGAATACTACTGTAGCTAGTGGCAGGGTTTTCTCCTCTGAAATTGTAGAATTGGAGAATGTAGACCCACTCACCGGATCTTGCTTTAATAAGAATTCTGACTACTTTTCAATTTTTCAATGAAGCTATAGCCAAAGAGTGCTTATGCAGTAAGCTTCAGGAGAAGCAGGTTAAAACTGAAAAAAGAAGCTTGGGGCTTCATAAACGTGTCATTATATAGAGCTACAAGTAGAAGCTAAAAAATAGATAACCATATTTGATGCATTGCAAACTATTTCAAAAATTCATTATAGAATCAGACAAGATTTTGAAAGGATGCACTAAGTGTATTGGATTTTTTACACTAAGATCCTGAAGAAGCAGTGAGTGTGAACTGCGAAATGTTTATAAATGGTGCAATAAATTGCTTTTTTCATTGAAAAATTGAAAGTAGTCAGAATTCTTACTAAAACAAGATCCAGTGAGTGGGTCTACAGTATCCAATTCTCCAATTTCAGTATTTGGAGGGCAGTTGGAGCATGATCCTTTCCGGAGTTTTCTTTTCATCTTTGTACAGTAGGTACCCGGTGTGCCACACTGCCGATCAGTGGTTCTCTAGGGTTTTCTCCTCCCCAGTGAATCCTCTCAGTTTCAAACAGATTAGAGTTAAGCTATTCAGGAGCAACCAAATCCCCTTTTACCAGGGTAAGAGATGCCCCAGTATCCCTTAAACCATGGATCTGCACCCATTTATGGTAACTGTGTGTATGTGCTCCCTCATGTTCACAGACATACTCTCAGGAATACATAGGGCACCCACCTCCATTTGAGGGACACTTTGTCCACTCTGTGTCTTCTTAGGACACTGCCTAGCCAGATGCCCTGGCTGCTTACAAAATCAACATTCATTACCTTTTTTTATCCAAGACATCCCATCTTGGTAACTTGGGCCTTCCCTCTTTCTGCAGAGCAGTGAGGATTTTAGCTGCCCTGGAGGTGCACTTTTCCCTTTCACCCCTGCAGCACCTGCTTCCCCATTTCCTTTCAGAGAAGGTCTGCTCCTAGAATAGCAATCCGAGAGGTCAGCAGCTTGCTGTGCTGGTTTTTGATCCCAGTCCCTAGCCAAGTTTTCAGCTCTACTGGGCAAGCCCAAAAGAATTGTTCCATGAACACAACATCCTCAGTTTTCCCCACAAAGTTTGCTTCCACTCCTTCCCACCAACTTTTCCAAAAACTGACATTGCTTTGTGGCAAGTTCCTCAAAGCTCATTTCTTTCGAAGCTTCTCAAATTTAACTCTGTAGGCCTCAGGAGTTAGTTCATACTTTCTCAGTAAAGCGAGTTTAACCTCCCCACCTGCTACATGCTGCTAAAGGGACATTTGGAGAAGCAAAAGCAACAGCAACTGACATAGTCTCAGTGATTCACTGCCCACTGAAATACCAGATTGGAGATGTTTTGACTCAGGACACTGGCACAGTTTGGGGGGAGGGGGTAAATTCAAAATGGGCAGTCTGACAAAAGTCTCAGCTTAGTTGTTGTCCCTTCTCTCACACAATCCGATGTTCGCAATACAGCCCCTACCCCCCAACACACACTTTCAGAAAATGCACAGTCTGCATTGAATCCCCACAACTGTACTCCATGAAAAATGCCAAAAGTCACCAGACTGGTGGGGGGGCTGTGATTACACATAACCCAACTTACAAAAGCAGCAATCCATTTTTATGTTGATTGCATGCATGCGCAAGAAACATGTTGCGGCAGCTTGCTGCAGAAGCAGGTTGTGGAGACACGGCACTGTTGTGTCCAATGCCCCATCTGCCTTTTGAGGCTTGGCCTGCTTTCCCCAATGGGGTGGCATGCTGCTGCTGACACTAGTTCAGCTAGCATGCCACCAACTTGAAACATTTTAGCCACTGCAATCAGGGGCCACCTCATCATTGCAGGTTCAGCCATTGTGCTGCAATGAGGGAGTGACCTGTCATTGCAGGGCAGTCCTTTGCATTCCTCCGACCCAGTTTGCAGATGGGGAGCCCAGTCCCCATCGGTTTGTGTTGTCTGCTGAGGGGGTGCATAATCCCCCTCGGCATCATGTCCCTTCCCCCAGTTTCTTTACCCACGGGGGTACCCTATCCCCATCGGCATATTCCTCACCCCTTTTCTTGTGTGCCAAGGGGGTGCCCAATCCCCCTTGGCTCATGAGACCCCCCCACCAGTATGTGCAGATGGGGGTGCCCAATCCCCATTGGCTCCAGTACCCCCCACCCCAAAACATGCAGGTGGCACACTGGGAGCCCACCCCAGCATGCCAAAAGTACCTGCTAAAATGAAAAACTGTCCCTCAATGTCTATTTTGTTTTTCAACCCTGTCAAGAAGAAAACGGTCCTTTACCATCTACGCCCCCACCCCAACCCACGCCCACCCACTGTATACCCCACTTCCCTACACCCCCCATCACCCCATATTTACCTCCAGAGCTTGGTGAGATGATCTTTGGTGGATCAGGGACATGTCTACACTCTTCAAAGCCGACCACGAACTAAAGAAATGCCGGTAAGCTGTATAACGGCATAAATAGGGTTTTTTCAACTTTGCTGCATATCTCAGGCATTTTTGGGAATTTTGGCACCACATTTTCAACATGGGTTATAGGGACCCCTCCTCATGAATTCGGCCACTGTCATGGCGATATTTGGTCACAAAAGGTGGTTTTACGGTCTCTGCGTGGAATCACCTTTTGGGACTGATTAACGAAATGACAGTGCCAGTGTTCATGAGGTGGGCTGTCAAAAAGCCTATGTTGCAAATTTGGTGGAAAAATTCCCCAAAATGACTATTTCACGAGCGTGTGTTGCGAACTTGCTATGCACGCTCAGAACTTCGTGAATTTGCAAATATTTTCACACAGATTTTCAACATTTGCATTTTTTCACACCTCCTTATAAAAAGTATAGCTGTCATTTTTCTCATCCTGGCCAAAATGTGTTTTTGCACTTCCGGTACAGAATAACGCGGTCGCTGTGGGAAATCAGTGTTCGGGACAGATTAAGAAAATGACAGTGACACTGTTCATGACCAGAGGTCCTAAAATGCCTATGTTGAAAATTTGGTGATGATAGTCCATCAAATGACTGTGTTACAAGTGTGCGTTGAGCAGTTTCCACGCACCCTTGTAACTTCGCAGATCTTTAATATTGTCACGCCAGATTTTCAACACTGGCATTTTTTCACACCTCCTTATGAACAGTACAGCTGTCATTTTTCACATCCTGGCCAAAATATGTTTTTACACTTCTGGCGCAGAATAGAATGGTCACTGTGGGAAATCAGTATTTGGGACAGATTAAGATCGAACGAGTGACAGCGGTGAGTGACCGAGCTCAACTGAGCTCTGTTGGGACTGCTGTGGATTTCTTTGTGGGCAGAAAAAGGCCCCAATGCAGGCAGGAGCCCACTAAAAAAGGGCTGCCTGCAGCGCTGGGAGAAACAGAATGAGACAGCTAGTGAGGGAGGGGGAGTGAGCGAACTCAACGGACCTCTGTCAGGACTGCTGTGGATTTCTTTGTGGGTAGAAAAAGGCAGCAATGCACGCAGAGGCCCAGTACAAAAGGACAGCCTGCAGTACCAGGAGAAACAGAATGAGCAAGTGAGAAAGGGGGAGTGAGCGACCTCAACAGAGCTCTGTTGGGACAGCTGTGAACTTCTTTGTGGGCAGAAAAAGGTGCAAACACAGGCAGGAGCCTAGTACAAAAGGGCAGTATGCAGCGTGGGGAGAAATAGAATGAGTGAGTGAGAAAGGAGGAGTGAGCGAGCTCAACGGAGCTGTGTCGGGACTGCTACAGATTTCTTTGTGGGCAGAAAAAGGTGCCAACGCAAGCAGGAGCCCTATACATAAGGCCAGCCTGCAGCTTCAGGAGAAATAGAACGATTGAGTGAGAGAGGGGGAGTGAGTGAGCTCAATGGAGCTCTACCGAACTTTAGAGTTGCCCACCCTCCGCCCATGGTCCTCTGTGGTCCTATATTACAGCAGGGTCTCTGGAGTGGAGACCAATCAATGATTGGATAATTTTAGGATTGCTCTAATAATACAGATTAAGTTGTTCTGTTTATTTCTCTAACTGAACTAAGTACTGAGCTGTACTGTTATGATTGCTGTAATAATACATATTTATTTGTTCTGTTTATTTCTCTAACTGAGCTGAGTAATAAATTTGTTACACAGTTGCTAAGCACACTCGTAACTTCGCGAATTTGCAATATTTTCACTTCAGATTTTCAACATTGCCATTTTTCCACACCTCCTTATGAACAGTACAGCTGTCATTTTTTACATCCTGGCAGAAATGCATTTTCGCACTTCTGGCGCAGAATAACGTGGTCGCTGTGAGAAGTCAGTGTTCGGGACACATTAAGAAACCCACAATGACACTGTTCATGAGCAGAGGTCTTAAAATGCCTATGTTGAAAATTTTGTGATGAAATTACGAGTGTGCGTTGTGCAGTTTCCATGCACCCTTGTAACTTTGCAAATTAGTAATATTTTCAAGCCAGATTTTCAACACTGGCATTTTTTCACACCTACTTATGAAAAGTACAGCTGTCATTTTTCACGTCCTGGCCAAAATGTGTTTTCACACTTCCAGTGCAGAATAGTACAGTTGCTTTGGGAAATCAGTGTTTGGGACAGATTAGGATCAAGCGAGTGAGAGACGGGGAGTGACTGAGCTTAACTGAGCTCTGTTGGGACTGGTGTAGATTTCTTTGTGGTCAGAAAAAGGCACCAATGCAGGCAGGAGCCCAGTATGAAAGGGCAGCCTGCAGCGCTGGGAGAAACAGAACGAGCAAGTGAGGGAGGAGGAGTGAGCGAGCTCAACAGAGCTCTGTAGGGACTGCTGTGGATTTCTTTGTGGGGAGAAAAAGGCACTAACGCAGGTAGGAGCCTAGTACAAAAGGGCAGCCTGCAGTGCTTGGAGAAATGGAAAGAGCGAGTAAGAGAGGGGGAGTGAGCGAGCTCAACAGAGCTCTGTTGGGACTGATGCAGGTTTCCTTGTGGGCAGAAAAAGGCACCAACAGAGGCAGGAGCCCAGTACAAAAAGGCAGCCTCCAGTGCCAGGGGAAACACAATAAGTGAGTGAGAGAGGGGGAGTGAGTGACCTGAACGGAGCTCTGTCAAGACAGCTGTGAACTTCTTGATGGGCAGAAAAAGGTGCCAACACAGACAGGAGCCCAGTACAAAACGGCAGCCTGCAGTGCCAGGAGAAACAGGACGAGCGAGTGAGAGAAGGGGAGTGAGCGAGCTCAACAGAGCTGTGTCAGTACTGCTGCAGATTTCTTTGTAGGCAGAAAAGGGTACCAATGCAGGCAGGAGCCCAATACAAAAGGGCAGCCTGCAGCTCAGGGAGAAACAGAAAGAGCGAGTGAGAGGGGGTAGTGAGCGAACTCAATGGAGCTCTGTTGCGACTGCTGCAGATTTCTTTGTGGGCAGAAAAAGGTGCCAATGCAGGTAGCAGCCCAGTACAAAAGGGAAGCCTACAGCGTTGGGAGAAACAGAATGAGCGAGTGAGAGAAGGGGAGTGAGTGAGCTCAATGGAATTGTGTCGGGACTGCTGTGGATTTCCTTGTGGGCAGAAAAAGGCACCAATGCAAGCAGGAGCCCAGTACAAAAGGGCAGCCTGCAGCATCGGGAGTAATAGAACGAGTGAGTGAGAGAGGGGGAGTGAGCAAGCTCAATGGAGCTCTGCCGGGACTTTACAGTTGCCTACCCTCCCGCCCAGGGCCTTCTGTGGTCCTCTATTACAGCAGGGTCTCTGGAGTGGAGACAAAGCAATGACTGGATACTTTAGGATTGCTATAATAATACAGATTTACTTCTTCTGTTTCTTTCTTTAACTGAGCTAAGTACTGAGCTATACTATTTGATTGCTGTAATAATGCATATTTATTTGTTCTGTTTATTTCTCTAACTGAGCTGAGTAATACTTGGAGTGCAATAGGATTTCTAACTTGGCTAAGTGAAACTATATGAGAGCCGAAAACAAAAAGTATGGTAGCTGAGGGGTGAAAAATGGACAAGAACGCTTTAGGATTGCTACAGTAATACAGTATCTAATGGATGACATTTGAGCCTGAATTACCCCTGTCGGCAAGGGGTCACTAGGGGGACTAGTGTGGGGGGGCAGAAATTTGAGTAAATAGGGACTTAACAGTTGTAGTAGGGTACAGAACCTGGGAGTAAGAGCCCCTAACATAAAATGGGGCAGGTGCCACAAGTCAATAGGGTGGGCATCTTTGGAAGGGTGGAGTGGTGTACAGGGTGTGGGTGTGCCATGATCCTGGACTGGGCTTGGAGGATGGGGAGGGGTGTATGGTCTGTAGATGACTGGCTAGTTTGAGGGAGGAACTGTGGAGTTTAGGGAGGAGTGTAAGTGGCAGGGCAGACGAGTATGGTAGGCATCCTGAGGGTGGGAATAGGGGATGGCAAAGAGGACAGAGGAAGAATAACTAGGGACTGAAACTGACCCCAGTATCAGAGGCACTAGCAGGAAAGAGAGGAGAAGGGAGAGGGTGCTCGAGGTCAGGGCGAGGCTGCCTTCTGATGGGGGAGGAACAGACCATGCAGAATACCAGGGGAGAGAGCAGATGGCTGCAGAAAGGGAGGCACCAGGGGTGGCACGGAGGGGAACAAGTAGGAGGGGGGATCCGATAGGGGGAAGAGATGTAGGACAGGTATCAACTATGAATAGATTTGAACCTCTGCTATGGGACAGAGAGGGGGAGCAGGAACATACTTAAGGGGGGAGGACAAGCGGGGCATTAGAGGGATAGCAACAGGTAGGGGAAGAGATAGCGAGAACAAAAGGGAAGAAGGGGGCTAGTAAGGAAGGAGGGGGTGGTGAGTGAAGGAGGGAAGGCTACAGGAAGGTGGAAGGATGGGAGAAGCATGATTACTGAGGTAGAAGGGAATTGGGGCTCTAAATCAACAACAGCGGGGATAGGAGAGAAGTTGGAAATCAGCAGGGGAGGAGGGGAGGTTGACATGGGAAGCCCAGTAGGAAGTAATCAGGCTGGGAAGGGGTTCAAGGGGGATGGGAGGAATGAGGCAGAGAAAAGGGGTGAGGCAGAAGTAGGGGGTACAGATATAGAAGTCACAGAGGGTGCAGTTGGCTGGGGTAAGGGACAGGGAAGAACGAATACTGGGGTGGTGGAAGAGGCATTAGAAGGGAAAGGGGGAAAGTAGCAGGTGGGTACTAGTCCTGGGGGATTCTATACTAAAATGGGTGAGATTGGTTGGAAAGGGGGAAAGGCACAGCCATATTTGGATTGAAGCTGTCTCCAGGTTGACTGCAGGAGGGGCAGGGCAGGCACTGCTCAAGCATACAGCGAGGTGCAGAAAAAAACCTCATTTACTGTTGCATGTGGGTACAAACGACTTGGCGGGGGACACTATGGAAGTAGTGAGGGGAGGTTTGAGTACTTGGGCAGGCAGTGTGAGGGGTTGGGGAAGTCAGTGGCATTCTAGGAGGTACTGCCGGTACCAGAGCCCCCCACACACACACACACTCCCCAAAAAGCTGCTTTAAAGCCTGCAATTCATTGAAATCAATTCCATTTTCTTACTTACTTGGGGTTCAATGCCAACAAGTGTAAAATTATGTACCTAGGGCATAGGAACCCCGATGCTAGGCATAGGATGGGGAGAGGTACTGATACTCACTAGACAAGAAAGGGTCCTTGAGGTTATTATATCAGAGGACCTCAAGATGGCAGTACAGTGTGACAAGGCTATGGGCAGGGAAAATTGGATTCTGGGGTGCATAAGAACTGGCATCTCCAGTAGGAGGAAGAGGGATGTTGTGCTGCCATTGTATTACTCCCTGGTATACCCCCAGCTGGAGTACTGTGTCCAGTTTTACAGTCCACACTTCAGAAAGGACATAAGGTGGAGGTTTTCCAGGGGAGGGCAACTAAAATGGTTCAGAATTTTCACAGGAATCCCTACAAGGAAAGGCTGACGAATCTCAACATGTACACTCTGGAAGAGAGGAGGGCAAGAGGTGACATGATCAAGACCTACAAAGTACCTCACAGGGGTAAAGAGGGTACAGTTGGGGAGTTTCCTTCAAATGAGGATGAGCACTCACACCAAGGGACATTCAATGAAGCTGGGGGGGGCATTCAGGATAGATGTGAAGAAATTTTATTTACTGAAAGGGTGGTAGATACCTTGAACAGACTGCCAGGAGAAGTGGTGGAACCTAAAATGGTAAGGGGCATTAAACATGCATGGGATAAACATAGTGGTATATTACAGAAAGGGGAAGGAGGGGGTCAATGGAGATCAATAGGGCCATGGAAGTGGAGTTGGTTCAAGTTCATTGCGGGAAAAATCCATTAAGCAAGCTCATTCACAAGGAGGTCCTGATGGTTGCAGGCAGGATAAGACATGCAGTAACATACACAGGCAGGAGTTACAAGTAGGTAGAGAACACTTGGCCAGACTGGGTTGGGTGAGCGGTCCTTTTCTGCAGATACATTCTATGTTTCTATCGCATCATGTGTTAGTTAAGGTGCAGTGTTTATTTAAAGTTGGGCCTACCATACACCCAAATGTAAGGTACAGTAAATTACTGAATTAGATGCAGCCCACTTACAGTACAATAAACAGAACCACAGTGCTTTGAGAAACCTTTACTCTTCATAAGGCTGCTTAAAGAGCTGGGATTCTATTTGCAGTGTCCACACCAGTATGCTGATCTTAAAATCGACACTGCATCTGAATGAGTACTTGATTCTTTTTTCAATGCATCTTTTCACATCTACAAATCACTAAGGCAACCAAAATAAAACAATCCCTTCTTTCTGTTTAGAATGTTGGAGACATAACTTCAAGCTGCTTATCTGATGGCCTTTAGGAAACTGAAACATCTTGTTAAATATTGGTTGCATATTAAACTGGAGATTTGTTTACCCCCTTCGAAATGCAGCAGTTTGCACATTTAAATGATTAGCATTTAAACATCTTTTGCTACTAACTTCAGTTGCGGATGAATATCTTTCAAGAAAGAGTCACACCTCATATATGTTACCCTTTCCCAGCAAATGTTGTAAAGATTTACACAGTTTTTAACCTCTCAAGACCTATCTGATAAAATGCCAGGTCTTCAGTGAACTACACAGACTATATACATACATTTCTTTTTGACAGAAAAGATCCAGAAGCAAATGATTTGGTACCTTTTTTGGACCAGCATAGATGTTGCACAAAAAAGAACAAAGTGCTCTAGCTTTTGGACCAACCAGGTCCTTCTTCAGAAGCTTTATGACAGTTATTTAGAAAATCCCATACTATTAACACCCAGATAATTCATAAAATACAGAAATAATTCTCATTGGTCTAACATATACATTTAAAACATAACTAAAGATTACTTTAGAGAAGCTAATTAATACCAGTCTGCTTTTAGCTGAGAAGCCCTGAAGGTCAAAGGCTATCAAGAAATATCAGCAAGCAGAGAGTTCTTCTCACATAAATTTTAAAATGTCTCAGTACCTTTGAAGGAAGCATTCTACTGATAACAAACCCTTGGAATACTACTTTCCCTAATACATATAAGATGCGCTTACAACTTTTATTGCAAGTGTCCTTGTGTTTTAAAGAACAGTCAATGAAAGGCAAAATGCTGAAATGAGGCCTAATTGCAAGTTGAAAACAAGCCCCAAGTTAAACATACACAGACATACATACATATGCACATATATACAAATACATAAACACACATATATACATATATATATTCCGTGCCACTATTGTTAGGGTTGAGTACCCCGTTTAAGGTTAAATTGGAAATTTGGCAGCTTAATAACTTTGCCAGCATATGATGAATTTGCCTGAAATTTGGAATGCACAGTTTGGTTCCATAGATCTCTGGATTTGCCAAGTTTTGTTACAGTCAGATGTACGATTGCAGAGATACAGAGTGCCAAAAAACACATAAATCATGCATTTTTGTGCATTCTTTGCTCGCACCTACAGTCTGCATGGTTTGTGTGACCAGTCCAAAACCTTCAGGGAACATGCTGCCAGGGTCCTTGATGTGCCTTTCGATGATTTCGTGAAAAAAATATTAAACGGTTCAAAAGTTATTCAAAACACAAGTTTCCCATTATAGTCAAAGGGAAAAGTTAACAAAATATGCGAGTGTCGCAAATGCACTTTTTACTTTGGCAAATGACCCTTGTAGTGTCGCAAATCAGCCATCTTGTTTTCAGTTGGTGGTCACAGAAATGCTTGACATTTAAATTTGGGACCATCTAGGGACACAATTCTTGTTGTGTTCACCTAGTTCAGCCCTGAGGATGCCAGCCATGTCTTTTTTGGGGGTAAAACACCCCAGAAATATGTTTTTTTTTAATTTTTGTTAAAAATAGTGTCATAGATACATAGACAGTGTCAGCAGATAAGGGCCTATGGCCCACACAGTCTGCCCATTTGAGCTTGTAAGTTCAGTTTATGTTTTCCTAGAAGTCTGTTGCCCCTTACCCCTGACCTCCAGAATTCCTTTATGTCTATCCCATGCATTCTTAAATCCTGTGATTGTTTCAGCCCCCACCACTTCCTTTGGCAGGGTGTTCCACAAAATACACTCAAAGTCACAAAGTACTTTTTTCGCATATGCGACACTTTCATGATTTCATTTGTGAAAGTGTGATTTGCAAAAGTACTTTGTGACACTATGGTCAAAACAATAGGGAATCTTTGCCACCCTGCTGCAAAAGAATGGTTAGGTCTTTTGGGCTGAAATTTGGAGGGAAGAAAGCCAAGATCCCACAGATGTGCCTTTTGGTGGTTTGGTAACAAAAGTTAGAGGGCTGCAAAGTTATGGAACTCTGAAGTTGCTGATTTTTCCCATAGGATAACATTATGCCATCCGCCACGCCTTTCGGGGCCCTTATCTCGAAAAGAGTTCGAGATACGGACTTTTCGTCAGAAAAATGCTTAGCCTCCCACTAGAGGGCTAAGTAAAAAACTAGCCTGGAAAGTCATAAATAATATGAGATTTTAAATTGTTTTCTACGTCGTACGGTTCCTGAGGTATAAGGCATTTAGTATTCCAAGTGCTCATTTTCTGCTCCGAGGGCCATTATTATGCATGCATTCTTTGTATTTACTGTGCTTCTGAGTGCAACTTTTTGGGAAAAAAGGATGTGCATTTGCGTTACTGTTACCGTTAGTGTTTCTGCTACTGTTTGCGTTAACATCACCGTGTGCGCTACCCTTTGCATTTGCGTTTGCGTTACTGTTACCATTTACATTTCCATTGCCATTTTTCTTTGCATTTACTTTTGCATCAGTGTGTGCATTACCATCTGTGTTTGCATATGCACTTGTGTTTGCATTTCCGTTACTGTTTCCTTTGGCATCAACGCTGATGTTACAGTAACCTTTTGCATTTCCAATTGCGTTACCATTACCATTTGCGTGTTCATTACCATTTGTGTTTGCATTATTGTTTGCGTTACTGAATCCTTTCACGTCACCATTGGCATTACCGGTTCCACTTGTGTTTGCGTTACCATTTACGTTACCATTTGCATGTGCATTTTCATTACTGTTACTATTCTTGTTACTGGTACCGTTAGTGTTGGTATTACTGGATGTGGCGGCGGTCACGGAGACGTGGGTCAACAAAAACCATGACTGGGACCTAAATGTACAGGGGTACACTATGCTTAGGAAGGATAGAAAGGAGGTCAGAGGGGGTGGAGTGGCTATGTTCATTAGAGATGATATAGAAATTACTATGGTAGAAGAGGCAGAGGGAAACGTGGAGGCCTTATGGGTCACCTTACAATCCCAAGCAGGAGATAAGGTCAAGCTGGGAGTAGCAATAGCCCCGGGATGAGTGATGTTCAGAGGATGGTTTGCTGGACAACATCATTGCCCAGTGTGGTCCAAAAGGGGAAGGAGTGGTGTTGATGGGGGACCTTAATATGCCAGGTACAAACTGGGGAACCATGTCCTCTAGGGTGGCCAAGGAGCAGAGGCTGCTAGATGGCTTCCAGGATGTGTTCTTAACACAGCATGTGATGGAGCCCACAAGGGAGGGGCATGTCCTGGATGTGGTTCTGGCAGATGGGGATCTGGTAAGGGACATAGTTGTACAGGACCCCCTGACTGGGAGTGACCACAATACTGTCTGGTTTCAAATAAGCATGGGGAGTGGGGTGAGATCTAGGACACTGGCAGTGGACTTCAGGGGCAGACTTTATGGGCATGGGAAATATTCTCAAGGATCACTTGAGGGGATTACCTCAACGACAAGTGTGGAAAGGAGATGGGAGGTCATAAGCAGGGACTTCATGAGGCAGTCAGGATCTGCGCTAAGTTGAAGCGTAAGGAGCAAGGTCACGTAAACCATGCTGGTGGTCCAGTGAGGTACAGGTAGCAGTCAGAGAAAAGAAGCGGCCTACAAAAATATAAAACAACAAGAGGGATAGGGATAAGAAATGTACCAGCTTGCATCTAGAAAAGTCACCCAGTATGGTGAGGGAGCAAAGTCCAGTAAAGAGCAGCGGCTGGCACAGGGGATACATGGAGGGGAAAAGGGGTTCTTCCGGTACATTGGGGAGTGGAGAAAAACTAAGGGCCATCTCAGCAGATTGAGATCAGAAGGAGGGTGGGTGGAAGAGGCGAGGGACCAGGCAGAGGTATTTACAGTACTTTGCCTCTGTGTTAGCTAGGGAGGGATGGGATATCTACAAAGCAAGGCATGAAGGGATAGAAGCGGCAGGGAGTGGGATCAGGGGAGCAACAGAAATGGAGCAAGAGGAGGAAAGGTACCCCAGGGTGTCACATCTGGATAAGGATAAAAGACCAGTAAGGGGAGGGACGGATGATGCTATCTCCACCAAAAGGGTGTGGTTAGCCCTCAAGGCCCTAAAGAAAAACAAATCTCCAGGGCGGATGGCATTCATCCCAGAGTACTATGGGAATTGGCGGACATACTGGCTGCACTCTGCGAGCTTTTCAGCAGGTCACTTGAGACAGGAGGGTACCTAGTGATTGGCGAGAGGCACATGTGGTACCAATCCATAAAGGGGGGTCAAGGGAAGTACCAGGTAACTATAGACCCATCAGTTTGACCTCGGTGGTGGGAAAATTAATGGAGAGTATACTAAAGGAACGATTGGGGGTGTACTTGGAGGAGGTGGGAGGTCTGGATAGTCTGCAACATGGGTTTGTGCCAGGTAGATCATGTCAAACCAACCTTGTGGAGTTCTATGAATGGGTAACATCAGAACTGGACAGGGGTAAGCCTGTGGATGTATTATTCTTGGACTTCAGCAAGGCATTTGACTCTGTCCCCACAATGGTCTGGTGGAGAAACTGATGGGGTTAGGAGTAGGCCTTGATGGTCAGATGGATTGAAAACTGGCTAGCTGGGACGCACTCAGAGAGTAGTGGTCTGTGGGGAGCTCTCAAACCCTAGAGAGGTTGGTAGTGGGTACCCCAGGGCTCGGTCCTGGGTCCGATCCTGTTTAATGCATACATATCGGACATCAGGAGGGTATGGGGTGTGAAATGAGTCTCTTCACGGATGACTCCAAGATGGGAGCAGTAGTTGAGGGAGAAGAGGGGAGGTGGCCCTGCAAGGGACCTGGACACCCTGGAAAGCTGGGCTCACACATGAAATTAAATTTCAATATCACCAAGTGCAAGGTGTTGCATCTTGGTCGGGGAAACTAAACACAGGTACACTCCTGGGAGGAGGCTTGAGGCCCCGACAGGGAAAAGACCTAGGGGTCATGGTGGATACATGTATGAATAACTCTGAGCAGTGCAGGAGCAGCTAGCAAGGCAAACAGGATGTTGGGATGCATTGTAAGGGGATCACCTCTAGGAGCAAGGAAGTGATTCTGCCTCTGTACAATGGACTGGTTAGACCACACCTTGAGTACTGTGTACAGTACTGGAGACCACATTTGAAGAGGGACATACAGCTCCTGGAGGCGGTACAGAGGAGGCAACAAAGATGATACGAGGGCTAGGGGATTTGACTTATGAGGACAGACTTGAGGAGCTCTGCCTGTTTTCATTGGAGGAGAGGAGAGACAGGGGGACATGATTGAGGTCTTCAAGTACCTCAAGGAATAAATAGGGTAAACATGGAGGGATCTTTAGGCTAAAGCAGGAGGTATCACCAGAGGGCATGGTTTGAAGTTGGAAGGTGGAAGGGTGAGGGGAAAGAGGAGGTTTTTCACCGAGAGGGTGGTGGACCCTTGGAATGCACTGCCTGGTGAGCTGGTTCAGAGATCCACAGTGGAGGGCTTCAAGAGAGGGTGGGACAGACACAGAAAGTGGATGTATCAGATGATGGCCTGTCCCGAGGGGGTGGGGATGGATGATAGGGGTTTCTAGAGAACAAGGGATGGGAGGGTCTCGGCACCCAATTAACGATCTAGGTTCGAGCAGACTCGATAGACCGTAAGGCCTAATCTGCTGGCAAATAGTATGTTAGTATGTTAGTATGTATTAGTGTTAACGTTCCCATTAGGATTACTGTTACCACTGCCATTACTGTTACTGTTAGCATTACTGTTATTGTAAGGGTTATTACACAAAATGGGAAGTATAGTGAGAGCACGGTGCCCGCTTCCACCACCACATGCCATTCACTATTTATAGTGTGCTTTCTCAAAAAGTAGGGAAATTCATGGCAAAAAATGCCATTTAATACATCAGTTAGGGTTGTTCCACAGCAATAAAAACAAGGAAATACGGTTTTAGGGTTGCCACCCCTACCGTCTCACCACCACCCCACCCCCACCAACAGGCATCGGGGTGTGGGGTGGTTGTGATTAACTCTTACCCCATTCTCCTATACTTCACCACCTCAGCTTCTTAACACATGGAATGGGGTGAGAGTTAGGCCAACAACCCCAACACACACCCCAATGCCTGTAGGTGGGGGTGGTGTGTCACAGGTTTACTGCATGATAAAAGGGATTAACTCCCTTTGAAGCTGCATTGTTTGCAGCAGTAACTCTACTGCAGAATTCTGCAGTGCTGCACTTCATCCTGGTGGGCTTCAGTGTATGCACACCCTGTATCAGTGGCCATTCTCTTTGAATATTGTTTCAGCGCTGAACGGCACACTCTCTTTGTGCAACACATCTTTCTGCTCATGCATCGATCTGGCACTTGATATATCTCCCCAGATGTAAAATATTATTTTTAGTGTGTTCTGATTTTGCACAATGCAGCATAATATTGTGTAGATGTAGAGCTCCACTGAAAATAAGATGCCATTTCCTCTGTGAACTATCCAGGCTAAATATATAGCAATCAGCAGGCATATTCCAAGAAAACACATTGTAAAAATGTGTAAAAGGAAGACCACATTGAAACTGCCTCTCCACAGATCTACATTGTGCAATTCATTAGAAATAATGGGTAAAAGCAATATAGAATATAGGATACAGAATATAGAAAGGGTTAATATATTCAAATATCTTGGTGTTTATTTGGATTCACATCTGTCTTCTGAATTTCATATTGACCATCTTCATAAAATTTTACATCAGCAATTAGGGATGTTGTATAGGATATGTTTGTTTTTGACTAAGTACTCTAGAAAGTTACTCACTCATAGTCTACTACTTAGTATGATGGACTATGGGATTAATATCTATATGGCTACTATGAATACATTACTTAATAAATTGAAAGTTATTGTATAATGCCATTCTGAGATTTTTTACAAGATCCCCTTTCAATTCCCATTCATGGGATTTATATAAGAATTCTGGTTGTCTTTCACTATGCAATAGGATTTTTTTAAATCCTTAATATTTATGTATAAGCAGGTTTTGAATCTTGTACCACCCTCTGTATAGTCCCTTTTTCCTAGAGTATTAAATCCTCATGGGACACGGTCCCAAAATAAATAAAAATGTGTAATCCCACTGTTCAAAAAATCTGTGGGTCAAAGGTCACTTTTATATACTGCCCCAGTTCATTTCAATTCACTCCCTTCCCACTTAACAAAACACTCATGACTTTATAGGTTTAATAGGATGTTACAGAGTTGGCTTTTGAATAATGATAAATGCAATTGTTTTCATGAATGAGATTGTTTTCATTTTATGATGTTGTTTGTATTTCTGTAATTGTTATTTATGATTATATTATATTTACAGTATGTATGTGATGTATGTAATTTTTTGGTATGTTTGTAAACTTGTCGCATATGAAAACAGGCAGTTATGCTCATCATGCTTACAAGTTTAAAATAAAGAAAAAAAAATCCCAAAAGCTCTTCACAGCTATATCGGCTCTGACCAGAGTTTGTTACCTTATGTCACTGATGTGTATTCTTGTTTACACTGGACTTTACGGGTGGGATATTCAAAAGGGTTGCACCATGCACAATAAGGTTGTGCCTGCGCAAGTCCAAAAGTGCGCCATTCTGCGATATTCAGCAGAAGGCAGTTGCGCCACTGAAAACATGCTGAGCAACAGCACAATGCAAATGACGGCATGCGCAACCGAAGGGGGTGGATCCATGCATAAAGAGCGCACTGCGATATCCAAAGACTTGCGCAATGCGCAACAGCGGACCAGTTGGAAGTTGCGCCCAGCGGAAATGAGCCAAAATAAAAGGCTCAAGGAAGCGGCGCAAGAACACCACAGGGATGCCAAGTGGGGAAGAGAGAGAGAGAGAAAGACAGACAGTGACAGGCCAGGGCAGGCAAGGGAAGCAGTGTGGGCCATAGGCTGCAGAAGCCAGCGGGGGGGGTGCCCAGCGCAGTGGAAGTAGCAGTCAGGACAGCGGGGGTAACAGAGCAACATCAGCCGGGGGGGCACAAGCCAGGGAGATGGACAGTGCCAGCTTCCACATGAAAACTGTAATGAGGGGGGTGAGAATGCAAGGTGCAGGGGGACGTGGCCGTGGAGGGGCCCGTCGTCGGTACGCCCCCAACAGGCAGTACTGTGCCCGCATCAGCTTTGAGTTGTGCACAGATGTAGAGATGGTGGGCCGGTACCGCCTGAACAGGGCAATACTGAGGTGGCTCTGTGAGCTATGCAGTGATGTGATGCAGGCACCCACACGTGGAGTCATGCTCTGTCAGTGGAGACCAAGGTGACAGCCTGCATGTGCCTGCTCGCCACGGGCACCTTCCAGAGGCCAACAGGGGACACCACAGGCATCACACAGTCGGCCACATCACGCATCCTCACCCAATTTCTCAGCACACTGCTGCCACATGCTGCGGAGCACATCCATTTCCCCAGCACCGCGGCAGAGTGTACAGCAAACATGCAGGCGTTCCACAGGGTAGCACATATGCCTGGCGTGCTAGGGGCCATAGACTGCACCCATGTGGCCATTCGCACGCCACCTGGCCCCGATGGGGCCACCTATATGAATCGGAAGGGCTTCCCCAGTGTCAACTGCCAGGTGGTGTGTGATGCCACTGGGCGTATAATCAATGTCTGTGCCACACACCGTGGTGGAGCACATGATGCCTTCATATGGCATCAGTCCACACTGTGCCATCGATTCGAGAGTGGGGACATCCCCACAGGCCATCTAGTGGGTGAGTACGCATGTAGGGAATGCAAAATCGGGGCAAGGGTGGGAATGCCACAGGTGCCATGGTAGTGGCACACAGGGATATGGGCAATATGGACCTGAACATGAGACTGATCTCCACTATCTCCACACAGGTGACAGAGGATACCCACTCCATCCCTGGCTGCTCACACCGTACCGACGCCCCATGACCCCATTGCAGCAACGCTATAATGAGGCACATGCCACCACACGCAACATCATTGAGCGGGTGTTTGGGATGCTCAAGGCACGTTTCTGATGCCTAGACACCTCCGGCGGTGCCCTACAGTACAGCCCCTCAAAGGCTTGTGGGATATTCCTGGCCTGTTGTATCCTGCACAACATGGCCAATGACTGTGGGATAGTCGTACAGGTTGAAGAGGGGGACAGTGATGGGGACGCCAGCGGCACCGGTGTTGATGGTGATGTGCAGCCCCCTCTTGGACGGCGGGACCCCCGACTGATCCGGCAGGCCCAGCTGCACCGGGACACCATCATGGAGGAGCATTATGCACAACACAGGTAAGTCAAGGGGCCATGTGCAAACAACGCTGTTCTGGCGCAACCCACAGGCACACAGAGTAACACACCAGGGGTGCAGGATGGCAAGGAGGGTGGAAGGCACACAAACACACCATCAGAGAGGGGCGAACAGTCATATGGACACACACACACACACACAAACACACCAGGCACAAAGCGTACATGGGCAGGTGCACAGCAGAGCAGGAACAGACATGGCAAATACACAGATCCACAGACCACACCCACCACCTGTACTGTCCAAGCACGTGTGTCAGATGCTGGGCACCCTTGCACCTTGGTGTACAGTACAATGCAGGCATCATCATGCACATGCACCTGTGGACAGCAGTCAGGATGGTGTGCAGGTGGTCCGTATGTCGGCGTGATGGGCAGGGCACCCACCAGTGCACTGCCCACCATGACGCACAGTGCACACAGAGCAGCAGCAGACAGGGCCCGCACTGAGAGACAGGTCAGTCATGTTGCACCATTCCATGGCCACGGCGGATGTGTGGGTGGCCCCACCGTGACCCAACAGCACTGGCAGGCTGAGCAGGGGCCACATGGGGTGGCACCAATGGACCACCAGGGGTCCCACTGCGTGATCGTGAACCTTGTCCACACTGGGGTCTGTAGGATGCCAAACATACCTGCACCAGGGGTGCTTGGGATGCCCACAGCAGAACCCGGCGTCGACAGGCCTGGGGTCACACGACACCGGGAATGGGGAGTGGAGAGCGTACTGTGTGGGGTGCGCGGTACAGGAGCACCTGCGTGTGTGCCCAATGCAGCCACGACAGCGACCAATGCCTGGGTCTGCCTGTCAATGGCGGCGGTCACATCCATCTGCATACGGACCATCTCTGCACGGTCCAGAGCACACTCCCTGGTGTGCTGCTCCACAGCCGCACACAGTGCCTCCACAGACATTGCAACCCACCTTTGCTGCTGTACTGATTCCCACAGCAGGCGGGTGTGCTCGTCCAATGGGTACTCTGCCACAACGGCATCCTGTCCCCCAGGGTGTGGAAGGTCCTGATGCACAACACCCCTTGAGGGTGGGCGCTGTTTGCCAGGACCAGGAATGGGCTTATCAAAGGGTGGCGGGCATGTGCCACCGCTGGACACTGCACCCCCAGACCTGGTGGGTGACTGCTGCTGCTGCCCCTCCAACCATTGTGCCCCAGGGACCACTCGTTCCACCGCTGTGGCTGCAGCAGTGCCAGACACCTGCACAGCCATGGGTGCTGCCCCACCGGTGCTGACAGGCACAGCCTGGGACTGTGCCGACATGCTGGCACACAAGTCAGAACCAGCAAGGCCCAGGGGCACATGCTGGCCTGCTGTGTGTCCGTCATGGGACACACAGATGTCACTGCCCATTGCAGTCCTTGCATCATCAATGGTGCAGGTACGAGCTACAGCCACAGTCACAGCGTGCTGGCATGCTTGCATGCCAGACTGCTTTGCTGAGACACAGGCTGTGCACCCCCCACACCCGAATCACCGACACCAGAGTTGGCAGCCCAGCGTGCATGCTGGTGCAGTGCATGCTGGCTGGTGACAGAGGTGGATGGACCCTCCTCCATGTCCAGCAGGTCATCCTCACTGCCTGGACCCACCACCACCATCCCCTGAAGATGAACAGGATCTGTAACAGAAAGAGAGGACATGTGAGTGCATGTGAACAACCTTCCCCCCCCAACACCACCACCATGTCATACCGTGCAGTGATGGGCTTCCACCTGTCTGGAATCCACCTCCTGGTACACCCTCAAAAGCACTGCACTGCATTGATGCAGCCAGTCGGTCCTCAGCCGGGGTCAGCTCCACCACCGCTGGCTGGCCCCCGCCAGTGCCAGCACGTGCCGCCCTGAGGGCTGCCACCTTCTCCTTCACCCTCCTGCGGTCTGTCCCAATCTTCTTTTTGCATTCCTGCACGGAGCGCTGGTGGCTTCCGTGCAGGTTCACTGCCTGGGCTACCCCCTCCCATGCAGCCGCACGGGCCTGAGGGGTGCCCCGCCATCCACTCAGTAGTGCCTCCTCCTCCAGGTAGGCCTGGAAGAGGGCCTCAGTCTCTGCCGTGGTGAAGTTGGGCCTCCTCCTTCTTCGTCCACCATCCTCACCCTCACCTTGGCTCTGCTCGGTCATGGCGTTCTGTATGGGTGGAAGTGGACACCTGTCACTGTGCAGTCTACAGCGTTATCCCATGCCCATTGTCCAGAACATCCCACAGCATGCAACTCACCTCTCACCTGCAGTAACCGAATCTGGCCAGCGCAGCCCACTGTCGCACTTTTATAGCGCAATGCATGCAAATGAGGAGTGGAGCAACTGTAATGAGATGCAAATCGCGCCACTGCGCCTTTGAATGGCTGATCAGATGATTTGCATGTGTCGGCTGAATATCGCGCCATTGCGCTTTTTGCAATACGGTTGAGCCGGCTGAGCCAATAGTGCAGATCTGTGACTGTGCGGTACACTGCATTGCGCATGCCCAGGTAGCTTTCGTAGGCGTCTGCCACGCTGATGACGTGCTGTGCGCGATCGGCAATTCAGGCCATGGCCACCATTGTGCCAGTGACGCTACAGCACTGGGCACTGTATGACGCTGTGGCACTACTGCGCAATAGTCCACTGTGGCACTGTCACGCAGGTGGTCAGTCGCGCAGGATGCATAGACGTCAGATGGCGCTGTGCGTGGCCTTGCGTCATAGACCCCTGACCTGGTGTCCAACCTTTGCCCCCTGGTGCTGTTCGGCTGCCATGTGTACGGCCCTATTGTGCTGTCTGGTGACAGTGCTATGTGGACCGATGGCGCTGTCTGCGAACAGCACGATTGGAACCTATGGTGGTCTATTGCGCAACATTTCCACGTGGGGTTGCCGCACTGCGGGGCGCCATATTGCCTGCTGTAAACTTGGAAGTATGGCACGCAGGAGGGCAGTGCAATGGAGCCCGGTGGAGGTGGCCAACCTGGTGGCCCTGGTAGAGCCCCACTATGGGGCACTGTATGGTGAGGAGCCCCTCACCATGGCTAGAACCCAGGTCTGGCTGCAAGTGGCCAATGACCTGGTGGGGGTCACTGGGTGGTGCCAGTCTGCTGAGCAGTGCCGGTACAGGTACAGTGACCTCCGCAGGAGGGAGTCTGACCTGCATGAGTGGCTACGGTCACGTGCCAGGAGGGGCGTGGTGCCTAGGCCAGGTGGGTGTACCATCTATGCACCTGTATTCTCTGTAGGGGTGTGAGTGTGTTTTGGTGGCTGTGCATGGGTGATGGCTCTGACATGGTTGGCTGTGTCAGTGTGTGCAGGAGTGAGATGCATGGGTCTGGCTGTGTGGGCAGGCACTCTCACTGTGGCAGGGGGCAGTCTGCTTTGGAGTCACACTGATGTTTTTCTCAACATTTGTCTCCCACAGGCCGGGCAGAGAGGATGCAGGCACGGGGTGAGGAGGGCCGTGGCAGGGCCCCAGTGGCGGTCGGTGGTGCTGCGAGGGGTGGGCCACAGCAGCAGCAGCAGCAGCAGCAGCCACAGCTGCTGGCGGAGTGTGAGTATCATTACATCATGGATGCTATTGCATGCTGGAGGGGGTGGGCATGACCACCAGCCATGCACAACACAACCATGCATGACACAGGCGACATTCATCACTGTCCAGTGTCACTGCATGTCTGTGTGTGCGTCACTGGTGGTCCATGCATGCACTGGGCACATGGCTGTGGAACTGGCATCGCACCACATTGCCACGTCTTGACAGCCTTGTTTGTGCTGTGATGGACATAGGCAGTGTGTGTGTGCAGTGGTGCACATAGCTGGTGCCACCTGGTTGGGCTGGCCACTGTGCATGTTCACTGTGGGTGGGTGCATACCATCACAGGTTGGGGACATTGGGCTATATGGCTTGCAGGTTGGGTGGTGTTCAGGGTTGTGGTCAGTCACAGCCATTGACTGTGTTCCCATTTTCCTAGGCCTCATTGTGCTCCAGAGGATAGAGCGGGCACTGCAGCAGCTCACCCAGGTGTCCATGGACAACAGGACCATCCTCACCAACATCCAGCGCCATGGCCTCCGGAGGAGGACGCCAGATGCGATGGCACCAGGCAGAAGAGGACCAGCCTGCTAGGCCTTAGACTGGATTGCCCTTCCCATTCACCCATCCCTCCACCCTGCCTTCCCTCTCCAAGTTGTTCATCCCTCCCTTGCCCAACCCTACCTTGTACCCCTACCCCCTTCTTGTAAATAGTTATGTTGTCGTTGATTTTGTAATTTACATTTTTCTAATACATTTATATTTTGATATGAATACTGTGTTGGTCTCTGATTTGCAGCTGGCTATGGTTGCTCAGTTGCAGTGGTGTGCATGCCATCTGGGGTGGTATGGTCCTGGGTGTGTGTGTGTGTGTGTGTGTGTGTGTGTGTGTGCGGCACGCGTGTGTGTGCATGGGGAGGTGTCTCCAGTGTGGCAGTGACTTTCTGTTGGTCTTGCCATCTGCTGCCACCCACTGCTGGGTGCACAGGGTGGGTCTGGCTTGTATGCTTCTCTGCTACAGGGGGTTGACGTGTGCGGGGGATGCATGGTGTTTCCTGCAGTGCCAGTCACTGCACATGGGTGGTGTCTTGGGGTCACGGTGCAGGGTGTGCTGTGAGTACGGGGGGCTGATATGCACTGTGGTTGTCAACCCTCTGTGTGTGGCAGTCTCAGCCTGCCAGTGGTTGTGCTGGGACGTCATGGCCCTGCTGTGCTTTGTTGGCTTGTCCCCATGGGCCAGTAGATCATCCGTCCCACCCCCAGTGATGCTGTGCTTGGGGTGTGCAGGTGTCTTGTTGGTTCTGCAGTGTGTTCCTGTACCCATGTGTGGCATGGCTGGCGGTGGGCCCCAGCCTGCCTCCCTGGTGTGCAGTTCCATTGCTCTGCTGGGGGGCTCTGCTTGCGCTATGGCACCTCTGGACTGCTCAGCTGTGCTGCCCTTGTTGCGCTATGGCGCAACCTTTCTGCTCAGCTTCCCCTTCCTGGTTGCGCTATAGCGCAGTTTGTGCGATATTCAGACGTTGGCTGCTTGCAATTTGTTCTGCTCCATGTTTGAATATCGCGTCTGTTGCTCATATGCGCAATTGAATTGTGCTTGCTCCTGCTGTTGCGCAGATTTTGGGAGCAGTTTGAATATCTGGGCCTACATGTTTAATTACATTATGGTACGTATGTAGCATGCTGTACCTTTCACACATTATGTTATTCTTTGTTTTTATTATCCTTATTTCTCTCAAGTTGCTATGTTTTACTGTCACCTAACTGCCTAGGACACTTACTTGGAAATGTATACTGTAATTGCTTGTTCTCCTGGGAATGTATATTGTAATTTCTTGTCCTCTTCTATATTATGTATGCTGTTGCTTTTACTTGTTGTACTCTCCCTGGTCATTCCTAACAATAGGCATAGCCTATGTTTAGTGTACTTATCCAGTTACCAAACATAAATAAATAAATAAATAATTAAATAAATATTATCTATATGCCATTTTTTGGAAACAGTGTACATTGTGTTGTGTTATTACAATATGCAATAAAACAATGTTTTTTCCAAAAAAGTACACATCTGGCATGGAAAGGAAAATGGAAGGGCAGTTAACTTTGTAAAAGTAATTTCTGATCACCATTAAAGAGGGATTCTGGCCAAAAGTGCTACTTTGCAGAAGCAGAATAAGCATACCCCCAATAAATCACATACCAAAAATTAGGTTTCTGTGTTACTTCATTTTAAAGTTATGAGCTATTTTGTAACCCTAATTTCATTACCTGTTCAAAAAGTAAATTTCAGTGAAGAGCTGCTGATGATATCATCTCCAGAACTCACAGTCTGGTCTTTCCTGTCAGCAAGCTTACAGGACTTGTTTCTCCAAAGTTTAAAAATCATGTGCAATGTTTTTTTATGAGCGAAAGTGACAGCAACATTCAAAAAAACATTTCTATAAAAACTGTGTGTGTTTCAAAGTTTGGAACAAAGTTGACAAATTCATATTTTTAATGCCTTTTTGATGCGGTCCATTTCTCCAGGGTTGCTGAATGCTGAGTCAGCATGCCTCCAGGCTGCTGATGCCATTTGGGGTGATACTCTATTGTGTCTGTTAGGAAATTGTATTGGTACTAGTGTTGCATAATGTTGGTAACTTCACTGCTGTTTGTCAGCGTCTGCTTTATAATACGTTTTAAAGAGCACCTTTCTCAGTCCTTTTGACTTTCATGCATAAATTACCCTTTCTTGCATTGATTATGGAATTGTATTTCATTATTGTCCTCTACAGTTAGTTTTTGCATTCTGCAAAATGAATAAAATGCAATTCTAGAATCAGTGCAAGAAGGGATAATACAGTATATGTATGAACATCAAAAGGACTGGGAAAGGTGCGTTAAATCTCAATATCTCTCTATCTCTCAACAAAATATTGCTCTGTTCTATAAGATATCTCTTCCTAGCAGTTGAAACTTGGCCTCCTGTTCTTGTAAGATTCATGTCCTCTCTTTCACAAAATGGGGTAATTTTTGCATGAAAATCAAAAGGACTGGGAAAGATGCTGACAGCAACTCTATCTTTTCTCAATCCCCATGCTTTGTTACTGAGGCAGAAGAAAGTCAATTTTACAAAAAAAAACATACTGACAAGGCATTTGGATTTTGGCATAATACATTGCTAACAGGGTACATTTGGGAAGGGGGAATATAGTATTTACACTGAGTACTGGTAGTTTTGCCTTGTAAAATTGCCGTGACTGCACTGTACTACACAGTGTGAGTCATTCCTCTGCTTTACAGTGGTATACCGCACTGTCAGTGACATTTCGACAGTGCGGTTCCCTACAGCAACAACAGTGCCATGTCGCTGTAGGGAACCAACTGGAACCCACCACTGTCTGTTGGGGGTCCTGCACCCCCCGAATCAGCTCCAACTTAGAGTTCACAATCCTAAGTGGAGGTTTGGGGGGAGAAGTTGTCTGAAGAAAACATTTGTTTTAATATGAAACTAGCAGCCAACTGCAAAATGTAGTCAACCTGCCAGTTTCGCTGTCTGGTCATTCAACAAAAATTTTGTTGATGACCAGTGGTGGATCCCCCTACAGAGATGCCATCAGGAGCCAGCAGCCCAGCAGCTGAACAGTAAAGGGAAGTGCAGCAGGGCTAAAGCAGGACTCACAAACAAATCCAAATTATGGAAGACAGAGTAAACCTTGGCCAAAAATAACAAATGCACACACCCTTTCGGGTCTAATGCTGCATATAATGACTACAAGGTGTAACTTTTTGGACCATTATGAAAGGTGCTCTTTAACAGGGGCATAATATTTGTTAATTCCTGCTGGTGGTGGAAGTATTAGCCCTGGTAAAATTGTCATTTCAATATGGAATACAACATAGATGAGTCTGAATGTAGGTTAAATAACAGCCTGTTAGGGAGAAAACACTAGGGGCCAGATATTCAAAACTTTGCGCATACAAGTGCAATGGTATACTCAAAGTATAGCACCACACAATGTGCGTTAGTGCAACATGTAGCACAGCACAAATTACCTCCAATGAAAAAGTGGTCTTAATGCCAGGCAAACCGAGATTGGGGGACATGGACACTGCAGCAACAGGGAACAAGTCTGTATGCATCCAGTGAGGAGGCAGTGTGGGTGGACGGCCACCCTTGGCAATTCCATATGCACAGACACACAAGCTGTGGAATGCAATGCCCCAACAGTGCTGTGACATGAACACTCATGTAAATGTTACAACTGAGCTAGAACTCTACTTGCAGCAACAAACTATTTGTACCGTATTGACTCATATTGTAATGTGTACCTAATGTGATATTTGTATATTGTGTGTTGTTGTGCATTGTATGTCTTTATTGTACACCACTGCATCTCAGCCACACAGTTAGTGTCTCAAGGTCATTCCTGACACTGGGCCTTGGCCCAGTGTGCTTACCTGGTGAACAAGATAATACAAAACAATGAACAAAACACATACATGGCAGAGACATGCTGCACACAGATGGCACCACCCATGTTACCATCATCTGGCACAGGTCCTAACCCTGCCAGGCATTAGTGGGTGCCCCAGCACCCAGTGGAAACCATGGCAGTGCATTCATGCAGCAGACACCTCCAGTTCCCCCACTGGGGTACACTAACAGTCCAGCAGACACATGCTGCACTGGGTGAATGAAGGGTGTTGAAGGGAGGGTGTACAGGTGGCCAGGCTGCACCACATACTAGGTACTGCCACATGACTGGGGCAATCCACACAGTGCACATGTTCTACTGATGAGACTGCTCCTGACAGCAGTGTGCCAGTATGATGGTATGTGTGCCCCCCCGGGGCACATACCCTACACGTGTCCAGGATCCATGCACACACTGTCAGCCATGTGTATAATAGTGTGGGAATCCCATCCCACTGGTGCAGCACATGAGGGTCACAGGACAGTATGACTGTGATGTTCACTGTCAGACCACACCTTCCAGCTGTGCTTGTCACTCTGTGAATAGCACCAGTCACTGTTGCCTGACACACCATAGGCAATGCTATGTACCTCACAGTATCTCCTACTATGGTACTGTACCATCTGATAAACACTGTGGCAGGAACAATGATTTGCCTCTGGCATGCAGCATGACCAGCCGTTCCTGTAGTGCTACTCCCTTGGGCCACATTAGTCTTTGCATCTGTGTCCAAACCAAGATTGCAGCTAATGTTCTGAAAGCTGTGAGCACACAATGAATGTATCAACCAACCTGTAATACCAGTCAGACCTACAGGTGGAGCTGTGAGCGCAGAAAGAAACATGGCTACTGACCTGTAATTCCAGTTGGACATACAGGTGGAGCTGTGTGCACCATGTTATAGCACCGGGCAAGCCACATGCAAAGTAGGCTGTAATGACATGCTAATGTGGCTGTTTGCCCATGGATTGCCTGAGTAGGCTCATTTGCATTGCAGTTTTGAATATAACATAGAAACATAGAAGTTGATGGCAGATAAGGACAGCAAGACCCATCCAGTCTGCCCATTTCTTTTTCTACCTTATAAATGTTCCATCGGTCTTTGCTCTGTCAATCGCCTATCTATTCATACTCATCTGTATTGCTCCCTTATGCCTATCCCATGCCTGTTTGAAGCCCTGCACTGCATTCATATCCACCACTTCCTGAGGTAGGCCGTTCCATGCATCCACCAACCTTTCTGTGAAAAGAACTTCCTCACATTACCCCTTAATTAGCCTCCTCTAATCTCATGCTGTGTCCTCTTGTCCTGCTATTTTTCTTATATTGAAACATTTAGACTCTTTCACCTTGTTAATGCCCTTAAGGTATTTGAATGTTTCGATCATATCACCTCTCTCCCTCCTTTGCTGTAGGGTATACATACTGAGCTCCTTTAATCTGTCCTCATATGTTTTCTGATGCAGTCCCTGCATCATTTTGGTTGCCCTTCTCTGGACTGCCTCAATTTGGTTAATATCCTTGTGAAGGTGTGGCCTCCAGTACTGCATGGTACTCAGATGGACCTTACCAGTGTCTTGTAAAGAGGATTATTACCTCCTTCTTCGACTTATGATACCCCTACTAATACATCCTAACATCCCGCTAGCCTTACCTACTGCTTTTAGTGGTCTGCTTGGATGATTTCAGGTCATCGGTGATGATGATGCCCAAGTCTCTTTCTTCCTTTGTGACTGCTAGTAACTCCTCGCAGCCTATAGGTGGCTTCAGGGTTTTTCCCTATGTGCATGATCTGTACGTCTTTTGTGTTAAACCCAGTTGTCACTCTTCCGACCATTTTGCTAGTTTATCCAGATCTCTTCTCATTCTCCCCACCCCATCTGGATCATCTACTCTGTTGCAGATTTTGGTGTCATCTGCAAACAGACAAACCTTACCCTCCAGTCCATCTGCAATGTCACTGATGAAGATATTGAAGAGGACTGACCCCAGGACTGATCCTTGAGGTACCCCACCTGTGACTTGCATCTCTTCTGACTTTATACCGTTACCACCACTCTCTGTTTTCTGCCCGTCAACCAGTTTGCCACCCAGTTGATCTACTTCTGATCCACCCCAAGCCTACCCAGCTTATTAATCAATCTTCTATGTGGAACAGTATTGAAAGCTTTGCTGAAGTCAAGGTAGGGGACATCAACTGCTCCCCCTTGGTCATCCACTCTGGTTACCCAGTCAAAGAAATCTATGAGATTAGTTTGATAGGACCTTCTTGTTGTAAACCCATGCTGTCTTGGATCCTGTGCTCCTATGGATTTCAGGTGTTGCACTATCCTTTCCTTAAGGAGTTCCAACTTTACCACCAGGCAAACTTGATTACACCAGGCAAACATGTCAGCTGCTGCACAAACATGCTAGTGACACCCAGTACTGTAATGTTCCATTACATGGCTCTGCAGGATTTGGCATGCACTGTTGTTTGTTGTTGTTGTGCTCCACTGCTTTGCTAGCACACACGTTACCCACATTGTTCAACCTTACCTCACTCCACCTCTGTGTGCACTGGGCTGCTGTTGCAGTTTGCACTGCTCTCGGTTGCTATATCCAGTGCTGTCTTATTTGCTGGGCTGTTGTTGCACTGCACTCTCAGCCCAGTTTGCATGTCTTCATTTGCACGCTTTATTCAACTCATTTAGCCCTGGGGCTATTCCTTTGAATATGATGTGCAAATGGTTCTGGGCTAATTTTGCCCACTGTGCAATGCTAATTTTGCCCCGGGGCAAAGTTTTTAATATCTGGCTCTAGGCTGGCTGGATTGGCTACTGCATAGAAACTCTTAGTAAGGTTTCAAAACAGCATTACCTTGCCCATCCCCATTTACAGGGAGGCAGAATAATCATTTTAAAGTGTCATCCTGAGAAATCCCCTCAATTGAATGACAAGTGTGAATGATCACAGCCTTCCACCACATAAGAAATTATTCAATCTGCAAACCTCAGTAGTGAAAATAGGAAATTTTGCTCACATTCCTTTCCAGTATAAAAAATAAACTGAAACTAAACCTCACTGCAGTGTGCTATGATTCAGCATTCAGCAACCCTGGAGAAAAGGACCACAATGTAAAGACACCAAAATAAATAAAAAAATACACATTTGTCAACTTTTTTACAAAACCTGAAATACACAGCTTTTACAGTAATATTTTTTGAATGTTGCTGCCTGTTGTACTTGTGAAAACTATTGCACATGAACTCCAAACTTTGAATAAACAGGTTCTATAAGGTTGCTGACAGGGAAGACTAGACTCTGAATTCTGGCGATTACATCAGCAGCAGCTCTTCGCTGAAACTAGCTTTTTTGAACAGCTAGTGAATTTAGGGTTGTAAAATTACTTGTAACTTTTAAACAAAGTAACTTAGATATTTCATTTGTGGCATGAGGCTGATTGTGGCTATGCTGATACAAATTCTGAAATGTATTGATGCCAGAAATGTTGACTGTAGTCCCTCTTTAATAGAATTTAGTTTTGTAACTTCTCTTACCCATTTTTGAAGTCTGTACCAGATCTGCACCACTCTGTGTAAAGAAAAGACTTCCTTAGATCCCTCTTAAGTGGTTCCCCCTGGAGCCACAAATTGTGTCCCATAGATGTGACAACATTACAGTATCCCTTTTAAACTTGATGTTCAAGCTCTGTATCGGCACTCTATCTTAAGATGTTTTGTATATTAGAAGTAAATCAGCAATATTTGTTAGTTGACAACACATTTCATCATATAGCTTGTAGCAATAAAATGTTTGTGCAGTCCTTTGATTCATCGTAAGTCTATTTTTTAGTCTGAGGTTTTTAAAACAGCTTTTATTACTAATTTTATGATTAATGACTCAGGTCATTAATGATGACAGCCAATAGCAAAATTTAAAATTCCCTTCCTCTGAGGTTATTTTTTAGATTTACAAGCTGATTTCTTATTGTGGATGTATTCTTATGGTGCTAGTGCACATTTCTGATGGTAAACAGTACAACATCACACCAAGGTGTTTATTCATAGTAGTAGTAAAATATTTTTATTCATATAATACATATAAATAGGGATTGCCTCGACTGAGTAAAACTCATTTTCAACGAGATCCACAATACAAGTAAACATCTCAAGAACCATACATTTTACAAAATTGTACATTACAATCAGTTCTAAAAATATTAAAACAGAATGTGGCATATATGTCATAGGTAACTCGCGACTAACAAAGTAATCACAAAATAAACAATACAGTACAATGATATTAAAAAATGAACACTACAGTACAACAGTATTATTATCCCCTGCTGGTGTCATAACCAAACAATTTTGTGTCCTGGCTTCAGGCCAATACTACCCACCCTAATCTAAACACACAGAGCACAACATCAGATGGAGGAGTTAGACAGGGAACTAGCGGGACAGATCAGGAGGACCTGCGAGAAGGGTAGTGTGGTGACTGTGGGGGACTTCAACATGCCAGGAGTGGACTGGAGTACCCCAACAACCAGGAACAGAAGGGAGCAGGTACTGCTGGATGCCTTCCAGGACAGCTTCCTACTGCAAATAGTCAGTGAACCAACCAGGTTAGGGAATACCCATGACCTTGTGCTGGCAAATGGAGACTTTGTGAGAGAACTTATAGTGGAGGAACCACTGTCAGAGAGTGACCACCACTCAGTATGGGTCACATTGGATATGGGCAAGGAAGGAGTGGAATCTGGCACAAGAGTACTGGACTTCCGGAGGGCCAACTTTGGGAAGATGGGGGAAGTGATAAAAGGATACCTGGCCATAATTCAATCTAGTATGGACATTAACCAGAGGTGGGAGCTCATAAAGCTGGGGATAGTGGAGGCAACCAAAACCTGCTGCAAGGCCCAGAGCAAGAAGGCTAGGGCTAAGAAACCAAGCTGGTTGAGCAAGGAGGTCAAGGAAAAGGTAAGGAGGAAAAGAGCTGCTTTTAGGAAGTACAAGAAAACAGGGAGGAGGAGGACAGGGAGGAGTACTTGATGGAATCAAAGGAGGTGACCAGGGCAGTAAGAGGAGCCAAGGCATCTACGGAACTCAGGCTGGCACAAGGCACTAAGAAGGGAGAAGGACTTCTTTAGGTATATCAGGGAGAAAAGGAGCTGTAAGGACCACATAGTAGGATTATGAAGGAGGGGGTTGGGTGGAAGAAAGGTGTGATAAGGCAGAAGCACTAAATGAATACTTCTGCTCAGTATTTACTAAAGAGAAGGGTGACACCCAAGGGGAGAAATGGCAGAAATGGGAAGGGGTGACAGATGGAAATCATGGAGGCAGAGTTCAGGAGGGTTTGAAGGCACTGAGGGTGGACAAGGCACCAGGCCCAGATGGCATCCACCCCAGGGTACTGAAGAGGCTGGCAGAGGTCCTTGCAGGACCTTTGGCAGACCTATTTAATGCCTCACTACATTCAGGTGTGTACCTCAGGACTGGAGGATGGCTCATGTAGTGCCCTCCACAAGAGTGGCCCAAGGATGAACCGGGAACTACAGACCAGTGAGCCTCACATCCATCGGGCCGGGTAAGCTAATGGAGACTATCCTGGAAGGAGAGGCTGGTGGCCCTCCTAGAGGCCAAAGGACTAGAGGACAGCAGACAGCATGGCTTCATATGGGGCAGATCCTGCCAAACCAACCTGGTGGAGTTCTATGACTGGGTAACTAGGCAACTGAACAGGGGCCATGCAGTGGATGTCCTGTATCTGGACTTCAGTAAGGCATTCAACTTGGTGCCGCATGGAAGGCTGGGAAGTAAGTTAGTAGGCACAGGGGCAGGTGCAAAGCTGGTGAGATGGGTAGGAAACTGGCTTCAGGGAAGGCAACAGAGGGTGGTGGTGGGTAGGGAGCTCTCACAACCAAGGGTAGTGACGAGCGGTGTTCCACAGGGCTCGGTATTGGGACCAGTGTTGTTTGGGATATTTATTGCAGACATATCATTGGATATCAAGAGCAAGATCAGTCTGTTTGCTGATGATACCATGGTAGGAGCAGTGATAGATGACCTAGGGGGATGGCAGGGATTTACAGGATGATCTGGCAAAGCTTGAAACCTGGTCAGACACCTGGCAACTGGGGTTTAATGCAAAAAAGTGCAAGGTGCTGCATTTTGGGATGAAGAACCCAAGGAGGAGTTACCAGCTGGGGGGAGTGCAGCTAGCCCAGAGGAGGAGAAGGATCTGGGTGTGCTCATTACAGGGTCAATGAACAACTCGGCACAATGTAGGAAGGCAGCTGCAAAGGCCAACAAAATGCTGGGTTGTATTGCAAGGGGTATATCCTCGAGGAGGGGGGAGGTGATTCTGCCACTGTATAGGTCATTAGTTAGACTGCACCTGGAGTACTGCGTGCAGTACTGGTGCCCGTATCTGAAGAGGGACATTAAGTTACTGGAGTTGGTGCAGCACAGAGTGACAAAGATGATCAAGGGGCTGGGGGACTTATCATACGAGAGGAGGCTGAGGGAGTTGAACATGTACTCACTGGAGGAGAGGAGAGGAGGGACGGGGGGACTTGATTGAAACCTTTAAGTACATGACAGGAATAAACAAGACAGGTACAGAGGAGCTGTTCAAAGTAAGGAGGAAGGGACACCAGGGCCATGATATGAGACTGAAGGAGGAAGGTTCAGGAGGAGATGAGGAGACACTTTTTTACAGAGAGGGTGGTGGCTGGGTGGAATGCGTAACCTGCAGAAGTGGTATACAGTAGAACAGTGGACTGCTTCAAAAGGGGATGGGACAGGACTAGGGGGAGGGTTAATGAAGGGGAAGGGTGGGAGGCAGCTGCAGAATAAGGGGTGCTTGCTGCACATTTGAGCAGACTTGATAGACCTCTAGGCCTTTATCTGCTGGAAAATTTTGTATGTTTGTATGTTATTTCACTCTTTCCTTAGCCGTAATTTTACTTCTGGCAAAATATTATTCATAGCACCCATTCTCAACTGTACTGGAATTTTGTTCCAAAGATATATTCCCCTGTAATAAACTGACTGATACCCTATTTTCATATTACATCTAGGTAGGACTAGATCCAGGGCAGAAAATGTTCTATGGTTATTTGGCTTCTTCCTAAATTTTAAGTTGGCTGATATACATGCTGGGATTTTACCTAGAAGGCCCTTGTTTATAAAGGCCAATAAATGCTCCTGACTTCTTTCGCTTAAATATTGCCAACCCAGTTGGTTATATAGGCTACACTTGTAGGTTTGATGGGGAGCTCTTAGGATATAGCTGGCCAGAACAATGTGACAGGCTTCTAGTTTTCTAAGATGACCTTTTCTTCTCCCAGAATAGAGAATATCTCTGTAATCGAACATGGGGATAATCATAGAATTTACTACCCTTCTCCTTACTTCGAAGTTCAATAGTGGTCTGGCCCGATAGAATGCTCCCAATTTCTTCCCCCACATTTTTAATCAGGTTGCTAATACGTGTACTCCAGTTTAGGAATTCGTCCATTATATCCCTAAGTATTTGTAACATTGTACCTGGTGGATCGGGGACCCCGCAAGGGTAACCAATGTCAATGCCAGGTCATCCTACCTGTTTGTCATGGAATGAAACACCATGGACTTTGTTTTTTTGTCATTCAGCATTAATTTGCTATTTTGAAAGAAGATGTGTAACTCATTGAATGCTCTTTGAAGTTTCATCTGCATATCTTCTTAGGTGCAGTCTGATGTATAAATAACAGTGTCATCTGCATAAAGGTGATATGACACTGAGTCCGAAAAGCACAGTCTATTTCCATGTATGTTAAATAATAGTGCCCCCAAAATGGAACCCTGAGGGACCCCCGATCCAACTGGAAAAAAGCTAGAAGACCATTTGCAAAATGAAACCATCTGGCACCTTCCTGTGAGGTATGATGCCAACCACCTCTGTGCCATACCCACAAACCCCAGTGATGCTGCCCTGGATAGAAGGGCACCATGGTCCAAAGAAACAAATGCCTTAGATAGATCTATAAATAAGGCACCTACCTGTGTCTGCCTGTCCAGGGCTGCCTGAACATCCCCCACAACCTTGACCAAGGCTGAGGTGGTACTGTGGAATTTATGAAAGCCAGGTTGCATGTTGTTTATTAGACCCTTAGAGTCCAAATATTTCCTCAACTGGGTTACCACTAATCTTTCAAGTATCTTAGATGTCCGGGACAAAAGAGATATTGGATGATAGTTACACCTTTCAGTCTTATTACCCCCTTTAAAAACTAGTATCACCTTAGATATTTTTCAAGCCAAAGGATACTTTTCTTCACTAAGGGATACGTTAAACATGTACGTCAAGGAGTAAGCTATGATTGGTGTTGCATATTTTAACATCTTTGTGGGTATACCATCTAGGCCTATGGCCTATGTTGTACTCATATTTAAGAGTTCTTTAATAACTGACTCACCAGTTATCAAAGCACATGTAAAAGGTGCTGTAATCCCCTGCTGTGTCTCCCAGTTAGCACTAGGAGTATCAGATGAACTTAAAATATCTGGCACCCTCATTTTGCTGAAATAATCATTACGCCGGTCAGCCACCAATTGTAATGCTGGGGTCAGCTGACCATCCATGTTTAACACATTAACAGGATTATTTCCTGACCCTTTCAGCAATGGGTTAATCATTTTCCAGAAATCCTTTGGGTCTTGAGTACAATTTCTATTCAACAGATAAGAGAAGTGTCTTTGTTTAACCTGTCTGACCTCCCTGACATAAAGATTATGAAGTCTTTTGTAATTTTCCCAGTCCTGCCTGTTCCCACTTTTTTTTGCCTTACCCCATACTTTATCTCCAAATTTTTTGTGCTTTCTGAGTTCATTTGTATCCCAGACAGCACTGTATTTTTTCAAGACTGTAGACTTCAGGGGGGCATGCTTATTACATACTGTCATGAACTCACTCAGGAAATATTCCCATACATCATCTATGTCGGGTATTAGCTGAATACATTCCTAAGTTATATCACCAAATCAAACATAAAATTAATATAGTAAAAAGTTTTAAAGCTATGCCACGTAATGGTTCTATTTTTTTCTAGTTTTACTGTTTTATCCCTGGAGCAAAAGGTGAACTGATGATCTGAGATTGAATCAGGCAAGACACCACTGTTTGTTATATTACAGTATGTATTGTATTTGTAAAAATGAAGTCCAAGGTTGTGAAGGAAGCATTTGGGTCCATATTAATTCTTGTTGGCTCATATATCAACTGTGTGAATCCCAGATCCTAGTGAGTGTGGTCAGTATGCATTTACTTTTAGAAACTTCAAAACCCAATATCTTCCATTCAGGAATGACATACAATGAAAAGACAAAACTGAATATATTGATGTTTGTGCCCGAAATACATTATTGCTAAAACTATATGATGACATGTTTTTCCACTAACAAATACTGCTGCCTTCAGTTGCCTCTAAACCTTCTTTTTTTCCAAAATGAGCAGCTCCAGTATCTCCAACCTTTCCTCATACAGTTATGTTTTCCAACCCTCTGATCATCTTTGATGATCTTCCAAGCCCTGACCTGGCACTCTGTTAAATCAATCCTTCAAAATAATAATTTCCAAGTCTCTCTTTCTTTCTCTTCTCTCTCTCTCACTCCCTCTCATTACTTTCAAATTTTCCTCATTTAAGTAATACACTGCTTTGTTTTTCCTACTGTAGGTTCACCACTGCACACATGTCTATATTGAATGTTATGTGCCATTTTTCTGCTCATCATGTTACCTTATCTAGGTGTCCTTGCAGCACTTTCTCCTCAGTTTCCACTGTTCTCCATATTTTAGCATCATCAGCAAACATAATCTCCCAGTCCTCCAGTCCCTTCTCAAGATTCCTTACATACAGTAGGCGTTAAATAAAGACAGGTCCAGCTTCTATCCCTGCTGGACACCTTTTAATCAACTCAACTCTTTCGTTATGAAATCATTAATTTTCACACTCTGTTCCCTTCCCATTAACCATTCTGAAATCCATCTTACTAGGGTACTGTTGAAATCCAGAGAGCTCACCTGGTTAATTAGTTTATGTGAAAGCTTGTCAAAAGCTTTACTGAAGTTTAACTATATTATGCCTGCCAGAATACCCCTGTCAAGGTTTTTCCTTACTAGTTTGTAAGAAGTTAACAGGTTTGTTATGCAGGATCTTCAGTTTGTGAACATGTGATGTTGTCTATTTTCCCCCTCTGCTGTTAATGGGGCTTTGATTGATTTCCTTATGAAATGTTCCAAAATGTAACACACTACAGTATTAAACTCAGGCTAAGTGGCCTGTAATTCTTCATCTCTCCCTTGTTTCCTTTTATATGTAGTGGAATCACTATTGATTTCTTCCAGTCATTTTGGTGCTATATCTTCTTTCAGTTTTGTGTTAAAGAGTACTGCAAGTGGATCCATTAATTCCAACAGCAGTTTCTTTAGCAGTTTTGAGTGCATCTCTATTTAGACCCAGATGATTTGGCAAGTGTGGCATAAATTTATACTAATGTTTTAATACAATGAACTGGCAGAATGGTTGAAGTGTCCCAGAAAATACTACAAGGTCAGTCAGGTCAAATTGTATAAGTTTGCACATGTGGCTAAATGGTCCTGCTGTTTATCTTGGGGTTTACAAGGAAGTAATGAATAATGAGTAATGAAATGTATCTGTTCCTGGGGGTCTACTGGCAGGGTGCCACACTGGGATAGTGAAACCGTTGACAAACATTTGATGCCAAAAGCATAGCAAATTGGAGGGCTATCAGAGTACATTTGTTTATTGATAAAACAGGTTCCATGTTATGATAGCGATTGAAGAACAGCGATCGCTATCATAGCGAATATAAATCGCCGAAAAGCATATCGGCAATATACAAGCCAAAGTGACCTGACTTCCGGCCACTGCAAGTGTTTATGGGGTTGTGTTTCGCACCCCTGAATTAAAATTAATTCCAGGGGTGGCATCAGGACGGGGTGAAACACAGCCATGAAAAAAAAGAGAGAGCCACAAGCAGCAGCTGAAACAAGTGCCCCAAGCAGGTCCTGAACCCAGTGCCTGCTGCACTGTAGCCAGCCACCCTCACCACCACACCACAGGGCTGGCTTGTCTGCAGCAGGATCCCCTACTCATTCAAACAATCCCTCCTACCCCTCCCCTTCTGGTCACTCTCATCACTGTGGGAATGCTACACTTGCAGGGTAGCTGTTGATGGTACCGATATAAATGAGTCGCTGTTTCTACAGTTGCTCATTTATTATCACTGTCACCACTGGCTACCACAAAACATGGGAACTGAGATTTTCCTAATGATAGGAACACAGTGAGGGTATGGTTTCCAGCAAAAGCCTGTATAATCCTGTTTACAAACAAAATAGTTTTATTTGTGAGAAACATGTCCTAATGAAAAAGGTAAAAAAAAAAAGATGTGTACTGAGACACATTGGAGTTTTCTCTATAAAAGGAATACATCATTGCTAGCCAGGGAGAAGGGCGTCAGTGTGTAGTGCAACAGACTGATAGATGGTATGAGACTGGAAGGGGGGGGGGCTCTGATGTGGTTCAAGTTCTCGGAAGACGAGAAACTGTACTTATTTCCATATATTCACCTGTAGGTTTGATCTAGCTATAGATACCTAAGTTTGCATTTTTTTTCTGTAAGTACTTTATTGGTATTTGGTTTTCTCCCCTTCCCTTTCCCACATGTCCCCGATGTGATGCATGCTTGTAGAGGTACATGCATGTCATACTCTATGGGATGCCCCACCCTACCTGTCACTCTGTTACCACCTGCGCCAGCCATCAGACTGCCATCCGGTGACAGTGGTACTATGGACAGGTGACCACCCACCACAGGAGAGGAGAGCCAATGCTCAATCCTGCTCCCCCCTCCTCCCCAGGCTGGCACCCTGATGACCCAAAGTTGTTCCCAAACCTGGGTCACTGGCATAGTGTGAGATAAGGTGGCCGGTGCCTCAGCCCTCAGTGCCACCGTGCTGGCCTAAGTTTGCATTTTTATGGTTTAAACTCCTAATTTTTTCAATGTTTTCTCCTGTAAGCACTTTTGTTCTATTTTGGTCAATGTGTAAATATACAGTACTGTGTAAGTAATGTAGTTTTTGTTTAGCACAAAATACAGACTGGTTGTACATTTTAATAAAACGGGTAATTTGTGAATTTCTAGGGTGGCTATCATTCCAAAGAGGCACACTGAGTCTAGTTTAAGCAATTTGAAAAACATAGTCCTTCCTAATACAGGGAAAGGAGTGGAGTGAAGTTTGATAGGACAGAACTGACACTTCACCTGTGATTCAAGCAGTCAGCCTTGGCTTGATCCAGGGTACTGGTGACTGAAGTCACAGGGTCCAGGTGTCTGGGACTTGCCACCTTTGCAGAGGGACAAGTGAGAGTACAAGGACATGGTGAGGTGTGAACACAGGTGAAGGTCTGCAGCAGCTGGCTGTGAGAGGTACACTGGTTGGGCTGTGGATGGGTGGGTTTGTCACAGCAATGCATGGCAATTTTATTTTAAAGCCCCCAATACCGGGGCTCAGGACAATGTACAGGTAAAATCAACACAGATAAGTAACATAAATATAGAAAGTAAGAAAGGCATGGCATAAGCACGGGCACCCCTCTATATCTAGGGGCCAGAGGAGCACCCATGTTAAGCCATAGAACCTGTACCATCACCAAACATTTTTACGACCACGGGCCCAGGATGCTGGAGTTGGGGCACCATAACCATTACACTGGGGCACCAATATACAGGAGACCATACACCCAAACCAATTGTCCATACTGGGAGCTGGAATTAAGCAGGTACAATTATTAACTGCCTAGACGTTACACAGATATAAGGGCATTTCCTTTTCAATTATTTCATTCCATTTAATTTTGTTAACTAGTTAAGAACCCAAGGAAAGAGTCTGTCCATTTTCTAGGGGGGACCCAGGAGAAACAAATACAACAAGAGCAGTAAAAACACCAAATACAAATAGAATGTAAACACATAATCAAGTATCACTCAAAACATTTCCACACACTATTAGTTAACAAATAATTCTTATAATTCTGTTTAAATGTAAAGATATTATTAGCGGCAATGATATTAGAAGGCAAATTATTCCATACTCTCACCATAACAAATGAAACAACTCATTGGCACCCTTGAGCTTTAAGAAAGGGTATAACCAACAAACAATAATCAGAGCTACGTGTTCCTTGAATAATTTTAGAAATAACAAAAAAAATTTGCAAGGGAAGTAGAAACTGTACATTTAACAGAATTCCAAATAATGGAGGCACCCAAGAACTTAGCTCTCTGTTGCAAAGGTAACCATGGTAGATCACCATCCAATGAGCAGTGGTATGTCATTCTGCCATTCCCCATGACAGATTGACACATGCAATTCAAAAGCATGGCAACTCTTTGCAAATTGGAAGCTGTGACCGAGCAATAAACTAGAAGTGTATAATCAATCAAACAATCAAACCAACTGCAGCCAGTTTTTGAGATTTTGGAACCAAGTACTATACTTTATAATTCTATAAAGTAAACCTAATCTAGAGTGATGAGGTTTCACTACATTATCAATGTGATTGACATGAGTAAGTGAGTAATCCAAGAAAAAAAAAAACAACTCATTGACAGACTCCATACGCTCACCATCAATTGTTATGAGTTCTAGTGGCAGTGAAACAGTTCTTCTTTGCCCAATGAAACTCGTACTTTTGGTTTTCTTGGTACTGAGTATCAGTTGGTTATAAGAAAGCCAGTTTTGAACAAAACAGAATGCCACCTGAGTATTGTCCTGGACAATATTCTGGTCTTGAACACTAGAGAACAGAACAATATCATCCGTGTACAATACCGTTTCCACATTTTTAATTTCTTGTATTAAATCATTAAGGTAGAGACTAAATAAAAGGGGACCAGGATAGAACCCTGAAGTACCCCGATACTCATCTCCACCAAAGTAGAATTTAAATTATTAATTTTTGTGCATTGGCCCCTATCATATAGAGAATCCTGGAACCATTCAACTGTGTTAGCAGAAAAGCCACGTGGCGCAAGCTTGGACAGCAGGTGAGTATGGTTCACTAAATCAAGAGCCTTAGATTCAGAAATACTACAATAGCAGTGTTTCCTGAATCTAACACATTATGCAAATATTCTGTCAATGTTAACAAAGCAGGCTGGGTCCTGAAATGAGCTGCAAAGCTGTGCTGTTTAGAAGTTAATGAATTCTAAGAGTTCAGATAATCAGAAACCTGATCAAACATTGCACACTCTAAGGCCTTAGATAAAGAAGGCACTAGAGGAATAGGATGATATTTAGAGACATTAATTTGAAATCCTGACTTAAATATGGGAACCACAGTCACCTGCTTCCAAGCTGCAGCACCTGCCTACCTCCACCCCCCCCCCACCAGCTGCTGGAGATCTAACTCTGAGCAGGTAAGGAGACTACTGAAAAATATAGGAACTTCTTGTCTCAGAACAGGAAGATCAGGAGCTAAAAGGGTGCAGAGGCAGTAAGTAAGTAGGGAGAGAAAAAAATAAAATAAACAAACAGAGGAAAGAGTAAGTATTCCAAATAAACAGTTAGGGGGCCAGAAAAAAGACATGATGGGAGTGGTGCAGTGCAGTGGTTGTGGAGCAGCAGTCTTCCGGCAGATGTTCTAGAGGATGCAGTGTTGTCCCATCTGCAGACACCTCTCTGGGCTGAGGGAGGAGGTTGCTCATCTCCAGGCTGAGTTGGCCAGGATTTGTGGGACCTCCTCTCCCATCCAGGGACCACCAGGGTCACTGCTGTTGCTTCAGAAGTTGCCAAGAAAGAGGAGTGGTGGACCACAGTGGGCTCAGGGAGGGTGAGGGTGGTGGAACAGTGGAGCATCCCTCCAGTTGTACCTCTCCACAATTTCTATGCCATTCTGGAAAAATGTGGTTCCTCTATGGAGGCAACCACAGTGGAGACCAAGGAGGATGCTGGGAACCTCCACAAAGGAGACCCACAGAAGGGTGGCATGGGAACCCACAGGGGAAAAGAAACAACTCCTGGTGGGGGACTCCATTGTTAGAAAGGTAGAACTGGGGGAGGAAGGGGAGAGGGAAGTAAGGTGCCTGCCTGGCACCATGGCTTGGAGGGACAGGGAGCGAATCCTCAGGATCGATAGCAGCAGCTGCACAGGGGAGGGAGCTGGATGTCATTGTTCACCTAGGCACAAATGACCTGGCTAAGAAAGGGATCAAAGCAGTGCAAGAATGTGTTTGTGGAGATGGGGAGGGGCCTTAGACAAATAGCTCAAATGGAAACCTTCTCGGAGGTGCTGCCTGTCTATGGCACGGGTGAGGCTAGGGTGCTCCACACCATGGGATTCAATCAGTGGTTGAAAAACTGGTGCAGAGCTCAGGGATTTGGCTTCATTGGGGACTGGGGAGCCACCTGGAGGGATACAGGCCTATACTGGCATGATGGTCTGCATCTGTCCAGGAGGGGAACCAGGATCCTAGGTGATAGGTTTAAATACTTCATTGACAAGCATGTAAACTAGCCAAGGGGGGAGGCACTGGAAAGGAGCAGATAAATCCTAGCCTCCCCAAAATATCAGGGTACTAAGTGATTTAGACACCAACATAGAGATGTTGATAGGGAGAAGTGCAGGGTAAATGGAGAAACTGACAAATTCAATAAGGACAGGAATGGGGCAAAAAGGGGTAAGGCCATCAAGAAATGGAGGGTAATGAGTACCGGCGCCCATAGTCTGGGCAACAAGCTTCCTGAACTGGTGGCCTTGATGGAAGAGGGATGCCTGGATATTGTAGCAGTCACAGAAACATGGTACACAGAGAACCATGACTGGGATGTTATCATACCAGGGTACACAACCTAAAGGACAGACAGGGAGGGCAGAAGGGGGGAGTAGCTCTCTATGTAAGGGAAGGGAGAAAAGCAACTGAACAAAAGAGTAAACAGGGAGGAGAGGAGGCACTGTGGGTCACCTTAAAGACTGGAAATGGCACCACAATCCACACAGGGGTTGTATATAGACCCCCATGTCAGGGAGAGGGAATGGACAAGGAAATGATAGAAGGCATACTTAGGATGGCAGAGAAAGGGGAGATACTGTTGATGGGGGACTTTAACATGCCAGATGTTAACTGGAGCACCTTTGCAGCAGCCACATCTAAAAGCAGGGCCATTCTTGATGCCCTTCAGGTGGCATGCCTCAAACAGCTAGTTTTGGAACCTACTCATGAGGGAGCAATCTTAAGACCTCATATTCTCAAATGGGGACAGTGAGAGGATCTCAGATCTAGAAATGGGTAGCCATTTGGGAACAAGTGACCACCAAACAGTGTGGTTCATGATATACTCAGCTACAGAGTCAAGCCATACAAATGTGAGGGTTCTAGATTTCAGGAGGGCTGACTTTGGCAAGATGGGAGAGTGCCTTAGAAAAACACTAGCAAACAGGCTAAAAGGAGGGGTGGAGCAACAATGGGGAAATATCAAAACTGCCATCACAGAGGCAACAAGCCTTTGTGTGAAGCAAATAAACAACCCAAAACAAAAGAAAAAGCCACTATGGTTCTCAAAAGAGGTGGCGGTGAAGGTTAGGGAGAAAAAGATAGCATTTAAGAAGTATAAGGAAACACAGAGGAGCAGGACAGAGAACTGTACCAGTTAAGGCAGAAGGAAGCAGGGAGGGTAGTCAGAATAGCAAAGGCACAAACTGAGGAAAAGATAGCTAACTCGGTTAAGAAGGGGGATAAGACCTTTTATAGGTATATCAGGGAGCGTAGAAAGACAAAGGGAGGGACAGTGAGGCTACTTAGAATGGATGGTGGGTGGGCAGAGAGTGACAGTGAAAAAGTAAGGATACCGAATGAATACTTCTGTTCAGTATTCACAAAAGAGGAAGTGGGAGATGTGCCTTATCCAATTAACAGAAGCACTCTGGAGAGGGGGGTTGATCCCAGTCCTTTCACAGAAGAAACTGTTCTGAAAGAACTCCTAAAACTGAAGGCGGACAAAGCAATGGGACCAGATGGAATTCACCCAAGAATTCTAAAATAATTATGCAAAGAACTAGTGACACCACTGACTACCCTTTTTAACAAATCATGGGAGGATGGTGTGGTACCTGAGGACTGGAAGAAGGCAGATGTGATTCCCCTTCACAAAAGTGGGACCAAGACAGAGGCAGGAAACTACAGACCTGTCAGTTTGACCTTTGTGGTAGGGAAAGTGATGGAATCACTTCTGAAGGAAAGAATTGTTGAGTACCTAGAGGCCAGTGGGGCACAGGACCCAAGGCAGCATGGATTTACAGCGGGAAGATAATGTCAGACGAATCTAATTGATTTCTTTGACTGGGTGGCCAAAGTAGTAGACCAGGGAGGGACTGTGGACATGGCCTACCTAGACTTTAGCAAGGAATTTGATACAATCCCACACAAAAGATTAGTAGTCAAATTAACCAGCCTGGGAGTGGGTCCCAGGGTGGTAGCCTGGGTAAAACATTGGCTGAACAACAGGACACAGAAGGTAATTGTAAATGGAGTCCACTCTGAAGAAAGCAGTTCAGAGGAGGGCAACTAAAATGGTGCAGAGTCTACAAGAGAAGCCATAAGATGAGAGACTAAAGGAGCTTAATATGTATACCCCTGAGGAAAGGAGGGAGGGGGGACTTGATAGAAACATTTAAGTACCTCAGTGGAATCAACAAAGTCCAAAAGGGTAGCATCTTTCAGAAAAAGATATGTGCAAGAACAAGGGGACACAGTTTGAACATAGAGGGGGGATGGCTCAGGGGCAATGTAAGGAAGCAATTTTTCACAGAGAGGGTGGTGGACGCATGCAATAGCCTTCCTGAGAAGGTGGTGGGGTCTAAAACTGTGGGAGAATTAAAGAATGCATGGGACAGATGTAAGGCAATTTTTGTTGGGGGTAGGAAGAAATAGGCTGTTGGTTAAATAGGATATGCAGCTTATCCTCTAGGAAGGGAAATGGGCAGACTAGGTGGACCAAGTGATCCTTATCTGTCATCAAAGTCTATGTTTCTATGTTTCTATGCCTAGAACGCAAAGATAAATTAAAAAAACTTCTAAATGGAATAATCAATTCCTCAAGTGCAAGATGGAATAATGGAAAAAGAAAGGGGAAATTGTTTAACAGGAAATATACAGTAAGCTTTAGCTTGTTTTCAGGTGCAACCTGGGAACACAAGGAAGTTAAATGATTTGTTCAGGGTCACACAGTATGCAAGTAGGGGCTAATGGGATTCAAACCCAGGTTTCCAGGCTTGCTGCCCCTAACCACTACGCTGTACTGCCTCCTCAAATAAAGACAAATAATAAAGACATAAAGTCATATCAACACTATTTAAATCCACAGAAGATCACACCTTCATGGATTTCATAAGTTTCAGTCTCCTAATAAGAGGGACCTTTGAAATGACATACCAAATTAACACTGGAACCAGAATCCAAATTATAATTACACTCAGCAGTGGAAGTAGAACTAATTTGGATGAATGATTAGCTAAGATAGAACTAGCTACTGTATACTGCCAAAATAATCATTAAATTTGCCAGAAATAAGAGCAGGATCAATCAGTTGTCATTTAAGAGAGTCAGTCAATCTCACAGATGTAGAAGATTTTTTGTTAAGTAAGGAATTAATACATTTCCATGATTGCCCATGGTTTGAAAATGCCCCGTCTGTTTTCCAGTGTAGTAATCTGTCTTGCATTTCTTGTTCAACCACTTAACATGTTTTTTTTTATGTATTTTTTTTGTGCTACCTGCCACTGTCCCTCAGCCTCAGTTACGGCTCCCTCCGCTCCCACATTAGCCGTGACTCCCTGATAGCTCCTGGCTTACTCCCCCAAGGTGGGGTTCTGGCACCAGGCCTAAGTGCGCAAGCTATGGGATAGGTCAGGAAGCCAGCCTGGGAGCTCATCAGAGTGTAAGGGCAGGCTTCATCCAGGCAGCAGGCAGCATTACTTTTTCCCCCTGTATGAAAGGGTGGGGACGTGCAATAACGCCAGCTTCTTGCCCGCCCCTCAGACAATGTTCAGGTGCCAGTCACTGCACTACCCCTGGCCTCCGCCAGGGGTCCATCAAGCACTGGGCACACTCCCCCCCTCCCCCCTCGGAGAAGGAGAGCAGTCCCTGGGATGCTCCATCCTTCTCCCCTGGCCAGCCCTCTGACATCCAGGGTCCATTCCCGAACCCGGGTCGCCAGCGTCACAAGTGGAAATACAATTGCTGTGCCAATGGGCTAGCAAACTTAACATGATTTTGCAGCTCTTTATAAGCAGGTAAAAGTCTGGAATTCCCATTAACCTTATAGTCTTTCAAGACCTTATCTCTAGAAGCACTAAACGCAGTTCAGTTGTAAGCCAATTGTGATTATTTTCTTTGATACGTATCTTATGAATAGGAACATGAAGATTAAAAATTCGAGAAAATTCAAAGGTAAAGGCAGAGTCAACATCTTTCATTTCATTTCATTCAAAAAAGACCAGTCACAATATCAGATATTATTTTTGAATGTCTCCATGTCATTCACATCATTCCTAGGACACACTAGCAGCTGCATCACACTGTACTCTTAAGTTTTCATCTGGGCTCTGATCTCCATCCCTACCATTTCCAGGGTGTATCTTCCCTGAATACTCCAAAAGTCATCATTGCCAATTTCAGCCTTGCTCGAAGGATAACTATTTAACAATTCAGTGGATCTAGTCCAAATATGCATTACATTTTTCTTCAGTCCCTAACCTTCTTATGGGGTCCCTGAAAAGCTGGTACTCCCAATCCATTTGTGCATAGCTGCTTCCAAGAAGGGCAAGCACTATCCCTGGGGAAATTCTGTGCTTTTATTCATCTCATAATGCCTATGTAGGACAAGATTAAATGAAAGAATGTCAGCATTATGACAGTATTACTTATACTTGACAGTTGGTCCGGTCATACCTGCTTCTCTCCAACAGTGTACTGATAACCCTACTGGCCCAAAAAGAGGCTCCCATGCCTGACCCCTCACTTGGGGACTTACTGATCCCAACTCTTGCTAGGCCCCCTCCTCCTGAAGACACATAATTCAGCTACTGGCCTTAGGAAAATACTTTGATGCCTAGGCCTTTCATAATTCTCATACAGGACAGCCTAACTTCAACGCTTACTTATAACTGTGCTCATTGTGAACTGCATTCTAGTTCAAGCTGAGCAGTCTTGAGATTGCTTCTGATGGGAGTGGATCTGCAAGGATCCCTGGTAATCACCCTTAGTGGTGGTAATCGACAAATACAAGTGATGCGTTCTGGTTCCTGTTATGCTGTGATCTTCAAGGCTTTCCTAGGAGACCCATTCTCATGGCAGTGCCTGCTGGTGGAAGTCTAGAGACCTTAACAGGGAACCAGTACCAGCCAGACCCAGGGACCCTAACATGATCCCTAGGCCTGCAGGCCCCTGCCTCAGTTGCAGCCAGAGGCTGGATTCCTTCTTTCTCCTGCTGGACGAATCCCGTTCAAATTCCCTGAACTCTTCTCTGCTTGCTTGCCTCCCCTTTTATTCAGTGAAGTGGGAGGATAGGACCATGAATATTTATGGCATAGTTTTCCCACTTCTAGCTGAGCCAGAACATCCTGTACACAAACATTCTGTCATGCTGCCTCCAAGCAAGAAAGGGGCCCCTCTACAGGACAACTTTCATGGTCAAGCTTAACCCTTAAGAGCCCTCTAGTAACTGGCATTAAGCCAAATAAAGAGAATTGCCATTTACAATAAGGTAAATAAATACGTGATATAATCATTTTATAAATCAAACAGATAAACAAACAAGCAAATAAATAAATACCTAAGATGGTGTTGAATGCTTGTGCAAACAGATAACATTTCAACCTCTTCTCAGATGCCTCCAGTGGGGGAGGGGACTCCTAAGATTTAGTTGTAAGAAATTTAAAATAGATGGAGCGGTCACTAGGAATGCCCTGTCTCAGGACTGCTTCAAATGAGATTTTGAGGACAGCCAGCAACAATGGCTCAGTGGAGCAGAGTGAGCAACCAAGACCATACCATACCACAAGATCATTTAGACAGCTGGGACCCAAACCATGCATAGCTTTGTATGTTACCAATAAAATCTTGAAAGCTGTGTGCCACCTAAGGGGTAGTCAGTGCAGATGACACAAAACAGGCATGATATGCTCTGAATTAGGTATACAGCATTGCAGTACATACAAACATAAGAAACTGCTGGCAGAAAAAGGCCCACAGGTCTATCAAGTCTGCCTGATTGTGTAGCTCTTAGTTTCATATTACTACAGCTGCCCCAGCCCCACCCAAACTCCTCCCTTCCTCCCCTTTCCTGGTCTTTTCCCCGTTTGTGTTCTTGTCTGTACTAATCATGCCCATGACTTTATCCCAACTCTGCTTAAACCTATCCACTGCCACAGTTTGAGTAACTCCTCTGGCAGTGCGTTCCATCTCGCCACCACTCTTTCTGTAAAGTAGTGCCTCCTCATCTCCCTCCTGAACCTTCCCCCTTCCAACTTCAGACTGTGCCCTCTAGTGACTCTTCCCTCTTTAAGCAGAACAATCCTTCCTCTCTGACTTTGTTTATGCCTTTCAAGTACTTAAAGGTCTCTATCATGCCCCCTCTTTCCCTTCTCTCTTCCAGCGAATGCATGTTGAGCCCCCTCAATCTTTCCTCATACAGCAACTTGCCCAGTCCCATGATCATTTTTCTAGCCATGTGCTACACCCCCTTCAGTAATCTCACATCCTTTTTGAAGTATGGGCACCAGTACTGAACACAGTACTCCAAGTGTGGCCTTACCAGTGATCTATACAAAGGCAGGATGACAGCCTTCTTTCTAGAGGTGATCCCTCTGGCAATGCACCCTAGCATCCTATTTGTCCTTGCAGATGCCCTCCTACACTGTGCTGATACCTTCATGTCCCCTGTGACTATTACCCTGAGGTCTCTTTCTTCCTCTGAAGTTGTTGCCTGCACTCCCCCCAACCAGTAGCTGGTCCTGGGATTTCTTGTTCTGAGGTGCATGATCTTGCACTTCTTAGCATTAAACCCCAACTGTCACACCCTAAACCAGAGTTTGAGTTTAGCTAGATCCTCCTTGAGTGCCTGCCTCCCTTCCTCATGGTTCATTTTTGCCCAGATCTTAGTGGCATCTGCGAACAGGCTGATCTTACTCTTGACCCCCTCTGCAATGTCTCCAATGAAGACACTGAACAAAACAGGGCCCAGCACTGAACCCTGTGGTACCCCACTTGTTATGGGCCTTGGCTTGGATGTCTCCCCTTTATAACTACCCTCTGTTGTCTGCCCTGCAACCAACTTTCAACCCACCCCACCAGTTTCTCCCCCACCCCTATGTCCCTCAGCTTGCTCATTAACCTCCTATGGGGCACCGAGACAAAAGCCTTGCTGAAGTCCAGATACAGGACATCAACAGTGTGGCCTTCATGAACTGCCCTAGTGACCCATTCAAAGAAGTTGATCAGGTTAGTTTGGCACAATCTTCCCAAGACAAACTCATGCTGTCTTTCATCCTGTAGACCATTACTATCGAGAAAGGTTATCAACCTCTCCTTTAGAATGGTCTCCATGAACTTCCCCACTATGGAAGTCAAGCTTTCTGGTCTGTAGTTGCCCGGTTGGTCCTTGGGTCCACTCTTATGAAGGGGCACAGCATGAGCCATCCTCCAGTCCCTGGGTACCTTCTCTGTCTCCTAGGAAGTGTTGAAGAGATCCATCAGGAGGCCTGCCAATGCCTCTGCCAGTTCCTTCATGACCCTTGGGTGTACACCATCAGGTTCTGGTGCCTTGTCCACCTGCAAGGCTTTAAGACCCTTCAGAACTCTGTCCTCTTGGATGACCTCATCTGTTATCTCTGCCCCCTTTCACCCTGGCCCCCTTTCCCCTGCGGTATTAGGCCAGCCCTTTATTTCTTTTGTGAACACTGAGCAGAAGTACTCATTGAATAACTCTGCCTGTTCTTCCTCTTGTTCCACCCATCCACCATCCCTCTTGATTCTAACAATGTTATCGCTACAACTCCTCTTCTCTCTTATGTATTTAAAGAACCCCTTTTCCCCTCCCTGATCCCCTGAGCCAACTTCAGCTCCTTTGCTGCCTTGACTGCCCTGACTGACCTGGTCACCTTCCTAGAAGCCTTTGTGGACACCTCTCTATTCTCCCCAAGCCCCAATTTTTTGAACTTAATGAAGGGCAATCTTTTTTCCCTCACCTTATACTCTACTTCTTTGCTGAGCCAGCTAGATTATTTAGACCTGGACTGCTTACTCCAGGATTTGGCACATGTGTTCTTGGCCTCATTCAGCCCCTTCCTAATGATTGCCCACTTCTGTTCAGCATCCATCACATGGTTAATTTTAGCTAAATACCCCTCTAGGATGCTGCCCATTCCGGCAAAATCTGCCTTCCTGAAGTCCAACACTCTTGTCCTGGTCTTAGCCGCCTACCTCCCTGTGTTGAGGAGGGACAACACTGAGCGTTGGTCACTTCCTGCTAGATAGTCCTATACTACCAGATCCTGGACTTGATCACCATTTGTTAGCATCAAATCCAGTATGTTTCTCTCTCTAGTAGGTTCCATCACCCCTTGCACTAAGTAGCTGTCTTGGATAGCCTCCAGCAGCCCCTGTCCCCTGGTGTGTTCTGTAGTTACTGTCTGCCAGTCAAACCCAGGTAGGTTGAATTCTCCCACTATAACTGTATTTCCCTTGCCACTGACCTTCCTGTTTGCTCCCCCAGATCCCTAAGGGAAACAAAAACCCAGGGGAAGATTACACAATGGGGGGGGGAGGTAGTAACAATAACAAAAATGTAAAGGGGCCTGGGGGTAATCATATCCGATGACCTTAAGGTTGGCAAGCAATGTGAGAAGGCGGTATGGAGGGCAGGGGGGATACTGGAATGTATAGGGAGAGGCATCAGCAGCATAAAACAGGAAGTTGTTATCCCCCTGTACAGACAGTGGGTGAGACCCCATCTGGAGTACTGCATCCAGTTCTGGAGACCCCACCTCCACAAGGACATAGACAGGATGGAGGCAGTTCAGAGGAGGGCAACTAAAATGGTGCAGGGTCTGCAAGAGAAGCCATACGAGGAGAGGCTAAAGGAGCTTAATATGTATACCCTTGAGGAAAGGGGGGGACATGATAGAAACGTTTAAGTACCTCAGTGAAATCAACAAAGTCCAAGAGGGTAGCAACTTTCAGAAAAAGAGATGTGCAAGAACAAGGGGACACAATTTGAACATAGAGGAAGGCTCAGGGCAATGCGAGAAGTATTTTTTCACAGAGAGGGTGGTGGACGCATGGAACAGCCTTTCTGAGGAGGTTGTGGAGTCTAAAACTGTGGGAGAATTCAAGAATGCATGGGACAGACATAAGGGAATTTTTGTGGGAAGTAGGAAGAAATACGCTGTTGGTTAAATAGGATCTGCAGCTTATCCTCTAGCTAGGGAAATGGGCAGACTAGGTGGGTCAAGTGGTCCTTATTTGCCGTCAGAGTCTATGTTTCTATGTTTCTATCCACCTCCTCACTCTGTGAGGTTGGCCTGTACATCACCCTCATCCTGAGCTTCTTATCTTTAGGGCTTTGGAGCAATACCGATATGGTTTCTGGCCTCCCCTCATCCCTCCTCCCAGGTACTCAGTATCCCTTCCCTGGCATAATTAGCCTCCCCTCTAGCCCTTCCCTCCTCCTGGTCCTTGCGGAACACTTTGTAACTCAGGATCGTAAGATCCAAATCATGGTATTGGGTGGCCCAGGTCTCTGAAATGGTGGCAATACCTACCTCTTCCTCTACCATCATTGCCTGGAACTCTGCCAACTTGTTTGCTAAGCTACTTGCAATCAAGGATACTACAGTCCACACTGTGTCCCACCCCTCCTCTTCCCATCTCTCCCCTTTCACTTTTTTATTGGTTACTTCCCCTCATTCTTCTCCTCCCTTTCTGGGGGAAGAGGCCTTCTAGTCACCCCTGGAAGGTGCCTTCTCCCTGCTATCTGACTCAGCCCTCCCCCTCCTTAGTTTAAACCTACTGTATGTTGTTTTTAATGTACTTCTCCAGCCCCTGTCCCAATGTCCTTGCACCCTCAGTGCTAAGATGCAGCCTATCCTTGTGTAACCCCCCTGCAAATGGGGGTTCCCAAAAGACTTCCAGGAGCTTGCTTGAATGCTCCAAGCCTGAATGGTGTTTGGCATTTAAGCCATTTATCAGTGAGTGTTTTTAGAGCCTCTGGTACTGTCTCTTTAAGAGCTGTCTGCTTGCAGACATAATTAGTTTGTATGGGGGACTGTGCTTCTCTGAGTACCACTCGAGCTACTGCCAATTCACTTCATTTTGCAGTCACTAGGAGTGCAAAGGAACCTATCTGAAAGATGTAACTGTTTGCCAGAAATTATTTAGAGTAATAATGAAATTACAGTTTGTCTAACCTGCTTTCTTTGCAGTCAGAACTGTGTCTGCTAGTTCCCCATTCTAGTTTTGAACTGCTGAACTGGACCAATCAGTGTGGGGTAAGCTAACTCTAAAATGGTGCCTTGGACGAATCAGAACTTGGACTCATAATCTGAGCCAGCCACAAGAGGATTGTATGAGCAGTGACTCTGGGAGATGTAGTTTAGACTTCAGTGCCTTTTTGGATCAACAGCAGCAGTCTATTGTGAGTGACAGCCAATCCAGTCAAGAACTGGGAGGAACTCAAGGAAGTGCCGGTTTTGTCGGTTGGAGTTTCAGTTGAGCTTTGGCAGTGAAGAAGGAAGGAGCCCTGTGCTTTTTCAGTGTGCAGTTTTAGTCAAAAAGCGTGTGTAAGGCCCAGAGTTCGGTCTGCAGCTTGTGTAACAGCTTGTTAGGACTGAATCCGTCCTGTGAAAAGAATCAAAGGATCTCTGAAGAGTAGAAACCAGGCTCACCCTGTAGAAGACTGGAGGAATTGCTGAAAATTGCACTCGGTCTGTCAGGAACTGAATCTGCTGTGTGTTCTCCCGGGTATTGTGCAGTAATTGCGATTGGGATACAGATGCAGCCTGCCTGGTATAGTGCTTTCTTTTATATGGATGTGTGAAGAGGTTTGTGTACCTCAAATGAGCCCTGCTGACATTGAAGGACCCTATCTTATTTGGAGGTCGTGAGTACTAATTCAGGGTCGCTCCCTGTTGAATTGCCACATTAAATCCAAATGGAATTACTGTACTGCTGACTGTTTAATTCTCCTTTTCTCTGTGTGAAAGGGCCCCTACCAGCTGCCATGGTTTGGACTAGCCACTAGGGCTTGGGTACCCAGGGACAGTAACTGATAGGGATAGGCCTGTGCACAGAGTCATAAATAGAATTATTAGAGTGATAAGCTAATTAACCTGATTTCCCCTGTCCTTGTTATATCCCCTAAATAAATCAGAGCTGCTTGTTTCAGCAAGTTATACTGCCTGAGGTATTTGTCTATGTTAAAGTACTGTACTGTGATTGTTGCACTGTATCTCATTTCACAGGAGGTCCCAGTGCGGAACCAGACCTGGGGGTAAGTGTATACTGTGAAGGTAATTCTGATATATTGTGTGGGCCACTAGTGGGAAGAAAGGGGTTGCAGTGTCCCAGAGGGCTGTGACCAAGTTAGTTTAACTATTGCAAACCCTGACCTCTGGGTGAGAAGGCACCCGCCATTGGATCAGGCCCCTCAACCTGTTGGTGGCAAATCAGGCAGGGTAGTAGCCCCTGGGATAGCGCCATCTAGGGTTACATCTTGGAGGCTCACCGCTGGGATTGTGTGTCCTCTATGGCCATATTTACGAACCACTGTTAAGAAAAAATGGGTACCCGACAGAAGTGGCTGTGCAGCTGGTGGAGTGGTGTACTGGGGAGGAGATCGACCCCAAAATGCTATGCTTATCCTGGACATCCCCTGGGTATCAATACGGACACTGTGCAGGAGTACTTTCCAAGGTGGAAGGTTTACAAAACCCTGTGGTGGTGGGTCGGCATGCTAATCTGCTCACCCACACTTTCCTGGCCCTAGTAGAGTTTAAGGATCCCATAGATAGCTCCAAAGTGCCACAGACCATTACCCCAGAGGAGCCTCACTGCTTGGAGAGTGATAACTAAGGACAGTAAAGACCGGGGAATCAGCCCCACCACTATCTGAAACTTTTGAGGAGAAATTTGCTGAATGGTTGCTGGAGAGGGGAAAACTGTGGAGGACTTGAAGAAACTATTCTTGCCACCTGAGGTGTTTCCTCCCCAACACCCTCTCCTGCTCCAGTGCCCGTAATGGTGGCTGAACCAATGCAGACTCCTATTTCTGCACCTGCCATTAGTCACGACTCTTACGAAGGTTGAGGATCTTCTCTGGCACCCTCCCCACCCCAAGGGAGGATGACTGGGAGACCTGGATAGACTATGTTGCCCCAAGTGCTAGAATGGCAATGCTCGGAAGGTGAAAAGTGAAAGAGGGTTAGTGAGAGCCTCCAAGGTCCTGCCTGGCTACCATCCGTTATAAGCAGGGCCAGTAACCCTGAAGTGACTGCACAGGCCTATCTTGAGGCCTTGGAGAATGTGCATGAGCCCAGATTCTGATGAGGACCTATGGTGGAGAGTAAGAAATGCACAACAGTACCAAGGGAGTTGTTGTCTGTGTATGTCTCGGCTGGAAAAATTGTTGCAAGAATGCCTCAGAAAGGGTAGTTTGCCAGCGATTGAACTGGACCGAACCAGACTGGACAGAATCCTTAAGTCCCCCCTTCTCAGAACTGCTGTTGCTTCAATTACGCCTGGCAAATCAACTGGAATCCCCACCCTCCTATGATGAGTTAATGAGAGAAATTAGGAGTTGAGAAAAGCGACCTCGGAGGTACCTGCACCAATAGCTGTGGCTACGACCCGAGTGACTGAGGTGACCCATCAAGTGAAGTTCAGGGCAGAGGTTGACAGTCAATGAGTGCTCTGACAAGAAAAAGATATGCCACAATGGGGCGAACTGTTGAGAGAGATCCGAATTCAAAAACAGTCCCTTTATGAAGGCCACGCCTGCAAGTATGGGCCCTGACCTATATCCGACTGCATCTGCTATGGGGTGGGGTACCCACCATGTATCTCCTGCTGATAACAGCTCCAAACTCAATTCCTTGACCATGGAAGTGGAGAAACTGCGAGATGTCTCCAAATGCTTATCACACCAAGACAGAGATGGCACCAGGTTTCCAGTTAGTAATACCCCGCCCTGGCTCCCAGTGTGGCCCCTCGCCAGCTCAAACTCCAGAAAGTATGTTTTGCTATAATTGTGGAAAGATGGGCACATGAAAGGGAATGCCAGTACCCAAAGACACTGACAAAGTTGCATATAGGCTACAAGGAGAGCTTGGAGAAGAAATCAGTGGTTAAGAGGTGCACGACAGTCAGTGAGGCACCAAAATGCTAATTCACGTCCTTTGTGGCAAGGTCAATTGCCCAGGCCCCTACCGCCTCTCCAGACTGGTCCAGAATAGTGGGTCCCTCCATGGAGACCACTGTAAAGGTGAATGGAGTGTCTACAAGAGCTGTATTAGACAGTGGCTCCCAAGTGACAATTATGTTCCAGGATTGGTATCAGAAGCATTTGTCAGATGTACCCTTACAACCATTAGAAGGACTGCATGTATGGGGGTTAAGTGAGAAGGCCTACCCCTATTCCAGGTATATCCGAATTTGGCTGTCTTTCCCCACCTCCGTGGCTGGAGTGGCCGAACAAGTAGAGACCCTAGCCTTAGTGTGTCCCCCACTGGACTGTATGATGGTGTCCTTTGTTGATTGGAACAAATGCTCATATGTTCGGAAGGCTGGCACAGTTGTGTTATGAAAAACAGGGTCAAAGACTAGTAGGCGTTAAGAGTTCCGGCTTTAATTAAGAAGGCCTATGAGGCACAGAGATGCTGAAAAACAGAACCAGAGGAACGGTCGGAATTGTATGGAAGAAGGATCCTGAGTCTCTGATCCTGGCGCCAAATGCCCAGTGTACCTTACAGGAGAGGTCCGTATCAGAAAGGATGTTAAGAATAAAATATTAATGTTGGATGCACAAGCGATGGAAAATTGCCAGAGGGACTGCTAGTCAAGCCTAGTATTTTGCCCGCTAGAGCCCATGCTTATGCCAGAAGGGTAATGGTCCAAGTTCATAATGTGTCTGAAAGAGACATTCGAGTAAACAGAGGTTGCATCCTGGCTAATGTGCATTGTGCAGACACTGCAGTGCTACCCAGCAGCAAGAGTTCAAGGAAGAATGACGAGTAACGCCTGACTTGTTTGATTTCGGTGACTCCCGCTGCCAGCTGAATGGAAAGTGAGGATCAGTGAGAAGCTTGCCCAGAGAGACCAGGTGTTTTCTTTAAAGGAATGGGATGTGGATCGTGCAAGGCTGAGCACAATATCCGGCTGCATGACGAAGACCATTTCGTGAGAGGTCTCGACGCCTGGCACCTGCTGACATAGATGATGTGAGACGACATCTGCAGGAGATGTTAGCTGCTGGTGTAATACAAGAATCCAGAAGCCCTTATGCTTCCCCATTGTGGTAGTGAGGAAAAGAATGGAACAGTAAGGATTGTGTGGATTATCGCATGTAAACCGCGGACTATCCTGATCAGTACACAATGCCCCGCATTCAGGATGCTTTGGACTGCCTAAGCGGGAGCAAGTGGTTCTCTGTGCTGGATCTCCGCAGTGGGTACTACCAGATCCCGATGGCCCCAGAGGACCGTGAGAAGAACGGCCTTTATCTGTCCGGCTTGGCTTCTATGAATTCATGAGGATGCCTCAAGGATTCAGGTGCCCAGCCACTTTTCAACAATTGATGGAGCGTGCAGTGGGGACATGAACTTACTAGAGTGCCTGGTATACCTAGATGATGTTATTGTGTTTGGCAGCTCACTGGAGGAACATGAGAGCAGATTATTTAAGGTATTGGACCGACTGAGGACTTTGGCCTTAAACTGTCCATTGATAAGTGTCAATTCTTTCAAACATCAGTAAAGTTTGTGAGACACATAGTATCCACCGAGGACTAGAGACCGACCCAAGTAAAGTTGAGGCCTTGACCACCTGGCACAGCCCAAAAATCTAAAAAGAACTGCAAAGATTCCTGGGATTCTGTGGTTATTATCGGCGCTTCATCAAGGACTATTCAAGAGTGATCGCCTTTACTTAACCTTACTCAAGGGTATCCCCCAACCCACAAAAATACCAAAAGTCAGCGTCCTCAAAACTGAAAAGTGTATTTTCATCCGAGTGAAGTATTTGGGGCCGCTGGACTCCTGATTGTGAGACTGCTTTTCATGAGATCATATATCAACTTACCCATGCTCCAGTGCTGGCCTATGCCGATCCAGAAAACCTTCGTCCTGCACACTGATGCTAGCTTGCAAGGGTTGGGGCTGTGTTGTACCAAAGCACGAGAATGGCCTGAGACCAGTGGCCTTTGCCAGTAGAAGCCTGACCCCATCCGAAAAGAACTATCCTGTACATAAGTTAGAGTTCCTAGCTTTGAAGTAGGCTATTGTTGACCAATTCCATGAGTACTTGTATGGGGCTAAAATACTAGTAAAACTGACAATAATCCTTTGACCTATGTGCAGACCTCAGATAAGTTGGATGCCACTGGCCATAGGTGGCTTTCTGCATTATCTACATATGACTATGTCTCGAATACCGAGCAGGTCTGAACCACATAGATGCTGATGCTCTCTCCGGAGGCCTGTTCCCCAGAATGATTGGGTCCGATTAGCAGAACCTGACATTCGGGCACTCTGCGGAAGTTTGACAGGGAGGAACAAATGTCCACAGACGCAGTGGACTGCATGGTGGATTGCTTGGGACCCTCTGAGAATTGCATACCTGCTGCTTGTGCCACTTTTCTGCAATAGACAATGGTGCACTGCCTCAGCTGGACAATGACAGTATTCACGGGCTCAATCCCGCGATCCCATGATCAAAGCAGCTTTAGAAGCCCTCTATGCAGGAAAAGATGTGTCCAAATTACGCTCCACTGATTTGAGAACTGCACTGTTATACAAAGAAGGTCCTAAGTTGAAACTGATCAATAAACTGTTATACAGAGAAACAGTAGACAGAGGGGGACAAGTAGACAAACAACAACTAGTGCTGCCCACTGCCTTTCGAGACTCAGTACTGAGGTCCTTGCACAACCACATGGGGCACCTTGGTATAGACATGTAACCCCTAGATGGTGCTATCCCAGGGGCTACTACCCCTGCCTGATTTGCCACTAACAGGTTGAGGGGCCTGGATCCAATGGCGGGTGCCTTCACCCAGAGGTCAGGGTTTGCAATAGTTAAACTAACATGGTCACAGCCCTCTGGGACACTGCAACCCCCCTTTCTTCCCACTAGTGGCCCACACACAATATATCAAATTACCTTCACAGTATACACTTACCCCAGGTCTGGTTCCGCACTGGGACCTCCTGTGAAATGAGATACAGTGCAACAATCACAGTACAGTACTTTAACATAGACAATACCTCAGGCAGTATAACTTTGCTGAAACAAGCAGCTCTGATTTATTTAGGGGATATAACAAGGACAGGGGAAATCAGGTTAATTAGTTATCACTCTAATAATCTACCTATGGCTCTGTGCACAGGCCTAACTCCTATCAGTTACTGTCCTGGGTACCCAAGCCCTAGTGGCTAGTCCAAACCGTGGCAGCTGGTAGGGCCCTTTCACACAGAAAGGAGAATTAAACAGTCAGCAGTACAGTAATTCCATTTGGATTTAATGTGGCAATTCAACAGGGAGTGACCTGAATTAGTACTCACGACCTCCAAATAAGATAGGGTCCTTCAATGTCAGCAGGGCTCACTTGAGGTACACAAACCTCTTCACACATCCATATAAAAGAAAGCACTATACCAGGCAGGCTGCATCTGTATCCCGATCGCAATTACTGCACAAAACCGGGAGAACACACAGCAGATTCAGTTCCTGACAGACCGAGTGCAATTTTCAGCAATTCCTCCAGTCTTCTACAGGGTGAGCCTGGTTTCTACTCTTCAGAGATCCTTTGATTCTTTTCACAGGACGGATTCAGTCCTAACAAGCTGTTACACAAGCTGCAGACCGGAACTCGGGCCTTACACACGTTTTGACTAAAACTGCACACTGAAAAAGCACAGGGCTCCTTCCTTCTTCACTGCCAAAGCTCAACTGAAACTCCAACCGACAAAACCGGCACTTTCTTTGAGTTCTTCCCAGTTCTTGACTGGATTGGCTGTCACTCACAATAGACTGCTGCTGTTGGTCCAAAAAGGCACTGAAGTCTAAACTACATCTCCCAGAGTCACTGCCCATACAATCCTCTTGTGGCTGGCTCAGATTATGAGTCCAAGTTCTGATTCGTCCAAGGCACCATTTTAGAGCTAGCTTACCCCACACTGATTGGTCCAGTTCAGCAGTTCAAAACTAGAATGGGAACTAGCAGACACAGTTCTGACTGCAAAGAAGCAGGTTAGACAAACTGTAATTTCATTATTACTCTAAATAATTTCTGGCAAACAGTTACATCTTTCAGATAGGTTCCCTTTGACTCCTAGTGACTGCAAAAATGAAGTGAATTAGCAGCAGCTTGAGTGGTACTCAATCAAAGAAACACACAGTCCCCATACAAACTAATTACGTCTGCAAGCAGACAGCTCTTAAAGAGACAGTACCAGAGGTTCTAAAACACTCACTGATAAATGGCTTAAATGCAAACACCATTCAGGCTTGGAGCATTCAAGCAAGCTCCTGGAAGTCTTTTGGGAACCCCCATTTGCAGGGGTTACACCTTCCTGGCCTGGGAAAGCTTGCGTCCACGTCAAGCAAGTACCTATAAGTTTCAACTGCAACCATATACATTTGCATTAGGCTCGCACATGTAATCATCAGTCAATATATCATTTTACCAAGAACACATTTCTGAAACATTGCAGTACGTCACTCTTTACACAGTATTACATACACATTGTACCATAACTCAAGTTATTACCTCTTGTACATGAAACCTGAAGAGGGGCCTTCCTATCAGTTACCTTGGGGCTGGATGGGGCAAGGGCACCATACTTAGAGGGCAACACAAGTAACTTGGAGTTAGCACTGATGCTCAGTTTGGGCAATGAGCTCGGGACACATACACTCCTTTATGGACAACATTGAGAGGCAAGTCCACAGGCCTCCCAAGTGAATCATAACTGAGGTGCACCACAGGCTTTACAGCTCGACCCAGTCTTTCTAGGGGAACTGTTATAGTCTCTGCACTCTGAGCCTCATTTTCAGCATTGTCCTCACTTGTCAGGGGAGTCTCCATGGGGGTAGAGAGGCTAGAACTTGGGGCACTTTCAGCTCCAGGAGTTACAGTTTCTGAGTCCACAACATTTGGCTGCATGGAGAGCTTTGGACACTGGCAGTGGACTGTCAGGGCACTCAAAATACTCTTCTTGTTGTGTATCACCAGTCTGCCCCAATCTATCATTTTCCTCCTGAAAGCTCAAACAGTTCAACCATGCACAATGATTCCATTTCATCTGATCTGATGCTTTGCACTTCACTTTCTCGGAGCATTGGCTCCAGGGACGGCTTGGGGCTTGGACAGTCCAGAAGGCCCAGCTTCATCTCCAGTATTGACTCAGTGATTGCCCGAAACAATTGACTCAGTTAGTAAGAAGGATAGTATTCAAAGTCACTCTCACTTTCTTCTGATATGGACTGACAGTCATGCTCAACTGGGACTTGTGCAGGGAACATTTTAACTCTTCTGTAGGTGCAGACTTCCTTGGTCTTTTCTTGCAGCAGCTCTAGTCACTGGTCCAGAGGGGCATCTTCTAGGGGCTCAGACTCAATTAAGATTTGTCCAATGGGCAGTAAATGATTTCTATGCATTGTTTTTACATCTTTTGAATTATTCTCAGGCCTTACTTTGTACACTGGCAGATCATCTAGTTTGCCCACTACAATGTGAGGGAGATGGTGCCATCTGTCAGCAATCTTGTGCTTGCCATGCAGTCCCAGATTTCTTAGACAATCCACTCCCTCCTGGAGGTCCTGTGCTTTCACCTTTTATCATACCTTCTTTGTTGGCCAGATTTCTTTTGGCAGCCATGGTTTGAGCCAGTTGTACGCATGAGTTAGCTGGGCCTTTAACTTTTGCACATACTGTAAATAGTTGTCAGCTTGAACCCCATCAGAGAGACCCCAAAACACACATCTACTGGTAGTCGAGCTCTCTTCCAAACATCAGGCGGTAGGGGAGAATCCAGTGGCATCACTTTTGGTGCAGTTATAAGCATGTACCAGGGTGCTAATTTGTTGGCTCCATCTAGGCTTGTCCTTTGGGTGCAGGGTGCCTAGCATATCTAGCAAAGTCTGGTTGAAACGCTCAGGCTGTGGGTCCCCCTGGGGGTGGTAAGGAGTGGTTCTGGACTTTCGCACTCCCCACAGAGAAAGCATCTCTTTGATCAGACGACTCTCAAAGTCTCTCTCCTGATCAGAATGGATTCTTTGTGGAGCCCCATAGTGAACAAAAAAGTTTTCTACAAGTACTTTGGCCACAGTGGATGCTTTCTGGTCTTTGGTGGGGAAAGCTGGGCATATCTCGTGAAATGGTCAGTGACCACCAGCACATTACTGATATTTCTTTGATCTGACTCCAAACTTAGAAAATCAATACAGACCAGCTCCATGGGTGCACTGGTGTATGTTAACAAGGGGCAGCCTCTGGGGGCAAAGCTTTCCTCTGTAAGCAGCGACTACAAGTTCGAATGTGTTGCTCCACATCAGCCCCCATCTTAGGCCAATAGAATCTGGATCTCACCAAGTCAAGTGTTCTGTCTATCTGAGGTGCCCCACGTGGCTGTGCAAGGACCCCAGTACTGAGGTCTCGAAGGCAGTGGGCAGCACTAGTTGTTGTTTGTCTACTTGTCCCCCTCTGTCAACTGTTTCTCTGTATAACAGTTTATTGATCAGTTTCAACTTAGGACCTTCTTTGTATAACAGTGCAGTTCTCAAATCAGTGGGCGAATTTGACACATCTTTTCCTGCATAGAGGGCTTCTAAAGCTGCTTTGATCATGGGATCGCGGGATTGAGCCCTATGAATACTGTCATTGTCCAGCTGAGGCAGTGCACCAATGTTCATTGCAGAAAAGTGGCATAAGCAGCAGGTATGCAATTCTCAGAGGCTCCCAAGCAATCCACCTTGCAGTCCACTGCGTCCATGGACATTTGTTCCTCCCTGTCAAACTTCCGCAGAGTCTCGAATGTCAGGTTCTGCCAATTGGACCCAATCATTCTGGGGAACAGGCCTCCGAGAGACATCAGCATCTATGTGGTTCAGACCTGCTCGTATTCGGAGCATAGTCATATGTAGATAATGCAGAAAGCCACCTATGGCCAGTGGCATCCAACTTAGCTGAGGTCTGCACATAGGTCAAAGGATTATTGTCAGTTTTGCTAGTATTTTAGCCCCATACAAGTACTCATGGAATTGGTCAACAATAGCCCACTTCAAAGCTAGGAACTCTAACTTATGTACAGGATAGTTCTTTTCGGATGGGGTCAGGCTTCTACTGGCAAAGGCCACTGGTCTCAGGCATTCTTTGTGCTCTTGGTACAACACAGCCCCCAACCCTTGCAAGCTAGCATCAGTGTGCAGGACGTAGGGTTTTCTTGGATCGGCATAGCCAGCACTGGAGCATGGGTAAGTTGATATATGATCTCATGAAAAGCAGTCTCACTAATCAGGAGTCCAGCTGGCCCCAAATACTTCACTGGATGAAAATACACTCTTTCAGTCTTGAGGGACGCTGACTTTTAGTATTTTTGTGGGTTGGGGATACCTTGAGTAAGGTTAAGTAAAGGCGGATCACTCTTGAATAGTCCTTGATGAAGCCGATAATAACCACAGAATCCCAGGAATCTTTGCAGTTCTTTTAGATTTTGGGGCTGTGGCAGGTAGTCAAGGCCTCAACTTTACTTGGGTCGGTCTCTATTCCTCGGTGGATACTATATGTCCCACATACTTACTGATGTTTGAAAGAATTGACACTTATCAATGGACAGTTTAAGGCCAAAGTCCTCCAGTCGGTCCAATACCTTAAATAATCTTCTCTCATGTTCCTCCAGTGGCTGCCAAACACAATAACATCATCTAGGTATACCAGGCACTCTAGTAAGTTCATGTCCCCACTGCACGCCTCCATCAGTCGTTGAAAAGTGGCTGGGGCACCTGAAATCCTTGAGGCATCCTCATGAATTCATAGAAGCCAAGCGGACAGATAAAGGCCGCCTTCTCACGGTCCTCTGGGGCCATCGGGATCTGGTAGTACCCACTGTGGAGATCCAGCACAGAGAACCACTTGCTCCGCTTAGGCAGTCCAAAGCATCCTGAATGCGGGCATTGTGTACTGATCAGGATAGTCCGGCCGGTTTAAGGTGCGATAATCCACACATCCTTACTGTTCCATTCTTTTCCTCACTACCACAATGGGGAAGCATAAGGGCTTCTGGATTCTTGTATTACACCAGCAGCTAACATCTCTTGCAGATGCCGTCTCACATCATCTATGTCAGCAGGTGCCAGGCGTGAGACCTCTCACGAAATGGTCTTCGTCATGCAGCGGATATTGTGCTCAGCTCCTTGCACACATCCTACATCCCATTCCTTTAAAGAAAACACCTGGTCTCTCTGGGCAAGCTTCTCACTGATCCTCACTTTCCATTCAGCTGGCAGCGGGGAGTCGCCAAATCAAACAAGTCAGGCATTACTCTGTCATTCTTCCTTGAACTCTTGCTGCTGGGTAGCACTGCAAGTGTCTGCACAATGCACATTAGCCAGGATGCAACCTCTGTTTACTGAATGTCTCTTTCAGACACATTATGAACTTGGACCATTACCCCTCTGGCATAAGCATGGCTCTAGCGGCAAAATACTAGGCTTGACTGTGCCAGTCCCTCTGGCAATTTTACATCGCCTGGTGCATCCAACATTAATATTTTATTCTTAACATCCTTTCTGATACAGACCTCTCCTGTAAGGTACACTGGGCATTTGGCGCCAGGATCAGAGACTCAGGATCCTTCTTCCATACAATTCGACCGTTCCTCTGGTTCTGTTTTTCAGCATCTCTGTGCCTCATAGGCCTTCTTAATTAAAGCCGAACCTTAACGCCTACTAGTCTTTGACCCCTGTTTTTCATAACACAACTGTGCCAGCCTTCTGAACATATGAGCATTTGTTCCAATCAACAAAGGGACACCATCATACAGTCCAGTAGGGGACACACTAAGGCTAGGGTCTCTACTTGTTCGCCACTCCAGCCACCGAGGTGGGGAAAGACAGCCAAATTCGATATACCCGAATAGGGGTAGGCCTTCTCTCACTTAACCCCCATACATGCAGTCCTTCTAATGGTTGTAAGGTACGCCTGACAAATGCTTCTTGATACCAATCCTGGAACATAATTGTCACTTGGGAGCCACTGTCTAATACAGCTAGCTCTTGTAGACACTCCATTCACCTTACAGTGGTCTCCATGGAGGACCCACTATTCTGGACCAGTCTGGAGAGGCGGTAGTGGGGCCTGGGCAACTGACCTTTGCCACAAAAGGGCGTGATTAGCATTTTGGTGCCTCACTGGGATCATGTCGTGCACCTCTTAACCACTGATTTCTTCTCTGAGATCTCCTTGTAGCCTATATGCAACTTTGTCAGTGTCTTTTGGGGACTGCATTCCTTTCATGTGCCCATCTTTCCCACAATTATAGCAAAACATACTTTCTGGAGTTTGAGCTGGCCAGGCGCCACACTGGGAGCCACGGCGGGTATTACTAACTGGAAACCTGGTGCCATCTCTGTCTGGGCGTGATAAGCATTTGGAGACATCTCGTCAGTTTCTCCACTTCCATGGTCAAGGAATCGAGTTCGAGCTGTTATCAGCAGGATACATGAAGGTGGGTACCCCCACCCCATAGCAGATGCAGTCTGGATATAGGTCAGGGCCTGCATTGCAGGCGTGGCCTTCATAAAGGACTGTTTTGAATTCCGGATCTCCCAACAGTTCGCCCCATTGTGACATATCTTTTCCTTGTCAGAGCACTCATTGACTGCCAACCTCTGCCCCTGAACTTCACTTGATGGGTCACCTCAGTCACCGGTCGTAGCCGCAGCTATTGGTGAGGTCCCTCCCGAGGTCGCTCTTCTCAACTCCTCGAATTCTCTCATTAACTCATCATAGGAGGGTGGGGATTCCAGTCGATCTGCCAGGCTAACTGAAGCAACAGCAGTTCTGAGAAGGGCAGACTTAAGGATCCTGTCCAGCCTGGTTCGGTCCAGTTCAATCGCTGGCAAACTACCTTTTCTGAGGCATTCTTGCAACAATTTTTCCAGCCGAGAGACATACACAGACAACAACTCCTTGGTACTGTTGTGCATCTCTTACTCTCCACCATAGGTCCTCATCAGAATCTGGGCTCCATACACATTCTCCAAGGCCTCAAGATAGGCTGTGCAGTCCTCAGAGTTACTGGCCCATTTAGCACAGGATGGTAGCCAGGGCAGGACCTCGGAGGCTCTCACTAACCCTCTTCGCTCGCCTTCCGAGCATTGCCATTCTAGCACTTGGGGCAACATAGTCTATCCAGGTCTCCCAGTCATCCTCCTTGGGGGTGGGGGAGGTGCCAGAGAAGATCCTCAACCTTCGGTAAGAGTCATGACTAATGGCAGGTGCAGAAATAGGAGTCTGCATTGGTTCAGCCACCATTACGGGCACTGGAGCAGGAGAGGGTGTTGGGGAGGAACACCCCAGGTGGCAAGAATAGTTCTTCAAGTCCTCCACAGTTTTCCCTCTCCCAGCAACCATTCAGCAAATTTCTCCTCAAAAGTTTCAGATAGTGGTGGGGCTGATTCCCCCGGTCTTTACTGTCCTTAGTTATCACTCTCCAAGCAGTGAGGGCTCCCTCTGGGGTAATGGTCTGTGGCACTTTGGAGCAATCTATGGGATCCTTAAACTCTACTAGGGCCAGGAAAGTGTGGGTGAGCAGATTAGCATGCCAACCCACCACCACAGGGTTTTGTAAACCTTCCACCTTGGAAAGTACTCCCTGCACAGTGTCCGTATTGATACCCAGGGGGATGTCCAGGATAAGCATAGCATTTTGGAGGTCGATCTCCTCCCCAGTACACCACTCCACCAGCCGGTGCACAGCCACTTCTGTCAGGGTACCCATTTTTTTCTTAACAGTGGTTCAGAATATGGCCACTAGAGGACACACAATCCCAGCGTGAGCTCCAAGATGTAACCCCTGGATGGCACTATCCCAGGGGCTACTACCCCTGCCTGATTTGCCACTAACAGGTTGAGGGCCTGGATCCAATGGCGGTGCCTCCACCCAGAGGTCAGGGTTTGCAATAGTTAAACTAACCTGGTCACAGCCCTCTGGGACACTGCAACCCCCTTCTTCCCACTAGTGGCCCACACAATGTATCAGAATTACCTCACAGTATACACTTACACCCAGGTCTGGTTCGCACTGGGACCTCCTAGAAATGAGATACAGTGCAACAATCACAGTACAGTACTTTTAACATAGACAAATACCTCAGGCAGTATAACTTGCTGAAACAAGCAGCTCTGATTTATTTAGGGATATAACAAGGACAGGGGAAATCAGGTTAATTAGCTTATCACTCTAATAATCTATCTATGGCTCTGTGCACAGGCCTATCCCTCATCAGTTACTGCCCTGGTACCCAAGCCCCAGTGACTAGTCCAAACGGCAGCTGGTAGGGCCCTTTCACACAGAGAAAAGGAGAATTAAACAGTCAGCAGTACAGTAATTCCATTTGGATTTAATGTGGCAATTCAACAGGGAGCGACCCTGAATTAGTACTCACGACCTCCAAATAAGATAGGGTCCTTCAATGTCAGCAGGGCTCACTTGAGGTACACAAACCTCTTCACACATCCATATAAAAGAAAGCACTATACCAGGCAGGCTGCATCTGTATCCCGATCGCAATTACTGCACAATACCCGGAGAACACACAGCAGATTCAGTTCCTGACAGACCGAGTGCAATTTTCAGCAATCCTCCAGTCTTCTACAGGGTGAGCCTGGTTTCTACTCTTCAGAGATCCTTTGATTCTTTTCACAGGACGGATTCAGTCCTAACAAGCTGTTACACAAGCTGCAGACCGGAACTCTGGGCCTTACACACGCTTTTGACTAAAACTGCACACTGCAAAGGGCTCCTTCCTTCTTCACTGCCAAAGCTCAACTGAAACTCCAACCGACAAAACCGGCACTTCCTTTGAGTTCTTCCCAGTTCTTGACTGATTGGCTGTCACTCACAATAGACTGCTGCTGTTGATCCAAAAGGCACTGAAGTCTAAACACATCTCCCAGAGTCACTGCCCATACAATCCTCTTGTGGCTGGCTCAGATTATGAGTCCAAGTTCTGATTCGTCCAAGGCACCATTTTAGAGCTAGCTTACCCCACACTGATTGGTCCAGTTCAGCAGTTCAAAACTAGAATGGGGAACTAGCAGACACAGTTCTGACTGCAAAGAAAGCAGGTTAGACAAACTGTAATTTCATTATTGCTCTAAATAATTTCTGGCAAACAGTTACATCTTTCAGATAGGTTCCCTTTGCACTCCTAGTGACTGCAAAAATGAAGTGAATTGGCAGCAGCTTGAGTGGTACTCAATCAAAGAAACACACAGTCCCCCATACAAACTAATTATGTCTGCAAGCAGACAGCTCTTAAAGAGACAGTACCAGAGGTTCTAAAAACACTCACTGATAAATGGCTTAAATGCCAAACACCATTCAGGCTTGGAGCATTCAAGCAAGCTCCTGAAGTCTTTGGGAACCCCCATTTGCAGGGGTTACAGACAGAGCAGCTTGACTGGTGAGATCCAGATTCTATTGGCCTAAGATGGGGGCTGATGTGGAGCAACACATTGAACTTGTAGTCACTGCTTACAGATGAAGCTTTGCCCAGAGGGCTGCCCCTTGTTAACATCACCACCAGTGCACCCATGGAGCTGGTCTGTATTGATTTTCTGAGTTTGGAGTCAGATCAAAGAAATATCAGTAATGTGCTGGTGGTCACTGACCATTTCACGAGATATGCCCAAGCTTTCCCACCAAAGACCAGAAAGCATCCACTGTGGCCAAAGTACTTGTAGAAAACTTTTTGTTCACTATGGGCTCCACAAAGAATCCATTCTGATCAAGGGAGAGACTTTGAGAGTCATCTGATCAAAGAGATGCTTTCTCTGTGGGGAGTACGAAAGTCAGAACCACTCCTTACCACCCCAGGGGACCCACAGCCTGAACGTTTCAACTGCACTTTGCTAGATATGCTAGGCACCCTGCACCCAAAGGACAAGCCTAGATGGAGCCAACAAATTAGCACCCTGGTACATGCTTATAACTGCACAAGTGATGCCACTGGATTCTCCCACTACCGCCTGATGTTTGGAAGAGAAGCTCGACTACCAGTAGATGTGTGTTTTGGGATCTCTCCTGATGGGGTTCAAGCTGACAACTATTTACAGTATGTGCAAAAGTTAAAGCCCAGCTAACTCATGCGCACCAACTGACTCAAACCATTGCTGCCAAAAATCAGCCCAACAAAGAAAGGTATGATAAAAGGTGAAAGCACAGGAACTCCAGGAGGAGATTAGGTATTGCTAAGAAATCTGGGACTGCATGGCAAGCACAAGATTGCTGACAGATGGCACCATCTCCCTCACATTGTAGTGGGCAAACTAGATGATCTGCCAGTGTACAAAGTAAGGCCTGAGAATAATTCAAAAGATGTAAAACAATGCATAGAAATCATTTACTGCCCATTGGACAAATCTTAATTGAGTCTGAGCCCTAGAAGATGCCCCTCTGGACCAGTGACTAGAGCTGCTGCTAAGAAAAGATCAAGAAAGTCTGCACCTACAGAAGCAAAGTTAAAGTGTTCCCTCCACAAGTCCCAGTTGAGCATGACATGTCAGTCCATATCGGAAGAATGTGAGAGTGACTTTGAATACTATCCTTCTTATGAACTGAGTCAATTGTTTCGGGCAATCCCTAGTCAATACTGGAGACAAGCTGGGCCTTCTGACTGTCTAAGCCCCAGCTTCATCCCTGGAGCCAATGCTCCCAGAAAGTGAAGTGCAAAGCATCAGATCAGATGAAATGGAATCATTGTGCATGGTTGAACTGTTTGAGCTTTCAGGAGGAAAATGATAGATTGAGGGCAGACTGGTGATACACCGAACAAGAAGAGTATTTTGAGTGCCCTGACGTCCACTGCCAGTGTCCAAGCTCTCCATGCGAGCCAAATGTTGTGGACTCAGAAACTGTAACTCCTGGAGCTGAAAGTGCCCCAAGTTCTAGCCTCTCTACCCCCATGGAGACTCCCTGACAAGTGAGAACAATGCTGAAAATGAGGCTCAGGTGCAGAGACTATAACAGTTTCCCTAGAAAGACTGGTCGAGCTGTAAAGCCTGTGGTGCACCTCAGTTATGATTCACTTGGGAGGCCTGTGGACTTGCCTCTCAATGTTGTCCATAAAGGAGTGTATGTGTCCCCGAGCTCATTGCCCAAACTGAGCATCAGTGCTAACTCCAAGTTACTTGTGTTGCCCTCTAAGTATGGTGCCCTTGCCCCATCCAGACCCAAGGTAACTGATAGGGAAGGGCCCCCTCTCTTCAGGTTTCATGTACAAGAGGTAATAACTTGAGTTATGGTACAATGTGTATGTAATACTGTGTAAGAGTGGACGACTGCAATGTTTCAGAAATGTGTTCTTGGTAAAATGATATATTGACTGATGATTACTATGTGTGAGCCTAATGCAAATGTATATGGTTGCAGTTGAAACTTATGGGTACTTGCTTGACGCGACGCCAAGCTTTCCCAGGCCAGGAAGGGTGTAACCCCTGCAAATGGGGTTCCCAAAAGACTTCAGGAGCTTGCTTGAATGCTCCAAGCCTGAATGGTGTTTGGCATTTTAAGCCATTTATCAGTGAGTGTTTTAGAGCCTCTGGTACTGTCTCTTTAAGAGCTGTCTGCTTGCAGACATAATTAGTTTGTATGGGGACTGTGTGCTTCTCAGAGTACCACTCGAGCTGCTGCCAATTCACTTCATTTTGCAGTCACTAGAGTGCAAAGGGAACCTATCTGAAAGATGTAACTGTTTGCCAGAAATTATTTAGAGTAATAATGAAATTACAGTTTGTCTAACCTGCTTTCTTTGCAGTCAGAACTGTGTCTGCTAGTTCCCATTCTAGTTTTGAACTGCTGAACTGGACCAATCAGTGTGGGTAAGCTAACTCTAAAATGGTGCCTTGGACGAATCAGAACTTGGACTCATAATCTGAGCCAGCCACAAGAGGATTGTATGAGCAGTGACTCTGGGAGATGTAGTTTGACTTCAGTGCCTTTTGGACCAACAGCAGCAGTCTATTGTGTGACAGCCAATCAGTCAAGAACTGGGAGGAACTCAAAGGAAGTGCCGGTTTGTCGGTTGGAGTTTCAGTTGAGCTTTGGCAGGAAGAAGGAAGGAGCTCTGTGCTTTTCAGTGTGCAGTTTTAGTCAAAAACGTGTGTAAGGCCCAGAGTTCCGGTCTGCAGCTTGTGTAACAGCTTGTTAGGACTGAATCCGTCCTGTAGAAAGAATCAAAGGATCTCTGAAGAGTAGAAACCAGGCTCACCCTGTAGAAGACTGGAGGAATTGCTGAAAATTGCACTCGGTCTGTCAGGAACTGAATCTGCTGTGTGTTCTCCGGGTATTGTGCAGTAATTGCGATTGGGATACAGATGCAGCCTGCCTGGTATAGTGCTTTCTTTTATATGGATGTGTGAAGGGTTTGTGTACCTCAAGTGAGCCTCAGCTGACACTGAAGGACCCTATCTTATTTGGAGGTCGTGAGTACTAATTCAGGGTCGCTCCCTGTTGAATTGCCACATTAAATCCAAATGGAATTACTGTACTGCTGACTGTTTAATTCTCGTTTTCTCTGTGTGAAAGGGCCCCTACCAGCTGCCATGGTTTGGACTAGCCACTAGGGCTTGGGTACCCAGGGACAGTAACTGATAGGGATAGGCCTGTGCACAGAGCCATAGGTAGATTATTAGAGTGATAAGCTAATTAACCTGAATTCCCCTGTCCTTGTTATATCCCCTAAATAAATCAGAGCTGCTTGTTTCAGCAAAGTTATACTGCCTGAGAGTATTTGTCTATGTTAAAGTACTGTACTGTGATTGTTGCACTGTATCTCATTTCACAGGAGGTCCCAGTGCGGAACCAGACCTGGGGTAAGTGTATACTGTGAAGGTAATTCTGATATATTGTGTGGCCCAATGTGGGAAGAGAAGGGGCAGTGTCCCAGAGGGCTGTGACCAAGTTAGTTTAACTATTGCAAACCCTGACCTCTGGGTGGAGGCACCCGCCATTGGATCCAGGCCCCTCAACCTGTTAGTGGCAAATCAGGCAGGGGTAGTAGCCCCTGGGATAGCGCCATCTAGGGGTTACACTTGGCATAAAGCCCCTTATTGTTCCATGTCTCACCCCACTCCCTTACTATCCCATACCCCATTTCTGCACACCACCTCTTTAGCCACCCATTAAACTCCAGTATTCTTAGCTTCCTCACTGTGCTTGCCCTAGGTACTGGGAGTAGTTGAGCCTGAAGGTCATGAAGGCATGTGCCATAGTCCCCAGGTGCTTTTGCACAAGACAGGGCTTATTTCATTCATTTTAGAGTCATCTCATCCTCATCTTCAAGCATAGCTACCATTTCTATATAAATTACTCATAATGTTAGAAAACTTTAATTTTCCAGGTTTTCCTTCATTTTCACTGACTTCGTACTTGACCAAATCAAATTCCTGACTCCATCTAAACCTCCCTGAATTCAGTTATTTAAAGACTGAAGTGGTCCTCTTGAGCAATATGGACATCTCTGTCTACATTTTTGACTTCGGCACCTCCTATGCCTCTGTAACCTAAGTACAGCCAAAGGATCTTTTACTTCAACTGGAACAACTGCTAGAGGTGGGCAGATGGAAGACAGTTATTACATCTCAATAAAACAATTTTCAGACTTTTGATAAAAAGTTACAGGTGGCATCAGCCAGACTCAGAAAAAATTACTTCAAAATTTGGCATTTCTGGACATGGCATTTTTTATTCAACATATCTTTATTGAATTTTGATTAACAATCAACATCCATTACAACTAAAAATAAAAGCCTGGAAAAACCAGGGTATACAGCCCAAAAACTGGCTGTATGAACTATATACAGTCCCATACATACATACCCAGCAGGAATCCATCTCAAAGCAGTACACGTATCCAATAGGGACCCCTATATAGAAACTACAACCTACATTGCCAAATAGTAAAATTTTATCAAAAATATAATCTAAACAAATAAACAAAGAGCAGTTCACCAATCCCATGGAGAAGAAAAGAAAATAAGAAAGAATCCAAACAGGAGTCAACTCCACCATGCCACCATATATACTATTTCAAGGTACTAATCCAGTGGTGGAGATCAAAACACCCTTGGGTTAAATCAGAGATGGAGTCCTGCTCGTCCCCTAGAAAGAGAGAGAGAGTCCCCATCCCACCTAACATCTGGAAGGCTTACACTCCGTCCCCTTTAGCCCTTACTAGAATCTCAAGTTATCTATATATTGACCACCTTACTCGATCAAGTCAAAGAAAGGAAAAAAAAAAAAAGGAAAAACAAGGTACTAATCAACCAATTCCCTTTCTGAAAAAAAGAAAAAACTAAGCCCTTGCTACTCAGAACAAGACAGATGGACCTGCAGCAATCTCTGAGGTGAATAAATTGCTTCTAAAGATGCCCATCTCTTAGCATATAACCTCTTATTCCCCTCACTCCAGAGCTGTCTCCTTACCCTACCCAAAATAACCATCAAGTCCCACACCCACTGACCATAGGAATACTCCTGGTCTTCTTTCCAATGCTGAACTAAAAAAGACTTGACTAGTGCAGTCATCAAAGCCAAATGGAATTTGGCTAAGACTCCAGGAACTTTTGAGAAATCACCCAGAACACACACCTCTGGGGTTATATATTCTGAGTAGTTCATCAGTGGGTCCATCACTGCCTAATTTCAAACCACAAAGGGAGATTTTACAGCACTCCCACATCACATGTAGCAAATCCCATTCCATCCCACATCTAAAACAACAGTCCGTCTGCCTAAGCTTTCTATCGAATAGTTTTGCCGGGGTAAAATATAGATCAGACGCAATAAAATACTGCATGGTCCTAAACTTAGGAATTGTTATATACCTATGATCTTTCCAAATTGAATCCCAAACAAGAATCTTGGGAGCCATTACCTTATCCCAGTACGCCACCTGCATGGGTAAGGGTGGACTAACAAACTCCACCAGCTTCCTATAAATCTGAGAAAGAGCATTTGCCTTCGGATCCACTGCCTTCAGAAGATCCCAAGTAAATGACCCATCTGAAAACCCTCCAATCTTTCTCACCACTCCCTCCAGCAACCGAGTTAGTTGCAGTTTTTTGAAAAAGGGCATCCCCTCCATCGAGGCTGGAATAACAACCCTTTCACCTTGAACAAGATCCCTCACCTTTAGACCCCTCACCTGGTAGGCCCATCGCTCACTTATCGCCTGCCCCCCACAGTTTCGAATGTGGGATTACCCACCAAAGGTTGGTCCCAGGATTTCAACTGCAATTTTCTCTGCGCCGGGGAGAGAAAGGACCACCACGCCCTCAATGACTTCCCAATCGGATTTCCACCCTCTTTCGTGAAATCCTTTGCAAGATTAGCATATATTAATGCCTCGGACGAGAAACCTCGCTCTTTCAACATTTGCCTCTCAATTTGTAGCCATGTTGGGATATATACCTCCCCATCAGTCTCCCTAACCCAGCGAAGCATAAAGCCCAATTGCCCTGCCATGTAATATAATAGAAGATCAGGCAGTTTAATCCCACCCATTACCTGGGGCAAACAAAGTGATTCATACTTCTTCCTAGGTGGTTTAGAGTTCCATAAAAAGTCAGAAAGAAGCTTCCTGATAACCCTAAACCAAGTGATATGAATATCATACGGGGCAATATATAGTGGGTATAAAAGCCTGGGCAATATATTCATTTTAATAAGGCCAAGTCTAGCTGTAAAATTCAAAGGAGCTTATTCCATCTCAATATATCTCCTCTTATTGCCGATACCACCCCTCCATGTTCCTCAGCCCTCTTTCACTATTTGCCGTGACCGAATGCCCAGGTACTTAATCTCATCCCCTCCACTGGAGACTAAGATGAGTAAATCCGCCCTAAATACATGGGGTCAAGGGAGAACCTGAGTTTTGGTTAAGTTCAGCTTATAGTTTGACACATGACAGAAACGCCAATTAAAACCCTTGCTCTCTCAAAACTTATGGCTGGGTCCTCTAAATGCAGCAAAATATCATCAGCAAAAACTGAAACCTTAAGTTCCTCCCCCTACCCTTACCCCTTTATAAGTTTGTCCTCCTTGAGAGCTCTTAGCAAAGGCTCAAATAAATATTAAATAATATTGGCGATAGAGGGCATCCCTGTCTAGTCCCATTTTTCAGCAATACTCGTGAACTGTACCCATTGCACAAGATCCTAGCCGTGGGGGCGGCATAAAGGTGTTTAATACCCTTAAGCAGACCCTCCAGAAAACCCATCTTCCGCATTGTGGCAAACAGAAAACCATGGGAAACCCTATCAAATGCCTTTTCGGCGTCTAATGATATTAAAGCTAGAGGTAATTGAGAATCCGATGCATAGCTGATTATATGATGAAGCTTCCTATGGGCGTCCTGAGCCCCCCTCCCCGGCATAAATCCCACCTGCTCCTCACTGATTAAAAGTGGCGCAATGCTCAATATTCTGTTAGCCAAGATTCTCGTTAAGATCTTGATATCCTGGTTCATTAAAAGCTATAGGTCTATAGCTGTCCACCCTATCCTGGGTTTGTCTGGCTTGGGAATCAGAGATATAAACGCCTATACAACGGGATGGGACAACCCTCTTGCATATAATAATATTAAAAAGTCTAACAGAAGGGGAGTACCGTCCTTAATATGTGCTTGGTAAACTTCTCAGAAGACCATCCGCCCCGAGTCCTACCCACCGTAAGACTGCACCACCCCCAGTATCTCCACCTCCATAATAGGAGCCGCTAGCTTACTAGCCTGCACTTCGTCCAAAACCGGGAGGGGTATTCCCTCAAGAAAAACATTTATTTCCTCCTCTCCAACTATATTTCCCACCCCATATATGTTGGTAAAATAGGACGCAAATGCCTCTGCTATTTTTTGAGGGTCTATTATCAATTGCCCCCCATGCCAAATAGAGGTAATAGTTCTGCTAGCTTCCCATTCCCTAATTCTGGCCGCTAGCAGATGACCTGGGACATCCCCCTGGAGGAGATATTTAGCCTGTATCCTATCCAACCAATATTCCACCTTACCATATCCAATATCCGCCCATTCCCCCCGCAGGGATTTAAGTTCCCTATCAATTTCTCCTGAAGACCCCTCCAGAGGAGATAATGAAGCTATCGCCCCCAAAATGAATTCCTCCTTTGCCTTCCTCAATCTGTTCCTCCTAGCTGCCAGAGCCTGAACCGCCCCTACATATAGTACTTTACATGTCGGCCATGCCAAATTTTGATTTTGTAGGGATGGTAATTGAAACTGAATGAATCTTCTCAGGTGCTCGTCTAGCTCCTCCTGTACCTTAGGTTCTGCCAACAACAAATCATTCAATCTCCACCTAACTGGCCTGGGAGGAGCAGGACTTGGTTCCCACAACAACGAGATGGGGGAATGATCCGAGAGAACCCTAGCCTCAGTTGTCATACCTTCACTTCCTAAGAACCACTACTAACCAAAAGAAGTCAATCACGTGACTGGGACTTATGAGCCCAGAGTAGAAAGTCATAGTGTTGCCCTTCTTGGAGTGGGTCCTACATGGATCCACCAAGGCAATCACCTCCACCATCCTATTCAAGGCAACCTGTGCCTTGGTTAAAGGCCTACCAGATGGAGGTATCCTATCCTCCAAATTGCTGGCGCACACGTCCAGTCCCCAGCCAAGATAAGTAAGTCTGTAGGTAAAGCTGCGATGTCCCTTTCTATGGAGGCAAAAAAATCTGCAGAAAAGGGGGTGGGACCATAAATAGAGGCCAAGGAAATTGCCTTACCAGCTAAAACCCCGGACAGATATAGCCCCCTACCATCCTCCCTTAACAGCCCCTGTTCCATCCTAAAAGGGCAATTGTTTCTTATTAGAATCACCACCCCCCCGAAGCTTTTTCCTTACCCTGTCCGTACACCTGGCCTACCCATAATTTTTTAAGACAGCTTAATTCCAACGTTAGCAAATGTGTTCTGCAAAGTGGCTATGTGAGCCCCCAAGTAATTAATATGCCTCAAAATAACCATTCTTTTGCGTCTACCCCTAAGCCCTTTGACATTCCAAGAAATTATGTTAATACAGGTCATTATCCACCAAATAAATCATAACATGAGATCCATTTCACCCAAACCTTACCATTCCGCCTTCCCTCACTACACACTCTAAAAACTCTCTCTCTCTTTCCCAACCCCCAATCCCACCCTCCCCTGCCCCGATCCTTTGATCGTCCTCCTAACGATTCATCGGTCTGGATGAGCCTCCTGTGGTTTCCTCCCACCTGTCCTCCCTAGCCCTATCCCAACAAGAGTCTGCCCATCACTTAGTCCTGCAGTATCACCCTCGTCTCCGACAGTGCCCTCCCAGTTCCCACATATTCCCCTAATAATTCAAAAAAGACAACAAACTCCAGAACAATGCCATGTTGGCAATCCCAAGCAGGTCTGTTCACACTGGCAACTGGTCCTGCATAAAACTGATTCCACCAGATATAAAAGGAATCAAACAATGCCATCCTTACATGTTCCTTTAATAAGAGGTGGTCGTCACACCCTGGAGCTTGCCCTGGAACCAAACAACCCCCAGACCCCACTCTAAACCCCCAAGACAACCCACATGGACCAAACAGACGTGATGTAATCCCCGGATACTACCCAGTGAGAGGAAAGAAAAAAAAAAAAGCAATACAGCCATGGCTAAATTAATTTAACGACTTAGAAAACTTCATATTGTCCTTGTCAAACTGTAAAAAGGTCCACACAACCCGCTTCATCTGGGCAGTCCACCTCAGGTCTGAGATTTAAATAGGTTAGGAGTTCAACACGAGACTTTCCAGCGATCCTCACGGTCAAATACCGCTTTCTCCAGATTGTAGTCTCACCAAAGCGTTGCTGGCTACTACTGCAACGAAATTTAATTCGCTAAATATAGCTTTTCTTGATCTCCACATATTCCTTCTGCTTCTCTCTGATTAAAGGGGTTTGATCCTGAAACATCCAAAGGGTAGCCGCTCCATTGAAGAGATTTAGCTGTCTGGCCTTCCATAGGACGCATCTTCTCTTTAAAGTTGAGGAATCTCATAATGATCACTCTGGGCCCTCGCCCAAGGGGAACTTCCTAATGCCCTATGGGCCCTCTCTAGGTTATATGCTCTCCAATGGTGTCTGGCCCAAAGCTTTAACAGCAAGTCCTGAATGAATGAAACACAATCCGCCCTCAGCTCTTCCTCCGCAGCCCAGCCAGTACCAGGTTATTTCTCCGCTTCTTGACTCCTGGTCATCAATACGATCCTCAAGTTTTTTAATTTGTTTTTTGGCCAAGATCAGTTCCTGCTCCATTGTCAGCACTTTCCTCTCTTGCGACGCAATCCTGGCCTCAGCACCCCCCATACGTTGTGCAAGAGATTGCAGTGCCGGTTTTACTGCAGCAAAGTCCACTACCAATCCCTGTAGCAGCTTCTTAATTTCCTGCAGGTCCTCATTAGACTGACCCATCACCCCTCCCCTATCTGTGTCTTCCTCTGGTTCTGTAGGGGTGGGGGATTGTGGCTTGGGTTTCTTGGTCGCGGGGGATCTCGCGGCGAGGAGCTCCGTAGCTTCAGGCTCCATCCCAACTTCCAGCCGCGGCCTGCAGCTCCCGATTGCAGTGCACCCAAGCAAAACCTCGTAACAGTGCCCCGAGGCTTTTACAGACTAGTTGCCGCTCAAACTCGCGACTGCTACAGTTAGCACCCCCTCCTAATCGGGAGGCGACCGAAATAGGCAGACCCCTAAAAAATTAAACAAATAATTTGTAGCTCGGGCCTAGGAGCGGCACGGAGGACGTCCAACTCGTCTCAGCACATCACGTGACCTCACATGGCATTTTTTATGTTGATGACGCGCAGCACAAGAAACATATTGGGACAGCTTGCTGGGAAGCAGGCTGTGGAGGGAAGGCACTGTTGTGGCCAATGCCCCCACAGCCTGCAAAGGCTTGTCCCACTTCCCCCAATGCCATGGTAGGCTGCTGGTGACACAAGTTTAGAACATTTGCACCAACTTGTGACAATTTAGCCACTGCAATCAGGGGCTGCCACATCACTGCAGCATAAGCCATCTGCTGCAATGAGGGAGCGACCCGTCATTGCAGGGCGGGATGTAAAAACCCTGATGTTGTTTGTAAACATGGTGGTGGGTTGCCGCCATGTTCACAAACAATATTAACCCCCCTCCACCATGTTTTTGCCACAACGGGAGCCCACTCCCCATCGGCATAATGTAGCCCTCCCCCTGTTTAACTGTCTGCTGACGGGGTGCCCAATCCCCGTCGGCAAAAAGGAATCGCCCCCTTTTGTTGTTTGCCAACAGGGGTGCCCAGTCCTTATCAGCACAAAGGAATCCCCCCCAGTTTAACTGTCTGCCAATGGGGTGCCCAATCCCCATCGGCAAAAAGGACCCCCCTTTTGTTGTTTGTTAACGGGGGTGCCCAATCCCTGTCGGCACAAAGGAATCCCCCCTTTTGTTGTTTGCTGATGGGAGTTCCCAATTCCCCGTTGGCTACAGCTGGCCCCCCCAAAAAGAAAGCAATTGGTGGCATGCTGGGAGCCCACACCAGCGTGCCACATGGCCCTGTAAAGGGAAAAACAGTCCTGCAAAGTCTTTTTAGTCTTTTTGTACCTGTAAAAAGGAAACTGTCCCTTGTAGTCTCTCGGCCCCCCCCACAACCCGCACCCACCCACTGCGCACCCTGCCTCCCCACATCCCCCTCACCCCATACTTCCTCCAGAGCTGGCGCGATGATCTTCGTGGATCACGAACACGTCTGCACTCTTCAAAGCCGATCGCAAACTGAGGAAATGCTGGTGTCGTGATAAAGGAATAAATAGGGTTTTCCAACTTTGCTGCATATCTCTGGCATTTTTGAATTCTGACACCAAATTTTCAACATGGGGTTTTGGGACCTCTCATGAATACTGTCACTGTCATGGCATTAATCAGGCCTGAAGGGTGATTTTGCGGTCACTGCACAGAATCACCTTGGGGGGGGTCTATTAATGAAATGACAGTGCCAGTGTTCATGAGGTGGGCTCTCAAAAAGCCTATGTTGCAAATTTGGTGGGAAAAATAAAAAAAATGACTGTTTTACGAGTGTGCGCTGTGCAGTTTCTATGCACGCTCGTAACTTCATGAATTTGCAATATTTTCATGCCAGATTTTCAACACTGGCATTTTGTCACACCTCCTTGTGAACAATACAGTTGTCATTGTTCACATTCTGGCTGAAATGTGTTTTCGCATTTCCAGCGCAGAATAGCGCGGTCGCTGTCTGAAATCAGTGTTTGGGACAGATTAAGGAAATGACAGTGACACTGTTCAAGAATAGAGGTCCTGAAATGGCTATGTTGAAATTTGGTAATGATGCTTCATAAAATGACTGTGTTATGAGCATGCATTGCGCAGTTTGCAAACATGCTCGTAACTTCGCGAATTTATAATATTTTCACTCCAGATTTTCAACATTGCCATTTTCCCACACTTACTTATGAACAGTAAAGCTGTCATTTTTCCCATCCTAGCCAAAATGTGTTTTTGTAGTTCTGGCACAGAATAGAGCAGTCGCTGTGGAAAATCACTGTCCGGGACAGATTAATAAAATGACAGTGATACTGTTTGTGAGCAGAGGTTCTAAAATGCCTATGTTGAAGATCTGGTGATGATAGCCCATCAAATGAGTGTGTTACAAATGTGCATTGCACACTTTCCACACACCCTTGTAACTTTACAGATTCATAATATTGTCATGCCACATTTTCAACAATGGCATTTTTTCACACCTCCTTATGAGCAGAACAGCTGTCATTTTTCACATCCCAACTGAAATGTGGTTTCACAGTTGTGACACAGAATAACGCGGTCGCTGTAGGAAATCAGTGTTTGGAACAGATTAAGAAAATGACAGTGGCACTGTTCATGAGTAGAGGTCCTAAAATACCAATGTTGAAAATTTGGTGACAAAACTCCATAACATGACTGTGTTACAAGCGTGCATTCAACTATTTCCACGCACCCTTGTAACTTCATAAATTTGTAATATTTTCACACCATGTTTTTAACAGTGGCATTCTTTCACACCTCCTTATGAACAGTACAACTGTCATTTTTCACATCCTGGCTAAAATATGTTTTTGCACTTCTGACGGAGAATAGCACGGTTGCTGTGGGACATCAGTGTTTGGGACAGATTAAGATGGAATGAGTGAGAGGGGGGAGTGTCTGAGCTCAACTGAGCTCTGTCAGGACTGCTCTAGATTTGTTTGTGGGCAGAAAAAGGCCCCAACGCAAGAGGGCAGTACAAAAGGGCAGCCTGCAGCACTGGGAGAAACAGAACGAGAGAGCAAGTGAAGGAGGGGGAGGGAGTGAACTCACCGGAGCGCTGTCAGGACTGCTGTGGATTTTTTTGTGGGCAGGAAAAGGTGTCAATGCAGGCAGGGGCCCAGTAGAAAAGGCCAGCCTGCAGTGGTGTGAGAAACAGTACAAGAGAGTGAGACAGGGGGACTAAGTGAGCTCAACGGAGCTCTATCAGGACTGCTGCTGATTTCTTTGTTGGCAGAAAAAGGCACCAATGCAGGCAGGAGCCCCGTACAAAAGGGCCACTTGCAGGGCCAGGACAAACAGAATGATCGCATGACAGAGGGAGACTGAGTGACTTCAACGGTGCTGTGTCGGTACAGCTGCAAATTTCTTTGTGGACAGACAAAGGTGCCAATGCAGCCAGGAGCCCTGTGCACACTGCAGCGCCAAGAGAAACAGAATGAGTGAGTGACAGAGCGGTAGTGAGCAAGCTCAACGAAGCTCTATTGTGACTGCTGTGGATTTCTTTGTGGGCAGAAAATGCTGCAATGCAGGCAGGAGCCCAGTACAAAAGGCCAGTTTGCAGTGCAGGCAGAAACGGAATGAGTGAGTGAGAGAGTGGGATTCAGTGAGCTCAATGGAACTGTGTTGGGACTGCTTCAGATTTCTTTCTGGTCAGACCAAGCCACCAATGCAGGCAGGTGCCCAGTACAAAAGGGCAGCCTGCAGCAGCAGGAGACACAGAATGAGTAAGTGAGGGAGGGGGAGTTTAATGAGCTCAACGGAGCTCTGTTGGGACTGCTGCAGATTTGTTTGTGGGCAGAAAAAGGCAGCAATGCACGCAGGGGTCCAGTGCAAAATGGCAGCCTGTACTGGTGGGAAAACCAGAATGAGTAAGTGAGAGAGGGGGAGTGAGCAAGCTCAATGGACCTGTATTGTAACTGCTGCAAATAGCCACAATGCAGGCAGAAGCCCAATACAAAAGGGCTGCATGCAACGCAGACAGAAATGGAATGAGCGAGTGAGAGAACAGGAGTGAGCGAGCTCAACGGAGCATTGTCAGGACTCCTGCAGATTTCTTTGTGGGCAGAAAAAGGCACCAACAGAGGCAGGAGCCAAGTACAAAAAGGCAGCCTGCAGCACCAGGAGAAACACAAAAAGAGAGTGACAGAAAGGGAGTGAGTGAGCTCAATGGAGCTCTATCATGACTGCTGCAGATTTGTTTGTTGGCAGAGAAAGGCGGTAATGCAGGCAGGAGCCCAGTACAAAAGGCCAGCCTGCAACCCCGGCAGAAACAGAATGAGTGAGTGACAGACAGGGAGTCAGCAGGCTCAACAGACCTGAGTCAGGACTGCTGCAGACTTCTTTGTGGCCAGAAAAAGCCACCAACAGAGGCAGGGGCCCAGTACAAAAGGGCAGCCTGCAGCGCCAGGAGAAACAGAATGAGTGAGTGAGAGAGGGGGAGTGAGCCACCTCAACGCAGCTCAGTCGGGACAGCTGCAGATTTCTTAGTGGGCAGAACAAGGTGCCAATGCAGGCAGAAGCCCAGTACAAAAGAACAGCCTGCAGCACTGGGAGAAACAGACTGAGCGAGTGACAGAGGGGCAGTGAGCGATCTCAACACACCAACGCAATCAACATTTGGCATTGACAAATGCTTGTTTTATTACTGAAGACAGTTTGCACGCAAACATGGTCTTAGCCCCTTAGACTTCATATACTGTACTTTTGATGCTTTTCTTGTTATGAAGTCATAATCCTCTACTTACGAGTGACAATAAACTAATTTCCATGGCAACAGATTGTGATGTCACAGCAGAGGATTCTGACTTGAAAAGCAGCAGAGAAAGATAAGGTATGTGAGACAGGGCACCTAATTTCCAGCAAAAGTCTTCAGCAATAAAGACTGGAACTTTCTGAAATTCAAAGGAATTTTATTTGATTTGATTACTGGTGCTACTAACAGTCAATGTTTTGTAGAAAACTGGACAATCACTTTATGGACTGCACTTCTACCTGGGAAGTACTATTATTGTATTGGACTACAGTATCAGCCCAATATATCAGTCCAGGTCCTTGGTTTAGGTTGTGATTTAATCTGTGATGCATTGGACACCTCTCAGCTGAACTGTTGCAACTCACCCTTCTATGTCTCCATTACATCTGGTCTAATCAGTGGAAAACTGCAAAATCCTTTCATGAGACTCAAACTATGGACCACTTAGTCCAGGAGGTACCAATTGCTTGCAATTATTTTTTTTGATAAATATTATTTTATTAGTTTTCATAACAATAAAGTACAATTTGAACTTCACAAACAATTATGTGTTCCTGCTTGACAAAAGATAAAGGGAATTGCATACAGAACCAGGTATCAATACAATGGACATAATAGACTAAAATAAAAAATTAACCAAATCTATAGTATGCTACTACATGAAAGTGTAACCAAAACTTTGTTTGCCCATCAGGATCACTCAGCTCCCTTCCAGAAGATGCACATCCAGACCCAGAGCTTGGCTGAGTCCAAGACCTCCCCCTCCAGGAGCAAACCAGGGGTCAAAGGGACACACATTAAAGAAGACATAAAAGCAGCAGAACATTATGGACATTTCTTACCCAGTCTATTGGAGAGTTACCATTCTCTTGTAATACTGAATGAGAAAAAAAGGAAGAGAAAAAAAAGGAACAAATAAAACAAAACCAAAAATTGACAAGATGTGTTTTACATCTCAGTGAATTCCCACTGTGCTATGGAAGTTATAGCTATGCATGGGACTGCAGTGCCACATAGTCAGTCCATTACACTATTTCTTCTCAAAGGCTTGAACATTTTTATCTTGTGTGGAAGACAGTTTTCTCTGAGGAAGAATAGTACCCCATGCTAGCTTGCCACTGTGTTGACACTGGTGGTTCTCTCTCTGTCCCATTCCTATAAATCAGTTGTTAATCTTTGAGTACTGTCAGATATAAGAACTGCTTCTCTCCCCCAGTCAAGTCTTATGTTGTAAAATAAGTTTTAAAGTTCCGTAGGCAAATTTGTGACATAGATAACTGAAATGGCAAAGCCAAAACTTCCTTTAATGTTCACTCAATATCTCTCCAAAAGTTATATAACGCTGGACAATCATAAATCATGTGAATACATTTGTTTTTCCAACCCACAATGAGTCCAATGAGGGACAAGGTCAGTTACATAAAATCTGGCTATTTTTTCAGGGGTGTAATATGTTTGCAACAAAGTTTGATGCTGCATTAATCTCTGATTTATCTGAATTAGGTATGTGACACATCACATAGCAACTGTTCTCAGTCATCTAAAAATGTGTCCACCACCCCAAAGAGTCTCACAGGAGGGCTAATGTCTTAAAACCATCACCCTGTACTCTGATCATTGAATTATACAGTAAGGAAACAGTTCCCTTTTCTTGAAAGGAAACATTAAGGGAACTTTTAATTGCTGAAGGCTCTGTAAACTGCAGAGAGGGTAGAAACTTTGAGCATATCTGATAATATTTTAAAAAAATGTGCAATCAATAAGGGCTATTTATTTATTTTGTTTATTTCAATCTATGATTACAATACCTTTGAGCTGAGGCTCTTTTACAAAGGTACCATGTCAGCGTGTGCAACAGTCATCATTTTTGGTTACAAACATATAGTCATTGACTTACAGACATGTAATAACCAGTACAAAGACTTGAGCTATGAGCAAGACAAGGGAAGGGGTGGTGGTGGGGGAAGTGAAGGTAGGAGATCAAGGGGGGTAAGGAGGTGCAGGGGTAAGGGGGAGTATGGGAGGTGGTTGGGGCGGGGGCAGGAGTGGAGATACTGGGGGAGCTGGGCGAAGGTGGAAGACAGTGCTGCCAGGGGGCCTTGTCGAGGGAATATGACAGGTAAGGTGCTAGGGGTGCAAAGACTGATTGTAAGTGCTGGGTGCTGGGGCATTTGCAGCTGGAATGAAAGTTTGAAAAAGATAAAAAAATTCCCATCCAAAAATAGTTAACCTTCATAGTGAATGTCCCTTGCTCTCCATACCTCAAAATGAGGGTCTTTTAAAAATTTCAGTAAACATGGGTCCCCCCACAATGATGTAAAAGGACATAATGGTATACACCATTCCAATTTTCAGTGTACATTATGCCACAAGCACAGTTATGGTGGGTAACCAGTCCACCCTGCCTGCACAATCCCTGTGTAGCAGAAGTACTTTACAGTACATCATGCAAGTGGGAGTATTGAGCAATAGCAGTTTCCAACTTGGCACCTGATGTGGTTTGGGCTACCACAAACTATTCTTTCAAGACTGTAAGTTGTGCTGCTCAATAATATAGCTGAAAATTGGGAACTTCTGCCCCACCCTTTGCATGGAGAAGCATCAGTAAGGAGAGTTTAATTCAAGGGGTCTTTCCTGCCTAAAGCCAATATGTGAGAATATAATTTAATTTCTGCAATATGTGTGGACATAAATCCTATGTGATAAATTTGAGCTACTGTGTGATAAATGTGAAATTTTACATTTATACACATAGTAGATGAATCATCACAGATTTATACACATAGTAGATAAGTCACAATCACTCTGGAATTCATTTAGAATGTTCAGCCTCAGTACCAGTACTAACTATATTCAAATGTAAATAACTTTAAAGCAAAAAAGACATCATAGTGACATGAGCATGAAAGTTGTTTAGCACAAAATTATTTACAGAAGTTGAGGCCTTTCATTTATAGATACCTTATAGATTTTTTATAATTAGCAAAAAAGAGCAGAAAATGCAATTTTTTGTTCACTTTTTTGACAAACATATGCAAAAAAGATAAACAATCAAAAGCAAATGTCCCTACATTGACAGAAGGCATCCCTATTGCATAAATTAAATATATAATGGTGAGCTGCCAGATAAATGATTTATCTACACTTGCGCTGTTTGACCTCGGACATCTCACTCATCCTTTATGCCACTCGTGAGGTTACCCGAGGTCAAACAGCACTTGTGTAAATAAATCATTTATTTGACAACTCACCATTGCATATCCCTTATTTATTAAAGAAGTAGTCTGGAATTGATATCTGAAGCACCCAGATAAATAAAAAAATGTTGTAAGGACCAATATTTTTAACAGATTAATTCTTCTGAACAGTGAAAGAGGAAGATCCTTCCAGCTGTTCCGTGCTAGCAAAATTTTGTCCAGTAGAGGAGGAAAGTTAACCTGAAACAGATTCTTATATCTATGGGTAACATGAACTCCTAAATACTTACAACCCTCAGTACAAATGTGCAAAAATGCTAACAGAAACAGACCATTTTGGTCTATCTAGTCTGCTCAAGTGTGTAGCTCTCAGATGAGTTTATGGGAGCTGCTCCCAATACAGTTCTGTTAGACTAGCAAAATCAAAAGTGGATGGGGGCATAACCACTGGTTTAGTCCAGTGAATTGTGTACCTTGCTGTTGCCCCAAAATGGCTCACTGTTTCAAGCAGGCCAATTAAGAATTCCTCAGGGTTCCTCACCTTCAGTAATATGTTGTCTGCATTAAGGGATAAAGGGAAGGGATTATGGTAATATCCCCTACTGAGATACCTGTGAACAAAAGATGTGTCCTCAAAGCTATCACCGTGGACTCTAACTTTAAGTAAAAAAAAAAGGGTTGACAAGGGACACCCCTGAGAGGTGCCCTGAGACAACTGAAACAGTTGGTATAAAATAGAGTTAGTGTGGATGCAGGAGCAGCTGATTTATAAATTGCTTGCAGCCACAGACTAAAATAATATTCAAAATTCATACCCCCCCAAACAGCCCAAAGATTATCCCATATGATGTAGTCAAAAGTTTTTTCTGTGTAGAGCAAGACCACCACTGCCTCCCCCCACCTTACCACCCACAGCTAATATATAAATCTGTGTAGATTTACCATAGTATGTCTCCATTAAACAAATCCAGCCCGATCTGTGGATATTAATTGAGGCAGGATTTTCCGTAATTGAGTGGCTAACAATTTAGACAATATTTTCAAATCTGCATTAAGCAAAATGATTGATCTACAGGAGGCTAATTTCCTTCCTCAGCTTGCCTGGTTTGGGTCATAAAATAATGTTGGCTTCATAGAATGAGCCAGGCAATGTTGCCTCCTGCAGTGCTAATTGAATGATTTCCTGCAGAGGCTGAACAGTCATCTCAGCCAACCCTTTATATAACTAAACTGGTAAACTGTCAGGCCAAGGAGCCTTGCCCAAAAGTAAAAAAACTAATGCTTTACGAACCTCGTGTGATTGGAGCCTCGAAATTCTACCGCCTCCTGGGGTGTAAGTTTGGGTAGCTCCAATCCTGCCATGAAGTTCCCCATACCTTCATGAGGTATTGGGTTGCCCTCCCCTTTGGTGGAAAGTGTCTTAAAATATCACATGGGGCATCATTAACAGAATGGGGATCACAAACGAGTTGCTAGTTGGCTGTGGGGAATTGGACCAATAACTCTATCTTGGGCTTCCTGTTTTATCTGCCAGTCTAATAATTTACTAATCGTATTGCCATAATCATAATATCTGGCTTTATAATAAGCCAGACTGCACTCCGCTGCTATAGAACTAAGTTCATTACAGCTGGCTTTCTTATCCGCATTTTGCCCATAAAGGGAATCAGAGGGATGTTATTTATGAGCTCGTAAAAGGTCCAGTAATTCCTTCACCAAGGTATCAAATAGGTCTGATGATTTTTTTTAAATAACAGGCATAAGCTATCATTTTCCCACATATAGATACCTTAATGTCATCCCATACCATCGCTTTAGATGTCTGATCCAGAAGCAAATGGTTTGATATCTTTTATTGAACCAATGGAGATGTTACAAAAAGAAAACAATGTCTAAGCTTTCGGACCAAGCAAGTTCTTCCTTGGAGACTTATGATAGTTGTTCAGAGAGTCACATTCTATTAGATGTCTGGGAATATGTATTAATTTCAGGAAATTCCATGGTGTGAGAAACCAAATCCTCTAAGAACTCCTCTCTGGTTAAAATCAGGGGATCTAGTCTCTGTTGACAGATCTAACCATTCAGCCAAAAGGCTATTTCCCCAGAGGCAAACTGTGATCCATTATCAGGAACTACTTTTTTCCAAGACGTTATTAACACCAGCAAGGTTCCATGATATCTTTACTGCTTTTGCAATAGCCATGGTTGGCATCAGTACCACTCCCAGTCATCTTGAATATGCATCAGGGAGTGCTGGGAACATTTATGTTTCTTTTCCTGCCATATCTATATGAATTCTCATCTGTGAACTGACAATCAAATTATTTTTGTTGAAGAGGCACTGTTGCTGGCATATTGTAGTTTTTCTGACAAATGTCACATTAGGTGGTAAGTTTATGCATGTCCAAATCTTTTCCTGATTCTCAGATAAAACTACAGGCAAGCACTTTCATTTTTACCAACAGTTCATTAGTTTCTGTGCAGCTTACACAACAGCTGACATTGTAAAATGAATAGATTTACAGTTGTGAATCCCTAAAGAACACAACCATAATCAACAGTAAGGGCCCAATCCTTAAAAGCATCTGCAGCCACAGAGGGGAGCTTGCCCAGGCTTCTGGAGTGCAGAGGACCCACTCCACACATACAAAGATGTCAGTGCATCCACAGCCCAAGATGCCTGCCCTCTTTGCACCCAATTACAAGCCATGCAGGTTGCCCCTTAACCAGTTACCAAAGAAGTAAAATTAGATTGGGGTGAGCAAGGAGCAGGGTGTGCCTGCACCCCATACACAGTAGTTTTTCTGCAGTGCAGGCTTGCAGAGTGGGCAGAGACTATGCCTCCCTATGGCCTCTAATATTACTTATACACCCCCTTTGGCATAGCCACTGTTTATCCCATGGCACATGGCTGGCAACCAGACCACCTGCCCCCCCCCCACAGCCCTGAAAGCCTCTACATAAGGCTGAGGGCCACAAAGTAGAGGATAGTGATAAAACAGACAAAACAGTGTTGACAATGGAGTTCTGGAGGACTGCTCTATCACACCAGTCCCTGCTCTATGTGGAGACAGGTACTGTAGTATTGCGCAGTGGTTTAAGGCTTTGAGCTGCAAATCTGGTGACATCCAGCAGACCAGACCTGGGTTTGAATCCCACAACTTCCACTTGCATACTGTGTGACCCTGAGCAAGTAACATAACTTCCCTGTGCTCCCAGATCGCGCCGGTAAAAAAGCTTTCAGCTTAGTGTGCTACTCCTGGTTAAACAACTAAAAAAAAAAAAAAAAAACTATGGAACCATCCTGGGGATCAGATTGGATGTCTTTGTCCAGCACTGCTCCACCCTGCTTGCCCCCATGTGAAGCTTCACACACACAGAGTTCAGCAGAAAGGGGCTGTGGATGCAGTTCAGAACACACTGTGTTGTGTGGTGAGCTCTGCATGTGGGATATACACAAATCTATTATACCGCTGCATGCTCTGTGGATTGGGCCCTTCAATTCTGATTTCCTTATTACTGAAGTTTTATTTTATTTTATTATACGTTTTTCCCCCACCATGGATGACTCAGCACCTCAGCCTGATCATGGACCCCTGCCTCCATCTCCAAATTAGACTGCACCCCCTCGGATACCCCCCGACTTGCCCCCCAGGGTGGGGTGTGACGCTGCCCCGGTACAGAGCCGCAAGTCAGGATTAGGTCCGAAGGTCGGTTCTGGAGGTTGATGAAGGCCAGGGCAGGCTTCATCTAAGGTCATCTGTGGGAGAATATTTTTGTAGGCTGTACGTGGGGTGCAGGAACATGCAATGACGTGCAGCGTCCATCCCACCCCTCTGAGTAACTTCCAAATGCCTGGTGCTGCAGTACCTCTGGCCTCCACTAGGAGTCCATCAAGCATCAGGCATTTGCTCTGCCCTCCCCCTGGAGAAGGAGAGCAGTCTCTGGGATGCTTAGTCCTTCTCCCCCCGGCTGACCCTCCGACGACTCGATCCTTTCTTGAAACCGGGTCACCGGCGTCGCAAGTGGAAATCCAATGGTTATGCCGACGGGCCGGCATTACTAAAGGTTTTAATTTCATATCTTGTACATTGTCAGGCCACCATGCAGGCACAGTATATAGTGCTTAATCATTCTAAAAAAAAATAACAAAGAAAGTGGAACACTCACTGATGATGATGGATTCTTTGAACTTTTATTTGAATATAAAACTCACCCTGATACAGCAAGGGGGCTTGTGAGGGTGCTATGTAGCATAGCTTGCTCTGCATTTTGCACACTATGGCTGTTTAAATAAAAGTTTAAAGAATCCAACATCCTTGTTGAGTTTGCTATTTTTTCTCATACAAGTGCAGCTACAGCACAGCAGCAGAGGCACCTTTAGAGGTCAGATTTCCAGTAATGTTCTTGTTTTGCTTAATCATTCTCAACACTGGAAGTTTAAAAGTCGAAATCAGAAAGTTATAGGGGCACTACATAGAAAGCACATAAGGCCTCATCTCAGTTTCTGCTCACAGTTCTGGGCTCCAGTTCTGGGCTCCAGGAACATCTGCCAGAACTAGACACATAGTGGATTCCCTGCAGGGGGAAGGCCTCAAACAACTGGTACAGCAACCCACAAGAGACAGGACTATCCTAGATCTAGTACTGACTAACAAAGAAGGGATCACAGATCTCCAGGTAGAAGGTCACCTGGGGGCCAGTGACCATCACATGGTATGGTTCAATTTGGCTACTACATCTAAATCATCCCATTCCAAGGCAAAAATATGGGACTTCAGAGGAGCTGACTTTGATAAGATGGCCAACAGAGTTAAGCTAGCCCTGGCAAAAGAAACACAGGTGAGGGGTACAGGCAAAGTGGGCAAGCATGGATAGCAATACTTGAAGCAACATCCCATTGTGTTAGACAGAAAAGGAAGTGCAAAGAAGAAGGAAACCACTTTGGTTCTCAAATACAGTAGCAGAAAAGGTCAGAGCCAAAAGGCTGGCCTTCAGGAAATATAAGGGAACACAGCGGGATGAAGATAGGGAGGCATACCAAACTGCCCTAAGGGAAGCAGGTAAGGCAGTAAGGCAGGCAAAGTCCCAAACTGAGGAAACACTAGCACGAACAGTAAAAGAAGGTGACAAGACTTTCTATAGATACATTAGTGAAAGGAGAAAATCCAGAGGGGGTATTGCTAAGCTTAATGGAGAAAAGGGAGCATGTGAGGAGGAGGACCCTGTAAAGGCATCTATCCTAAATAGATACTTTTGCTCAGTATTTACTGAAGAGAAGGTAGGGCAGGCCCACAGCTCAGCATCATGGACACAGGGAGGGAGGTGAGCACTACTCCCTTCACAAAAGAAAGGGTCCTACAAGAGCTTGCTAAGCCCAGGGTGGATAAGGCAATGGGACCTGATGGCATACATCCCAGGGTACTAAGGAGCTAAAGGAGGAACTAGCAGAGCCATTAGCAGAATTGTTTAGTGAGTCTCTGAGCACAGGAGAGGTCCCAGAAGACTGGAGAAGGGTCATGTGTCCCGCTCCACAAGAGTGGTAGCAGGGAGGAGGCGGGGAACTACAGACAGGTCAGTCTTACCTCAGTAGTGGGCAAGATTATGGAGGCACTCCTTAAGGAAAGGATAGTGCAACACCTGGAATCCATAGGGGCACAGGATCCAAGACAGCATGGGTTTACAAAAGGAAGGTCCTGTCAAACTAATCTCATAGATTTCTTTGACTGGGTAACCAGAGTGGTGGACCAAGGGGGAGCAGTTGATGTCGCCTACCTTGACTTCAGCAAAGCTTTTGACACTGTTCCACATAGAAGATTGATAAATAAGCTGGGTAGGCTCGGGTGGGTCAGAAGTTGGTCAACTGGGTGGCAAACTGGTTGACGGGCAGAAAACAAGAGTGGTGGTAAATGGTATACAGTCAGAAGAGATGCAAGTCACAAGTGGGGTACCTCAGGGATCAGTCCTGGGGCCAGTCCTCTTCAACATCTTCATTAGTGACCTTGGAGATGGACTAGAGGGTAAGGCTTGTCTGTTTGCAGATGACACCAAGATCTGCAACAGAGTAGATGATCCAGATGGGGTGGGCAGAATGAGAAGAGATCTGGATAAACTAGCAGAATGGTCAGAAGAGTGGCAACTGGGATTTAATGCAAAGAAGTGCAAAATCATGCATATAGGGAAGAAAACCTGAAGCCACCTATAGGCTGGGAGGAGTTGCTAGCAGTCAAAGGAAGAAAGAGACTTGGGCATCATCATCACTGATGACCTAAAATCATCCAAGCAGACCTCTAAAGCAGTAGGTAAGGCTAGGGGGTGTTAGGGTGTATTAGCAGGGATCACGAGTCGAAGAGGGAGGTAATAACCTCTGTACAAGACACTGGTTAGGCCCCATCTGGAGTACTGTGTGCAGTATTGGAGGCCACACCTTCACAAGGACATTAACCAAAATTGAGGCAGTCCAGAGAAGGGCAACCAAAATGGTGCAGGGACTGCATCAGAAGACATATGAGGACAGATTAACGGAGCTCAATATGTATACCCTTGAGCAAAGGAGGAGAGAGGTGATATGATCGAGGCATTCAAACACCTTAAGGGCATAAACAAGGTGAAAGAGTCTAACATGTTTAAATATAAGAAAATAGCAGGACAAGAGGACACAACATGAGATTAGAGGAGGCCGATTAAGGGGGAATGTGAGAATTCTTTTTCACAGAAAGGGTGGTGGATGCATGGAATGGCTTACCACAAGAGGTGGTGGCTATGAATACAGTGCAGGGCTTCAAACAGGCATGGGATAGGCATAAGGGAGCAATACAAATGACTATGAATAGATAGGCCACTGACAGAGCAAAGGCCGATGGCACATTTATAAGGTAGAAAAAGAAATGGGCAGACTGGATGGGCCTTGCGGTCCTTATCTGCCTTCAACTTCTATGTTTCTATGTTTCATATCAAAGAGGATACATTAATTAAGAGGAGAGACTACAGAGGAAGGCAAGTAAGTTAATAAGTGGTTGAAGGAATCACCATATTCGGACTGTTTGGAATACTTGAGGCTATTTAGATTGGAGATTGGATATGTGGAGACCTTCTTCACCCATTTGACATTCTTTGTGATAATATTTTAAGGTCCCAATTGAATGTTGAGTATAAAAGTAACTTACCATAATAACTGGTGAACTCCTTTATCAGCTGGTATGTGAATGCTTTCAAGTGTCATAATAATTATATAGTGTAAGAACGTTGTATTCAATGGAAATCTAGCTTTCCCTAGTTTTGTTGTACCATTCATGTGACGTCATGATTTTGTTGTACCATCATGAGTACGTCACGTCGATGGTACAACGGCATGATTACATTTGCACATGCGCCACTCGCGCTGTGTAGGCGGTCATACAATGGCGAAAGCAAAGGCACAGGAGGAGATAGTAAGGTCCGTGAGTGTTTTTTTTAATCTTTGCCTGCACTTAGTAGCAAATAAATACAGCTGTGGACCGGGAATGAGTGGAGTGTTTCGACACGGTGGGGCAGGAAGGGGGGCGGGTCTCCGACATCACGGCGCGACCGAGGAGGAAGGCACAAGCAGTTTGTGATTTTTTTTTGCCCATACACCGTAAAAGACAGTGGATGAGCAACCGTAAACAACAACACTGTTGTAACTCCTTGAGATTTCATGACAACTGAAACCTCTCGAGCTTCGCTGTCGAGTTTTACTTGGTTGTCATGACAACCTCACGAAGTGAACAACAGTGTTGTTCACTGTTGCCCATCCACTATCCTCTATGTATGACATCATACTCAGTTGTTACAGCATTTGCTGCCTCTCACTAGGCCTCTTCTGTTTATTCAAACAACTTTTCAAAGGCCAAATTACACTTGCATGCTGTCTCACATAATGGTAACCTGAAGCTCATGTTCTACACGCTGTATCTACTACCCAGCAGAGATGATAGCAGAGATCATCGATCAGGTTGAGAGACTTTGACAAGACATGGACTCTGCTGATTATAGCAACTGGCATTAAAACACACTCAGCAAGGTACAGGGTGGGGAACTCTCTGGCTAGATGGTAACAAGGTTTGGTAGGGCTCTCCTTTCTGCTCTCGAGTCTCCGGCTGTGAGGGACTAGAGGGTGGTATGTGAAAGTGTTTGTTCTTGTGGGGGTACTGGAACCAACCCTATCTCATGGTCACTAGCTAAGATATCTTTTTTATCTCATTATTTTACCTCAACTGATGTTGTATATATATATAGGGGATACATGATGGTGGGATGTTTAATACATGATTTATTTGAATGAGCTGTGGCTGACCTTGGATGACATCACGAGTGGTGGAGCCAAGAGTGAGGTCCTGAGGTCACTCACAGTGAGTTCAAATAAATCATGTATCAAACATCCCACCATCACGTATGCGATTTATGCAATATGTCTTCCATTTTTATGTTGATTACGCACATGCGCAAGAAACATGTTGCGTCAGCTTTCTCCACAAGCAGGTTGTGGAGGCATGGCACTGTTGTGCCCAATGCCCCCACAGCCTGCAAAGGCTTGTCCCCCATCCCCCAGCTGGGCATGCTGCTGCTGACACTAGTTCAGCCAGCGTGCCACAACTTTCTAAAAAATCAGCAGCTGCAATCAAGGGCTGCCTCGTCATTGAAGCGTCAACCATCCGCTGCAATGAGGGAGCGACCCGTCATTGCAGGGCGGGATGTAGGATCTGTGATATTGTTTGTGAACATGGCGGTGGCTTGCCATGGTATTCACAAACAATATGTACCCCCCCATGTTTATTTGCCGATGGGGGAGCCCACTCCCCGTCTGCAAAATGTAACCCCACTCAGTTTTATTGCCTGCCGACGGGGTGCCCAATCCCTGTCAGCAGAAATGGATTCCCAGCCCCCCCTTTTGTTGTTTGCCGATGGGGGTGCCCAATCCCCTGTCGGCTACAGCTACCCCCCTCCAAAACAACTCTGGTGGTAAGCTGGGAGCCCACCCCAGCATGCCACATACCCCTTTTATTGTTTGCCGATGGGGGTGCCCAATCCCCCATTGGCTACAGCTGCCCCCCCAAAACAAGACTCCGGTGGCATGCTGGGAGCCCATCCCAGTGTGTCACATGCCTCTGTAAATGAAAAACAGTCCAGCAAAGTCTTTTTTAGGTTTTGTACCTGAAAAAAAGGAAACGGTCCCTCATAGTCTCCCTGCCCCCCCACCCACGCACCCACCCCACTGCGCACCTGCCTTTACTCCATGCCTCCGGAGCTCGGTGCGATGATCTTCGCTGGACCGGGAACACGTCTGCACTCTTCAAAGCCGACCTCGAACTGAGTAAATGACGGTAAGCTGTATAATGGAATAAATAGGGTTTTTTCAACTTTAGTGCATATCTTGGACGTTTTTGAGAATTTTTTTCACCAGATTTTCAACATGGGGTTTTTTGGACCCCTCCTCATGAATTCTTGAACTGTCATGGCGTTAATCGGCCCTGAAAGGTGGTTTCACGGTCACTGTGTGGAATCACCCTTTGGGGCTGATTAACGAAATGACAGTGCCAGTATTCATGAGGTGGGCTCTCAAAAAGCCTATGTTGCAAATTTGGTGGAAAAAATCCCAAAAATGACTGTTTTACGAGCGTGCATTGAACAGTTGCTATGTACACTCGTAACTTTGCGGATTTACAATATTTTCACGCTAGATTTTCAACATTGACATTTTGTCACACCTTCTTGTGAGCAGTACAGCTGTCATTGTTCACATCCTGGCCGAAATGTGTTTTCACACTTCCGGCACAGAATAGCGTGGTCGCTGTGGGAACTCAGTGTTCAGGACAGATTAAGGAAATGGCAGTGACACTGTTCATGAATAGAGGTCCTAAAATGCCTATGTTGAAAATTTGGTAATGATACTCCATAAAATGACTGTGTTACGAGCGTGCATTGTGCAGTTGGCATGCATGCTCATAAGTTCGTGCATTTCTAATATTTTCACTCTAGATGTTCAACATTGCCATTTTCCAGGACCTACTTATGAACAGTACAGCTGTCATTTTTCCCATCCTGGCTGAAATGTGTTTTCGCACTTCTGGCGCAGAATAGAGTGGTCGCTGTGGGAAATCACTGTTCGGGACAGATTAAGAAAATGACAATGATACTGTTCATGAGCAGAGGTCCTAAAATGTCTATGTTGAAAACTTGGTGATGATACCCCATCAATTGACTGTGTTACAAGTGTGCGTTGGGCACTTTCCACGCACCCTTGTAACTTCGCATATTTGTAATATTGTCACACCAGATTTTCAACAGTGCCATTTTTTCACACCTCCTTATAAGCAGTACAGCTGTCATTTTTCACATCCTGACCAAAATGTGCTTTCACAGTTCTGGAGCAGAATAACGTGGTCACTGTGGGAAATCAGTGTTTGGGACAGATTAAGAAAATGACAGTGGCACTATTCCTGAGCAGAGATCCTAAAATCCCTATGTTGAAAATTTGGTGTCGAAACTCCATAACGTGACTGTGTTACAAGCGAGCGTTGAACTGTTTCCATGCACCCTTGTAACTTTGCAAATTTGTAATACTGTCACGTCACATTTTCAACAGTGGCATTTTTTCACAGCGAGCTCAGTGAAGTTGTGTTGGGACTGCTTCAGATTTCCTCCTGGCCAGAAAAAGCTGCCAATGCAGGCAGGAGCCAAATACAAAAGGGCAGCCTGCAGTGCCAGGAGACACAGAATGACCGAGTGAGGAAGGGGGAGTCAGTGAGCTCAACAGGGCTTTGTTGGGACTGATGCAGATTTGTTTGTGGGCAGAAAAAGGCAGCAATGTATGCAGGTGCCCAGTACAGAAGGGCAGCCTGCAGTGGCAGGAAAACCAGAATGAGTGACCGAGTGAGCTCAACAGAGCTGTATTGTAACTGCTGCAAATTTCTTTGTGGGCATAAGAAGGCAGCAACGCAGGCAGAAGCCCAGTAGAAAAGGGCAGCCTGCAGTGCCGGCACAACAGAATGAGCGAGTGAGAGAAGGGGAGTGAGCAAGCTCAATGGAGCTTTGTCGGGACTGCTGCAGATTCCTTTGTGGGCAGAAAAAGGCGCCGAGGCAGGAGCCCAGTACAAAAGGGCAGCCTGCAGCGCCAGGAGAACCAGAATGAGTGAGTGAGACAGGCGGAGTGAGCGACCTCAACAGAGTTCTGTTGGGACAGCTGTGGATTTCTTTGTGGGTAGAAAAAGCCACCAACACAGGCAGGAGCCCAGTACAAAAGGGCATCCTGCAGCGCCAGGAGAAACAGAATGAGCGAGTGAGACAGGGGGAGTGAGCCACCTCAGTGGAGCTCTGTCGGGACGGCTGCAGATTTCTTCCTCAGCAGAACAAGGTGCCAACGCACGCAGCAGCCCAGTACAAAAGAGCAGCCTGCAGCACTGGGACAAACAGACTGAGTCAGTGACAGAGGCCCACTGTGCGAGCTCAACAGACCAACGCAATCAACATTCGGCATTGACAAATGCTTGCTTATTGTGTTTTTATGTGTTTTTAAAGTGTTTTTAGTGGACTATTTGTGGTGCGGTTGTTCTCTGGAGTGTGAGTGTACATGTGTGTGAACTGGATTGTGTGTGGATTTTCATTGGTTACTTTTTATGAATGGATGATGTAACTGAGTTTTGATTGTTTGATTTGACCGTGGGAAAGTGACTGTGATTGGTTGAGGGGCGTGTCTTTACATCTGTGGACAGGGCTTTACGTTATGGCACAGTTTGTGATCAGTCGTAGTGGGGGAGCCGACTGAAGAGGATACCGCATGTGTTGGATCTGTTTTTGTGGTGGTTGTGGCCTATTTGGAGTGTCGAGGATCAGGAAAACAGCATTGAAAAAGCCAGCAGAGGATGGAGCCAGCCCTGTGGGATGGATCTACTGGAACGGCGGAGTGTTTGAGTGGCTGCGTGGGATGGTGATGGATGTGGACTGGGTTGGCATCATTTGTGTCTGGCATGCGAAGCATGGCGGTCAACTGTGGTTAGGGTGGGAGCTTGCTGTTTGGGATCTTCATATTCTGAAGGCCTTTGCTGTCATTGGAGGATATAGGAGCTGTATGATGTCATTGGAGCTTCATGTATTTTCTTCTTGGATCCTGCTTCTCTTGACATTTTTATTGGTGAATTTATAATGTAGGCTATACGCACAGTAGGTTAAGGTTCTGAGCTGTAGATCTGGAGACCTGGGTTTGAATCCCACAGCCGTCTAGGTGCATGCTGTGTGATCCTGAGCAAGTCACTTAACTTTCTTGTGCTCCCAGGTCACATTTGGAAACAAGCTTCAGCTTAGTGTGCTACTCCTGGTTAAACAATGTTCCCTTTCCCTTCCCTTCCCTTTTGGGCTTCACTTTTCTTTAGATGGTTAGGTTCTGGTTTCTGCTGGTCAGCTGCGGCCATTGGGATGCCATTATATTTCTGGCCATGGAGCAGTCTTCCTTTTTGTAGAGTTGATTTGCTTCTGGCTGGTGTTGATACCCTCATGGATCTAAGGAATGTTGAATCTTACTGTGTGAAATTAGTTTTTCTGGTACCTTTTGCATTCGTGGGAGTGTTTATTATTTTAGGGCTTGTTTTTTTTTTCTTTTTAAAAGTCTTTCTGGATTATTGTTTATTGCAGTGAAGACAACTGAAGATAAGGACAACAGGTTTATTTTTTTATTTTTATTTCTGCAAGGTCCAGGGTAAACAGAAAAAGTGTGCATAACAATATTTTGCAGAGACATTTTTTATGTGTTGGCATGGTAACTACTTGTGTAATCTGTGGTAATACATTTGATTCACTTCTATGGTTCCCCTCCCACCCCCACCCTCAAAAGGTCTCTTCTGCTCTTTTCAGATTCATAAACAGAACTTTTGGTATGCAATTGTAAAAGAAACTCATGAACAGTTTAACAGCTGTAGAATTTTCAAAAAGCAGTAAACTTTTTAAAGCAAGGCATTTTTTAAAGGAACCATGACACGGCATCAACAACTTTTTTTCGACGCAACATGACAGCGACAGATTAATGTCGACCGCAAGCTGTGGTCACCATAAATCCATCGGGAAACTGTTTGTTTCAGGGGGCAAAGCCATGCACAGTCTCTGCCCCCTGCATCCCCCGTAACTAAAGATTATCAACTCCAGGTCAGAGTTGATTCGAGGAGGGGGGCAAAGCCCGGAGAAAGCAATGTCGGGGTCCCACGGGTACATTACAGCAGCAACAGCGACTTGCTGCTGTAATCTACTTCGATATAAAACTGTCACTGCAGCATCGGCATATATGTTGTAAACACTATGAATCTGCTGGCTTGTTGTGCACGTTCTCATTTTTGTTGTGAGCATTTCTCATTTTTCTGTTCACGATTCATTTGTACAATTTATGTTTTTTTGTTCACAAGGCTTGTAGAGTCATTAGCATGCATTCGTTTTTCTTTGTTTTATGTCCATTTATGAAAAGATGTCTGGTCACTTATTGTCTTGCTGTATAAATGATGTTTCTTTAGTCTGAGTAACAGATTTGTAGTTTTTCGACATAGTTTCTTAGATACATGCACTTTTTTGGTTTACCTTTTACTCCAAGTCACTACTGAACTCTATAACTTGTGGTCGTCTTGGTCTGTAGTTCTCGTAGTTGTGACCTGATGAGAGAAAATGCATAGAGGTTATACATATTTTGTTAAACCTTTGTGTCTTGTTCTTTTGTTATTTATTTTTGGGTGGGGGCAGGACTGCAGGAGGTTTGAGGGGTAGTGTGGTTTGTCTGGAGGGTGACTGCTAATATATGTGTGGTGCTGGAAGAAAGTAGTTATGGGGAGGTGGCTTTAGGTGTGAGGAAAGGTTTTTTTGGGGGGTGGGAGTTCAGGTGTCATACTGTTTTGATAGGTTCGTTTAGTTTTTGTTATAGCATTATATTTAAAGTGTTTACTTACCATGCACTATATTAAATGTTACGTACTTTGCAGTGATCATCGGTTTATGGAAACGGGCTACTAGTAGCTCATCATAACTGCGTTGCACTGTGCTTGATTTGGTTTTTTTTTCTCCAGTGGTTCTTTAGAATCCTTCAGGTCTGCTCCACTGAGCAGTTCTGATATTTTTAGTTGCTTTTCTGTGTTTATTTTGGAGTAGTCATTGAGGCTCTGTATTTTTTTATGATCTGATAGCTGGATTATTTCTGTGGGTGCTACTCCACTGTCGGTGACATTTTGTATTAGGTGCTTTCTAGCAGAATTATTGGTGAGTCTTTTATCTGTTTGTGCATTTGCAGATGATATCATAGTTTTCACTGGATTTGCTATTTCGTTAATCCCTATTGGCTGGTTCTTGAACCAGACTCCTGCTATCAGTTGCTGTTGGGAGGTGTTTATGGCCAGAAAGAATGGCGCCTCTGTATGTAATGTTTTGCTAGGTCTCTTTGATCTATAGATTTCATAGTTTCTTACTGGGCACCTTCGTGGGTTGTCTGTTATTTCATAAGGTCGCAGCTTCAGTTTTCTGTACTCTTTTGGATTTGCCCCGCTTCTTGTCTTTGATTGCGGTTCATGGTCATATTGCAGGTAACGTCCGTTGTGTTCATCCTTTTTTAATTCTGTGTCTCTCCGGCATACTCCTCGCATTTCATTGTTCCCTTTGACAATGAAATACAGGCTTATGGTTAGCCACATTGGGTTTATGATAGAGTTTGAAATGTGTAGCCCTTGTTGTTTTTCTCATATAGCTTATCTGGGATGGTATCTATCAATTCATCTGCTGCCTTTGGCAGGCACCCTCTGCCTTGACTTTGACTTTTTAGTTGTTTCTGTTTTAACTTGGGGATTTGTTGTGTTACCTCAAAGAAGGCAGATGTGGACAATGATGCTGGGTACTGGTGGTCTTTCACACAACATTCCATGCTTTGAAAGGTTGACCGCAATGTCATGGGTTCATAGGGGTGCTATTGTTTTTCTGTGCTTTCATGAAAAATTATGCGAGAATTTTGTCCATTTCTTGAGGTAATATTTCTTACAGTGGCTTTCTTATATTAAATGTGTTCAGCAGGTATGATCGTAGTTGGTTGATGTTTTCTTCACTGTGTTTATGTTTTTGGAATTTCCTGTGAATTTGTGTATTGCTATTGTGTCTATTGTGGATAGCGGGTCTTGTTTTTTTTGTACTTCAGACTTGGTTGAGGAACGTGAATTTTTATGTTGCTTGCATGCATGTGCAAGAAACATAGTGCCATCATCGGAGATTTCGGAGGTGTGTCACCTCCTCCTCTAATTCAGTCAGTGTGTTGGCAGGCGCGGCCCCTGTAAGCCAATGCATTTTGGAGTTGTCTATGACATGCTCCAAAATGCAGTGGCATACAGTTGAAAGGGGGAGCTACGCTTCAGTGAGCACTGATAAGAGGCTGCTCACGCGCAGCTCCCCCACCCATGAGCGTCGTGCCCGCACACACACTGTATAGCCGACAGGGTGCCCAATCCCCGTCAGCTGAGCTACTCCCCCTCCCCAAGTAGTAGTTGCCACGCTGGAGCCCACCCCAGCGTGGCAAGCCGGTCCTTTGTCGGTTAGGCGCCCAACTCTTATCGCTGAATGCCCCCGTCCACAAATTCCATTGCCGACGGGGTGCCCAATCCCTGTCAGCTGAACGCCCCCAATGTCCCATGCCATGCTGGAGCCCACCCCAGCGTGGCAAAGAGTCCGCACGTCATCTTTTTTTTAAATACCTGAAAACCGAAAGCGGTCTCGGCGCATCTCCCAACCCCTCCCACAACCCACACCCACCCTGCAAACCCAGCCTCCCCACCCCCACCCATACTTACCTCCGGACTCTGGGCGATCCTGTGGACCGGGAACACGTCTACACTCTTCAAAGCTGACCCTGAACTGAGGAAATGCCGGTAAGCTGTATAATGGGCTACAGAGGGGGTTTCAACTTTGTTGCATATCTCAGGCATTTTGGGAATTTTGCACCAAATTTTCAACATGGGGTTTTTGGGACCCCTTCTCATGAATGATGTCACTGTCATGGCGTTATTGGGCCGAAGGGTGATTTCGCGCAGTGACTGTGCAGTGACTGTGAAATCACCCTTCAGGCTTGAATACCACCATGACAGTGACATCATTCATGAGAAGGGGTTCCAAAAACCCCATGTTGAAAATTTGGTGCCAAAATTCCAAACAATGACTGTTTTACGAGCGTGTATTGTGCAGTTCCTACGCAGGCTCGTAAGTTCGCGAAATTTCAATATTTTCACTCCAGATTTTCAACATTACCATTTTACCACACCTTCTTGTGAGTAGTATAGCTGTCATTTTTCACATCTCACCCAAAATGTTTCCGCCCATATAGCGGAGAATGGCGGAGTCGGTTTGTAAAATCAATATACTGGGACAAATTAAGAAAATCACAGTGACACTGTTCATGAGCAGAGGTCTTAAAATGGCTATGTTGAAAATTTGGTGAAAAATTCCTAAAAATGACTGTTTTACGGCGTCGTCTTGCGCAGTTCCTACATGCATTCGTAAGTTCTTGAATTTTCAATATTTTCACTCCAGATTTTCAACATTGTCATTTTACCACCTCCTCATGAGCAGTACAGCTGTCATTTTCACATCCTGCCCAAAATGTGTTCCGCCCATGTAGGCGGACAAACATGCAGTCGAATGTCGAACTCAGTGTATGGGACACATTAAGAAAATCACAGTGTCACTGTTCATGAGCAAGAGATCTTAAAGTGGGAATTTTTAAAATTTGGTGAAAGAATTCCTAAAAATGACTGTTTACAAAGTGCGTTCGCGCAGTTCACATGCGCTAGTAGGTTTGCGTATTTTCAATATTTCCACTCCAGATTTTCAACATTGCCATTTTACCACACCTCCTTATGAGCAGTACAGCTGTCATTTTTCACATCCTGCCCAAAACATGTTTCCACCCATGTAGCGCACAATGGCGCAGTCGGTGTGCAAACTCAATGTATGGGACACATAATGAAAATCACAGTGACACTGTTGATGAGCAGAGGTCTTAAAATGGCTATGTTGAAAATTTGGTGAAATTCTAAATGACTGTTTCTGACGTGCATTGCGCAGTTCACGCGTAACTTTCGTAAGTTATCAAATTTTCAATATTTGCACTCCAATGACTTCCAAATACCTAAACAGCACATAGAAGCAAGCAACATTCGGCATTGACAAATGCTTGTTTTTTTGTGCTACACTGTGGTTAATGGCAGAAAGTCATTTTCTATGTATTTTCATGTTTCTGTGCCTTCTGTTGACAGAGTTGTGTCACTTTGTGTGTTTCTTTTCTCTTGCTGTAGGTTAGTTGGTGGCAGGTTACTATGATGTGTCAGTGGTTAGTGTGCAGGTCTCCCTTGGGTTTTGTAGATGTATTCTTTTGGTTGTGTCTTGCTGTGAGATCTTGCTCCATGTATCAAGACATGTGTTTACTTTGGTTTCTGTTTGTCAAGGCCTAGGAGGAGTCTCAAGCAGTTCCAGAGCCTCCTTGTCCATTTCAAGCTCTGTTGTTATTTCCTGCATTTCTTGTTCAAAGCTCTTGTCTGTGGAATTGTGTTCGGCCATCGTTTCTTCAATTTGCTGTTGCTTTTTAAACCCTTTTTCTGGTTTTGTCTTTTTTTACTGTTTTCTTAGCTTCTACATGTCATCCGTTGAGTTTGTGGCAAAGAGTTCAGTGCATTGTGCCTCATGCTGGTTGGCAGTGGAAGTGTGCATGGTGCCAGTTGTTCAGCTATGGCATGAGATAGATAATCAGTGTACAGTACCGTTTTGGTAACTTTTATGTAAATTAGGGAACTCAGTAGTATGACTGACATCGGGGTGTTAAATAAACTGTGTTTGACTGATGTTAGGGTATGAAATAAATAGTGGTTCTAGGATTTTTTTAACACTAGTGAAAATACACATATTTATTTAACTGTTTTCTTGCCCACTCCTATTGCATAAATAAGGTTTTTACACACCTTAGGTGTGATAGCCTCTCAAGCTTTGCTCTCAAGGTTTATGAGTCATCTCACACCTCTCTGTGTTACAAAAACTCTTGGAAACTGGACAAGTGAAATACTGTATTCTGATTGGCATTAGCCATTCCATGGGCATATGTTTATGTTCTAATACAGCCCTGTAAAGAAAAAGGTCCAGCCATGTGATCAGGAATTTGAGAAAATCATGTACAGAATTCATGATCCCGTTCGCCCTTTCCTGATTTCCATTACAAACATGGCTGTCACCTTTATTCTTACATACAAACCTTCAACTAGGCCCTAAAAATAAAACTACCTTAAAGGGGGCAGGAAATTACACAGCAGTTCTAGTGTTCTTATTTACAGGAATGAAATTCATACTTCCAGATGATCCATATTTTACTGTAGTTGAATAAACATGGATGTAAAAAAACTTTAATTTTTTTTTTTTCATTTTTATGAACAACTTTCTGCACTGTTATATTCTTCATGGAACCAGTAATTGTGAGCTTTTGCTATGTCATGTTTTGTGTGCAGATTGCTAAGCATGAGCTGTTGATCTATCAGAGTTCTGCACACAAACCATGACCAAGTTAAAATTCTAGATCACTTGTTCCATTAAGAGAATTGTAGTGGAATATTGCCAATAAAGCCAAAACATTCAAAATATAGTTTTGCACCAATTTCTACTGAGATACAGGCAAAAAAGAATCATTTAGGTATGTATGAATATAATTTCTCAAAATAGGCACATTATAAAATGCTGCCAATTGCAAACAGCTGCATGTCCTCTTTAAATTAACATAAATAAATACGTTAATGTTCTTTACACTTGTGATCTCCTCCTTACAGACCTAGACTCATTTAAAAAATCTATCACTATTCAGAGTCTTCATTATCACCCTCATATCCAAATTCTCTTGACAGGAAAATCTCTGCTGTAACCCTGCCCCAGATAAAATTGAGGGTATGGTTTGATATGAGGCCTATGTGTGCCTGTGTATGTGTATGCCAGTGGAATAATGCAGAATTTTAAATTAATGCATTTCATGTTAACATTATATATGTGTGTGTGTGTGTGTGTATGAAAGTATTCCACTACAGGAATACTGCAGATTATAAAATGGGCATCTAAAGTCCTGTTCTCTGATTGATCATTTGGCATGCATCACATATGTACGATGCTGCAAAATTAAAAGTCCTGACCATCAGAGAACAGTTCAGAGCCTGAATTGGTGCTCTGATAGAATATTCACAGTGCCCTCACAGAACATTGGTACAGCATCTGGCAGCCATTTTTTTTCTTTACCCAGTCAAGTAAACATCACACACTTGCCATGGCAAACGTCCGCTTTAACTTAAGTATCACAGAAGAAGCAGGGGACATGTCTGACTATGAATCACCAGAAGAAGCAGATTCTGTCAATAACATTGTACTAGCCAACACAGTGAGTGCCCAACAAATGTTGCCAATTTTAAACAGTGAAACTGTCAGCAGTAGGCACCTCTCTCTCACAGCAACTGAAGTAGATGCCATCGATGAGGCTGTGACAGAAACCAACACAAAAAAAAACACAGATTGGGCCATAAAAGTATTTGAAGATTGGAGGGAGGCAAAATAAATTGCAGTCAACTTTAAAACTGCCACAGTTGAGTAGCTTAATAAAAGTTTAGGCAGTTTTATGCCGAATTCCCAATGGGGAAGGTAAGGAATACTCTCTAAGCAACTATTGCAGTATTCGCCCCGCTCTGAACTGCCACCTGAACTCCCTGGCAATCAGATGAAAAATAAAAATAATGTCCAACACAGCCTTTACATCGTCCAACAATGCATTCATGTCAGTGATGAAAAAATACAGACGTGCCCAGAAGGATAGCTCCAAACACCACTCCCCTGATTTCAAAATGGGACCGGCAACTGCTGAAAGAATCTCTTGTCCTGTGATGCTGACACCGTGCCTGGTCTTGTCTGCAAAGTCTGGCTGCATAACCAGATTTACATGGCCAGACATGGTCGGGAAGGGTTGCACCAATAGAAAGTGGACAGTTTTGAGTTTAAAGTTGATGAAAACAAGCATGAGTATGCCACACTGTGCTTTAATGAACAAACCAAAAATCATTGTTATCCTGAGGAGATAAACAAGCAAGCACACAGGGGATTCATATATGCTGCTCCTGATTCCCCATACTGCCCACTTGCTAGCCTAAAAAAGTACTTAAGTAAGCTTCCCTTGGAAGTGAAGTCATTCTACTGCCACCCAAAAAAATTGCCTCCCAAGTTCCATGACACAGCACAAATCTGGTACAGCAAAGAGCCCAGGGGCTCAACTACCTGTCGTTGATGATGTCGCGGCTGAGCAAAGAAGCAGGACCAGTCATTCTGTTTAAGCGACTGCAGTGTAACTACTTTCCAAGGCTGATTTGGAAAGCCAAGAGAATATGTGTGTTACCAGGCACCGCAACAAAGCGAGCTTGAGGTCATATTGGAGTGCTTCCTCCACCATTCCCCGAAACTGGAGTGACATCCACGGTTAGAGGAAGGAAACAGAAGCAGGAAAGAGCTGTCTGCAGCAGTCTTCAGTGAACACTGAATCCAACAAGCTTTCTACAGTGCCACCAAGTGTCCAACCACCAACACAGCCTCTCAGTGTTCAGCAATCATCAGTCAGCCAGGATGCCTTTACCTTCAACAGAGCTATGCATTTCAATGCTCCTGTTAACTTCATAAGCTATGGCAAGTGTTTTTTTATTTTGTTTGGTTCCCATTACTTGTAGTGCCTTATGGTGTTTATTGCTTTTACTGTTATTTTTAACCACACAGTGTTTGTTGTTTTAAACCCCTCCCTTCTTGAACAAAAAAAGAAACTTGGACTTTTTTTGTCTCAGAGGAAGGGTATTTTACAAAATAAAGTATATTTATTCATTTTACAACAGTTTGTTTGTGTTTTTTTTCCCTCATGTATACAGGTTTAACTCATTTTATAAGTGCAATAAGACACTTCGGGGTGTGCATGGTACAAATATTATTGCACTTCAAGGGGCTGAGGCACTAGGCCTGTGTCCTTGTGCCTTACTATGTCCCTGGGTATACAGTAATATCTGTACCATGCACACCCCATTGTACCTTACTGCCTATATGGTGAATTTTTGTGTTTCATGGTAAACAAACTGTCTATTGAATGTGTAGAAAATTAGATGACAAATAGGTAAAAGTCATCTGTGGAAGGACTAGTTGACATTTTCCAAGCAATAGTTTATTATAATATCAGTGGAGATGTTTCTTTAATATATTCAACCCATTTTCTATGTGCAATTTTAATTTAAAAATGTGTTAACTGGGTAATCCTAAGAGCATCAGATGCCCATTTTCAAGGAGGACCCAAGAAGTACAAGAAAAGACATAACAATATAAAAAGGAGTACTTAAGAAATTTGTTTGTGCAACTCTGGTAAGGCACTGATGTGAGCTTTTGGGTAAATGATACATGAAAACATTGTACCGCACAATTATAAAACCTTTTAAATGTAATTAGGTTGAAATAATTGATTCTCTGCTAAAAAAAAAAGCCAATTCAAATGTCTATATAAAACACTGTGATGATTAGAGTGGTGAGCAGAACTAGCAAAATGACAAACTAAATGGTTTAAAACTTTGACTTTTTGAAGCACTTGTGAGGTGGTTGATGAATATATTGGGAGACCATAATCAGTTACAGGTAGAAGTAATGATTGGGCCAAAAATCTCCTGGCCTGGAGTGATAAATTTTAAATCAATACAATCGTCCTGAATGGGTATGAATAGATTTGACTACATGACCTATGTGATCCTGATAAGTTAAAGACTGGTCCACAATGAGCCCTAAATAATGAAAAGTTTTAACTTGTTAATTTATCCCATATCTAGCTCACAAAGTGGTAACACAGAGTCACACTGTTTTAACTGTTGTTGAGCCCCAAAAAGGAAAAATGTTGTTTTAGTAGTATTCAATAACCTACCATTACTTAATAGCCAGTTTTGTATGTTGGTAAAGTCCCTTTGAAGATGAGTAATAATATCAGAAGGATCTTCATCTGAACTGTAAAGAACTATATTGTTGGGATATACTGTATATAGTAATGAATGTGTTCAAGCCCTGTATGACAAGAGATAGTGACTTTAAAAAATGCTGGAAAGTATGGGGTTCAGGAGAGAGCCTTGGGGAACACTGGTATCCTGTGCATTCGACGACCCTGATTGGGCACCTACCGAAATGATGACTCAATCACGGCGCCTTACACCACAGCTACGAGACAGGGAGGGCGACTGGATGGGGGGGGTGCATGAATATAGCGACATCCTATGGCTACATGTATATGCGCATGAGGGGGAGTGAGCATCCTGAGTGTGGGGTGGGATGGGAAGGAGTGAATGTGAGGGGTGGTGCCATAGTGAGCTACCGAGCTGCTCCCTTGGCTTAGTGGGTGGGTTCAGGGCTGGGGCGTGAATGGTACTGGGTCCGGGTGCAGGTGCCTGTTATTGCGCCCAGCCCAAATATTGTTTTGGAGGTTTTGCCCCGACATGCACCCCCTGGAATTGAGAATCCTTAAGTAGGAGGGTGCAGGGGACACAGCCCCTTGCATTTACATTTAAAATTTAAGTCCCCAGCACCCTTTTGCTGTGCGAAGGGGATTACATCGCCAAAATATTTTTTCGCTGATTTCCATTTGCCTAATGGCAATTGCTATTGTGCAATTGCTGTTATCACATACATCTGGGGAACACCCATATTAATGTCAATCATCAGGGACAACGCGGTACCAAGTAAAACCAATTATTTTCTGTCCCTATAAAGATAATGCTGAAACCAACAAACAGTTGCAGGAGAAAAAAACAAGATTGAAGAGTCTAGTAAGCAGGTGATTGTGGTTTACAAGGTCAAACGCCTTTTGACAAATCAAGAAAAAAGCTCCCACCAAACTACCACTGTTCAAAGTCCAAAGAAGAATGTTAGTGACCTCCAGCATGGCTGTAAGGGTACATGATTCTCCCTAAAGCTGTGCTGGAAATGAACCATTAGATTCCTAGTATCCATATAGTCCTTTACTCAATCACAAACATTCCTTTGAAGAACCTTGTACAGTGGTATGATTAGGGAGATGGGGCAGTAGTATGTCAAAGTGCAATCTTCAGATTTATAAATTAGTACAACGGTTGCATGCTTCCAGGACAGTGGAATCTCAGAACATTTCAAGTAACGATTAAATAATATAAGTGTAGTCCATTAGATCCAAAACTAAAACAAACAAAAAAAAAATAATATTATCAGCATATGTGACCTCAAATTCATTCTTTTCAAATACCCAAAAGTTGGCTTAGTGGTTAATATATTAAACTCAAACATAAGATAAGCCAAATCACCAGCAAATTCCCACCTAGGCTCATTAGCTAAAGCGGCAATAGGAGAAGCAAATGTCACTACATCAGAGCAAACCCTGTTATGTTCCATAGCAACAGCCTTTTGATCAGTTTAATCTCCTATGCCATGTGTAGTAAGACCCTTCAGGGTGTGAAACATTTGTGGATACCTGCACTACCAGGGGCTCTAATGTCCTCCACCAGTGTCGTCATGCCTCATCATGCCCCTGGGTATGTAGGTATCTTCCAATACCTCACACACACTATCAGGTCTTATTGCTTACATAACACACAACTACGTATGCATTATTCTGTATTTTCTTAACACAAAATTCCACAATACACAGCATTACAAAGCAATATTTGAAACCAACTAGAGAAAGTTATTTTACAGACAGAGAGAAATCAGTTTATGGAATAACCTACTATCAGCAGTATAACTAAGACAATGTTTAAAACAAGACTGGACAAATATGTGAAGGAGGGTACTACAGATGGATGCTACCCCTGAGAAGTTGGGGGGCAGTCTTAATAAGCATCATCAGCCTCCTTCTGCCCTAACAACCTGAGTATGCACCTTAGTAATACTGGATCATTCTAATTTCTCAAGCTGTTTGTGTAGGTGGGTTGTCTTCCTCATCTCTTCCAATTGACAGTGGTGTTTTTAAATGATCTATCCTCAGGTCTGTATTGTTTTTGATCTCTCCTTTCTCTTGTATGTACCTCTTTCAACAGACACACTGTGTATGTGAATTATACAGTGATTTTAACTAGTGGTCCTTTCGTTTTGCTACTTGAATCCCATGCACAAAATGACTTTGATAATGTCGAGATGTGGTTAAAATCCATATAAGTCACTTTGAATGTTAAGAAAACAGACTCTAAGACTTTTTTGTCATGTATTCTTTATCCCCTACATCCCTGGTCTTGGCAGCATCTCCCCAGCCACATCACGGATGCATCCTGGAGACTTACAGGTTAACCACAGTGGCAGCCTGTGGTGGACATCAAGTGGACCAGAGCATTTTCCTCTGACATTTTTTGCTCAGTTACCCTAGATTATCAGCATGCACAATGTATGGACATGCACATGTGTACTTGCCCCCATGTGTGCTATGACTTCTGATGCCCTGCCCTATCATACTGTCCCTGTCATCGTTCCCATCTGACCTCTGCCTGGTGGCAGTCAGGTGGTGGAACCCAAACTCCCTCAACCTCAGGGAGGAGAGTTGTCATGGGATGTCCAATCCTTCTTCTCCCAGCCAGCCTTCGAGTGATCCTGGTCTATTTAGAAAGCTGGGTCACAGGTGTGGCTGGAGGTGTTGTGCACAGTGTCTCAACCCATTATGCCACTGAGCTGGCAGTCTCTATGACTTTTGATACTAAGTCTAAATATCCCAAATTCCGTTCCTTTCCTATTTTTAGGATCTTTTGTGGTTGTTGAATGGAACATGTTAATTCCTTTACATATATGGAATATGATTGTATCAACATATTTTTCAACATCCATATAGATTCAATAACATCTGCACTTCTTCTCAAACTTGGAAAACTTTACTGCAACAAATCTTTCCTTACACTAAGTTCCAGACAAAGGCACTGTTTATGCCGATGAATCCTTACTAGCCTGCTTTGCTCAAGGATTTGCATACCCATAATGTTTTCAACTGAGACTGAAGCTTTGCAGTATGTGTGGTTTGCAGATATGCACACACACACACACACAAAAAAACACAATTTGGATAGTTCTGCTCTGATAGCATCCTTTCACGGACCCTATGCACTACTGTTCCTGCAAGCTGCTTCATGGTACTGGGTGACAATCTTGCAAGGAGAATGTCACAGGGCAAAACCATGCAACAGGAATAGCATAAGTTGAAATAGCTATGGGGTACACAATGCCACATGATAGACATAGTGTGTGACCCTGTTGCTGTTTCTGGGAAAGAAGGTAAGAGCTCTACCTGAAGGTGGTCTGCCAAGCATCTGCTGTGGTTCAGGGAGTAGAGCCATTGGTGCTGGAGAACAGTAGAGCTGCTGTGGATCAAAGAACTGTTCCTGGTCCCAGAGCAGGTAAATACTTTTTTTTCTTATTGCCTTGTGGTGCCCCCCACCTGAGTTTCTCCCTCTCCCTCAGTTGCACCCCCCCCCCGGAAGAGATTATTTTAGTAGAGGGGGGTTTGAGGGTGCAGCCCCGCATAATGGGTGGTGTGGGGGTGGAGCCCACCACAGGAAAAAAGGATGTCTGTTTTTTTCTGGTGGTCGCTGTTTAGACAGCATGGTTTGACATGCAACATTTTTGACCCCGTGCCCTGCTTCAATTGTGTGATAATTATATGCATTAAATGTGTATTGTCTTGGGATTTTAACTTGTTAGCTGAAAGAGACAATGAGTGCACAACACTGAGGAGTCTTAACAGGGCCCAACATACTCAGTCTATGCTGAATTAGATATACAAGCATGTGTAAAGGGTGTTGTGTGGTCTGATAAAGTTTTGTCAGCTTGCTTTGCTCAAGCATTTGCATAACATGATTCTTTGAGACTGAGGCTTCAGAGTAAATGTGTGGTTGGCAGATATGCACAAAACCATGCAAATTGGACATTTCTGTTCTGCTTGTATTCCTGTTATGGATACGATGCACTACTCTTCCTGTAAACTGCCTCTTCATTATGTTAGCTCTGTGTGTACTAAATGCCCTAACTTCCAGGAATGAGATGGTCACTGAAAAGATCCAGCCAGTTTTTGACTATGTAGTGATACTCCCTGTGGTGCTGCTCATAAATCTTCCCTTGCCAGACTTCCCACCTTATTTATTAATTGTATCACTTTACCCTGAGTTGATCCCTCTTCAGTATCCATCAGTGCGACATATTGTAATCGTGGGTGTCCTTCACTTGATGGAAAGATATTTGTACATGGAGCTTGGCTAATTTTTATGTTTGCTTGCATGCATGTGCAAGAAACATAGTGCCACCATAAGAGTTTTCGTAGGTGTGGCACCCATGCATCCAATGCCCTGATCATTTTTGCAGGCACTGCAGCAGGGCACCAATGAATGTCTGAGTTGTCTATGACAGCAGTTCAGATGCAGTGGCATACAGTTGAAAGAGAAAGATCGCTGCATTCAGCGGTAGTAATGCATAGGCAATTTGCATACTGCTGTGCCATCAGCAGTACGCAAATTGCCTACACTTCACCACCTTAGCAGTCGTTCTCTTTCAGCTGTTCAGCACTGCACTCTGCATCTCCCGGCATGACGCCTCCCCATTTGTTGTGTGCTGAGGGGTGCCAATCCTCGACATGCACATTCCCTCTCAGGCACACTGTATGTCCGATGAGGTGCCCAATTGCAGTCGGCTCCATTGCCCCTGCAGAAAGCAAACTTCAAGGAGCCACACTGGGAGCCCACCCCAGTGTGGCAAAAGTCCCATGTTGTCACGTGCTCCCCACACACTGTATGGCCAACAGGGGTACCCAATCCCCCATTGACTCCACTGCATCCCCCAAGCAAACTTCCAGGTGCCACACTAGGATCCCACCCCAACATGGCAAAAGTCATGCATTGTCTTTTTTAAAAAAAAACTGTAAAAAGAAAATGGTCCCTCGTTAACTCTCTTGCCCCCCAACCCATGCCCACCCTCTGTGCACCCCCCTCACCCCATACTTGCCTCCAGAGCCCAGCGTGATGATCTTTAGTGGACCGGGAACATGTCTGCCCTCTTCAAAGCTGACCGCCCGAACTGAAGAAATGCAGGTAAGCTGTATAATGGCATAAATAGGTTTTTCAACTTTGGTTCATATCTCAGTCATTTTTTTAATTTTTTTGCACCAGATTTTCAATGTAGGGTTCTTGGAACCCCATCTCATGAATTCAGTCACTGTCATCTGGTTATTCAGCCCCAAAAGGTGATTTTGCAGTCACTGCGCGGAACCACCTTTCGGAACCAATTAATGAAAAGACAGTCACACCGTTCATGAGGTAGGCCCCAAAAACCCTATATTGAAAATCTGGTGAATAAATTCCCAAAAATTACTGTTTTACGAGCATACATTTCACAGTTCCTATGCACGCTTGTAACTTCGAGAATTTGTTATATTTTCACTCCAGATTTTCAATATTGCCATTTTACCACACCTTATAAACAGTACAGCTGTTGTTGTTCACATCTTGTCCAAAATGTGTTTTCACATATGTAGCACACAATGACGTGGTCGGTGTGTGAAATCAATGTTCGGGACACATTAAGAAAATCACAGTGACACTGTTCATGAGCAGAAGTCTTAAAATGGCTATGTTGAAAATTTGGTGACAAAAGTCCATAAAATGACTGTGTTACGAGTGTGCATTGCGCAGTTTCCACGCATCCTTGTGAGTTCATGAATCTGTAATATTTTCAGTCCAGATTTTCAACATTGGCATTTTTCCACACCTCCTTATGAACAGTACAGCTGTCATTTTTCATACCCTAGCCAAAATGTGTTTTCGCACTTCTGGTGCAGCATAGTGCGGTTGCTGTGGGAAATCAGTGTTTGGTACACAGTAAGAAAATCATAGTAACACTGTTCCCGAGCAGAGGTCCCAAAATTCCTGTGTTAAAAATCTGCTGTAAAAAAATCCCAAAACTAATTACATTACGGGTGTGCATTGCACAGTTTCAATGCACACTCGTGCCTTCGCCAGTTTTTTATATTTTCACTCCAGATTTTCAACATTGCCATATTTTACACCTCCTGGTGAACAGTACAGCTGTCATTTTTCACATCCTGTTTGAAATGTGTTTTCACACCTGTGGTGCCAAATGGCACAGTCGCTGTGCAAAATAACCTTTCGGCTAACGAACTGGTAGTGTCACTTCATGCGGTGGGGTCACAAAAAGCCCATGTTGAAAACTTGGAGTAAAAATACCAAGAAACACCCAGGGCATTAGGGTTTTTGACCATAACGCCCTACCCTGTAGGGACTGACAGGTGTCAGGGGAGTGACTTGGGATTGTCGACAGTAATGTTTCTGCAATTCCACCCCCACCCCAACCCTGCAGCCTGTGACAGGCATCGAGGTGCGCCTTGGACCCTTTGGCCCCAGAGTTCACCCCATTCTCCTATACTGCACCAATTTCAGCTTTTTTCCTTATGGAATGAGGTGAATGTAAAGCCCAGACATCCCAAGGTACACCTCAACACTTGTCAGTGTCTGCAGGGTGGGGTGAGGTGAAATGTTGTGACCATCATGGGCGATGACCCAAAGCCACACCCCAATGTCTGTCCATCTCTGCAGGGTGGGGGTGGAGTTCACATCAGTTCAGTACTTCACTGCCATTCCTATACTGCACCTGTCTAACTCCTGCACTTCCACTGCTAATGCCAGCAAGCAAACATTCAGCATTGACAGATGCTTGTTACTGTAAATATTGATCTGATTATATTCCTTGCTGCTGTCCTCTCTCCTTACTTGCTTCCCCTTCCATCTACTCTCTGAAAAATGCTGGGCTTGTTGATCCTTGTATAGTGTACTCTTAGATGTCAATGGAGTATTGGGCAAACAACTTTCTCTAGGAGTTTTTTGGGAATAATATCTGAACGCCAAATAAATCATCCTCCCCTTAGAACATCCTCATAAATCAGCTTAGAGAACTGACCAGGCCTAGCTACAATTTTTTGTATTAATTCAATTTTATCCAAAATTGATATACAGTATGATTGAACATTTGCTTACCTAGACTGAGGTATCTTTTTGTGATTATGTTAATAAAATTAATGAACTGTTTATACTTTTGAATTGTGCTATTTCAAGGGTTTCCCCTCTGCATTTTATCTTGTTTTTCTCCTCTTTTCCTGTCTCCCAAGGAGACACCTGGAAATGAGTTGTTTACAGTTCAGTGTGTCTTTCCTGGTTAAATATTTTAACTAAGTAAAGTGTCCTGTAGCACAGAAGAAACCCTGTAGTTCTGGGAGCACTGCAGTTATCCCCCAACCCTTGCCATTTATAGTCCTCCCCAGCCAGTCACTAGTCTTGACCATGAGCAGCAGATACTGGGGGCCACCTGATAGTTCAGCAACAGTGCAAATAATCCATGTTTGGGAGTGGACCTGAGACACTGGCAGGCATACCCTCAGCTAGGAGCAGCACACTGTAGTCTGTAATTATTTATTTATTAATTAGGTAAACACTTTTGAACACACAACCCATTTTCAAAGGTTCCATGTCATTATACAGACAACATACAATATAAAAACCTTCAAAATACAGAACATACAATAAAGATACAGTGTACAATTACATTCTGTAGATGGTTGGTGGCCCATTCTGCCATCACAGTAGCTGTCTAATTGTAAACTAGGGAGTTTGCGCCTATGTTGGGGGTATGCTACATGCATGCAAGCTACAAATGGTTCATATGTTACACAAACACAGCAGTAATACTCAGCTGCATAACCAGGAATGAAAGCGGTGCTCCATGAGGGTATTCACAGCCCTCTAATGTCAACACTAAACCAGGTACATTGAGCGCTCTAAGGAAGATCTATGGATGATTATCAGACATGATCGTCGAGGAAATAAGAGAGGCGGTGGAACAGCCATGTACATCTCCTCTAAGCTGCAGTTTACCATGAAACAAATTCCCTCCCTCCCAGCCCACATTGACTCTCTCCTAATCAAACTCTCGCTCCTGAGTTCCACCCCTGTGTACGTTGCAGGTACCTACGCCTCCTTGGCACACCTCTACCTGACATCCTAGTACACCTGGACATGCTAAAGTCATTAACTGTGGGAGGTGAGCTTCACACCATCAGCGATTTTTTTTTCTATTAAATCTTTATTCCATTTTTAGTTACAGAGAATGCATCCATGGACAACAAGCACAAACATATGAGTACACAATCATGCATATTACAACTGGTTATAGGATCCATCCTCTGCAATGCCCCCCAAAACCCCCTCCCTCCCCCATCCCCACCCCGCCACCCCACCTCCGCAGCACAAGACAAGCTAAGCTGCTCCCATCAGTCAGCAGGGGATCAATAGACCCTATAGTGAGTAAGTAGTGTAAAAGGGACCCCAGAAGTTATCCAAACCATGGGAGTTTGTTTTGAAGGATGGCTATCATTCTTTCGACCCTCAAGCTGGCCAGTAATTCCTCCAGCCATTTCGTATAACTGATCACGACAGAATCTTTCCAATGCCTAAGGACAACTTTTTTAAGAGTAGTCGCAATTAGAGCCATGTGGAACCTCCTATTCCTGACAGAGATACTAGAAACATTCCCCTACAAGCATATTTCGGGAGTGAAAAGGTCCTCCAGACCCAGCATTGGGTCCACTCTGTATTTAATAGCTGTCCAAAGTGGGGTTATCTTCGGACAGTTCCAGAAGATGTGCATCAAATGCCCGACCCCTAAATGGCACCTGTTACATATAGGATCTGCCACCATTTTTAAACTCGCCAGCTTCTGCGGAGAGTAGTAGATGTTATGGAGAATTTTAAACTGTATCAATCTCAGCCGGTCCTGCAGGATAAATTTGTGGCAGTTTTGCCAGAGGACAGACCAGTTAATTTCCTCATTAGGGAACACCGAGGCCCAATACGAGCATGGGGCCAGATTCTGAGAATAGGCCCAGCCGAATAGTACTGCGTATATTTTGGAGACCGCATGAGAGAGGGCCGACTAGAGGTCCCAGGGACTCGTAAAATTCTACTTTCAGAGTCTGAATTGTCCTCATGCCCATCTTACTGAGTAAAAGGTGTCAGAGTTGATACACTTTGAAGAGATATATACCAGGAGATCATCTGCATATGCTGTTACTTTAACAACGTTGTCCAGGATTTTAACACCGTTTATTTCTTGGTTACGCACTATAACTCTAATGAGGGGTTCCAAATACAAATTAAAGAGAGGGGGGATAAAGGGCATCCTTGCCTGGTACCCACATACAGGGCAAAGGGATCTGAGGTAGCCTCATTGCAGATAACCCTGGCTGTAGGATTTTTTTTTTTTTTAATTTAGTTGTTTAACCAGGTATAGCACACTAAGCTGAACGCCTTTTTACAGGAGTGACCTTTTACAGGAGGATTTGAGTAAAGGGAGACTACCCATTTTAAGAACACCTCTGGAAATCCAAGCTTGCCCATTGTGGTTAACAGGAATCCCCAATGGACCCTATCAAAGACCTTCTCGGCGTCCAGAGAGACCAGGGCCATGGTGGAACTGCAATCTTTGGACACCGAGAAGAAGTGAGCCAGTGTTCTGAGGTGATCAATAGCAGATCTGCCCCTCATAAAGCCGACCTGTTCTGCACCGATAAGTCTGGGTAACACCCTATTTACTCGGTCTGCTAGCAGCTTTACTAAAATTTTGATATCATAATTAAGCAATGAGATAGGCCTATAACTAGCTGGGTGTTCGGGGGGTTTATCTGGTTTTGGGATTAAAACTATAAGTGCTTCAAAAAGCGATTGTTCCAATGTCTGACAACTAAGAATATACTGGAATAGCATGAGCAATAGTGGAGATAATTGTTTAGAGAATTTTTTATAAAAATTAGAAGAGAATCCGTCCGGCCCCGGTGTTTTATCTAATGGGAGACTCTGAATAACCAACTCAATCTCGTTTTGGGTAATGTCAGCCGTCAACTGTGCCCGTTGGGGTTCTGCCAGTGAAGGAAGCTCCAGATCTTCCAAGTAGGCGAGTATCTCCCTTTCGGTGGGGGGAGTCGCCTTGGCAGCTTACAGAGATTCAAAATAGTTTCTGAATTCCCGTGCTATCTCTCCGGGAGTGGTCTTAACTTGACTGTCCTCCCTGGATTGAATCCCGGGGTTATTCAAGAGGATTCCAACTGTTTGATACTGCCCTGCCAGGAGCCTACCCGCCTTTTCCCCTGATCTAGGTAGTTAGCTTTAGTTTTAATTAGTGCTAATTCAGCTTGCTCCCTAGTAATTTTAGGTACAGATCTCAACTTAACTAGCTCCAGTTTATCTTTTTCCGAGGATTGGGGGACATGTTGGCCTCCTACATCTTATCCGTCCAGTAGGTCAGACATAATTTGCTCCTTTTCTCTCTTCATTTTAACTGCCTGCCCAATTAAAATGCCCCTCATAAAAGCCTTGAACGCCCCCCAGACCATGTCGGGTTGAGTATTGTCTCTCAAGTTATTGGCTATACATTCTTCTATTTGTGTCGAGATATATTTAACCGTGTTGGGATTTCGCAAAATCTGGTTGTTTATCTTCCACCTACTGCCCCTCTTAGGGAGGGAGGAGAAGGAAATTGAGACCACCACTGCTGCATGGTCAGAGGGAGGTCCAGTCACAATTGCAGCGTCCATCACCCCAGGAAGGAGAGTGCGAGAGAGTAATATATAATCGATACGGGATGCCGTATCGTGAACTTGAGAAATGAAAGTAGACTTCGGGTGAACAATCCTCCACACATCTGATAAACCAAGCTGGTCCAGTAAGTCCCTCAACGCCCACTGGGCTGGAGAGAGAGCCAGGTTGGAGAGTTTGGACCTATCCATTAAAGGGTCTAAAACAAGGTTAAGATCTCCCCCTAGGATCATGGGAACCTGAGCAAAGGGTGCTAACGCCTCCAGCAATTTTACAAAGAACTCCTGGGTATCAGTATTGGGGCCATAAACAGATCATATCAAAACCTCCATATTTTGCAGCTTACCTTTGACAAGCACATATCTACCCTCGTTATCCTGAATAACCTGAAGAGGGATAAAGGGGACAGATCTATGCATAAGCACCATAACACCTCTACTTTGCGTGTTGCCTTGTGAGGAGAAAACCATCCCCATTTGCAAACGTCTCATACTATTGCTCTCCATGTGGAGTAAGTGTGTCTCTTGTAAAAACACGATATCTGCTTTCACCACAGCTACATGCTTCAATATTCGATACTGTTTAGATTTCTGTCGTGCTCCTTTGATATTCCAACTTAGAAATTTAATGACCCTATGTGATGCCATGATCGTTGATATTAGCCCGGTACAGTGATCTGTTCCGCCCTACCTGGTGTCCCCTACCTCCAGTCCTAAAGTCTTGTGCTCCCACCCCCCCAACCAAGTAAAGCCCACAAGTAAAATGTCCCTCCCATAACCTCTATCCCCCATGTCCCACCCATCCCCTCCCCCAAGCCCACCCGTCATCATGGTCCATGATGACAGCTCATTGTCTGTATGCCGTCCAGCTCTGCCACCTCCCTGCCCACCCCCAAAATCAAAGTATTACGCCTTTACTTCTAAACACTCGATAAAACACCAACAACCCCATAACAAGTAATATAGGACTATTGCTGGAGGGCACTGGGCGTAGAGTCCAAAACCCAGACCAGGGCCCTCCTAGATAACAACTAACAGAGTTCAACTTTGTGTCTCTAGGGCACCCCCAAGAGGCAGCATTCAACCCCTCTAAAACAGCCCATAAGCCCCAATAGTGCCTTAGGGTAACATAAGCCTCAAGAGCAACTGTGCTCCAATACTATTAATTTACTTGGATCCAGAAAGGGCATGGAAATGCCCATCCCGTGTTTACAGCATCCTAACCTACCCACTGTAACTGTAACTAAGAGTGCACCCAAATACATGCTTCTGGAGCCTACGGACTGCAGCGCTCCAGTGGTGCGATACCAAACCAATGAAGGGCACCATACACCCCCAGCCCCCCCAGACGCAACCAGACCCACCCCTGAATGCACTGATTACAACCATCCCCCTGTGTAAGCCTCAGTCCAAACATTGCCCCCTGATCAGGCAAAATCAACCAGTCCCAGGACAGTGGAACGTCCCTCCATGTCAGCATCCAGATTGGCAACGTCCAGAGTTCACAGAGCGCCACCATATAAACCAGTCCCAGATGACCAAGGGGACCATCGAGAGATTCAGCCAGCACACAGGCACTCCCTCATTAACTTCGCCCTGGGTATCTCAGAAGAGGCCACACACTTATTCACTGATGCAACAGGTGAGAGTTCCAAAACTTTTAACCGACAGCGAGAGCAGGTTCATATTAGGAGGAACCAAACCCCATTTGGGCTTAAACAGGGTGGGTGTGGGACATTCTCCATGCCAGGGGCCAACTTGGCAACATCCAATGTTCTCAAAGCGCCACCTTGTGCACAGGTCGCAGATGCCTGAGGGAACCATCAAGAGATTCAGCTTGTACACAGGCACTTCCTCGTCAACTTCGCCCCAGGTAACACCGGAAAGGTCACACATTTATTCACTGCTGCAACAGAAGAGAGCTCCAAAAATTTAAACCAACAATTAGAAAGGGTCCAAGACAGGAAGAACCAAGTCTTCATTTGGGCTTAAACAGGGTGGGCAGTGCGAGCTGAAGCGCGGCAGAGGCCGCATCCGAGTCTTCGAACTTCTTCCAAGAATCAGCGATGCAGACATGTAGTACGGCCGGGTACACCATTTTAAACCTTATACCCACCGCGATTAACTTGGAGACAAGGGGATGAAAGGCTGCTCTCCTTTGCCGAACCGGTAGCGGTAGGTCTTGAGCTACCCTTAGGTTCGCACCCTCCCATTGCAGAACCTTAGCCTCCTTAACCTTCTGTAGGAAGATCTGCCTCTCCTGGTAATTTAAGAATTTAGCCATGAAGATACGAGGGGGTGCCCCCTTCGGTGGCATAGGTTGGAGGGTGCGATGCGCTCTTTCGATATTGTAACAGGGGCCAAAAGGCGAGGGGCCCACTACTTTCTTGACAAATTTCTGGAAAAACTTCACCGTGTCACCTCCTTCCTCCTTTTCAGGCAGGCCGATCACAACAACATTATTTCGCCGACTTCTGCCCTCGAGGTCTTCCACCTTTGAGTCCAGGCTTGAGATACGCTGATTTATATGCACAATCATGGGGTCAATCTTGTCAGCACGATTCTCCAGAGATCTGACCCACGCCTCATTATCTGAGATTTTCCTGGTCAAATCTTCTAAAGTAGAGGTAATACTCTTAATTTCGGTAGCCATTTCTGCCTTAAATGGACGAAATTCCTCCAAGAATCTTGCCGTGGTTAGCAGTTCTTCCCCTCCATTGCCAGGGCTGCAGGGCTGGGCAGGCTGTTGCGGCAAGGTCCATGATTTCTTTGGGGCCTTCTCGGGGGTTGCTGGTGGGGTGTGTTTGGGGGGTGCTTTCGGCATTTCTGCTTCCATCAGTGCCCCAAACAGATGCACTGTTGTCTCCAGACAGCAATTAATCTGATCTTGTGTGCAAATTCACAGCTGATAGGTATCAAATAGTAGATTTGGACAGGGGTTAGGCAGAGCTCTCAGAGAGTGCAGCTAGCAAGAGCACTGCATCACGTGACTCCCACCATCAGTGATTTTAACCACAACTGGCTAGCCACAGATAAGGTCCACCTCAAGACTAAGATCAAGGCTCTAAATCTCACACAACTAATTGAACACCCCACCCGGCTAAACCACAAAATGTAAAATCACTCTCTCCTGGACTGGATCCTCTCCTCCCACCCCCACAGGATCCCATGTGTGGGTCTGTTCCCAGACTCCCTAAGTGACCACCACATGATCTTCATGATCAGAAAGGCGTATAGGCCCACCACTCCCCCCCCAAGATTCTGCGCACAAGGTCATATAATTCCCTGGACACAGCATCGCTCGTGCATGACCTAGGTCCAGTAGACTGGTCTTTCATCCCAGCAGCCACATCTATTGACACCGCACTCAAAACTTTCAAGGCCAAATTTCTAAAAGTCTGGGACTACCATGCCCCCCTGTGCACAAAAAGGGTCAGAGGCGCCCACCTTCCCAGGATCACCACTGATATCATCAGCCAGTGCCACTCCAGGGACCACGCATGGAAAGTCCACAAGAAACTGGGCACCCAGGCATCCTTCCAAAGCTACAGAGCCCTCCGTAACTCCTGTACTAATCTCTTCCACTAGGTAAAAAAGAACTATTTCCTATTGGCTTTCAGTGCAAACCTAAACCACCCGACAAACTTTTGGAAATCATTCAAATCCCCCCCCACCCAGCCGCCACCACCGACACTGTCACTACAGGGCACTTCAATCACCGATCCCAGCCAGGTTGCCACTGCTTTCAACACCTACTTCTCCAGCTATGCTGACTTGCTCCTATCATCCCTCCAGTGCCCACATATTCTGCACCCCCACCCACCAAGAGCACTCCTACTGACCATATAGTTTCTCCTTTCGCCTAGTATCCACAGATGAAGTACTCAACTCCCTCCATTTCCTGAACCCTAACAAAGGTAAATGCCCCATGGCCCTGGATGCCAAGATGTTATATCTAACTGCCCCAGCCATAGCCGCCCCACTAGCCTCTCTATTCAAACTCTCCTTCTCACTAGGCAAATTACCAACCAAATGGAAACAGGCTACCGTCATACCCCTCCCAAAAGGGGGTGACCCCTCCTCCCCAGCTAACTATCGCCCCATCTCCCTACTCCCGATTTTGGCAAAACTACAGGAACGTCTTGTCCTCACCCAACTCTCTCCCTATAAGGACGCCTCCTCCTTCTTCACCCTATACCAATCCAGTTTTCGCAAGTCTCACTCAACTACCACCTCCCTGCTAAGACTCACTGATGACATACTGACTGGCATGGACAAAGGCTACATCACCTCTGCCATCTTTATAGACTTAGCCAAGGCCTTCAACACCATTTTCCATACACTGCTCCTTTCTAAACTAAAAGAAGCTAGTCTCACCAAGCCAGCCTCCACCTGATTCCATGACTGCCTGGTGGGTAGGCACCAGGCTGTAAAAGTCACCTCACACATCTCCAACCCCCTACCAGTTACCGCCGGCGTCCCCCAAGGCTCAGTCTTGGGCCCACTGCTCTTCTCCATATTCTTAAATTACCTCCCATCAGCCTGTCGCTACTCATCTATCCAAATGTATATGGACGACACAGTGCTGTATGTCACGGGCCCTTCCACAAGCGAGGTGGCAAATCTGCTACAGCAGGATTTCAGCACCATCCAGGACTGGTTCCGGTCAAACCAACTATTCCTAAACCCTAAGAAAACTATGTCACTAACTTTCAGCTCACAGCAAAGAGTCTCCCATCAACCCCTTTGCCCCACTTTCCAAACCCTCCTGGGAGCTTGCACCAGTTTCAGATACCTAGGCATCTGGCTTGATCAGCACCTTGATTTCGCTACCCACATTGATTCCATACATAAGAAACTACTCCCTAAACTTGGCGCCGTATATAGAAACAAAAGCTGTCTCCCCTCTCCTGCCAGGAAAGCTATTGTTCAAAAGATGATACTTCCAATACTTGACTATGGCGACATAGTCTATACTACTGCTCCCTCCTCCGCCTTGGCCAGCCTTGACACCCTTTTCCACTCTTTCTGTCACTTTATCCTGGACTGCCCACAAACAACCTACCACTGTGCCTTATACAGCACCCTAGCCCTGCCGTCCCTCCAAGACTACAGACTAACCCACTGTCCTAGGTCCGCAGCCAAATTCTGGTCCCATATCCTTCCCCTCTACCTGGCTTCTGTCCTCTCCCCACAATCTCCCCCTGCTTACTCCCTCCAAAGCACAGACCCCAGGCTTCTCCACATCTCTTTCATGTGCACAATCAAAGGGCAGGCAGCTTTCAAATTCTGTATCCCCCAGCTATGGAACGTCTTGCCAGCCGATATAAGACTCTCACCCAACCCACACCTCCTCAACTGCCTACTGAGCATCCACTTCTCCTCAAGCTGCTCATGCTTTAGCTAGTGTCCACTGTGTACTAGTATTTTTGGTTTTTGTATTTCTCTGTAACATTATCCCATGTATGTTCCCCCTCCTATGTTCCTGTATCTATCTGCTGATTGTCTGTATGGTGGGTGGCCCCCTCACCGTGCTGTTTAACTACTGTTCCTGTGATTGTACTATTGTCTTGGGACTTGTCCCCCAGGTCGCATCTGGAATTGAGCAGTCCCTGCTCAGTATGCCTTCCTGGTTAAACTCGTAAATAAATAAATAAAGATCTGATTACTTTGTGTAAAGTGCATCAGCTGGAAATCCAGATTCTGAAATGGCACAAAGTTGACAAATGCAAATTATAAAAGGTTTCAAAATACCTTTATTACCACAAACACACACGGTAACCACATCCTCTGTAGAGTGCTCTGTGTACCTGGTGTACTGTCAGTGGGTCACGTAAGAGGAAGAAAACTGCATCAGAGTCTACATGACAGTTGCCAACACTTTTGGCCCCATGCTGCATGGACCCCTCTGGGAGGTTGCCAGAGTCCGACTGTAGGACCTGGCAGAGTTTGCAATTTCAGATAAATTATCAGCTGTATGAAAAAAAACAAAAAACGTTGGCATTGCTGATACTCCAGTCTTATTTATTGGAGCTATTTATATATTAAGTTTTTTCATTTATTTATTATTTATTTCTGTTTATGTGATGATTATGTGTTTTGTTGCTTTGTTCAACAGTGAGCCTCCAGATATATGCACCCAAAAGTAAACATGCCTTGTCTCTGGTTGTAGTGGTTATTGGGGCTGAGAGATCTCCTGAGTCCAACCAGAGGATCTGGCTGGATGGCAATTTTGTAGAAATCACGGCTGCAATATTTGTTAGTCTGCAAACCATTTCTTAATATTTTTTTTAGCATTCATATATATCTGACATATGCATCTTCAGTATATTTTTATTTCTGTCTGATGTTTTTAAAACAGTTATTTTTACCACTTTTTGGAAGAAATGACTCAAGTCATTAAACATGGCTGCAACTATCAAGTTCTAAAAATCTCTTCCCCTGAGGTTACTTTTTGACTTTGCATACTAGATTCATACTGTTGATGCACTAGGAGGGTCCTAGCACTCAAATTAAATTGTATACAGCAGCACAACACCACACCAAAATATTTAATTTATTCATAGAAGGTGTGACCAGAGAGCTATGACTTGTAAAAACTTTAAAACCCAATGGGCCCGATTCCAGAATGGTTAAACATGCCATAGAGTGAATTACACCAAACAAAATGGCACAAGTAGCACTTTGCAACATGCGTGATGACATTCGGTATTCCAAAAGGCAGCCTGCAACATGTTGCAGGCTGTCTGCATTGAAGTTGCCCTACACCACTAGATATGCCATAAACTCCCTGCAACATGGCATAAGGGGGTTTATGGCAGCAGTTATGCCCTATTCCGAGAGGGTGGCTGTCAGAACAGCACACGTGCTACTCCAAGACAACCCCAGAGGACAGTGATCTAAGTACAGTTAGACCAGCTATTAGCTGGTCTAAGTGTACAGTACATCCACCGGGGGTGCACCACTGTGCTATGTGCTCCCAAAAGCCACTCCCCCATGGTTCCACATAAGCCCGGCACCTGTCCTGTAAAGTTCTCTGTGGGCTGCATGCACCCTGAAGCATTGATCCCTAAGATTTGCCACACAGGGCAGATCATGTCCTCTCCCCATACCCATGTAGTACCCTGCAGGGAAGATCATGTCCCCACTGTCCTCAAGCCCTGATCCGCGATCACCAGCTCCCCACAATCATCATAACTGCCATGCCATTATTCCTAGTAGTCCAGTGGGCCCTGTTCCCCACCTGGCAGTGCCGTCACTCCATTCCTACACTACCCATTCCTCAGTCAGTGACTGGCACAACTCATTTCTCACCTCCACAGCCAGTTGATGACTGAGTCCCCTCCGAGCGTGTCCTACTGTCATAGATATGTGCTCACTAACTCGATTGAGCATGTACTGTATACAGTAGTATGTGCTTGGAGGAGCTGGAGTTGGCAGCTAGCTGTGGAGGTAAGAGGCGAGCCGGCCATTCTACCACTGGGAACGTGTGTGTGTGTGTGTGAGGGTGGGGTGGACTAGCACTGACGGTGGGGGGTCACTAGATTACCAGGCACTAAATAGCATGGCAGTTATGATAATTGCAGGGAGCTGGTGATCGTGGATCAGGGCTTGTGGATGGTGGGAACATGATCTGCCCTGTGGTACTATTCTCAGGAGCGGGGCTTGGGGGGGCTGTGCATTTGGGGCTACAGGAGAGGGGACTGGCACCCTGTCAGAGGGCATTACTGCAACTTGCAGCACCCTGTTGTGGTGTGCCCTCCCTTTGGTGCACTGCCTGGAGTGGGTGCCACAAGTCACAGGACATAGCTGCCAGGGACCCTGCCTCTTCTGGAATCAGGTGCAGGGTCTCTGGCATATTGGCATATGGCACAACTCACAAGTGCCGGTGACTTGCACCATATGTCTTAGAACTGGGGGCCCAATGTTTCCATTCAGGAGTGAAACAAGATGAAAAGAAAAATGGACACAGTGATAGAACTGGTGACCTCCCTAATCACAGTGATGATCAGTGTGATCAAACCACATAATAACTGAATATGACATCATACCCAGTTATTACGGCATTTGGACGGCTCGCTGTTCACTTTCAGTTACAATATAACAGTGTGAAATGCACCACCCCATAAGTCCCTGCATGAGTTATTATAACAAAACAAAAAAAAATAAAAACCCATGAAACATAAGGGATTGTGTGCTGATGAAATATGTTCTATACCCTCGGTGTGTGATGTCCACATAAACCTCTTGAGCTTTGCTCTTGAGGTTTGTGGACATTACCCACCTCAAGTGTGTAGAAAACTTTATAAAGCACAGTCACTTATGCATCATTCTTCATGTTATTACATGCATTATTATGAAAACATCATACAAGAAAATTTTTCCCCGCTAACAAATACAGCTGCTTTAAAGCAGCAGTGAGATGAATAAAGTTTTTCTAAAAAGCTAATTTTCTGCTATGGTTATGAAAAATATTGGCAGAACTGTTGATTTGGGTTTTTTGGATGCTTCCTATGCTGTGTACGGTACATTTGCATTTTTGTCTGGATTCTTACTCTCCTCGGGTCGTCAATATTATTTCAATGCAAAAATGAGGCGGATTATTTTTAAACTTTCATAAAACTCTTAAATGATAGCAGAAACTGAAAATTTCACCACCAAAATAAACTGAAACTGGCTCTATCACCAATTAGGAAGAAAAAAACATGGAGTCAAGTTTTAGCCCATTTTAATTGCATTGCTGTTTTAAAAGCTTTATGGAAAAAAATACACATAAGCACTGCTGATACTCCACACAGCATACAACCAAGCAGCTCTGGCTTCTGTTCTGATAAGTACGCATGCATGTGAACACAGTCACACACACACACACACACACACACACACACGCACACACACACACACGTTCAGTAGTGTGCTAATCTAGTCCCAAAGGTTAATAACCATGCTGTGCAAATCACTCCACGGCAACAGGTTTGCCTTAATCAAACAGTCAGAGGGCAGCAGCAGACACTGACAAATATAAATAGAGTTTATTGGGGTTAAAGGTTCCTTTACATGGAGGAAATCAATCAAGGTGGGGCGTGACTCTGGTATTAATCCAAGAGTAATGTTGTCATCTGTTGTTTAGTTGCCATGTCAGAGTGGTTAAAGGTAGTTTGCTGTCATTGTGGTGGGGAGGGGGGCAAGGTGGTTGCTAAGGGTTTGCTGTTCATAATACTGTGAGACAGTTTTTAGTCACAACCATGTCTTCCCATTGCCTCCCTAGCTGGCAGGAACATCTCTGACTCCACAGGACAATGTTGTAGTCTGGGTTCTGGGAGGTGTAACTGGTCAGTTAATTGTTTCTACTGGTAGATTGATATGGGGGGGGTGTCAGTAGTTCTGCACCATCTCCCATTAATCATCTGTCATGTTTGTATAAAGTTATCAGACAGCAACAGAGGAGTCACTCTGATGCCTGGCTGGGTAGACTGTGAGTAATTGTCGAAGAACAGCTTGTGAATCTATTAGGTGCCAAGCAGGCCAACATTTATACAGCTAGTGCTTGCTGTGCAGAGTATATCTGTTTCTGAACAGACAGAGAACAGACAGAACACCAGGAGGAAGGAGCTACTGGTATAACCAAAACTTCTCTACTGGGACTAAGAACTAGAAATCTTGTACTGGGACCTTAAATTTAGGGTAAAAAAAAAGAGTTAGTGTGTTTGTCAGAGGTAGTTGAAGTAAATTGTTATCTGTTATCTGTGTTTTCTGTGTACTTATCTAGGTGCTTGTCACAGGTGTCAGAAGGGAATTGTTATCTGTGAAATTAACGAAGTGTAGAAAGATTAGCAAAGTAGGGGGAGTGGCTTAGCTAGAAGGAGCCAGATTAAAACCAGATTTAAGCACTGCCCTAGATAGCTTCTGCCAGAGAACAGACAGAACACCAGGAGGAAGGAGCTACTGGTATAACTAAAACTTCTCTACTGGGACTATCTTGCCCTCCTTCCCTCCCCTCCACCCTAAACCAGTTCTACTTTTATAGGTACAGGATTTAACTGACAACAGGAACTTCCTGTTTGGTAGCAGAAAGTGAGTGATCACAGAGCCACCGAAGACTCACCATCCTAGAAGGGCAAGAGTGGCTCTCCACCCCCCCTCAGCTGCTGGAAGTCTGACTCTGAGCAAGTAAGGAGACTACTGAGAAATATAGGAACTTCTGGTATTAGAACAGGAAGATCAGGAGCTAAAAGGGCACAGAGGTAGTAAGTAAGTAGGGGAAGAAAAAAGAGGAAAAAAAGAAAATAAACAAACAGAGGAAAGAGTAAGTATTCCAAATAACAGTTAGGGGGCCATAAAAAATACATGATGGGAGTGGTGCAGTGCAGTGGCTGTGGAGCAGCAGTCTTCTGGGAGATGTTCGGGAGGATGCAGTGTTGTCCCATCTGTAGACACCTCTCTGGGCTGAGGGAGGAGGTTGCTCATCTCCAGGCTGAGTTGGCCAGGAATTGTGGGACCTTCTCTCTCACCCAGGGACCACCAGGGTCACTGCCGTTGCCTCAGAGGTTGCCAAGAAAGAGGAGCGGTTGGACCACAGTGGGCTCAGGGAGGGTGAGGGTGGTGGAACAGAGATGCATCCCTCCAGTTGTACCTCTCCACAATTTCTATGCCATTCTGGAAAAGTGTGGTTCCTCTATGGAGGCACCCACAGCAGAGACAAAGGAGGAAGATGGGAACCTCCACAAAGGAGACCCACAGGAGGGTGGCATGGGACCCCACAGGGGAAGGAAACAATTCCTGGTGGGAGACTCCATTGTTAGGAAGGTAGAACTGGGGGAGGAAGGGGAGAGGGAGGTAAGGTGCCTGTCTGGCACCATGCTTTGGAGGGACAGGGAGCGAATCCTCAGGATCACAGGAGCAGTTGCACAGGGGAGGGAGCTGGATGTCACTGTCCACCTAGGGACAAATGACTTGGCTAAGAAAGGGATCAGAGCAGTGCAAGAAGCATTTGTGGAGATGGGAGGCCTTAGACAAATAGCACACATGGTAACCTTCTCGGAGGTGCTGCTTGTCTATGGCACGGATGAGGCTAGGGTGCTCCACACCATGGGATTCAATCAGTGGTTGAAAAACTGGTGCAGAGCTCAGGGATTTGGCTTCATTGGGGATTGGGGATCCACCTGGACGGGTGCAGGCCTATACTGGCATGATGGTCTGCATCTGTCCAGGAGGGAAACCAGGATCCTAGGTGATAGGTTGAAATACTTCATTGGCAAGCATTTAAACTAGCCAAGGGGGGAAGGCACTGGAAAGGAGCAGGGAAATCCTAGCCTCCCCCCCAAAAAATCAGTGTACTAAGTGAGGTAGACACCAACATAGAGATGTCAATAGGGAGAAGAGCAGGGGTAAATGGAGAAAGTGACAAATGCAATAAGGACAGGGATGGGGCAAAAAGACATAAGACCATCAAGAAATGGAGGGTAATGAGTACCAACGCCCATAGTCTGGGCAACAAGCTCCCTGAACTGGTGGCCTTGATGGAAGAGGGATGCCTGGATATTGTAGCAGTCACAGAAACATGGTACACAGAGAACCACGAATGGGATGTTAACATACCAGGGTACACAACCTACAGGAGAGACAGGGAGGGCAGAAGAGGAGGGGGAGTAGCTCTCTATGTAAGGGAAGGGATAAAATCCACTGAACAAAAGAGTAAACAGGGAGGAGAGGAGGCACTGTGGGTCACCTTACAGACTGGAAATGGCACCACAATCCGCACAGGGGTTGTATACAGACCCCCATGTCAGGGGGAGGGAATGGACAAGGATATGATAGAAGGCATACTTAGGATGGTAGAGAAAGGGAGATACTGTTGATGGGGGACCTTAATATGCCAGATGTTAACAGGAGCACCTTTGTTGCAGCCACATACAAAAGCAGGGCCATTCTTTATGCCCTTCAGGTGACATGCCACAGACAGCTAGTTTTGGAACCTACTCATGAGGGAGCAATCTTAGACCTTGTACTCTCAAATGGGGACAGTGAGAGGATCTCAGATCTAGAAGTGGGTAGCTATTTTGGAACAAGTAACCACCAAACAGTGTGGTTCACGATAAACTCAGCTACAGAGTCAAGTCATACAAATGTGAGGGTTCTGGACTTCAGGAGGGCTGACTTTGGCAAGATGGGAGAGTGCCTTAGAAAAGCACTAGCAAACAGACTAGAATGAGGGGTGGAGCAACAATGGGGAAATATCAAAACTGCCATCACAGAGGCAACAAGCCTTTGTGTGAAGCAAATAAACAAATCAAAATGAAAGAAAAAGCCACTATGGTTCTCAAAAGAAGTGGCGGTGAAGGTTAGGGAGAAAAGATAGCATTTAGGAGCATAAGGAAATACAGAAGGAGCAGGACAGAGAACTGTACCAGTTAAGGCAGAAGGAAGCAGGGAGGGTAGTCAGAATAACAAAGGCACAAACTGAGTAAAAGATAGCCAACTCGGTTAAGAAGGGGGATAAAACCTTTTATAGGTATATCAGGGAGCGTAGAAAGACAAAGGGAGGGATAGTGAGGCTGAATAGAATGGATGGTGGATGGGCAGAGTGACAGTAAAAAAGCAGGGATACGGAATAAATACTTCTGTTCAGTATTCACAAAAGAGGAAGAGGGGGAGGTGCCTAATCCAATTAACAGAAGTACTCTGGAGAGGGGGGTCGATCCCAGTCCTTTCACAGAAGAAAGGGTTCTGAAAGAACTCCTAAAACTGAAGGTGGGCAAAGCAATGGGGCCAGATGGAATTCACCCCAGAATTCTAAAAGAATTAAGCAGAGAACTAGTGACACAACTAACTACCCTTTATAACAAATCCTGGGAGGATGGTGTGGTACCTGAGGACTGGAAGAAGGCAGATGTGATTCCCCTTCACAAAAGTGGGAGCAAGACAGAGGCAGGAAAAAACAGACCTGTCAGTTTGTCCTCTGTGGTAGGGAAGGTGATGGAATCACTTCTGAAGGAAAGAATTGTTAAGTACCTAGAGGCCAGTGGGGCACAGGACCCAAGGCAGCATGGGTTCACAGCGGGAAGGTCATGTCAGATGAATCTAATTGATTTCTTTGACTGGGTGACCAAAGTAGTAGACCAGGAGGGCTGTGGACATGGCCTACCTAGACTTTAGCAATTTATTTGACACAGTCCCACACAAAGATTAATAGTCAAATTAACCAGCCTTTGGAGTGGGTCCCAGGGTGGTAGCCTGGTAAAACATTGGTTGAACAACAGGACACAGAAGGTAATTGTAAATGGAGTCCACTCTGAAGAAAGAGGATTAGTAGTGGGGTACCACAGGGTTCAGTACTGGGTCTAGTCCTTTTAATGTCTTTATAGTGACATTGCAGAGGGACTGAAGGAAAAGTATGCCTCTTTGCAGATGACACAAAGATCTGCAACAGGGTTGATACACAAGGAGGCATGGAAAGGATGAGAAGGGACTTGGAAGGTTGGAGGAATGGTCAGAAGTATGGTAGCTTGATTTAATGCAAAGAAGTGCAAAGTAATGCACCTGGGAAACAAAACCCAGTGGAAGATTACACAATTGGGGGAGGAGTTAGTAACAACAACAAAATGGAAAGGGACCTGGGGGTAATCATATCAGATGACCTTAAGGTTGGCAAGCAATGGAGAAGGCAGTAGGGAGGGATGGGGATACTGGATGTATGGGAAAGGCATCAGCAGCAGAAAAAACAGAGGAAAGAGTAAGGATTGAAAACAGTTAGGGCCAGAAATAAGACATGATTGGAGTGGTAGTGCAGTGGCTGTGAGCAGCAGTCTCCGGGAGACGCTCTGGAGGATGTGGTGTTGTTCCATCTGCAGGCACCCTCTGGGCTGAGGGAGGAGGTTGCCCATCTCCAGGCTGAGTTGACCAGGATTTGGGACCTCCTTCCATCCAGGGACCACCAGTGCCACTGCCGCTGCCTCAGAGGTTGCCAAGAAAGAGGAGCTGCTGGACCACAGTGGGCTCAGGGAGGGTGAGGGTGGTGGAACACAGAGGCACATCCCTCCAGGTTGTACCTCCACAATTCCTATGGCATTCTGGCAAAGTGTGGTTCCTCCATGGAGGCACCCACAGTGGAGACCAAGGAGGATGTTGGGAACCTCCACAAGGAGACCCACAGGAGGGTGGCAGGGGACCCTGCAGGGGAAGGAAACAACTCCTGGTGGGGACTCATTGTTAGGAAGGTAGAACTGGGGAGAGGAGAGGGAGAGGGAGGGGCCTCGCCTGGCGCCATGGCTTGAGGACAGGAGGGAGCCAATCCTCAGGATCCTTGGAGCAGCTGCACAGGGAAGGGAGCTGGATGTCATTGTCCACCTAGGGACAAATGACCTGGCCAAGAAAGGGAGTAGAGAAGTGCAGGAAGAGTTTGTGGAATTGGGAGGGGCCTTAGTCAAGTAGCATGCACGGTAACCTTCAAGGGAGGTGCTGCCCATCTATGGCATAGAGAGGCTAGGGTGTTCCAAGACATGGGATTCAACTCAGTGGTCTGGAAAACGTGTGTGGAGCCTAGGATTTGGCCTCATTGGGACTGGGGTCCACCTGGAGTGATGCAAGCCTATACTGGCATGATGGGCTGCATCTGTCTGGGAGGGGAACCAGGATCCCAGGTGATAGGTTTAATGCTTACTGGCAGCTTTAAACCTAGCCAAAGAGGGAGGCACTGGAAAGGAGCAGGAAACTCTAGCTCCCCAAATAATCACAGTAGTAAGTGCAGCAACAGCAACATAGAGGTGTCGATAGAGAGAAGGGCAGGGTAAATGGAGAAAGGACAAAGGCAAGAAGACAGGGATGGGCAAAGGGAGTAAGGCCATCAGGAAATGGAGGGTAATGAGTACCAATGCTCAGAGTCTGGGGCAACAAGCTCCTGAGCTGGTGGCCTGATGGAAGAGAGATGCCTGGACATCGTAGCAGTCACAGAAACATGGCACACAGAGAACCATGACTGGGATGTTAACATACCAGGCACATAACCACAGGAGAGACAGCAGGGGAGAAGAGGGGAGGAGTAGCTTATGTAAAGGAAGGATAAAAGCAACTGAGCAAAAGAGTAAACAGGGAGGAGAGGAGGCACTGTGGGTCACCTTGGAGACTGGAAAGGGCACCACAATCCGCACAGGGGTTGTGTACAGACCCCCATGTCAGGGGGAGGAAATGGACAAGGATTTGATAGAAGGCATTCTTAGAATGGCAGAGAAAGGGGAGATACTATTGATGGGAGACCTGAATATGCCAGATGTTAACTGGAGCACATTTGCTGCAGCCACATCCAAGAGCAGGGCCATTCTTGATGCCCTACAGGTGGAAGGCATTAGACAGCTAGTTTCAGAACCCACTGTGAGGAAGCAATCTTAGACCTCATGACTAAACGGGGCAGTGAGAGGATCTCAGATCTAGAAGTGGGTTGCCATCTGGGGACAAGTGACCATCAAACAGTGTGGTTCACATTAAACTCAGCTACAGAGTCAAGCCATAGGCAAAAGTGAGGGTACTGGACTCTTAGGAGAGCTGATCTTGGCAAGATGGTAGAGTGCCTCAGAAAAGCACTAGCAAACAGGCTAGAAGGAGGGTGGAGCAACAATGGGAATCATCAAAACTGCCATCACAGAGGCAACAAGCCTTTGTGTGAAGCAACAAACAAATCAAATGAAAGAAAAAGCCACTATGGTTCTCAAAAGAGGTGGCTGTGAAAGTCAGGAAGAAAAAGATAGCATTCCGAAGTATAAGGAAACACAGAAGGAGCAGGACAGAGCTGTACCAGTTAAGGCAAGGAAGCAGGAGGGAAGTCAGAATAGCAAAGGCCCAAACTGAGGAAAAGATAGCCAACCTAGTTAAGAAGGGGGATAAACCTTTATAGGTACATCAGCGAGCTTAGAAAGACAAAGGGAGGACAGTAGGCTGAATAGAATGAACGGTGGGTGGGCAGAGGGGACAGTGAAAAGCAGGGATACTGAAACTAATATTTCTGCTCAGTATTCATAAAGAGGAGGGGAAGTGCCTAATCCAATTAACAGAAGCACTTTGATAGGGGGTCGATCCCAGTCCTTTCACAGAAGAAAGGGTCTGCAAGAACTCCTAAAACTGAAGGTGGACAAAGCAATGGTCCTGATGGAGTTCACCCCAGAATTCTAAAAGAATTAAGGAGGAAATCAGTGAAACCACTGGCTACTCTTTTAATAAATCATGGAGGATGGTGGTACCCGAGGACAGGAGGAAGGCGGATGTGATTCCCCTTCGCTAAGTGGGACCAAGACAGAGGTAGGAACTACAGACCTGTCAGTCTGACCTCTGTGGTAGGGAAAGGGATGGAGTCACTTTGAAGGAAAGAATAGTTGAGTACCTAGAGGCCAGTGGAGCACAGGACCCAAGGCAGCAGTGGATTCAAGCGGGAAGGTCATGTCAGACGAATCTAATAGATTTCTTTGACTGGGTGACCAAAGTAGACTAGGGAGGGGCTGTGGACATGGCCTAACTTAGACTTTAGCAAGGCATTTGACACAGTCCCATACAAAAGATTAATAGTCAAATTAACCAGCCTGGGAGGAGTCCCAGGGTGGTAGCCTGGGAAACATTGACTGACAACAGGACACAGAAGGTAATTGTAAATGGAGTCCACTCTGAAGAAAGAGAGGTTACTAGTGGGGCACCGCAGGGTCAGTATTGGTCCAGTCCTTTTAATGTCTTCATCAGTGACATTGCAGAGGGACTGAAGGGAAAGTATGCCTTTTGCAGATGACACAAAGATCTGCAACAGGGTTGATACACAAGGAGGCGGAAAGGATGAAAAGGGACTTGGCAAGGTTGGAGGAATGGTCAGAAGTATGGCAGCTAGGATTCAATGCAAAGAAGTGCAAAATAATGCACCTGGGACACAAGAACCCAGGGGAAGAATACACAATGGGGGGGGAGGTAGTAACAACAACAAAAAAGGAAAGGGACCTGGGGGTAATCATATCAGATGACCTTAAGGTTAGCAAGCAATGTGAGAAGGCAGTAGGGAGGGCTGGGGGTATACTGGGATGTATAGGGAGAGGCATCAGCAGCAGAAAACAGGAAGTTGTTATCCCTCTGTACAGACAGTTGGTGAGACTCCATCTGGAGTACTGTGTCCAGTTCTGGAGACCCCATCTCCGCAAGGACATAGACAGGATAGAGGTAGTCCAGAGGAGGGCAACTAAAATGGTGCAGGGTCTGCAAGAGAAGCCGTATGAGGAGAGACTAAAGGAGCTTAATATGTATACCCTTGAGGAAAGAAGGAGAGGGGGGGACATGATAGAAACTTTTAAGTACCTCAGTGGAATCAACAAAGTCCAAGAGGGTAGCATCTTTCAGAAAAAGAGACTTGCAAGAACAAGGGGACACAATTTAAAGATAGAAGGAGGGTGGTTCAGGGGCAAATGGGAGGGTATTATTTCACAGGGAGGGTAGTGGATGCATGGAACAGCCTTCCTGAGGAGGTTGTGGGGTCTAAAACTGTGGGAGAATTCAAGAATGCATGGGACAGACATAAGGCAATTCTTGTGGTGGGTAGGAAGAAATAGGCTGTTGGTTAACTAGGATCTACGGCCTATCCTGTAGGTAGGGAAATGGGCAGACTAGATGGGCCAAGCGGTCCTTATCTGCCGTCAAAGTCTATGTTTCTATGTTTCTATGAAAACAGGGAGTTGTTCTCCCCCTGTACAGACAGTTGGTGAGACCCCATCTGGAGTACTGCATCCAGTTCTGGAGACCCCATCTCCGCAAGGACATAGACAGAATGGAGGCAGTTCAGAGGAGGGCAACTAAAATGGTACAGGGTCTGCAAGAGAAGCCATACGAGGAGAGGCTAAAGGAGCTTAATATGTATACCCTTGAGGAAAGGAGGGAGAGGGGAGACATGATAGAAACATATAAGTACCTCAGTGGAATCGACAAAGTCCAAGAGGGTAGCATCTTTCAGAAAAAGAGATGTGCAAGAACAAGAGGACATAATTTGAAGATGGGATCTGCAGCTTATCCTCTAGGTAGGGAAATGGGCAGACTAGGTGGGCCAAGCGGTCCTTATTTGCTGTCAAAGTCTATGTTTCTATGTCTCTGTGCATAACAGGGTTTTTTTTATCATCTGTTTGTGCACCTTCGTTCCTCCCCTGCCCCAGGTTTTTGTGTGTCAATTATATTGGTTTATACATTAGACATACTGGTTTGTGTGAATAATATAAAATATTACTGTGCTTGTGATACATATGTTTGTTCTAGAAATGCATTGGTTTGAGTTTAAATCATATTGATTTACAAGTAACCTATTTGTTTATACCCACATTGTAATGATTCATGTAAATCATATTATTTTTTCCCAACCACGTTGGTTTTTGAATTAAGCAAATTAGTTTATGTGTAACCATACTTGATTGGTTCATGTCAACCACATTGGTGTTGCTTTGCTCTTTAAGCATACTGGTTTTAGTGATGCAGTGAATTAGAATTTCACAGACGAAGTGCCCAAATTCGCATTGTGGAGCATTTCTCAAAATTTTCCCGTGGAAGGTGGAATATCACCTAGGCAAAATTTTGTCTTCTGCTGGTGAAATTTTGCCTTCCACACCAGGTAATTAAATACCTGGTGGCTAGCAGTCCCTCCCCCAACCAGTTCACCCACCAGCCACCCGACATAAAAAGAAAATTCTTTATAAATAGCACCCCCCGCCCGACAGTGCCCACACATCTAAATGCCCTTATGCCCTGGTGGCTAGTGATCCCTCCCTTACACCTATTCACCCCAAGTCCAAGTATATAAATTAAAGTATCCCCCCATGTCTGTCCCACTCCCTAGTATACCGCAGTCATAAAAAATAAATGCTCTGGTGGTCTAGTGGTTTGAGGTTTCCATAATAGGCTGCCTTCCCTGTCCCGAACTCCTGTCCTGATCCCTTCCCAGACCAGTCATATCACATTTTCATTGAATCCTTCCAGTCCCATCCTACCCCCCACCCCAGCTGGAATGCATCCAACCAATCACCCTGCTTCCCTTCTACCCCTAAACCCTGCAGCTGGTGGACCAGAACATCTCTCTTCTCCTCCACGGTCAGCCCGCCACTGATCAACTTAGTACTGACGAGCCCATTCCCCATACAAACCTGTACAGGAATGCACTCGTTCATTAAAAGTTTATTCAGTGGGCGGGCCGGCCGTGGAGGAGAGGAGGAATGTTCCGCATATGTGCATACTATATTGGATTATCTGTGCAAGGTACACTGATTTGCTTGAAAACTGTAACAGTTTAATCTTTGTGAAACCTGTTGCTTTGCATGTCACATATATTGGTTTGTATTCTAAGTATACAGATTTTCATTAAAGTAAATCAATATATTTACTACACAAGCCAATACAGGTTAGCATTGAAGCAATCTGTATGAGGCATATTTAATCAATGATGACCAAAGAACCAGCCATTTCCTGGAGATAAATGACTGGCTGGGGGGGAGGGTGGCCCGAGGCCTAGCTGAGGACCAATCCCACCCAGCCAGTTGTTAATCTACTGTAAATGAATGGCTCTTCAGTCATTATTTCAATTATAAGTCTAATCACAGTAATAAACTATTGGGAGATTTTTTCGTATGAGTATTTTTTAATGGTTTATTCATTTTGTTTCTCTGTGGTGCTCCGCAGTGACAGTGTGGTATGTGTTGAATGAAGGCTGACGCGTGTTGTCTTTTCGTGCCACTCCATATTCAGGAAGGTATGTTTTTATATATTCTATGTTTTTTAGTACAGGTTTTGTTGTTTAAATGTTGTTTAAGTGGGTATTTTTTTGAGGTTTTGGGTTATAAATTCCTACACAGTAGTACTTTGTCACTATCTCATGCTCTCCTTTCATGCCGTTCCATGTTCAGGGAGGTATCACGTTTTTGTATCTTCTACATTTTTAGTACAAGTTTTGTTGTTCAAATGTTTAAGTGGGTATTTTTTTGAGGTTGTGGGTTATGAATTCCTACACTGTATACTTTGCCGCTAGCTAGTTTGACAACGCAGACAGGTGCACGGGAACAGTTGTGGGGCTTTCATGTCGGGCATTTCTAAGAGATGGCAGCAAATGAATGAGCTAGTTAAGCTCATGAATAATTAATTAGACTTATAATGCTTTTTAATAAACTATAATAGTTTGTGTGTTAAGCATATTGCTATGCATATAAACTATTGGTTTGTGTATGAAGTATATCAGTTTTTCTGTCAACTATGTTGGTTTTTGTCAGTGCAAAACATAGTGGATTGTATGTGAGCTACTGTAGATCAGCTTGGTATATGTGAAGCATGTCGGATTGTGTACATGTGATCAATATTAGTTTGGTATGTGCAAAGCATATTGGATTTTGAGAATGTGAACTCAACTGGTTTGTGTGCCACTTATATTGGTTTGTATACTAACTATATAGAGTTACATTAATATAAACCAGTATATTTACTATGCAAACCAATATAGATTAGTATTGGTGCAATCTGTATGAAGCATATTGCTTTTTTACATAAACTATAATAGTTTGTGTGTTAAGCATATTGGTATGCATATAAAAGAACAGTTATGTAACAACTTACCGTAACAGTAGATCTTTGAGATGATCTCAGTCATCAGGTAACACTGTAGGAAACTTCCCCCATCAGTGGAGGGGAAGCCACATGGAGGAGTTTCAACAGTACAACTGGGGCTGCCCACACCATCGACGTCTGTCAACATCACCAACCCTATATATGCATGTGTGGCCCCACTCCCTCCTCAGTTCTCCCCCCCCCCCGAAACTAAGGAAGCAAGGCTTTCGCCCTGGGGGACCAAGAAAAGAAAGAGGTACTCAGACCTAAAAGAAAAGCTAGAAACACCAGATAGTCAGCTCCTAGACAGGAGCCCCAAGAAGGGGGATGGTGGGAGGGAAAATATACCTGATGACTGAGATCCCCTTGAAGATCTACTGTTACAGTAAGTTCTTATGTAACTGTTCCATTTTCTTCGGGGGTATCTCAGTCATCAGATAACACTGTAGGAATGTGTATGAGTACCAAACAGTTACAAGTACAAAACAAGCAGTCTGGGAGGAGGTATGTCCATAAACTTAAGACAGGAGGCCCTGCAGCACAGCCCTGCCAAATCCTGCATGAGCTCTAGACTCAATGGCTAGAATGTAGTGCTTGGTGAAAGTATGGACTGTAGTCCAGGTGGCAGCCACACAAATGTCAATGGCTGAGACCCCTTTGAAACAAATCACCGAGGTAGCCTTCTGGCTTTCCTCATGAAGTACCACCAAGCAGCATGACTCCAGAAGTCAGCAGGAACTGGTATGCACTGCCAGTAGATATGCACGGTATCCAAAAGATGAGACTGCACTGAGAATGAAACGTGGTGGCCACTGAGACATGGTGTGACTCAGGAATGAAAAGACAAAGCAGACATCCCTTATATATCACATTGATGGCTTAGGAGCCATGACCTTGCACTGTGGGGTGCTAGACCATGATGAGAGGAAATTGGCAAGACACATTTGACTATGGTACAAGGTACTGGGAAAGCGATGTTTTATTTACAAACAATTCTGAAGTTGCATACATTATAGGTGCACAGAGTTATTAATTTAGGCAGATAGCGTGGTCACCAGAATTAGTAGCTCAGAAAAGTCCAAACTTGTTTTCAGAACAATGTGAGTCACTGAACATTCTGAATTTGCTAGTTTGCTTTCTTTTTTTTTTCTATATAGATTTTGTTTCATAATTTGTAGGTTTTCCTCCCATCAGCTCAACCTCATCCCACCCACCTGTAATGATGCTGCCTCCTTTCACTTATGCTACCCACCATACTTCCACCTGGTGAGAGCATAACTACAGGAGGGGGGGTGACAACCCACCCCCACCATCACCAGGAGAGGAGAGCTGCCTACCGGCTTGCTTAATCCTGCTCCCCACATGCACTGGCACCCTGATGACCTGAGGTCATTCCCGAACCTGGGTCGCCAGCATAGCGTGAGGTAAGACATCCAGCACCTCAACCCTCAACACCACCGGGCCGGCTCTAGTTGGCTTTGTATGCAAGTTTCAAGTGGCTTTGCTGCTTACAAACCTTAGTTTTTCTCAGCAGTCTCTTTCCCTGAGCTGAGCTCAGAAAACACATCTTTGGTCTTTGGGATCCTGATGGAGCTCATTTCCATACAGTATTTACATGTTGCTACTACTCACTAACACCATTACTATTTTGAGCTATTTAATGCAATTTAACTCAAACGTATCTGCATCGTGTACCTAAATTTATTCCCTGGACTCATTATGGTTACGTGGCAGTAAACACGTATCACCTGTGTATCTTTGCACTGTATATGCATGACTTTCTTCTACTACCCCATGTTCCCCTTCCCTTCCCCCAGATCATAACTGGAAGTTAGCCTCTCACACTCTGTTTGCTTACCTAATAAAACAGGTTTTTAAATAAATAAAAATAAATAAGTAAGTAAATAATCAGCTCAGTAGGAAAGAGTTCAACACTAACATACTATACTAGATAAAAACAAGCATTTGTCAATGGCGAATGTTGTCTCGCTGGCATTGGCATTGGTAGTACAAGAGTTAGAGGTGCATACTAGGAATGGCAGTGAAGTATTGAACTGATGCCAATCTCATTCCCACCCTGAAGAGAGACATTTTCAACATAGGCATTTTGGGACCTCCCCTCATGAACAGTGGCACTGTGATTTTGTTAATCTGTCCTAAAAGTTGATTTTCCACAGCGACCACGCCATTCTGCGCCACTGGTGTGAACACATTTTGGGGAGGATGTGAAAAATGGCAGCTGTACTGTTCATAAGGAGGTGTGAAAAAATGCCAGTGTTGAAAATCTGGCGTGAAGATATTGCAAATTTAAGAAGTCACAAGGGTACATGGAAACTGTGCAATGCATGCTTGTAGCACAGTCATTTTATGGACTTTCATCAACAAATTTTCAACATATGCATTGTAGGACCTCTGCTCATGAACAGTGTCACTGTCATTTTCTCAAACTGTCTTGAAAACTGATTTGACACAGCAACCATGCTATTCTGTGCTGGAAGTGCGAAAACACATTGTGGCCAGGATATGTAAAATGACAGCTGTACTGTTCATAAGGAGGTGTGGAAAAATGCCAATGTTGAAAATCTGAGTGAAAATATTACAGATTTACAAAGTTACAAGCGTGCTTGGAAACTGCGAAACGCACGCTTGTGAAACAGTCATTTTTCGGATTTTTTTACCAAATTTGCAACATAGGCTTTCTGAGAGCCCACCTCATGAACAGTGATGCTTTTCATTTCATTAATCAGTCCCGAAAGGTGATTCCATGCAGTGATCGTGAAATCACCTTTCGGGACCGAATAACGCCATGACAGTGACTGAATTCATGAGAAGGGGCCCCAATAACACCATGTTGAAAATTTGGTGTACAAATTCCAAACAATGCCCAAGATATGCACCAAAGTTTAAAAAAAACTATTTATGCCATTATACAGCTTACTGGCATTTCTTCAGTTTGTGGTCGGCTTTGAAGAGTGCAGATGTGTTCCCGGTCTACCAAAGATTGTTGCAACAGACTCCAGAGGTAAGTATGGGGTGAGAGGGGGTGTGGGGAGGCAGGGTGCACAGAGGGTGGGTGCAGGTTGGGGGAGGGAGCAGGACAGACTGCAAGGGACCATTTCCTCCTTTTACAGGGTAAAAAAAAAAACATTGCAGAACTTTTTTTTTTTTTTTTACAGGGGCATTTGGTATGCTGGGGAGGGCTCCCAGCCTTGCCACCTGAGTGTTTGGGAGGTTAGCCAATGGGATTGGGCACCCCCATCAGCACATACCAAAGGGAGGGGGGCTAGAGCCGAGGGGGATTGGGCACCCCCTCAGCACACAATAAATGGGGGGGCATTATGCTGACAGGGAGTGGGCACCTATGTCTGCACATGAACTAATTCATGGCATGCAGACAGGGGGACTGGGCACCTGCGAAGTCAGCATTGTGGCAGGCAGTGGTGGTTGTCACTGCCGCCATGTTTACTAGTATGCTTCACCAGGAAAGACACGTCGGGAGGTGCTGCTGCATGACGAGCTTGGCTCTCATTGAAGAGGACCTTTCCGTAGATGTGCTTACCACATTATGTATTCCTCGTGTGGCGCCTGCATGCTGCTTTATTGCTGAATGAGGCACGCACCTACTGATGTGAGCCCTGCATTCACCCACAGTGACCATGCCTCCAAATCTGCTACTAGTGCAATATATTGGCCATGCAAGTGCGAGCCACCATAAAAAAGTGGCTGCACAGCAGGAGTCATAGAGTATCAACAAAGGTACCATTATCATCAGTCACTCACATTACTAGTGGTGTGCCTCAGGGTTCAGTGCTTGGACTTATATTATATTATATGGACTTGGTATTACTTGGAATTAAGTCCATGACCTTGGTGTGAATGATAAAAACTGGCTAGTAGATTTTGCAGACAACAGCAAACTTGGTAGATTTCAATTATTTTTTCCTTACTTTATTGGAATATCAGCACATTTGAGAAACAAATATCATACAGTTTATAATGCAACCAGGTGCCAGTTTTATAAGATAGAGTTCAATTCTATTTTATTCAGGATAAAAAACATGTAGCAGATCTTGTTTACAATGATGTCCTAGTAAGGCAGAACTTCTGATGAGAAGTGAACTTGTTACAGACATGGAGCTCAAGTACAGCATGCAGCTTATTAGCCATAGTTCAATCTCACAAATATGATTATTTGATTAACTTTATGTCGGTATATTTATGGAAAAACTGCATCTTTATCATTGCTGCTTTTCAAATCACTCTGAAACAGTTGCTGCTATTTCTTAGTTGCAGTCAAGTACAGGCAGTTGGACAGCATGCATTGATCTCTATAGTTCCCAAGCTTGTTTAACTAGAGGGCAATGTTCTTGTTCATTAAAAAACAAGAAAGTTATGAGGCTACACTGAAGTTTGTGAATGCAAGATTGTAACTTTAATACGCCCCTGCCATATACACCATGCAAGAAAACATTTAGCATTGACAAATGCTTGTTCTTTTCCTTTTGCTCATTAGAAAGTTTTCTATATGCCAGCCTGGTGGCGCTGAGGGTTGAGGCACTGGGCACCACACCTCACGCCACGCTGGCAACCCGGGTTCGGACGCGAGCCCGGGTTGTCAGGGGTCATAAGGGAGGATAGGATCGAGCATCCAGAGAACTGCTTTCCTATCCTGGGGAGGGTTGTGGGTCTCCACCACTCTGCAGCAGCCCCTGGGGATGCCCAGAGGCACTTCTAGAGCTGGTGCAACAGAGGAAGGAGTGCAGCAGATGTGAGCATGTCAGTGCGCCACGTCATTGCACATCTGCACTCCTAGGGAACAAGGAGGAAAACTAACAGCACCACTCGTGGCAGCTTGTTGGCCACAGCTTCCTGAGCCGGTGGTGGCCAGGGGGTGACCTGACATGCCGGTATTGGATCCTGGCCTGGTGCAGGGACTTAGGGGGTCCCTCTCATGGGTACAGCAGCATATGCCAGCCAGTGTGTGGGGGAACCCCGGGGAGCTGTCGGGGGAAGCATAGCAGTGGCTGGATGTTAGGCAGAGTGGTGGCTACACAGGAGGAAAAGTAAGGCAGTGATAAAAAAAGAAAGTCTTCTATGTGATAACATTGTGTTGAATATGTGGAACAGCTCTTAGCCTGGTATCTGACATATCTATCTCTACCTCCTACATCATCAGCATTGTGACCTCACTGGCAGTGACATCCCTGGTTAGTGACCTGGCATCCACTAAGTGGCTGTTCCTAAACAGTAGTGATGTCACAGTCAGTGAAGTCACAGTGCTGATGATGGAAGTGGTGGAATCAGAGATAGATATGTCAGCTGCCAGGCAGAGTGCTGCCACACGTGTCACACCTACTAACATCAGGTAAACAGTAGTCTAATTAAACAAACAGAAAAGAAAAAGTACCTTAGATATAAGAGGTAATAGTTGACTGCTTTTCAAAACTAATATTAGTTTTAGGCAGCAAACGAACTCTTTAAGGGCAGTGATGGACCTGTTGGGAGCGCCGTCCTTTAGTTACAGAGCAGCTGTCGCCTCTAGGAACACTTGCTGAAAACAACATTTAGTCACAGCTGACTCTGTATTTCATATATTTTCTTTATTCAACATTTGTGGGAGCTCATCCTTACAGATAAATGATTTATTTTAGCCACCGAAGCATTCTAAATGAGGATAAATATGGGAATACACAATAACCTGACTCAAAATATGCAATTTATCTTCATGAGTGAGGGGGCAGGACCATGTGTTATGGGTGACAGAGCTACAAGTGAGTTATGAAAGTCATGTCCCCTCACAAATGGAGACAAATTGTATATTTTATCATTTTATTGTATATACGATTGATACAGCATGGGTTTATAACTTATACCTTTTAAATCAGCTGTTTGTATAAAGATTCAACTATTTCTGTTTAAATTCAACAGCGGGCCCCAGGGCAGGGCAAGGCTGATATCATTAGCATTGTGAAAGCTATTGTCTGATTCGTTCTTAGGTTGAGCATAGTCATTGTGACATAGCTAACCTCCAGATTAATTTTTATCTGAAGGTTAGACAGTGAGACAAAGAAATTTAGCAGGAAAAATGTATCAGCACCTGTGTATAAATAGAGGATATTCCATAGGGCATACAGAAATAAGCTTTTTATTCACTCTGGAATGTTGCCAAAAATGCTGCCTAGAAATTATTGGTGGAGCAAATTGGAGTCCTGCATTTTAGGAGAATATTGTTTGCAACATTCCAGAGTGAATAAAAAAATGTGTTTCTGGCTGCTCAATAGAATGTCCTATTTATAACATCGAAAACTGAATGCCATTGAGATGAGGCTACAAAGAAAGTAACATACGTAATATGCAGGGAAAATACATTGTCACCCAGGGGTGAATCATAGGGCTGATGAACCATTTTTAATCAGCCCTATTATTCATCCCTTCCATATCATCAATCATTTATCCTCACTTTGGTCATTTATCCTCACTTTGCCAGGTCACAAAGGAACCCAAAACCAATGGGAGAGCAGCTTGAACAATGCATGCATTATGGTGTAGTCTTTAATAGCACTGCGCTGCAAACATAGAGGAGTATGTTTGAATCCCACAGCCACTGCTTGCATACTGTGTGACCATAAGCAAGTCACTTTACTTCCCTGTGCTCCCAGGATGCACCTGGAATCAAGCCTTGGCTTAGTGCGTGCTTTGTGGCCAAAAAGTGTACAATAAAATACAATAAAAATGAAAAAATGCAACACAATGGACTCAGTTGCACTCAAAACCAGCGCCATGAAACTAAACAGAAACAGATAAATCTTCATGAAACACTGTTATTAACAAGCTTTACAATTTAAAATACACTGTATAAACTGGACACACAATAGTACAACTCAGCAAGTGAGGTGGCAAGACTTACATAACTCACTTGTGGCCATGTCAGCCCTGAGTTTTGCCCAGCCCCCCACATGTAATGATAAATCACATATTTGGAGTCAGCCCACTGTGTATCTCTCATATCTGTTTCTGGTTCCTTGCTGTTTCTTACTAAATTTATTTGAATGCAAATGGGACTTCTGCCCCTTTGACAGCATCTGCTGTCCCTGCTTCTCCTGAAGTCATAATCCTGGTTTATTTTTTACTCATTTAATTTTTTTATAATTTTATGATGACACAGTAAATAAGTTAAAAACATGAACAAGTAAATCAACCTAGTGTTATATTAATTCGATGATAGTATTATATAATTACAAGGGAGCATTTCTAATGCTCAGCTAACCAGTTTATAAAGTCACATTACAACTTCTCAGTTGTAGTTTCACGTTACAACCGGGCAGTTGTAATTGGGGTCCTGTTAAGCTTGTGCTGTGAAAGGCATGAGTGCTGCTAAAACAACTGACACAACAGCTCCGTCAAAACACAGCATTTTTAATCACAATACCCACATTGATTAAAAATGTTCCCTACTAACACATACCCTCGATGTGGGATGAATCATAGAATCATAGAACTTGATGGCAGAAAAGGACCCCATGGTCTATCCAGTCTGCCCTTATGCTTCTACAAATCCCACAAGTTTTGTTCTCTAGCTTTATGTAACATCCCATACTTTGTGTGTGTTTGTAAAATTCTGGTTACACCTCCTTTCCCATATATTATAAATCCCTTAGGTGATTTCCGCCAATCAGTACACAGAGCCACTGTACCTCTTCTCCTGAGTACAGTGGTCTTTCATGCAGGAACAGTACGAGTGGTCCATTCCATTTCAGAGTTTCGGGGGATGAGCTTTTATTTAATGTTTCAAACCAAAAAAAAAAAAAGATTTGAAGCTTTTAAATCAGTCTAGCTAACTTGATTGAGAGTAAGTTAATAGTGCCTTCATTGGGTGTCACTTATGGTATGAAACTGCCCTCTCATATGGTTTGGACAGCAAGAAATGCTTAGCTTTGCTTCCAGCTGAGCCTCAAGCTCGAAGTCCTTATATATTAAGACACACCTCACAGAGGCTGTATTAACTTATATCCATAACTTTAATATTTGTCACAAAACACAGAATTATATTCCCATATATAAAGATCAAAAAAGAAAATTGTTAGACTATTAATCTGTTGTATTCTTATTTTCCCTTATAGTTTAGATAACCTAAAGATTATTGGTTTAGGACAGACAGTAGGCACAAGAGGAAAGGATTAGAAAACGCACATTGTTATCTTAACATCACTTATACCAAATTATACAATAATTGGAGGAAAGAAGAGAAAGGAAAAGGCATGTAGAATTGTTATAGCTATGAGAAAAAGATGATACTCAACAGTGTCTCTGGATTATAATTTCAGTGGTTTAAAGTGTGTTGTTAACGTTAACAAATTGGTAAAGATTCCTTCATTTATTCGGACATCACTGCCACTTTCATGGCAACAGGCTGTGATGTCACAAAGAGAGGATTAGGACTTCGAGTGAGTGAGATAGTTTATTAGAAAAATTGCAACTCCTGGAGTCCCGCATTTGAAGGCCATACCAAGTAAAACATGAAAAAGGAAACAAATAAAACAGGTAAGTTATATTCAAGTTAAATTTGTTTTAAATAAAGGTGCTTATGCTCCTGAGGCTGACTAAGCAGCTTGTTCAGCTCTGTCTCAGGGTGGCATTTGCAGGCCTGCTACCTCTCTCTGTCTGGAGTTACGACCCCCACAGTTTCCAACTGTGCTGGGGCCAGAGGAGGGAGTGCTGTCCTCCCCCACCTGGAGACACTCATCCAGATGTTTCCAATGGAATGGCAGAGCATGCTGCGACACCTTCGGCAGGGCTTCATGAAGCCCAGTCCCTCTTCCATTTTCCTCTAAGGTTCTTCTCCTTCCCCAAGGCTACAGCAAAAATGGAGGATGTATGCTCTTGGAGATGCATGCACTTGAGAACCACCAGACCCCTTCCACCCACACAGCTTTTCGCCAGCAACCCGAGCATTGGTGCTACCACTTGGCCTCCACCTGGTGGCAGCAGAGAGCTGGGACGGCTCGCCATCCCAACCCAGGAGAGGAGAAGTGGCCACTCAATCCTCTCCTAGACATCCCCCACCCCCCACAGTAAACCCTGTGGCAACTCGAACTTGTTCCACAACTGAGGTTGCTGATGTGGGAGAAGTAAGATGTATTACAGTGCCTTAGCCCTTTGCACTGCCAGGCCAGCTATATGCAAGTTAATTAACACAATAATAATTAATACACATGAAAAACATAACACAAAATAGTAACAGTAGAGTCCACATCCCCCAAAACATTTTCTCTCCTTGTCTCAGTTAAACAGGGAGGGTTATTTACTGGTCTCCAAATGATTCATAATGTTCTTTGTTATGTAGACCTCATCCAAAGGCAAAGGGTTGGGGGGCACATTCTTAAATATTAATCCATTGTGATAAACAGTTATTGCTCCACATAGCTTGGGTCTACCAGGCCACTTCAGACAAACGTCATTACTGATAGCCCCATTCCCATGATGGACTTGCAAAACTCCCACCATAGCCCTGCCACTGGAGAGATCCTGATTGTAAGATGACACCACAATTCTTAAGGGGAAATGCTGGGGAGCTTTGCTTCTAGATCAATCAAGCTATAGCCATCTGCTGCCACTTTTCCCTAGTCCAGGAGGGCATCCAGCCCAAGACGCTGTCTAAGCAGCCTGCTGAATGCTGAAGCATCTCCACATGGTAGTAAGGTTGTGAAGAAGCCTAGTAGGTATACTGCTATAAAATGTGACCCAGCTATCATACAGAAAAGCACCAGGATCTCAAATGACAAAACATGAGGAAAAGCACCAGAAACACTGAACACACTGGCATGTAAACAAATAGGATGAGAGCACAAGCAAGAATTACTGACATTACAATTAGAGTGGCAGTGTCAGCAACAGATAGGCTTATTCAGATTGGAGCTACAGTTTCCACCTCACTTACTGTGGTGACATCTGTCTGCTACTTCTATTAGAAACTGAAACTCAGTATTCAAGAATGAGGAATAAGAAGCAAAGGGAGCGGAACTCTAAAGTGCATGGATCCAGTTTTCATGCTTGTGTCCTTAATACTAAAAAAACAAAGAGAAGATTAATACTATAAAAAAAAGAAATATTATAGTATATTTTGTTTCTTTGGTGTTTCTCTGTTAAGTATTATTTTGTACAATCCTGAACATAGGATAAATAATAGAACATTTGTTTTTAATGCATGGAAACTCACAAGTATAGATAGATGGCCGATTTAACAGAACAAGATAAACTTATCAGCTGGGAACATTTTTTTTTAACCAGGAGAGTCATAATAAGCTGAAAGCTTGTTTACAGGTGAGACTTGGGAGCACAAGGAAGTTAAGTGACTTACTCCAGGTCGTACAGTATGCAAGTGTATGCAATGTAAAACCAAATACTCTCTTTCACAGTAACGGTTTTTAAAATGTAGGCATCTGAAGGCTATTTTCTTAAAACAAAATATGACTGTTGAGAAAGAGTGCCTAAAAGAGAAAATAGACAGACAAAATGATGGAAAATGCACCCCGCCCAGACTCAAGGCCCCCCAAAAAATCGAAGAAAATTACTGCTCATCCTATAGCAGCAATGAAAAAAGATAATCACGTGTAACTGGCACTCTGACTCCATATCACTTGCTAAATAGAGAGATCAGACAATTATGCCACTAAAATGGAAAAAATAACATTTACTAGGAATCATCAAAACCCTGTATTCCAGAACATCTGTTTGAGCTGGGTCCATTATCTTAAGGCACCTGACCCAGATTGTGTTCCCTGAATCTTCATATACTGTCCCACCACAGGTTTCTCACTCTTGTTCTGAGTATGACCATTGCCTCTATTTGCATCCACTATTATGCCAGGTTACATTTCCGTATCTTAGTCCCTCTTGCCTTTTTGGAACCATTACCTACATGGGAAAATAGCTTTTCATTGGATATAGTTACATGTTCACCACTAACTCAATGAATCTTCCCATACAGCTCATACTAAGCCATGCTGCTGACTGGCAACTCAGGGTGGGGGCAAGTGGATCATTGAGGTGGGACTTAAGAGGGAGACAACCAAGCTGTCACAAGCAAATTCTCAGGACTGCAGGAGCAGCTGCACAAGGGAGGTAGCTGGATGTCATTGTCCACCTGGGGACAAATGACCTGACTGCAAATGGGATCAGAGCAGTGCAAGATGAGTTTGTAGAATTGGGGAGGGCCTTAGACAAGTAGAATGTACAGTAACCTCCTTGGAGGTGCTGTCTATCTATGGCAAGGATGATGCTAGGGTACTCCGCACCATGGGATTCAATGAATGGTTTAAAAACTGGTGTGGAGCTCAGGGTTTTGGCTTCATTGGTGACTGGGGAGCCACCTGGAGGGATGCAGGCCTATACGGGTGTGGTGGTCTGCATTTGTCCAGGGGGGAACCAGGATCCTAGGTGATAGGTTTAAATGCTTCATTGGCAAGCATTTAAACTAGCCAAGGGGGGAGGCACTGAAAAGGAGCAGGGAAATCCCAGCCTCCCCCCCACAAAACACAGTAGTAAGAGAAGTAAACATCAAGGTAAAGAAGCCAGTAGGGAGCAGGACAGAGGCAAATGTAGAAAAATGCAGTAAAGACAGGGAGGGGGCTAAAAGGGGCAAGGCCATCAAAAAATGGATGATGATGATAAGTACTATTGCCCTCAGTCCATGTAACAAGCTCCCTGAACTAGTGGCCTTGATGGAAGAGGGATGCTTGGATATTGTGGCAGTCACTGAAATATGGTACACAGAGAACCATGACTGGGATGTCGACATACCAGGATACACAACCTACAGGAGGGACAGGGTGAGTAAAAGATGAGGAGGAGGAGTAGCTCTCTATATAATGGAAGGGATTAAAACAACAGGACTAAAGAGTAAACAGGAAGTTGATGAGTCACTATGGGTCACCCTGGAGACAGGAAATGGCACCACAATCCGCATGGGGGTTGTGTACAGACCCCCATCTTAGGGAGAGGGAATGGACAAGGAAATGTTAGAAGGCATCCTTAAAATGGCAGAGAAAGGGGCGATATTGTTAATGGGGGACCTGCATATGCCAGATGTTAACTGGCGCACCTTTGCTGTAGGCACATCCAAGAGCAGGGTCATTCTTGATGCCTTACAGGGGCATGCCTGAGACAGTTAGTGTTGGAACCCACTTGGGAGGGAGCAATCTTAGACCTGGTACTCTCAAATGGGGACAGAGAAAGGATCTCAGATTTAGAAGTGGGTAGCCATCTTGGAACAAGTGACCACCAAACAGTGTGGTTCACAGTAAGCACAGCTATAGAGTCAAGCCATACAAAAACAAGAGTATTGGACTTTAGGAGGGCTGATTTGGGGAAAATGAGAGAGTGCCTCAGAAAAGCACTAGCAAATGGGCAAGAAGGAGGGGTGGAGGAACAATGGGGAATAATCAAAACAGCCATCACAGAGGCAACAAGCCTTTGTGTGAAGCAAATCAATACAACAAAATGAAGGAAAAAAACACTATTGTTCTCAACAGAGGTGGCAGGGAAGGTTAAGGAGAAAAGGATAGCATTCAGGAAATATAAGGAAACAGAAGGAGCAGGACAGAGAACTTTATCAGTTAAAGCAGAAGGAGGCAGGGAAGGCAGTCAGAATAGCAAAGGTACAAACTGAGGAAAAGATAGCCAACTCTGTTAAGAAGAGGGACAAAACCTTTTATAGGTACATTAGGGAGCAAAGAAAGACCACGGGAGGGATGCAGAGACTTAATAAAGGGGAGGGAATGTGGGCAGAGTAGCACAGTGAAAAAGTAGGGATACTGAACAAATATTTCTGCTCAGTATTCACAAAAGAGGAGGAGGCGGAGGTACCTAATCCAAGTAACAGAAACACTCTGGATAGGAGGGTTGATGCCAGTCCAGTCAGAGGAGAAAGGGTTCTGAAAGAACTCTTGAAACTGAGGGTGGACAAAACAATGGGGCCTGATGGGATTCACCCCAGAATTTTAAAAGAACTAAGGGTAGAACTAGTAACACCACTGACTACTTTCTTTAACAAATCATAAGAGGATGGGGTGGTACCTGAGGACTTGAGGAGGGCAGATGTAATTCCACTTCACAAAAGTGGGAGCAAGGCAGAGGCAGAAAATTGCAGGCCAGGTAGTTTGACCTCAGTGGTAGGGAAAATTATGTAATCACTTCTGAAGGAAAGAATGGTTGAGTACCTAGAGGCCAGTGGGGCACAGGAGCCAAGACAGCATGGTTTCACAGCAGGAAGGTTATGTCAGATGAACCGAATATATTTCTTTGACTTGGTGACCAAAGTAGTAGACCAGGGAGGAACTGTTGATATGGCCTACCTAGATTTTAGCAAGGCATTTGACACAGTCTCACACAAAAGATTAATACACAAGTTAGCCAGCCTTGGAGTAGGTCCCAAGGTAGTAGTCTGGATAAAAAACTGGCTGGACAACAGGATGCAAAGGGTAATAGTAAACAGAGTCCACAGTGAAGAAAGGAGGGTAACTAGTGGGGTAGCACACTGTTCGGTACTGGGACCGGTCCTCTTTAATGTCTTTATAAGTGACATTGGAAAGCATCTAGAAGGAAAAGTATGTCTCTTTGCAGACGACACAAAGATCTGCAACAGGGATGATACACAAGGTGGGGTGGAAAGGATGAAAAGGGACTTGGCAAGGTTAGAGGAATGATCAAATATATGGTAGCTCAGATTCAATGCAAATAAGTGCAAGGTAATGCACCTGGAAAACAAAAACCCAGGGGAAAAGTACACAATGGGGGTGAGATAATAACAATAACAAAAATTGAAAGAGACCTAGGAATAATTATATCAAATAGCCTAAAGGTGGGCAAGCAATGTGAGAAGGCAGTAAGGAGGGCTGGGGGGATACTGGGATGCATAGGGAGAGGTATCAACAGTAGAAAACAGGAAGTTGTTATCCCTCAGTACAGATGGTTGGTGAGACCTCATCAGGAGTACTGTGTGCAATTCTGGAGACCCCATCTCCACAAAGACATAGAAAGAGTGGAGACTGTTCAGAGGAGGGAAACCAAAATGGTGCAGGGTCTGCTCCAGAAGACATATGAGGAGAGACTAAAGCAGCTTAATATGTATATCTTTGAGGAAAAGAGGGAGGGTGGGGACATGATAGAAACTTTCAAGTATGTCAAGGCAATTAACAAAGTACAAGAGGGTAGCATCTTTCAGAAAAAGAGATGTGCAAGAACAAGGGGGCACAATTTGAAGATAGAGTGGGGACGGCTCAGAGGTAATGTTAGAAAGTATTTTTTTACAGAGAGGGTCGTGGATGCAAGGTTCAGACTTACTGAGGAGGTTGTGGAGTCAGGAACAGTGGGAGAATTCAAAAATGCATGGGACAGACATAAGGCAATTCTAGTGGGGGCTAGGAGGAAGTAAGCTGTTGATTAACTTGAATCTGCAGCTTATTCATCAGGTAGGGAAATGGGCAGACTAGGTGGGCCAAGCGGTCCTTATCTGCTGTCAAATTCTATGTTTCTGTGTTTCTCCCCAAGGCTTATGATTAATGGGTTGATGATATGTTACTTATATTCATGTAGATCAGGTTGTAAAAAAAGTTAGCAGATGTTTGAGAGCTTTGTACAGAATAAAATACTGTACAACTGAGTTAATTCAAAAACATGAGACAATACCACTATTGTTCCATTACTGGAATATGGGGATTTGATATTAATGGGTGCTGATGACTTTATATTAAACAGACTAGATACTATGGGCCAGATATTCAAAGGTTAGTTCAGGGCGCAAATCCGTTGCGCCCAACTGCTATATTGAAAAAGACATTTAGCGCTGGTGCTAGGTGTTAGCGCCTTAAATTAAAATTTATGTAAGGAAGGGACTGAGGGGAGGGGCCCTGAATGCCAGCGCACCGGTATATTCAAAAGTATAGCGCCGCGCTACAGGCATTAGTGCAACCTGTACCATGACGCTGAATACTGCTCAGTAAAGGCCGGTGGTAATCTGCAGGCGGTAATGTGGCAGTGGTGCCCCCCACCCAAAGCACAATTCCTGATCCCTGGTATCCACCCCATGACATCATTTCTCTGGTAGTCTACTGGTCCCCCCACTCCCAAGCATGTATCCCGACCCCCATATTAAATAAAAAAATAATCAATTTCTCTGGTAATTTAGTGGTCCCCACCCCAGCACATATCCTGACTCTGAATTAAATAAAAGAATATCTATTTCTTTCACACCCCCAGCACATATCCCAACCTAAGGTTTAAAAAGACATCTATTTTCTCAGAAGTCTATGGTCTCTTCATTTCCCAGCATATGTCTCTGACCCCTGTTTTGAACTCCACTGAGTTTCGGTAGTTTAGTAGTCCCCCACCCGCAGTGACACTGACTCCTGCCCATCCAAAAGTGTCTCAGAATGGAGCCAGCGACCAGCTCAGCCCTCCTCTCACCACCACGGCCAGCCGCCAACTGAGGTAGGAAGGAGTGGTACATGTTGGGGTGTGGGGACCACTAGACTACCAAGGAAATGGATTATTTTATATTTAAACCTTGGGTCGGATATGTGCTGGGGTGGGGGGACTAGACTACTAGGAAATGGATTATTTTATATTTAAAACCATGGGTTGATATGTGCTGGGGGTGGGGACCACTAGACTACCAATGGAAACTGATTATTCTTTATTTAATATGGGGGTCAGAATACATGCTGGGGGGTGGGGGGACCACTAGACTACCAGGGAAACAGATTATGTTTTATTTAAAATGAGGGTCAGGATATGTGCTGGGGGTGGAGGGACCACTAGACTACCAGGGAAACAGATTATTTTATATTTAAACCTTGGGTCGCGATACATGCTGGGGGACCACTAGACTACCAGGGAAACAATTTATTTGGATTTGAAATGGGGTCAGAGATACATGCTGTGGGGTGGGGGATCACTAGACTACCAGGAAACTGATTATTCTTTTATTTAATATGGGGGTCAGGATACGTGTTGGGGGTGGAGGACCACTAAACTACCAGGAAACTGATTATTCTTTTATTTAATATAGGGTCAGGATATGTGCTGGGGAACCACTAGACTACCAGGGAAACAGATTATGTTTTATTTAAAATGGGGTCAGGATATGTGCTGGGGTGGAGGGACCACTAGACTACCAGGAAACAGATTATTTTATATTTAAACCTTGGTGCATGATACATGCTGGGGTGTGGGGACCCCTAGACTACTCAGGAAACAATTTATTTGGATTCAAAACAGGGGTCAGGATACATGCTGGGGTGCGGGGACCACTAGACTACCAGAAATGGATTATTTTATATTTAAACCATGGGTTGGGATATGTGCTGGGGGGAGGGACCACTAGTCTACCAGGGAATGAATTATTTTTATTCAAAGCAGGGGTCAGAATATGTGCTGGGGGTGGGGTACCACTAGACTACCATGGAAGTTGCTCATGATATTAAAGCAAACAGGTTGGGATTCATGCGGGGGGCACTAGACTACCAGTGACATTAGTCTTCATTATATTCTGAATGGGTCAGGAGCATACCTCTCAACTGTCCCTGAATACACCTCATAATATTACTCTGTCCCTTCTCGCAGTTGTGTTTCCGTGGCTAAACAGTGGACATTGTAAGCACAGCATAATGTTAAGCATTACAGTTACAGACTTGGGGCCATATATTCAAAGCATAGCGTGGCATGCAAACCAATAGCGTGGGAATAGCGCGGAGCTGGCATATTCAAAGGACCAGTTATCGCGCACTAACAGCATTAGCTCAGGGCAAACCAATAATGTATGCAAGGGGCAAAAGGAAGGGGGTCCAAGAGAGACGCACAAGGGGATATTTAAAGGCCCAGTGCTGCGCTAGGATACATAGCTCAACATGTAGCATGGCGCTAGCTACCTCCTATAAAAGGCTGGTCTTAACCCAAGGCAAAACACAGAGGAGGAGGAACCACCACAGGAAGTGCGAATGTGTGCAGTGCCAGTAGCAGTGATGCTGCCATTGATGGCTGCTGTAGTGGAGGAGCAGGAGGAGGAGAGGGAGCAGACACAACATGGGCCACAATGCAGGCCAAGGGGATGGTATGCTGCAAACAGATGGTACCGGCCGAGAGTCTCCTTCGAGACCCTGCCTGATGACCACATCATTGGCCGGTACAGGATGAACAGGGGAATGTTGAGGCAGCTCTGTGAACTCCTGCATGAGCAGCTTCACTAAAACACCAGACGCAGCCATGCCATGACAGTGGAGGAGAAGGTGACAGCAGCGATGTGCCTCCTTGCCACAGGGATGTTCCAACGACCAATGGGGGACACCATTGGGGTAACGCAGTCTGCCACCTCACGCCTCCTGACCCAGTTCCTAGAGGCTTTCCTGCCAGATGCTGGGGAGTTCATAGTATTCCCCAGCACTGCAGCAGAGCGCAGAGAAACAATGCAGCAGTTCCATCGAGTTGCACACCTACCATCTGTACTGGGTGCCATTGACTGCACCCATGTCCCCATCCATGCACCATCTGGCGATGGCAGTGATGTGTATGTTAACAGGAAGGGGTACCACTCCATCAACTGCCAGGTGGTGTGCGATGCGACTGGGTGCATCAGCAATGTCTATGCATAGTACCCCGGCAGTGCCCACGACGCCTTCATCTGGCACCAGTCCCAGCTGTGCCAGACTTTTGAGGAGGGCAGGATACCCAGTGGGCAACTAGTCAGTGAGTAGTAGCATACAAGGCATATACACAACAGCATGGATTAGGGCAGGCATTGCAGGCCAGGGAAGGGGTGTGGGAGGGTTACACAGAGGTGCAGGAAAGCATCTGACATACTGCAGTACGGCACTAACAGGTATACATCTCTTGACAGGGGACAGTGCCTTTCTCCTCTGACCCTGGCTGCTGACACCAGTACTCCGACCGGCCACAGTGGCGGAGGAGATGTACAACAAGGCACATGCCAGCACAAGGAACATCATAGGGAGGGTGTTTGGCATCCTGAAGATGCGATTCAGATGCCTAGACACAGCAGGCGGTGCAGTACAGTACAGTATACAACTCAGAAGGTATGCCGTATCTTCCTAGCCTGTTGTATGCTGCACAACATGGCAATGAACAGGGGGATACAGGCACCTGAACCTGAGGGACAGTCTGACAGTGAGCCAGAGCCAACGGTCAGAGGGATAGTAGAGCAACTCGAGAGGAGGGACCCTCGCATGGCACGCAGGGCCATACAGCACAGGACAACATCATCAGGACACTGCTACAGACAAGAGGGTAAGTACAGACTGCACAACAACCTGAAAGAGTACAATTAATAATCTATTTAATGTGCACAAAGAACAGAACAGTGACACCAACAATCACGCCAGTAAACCAACACAGTGGATCAGACAACATGTGTGCATGTGGTGTGAGGTTAGGTGTGCAGGACACACGTGGGGGGGACAGACAGAAATGGTGTAGTGTCAGTGGGGAAGTGTGATGTGTGCTGTGAGGGCAAGGGGTGCAACTGTGGCAGTGGAAGTGTGTGTGTGCATGTCTGCACGTGCATGTGGGTGTGCCAATGTTGCAATGGGGGGTGATGACTGCGCAGTACTGCAGAGTGACTGTGGGCATCACTGACGCCTAACTCCATGCATGCGCCATACACCAGTACCATGGGACACAGACCCTCGTGTGCTCTGAGCAGAGGACAATGCTGAAGAGAAAGGTGAGGCAGGCACAGTAGGCCTCCAATGCCCCAAGGGGACGGTGGAGCCTGACAGGGTGGGTGGACGGCCATGGCGGCACTGGGTTTCAGATGGAGTGTGTGATGCTGTGGAGCTGGAACCACTGGCAGCCCTATGGCCACGGTTTGCCCACCTGTGTGGCCCTGTGCCATCTACACCATGACCAAGCATTCCATGCTGGCGACCCCCATGCACACCACGCAGGACATTCCCTATGTCAACCACAGCAGCTGTCAGACCAGAAAAGCAATGGTCGATGGCACCCATCAGGTGGCCCAACCTGTCCTCCACCCACTGTTCAGCATGGGCAAAACCCACTGAGATGGCCTCTCTGATCTATGTCAGCTCATGTCGCAGCTCCCTCCATATGCCATGCAGGTCCATATGGGCCTCCTGCTGGGAGGTGACAGCAGCCTACAGGAGTGGGCGGGCATCATGGCCATCCTGCCCCAGGGGCACAGAACCCTCAGCTGTAGCTGGTAGAGGTGCCTGTGGCACAGGAGCAACTGGATGCTGTTGCACGCCAGGCACGTCCTGCTGCTGGTGACGACTGGTGATGGTCTGTGGCATGGTATGGACATGGACCCCAAAATGTGTTGGACACTGCACGTCCTGCAGTTCTGTGATGTTCCCCACACTGCCCACCAACATGTCTCTTGGTACAGCCACACTGGTGATGCTGAATACACCACTGGCACCCATTCCACGGCCTGCCATCAGCCCCACCCCTGCATCCCCTTGCACAGGAATGACCAGGTGTTGTGAAAACTCTGACACATCAGTGTCATCGCCACTGGTAACAGTGACAAGTAGGACCTCCCCTACACCACCATCCTCCATCTGTGCAGCATCCAGGAAGCCAATGTATCCCAAGCCCTCTACTGAGGTGTGACCCCCCTCCCCAGGCATTTGCAGCCCTGTCCATGTGATTGCCACACATGCATAGTGTCTGTGCAGCAATGAGTTTTACAGAGCCCAGATGTTGCTGGGCGTTCTCCATCATCCTCCTCCACTACCTCTGGAACCTGGCCGTATATCCTTGGCACCTCCTGTTGTTCTGCAGGCCTGGTAGACACCACTGTGGAGACAATAGGGACAGGATCAGTCACCCGTACATGGACACTGTGCCCAAACACCACCACCACCACCACTACCACCACTACACCATGCAGACCCCAGAACACGTACCTCCTTCACACAAGCCCATGACCACATGCACCCACCCAACCCACAGTGACCATGCTCATGCCAGGCCGCTGTTCGGCAGCACACACTGCACCCTGTGCAGGACACCAACAGTATGACCATGCACCCATGCCATCACAACATACAGGGTATACACATGCGAATACAGACCTGTCCTTGGCAGTGCAAGAGACGTCTCACATCCACCACCTGGCACACCTGTGACTGCCACCGTGCTCAGAGTCGATGCCACCACGGCCATGTGGAGCTCCTCCACCTGCTGCGGATGTTCAGGTGGTCCTCCACTGGTCCTCATTCTGTCCCTCAGTCACTGTGTCTCCTCCTCCTCCTCCTTTGCAAGTCGCAGAAGGTCATTCCATCACTTGCGCACAGCCTCTGTTGTCCTGCCACGTCCTCCTACAGCATTTACAGCCACAGTCACCTCATCCCAGGCTTGGTGTACCACTGCATCAGTGGCCCTGTGTGTGCGTAGCACCTGCTCCCTCTCCTTAACAGCTTGCATGAGGGTGTTCAACTCCTCTTGTGAGAACTTGTGGGCATGGATGAGCTCCTGGCCTGCTGCCAAACCTATGGGATAGTTGAAGGGGGACATGTGTCATTGGCCGTGTCCGTACTGCATTGCATTACACATAGACATCACAATGCCACCCCTTACAGTGCCACAGGCCACATGGACATATCAGATTGCTGCATGTGCATGTACAGTGCACACGGCCACATAGTCACTGTCCATCCCATGTCTGGACAGCGAACCCTGTGCACACATGTGCACTGCTGTCGCCTGTGGCTGCCATGTGATCCCATGACTGAGTCCACCCCTACACTAACCACCTTATACTGTACTGTGCCCTTTTTGATCACTACAGTGGTTGCATGGACAAGTGCACTAGCAATGTCAGGACACCATGCAAAGTCCACATGGTGCATGGGACGACACAATGCTGGGACACTGTGTACATCCTGCAGGGAGGCCACAGCCTACCATGCCACACATCCAGGGAGTCATGTCAGTGGGCCACTGTCATAGGACACACCACAGTAGTGCACTAGTGCCCCTGCCTGGTGGACACAGTGTGCAGGCATTGCCACATGGAACAGTTCCCTGCAGGAGAACGTGCACAGAGCACTGGATGGTAGGATGCCCAGGCAGACGTCTAGGGCTGTGCACCATCACACAGCACAGTGCTTGCCTGTGGTCCAACATGTGTCCCAGCATTCACCAGAGGTTACATCTGTGTGCTTCAGTCCGTGCTGACCCTGTTCTGAGATCTTGCCATTCAAGAGTGTCCTACGGCAGTCATACATACCTGCCTCTCGCTGCTCATCCCCCTGTTGCATCTCTCCACCAGTCCGTTGTTGATGCTCACTTTCTTTATTATGCTGCATTACCACAACACGACACTGGTGGTGCACTGCTTGCCCTTTTATTGCCCATCCAGGCAATCAAGCCTGTTAGTCATGCAAATGAGTGCATAATGATATGTTAATCACACAGTTTGCCACATGCATACACAAAAGTACTCCTATTTGCATACACCTGTTGAATATGGCCCCAATTAGCACCGTGCTAGCGCCAGCGCAGGGCTATTGGAGGGGCAGCGCTGCACCATCCAAATAGCGCAGCACTATGTGCTTTAGCATGGCCTACACACATGCTCGTGAGGCCCCCATGTCTGCGCTATCACCCTGTCATAGCGCAATGTAGGCTAGCGCGGTGCTATACACCTGCGTGGTACACAACCTCAGGGTCAAGGTGGGGGTCATGCATGAGCAGTGTGGCTACTTCCGGGTAGCGCCGAGCTACATCATGTGATAGCACAGCGCTACAGAGGTTGGTGAGGTGAAGTCCTGGGAGAGCCAAGTTTTAGCAGAGTCAGATTGAGGGGTCTACCAGCTTTTGATTGCCATGTCCGGACGGTCAAGACAACGTGCAGTTGTGCACAGAGACAGTCGCTGGGGAGGAGGTAGAGACTGCTAGCCTAGTGCAGCTCATGATGAAATGACTTAGGAGGCTGTTTGGGGAGGTGAGGAAGGGGAATCTCCCATGGATGCAAGTGTGGGACATAGTGGCAAGGAAACTCACTGCCCATACTGGCATACCCCTCAATGCCGAAAAGTGCCGCCACAGGTACACAGACCTGAGATGCAGGCAGAGGCAGCAGCTTGAGCGCTACAAGCACATGGTGTGTGATGGCACTGTACCTGTGCCAGGTGAGTGGTGTAGCATGTAAGAATGTACCCACTTGTTGGGCTTCGTGTGTGGGTGTGTGTGTGCAGAGGGGAGGTGGTGTGGGGGTTTGGGTGTGGTGAGTGGGTGTGTGGGGTGCAGAGGGTGGTAGTGGGGTGTGTGGTTTGGGTGTGGGTGTGTGTGTGTGGGTGTGCGGAGGGGGTGGGGGTTTGGGTGTGGGTGTGGGTGAGTGGATGTGGGTGCGCGGAGGGGGTGGTGGTGCTGTGAGGTTTTTTTGGGTGTGTGTGTGTGTGTGCCCAGGTGTGCGCAACGATGCATGGTGCTGTTGCACACTGTGAACAGGTAGAGTGGCACATGTATGCCCCATAGGGGCACGGTACATGCTGTGACCATTGCTGTGGGAGGAGGGTTGGGTCATGCTGTCCTGCAAGTCCCGGGGTGTCACCGGCCTGCAGACGGCACCACCATGTTGCAGGAAACACGCTCATGGTGGACTGTCGACGTGCACTCATGGGTATGTGGATGTTCACATGGGAGCTGCAATGGCCACTGTCGCAGTACTGTGGCACCGTTGATCACTGATGTGTGTGCCTGGTGAATGCACCATGGCCACTGCCACCCTCTGTGTGGGTATCCTCCCTGTTCACTCCATGTGTGTGCATTGTTGTTGGGGTTGCATGTGCATCTTGCTGTACTTGATGTTGTGTATGCTTTGTCATGCTCTAACACCACTTTCTCGTCTGTCCACTGTAGAGCAGATTGAGCAGCCCATGACTGCAAGAGGGAGTCAGCTCAGGCCACAGGAGCAGAGACAGGGCAGCCCGAGGGTGCCATCCCTTCCACAGTGGGCGCAGGATAGCAGCTTTGAAAGTGGTGGCGTGTTGCATGAGTACCTGTTTCATTGCTCTGTGATTTGTGACCTTTCACTAGGCTGTGCGTCACATCTGGATGTCCAGCCACTGACTTGTCTGGTGGCATTTCTGCAATGGGCAGTGGGCCAGTGTGGTGTAGCAGTGTGCTGTGCAGTACACCTGTGTTTCACACCACAGCTGAGTGCTGTCAGTCTTGCCTGGGGTGGAAGCTGTCAGCTTGCAGTGCTGTGCGGGTGACTGATGGTGTTGGTTGCTCAGATGGCGAGAGGTCCGTGGGGACAACATGCTGATGGCTGACCTTCCCACCTCTGTGGTCCATCCATACCACCACCCACAGGGCGTCCACATTTGCACAGGTGGTGGTTCCTTGCTGTGCATGCGGGACAACACGCACCATGCCTTGCGGCCTTACCTCTCCCCCTTCTGGCCACTGGCTGTGGAGTACTGCCTATCACACTGTGCTACATCCTGGCACTGTGCCATACGAATTGTGAAGTCCTTCCATTTGTATCTCATGGTGAGGTTACTGTGCAATTTAGTTGCAGGGTAGTATTATCACTGTGCTATTACATTATGTGCATCGTTGCCTGCCAATATTGACCGTGGCTGTGGAAGTGGTAATCACTGTGTGGGGGAGGGGGGGTCCTGTTATGTGGGTTGGGGACACTTCCATGTACCATGTCTCAGTTGGATGGGATGTTTTCATTGGTATTGCCTGGTGGCATGTGAAGGCCCTTCACTGACAGCATCTGTGCCCTGGCTGACTGTTATCCCCTGGCCTGGGTCGGTCATTGGCAGGCCGCTGTCACGGTTCATTGATGCTCCTGCATGCCTGTCATTGTTGTTTGTTCTGCTCTCTACATTACTGTACATTTCCATGTGTGGGTGGGCAGCATGTCAAAATGTGTGGATGCCCTTGTGCATGTTGTGGCATGTCCCTTGCACTCAACTCTCCAGGTTTCCAGCTGTGTGTCTGCCATGTCTCGCGGTGTGCTGTATCGTGGTGGGTAGTGTCACATGTTCCCTGCTACTGTCAGGATCGCTGTCATCATCCATGTTGAGTTTTGTGTTGGTGACTGTGTTGCTCAGTGCTGCTTTGTGGGAAGCTTCCATGTTGTCCTACCACTGCAGAACTCAACGCCACGAAGGATAGCCCATTGGGACATGCTGTCCATCTCTATATGGCAAAGGTTGTCTGCTGGTTGCCTCCTGTCTGGTGTACCGTCCTCATGGTCTCACCCTTCCTCTTGTAGGTCCACTCTGGGCATCACTGTGGGCAATGAGGCCCGAAGAATCGGAGGGCACAGAGGACCTGCTGCACAGAATTGTGAGGCAGCAATGGATGTTGATTGAACAGCAGGCCATTATCATAACCGAGACCTGGAGGGTGGCGAATATCCTGGACGCTCGTCTCCCTGACCCAGCGGGCAACTAGTTCTGCCCTGTTATTTTGATGTCTTCCCTCACCACACCCCCTCACTGGACTTATTTATCCCTTCCTTGCCTATTGTCCTGTGTCCCTGTGTGCATCCTCCTCCACTTTGCATCCTTGTCCTGTGTCTTCCTGTCCCTCCATCTGTTGTCGTCTTTATGTTTTCCTTTGTGTGCCTTTTTATGCCGATGGTGCTTGACTTTTTTTTTTCATGTAGTGGGCATTTGGGGTTGTGTGTTGGGGGGCTTGGTGGGTATGTTCTGTTTCCGTGTTGTGGGGAGGGTTGTACAATGGTGGGTGGGGCATTTTGTAATCTGGGGTTTGTTCATTGTTTTGTTCTGTATTTTATTCGCTGTTGTGTTTCCGTTTGCTTTACACTTCATTAGTGTTAATTACACTGGTTTACAACATTTTACTGTGTCCTGTATCATTTTTGGGTGCTGGGGTTCAACATGCCCTGTACTGTTGCTGGTGTTCTCCACATGGGTCTGGGTTGTTGCTGGACATTCCCGTGCATGTGTGGCGTCCTCCTGGGTGAGCACTGTGGTGTTCTCCTGATACCTGATTCTGGCATGTGTTCCCTTACATGTGCCCCTGGGTCAGGCTGTCTCTGCACTGTGTTCCATTGTGTGTTTGCACTGCCTGCCTGGGGCTATAGTCAGTGCTGTCTTTTGTGCTATATTCAGTGCTGTCTTATTCCTAGGCTGTTTTTGCCCTGCACTCCTGGTCCTGTTTGCCCGGCTTCCTTTGCTTGCTATATTCAGCTGGTTTTGCCCTGGGCTATTCATTTTTAATATATGGCTGGCATTTTGCTCTGTGCTAAGTTTGCATGCTGGGCAGTGCTAATCGCTGACAGGGGCTAACCTTAGATAATCTGGCCCTTGCTCTTCTTTAGCAAATGCATTTTGTGCTAAGCCCCATGTTCTATCAGCTGTCTGGGTAGATATCTCTACTGTTGAAGATGTGTCCCTGATCATTTTAAGCCTTGTCCCTGATTCATGAGGCAAAAGGTAGAGAGGTATGCTTGGCAGCACACAGTTCTTGCTGCTTCCGGCCTGTACTTCTATTCCAACCAACAAGGGATGCTGGGGGTATGACTTGACCTGCAGCATCCAGCCTGTACTTCCATTCTGACCAAAAGGGGGAGCTTTGTGCTCCATGCAGTAGCACCAGAGAAACTGCATGGTAATGTATGCTAAGCAGCACTTAATGAGATGCAAACATACCTGTTTGCCCACGGGTTATCTAAGTAGGCTCATTTGCATGGGAGCTTTGAATATAGCTCCCGTTTGCCCCGGTCTAACCAGTTTGCACCGGGCTAATGTGTTAGCACTTTACAATCAGCTTAGCCTCAGGCAAATCTCACTTCAGCATAGAACAGTTCTGCAGAGTGTGGCTTACATTGTTGTTTTCAGTTATATCTCTCAACTGTCCCTGATTTTACCTCAATATTTTACTCTGTCCCTCCTAAACATTGTGTTTTCATGACCAAACAGTGGGGGTTGTAAGCATAAAATAATGTCAAACATTAAAGTTACTGATTGAAAATGCATTTTACAATAAACCACTTATTCTACCAGCTTCTTGAGTGGATATCACCAATTTTTAAGGTGTGTCCCTGATTTTAAATCTTTCTCCCTGTTTGTTTTAACCCATGTCCCTGATTTATGAGGCAGGAGGTTGATAGGTGTGCTTGCAGTAGCTGTGAGACATCTCTGTGCAATTACACACAATGTTCTCCACCTGCAACACTGGCTTGCTACAGAGTCTAATGAGCTGCAGTTGCAGTTTGCACTTCCCTGTTGCTATATTCAGTGCTGTATTATTCTTGGGCTATTTTTGCCCTGCACTCCCAGATCAGTTTGCCCAGCTTCCTTAGACTGCTATATTCAGCAGGATTAGCACTGGGCTATTTCCTTTTCAATATAGCTTGCTTTGTTCTCTGGGCAAAGTTTGCCTGTCGGGCAGTGCTAATTTAGCGCCATGTAAAAGTTTTGAATATCTGGCCCTCTGTATAATAAATTGGCACACTATATCAGTATGGTACCAAAAATAACCCCAGAGGAGAATTGTATCAGCCATTAAATTGTTATTCTTTAAAAGACAGAAGATGGCTTCATGCAATAATCTACATGGATAAATGTCTTAAAAATGAGGTTCCAGGTTACATTATTAATAGATTAAACTTTAGAGATATTAAGGTAGGGCTTAGATATGCAGAGGGAATTGAATATTATCTCCCAAGGCATAATACAGAATTAGGAAGATCACATTTTTATGTTGGCGCGCTTGTGCAGCCAACATCTTGGGACAGAGCAGCTTTGGAGGTGCAGTCACTGTTGGGCAAATGCAGTGCACACACCAGTAGGTGCGTCCCGCATTCCCCAATCAGCCTGCATGCCAGCGCCACACCATGCATACATAATTTGGTGAGCACATCTAAGAAAAGGTCTGCTGCAATCCGAGCAAAACTCGTCAGATGCAGTGGTCCTTTTCTTGCTGTGCTCGCCGCCATTATGTACATGGTGGCACAATGGCTGCCGAACTACTGACTTCAGGGGTGCCCAGTCCCCTTGTTGGCTGCCCCTGCCCCCTGTGAATGTGCTGATTGGGGAGCCCACTCTCCGTCGGCATAAAGTATCCTCCTCCCCCTTTGTGGTATGCCGAGGGGGGTGCCCAATCCCTCTCGGATCTTACCCCACCCCCCCTTTCCTTGTGTGCCGACGGGGGAGCCCACTCCCCGTCAGCAGAAATAACCCCCTCCAGTGTTTTTTGCTGACAAGGGTGCCCAATCCCCTGTCAGCTACAGACACACAGCCTCAAACAGTTAGGTGGCATGCTGAGTCCACCCAGCATGCCAAATCCCTTGCAAAAAAACCTGTCCCACGATGTGTTTTTTTCATTTGAACCTGTAAAAGGAAAATGGTCTCTCATAGTCTCTGTATACCCCTCCCCCTACCTGCACCCACCCACTGTGCACCCTGCCTCCCAACACCCCCCTCACCCCATACTTACCTCCGGAGTCCAGCGCGTTGATCTTCGGTGGACCGGGAACACGTCTGCACTCTTCAAAGCTGACCACAAACTGAGGAAATACCAGTAAGCTGTGTAATGGAATAAATAGTTTTTTTTTTCAACTTTGCTGCATATCTCAGGCATTTTTGTGAATTTTGGCCTCAAATTTTCAACATGGGTTTTTTAGGACCCCTTCTCATGAATTCTTGCACTGTCATGGCGTTATTTGGTCCCGAAAGGTGATTTTGCAGTCACTGCATGGAATCACCTTCTGGGACTGCATAACAAAATGACAGTGCCACTGTTCATGGGGGGGGGGGTCTCAAAAATCCTATGCTGCAAATTTAGTGGGAAAATCTAAAGCATGACTGTTTTACAAGCATGCGCAGCTACTGCGCAATGCAGCTTGTAAGTTAGCAAATTTGTGATATTTTCATACCAGATTCTCAGCATTGACATTTTACCACACCTTCTTGTGAACCATACAGCTGTCATTTTTTACATCCCGGCCGGAATGCATTTTTGCACTTGTGGCGCAGAATAGCGAAGTCATGGTGTGAAATCAGTGTTCGGGACACATTACAAAAATGACAGTGATACTGTTCATGAGTAGAGGTCCTACAATGCCTGTGTTGAAAATTTGGTGACAATACTCTGTAAAATGACTGTTTTACGAGTGTGCGTAGCAACTGTGCAACCCATGCTCATAAGTTAGATCATTCACAATTTTTTCATGCCAGATTCTCAACACTGGCATTTTACTACACCTACTTGTGAACCATACAGCTGTCATTTTTCACGTCCTTGCCAAAATGTGTTTCGCACTTTTGGTGCAGAATAGTGCATTCGCTGTGCGAAATCAGTATTCGGGACAAATTACGAAAATGATAGTGATACTGTTCATGAGCAGAGGTCCTAAAATGTCTGTGTTGAAAATTTGGTGACAATACTCAATAAAGTGACTGTGTTGTGAGTGTGCATTGTGCAGTTTGCACGCATGCTTGTTCGCAAACTTCTAATATTTTCACTCCAGATTTTCATCAGTGCCATTGTTCTGCACCTCCTAATGAATAGTACAGCTGTTATTTTTCACACTCTGACCAAGATCTGTTTTCTCAGTTCCGGTGCAGAATAGCGTGGTCGTTGTGGAAAGTCCATGTTCGAGATACATGATAAAAATGACAGTGACACTGTTCATTAACAGATGCCCTAAAATGCCTGTGTTGAAAATTTGGGAACGAAAGTCAATAAAATAAGTGTTTTATGAGCGTGCTTTGCACAGTTTGCACGCACGCTCATGACTTTGTGAATTTGTAATAGTTTCACTCCAGCTGTTCATCATTGGCATTTTACCATACTTCGTTATGAACACTACAGCTGCCTGAAATGTGTTTTTGCATGTCCGGCACAGAATTGCATGGCCGCTGTGTGAAATCAGTTTTCGGGACAGTTTGAGGAAATGATGATGACAGTATTCATGAGCAGAGGTCCTAAAATGCTAATGTTAAAAATTTGGTGCCGAAACTCCATACAATGACTGCGTTGCAAGCCTGCATTGCACAGTTTCCACGCACCCTTGTAAATTCGTCAATCTGCAATATTTTCATGCCACATTTTCAACACTGGCATTTGAGCACATCTCCTTATCAAGAGTTCAGCTGCCATTTTTCACAGCCTGCCCAAAACGTGTTTCTGCAGCTGTGGTGCACAATGATGTACTCACTGTGCAAAATCACCTTTTCAGATGCATTCACAGAATCACAGCACTGTGTGTCTCTAGCTCCGCCTCTCCCACTGCCAATGCCAGTGCGACAACAGTCGGCATTGACAAATGCTTGTTTCTATAAAGGGCTGTATTTGTAGAACTCATTACCTGTTTCATTTAGGCAAAAAGGTGGGAAGAAACAGACTGCACTGATAAAATCTTGGTTTAGGGATGAGAGAATAAAAATTAGCATTAGGGATTAATTGGTTGAAATTGTATTAGTGCAACAGTTTATGTTTTATATTTGTATTTTATGTATATTGAAATGTGCTGTTTATGTGATTATTTTTGTGGAACATTTGAAATATGATTATGTATAACAACTGAAGCGATCATTGTACAATTTGGACCTTACTGAAAATGAACTTGTCTCAGTTGAGCTTCCAATTCATGTAATGAATTAAAGTTTTTACTACTACTACTACTACTACTTATGTATGCAAAGTCTGTCCCATGCTCTGACTTCCATGCCTATCCATAGAGGGGTGTGGGGGCATACAATCTATTATGTAAGCAATAATACCCAACAGGGTGGGCAGTATTGTGCTATACTGGACCGCCCAGGGGTGTAGTGAGGCCCAACGCCACAGGTGGAGGGCCTTATAGCCCCTGGAAGGTCCAGTATAGCACAATACCACCCACCCTGGAGGGTATTATTGCGCTTAGAAAATGAGCAATTAGTTGAGTAACAATAATGTATAATAAATAATTACTCTAAACTGTAAAGTTTTACATTTAACAGTATACTGTCGGAGAGAAAAAATAGTCCCTTTCTGTTACATGACAATACAGATTTTCATAGATTTTACACATGACAGTTGTACTGCTCATAATGAGGTGTGGTGAAATCACAATGTTGAAAATCTGGACTGCAAGATTAAAAATTCGCAAACCTACAAGCATGCGTAGGAACTGCGCAATACACTCTCGTAAAATGGTAATTTTTATGAATTTTTCATCAGATTTTCAATATAGCCATTTTAAGACCTCTGCTCATGAACAGTGTCACAGTGATTTTCTTAATCTGTCCCAGATGCTGATTTCGCACGACCATGACATTGTGCGCTATATGTGCGAAAACACGTTTCAGGTGAGATGTGAGAAATGACAGTTATACTGTTCATAAGGAGGCATGATGAAATGGCAATGCTGAAAATCTGGATTGGAAAGATTGAAAATTCTCGAAGTTACCAGTGTGCATAAGAACTGCTCAATGCATGCTTGTAAAAGAGTCAATTTGAGGAATTTCTTCACCAAATTTTTAATGTATGGTTTTGGGGGGCTTACCTCATGAACTGTGACACTGTCATTTCATTTATCAGTCCCAAAAGGTGGTTCCATGCACTGACCAGGAAATCACCTTTTGGAACCGAATAACAACATTTCAGTGTCACAGTTCATGAGGCAGGCCCCCCCCCAAAAAATGTTGAAAATGTGGTGAAAAAATTCCCCAAAATGACTGAGATATGCACTAAAGTTGTAAATTGTCCATTCATGCCATTATACAGCTTACCAGCATTTCTTCAGTTTGCGGTCGGCTTTGAAGAGTGCAAACGTGTTCCCTGTCCACTGAAGATCGTCGCGCTGGTCTCCAGAGGTAAGTATGGGTTGAGGTGGGGGTGTGAGTAGGTGGGGTACGCAGGGGGTGGGCGCAGGTTGGGGGAGGGGTAAAGAATTTACGAGGGAAGGTTTTTTTTGTTTTTTCAGGTATTTTGCTTTCTTTTTTGACTACGGGGGACTTTTGTCATGCTGGGGTGGTCTCCCAGCATGGCATTTAGACATTTGGGGGGCAGTGAAGCCGTCAGGGGATTGGGCACCCCCGTTGGAAAAAGACATTTCTGCCATGCTAAGGTGGGCTCCCAGCGTGGCATTCCGACAATTTTTTTGGGGGGAGCAGTGAAACCGACGGGGGATTGGGCACCCTGTCAGAAAATGACATTTCTGCCATGCTGGGGTGGGCTCCCAGCATGGCATACAGACATTTTTTTTGGGGGGGTTGCAGTACCGGGCAGAAATGGGGGTGGAACAGAGAAGAAAGTAAGCCGTGATTGAGGAGATGGCTTTGAGGAGCGAGCGGTGAAGAGTGTTACTCTTAGAAGCTGCAATACTGGTAGATTTGAAAAAAAAAACAAATACATTTTGCTGGTGCTGTGAAGCTGAGTAGTTTTTTTTTAAACTTGTTTGTGTGTGTTACTGGTGGAGCCTACTCTGTCTCGCTAAGGGGCAAATAAAAATGGTGGCAGTTTGACATTTTTTGCCTAGTGCTTCAGCCAATTAAGTAGCAGGCTGGGCACAAGGATACATGGCTTGGCATATGGCAGTTTTGGACTGGTCCTGTTTATTTGGTGGGCATCTATTGAAAGTTAATGTACCCCTGTTGAAGGGGCACTAACCAATCAGATGCCTCCAAATAAAAAGCCCATTTTCTAATAAGCTTTATATGTTATCAGGTAATAGCTCTTGTGGATGAAATATATCTGTGATGGTTTATGTGTTTATTACAATGGTCATAACTTTACAAAATGAATAAAAACTAAAAAAAAAGTGTTGGAAAATGAAATATTTAATATTCAGAAAAAAAGGTAAATTGTTTTTGCCTGGATACCATGAAATTATTAAAAGTAAATAAGGATCATTATTAAAAGAAACAGAAATACATGGTCAGAAGATCTTCTGTTGAATGTAACTTTAACTCAGTTGAATAAAATACTAGTCAGTATTAACAGCTATACAAGTACCAGTAATAGAGCAATACAAGCAAAAATAATTCAACAGCAATATAATACTCCTTCAGGACTTTATGAAATGGTTAGGGGTACTGATTCAAATAGTTAGCAAAGTTGTTCAGAATGTTCAGGGATGAAACATGCTTTCTGGAAATGTCCAGTGGTCTGAGATTATTGGTTCAAGACTCAATAAATTACAGATACAAAATACTCAGTTCAACATCTTTACAGCCAATGTTATATAGAGAATAATGGATATGCAATGGTGTGTTATGCAAGCAATAATACCCGACAGGGTGGGCGGTATTGGGCAATACCGGATCGCAGGGGCTCGTAATGAGGCCCGACACTGCAGGCGGAGGCCTTATATTCCTGGCAGTCCGTATTGCTCATACTGCCCACCCTGGAGGGTATTATTGCGCTTAGAAAATTTTTTTTTTTTGTGACTTTTTTTATAAAATAATTTTTAATGTCTCAAATTTGCTCAAAAAAGTTGTATAAATTAATAGAAAAAATGTTGTAAAGTAATTCCTGTAGTGGTATGGCTGCCAGTAGAGGGAGCTTTTGTCTTCAATAATTTATTTTCTGTGGCTATCTTGAAAGCTGGTTTTCTTGTGATGCCTGATTTACAGCAGTTTTCTCGTGTTCCCGTTTATTTAGTTTTTTGATCGGTTTCTTTGATGATAAGGGGAAATATGGAAAATAGATTCGTTGCTGCCTGCGTGTCTGAGTTCAGCTACACAGATTTGTTGCAGGCTGCATGTGCGAGTTCAGCTACAGTTTCATTCTTTTAGTGCCGGATTACTGCCTGATTGCCAGTGTGTGAAGGTACAAGAGAAACTGACAAATATTAATACAAAATTCAAATAAACGTTTCATTTCAGATGTGTTCTGATAGCAGGGCAGGGGGGGTGTAAGCAGTTGCAAACAGCAGTTGGCGTCTGAAGGAGGCATGAGATCTCTGTCGGGAGACTAGCGGTGCCATTATTATGCTAACAGAAACACTCATTTCCTGTCTTTCAGCTGCAAATTAAACAATGTGTGTGTTTCTTTCTTGCTTTGTTTTTTTTTTTTTTACATATAATACATTTAGGTTTTTATTGGGCTGGCAGAGGAGGGTATATGAGTTGTAGGTGACAGCCAGCAGTATGAGAAGCGATGAGCATGATGAATACGGTCTGGTTACAATGAGTTTAATTTTTTTCTCTTCATGTTGTTATACCGGAGGATTGCCGTTGTGCCATTGGTGGCAGTTTCAATTGGGGGGGGGGAGGTGATAGTTGCAGTCAGGGAAATAGTTGCTCGCTAACATACATAAAAAAAATGGCGTCTATTTCAAATTCAGTGCCCCATTTTTTTAGCCAGTCAGAAAGCAAGGTGGCCATGCACAAGGATGTTAGAGTGAGTGAAGGGGCAGCTGGGTTGGCACTTTTTATTTGCTGGGTGTCTATTGAAAGTTAATGTATCCCTCTGGAAGGGGTAGCAGTCAATCAGAGCCCAGCAAATAAAAAGACCATTTTCTAAGGATTTTTTACACACCCAAGGTGTGTGACCCATGAACCTTAGAGTGAAGCTCAAGTGGTTTATGAGGTCATCACACTCCGAGGGTGTGTAACAAAACCATAAGAACACAGTTGCGCATCAGCTAGTTTTCATAATTACTGGTGCAAGGAGTTAGTCCCTGAGACAGTTTGTCCAGACAGTGTCATTCCTGCAGTTCCTTGGTCAGTCTCTGTCCTACACACACACACACACACACACACACACACACACAGTCTCTCCTGTCACACAGTCTCTCTACTACACACACACATACACACACACCCCTCACACCACACACAGTCTCTTTCTCTCTTTCTCTGTCAGTATCTCTCTCAGTGCCTGTCAGCTGTGTCCTGAATCACAGTCGGTATCTCCTGGTCTGGAAGCAGAGTTGGATCAACCAGATATTTGAAAAAGGCAGGATCTGCCAGATAATGAATGAAGAAAAAAAAACCAAAAACAATAAAGAGTGAAGAAGTAGGGATAAAACAATAAAAACTTTTTTTTTAACCTGTCAGCCAGAGCTGCATCCTGGATCTCACTCGATGTCTCCCAATCAGGGTGGAGAGCGGGATGAACCAGATATTTGAAAAAGCAGAATCAACCAGTTAAAGAATTAAAAAAAAGTAAATAATAAATATTGGAGGGGTTGGGATAGAATAGTAGTGGCTCAGCTCATCAGTAAGCAAGAAACAGACACCATGTTTCTGATACTGTTCAGCCCACCCACACATGGAGTGCAAGCCAATGGAGTGGCGTGCTACAACTGAGTGACATGCTGAGGACAGTGCTGCTGAAAGAAAATTTTGAGAATGCCGTAATAACCCGTTTTCAGGTTATTACAGCATTTGAGAGAGCCTTGTAAACAAAGTGATAAAGCAGGTCACCGGTAATTATACAGTAACATTTCTAACTAATATGATGAAATATCAGATAAACATGAAGGTGAGATTTTGTCCTCTGTTACTTTAAATGAATGGTCTTATTACGGGACAAGTTTTCCACTTACAGCCATAGGGACCATTTGTCTTTAGGGTCTTTTACATTTCCTTTGAAGATACATTTGAAAAAGAATGATTTATGTGAATATGTATTTTTGTCATATATTACGTATCTTTCCTTTAAAATATTGTTGTAGGTAGACTTTCCAAACTATTGCACATGTACAGTTGTGCCCAGTGGTATGTTGTTTACTGACACATGATCACACAATGCGTGTCAATTTGGTGCCGCATTCCTGCAGGATTATTGTGCATCACCTCCATGGCAGCAACCAAGATTATTTGTTTTCATTCCAGTATATTTAGGTGTAATCACTAATCACTACCATGGTTTGTTGTTTTTTACTGTCACATATGGCCATACACTAACTCCACTGGGATCTCTCTGCTTTCTCTACAGTACCTTCTAATATTATTTTAAGTATACTTTGCTCTATTATTAAGAAAGCTAACATGCCAACGGTAGAAGCCATTTAACAGTCCAATGCAAATGGGGTTCTTAGGTGGGGAATGTAGGGTGTTTATGATTTGAAATTTGCCTCTGCAAACTGCTGAACTGCACTCTGCTTCACCAATAACATATACAGTATACGCACTCCTTGAAAACAACTTTATTCTTTTTTTAGAAACCTGGGCATTTGGGGGGCTTCAGAGGGCACCTTGGGGAACAGGTATGCTGAACTTTATGTTTGTACAACTAGAAAGTTAGAAGCTATAACTTCTTTGTGTTGCTAGTGAAGCAAATGCAGTGTCCACCTGGAGACAGTTTAGATTCCCTTTCCTTCCCAAACACCACACAGAAATTACCCTCAAAAACCACTTTACACTTTGTTTAAAAACCTGGGCTTTAGAGGCCACTGTAGGGGAAACCTTGTGGAACAGGTACATGGAATTTCAAATTTATACCATAAGACAGTGAAGAGTTATGCCTGCTTTTGTATGGTGTTAGTGAAGTGAAATTAAGCCCTGTTATCATGTGTGTGTGTGTGTGTATATATGTGTGTGTGGCTGTAAGGAAATTCCTCAGACGCTTTGATCAGTGAGCCTGTAGCTTAATGGTTAGAGCGCTGGAATGGCATACCAGAGATCTGAGGTTCGAATCCCAGTAGGCCACACTTTTTCTTTCTCATTTCCATCCTTGATTTAAAAATATGTATACCTTGCAGGGGTTAAACTGCATTGAGAGAAAGTGGTATTTCTAACATTGGTTCCTAGTTGCATAATTGTGCAACACTAGAGAAAGGAATGTGTGTGTGGCTGTAAGGAAATTCCTCAGATGCTTTAATCAGTGAGCCTGTAGCTTAATGGTTAGAGCGCTGGAACGGCATACCAGAGATCTGAGGTTCGAATCCCAGTAGGCCACACTTTTCCTTTCTCATTTCCATCCTTGATTTAAAAATATGTATACCTTGCAGGGGTTAAACTGCACTGAGAGAAAGTGGTATTTCTAACATTGGTTCCTAGTTGCATAATTGCACAACACTAGAGAAAGGAATGTGTGTGTGGCTGTAAGGAAATTCCTCAGACGCTTTGATCAGTGAGCCTGTAGCTTAATGGTTAGAGTGCTGGAACGGCATACCAGAGATCTGAGGTTCAAATCCCAGTAGGCCACACTTTTCCTTTCTCATTTCCATCCTTGATTTAAAAATATGTATACCTTGCAGGGGTTAAACTGCACTGAGAGAAAGTGGTATTTCTAACATTGGTTCCTAGTTGCATAATTGCGCAACACTAGAGAAAGGAATGTGTGTGTGGCTGTAAGGAAATTCCTCAGATGCTTTGATCAGTGAGCCTGTAGCTTAATGGTTAGAGCGCTGGAACGGCATACCAGAGATCTGAGGTTCGAATCCCAGTAGGCCACACTTTTCCTTTCTCATTTCCATCCTTGATTTAAAAAAAGCCCTGTTATCAGACATTCGAGGTGGAAATCAAACTGTCAGGCTTCCATCTGCTTCCCAGACACCACACAGAAATTACTTTCAAAAAACACTTTATTCTTTGTTTAGAAACCTCTGCTCAGAGGGCAACATAGGGGGACACATTGGGAAATATGCTTACCAAATTTCAAGTTTATATTACAAGAAATTGGAAAGATACTGTATGGCTGCTTTTGTATGGTTCTAGTGAAGTGAAAGCAAGCCCTGCCATCAAACATTCAAGGTGGAAATCAAACTATCGAGCTGCCCACTGCTTCCCAACACCACACAAACATTATACTTGAAAACCACTTTGCCCTTTGTTTAGAAAATTAGAAACGTGCATTTGAGGGTTTTAGGGGACACTTTGAGGAATATGTATACTGCATTTCATGTTTGTGCAACAAGATATTCACAAGTTAAAGCTTCGTCTGTGTGTTGCTAAAGAAGCAAATGCTCTGGCCACCTGGAGACAGTTTAGATTCCTTTCCTTTCCTTCCCTTCACAGATACCACACAGAAATTACCCTCAAAAACAGCGTTACCCTTTTTTTTTGAAAACTGGGCTATTGGACAGCTACTTGGGATGCCTTGGGGGCTATGTATACTGAATTTCGTATTCATACAACAAGAAATTCAAAAGTTATAACTTCTGTGTGTTGCTAGGGAAGTAAATGTATTGGCCGCCTGAAGACAGTTTAGATTCTCTTTCCTTCACAGATACCACACAGAAATTGCCCTTGAAAACCACTTTACCCTTTTTTTCAGAAATGTGAGCATTTGAGGGACATCAGGGAATGCGGGAAAATGTATACTGAATTTCATGTTTGTACAACGAGAAATTCAAGTTATAACTTCTCCTGTGTGTTGCTAGTGAAACAAATGAATTGGCCACCTAGGGACAGTTTAGATTATATTTTCTTCACAGACACCACACATAAATTACCCATGAAAACTGCATTATAACTTTTTAGTTGTTTAAGCAAGAGTAGCACACTAAGCTGAAAGCTTTTTTACAGGTGAAACCTGGGAGCACAGGGAAGTTAAGTGACTTGCTCAGGGTCATACATTATGCAAGTGGAAGCTGTGGGATTCAAACCCAACTCTGGTCTGCTGGATATCACCAGATTTGCAGCTCAGAGCCTTAAACCACTGCACTATACTGCCTCCCAGCCCATTCCATCACCCCTTCTTTAGAGACGTGAACATTTGCTGAGCTTCAGGAAAAACCACAGTGAACATGTATACTGAATTTCATGTTTATACAACAATAAAATAGGAAGTTATGATGTCTTCTGTGTCACTAGTAATGCAAATGCATTGGCTGCCTAGATACAGTTTGTATTACCTTCCTGTCATAGACACCACACAGAAATTAGTCTCAAAAACCACTTTACCCCATCTGTAGAACCTGGGCATTGTGGGGAAGGGGGGCTTTCTCCAAACTCCCCCTGAAAGTACAGGTCTGTACATCAAGCAAAAACTGATTTTCAAGGGGGCGTTCATGTGACATCTGACACACAGTTTACAAGCCATAGACACTAAAGCATTTAAAGGTTCACTGGAAATGGTGGCTATGTTTGGCATTCCTGTATACTTTCAGGTGAAATTTCAGAATCATGTTCCCCAACGTATCCCCAACAACCTCTGGAAGTGCATGTCTGTACTCCAAGCAAAAGAAGATTTTCTAGGGGGTGGTGGTTCATGTGATGTCTGACAAACAGCTTTCAGACTATAGAAACTAACACATTTAAACTCTCAGAGAAAATGTTTGTTATTGGAATGTCTGCATTCTTTTGCTTGAAATTTCAGAATCGTATTCGCAAGGTATCCCTTAACGGTAGACAGTCAAAACAGCATGGAACAAAAGAGTGACACCGGGAGTTCAACCGGTGATTGTTCTGTAATCTCTGTAAAAAATGTTAATGTTTAATACAGAATTCCATTTGAGGTAACTTCCCCTAATGAATTCTGTGTACAGTCTTCAAAGATTCATCCCCTGTGGAGTTAGAATAATTAATTTATGTGGAGTCCGAGGTTGTGCACGGACAGTGTGAGCTAAGTCCTCTGGTGTACGCCACATAAATTAATGAATAAGACTCCATGGTGGAGAATTTTGCACTTTTTAATACAGAAGTAGGGAAAATCTTCCTGAAATGAATTCTGTATTAAACATTACATGTTTTTACAGACATTGTGCTACGACCGTTGGTTGAACTCCCCATGTCGCTCTTTCGTTCTGCATAGTTTTGACCTAGTTCCTCCCCTAACTACCCGTGAAAGCACAAGTTGGTACTCCAAGCAAAAGTTGATTTGGGTGGGGAAAGGTTCATGCCTTGTCTGACAACTTTCAGGCCATAGACACTAATGCATTTAAAGTCTAACAGATAATGGTAGCAGTATTTGACATTTCTGCGCACTCCTGCCTGAAATTTCAGAATCATGTTCCTCAGTGCGTCTCCTAACTACCCCTGGAAGCACAAGTCTGCACTCCAAGTGAAAGTTGATTTTCTTGGTGGGGGTTCATGTGATCCCTGACAAACAGCGTTCAGGCTATAGAAACTAATGCACTTAAAGTTTCACAAAAAATGGTGACTATGTTTAGCATTTATGCATACTTTTTCCTGAAGTTTCTGAATCATGTTCCCCAAAGTGTACCCTAACTACTGCTGGAAACACAAGTTTTCAAGGGGCTGGGGGGGGTCCTGTGCTGTCTGACAAACAGCTTTCAGGCCATAAACACTAATGAATTTAAAGTCTAACAGAAAATGTTTGGCATTTCTGCATACTGTGTGGCATTTCTGCATACTTACACCTGAAATTTCAGAATCGTGTTTCCCAAGGTGTACCCTAATTACCCTTCAGAGCACAAGTCTGTACTCCTAGCAAAAGTTGATTTTTCGGATGAAAGGTGGTTCATGTGATGCCTGACAAACTGCCTTCAGACTACAGAAAACTAATGTATTTAAAGTCTGACAGAAAATGGTGGCTATGTTTGGAATGTCTTCATACTTTCACCCGAAATTTCACAATCATGCTCCCCAAGATGTCAACTAACTACCACTGGAAGCACAAGTCTGCACTCCAAGAGAAAGTTGATTTTCAGGGGAAGGGGGTTCACGTGATGCCTTACAAACAGCTTTCAGATTATAGAAACTAATACATTTAAAGTCTCACAGAAAATGGCAACCATGTTTGGCATTTCAACATACTTTCACCAGGAATTTCACAAATATGTTCTCCAAGGTGTAAACTAGCTACATCTGGAAGCACAGGTCTTTACACCCAGTGAAAATTGATTTGGGGGGAGAGTTCCTGTGATGTTTGACAAACAGCAGTCAGGACCCACATATACACCCATTGGAAGAAGAGAATGAGTAGCTAGGACCACTTATGGAAAAAAAAAGAGACAGCATGTGGGTATCATCATCACCACAGCACAAAACAGGTGTCATGTCACTGACTGCCGCAAAATACTGGAAAATTTAATTCCGCATGAGACAGCAGAAAACACCATGATAGTGGGCACAACTGTACTTCTACTAAAATGACATTTTAAATGCAAAATTAAAATACTAATATGTTTCACTGAGGTTTTCTAGAGGTGTCACTTGCTCTGTAACATACTGCCATGTGTTATGGGTCATATGAAGCCAATCTGAAAACACTAGAATCAAACTGGTTATACTGGTAGGATGCTGAGGGTGTACGTTTCAACCAGTATAACAGCTTGTTTCTAGTATGTACATGTCTGCTGCAAAAGGACCATAAAGTAAAATGAAATGAGAAATAATGTGGAACCCTCTCCAATACTTACATTAACAGTTGAATCAGTTTATTGTATTATGTTCTGTCTGGATACCAAATATCTAATTGCTCTTGTTTCGTATATATGATCTATTTCTTCATGAGGTGGTGTTCATAATGAGTATCATTTCAAAACAGCATCTCATATAATGAATTATCCCTTTGATAACGGCATTCAAAATACAGGTAGCATGCTGTTCTCCCTTCTCTAACTTTCAAAAGTCCTCTGTCTCGTTTTATGGTTATTAATCATTGTAGATAAACACAAGGTTGTGTAGCCCTCCCTGCAGTGATAAAAAAACAAACAAAAAAACCCATAAGACTTCAGACTGATACCTTAATTATCTATTAGACAACAGTTATGACAGGATTGGGAGTCACTGCACAAGTCAAAGATCCAGTGAGTAGATAAAGTACTAGGCCAAAGGCTGAGTACATATATGAGAGTCAGTTTTACAATGATACATGTCAGGAACTTCACCTGGATAAGGCTGCATACAATAAACTGATTCAACTATTATTTATTTATTGATGAGGGTACCACCGTATGTGCTTCTTTTATTGATTTATTCACATGTAGTGGTGGTTGAAGTTAAAACAATTCGCTCTGTGGAGAATTTTGCAAATTCTTTCAAAATTAATCTGCAAGATGAATTTCCACTTAGCCTTAAAGGAAACATTCATGAATTGTGAAAAATGCAAACTTCAGCTAACCTCACCTATGAATTATGGTTCTAAGGCAAAGTTAGCAAGGCTCCATGGGATAGGAGGTCACATGGTGCTTCCATGAGCTATTTTGCTATACATATACTGAATTCAGTGCAGTGTGAGGTAGGGGCAGTTGGAGTTAGTTGTGATCTAGAGCTGTGTGCTGAAAAAGCCTTATTAATGTGTTTCAAAGAAGAAATTTATTTCCCCAAATCACTCCATTAAGCGTCTACTATGGCATGTGTCTCAAGATCACCAACTATTTTTCGTATTTTTTTATTTACCTAGTTTAAAGTAGTAGTTTCATTTTCTGTAGCACAGACTGTGTAGTGTGTTTGGGGGAGGGGAGCTTGTCTGCAGCAACCTCCAGCAACACAAGCTCTGGCAGAGCCACTACGACTGTGACTGCATTAACTAGATAAGGGTGTTTCATGGGCTTAAACATAAACATTTATTTATTTAAAAAATATCAGATTTACAAACCTTTGAGTCAGAGACTCATTTACAAAGGCACCTCGTCTAAACCAATACAAAGACAGCACAGTTAACAAGTCCAAAAACAATGGCTCGGAGAACAGACAGTTATAACAGTTATTCACTGGAGATATATGGGTAGCAGTAGATAAACAGATGACATAGTTTAGGCACACAGGCACCACATCAAGAAGCCCAAAGCAGTTCAAACAATATACAATAACTAAAGCAAATAAACATCAGGAGTCAAAGAGAAGCCCAGAGTGTTCCCATGAAGGCTGTTGCATATACTAACTGAATCAAAGTATAGTACATTGAGAAAGGGCACATTTAAGCAATAAGGCATGACAGGGTGTGTGTTATCATGTAATAACATCACCTCCTGGGGTGGGTTGAAGCACGAGGCGAAGCTGAGTATTTATTTGCATGCATTTATTTGATCCACTGGATCAGCAATATTTGCACAAGCTGTGCCCAGTGCAGATTTTACAACACTGGTCCTGGTCTGGTTATCTGGGTTTTACCCCATACCACACTGCATATGGCTTAGTTATATACTGTACAGATGGCTGAAGAGTCTAACCCATTGAAGGTTGAAGTTTCAGAAAACCATTATGCTACAAATATCAGGATTCACTCCCTCCCTCACCCCCAGTCACAATTAATCCTCTACCAAAGTCATGCTTAAATACTGGTGCCTCTACATCCATGCCACTAAGGTTTTAATGCCAACATGCTTCTTCTGCTGCTGTGAGTTAAACTCTTTATTTAAAAACATTTTGTTGAGAAATTTTTGTTTTAGTATATCCATGGTCAGGAAAAATGAATTTGTAAAAGAAACCAAAATCCCCATTTATCAGTTCATTGAATCACAATACAGCATGTTATGAATTTTTCAGATTCTATGTTGAAATCTAGATTTAGTATTTGCCGTATTCATCCTTGCAAGAACACATCCAAAAGCAAATGATTTGATACCTTTTTGAATGGACCAACATAGACGTAACAACAAGAACAAAGTGCTCTAGCTTTCGGACAAACCAGTCCTTCTTCAGAAGCATAATGGCTGTTGTTTAGAATAAACAATACTTTTAACAACTAGATCATGCAAAAAACCCCCAGAAAAAATCCCCATTTGTTTAAAATACTCATTTAAAAAATACAGATGATGATGTCAGAGAAGTTTAACAGTACCATATTATAGTATAGTGACAGGACTTTATAAATGATAATTTAAATATAAATTGACAGTATTAGTGTCAAACAAAAAACTCTAGTTGAGGACCACCAAGGAATTAGGACCATGTAGCCTGATATGTACTGATGTCAATATATACTAAGGCCCAGATATTCAAAAGGGTTGTGCATGGCTCAACAGTGTTACGCCATGCACAATCCACTGATGTGTCCCGGACTGCTATTCAAAAGGGAAGCATGTGTGGCACAAATCCCGATGCGCTGGAGTGCATCAGTAATGTATGCAGGCACAGGTAGGGGGAGCATGCCCATGCATACTCTGCACAGCCCGATATTCAGCCCAGGATGTGCAGAGCCATGCATGTGCAACCCCTACCTGCGCCAGCACAAAGTTAGCCCAAAAAAAAAAAGGAACAACTGATGGCCACCCACAGGTGAGCTGCCACATTGCAGGGTGCAACACAGGAGCTGCCACCTGTGGGTGGGCACTCAAGTTCCGGCTGCACCTGGCAGCGCCCCCTCAAGCCTGATCATGGGCATTTGTAAAAACAAATTAATGGAGCTGTCAAAATCCCTGGTGGTCCAGTGGACCAGCTATCTGCCCGATTGCGGGCATTTGTTTAAAAAAACAGATCGCTTCCAATATCCCTGGTGGTCCAGTGGACCAGCTATGTGCCTGATCGTGGGCATTTCTTTAAAAAAAAAGATTGCTTCCAATATCTCTGGTGGTCCAGTGGACCACTATCTGCCCGATCGTGGGCGTTTGTAAAAAAAAAATTCCAATATCCCTGGTGGCTGGCCTGCCGCCTGCTGACTGACACTTCTGTAGGGCTGCATGCCCATTGGTTCACAGCGTGAGCCAATAGGCATGCAGCACCTGCCATACTACACATTCCAGATATGTGAATGATTGGGCAGATAGCGGTCCACTGGACCACCAGGGATATTGGGAATATTTCTTCTTTTATACAGATGCCCTCGATCGGGCTGCAGGGGCGTTGGTCACCGATGCCTGCTGCCTGGCAGGGCACCAGGTGCAAGTCGTTGGGGATTGGTGTACCTGCATGCAAATGGGGCCATAATGAAATGCAAATGACCCCATGTGCACCTTGCATACATTATTTGCATGTCAACTTTTGAATATCACAGTTGCTGTGCATGGCGCAATGGAACTTGCGCTTGTGCATCTCCATGCTCCATTCTGGCCACTTGCGCTGGCACAGTGCCACTTTGCCATGCACATTGGGGGTAGTCAGGGTGCAATATTCAAAGCTGCTGAGCCATGGCACAGCTCCATTTAATATTGCCCAGTCCACACCCCTGCCCAGCCAAGTTGAGCTGCTCCCCAGCTTGCGCCGCAGCCTGGCGCAGTTTGGATATCTGGGCCTGAGAATTTAACAACTTGGTGTACCAGAAGTGTCTAAGGAATCTGAAAAAGTGATAACAATTTAATTTCTCTCCTCCTCCTCTTCACACAAATAATACACCCTACCCCACCCCATATCCCCATAATGCAGGGGGATAACTAGCTTTAAGGAGATACTCTCTCTCTCACACACACACACACACACACACACACACACACACATGCACACTCTCCTAATGAACCTTTATTCACATCAGTCACTGCAATTGTTCCCCAAAGGAATTCAGCTTGTCATGAAATCCTAAATAAAAGGGCTCGTGTATCCTAATACCTACAGAGTAAAAATGTGACACCATTTAACTGTACTCCTATCTGTGTAGTATTATTAGGAGCAAGCTTTCACCAGAACAGAATATCATGTCACACAATGACACATGACCCTGCTGTCAGCACACCTGTAAGACTTGTAAGCTCATTTCCACCTCGGACTGTGTGGTTACATCACAAAACAGACAATTCAAGGTGCATGGGAGTTACACATGCAAATGATGGCATGTTGCTTACTTCATTCTGTGCAAAAGATGTCCACAAACAGGTTATGTTAGAGAGACAAGCCAACAGCTCCACATTTGGATGAACTCGCACAGACATACTATTAGGACAAAGAAGACTGAAAAACCAGTGGGGCACCATTTCTCCCAGCCTGACCACTCAATTTCGGATGTGTCAGTACTGGTCTTAAAAGGAAATCTTGAAAACACACAACAGAGATGAGCTTTTGAGATTAAACTTATTTTACATCTTAATATGGTAGCAGATGGGATGAACATTGATCTGAGTTTCATGGGACATTACAGAAACTGACATCCACAGACTTCTTCTTCAGACTGTCATATTATAGGACTTCAGCATGTGTGGGATGTGGGTGCATGTGAGTATGTATGTGTGTGGGTATGTGTTGTGTGGTACGTCATATAACCGGTGTGGGGCTTGCTGTCACATTGAGGTAGGCCTCTATTTAGGTACATGAAGTTACAGTGTGTTACTACTCTTACTTCACACACAATGGATATTAATTCCTCCTTACTTTTTATCTTTGCCCTGGACTGGGGTTGATTCTGTTGCACCATATTCAGATTACTTAGCCTGTTACTCTACATACAGGAATGTTATCATAGACTGTCACATATTTTTTTAACTCTGTACATATTGGGGTGTGATATCTCATTTGCATGGGGTCCTGGACAGATCTTTTTTACGTTAGGGTAATATTGTAGTGATTTGTGGAAATGTAGGTATGTTAGACCTCTGATCTTACACACATACTTTATATTTACTTCTAGTTACCTTATCCTGGGGAGGGTGGCAGTTTTATTTCATTGTAGTTCTATCCATAATCCTTTGAAGTGTTACTACGCAGATAGGAGCACAGTTAAATAGTGTCACATTTTTGCTCTGTAGGTATTAGGATACATGAGCCCTTTTACTTAGGATTTCATGACAAGTTCAATTCCTTTGGGGAACAATTGCAGTGACTGATGTGAATAAGGGTTCATTAGGAGTGTGTGTGTGTGTGTGTGTGTGTGTGTGTGTGTGTGTGTGTGTGAGAGAGAGTATCTTCTTAAAGCTAGTTATCCCCCCCGCATTATGGGGATGTTGGGTGGGGTAGGGTGTATTGTTTGTGTGAAGAGGAGGAGAGAAATTCAATTTGTATCACTTTTTCAGATTCCTTAGACACTTCTGGTACACCAAGTTGTTAAAGTCTCAGTGTTTATTGACATCAGTACATATCAGGCTACATGATCTTAATTCATTGGTGGTCTTTGACTAGAGTTTTTTGTTTGACAGTAATACTGTCAATTTATATTTAAATTATCATTTATAAAGTCCTGCCACTATACTAGAGGTTTTTGAAATTATGGGGAATGATATCTAGCTGGAGAGTACAGCTAGGTGATAGGTCCAGCTAAGTTTTACTCATCATACAACGTGCACTGATGTTTTTAAGATAAGTTTACTGGTAATTTCTTGTCTATAATGCATGCATTGTAACTTCTTGGAGTCCTAAGACATTCTTAGTATGTCCTTAATCTGGGTGGGGGTTGTTTTTCAGTAATCAGATCCTTATACACATGGTGACACTCATAGCTTGATTTAAAAGTCATCTGCTCCAGCAGTGTTATCTTATGTCAATTAAATTTATATGCAGTAGAATTCTTTGTATGTGTTTTGCACCAAGCACCTTTGACCCTGGGAACCTCCTGGCTGGAAGTAATATGGTACTGTTAAACTTCTCTGACATCATCATCTGAATTTTTTAAATGAGTATTTTAAACCAATGGGGATTTTTTTTCTGTTTTTTTCTGCATGATCTAGCTGTTAAATGTATTGTTTTTTTTAACAACGGCCATTAGGCTTCTGAAAAAGGACTGGTTAGTCCAAAAGCACTTTGTTCTTGTTGTTACATCTGTGCTGGTCCATTAAAAGTATCAAATCATTTGCTTCTGGATCAGATTCTATGTGCAACTTACAGTAAGTCAAACAGAAATTAGACACAAATGCCTACCTATCTTCAAGTCAAGCAAGTGTGATTATTATCATTCAGTTGTAAACACCTATAGTCACAGCCAGGATTCACATCACTAGGCTCTGGGTAAGTATGACAAGTTTTCTAAATACTGATATCTTATCCAGCTATGTTCTGCTTGGTGTGTGTGTGTGTGTGTGTATGTGTGTGTGTCTGTGTGTGTGTGTGTGTGTGTGTGTGTGTGTGAATGTGTTTAAATATGTAACTTTCTATAGTATATTATATAGCACTGTGAATCCTGGCTGCAGTGTTTTTTTTCTCTGTGCTGTGGCTAAGCAAAACACTATAACAAGACATTGGCCTGCAGTAGGGGCTATTAAACATCAAACCAAAGGGTATGCTGTGAAGACGAACTTGGAGAAGATGCATTAAAACAAACTTGAATGACAGCCCCCAGACATCATAAAACACCCAGGGAAAGTTAGAAAAAGTCCTCTAACAGCCTAGGCAAAAACAAAACACTGGACTGACGTGAGAACTCAAAACTGGTAGTAATACATATATTCCTGATTTTAACATGCAGTTTTCCTTTAGAAGATTCAGTAGAATATAAACAGTAGCTTAGAACTGCCTGCCTGAGAATGAAGTTGGTATATTATTTGGAAAAAGGGAAGGCTAGGTCTCTTGTTATGCAGTGTCCTGTAAAGTACTGTATCACACTGACTGCTCTTAGGATGTTGATGTCAAATGCTGTGAGGTGCCATGGGGAACTTATGCAGGAAGTTCCAGGAAGTGTTTTACCCATTCTACTTCTAATAGCTTTTTCGAACTTAAAAAGAAAAATGCACTTAATCACAGACTGTGTTTACAAAGTACTGTGCCAATGATTAAAATAATTTGAACCCCATCCCCCCAAAAATGTACCCTCACATGAACATGCATGATTTATCTGTAAAGACAATTAAAAACATGTATTTCTGAAATGCATTAGTAACACCAATACTTTCAAGGTTATCTATAAAGACAATTAAAAATATGTATTTCTAAATGCATTAGTAACACCAATGCAAGATTTTGAAACTACTAAAAAGACAAACTACTGTACATAAATAGATAGAATATGTTAAACAAATATTGTTAATCCCAAAAGCTGAACTTTGTTTTTAGTATATAAATGTTTAAGAAATACCTGAAAGCTGTCTATTTTCATTAGTTTTTAGACACTTCTTAGTCTTTCCTTTTGTGACACCAGGTGACTATGATAATCATTTGTTCCAAGGGTTTTTAAGTCAGTTTAAAGGCATTTTAAGTATTTTCCATTCTAGTCCTTAACAAAATGCAGAGAACTCCACAGAAATGTTCTGTTCCTTGGTCCACATCCCAAACATAAGAGTCTTCTTTCAGGATAATAGATCCACCTCATGCACCTCCAACATGAATAAAAAAAGAGGTGGGATGGACCTTTTGGAGCTTCTTGGGTGGAGGTGGGGTGGACTTTACGGCCCCCAAAAAAACAATGCCGCCTCCCACTACTCAGGTTCCAGTTCTTGTACCACCCATTTAAAAAAGAAAATAGCACCCTGCAACCATTGACTAACATGAAAGTGTTATTTATTTGAGGACGGAAAACATTTCTTGGAATAGGGTAAGGCAGAGGAGACTATTTACATCTTCAGTCAGTTCCATGGACAGAAAACATGACATCACTCCTTTTGTACATGCAATATTCATGTAGGCTCTGCCCACAGTCTTGAAAAGGGCAGACCTGCCTTATAGACTAGGCAATGTTTAGCACTAATGCTGTTCTAGTCAGTATTTTTGGTGAATTTCTTTCTGTTTTCTCTGCTTTGTAACTTTATTTCTTTAGAACAGTTAGGTTTGTTTACTGAATTTGTTTTTTTACTATAGTTTGACTCTATTGATTTAATTTTTGTTGCTTGGTAGAAGTTAGCTTTAGTTCGTGTACCTTACTGCATCCTGCATGTGTCCCCTAGTCCCTTAAATCCCTGTTGTGTATTATTTTTCTTAAAAACCAAAAACGAACAAAATATTTCTGGTGGTGTAGTTTACTGTTTGTGTAAAGTCTTGAGCTGTGTGTTGTGTGAATCCCAAGGTTCTTGAATCTAGGCTACAGAGTAATTTTAAAGTCATAGAAAGATGGTTTCATAAGCACAAGTTAGTAATGAATTACAACAAGACTAAAATTATACTGTTCTTCAGCTCCCAAAATAGGGACAGAACTTACCCTCTTTCTCTCACCAATGAAGAGGGCTCTCCCCTGGAGCTAGTTCAGCTCTTTGAATATCTGGGAATTACTATTGACAGTATGATGACCTATGCCTATCACATTGACAACATTGCTAAGGCTGTTAACACCCACATTGGGCTACTTTATAGGCATAAGCAATGTCTGACTCCAGAGGCTCTTATCCTGGCCATTCAAAGCTCTCTTGTCTCGCTTATTGATTACAGCTTACCAATCTATGGATCAGCTACTGAAACAACTCTTCACCACATCATAGTTGCACTCAAGAAAACATGCTGGCTCCTTATCAGCTCAGCCCGTCTGTCCCAGACCTGCGACATGTAAGCTCAGGTTAACTGGCTCCAATTCAAAGGTAGACTCATGTACCAAACATGTTTACTGCTCAAAAAAGTAAGCTTAGGCAAAATGCCCACAGGAGTGCAAAAGCTTATTACCTCCACTGTAAACTGACATTGCACCAGAAGCTGTACTAGCCAGATTTTTAATATACTCCGCTGTCTCACGTCTCTGGGACAAAGGTTCTTTGACTACTGTGCCCCACTACAGATGAACTAGCTACACCATGATATCACTTCAGCATCCACCTTGGGCTCCTTCAAGGTTAATCTTAAGCAACAGCCAGTTGCTGATGCCAGTTATGACTGCTTCCAATAACCTTTCTTCTTGTGACCAGCACTTATTCTAACCTTATGCTATCCTGACCTTATGCATAACTATTCTCAGCATGTAAATAACTGTTCTAAGTTGCTAATCATTCTCCTTCACATTTCCCCTTGATCTCTTCCACTCTTTACCCTCACCCCTCTATGGCTTCCCCCATCCTCCTCCTCCATGTTATATTTCCTGAGCTCTCTTGCTCACTTTATAATGCTTTGTCCCATACCTTCTTACCTCTGATGAGGCCCCTGGATTGATGCCATCCCTTACCTTGTGGATTATTAGATATTAGGCTGAGTTTGTTCTCATTTTCCTGTAAAGGGTCATTTCATAAGACCCCACCCCCTCTAATATGACCCTTTGAATTCCAGGTTTTAATTAAATATGCAACATGGCATACATTGTACAATGCCGCATGTATTGGAACTTCTGTAGTTATACACTCTTGTAATGTCTTGTATAATTCCTTGTTTTGTTTGTTCTTCATCTCATACTTTCCCAATATGTATTGTTTGTCTAATGTGGAACCTATGAAATTAGCTTGTTCTCAAAGGTGTTTTCTGAAATTTCAATAAATAATAAATAAATAAATAAAATCCCCCAGTCCCTTAAATCTCTGTTGTGTATTTTTTAGCTGAAAAGAAAAAAAAAGAAAGATATTTCTGGTGTTGTTTTTGTGTAAAGTCTTGTAAAGTGATTTGTAATCATGCGTGTGCCCCCCTACTCCCTTAATCCTTAAATCCATGTTGTGTACTGTTTTTGTTAAAAAAAGACAACAAATGGTGGTGTGGCTGTTGTTACTGTCTGTCTACATCAGTGAAGAGTTGTAAATTGTTGTGCTGTTATGTTCTGAAATCTACACATATAAGAAATTGCCCATAAATAGATGATCTGCTAAAGAAGTTTCTGGCAACAAAACTGCTGCCAAGAAGAGCTTAGCTTATGTGGTTCAAAAGGGTACCATAACTAGTTGTGATGATGCAGGATCATCAGGGGCTGGTACTGCTGGTAGTACTAGTCAACAAGGAGTAGTTGCTGCAAGTGGGGGCGTTAGTTGACCAAATGTTTCTCCACAAAATCTATAACATCAGAGCTGGGGGGGGTGCTGGTGCTGACAGCACAGGTGATACAGTATGAACATACAATAAGAACACTGCAAGAACCCCAAAAAAAGTTTTCCTCTGGGAATGTGGTTGAGGATGAGGAGGTGGCTGTCATCCCCAAAAGTGTTGTAGAAGACCCTGATCCTGAGTCACAGAGTGATATGGCAGATCTGAGTGTTTCTTCAAGCACCGTGAGGGAATCAGATGTTGCTGAGAAGGAAATACAGGGTGACAAAAGTGAGGATGAGGAAGAGGAGGACATATCTGAGGAGGTTAGCATTGTAGGTGGGGATGGGGATGATGATGATGATGATATGGACCCTCTATGGGACCCAGAGAAAAAGAAAAGTAAGGGCCAGGGACAGGGAATCTGTAAAGGTCCTTTTGCTGAGTTCTCCAGCTGTTGGCTCTGTTGAGACAGTAGTAATAACACAGGATGAGTCAACAGTTGTAGCACAGCAGAACTCATACCCCAAAACACCCATTTCTAGCCTTCCAATAGTTTCTGAGTACCAGGTCCACCACCATCATGTGAAAACAAGGGTTACAAAATCTCTAGTTTGGCAATTCAACACTCTGGACCTGAAATATTGACCAATCTGCCAGCTATGCCAAGCTTGTGTACACCATGGGAAAAAGGGTAGCCACCTTCGCACTGGTGGGCAACACAAGCACCTCAAGTCCAGACACCTGGCATGCTGGAGTTAGCACAAAAAGGAAGCTGGCGGAGGGGAGCCTTCTCCCTTATTGACCTCATTGGTCAAGGCATCAACAAGTTGCACAGATACAGATCCAGGGTCTGATGTTGATGTGACCATGGAAGATTACTACAGACATGAGGAGGAAGACTTGGTGGAATGTCCTAGTAGTGGAGAGAGTAGCAGTAGCAGTAGCAGGATGAGTAATAGCAGCCACAGTCAGTGAAGCACATCAACTTTTGCCCCTAAAACATCCAAAATCACATAATTCATTCCTTCAGCATATGTGACTCCTCCTGAGTCCAAAGCTACCCCATCATCCATGCTGCCAGTGCACAGAGCCCAGCTGTTCAGTGTCTCCAGCCCCAAACCCTGAAAGGTACAGCCTACACTGCAGAGCATGTTTGAGCATCATACCAAATACTCACCAAATGATGCTGTTGCATGTGAATGTAATGCAGCTACTGAAGAAATGCTGGCAATTGATCTGTTGCCATTCTCTTTTATGGAGAATGCAGGGTTCCACAGGTTGATGGTACGTGCCTGTCCAAAATGGAAGATACTGTCACAAATGTATTTCTCCACCTGTGCTATTCTGGAACTGTATAGGACTGTGACATGCACAGTAAGACATGCCCTGCATCATTCCTTATCACCATACATCCACCTTAGGAGGGATATGTGGATGAGTGGACAAACAGCGTAGCTCTTTTCAAAGTATTACAACCAATTGGGCACAGGTAACCAGGGTAGTATTTGATGCTGGGATGGAAAAAACAGTATGAAGCCCAACTTTGTTGGTAGCAACATTCTGGGTGTTTGTCAGCATGCCACTGTGGCAATGAGTGTACCAGGGTCATAAACACTGGTCAAAACATGTTAGAAGTGCTCCTGACCAAAACTGATGTGTGGCTGCAACCACTGTCTCTGAAAGCAGGTTTCATAGCAAGCAATAATGGCTCAAATGTGGTGAAATGCATCAGCAATGGTGTGTTTGTCAGGGTTACTGCATTGCTTGCTGCCTTAATCTTGTAGTGCAGGAGTTTCTGGCATATTTATTTATTTAAGAGTTTTACCAGGCAGGCATACTGAGCAGAGTACTGCCTGATTCCAGATGTGACCTGAGGGAGTGGGGAGAGGAGATATATAATAGAAAGTACAGTGAATATACAAGTAACACTCATACAATAGGATAAAGAAAATTCAGTGGTATTTACAACAGCATTTGCCCTACTTGAATAACAAACAAGATATACAGCATAAACATATAGCCTGCGTCATGGGACATGGCAGTCTAGATGCTGATCCTGAAATCAAGGTAATGTTGACAGGCCCATTGCATCTGTGCCCACTTTGCTCATTCTGGAAAGGCCCGTGACCATCTTATTTTATTTTTAACTTTATTGAAAACACATCCTGATTAATACAATCCAATATGTCTGAATAAAAACAACATTTCACCAATAAATCTGATAATACAGTCAGCTGGTTATCTAATACAATATTTCTTTCCATTTTTCATAGAAAAAACAACAGCAAAGCACACAACTTTAAGAAATTAAATGAAAAACAAGCTAAAATACTTTTGCAGGGTGAGTTATTCTCCTCCGGATAAGGTGAGCAGCCACCACTCATTCAAACCCTTGGCATCCCCCACCCAGCCCACTATCTCCATTCAGAGTAGTTTCTTTAAATTTTGATTTTATTATAATTAAATAAGGTAGAGATTACCTGTCTTGAACTCCCCAGTTGGGCCTCCTCAAAAAGAACAGGATCTCCCTGCAGGCAACATTACTGGTGCCACAATCCATTGAGATGGTGCCACACTCTCCCTTCTTAATCCTCTACTTCCTGACTCAGTTCCCAATGTGTCCAACAAGATGTAGAAACCTGTATCCTATCCTGGTCCTAGAAAGTAAGACATTCCATCTCTGAAATGCAGGATATGATCTCTTCCCATTCCTGCCCTTTTGGGGGGGGGGCTCTGCAACCACTTTCGAGTTATGATTTTAGAAGCTGCAGTAATGCAAATGCCCCAAAGATACAATGTCTCCTTCCTTTTTAGATCCTTTGGGGGAAAACCTAAAATGAAGTGCTGAAACAGAAGAGGCTCTGAAATTGTAAACACATTTTGTAGTTTGCTCATCACCTCCATCCAGAAGGGGCGCCGAGCAGGGCAGTCCCAAAATATATGAGAGTGGGTTGCTCTAGATTCTGCATGTAATCTCTAACCACTAACCGTGGTGTGACTATCTTATTTGAATTGAAGCACTGGTTTAATAAAATATCTAGTTTGGACTTCCCTTGGAAATTCCCACCATTGCAGGGAGAATGCTGTTCTCCTGTGACCACCTTAGGCACCTGCAGATCCTGACCTAGCTGGCTCTGCACCATCTCAAGTTGAAGTTATCATGAGGGTGGAACTCGACACTGTACATGATCAAGCACTTATACGAGCAGTACAAAGCCATCTTGTAGTACCTGCTGCCGCACACAAGACATGACAATTCAGGAGCATCCATGTGTCTCACAACAACTTAGCAATAGTAATTCATGGATGGCCTGATCATGATTCTGAGGCCATTTGAGCTTGCCACATAGGCAGTGAGTGGTGACACTGCCTTTATCAGTGAGGCCATTCTGTTGCTAAGGGTTTTGAGGTGGACTTTGGTAAATATACAGCAGGAGATAGAGGCAGGCAGAGATAGATCAAGCTGTACATTAATGGAATTTGTAACACGGCTCTTCGCAGAGCAGGGGAATACAACAGCTGGATTGGCCGAACTGGCACAGCTGACTGAAACTGAGCAGGTATTAACCCACAGGTAATGATCGCTCGGTCAGTACCAGCTGTCGCCATGGAGGCATCAGAGGGGAGCCGCCCACTCAGTCACCACCCCTCAGCCCACCGGTGGCACTCGAGAGCCGTAGCCCACCGCTCGTCGCCCCCGAGGCACTGCGCAGGCGGCCTCACAGCCTGGTTGGATCTGAGGCGAGTCCTTTCATATTGCCTCTGTAATTTGGTCTGTAGCTCTGCAGCCAACCCGAGCTGTAAGATTCATGATCGTCGCTTAGGCTCATGCCTCTTAATTGTCTGAAACCGAGCAGAAGCTTCCAAAGTAGAGCGCCCGTGCCTCACCCGTCTATCCCGTGTGAATGCTGGTCCCTAGGCAATGTGTAGCATTTCTGACAGGATGGCCATAATCATGAAGCAGGAAGACTGCAGAATAAAAATCCAACTGCAGCTTCTTCTGTAACCTTCAGCAGGTGGCCACCAGCGGCACTCAAGAGTTGTAGCCGGCCGCTCATCTCCCCGAGGCACCGCGCCACCACTGTCATAGCCCGGTTGGATCTGAGGTGAGTACTTCTCATAATGAAGAGAGTAGCTGCACTTTCCCTTGAGAGGACTCCCGTCACACTTGCCGTGTTACAAACACATTAATCCCCTCCAGAATCGGGCTCTACCGGTGATTAATGCCCGCTGGGGGGGTTGGAACCCTAGGGCTTCACCCTCGTGCACCAATCCCCCCCAGCGGGCATTAATCCACTGGTAGAGCCCTCCTCTGTCAGTGATTAATGCTTACATATGCTGCAGATATTAGACTGCACTACCCATATTTCAACCATTCCACTATTGGGACTGGATGATGAATTCTACTCCGAACTCTGCCTCATTGGTATAGGTGTGGATACTCTACTGTGCCCACAGTGCTATCATATTGCTATCATTACAGCTGTGGCCAAGTTGGTTATTTCACACCACTGGAAAGATCAAAAACCCTCCTCTTTTAATGAATGGCATGAGGAAATGTTCTATGTCCTTCACATGGAGAAATCTGCAGCCAGCCTTAGACATGCTCTGAAAGGATATCAGCAGAGGTGGGAAAAGCTACACATCATACTCATGTTCTCATGATCTTCATTATGAATATGTGGATAATTCAATTATAATATGCTTTGTATGGAATAATATATTATTGCTAATGGCCTCTATGTATTAATATATGTTGCTACTATACATTCGTAACAGGCCTATATTTGCACCTTAATTAATAAGAGTACCTGGATCTATATGGCCTTATGGTACCCAAATGAATGTTATTATACAATGACAAAGGAATTTCCTACCCTCTGATTGGTCAGTTGGTGCCTGGGACAGTGATAATATTATATAATAACATCACCATATCAAGGCCAGGCAAACACATAACCGCATATCAGATTCAACAAGCATTTGTCAATGCCGAATGTTTGCTTGCTGGCATTGGCAGTGGTAGTGTAGAAGTTACAGAGCTGCGTAATAGGAATGGCAGTGAAGTATTGAACTGAAGCCAACCCCACCACCACCCTGCAGAGAGTGACAGGCATTGGGGTGTGCGTTTGGGTCGTCAGGCATAACGGCCACGCCATTTCACCACCCCACTCTGCAGAGACTGACAAGTGTCCACGTGTTCCTTGGGGTCTTTGGCCCTTATCGCCCCATTTCATTAGAAATATGGTGAGATGGGTGCGATATAGGAGAATGGGGTGAAGTTTGGGGCCGAAGAGTCCAAGACATACCTCGATGCCTCTCAATGACTGCAGGGTGTGGAATGGTATGAGCATCACAGGCAAGAATCCCAAGTCACACCCCTGATTCCTGTCATTCTCTATAGGGTTGGGCGATTTAGTTGAAAAGCCTAATACCTCAGGCATTCATTGGTATGTTAACTCCAAATTTTCAACATGTTTGTTTTGTGACCCCACCTCATGAACAGGTGGAATATCAGTTTGGTAGCCAAAAGCTGCTTATGCACAGTGACTACGGCATTTAGCACCACAGGTGCAAAAATATTCCGAACAGGATGTAAAAAATGACAGCTGTACTCTTTCATGGGGAGGTGTAAAATGGCATATGTTGCAAATGTGTAGTAAAAATATTTAAAAATGGTGAAGTCACGAAAGACATAGAAACTGTGCAACGCACAATCTGCTATATAATTAGGTTGGGGATTTTTATAGCAGATTGTCAACTCAGGCATTTTGGTGCCTCCAATCATGAACAGTGTCACTGTGATTTTCTTTATTTGTGCTGAACAATGATTTCCCACAGCGACCACGCATCTCTGCACTGAAAGTGTGAAAACACACTTCGGCCATGTTGAGAAAAATGGCAGCTGTACTGTTCATAAGGAAGTGTTGAAAAATGCCACTAGTGAAAATCTGGACTGAAAATATTACAAAGTCATGAACTAACGAGGATGCGTGGAAACTGCACAATGCTCACTCGTAACACAGTCATTTTTGGACTTTTGTCACCAAATTTTCAACATAGCCATTTTAAGACCTCTGCTCATGAACAGTGTAACTGTGATTTTCTTAATCTGTCCTAAACATTGCTTTCGCACACCAACAGCACCATAGTGCGCTACATGGGGAAACACGTTTTGGGCAGGATGTGAAAATGACAGCTGTACTGCTCATAAGGAGGTGTGGAAAAAATGGCAATGTTGGAAATCTGGAGTGAAATATTGAAAATTCGCAAACCCTACGAGCGTCATGGGAACTGTAAGCACACTCGTAAAACAGTCATTTTTAGGAATTCTGTCACCAAATTTTCAACATTGCCATTTTAAGACCTCTGCTCATGAACAGTGTCACTGTGATTTTCTTAATTTGTCCCGTACATTGATTTCGCACACCGACTGCGCCATTCTGTGCTACATGGGCGGAAACACATTTTGGGTGAGATGTGAAAAATGACAGCTGTACTACTCATAAGAAGGTGTGGTAAAATGGCAATGTTGAAAATCTGGAGTGAAAATATTGAAATTTCCCGAACTTACGAGCCTGCGTAGGAACTGCGCAACGCATGCTCGTTAAACAGTCATTTTTGAATTTTGGCACCAAATTTTCAACATGGTTTTGGGCCCCCTTCTCATGAATGATGTCACTGTCATGGTGGTGTTCAGTCCCAAGGGTGATTTCGCAGTCACTGCACAGTCACTGCGCGAAATCACCCTTCGGGCCTGAATAACGCCATGACAGTGACATCCTTCATGAGAAGGTCCAAAAAGCCCATGTTGAAAAATTGGTGCAAAATCCCAAAATGGCTGAGATATGCATAAAGTTGAAACCCCTAACTAGCCCATTATACAGCTTACGGCATTTCCTCAGTTGCGGTCGGCTTTGAAGAGTGCAGGCGTGTTCCCGGTCCACGAAGATCGTCGCGCGGGTCAGAAGTAAAGTATGGGGTGGGGTGTGTGGGAGGCTGGAGTGCGCGGTGGGTGGGTGCGGTTGTGGGAGAGGGATCGGAGGCACCGCTGGACCGCTTTTTTCTTACAGGTTAAAAAAAGACGCCGTGGGACGTTTGCCACGCTGGGGTGGGCTCCCAGCATGGCACAAGGACTTTGGGGCGTTCAGCTGCGACAGGGGATTAGGCACCCGATCCGGCAAAAACGCATGGGACCGTTGCCACGCTGGGTGGGCTCACGCGGCGCACAAGGACTTTGGGAGGGGCGCGCTCAGCCGACGGGGATTGGGCACCCCGTCGGCAATATGACGGATTGCCATGCCTGGGTGGGCTCCCAGCATGGCATCAACTAATGGGAGGGAGGGAGGAGCCAGGCGCAGTTCGGCCGACAGGATTGGGCACCCGTCGGCCCATACACTCTGCGTGGGGAAGCGCTAGCCTGCGGCTGGGGGCTGCGGCGTGAGCAGCTTCTTATGCTGCTCACTCAAGTGTAGTTCCCCCTTTCAACTGTATGCCACTGCATTTTGGAGTGTGTCATAGACAGCTCCAGAATGCATTGGCTTACAGGGGCCGCGCCTGCAAGCACACTGCCTGAATTGGAGGAGGAGGTGACACACCTCCGAAATCTCCGATGATGGCACTATGTTTCTTGCACATGCGTGCAAGCAAACATAAAAATCATACCTCCTCTTCACAAGTTGCTGCCGCTATGGACCATCATGCTAAACAACTTCAATCCCCCCAAAACAAAGTTACCACCCCACAAATGCCAATCACAACAAATACTGCCTGCAACAATACTAAACAGACAGCACTTTTAAATAAAGCGCACCAGGTATTTTTTTTTTAATACACTGACACACTAAGCAGCTACTCAGTTGCACACTCAATGGGTTCTTCACTCCCCGCCTCTCTTAACTCGCTGCTGCACATTTGCCATTGTCCTGCAGTGTTCTTCTGGTACAAATGAGAAACGCCACATAATGTACCAGGAAAACCTAAATTACGGCTTCTGCTATAAAAAACACGCAATCTGTGGGCATGTCTGATTTTGTATTTTCTTGAAACTTGGCTTCCCAGCCAAATGCCCTTTGGGGTAACCCTTGCCTCAGTGTTTGCGCACAGAGGTTCTTTGTCTTTTAAATAGTTTTTTATTTTAATGGGTTCACCACAATATAACCCAGACAGACCGTCTTAGGGAAGCTGGTTCATTCCACTGGGTTGTCAAACAGACGAGGCATACTGATGAGTCCTGGTAGGATGAAACATGTGTCTATGTCATCTGTTAGCATCCTTTGCAAACTGTGTGAGAGGCCTTTCGACACCATGCAATTGTGCTTAAAGTTGAACCAGCATAACATTCTGTGTGATTTGCATATGCAGTCCATGATGCTTTGCATTGTGTGGGCATTTGTGATTTTGTATTTTCTTATATATATATATATATATATATATATATATATATATATATATATATATATATATATATATGCTACAGTAGTACTACCATGAATTAGAGTTGAGAGCCATTTCTATACTAAACCCCAAAACTTTGCACCTTAATAACTTTGCAACTGTTTGATGGATTTGCCTGAAATTTGGAATTTATGATCAAGAACCATAGGCCTTGGGATCTGCCAAGTTTTGTACTGGTCAGATTTACGGCTGCGGAGTTATTAATGTGATCTGTGCGCCGCTACGCTTTCGGAATTCTGTGGTCGCCTACAGGTCGCAGTTTATCGTGACTGGCCCAAATCTTCAGGGAACATGCAGCTGGGGTCCCCAATGTGCCTTTCAAAGATTTCGTGAAAAATATTAAACGGTTCAAAAGTTATTCAAAAACAGTTTCCCATTATAAGTCAATGGGAAAAGTTAACAAAAGTTCAACACTTTCATAAATGCATTTTACTTTCATAAATGGGCCTGTTACTTTCATAAATCAGCCATTTTGTTTTCAGTTGGTGATCAGAAAAATGGTTGGCATTTAAATTTGGGACCCTCTAGCAACCTAATTTTTTTTGTAATCACCTAGTCGGGCCCTGAGGATGCTTGCCATGTCTTTATTTTGTGGTAAAACACCCCAGAAATATGTTTTCCAAATTTCTGGAAAAAGTACTTCATAAATGCTTTCATGCTCACGAAAGTGTCGCAATATTTTGAAAGCTGTAAATTGCGACAGTAATTTTCTAGTCTGTGGAAAATTGACAGCAATTTTGGCACTGCATTGCAAAATAACCGCTGGGAGTTTTGGGCTGAAATTTGAGGAACGCAGCCGACATCTCACAGATGTGCCTTTCAGTGTTGTATTGAAAAATATTACACGGTGGCAAAGTTATGGCACTCCAAAGTTGACCGTTTTCCCATAGGATAACATTACGCAGCCCCAAGCATTACAGGAATACTTTTGGCACCCTGCTGCAAAATAACGGTTTGGTCTTTTTTCCTGAAATTTGGAGGGAAGACAGCCAACAGTACACAGATGTGCCTTTCAGTAGTTTGGTGAAAAAATATCACATGGCGGCAAAGTTACGGCACTCCAAAATTGACAGTTTTTCCCATAGGATAACATTACGGCGCCCGACACTTAACAGAAATCATTTGGAGCCCTGCTGCAAAAGAACGGTTTGGTCTTTTTTCCTGAAATTTGGAGGGAAGACAGCCAACAGCCCACAGATGTGCCTTTCAGTAGTTTGGTGAAAAAACATTACAGGGAGGCAAAGTTATGGTGCTCCAAACTTTTCTTTTTTTCCCATAGGATAACATTACGGCGTTCGATGCGCCTTTCAGGGCCCGTATCTCGGAAACGGTGGGAGATACGGACTTTTCGTTGGAAAACTTATTAGCCTCCTAATGGTGCTAAGATTCAAATTAGCCAGGACAGTTGTAAATAATATGACTTTTAAATTTTTTTTCTACATCGTACGGTTCCTGAGATATAATGTATTTAGTATTCCAAGATCTCATTTTCTGCGCCGATACTCATTATTTTGCATACATTATTTGTACACACTGTCTTTCTCAATGCAGGTTTTGGGGAAAACCAGCCTGTGCGCTTACATTACTGTTACTGTTGCCCTTTCCGCTTGCGGATCCATACCCGTTTCACTTACCATTGACGTCTGCGCCACCATGTGCGTTATCCTTTGCGTTTTCATTTGCGCTTGCGTTTCTGTTATTTTTTGCCATTTCTGTCTACAGTACTGTTTATCTTACTGTTTCACTTTACATCACCATGCCCATTGACATTTCTGTTTGCAGGCACCATGTTACTATGTGACAACACATCACGTGGCAGACCATTCCCATTTACGCCACCATGTGCGTTACCCTTTCTGTTCTCATTCGTGCTTGTGTTACCATGTGCGCCACTGTTAGCATTTCTGTTTGCATTGCTGTCCCTATTAGTATGCCGCAACACATCATGTGGCGGGCCCCGTGCTCCTGCCAACGCATTGGGCCCCGCGCTCCCGCCGCTGCATTACATTCACTATTTCTCGTTATCATTCTCAAAAAGAAGGGAAATTAGAGGCAAAAAACTCCATTTAATGCATTAGTTAGGGTTGTTCCACAGCGACAAAAGTGAGGAAATTCGCTGTTAGGGTTGAAAACCCCCTTGGACCCCGCCCACCCCCAACCGGCATTGGGGTGCGCATTGGGATCGTGGGTCCTAACTCTCCCCCATTCTCCTGTACTTCTGCTGCTTTACACATGTCATGGGGTGAGGAGTTAGAACAAGCAATCCCAATGCACTAATACAGTCTGAAAATGGCAGACGAGAAATTTCAACAGCGAATTCCTCACCCCCCAATAAACTGAAGCTAACCAGGCTAATAAAGTAAACAGATTTTGCCTCTAATATATATATATATATATATATATGTATATATATATATATATACATACACTATATCATATATATATATATATATATATATATATATATATATATCAACCATTCTGCAATCTCCCAAATTTGGAACTGCAACAATGCTGAATCCACAGTATAAAAAGGGCCTGTCATCCATACAAGGTGGGTGTGATCAGGTCTAAAATCTAACTGGTCAGCTTATAATATGGGTTCATTGGGCTCAGATGCCATAGCACAGTTCTGCAAGCCATAGCATGGCAGTAATGACAGACTGGGTGTTGCTGCCACCTCACAAGTGGGCTGAAAAAAAGAGTGGTGTACTCAGGAGGACAAATGACTATAAATCCACTCTGGAATACTTTGTCCCAGGTGAGAATTGCAGACCTGGAGGAAAAGGAGCAGCATGCTGATGAGTCAGCAGGATTGCATGGAGTGCAGTGCATGTTGGATGCATATTTGACAAGACGCCAGGCATTTGAACAGCCGCTGCTGTAATGATGTAGCAAGGTAACTGTGTGACCATCACTGACCTCCATAGCAGTGAAATATCGGAGTTGTCCACCCTCTAGTGTAAGTGTAGAGAGGGTATTCGGTTCATCAAGGGCTGCTGTGCTGGACAGGCATACAAATCCATCACTTAGAAATGCTGGCATGCTAACATTTATTAAAATGAATGAAGGGAACATTCCGTCTAGAACAACTACGTCTGTGTTTGTACCACAGGATGGTGGTGCTGATGAAGAGGAAGTAGAACAGCATGGTGGTAGTGACAAACTGCATTCCACTGTGGTGGAAGCGGCACTTTGGAGAAAGAATTCCCAAGTGGGGACAACGCCAGTCTGCAAGACTGTGAAGGCTGCTTTCTTGATGATGATGATGATAATGGTGACAGTAGCAGAACATGAAGCAAAAAAAAGTTATTTGGATCCCTCCTTTCCTCCTTATAAGTTTTATCCTTTTCTTTATGGTTAAATTTTTCCCCCTGTCAATATTTTCCCCAAATTGTGCCACGCTTCTGTGCAGTCATATACACACATCTGATTAACTCCATGATCACCTTCTGCCCTGTGTTCTATGTAATGTCTTGGCCACAGACACAGTATAAAAATGTATTTATTTATTTTTTTGCTACCAGCTGGCCCCTTCTCAGTCTGCCCTTGCCACCCCATCCCCTGGGACTTATCTGCTCCCCAGAGTGCACCATGGCTTGCCCCCCCAAGGGTGGGGCCACCAACATAGGGGAACCTACTCCTCCAATCAGAGACTGGATAGTGATCTGGGGACAGTCTGCCTCAGTCTGCTTTGTAGGGTTCAGCGGGGTGGACATCCTCCTGCTCAGCCCAGTAATTTTGCTGTGTTTTTCCAGCAGGAGGCATGGTGTACAGTGATGTATGGCACATAAGCGCCGACATCTGATATGCCATTCCAGCTATGCAAGTTCTGGTTGCTACCTGCCAGCCTCTGCCAGGAGGTAGTCAAGTACCATTCACTTCCCCACCCTCCCCCAGAGGAGGAGAGCAGTCCACTAGATGCTCAATCCTTGACCCCCTAGCCGGCCCTCCAACTCTTGGGTTCCCTTCCGAACCTGGGACGTCGGCATTGCAAGCAGAAACGCAATCACTGCACTGGTAGGCCAGCATCAGTATAACATTTTCAGTGACTGCCTCACTCACCCAGCATACATCCTGATAGCCAGCATTCCAGCCATCCTGCCAGTAATCCCATCAACCAGCTTATTGTTATTCATCCTGCCAGTGCCACCAGTAATTCCACTATCAGACAGCCTGTTAGCCATCTTGCCAGTGCCACCAGTAATCCCACCAACTGGCCTGCTGTTAGCCATCCTACTAGTGCCAGTAATTTCACACCAACCAGCCTTTTAGCCATCCTGACAGTGCCAGTAATCCCACCACCAGCCAGTCTGCTGTTAGTCATCCTGCCAGTTCCAGTAATCCTGTCACCAGCCAGTCTGCTGTTAGTCATCCTGCCAGTGCCAGTAATCCCACCACCAGCCATCCAGTTAGCCATCCTGCCAGTAATCCCACCAGCCAGCCTGCTGTTAGCCATGTTGCCAGTGCCAGTAATCCCACCAGCCAGCCTGCTGTTAGTCATCCTGCCAGTGCCAATAATCCCATCAACCAGCCAGCCTGCTGTTACAATAACTACCGTGACAGTTCCATTAATCCCATCAACCAGCCAGCCTGCTGTTAGCATAACCACCCTGCCAGTGCCGGTAATCCCATCAACCAGCCAGCCTGCTGTTAGCATAACCACCCTGCCAGTGCCAGTAATCCCATCAACCAGCCAGCCTGCTGTTAGCATAACCACCGTGACAGTTCCAGTAATCCCATCAACCAGCCAGCCTGCTGTTAGCATAGCCACCCTGCAAGTGCCAGTAATCCTATCAACCAGCCAGCCTGTTGTTAGTATAGTCACCCTACCAGTGCCAATAAACCCATCAACCAGCCAGCCTGCTGTTAGTATAGCCACCCTGCCAGTACCAATAATCCCATCAACCAGCCAGCCTGCTGTTAGCACAACCACCATGACAGCTCCAGTAATCCCATCAACCAACCAGCCTGCTGTTAGCATAGCCACCGTGCCAGTGCCAGTAATCCCATCAACCAACCAGCCTGCTGTTAGCATAGCCACCCTGTCAGTGCCAGTAATCCCATCCAACCAGCCAGCCTGCTGTTAGCATAGCCACCCTGTCAGTGCCAGTAATCCCATCAACCAGCCAGCCTGCTGTTAGCATAGCCACCCTGCCAGTGCCAGTAATTCCATCCAACCAGCCAGCCTGCTGTTAGCATAGCCACCCTGTCAGTGCCAGTAATCCTATCAACCAGCCAGCCTGCTGTTATCCTTCTTGCCAGTGCCAGTAATTCCACCAGCCAACCTGGTGTTAGAATGGTCATCCTGCTAGTGCCAATAATCCTACCAGCCAGCCAGTTTGCTGTTAGCCATCCTTCCAGTTCCAGTAAACCCACCACTAACCAGCCTGTTAGCCATCCTGCCAGTGCTGCCAGTAATCCCATCAACCAGTCTCTTAGCAATCCCATCAACCAGCGTGTGAACCGTCCCACCAGCCAGACCACCACCACCTGGCATGTCATGCTGTAGCCAGATCTCAAGTTGAGCCTACAGCTACACTGAGGCCATCAAGGCATCAGCACTTGAACTACAGCAAAGGCCAAGAGTGTGTGCTGTAATGGTAAGTTCATTTCATTTAAAGCTGCAGTATTTGTTAGTCAGCAAAAAATGTCAAACTACACTTTTTGGTAAAAAATGTTTTTCTGACATCCTAATTCCTAATTATGATCCTTGCATTCTTAGTTTTCACAGATATTGTCAAAATTGATTTTGCAGCTACTGTTGTAATTAATGACCCGTGTCATTAAATATGGCTGCTGACAGAGTTAGAACATATAAGAATTTTGGACTGATATATATCAGTCTGAGGCCATGCAAGGGTTTAAAATCTGTTTTATTGAGGATACCCCATGTATTAGGGTGGTGCTGACACATGTTTCTGATCTGGGAAACAACATAGTATTGTGCCACGATATTTAGTTTTTTCATGGCGTGCGTGGCACAGGACTGGATAGTTTTAAACAGTTGAAAATCCTGTACCATGTCACAGGAATGAAATAAAACAAAAAACAAAATAGGGATTATACTATTTTTGGCAGACAACTATTATAGCTGAGCAAAACTATACAGTCAGTAGCACAAACTGCTGCTTTAAATGGTCTTTTTCTTTCCTTTTGTCTCCCTCTCACTTTAGACAGCACAGCACAAGCTACAGAGTAAGGGTAAACAAGACTAATACAGAAGGGATTCTTCAGATCAGAAGGGGCAGGGACATGAGAGGGCATTGGCTGAAATTGGAGGGGGGGAAGATTCAGGAGGGTAATCAGCAGACACTTTTTCATCAAAAGGGTGGTAGACAAGTAGAATGCTCTGCTCAAGGAAGTGGTATTGTGTAGAATGGTGGGAGTATTTAAGAGGGGGGTGGGACAGAGTGGGGGGTTGTTATGAGGAGGGGAGGGTGGGGCAGCTGCAAGTTGAGGGGCCAGCTGCACAATTGAGCAGAGTCAATAGACCATGAGGCCTGTTTCAGCTGGCATTTTGTATGTTCATATATTTGTATGATGTGTCTTCTGGCACCACCACTTGCTGTGGCACTGTTGTGCCAGCATACCGCATGACCATCACTAATTTGATGGTAAGTATGTGACATGATCTTTTTCTGTCCCTAGTTTTTAATTGTTTTCCTATCACAGGTGAACAGTGACACAGTGGCATGCCAAATCATGCTAAATACTGTCTCTTGCTTTCTTCACCAGGTGACAGTTTCTCATCCATCTTGTGTCTGAGGAACCTTTGTTCCATGGCAAGGCCAGCCCATCACTTATGTGAAGGTAGGAATCTTTTTAGAAAGTTATTTTCTATTCTAATTTTTATGTTAGCTGTGCTTGCACGTGCAGTGAACATTTTGTTAGGAGAGTGGCTTTTGAGCGGTGTGACACTGTCAGTCCAACCCAGAGTAGTCTGCAAGGGGCTCGTTAGTGTCACACCACTCACCAGCCAAGCTGATAACAGTAGCTCCAAAAAGTTGCACTCCAACAGAAAGAAATATGCTTCTCCATTCAATTGCAAAAACCAAAGTGACTGATTTATTTAAAGCAAAGTTGCCTAGTGAATGGCTGCTTGTCAGTCACCTCGTGAAATAATGTCTGCGTCCACCCCAGTGCTTTGCCTGCTAATGGGGCTTTGTCAGGGGGTGTTTTTAACACTTGTGGTACAAATGACATTTAGCCATTGTTTTATAACTGACACCTGTCATGCTCAGGAGTGGTCATAAAAAGATTATGTTGAAAATTTGCTGTAAAAATGTGAAAAACCAACTAAGTTATGAGGAAACAAATTGTTCCAACATTTACCCATAACATTTTTTGCAGATTTTCTCCTCAGTGTTCAACATGTGTTACCCCACCTTCTGAACATGTCAGGTGTCATTTTTCAAATCCTCTATGAAATTTGTTTTCACAGTCACACAATGAAAACAACTTTCAGATGAGATTTTAAAACTTGCACCTGTCTTGATCATAATGTTAGGTCATTAAAAGACTGTTGGACATTTGGGGTCAAAATGTGGGAGCCCACTTAAAAGCCGATGTCGCTTATCAGCTGCCCCATCCTGCATAATTGCAATCTAACATTGTGTCAGAGCAGTACACCACTGAAAATGAGATTTTGCATCTCATCTGATCTATCCTGGGTAAATATATAGTAACAAAATGTGTAAAAGCAAGAACCAGTACAACTACAATACCAGCGGTGAGCATTTGTCATTGAGAAATGCTTGTTTAATTATGTTTTCCTTTCACAGGTCTATTATAACCCAACATGGTGCACACTATAGTGTCTAAATGATTTGTATTTTGTTTTCACATCAGGTCTGACAGTGATACCGCATGCCAGCAAGATGAATACCAACTCCTTCTACAGCAAGCAAGCCGTTGCCATTGTTAATTTCTACCAGCTCACGTTGATGTGCTGCACCTTGCCAAGTAATGCTGCCTGGAGCTTGTCTTCCAGCACTGTACGTTGTGTACACTCAGCATGTCCTCTGCTGTGCATCAATCATCATGCAAAACAGTCCTCCAACTGACTCTACTGCCTCACTGTGCAATTTCCAACTTCTTGTGCATATGTGAAATACCTGACATGAGAGAAATAGGAGAAGACAACAGTTATCATGATTCCTGCCCTACAGATTTTAGAAAAAAAGTAAAAATACTTACATTCCCTAACTATGCAAGTGTTTGAAATAAAAAAAAAACAAAACATGTAGCAGCAGCAGCAGCAGCAGCAGCACAGAATCACCATAATAAATACCTGCAAGGAGATAAACAGTGACAAAAGATGTTGCGAAACAGAATGGCTTCACCATTTCACACCCACAGAACCCTCCCCCAAAAGGAAAAAAAAACATACTTACCTTTGCTGGTACTGTATGTCTGTACATTCAAACCAGTTATCAGTCAGCAGCAGGAGCAGTAGCATCATCAAAGTATTTTTGACTTCTGGGCATACTTCTCATTTCTGGGCTTCAGGAGAATTTTACAGGACAAGACAACAATTAACTTTTATTTCTCAGCTACTTTATGTGCTATGGTGAGACAACATGATGTTGCAACCTGCCCAATGTTTTAACACACTCGAGAATGTTTCAGGAAGAAGTCTGACACTCTTCACAATTGAGTAGCACAACAACAGTGTTGGGGTACTCTATACCTCAAACAGCATAGTACCATGTAGTGGTACCTGTAGCACACTCTGACTAATGTATTCTGGGAGCTGAGAAAAAGTAAGGAAAGAGACAGGCTGATAGAGACGTGAAAGTTAGACAAGACATATAGGTAGGAATTTAGATTTAGGAAATGTAACTGCTTTAGGACAGTAGAAAAGGAGCAATAAAATGAAGCAATGCACACAGATTAAGATAGATTTTTTTTTTTGCTGTTTTTAAACTTTTTTTTTTCTTTTTTGAGGGATAACAGAGGACTATAAAAATTGGAAAGACTATAAAGAGAAAGAGGGTAGGACAGATTTTTGTTGGTATTTATAAACATTTTTTGTGTATTTTTGTGTTTTAGGGGAAACACCAGACTATAAAACTTGGAAAGAAAGACTCTAAGATGATAGGGCAGACTTAATCAGGAACAGAAAAAAGACAGACTAAATTAAACAACAGATCATTTCACACAGCCCCACCCTCACTTCAACCAATACCACCACGATGGAGCGCCTCCATCACCGCAAGCAGCTTCTCCTGGTTGCCAAGACTACCTATAAGGTGTTGACCAGTATTACGATTACTGATTTCAAAACACCTTTGGATGTATTTATGGGTGATAGGAAATATGCCCTTTTAAATTAACATGGTTGAGTCCCGATGAGCAGTAGGCTTATGACTCATACTTTCCTATGATCCTATGAACTTTAATGTCCTGCTTGACCTCAGTATGCTGGCAGAGGAGGTTGGCCACTTCTTCTCTTACCAAGGCCAGCTCTGCTGCTGTTGCTGCTGGTGGTGCTGCTGCTTCCAAAGGATAGTGAGGAACAGAAGCTGGAACAGGGGGTGCTGATTCTTCATCTGCCTGGCACTGCCCCATCATGGCACTTGCATGCCAACACCATACAAGAACACCTGTCCAGGTACAACACACTCCCACACAGATGGGCCACCATCCCCCCCCCCATGTTCTCCTTCCCCGCAATGCCTGACTTCCCACTCTGCCTGTTGGTGCAACTAGAAGTGGATCCTCTGCCTCCCTATGCCAAAGTGGCTACCTTTCTTCCTCAGAAGATCTTCTTCATGCAAAGATTGCAAGTGACCACACTCTGGTCACTTTAAAAAAAGGACCACACAGGCAAAGGACCTGGGGTAGGGGAGGCATTGACAGATTGCTGCTTCTGGACCAGTGCACCCCTTTGCAGTAGGGGGAGGTTCAGATGGTGCTGCAACCATGGTGGGGGGGCACAGGGGGTTCCTCTAGTGCTTCTTGACCCTCAGGCTAGCGCTGCTGCTGCTCTTCATGCTCAAGGACTGGTGTTAGAGCAACATTAATGTCCTCCTGCTGCTCAGGTGGTGGGGCTGCTGCTACTTCTTTGGGAGCAGTAGGTATGGTTGGGGCTAAAAGGTGCTCCCCAAGGAACTGTACCTGATTTAGGGAGATGGTGCCAAACCAGCCACGGGTCTGGACACCACAACAGCCAGGTGCACTGACTCCACACTACACTGGGGGAAAGGTGGGGCACTTTAATAAAAAAAAAAAAAAAAAAGGAAAAACAGAGATAGAGAGATAGAGGGACAGGCACACAGAAAAAAAGTCATGGAATAAAGAGTGCAAAAAACAATTATAAACAAATATTAAATTATTAAGAAAGGTTCAAAAACAAAAGTATAGCACAGACAAAAAAAAGATTTAGAAATAAGACATTTCTTAGAAGTCCTGTTCAATTGTATGACTTTCTCCTGCTGCTGCAAGCTCAGCTCACACTATCTCACTCACTACAATTGAGACAAAGCAAAAGCAACACACTTCCTGCCCTGGCAATAAACCACGTAACCTGCAGAAGCTGTCTCATGTGACCAGTACTTGTTTTTTTTGCAAGTGAGCCTTTCTACTGCAAAGGTAAAATTAAAAGGCAAAGTCACTATAGGCAAATTTCCTATTGAATCGGAAAAATTTGCAAACTTATCCACAGAGACGAATTTTGTGAATTTGCCTGACATTCACCAACAGAGAAAAACTCTGCAGTGTCTCTAGTCATATAAAAGCAGGCACCTCTACCCAATTTGTTTTTCTGTACTTTCTCTTCAGGGACACTGTTCCTCTGATGCATCTCTCTTCTTTGGAGTACCCAAAAGCAACAATGTTGTGAGATGTTAAACTGAGATCTCTTCTGTTAATCTTTGGTGGCTGCCCAAGTGGAAGAGAAAGAGTGAACACTCCTGCATGTACCCTCATTGCTAATCACAAACTAAAATATCCAGATAAGGCACTGTTATCTGCTGTAAAGAAACTGCATACCTGGCTTGCCAGATGTAGAATTTTAAAATAGCAAATAGTACCACCAGAGAGCATGTATTAAAAGCCATCCAGTCTGGGGGAGATAATCCCTAGCACCAAAATCTTGTAGTTTATATGTTTCATTTGGGTAAATTTTACTGGTTGGCCAAATAATTCTGGAGGTCATGGGCTTATGGGCAAGTTAGAAACAGTAGGTCTGGGTTTGCAAAATAGGGGTGCATTCAGGTCTAGGGTGATAGCTTTCCTTCATACTTTTATGTTTCAAGGTATGTTTAACTGCCAGATGTCGATGTGTACTAAGCTACAGTAGGCCTCAGATCTGTGGGAGCTCCCTTTTGTTAGATAGGTGTTTCAAAACTACCTGCTTCAAGTCCGTAGGGGATTCTGGAAGAGTTGGAATCTCAAAAAATCCTAACAATTGTACTCAGTCATAAACTTGTTTTCTAGGCAAAGACTCAATTTCTTAAGGGGTCAATTTCCAGTGCTAGAATTTAGGATGAGCCAACAACATATACTCTGGATACAGTGTATCCAAACCATTCCATGGGATTCATATCCCACCACTACCCCAACCTGGATGTAAAGGCTCCAGTCATTCATTGACCAAAGGTATCCACAATCTGTCCTTCTGTCGTACCACCTTCTGAAAATGATGAAAAAGGGACAGGCTATAAAATAGATCACAGTGTTTAGCATATCTAACACTCCTTCTTTTATGGTCAAATATGTTAGCCCCTGCTTTATTGGGTTCAAATGGCTCCCCCATAAAAACCTAAAAAAAACCCTGTGATTTCACTTCTAAAGAAGGGGGCGGGGGGGGCATAGCTAATGTACAAAAACTGTAGGATCTTAATGAAAACAACTCTTTTTTTTTTCTTGGATAATTTCAGTGCTTTCTACCTTTGTACCTTTGTTAGGGCTGATTGCAAACAGTCATCCCAATTTTGGAAAGCCATATCACCTGCCCCACAACATACCCCTAACAGGTCAAGGGGTGAACCTGTTATCTGAATGTGGGCTAGGATCCCCGTTATATCTTTAAATACTCCTACTCCAATCCCTTTACAAGACTGATTATTCAGCCTGTTGCAGTTGCAAAAATATCCAGGACTTTTTCCAGAGAAGGCTGTAAAGAAGCATCCCACAGAAAAATGCTGATGTCAAAAGAGTAGCAGAAAATCCCCAGTGTTGTGACCAGATTTCCATCATTCACTAAACAATACCACTGATAGCTAAATGTAGCTGAGTTTCAGATGGTTTGTATCTGTATCCACCCTTCACCCCCAGGATGAGGCTGAAAATAGTATTGTATAGCCCTTCTTTCCCAGTCAACAAAAATTAAGTAACTAGCTAACTAACTAACTAACTAACAAGAAGTGCGGTGAGTGACACCTGTGTACAAACTGATGTGAGATGGGGTTGTGTAGTTTTACTTAAATTTCCAAACATTTAGTATTAAAAATGAACCAGGTTGTACAAACTACTGGGGTTTGTTCTTAAGTCTTTTTGAGGTGCACACATACGTACCAACATATGAACATACCTAAATTGCTAGCAGATACAGACCATTCAGTCTATCTAGTCTGCTTGAGTGTGCAGCATGATATCTATTAGACTGTAGCTGCCCCCTCTCCCCTTGTACCCCCTTCCAACTTAGTGCCCCCTGTGATGTGGACAACCAGTTCTGAGTGCTGTATCATTTTTTTAATATAAAATGTATTACTGAATGTCTCTGTTGAAATCTGATGTTCTAGGAGTGACCTCACTCACTCTCTCCCGCTCACTCCCTCCTCCAGGTTTCAGCTGAAAGATGAAAGCCACGAGAAACTGCTGAAAACAGCATGTGAGATCACACACACACCAGGTTTTAGAGACAAGGTGTTACGTGGCAGGCCAGAAGCTTATTACAGACTTTTCTAAGTTAATTATAGATTTGGCTGCTAAAGGGGAGATCAGCATCCCTTTCATGACGTTCTAAAGGGGAAACCAGGTTTAGCAAACTGTTGCAAGGTTGTAAGTGCTCCTGTGAAGCCTGTGTGAGGGAGGATGCAGCAAGGATCAAAGAGATGTCATTTGAAACGTATGAGTTATGCTGTGGTTGCAAAATGTAATACTTTGAAAAGACCTCCTTTTTTTATTTTATTAGATATATTTTTATATATAATCTGACAGGAGGAGCTAGATGACCTCACACAAAAGGGGTTGGCAAATACAGTTTGCTTTAAGGAATAATTCTGTTTTACTTGGACATTTTTACCTAGACTTCGACAAGGAAAGATCTTGAGCACTTTTAAGCAGATATTTAGAAAGAGAGTCAAATCTAAGTACTGTAAGTAGGAATTTGCACTGTTTAAAACCTTGTTCTTTTAAATGATTTGTATATCTTGTGATATAAGAGTTCTGTATTTTGTGTTTCACATATTTATATCTATTTTTAGTAAAACTCTTTTTAGAGCATACTTGGCCTGTCTTTTAATTTCTTTTAATTGTTAGAAAAGTGTATATGGTTATAGCAGACAAAAGACATAAGCTTGAATGGTGATACCAAACTGGAAAGAGAAGCGTTTTAAATCTGAGGTCTTTATTAAAGTTTTTAAGGGTTCATCTCTGTATACCTGGTTAGGTGCCTGTAGGCAAAGATATCTGGCCCCCTGAAGACAGAAATATCTGAGCCTGTACATTGGGTACGCTAGCAAGAGGTTCACAGTTTGAATCCCTCCAAGACTTGAAACCAAAGGTTGATCCAAACTCACAAAACAGACAAGAGGGTTACCTTGTTCTGTTAAACTGTTCATAAGACTGTGCTCAGAGGTTGGCACTTTGGAAGTAGAGGGCCTGACCTGCTGAGTGGGTTTGTGACACCCCCCACTTCTGACTTCACCTCCTCCTTCCTCCCCCAGGTTTGACCCACCCTTTGACCTTATCTTACCCTCTCTTGAAGCTGCCCACCATCTGCAGTACCACCACTTCTTCTGGTAGCACATTCCAGGCAGCCACCACCCTCTCCATGAAATAGTGCCTCCTCATCTCTCTCTCTTGAACCTTCCTCCTTCTAGCTTCAGACTGTGACCCCTGGTGTCCTTCCCTCCTTTTGACTTCTACAAACCCTCTGAATTAACTTTGTTCATGCCCTTTAGGTACTTGAAGGTCTCAATCACATCTCATCTCTCCCTTCTATCTTCTAGGGTGTACATGTTGAGCTCCATCAGTCTCTCCTCATATGCTCTGTCCCCATCCCCAGGATAATTTCATTGCCCTATGCTGGAACCCCCAGTAGCCTGGAGTAACACATTGTGCACACTTTCCATCACATCCCCTGTACAAGGATGAAGTTGAGGGCAAATGGTCCCAGGAATCTGTCCTTGAACAAGAGTGGGACCAGGACCATTACATTTTTCGGCTTTGGGAGGACTGCTTAACCTCTCTGGTGTTAAGCTCTTTGATACTAAGACACTTGCCCAGTAAGGAGTGGTGCTCTGAAAGAGACTCATCACTGAAGCAACTGGTCTTTTCAGGCATCCTGCCTGATATAACGGTTGATGAATGTACCGTTGGTTGAATGAGGTAAGGCTGACAGAAAACATGTAGATCTATAAGAAAATCTGTAATGGTATTAGAAATAAATCACTGACAATGTGCCCAAAACATGACATACTGTCAAAATGAGAACGAACAAAACCTCACTGCAATACTGCCACCAGGGTGACCACATGTGGTGGGATGGCTGAGTGTCTGCAATGGCAGGGGTTAGGCTGCCTGGTTAATATCTGTATCAGCAGGCCAAGATGTGTGTGCATGCATGATGCTCCCAACCTTTCACCCAGAGACAAGAAAGTGGGCCCCCCATTCCTTAAAATGATGCCTCCTCTTTTGCTCTGCTGCTCAGCCTGCAGCACAGACCATGTTGCATGTTTAAAGAGGATGTACCCCCTGGATTTTGATAGCCCTGATAGCAGGGGAAAACCATGGATGAACAGAGATTTCGGTAAGGAAGTGCTATAGCTAGGAGAGAACCACTATGAGTGCTGAGGAGAAAAGATTTCTGACCCAGCAGCAAAATAAAAGTAAATTAAAAAGGAACAGAGATTACAGGGAGGTAGCAGAAAAACTGAAAATCTGGCACTCACCACCTCAAATTGAAGGACACCACATAACTCTGTCATAAGCTTAAAAAAACTTTATTATAGCAAGAGACAATCGCCTGCCTGACATGTTTCCAACAAACCTGTCCTTTATCAAATGATAAAGGACAGGTTTGTCCAAAATGCATCAGGTGGGCAATTGCCTCTTGTTATAATAAAATCTTTTTAAGCTTATCACAGCACTATGTGGTGTCCTTCAATCTGAGGTGACGAGTGCTGGATTTTCAGTTTTTCTGGTATTGTTTTGTCCAAGAGAACCACCAACCTTGTGCACACTTTTATGTGGACACATTAAAGGGAGGTAGTCTGCCCTCGTGGTTACAGCACAGAGCTGAAGCTTTTGAATTCCACAGCCTCCACTGATTTGCTATCTGTACCTAAACATGGGAACATAGAATGTGTTGGCAGAAAAGGACTGCCTGGCCCACCCAGTCTGTCCAGTATGCCTAGCTATTTGCTAGGCCTTTGCTATTTTCTACTGTCCCCCCAGGATCTAAAAGACCCTTGCGTCTATCCCACGCCCTCTGGAATCCCCCCACAGTTCCTGCCCCACCACCTCCTCCGGGGGTTTGTTCCAGTCATCAACTCCCCTTTCTATGAAGTAGAACTTTCTGATGTTTCCACTGAACCTTCCCCTACTATCTGCATATCATGACCCCTTGTTTTTGATTGCTTCTTTAGCTGGAATATGTCCCCTACTGGCACCCTGTTAATACCCTTGAAATATCTGAAGGTCTCAATCATGTCCTGTGTTTCCTTTTTCTGCTCTAGGGAGTACATGTGGAGGTCCTTCAGCCATTCCTCATATGACAAATGGCTGAGGCCCTTCACCATTTTTGTCACCATCCTCTGTATGAACTCCACTCTATCCACAGCTTTCTTGAGGTATGGCCTCCAGAACTGGACTCCATACTTATGATGTGGCCTGGCAAGCTGCCTGTCCAAGGGCATTATGACCAAGTTACTTAATCTCACTTTGCTTAACCTGTTTGCTTAACCAGCTCCACACTGGGAAATTGGGATAAATCCCAATAATGGCACTGTAGTACATCATGGGGGGCAGTACTTCTGAGGTGCCATCTTTCGGATGAGATGTTAAACTGAGGTCCCAGCTGCTTCTTCTGGTGGTTGTTCAGGTGGACGTTGAAGATCCCATGACACTTCTTGAAAAGAGTAGCAGAATTTCCCCAGTGTCTTGGCCAAATTTCCCCCCATTCACTAAAAATACCACCAACAAATTAATCTGGTTCCGTATGTCGGTTTGCATCTGTATCTTCTCCCTCCTTCCCTGGACAAGGCTGAAAATAGGCAGAATTGCCTAGTCCTCCCTTCCTGGTCAACAAAAACTAAATAACCTCTCTGTAGTCACTTTCTGTCTGTCTCACACACACACACACACACACACACTGTCTCTCTCTCTCACTAATCTGTCTCTGTGTTGCTTAAATCTCCATGAGAAACTAAAGGTAACAACATCCTGAGCCTCCCCTGATTAGTAAAGTGCTTTTAGATACAGTGTTCTTGGTCCCTGTTGCAGTCAATACTACCCATACCTTATTGGCTCAAATACGGTTGAGGGGCCTGGGCTGGTAATCTCCTGTTGGGAGTTATGATCCAAAGTTGAAATAAATTGTGCCATGCCGCCACTCAGAGAAACGTTAAGTGTGCTAGGTGATAATCTAATACTGCCCCCCCCCACCCAGGATACAGTACCAGCCCACGGTGACCTCACAGTTTTAACCCAACCACTTGCTGCACACCAGTAACCTTCATCTGCACCTGCTATGGGCTATAGCTATGCCCGCCCTCATCTTTCACTGTGTCTGGGCCTGACTGTACTGTATGAATCCCTCCCTCAATCCATTATTAGTACAAGTACAAAACCTAGGTCTGGATTTTCAAAGAATAGTGGCACAGTTTTGCCACAGTTGTGCTAATGTGCTGTAATTGTGGGTACTGTTTAAGGCAGGGCATATAGGAAGAAACTGAGCACTTAGGAAGCAATTGAATTTAAGGTACTGAATTTGTGCGTTATGGTTTATGGTAGGGCATATAGGAAGAAACTGCATTTTAACTACTACATTTGTATGCACATTTTTAGGTGCTTTTTAAATTTAGGAAAAGATTGCATTTAAACTGAAATTTGCAGGTTAAGTTAGGACCTTAACTGCTGTATTTGTAGGTTCTGATTAAGATAAGAAATGAATTATGTAGGGCAGTGGAGAGAGCAGGGGCATGAATCTTTTGGCACGGGGGAAGCTCTGGGTGAAGTCAGGAGAGCGGGCAGAATAGTGGGTTGCAATGGACATGGTGCAGCGGTGTTCATGGGAACACTGTGAAGGCTCAGGTGTTGTCTGATTTGTATCAGACTGGGGCAAATAGAAGGGGAATTAAGCAATCTAGGAGGGTAATGGATAGGTGGTGGGAAAGTAAAGGGGAAGGGGTGGGAAACAGCAACTACAAGGGCAGCATGAGGATGTGGGGGTACTAAAATGGAAAGAGAAAGGTGTGAGAACAGCTGGGGATGTGGAGGCAAAAGACATGACAAGAGGGGGTCAGGGTGAACATGGACCCAGACCAGGTGGTTGAGGTATTATTGGCTGGCAAGTAGTGTGGAGTAAGGGGAGAAGGAAGAGGACTCCAAGGGCTCAAGGTTGGGCACATTTCTCAGCAACAGCAGGGAGGGAGATTACGATGTTCAACAGGTTCATACCTTTGACAGGCAGAATAGAACAGGGAGTTCTGGAAGAATCAGGGCAAACAGCAAATATGGACCAGAGAAAGGGGATGGGAAGTGGGGAAGGGGGGAAAAGAAGCATGGGTGAGAAGGCAGATGGTGGGGAATGGGATTGAAGGGGACAGCTTGGTGGGAAAGAATAAAAACACAGTGGGGCGAGTGGTGGGGAGGAGATGAGTAAGGAAGGGAAGCAGAAGCTGCTGGGTGGCAGGGAAGGGGAGCAATGAGGGGAGAAGGGAGACCTGACAAAGCCTCTGGGTGCCTTGACTCATTATAAAAAGTATATTCTAAGTTCTGAAATTATATGCATATAATTGTATATGACAAATCATCTGGCTGCCCTGTATTGTATAACCTTACTTGTCTTTTAATTTGTCCATTCTATTACATGCAACTTATCTACTTCCGACATGGAACCTTTGTAAATGAGCCTTGGCTTAAAGGTGCTTTCCGAAATCTTAATAAATAAATAAAGGAGAGCAGGTGACTGAGGGGCAGGCAGGAGGCAATCAAGGGGCTCAGGCAGGGAAGGCAAGGATGGTAAACTTTGGGGACCGGGGGGGATTGGTAGAGAAGGGGTAGAAACTATCTGCCTGGGAGGGTACGAGAGTGGAATCAAGGGGGGGGGCAGAACCAGGGGGATCTATTAGTAGCTCCAGGAAGGAGGAGGATGTAGTAAGGAGGAAGAGGACCAAACCAGAACCAATAGTTGTGGAGATGGAGAATGCCATGGTAGTTAGAGACTCCATCATTAAGGGAATACATTGGATCAGGAGGGGTCCTCCATTTAGGCAGAGGTCAGTTTTTTGTGAGCCAGGGATGAAGGCAGGGAGAGCAATGCAAAACGACAGGGAGCGGGCTCGGTTGGTGCGGAAGCCACACCTTATTATTAATTTGGTAATCTCTTCTCTCCTTCTCTTCCCTCCTTTTCTGCAGGGTCCTGTCCCCTTTGCAGGGTTCTCTGTCATCCTGAAGGGGTATAGATCTTGGCTCCCTCTCTTTTACCCATCTTCCTTTCCCCCCACTTTCTAATCCTGACCCCCTGGCTGGGTTCTCTGCATCCTGAAGGGGTATAGATACTCTCTCTCTTTTTTTCCCTCTCCCTTTCCCCCCACTTTGAAATCCATCACCTGCCCACCTCCCTTCTTCCTTATCCCCTTTCTCCCCTTCTGTTGCCCTGCCCCTCTCTTCTTTACCACCTCGCTCCATTTCTGTCCCTTCCCTTTCTGCCTGGTCCTAACCCCCTTGCAGGGTTCTCAGCAACCTAGATGGGTATAGATCTTGGCTGTCCCTCTCTCTCCCTCTTCCATCCCCCGCCTTCTACGCCTCGCCCGTCCACTTCCCCACTTGTCTTATAACTGCCCTTCCTTGGGTATACAATAGCACTTCAAATCTTGTGCTCAGCCTACAACTTCTAGCACTTCAAATGTGTTATCCATCCTCTAACCTCACCTCTTCTAGTAGCTACGACTGTTTTACCTAGTGCTCCTACTGCCCCTAGCACTTTGGACTTTTCTGCTCCTCTCCAATTAAATCTGTGCTACCTAGTACACCTCTTTGTCTCCCCTCCTCCTCCCGCTGCTACCCCCACCTCATCCCCTCCAACACCAGCACTTTTTGCTCCCCTGTCCCTACCCCTACCCAACTAGCACTGCCCAACCATGCACTTCTCACTCCCTCCTCTCACCTTGACAATGGCTTCCAGCCTGCCAACTCCCCTGGGAATACCCTCCTCACTGTTCTCCCCAAATCTCCTTCACATTTAGCCTACCTATGCACTGCTCAGTTCTTAGTCTGAGCCACTCTCTCCATGTCTGCTCACTGGTCTTTGCTCTACTCCTACCCAACATGTGTAGTCTCAAATTTTGAATAATGATTTGTAAACCTGCATCTGCTGTACAGTCTATGCTACCTTTGTATAATTTTTCTAATGATGTTCACCCTGTTTGTCTACCCACACTATGATGTGGAACCTTTGTAAATGAGCAGTTTCTGCTCAAAGGCGTTAATCCTAGAGTTAATAAATAAATAAAAAAATAAACCTTTACCCTACTTGATCACCTGCTCTTGGGTTGTTGCAATGTTTGCTGTATCCGAATATGGTTTTGTTTACCCTGGCCAGTTGGTCTGGGTTATTTCTGCTCTGTAATTGTACTACACTCTTTTGTTTTAGAAATTGTACTTGTATTGCTTGTTCTCCCAACTCTTGTTACCCCCCCCCCAGACACTTCTGGAAATGAGCTTTTTACAGCTCATGTTGTCTTTCCTGGTGAAACATTTTCCAAATAAACAAATAAATACATTTGGGAACAAATGATCTGGCAAGCAATGAAGTGGAGGAGGTCCAGAGGAGGTTCAAGGCACTGACAAAGAGATGCCTGGAAGAGGCTAAATGTTTGGCATTTTTGGAGGTCTTACATTGCCAGCACTGTTAGGCAGAGAAGAATCAGGGAGTTCAATGAATGGCTCCGGGAATGTTGTGGACAGGAAAGGTTCACCTGTATAGGAGAGTGGGGGACACATAGAAGGATGAAGACTTATACTGGAAGGATAGGCTACATCTCAGTTAGAGGGGGTCAAAAGTATTGAGGGGGGACTGTAAGGGTACACTGATAAGGTCTTAGGGGGAATTTAAACTGGTAAAGGGGGAGTACAGGGCTAGGCTGGATGAAAGCACAACAATAGAGAGAATGGAATATTAAGCACTCCCCAGCAAAAAGGAGCAGGGTATGGAACAGACATGAGAGGGAGGGATGGCAGAGAGAGGGGAGGTTCATGGTGGAGAGGACTTTGGGCAAATGCAAGAAGTCTGGGGAACAAGATGGTGGACTTAGAAGCAATGATGTAGGGAGGGTCTGGATATTGTAGCCATAATGGAGACCTGGTTGTTCGAGCACCAGTCCTGTGAAGTAGGGATCCCGGGGTACAGGTTATTTAGGATGACTAGGGCTGGCAGGAACAGGGGCAATTGCACTGTACATTGGAGAGGACATCAAGGCTACAGAAGGGCAGGAGGAGTAAGGGGAAGCAGAAATCTTGTGGGTCACAATAGAGAAGCAGGCTGAGGCATCAATAAGACCAGGGGTGGTCTACAGACCTCCAGTGCAGAGTGAGAAGGGTATCATTGTATGATACTGAAACTCACAATGTCAACACCCACCAGCCCAAAACCAGCATCCTGACACACGGAATCCTGACTGTCGAGAATTGCCCACGGCGGAGTTGAGAATCAAAAAAAGGGTGGTGCGGGGGTCAAAACCTCCCGAAACATGGTAAAAACCTCTACTGCGGGCAATTCTTGACAGTCAAGATTCCATGTGTTGGGATGTCGGTTTCGGGCTGGTGGGTGTTGACATTGTGGGTTTCGATTTTCAGTAGTATAACTGTGAGGAGGTGGACATGCAGATGCTGTGGGCGGTTCAGGGGATGGCACTTAAGGGGGGGATTCTGCTGGTAGATGACCTTAATCTCCCAGATATAGACTGGGAAATCCCATCAGCTGTGTCAACCAGAAGCAGGGTGATCCTCGAGTCCCTCCAGGGAGCCTTTCTGCAGCAGCTGGTCAGGGAGCCCATCAGGGTGGGATAACATACTTTATGTGGTTCTCACCAGTGGGGATAGTGTGGAGGGAGTGGGTGAGGGGGTCAGCCTTGGAGCAAGTGACCATAACACAGTGGACTTCAAGATTAGAGCAAGGTTTGAAGCTAGCTGAACTATCATAGAGGTCCTGGACTTTAGGCATGCAGATTTTCCCAGAATAAGGGAGCTATTCAGGAATGAAATGGAGGGGAAGGAAAGGTTAGTGGGTTCAGGACCTATGGAATGAGATAAAGGGTGGTATACTAAAAGCCACAGAGAGCTGTATAAGTTAAGTGAGGAAGACAGGAGATGGAGGAGGCTGTTTTGGTTCAGCAGGGAAGTGAGGGTGGCAATAGGGTGAAAAAAGGGTGTTTAGAGAATATGAGAGGACGCAGGTGAAGGAGGACAGGTGAAACTTACAGGGAGAAGCTGAGGGAGGTGAGGTGGAAGATCAGGAAAGTGAAAGCAGAAACGGAGGAGAAAATTGCTAGGCAGGCCAAAAGGGGTGATAAAACTTTTTGCGGTACACAGGAGAGAAGAAGAGAGCAAGGCAGGGGATAGTATTAAGAATACACATAAAGAGCCAGAAGAACTGTGGGTCACCCTGGAAACAGGAAATGGGACAGCCATACGACCTGGGGTTGTCTACAGGCCTCCAGACCAGGGGGAGGACATAGACACATTACTCTTAGAAGATATACAAAACATCACAGCGAACGGGGAGGTTCTAATAATGGGAGACTTCAACATGGCAGATACAGATTAGTCAATACCAGCAGGAACATCCAGCAGAACTAGGCACATAGTGGATTCCCTGCAGGGAGAGGGCCTCAAACAATTGGTACAACAACCCACAAGAGACAGCACTATCCTGCATCTAGTACTGACTAATGGGGAAAGAATCACACATCTCCAGGTAGAAGGTCACCTGGGAGCAAGTGACCATCACATGGTATGGTTCACTTTGGCCACTAGAACAAAATCATCCCATTCCAATACAAAAATATGGGACTTCAGAGGAGCTGACTTTGATAAGATGGGCAGCAGAGTTAAACTAGTCTTGGCAAGAAGAAATACAACTGAGGGCGTACAGGCAAAGTGGGCAAGCATTAAGAATGCAATACTTGAAGCAACATCCGATTGTGTTAGGGAGAAAAGCAAGAGCAAAAAGAAGGAGTAAGCCACTTTGGTTCTCAAAAAAAGTAGCAGGAAAAATCAGAGTCAAAAGGCTGGCCTTCAGAAAATATTAGGGAACACAGCGGGACAAAGATAGGGAGGCATACCGAACTTCCCCAAGGGAAGAAGGGAAAGCAGTAAGGCAGGCAAAGTCCCAAAACAAGGAAACACTAGCACGGGCAGTAAAAGAAGGGGACAAGACTTTCTATAGCTAAATTAGTGAAAGGAGAAAGTCCAGAGGGGTATTGCTCAGATCAAAGGGGATGAGATGGAGTGTGTGTGGAGGAGAACAAAGAAAAAGCATCTATCCTAAACAGATACTTCTGCTCAGTATTTATTGAGGAAAAAGTAGGGCAGGGCCCACAGCTCAGCACCTTGGACACAGGGGGCCGGGAGGTATGTACAAGTCCCTTAACAAAAGAAAGGGTCCTACAAGAGCTCACTAAGCTCAAGGTGGACAAGGCAATGGGATCTGATGGCATACATCCTAGGGTACTAAAGGAGCTAAGGGTGGAACTAGCAGAGCCATTAGCAGAACCGTTTAATGAGTCTCTGAGCACAGGCAAGGTCCCAGAAGACTGAAGAAGGGGATAATGTGATACTGCTCCACAAGAGTGGCAGCAGGAAGGAGACAAGCAACTACAGACCAGTCAGTCTTAGTCTCAGTAGTGGGCAAGATTATGGAGGCACTCCTTAAGGAAAGGATAGTGCAACACCTGGAATCTATAGGAGCACAGGATCCAAGACAACATGAGTTTACAACAGGAAAGTTCCGCCAGAACTAATCTCATAGATTTCTTTGACTTGGTTAACCAGAGTGGTGGACCAAGGGTGTGCAGTTGATGTCACCTACCTTGACTTCAGCCAAGCTTTCAACACTGTTCCACATAGAAGATTGATTAACAAGCTGGGTAGGCTCAGGGTGGGTCAGAAGTTGACCAATTGGGTGGCAAACTGGTTGGCAGGCAGAAAAGAGAGAGTGGTGGTAAACGGTATAGAGTCAGAAGAGATGCAAGTCACAAGTGGTGTACCTCAGGGATTAGTCCTGGGGCCAGTTTCTCTTTAACATCTTTATTAGTGATATAGCAGATGGACTGGTGGGTAAGGTTTGCCTGTTTGCAGATGACACCAAGATCTGCAACAGAGTAGATGGTCCAGATGAGGTGGGCAGAATAAGAAGAGTTCTGGAAAAACTGGCAAAATGGTCTGAAGAGTGGCAACTGGGGTTTAATGCAAAGAAGTGCAAGATCATGCGCATAGGGAAGAGAAACCCTGAAGCTACCTATAGGTTGGGAAGGGAGTTGCTGGCAATCACAAGGGAAGAAAGAGATTTGGGCATCATCGTCATCACAGATGACCTGAAATCATCCAAGCAGACCACTAAAGCAGTAGGTAAGGCTAGAGGGATGTTCGGGTGTATTAGTAGGGGTTACAAGTCGTAAGAGAGCGGTAATAATCCCTCTTTATAAGACACTGGTTAGGTCCCATATGCTATACTGTGTGTAGTACTGGAGGCCGTTCCTGCACAAAGATATTAACAAAATCGAGGTAGTCCAGAGAAGGGCAACCAAAATGGTGCAGGGTCTGCATCAGAAAACATGAGGACAGATTAATGGAGCTCAATATGTATACCCTAGAGCAAAGAAGGGAGAGAGGTGATATGATCGAAACATTCAGACATCTTAAGGGCATTAACAAGGTGAAAGAGTCTAACATGTTTCAATATAAGAAAAATAGCAGGACAAGAGGACACAGCATGAGATTAGAGGGAGGCTGATTAAGGGGTAATGTGAGGAAGTTCTTTTTCACAGAAAGGGTGGTGGATGCATGGAACAGCCTACCTCAGGAAGTGGTGTATATGAATACAGTGCAGGACTTCAAACAAGCATGGGATAGGCATAAGGGAGAAATACAGGTGAGTATGAATAAATAGTCCATTGACAGAGTAAAGGCCTATGGCACATTCATAAAGTAGAAAAAAATGGGCAGACTGGACCACAAGGGTCCTTATCTGCTGTCAGCTTTTATGTTTTGATGCAGTAAGGGTAAAGGTGGAGGGAGGAGTACATGTGGAAGGGGACTAAGAGAAGGCAGAGGTGCTGAATAGATACTTTGGTTCGGTCTTCACGATAGAGAGGAAAGGGAGGGGACCTGTGTTATGGGGGAAAGGGAAGGGAGGACAGAGGGGTAGATCCTAGTCCAGTCAGTTAGAACAGGGTCAGAGAGGAGCTGAGTAAATTGAGAGTGGACAAGACTATGGGGCCAGATGCTCTATATCCTAGGGTGCTCCGGGAGCTAAGGGAGGAGCTAGCGGCACCACTAGTTTGGTTTTTCAACCTGTCCTTTGATATAGAGCAGGTGCCAGAGGACTGGAAGTGGATGAACATGGTGCCACTTCACAAAAGTGGCAGCAGGGAGGAGATGGGCAATTACCCCCGGTCAGCCTCACATTGGTGGTGGAAAAAGAGATAGAGGTGATATTGAAAGAAAGGGCGGTTAGCTACTTGGAGGATAGTGAGCTGCAGGACATCCACCAGCATGACTTTACATGGGGAGGTCTTGCCAGACAAACCTGATTGAGTTCTTCAATTGGATGATGACTGTGGGTGATCGGGGGCAGTGGACATGGCCTACTTGGACTTTGGGAAGGCCTTCGACACTGTGCCCCTTAAGAAGACTGGTAAATAAACTGGAGAGTTTGGGGGTTGGATGGAAAATAACAAGGTTAATGGAGAACTGGCTGACTGGTAAAAGCCAGAGGGTGGTGGTAAATGGGGTGTATTCAGGGGAGGTGGGTTAACGAGTTGGTTCCCCCAGCGATCAGAGGTAGGGTCCATCCTATTTAACATCTACATCTGTGACATAGCAGAGGGGCTACAGTGAAGAGTCTTTTGGTTTTTTGAAGATGATACGAAGATCTGCAGTAGGGTAGACCCCCGGGGGGGGGGGTGGAGCCTATGTAGGAAGATCTAAGGTTGCTGGAGAGGTGGTTGGAAACATGGCAGCTAAAATTTAATGCCAAGAAATGCACAGTGATGCACAATGGGTGGAATAATCCTCAAGCAAAGTATAAACTGGGGGGGAGGAAATGAAAGCAACTGAGCAGGAGAAGGATCTAGGAATCATAATCACAAACAATCTCAAGGTCGGGACACAGTGCTGCAAGGCGATTGTGCAAAGCGGACAGAATACTGGCGAGCATAGGGAGAGGGATGACTAGCAGTAGGTGGGAGGTGCTGATGCCACTCTACAAATCCATGGTGAGGCTCCATCTGGGGTACGAGATTCAGTTCTGGAGACCCCACCCACGAAAAGACATAGAAGGCATGGAACGAGTACAGAGAAGGGCCACCAAGATAATGTATGGGCTAAGTGGGAAGCCATATGAAGAAAGATTGAGGGTGTTGGATTTGTACCTGCTGGAGATCAGGAGAGAGAGGGGGAACATGATAGAGACATTCAGGTATGTGAAGGGGATTAATAAAGTGAGGGGAGCTTATCCACAGGGAAGGTAGGCACAAGAACTAGAGGGCATGGACTGAGGGTGGAGAAGGGTAGGTTTAAGGGGAATGTGAGGGGACGTTTCTTCACTGAGAGGGTTGTGGTGCCCTGGAACAGTCTGCCATTGGCCGTGGTGGGGGCCAGAACTGTGGAGGGATTCAAGAGGGCATGGGACAAACACAAGGGGCTGATTAGGGAGTGGAGGGTGGAATCTATGGGGGGCAAGTAAAGGGGGGGGATGGGCAGACTCGATGGGCCAAGAAGGTCATTTTCTGCCGACAAATCTCTATGAATTTAATTGTAACTTGACTGTTGGATCACATAAAACATGGTCTAATTTCATATCACGAGGGCCGCTCGTTTCACATCAGAAATGCATGCATCAGAACAAGTGACACATGCATCAGTTTCTGCCACAAAGAGAACATGGTGTTGCAAATGTGTCTGTCTGATATTCGCACACAAACATTTTGGTGTATTTGCTGTGATACAGTTGCGACAAAACAGCTGCTGCAAGTCTGGAGTACTAACCTTTGAAAATCCAGGACCCAGTCTCTAAGAGGGCATTTGGTGCTTCGCTCAGTATCTAGCTGTTGAAATGGTGTAGGCCTGTACACAATCCCACTTAGTGTAATAGCTGAGGGAACAATATTTAAGTGCACTGTTTAAGCAATAAGGCCCAAATAGCCATGTGTTTCCTAGGAATCAGTCTCCAGCTGCAGGCTTTATCCTCAGCAAGAGCTTTAATCCCATTGAAATGCCTGTTTGTAAGGACATTATTAGTATTTTTATTTAGTTTACAATGTTTGGCCAGGAAAGGCACACTAAGCCAAGGCTCATTTCCAGGCGCATGCTGGGATCCCAGGGAAGTTAAATGACTTGCTCATAGTCACACAGTATGCAAGTGGTAACTGTAGGAGTCAAATCAAGTCCTGCAGGTTTGCAGCTCAGTGCTCTTAACTACAGTGCTATACTACCTGTACTGTACGGTACCATACTATACTATGCTATGCTATACTATACTTTGCTATGCTATGCTATACTGTACTGTACTGTACTGTACTATACTATACTGTCTAATGGCTTTGTTTAAAAAGAAGACAGCATTAAAAAAAGAAATACAATTTATATACATGAGTGCTACTCTGAGCTGTAATGGGTATTTCTAAGGGATTGCTGTCCTGTACACCAGCCAGTCAGGGAGGCGGTATAGCATACTGGTTAAGAGCACCAAGCTGCAGAATTGGAGAACTGGGTTTGCATCCCACAGCCACCACTTGCATACTGTGTGACCATGAGCAAGTTAATTTTCCTGTGCTGCCAGAATGCACCTGGCAACAAGCCTTGGCTTAGTGTGTCTTTCCTAGCCAACAATTGTAAAATAAAACAAATAATAAAATCGGAGCATGTACTGGCACCCTGAATAACTAATTCGATTTAAAATTGTACTCTGAGGGCCGTTGGCCTATATGTAATCCAAAGGAAATCATTAAAGTTAGTCTGCGGTGCAGTCCCAAAGTCAATTTGGCATTCCTAAATGAACTATACAGGTACAAGTCTTAGGTCCTGGATGGTTACTCACTGCTCCTCAATCATGTGATGCCGGCCTGGTTAGATGTACCGGCTTTTTGTCTAAAGTCTCTAATTCAGCCTTCATGTCCCTGCCCAGCTTTCTCACCTTCTGTCTACTAATCACATGCTGGGACCTCATGCTGATTGGTTCAACTGTGACTCTCTCCACTGGTCTCTCTCAACAGCAGTGGTACAGATTTAAATTGCGAGCACACAACTGCCATGCCAGCCCAAAGGTCACTGCCACTCCAAGTGTGTTGTGACAACCAATAATGGCTTGTGTGACTGCTGACTGATAGCCAGACACAGGCTAGTTTCACAGGTGGTGATAGCTCCATGAGCTCTAATCTGTAATTCAGGGTTGTTGTAAAAGCTATTCAGTTAGGAAAGTCTGCCTAGATTTACCAGAGAGCAGTCTGTCTAAAAACATGGCAATGGAGAAAAATAAGGACAGAAAAAGATTAAAGGGGGATTCAAAGTCATCCTGGTGCTTTCTGTTAATGCACTAGCACATACCTGTGATCAGAACTGGAAAGTTAGACCACTTAAAAGATGGTCTAACCGTCTTGCTCAAGTGCCACAAATTGCGTCAATTCTGGCCTTACTTGTGTCACTTTTGTGACACAAGCTGCTGGAAAGCAGTAAAACTGTTATAAATATGTCAAAAACATTGACAATAGCATTCAAAGATTTCAACGCATTTGGCATGACATAGGCTGCATCCAAAACTGGGTCTTATACCAGCATCATGCTGCCAGACAATCTTGCCTTAAAAATCCAACTACAAAGAACGTACAAAGATCTAGGTTGGGCTTCACCTCCTGTGACACATTTTCTTCGCATTAGCCTGGTAAGTGCTAAATATTGGTCAGGCAAACTTCCTAATTACTTCATGGACCTCATCTCCCCCATCTCAAATTCTTCCTACTCCTTAAAGGGTGACAGTCAACAATAAGCCCCACACCAAAGTGTGCGGATGGTCCGAAGTTGCAGTCTGAGGGCAAAAACTGTTTTTGTTTACTGTTTACTACAGTATAGTAGATCGTATCATGCTGGTTCTGTTGACTTCCAAGCTGACATTTGCTCTAACCAAAAATCCCAGAATCCCCTGCAGCTGACATCAAAGCAGGGCTGCAGCAATGCGAGATTCAATAGCCTGCAGCAAATGTTAAGAGTTTTCGTAAGCTCTGATTTTTGTTTGCTCAGCTCACTGTCCTCCCAGGGTTAAGTGCAGTGAAAAGTCACAGAGGACTGTATTGAACTCTGGGAGAACAGCAGGCATGAATTGCCCGGAACGAGGCGGTAGCCACTGAACTTTTATTTCAGTATGGCAAAAACTAGTATAGAAAAAAGTGCCCTTTGTACCCTCATAAGTGCCCTTTTGATTCTCAGCCCCCTCAGTTTTTACCATCTTCCGGCACCCTTGAAGGACTAACAAACAGCTGATCTGAGCTTATAAAACTTGAACATGTACTGCAGGCTATTGAACCTCCCACTGCTACAGCACTGCTCTAATGTCAGCTGCAGGGGGTTCTAAGATTTCTGGTTACAGAAAACACCATCTTGGAAGTCAATGCAATCAGCCTGGTACAGGCTACTAGGCAAACAACCCACTGCACTCAAATTAAGAAATCCACTTTCTTAATGCTGCATAAAAAATCTATTGAGCCACCAAGGCAAATATTGGCAAAAACACTGACACCAGGGCTATAGAAAGAAAGAAACATAAAATCTGATCGCAGATAAGGACCGCTTGGTCCACCTAGTCTGTCCATTTCCCTACCTAATTGATAAGCTGCAGATCCTACTTAACCAACAGCTTAATTCCTCCTACCCCCACTAAAACTGTCTTATGTCTGTCCCATGCATTCTTGAATTTCCCCACTGTTTTTGACTCTACGACCTCCTCAGGAAGGCTGTTCCATGCATCTACAACCCTCTCTGTGAAGAAATAATTCCTCACAGTACCTCTGAGCCGTCCCCCCTCTATAGAAACATAGAATTTGACGGCAGATAAGGACCGCTTGGCCCACCCAGTCTGCCCATTTCCCTGCCTACTGGATAAGCTGCAGATCCTAGTTAACCAGCAGCCTGCTTCTTCCTACCCCAACCCCCTAGAATTGCCTTATGACTGTCCCATGCATGCTTGAATTCCACCACTGTTTTTGACTCCACGACCTCCTCCGAAGGCCGGTTCCATGCATCCACAACCCTCTGTGAAAAAAAATACTTCCAAATTACCTCTGAGCTGCCCCCCATTCAAATTGTGCCCCTTGTTCTTGCACACCTCTTTTTGAAAGATGCTACCTCTTGGACTTTGTTGATTCCCTTGAGGTACTTGAAAGTTTCTATCATGTCCCCCCTCTCCCTCCTTTCCTCGAGGCTATACATATTAAGCTCCTTAAGTCTCTTCACATGTCTTCCGGTGCAGACCCTGCACCATTTTAGTTGCCCTCCTCTGGACAGCTTCCATCCTGTCTATGTCTTTTCGAAGACTGGGTCTCCAGAACTGCACGCAGTACTCCAGATGGGGTCTCACCAGCTGTCTGTACAGAGGGATAATAACTTCCTGTTTTCTACTGGTGATGCCTCTCCCTATGCATCCCAGTATCCCCCCAGCCCTCCTTGCTGCCCTCTCACATTGCTTGCCCACCTTTAGGTCATCTGATATGACTACCGCCAGGTCCCTTTCCATTTTTGTTGTTGTTAGTATCTCACCCCCCATTGTGTACTCTTCCCCTGGGTTTTTGTTTCCCAGGTGCATTACCTTGCACTTCTTAGCATTGAGTCTAAGCTGCCATACATTTGACCATTTATCTAACCTTGTCAAGTCCCTTTTCATCCTTTCCACCCCACCTTGTGCATCAACTCTGTTGCAGATCTTTGTGTCATCTGCAAAGAGACATACTTTTCCTTCCAGTCCCTCTGCAATGTCACTTATAAAGACATTGAAGAGGACCGGTCCTAATACCGAACCCTGCGTTACCCCACCAGTAACCCCCCTTTCTTCAGGGTGGACTCCATTTACTACTACTCTCTGTGTCCTATTCCCCAGCCAATTTTACACAGGCTGTCATCTTGGGACCCACTCAGAGGCTAGCTAACTTGTATATTAATCTTTGTGTGGGACTGTGTCAAATGCCTTGCTAAAGTCTAGGTAGGCCATGTCCACAGCCCTCCTGATCTACTACTTTGGTCACCCAGTCAAAGAAATCTATCAGATTTGTCTGGCATGACCTTCCTGCTGTAAATCCATGTTGCCTAGGGTCCTGTGCCCCTCTGGCCTCTAGATACTCAACAATTCTTTCCTTCAGAAGTGATTCCATCATTTTCCCTACCACTGAGGTTAAACACGTTTGTAGTTTCCTGCTTCTGCCTTGCTCCCACTTTTGTGAAAGGGAATCACATCTGCCCTCCTCTAGTCTTCGGGTACCACCCCATCCTCCCATGATTTGTTAAACAGGGTAGTCAGTGGTGTCACTAATTCTACCCTTAGTTCTTTTAGAATTCTGGGATGAATCCCATCAGGCCCCATTGCTTTGTCCACCTTTCAGTTTTAAGAGTTCTTCAGAACCCTTTCTTCTGTAAATGGGCTGGTATCAACTTCTGTATCCAGAGTGTTTCTACTGTTTGTTTTAGGTACCTCCCCTTCCTTTGTAAATACTGAGCAAAATATTTGTTTAGTACCTCTGCCTTTCAAGTCACCCTCTGCCCACCCCCACCCCCCTTTTATGCCTCACTATCCCTCCTTGGTCTTCCTTCGCTCCCTGATGTAACTATAAAATGTTTTATCCCCCTTCTTAACTGAGTTGGCTATCTTTTCCTTGGTTTGGGCCTTTGCTGTTCTGACTGCCTTCCCAGCTTCCTTTTGCTTTAACTGATACAGTTCTCTATCCTGCCCCTTCTGTGATGCCTTGTACTTCCTGAAAGATTTCTTTTTCTCTTGAACCTTCACTGCCACTTCCTTTGAGAACCATAGTGGTTTCTTACATCGTTTAGTTTTGTTTATTTGCTTCACACAAAGGCTTGTTACCTCTGTGATGGCAGTTTTTATTATTCCCCATTGTTCTTCCACCCCTCCTTCCTGCCCATTTGCTAGTGCATTCCTTAGACACTCACCCATTTTGGCAAAGTCAGCCCTCCTAAAGTCCAGTACTGTTGCCTTTGTATGGCTTGACTCCATTGCTGTGTTTATTGTGAACCATTGGGGCTCTTTGGGGTAACCCTTGCCTCAGTGTTTGCGCACAGAGGTTCTTTGTCTTTTAAATAGTTTTTTATTTTAATGGGTTCACCACATTATATCCCAGGCACACTGCCTTAGGGGTAGCTGGTCCATTCCACTGGGGTGTCAAACAGACGAGGCATACTGATGAGTCCTGGTAGGATGAAACACGTGTTCATGTCTTCTGTTAGTACCCTTTGCAAACTGTGTGAGAGGCCTTTCGGCACCATGCAATTCTGTAAAGTTGGACCAGCATAACATTCTGTGATGATTTGCATATGCAGCCCATGATGCTTTGCATTGTGGGGGCATGTGTGATTTTGTATTTTATTGTGAACCATGCTGTTCGATGGTCGCTAGTTCCCAGATGGCTACCCACTTCTACATCTGTGATCCTCTCTTCATCTCCATTTGAGAGAACCAGGTCTAAGATTGCTCCCTCTCGAGTGGGCTCCAATACTAGTTGTCTAAGGCATGCCCCCTGTAGGGCATTTAGAATAACCTCACTCTTCGAAGTGGCTGCTGCAACTGCACTCCAGCTAACATCTGGCATATTCAGATCGCCCAGCAGCAATATCTCCCCTTTTTCTGCCATACTAAGTATACTCTCTATCATTTCCTTGTCCGTTTCCTCCCCCTGAGAAGGGGGTCTATATACAACCCCTGTGCGGATTGTGGTGCCATTGCCGGTCTCCAATTTACCACACAGTGCTACTTCTCCCCGTTTTCCTTTGTTCTGTTGTTTGATTCTTCCTCGGGTAAAGAAAGCAACTCCTCCTCCTCTTTTACCTCTCTGTCCCTCCTGTAGATAGTGTATCCTGGTATGTTTATGTCCCAGTCATGGTTTTGTGCTTAACCATGTTTCTGTGACTGCCACGATATCCAGATGTTCTCCTCCATCAAGGCCACTAATTCAGGAAGCTTGTTACTCAGACTACGGGCACTGGTACTCATTGCTTTCCATTTTTTGATGGCTTTACCTTCTGTTGCAGCATCCCCCACTGACCTTTCTACCTCGGTCTTTTTCTCATTTAGCACCCTGTTTTGTAGGGAGAGGCTGGGATTTTCCTGCTGCTTATCAGTGCCTACCCCCTTGACTAGTTTAAAAGCTTGCCAATGAAGCATTTAAACTGACTGCTCAAAAGACTTGTTCCCTTCCTGGACAGATGCAGACCATCCTGCCAGTATAGGCTGGTGTCCCTCCAGGTGGAACCCCAGTCCCCAATGAAGCCAAACCCCTGCGCTCCACACCATTTTTTCAACCATTCATTAAACTGCATGGTGCAAAGTACCCTTGCCTCACTCATGTCATTGACAGGCAGCACCTCTGAGAAGGATACTGTGTGTGCTACTTGTCTTAGGCCCCTCCCCAGTTCTACAAAGTCCTTCTGCACTGCTCTAATCTCATTTTGAGCCAAGTCATTTGTCCCTAGGTGGACAATGACATCCTGCTCAGACTCCCGTGCAGCTGTTCCCGTGATCCCGAGGATGCGCTTCCTGTCCCTCCAAGCCATGGCACCAGGCAGGCACCTTACTTCAGTTTTCCCTGCTCCCCCCAGTTCTATCCCCCTAATAATTGAGTCCCCCACCAGGAGCTGCTTCCTTTCCTTGTGGTGTCCTCTGCCTCCTTCCTGTGGGCCTCCCTTGTGACAGGTGTCCTCAGCCTCCTTAATCTCCTCTGTGGGTGCATCCATGGGGAGCTGTGCTCCCCAGAATGGTGTATGAATTGTGAGTGGAACAACTGACTGGGTGTGCCTCTGTTCCACCATCCTCACCCTCCCTGAGCCCACTGTGGTCCAACTACTGTGCTTTCTTTACAACCTTTGAGGTAGTGGTGGTGGCTCTGGTGCTCCCTGGATGGGGGCGGTTCCCCTCCTACCATCCAGTCTGGCCTGGGGGGAAAGTTCCCTTACTGCTATCCAGTGTGGCCTGAAGACGGGCAAATTCCTCCCTCAGGGCAGAGAGTTGTCTGCAAATAGGGCAGCATCTTAGCCTCCAGAAAGAGTCCCTGAAGATTGCTGCCCCACAGCCATTACATTGCACTACTCCTCACATGATTATGTACTTTTTTATTTTTTTTTTTTGTGTGTGTGTGTGATTGCTAAGCTTAATGGAGAAAAGGGAGCATGTGAGGAGGAGGACCCTGAAAAGCATCCATCCTAAATAGATACTTTTGCTCAGTATTTACTGAAGAGAAGGTGAGGGCAGGGCCCACAGCTCAGCATCATGAACACAGGGGAGGGAGGGAGGTGAGCACTACCCTTCACAAAAGAAAGAGTCCTACAAGAGCTTGCTAAGCTCAGGTGGATAAGGCAATGGGACCTGATGGCATACATCCCAGGGTACTTAAGGAGCTAAAAGTGGAACTAGCAGAGCCATTAGCAGAACTGTTTAGTGAGTCTCTGAGCACAGGAGAGGTCCCAGAAGACTGGAGAAAGGCTCATGTGATCCCGCCTCATAAGAGTGGTAGCAGAGAGGAGGCAGGGAACTACACACCAGTCAGTCTTACCTCAGTAGTGGGCAAGATTATGGAGGCACTCCTTAAGGAAAGGATAGTGCAACACCTGGAATTCATAGGGGCACAGGATCCAAGACAGCATGGGTTTACAAAAGGAAGGTCCTGTCAAACTAATCTCATAGATTTCTTTGACTGGGTAACCAGAGTGTTGGACCAAGGGGGAGCAGTTGATGTCGCCTACCTTGACTTCAGCAAAGCTTTTGACACTGTTCCACATAGAAGACTGATACATAAGCTGGGTAGGCTCAGGGTGGGTCAGAAGTTGGTCAACTGGGTGGCAAACTAGTTGACGGGCAGAAAACAGAGAGTGGTGGTAAATGGTATACAGTCAGAAGAGATGCAAGTCACAAGTGGGGTACCTCATGGATCAGTTCTGGGGCCAGTCCTCTTCAACATCTTCTTTAGTGACCTTGGAGATGGACTAGAGGGTAAGGCTTGTCTGTTTGCAGATGACACCAAGATCTGCAACAGAGTAGATGATCCAGATGGGGTGGGCAGAATGAGAAGAGATCTGGATAAACTAGCAAAATGGTCAGAAGAGTGGCAACTGGGATTTAATGCAAAGAAGTGCAAAATCATGCACATAGGGAAGAGAAACCGTAGAAGCCACCTATAGGCTGGGAGGAGTTGCTAAGTCACAAAGGAGGAAAGAGACTTGGGCATCATCATCACTGATGACCTGAAATCATCCAAGCAGACCTCTAAAGCAGTAGGTAAGGCTAGGGGGTGTTAGGGTATTAGTAGGGTATCACAAGTCGTAAGAGGGAAGTAATAATCCCTCTTTACAAGACACTGGTTAGGCCCCATCTGGAGTACTGCGTGCAGTATTGGAGCCCACACCTTCACAAGGACATTAACCAAATTGAGGCAGTCCAGAGAAAGGCAACCAAAATGGTGCAGGGACTGCATCAGAAGACATATGAAGACAGATTAACAGAGCTCAGGGTTTTAAATAATTGATTAGCATTTTTTTCTTGGGACTATACTAACTGTACAGAAAGTATTTATATAGATTTTGTAGAAGTGCTATGTTTGCTAAACACAGTGAGGCAAGAGCTATGCATTTTCACAAAGATTTAACACTTTTATGAGCAAAACGCTAATCAATTTTTAGAGTTAAATAAATCTCTGGAGCTCAATATGTATACCCTGAGCAAAGGAGGGAGAGAGGTGATATGATCGAGGCATTCAAATACCTTAAGGGCATTAACAAGGTGAAAGAGTCTAACATGTTTAAATATAAGAAAAATAGCAGGACAAGAGGACACAGCATGAGATGATGGGGGGCCGATTAAGGGGGAATGTGAGGAAATTTTTTTTCACAGAAAGGGTGGTGGATGCATGGAATGGCTTACCACAAGAAGTGGTGGCTATGAATACAGTGCAGGGCTTCAAACAGGCATGGGATAGGCATAAGGGAGCAATACAAATGACTATGAATAGATAGGCCACTGACAGAGCAAAGGCCGATGGCACATTTATAAGGTAGAAAAAGAAATGGGCAGACTGGATGGGCCTTGCGGTCCTTATCTGCCATCAACTTCTATGTTTCTATGTAGGATGACACAACACTCTAGGCTGCAGTGTGGTTTACTCCAGTGCCTGGATCAGGAAAACCTGCTGAAAACAACTGAGCCAACATACTATGGCCGGACCGAGACCGATATCTTCAAATTGTGCCCCCTTGTTCTCGCACATCTTTTTTTCTGGAAGATGCTGCCCTTTTAGTAACCCTAGCACTTCAACCAGTAGTCTTTGTCAGGGGGTTGGCTACTGGCCCAATTCCTGTTGCTTAAATACCCTTCATAGCTGCTGACATTATCCTAAAGCGGGTGAACATCATGACATAATTAAAGCAGCAGCAGCAGCAGTAAGTAAGCTTATGCAGATCAGTGAACAACAAACACAGTAACATCAAAATAATAAATTACACAATAGTACAATGCCCCCAAAATATTAGTAACTTTTAGGAAAAATGTGCAGTATAAAATGTGAAAAATAAATGAAAAGATATCTGAAAAGACATGATTAATATAACAACTATGGTCGGCGAACAGTTTGGCAGCTTCAGGGAAGTTGTTGGTTGTAGTGTTCTGTAATAGGAAATTCTGACACTTCTCCCTTGGGTTCCCTTCCCCTCTTCTCAATTGTATTTTAATGCTCTCGTATCTTGGGAGCTGGGTGTGTGCATGAGGAACATGGCTAGGTTCCACAGCGCAAGCTAATATCCAAGCGGGGATTTTGAAAGGTCAGCTCGTGGCAGACGAGTGGTGGAACTCGGGGAGAAAAATTTTGGGAGGGACTGAGGTTGGTAGCCTGGGAAAAACACTGAATAGACAACAGGAACCAGAGGGTAATAGTAAATGGAGTCCACAGTGAAGAAAGGGGGTTACTAGTGGGGTACCACAGGGTTCAGTACTGGGTCTGGTCCTTTTTAATGTCTTTATAAGTGACATTGCAGAAGGACTCGAAGGAAAAGTACATCTTTTTGCAGATGACAGAAAGATCTGCAACAGGGTTGATACGAAAGGTGGGGTGGAAAGGATGAAAAGGGATTTGGCAAGGTTGGAGGAATGGTCAAATGTATGACAGCTTAGATTCAACATAAAAAAGTGCAAAGTAATGCACCTGGGAAACAAAAACCCAGGGGAAGTGTACACAATGGAGGAGGTGAGATACTGACAACAACAAAAATAGAAATGGACCTGGGAGTAGTTATATCACATGACCTAAAGGTGGGCCAGCAATGTGAGAAGGCAGTAAGGACAGCTAGGGGGGGATACTGGGATGCATAGGGAGAGGCATCACCAGTAGAAAACAGGAAGCTGTTGTCACTCTGTACAGACAGTTGGTAAGACCACATCTGGAGTACTGTGTACAGTTCTGGAGACCCCATCTCCACAAAGACATAGACAGACTGGAGCCTGTTCAGAGGAGGGCAACCAAAATGGTGTAGGGCCTGCACCAGAGGACATATGAAGAAAGACTAAAGGAGCTTAAGATGTATAGCCTCGAGGAAAGGAGGGAGAGGGGGGACATGTTAGAAACTTTCAAATACCTCAAGGGAATCAACAAAGTCTAAGAGGGTAGCATCTTTCAGAAAAAGAGATGTGAAAGAACAAGGGGGCACAATTTGAAGACAGATGGGGGACGGCTTAGAGGTAATGTGAGGAAGTATTTCTTCACAGAGAGGGTTGTAGATGCATGGAACAGCCTTCTTGAGGAGGTTGTAGAGTCAAAAACAGTGGGGGAATTCAAGAATGCATGGGACAGACATAAAGCAATTCTAGTGGGGGTAGGAGGAAGCGAGCTGTTGGTTAATTAGGATCTGCAGCTTATCCATTAGGTAGGGAAATGGGCAGACTAGGTGGGTCAAGCGGTCCTTATCTGCCATCAAATTCTATGTTTCTATGATTGTGCCATTGGTTTAGGCTGGGAAATGAACATCACTGTAGTGCAATAAGTTTCTATTCTTGAGAGCCATGGTTGAAAACTGTAAAACTAATACAAGCTAATGTACGGGAAATGCAAGTTAGGGAATTTGGTGAAATAAAATACTAGTATTAGTGCAAACTATAAAAAGTAGACAAAAAAAACTTAATAAAAAATTATAAAATTTTGCATCTTTGTAAGTTACAGGAGTATGAATTATGCCAATGGCTGCCTCGTACAAAACAAGAGCATGAACTGGAAATACTGTATATCTAAAAGTGATTTAAGCCCCTGATGAAAGAGCCGCACTTTCAATGTTCAGTTTTAATACCCACATGTTCAGAAAAACTGAACAAAGGTATGGGTTGATGGAAAAAACAGAGATGACCTAGGCTGTATTAATTTGTGGAAAGTGTCATGTTGAAGATGTGTGCCATATAATTGTGGTATGTCAATGGTATAATGAATCAAAATCTAGATGGCTAGGTCCATAGTTAAGAGATATATTTCTACCACATAAATTACTGTACTTGCAATACTTGTTATTTACCACAAAAAATGAGGACTTTTTGAATGATTTAGTTCATTTTATTTTTGTGGAAGCAATGAAAATTAGAAAGTCGAAGGGGTAAGTGCAAATTAAATGGTTGATATCTGATTTAAGTATCAACTCATTATATTTCCAACTGCTATATATTAAATCATTATGTTTTTAGTTCTATATGTTTATGGGCACAAAATACACAAAATATATACAATATTTATGAAAGTGTATGGTATACACCTGTTTCATGTTATTGAAATATATGTCGAATTAATTGTAATAACTTATGCTGATCAGTAAAACAGCATTTTCTGTTCTTGAGGAGAGTCAGGAGTTTGCACACTGCAGAAAGCAGAGGGAGTGCTTAATGCTCTGGAACCAAAGGACACTGCTGTTAAGGAGATTGTTACTATGTCAGAGCCCCAGAGGATGTCAATAACCCCTAATAATGAGGCTTACTGTGAAGGGGAGGGGTGTAAGAACAGTGATGGGGAAAAAGAGCATGTTCTGTAAAGACAAGCCAGCTGTCAACATCACTAGCCTTGCGATGTCCTTTCAGTCTGTTGCAGTTGCTGTGGGACTAAATCGATAATTCCCAGCACGTGATCCTTTACATAGCTAGGGGAAAAACTCTGAAACTCTCTCTCTCTCTCTTTCACTCTCTATGGGATTGATGATGTCTCTCCACCGTGAAACATTAGGGCAGCTGATTTCCTGGAGGCACATGTCAGCCGTCAAAACTGATTGAGAGAAGTATAAATTCTAATTTAAGGGCCGTCTGTCTGGCACAATTATTCATGCTGCTTCTCCCACCCCCACTCCCCACTGCACCACGAGGTTGGCACATGTAGCAACAGCAGGCCGAGGGGGAATCAGGAGAAAGCTGTGAAGTCAGCGAGAACGGGGATGGCAAGGCATCAAACAGAAAAGATAACAGTGAGTTTGTTGCCCAGCATAACTGCTTAGGAAGAGACCTGAAAAACACAGATGACACGGTGAGTTCTGGGGCTCTATTGCACCAGCACAATAATAGTGATCAGGCTAATTTCTCTTTGTCATGGTGAGGTGTTTGCTGTTGATCTAGGATGCGAGACTGAGTACCTCAAGCTCTGGGAGATTTCAAAAGTTACACCAATCTCATGGCCCTCCAAGCCATCTTTGCAAGCTATGATATAGGTGCAGTGAGGAGTGTATAGCCCAGACAAAAAGTGTTCTATTTGGAACATGCTCTATGAAGTCATTCATTCACAAAGCTGTGGATGACTCTCACAGTATGCGCTGCAAGCCCATTGATCCACAATGTGGACCAATGAGCTTACCTTTTATACTGAGCTCATTCAACGGGCAGGCAGTGTGGCGGGTGTGGTGGGTATGCTGCCCACCGATGACCTGGGGGGTAGCTGGGTGGGCTGGGGTCCTGTGTGGGTGGGGGACCACTAGACTACCAGGGACTGATTCAGGTCATATTTTTGGTGATCAGGGTTACGGGTGGGGAGGGGGGTACCACTAGACTACCAAGGATCATTAAATAATATTATTTTGGCGATCAGAGGTATGGGATAGGGAGGGGGAACCACTGGACCACCAGGCATCTGGAAATAATATTATTTTGGCGATTGGAGGTATGGGATGGGGAGGGGGGAACCACTGGACCACCAGGGATCTGGAAACAATATTATTTCTACGATCGGGGTTATGGGTGGGAAGGGGGGTATCACTAGACTATCAGGGATCTTTAAGCAATATTATTATGGTAATCAGTGGTATAGGATGGGGAGGGGAGAACCACTGGACCACCAAGGATCTGGAAACAATATTATTTCAGTGATTGGAGGTACAGGAGGGGAAGGGGGGAACCACTGGACTACCGGGGCAGTGTATTATATACAAGATGGATAATCAGAGGTACAGGATGGGAGGGGAGAACCACTGGACTGCCAGGGCAGTGTATTATATACAAAACATCCAATCGGAGGTACGGGATGGGAGGAGGGAACCACTGGACCACCAGGGATCTGAAGACAATATTATTTCAGTGGTCAGTGGTTGTATTATATACAAAATGGGTAATCAGTGATACAGGACAGGAGGGGGGGGACCACTGAACTTCCAGGGCAGTGTATTATATACAAGATGGATAATCAGAGGTACAGGATGGGAGTGGGGAACCACTGGACTGCCAGGGCAGTGTATTATATACAAAACATTCAATCAAAGGTACGGGATGGGAGGAGGGAACCACTGGACCACCAGGGATCTGAAGACAATATTATTTCAGTGATCAGTGGTAGGGGATGGGGTGGGGGTACCACTGCGGTCCCTGGTACAGGGACCGCATGCTGTACAGGGTGCCAGGCACATTTTGCTGTCCATCCCTGCACAACACATGCAAATGGAGCCATAATCACATGCAAATGGATGCATTTGCATCTTGCATGCATAATGGCCCAATTTCCATATCCAGGTTGGAATATCTGGATATTGCACCCAGCGCAGCTCCAGTTGCCCTTGTACATTCCCATTTCAGGTATGCAGGCCTGTCTGAGGGATGCACCAGTGCATTGTATGTGCACCGCATGCATTCTTTGATATATTAAGAAGGGATGCGCCATGCCACATCTCTTTTGAATATATCCCTTTGCTGCTCCAGAGCAACCACTTGCACCATTGTCAGGCACACTTCTGAATATTGAGCCCACTGTATATTCCTCGTTCAGAAATTGCTATTCCTATCTTATATATTATTATGTATCTCTATTTTGTATTTTGTACCATGCATGGTTGTATCACTGTTGAGCATATCTGTACTCTGTTTTGCACAAGGGATCTCCTTGTAAATAAGGTTGCTTAATGGTTCTATCCCTTCACAATAATCTTGAACTTTCCCTCCACCCCCAATTGCTTCCATAACCAACCAAGAAGCAGATACAGGCAGTTAAGGGATTCCACGCCTGGAGCCTACTAAAAATGAACGTACATGTCTTTTCTACTTTGTCAGAGGGTCCTTGTGACCCTCTGGTCCTGCCTCGTTCTCAATCCACTGAGCAGTTGTGCACTATCAAGACCTTATGGGAAGAAACCAAGATAACTTTTAGGCTTGATAAATGCACCAAAGGAACATTTATTTAAAGAAAGTAAACCCACATGGAAAACATGCGAACATGAAAATGCCAGCAGAAACAAGCCATTTCGGTCTATCTAGTCTGCTCAAGTGTGCAGCTCTCAGACAAAGTTACTGAAGCTGCCCCCCCCCCCTTTTCCACATAGAGTCTTCCTCCCTTCCTCCCCCTCTCATCCCCCTAACCATCTTCTCACCTGTTATGACTCTCCCTTTCACCGCTGTCCCAGTCCCTTTTTAAAGCTGTCCACTGTTATCAGTAATACCACCTCCTCCGGCAGTTTGTTCTACTTGGACACCACTCTTTCTATGAAAAATTGCATTCTCATTTCCCTTTTAAATCTCCACCCCACTAATTTTAGACTGTGCCCCCTAGTGGACACATACCATGTGAGAATGAATATGCCATCTGTACTAACCTTGTTCAAGTCAAACCTGCAGGGACGCAATCACCTTAGACCACGGGTTCTCAAATGGTGAGGCCAGCCTCCCTGGGGAGGCCCCAACCTGTTCAAGGGGAGGTTCAAGCAAGTCTTGAAAAAGTATTATATTTCAGTTTTGAACTTGATAGATTTTGTGTGAAGGGATAAAGCAAACTGAAAGAGGATAATCGTAGGTGAATTTATGTATTTATTCACAAGTCTGTGACCAGGGAAGGTACTGTACACTGAGCCATGGCTTATTTCAGGTGTACCCAGGGAAGGGTTGTGAGAGAATACAATTCAAAATGTAACCGCAAAACACTTAAGCTACACAAAATGAATAAACATGCAAACAAATTAAGAACAATAAACTAACAATGTGAGGAACAATTAATCAATTAAACTGGCAGCAGAACTGTCCAAATACAAGAGTTAAACATACAGGTACTAGGAATAAGAGTAGGAGGGAGCAAAATGATCCCTGAGAAGTTGCTTAAGAGCAGGGGGAGAGGCAGAGGTCGGCAGAAAGGTTATTCCAGTAAAAGGGAAAACAGAAAAAGCAGTCTGACCCATGAAGGTATGGCAGTAATGGGTAACACTGGTTCAAGAGTCAAAATATTGGTGCAAGTAGGTTGTCCTGTTTTTGGGGGTACAATAAGCTTAATAACATAAAAGCTAGCTATGCAAAGAGGTTTCAATTTATTCCTGATGTACTGTGAAAAGTAGGCTATTTTTCTATGGGAGGCCCAAAAATATTTCAGTATTTTGGGGGAGGCTCAACATCTTTTCCATGGCTTAGGGGAGGCTCACTATAACAAAGTTTGAGAACTGTTGCCTTAGACAATCTGTGTAGTGACTGTGAGTGCCTGGCAGTTAAAATTCAGGTGGGGAAAGGGAAAAAAGCCATTGTCCTCATGACAGTATACATTCCCCCGGTAGACAACAGCCAAGTCTAGAAACATTTGCTATGTACTACAGGCAAACAATCCAAAGGGAGAAAGTAATTTTCACAGGCAACTTTAACTTATACTAGCATGCAAAAACTAACACCAGGCACCAGGACCTAGTGGCAGGTCTCTACCTAACCCAGGTGGTAAAACACTACACAAGGATCAATTATAGAACTGGGGCCAGCACATTGGTAGACTAGGTATTGACCACCAACCCAGAAAGATTCGCTGAGGTCTCTGTCTTGCCAGACACCATTAATGACCACTCTCCTCTGCAATGTAACTGGACAAATAAATTCCCTAAGACACACCCCAAAACAACCACTAGGAGGGTACTAGTAAGGAATAGTTAGACGCTTTCAAGGAGTATCTTGCCATGTGGACTAGTCCTTCCTAGACTCCATCCCTGACATTGACTTAGCCCTGGACTTCTTCATTGACCAATTTAATACAATCTGCAATATATTTGCCCCACACAAAAAAATGAAAAATCCAAAGCCATTGAGCTGAATGAATCAGCCCAGCTCTCCTAGCATAAATGTGGCACAGAACCAACCTGTGGCTGTGGGCAAAAGCCTCTGGCACACAGGAAGACCTATAAAAATATAAGGCAGCCTGAAATAAATGTACTGGTGACCTATGTCTAACCAAAGCACATTACTTCAAGGAAAAGTAGACAAGTAGCTGGGGAAATGGGAAAAAATTCTGGGTGACCCTGAATGATCTTATGGGGAAGGCTGATAAAATGCAGCCTGTAGTGCTCAACTACTGTACAGTGGAGTAGTCACAGATGAACCAGTGACAATAGCAGATACATTCAATAAAGTATTTACTGATCTCCACGCCATCCTCACCCCTAATACAATCCATGAGATGGACTCCACCAGCTCCCAAGTAAACACAACACCAATATCATTCACATCAAGTAACCCTGGCAACCCCTCGTTCTGCTTCAAACCCGTCACTACATCTGAAAAAAAAATATGTAAGACGAGTACTGGGGAAAACACAGCTGGGATTTGATACAATTGACCTGAAATTAGTTGTCCTCACACTAGATGAGCTGGTCCTCCCCCTCACCAAATTATTCAGTTTCTCACTACGATATTCCCAATTCCCAGGGATATGGAAAACAGCACTATTGACCCCCATACACAAAAGTGGTCACTGAGCACTAGTCAACAACTAAAGACCTATATCCTTACTCTCCCTACTATCCAAGGCCCTGGAGAGAATTGTTTATGATCAGCTTGTACAGACTACTTCAGGAATTATAACATTCAGTGCCCTCAACAACACGGTTTTAGGAAGCAACACAGCACTATCACTTCCCTCACAGAGTCTACCAGCAACCTGCATGAGACCCTTGACAGTGGCCACTTGGCTGGGTCTATATACATAGACCTAACAAAAGCCTTCGACCTGCTGAACCACAAACTCTTGCTTTCCAAACTATATACCCTAGGCCAATCCCAGGACACGGTGACCTGGTGCTTTAATTACCTTTCTCACCTATCCCAAAGGGTGAGGACTAATGGCACACTCTCAGACATCAGCAACGTTACCATTGGTGTGCAACAGTGGTCCATACTGGGTCCTCTATTATTCAGCCTGTTCATAAATTACCTCCCCTCAATTTGCCCCTCTAAGACACTCCTCTGGGCACTCACTCTAGAACTCCGACACAGTTTTGAGGCACTACAGCAGTGGTTCAGACACAATAAGCTTCTACTAAACTATAAAAAAAACAAAGTCTATGTTATTTGCTGGTCCCCATTTGAGGAAAAAAAGCACCTCACCTCACCATCACAAATGTACAAAGTAAAATCCTTGACAAGTCACCACATTTTTAAGTACCTGGGGTGACTCCGGATGAATCTTTCTCTTTTGCCTCACATAGACCACATAATAAAACAGGCTTATGCAAGACTTGGAGCACTTTACAGACACAGGCACTGCCTCACACCTGTAGCTAAACAAACTTTAATGTCCAGCTTTATCCTTCCATTGATGGACTATGGTCTGACTGCATGCGGCACAGCCACATATACAGTCCTTCATAGGGTCATACTGGTCCTAAATAAAGCCTGTTGGTTTGTGTTGGGAGCTGAAAGGCTCACACACACTTGTGTCCTGAACTCCCAATCCAGCTGGCTCCAACTACAATATAAGAGAAATTTAAATATCAGGTCTGCCTGCTAGGCATAAAAGCACTCTAAGGTCTTACCCCCCTCTGGTCTCCAAAACCTCCTGCAGTCCATCAACAACCACTAATCTTCAAGGAGTATGACAAGAAACTTGCTAGCCATACCATTCCATAAAACCAGCCAGGCACAGCACACCTTTGCATACAGAGCTCCACGCTGGCTAAACAAACTGCTGGAAGCACTGATGAGCCTACTGAAGTTAGCACAGTTCAAATCAGGACTAAAAAAATATGCTCTCATCAAACTGCTGTTGCAACTGCTATCCGACCTAACTGGAGACCCACTCAATGCTATGCCCTACAGATATATAGTGTATAGTGGAACATTGTTGTTCACTGAAATCTAGCACTCTCAAAATGTTGTTCTGCTGCACTAGTGACGTCCGTAGTGCAGCAGAACCAAAAAGTGACGTCCGCAGGACAGCAGAACGATGACTTTTCATTCTGCTGCAGTGCAGACATCACACATGATGTCCTCATGCAGCAATCTGACAGTTAGTCTTATTTTAAAAAAAAGATGTAGTATTTTTTTTTTTTGGAGGCAACGACGTTCCACTATACACTATACAGAACAGTGCACGCGTACCATTGAACGGCAGGGCTGTTCTTTCACCTCGTTGGTACTATAACGACTGATTACCTCTTAAGCTGCACTCACAAGGTAATCTGTCATCATAGTACTAACTCGGTGAAAGAATAACCCTGTTGTTAACTGGTACTCATGCACTATCCTATACATAGTGCATTTTGGAATCTGTGTGTCACTGCAACCTGTTGTTTCATTTTGTCCATTGTTGTATCTTGTAACACTTACTGACTAGGCTCCATTGGTGCTGCTGATTGTATTCCACCAGAATAAGGCACTGTAATTCTCCATGACTAGGCTTCTTTGGAGCTGCTGGATGTACTCTACCTGCCTCAATGCTATGTAACAACCATTTTTCTTGACGAGTAACCTTTGTAAATGAGCTTTTAGATCAAAGTTGTACTGCTGATTGATCTAATAAATAAATAAATAAATAAATACCTTTAAGGTACTTGAAGGTTTCGATCATGCCCCCTCCCCCGTTCTGTCCTCCAGGGAATACATATTGAGTTCCTGCAGCCTCTCCTCATAGGGTTTATTCTGTTGGCCCTGGATCATTTAAGTTGCCCTGCACCATACCCCCTCCAGTAATTTGATGTCCTTTTTCAGATATGGGCACCAGAATTGCACACAGTACACCAAATGTGGTCTCACCAAGGACCTGTACAATGGCAGAATGACTTCCTCTTTCCTGGAAGTGATTCCTCTGGCAAAGCATCCCAGCATCCTGTTGGCTTTGGCTGCTGCTTTACATCAACTTGGATAAGGGCTATGGCACAGAAAAATCTGAACATGAGTGAAGATGCAAATACTTCTGGACAGATAAAAGAATGTGAAGTACACATTACGCATGGGGCTTCATGTTAGCTGCCACCCCTTTAAGAGCACTTAGAACCTGCATGTAACAATCTGTTGCACTGTCTGGCAGTGCCATGTAATACCTGTCAGGGATCGCCATGCTGCAAAGCTACAACTTTGAAATTCAGTACAGACCGGATCGAGTTCACTCCAACGCCGATGGTGTGAGCTGGAGATGATATCCCTCCACATGATCTTTAGCAGATGAAGAATCCTACTTACAAGTGCTTCCCTTCCACACCATGGATGTGCTTCCTGTGGACACTTCTACAACACCTCAAGCTGCTTTGTTGCTACCAACTGCTTCTACAGAAAGACACACAAATTCTCAATTACTGCAAGCAGTTGAAAAGCTTCTCATCTCCTCTACATCTGATCTGTCCCTGCCAACTGCTAAAATGACAACACAGAACTGATTCACAGTTCACAGACATAATCACATACTTAGAGTCTGGAACCTTGCCGCAACAAAAGAAGCATTACCAAGATGTATTTTTCTTTGCTTCGCAATACTTCCTCAATGATGGGGTGCTTTTACACATTTGGACCAAGATAGGCAAGGGCCATCGCATGGATAGAACTCTTGTACAGCTAGTTGTGCCAGCCTCTATAATCAATCAAGTTCTTCTTTCTGCTCATGCCTCTCCACTTTCCGGAGGTCATATGGGAATCCACAGAACTCTCAAATAGAAAAGGCTTCACGTCTTCTGGCCTCACATGAACAAGGACACTGCCCGATTTGTCAAATCCTGCCAGCCCTACTCCCAAAGAAAGCCTCCTGTCAAACTGACAAAAGCACACATCATTCCAATGCCTGTAGCCACTGAACTGTTCCAAAGAGTCAGTACAGACATTCTTGGGCCTTTACCCACAGGCTCTGATACATCCTTGTTTTTGTGGACTACCTGACTAAGTATTTGGAAATAATCCCCCTGAAAGACATTAAAGCTACCACAGTGGCAAGTGCCTTTCTCAACACAGTCATGTGTAGTCATGGTACCCCATTGTACCTGTATTCAGACAGAGGCACTAACTACTTTTCAACCATTGTCCGAGAAACTTGCAAACTTCTTGACATAAAAAAGGCACATACAACAAGTTACCATCCACAATGCAATGGACAGAGTGAAAGAATGATGTCTACCATTCTCAGCACACTCTCCAAGTACCTGGATGAGACTCATGACACTTGGGATAGTTTTGTTCCTTTTGTGCAATTTGTCTACAATACCAGCCCTTGTGTCAACAGTACAGAGTACACACCATTCTTCTTAGTCCATGGACATCACCCAAGAACTCTACTGGACAGGGATCTCTGGCTGCTATAAGTTCCTAAGCCAGCTTCTTCCTTCATTATCCCTACACTGGAACAGCTTGAACTTGCCAGACATGTTGCAATCACCATGCTGGGCCAGAGAAAATCTGCAATGCAGAAAATGTCAGCAGCTAAGTTCCATGAGCCTTCATTCTCTGTTGTGGACATTGTGTACTTGTACCATCCTGTCCTTGCTCCTGGCGCCAACAAGAAACTGCATCGCCTCTGGACTGGTCCCTTCTGAGGATGTATTCTTTTGCTCAGGCTTTATTCTATACTTCATGGAACTTGTATGTCAGTTTGGTTACATGAGCTCTAATGCCAGTATTGCTATTTTTGTAAGATCATATGTATTGCAGTATAAAATCCTCAAGAAAATATTAATTACAAAAAAAAGAAGAGTGTCCACCTGCCTGGATAGCCTCCTCCCTGCAACTATGGAGCATCCTGCAGGAAGGAGGAGCAAGTGGACCTGGACACACTAGCAAGAGCTCCAGGCAACTGCTGAGCATGAGTCCATTTTCATCATTCCACAGAGAGTACCCCACTGCCAAGGGAGTGCTCCACTGTACCAGAATGCGCTGCAATGTGTGTGACCACTATAGAAAGGGTCGCCCACACAAACAGGCACGCACTCGACTCCCTTGGAAGGGGAGTTGGGGGTGGCACAAGCCAAACCACTTTTGGCATGTCAACTTAAAATTAAAGCTAAAGCATGTTTCTGAAACCAGTTCCCTGTGAATTTAAAGAAACAGTAGCCCTAATTTTCTATGCCTTAGGACCACTTGACAACAAAGCCCAAGGCTGGTTCTTTGTAGAGTAGGAAAGAAAACAAGTAAAGGACAGGAAGAGTCTATAGAGTGAATTAAATTAGGTTTACCTAAAAATAAAAAGCCTGACTTGACTAGAATCACTGGTTAGTCATAAACCTAAGTAAAAATGGTTACCTTGAGATTTTCTTAATTCTTAATACTAAGAAAACTATGATAATGAGCAGGAGCTCTGACTCTGTGCTGCAGCCTGGTCAGATGCACAGGTATAACTGGGATTCCCAGGACAGGGCAGAGCCTAAGATGGATCGGAGTTCACCTTTGAAGTTACATGTGCATCAACAGCCTATCAAGTGGAGATAACCCAGTCTGTAAGGATCTTGGAGTGCCTCAGAGATTATATCCCAGAACGAAAAATGTTCAGTTGAGATAATAGTCCCAATGTGGGATTTTTGCTAACCATAACAAGAATGAAGTTGGTTTACAGCTTGAACTTTAGTTTGTGTTGGCTGAGTTGTTTTCATACTAGCATCAGCCTTCTGAGATATTCCTCTTTGCTGATCTTTTGTCTTATTCATATATTTGTTATTGTTTTTTGTAACATTTTTAAAGCAAAGAAAAGTGATGCAGACTTGTGTCACTCCAGTACAAGACAACTTCATCAAGGAGAGTGAACATAATTCACTATACAGGAAGTTTTTAATGCAATTTTAGGTCAAAAAAGAAACAAAGCTGTAAGTAGCAATAATATCCCAGCAGAAGTTTATCAGGCAGACTCTTTATGGTGGGCAGAGTTGCTAACAGTATTCTACAACTATTTGTGCAGAATAGAATATATCCTAGAAGTTTGGTTAACTTCCATTATAGTCCCTTTACATAAAAAAAGTTAAAAAACAGAGCCTTCGAACTATAGACCAATTTCTTTATTTTGTATTCATTTAAAAATATTGTCATGACTTATACTAGCTAGGCTAGAGATCTGGATAGAAAACAATAAAATTCTGTCTATGTTCCAAGCAGGACTTAGACACAAACATTCCACAAGTGATCACATTTTTACTCTACATTATATACTGGATAAATATGCTATGCATAATGCAAAAAAGATTTATGCAGCATTTATAGATATACAGACCACATTTGATAGTGTGAACAGAAACACATTATGGTCTATTATGAAAGAAAAGGGAGTAAATTGAAAATTATTATCTCTAATTAAAAAAAATGCACATTAATACTAAATACGAAATTAGGTATGGAAAAGATGGTGTACTCCCACCTGCAAGTGTAGATTATGGAGTCAAACAAGGTTGCATATTAGCCCCAACGTTATTTAATATATGTACATTATATATAGAATCCGTGGTATAGTATATAGAGCTGAGTGACACATTTCCACCCAGGATTAATAATATTTTAATAAAAATAATTTTATATGCAGATGATGTGGTTATATTATCTCAATCATCATTGGGGCTACAAAGAGGGCTTAATTCTGTTCAGACTTCTCTACAAAAATTAGACATGGAGATTAATATACAAAAAACAAAAATAATTGAGTTTGAATCTTCTGTTAGGTGAAAAACTGGCACAGAGTGGAAAGTAGGAAGTCTAAAAGTGGAGGTAGTGGATGAATACCGATATCTTGGGGTTATCTTTCATAGGAATATCTCTTGGAAAAAACATAGTCAGTCAGTAAAATCAGTTGCTACAAATACAGTTTTCACAATTAATAGTTTTGCAGGGAAGTATGGAGGACACTCTTACTTAGCTCAAATAAGATGCTATGAAGTAAATGTACTAAAAATACCACCAACAGCCTAATCTGGTTCAGTGTCAGTTGGTATCCATCTGTATCCCTCTCCCCTGGAATGAGGCTGAAAACAAGCAGAATTGTCTAGTCCTCTCTTCCCAGTCAACAAAAATTAAAAAACAAATATGCTGCTGAGATTTGGGGGCTCAAAGGAAATGTTTTTGATTTGGAGATTATCCAGAATTTATATCTTAAATTATTATTAGGATTACCAATATAAGTTTCTAATGCAATAATTCCAGCTGAAACAGGAATTCTGGATATAGGAACAGAAATAGTTACATGCAGCCTCTCCTTCTGGGTGAAGATCGTACGTGCAGCTCCAGATAATTTACTCCATCATTGCTGGAAAGATACACTAACGGCACAAAGTAAAACATTGTGGTTCTTTGAACTAAACAACTCGCTTACTATGATGGGTTTGGAAAAGGACCATATGTTTAAGATAGTTAGGGATCATCAAAATTTTATAATAACTGCAATACAAAGGTTAGTAGATAATCCCTGTCATAAAGATTTGGCCAAGTTGCATATGACTCAAGTGAATACACAGTTCTAAAATTGATAAAAAATAGTTATAGTGTGGAGCAATATGTGTTGTTTTGTGACAACGCCTTGCAAAGAAAGGCTATTTCAAAGTTAAGGATGGGTCTTATGTGGCATATTTTCCCTGTATGTGTGACAAAAACATTAGACTTACTGTATTCCATCTGATTTTTGACTACGTGTCCTTAGCTACAGAACAGGACAATTGGATAAATCTCATATTTAACAGTACGTTAAATAAGAGTAGGGAGAAGATGTTTAAATTTTTGATGTCCCTAGAAGCTAAGGCTAGTATATTTGCTTTGGGGGATTTCACATTTAGTGTGATTAATAAGGTTAACAATCTTAAAAATATATAATTATGTGTTGACAACTGTAATGCATTTATGACAGATTAATGCATGTCCATGTCCTGGAGATTGACGTTTTAAAATGTATAAAAAGGTTCTATTTTTGTACTGTGTTTATGTACTTTTTATTCATGTCATTTTTTAATTGCTCTAAATGTTTGTATATTATCGGTATGTATACTTACCTAAAATAAACTTGACTTGACTTGACTTGTTCCTGTGGCGTTTTGATTTGGTCCACCACTAAAAGACTCCTTACCTTCTCTGTGGTCTGCTGGATCCATCTGTAAATGCTGGTGAGAACCCCTTGCTGGACTGTTCGAATAACAGAAAATAGTGCATAAAGGTTTATTCTGTACAGCAGACATGTTCTATTCATGAGGACAATCCCCAGACTAACTGATTCTCTGACTAACAAGCATACATGGCACTGCCAGACAGTGTAACAAATTGTTACATGCAGGTACTAAGTGCTCTTAGATGGGCGGTAACTAACATTAAGCCCCATGCTGAATGTGTACTTCACATCATTCCCGAGTTCATGAATGTGAGTACCACTCGAACAAGCAATAACACTGTAAACAGTTTCTAAGTAAGTTTTAAGGGAAAACAAACAAAAAAATTTGAAAGCATTTCAAGGCATGCACATTTTTAACACACAGTACTCACACTGCGGGGGGTCTGGACTACACTGGGACCAATCAGAGTAGCACCAGAGAGAAGGGAACACCATAGCATTGGAAGCTTAGTCATGCCACAAGCACTAACGTGTGGGGGGAGGGAAAGGGAAGAAAGGGAAGGGTAGCAGTTGGAGGATACCTAGAATGCAGGATCACACTTTAATAATAGTTGCATAACAATAATAAAAGGTGGATTATCCATTTGAAAAGACATTCCTATGGTGAAAAAAGCATTAAATGCAGGTATGCAGTACCATCAGAAACAGTTGCATAAGATAGGTACAAGAACATTTACTGCAAAAACAATTAACTTAGTACAATACACTGAGTCCAATTTACAAAAGTTCAAGACCTCCATCAACTTTTAAAGTCAGTGGGATTGGAGGTATGCGTGGATTGCACCAGTTCCTGTCAGGATGGTGTCAGGTCATTAAAAGTGACCCAGGAGTTCTGCCCACTGTCAAAGCTGCACCACTTGACTCTGTAAGTCCAGGATCCATTTGTGTACTTCTTCCTTAAGATCTTCTAGATCTCATATACCAGTGTATGTAGAAGAGAGCAATGAGAAGAAGAAAAGGCTGAGAAGAAGAGCAAGTCTCAGGTAAATTATCTGGCACATCAGGAAAAACGGGATCTGGCTGGAGAGTGTCAGGAGTGGGAAGATCTGTAGAAACTGGTTGTAAGTTGTCTGAAGGGATCTCAGCTTCAGAGAAGATGGCAGCCTCAAGTGCAGCTTCATTGTTAGGTGAACTGGGGTTGTCTGGAAGGGTGTTACTCAGGTACCCATGTTTCAGTCAGTTGATGTGGACTTTGTTGTGTACCAGCTTTCCATCTGACTTGAATTGATGCTGCTATGGAGTTGGACAGATGAGTAAGAGGATAAGTGCTTAATACATTTAAGAGATAAGGGCTGCAGGGTAGTCAAGGTTTTTGGGTGAAGGCAGGGGAAATAAATAGAGCAAGGAAAACCTTGGTGCTGGGGTTGCTATGCCATATGGTTATTTTTTAAAATGTCTAGGTGTTGGAAGGACAGAGGGAATGTAATCTTTCTTGTATGTTAGAAGGAGATGGACTATCCAATAATCTACTGTGTTTTTTTAATCTATAGTATACAAAGTAATATTGAGGATAATTTAAAAATATAGCCATAGTAGGGAAGCTGCTTGAGGTATGATCGAGGAGTGGTTGGTTGACTTTCTGAAAATTCTCCAGGACAGTAAGCAGCATGTCTTCAGCAAAAAGAGGTCCTGTCAGACAAACCTCATGGAATAATTCAACAATGTGTCTCGGACGGTGGGCAAGTACCAGGCATTGGAATCCTCTAACTGGACTTCAGGAAGGCCTCTGACTCTGTGAGCCACAGATATTTTGTGAAGAAGTTGGTGGATATGGGGGCAGAAGAAAAAGAAAAAAAGTGGGAAGAGAACTGATCAGGTAGTAAAGAAATACAAAATCACACATGCCCCCACAATGCAAAGCATCATGGGCTGCATATGCAAATACTGCTTAAAGTTGAACCAGCATAATATTCTGTGGTGATTTGCATATACGCAGCCCATGATGATCAAATGTGGGGGCATGTGTTTTGCTATTTCCAAACTGGCTTTCCGGCCAAATGCCCTTTGGGGTAACCATTGCCTCAGTGCTTTCACACAGAGGTTGTTTGTCTTTTAAATAGTTTTTTGTTTTAATTGGGTTCATCACAACATAACTGAGATAGACCATCTTAGGATAGCTGGTTCATTCCACTGGGGTGTCAAACAGACGAGGCACACTGATGAGTCCTGGTAGGATGAAACACATGTCTATCTCTTCTGATGGCACCCTTTGCAAACTGTGTGAGAGGCCTTTCGGCGCCATGCATTTCTGCTTAAAGTTGAACCAGCATAATATTCTGTGGTGATTTGCATATGGAAGCATGTGTGATTTTGTATTTCTTTGAAACTTGGCTTCCCGGCCAAATGCCCTTTGGGGTAACCATTGCCTTAGTGCTTGTGCACAGAGGTTCTTTGTCTTCTGATTAGGTAGTATAATTGAAAGGATAGTACAGAATGGTAAGCACTCTGAAGTAATGAGATTGGCCAATGGTGTGCTTTAGTGGTTGGTCCTAGGTCCTGTTCTCTTCAATCAGTTTTTGTCAGTGTTGGGTAAGTTACTGTTTCTATTACATTTTCCAGTACTTTTCCATCCTTGCTAGTGGCTGAACAGAGCTTTCTGGAACAAGTTTCCAAAAGTAATAGAAAGTAATAGGAAAAGGTAACTTACCCAACACTGGTTTTTGTGTAATACTAGAGAAGGGGTCCAGGGCAAAATCTGTCTCTTTGCAGACAATACTAAGATATGTGGTAGGATAAACAGTAAGAAGGGGATTAGGGAAATGAAAAAGGACCTAGTGAACCTGGAAAGAGGTCCAAGATATGGCAACTGTAATGTAATACTAAAGGTACAAGGTTATCCATTGGAGAAAAGGAACCCCAAACACAATATTGAATGGGGGAAGGGTCAGGCTTGCCTAGACCATGGAGAAACAAAACTTGGGGGTTACCATAAGTGACAGCCTCAAGACTACAGCCCAGTACAATAAGGCATGCAGGAAAACCAACATGATGTTAGAATGCATAATCTGGGCCTTTTCCAGCAGAAGAAAGGAAGTGATTCTGCCCCTGAAGGTCCACAGTGAAGCTGCACCTAAGATACTGTGCACAGCTATGGAGCCTTCACCTAAAAAAGGACAAGGATCATGTAGAAATGGTCCAGAGGAGGACAACCAAAATAATGCATGCGTAACATGGGAAGACCTGTGAGGAAAGATTGGCTGGCCTGAATATGTACTCTCTAGAGAGCAGGAAGTAAGTGAGGGCTATTAATGAAACTTTCCAAAATCTGAAGGAAATATAAGGGTGGGCTGCCAGCAACTGTTCAGGATATTGAGGTTCTAAGACAAGAGGACATAATTATAAACTGGTGTGAGGGGCTTCAGGAGGGACTTGGAAAAAGTACTTCTTCATGGATGGGTGGTAGACAGAAAAAATCATCTACCCAAGGCGGCAGTTCATGTCAAAATGGTTGCAGGTTTCAAGACAGGGTGGGATAGATGCATGGGTATGGCAACAATGATAGGAGAGGGAGATAGGGCTCAAGTGAGGGTCTGTCGAGTAGCAAAGTGGAGTTGCTAGCTGAGAGCATTGCATTGGCCCTACCATGCTTAACTAAGGTAGGGACCAGGCAGACTCAATACACCAAGAGTGTTTTCTGCCTATAAGATTGTGTTTCTGGGGGGGCCTAGCCAGGGACTATGATAGCTGCTCTTCAGCACAGCTCCGATGCCAATCCATCCTAAATCTAAAATATCCTGATCTTGCAAGGGCAATCACGATCAACAGTGCAACAACTTATCCATCCTCGTGGCACAGAGTGCAAAATCACTGAAAACAGACTCAGCTGCCTTTCAAAGATGCCAAAGATGGAGTGGAGGAGGCATAGCCTGCAGAGCAAATGTGGTTCGCCAATGCAAAGAATGAGCCCACAATGGAGAGGCACCTGCTATGGTGACCAAGCAGCCCCAACTCTGAAATCACTCTCCCAGCTGCTCTTGGAAATGAAAATGGAGATGAGAGTAGGATTCAAAAACCTCTCCACTCAATTCAGTCACATGCAAAAGACAGTAAACAGACTAGGGGTGATGTGGATGGGCACCACAAGCAGACTGAAAAAATTGAGGTATTCATAGGAACAAGAACAGGAGGAGAAGCTCACAGACCTGGTAGGCAAACTGGGAGCAACCAACTAAAAAGTGGAGAAGTTTGAGGAGGTGGCCAGATGACCATGAGAATCAAGAGTGGTGTAACTATGTCTATGTGGTCAGCCTGCTGGAGGGGTTGGCAGTGGTGAGACCTCCTGTAGTATCTAGCAAAATGTCTTCCTGAGATCCTTGAACTGCTGGCAGACACCACCATTGAAGTCCAGAGAGTGCATCACTCTTTTGGTTGCAAGCCTGAAGCCACATATAACCCATGCCATTTCCTGATCATGTTTTTAAGATACCAGGATAGGCAGCAGTTTCTCCAGATAGAGAGGGGCAGAGGGGGAAAATAAAGGTGGCAGACTCTCTGATGCGCATCTGCCCCAATTACAGTAGGTATTTGCAGCACAAAAAGGCAGGTGTTTAATGATATAAATGAATGAATGGCAATTTCCATACCTCTACCCCTCGCACCTAATCATCTGACAACAGGGTAAGCCACTCTGCACCTTCACCAGTCCAGCAGCAGCACAAGCATACCTAGAGCAAGAATCAACACTCTCTGGGGGCCATTCTGGGCCTCATAGAAGAGAACCCAGCAGCTGAAGGATGTAAAGACTTCAGCTTTTCTTAACATGCACACAGTGAGTCTCAGGCTTCTTTTTACCACTCGGGCTGGGGGTCCAGCTACAGCCTCCTAACACAAGATTGTAATGACTGGGAGCAGTGTATATAGGTAACACCAATGTTTATAGCTGTGTTTGACGTTAAAATGGTTTCTTCTTTTCTTTTTTAACTGTGCAAGGCTCCCTTAAAAAGTAGGAATATAATGGTATTCTGGTTGTGACAAACAGTATGACTAAAAGGGGACAGTAGTCAAACTTGATTGAACTGTAGTCCATACAGCTCTTTCACCCATCTAACAGCTACATGACTCTCAGTCCCTTAAAGCTAATTAGATCTGTTGCACCAAGGGGAGATGAAGATACTGGCCCAGATATTCAAAAGGGTTGCGCCATGCGCAACAGGGTTGCGCATGCGCAAGTCCTACATTGCACCATTCTGCGATATTCAGCAGGAGGCAGTTGCGCCACTGAAAACAGGTTGAGCAACAGTGCAATGCAAATGAATGCATGCTCAACAGGAGGGGGAGGAACCATGCATAAACTGCACAACTCAATATTCAGTCAGGTTATGCAGAGTTGTGCATGCGCAACCCCCAACCTGCACCTGCACAACTTTGAGCCAAAAAAAAAAGGATCAAGTTGAGGGCCACCCACAGGTAAGCTGCTGTATTGCAGGGTGCAACACAGCAGCTGCCACCCGTGGCTGGCTCCCAACTCAGTCCCTGTGCCCCCCCACCAGCCCGATCGCGGGCAGAGCGGTAAAACAACCCCCCGCCCACACATCTCCCAATGCCCGATCACGGGCAGAAAGTATCATGAACCCCCGCCCAAACAGCTCCCAATGCCCGATCGCGGGCAAAGCGTAAAACAACCCCCAACCCGAATATCTCCCTGGTGGTCAGTGGACCGAAATGCCCGATCGCGGGCAGAATGTCAATAACAACCCCCAAACATCTCCCTAGTGTCTAGTGTCCCCACCACCCACCCACCCTGACACCCCACCACCCTGCTCCCCGGCGGCGGGGGTGGCAGCATCCACCCGCCTGCAGCCCGCCGCCCGCTGACTGACTGTCCGGAGGGCTGCCGCCCATTGGTGCAGAGCTAGAGCCAATGGGTGTGCAGCCCATCCATCCAGCAACAGTCGGGTGCAATGAATGAACCCATTCACAAATCTGGACTGTCGTAACTCTTGATATCATTCCTGCCCAGTGGCTCTGGCTGCTGTGGGCGTGGCTGGTGATCAGTCGTGAGCGATGAGGCTGACGAGCAGCAGGATGTCGCCCGCCCGGCTGGCAGAAGCGAATGGTGGAGACTCCAGGTGGGCTGGAATTGAGCCTGAACACAGGAAGTATTTGGGGGGTATCACTGAACCTGCCAGCGATCCAGCGTCCATCACCCAGGAACATAGTCGGGCCAAGGGGTTGTTTTACGCTCTGCCGCGATCGGGCATAGGAGCTGTTTGGCCCGGGGCTATGATACTTTCTGCCCGCGATCGGCATTGAGAGATGTGAAGGCGGGTCATGATACTTTCTGCGCGATCGGGCATTGGGAAATGTGGGCAGGGGGTTTTATGATACTTTCTGCCCGCGATCGGGCATTGGGAGATGTGGGTGGGGGGTTGTTTTCACGTTGTGCCCACGATCGGGCTGCAGGGTGCGTCGGTCCCCGACGGCTGCTGCCTGGCAGGGCAGCCAGGCGCAAGTCCTTGGGGATCGGCGCACCTACATGCTAATGGCATGCAAATGGGGCCATAATCACATGCAAATGGCCCCCCATGCCTTGCATGAATTATGGCCCCATTTGCATGTCACCTTTTGAATATCGGAAATTTGCGCATGGCGCAATGGTACTTGCTCCACCGCAAGTTTAATGCTCAACTCTGACAACTTGCGGTGACGCAAGTTCCACTGCGCCATGCACAGTGGCTGTGGCTGGGGGGTGATATTCAAAGGAGTTGCTCAATAGCGCCCCGGCCACACCCCTGCGCAACTATTTTGAGCGGCGCAAGGGCTTGTGCCTCAGAATGGCGCAGTTTGAATATCCGGGCCACTGTGTACAAAAATTATGGGCACTAGCTTTCTAGGGACAAAAAGGGACATATAGCAAGCCCAGGCAGGTATCCCCAACCCAACCACTATTGACGGGAAACCCAAGCAGCAGGAGTAGCTCATGCTACACAGTGTAAGTATTCATTAATATGCAGAGACATATAGACACTTTTCAAGTCAATGCAAATTGTTTTGTTTTGTTCATTTTTTTAGCATATGCATAGATGTTTTAAATTCTGTTTTGGATCGACAGCAATCTAAGTTTCTTATATCACATTGATGGGTTGGCCAAAAAACTATGGCAGCGGCTATGCATTTTCTATCGCATCAGGCACCTCAACTACGAGGCAAAAGTAAAACTAGTACAAACTACTTTTCTCCCATTAATAGATTATGCTGATATTCTTTATGGTCACTGCCCAAAAACTACTCTCTCTAAGCCTCACACCTTGTACCGCCGTGCATTTAGATTTGTCACTAATGCTCCTTTTAACACTGATCACTACTTGCTTTATGACATGAGAGATTGGTCCTCCCTTACTGTTAGGAGGATGGGAAATACTACACTTTGGTTTTATAGAGCAATAACAAATAAATTCCCTCTGTACATCACCGAGCTCTTCCTTCGTAACCAGGGACCTTATTGTCTGAGGCGTTACTCATTTGTACTGTTCAATGTCCCTAAAGTTAGAACTCGCCACAGTGCTTCTGCCATTAGCTTTGCTCTTCTGCCCCCATGGAACTCTATTCAGAATACTCTTAAACTTACCTTTGTACCAGGGTTATCCACCTTTAAGTCCTTGCTTCATCTTGCCATGAAAGACACCTCCACCTATCACCGCTAACTACCTGAAAGCCACAGTTAGTAACCATATGCCCCAGCCTGAGACCCCCAGAATCACTTTAACCTCTCCATCCCCCCTCTCTTTCCAGTCCATATAAGACTGTGGACCTCCTCTAGGCCTGTGACCCCCTCTATCACACTAACCCTCCCCTTTATAGTCCACATTGGACTGTGGAACTCTGTTAGGCCTGTTACCCTCACTATTGCACTAACCTCCCCACCCCCCCTTTATATTCCATACTAGACTGTGGAACTCCGCTATATGCTGACATTGGCATTCCCTTCACCTCTCTTCATATTTCAGGGGAACCCCTGTTCTCTATGTGTCTCTCTATCCATCTGTAAATAACGTAGGTTAAGTTGTTAAGCTCTTCCCCGAGATGAGCTCTTATGGGTCCACCTTATAACCTTTTTCCATTATGTTTTAGGCTGTTCATTTCTATTATGCCAACACTGTATGTATTATCATGTTTTCTTCATTCTACCCTAGTTATAGTTGCAGGACTGCTTACCTTTATTGTCACTTGTGTAATGTAATTTGTTTATGCTCCCCCAGGATCATCTTGTAAATGAGCTTGCTTAACGATGTATTGCCTGGCTAAATAAAAATTGAATTGAATTGAAATCCACAAAAGATCTTTGGTCCAAGTTGCATAGCTGAATTTTTTCCTACAGCCATGCATGGGATACTGGTAGGTACTTTTTAAAACCCAGGGACCGTGGTTACACTTAATATTTTATTCTGCCTAGTGCTTTGCTTTAAACTAACCAACTTGCATTACAGGACAGAGATGCCAGCTGGCTCCACCATGAAGCTAGAAGGGAGGATCCCAGATGGGCCTGGGAAGGGGGGCTTTGTTGAACATGTTGCAACTTTAGGTCATAGAATGGTGGTGAGAAGACCTCAGGAGTTGTTCTGGTTCTTGTTCTCCAAGATCATTTTGGGTTTGTTTGGAGGGGAACCAAGTTTGTTAAAGCAAGGTGTGAGGAATACTGGGACTGGTGGGTGGGCAATGAAAGTCATTTGGGCACATGGCCGAAGGGATACAGGAATGGCTGGTTAAGCTATGAAGAGCATACTAAATAATAATATTAATAATAAACTTTATTTGTAAAGCACAATTCCAAAACCAAAGACTTGACAATAACAAAATACTAAAATCAATAAGATAATAAAAGTCCAGAAATTCCAGCATTACATAAAAATACAACAAAATTATGCTGCATAATCACCAAATGCTTGAACAAACAGATGCGATTTCAAGGCGGTCTTAAAGCTTTCCACGGTCCTGCACTCTTGAATCTGACTAAAATGTACTAACATGGAATATTAATGGTTTGAAGACTGTGGAAAAACAGAAAAGAATATGGGTGACAGTCTGGAAAATAAAGGGAGATGTGGTACTCCTCCAGGGGAACCACATGACAGCAGAGGAGGCTGATAAAATGGCTTGCAGCTGGGGAGTATCCATGGTTGACTCTTGCTTCAACTCAAAGGGGAGAGGGACAGCAGTATGGTTTAGACAGGGGTTGCCAGTAACACTTACTAAACAAGTCAAAAACCCACAGACAGGTACACAATAGTAGAAGATGAGGTGGGGAGAGACAGATACCCCTTTGTCTCAGTACATGGACCCACGTATGATTGCCCAGATTTCTTTTACCAGTTGGCCTTTACTCTAACAGCATTCCCAGTCCCACGAATAGCTGGGGTGGATTTTAACACTGTCTGGGACCATGTGCTGGATAGGCTGTCATCACCCACAACCCCCCCCCCACCAAAAAGTTCAGAAGCCTTTAGGCACATTGTGGGGGAATGCACTCTGTCCATTATCTGGAGAACCCTACGTCCCATTGTAAAAAATTCCTACTACTCCCATGCACCCAGAGTGTATACCAGACTTGCTCACCAGTCAGTTGCTACAAGATGTAGAACAAGGTCAGTACCACTCGATTATCATGTCTGGCCATGTCCCCCTGCCAATCTTTCTAGGCTGTGGGGGAGCACAGAGAGGGAGCACCACTGTGGTGACTAGACCCCTGCCTACTAACAGACCCAGACTTTAAACAGAAAATGGGAGAGGCACTCCAGACATTTCTCAACACTAACAAGAAGGTGGACACATCAGAGAAAACCAAGTGGGAGATCATGAAAGCCTACACCTCAGGGATAATAATTTCATATACATCCCACAAAAAGGATCAGGAGGGGGGTGTTAGAGGTAAGAATGGTGCAAGACATAGAAGAGCTGGAAAAAAGCATATTGCCAGTCTAAACCCACAGCTATCTCAACAAATTCTGGTTAGAGCCGAAGCGACTGCCAATGCATTAATGTTGGGTAGGGAGTTTGTAACAAAAAGATGCTTTAAAACCCCCATGCATGTTAAGGTGATGTAAACTTTTTTTTAACAAAAGCTTTTCTGATTTTGCTGTGAAAGCAGAAGAAATAAGAATCAAAACCCCACATGAAAAAAAAAACACACCAAGAGATCAGACCTGGGGTTCCCACTGTGTGAGAACTAAATGGTGCAGTCAAGACAAAGTAGCTCCAGCAGCAGCCAGTCTCATAGCGACTAGCAGCAAGGCATGCCATGCACTACAGCTCCATGGGTGGGAGGGGGATGTGTGTGTAACACTGCTATTAATTTGTATCTTTAGTCCCCATTTTGGTGCATTGAGATCTCTGAATTGTAGTCAGTACACCTGCCTCATGGTGTGGAGGGCTGAGGTGCTGGGTGCCTTACCTCCTGCCACACCGTTGACTTGGGGTTCATGAATGGAACCGGGTTGCTCAGGGACCAGTGAGGTGAGCAAGGATCGAGCATCCCGAGCAGCTCTCCTTCCTTGGGAGGGGGGGTTAGAGTGGTGCACTGCTTGTCTGCCACCCAGCGGTGGCTGGGTGGCAGCACATGCATGTCACCACACAAAGAAGGGAACCCACATGCAGGGTGCCAAGGTTATCTCCGCAGAAGCAGAGCTTAGGCATTACACCCATTGCATATATGTGGGCCCAGGGGAGAAAATGGAGGAAAAAACACCCCAAGTGGCAGGATGAATGACTGACCTCTCGTAGACCCCGTACTGGTGGCCAGACACAACCACAAGTCCTGTTGCAGAGGACCATGGTTAAGGTAAGTCCCACAGGAGCCAGGTGATGTGGCTGGGGAGGTTGGTCAGAAGGGGGTCATCGGGAGATAACAAGGAGATAAATAGAAGATGAAAAAAAATACTTTGTAGTCAGTGCCCTTGTTTATGTTTGTGATGAATAAACAGGACAGTGAAGAAGATCTCCCTGTGCATGCACATACACACACACACACTACATATCAGTGTCTCTCCTCTCCCACCATAGCTTCCCATACATAAACAAGTGCAAAGTGTCCACGAAATTATCCGCTCAGTGCACTTGCAATGTGCGCACTGCTTTCTGCAGCTCAGCAGCTGTTTTAAAATGGAAATTTAAGCATTCCCATACATAAACATGCACTATGATCATTACAAACCAGTGCACGATAACAATGAAGCCAGATCTCTAAGCATGCACAGTAGCATTCTCAGAGTTCTGGCTTGAATTTTTAAAGCGCTGCTTTATAATGATTATAGCACTCCTTTTGAAAATAATTAACTTCCATCATCACAAGCAACCACTTGGAATGGAAACCTCACAGATGTGTACTGTGTGCTGCCTGTATTTAATTCCCTACCACCACCTGCAATTCACGGAGGGACTTGGCTGGAGAGAGCAGATAACCCACCATGGTGGCACCACAGGCAATTACTTGAGTAGCAGAAGGAAAAACAGGAACTGGAGAACACCCACATTTTCTGGATGACCTGACTCAAAATAGGTAGTAGGCAACCCTATCATGTGTCCATAGATGCCAGTGATAAGAAAGCACTAACAACTTTTCAAAGGTTAGTGCTTTCTTACCACTGGAATACATGGGCACAATAGCCAATCTTCATGTTCTGCTGAACCTGGAAGTGAACCAGAAGTGAGAGCAGAGCAAGAAAATAGAGCACCTGGTGGCGGGGGGAAAAGGAACAACCCCTGGTCACTGGAAAGGACCGCATGTGTTTCAGCTCCACTGTGGAAATATGCAGTCTAGGTATCCAGTGACATGCTTTCAGAGTCCCATCTCTCTACTACCTAATAGCAATATATAAGCATAGCTCTGCTATGCAGCTGTAAAAACTGGAAAAGCAAACGGGCTGCTCTCCCAGATCACTACCAGTCAAATAGGAAGAAATTTAATGCTGGCCTAATCAAAACACTTCAAGAGTGATAAAGAGAGGAAATGGCTGATGTGGCAACTTAAAAAGAAAGAGGCAGAGAAGATTATTTTGCAGCTGTGGGGAATGGGAGGGAGCCTAGTAATACAGCAGGAAGAGATAGAAGCCTTTGTATATTTCTATCAAACCCTCTACACTCCAGAGTTGGGGGGAACACTCCTTCACCCAAAGAGTTTTTGGATCCACTTCCCATTCCCAGAATAAGTCCAATGGAGAGTGAAGGCCTAGATGAAAATGTTACAGAAAGGTGGTGGAGAGCAATGAAATTGCTCCAGTTGGCAAGGTCCCTGGCCTCGGTGGAATACCAGGGGATTCTACAAAATTTTGGGGGATCAGCTGAGAGTCCCCATAACAGCTATGGTGACAAAGGCCCTGAGTAATGGCACTCTACCCATCGCAGTATCTGGGCATTATTTCAGTTCTTTCTATACCAGACAAAGACTCCATGCCATGTGGCTGTTATAGGCCTATTTCTTTGCTTAATATGGACTACAAGGTGATGGCCAAGATTCTGGCAGGGATGCTGGAGAAATTCTGCCCTCCATCATTCATGATGATCAAAGGGAGTTTGTCAAAGGCAGGCATGCAAGAAACAACATCAGGAGGCCCCTCAACATGATGTGGGCCTGGTCGGGGGTGGGGGTGCTTGACCTGATCTGCTAGCCCTAGATGCAAAAAAGGCCTTCAACCTGGTTGAGTGGTCTTTCATGTTTGCTGCCCTTAGAAAGTTTGGAATTGGTCCAGGCTTAATAGCCTGGACCTAAACACTGGATAATTCCACCCAGACTCAAACATTAATAAATGAGAACCTCATGGAAACATTTAACCTCACCTGGAAAACAAAGCAGGGATGCCCCCTCTCCCCCTCCTGTGTGTCATGACTATTGAACCACTAGTGGTAGCCATCAGGTCCAATAAAAACATAACTGGACTTGAACTGGGAGAGCCCACCATGTCATTTCGCTCTTTGTGGATGATGTGCTCTTATACTTGTCTGACTGAGCCAGAGTTTTACAGGAGCTAACTAAATTGTTTAACATGTATGGCCTTATCTCTGGCCATAAAATAAACTGGGCCAAATGAGAATGGCTACCCCTGGGGAGGGGATGGGACCACCCCTATCAGTAGCAAGTTTCCATTTAAAGCCCACCTCCCGGCTGAAATACCTGGGAGTCATTCTGCCCAGATTGCTCTCACAACTGTGGACCCTAAAATTACAAGCCCATACTGCAAGCCACCGAGGTTGACTGTGAGAGATGGAGAAATGCCCCTGACACTCATGGGAAGGGTGAGCACCATTAAACTGTCTATGAAAGAAAAAAGTTTTGGTGGGGTTTTATTAGTTCTTGCATATTAAAACCTATTATTAGGCCATAAAACGGAGTTGAAAAACTTGGCACTCCTTCTAGGGAAACACCTTGAATTTTTATACATGCATAGCCTAGGTGTTTACATAGCTTGAAGTGCACTCAAATAACCAGCAAAACAGCTTGTTTGTGAAAATGTGAATTTTTACTTGCTATCCCAACACACTGCAGTGGCAAGCTGCACATTAGAAGTCTTACATTAGACATTTTACTTATACACACGGAATGTTTGGTTGGCGCCAAGTTCAAAAGAAGCTTAAGCCTCTGCGTATTCAAGCCTCTGTATATTCAAACTGCACTCAAAAAACCTTAGTTTACTTATCTTGGTGCATCAAAAAATGACTCCAAGCATCTATAGAGGAGTCTTCTGGCTCAATTGCCTAATGCTATAGAGTGCACAAACAGATTGCTTGCCAAACCATCTCAGGGAGAGAACAGCATGAAACTTGCTAGTCGGCATTATTGCTTTCTTGTTAGCGTCTAGGACATACACCTTAGTGGTGAAACCATGGACTACAGGCTGATGTTTCCAACATGTGACGTCTTCATCAGAGCTAATTCCATAAGTCAATTAGGATTCCCTTTATATCATTGGTTGCCATGGTAACAATACACTTTATACCACTATTGCACTTAATCCAAATACAGCAAATACATAAACCTTATATTATATGTTAATAGAATATAGGCTATACAAATTTAAAAATTCAAGTTTTTTTTTCCCTAGAAGGAACACCAAGTTTTTCAACTCTGTTTTATGGCTTAATAATAGGTTTTAATATGCAAGAACAAACAGAAGCACACTAAAACTTTTTTCTTTTTTTTTTGTCTATAAGTGGAATCCTCTACAGGGAGAGGATATTGTGGTACTCCATAGCTGAATTATAAATTAAACAACACACATGCAAAAATATTAAAGTATTTCAAAAAATATTCTTACTGCAATGGAGACATTACCATACACAGAGGAGGAGGGGGAAGGACTGGCCTATGATAATACAGCCTACGATAAGTTTTTCGGTAATATAGTAACAGAAATAAATGAATAAGTCAATGTGAAATCTTTAGAAGCCTTAAAGAAAAGGCAAACAAGAATTTATATGCTTGCAGTCTCGCTGAGTAAATACTGGAGAAAAAAACAAATTCCATGAGGTCTGAGGAGTCAGAAACCATCAATGTTAGGTTTAGATGACCCAGATTTTATGAAAGATTGGGAGAAAGTATTGAATAAAGGTTCCAGTGATTTGGTGTTGACTGTGATTAAAAAGGCAAGAAAAGAAATTGATAAACTAATAGAAATAATTAAACAAAAAGAAGAAGAAATCATTAAGGATATTCCACAAATTAAAATGGAGTTAAGTTGAAAAAAATTAGAAGAAAAAATGAAGAAATTTGAAGAAGACCTAAAAGCATATACAATTTAAAAACATGAGAGAGATGCGAGGGATTATAAAAATGGCACCATCTATAATTGGCATGGGAAAATATCTAGAGACAATATTTCACTGAGAGAAAAACAAAATGTGCAGGTGGAAAACTTTGAAACTACTGATGAAAGTGGAAGTGATAACTTTGAAAGGAATGAAAGGCAGAGACCGAGGTCGGATTTTCAAGAAGACCCTTTAGAAGGGAACAGCAGGAATATACCACAGGGTAGAGGACCATGAGGGGGGAAGAGGAAGAGGAGGCAGAAACAGAGGAAGAGGAGGACAGAAGAACTATGACCGGTTCTGGAGAGAGGCCAAAGCCCACGGTGATCCCAGAGACTGATGAAATGAAAATTATAAATCTAACAGACACTCTTAACAAAACATCAAGAAAGGGTATTGAAATGAGGTTTAACGTTTGTACCAAACACTAGCTAAATGTGTTTGGTACTTAGATTGATAATTACAAATTTACTAGACAATTACATTTAAAAACATATTTTGACAAAAATCCATTACCACAGGTTGTTAGACCAAGATATGTGTCAGAGCAAAAAACTGTACTGACTAAAGGAATAAGAACAATACAAGAAAATACATTTAAAAGACAAGAAACTCCATTTAAGAAAAAAATCGACCTTTATTCTGCCTGGGAATTTCAGTCAAACAGTAAATACTTTTAATAAAATAATTACTAAAGAAATGGAGGAAATGTATCACAGAACACAGCATATAAAGAAATATAATTTATCTTTACAATAAAAAGCTGCAGTGAAGGAACTGAGCAGTAATGCAGATTTCTTAATAAAAAAAAGCTGATAAAGGAGGTGCTGTAGTCATTTGGCTGAAAGATATGTATTTGACAGAAATGTACCAACAGTTAGACATTGAACATTACTATGTTAAATTGAGGTCTGATCCAACCCAACAAATACAATTGAAAGCAGATTAGATATTACTAACAGCATCTGAGAACAAATGAATTACAAATGTAGAAAAAGAATATTTAATAATGCAATATCCAGTTAAACTGACCATCTATTTACTGCCAGAAGTGCATATAAATAGTAAAGTACCCCCGAGAGACCTATTGTTAGCAGTACTGGATCCATTACAGAACCATTTTCAAAATACATGGATTTCTTCTTGAGACCGTTTGTCTCATTATGTAAATCGTACATTAAAGACAGAAGCATGGTACTGAATAAAATAAAAACAATCGATGCTTATGAAATAAAAGCACTAGTTACAATGGACATTGAGAATTTGTATAATAACATTCCGCATGAAGATGGTTTGGCAATAATAACAAATGTTTTGGCCCAAAGAGAAGTGAATGTATACCCCCTTCAGAACTGATATTGGGTATGGCCAGATTTGTCCTAGAAACAAATTATTTCTTATTTGATGTGAAGTTCTTTAAACAGACACATGGGACAGCTATGGGGATGACTTTGGCCCCTTCTTTAGCAAACCTATATGTTAATGACTGGGAAGAAAAATATATTTGGAATACGGATGCCAATAGATGGCTCCATAAAATTATCTCGTGGGTTTGTTTTATTGATATACTTTTATTCTTGAGAGGAACAGAGAATGAAATGGCAGAATTTTTTCTGTATTTTAATAACAGTTATAAGAACTTACATTTTGCAAAAGAACAAGACCCAGAAAAAATACATTATCTTGATCTGCTGATTTATAAAAAAAACAGGAGACTTGAGACAACACTATATAAAAAATCAACAGATAGGAACACATTACTACACTGGGAATGTAATCATCCATACCATCTGAAAAGTACTGTTCCTTATGGTCAGTTATTAAGAGTCAAGGGTAATTGTTCCGAGGAAGAAGAGGCAAAGAGAGAAATGGTGAATATGTGTGGTAGATTCCTGAGAAGGGGATATGAAGCTGGTACTGTATATTAATTAAAGCAGTGGAAAGGACCAAAACAAAGTCTAGAGAAGCACTATTGGAGTATAAGTGCAAAGACGAAGAAGAGAACTATGCCCTAACATATAGCACAGAATATAATGAGGAATCATATGTGGTTGAGAAAATAATTAAATCAAAATTGGAAATATTGAAAGTTGAACCATGTTTAGAAGAGTTAGTAAATGACGACCTAAGAATCACCAGAAGGAAAGGTAAACGTTTAAGGGACATACTGATGGGAAGTTTTTTTGAAAGACATAAAGAGGATGGTTCAACATGGTTGTTGAAGTTACCAAAAGGGAACTACAGATGTGGGAACTGCGTACATTGCAATAATACAAAAGAATTCAAATATCCCGGAACAGGGAAAACATATCAAATCAATGGTTTCATAAACTGTAAGACACAAGGAGTTATATATGTGCTGATCTGTCCATGCGGTTTAGCATATATGGGCAAACGAAAAGAGAATTGAAATTGCGAATTGGTGAGCATAAAACAGCAATTCGAGTTAAAAATGTATCCTATGCTATGGCAAGACATTATGAAGAACTGTGACATGGGTCATCGACTTCATTAAAATTTGTTGGATTAGAACATGTGATTTTACCACCTCGTAGTGGAGATTTGAAACAGATGTTACGATATAGAGAACGTTTTTGGATTCATGAATTAGACACAATGGTCCCGAAAGGGCTGAATGAAGACCATGGACTACACACCTTTATAGGTGTTTAGTAATCTGATTGGTTTTTAATTATCGTTAACAAAGAATTCTGGAATATAACTATGAATCTGAGTTCATATTGACTGAGTGTATTGTATGTAGTATAGGTATCAAGTCATAAGGTGAAAGTATTAAGAGAAAAAATCTTGGTTTAATAAATAATAAATAAATGAAAAATCTTTTTAGCAGTGGTGGGAGCTGAACATAGCACCAGGTACATTGGCATTATGTGCAAATGCATTATATGTACAAATGACTGCTAAGATTATGTTGGTTCAACAAGCCCAGGTTAAGAAATTTCTATATAGACAACAGTGGTGGGAGTTGAACATTTACATACTTTTCTAAAGATAATATTCTTGATCTGCTAGCTCTGAAAGGTTTAAATATGTGGGATGAATACTGAAGTTTTATATGTCCTAGCAGGACAATTTCTCATCCACAGAACTTAAACAGAGCAATAGGAACAACACTGGATGTGCAGCTCATGTTCACAGAAATAATTAGAACAGGAGAAGTAAGAGTCTTTAGATTGGTGCTAGTAAGACTCAGAATGGTATTTGTCACAACAATGCTGGATTCCTGTACTACACATAAGCCTGAAAATTAAAGCTCCTTGTTGAGAGCATTCTATTCCTAATGAAATTCAATTTAAATAACTGAAAGAGATTAGAGAAGATAATGAGATAAACAAGTTGTCTGTTATCGATTATTTGAAGGACATTGTGGCTGTTTTTTTTTTTTTTTTAATTTTCACTTTTCATTTAGTCAATTTGCACTTTAATATTTACCTTCTATGTAATTAATTTTCACTTTCAATATTCTATTACTATTTACTATGAGATTTATGTATTTTCTGTATTTGGATTAAGTGCAATAGTGGCATAAAGTGTATTGTGATATAAAGGGAATCTTAATTGACCTATGGAATTAGCTCTGATGAAGATGTCACACTTCGGAAATGTCAACCTGTAGTACATGGTTTCACCACTAAGGTGTATGTCCTAGACACTAACAAGAAAGCAATAATGGCAACGAGTAAGTTTCATGCTGTTAGCGTCTTCTGTCCCTGAGATGGTTTGGCAAGCAATTTGTTCATGCACTCTAGAGAATTAGACAATTGAGCCAGAAGACTGCTATATAGATCCTTGGAGTAATTTTTTATGCACCAAGATAAGTAAACTAAGGTTTTTTGAGTGCAGTTTGAGTATACAGAGGCTTGAATACACAGAGGCTTAAGCTTCTTTCGAACTTGGTGCCAACCGAACATTTCGTGTGTATAAGTAAAATGGTCTAATGTAAGACTTCTAATGTGTGGCTTGCCACTGCAGTGTGTTGGGATAGTAAGTACAAATTCATATTTTCACAAACAAGCTGTTTTGCTGGTTATTTGAGTGCACTTCAAGCTATGTAAATACCTAGGCTATACATGTTTAAAAATTCAAACCATTAAAATGTCTGTCCCACTTAAATTCTTGTGCATGTTTCAAGTTCTTCCCTGCTGGGTCACCTTTAAAATGTTCATTTCTGCTAAGGAATACATCATATCATTCCTGTGGAGAGAGGGCATATGAGAACAAGGCATAGAGATACTGCAGAGACCCCAGATGGAAGAGGTATTGGGCCTCCCCAACCTGAAACACTATTATATACCATCTCAGCTAGTTTTCCTTAGAGATGCAGCCCACAAGATGCAGAGCAAACTGGCTTGGGTTACCAAAGAGCTGGGAAATATGCAGAGCTAGCTTACATCACAGGTTCAGGCTCCGACCTTGGCCTCAGGTATTTTAAAGAAATGAGTGAATCCCTTCAACAAAGCCACTACTAGGGTCTGGATGAACACCCACAAAGTGATAGCCCATGGCAAAAGCCTATCCCTGTATGCAGGAATTAGGAAGGCAGTATGGGGGAAGGTGAAGTGTCTACCATGGCAAATGGACAACCTACTGGTTAAATGGGAAGCAAAAGGGCTACCTCCCAACTCTATGAGGGTGTCAGCCTACAGTCATTTCAACAGTTCATATAGGAATATGGCCTTATACCACAAGATTCTTTTGCCTACTTACTGCTAAGGAATAAGATTGCTACCCTTGTAGACACACTCCAGTGCCCATTGAGAAGCTCGCTTCTGGAGAAAATGTTTGAGGAACTAACTTACAAGAGCAAACCCTTGCAACAGGTGTATAGTATGCAAGTGGAATATGGGGCTGACCAGACTGCCATGACATGAAGCCGCTAGCAAGGGACCTGGGGATGGATTCACTTCTGAAACTGACTGAAAATTAGTCATTAAGGCAGTACACACATGTTCTAAAAGCAATCGCTTAAGGCAGATACAGTATAACTTTTTACACAGAGTGTATAACTCTCCAGTACTGGCACACTGGATTGATTCCTGTTGTTCAGATTGATGCCCCAAATGCAAAGTGGGATAGGGCTGCTTGTACCACCTGGCCTGGGTGTGCCCTAAAGTTTCACACTTCTGGGAGGGGGTGAGAAATATATTGGCAAAAATCATGGGAGGCCCCCAGTTAGCTCAACCAGGCATTGCCCTCCTTGGATATCCTCCTCCAGGCAACCACCATCCTCAGTACTCCCATCCACTCTGGTGACTGGGGCTAGTAATAGCCAATAAACTACTTGCTGAAGACTGGCTGGCACAAAACACACCATCAATAGCCAAACCATGCAATCAGCTACTGGTGTGCATGAAACTACAAAAACTGCAGTATTCAATCCAGGGGAAACAACAGGCATATGAACAGATGTGGACTCCCCTGGAGGAGGTCCTGGTAGCTGGTTCACTCCCTCTGTAAACCCTCCCCCGAAAAAAATGTTGGCGCATACTTGGACTGAACCTAGATGCAAGGCAGTAAGTGTGGGAGTGGGAGAGTTTCACCCTAGGTCACTTATAACAGTTGAAAGGAGTGCTCTCCTGGGAGGGAACACCCTAGGTTCCTAATACTTGCAGTCCTAGAAGTATATCAAAGTCTGAAACAAAAATGGAAAGGGAAATGGGGGTAGTCATATCAGATAATAATAATAATAAAGCTTTATTTATTAAGCACCTTTCAAGCACCAAGGTGCTGTACAAATGAACAATAAAATCAGAGAAAATACACATATAAAATCAGAGAAATAACAACCTCAAGCCATGAAAGCCTGACTCCACAAATGGGTCTTAAGTTCCCGCTTGAAAATCTCCACAGTCATGCATTCTTGAAGCCGGTGAGGCAGAGAATTCCAGAGGATTGGAGCTATAAACATAAAAGCCCAAGCCCCAGAAGATTTTAAAATAACCCTCAGAACCTCGAGCAATCCCTCGTCAGCCGAACAGAGCTGTCGTACAGGGCTGTAAGGAACCAAAAGCTCTTTCAAGTAGTCGGGGCCAAGTCCGTGCAGGGCTTTGAAGGTCAGAAGACCTACTTTAAAGGTGATTCGCTACTGTATAGACAGCCAGTGCAGATCGCGCAAAACAGGGGTAATGTGTGTCCTTCTTGATACCCCTGTCAACAACCTCACAACAGCATTCTACACTAGCTGCAAGCAGTGGATTTCAACCCTAGGAAGCCCCAGGTACAGGGAGTTGCAATAGTCAAGGTGAGAGGTCACAAAGGCGTGGACCAACACAGGTAAGTTGCCGGATGGAACAAGGTGCTTCACCCTGTCAATGTTCCTAAGATGGTAAAATGCAGACTTAATGACTGCTGACACCTGATAACAAAGGGTCAGCCCATCATGAAGCACTACTCCTAGGTTATGTACCCATTCAGAGGTAAGGATCTGATCCCCCCCAGAAATAAGTCAGAAGGCTGATCAGACCTTAACCCCTCTATCCTGTGACCCGGGTACACAACCATTACCTCAGTCTTACCGGTGTTCAACTTTAACTAGCTTGAATTCATCCAGTCATGGATTTCAGCAAGGCAGCTATTAAATACCAAGAAAGCACTAGCCTGGTAGGGGGCAAAGGACAGGTAGAGCTGAGTATCATCAGCATAGCAGTGAAACCTTAGCCCATACCATCTTACAATGTTGCTAAGGGGAGCATATACAGTGCAAACAACATGGGGGAAAGAACCGAGCCCTGGGGGACCCCACACTGCAGAGAGAAAGGGTCAGAGGAAAAAATCCCCAACACAACTCTCTGTGTTCTCCCAGACAGGAAAGATGAAAGCCAACTGAGTACAGTACCAGACAGTCCACAGATGGACCTCAGGCTCTCGAGCAAAACCCCAAGGTCTACAGTGTCAAAAGCTGAAGAGAGATCAAGGAGAACCAATATAGAACAGTTTCTCTGATCTCCCGCTATCAGGAGATCATTGAGCACCTGAACCAGAGCAGTCTCAGTACTATGCCTCTTATGAAAATGAAACTGGAGAGGTTTGTAGATATTATGGCTGGTCAAATGGTCCTCCAGCTGGTTTGCCACTACCTTCTTAATAACCTTCCCAATAAAGGGAAGGTTAGAGATAGGTCTGTAGCTGGCAAACATACCTTGGTCCAAAGAAGCTTTCTTCAAAAGGGGAGTCACCACCGCTTCTTTTAGGGAGCTAGCAAACTCACCTAGTTCTAGGGAGCACCAGATTATTTCACCCAGAAACGGGCCCATGATCTCAATACAACCCAAAATCAGGGAGGTTGGACCCGGATCTAAACTACAACATGTAGAGCGCATCCCCTGGATGATTCGCATAACATCCTCAAACCTCTGCAGGTCAGAGGAACTCCAGAAGGCCTGAGGTACCATGGTCAAATGCCGACCAACAGCTTCTCCCTTATAATGTGCTTGGCAGATCTCTGATCTGATATCGACAACCTTATTCGCAAAGAATTAAGCAATCTCATCACACTCCTTTTGTGAAAAAGCTCAACAGAGCTGAAGACAGGCTGGGTTGCACAGCCTGTCCACAGTTCTGAAGAACTGAGCTGGTTGATTCTGAGCAACAACGATCTCCCTAGACAGAAATTTTGCCTTTTTATGGGAGATCTCTGATTAGTAGAGCTGATAATGCCCCTCCAAGGTAAGTTGGAGCAGAATTCTTCTAGAGCAGATTTCCACCAACAACCACCAACAACGCTCTAACCATCATCCCACACGTCGCAACTCCCTCAAGGACCCATCAAACCATGTGGCCCGATGGCAGAAAGAGAGGGGAAGAACATGGACAGGAGCAATTGAGTCAAGAGTCAAGGAAATAACCTGATTATAAGCCAAAACCATTGACTCCGGACTCGTGCTGGTAACAGGGAACTCTGAGAGGTTCAACACCACCATCAGGTCTTCAGGGCACACATCCTGTAAAGGGCAGTATCGAATCATCTCCACAGGGACAGACCTATGAAGGGATGCACAAATATTGAAGCTCACAGTGTAATGATCAGACCAACTCACAGGTTTCACCACCAAATCAGAGGCCTCAATCCCCAGGAGAAAAACAAATCCAGAGAGTGACCATGATTATGAGTAGCTGAAGAATCAATCTGTGTAAAGCCCAGCAATGTCATCAGCTGGAGGAAGTGTTGACCAAAAGCTGAGAGTTCGTTGTCAACCCAGGCATTGAAGTTGTCCAGAACCATCAATCTGGGCAACTCCACTGCCATATCGGCGACGAAGTCTGCCACTTCCTGCGGGAATCGCCTCTCGTTCCCTGGTGGATGGTAGACGAGGGCTATCCTGCAACCTACACCAGCTACTATGGTACATTCAAAGGATCTGGCCTCATCAAGTGGTACACCCATGTGCCCCAACCTGGTCTTGAAAGACACCGCTACTCCCCCCCCCGTGATCCAATCTCGGGCGGTGAATCACCAAGTACCTGGCTAGAAGTGCTGCCTCCAAAATGGGGCCAGCATTTCCATCCAGCCAGGTCTTGGTGATGCAAGCCAGATCAGCTGTCCCGACAAAGTCAGCAATAATGGCAGACTTGTTTTTAACAGATCTGGCATTGCACAACACTGCCTGAGTTGGACAAGACTCCTGAGCCATCCCGAATACTTGCCCATCAGAACAGATGGTGCCCTTGGGTATGGGGACTAGACATGGACTACCACATTCCAGGCTCCATTTCACCCCAGGGCGTCTTCTGGACCTAACCAGCCCTATATGAGAGGTCCGTTCATTCACCCTTCAGTGTCCACGCCCCCAGCCGCACCAACCCCAAACCCTCCTACGTATAATACCAAGCACCCGACAGCACTGGTAGATGGAAAATGGTGGGGGGGAGGGCAGAGAGCGCAAAGTTCTGAGGATGAATAATGCACAACCGAAGGGACTAAACAACACATACCACAAGCGGGAAACAAATTAACTAACCAGACACCTCAGTAAAAATCCTATTTACCTCGTAAATAAAATACCCTCAATTACAATTAAACTAAAAACCCGCCTGTAATTACACCTTACTCAAAACATAACTATAATAACATAATTCAATAAACAAATAAACAAAAGCAAGCTAATAAAACTTCCCAACCCCCGAACCCTCTCATGGCTCTGAGGAGGGAAGAAAAATAAAACAAAAACAACAAATAAAATAATACAATTCAGAACTAATTTTCATCCCAAAGATCCCCTCACTACCAATAGGAAAAAAACATTTAGAAACAAAAATATAAATAATCCATTTGCAGTTTTAGGCACTCTCACTGCCGACGATGGTTAATATTACACAGAATCCAAATATATAAGGATAGTGAGGCCCTCTCACAACACACACTTTCATTCATAAGATGAAAACAGGATCCAGTGGAAAGTCAAATGACATTACGATAATCAAAATCCAAACTACTCCAAATGTACATCCAGAGAACAACAATATGCAAATTCGGTGCAAGTCCATAGGTGGAGGAAGAGAAGTCTCAAATAAGGCTGAGAATATCCACAGGCCCAGCTGCAAGCAGCGGGGGCTCCCCCCACACACACCCAAACTGCCTAATCAGGCTGTATTATACTACCAGGACATGCAGCTTCAGATATCCTGAGACCAGACTTATACGACCGGCCCCAGAGTAACTTAGGAGCCCTCTAATAACTGCCAACTCCTTAGGGAAGAAAATGAGAACAGCTCCTGCTCGGTCCCAGGCAGCACAACCCAAGATCACCCAGGCAAAAAAAGGGGGGGGTAAGAGTCTCCCACAACCAAAGCCACTAATATGGCACTGCTTCCCCAAGCAAGGCTGAACACAGTTTAAAATAAAATTGAAAATCTGCAAATGCCTTGTGAATGGTACATTTTCATTCATTGGCAACATTTGGCTTCCCCCCTCTGTTTATAAAATGGATAAGAGTTTTATACAAATCTCCAACAGCGCGTGTTATCCGTAATGGTTCAATGTCTGAGTCCTTCACGTTACATGCTGGGACAACACAGGGCTGTCCTTTATCCCCTCTATTGTTTAACCTTCATTTGGAACCCCTTATTCGAAGGATTACGACGAATCCTGAGACCAGAGGTATTAATATCCACCTCCAAATAGTTAAAGTTTCGGCCTATGTGGACGATTTGCTTCTCCAATTATCTCACCCTGATAAATCTATACCTGCTCTGCTCATTGTCTTGGACAAATTTAGTTCCTTGTCAAATTATAAATTAAATAGAGACAAGACAGTGGTCTTCCCCTTGAATCATAAAGCAATGATGACAGCTGCCTCAGTGGTGGGTTTCTCTTGGCAGACTAATTCCATGAGATACTTAGGAATTAGCTTGTCTAGAGATCTGAATAAATTTACCAAGTTGAATCTTGACCCATTAATCTCGGTTATCAGGCAGGACCTAAAAAGATGGACACTATTACCTTTCTCTCTCTGGGGAAAAATCAATATAATTAAAATGAACATCTTCCCATGGTTATTTTATCCAATAAATCTTTCCAATGTCTGGTTACCTTTGGCATGGTTTAAAAAGATACATCAGATACTCTCAGATTTTATCTGGAATGATAAGAAACCCTAGATAGCTTATGATAAGCTCTCAGCACCAAAAATGAAAGGAGAACTACAGCTTCCACACCTCGGTCTTTATTACTGGGCCAGCCATGCAAGTAAGTACCTGAGATGACTAATGCTAGATCCTCTTCTATCTTCAAGTGCTTTCACTCCCATATGGCTTAAAATAGAATGCTCCCTTATACGAATGCATGGACTATCTCCTCCTGCTCTCTTATATGTTAATTCAAAATCTTTGCCCCCAGTATTCAAAAGCAACCTCACTGCATTATCAATCAGAGTTCATGCTCAGTTTTGTTCTTTTTTGAAATATAAGCATACTATAGATCCATCTCAACCGTCGTGAGGGAACCTTAATCTCACAATAGATGGTAAATCTCTTTAATTACACTGGATCCTGCAATTAGGGGATCAACCCCTTAACTTTTTTCTGAAGACTGACGGCTCATGCCTAACTTCACTGGAACTTTTAAATAAAGCCCATATCCCAAACTCTGCTGTTTTTTAAATATTCCAATTACGACACTTAATAATAAAATTCTTTGGTACAACTTTACATATAGACACCAGTTTGTCTCATCTGACAAAGTTGATTCCCCTTGCGGGTCTTTCCCATTCTGTTTCCAAGATGTATGGAATAATCCACAACTGGAAATGACCCGACAGCTTTGGTCCAACTCACCTTTGGGTTTCTCTTTTCTCCAATCAAGAAATCATCTGGCCCTCTCTGTGGCAAAGTTGTCACAAATTCATCATACAAGACAGGCTGTGATTAACACAATTCAAAATCCTGCATAACCTCTATTATACACCTCAGAAAATGGCAAAATTGGGACTCCTTCCTTCACCCACATGTACTCATTGTCTTCAGAATGAAGGCAATTTACTACATATTTTTTGGTCCTCTCCCAAGATAACCCACCCTTTGGGAAGCCATCAAACAGAAGGTCGATCCTCTATTGGGTCTACCAGATCTAGATACTGCTGAGATCTGCATATTGGAGGACCTTTCCTCTGCTGTTGTTACTAACAGAAAATATCACATAACTCTCATTGTAATGCCAGTTAAGAAACTGGTCCTGAGACACTGGAAGGACACGGCTGACATCTCTTATAGTGAATGGTTACAAGAATTGTCAACCAGCCTTAGAATGGAAAGGACAGTTGCTGGTTTGCATAATAAATCCAATAAATTTCTTAAAATATGGAGCCCTCTTGTTACTCTATATTCTCTCCAGAGGCCCAAAAGGTTTTTCTCCCTTTTTCTGATAAATAATTTTGCATGATGTGATTGTGCTTTGTGTGAATTGGGGAATAGGGTGGGTTGGGGGGAGTTGATCTTACTGTTTTAATATGTATCTTTGTATTTCTATCTGTATGTAACAATATATCTCCTCTCTGTAATGGTATAAAATTGAATAAAATTTGAATTGAAAAAAAAATGTGAAAATCCCAGAGAAATGAAGGACACCGATCAATGAATCGGGTCCTATCACTCACGATACATTAAAACACCAGCAACTGTCCTTTCGGCCAAAGTTCTTGCAAAAATCACAACAGGAGTATCCAGTTCTTCCTCAGTCAATGCTGTAAAGTCCTCCAACAGTACATCCAAGCTGTAAGGGCCAAGCATCAAATAATAGCAGCCAGCGAATTCATGGGCCCAGTACAAACAAGCATCCAGATGACCAGGAATAAATGTCTCCACACTGAAGGAGACGCCAGGATAGCAGCCAGCAATGAGCGGTAAAAAACACAAAAAACATAGAATACTGTTCCCAGCAAAAACCACTCACTTCATCCACGAGGGGATGCCAGGCGACTTACTTCCCCACACTGAAGGAAACGTTGGGACAACAACCAGCAGCAGGCAGTAAACGATTGCAAAAACGTAGGATGCAACTTCCAGCAAAATGACTCAATTCACCCACGAACAAGACATCAGGGCAAACAAGACGTCAGGACAGACAACTGATAGCAAGCAGAAAATGACCGCAAAAACACCTGGCAGCACGAAAATAAAATTAAACAAGAATGTTAGATGCTAAAACATATTAAAATGAAAACACAATAAGTAAAAACATGATAAATAAAAACAAAATAAAGCAAATAGGGCAATTCAAACATAGCGTGAATTAAAAGGTACAGAGGCTAGTCCAGCATGACCTAAAGGTGGGCAAGCAATGTGAGAAGGCAGTAAGGAGGTATGGGGTGATACCAGGATGCATGGGGAGAGGCATCACCAGTAGAAAACAGAAAGTTGTTATTCCTCTGTACAGACAGTTGGTGAGACTCCATCTGGAGAACTGCATACAGTTCTGGAGATCCCATCTTCACAAGGACATGGAGAGGATGGAGGCAGTCCAAAGAAGGACAACTAAAATGGTGCAGGGTCTGCACCAGAAGCCATATGAAGAGACTAAAGGAGCTTCATATGTATACCCTTGAGGAAAGGAGGTAGAGTGGGGACATGATAGAAATCAAGTACCCTCAAAGGAATCAACAAAATCCAAGAGATGTGCAAGAACAAAAGGGCAAGATTTGTAGATAGAAGGAGGATGGCCCAGGGGCAATGGGAGGAAGTATTTTTTCACAGAGAGGATGGTGGACGCATGGAACTGCCTTCCTGAGGAGGTAGTAGGATCAAAAACAGTGGGGGAATTCAAGAATGCATGGGACAGACGTAAGACAATTCTAGTGGGGGTAGGAGGAAGTAGGCTGTTGGTTAACTAGGATCTGCAGCTTATCCAATAGGTAAGGAAATGGGCAGACTGGGTGGGCCAAGCAGTCCTTTTCTGCTGTTAAAGTCTACGTTTCTATGACCTCCATGTGGGGCCTGCACACCTGGCTCTTCTACTTAGTCCCTGCATGAAACGTGATATGAATTTCTAATGCACATGTACCTGTGCTGAAACTTCAAACCTTAATAGACAGGTTTAAAAAAAAAAGATTGTGTTTCTAAACTTTTATAAAGCCTTTAAATATAAACTGATTTAGAGTACAATTCAAAGTAAGCCAATCCAGTGGGCCTTGGCACAGTGCAGTCAGAACTTTTACCCACCACTCTATGTGTCCCAATCCCAGTGGAATTCTGTATAACAATGTATACTTCTTAAACAGCACCAGCTTCACTGCTCTAATCAAGCCTCACATGCTAGCTTATAAAAGTCAGGGTTCTGGACTCCAGGAGGGCTGTCTTTGGCAAGATGGGAGAGTGCCTTAGAAAAGCACTAGCAAACAGGCTAGAAGGAGGGGTGGAGCAACAATGAGGAAATATCAAAACTGCAATCACAGAGGCAACAAACCTTTGTATGAAGCAAATAAACAAATCAAAATGAAAGAAAAAGCCACTATGGTTCTCAAAAGAAGTGGCGGTGAAGGTTAGGGAGAAAAAGATAGCATTTAGGAACTATAAGGAAACACAGAAGGAGCAGGACAGAAAACTGTACCAGTTAAGGCAGAAGGAAGCAGGGAGGGTAGTCAGAATAGCAAAAGCACAAACTGAGGAAAAGATAGCCAACTCGGTTAAGAAGGGGGATAAAACCTTTTATAGGTATATCAGGAAGCATAGAAAGACAAAGGGAGGGATAGTGAGGCTGAATAGAATGGATGGTGGGTGGGCAGAGAGTGACAGTGAAAAAGCAGGGATACTGAATGAATACTTCTGTTCAGTATTCACAAAAGAGGAAGTGGGGGAGGTGCCTAATCCAATTAACAGAAGCACTTTGGAGAGGGGGGTCGATCCCAATCCTTTCACAGAAGAAAGGGTTCTGAAAGAACTCCTAAAACTGAAGGCAGACAAAGCAATGGGGCCAGATGGAATTCACCCCAGAATTCTAAAAGAATTAAGCAGAGAACTAGTGACACCACTGACTACCCTTTATAACAAATCATGGGAGGATGGTGCGGTACCTGAGGACTGGAAGAAGACTGATGTGATTCCCCTTCACAAAAGTAGGAGCAAGACAGAGGCAGGAAACTACAGACCTCTCAGTTTGACCTCTGTGGTCGGGAAAGTGATGGAATCACTTCTGAAGGAAAGAATTGTTGAGTACCTAGAAGCCAGTGGGGCACAGGACCCAAGGCAGCATGGGTTCACAGCAGGAAGCTCATGTCAGATGAATCTAATTGATTTCTTTGACTGGGTGACCAAAGTAGTAGACCAGGGAGGGGTTGTGGACATGGCCTACCTAAACTTTGGCAAGGCATTTGACACAGTCCCACACAAAAGATTAGTTGTCAAATTAACCAGCCTTGGAGTGGGTCCCAGGGTGGTAGCCTGGGTAAAACATTGGCTGAACAACAGGACACAGAAGGTAATTGTAAATGGAGTCCACTCTGAAGAAAGAGGGGTTACTAGTGGGGCACCACAGGGTTCAATACTGGGTCCAGTCCTTTTTAATGTCTTTATAAGTGACATTGCAGTGGGACTGGAAGGAAAAGTATGCCTCTTTGCAGATGACACAAAGATCTGCAACAGGGTTGATACACAAGGAGGCGTAGAAAGGATGAGAAGGGACTTGGCAAGGTTGGAGGAATGGTCAGAAGTATGGCAGCTTGGATTCAATGCAAAGAAGTACAAGGTAATGCACCTGGGAAACAAAAACTCAGGGGAAGATTACACAATGGGGGGAGAGGTAGTAGCAACAACAACAATGGAAAGGGACCTGAGGCTAATCATATCAGAAGACCTTAAGGTTGGCAAGCAATGTGAGAAGGCAGTAGGGAGGGTTGGGGGGATACTGGGATGTATAGGGAGAGGCATCAGCAGCAGAAAACAGGAAGTTGTTATCCCCCTGTACAGACATTTGGTGAGACCCCATCTGGAGTACTTCGTCTAGTTCTGGAGACCCCATCTCCGCAAGGACATAGACAGGATGGAGGCAGTTCAGAGGAGGGCAACTAAAATGCTGCAGGATCTGCAGCAGAAGCCATATGAAGAGTGACTAAAGGAGCTTAATATGTATATCCTTGAGGAAAGGAGGGAGAGGGGGGACATGATAGAAACGTTTAAGTACCTCAGTGGAATCAATAAAGTCCAAGAGGGTAGCATCTTTCAGTAAAAGAGACTTGCAAGAACAAGGGAACACAATTTGAAGATAGAGGGGGGAGGGCTCAGGGGCAATGTGAGGAAGTAGTTTTCACAGAGAGGGTGGTGGACGCATGGAACAGCCTTCCTGAGGAGGATGTGGGGTCTAAAACTGTGGGAGAATTCAAGAATGCATGGGACAGACATAAGGCATTTTTTGTGGGGGGGTAGGAAGAAATAAGCTGTTGGTTAAATAGGATCTGCAGCTTATCTTCTAGGTAGGGAAATGGACAGACTAGGTGGGCCAAGCGGTCCTTATCTGCCGTCAAAGTCTATGTTTCTATAGCTGAACTAAGCTGGACTCGAATAGTCTACTTTTGACAATGTAGAACAGGCAGTATAGCATAGTGATTAAGGGCACTGAGCTGCTAATCTAGAGATTTGGGTTTGAATCCCATCAGCCCCCACTTGCATACTGTGTGACCCTGAGCAAGTCACTTAACTCCCTTGTGCTCCCAAGTCACACCTGGGAACGCGCTCTGGCTTAGTGTGCCTTTCCTGGTTAAACAATATCCCTTTCCCCCTTTCCTGAATTTTTTAATGCTCACTTACTTCAGGGGAAGGAATTGTAAATTCATCTCTGCCACCTGATCCTTTCCTCCTGCTGGTACTGACAGAAGCAAACGCTACTCCATGCCACCACCCACATTCAATTGTTTTGTGATGTAGAAGTTTGTAGAGCACTGCTTACAATAGGAGCACAGTTTACAATTCATTTTGTAATATTTTATCGGGACACTGGGATCAAATCAGAGTCGCAGCTCAACTACTGTAGTTAGGCTCTTGTTAGTTGAACTGTAGCTTTGATTTGATCCCAGTTGCTCTCAGAAATGCTACAAAATGAATTTTAAACTCGATTCACATTGTAAATAATGGAGCACACACCTGCACTCTACAAACTTCTACATCAAAAAATGTGGGATTGCGGGGTGGCGGGGGGGTGGAGCTTGCTTCTGTTGGCACCAGGAGGGGAAGGGGTTGGTTGGCCAATGGGAATTTACAGTTCTTTACCTGAAGTAAGTGATCATTAAAAAATTCTGTAAAGTGGACTGTTCAAGTCCAGTTTCAGTTAGCTAGCATGTGAGAGCTTGAAGGACTGTTAGAGAATGAGCACTATTGTTGTTCTTAAAGGCGGCTCCATGTGTTAGCCAGCATGGGGTCACCTGGCATGCTGGGGCTTCCATTTCATGCACTGAGTCCAGGTTAATAGGACTACAGGCCAGCAGGGAGGGTTAATAGAATCTGTGAGGATACTCTCCTCCAGGGTTGTGTGGCCCTGGTAAGTGCTTCCTGCAATGACACCTATTGGAGGACTGGTGATGGTGCCACTTGTGATGAGGGTGACCATGTGTCACCTGACAGCCCCAGGTCATCACTATAGGCATGTTCACTAATATTCATGGTACACACCACTAGGGGTGTGTATTGGGCAGTGCAATTGTGCATTGTGTAGTCAGCCCCTGGGGGATGTGCAGGGCTGGCATGCACATCCCTCTGGGTGGCAGTGAGTGGCTGCATAGCTCTGTACAACAGGTTGGGTCAGCCAGGGGGAATGATGTGGACTGGACCAGGGGCTTCCACTTAGAAGCCCCAGCCTGGCCCCTGAGTGGATCCCCCACTCCGCAGGAGCAAGGGATCATGGGATATGACTGCCCACATATGGGCTGCCACATCCCCAACAGCTGGGAATTAATTTGACATTTTCTGAATTCAGTGTTACACAGTCCATCATCAACCCCTAGTGCTCCATGGCATCGAGGGGGTTGGGTTTGTGACTATGGGGAGCCATTGTGACTTCTGTTGGCAGGTTTGAGGGTATGTGCAGCCATTATGACAGCCCTCTGACTGGTGTAATGGTAAGCCCTCCTTGACACTGACCTGGCAAAGCACAATGGCTCCATCAGCCCTCTGTGGACACATCCACTCACCACCTCGTGCCTGGATTGGCCACAAAGGTGTATAGGACCCTACATGCAGGGTCCTGGGCAGGGGTATGGAGGAGGTGTGCACCAGTTGTGCACCCATAAGTGTCCATCAAACAGCTGGAATGAGCGAATCCTGGCTCTATGCACTGGATAAAAGGCATGTAGGGCCAAGACCAAGATACCTTTAAAGCATTGGACCTTATGTGCACATTCATTGTGTGTGATAGGCAGGACCGCGAAAAATGGGGGAAAACTCTCTTCATTGACTGGAGTGTGTTGGCACTTGGGCATACAAGTGGCTGACCACTCCTATTTTACTGAGTTCCACCACTGTGATTTTTTCTCACTGATTATACCCCGGCCACATGGAAAGAGGAACTCCACCATTGGCAACAAGCCATGTCTGTATGGTGTACTTGGTCAGCGGTGACTGTCCTAGAAGGGGCAATGGCTCAGTAGCAGAGATCCACGATGAGAAGCAGTTCAGACCCAGGACTGAATGAGAGCACAACACAGGGGTAAAAATATAGATTAAAGCTCTGTTCCCTCATATGACTGTGGAAGACCAGTGTAGCTGGGACTCGGTGTTTGCGGGGCAGGGGGCTGTGTGGGGGCAGGGGGCTGTGTGGAGGCTGGCAAGACAACTTGGGCCTTTCTTGATTCTTCTATGAAATGTTAGTGTGGGTTGAAAGCTTCTGCAGCTCTGCAACAATTCTCCCAAAAGTAGAAAAGGAGAAGTTATTGGAGATGTCTTTGCACTATATGCCAGTGTTACAGGTTATGATGACGCATGGTTTTTGAAGGGTGTGCCACTTAACAAAAAACTCTTATGTTTTATACTATTCTAGCATTGGACCTTTTTCAGTCTGGATGTGTAGCTGAGGTTTGTGCTTTTGGTTGCAAGTTAGTCACTGGAAAAATCATTCTGTGCTGACTGTAAAGCCACTGACCTGATTTAGTGTCTGCTTAAATGTCCTAAAAATAAAAGAAGGCAGTTTAAACCACTGTAGTCGCAAGAATATAGATGGGAAAAGAAAAATAAATAAAACATTGCGGCGTGGGGGCTGTTGCTGATAGGAAAAATGGATTCTCAGAGCATGTAGATCTAATGTAGAAAATGTATTGCATAAAAATGCACTAAACTGCACCATTTAACTCCTAAATTTTCAAACTTTTCTGGGGGAGCATGTCCTCAGACCTCCCCTATAAATATTTGCCCCCCCCGACCAAATCCTGGCTACGCCCCTGTTATGTCATCATTATTTGTTGTTCCTATGTGTACTGACTAAATCTGACAATTTTATTTAATAACTAGCAGTATCTGTAATGATAGAGCCCCTTCTTAGTGTGTGCAGCAAGGGGTCCCATGGACATTTAACTGGTGCTGAAGAGAGGGTAAAAGATAACAGATTGGCCAGCATTTCAACAGTCCAACCAGTTATCTGCTGAGTTTATGGGTTTGGAAAGGAATAAAAGGAGCAGATTAAAAGAAGAAAAACATTAGACACTTATAGTATGGTGCAGTTCTGGTTGAGTGGGCAGCTGATGTTATGGGAACTACAATAATCTGTACTAGATGCAGAACAAAGTTTGGGGGATATGTCACCTGCTTCCAGCCCTAAAATTACACCTATGATTATTAAATCGTACTGCTGCCACATACAAAAAAAGTTTAAGTCAGCCCCTGCTTGGTAAATAATATTATTTTACAAAACTGTACAGAACCTTTGGTGCATTTTAATTCCATACAGATTGTGCACTTCATACAAATAAAATGCAATTAAATACTGCAAATACAATTAAAGTACTTGTTTTTCTAATGACCTTCAAGTACGTTGCAAAGGATTGGTATACAGTACCTACAGTTGCATGTATTTACAGTCGAACCTCTTGCTAAAACAAACCTTCCAGTTCCACCTTAACTGAAGCGCAGGGAAATCTAAATTATTTTCACAACCAATTCAGTAAAATATTACAATTCTACTCATAAAGGTTGGCAGCTATCCTAGGAAACCCCTTGAAAAACACTTGCATCTAAGCACGTTATAGGACTACTCTGAAAAATGCTGTTTATAATTGAATTTATCAGAACACTCTAAATATGTACGAGAACGTCCAACCTCATTTTAGTAATCTGTTGCTGGCAGAGTAGCAGATACTTAATACTATGGATAGATGATAGAGAACATCACTAGGAAGTACTGGCTTGATACTGTGCTAGACCAAATTTATTTTTATGCTTGCTAGTTTTGTTTTCTCCCTAAAATTAGTATGCACAATTATGTATATATAATGTCCTAATTAATACCTGAACTCAAAAGATGAATGGATAACGTAAATGTACCTTTTACTATACAGGACTGAAGCTTGAAAATGTTCTTTTACTAGAGCAACTAGAGACATGGGAGCAGCAGCAGGAGTCATTGTAATCTGTGGTTTAGGAGGACCAGCTGCGGAGACTTTTATAGCTGCATCAGTCCCAGGCTATCCCATAGGACATACAGGCAAAGCTGTAGGAACACTGGCTACAGGGGAACTTGCAGCTACCCCAGCAGCTTCTCAAAACTGGAGTCAAATCAAAGTGAATGGGAGATTACAGCTACTGTAGTCCTAATCTTTCCCACCAAGGGTCATTGTCAAAGTTTTAGGAGGACTGGTTGTAGGGGACCTTACATCTACTGAATTCTAGCCCTAGCCTTTCCAACCAGGTGCCATAAGCAGAATAGTAGGAGCTCCAGTTGTGGAGAGCCTGCAGTTACTCCAGTCCACATTCTCCCAGCAGGTGTCACAGGTAAAGTTATGAGACCACTGACCCCACACAGTTCAGCTGTCTGACATACCAAGACAAATCTTTATTTATTCCTATTAATCAGCTAACAGCACTAGACATGCAATGCCTATTTTTGCCACAACCCGGGATACATATAAGTCCTCCCTGTAATATAACACAGGAGTGGTAATATCAACTATGAATTTAAAGCATACTTTAAAGAGGGCCTCAGATTTTGTTGGGCCCTGGTGAAAGCTATCTATGCAAGGAGACATGCAGAGGGATTCTTCCCCCACAACTGATGTGCAATACATGTGTTAGCACCCAGTTTTGCCCCTCTCCACCTATTAGTGGATCCTGTCTCTGTTACACCAATGGGTTGTCGTTGCCCATCCTAAGGTCTTGTCTAAAACATTCAGGAGACCAAGCTTTCTCATTGGTGGTCCCTATTATTTTGCAGCCCATTTATGAAAAACACCCCATTTGCCAAAGAAAAATGTTCTTATAACCAGGCTGTTCCTACTGTATATATGGACTTGCTATAATAATGATAGGTGAACAAATGGTAGCGCTAGTGCAGTACCGAAATAATACAGGAAGAACTTGTACTTAGATGGCATAGCTTTTATTCAAGTTAAAAAAAACTGTTAAAAATGTTAAAAGAAACTTTAAAAAGTTACTTTTGCAGAAATAATCAATGTATGAATTGAGTACATAAAAGTGGCTTAGATCATCCGATTCCTTACTGACAATGTACTGTGACAATTCTGCAGTCTTTCACGTTGTTTCACATTGGTGGTTAAGAAGGGGTCTCTGACTCATTCTTTCACCTCATTTAGCATTGGTGGCTCAGAAGGGGTCTCTGACTCATTCTGGTGAGATTAAATTCCTCCTGGGTTATTGTGCCCTATGTTTTGATTTCCGTTTCAACAGCCAGGTAGTCACATAAGCAGAGAATGCCTCTGCAGTCAAACTGGTGCATCCTCACTCTCTTTATTTATTTATTTAGGAAATTGGAATTATAACCCTTTGAGTCATAGACTTGTTTCCAAAGGCTCCACGTCAATACATACATAGAATAAATGTGGGTGAGGAATCATACAGAGTATAAATACAATGAGCAAGGGTTAATGCCTATACTTTTAGTAGCTAAAACAGGGCAGAGCTAGCGACATATTTACCTAATGAGCGGTTGAGATCTATACAATTGGTAGCTAAAGCAATGCATGATATGATTTGGTAGTAAGCCGCCTCAGGGAGGCCTTGTCTTGTACATAACACAATGCATTCATAGTCCAGTGCAACTATATGGTAACCAAGGGAGGTGAGGAGCCTGTAGGCTAGAAATAGTGAGGGCTCTCCACTGCCTGGCCAAGGGCCGGTGCGTTTTCTAGCGGTAGAGGCAGGATCCACAGGTTACCGGTTACACTAGCATTGACGTGAGGAGAGGATATGGGCCCTTAAGGCAGCTTTAAAAGGACCTAGATTGGTGATTGATGTGCCAGCCGGTGGGAGGGCATTGTACCAGGATGGAGCTCTAAGGGGGAAGGATCAATGGGCCAGGGTGGTCCTTACCCTAGGCACCTTCCAGATAGTTTTTGGGGCAGCCCATGTGGATGCTGAGATGGTGATTGCCTGAAGAGAAACCATGACACCTATTGGGGTTAAACCCAGGTGGATTTTTTTTGTGAAGAGACAGGTCTGGTATAATAATCTTTCCTCAAGGGAGAGGATATTGGTGAGCGTGTATTGGGTGAAGGTATGTGTATTTCTGTCAGCACCAGATAGGAGCCAGCAGGCCTTATTGATGACTACTTGTATTTGATGAAGTGTCGTAGGGTCAGTGGCAGCATAGATTGTGAGGCCATAGTCCACCAGCGATAAGACTGAGGAGGTAATGTCTAGGTGAAGTGCTTCAGGTGGCAGGCAGTCTTTATGTCTGTAAAGGAGACCAATGCGGGTGGTGGAGGAGGTGAGGATTTTTATATGTTCGTGGAATGAGAGGGAAAAGTCAAATGTAATACCTAGATACTTACACTTTTGGACCTGTTCCAGTGGGATGAGAGAGGTGGAGAGTATTTCAAGGGGGAAATCCTTTGATCTGTTTTGGCGGTGGGCACAGAGCATCATCTTAGTTTTTTTAATGTTGATCACCAATCTGTGTTCAGCAAACCAGTGTTCAATCTGAGACAAGGAAGTTTTATAAGGTATGCTGGAGAGAGAGAAAGAATCAGGATGCATGGCATAAAGAACAGCGTCATCTGTGTAGAGGAGAATGTTGCTGGGGCAGGATTTAGGCAGGGCATTGAGGTAGATGCTGAATAGCAGGGGACCCAGGATAGATTCCTGGGGAACCCCTAAGCACACAGGCAGCATAGTAGATATGGTATTATCCTTTTCAACACATTGGGTTCTAGATGAAAGATAGCTGGAGAACCATGAGAGTGGACAATGAGAGACCCCAATTTGTTGTAATGTGTCAAGAAGGAGGGGATGAGAAACTGTCAAAGGCCTTTGAGAGATCCATAAACATGGCCAATGCGAGGTGCCCCCTTGCCAAGCGTGGAGTGCAGAGAGTTAGCGAACTCTGTGAGGGCAGTTGTAGAACTATGACCAGCTCTGAAACCATGCTGCTCCCTACGTAAGAGGTTGTGTGTGATGAGGTAGTCAGTGAGCTGATTGGCCATGATCTTTTCGAGGGCTTTAGAGAGTGGGGGGATAATCGAGATGGGCCAATAGTTGTTTGAGAGGGAGCTGTCACCACATTTCAATATTGGTGTTATCACTGCTATTTTCCATGAGGTTGGGAACTGGCCCAGGTGCAGGGACAGATTTAGAAGGTCTGTGAGTGGAGAGATAACTGAGTCTAACGCAAGGTATAGGATATGCATATTGTGGAAGGCTCAGGGGTAGCAAGAAGGATGTTCTGGAAACAAGCATGTACTTCTGTTCTTCATTTTTTTATTGCAGGAACAACACGGCTTAAATAAAACAATTCGAACTTATCACAGAACGCCATAAACCAGAAGACAAAATAAAATAAAATAGGTCAGTAGAAGACAAAGCTGCTTCACCCCAGAGGTGTTCACAGAACAACACCTAGAACGCATCTGACTTTAAGTGAACAGTGTTCTGGCTTATAATGGGTATACCAAGACATGATTGGTTCATGAATACATATTAAATTAAAATGTATTATTTCTTGCTTTTTATGATAAGGCTTTTATTATAGGCAACTAGGATTTTCATGCTCATTATTATTCTGAACTTAGCTAACAAAAATAAACATTAAGAAGGAAACGTTTTGGAACACCGATCTGCTCCGCCCATTCTCTCTGCATAAAACAGAGACTGAAACGACCAGCGGGCCCTTAGAGGGGCAGAGGAGAAGAGAGGAGATGTGCCATCCCAAAACAGATAAAGCGTTTCAAATACAGAATATTTCCTCAATACAACACTGGTCACACTCGGTTCATTGTTCAGGTATGTGACAGAAATTACTGAAAGAAAAGTAAAGTTTGCAGAGCAAAAACTATATTAGGCTATCTGCATGAATGTTCGCACATTCGTGCAGCGGGAAAAGTCGGAACATTAAACGAATCCCTGCCTTGCGGACAACCCTTAAATTAACTATCTTGTCTGCAGCATTGTGGCATTGCAGGGAATAATTTCTTATGCTAATAACAGGACCTCCCATAGCGGAAGATAAACGGTGGAATTTTCACCATTTGCCATGAAGATGCTATGGTAAGGATATTCATACCCTGTTGCTATACTTAGACAAACCGGAGTACAAACAGGTCTAGACACCTTATCCCAAAAAGGAGGATTTGACAATAATAAAGGTGCTTTTTCTTCTTTATGCATAATACAGTGCCCCTTTTCAGCAAAATAAAAATGGAAATAATTCAAACATACATAGTTGAGACACTAATACAATCAAATGGGCGATGGATGGCCAGTCCAAACACTCTCCATGCTCCACACAAAACGAAATACCAACGACTAAAAAAACACTAACGACACTAGAGACAGCATTCCTTCACTAAACAAAAACATACAAGAATAAAGACAAACAAAAAAGGAGAGGTTTGAATGACCCTCTCACATACTCCTCCCCTTTTGATCCTAAGTGAACTTTTGTTGGAACTACAGCCCATCCTCTCCATGGTTCCACCCCGGGGTCTCTTCATTAAATCAAAATTCTATTTCTAACAGGTAATAGGAAAGTTGACATGTTCCTTTTCTTTCGTCTGTATTTCCCCGGGGTTCATATTGCTAGGATCATCCATTCTATACCGAGAGAGGAAATCTGCATTTTTGTTTAACATTCCCTTTCGATGCTTTATCGTAAACCTATAAGGCTGGAGAGAAAGGTACCATCTCATAATCCGAGGGTTCTTGTCTTTCATTTGCTGGAGCCAGCATAAGGGACTATGGTCTGTCCAAATTTCAAATTCTACGCCCCAGAGATAGAAACGTAAAGCCTCGATAGCCCATTTTATGGCTAGACATTCCTTCTCAATGGTGGCATATTTAACCTCATGTTCATGTAATTTGCGGCTAACATATATGACTGGATGTTCTTCACTGTCTATTATTTGAGTTAACACCGTGCCTATGTCATAATTAAAAGCATCCGTTTGTAGGATGAACGGACGTGTGAAGTCAGGGATACGAAGTATTGGAGAAGAGCACAGTTGTGCTTTTATGGAACAAAAAGCCTCTTCAAAATTTGAGTTCCACTTTACCTTTTCCGGTTGTTGTTTTTTTTATTAAATCCATCAAAGGACCAGCTATAGACGAAAAAGCTGGAATAAAACGTATAGGATACTAGGTGATAGGTTTAAATGCTTCATTGGCAAGCTTTTTAAACTAGCCAAGGGGGGAGGCACTGGAAAGGAGCAGGAAAATCCTAGCCCCCCCCAAATAATCATGGTAGTAAGTGCGGCAAACACCAACATAGAGGTGTCGATAGGGAGAAGGGCAGGGGTAAATGGAGAAAGTGACAAAGGCAAGAAGGACAGGGATGGGGCAAAAGGGAGTAAGGCCATCAGGAAATGGAGGGTAATGAGTACCAATGCCCGTAGTCTGTGCAACAAGCTCCCTGAGCTGATGGCCTTAATGGAAGAGGGATGCCTGGATATCATAGCAGTCACAGAAACATGGTACAAGAGAACCATGACTGGGATGTTAACATACCAGGGTACATAACCTACAGAAAAGACAGGCAGGGAAAAGGGGAGGAGTAGCTCTCTATGTAAAGGAAGGGATAAAAGCAACTGAACAAAAGAGTAAACAGGGAGGAGAGGAGGCACTGTGGGTCACCTTGGAGACTGGAAAGGGCACCACAATCCGCACAGGGGTTGTGTGCAGACCCCCATGTCAGGGGGAGGGAATGGACAAGGATATGATAGAAGGCATTCTTAGAATGGCAGAGAAAGGGAGATACTGTTGATGGGAGACCTGAATATGCCAGATGTTAACTGGAGCACATTTGCTGCAGCCACATCCAAAGCAGGGCCATTCTTTGATGCCCTACAGGTGGCAGACATTAGACAGCTAGTTTGTGGAACCCACTCGTGAGGGAGCAATCTTAGACCTCGCACTCTCAAGCGGGGGCAGTGAGAGGATCTCAGATCTAGAAGTGGGTTGCCATCTGGGGACAAGTGACCATCAAACAGTGTGGTTCATGTTAAACTCAGCTACAGAGTCAAGCCATACAAAAGTGAGGGTACTGGACTTTAGGAGGGCTGACTTTGGCAAGATGGGAGAGTGCCTCAGAAAAGCACTAGCAAACAGGCTAGAAGGAGGTGTGGCGCAACAATGGGGAATTATCAAAACTGCCATCACAGAGGCAACAAACCTTTGTGAAAGCAAATAAATAAATCAAAACGAAAGAAAAAGCCACTATGGTTCTCAAAGAGGTGGCTGTGAAGAGTCAGGAAAGAAAAAGATAGCATTCTGGAAGTATAAGAAACACAGAAGGAGCAGGACAGACAGCTGTACCAGTTAAGGCAGAAGGAAGCAGGGAGGGAAGTCAGAATAGCAAAGGCCCAAACTGAGGAAAAGAATAGCCAACCCAGTTAAGAAGGGGAATAAAACTTTTTATAGGTACATCAGCGAGCGTAGAAAGACAAAGAGAGAGATAGTGAGGCTGAATAGAATGAATGGTGGGTGGGTAGAGGGGGACAGTGAAAAAGCAGGAATACTAAATGAATATTTCCGCTCAGTATTCACAAAAGAGGAGGGGGAAGTGCCTAATCCAATTAACAGAAGCACTCTTGATAGGGGGGTCAATCCCAGTCCTTTCACAGAAGAAAGGGTTCTGCAAAAACTCCTAAAACTGAAGGTGGACAAAGCAATGGGTCCTGATGGAATTCACCCCAGAATTCTAAAAGAATTAAGGAAGAAACTAGTGAAACCACTAGCTACTCTTTTTAATAAATCATGGGAGGATGATGTGGTACCCGAGGACTGGAGGAAGGTGGATGTGATTCCCCTTCACAAAAGTGGGACCAAGACAGAGGCAGAAAACTACAGACCTGTCAGTCTGACCTCTGTGGTAGGGAAAGTGATGGAGTCACTTCTGAAGGAAAGAATAGTTGAGTACCTAGAGGCCAGTGGAGCACAGGACCCAGGCAGGCAGCATGGGTTCACAGCGGAAGGTCATGTCAGATGAATCTAATAGATTTTTGACTGGGTGACCAAAGCAGTTGACCAGGGAGGGGCTGTGGACATGGCCTACCTAGACTTTAGCAAGGCATTTGACATAGTCCCACACAAAGATTAATAGTCAAATTAACCAGCCTGGGAGTGGGACCCAGGGTGGTAGCCTGGGTAAAACATTGGCTGGACAACAGGACACAGAAGGTAATTGTAAATGGAGTCCACTCTGAAGAAAGGGGGTTACTAGTGGGTACCCTCAGGGTTCAGTATGGGTCCCGTCCTTTTAATGTCTTCTTCAGTGACATTGCAGAGGGACTGGAAGGAAAAAGTATGCCTTTTTCCAGATGACACAAAGATCTGCAATAGGGTTGATACACACACAGGAGGCGTGGAAAGGATGAAAAGGGACTTGGCAAGGTTGGAGGAATGGTCAGAAGTATGGCAGCTAGGGATTCAATGCAAAGAAGTGCAAAATAATGCACCTGGGAAACAAGAAACCAGGGGAAGAATACACAATGGGTGGGGGTAGTAACAACAACAAAAAGAAGGGACCTGGGGTAATCATATCAGATGACCTTAAGGTTGGTAAGCAATGTGAGAAGGCAGTAGGGAGGGCTGGGGATACTGGGATGTATAGGGAGAGGCATCATCAGCAGAAAACACCAGTTGTTATCCCTCTGTACAGACAGTTGGTGAGACCCCATCTGGAGTACTGTGTCCAGTTCTGGGGACCCCATCTCCGCAAGGACATAGACAGGATAGAGCGCAGGTCAGAGGAGCAACTAAAATGGTGCAGGGTCTGCAAGAGAAGCCTTATGAGGAGAGACAAAAGGAGCTTAATATGTATACCCTTGAGGAAAGAAGGGAGAGGGGGGACATGATAGAAACTTTTAAGTACCTCAGTGGAATCAACAAAGTCCAAGAGGGTAGCATCTTTCAGAAAAAGAGACTGCAAGAACAAGGGGACACAATTTAAAGATAGAAGGAGGGCAGTTCAGGGGCAATGTGAGGAAGTAATATTTCACAGAGAGGGTAGTGGATGCATGGAACAGCCTTCCTGAGGAGGTTGTAGGGTCTAAAACTGTGGGAGAATTCAAGAATGCATGGGACAGACATAAGGCAATTCTTGTGGGAGGTAGGAAGAAATAGGCTGTTGGTTAACTAGGATCTGCGGCCTATCCTGTAGGTAGGGAAATGGGCAGATTAGATGGGCCTAGCGGTCCTTATCTGCTGTCAAAGTCTATGTTTCTATGTCTATAGTATCCAGTTATCCCTAGGAACGACCGGACATCCTTCTTAGTTCTTGGTCAAGGACAGGATGCTATTGCCTCTACTTTACTGCTGTCTGGCTTTACACACCCACGCCCAATTAAAAAATCCAAATATTTGGTTTCTTGCATTCCCATGGTGCACTTACCAGGGTTTATAGTGAGACTGGAGTTGGAAATGGCCGTAAGGACATTTTCCAAATGTTTCAGGTGGGTTTCCCAATTAGGACTGAAGATTACCACGTTGTCCAGATAAGCGGCACTGTAAGTGGCATGAGGGGCTAGAATTTTATCCATCACTCGTTGGAAGGTGGCAGGGACATCATGAAGGCCAAAGGGCATCCCTTTGAATTGATTTAAGCCGATAGGTATACTAAAAGTGGTTTTCTCTTTGGCTTCCGAGTCTAAAGGTATTTGCCAATAGCCTTTAGTCAGATCTATAGTAGAGAAATATTGGGCATTACCAAGATGATCCAGTATATCATCTATGCGGGGCATGGGGTAGGTATCAAATTTGGAAATGGCGTTTAGCCATCTGAAGTCTAGACATAGATGAACTCCCCCATCTTTTTTTTGTACTACCACTAGCATAAAACTCCACTCACTGTGGGAAGGCTCTATAATACCTGATTCTTGCATTTTCTTTAGTTCAGATATCACTGCTTCTCTCACCTTTTGGGGTAAACGATAAGGTTTCTGCCGAATAGGATTACTCTGTGTTAACACAATGTCATGTTTCTCCCCTTCTACCCTTCCTGGTGTTCCCCTAAATATGTTTTTATATTGCTGCATCATAGCTAACATTGCGTCTGTTTGTTGGGGTGTCAACTCGGGGGTTTACCTTGACATCACCAATGTTCCTGTGTATTTTAAGCTTCTGGTAGGCAATGTCTAACTCACTGTCCGCAGTGTCCGGGTACACATAACGATGAAGTTAAGCTCTCTCTCGACCCAAGGTTTTAACAAGTTAACATGGAAAATTCGTTTTTTGTTTTGAGTTTTATCATGCAAAAATATCTCATAAGTGACAGGCCCAATTTTTTTAGTTACTCTATAAGGACCCTGCCACTTCATCAACAATTTGTTCTCAGAGGAAGGAAGTAATAACAACACTAAGTCTCCCTCTGAAAACTCTTTGGGCTTAGTGCCTTGATCATAGAGCTTTTTTTGTTGTACCTGTTGTTTCTGATTATTCACCTGGGCTTGTCGAGCGTATTTTGTTATCCGGTCCCTTAAATGTTGTAAGTACTCAAGTGGGCACTTTTGTTGTATCCCCTTCTTATCTTCCTACCATTCCTTTACAACATCTAAAGGACCCCTTGGATTCCTTCCGTACAATAGCTCAAATGGGAAAACCCGATCGAAGCCTGTGGTACTTCCCTGTAGGCAAACAGTAAATATGGAAGATACTGATCCCATTGTCTACCTTCGTCCTGTGTGAACTTCTGTAGCATTTTTTTCAGGGTTTGATTGAAACGCTCAACCAGCCCATCGGTTTGCGGGTGATAGGGTGTGGTACGTATGGCTGTAATTCCTAAGGTCTGGTAGAGTTGTTTCAACAGTTGGGAACAAAAATTTGCACCTTGATCAGTTAGTATTTCTTGTGGTATGCCTACTCTACTAAACACCTTCCCTAGTTCTTCAGCAATTTTAGTAGCAGTGACAGTTCAAAGGGGTATTGCTTCCGGATATTTTGTGGCATAATCACATATTACTAGGATATACTGATTCCCTTTTGTACTTTTTTGTACTGGGCCTACAACATCCATTGCGATTCTTTGAAAGGGGATAGCAAGGGCATAGGTTGCATGGGGACTTTATCTTTCCTTATAAGTTTTGCTACCTGTTGACATTCTGGACAACTCTTGCAATATACTGCAACCTGTTCATGAATCCCAGGCCAGAAATATCTAGTTAGGAGCCTACTTAACGTACGATCCTTCCCCAGATGTCCGGCCATCGGGATATCATGAGCGAGTCTCAATAACATTGTACAGTATTTTTCAGGAATTAACAGCTGTTCCACCCTTGCTTGTGTTCTGGGATTAATACACACTCTATACATTAAACCAGCTTTTCTCTCATACTTTCTTTTGCCCCCCGGGAGTTTCTCCGAAGTGAAAAGTAACTTTAAAGACTCATCATTGCTTTGAGCATCAGAAAAACATTCCCTCTCCCCACTTTTCTCATCCCACACCATATGGTTATTCAACCCAAGCTGATGTTTCTTAGTCCAGTTTTACTTTTCTTTCCTCCTCTGCTTCTTGGACTTTCTTTCCTTCCCACGTTCCCCAAAAACATCTTCATCAAATGGGAACTGGTGTTCTGCTAGTGTTAATTGAGTCTGAGATCTGGTTACCATGGCACTTAGGTTATCTGTTATCAGAGTCTGGAAGGCAGGACAATCATGTCCAATAACCACTGGGAGGGGAAGGTTGGGCACCACACCTACTTGCATGCAGTATATCTGTCCCTGTATGCCAAATTCTACATTGGTCAGGGGATAAGAATGGGTGTCCCTGTGTATACAGGTCACTGTAGTAGAGGTTTCATTCAGGACAGTAGGCGTTGCTAGTAGCTGGGGGTGAACTAATGTTTGCTTACTCCCTGAATCCCATAGACCAGTCACTGTATGTTGCCCAATTTTTATGGGAACCATAAATTGCCCCCAGATGGCTAAAGCGAGGTGCCTTTGTTCAGACTTCCACTTGGGGCAAAATCCGGCTATATGCCCTTTTAGTTTACAGTCGTGGCACACAATGTCAGGGTTATTTCCTCTTCCTATCTTGCCAGGGCTAGGAGTGGTGGCACTGGAAGCAGCTCCTCCGGTTGTATTAGGAGGCTTTGTTAAATGTCCTTGTGGCTGTGCCCCTGGATGATAATTTCTCTGCCTCTGTGGCCTAGCAGCAAGATAATCTTCAGCCAACCTTTTTGCTGTGTCTGAAGTATCTGGTCGGTGTTCCTTCACCCATAATTGGACATCGGGGGGAAGTACCCAGACAAATTGTTCTAACACTATAGTCTCAATGATTTGGTCTACAGTTCGGGTGGTTGGTTGTAACCATTTTACACACAGATCTTTAAGCTGCGTAATGGTGTCTTGAGGGTTATCAACAGAAGTATAACGAAATGTTCTGAATCTCTGTCTATAAGTCTCAGTATTTATATCATACCTTTTTAAGATGGCCTGCTTGACTTGGTCATAGTTGTTGATGTCCACCATCTCGACTCGACTATAGGCGATCTGTGCCTTTCCAGTTAGGTAGGGGGCCAGTCGAATGACCCATTGGTCTCTGGGCCAAGTACAAGCTGTTGCCACTCTTTCAAACATTAATAAATATGCTTGGATGTCATCACTATCTGATAGTTTTGCCAGTTTGATGTCTTTCTGTCCAACTCTAGGACTGACAGATGGCCCTCCAGAGCCTAATGATTGAAATGCCAGCAATGTCTCATTCCATCTGGCCTCATATTCCCTTCCGTCCCGGTCTCTCTGATGCTCAATTTCCAGCTGACGGGCACAAAGCCCCCTCAACAAATCTTGAGGGTCCTCGGGTAATCATTCTTCCTCAGCCCCTCCAGTAGCTTGCGCCACCGTCTCCTCTTTCAATTCTGCCATCTGGTCGGTGCGAAGTATTTTTTTTCTGGTCTCAGATTCCAGATGGGGATGTAGGGGTACGTGATACTTGGCTGTCACCACTCTGGTCTGGAATTTCCAATCAGCCAGTTGTTCTCCATGCTGCACGTCCCCTGGATCCTGGAACATCAGCAATCCAGTTCAACCTTAATACAGCTCCACCAGCTGACTGACCCCAGCTAGCCAATTATCCCACTTCTGACACCACTGTGGAAGGCTCAGGGGTAGCAAGAAGGATGTTCTGGAAACAAGCATGTACTTCTGTTCTTCATTTCTTTATTGCAGGAACAACATGGCTTAAATAAAACAATTCGAACTTATCACAGAACGCCATAAACCAGAAGACAAAATAAAATAAAATAGGTCAGTAGAAGATAAAGCTACTTCACCCCGGAGGTGTTCACAATACAACACCTAAAATGCATCTGACTTTAAGTGAACAGTGTTCTGACTTATAATGGGTATACCAAGACATGATTGGTTCGTGAATACATATTAAATAAAAATGAATTATTTCTTGCTTTTTATGATAAGGCTTTTATCATAGGCAACTAGGATTTTCATGCTCATTATTATTCTGAACTTAGCTAACAAAAATAAACATTAGGAAGGAAAAGCTTTGGAACACCGATCTGCTCCACCCATTCCCTCTGCATAAAACAGAGACTGAAACAGATGGCCGGCCCTTAGAGGGGCAGAGGAGAAGAGAGGAGCCGTGGCGTCCCAAAACAGATAAAGCATTTCAAATGCAGAATATTTCCTCATTGCAACACTGGTCACACTCGGTTCATTGTTCAGGTATGTGACAGAAATTACTGAAAGAAAAGTAAAGTTTGCAGAGCAAAGACTATATTAGGCTATCTGCACGAATGTTAGCACATTCGTACAGCGGGTAAAGTCAGAACATTAAACGAATCCCAGCCTCGCGGACAACCCTTAATTAACTCTCTTGCCCGCAGCATTGTGCCGTTGCAGGGAATAATTTCTTATACTAATAACATAGAAACATAGATACATAGATTTTGACGGCAGATAAGGACCGCTTGGCCCACCCAGTGTGCCCATTTCCCTACCTATTGGATAAGCTGCAGATCCTAGTTATCCAGCAGCCTACTTCTTCCTACCCCAACCCCCTAGAATTGCCTTATAACTGTCCCATGCATGCTTGAATTCCACCACTGTTTTTGACTCCACAACCTCCTCAGGAAGGCCATTCCATGCATCCACAACCCTCTCTGTGAAAAAATACTTCCTTAAATTACCTCTGAGCCGTCCCCCTTCTATCTTCAAATTGTGCCCCCTTGTTCTTGCACACCTCTTTTTTTGAAAGATGCTACCCTCTTGGACTTTGTTGATTCCCTTGAGATACTTGAAAGTTTCTATCATGTCCCCCCTTTCTCTCCTTTCTTCGAGGCTATACATATTCAGCTCCTTAAGTCTCTCTTCATATGTCTTCCGGTGCAGGCCCTGCACCATTTTAGTTGCCCTCCTCTGGACAGCCTCCATCCTGTCTATATCCTTGTGAGATTGGGTCTCCAGAACTGCATGCAGTACTCAGATGTGGTCTCACCAACTGTCTGTACAGAGGAATAATAACTTCCTGTTTTCTCCTGGTGATGCCTCTCCCTATGCATCCTAGTATCCCCCCAGCCCTCCTTGCTGCCCTCTCACATTGCTTGCCCACCTTTAGGTCATCTGACATAACTACCCCCAGGTCCCTTTCCATTTTTGTTGTTGTTAGTATCTCACCCCCCATTGTGTACTCTTCCCCTGGGGTTTTGTTTCCCAGGTGCATTACCTTGCACTTCTTAGCATTGAATCTAAGCTGCCATACATTTGACCATTCCTCTAACCTTGCCAAGTCCCTTCTCATCCTTTCCACCCCACTTTGTGCATCAACTCTGTTGCAGATCTTTGTGTCATCTGCAAGGAGCATACTTTCCTTCCAGTCCCTCTGCAATATAAGCATAGCGACATTGAAGAGGACCGGTCCTAATACCGAACCCTGAGGTACCCCACTATTAACTCCCCTTTCTTCAGAGTGGATTCCATTTACTATTACTCTCTGTGTCCTATTCTCCAGCCAATTCTTTACCCAGGCTGTCATCTTGGGACCCACTCCCAGGCTGGCTAATTTGTATATTAATCTTTTGTGTGGGACTGTGTCAAATGCCTTGCTAAAGTCTAGGTAGGCCATGTCCACAGCCCCTCCCTGATCTACTACTTTGGTCACCCAGTCAAAGAAATCTATCAGATTTGTCTGGCATGACCTTCTCGCTGTGAATCCATGCTGCCTTGGGTCCTGAGCCCCTCTGGCCTTTAGATACTCAATAATTCTTTCCTTCAGAAGTGATTCCATCATTTTCCCTACCACTGAGGTTAAACTAACAGGTCTGTAGTTTTCTGCTTCTGCCTTGCTCCCACTTTTGTGAAGAGGAATCACATCTGCCCTTCTCCAGTCCTCGGGTACCACCCCATCCTCCCATGATTTGTTAAAGAGGGTAGTCAGTGGTGTCACTAGTTCTACCCATGTTCTTTTAGAATTCTGGGATGAATCCCATCAGGCCCCATTGCTTTGTCCACCTTCAGTTTTAAGAGTTCTTTCAGAACCCTTTCTTCTGTAAATGGGCTGGTATCAACTTCTGTATCCAGAGTATAACAGGACCTCCCATAGCGGACAATAAACAGTGGAATTTTCACCATTTGCCATGAAGACGCTACGGTTAGGATATTTATACTCTGTTGCTATACTTAGACAAACTAGGGTACAAACAGGTCTAGGCACCTTATCCCTAAAAGGGGGATTTGACAATAATAAAGGTGCCTTTTCTTCTTTATACATAATACTGTGCCCCTTTTCAGAAAAATAAAAACGGAAATAATTCAAACATACATAGTTGAGACACTAATACAATTAAATGGGCGATGGATGGCCAGTCCAACCACCCTCCTGCTCCACACAAAATGAAATACCAACGACTAAAAAAACACTAACGACACTAGAGACAGCATTCATTCCATGAGACACAAGACATACAAGAATAGACAAACAAAAAAAAGGGGGGGGTTTGAATGACCCTCTCACACATATCAAAGGCATCTTTGCAGTAATTGGAGCTCTGGAGGGCTTTGGACAGGTAGACTTTCACTTCTGTAGTGGTAATGACTCTGAGTTTTGGGGGGTGGATGAGCTCAAGCAGTGGGGTAGGTTGAATTGGATCAAAACATTTGCTAGGGAGGACTGAGCTGAGGTCTGAGAAGGTAGTGTTGAGGCAATTAGCTATGTGAGGTGTGTCTGTGGTGGTAGTACCATTAACACTAAGTTGTGAGAGGGGAAAAGTGGGATTTACCATTAAGCTCCTTGATGTTATTCCAGAACTTTCTTGTGCTACCCCAGGAGTTGGTTAGGGCAGTTCTGTAGTGCTCCACCTTGGCCTTGCGGATTGCCCAGGTACACTTATTGCAGGCAGCATTATAGGCCTGCCTTTCGCTTAGCAAACTGGAGGCAGTGGCATGATGGCAGAGGTTGTCAAGCATTTTGAACTGATGTAGGAGTTCTGGGGTGATCCAGGGGGTGCTACGTTTCTTAGTGGTCACTTTGATGGTCAGTGCAAAAGTATCACAGGTGGTATTAAAGGTGGTGATGAAGTAGTGCAATGGATCATCTATGTGTTGGGCTTGGGAAATAGGGGATCAGTCCCAGTTAATTAGATATTGTTTGAGTTTGGCTATGCCTCCTGGGCATAGTCGTTGACGAAAGGTGATATTTGGTGGTGGTTTAGGTAGCTGACAGGACCAGCTGAAGATGATTGGGGAGTAGTCGCTTAAGGCATTGGGTAGGACACCCAGTTCAGTAATATGGTGGGGACGATTAGTGAGCAGGATATCTAGTAGGGTATGGGTTCCATTAGTGGGGTTGGCCCTGGTAGGTTGGGATACCAGTTGGGTTATATCTAACGCAGCAAAGGTATCTTTGGCATGTGTTGATGAGCTCGCCAGCCAGTTTATGTTGAGATCCCCAACTGGGATTTGTTCCATTTCGTGGGGGTGGCAGGCTAGATAGTCAAAGAGCACTTTACACTTTACAGGCAGGGGATTGGCTGCAGGGTGGGATGTAGGTGATGGTGAGAGTAAGAGGAGCACGGTTTGAGTCAGGGGAGAGTTTTATTGAGAAGGCTTGGACACCATGGTCTAGGGAGGGTGCAGGCAGGGCTTGGTAATGCAGTGAGTCATTTACTTAGAAGGCATAACCACTGCCTCTCTTGCCGTTACGATCAAGCCTAATGAGGGAGTAGCCAGGAATAGAGACAGATGAGTCTGGGGTCTTGGCTGACAGCCAGGTTTCTGTTAAAGCCAGAATGTCTGGTTGGTGCTGTGCTGTCCAGCGATGCAGGGGTGCCATTTATTTTAGGCAGGCTTCAGATATTCATAGCGGCTATTCGAAGCCCCGTGGGTGACCACAGTTGGGGGGGCACTGCTGGGCCAGGACTGGGGTGAACATTGCCAGATAGTTGAAGAAGCAAGTGGAAGATCCTGACAAGGGCCATGAATTAGTGGTGTTTTGCCAGTTAGCGGTGGCCAGCAAGCTTAGAAAGTTATGAGCAGGAAATGGGCAGTTGTGTGAAGACTGGGATGGCCAGGTGGAGGAAGAGACAAGGAGAGCTTAAGGCACAGAGAGAGATGGATGGAGGAGTAGAGGGGAGGGGTGCGAGGGGGCTATGGGGAGAGACAGGGTGATGGAGAGGCTATGAGGGGTGAGGTGCTCCCCCAGCAGCAAAGGTGTGTACATACCAGAGGCAACCGAGGGCTCTCTTTGCTCTCTGTTCATTTGCAACTGGTCTTTCTTACTTCAAATCTTTAGTGATCTTACAGACACTGATGTTAAACTCTCTCATAGGATTACTGATTTCCCCATGGCTGGAGGATAAGGGAACATAAGGTGCTTCATAGCCATGAATATATGCAGAAATGTGCTTAATAAGATGTGATTAACACTTAGTGCAACACCTGAGCAAGCCCTAAAAAGCATGATGATAGACACAAATGCACTTTGATTACTAAGAATTTTTTTTTTCTTATAACAGGGCTGATCATTCTTATAAATGGGCTTTAAGACCATTATACATGGGGGAAAATCAGGACATCAGAACAATGTTCTTAAAAGTGGGATGTTCCCTTAACCAATATTCTTATAAGTGGGCTCCACTGTAGATGGAACTCCTTACTTTATCATCTTAAGAGTTTACCTTCCTCAATTCAACAAAAGTGGGCAAAACATTTTATCCTGCTTTTTTTACTATAAAATATTCCAGGCATCTTCCTGTTTTATTTGGTTGTATAATTTGCTAGTTCCACCAAAATTTGAGTATTTTATCATTTATAAATATTTAATTTAATGTTTTTCTCAAGAAAAAAAGATAGCCACCACATTTGGCTTAGAAATAGCATTTTAGACCAACCAAGGGTTAAGAATGAGAAAATAAAATAAACTCATGGGGCTTGATTCTCAAATGGCCCTTAGACTGATGCAAGCTGTGGCAAAAGGCAGCTTACGTCAATGTTCAGTGCATCAGGAACCCTGTGCCCGATTCTCTATCGGGCAGGGTTCCAGCATTAATGTCTCTTGGCTTGTGGCAACCCTGGCCATGCACTAAACAGGTGGCTGATCTGGAGGGTGTGCCGCAAGCCATGGGGTGGCTGTGTGCAGCTCTAGCACATCCCTGGTGGCTAACGCCACCCCTGCTCATTATGTAAAATGAAATCATCCCTGGTGATCTTGCAGACCCCCCAAGCTCCAATCTCCTGTTATTATAAGTAAAACATCTCTGGTGGCCTAATGGACCCCCACAAGCAGCGAACCCCCATTATTATATGTAAAACTCCCTGGCAATCTAGCAGCCCCGCCAAGCCCTGATCCCTCATTATTATAAGTTAAACCTCTCCGGTGGTCTAGTAGACTGCCCTCCCTGATCCGTGATGTCCCCAATAAATAATTTTATAATTTTCTGATGGTCTAGTGAACCTCCCCCCCCCCGATCACCAATTTTTCCCCTATATTTCAATATTAAAAAAAAGTCTTCCCTGGTGGTCTAGCCAACTGCCCTCTCCGATCCCCAATGTCCCCAATTAACAATTGTTTTCATAATTTCCTGGTGGTCTAGTAGACCACCCTCCTCAATGCCTGATGTCCCCAATAAATAGTTGATTTTATAATTCCCTGGTGGTCTACCAGACTCCCTTCCCTGATCCCAGATGTCCCCAATAAATTATGTTTTCATAATTCCCTGGTGGTCTAGAGGACCACCCTATCCAATCCCTGATGTCCTCAATATATAGTGGATTTTATATTTCACTGGTGGCCTAGTGGACCCACTTCCCCAATTTCACCCATATATTTCAATATTAAGAAAAAAACTTCCCTGGTGGTCTAGTGGACCCCCACCCCCACTGCCCCAGCAGACAGTGTCCCACCAGCCTGCTCTCCCCATCCCAGAACTGAGCTGGAGACTGGAACAACCTATTGCTCATCACCACAGCCAGCTGTTGGCTGAGCTCTCAATGAGTGCTGTACTATATTCAGTACACGCTCATTGATTGACAGTGAGCGCTTGGGTGACTGGAGGGGGAACCATAACTTTGGTCACATTTTCTGTCTGACTGCTGCAACAAGAAGTAATAGGAGAGCTGAATATCCACTTGCATTGCACACAACTGGAGTGAGCCACTGAGAAGGAGTCATGGAGGTTGGAGGAATGCCACCAGCCCGCTAAACTTAAGAACAAGGAGAGTTAATGTTTCTTCATTTTTCAGCTTTTGTGCTAGTCTACCAAGGAACTTTGGGGCCTTTTTTGTTTTGGGATGGGTCAAGGTTTGGGTTTAGCCAGCTGCAGCCACACAGGGATGAGGGAAATGAAGTGAAGATGCTGATCCACCAGAGCAAGTGTTTCAGCCAACTTCAGTAGCATTACACTACTACTGTGATTTTCAAGTAGGTCTGAAATTGGTTGGTTGCTATTTGGGGGCTTTTAGTCTCTGATCAAGCTTCTTCTGCTGCTGCCACCCATGCCACTGCCACATGAGGAGGCTCTGATGAGAAGAGCCACACCGAGAGGAAGAATACGCCCTCAGCAGACCTGACTGCTGGTCCTGAACAATGAGTAGTGTTCAGCACTAGTCTCAGGCTCAGTCAACTTCATTAAATCACTGCTATAATTCATTTGTAAGTTGGCTGTGCTGTGCTGTGTTGTGCTGAATGGGGACCAGGGTCCCAGGTGGTGGCGGGTGTCCCAAGAAAATCCAGAAGAAAGAAGAGCTGCTCTTCAGTCAGTGCTCACTTGCTCCTCACTAAGTGAGCACTAGCAGCAGGGGCACAGAAGAAGAGCAGCAGCAGCACCATCACCACCACCACTACTACTATAAAAGCACAATGAGCACTGCAGTGCACCACTGACTGACCAGAGGAGGGACCACTGACCTCACCCCCACACTGCTACTATACTCCTGGGTTTTTGTGAGTGAGGGGGCCCCTTGCCAATGGTCTTGCTTTGACTAATACTGGCCTCCGCCAGTGCTGTCTCAGCCTGCCTGCCCTGCACAGCAGAGCACTTAAAGAGTCAGCTTCTGCTGGCTTGCCAGCAGAGTTGCTCAGGAGGAGGCTACCCTAAACTGCCAGCTCAGTCACAAGTGCTGCAGTTATCTAAGACTGTGTGTGGGTGGGTGTTGATGTGCAATATGGCTAGTGCCACTGCACCAGTCACTCCACTTTTCTCTCATTGCTTGTAAAGTGCTTTCCTGCTTTGGGATACTGCACAGATGAAAAGCATGCTGTAAATGCTAATTCTTCATGACTAGTCCTGCCAGGAGAAGTGACCTGCTGCTGTCAGACTCAGACCATCTTTAGTGTCAGAGGGAGCTCAGCCAGTAACCCTATACATTTAGGACTACACCATTCAGGCATTCATCACCAGCAAAAGGAGGAGAAAGGAGAAGCAGCAGCTGAATGTAGCCACTGCCAGTACCATAGGTATGTTTCTGGGGATATTTTGAATTGTTTAGAAGTTTTGACAAGTATTTAGGGTGCATGGGGGGGGCTGCTTGCTGCATCTAACAACATCTGGTCTGATATTTTATTAATATAATTGTAGTATTCAAATGTGACACACTGTCACTATGGTTGTATTAATAAACCATCATAAGTAATTGGACACAGCAAGCTGGAACCCCTCTCTAATCAACCCAAAAAACTAAGTATGTAACCTGTTTTTGGTGGTGAGGGTCTGGCTTGCTAGTTGCTTCGTGGCTGCATCAGATTATTTTGAATGTGTTTAATGGAATAGTTTGTACAAGTATTTGGGGTACATGGGGGGCTGCTTGCTGCATCTAAAAATGTCTGATATTTTATTGATATGATTGTAGCATTCTGGTGTGACACACTGTCACTACGGTCGTGTTAATAAATCATCAGATGCGACTGGACACAGCAAGTAGGAACACCTCTCCCTCCAACCCAAAAAATTAAGTATGTCTCCTGTTTTTGGTGGTGAGGGTCTGGCTTACTACATGACTCTCTGTGTCACAGAGTGGGAGAAAGCAGCCACAGCTTCCTTGAATTAAGGAGGTTATTTTCTAGACTATACTGAACTGAATTATTACTTTTTGGACCTGTGCAGGTAGCTAGTATTGATTGTATTTTTGTGGTTGACTTTGCTTAGTTTTAACTTTATTTGGCCAGGGAGGAACTGTAGCTGGGAGATATTTGCAGTCATTTGTGACTAGCCCTGGTACTTAACCTCTGTGAAATACGTGTCTGAAAGGAAGGAACGCACTCCCTGGGGTGGAGGGTCAGAGTTGTAGTTGATTGTTTCTGGATGGCATAGGTTTGCTCCCTCCCACCTTCCCCTCACCCCACCCACCCAAGCATAATTTCCTTTATAACAGGGCTTCTGACATCACTTCTCCAAAACTGCTAACAACATACACTTGTTCATATCCTTAAAGGCACAGCACACTGAATAGGGGGTAGCGACACTCACAAGCTTGCGCACAATAAAACAAGAAAAAAACAAAACAAAAGAAAAGCATCTGTAACAGAAAGGGACACAGACATGTGGGGAGTGGTGCAATGCACTGACTGTGGAGCAGCAGTTTTCCGGGAGACATTCTGGAGACTGCGTTGCTGCCCTATTTTCAGGCACCTCTCTGGTCTGAGAGAAGAGGTTGTTCATCTCCATGCTGACCTGGCAAGGATTCAGGAAACCTGCTCCCTCACCCAGGGACCACCCAGTTCACCACCACTGCCTCAAAGGTTGCCAAGAAAGAGGAGTGGATGGACCACGGTGGGCTCAGGAGGGTGAGGGCTGTGGAACAGAGGCGCATCCCTCCAGTTGTGCCTCTCCACAACTCATTCACAACTCTGGTGGAGCATGGTTTCTCTATGGAGGCACCTGCAGTGGAGACCAAGGAGGATGCTGGGAACCTCCACAATGGAAACCCACAGGAGGGTGGCACAGGACCCCACAGGTGAATAAAGCAACTCCTGGAGGGGGACTCAATTGTTAGGGGGTAGAGCTGGGGAGGGAGAGGAAAGGGAGGTAAGGTGCCTGCCTGGCACCATGGCTTGGAGGGACAGGAAATGAATCCTCAGGATTGTGGGAGCAGCTGCAAGGGGGAGGGAGCTGGATGTCATAATCCACCTAGGGATGAATGACCTGGCTGAGAATGGGATCAGAGCAGTGCAACAGGAGTTTGTAGGGTTGGGGAGGGGCCTTAGACAAGTAGCACACACGGTAACTTTCTCGGAAGTGCTACAAGTCTATGGCATGGATGAGGCTAGGGTACTCAGCACCATGGGATTCAATGACTGGTTGAAAAACTGGTGCAGAGCTCAGGGATTTGGCTTCATTGGGGACTGGGGCTCCACCTGGAGGGATGCCAGCCTATATAGGCATGATGGTCTGCATCTATCCAGGAGGGGAACTAGGATTCTAGGTGATAGGTTTAAATGCTTCATTGGCAAGCATTTAAACTAGCCGGGGGGTGGGGAGGCACTGAAAAGGAGAAGGCAAATCCTAGCCCCCTTCAAAAAATCAGGGTAGTTAGTGAGGTAAACACCAAGATAGAGCAGTGGATAGTGAGAAGGGCAGGGGTAAATGGAGAAAAAGACAAAGGCAGTAAGGACAGGGATGGGACAAAAAGAAATAAAGCCATAAAAAAATGGAGGTTAATGAGTACCAATGCCTGTAGTCTAGGTAAAAAGCTCCCCAAAATGGTGGCCTTCATGGAAGAGGGATGCCTGGATATCGTGGCAGTCACAGAAACATGGTACACAGAGAACATGACTGGGATGTCAACATACCAGGGTACACAATCTACAGGAGGGACTGGGAAGGAAGAAGAGGAGGAGGAGTAGCTCTCTATGTAAGGGAAGAGATCAAATCAACTGAACTAAAGGGTAAACAGGGAGGAGAGGAGGCACTGTGGGTCACCCTGGAGACTGGAAATGGCTCCACAATCCACACAGAGGTTGTATACAGACCCCATCTCATGGGAAGGAAATAGACAAGAAAATGATAGAATGCATCATTGGGATGGCAGAGAAAGGGGAGTTATTGCTGATGGGGGACCTGAATATGCCAGATGTTAACTGGAGCACCTTTGCTGCAGTCACATCCAAGACCAGGGCCATTCTCGATGCCCTACAGGGGGCATGCCTCAGACAGCTAGTTTTGGAACTCACTTGGGAGGAGCAATCTTACACCTGGTACTCTCAAATGGGGATGGAGAGGATCTCTGATCTTGAAGTGGGTAGCCATCTGAAACAAGCAACCACCAAACAGTGTGGTTCATGATGAACTTAGCTGTAGAGTCAAGCCACACAAAAGGGAAGGTACTGGACTTCAGGAGGGCTGATTTTGTCAAAATGGGAGACTGCCTCAGAAAAGCACTAGCAAACAGGCAAGAAGGTGGGGTAGAGCAACAATGGGGAAACATCAGAACCACCATCACAGAGGCAACAAGCCTTTGTGTGAAGCAAATAAACAAATCAAAATGAAAGAAGAAATCTTTATGGTTCTCAAAGGAAGTAGCGGGGAAGGTAAGGGAGAAAGAGATAGCATTCAGGAAGTATAAGGAAACACAGAAGGAGCAGGACAGAGAACTGTACCAGTTAACGTAGAAGGAAGTGGGGAAGACAGTCAGAATAGCAAAGGCCCAAACCAAGGAAAAGATAGCCAACTTGGTTAAGAAGGGGGATAAAACCTTTTATGGGTACATTAGGGAGCAAAGAAAGACTAAGGCAGGGATACTGAGGCTGAATAAAGAGGAAGGCGGTTGGGCAGAGAGTGACAGTGAAAAAGCAGGGATACTGAATGAATACTTCTGTTCAGTATTCACATTGGAAAAGCAGGGGGAGGTACCTAATCCAGTCAATAGAAGCACTCTGGATAAGGGGGTTGATATTAGTCCTTTCACAGAAGAAAGGGTTCTGAAAGAACTCCTAAAACTGAAGGTGGATAAAGCAATGGGGCCTGATGGGATTCACCCCAGAATTCTAAAAGAACTAAGGGAAGAACTAGTAACACCACTGACTACCCTTTTTAATAAATCATGGGAGTATGGTGTGGTACCTGAGGACTAGGGGAGGGTGGATGTGATTCCCCTTCACAAAAGTGGGAGCAAGACAGAGGCAGAAAACTACAGACGTCAGTTTGACCTCAGTAGTAGGGGAAATGATGGAATCGCTGCTGAAGGAAAGAATTGTTGAGTACCTAGAGGCCAGAGGAGTACAGGACCCAGGGCAGCATGGATTCACAGCAGGAAGGTCATGTCAGACAAATCTAATTGATTTCTTTGACTGGGTGATCAAAGTAGTAGACCAGGGAGGGACTGTGGACAAGGCCTACCTAGACTTTAGCAAGGCATTTGATGCAGTCCTGCACAAAAGATTAACAAACAAATTAGCCAGCCTGGGAGTGGGTCCCAGGGTGGTAGCCTGGGTGAAACACTGGCTGGACAACAGGACACAGTGGGTAATAGTAAATGGAGTCCACGGTGAAAAAAGGAAGGTTACTAGTGGGGTAAAGCAGGGTTCAGTACAGGGGCTGGTCCTTTTTTATGTTTTTATAAGTGACATTGCAGAGGGACTAGAAGGGAAAGTATGTCTCTTTGCAGATGACACAAAGATCTGCAACAGGGTTGATACGCAAGGTGGGGTTGGAAGGATGAAAAGGGACTTGGCAAGGTTGGAGGAATGGTCAAATGTATGGCAACTGAGATTCATTGCAAAGAAGTGCAAAGTAATGCACCTGGGAAACAAAAACCTAAGGGAAGAGTACACAATGAGGGTGAGATACTGATTACAACAAAAATAGAAAGGGACCTGGGGGTAGTCATATCAGATGACCTAAAGGTAGGTCAACAATGTGAGAAGGCAGTAAGAAGGGCTGGGGGGGATACTGGGTTGCATAGGGAGAGGCATCACCAGTAGAAAACAGAAGGTTGTTGGCCTTCTGTACAGACAGTTGGTAAGACCACATCTGGAGTACTGTGTACAGTTCTGGAGACCCCATCTCCACAAAGACATAGACAGGGTGAAGGCTGTCCAGAGGAGGGTAACCAAAATGGTGCAGAGTCTGCACCAGAAGACATATGAAGAAAGACTAAAGGAGGTTAAGATGTATAGCCTCGAGGAAAAGAGGGAGAGGGGGGACATGATAGAAACTTTCAAATACCTCAAGGGAATCAACAAAGTCCAAGAGGTAGCATCTTTCAGAAAAGAGATCGTAAGTACAAGAGCACAATTTGAAGATAGAGGAGGACGGCTCAGAGGTAATGTGAGGAAGCATTTCTTCAGAGAGGTTTATAGATACAAGGCGGCCTTCCTGAGGAGGTTGCAGAGTCAAAAACAGTGGGGGAATTCAAGAATGCATGGGACAGATATAAGGCAGTTCTACTGAGGGGTAGGAGGAAGTAGGCTGTTGGTTAACTAGGATCTGCAGCTTATCAGTTAGGTAGGAAAATGGGCAGACTAGGAGGGCCATGCGGTCCTTATCTGCCATCAAATTCTATGTTTCTATGTGTCACTTTACTTCGGATGCATGTTTATGGAATATTCAAGTTAATGGAATACTCAAACCATTTCTTTGCCATCTCTTGCCACAGCGGTGCACATAACTGTTTCTTCAACTCATTTTCCTCATCATCTTAACTGAACATCCCCAATCTTCTTGAGTAATTCATGGTAGAGGTGTATCCAGAGGGAGCTTTGATCTGCCAAGTTGGAGCACACAAGTGTGTTTCTTCAGCTGATTTTCTTCATCATGTTTACCTGAACCATCTTTCCATGTCTTGCAAAGTTGGGGCACACAAGTGGGTTTCTCCATCTCATTTTGTTCGTCGTCTTTACCTGAACCATCCCCAGTCCTGTTGGGTAATTGATTTTTATTGGAGAGGTGTATCCAGAAGGGGCCTGGATCTGCCAACAGGTTGAGTGGTAGTCAGACTCACAGATCTGTTTGTCAAGAGGATGGCAAAGAAAAATTGTGAAATTCTTTTTTTTCTCTGCCACCTTCTTGTAGAATAGAATCCTGTCCACTGGATCACTAAAACGGAAGTGTTCAAGAACTAATTACAAAATGAATACTTTGTGTGTGTAGACAACCAAGACAAAGTTGAGGAGAATCACAACAGTGTTAGTTCCCCGGAGAAGAAGAAGAGAAGGAACACCATTTTCCAAGCCACCTGAATGAGCGCTGTTGACTGGTTAGCAGGAAGCAAACATGGTGTGAAGCATGCATTCTGCAAGATCTGTGGCACAGATTTCACCATTCACTATGGAGGATGACACAATGTGCAATGACATGCAAATTCTGAAAAGCACCAGCAAAATTCAAAGCATGTTACTGGGAAGAATATGTCACACTTCTTTGGCCCTCAAAGCCTGGTGAGCATGAAAGTCATTGATGCAGAGGTGGCTTTTGTGTCCCTGATTGCAGAACATAATCTTCCTTTTACAGCAGGAGAGTACTTTCTAAAATGTATGAAAATAAAATATGGTGAAGACCAAGACGTTTTGAAGAAGATGACCTGTGAGGCAATCAAAGCAAGCTCTATAACAAGGGATGTGCTTGGTCCATGGTACCAAAATTATGTCACTGCAATCTGTCGTGAAGTGCCCTTCTGTGGCTACATGGATCAGAGCATTGATATGGGTGATGAGAAACTGCTAGTGATTCTTGTGGGTTTCCTGGATGAAGCTACAGGCAGAAATGTCATCTGCTTCTTAGTTATGCCAGACTGTGTGGCTGGGACTGGGCAAGTGATGTCTGACCGCTTGGTAGAAAGCATGAAGAAGTTTAAGATCCCACTGTCAAACAATGCAGCTTTTTCATCTGACAACACTGCCTCTATGATAGGGAAAAAATAATTTGGTCATGTCCCATTCAAAGGCTGTGAATTCAAATATCATTAACATGGGATGCCTCTGTCACTTGGCTGATCTGTGCATTAAAGCTGGGGTAAAAGCTCTACGTTCACCTGTAGAAGAATTAATCTCTGATGTGTACTGCAATTTTTCATCCAGTTCTCAAAGACAACAGAAACTGAAAGGAATTTGCTTTGTTTACAGATATAGACCCACTTAAAATAATTATGCATGCCCCGATGTCTGAGTCTTGGGAAAGTTATAAACCGGGAAGCACCAAGTTTTGTCAGCAGCGACAATGCCGACCTCCCCCACAGTGACGGCACAATACCGACGCAGGTATTGTGCCGCCTGTTTTGTGGGTGTTTTCTGTGGGGGGCTGTGACCCCCACACACCCCAGACTTAAAGATTCCAACTCCAGGTCAGAGTTGGTCTGGGGAGGGGGGTGGAACACTGGGGGAAGGCAAAACACAGAAAAAGGACCATTACCGTGAATGTCGCCATAATGGTCTTTTTTTCTGTTTCACTGTTGGGGTGTGACCATAAAGGGGTGCACCATATAAAACCGAACCCTGGATATGTGGCTGGCTCTCCCATCATATTTTCTGACACTGGGACCAAGATCAGCCAAAATTGAACTAATTTGTGACTGACTGCAGAACCATGAATTGTGAATGGTCTTTATTTTCCTTACATATGTGCTGGAACCCCTTTTTTGCAGTTCAACATCCATCTCCAAAGTCAAGAAAGTCAGTTTATGACTCAGCATGGGGACGTGTACAAACTGATGCAGCAGTATGCAGAAAGAGTGCTGAAACCTACAGCTGCTGTCAAATTAATCAGGCAAAATTACATGTCTGTACTTAATGACACAAGCAGTTTCTTGGCCAACTGTGACCTCAGGGTTGGACTGGAGGTAAAGCAATATATAAACAATCATGAGGAGGACATTTTGGGGACAGTAACAGAACATGATTTTTACAAGAAAACTGCTGTGTTTTATTCTGCTGTGCTGCAAAAAATCATTAAAAAGTTCCCAAATCAGGATCACCTGTTAAAGAATGCAGCATCTATTCTTAATCCAGCAATTAAGCTGGACATATCAACAAAACTTGTGGTTGATGTTTCCTTTCATCTTGGAGTCTGTGTCACTGTTGCAGACTTGAACAATTATTGGACGAGTTCTCAACATTTCAAATTGAAGATATGGGTAAATTGACAGGACCAGTCAATGGACTGCATTCCTGCATTTCAAAACACTGGGTGCATGTTCTGCAACAAGTATGTGACTATGAAAGGCTTCCACTTTTCAAAAGGTTAATGCTGACTTTGCTTTGCTTGCAGCACTGGAATGCTGAAGCAGAAAGGGCCTTCAGTATGGTGAGGAAGGTGAAAACTGAGCTGCACCACTCATTATGTCTTAAGACCTTGAACTCGTTGCTGGCCATCAAAATGAATGAAGAAAAGGATTGTTATGAGGTCAAGCAGCCAAAGGAAGTACTAGACGTTACCAAAAAAGCCACTGAAGCTTACAACAAGGATCATAAATCTCAATAATACTTTGTACAACTTCAAATTATTTGTGCTACACTACACTGGCTGCCCTAAAATGTAGTTTTCTGAATCTTTTATCATATGTTTTGTTTTTGATTTGTGTTTTGCTGTTGTGATTAGTGGTGGTCGAAGTGGCCTCAATTCGCTTCATGACATGATTCGTGGAGCCAAGGTGAATTCACACAGTACTCCGCAATGCGAAACAGAGTAATTCACATTATAATGGATAAAGCGAAGTCCATTGAAAATAACGACTTTGAGTTACTCCGCCTTCCCAGACCACTACTCCACAAATTTTAAAGACGAAGTGCATTGAAAACAATGTACTTCGCCTTGTTTATAAGCTCCAAAGGTGAACTTTTCATTGATTCATGGGATTTCAGATTACATGGGCTCTATATTGATCTGCATAGCTTCAGTTCGGGGTAGTGTGTGTAGGAAGCTGTAGGAGACAGTGTGCTCTGAGAGCTGTCTGTGATTCAAACATTCTAAAAGCTGTTAAAAAAGCCTTTTTGAGTATTTTTTTTTTGCTCAAACTTTGGTTCATCAATTGTAGGAACCCCTCCTGTGCTCATATCATTGAGCGTTTTTGTTTGTGTGTGGATTTTGAATATTAATGTACAACATTGAGTCTGTGTAGTAAGAGACAGTGAAAGTGTGTTTTGGGTGAGAGGTATATCTGTGGTGTAGGTAGATTTAAGTTGGAGAAATAGGGAGTTCTTTGTTTTTTTGGTTATACTTTTGTTATATAACTGACTGTGTTAATATACACACAATAATATTGTCAGTAATTGTTGAACTTTTTTTGCTGATTGTGTGTTGTGTGGATCTGGTGCAGCAGTTCATAATTTCAGTTTGTTTACAATACGTGGTAGTTTACTGAACCTTTCAATTTACTATGCATTACTTGTAGACAAATTGTGTGTGTGTGTGCACATGTGTGTGTGTGTGTGTGTGTGTGTGTGTGTGTGTGTGGTGTGTGTGTGTAGTGCATGACATCCAAAAGCACACCTTTTATTGTGCCACAGTGTAATTTCAGGCGCAGCAGTGTGAGCCTGCTATCCACTGCAGCTGTATGATTTTGTACTGTCATTGTGGTATCTTTTCTTTGTTTTGCTGCTTGCACTGCGAAAATCTGCAGTCAGTACCCCCGGCAAAAGGATTTATTTTCCAGATTGAATTGTTTGTGACTTCAGCACCACTGGTTAGTTAAGGTGTTGTTTTCACTTGTGAATTTATGTCTGTATATGTTGCTGAAGCCACAGTTGTTTTTATGGCTTCACATCCAGTGTTCCCCCAACCAGAGTGAATGTTCCAAAATCTAAATTTGTTTAGAATATTGTTGTTGATCACCCAAAATGCCCGCAAAGAGACATGCAAGCAAAGCTGGTTCTCGCCATGGCACTGCTGCCAGTGGTAAGATTGTCCGTGGGCATAGTAGTACACAGACGCAGAAGTTCATTGCTGATGTGTGGACAGGTATTTCTCCTGCAATGTTTTTTTACAGCCCAATCAGTAGCTTCACTCAAAGTTGGAGGAGAGGATGTTGTGCCAGCCGGTGGTGTTAGTGCAGTTGCTGGTGGTAGTATGAATATTGCTGCCTCAAGTTCCACTTCTGCCCAGTGTACCATGTCCAAATATATAGTGGCGTGTGAAGCAATGCAAGTGAGTGGCAGTGTAGATGATGTCATACTTCCCAGTCACATCCCAGTAACTGAACATGAGGACTCTGATAATCATGTCAACGATAGCACACAATGTGATATTTCTTCCACCACGGTTCAGGTCATGCATTTTCCATACAGTGCTTCACAGTGTGGTGAAAAAAATATCAGGTGATGGTGGTGTTGATGATGATGATGAATCTGATGATGATGATGATGTTGCTGTGGTTGCAACCTGCAGTCCACATGCCAGCATCCAAGCAGAAAATGCGGATGTGGGTGATGTCGGTGAATATGATGATGATGTAATTGACTCCAGTTGGGAACTGGAGAAAAATAAATTCAAAGTGGTTGTGTCTGGGTCTGTTTGCATTAATCCTCCCCCCTGTAAAAACTTGTGATTTACCAGTTTCAGTTGATGGTGATGATGAGGAAGATGATGACTCAGTAATAATGATAGGTAGTCATGGTGGTCAGTTACAGTCCAAGTGTGTTCTGCTGGAAAAATCACGTAGCACCCCTCCGACTTCATGGCTTAAAAGAATGGAGTCCAATAAGCAGCATCAGGGACATGTTAAAAGTATAGCATCACAATCCCTTGTTTGGGATTTTTTTGTTCAAGATGCAAATGAAGAGTCAGTTGCAATCTGCCAGGTTTGCCATGCACGTGTGAGTCAAGGTAAAAAGGGGAGCCATCTGGGCACAGGAGGACAGCATACACATCTTAAGAATAGGCACATGGCACTGTGGAACCAGCACAATATAGCAGCTAATGCCACAGTGGGGCATTCGCCCTCATCATCAACATAATGAGCATATTATCCCCTTCCATGGCTGTTAAATCCAGTAGGAAATTAAATGTATGCAATAGTGATAAAATAAGAGCAGAGGATTATTACAGGCATGATGAGGTGGAGGAGCATAATGATTTTGAAATGTTGTCCAGTGCTGGTGAGAGTAGCAGTTTTGGTGGCGGTGGTAGTGGTGAATGCAGTATGTCTAGTGCAAGTGGTACATCAACCCTGGTTGGTAAATGTGGCAAAATAACTACATTTGTGGGTTTGTCATCATCACCTGTGCAACTGTCTTCATCAGATGTCCACATTCCACCCCCTGCCATTCGCAGAGCAGAACCATTTGTCATCACACCCCATATAAAACATTTGTCAGCCCACGTTACAGAGTGTTTTTGCGCATAAGCTGAAGTACCCACCTAGTCATACAGTGTCACGTGAACTTAATGCTGCTGTAGCTGAAATGCTGGAAATTGATCTTTTGTCCTTATCCTTTGTGGAGAATTCTGGGTTCTGGCAGTTTGCTGCTTGTGCCCGTCCAGAATGGAAAGTCCCATCCAGGATATACTTTTCGACCCATGCTGTCCCCAAGTTGTACTGTACTGTGTCCAACTCAGTAAGACATGCCCTTCAACATTCCTTCTCTCCATTCATCCATTTAAGTATGGATATGTGGACAAGTGGCAAAACGTGGGGAGTTCATATTTATTTATAACTGCACACTGGGCGCAGGTACTGGGGGTGTTTGTGCTGTTGGTAGAGTGAATAATTAGTGCAGTAAGGTGGAGTGTTGTGGTAGCAATCTTCCAGGAATTCAACAGCATGCAACGATTGCTATATGCAATATAACCTGTTCACACACTGGTGAAAACATGTTGGATGTGGTACTGACTGAAATTGACAAGTGGCTGAAGCCCCTGTCCTTGAGAGCTGGGTTCATAGCAAGTAACAATAGATCAAATGTGGTGAAATGTATCATGAATGGTGGCTCCTTTCGTGTTCCGTGCATGGCCCATTGTTTAAATCTTGTAGTGCAGGAGCTTCTGCAGCACCCTGATGTAAAGGAAATGCTGACAGATGCACGCCGTATCAGTGCTCCCTTTTCACGATCTGCAAAGGCCTGTGACCAGCTTCAGCAATTGCAGATGCAAAACAGCTTCCCTCAGCACCGCTTGAAGCTGGAAGTTGTCACCTGGTGGAACTCCACTTTATACATGGCAGAGAGGTTGTACGAATAATACAAAGCCATCTCAGAATATCTTGTGATGCACACTAGCCGTGACAGTTCCAAGGCTTCCATGTCTATGCCGACTAAACAGTGGTGCCTTATGGACTTTGTAATAACAATTTTGCGGCCCTTTGAATATGCCACACAGGCAGTGAGTGGTGAGTCTGCCTCCATTAGCCAATCAATTCCACTGCTGTGGGTGCTGAGGCAGATATTGGTGAATGTACAGCATGGCCTTGATGTTGTCGGAGACAGTGCTAGCAGTATGTTGCTGAAACACATGCTGACAGTGTTCGACCAGAATCGTCACATTTTGAGCATTCAGCGTAGTGACAACTTTGCCATAGCAACAATGCTGGACCCACGATACAAATGTGGAATTGCCTCAGTACTGGAGGGAGGGCCTGAACAGGTAAAAAATGTCAGTGGGCAACTGGTGCATTTGGTTCATGGGGCACAGAAGTCACATGCCAAGGTCAGCAAACCTCAGCAGCATACTCAGGCTGAAGGTGCACCTGGAGGAGTATCAAGCATATCCTGTAAGAGGAAGGGGACTGCAGTTCCAGGTGATCTGTCATCCAAAGTGGTTGGCATCAACTCACTTTGGGAGGCTTTGTCCCAAGGGGGATTTGTGAAATAAATAATTCCAGAGAACAGGATGATGTATCAACCACTGGACTTAGTGTGGCACCTAAAATGGGTGAGTCATATTTGTTTGAAACAGACATCTGTCAATAACTGATGATCCTCTTTTATACTAGAGTGGAAAGGTCAATGAATGGCCAGAGCTGACTGCAGTGGCACTGAAGTATCTCACATGCCCACCCTCCAGTGTACGTGTCGAGAGGGTATTCAGCTCAGCAGGTTCAATAGTTTGGGATAATCAGACAAATCTCTCTCCTGAAAATGTTAGTTTGCTAACATTCATAAAAGTGAATGAGAGGCACATACCAGCACAGACTGCAATCTCATTATTCGTACCCCAGCCTAGTCATGGTGATTTTGGTGATGTAGAAATGGACCATCCTGGTGGCACTGGCAGTGGCAGCATGAAATGGCCTACCACTGATGTAGATGATGACACAATGGAGAAAGAATTTCCCAGTGGTCAGACTTAAGACATAGATGACTATGAGGGCAGCTTTCTTTATGAGGATGATGATGAGGTTAATGTTGGCAGGTTTTAACTGAAGTTGTTAAAAGGCGGTGACATTTGTTGTATGATACATGTTTTCTTTTTCATGATTTTGTGTGCCCCCACTGGACCACCACCACTACTGGGACCGCTGTTAGCCACTGCCACCACTGAGAATTACTTTGTATGCCCCCCAGACTACCACAAGGACCGCTATTAGCCACTGTCACCACAGAGAATGACTTTGTGTGCCCCCCTTGACCTCCACCAGGATCACTGTTAGTTACTGCCACCACAGGGAATGACTTTGTGTGTCCCCCCGGACCATCACCAGGAGCACTGTTAGCCACTGCCACCACAAGGAATGACTTTGTGTGCCCCCTGACCACCACCACCACCACTGTTAGCCACTGCTACCACCATCAGATGCAGGAAGATGTCATAGGGAATGCCATCTTGTACCACAGCTATCACCACCAGCACCCACCACCAGTGTCATTCTGACAATGTTTTTTGATTATATTGACCATGCCAAGGCAGAGGGAGTTGAACAGGAGACCACATCCATCAGCCACAGGCACAAGGCTTTTTAATATTAAAACTATAACGTGAGTATGTGTACTAATGTTTTTTATGCTATTTAACTTCCTTAGCTGTGTGTTTTGTTTTCTGTTGCTTTCTGAGCTGCAATGGTCAAACACATATGGTAAACTTATTTTGTTTTTTTACAGGTTAACAAAAAATGACTCTCCTTTGCTGAAAGTCGCTATCAATGGTACTGCAGCAGTACTGTCCACAGGAACCTATGGAATATCCATTTCAAATCCAAAATAGTAAGTATATATATTTTATTTAATCTGTTCATTTTTTTTAAAAGAGTACAAGTCTGACTGAGGAGGATTCATAAACTAGGTGACATGTGTACATCACAAAAACTATTTCTGTAAGATATCATGCACTGTATTCCAAACTTGCAGCTGTGCAGCCATGACAGTGTTGAAAAAGTTGCACACAAGTTGTGTTACTTGACAAGACGTGGTTTTGAAATGTAACTTGAGTTGAGATTCAGAACCAGGGACACTGGCACAGTGTATTTGTTCCACAGCCTGGTACTAAATTAAGTTGTGATTGATCTGCTGATTGCAGTGGGACAGCTTACTATCTGTGTTAATAATCCAGATATTCATGGAACAGCCACAGCTTCAACATAATGTATTACTGCTGCAATCAAGTTGTAATAAGCCCTTCATTTCTTTTTTAGGAAACTTCCAGATGCTTTATTGTGGCATGGTTGCCTTATCCAAAGAAGTTCTTCAACATCAGGACCCCCCCAGGCTGGGGCAGACATGCAACATGCAGAAGTCATTTCAATCGATGACCATGATCATCATTACCAACCAGACTCAAGAAGGATGCAGATGAAATCTGTGAAGAAGTAACCAAATAAGAAACCATTAATGAGACCTACCTGCAAATATGCCCCCCCTCAAAAAAAATACTTACCTTCATTGGCTCGATAGTTATCCATTTCCAATTTCAAAGCAAAAAGTTCTCATCAAGCACTGCAATGTGCACACCAACAGTATCTGTGACCTGTGATACAAAACAATACAATGAGTACATGTTTATATACGTCAATCCCCCACCTACAAAATACAAATATATATATATATATATATATATATATATATATATATACACACACATATACATATATCAACTCACCAAGGCTACTATTAATGTACAGACAAAGGCACCCTTCCATCAGGATGAGATGATTACATTGCATTTGCGGGAATCGTAGCACACTTTGGACCAGGAACAGTTGACTCACGGTCATCATTTCTGACTGGACTTTGCATGTGGTGTAATACTCCCATTTCACTTCGTTGGCACTTGTTAATTTTCTGGACACAAGACAGATGCATTTTAGGTATGCAGGAAAAAATCTGATGACTCTGTGTGACCACTGTGCGCACGAGAGACTGTGCAATAAATTTTGGGGGACTTTGCATGTGGTGTAACGCTTCCGTTTTACTTTGTTGGCATTTGTCAATTTTCTACACACAAGACAGATGCATTTTGGGGATGCAGCAAAAATCGGGGGACTCTGTGTGACCACTATGCACATGAGTGACTGCGCAATAAATTGTGGGGGACTTTGCATATGGTGTAACATTCCCATTTCACTTCATTGACACTTGTCAATTTTCTGCACACAAGACAGATGCATTTTGGGGATGCATAAAAAAATCTGGGGACTCTGTGTGATCACTGCATGCATGAGTGACTGCACAATAAATTCTGGAGGACTTTGCATGTGGTGTAATGCTCCCATTTCACTTCATTGGCACTTGTCAATTTTTCTACACACGAGACAGATGCATTTTGTGTGTTGTGATTGTGAGCACATAATGTCAGACTTCAATTATAGATTAACGCTTCATTGCAAGAATGTGGTGACAATTTTGACCTATACTTTTTTATGCTATTTTACATTGCCAGCCACTAGTTACCTCTTGACTTGTATGATACCCTTCTTTTCACAATTTGTGTCTGCTTTACTACTTTTTCTTATGTCTGAAAAAAGAGGAGCACACCTTTTAATATTGATCTGACCAGGTTTTTATCACTATTTGCAGCTGTTTTTGAATAAATATTGTTCTGTGAGGTCATAAAATGCTGCCTGCTGCATAACTGTTAATTTTACAACAGAAGTGATATATAACAACTGTTGGAGAAAAGCAGCGGAAAATACTGACAAAGATCTGGACCATACCATATTAAAAGGAGTGCCCCTTTTATTATTTCAGACATGAAAAAAGTAGTAAAGCAGACTCAAATACTAGAAATAATAGTATCAAACAAGTCAGGATGTAAGTAAAGTGGCAATGTAAAATAGTATTAAAAAGTATAGGTCAAAATTTTCAACAGATTGTTGCACTACTGCTTTAAAGAGATTCACCAAGTTACATAGTTATTATGGTATTGCACACAATATATGGGTGCCTTACTTCTGGGGGAATCTTTCTTGTTTCAGATGTCCTTAGCGCAATGCTTCTCTGGCAAAAATGCTTGTAATTTTGTTAAAGTGGGTCACAGAGGACGTCCCGTTCTGAAAAGCCACCCAAGTTCTGCTCCCCCTCGCTCAGCAACATTATGACGTGATACCACAGAGAGCGTGGGGATGTGCTCCATTGTACTGAATGGCTAGCAGCTTTCCGAATGTTTCTTTATGATATAATGATCAGTTTGTGGTGAAACACGGGCACGTTTCTAGTAACAAGGCTCTTGTTAGTTGAAACGTGCCCATGTTTTGCTACAGACTGACCATTATAACATTATAACGTAAAGAAACATTCAGAAAGCTGCCAGCCATGCAGTGTAATAGAGCGCACCCCTGCATTCTCCCTGGCATCATGTCATAACATTGCTGAGCATGGGGGACTGAACTTGAGTGGCTTTTCAGAACAGGAAGTCCTCCATAACCCAGCTTAATGAAATTACAGGTGTTTTTGCCAGAAAAGTATTGACTATGTAAGGAAATGTGGAGCAAGAAAGATTCCACTGGAAGTAAGGTGCCCATATATTGGGTGCAATGCTGTAACTTATCTATTTCAAAATGAAATATTTATGGAACCTCCGTAATGTTTACTTTGTGTCAGGACTCATGATTTGAAGTGTTTCACAAAAAGCATGACTGAGCAGTGCAAGTATGTTGTGCTAGCCAGCATGTGTGCCGTCAGTGTTCTTTCCTGTGTGTGCCTGCATTGTCCAGCTTTGTGCAAACATATATATGGTTGACTTGTTGCAGTATCTCAAGAATAAAGATAAGAAAGAATACATGACGTATATTTTATTTTATTTGTACCATCAGCATCAATGAAGTAAGTGATATGATATTTTTTTCAGAGGTATCGGGTCACTGTGCACCTCAGCCACTCACAGTGCACACATGACTTAGCAGAGATCATAGCACAAAAAAGCACATGCTCTCCTAAAAATCATGTGTGCAGTATGTGACTAAGGTGCACTCTGGCCAGACACCTCTGAAAAAGTTTCGTATCACTTAGTATGCTGATGATGATGGTGACAATAAAATATATGTTATTCTGCTCAGTTTTCTTTGTACTATAAACTGCATGCAAAAAAACAGAACATTATATAAATACTGCTTATGTCGCTTAGTTTTGCTATTTACCTGAAGAAGGGACCTATGTGGCCCTGAAAGCTTGTGTATAATTCCATCTATGTGCAAGACACTTGTTGGTCCAATAAAAGGTATCAAACCTTTCATCTTCTCCTGTTTTGCAAGGACCAGTACGGCTGGAATCTATTTTTACAAAACAATGGAAAATTCCATAAATCGCCGTCTGAAATGGCAACACTGCAACATGAAGAAAAAGGAAGCCAAATTTGACATTGAGATCTACTTCCTAACTGCATGCAAAAAACAGAACATTATATAAATACTGCTTATGTTGCTCAGTTTTGCAGTTCACCTGAAGAAGGGACCTGTGTGGCCCTGAAAGCTTGTGTATAATTCCATCTTTGTACAAGACACTTGTTGGTCCAATAAAAGGTATCAAACCTTCCATCTAAACACTACAACAAGTCAGCAATATATGTTTGCAAGAAGCTGCACAATATCTCATGTCACACACACACACACACACACTCTCATACACACACAGGAAGCAATACTAACTGCACACATGCAACTTAGCACATCATACTTGCACTGCTCACACCAGCTTTTCCACAACTACTCTACAACAGAAAGTAAACATTACTGAGACACTGGATTACAACAGGGCAATAGGAGCATGTATGACTGTCTATTATTGAGCATAAAACAAAAAAATCACAAAACACTACAGCAGTGGCGGGGGCGGGGGAGGTGTCCAGAAAAAATAAGTTAATGGGGGATTCCTTGGTGTTGCAGCAGCAGGTGGAGCATTGACACTATCTGCAGCTGGTGTTGCTTGATCTGCTCCACCTGCTGCTGCACAGCACCCACCCTCTCATTGCTTTCCTCTAGTGCCACCCACAGCAGTGCAATGTCTACCTGCATTGCAGGCACTGTTGCGGGGTCCACTGCAGGGGGGAAGCCAAGTAGTGGTGATGGTGGTGAGGGTGGTGCTGGTGGCAGTGGTAGTGGAGCAGCTGCTGCTGCTGCCCTCCTCCTTTTGCAGTGGTGAGGCACAACACCCCCAGCACCCTCTGCCACTGCCACAGAAGGGCCAGCAGGTGGAGACCTGGCTCGTTTGGTAGCAGCATGCCATTCCACCTTGTGGTGGTTTGTCATATGTGTGTGCTGGCCCCCAGTCCCCAAATGTGTCCCCTGGGGGCCATGGTGCACCTGCACTCCACATAACTGACAAACCACAATGGTGCTGTACCCCCCCACTCAGTTAAAAATCTGCCAGACTGGGGAGCTGCAGGGGGGACCAGGCAGAGGAGGGGCTGATGTACTGCTGGCAGCACTGTCATGCACCTGGGGCTCCACCTGCGACTCTGGAGGTGGTGGAGGAGGTGCTGCTGGAGCTCCTACAGCTGCTACTGGTGGTGGTAGTGGCAGAGTTGGTGGATGTGCCACTGGTGGCACTGGTGGTGCTGCTGCTTCCAGAGGGGAACAGACAAGATCAAACAGTCAGGAGTGGTCCAACAACACCTGACAACCCCCACACGTGTGCACTCCTCTCTGCCCATGCCCATGGGCCACAGACTCTTCTCCCAGGTCCAACCCACTAATTCCATCTCTGACCAATGCCTCATGCAAAGAAAGACTGCTTCACACACACTCACAGTCTTCCGCACACAGTCACACACACACACACGCACAAAAAACAAAACTTATAAAACAAACAAATCAGTCACAAAAAACAACTGAAAAAACACTACAAAAAAAACTAAAGATTTAGATTTAAAAAAAGCTGTTTGTTTTTAGGCAATTCACAAGATAGGAACAAATATACCACTCCAAACTCTCCTCTACACACAAAATGCTTCCTCCTTCTACCACTGCAAAGGAGAAAGTGAAACTAACTGCTTTTATGACTCACTTCCTTCCTGCCTGGCTAAAGCATGTGACTTACAGTACTGTAAGCCATGTGATGTGTGGGGGACTGCCTATATTGTTGTCACTTCGCCTGACTTCACGTTAAGGCGGAATGACAATGCAAAGTCATAATGACAAGGCGAAGTGATCACTTTCCAATGGCAGCTTCGCATAACGTTATGCTAACGTGAAATGACCACTTTGCGTCCACTTTGCTGGCAGATTTTAAATTCGATGCATCTCTAGTTGTGATTTCATTTGCATTTCTGCTGTTTTGCACACTACGAGATATGAAGTTCTAACACTGATTTGCTTTGTGTTGGACTATAGTTATCACTAAAGGCTTTTTTGTACTGTTATACAAGTATACTGTAAGGTTGTGTACTATGTTTGCATAATGTTTATTTACTTAGAAGTGTTTACTGTGTAGTGTAGAGTAGAAATGTAGAAGTGTAGAAACGTAGAGTAGAAGTGTAATAGGTGTGTCATGTTTGCATACTTTTGTTACTATGTGCAAAATAAGGTATTTCTTTATCTTATAATTTGTGTTTTGTGTGCTTATTGAGTGTAGCACTAAAATAAAGTACAGACAACAGTATAACAAGTTAAGAAAACACATAACTTTGTTGGTGCACCATCAAATGGCAGCACAACAAAAAAAGGGTGTTTATAAGTCATAGATTGATATGGTCTCTGCTCAACATTGGCAGGTTTATAGGTTGAGAGGTATGGGGGTGTGCAAAGTTTTAAAAACTTTGCTTTGACTAAACTTCACAAAATTTGAAAACTTCGCAAAGTTCTTCAAAGATGCAAAGTTGAACTTTGCAGCCAATATACTCCTATGGGAAGCTATGAAGTGTGAGACTACAAAATGTGATCCAGGTGAAGTTCTCAGATAACATGCAGTACCATGTGAGATCACATGGTGTCTCTGCAATAGCAAACTGGGTGTCTCTGAAACAGGAAACTGACTGGGAGAGAGGTACTTTATGCAGTGCTAGCAGCATGTGTTAGGAGACAGGATCTGTCTGTGAGTTCTCTGAGAGAAACCTTACTTCTCAGTGCAAAAATCTCAAACACAGAAAGTTTTTTTTTTCAAAACCATATATAGTTCATTATCAACTTTATCTAAATTTTTTTTATTTGTAGTTTTGTACTATTTTTAGTTGAAATTTTAGTGTTTGCTCTGTCTGTGTTGCTGTGTTGTCTATTCTCACTCTGTAGCACAGAAGCTACAGCAGGAAAGAGCAATTAACATGCTTTTTAGGGCTGCAGTTGGTAGTGCCCTGCAGACCTCTTGTTATGAGAAAAGGACTTGGTGCATTCCTTTGAACGAACAACATATTGGAGTTGCGCAAAAGTCACCTCCACATCCGTGAAGCCCTCCACTCATGTTGTCTCTATTGAAATAGCACTGCACTATTGTTACAGTGCCAGCAGTCACAGCAGAACATGGCACACTTCTCTATGTCCAAGATTGCCAAAGCACTCTATGGCACACGTGCTAGTAGTCACACATGCACAGTAGCATGCGGTGGCCATCTTGGTCACAGCAGAGTGTGCCATGTTCCACCGTAACTGTGTGTTTTAATTTTGTTATCTTTTTATTATAAAATTCCCCCCCCAGCCTTCCCTCTCAGCACCTCCCTACCCCACCCCCAGAAACATAGCAATGACACTGGGGGTGCCCAATCCCCCAGTGTCACCATCGTGTTCTCCCGTGATGTTGGTTGTTTTAAAAAAAATATTTTTCTCCATTCACCCGGCCTTCCCTCTCTGCATCCCCACAAAACATAACAGTGACACTGGGGGTTGGCCAATATCCCATTGTTGTGATTGGGTATCCTCGATCCTGTTTTCTTTTTTTAACCTGTAAGAAACAAACTGTCTATTGATGTCTTTTGTGCCATTTCTTACCCCCCCACCTGACCCTACCACTCAGCACCCACCTCCCAAGCCTTACTTATCCATCGGGGGTCCAATGCCGAAATCCTTTCTGGACCATAGATACATCCTCGCTCTTCAAAGCTGGACCGGGAACTGAAGAAGCAGGTATGCCATTCAATGTATTTCAATGGGGTTTTGAACTTAGAGGCATAACTTGGCCATTTTTGCACATTTTTGGCCCATGTTTTCAACATGCCTTCTTTGGGGCCCCACCTCACGAACAATGGCACTGTTATTAGACAAATCTGTCCTGAAACGTGATTTTGTGATCCCTGTGCAAAATCACCTTTTGGGCAGAATTTGAAACTTTTCTCTGCCTGTGTTCATGAGGTGGGGGTCATAAAAAGGCTATGCTGAAAATCTGATGTACACATATTAGAAAACAACAAAGTTACATTGAATACATACATTGAATGTTATTAATGTAGCCTTGTCACTTTGGTCATTTTCAATATTTTTACCCCAGATTTACACTATAGCCATATCTTTATAGCACCTCATGAATGTGAGAGCTCTCATTTTTCAAATCCTAACTAAAATGTTTTTTCACATCCCCTAAGGTGATTTTCGGGCCCTGTGTGAAATCACCATTTGGGCAGGAGTTAATTTTCTCTGCCCTTGTTCATGAGGTGGGGTCATAAAAAGGCTATGTTGAAAATTTGGTGTAAAAATATTTAAAAGTTATAAGCCTATGGTGAATTTTGCGAATGCAGGCTCATAAGTTTGGTAATATTCAATATTTTTACCCCAAATTTTCAATATAGCTATTTCTTTGCAGCATCGTGTGAAGGTGACAGCTGTCATTTTTCAATTCCTGCCCAAAATGACCTTTTGCATCCCAAAAGTTGATTTCACAGTGCCTGTGCAAAATCACCTTGAAGCCAGGATTTGAACATTTTGTCTGCCCATTTTCATGAGGCAGGGTCATAACAAGGCTATGTTGAACATTTGGTGTAAAAATATTACAAAACAACAAATTTATGAGCCTATGTCATATTTTGCAAATGCAGGCTTGTAACTTTGGTAATTTACAATATTTTTACCCCACAGTCCTCTGCTGCAGCCCTAATGGCTCTGGTGAGAATTTGTTCTATTTCCTTTTGCCAGTTGACTGTTTCTTTAAATCTTGTCTAATTTTTGTGCATTTTAGAATCATCATCAGCAGCAGCATCTGTATTTTTATTTTCTGTGGCTCATATTAGAACAATGAGCTAATCTTTCTTGAGGCCTGGGTTCAGATCCCAAAGCCACCACTTTACTCCTGCCTGAACCTGAGCAAGTCACTTAAGTTCACTTCAGTTGGTGTGTACCTTGAAAGGAACTTTTGCTCAGTGTGCTTTTTCTTGTCTCCAAATATAAAATAAAACCAAACTGAGGTTTAATAACCCTTTCAGAAACTGGCAAGTATTTAGCATTCTGCATGGCAATATGTCCTTATCACAGCAGCAAAATGTGTGCCAGAAGTAAGCACAAGGCAGCAGAAGGAAAGGGAAAAGCAGCTGGAAGGCATCAGGCAGAGGTAGTCAGTGTTGGTAAAAAATCAGAGTGGATGATGCAACCAGTATTTTTGTTGATGTGGAACGGGGGGGGGGGTGGAAATAGTCAAACGTAGAGCCAAGAGACTGCATTGTATACTGATTTACCATTTACTAAGGTATGTAGGAAACCTGAATTTGAAGAACCCGAGAATACACAGGATCGGGTTGGACCCTTAGGTGGGTAGGAACTGCAGACTATGGAAATGAAGCCTTTGGAAAAAGTTGGTGAGGAGCAGAAGGAAGACTGGCAAGAGGAGGGGGTGGCAGAAGTGTAAAATAGTGAGGAGGTGGAGGTGGTTGAAGATGAAAGCAGTGATGATGACCTCGATCCTTTCTGTGATCCAGAAAATAAAAAAGTAGAGTAGGTGAACTCCCACCTCCAAAAGACTGCTTTTGGAAAATGTCTGCCTGCCAAAGTATATCACTCGCCATGCAACTGGCATTACTTACAGATCTCAGCAATGTTCTCCCCCTAGTTTTTTTTTTTACTCTGTACCCCAATCCCAACCCCCAACCCTGCAGCATCATTGTTTCCTTCTCTGCAAAATATCCATCCATGAAGCTTGTCCTTACCTACAGAAAGCGTTGAACAGCAATAACCCTATAAATGACCCCCTAGATGCCAGGCTCTTTGACTAGTCCTCGATGAGGTCCTAGTCTCCCTAATGGACCTGCTCAACAAATCCCTATGCCTAGGGCAATTCCCTAGAGCCTGGTAAACAGCTGTCATTACCCCATCTATAAAAGTGGTGACAAAGTCTCCCCAAATAACTATCGACCCATCTCCATTCTTCCCCCCCCAAAGCGTTAGAAAAAGTGGTTGCCACCCAACTTACTGAATACCTAGCCAAGTATTACATTCTATGCCCAGAGCAGCATGGCTTACATTCGGGCCACAGCACCACCACAGCCCTCCTAGAATTCACCAACTTCCTGCACTCCTCCCTAGATGCCAGTAACATTGCAGGAGCTGTGTTCATAGACTTATCCAAAGCCTTAGACATGGTCTGCCACCCTCTCCTTCTCGACTCTCTCCACAAACTTGGTTTCTCCACAGGCCCCCTAGCCTGGTGCTCCAGTTACCTTTCTGCCCAGTCCCAATGCATCCAAATTAATGGAACCCTATCCGACACACTGCCCGTCCACTCTGGGGTGCCCCAGGGCTCTATCTTGGGTCCACTTCTTTTCTCTCTCTACCTAAACTCCTTACCAAAGGCCTGCTCCACAAAAATCTTACTATATGCAGATGATGCAGTGCTCTTTGCTTCACATCATAAACCCACGCCCCTTCAGGACTCCCTCCAAAATGCCTTCTCCCAGGCTGAAACATGGTTTAAGGACCATAGACTGGTCATAAACTTAAAAAGACTAAATCAATGATCTTTTCTCACCACCAAAACAAAACAAAAAGTGCACCTCTCCGCATCCTCCCCAGCACCCAGTACCCCCTTGAACAGGTATCCAACTACAAATATCTTGGACTTACCCTTGACTCGGCCCTTACCTTACATGACCACACAAACACCCTTGCTGCCACAACAAACACCCGGATTGGACTCCTTTACCGACACAGGGACTTCTTCCCCCCCCCCACATCCTTAGACTTGCCATCACCTCATCAATACTGTCCCTAGTGGACAATGGGCTCCCTGTATATGGGGCAGCAGATAACTCCGCACTCCAGAAAATCCAGGTCTCCATAAACAAGGCCTGCAGGGTCCTAACTGGTGCACCTAGGCTCACTCACACCTGCTCCCTCTATACCCCTGCCAATCTTCTCAACCTCAATGAAAGGCTCCGCTACCAGACCAGTATACTGTCCAGGAAAATACTGCTTGGACTCTTCCCCCCTGGGGTCACTGCCTCTCTTCATCCTGCCACCCCCCACTGTCTCCACCCGCAACTCAGAGAAAGCACCGCTGGTTGTGCCCAGGCTAAAACCTCCCTTGCCCAGAGATCTTTCAACTACAGGGCCCCCACGTGGTTTAATGCACTCCCAAACACCATCACTAGTGCACCCAAGATCACCCACTTTAAAACCACTCTTCACAACCACCTCTTCAATATCCGCTTCTGTAACTGCAACTAATGTTTCACTCTCTCACCCACTCTGATCCAAATTCTCTGACAAAGTCCATTATGGATTGCAACCTCCATCAATAATACCAAACCCATGAATAGGACTGACTGCTTTGTTTAGATGCTTTCTCAAGCTAATAATGTCTTTCTGCTGTGATGAAGTAAATATCGTCATCCAAATATTGTAAATAATGTCTGAAAATATCTACATTCAAATACTGTAAATAATGTCTGTGACAAATGTCTGTAACACATGCTTAATGTAATTGTTGTTATACCCTGCCTGTATTAGCTTCTGTCTTACATGTGATGAGATACCTTTGTAAATGAGCCTCTGGCTCAAAGGTTGTAAACCCGATATATCAAATAAATAAATAAATTACCTGCCACAGTTTTGCCATCCTCTTCACTTGTGTCTTTCCATAAAATGTCCCATCCCTCCAAATCCTTGTTTGGGACTTTTTTTATAATTGATCCCCACAATGAGTCAGATGCAATTTGCCAGATATGCTAGACAAAAGTAAATTGTGGGAATAAGGATGCCATTTGGTGAGTAGCACACCCATTTAAAAATAAAGCACCTGGGTAAGTGGCAGCAGCATCAGTGTCTAGCAGCATGTGGAGTGGGAGGTAGTACCACAGAGCCTACACATGGAAAAGACAGGTAGAAAGTTAATTTAGAGGAGGATGTTTTAGCCAAGAAGGATATCAACTGTACCTCTACTAGCAGCAAATGATCCATCAGCAGTACTAGCAGCAGTGCAGCAGTGTCATTCATCCCTTGACAACACCCCCATTCTTTGTGCCAAAAACCAGCACACCAAAAATCACTGGCTTTTTAAACCTTGCTGACCAGAAGATGATCCCCTGAGCAATGTATTGCCCTTGTGAAACTTTCCAACCAAGCACCACCCAAAGAAGTACAGCCCACAATCACTGGCATTCTGTCCCTGAAATGCAAATTCTCCCCAAATCATGCTCTAGCCGTGGAATTGAATGCAGCTACAGCAGTGATGCTTGCCATTGATTTGTTGCCATTCTCATTCTTTGAAAATGAGGGATTCTGATGGCTCATATGGCAAAAGCATATGTCCAAAATGGCAGGTTCCTTCCAGGACTTATTTTTTCAGAGGGCAGCTCCAGAATTGAGGACTGTTGTTGAAAACACAGTAAAACATGCATTGCAGCATTCCCCTAGTTGCTATATAGAGAGTAATGCATATGTAGGTGTGTGATATACAGGTTTTTTACACACTCAAGGTGTGTGATAATGTATAAACCTCAAGAGTGAAGCTCGAGAGGTTTATATATTGTCACACACCGTGTGTGCGTAAAAAAACTGCAGATCACACACTTTCCTATGTGTTATTTTTTATAATAACTGGTGCTTAATAAACAAAGCTCAGAGTCTTTCATGGACAAGTGTGGTACACACAACCTGGCTTGAGACAGTAAAACCTGTATCAACTGGCATTTTGATGTGACTTTGCCATATCAACTTGCTGGTTGATACGACTTTTTACGTCTCAAAAATTGGTTAATATCGGGAGTCACCAGTTATTACAGCCACATAACCACTGACATGTGGAGTAGTGGCCCAAAGGCTGTAAGGTCATATATATGTGTGTAAGTGCACATACTGGGTGGAACTTCCAGGGGTGAGCCATGATTTCTTTCCCAAATGCTACTTAACAAACTGGCAGCATCACTGGCTGAAGCAGCAGCCATGTTTGCAATGAAAAATATGGTTGTGCAACACAGTCCAGGCAACATTTTGTTTTTACTTTTTGAGGAGGTACAGCAGACACCTGGCTGCACACACTGTCACTAATGACATGGTTTACTGCAAGTTCAAACATTGTTAAGGCCATTAACAATGTCTTTTTTTTTTTAGGGTGCCTTCTTTGGCACACTGTAGTAACCTGGTGGTTATAGAGTCTGTATCACAGTATGGACATTAAACAACTACTCATTGTGTGCAGGGGAATCTGTGAACATTTTGCAAAGTTGGAAAGGCCTGGGACCTGCTGCGGACACTGCAAATAAAAAAGGGTCTTCCTCAACACTGTATGAAGTAAGTCATTGTAATGAGGTGGAACTCGATGTTATATAAGCTGGAAAGGATATATGAGCAATATAAAGCCTTGTCTGAGTACATGTGGCTGAATACAAGCCGGGACAGTTCAGGAACATCCATGTCATTAACCACCGAACAATGGAGGTTTATGGATTGTAGTGTTGCACCTGTTCAATCATGCGACTCAGGCATTCAGCTATTCATTGTCTGAGCTCTTGTGGGAGGTCCTAGACCACAACAAACACTTGGACAGCATTCTAATATCAATTAAATTCAGCATTACAACCATGCTGGACCCCTGATACAAATGTGGTTTGTCCACAGTCATTCATAGGGGTCACAACCAGGTACTATATCTTCAAAAGCTTCTCATAAAAAGCACATGGGATGCATGTTTTGAAAAGCCAGCATGAGCAGCTTACTCAGAGGAAGGCAGGAGGAACATCTGGCTTGGAAAGGGCAATCTGAATGGAGGGTAAATATTGCAGCAGCACACCTGCAGGCAAAAAAATCACATAGATCATCCAGTCCACTTTGGGCAGTGCAGAAGTTGGGATTGCTGACCATGACTCACAGGAGGAGGAGGAGGAGGAGGACACAGGATGCTGCTGATGATGGGGAAACAGCAGTGGCGAGAGCAGGTAAGCGGTACACGGCTGATCAGGTACATCATGGTGCTGATGATGGGAAAACAGCAGTGGCGAGAGCAGGTAGACGACACATGGCTGATCAGGTACATCATGGTGCTGATGAAGAGTCGCCACTTCACTGGCAGAATAAGGTGAGAGGTTGGCCATCACTGCCAACAGTAGCATCGACATATCTGAGCTGTCCCTCAGCTGATGTGAGTGCTAAATGTGTTTTCAGCTCAGCAGGGGCCATTATTATGGACAGATGCACCAACCTTTCCCTAACCAATGTCAGTCTGTTGAGATTTATCAAAATGATGGGCATCATCTTCCCACAACTAGGATAGTATCAGTCTGGGCACCACTCACACATGAGGTCATGGAAGGTGAAGACAGGCAAGGGGCTTCATCCTCAGTACAAACAGAGGCAGGCATGGCAGAAATGGAGAAGGACTTTCCTGGAGGAGAAACTTCTGACTTTGAAGATGGTGAAGGTGAATTCCTTGCATCACAGCAAGACAGCATTACTGGACATGAGTAAAAGAAACAAACTCATGTCATGTGAAAAATGCAGTTTGCTTCAGTGCTGTTGCTATATGGTGGGTGTAGGACACATTTGGAAACTAAATGTTCTAATTTTTCTACCATTTCCTAATTTGGAATACTATTTCCAATGCATTCGTACTGTACCTGTCCTGATTTTATTAAGCCATGTCCCTGATTTGTGGTGCAGGAAGTTGAGAGTTGTGCTAAACAAGTAGCTGACTGTGCTCTGTTGCTGCTCCATGCCTGCCACCTCATCTCATCCTATCAGTGTTGATGTTGCTGTCAGAAACAAGTACTTGACTGTTCTGCTCTGCTGCTGCCAAATGCCACCTAGTCCTCTGTGGTGAATGATGATGCCATCATTTCTGGAACTGGGGGTGCAACACAGGTGCTCCACTTGCTGTTCTTCTTTGAAAGACATGTCAACCAGACATAATTTCTGGAAAGGGGGGGTGCCACAGGAGTGCTCCACCTGCTTGCTCCTCTGCTATGAACAACAAACTGAAAAGAGACACCGATACGACTATAAAGTCAAATTGAAATTGGAGGAGACAGCAGTAATAATTAATATGACTCAACAGACAGTGTGAGTGTGCCATCACTGCTGAATGACAGCCTTGCACCTGCCCCACCTGCACCCTCACCTGTACCACCTGCTGCACTTGTGCATGCACCAGGTCTTCCACTTGGTCTGGGCCACACCACACCTTCCCAAACTCTTAGTCAAGCGTAAAAGGCAGACACCAGAACCTGCTGCCAGGCCTGCCACTACTGGTGATGATCTACACTATGGCCTCCTCCAGTCCTCCTCACCCCGGAACAACATGTGCTGTTTCCTCCTCCATCTCATGCCTCTAGATAAAGCTGGACTCTTAGCCCAGCATAAATGCCAGACACATTTACTCTGTGTGAACCTGCTGCTGTTGTCCTGCTGCCTCCTCCAGCCAACAAGATGCCTATTCTTCCCGTCCCAATGGGGCTCCATTGTGCTATTACACATCATGGTCATCACTAATGTGACAGTAAGTACCATTCCATTTTTTTTTTTGTTCTTACTTTTCTATTTTCATTTTCCTTTTATAGGTACAAAAGACAGGGAATGGGATAGACTCTAAATAATTTCACTCTTGTGCTCACAGGTCTCCTGTCCTGCCATCTCATCCTCAGCAGACAGCAAGCTTCCTCCTCTGGGTCACCACAGTGCCATTGCATGGCATGGCCATCACTAATCTGATGGTAAGAATTATTGTAAGATTTTTTCTTTTCAGTTTTCCTTTTACAGGTACACCACAAGTCCATGCCATGGGCCACCAACAGTGGAGAGGAACAATCATTTCAGTCTTGTCTTCACAGGTGACAGAGGTGGCAGTAAGACTATAAGGCTGACAATGGCTATACTGTGTGGCCACCACTGTGGCCAACTGAGGAAAAATAATTTCTCTCGACTTCACAAGTGACAGCTGGGTGTGCACGATAGTTATACCGAGCGCCCACCATAGTGGCCAACTGAGGAAAAATAATTTGTCTCTTGACATCACAACTAACAGCTGGAAGTGGACACTGGGTATACCATGTGACCATAACTGTGGTTACTTGATTAAAGTCTAAGTAATTTTCTCTTATTTTCACGTCTCCTGTCCTACAGTGTCCTCCAGCAAGCAAGACTCCATCTCCTCCACCTGTGCATTTGGGGCTACATCATGCCATTTCATGGTGGCATAGCCATCACCAAATTGATGGTAAGTATCTTTTCCTAAAGTTTTACCTTTTCCTCCTTTATTTTCAGTTTTCTTTTATAGGTGCAACACAACATGGATTGGACTAGAGTCTAAATAATTTCAAGTCTTGTCTTCACAGCACAGGTGTCATTTCCTTCTCTTTCCAGAATTGATAAGAATAGTCCAACAGTGGCTGTGGAGGGACTCAGCCTGAGAGGGCAATGACACAGTGCAGCAGCAGCAGCAGCAGACCTGATTCTGGTTCTGGAGGAATTTTCAGGAAGTGAGAATTTTATACACTGTGCATGTGCAATAAAGTGAATGAGAAGAGGGGCTATGCAGGAACTCTGCCTGACAGGGTGACTGACACAGTGCAGCAGCAGCAGACCTGATATGCATCAAGATATATGTAACCACCCACTCCCACTACTTTATACAGTTAGCTACCCCTGGCACCCATAACTGGGCACAGACTTCAGAAACACATTTAGTAATGGTACCATGCCTAGCTTTGGGAATGTATACCAGGCTCTTTCATCTAGAGGTCAAGGGGTGGGGGTGTACAAAAGCAATATAACCTATTTGGTAGTTACAAAAACCAGGTCCTGGGGAGAGAACTTTTTGCTAGGGCTATGCTAGCCCCATCTTCTGGAGGAGTACCCAGTAACTCCACACAGGAAGCAATAAAATAACTGTCCAGACCATAGTTAGCATTCTAGAGTGTGACTTTATTCCAAAAGATGTTCTCTAAAGCAAGGGTAGACCCCTAAGGTTTACACATCGTGGCACTAGGCACTTGCAGAATAACAAATTGACTGTATCTGATAGAAATCTCTTTGTATTCCCACCTCAGTCGGACACAGAACATTTCTTCCAGTGGCACTGACCACAACTGAAAGCACATTTGCTAACAGCACACTTGCACTTTGTTTCCCACATGTCGTAGGACATTGAACAACTTAGACTGGGGGTGGGATATTCAGACTGTGCCAAAAAGATGTGCAATAGCGGGAGCAGGTGCAAGTCCAGTGTGCCATGGCACAATGGGTGCAATATTCAAACCATGCACAGGCCAAGGTGTGCCTGCGCAACATAGCTGAATATCACGCCTGATGCACCATAGCACAATGAGGGTTGCACAATGGAGCAGGGCCAATGCACAATAGCACCCCTAGGGATGTGCAGGAACAAAGACAGGAAGCAGCTGTGCACCAGCCATGGATGCACCATGTATGGAGAAGCATGCAGCAGGACAGACAGACCAACCCCCCCCACCCCCGCCAGGGCAAGGCCCCCATGAGCTGCACAACCAGACGTGAGCAGAATGGACCACCAGCCCATAAACCCTGGCGCTGATCCAACAGTAGACATGGGCCTGCAGCAAGGTGCCCCTACACTGTCCACCGGCAAATAGAGACTGGAACATAAGGATGGCCATGACCCACCCATGCCATGGTACCACACCAATGCTGACCACCCCCAGTACAGCAATCCCAAGACACTGAGCCCAGAAGCATGACCAAACAGTGCATGGCACCAAAAGTATGCCACCACCACCATGACAATACAACCCATTGCCCATGGTGCCATGCACAACATCCCAACATTGACCCTCCCCACATGAGGTGACACCATCCACTGATGCCGCCACAGCACACACAAGGCCCTCTTGCATGGCTCCCACAGAGGCACATCAAGGAGGTCGACCTGGCATCAGTACCTGAGGGATCCCGCACATTACAAGGCCCACCCCGGATGGTGCCACCAGCAGGAAGGCACCCCAAACACCCACCCATGCACACAGCCTGACCCAGTACTGGCCCCACCAGACAGCACAGCACCCTACTGTGGTGCATGGAGGCATGCGCCACACAGGAGGCAACACAGGACACATACAAAGCCCCCCAACACAGTCCCAAGGGTGCCCCATCAAACAGCCACACGAAGCGGAGCAACAGATGCTGCCATAGTGAGTCTCATGGTGCCATGTACCTATGGCCTGCACACCACCATGGTGCAAGTGAGCCTGCCATGTGGTGTGCGCACCATGAACCAGGCCATTGCCCACATGCAGCAGGACCCCATGTGACAATCACCAGACCACAGGCATTGCCACAGACACCATAGACTGCATAGAGGGGTCCTACAACAACACTGCCCACAGTTGCAACAGAGACAGATGTGCAATAGACCAGGGGTTGGGATGCTAGCTGCCAGGGTGCCGTGCCTGGAAGGTGGCCGGTATGGACTGCCACCAATGTCACGTCAGCATCCATGCATGCGGTGGTGGGGTCGGCATGACCGTGTGAACCACAGACACACACGGGGAACAGTCGCATGGGCATGGCACACACCGCCAGGGGCAGCTGGGACATAGCACATGCACCATAGCCCGCTGCACACAGGCAAACAGTACACAGGTCACACCACACATTCCCCGGACAGAGCCCATGGCCCCAACCCACACCAGTGGAGGATCCCTGGCAGACACACCCACAGCCAGGCTAGCACCACTCCACAGTTGCCATGCATACCACTGCAGCAAGGCACCATGCGCCCACTGCAAAACAGAGACCGACACAGACATAGTTGGAAAAGCATGTATTAAGTAACAATAATCATCAACATAAACCGTGTACAAAGATATATATATATATATATATATATATACACAGTGGAGGAGGGGATGTGCAAGGCCACAGCAAGGCGGGGAAGGGCAGGGGTCAATGGAAAAGGCAAAGGTGGGGGACATAGGGGTGTGGGGTACAGTCCAGAGAGAGAATGGTACAGTGCAGGTGTTGCAGGCTCTACTGGCGGGCTCTGTCATCCCTGTCCTCCTGTGGCACCTTCTGTGCCACCGCCAGTCACCTCTATCCATCCCCTGCAGCAGCTCCAGCTTTGCCCGGGTGACCTGCAGGATCTCCTGGATGTTCCTCTCTAGGGCTGTCCAGAGTGGTCCACCTAGGACAAGGGAGCAGAATCAGTATGAGTGACTGGCCAGACCAATGCAGCCCACCCAATGTGCATGGTGTACATCAGTGGCCTGCACCCCTGGGATGGCATGCAACCACCCACAGTGGGTGCATCCACATGATCCGCCTATCAGGGCACCCGCAGCTATGCAAACCACTGCACACCCCCACCGCCCATGCACCGCACAGCACCATCATGGCCGTCCAGCGTCATGGCAATGCAGTGGGATGGCAGTGACACAGACAGGCACCTAGTGCACACATAACCCACCTGCGACACCCACCCACAAGTGCAGACCCACAGGACAGGCTGTAGGGGCCATGTGCAGGGGGCCATGCCTCACCACCTCCCCTGCAACCCATCATGCACAGTTGTAAAGGGAAACACGGCACCCACCTGCATCCCGGTCAGCAGGGTGCTGCTGACCCCCTGCACCACCACTGTGCCCTGCCTACATGGCCACACCACCAGCGACGTCCCACCCTCCATGCTCTTGGGCCATCCAGGCCCTATGGCGATCCTCTGGGCCTAATGTGGAAGCATGGAGAGAGTCTCATCAGTACACATCTGACCCATAGCCCCCCCCAAACAGTGAGCGTACCTGCATAGCCCGTCTGTGCCAGGGTGGAGTAGGGTGTACTCGATGCCCCCCCACAACCGGCAACACAGATTCCGGCCCCCACCACCACCCCTGGTGGCATGGCCTGCCAATCCCTGTGCCACCAGGACAGATGGATGTTACTAGTGTGGTGAAGGGTCACCTATGTGCTGTGGCATGGCACCCCGCTGTGCACGCACCTGCAGTCTCCCCAGGTGGTTGGGGTCACGCTGCTGGAGGTCCCCATACCGGTGGCGACACTGCTTTGTGGTCCTGTTGCTCCCTGTGGCCTCCTCAAGGCCCTCTGCCACCTCCTGCCACACCGCTGTGCGTGGCCTCAGGAGGGGAACCAGCCCAAACAGGGCACCTGCATGGGGCTCCACAAGAGCCACCAGGTTTGCCAGTTCCACCCAGGTCCATACTGGTGCTCTGGTGCGTGGCATGTTGCAGACACTGGTGAACTGGTGCCCAGTAGCGCACATGCTCCATGTGCAGAGGCGGCGCAGTACTGTGCTGCCAGTCACAATCGTGCTGGCACCGGACTGTGTAATAGGGGGACAGCCATGCAGATGCATGGCACCTAGAGAGCAAAGGGCAGCCGCAAGGTCAAGGGTCTGTCCACGCATGGGGTGCCACAGCGCTATTGGGAGGCCCCTGTGTGAAGTGCGGTAGGGTGCTTGTGTGTGATGCCATGCAGTGGCCTACCGTGCTGAGGTGCCATGGTGTCCACGGTGCACTATGGCATGTGCGCCCCTTTGGACATATAGCACATGAGTGCCACAGGCAGTGGCAGTGCCCTGTACTGCCTCACATGCACAGTGCATCAGCTGTGCCACTAGTGTAGGTGTCAGCACTGTGGGAATGCGTGGTTTGGTGCTGATTACACACATCACAGTGGTGCACCACAGCCTGAGCATGCTCAACACCATTGCACAAGGTGCAACAGCCCGATATTCAGCCAGGTTATGCTAATCAGCTCATGAGCCATTCCTTGGTGCATCCACTGCATTTGCATCCCATTACAGTTGCGCATGCCCTCATTTGCATACGATGTGCTATAAAAATGACCTGGGAATGCACAGGCCATGGATCGGTATTGCAGTCTTTGGAGGTAGGTGCCATGCTGTGGAGACATGAGGACAGTGGTCTGGGAGGGCAGTATGGGACTGCACAGTCCATGGTAACACCTGTCCATCCCCCCAGGCACAAGCATGACCAAGCGTGAGGATGATGAGAAGCAGGGAAGGGTGTGGAAGAGGAGGCCCAACTTCACCAGGGCAGAATCAGATGCCCTGTTCGAGGCCTACCTTGACAGGGAGCCACTGCTCAGTGGACAGAGGGGCACACCACAGGCCCATGTGACAGCATGGGGCGAGGTGATACGTGCTATCAACCAGCAGGGCAGCCACCAGCATTCCGTGCAGGAGTGCAAGATAAAGGTTGGCATGGACAGGAGGTGGATTAGGGATAAGGTGGCTGCCATCAGGGCGGCGCTTGCTGCCATTTGTGAGGGCTAGCAGGACGTTCCCTGCCTGACGCCATTGGAGGAGCAGGTGGTCAGCAGCATGCGCCATTGTGCCAATGAGGGTGTTCCCAGCGGAAGCTTCCAGATGGGTGGCAGCCCATCACTACATGGGAGGACCGGTGCTGGCGGTGTGTGGGTGGCAGAGGGGGCAGGCTCCAGGGCCAGGTGGAACCACTAATGGTACTGTGTTTCTTTACAGCTCCTGAGAGTCTGCATGGGGCATCGGTGGTGGGTGTGTCTGCTGAGGGGCCGGCCCTGGAACTAGTGGAGCTCCCATCCACCTCCACAGGTGTCCGAGGGACCAACCATCTGCAGCCCTGCACATCTGTCCGGACTGATGCCAGTGGTGCGGGTGTAGATATGGCCCTAGCTGTGTTTCAGCCTGACGCCGCTCTTGGTGTCCTGTGTGCTGAGACACAGATCGGGGCCAACTCCAGCACCAATGATGATGTGATGCACATCCTGGACAGCATTGTTAGTGGGACACAGGGAGATTCCATGGATGGCATCCACCCAGGCGGATGTGCAGGCAGCGTTGGTGTGGTTGCCTGCACAACAGCCCTTGTCCAGGCTGCATCTGCGAGTTCCAGTGGGGCAGCATTGGCATGCTGCCACAGTAGTGGGGCTGTTGTCACCACTGCGGCTGCACCAGTGCTGTCTGGCAATCAGCAGCTGGAGGGGCAGCATCAGCAGCTGGACAGTGTTGACATGGGGACAGGGGCAGGGGGCAGCAGCAGTGCACTGTGTGTGGAAGTACCCCAGGAAGGCAGTGCCGTGCGGTGCCCACCATCTAGGGACGTTGTGCAGCAGGGCCAGGAACTCCACGGGGGACAGCATGCTGGCCATGCAGACGACCCCTTGGATGACCATAGTCATCTTCTCCAGGCCTCTGTGGATCAGCAGGTGTGGATCATGGCAGCAGTGGATGCACTCTGTGCAGAGCTGCACCAGGCAGAGGAGCGGCGAAGCAGGGACCATGCCCTGCTCCTGGCACAGTTGGCTCAACAGCGGGCAGATGTGACTGCAGCCATTGACAAGCAGACCACTGCAATGGCAACTGTTGTGGCTACACTGGTTGACCGGCTGTGTGCCCAGCTGCTGCACACCACGCAGAGTGCTATGTCCACCTCCCGTTCTCGGCATCGGGCGACCCCTGTCATGTCGACACCAGGTTCAGCTGTGGGCATACCTAGCATGCCTGGTGCGGGCATGATCGGTGGCCTGCAGACCCCTGCACAGACACAGTTGCATTCACGCAGCATCACCCTTGGGGGCCCTTCAGTGCCACTGGTCAGCCAGGTATGGCTGGCAGGTCTTGATGGGGCTGCCCATGCATCCGTAGTGGCCGTGCTACTGTGCTGCATGACTGACCCTTCCCCCTCCACTGCCACTATCTGCCACTGCCCAGTGTGCACTGTGGTACTCTGTGTGTGTTGCATGGGTGTGGTGCCCTGCCCTGCACTCACACGGTCCCTGTGCATGCCCTCCCGGCTGCTGGCCACTGTGGAGTGTGCATGATGATGCCAGTGTAGCGCTGTCTGCCACTGTGCAATGGTGTTCAGCATCTGAGGCACGCACAGTGCCAGCCACTGGGTGTGGTTGTGTTGGGTCCTGTGGGAGTGTGGGGGGGCCTGTCAGAGTGGGCATGCATGTGGCCCTGTGGGTATGAGTAGGGGTGTGTGTGCCTGTGTGTGCATGCCGCGTGCAGCCCTGCCTTTCCCTGCCTTTGTGTGCAGTCCCCTGCACAGTCCCATGCCCTGACACTGTCCTCCCCTGGTGTCCATCCCTGCCTGTCTGGGGCTGTGCCCTTGCCCTTGGTGGTTGCACGTAGCCCTGTTGACCTACCTGTGTTGTCTGAAGTGCTCCTCTGAGATGGTGTCCCGGTGCTGCTGGGCCATCCGGGCCAGCCGGGGATCCCTTCGTCCAGGGGCTGGCTGCCCAACACCAGCTGGACCAGCATCCTCATCGTCCCCACCGCTGTCCCCCTCCTCGACCTCAATGGCTATCCCACAGTCAGTGGCCATGTTGTGCAGAATACAGCAGGCCAGGAATAGCCTGCAGGCCTTTGAGGGGCTGTACTGTAGGGCACTGCCTGACGTGTGCAGGCAACAGAACCATGCCTTCAGCAGCCTGAACACCTGCTTGATGACATTCCATGTTGTGGCGTGTGCCTCATTGTACTGTTGCTGCGCTGAGGTCGAGGGGTGCTGGTATGGTGTGAGCAGCCAGGGCTGTAGCGGGTAATCACTGTCACCTGTATGTAGAGGGGTTTTGTTAGCACGGTGGTCTGTGACACTGTGCCATGGGTCTTCATGGCCATTCCCCATGGCAACCCTGCCCATACCCCACACACACTTCCCCATCTGCACCCATCATCCAGCATCCTATGCATACTCACCTACCAAATGGCCAGTGAAGATGTCCACACTCTCAAACCTATGGCACAGTGTGGACTGGTGCCAGATGAAGGCATCATGTGCTCCCCCAGGGTGCGTGGCACAGACATTGATTATGCACCCCCTGGCATCGCACACCGCCTGGCAGTTGACAGTTGGGTAACCCTTGTGGTTGATGTATGCTGCCCCCTCCAGGCCAGGTGGCATATGGATGCCTACATGGGTGCAGTCTATGGCCCTGAGCATACCAGGCAACTGTGCTACCCTGTGGAATTCCTGCATGTTTGCTGTGCGCTCCACCTGTGTGCTGGGGAAACGGATGTACTCCGCAGCATGTGGCAGCAGTGCACTGAGGAACTGTGTGAGTAGACATGACACGGCTGACTATGTTATGCCTGTCATGTCCCCTGTTGGTCTCTGGAAGGTGCCCATGGTGAGCAGGCACATGACAGCTGTGATCTTATTCTCCACGGACAGTGCATGGCTCTGTCGTGTGGGTGCCTGTATCTCCTCACTGCACAGCTCACAGAGCCAACTCAGAATTGCCAGTTCAGGTGGTACCAGCCCACGATCTCAATGTCACTGTACAGCTCGAAGCTGATGTGGGCACAGTACAGCCTGTTCTAGGCATACCGCCGCCTGGTCCTTCCATGGCCGTGCCTCCCTGCTGCCTGCCTTCTCACACTCCTCATTACTGCCTCCATCTGGAAGGTGGCACTGGCCATATCCCTAGTTGGTTCCCCCCCCGGGTGGCTGTCAAACTGTTCCCCTCCTGGCTATGTGCTGCTGGTGCTGCCCCTGCACTGGGTACACCCCTGGCTCTTCACTACTGTGTGACCCACCTCTTATCCACTGCCCTTTATCCTCTGTGACATGCTCAGGTCCTCTGGCACACACACACACACACACACACACCCCTTCACTCACTTGCACACACCTCCAGTGGCCTCCCCATCCACCTCCAGGCTACACCTGCCCCCTACTTCTTGGTTTGCCTCCCTGCCACACTGTCTCCATGCTCCCCCAGTATGGCTCCTCTGTAGCACATTCATCCTCCCCTCACTTGCTCCCTTTTATTTTGGCTCATTTCTGCTTTATCGCAACTTTTGCTTGCTCTGCTATTGCACACATCACCTACTGTTGAATATCACACTGTGCACATTATTCCTGGTTACTCCCCCTGCACTTGTGCATGCATTCATTTCTGTTGCACTGCGGCACACTGGGTGTTGTGCTGCGCAGCCGCTCCTGCTGAATATCGCACATTGGCGCATCTCCGCTCTTGCGCGAGCACATCGCTATTGTGCATGGCGCAACTGCTCTGAATATCCCACCCTTGGATTCCCACATTTTGTAGGACATTGAACATTACTTCCAGTGGCACTGGCCACAGCTGAACACACATTTTGCTAAGAACTAGAACCATTCTTCATAACCAGAGAAGAAACTGTAACCCACTTCAGGGGGGTAAAATTCTCTTCAGACATTGGCCCTTTATCTAAAGTAAGCAGGTGCCCTTATTGAATCTGTAGTCCTGAACTGGTTACTCCAGATGGGGGTCTGCCCACACTTTGCTCCCAAATCCATACTCAGCCACTCTTTCAGAGTTACACCTTAAACATTCGGAAATACACTTTGGAAAATGCTTATTGAATAAAACTTTGGCATCCAGCATTTGAATCACTACACTGGTAGTGGAAAACTAAAGTCCCGAACAATGTGATATAGTCATACCTCTGGACAACACACACTTTAGCCAACTTTAAATTAGAACAGTCTCACACTTCTGAATTCACAGAAAAGTTGTGCCTTCCCTTTTAGCCAGAGAACACAACAGCACAGGTACTTGCTTTCTGAAGCAAAAGTCAGATCCTGCTCACTGTTAGACATTTCAGGCAGCTTCAAAACATCCTGGATAGAAAAGTGGATTGCCCCTTGGATCCATCCACTAGCAGTCCTTTTCACCCCTCCAGGGATGAAAATCAGGAGATCCACCTGTAGACAACGGTTTCCACCACTTCTCTTGGCAAACTGGAGAATTACCAGGACTAGGGTGAGAATGCAGGGCCCTTAGCTCAGAGCCCTCAGCTGAGCAGTTCTCACTCCTCCAACTTCCAACTACAGACTCACACTGACTCTTGTCTCAACATTCTAAACTTCCTTCTCACAGCTGACAAAGGCTTATGCTGCTCTGAGAGTTCCAGATCAATCAATCAATCAATATCTTTATTTAGTCAGGCGGAACACCATTGAGCAGGGCTCATTTACAAGATGGACCTGGTAGTTTAAACAACAACAACAGCAAGTCACAATACAACAATTTAGCGTAGGCGTAGCAACATTAGCAGCCTATGTGCAGTCATTACAAGTGAGAATGGCCTGGCTTGGCACAGTGGTGTACAATAATTTACAAATAGCAACATAAGATTTGACACTGAGAACAGAACAAGGCAGCATAATTTACAGGGGTGGTACCAAAGGCAGTCAGCATACCACTACGTGTGAGTTCTGTGCAAGGCAGGTCTCTGCTAGACAGATGAGCTCATCACTTCCATCTCAGCTGAAGCCAAGTAAACAGAAGAGTGAGCAGGTGAAAATCCCATTTAACTAGTTGGTCACCAGCTGCCTCTCCCTGTCTAGTACTGTAACTGAGATGATTCTAGTAACCGCAGGGGACTGGGTGATTACACTCACTGCAACCAGATGAATGACTGTCCATAGTCATGTCTCCATCCGGCACTAGGCCATCCTAACCTCCATGTTACCTATGGGAAAGTAGTGCTACTTCTCCCCTACCATGTTCCAGGCACAGGGAGGTAACACTAAAGGAACAGAGGCTGGCTGATGAAACTTCAGCCCCTATCCTATGATCTATATATGAATTCTCAGTGGTTCCAAGAAAACTGCTTGAACCATGCCCTAAAAGAACAGTACTAGAGCCCCTACTGCAGATCAGGACCCCAGTCTGTCTATCCCCCTAGCCTTCTAGGGAAAATCTATCTGACTTAGACTACCTACCGAGGAACCTATCCCCTCAAACTTCCCAGGGCACCTGTGAACAACAAAGGAAACATACACTACATTGCATTACATTTCTCAAAAAATCCACACCTGTGAAGAAAACATGTTGACACCTTGTTAACCATAAACAAATCTACAAACTCTAAGAAAAGAGGAACTCGGATGAATTCCAACATTCTTTTCTTTTCTTCCTCAGGAACACCTGCAAGAGAAGAAAAACACACACACACACATTCTGCATTCCACACAGTGTGTAAACCTCCACCCAACACTAAAGAACCCCCAAAAACATTTTTTAGAAGTACTAAAGTTAAAACAAAAAGGAAAGAAGACATTTATACAACACATTTAGTGATGGAATTCCCTAAAATGTCCCAAACTAGGGGTCAATGTCCCTGTTGTCCATAGGCATTTAAGCAATAAGGCATGACCAGGGGTTAGATTAACAGTCTGTTAATTTAACCATGGTCATCTGTAATATTCTCGCTTCTAATTTCAAAAGAAAAGTGTTAAAAGTACACTTTTTGAATGTATTCCTCATTTAGAGGGAGATTTTTAATAAAACCAACAACAGTTTAAGCATGCTGGTTCAAAATCAGAATGCATCATTCCAGTCATTCAGCAGTGCTAGAGCATGAAATGCTGACAAGAAGAATCTATGTGCCATGGTGATCAGGCTGTACATGACAGTGTAACATGGATTAATGTAAGGCTGTTGGAATCCTAACAGCCAATCAGATTAAAACATTTCTGAGACCCTTTTATAATGTCCATTAAAGAGTCTATCCTAGGCTGAAGCCTGCTGAAGATCAGTGGTTGGACAGGACAGGGCCTGCATAGCACTGCAATCCATGGGGAGTGTCTTTGCTGAAAACATTACAGTTTCTTGGATAGTCTTCAAATGTAGGATGTGTTGTGCAAGGTCAGTTAATGTAAATAAAAAGGGTTTTCTTACCAGCTCCTTGAAAAAACAAAACATTTTTCTCTTACTCTGCGCGCTGAGAACCTTCTCCCTTCAGACCTGATGGCATCTTCAGATACTGCTGGGTGATGGAATTCTGGTTCTCTCCCCAAATTAAAACATCACCAGATGAGCCCCCATTTTTTGTAACCCCCCCGCTGCTACTTTACACAGTTAGCTGCCCCTGGAACCCATAACTGGGCACAGACTTCAGAAACACATTTAGTAATGGTACCATCCCTAGCTTTGGGAATGTGTACCAGGCTCATTTCTTCTAGAGATCAAGGGATGGGGTGTACAAAAGCAATATAACCTATTTGGTATTTACAAAAACCAGGTCCTGGGGAAAGAACTTTTTGCTTGGGTTATGCTAGCCCCATCTTCTGGCGGGGTACCCAGTAACTCCATCTTTATTCCAAAAGATGTTCTCTAAAGCAAGGGTAGACCCCCAAGGTTTACACTTTGTGGCACCAGGAACCTGCAGAAGAACAAATCAACTGTATCTGACAGAAAACTCTTTGTATTCCCACCTCAGTAGGACACAGAACATTTCTTCCAGTGGCACTGACCACAACTGAGAACACATTTGCTAACAGCACACTTGCACTTTGTTTCCCACATTTCGTAGGACATTGAACATTGCCTCCAGTGGCACTGGCCACAACTAAACACACATTTTGCAAAATGCTTATTGAATGAAACTTTGGCATCCATCTTTCAAATTACTACACTAGTAGTGGAGAAACTAAAATCCAGAACAATGTGATATAGTCATACCGCTGAACATCACACACTTCAGACAACTTTAAATTAGAACAGTCTCACACGTCTGAATTCACAGAAAAGTTGTGCCTTCCATTTTAGCCAGAGAACACAACAGCACAGGTACTTCCTTTCGGCAGCAAAAGGCAGATCCTACTCACTGTTAGACATTTCAGCCAGCTTTATAACATCCTGGATCAGAAAGAGGACTGCCAGCTGCCTCTCCCTGCCTAGCACTGTAACTGAGGGGATTCTAGTAACCCCAGGGGACTTGGAGGTTGCATATAAAGTCTGGTTCAGGATAAATTTTCACAAGTGACAGCAATAGTGGCTGTGGAGGGACTCAGTCTGAAAGGGTGAGTGACACGGTACAGCAGCAGCAGCAACAGCAGACCTAATTCTGGTTGTAGACAAATTTTGGGGAAGTGATAATTTTATATATTATGGTTGTGCCTTTATGTTATGGAAATGTGGGTGCCACACAGGTGCTCTGTCTGCTCTTCTGCTATTAGCAAAAGACTGAAAGAAGACGACACCGGCACAACTATAAAGTCAAAGTTGAACCTGGAGGAGAGAGAGGTAATAATTAGTATGACTCAACAGTCAGTGTGAGTGTGAGTGTGACACACATGGGTGTCAGTGCTAGCAGACTAGCAGCGTGTTATAGTTCCTTGCACAGGGCCAAAAAGGTTGAAAATGTTCACATAAATTCCTACTTTGAAAGTTATTTGTGCCCAAAACAAGGGTGGGATGCAGAAACCTTTTTTACTACAGAGGGTAGAAACTTTAGTGACAGACCAGGATACAGTTGGCTGTGCATCACGGAGTTCCTCACACAGAGGATGACCAAAAACAGTCACAGACTTTCCTACATTGAAAGTTAGCTCCCAAAACATGGGTGGGATACGGAAATTTGTTTTTCCAGAGAGGGTGATACTGTAACTTCAGTGACAGACCAGGACATGATTGGCGGTTTGTCATAGAGTCCCTCACACAGAGGATGGCTAAAAATAGTCCCAGAAATTCCTACTTTGAAAAGTTATTTGTGCCGAAAACAAGGGTAGGATGCAGAATTGTTTTGCAACAGAAAGTTAGAAAGTTCATTGACAGACCACGATATGGTCAGCAGCATGTCATAGTTCCTTACTTAGATGATGACCAAAAATGGTCCCAGAAATTCTTACTTTGAAAGTTTGCTCCTGAAACAAGGGTAAGATGCAGAAACCTTTTTTACCATGGAGGGTGGAAACTTCAGTTGATTACTAGAATGAAACAGGCACAAGGGTGGGGCCAAAGTGTGGCTGATAGTGCCTAAGGGTTAGGGGTACGCACCTAGTGCTGCAAAACTATCCAAGAACTTCTGATGGCTGGCCAGCAACAGATCCATTTTTTCCTTCATGACTGTCAGTCGATGGCTAAGCTCTTCAGTGGTGAAAGTGGCACCCTTGTGCTGCCACTGGTGTATGACAGCCCTGTGCCTGCCCCACATGCACCGTAACCTGCACCACCTGCTACATGTGTGCCTGTGCCAGGCCCCCCACTTGGCCTGAGCTGCACCACACATCCCCGGCCATGGCTGTAGCCTGTGTCCTCCTCACTCTTTGATGAACAGGCTTCTTGGTGTGCTTCCCACCTTTATGCACCAGGATGTCTTTCTCAGGAAGAGTTGGAGGAGGACCACCACCATTAACACCACTGGCTGTACCCCCTGCAGCTGCACCCTGACAATGTGCTTCCCACTGGGAACTGTGGTGGACCTTTAAGTGGGTATGTTGGCAAATTGTTCCAAAATGGCTGCCCCTTTTCCGCCACTTATTCTGGCATTGCACAATGTGTATGTGGCCACACTGGTATCAGCCAGGTTCAGCTTAAAAAAGGCCCACCTTGGGGATTTTATTGGCTGAAGACAGTGGTGGGATATGCCAGGGGGCCAAGGGGGACACAGGGACATCATCCTCACTGCCTTCTGGTGGTGTTGTCTGTGTCGGTGATACAGGGGCCAGAGGGACAACAGGGAGCCTTGCCTGCTGTTGCAGCAGCTGCTCCCATGATGGGAGTCACTTTGTATACCAGTTGTTCTACCACCACTACCACCATCTCCTGCACCACTCCCCTCCTTCGCTCCTCCAACAAAGGGTGGTATATGACACAATCATACCCGCTGGCCTGGATTTCCAGTGCCAGATGGTGGCACACCAGCAGTCCCACTGCCACTCATAATTAATTTATTTTTAAAAGAAAACAAACTAAGAAGAAGAAAACAGCTCGTAGAGAACAGTCATAAGAAAAACATTCAGCTGAAAAAAAAAGAACAGTAGCCAAAAGTGTGTTCAAAAGTTGAAGAAAATAAAGCAGAAACTATATATATCTAAATAAAGAAATTAGCTTTCTCCTACTTGCTACTAAAATAGTAAAGAACTATTTCAGTCTCTCACAGCCCAATTTCTCCATACTGATTCAAGAAGAAATTCAAGAAACAGAGGGATAGCAGACCTTCCCCCAACCCCTGCTTTAAGGTACCGCAAAAATAAAACTGTCTTCACTGTCTCTTTATAGTCTTTTATGGCTGATCACATGACCTTCAGTGGCTTGTTTATCACAGGCCTCTTTCTGAAATTCTGCCCAATAACAGCACTTTTCAAAGTTTCCCAATGCACTAAGGCTTCGCAAAGGAACTTTGTGAACCCTAGGCGAATTTGGTAAAAACCCATGAAACTTTTCAAATTACTTTGCAAAGTCAAAGTGGTGACTTTGAGAGTGAAATGAAACTTTGCTGCATCTCTGTACAGGAGGCAAGACAACTTTAATTTGTACAGTGCCCTTTCTCTTGGGTTTAGGGTACTGTACAGCTTACGTAGACAAGTGTATTGTATCAGTGTAGTATATTATGTGCCTGTGCAGGGGAGACTCAGTTACAGCTTGTATGCTCAGTGACCATCTTTATTCTTCTCAGAGATAGCATAGTATTATATACATGGCTATACACTAAAATCAACAATTTAAACACATATGTAGGAGATCCTTAGGCAACACAAACCACAATATTATACATTTCAGAATTCAGAGGAAAATAAATATTACTCTAAAAACTGGCACCCAGTGTCTAACTCCAACTTGCATTGAACGCTAGCCCCAAGGTATGAAATTTTAGCCCCTTTGTGAGTGCCTCTATTGTAGGGGGATGTCGAAGAGTGATATAAAGTGAGATCCAGTGAGATCCAATTGGTGTTGCCACTAAAAAGGCCCTATTACCAGGCTGCTTTTTTATGGAACTTTTATTGTTATCAAGTTTATGAAAATATGTACATTGCAGATTGTTACATACATGACAGAATACATTTGCTTATCATCATAAGTCCCATCTTGCTTGACAATTAATTAGTTATAATTACTGGTGACCCCCTTTATCACAATGTTTACTGGTATCTTTCAAATGCCGTAATAACCCGAAAACCAGTTATTATGATGTTTGAGCTAAGTCTCATTTATCACAAATCATCCTGCAACATTATTGGTCCTTATTCCCTGAGTGGGAGGGCCCAACACTTCCAAAAATATGGTGGCTCCATTACAACATACTGATGACCCACTACAGCAATGGAGTCAGAGACTTCCCACTTTTAAGTCTCACCAAATTGTTTATTTACATATTCTATTTAGCTGGTAGATCCTGCTTTTTAAACTATTAAAATGTATCTGGTTGATCCTGTTTTACATTGGGTTCTGTTGGGAAACCAAAAGTCTAACGCAGCACGATCATCAGAAGCAGTGTAACTGACTTTTGAAATGCTAATTAAAGGGGCACTGTCAACCCCTTAGGTCTCATAGTGTTCCTAGTTTAAACAAGCATTTGTCAAAGCTGATTGTATGCTGGCTGGTATTGGCATTGGAACTGCATGAGTTAGAGAGATGCATAATTGGAATGGCAGTGAAGTATTGAACTGACACCAACTCCCACCCCCAGTCTGCAGAGACTGACAGACGTTGGGGTGTGCTTTTGGGTCATCTGCCATATCGCTCATGTCATTCCACCTCACCCCACCCTGCAGACACTGACAGGTGTCACAGTTTGCCTTGAGGTCTTCAGTCCTTATGCTCATTACATTCCATAAGGAAATAAGCTGAGATTGGTGCAGTATAGGAGAATGTGGTGAACGTTAGGGCCAAAGACCCTCAATGCCTATCAGTGGCTGCAGGATGGGGGTGGGATGGTGGAAGCATTACAGCTGAGGACCCCAAGGCACACCCCCAATGCCTGTCAGTCTGTACAGGGTGGGGTGTTATGGTTGGACACCCTAATGCCCCTGGCATTGGTTGGTATTTTTGGTCCAAATTTTCAACATGGGCTTTTTGGGACCATACCTTATGAACAGTGGCAGTATCATTTTGTTGCTCAATCCTGAAAGGTGATTTCACTCCGCAAATGCACCATTCGGCGCAACAGCTGCGAAAAGACATTTTGGGCAGGATGTGAAAAATGACATCTGTACCATTCATGAGCAGGTGTGAAAAAATGGCAATGTTGAAAATCTAGAATGAAAATATGAAAAAGTGGTGAAGGTACAATCATGTGTAGAAATTGCATAACACACACTTGTAACGCAGTGACTTTCTGGAATTTGTTCACCAAATTTTCAACATGGCCTTTTTGGGACCTCCTCTCATGAACAGTATCACTGTGATTTCAGTACTCTGTCCCAGAAGTTGATTTTGGACAGGGATTCTGGAATCTGCTTCACTCCCTTCTTGCCCTGCTGGATGCTTCCCCTTCAATTAACTATTTACACCCCCCACAGCACTGCATGTTGCTCTGAGGAGGGGCTTTAAATTCGCTTGAGGAAGAAGGAGCAAAGGACTTGTATTGGAGTGAGCGCAGCAAAGTGTCCACACCGCCCCTTAACGCGCTTGCTCCGCTGGTGATTCCCACAAGTAAGTCAGATCCAAAAAAGGATCCAAAGGTGATTTAAGACACTCTGCAAAGTGTTTACACTGCCCACTTTGTAGCGCATCAACCCATGCACATGGGTTGATGCACTGCAAAGTCAGCAGTGTAAACAAGGCTCAAGACATAATCTACTGATAATGTCACAGGGCAGAGTGTCTCTTCACATCTCAGAATGCAACTACTGAAGGATTGATTCTTGAAAAGCTAGAGTATTCTAACATGAACCTCTCCAGCAAAGTTTTGGAGGTCCTTAAAGAGGCCAGAAAAGCAGCTACAAGAAAACATATTCCTCAAAATGGAAATGATTTTCCATGTAGTGTGCTGCTAGACTTGCTTGTCACTCTAGCTTATTTGGTGCACTTGCAGTCTCTCCTGCTAAGGTCTTCCACCCTGAAGGTGCATTTGGCAGCTATTTCAGCCTAAAATTCAGCAGGGAAAGAAAAATCACTTGCATCACAGCCAGTGTTCAAAACATTTTTTCATGGTCTGAGCCACCTGCATCTCCCAATGTGGGAACCAGTTCTCCCACGAGACTGGATAACATGCCTTGCACAGTGGGTGGAGTCTACTTTTGAATTGCTGACCTCGGCAGATCTCAAGTATGTTACATGGAAAATGCTGTTCCTCTCAGCAATGACTTCTGCCAGAAGGGTAAATTAATTGCAAGTCCTCTCTGTACAGATCCTAACTACATTATCTCAGAAAGCAGTAGGTAGGATACACAGGAAATTCCTTCCTAAGGTGGTGTCAGAATTTCATTTGACTCAGTCTGTTACTCTGACTGTGCATTTCCATGATCACTCTAGCACAGGTGAACAGAAGCTGCGCTGCCTCGATGTTAAAACGGTATTGAGCTACTGCCTTAATAGAACCAAGGAAACAGTACTGATGGCACTCAGCTGTCTGTCACTTATGAAGAGGTTGACAAAGGGAAACCAGCAGCTAAGAAGACTACCTCTCTGGATATTAGTATGCTAACATATTAAAAAGCCAGCAGATGAGGTCCAATGGTCTTTCGTGTCTGCTCAATAGTTAGCCCCAATACTGGGCACCAACTTTGCTGTCCCCTCCACCCCTTTGGGTTTCTCTGTCCCCAAATTGTTTTACAAACTCCAGAAATTGGGCTCAGCTATGAAAGCCATCGGTGAAAATAAACAGCCCCATAGCTCCATAAAGTACAGCAGTGCCTGGAGAGCAGGCTGAGGCATCCACTGCAATAAATCAGCACAGCTCTGTACTGAGATACTTGACCCGTTGGAAGCACGAGCTCACTGGCAACACTAACAATATAGAACTCTGTACTAGGCAAGATGATATATGCAAACGTGGACTTCCAGAGGTTCCAGAACAGGGACAAACAGAACCTTTTTGGGACTCCTTTATAATGAAATTTGAGTTGGCTGAAGGATGCACCCCTTAACATTGTTCAGGTCCACAGAGTATTGGGCCCAAAACCCTCTAACCAAAAGGCCTGCTGTTGATCCACAGTTCTGAAGACTTTAGAGTACAGAGTTAAATCCTTCAAATGGCATGGGTGAAAAGAAAAAATTACTCACCTTAGTAATTATGTTTCTTCTAATGGAATCTTGCTGTATTCTGACAATTGCAGTGATTCCCAACCTTCGAACTGCCCCGGAGAACAAAGAGTTAACTTTCTATGCAGGGCATAGAATTCTGAGCTTGAGCTAGATTGAAGTCTCTGTCTGGAGTGATTCAAACCTAAACCGTCAGATTCTTATGAGCCCAACTAAACTAAAAATTCTATGTGGAAATTGTAAAAATTCTTACTAGCCAACTGGCTGAAAAAAGTTTTGGATTCCCAAGGAAGACTCAAGTCAGGAAACCCAAAAACCAAAAACCAATCTACTATAAATAACAATAATAAATCAGCACCCAAACAAAAAAGGAGGAGGATGCAAACAAAAAACACCCTTGGGGTGCAACACTGCACCTGCCCACCCACTTCCCAAAAACAAGTTCTGAGAGGAGAGGCAGGGAGGGAGGTCAGAATACAGCAAGACTCCATTAGAAGAAACATAATTACTAAGGTGAGTAATTTTTTCTTCAAAAAACATGAAGTCTTGCTGTATTCTGACAATCGCAGACTACCAAGCAGTACCTCAAATGAGGAGGGACAGAACCTACTTTGGGAATAGGCTCTGAAGTACTGCTGTGCCCAAACTGAGCATCACACCTAGCCTGGATATCCAGAGAGTAATGCTTGGTAAAGGTATGGACTGTTTTCCAGGTGGCTGCTTGACAAATTTCTGAGAGAGGGATATCCCTGGCAGCAGCCAGGGAAGCAGCTGTACCTCTTGTGGAATGAGCCCTCAGGCTTGAGGGTGGAGTTTTTCCCAGTTTTTCATAGCAGAATTGTATACAAGACACAATCCACCTGGCAATAGATCTTTTGGTGGCAGGTTTGCCCTTTCCCACTTCTCCATAAGTGAGGAACAACTGGAGGGGAGTCAAACCCGTGACCATTGGTATGCTCTATGTAGTAACTAAGGGCTCCTTTTGACATCTAAACTGTGTAGCCTCTTCTCTCCTGAGGAAGAATGATCAATGAAGAAAACAGGGAGAGACATAGACTGGTTTAAATGGAAGTCTGAAACCACTTTGGGAAAGAACCTTCTATTGGTTCTAAGGACCACTTTATCCCTGTGAAATGAGATAAAATCAGGTTCCACTGACAGGGCTTGCAACTCACTGATACACCTGGCAGAGGTAATGGCTACCAGGAACACAGTTTTCCAAGTCAAGTACTTAAGCTGTGCTGAGGACATAGGCTCAAGGGGGGTTGCATAAGTTGAGCAATGCAAACATTCAAAATCCCAGGCAGGAGCAGGGTCTCTAAAAGGAGGATTGGTGTGAAGCAATCCTTTAAAAAATTTACAGAACACAGGATGGGACGATAGTGAGGAAGACTTCTCCACAGACAAAAACGCAGAAACAGCTGACAAGTGTACTTTGAGAGTAGCTGGTCTGAGGCCTATGCCATTAAGATGGACCATATAATCCAGAACCATAGGCAATCCAGCAGTGTCTGGAGAAATATGCTTCTTAGAACACCAAATGTTGAATATTTTCCATTTGGAGTTGTAAGCCTTTCTGGTGGAGGGCTTTCAAGAAGCTTTGAGGATATCCAGAACTCCTTGGGAAAGATGCAGATCTGCAAACTCTAACTCTTCAAGAGCCATGCTTTGAGATTGAGAGACTGAAGAATGGGGTACCAAATCCTTCCCTGAGAGGATGTTAACAGGTTGCAATTCCTGGGAAAAGACAGGGGAAGATGGACTGCTAGGGACAGTAACAGGGGGTACCAGGGCTGTGTGGCCCAATCTGGAGCAATCAGAATCACCTTGCAAGGTTGAGACCTTATTTTTTCCAAAACTTTGAACAGGAGTGTGAAGGGGGAAAGGCATAAAGAAACTTCCATTCCCAATTCAGGATCAGGGCGTCCTGAGGGACTGAGCCCAAGACTGGAGGTCTGCAACAAAAGAGAGGGAGTTGGTGATTGTCTGGGGTGGCAAAGAGATCTATCTCTGGAGTGTCCCACCTTGAAAAAATCACTTTCAACACCTGAGGGTCCAGGGACCATTCGTGATGGCCCTGAGAAATCCTGCTCAGTGCATCTGCTAGCACATTGTCCTTGCCCAGAAGATGAACTGCTACAAGAGAGGTTTGCAGGGAATAAGTCAGGGACCACAACTTCATGGCTTCTGTGCACAAGGCCATGGACCGAGTACCTCCCTGTTTGTTGATGTACCACATGGTGGTGGTGTTGTCTGTTCTGACTTGAACCACCTTGTTCTGTACTGACTGTGAGAAAGCTTTAAGAGCCAGAAAAACTGCTCTGAGCTCTAGAAGATTGATGTGGAGAAGGGATTCTTGGGGGGACCACAGTCCCTGGGCAGTGAGGGACCCCAGATGGGCTCCCCAGCCCAGGAGAGAAGCATCCATGGTGAGGACCACTGAACAAGGCTGAGTAACAAAAGGAACACCTTGTCTTAAATTGTCCTGATCCTGCCACCATTGGAGGGCTTGGATCAAGGTCCGAGTCACTGGGATCAGTTTGGTAAGGGAATCCTTCCTGTGAGACCAGAAAGCTCTCAGGTGGAACTGAATATCCCCCATCTGGAATCTTGCCCCTTGGACCACTGCTGTTGAAGCTTCCATGTTGCCCAAGAGCTGGAGGAAATGCCTTGCTGGTCGAGATATCCGAAGGCTGAAGGAAGAAGCTAGTTCCATAAGAACCTTTGCCCTTTCTAGATGAAGAAAGGCTCTTGCTCTGAGTGTGTCCAGTTCTGTCCCTATAAAGGTAAGAAGCTGGACTGGTTCAAGAACTGACTTTGGAAGATTGAGAAGAAATCCTAGAGAAGTGAACACTTTCTGGGTCACTTGCAGGTGAGACTTGACTTGGTCTGGAGACTGACCCACTATTAGCCAAACGTCCAGATATGGAAAAATGGAAATCTTTTGCCTTCTTAGAAAGGCAACTACTACTGCCAGGCACTTTGTGAAAACCCCTGGGGCTGAGGTTAGGCCAAAGGGCATTACTCTGAACTGATAATGGCCTGAGGGCAACTCGAACCTTAGGTACTTTCTGTGAGAGCACCTGATGGGAATGTGAAAGTAGGCATCTTTGAGGCCCAGGGAGGCTAGCCAGTCCCCTAGCTTTAGAGAGGGAAGGATTATTCCCAGAGTTATCATCTTGAATGTTGGTTTTAAAAGATGTTTGTTTAGATATCTTAGGTCTAGGATGGGTTGCCACTCCCCTGTCTTTTTGGGGGTCAGGAAGTACCTGGAGTACAGTCCTTTGCCCAAGTGTAGGGTAGGTACTCTCTCTATGGCTCTTAAAGCTAGGAGAGAAGAAACCTCTACCTCTAGGGCAATGGCTTCCGAGAGATTTGCAGGTGGAAAAGATCTGGCTCTCATCTTTGGAAATATTTTGAAGCTGAGAACCAGCCCCTGGCTTACTACTTCCAGGACCCACTTCTCTGATGTAATAGACATCCAGTCCTGGACAAAGTAAGCCAGCCTGCCCCCTACTGGAATAGGAGAGTCGGCCTGGGCGGGCCCATCAGGGTGTCTGCTTGGCAGGGGCTTTAGGCTGAGGAGTGGATGCAGCCCTGCTCATTCCCCTCCTGCCTCTCCCTCTAAAGAACCCCCTCTGAGAAAAGGAAGAAGAGGCCTGTGCTTGGTAAAAAGGCCTTTGAAAAGGCCTGTCCCTGCCCCTAGACTGCTACCTTTGAGAAGTTGCCTACCTTTCCTTGGCCTGAGCACTCCTGCAAGTGGTCCTGTACTCATCCATTTTCTTCATGTAATTCTCTGTCTGCTCCCCAAACAGAGAATTACCCACTACAGGAAAATTCATGACCTTAGCCTGGGTGTCCTGCGAGAGGCTAGTACATCTGAGCCAAGCCATCCTCCGAAGAGCCACAGATGTAGCCATGACTTTTGATGACACATCATTAGAGTCCACAGCAGTATGAAACTGAACCTTAGATGCCTCAATTCCATCTGTAGCCACTGCCTCCAGCTCCTTGGCAGGTGGGGGGAGGCCTGTTTAGCCAGTGCCAGTACAGTGTCTCACCTGGACTTCTGGTACCTGGCTGTATAGGCCATGTAATTCACCTGCCTGAATCCCAAAGTAGATGCCATGTACTGTTTCTTTGCCATGGCATCAATCTTCCTGGAGTCCTTGTTAGGGGGTGTGAAGCCAAGGGAATATTTGCCTTGTCACAGGCAGCAGCCTGCACTACCCCAATATGGCTGCATTGCTGATATAAGAACTCCATGTCTGAGCCTGAAAGTGTATACCTCTTGTCCATTCTTCTGTCCACAGGAGGTATAGTGTTAGGAGACTTTAAGATTTTTTGTGTCGGTTTCCCAAAAGATTTATGGAGGGGAATAGACAGTCTCCTGGACTCTGGGATGTCCATCATCTCTACATAATCAGGCTCCTCTTGATCTTCTACAGCCTCCTCCATAGGAAGTTGGAGAGTTTCAGCCACCTTTCTGTAAAACATAAAGTGAGAAGGGGACTCAGAAAGCCTAGCAGGGGAAACACCTAAAGGTCTGTCTGGGGAGATGTCTGGTTCCACAGGCACATCCAGACCCTCACTTAAGTCATCATCCTCAAATTCCCCTTCCTCTTCAAATTCTGGTTCATAAAAATCTTCAAGGGCATAATCTTGAACCGGGGGAACCAACTGAACCGAACCCCAGCCAGAAGGAGCTGGATCGGTCAGAACCGGACAGAGCGATTCCACAATCTGAATCGCTCTGGCAATCTCTTCGGCTGTCAGAACATGAACCTCTGGATCCGAACCAGTTGATTTATCATTGCGTTTTCTTTTTGTTGGAATTGATCCCTTAGAATTGGCTCTCCTTTTGCCCGAAGAAGTATCGCCCTGGTCAGAGGGCACTCCTTCTAGTTCGGTCGAAACTGAACCGGGCTGGTCATCCGGGTCAGCAGACTTCTCGGCCTCCTTTTCCCTCAGTCTACCTAATCTCTTCTCAAGGGTAGATTTGGGAAAGTTTTCACATATTTGGCAGTCTGAATTGAGTTGGTCAAACCCCAGACAATAAACACAGGTGATGTGGGGATTGGCCTTAGCAAAGACCTCCCTACACTCACTGCAGTGTTGAAACCCAGTGGGCCTGGTTCTTTTTTTGGGTTTCTCAGACATGGCCAACCTAACCAAACTTACCCTTTTTTCGGCAACCGCCAAGCAAGACTCCCTTATTGGTTCCTAATCGTGTCATGGGTGTTGGAAAAAAATGTTTAAAACATGTTTTTTTTAGAACTGATAAGAACCGGTAACCACACACTAAGTAAACACACAAATTTCACTATCAAATGGCCTGTTCAGCCAAACTGAGCCGCACTTTTACAAGTTTCACAAAGAAAAACAGAACATGTCCTATTTAGTACTCACGGCACAAGAGACAGAGACTGAACCGACTACGCAGAAACTTTTCCGGTTTAAAAACCGACGAAAACTGAAACTTTAACTGACTTTCGAACTGAGCTGAAGGAGAAATCTCTGGAGTGACCGTTCAGTGAGGCGGAGTAAAGAATCTGATGGTTTAGGTTTGAATCACTCCAGACAGAGACTTCAACCGAGCTTGAGCTCAGCATTCTACGCCCTGCATAGAAAGTTAACTCTTTGTTCTCCAGGGCAGTTCAAAGGTTGGGAATCACTGCAATTGTCAGAATACAGTAAGACTTCATGTTGTTTGAAACAGAACCGGTGTCTGGAGACACTCAACTATATTTTGAACATAATTTCACTCCTTTAACTTTGCTGAAATTGTGCACTTTACTGGGAGTCCTGTCCAAGCTTTTCTCTTCCCTCAACCCATACCTTGTGTCTTACCAGATTTTCAGCCCTGAAAGAAAAATGCATAGTCCAGGAAGAGAAACCATCCAAGTAGGCCCAGGTGGCTCCCTCACAGCCACCAACACTAGAGGGCAAGGCCAGAATGCATCACTTGACTGTGCCATGCTGACAGGCGAGGCTAGCTGAACTCACAGCATTGACTCGAGATGCCTCAACAACTGCTATTGGTGCCACTTTGCTCTCTGGACTTAGGACACTAGGACCTGGTAAGATTTGTTTTAAAAATTGGGCCATGGAAGGAGACACCTGTTCATAGTCAAGACAAGACACTTGGCTGGACACCAACTGCTCAGTATCAGTGAAAAGTTGAGACTTAGTTCAGTTAGGTGAGGTGCAAATTCAGTAGGACCAGAAAAATGTTGGTGGACCCGGGAGGTTCAGGAGGCGGTGAGGGAAAAGAAGGCTGCCTATAAGTGCTACAAGCATTCACAGAGAGAGAGGGATCAGGGAGAGTATTTTCCAGAAAGTCACTGGAAGTGAAATGTTGATTTACTGCAGAGCCATGCTTCTAAGATAAATTTCAATAAGCAGACTTTTTGGAGCTTATAAATGTCACCGAACCATCTAGTTTCTAAGACAAGAAAAAAGGATCCCCTCCCATGTTTTCCTGTCAACATCAAGATGGACAAGTGATTATTTACTAGCTGAATAATATCTACATTACTTAATTTACAGTATAGCAAAATTATAATCTACAGTCAAAAGTTTTAAACCTTCAGTAATTAGAGACTGGTACCACGCAACATATACAGTATTCTTTTGTGATTTCTGCAGTATACTGCACAGTAAAACTGAACCAATTTCCATGGAAATTAGGGGCCACAGCAATTAATTTTTACCTTACTTATAAAAAAAATGTGTGTGGTGATCGAAGGAGGGTGTGTGCTGGCAGTGGAGTAACCAGCCTTAAAAAAAAGTGGACATACCAAAAATATAAACCATAGGCTGTGGGTCTGGGGGCCGCCTAGGCTCCCAGAAAATTTTTGTTTTTTGGTGCATTCTGGTGCATTTTGGGGGTAATCTGAAACAGAATTAACTACCATGTTACCCCCCTCCCCATGCCCAGTAAGTTGTACTTTAGTCTCTTCTGCAGAGTCCCCACAGTTCAGTGAGTTGCCCAAACCACCCTCCCCGTAGCCCTGCCACTGTAAGGCCCTAGCCCTCCCCAAGCCCAGCAAGTGTCATCCAGCTCCCCTCCCTAAAATACTTAACCATTCCCCAACACAGCATATTGCATCCTACTGTCCTATTTATTTATTAAACTGGTGAGATTCTATCTAAAGTCTCTATCTCACCATGCAGCCTAACATGTTGCCCATTTCTCCCAGTCTGGCAAGCTGCTCCCTAGTCCAACTCCCAGATTCCCTGGCCCTCCCCCAGCCCACCATGTTACCTTTTCCCCTGCCCACCCAGCAAGTTGTATCCAACTTCCAAGCCCAACCTAGCCCAGTGGGTTGCATCATAGCCCCCTCAACCAGACCCCACACAAAGTACAGTGAACTAAACAGGTACTACCTCCCCCACAGAAAACTAATCACGTTTTTTATGCAAAAAAGTCACTCTAGTCCATAGCATCTTTCTGTCTCTTTGTAAGTACTCCTCTGTTGTCTACACCAAGTACGTGGAAAGGGATAAGTATGAAAGAGTGATGGGAAACCACCGACCGCTTAGGGTCAGAGGCCACAAACAAGTATAGGGCTTAAGGGCAGACTAGATGGGCCTAGCAGTCTTTATCTGCTGACAATTTCTATGTTTCTATCAAGGACAATCTGCAAAAGGACAGGGAAGGAGCTATTACACTTGTACTGCACAAGTACAGCACATATCATCTGCAAATAAAAATAACATTCCATACACAGCAGCAGTGATGTACAACTCTCCCCCCACCCAAATATATGAAAATATAAAAAACTATGCAAGCAACAATAACTGCCTATCTTGCTGGTTTCCCATAAAAGACAACCACACCACATCTTTTCTAGATACTCTTTGCAATGCTGAGATGATTTATAAATTGTTTCACACACACACAGTCATGCTGCAAACTGACTTTCTGCATAAAAATCCTGAGATTTGATCTTTCTCAAAGATAATATGGGATTGATGCACAGTCAGAGAGGACAGTTGCTTTGTGGCCTCAGAAACAATGTAGTAGTAGTTGTGACATTGAAACCCAGTTGTGACATGCACAGAGGATGTTGCAAGCCTTTCTTGACCAATCACATGATTGAGGGCTCACAGCAGTTTGATTTTGCCATGCAGCTGCTATTAGCACAAGCACATCTGGAGTGTGTTCCCTGCTCACAGTGCCCAGGAGGTTGCAGAGCACACCTGAGAGAAATGAGCTCCAGAGGAGTCGCTGGGAGAAAAGTTTGACTGTGGCACTGCTGTGCTTCATCACAATTCTGAAGTAGAGATAAATACATACACACTGACTTGCCAAGTAAGTATTTTATTTAAAATTAACTCACCGTGAAAGACTACCACTGCTTGAGCTGTGTTCCTTCCTTCCTATTTTCTCAGATTAAAAAAAAACACACAAAAAACGCACGAACGAGACACTCGATGTGACCCAGCCACTGGCTAAATTTAAACTCAGTCATTTACACAGTTAACTAAACAGGAGAAATCAACACTGTATGTTCTGGCAGTTCCCATAGTTCCCTGTTATACTTAGACTGATTCCCTTCCTCAGTTTAATAGATATAGCCTAGGTAGGCTATAATTGCATCTGAGGTTTATGGTAACTTTGATAAATTCAGTAAACCACATTGGCTTTTTCTCACAACCTCTGACATTGCCATAGCCTCAGCCTCTTTACTGAATGGTTTTCTGTTGAATGGCAATTTTCTCCCAGTAAAATGCTATATGCCACCACACACACACATATACACTGAATGTGCAGTGTTTACCTTTCCAAAGCTGGCACAAATAACATTAAGGATTCTCCAATGCCTAAAAATGAGATGAGGTATTGCACTACTGCCATTTGCCTGTGTCACTGGTTTCATATTTCTGCCATTCTGTTTGTTTCAAAATGGTGCTGTCCTCCTCCATCCACAGTCAACGTCTTATATAATTGTGTTTTAGTCAATTTAGCACAAACCGTTTAAATCCTTGTGTGCGTTTGTGTACTGGGATGGGCATACAGTACATGACAGATGCATCCACTGTGCCACTAGTATCCTTCTAACTCATATCTTTCTGCAGTCCCTCCTCAGCCCTAGTAAAAGGAACTAACAGAAGCAAAGAGTTTACACTGAGATCTATCAGTCTGAGTTAAGCGGCATGCCCAGAATTGTACCAACCTGGGCTGGCTGGTGAAGTGATATGCTGAATAAACACAGTTACATGGGAGAGGAGATGACTGGGACTTTACTTAAATACAAATATTGTTTTAGCCATTTCTCTAACTCTCTCCTCTACTAAAGCAGCTGGAGCAATTGAGTATAATGTTTATCTTACTTATGCAGCAATCTGCCTCAGTGCATTGTAAATGCGGTATGTGGTCAGGTCACATTGGGCTGGCACTGGCACAGCAGTGAGTGACAGAGTCTGGCATGGCAGTCAGGCCATGATGGTGGTGCACTAAGCATTTGGTGTCTGGCCTGAGTCTGCCTCCATCCCAGCCCAGCAAGTTGTTTTTGGAGACAGATGAGTGGCAAATAGTTACATGAAAACAAACAAGAGGGGGACCACTCTGGATGTGGCTGAAGCACATGGCAAATGCCAACTAGAGCAAAAACAACAAACTGGGCTACAACAGCCTTACGAGCAGTAAAGTCACAAGCTGACCACATAGAAATGTGCCAAGTTCACTTTATTAATAAGCGGCAGAGTACGGAGAAGACGGAACAACAAGTTATGACTCCAGGAAATATTATCATGAACATCTCAGACTATGAACTACTGGTGAACAATCTGTTTTACAAAAGGAATTAACATTCATTACTACTCAGGACTCCAAACCTTTTGAAATATATGTGGATCTCCATCACTTTACTAGAAACTTGAATTTAAAGGTACAGTATCACAAAAGCAATATGTGTCATGGTGTTAATGCTGCAGCCAGGAACTATCATTAGGGGACATAACTACACAAAGGGAGGTGAGCCCCTTTCATCTAGTTTCTAATTATTTGCCACCTTAGAATGAAACTGTTAAGAGTATTTGAGTGTGCCTGTGAAAAAAAATTTAAGCAAATGTTTAAAACTGTCAATAAAGTGAGTTATGTTAACGTAAGCTCTGATGAGGCAGCTGCAATAAAACGTTTACAACAGAATAAGGTGATTACTATCAAGCCAGCAGATAAGGGAGGCTCAATAGTGGTAATATCAGCAGATTATTACATTGGTGAGGTACTAAGACAATTGAGGGATACAACATTTTATGCAAAATTGAGAAAAGACCCACTAACAGTTACAAAAGGGAAATAGACATTTTTCTGAATGATGCATTTATGTCTGGCACCATAACCAATGATGAGTGGGGGTTCCTAACGTTAGCCACCCTGTGACAGCATGCATATATATTCTTCCTAAAATTCATTAGAAGCTGCTTAAACCACCTGCTAAACCTATAGTGTTAGGGAATGGGTGCCTGACTGAGCCCCTCTCTCAGTTTGTAGATGCATATATACAAGGGTATGTCTCGAAATTGCCCTCCTTTATTTGAGATACCACACAAGTATTGGAGATTTTGGATGACATGCAGGCTGAACTAGGGTGGTTTTTGGTATCCATGGATATCAATTCCCTTTATACTAATATTCCTCATGAAAGGGGGGTTACAAGCTCTGGAGTATTGGTTTGAAGTGGATGATGGAGTCCCTGAGCATAATAAACAATTCCTGTTATCCTGTACTGAACATATTCTCCAAAAGATTGTTTTTTGTTTCAAAATTATGTGTATTTACAACTTAAGGGGATGGCTATGGGGGCGACAATTGCCTCCAATTATGCCAACCTCTGTCTGGGACTTTGGGAGAAAACAACAGTCTATGACACCGAGAGCAATCCTTATTATAATAGGATTGATAACTGGAGTTGTTTTATTGGCGACATCTTTATGGTGTGGAAGGGCACCTTGGCAGAGCTGGGTGAATTTGTTGGTTACCTAGAAAAGAGTAATCCAAATCTAAAATTTTCTGTACAAAGTGATTTGAGATGCATCTCTTTTTTGGATTTGACTATAACCATGAATACAGAGAGTACATTCAGAACAAATCTTTTCAGAAAAGTGACGGTTAGAAATTCACTATTGCAGGCCTTGAGTTGCCATCCATGCCATATGGTTGATAATATACCCAAAGCCAAGATGTTGAGAGGATGTAGAAATTGTTCCGAGGATGCAGATTTTGTTGTTAATGGCATGGATATGTATGCAAGATTTATTGAACGTGGGTACAGCTCCATGCTGGTGGAAGAAGCATACCTGGAAACTTTGGACACCCCTAAAACAAGTTTATTTGCTGGCAAGAAACATGAAAGGGAGCCTCCTAGGGCCAATTTTGGGACTAATTACACTAGACATGCTAACATGGTATGGCAAAAAATTAACACTAATTGGCACATACTGGAGAGTGAACCATGTTTGTCTGAGATCACAAAATTGAAACCTAGAATGGTGTACCGTAGGGGTACAAATCTGAAGGAAAAACGTGCCCATCATTTCTAGGGTTGCACTGATGACAGTGCAGATGTTAGAAGCACATGGTTGCCCCCCTTCCCCATGGGTAATTTCAGATACGGCAACTGCAAATTTTGCCCATACATTATGAGTTGTGATACTTTCACTTCCTGTACTAATAACAAGCTGTTCAAGATGAAAGAGTTTTTCGACTGCAGTAGTAAACAGGTAGTATATTTAGCCACATGTGAATGTGGGGCTTTTTATGTGGGCAAAACAAAAAGACCCAAGTAAAAGATGTATAGGCGAACATCTGAGATCCCCAAGGCTGGGGGATACAGAAAATGTACTGGCAAGCCACATAAAAACTAGCGGTAATGGCCCACATAATTTTAAATTTTGTGCAATTGAAAAAGTAAAAATGGGTCCCAGAGGTGGAAACCTGAATGACAAGTTGCTATATAGGGAATCCTTTTGGATTTGTACCCTAGGAGCATTGGAACCACCAGGTCTGAATGACTGCATAGAACTCATGCCATATATACAGAGAAAATAAATGTGAATGTTGGTGCCGGTCTAGTTGAAGGAGCCACTGATAGGTTCTCATGTTTTTAATTATCTTTTTTCTCATGTTTCCCTTAGGGCTCATTAGAAAACCAGTAGGATCACAGCCCTATAAACATTCCTCTTAGGACCTTTGAATTTGAATGAGTATTCCATGCTATTGTCCTTTATGATGAAGTGTGAACTGTAACCCACTTCTGGTTTCTTTATACCCTGATATGATGGTGAAATTAAGGATTCCTACTTTTTAACCTTAATAATGCATTATTAGCTCTTTGCTAGAAATGTATTTGTTAGATATATAAATTAATTAATGATTTAGTACCTAATAGGCTGCACTTTACACTATGTAAGCACTGTCCCTTTAATTAATGTGTGTGGTGTGTGTATTTAAGGCTCCTATTTTGAATGCAAAGCCTGATGCTTCCCGATGATGCGTACCCTGCAAAACCAGTAGAGGTTCTAGTGCAGCAGATGCTGGTTGCGGCGATTTGGCATTTTTAATCATTTTTTTAATAAAGCTGCTATTTGGTTCAGTGCTGTGTGGTGCAGACAGTTGTTTCATTTTTCATTAATGGACAAGCACTGCACAGAGGCTGACGACTAGCCTCCTGACATTTCACGCCAATCAAGGTCCTTAATCATGGGAATCATGATTAAGCGCACGAATTGGCATCAGGAGGCTAGTTCTCAGCCTCTGTGCAGTGTTCATCCATTAATAAAGTGAACTTTGCACATTTCTATGTGGGCAGCTTATGACTTTATTCTGGGTAGGCTGTTCTAGCATGTTTGTCGTTTTTGCATAGTCGTACGGCCCAGGCTTTATAGTGCATACGGCCACTGAGACATATTATCTGTGGAATCTCATCTAACTACTGTTACCAGTGAGTAATGTGTGACACTAACATGACCTCTTTGTTTGCCACATCTGTGGTAAAGTAGTCTGCACCAGTTATGCTCTTACGAGGGTGGAGAGGGGCAGTTCTTACTGCCTCCAATTCTGACTTGCATTTGCCAGGTAAATGATCCCATCACACACCTAGAAACAAGCTTGCATCAATTTAGTGTGCCTACCTGGCCAAAAATGGTAAATTAATAAAACGAATAGCCACAGGACTAGTGGCTTTAAGAGACATGGTGGCTTGCATGTTTACAAGCACTGACAAGATCCCAAGTGATTGCTTGCTTTTATGAGTTAAAATTTGAAAAAGTGTACTAGTATACTATGTCTAATATCTTTCAGACAGTCTTAAAACTATTTGTTTTATCACCAGTTTGTCAGTTTTGCCAAAAGGCTTGTTTTACAAACACCCATAACCTTATTGTATATGATTGTTAAGTATATTGATATACTGTATAATCTTAAAAGCAAAAGGTCTTTTTTTTGTCAAAGAAATCTTATAATAACTGAAGGGAATATTACTGGAAGATATTACTTTAATTTTAACTCAGTGATTTTTAGTTCTGCTTCTCCATCCTGTTCCTCCACAAGTTACCAAGCACAGACTAAGTTTGTAACATGGCAAATAATGGCATAGTGGAATGCAAGAATCTGATAAGGTGTAAACACAACCCGTGACAGAAAATCAAGCAGGCATTAATTCCCTAGTAATGCCCGCTTGTCATCGGGAGCGTGCTTACTCACTAAACAGAGAGACAAAGTAAATAACTCCCTGTCCAACATGATTTACCTCAACATCGATTCCTCCCTATAGGTGGCACTATCACCAGACACAGAAAACCCTCACCCACTATCAGAATATAGAAATTGGAGTGCAATTGTTTGTTGCATGTTCCGTACCACCCACCTACTTCGTGGAACCACACATCGTAACAGAGCAGCATTCAATTAAAAAAAATGCAGTGGTAGTGACCCATCCTGCAGAACTGTGCACAAGAAGAATCCTGTTGGTCACACCATCATGCAGACTCCGGTAGTGTAGGTGAACAGAGCTGTCGAACCGGACAGTGAGTTGGCTGTCGGGTAGTAAAGAGAAAGAGAGAGAGAGAGGCTTGCACAAGTGACTATGGAGACAGATAAATAAATCGACCTCACTGATGACAAAGGACATTCGTTTCTGTTTCTTGAATCATTACTACATCATGGGTAAACTATTAAGGTTTGCATATATCACCTTTGACAAATATGCAAACCTTTGTGCTTTACCTTACATGCAGTAGTGAATGGCTAAGAAAAAGCAAAGGTACAAGTTAACACATAACTGTTCAAGCAGATAGATTTTTTAACATTTTATCTATGAAGTGTAACAAAAAGGAATGCCAGGAAGTGCAGAGTAGGGTCATACTGCAAAGGACAGTCACCATATAAATGAATAGAGACTACTGAACATGCAAGCGCACAGTTCTAGATGCAAGACAAGAGCCTAGAATGCTATCTTACCCAATAGTATCCATTTTACTTAATATACTGTATGTAGCAAACCTATTTAAATCAAAACACTGTTGTCCCTGCACTTATCATGTTACAAGCACATTAATCCATGACAGAGGAGGGCTCTACTAGGGAATTAATGCCTGGTTGGTGGTTGGAGGCACTTGGCCTGGGGCCTCGTGCCCCAATCAGGCATTAATTGGTTCTGTGTGATAATTGCGAGTGCCAAATGGTGATCCACATTATCGCGAAGTCAGGGTAGCAAAAACAATTTTGCCACCCTGACAACCTCAGCGCACGGAGGAATGGCGCCGGAGACTCAATACATTTCCCTTCTGTGGGGGGGGGGCTGCACCCCCCACACCCTCAACACACGGGCTTTGCCTCAGATCCCCTACTTATGATTCTCAACTCCAGGGGGTGCATATCGGGGGGGGTGAAAGCAAAAAAAAACACAAGTTTTGGGCCAGGCGCAACAAAAACGCAGTAGTGTCCAGACCCAGACCCAAACCCGGAACCCCACGCACCACAAGCGGAGGCCAACCACCGCTGCCATGGTGCAGCAGACCACAGCCTCCACCCCTACATCCCCTCTGCCCCTTCCCAGGCCACACTCGCTGTGCTTGCTCCCCCCCACACGTGAGTATATACAGTGACATCCTGCCGCTTGGGTCGTCCACCCCACCACATCCTGTCACCCTCCCTGCCCCCTTGCCTTCCGGGCTCTCACCCACATCGCATCACTGTTTCGGACAGTGCCTTGATTCAGGTGCCCATGTCACAGGCTACCCATTAATTCCCTAGTAGAGCCCTCCTCTGTTGTGTATTAATGCTTACATATACAACGACATTTTAGTAAAAATAACCCTCAGAGGAAGTTCAGTTGAAGTAGAGTGGGGTGTGCACTTCTCCATCAGTCACCTGTCTTTAGCTAACCGATTGGGTATCAGATAATACATCAGCTTGCATCATGGTCTTAAAGTGTGTGAAAGTAGATGCTAGACCTTCTTGCTAATCTTCAGTTGCTGTAGCAGTTTTCTACAAAAGTTATCAGACCACTGTGCTCCAATCTATGAAACTGGTTAAAAGCTTTACTGACAACTATGGGTGTTCCTCTCAAATCAAGGACCACAGCATGACTGATGGTGAGACACTGTGGTTAACCAAATACCGTGACAGGCAGATTGATTTATACATTTACTGCAAACCCTCAGAATAATTACAATAAAGTTACTCTCCCTGGTTTAAACAAGCATTTGTAAATGCCGAATGTTGATTGAGCTGGTGTGTTGAGCTCACTCACTGCCCCTCTGTCACTCGCTCAGTCTGTTTCTCTCGGTGCTGCAGTTTGCTCTTTTATACTGGGCTCCTGCCTGTGTTGGCACCTTGTTCTGCCCACTAAGAAATCCGCAGCTGTCCTGACAGAGCTGCGTTGAGGTGACTCACTCCCCCTCTCTCACTCACTCATTCTGTTTCTCCTGGTGCTGCAGGCTGCCCTTTTGTACTGGGCTTCTGCCTCTGTTGGTGGCTTTTTCTGCCCACAAAGAAATCTGCAGCAGTCCCAACACAGGTGTGTTGAGCCTGCTGAGTCCTCCTCTCTCACTCACTTGTTTCATTTCTGCCGGCGTTGCAGGCTGGCCTTTTGTACTGGGCTCCTGCCTGCGTTGCTGCCTTTTTCTGCCAACAAAGAAATCAGCAGCAGTCATGAGACTGATTGAGATTGCTCACTCCCTTTCTGTCACTCACTCGTTTGTTTCTCCCAGTGCTGCAGGCTGCCATTTTGTACTGGGCTCCTGCCTGCATTGGCACCTTTTTCTGCCCACAAAGAAATCCACAGCTGTCCTGACAGAGCTCCGTTGAAGTTCCTCACTCACCCTGTGTCACTCACTCATTCTGTTTCTCCTGGCACTGCAGTCTGCCCTTTTGTACTGGGCTCCTGCCTGTCTGCACCTTTTTCTGCCCACAAAGAAATATGCAGCAGTCTCGACAATGCTCCGTTGAGCTCGCTCAGTCCCCCTTGTCTCACTCGCTCATTCTGATTCTGGTGGTGTTGCAGGCTGGCCTTATCTATTGGGCTTCTGCCTGCATTGCCGCCATTTGCAGCAGTTACAATACAGCTCTGTTGAGCTTGCTCGGTCCCCCTCTCTCACTTGCTCATTCTGGTTTTCCTGCCATTGCAGGCTGACATTTTGTACTGGGCCCCTGCGTGCATTGCTGCCTTTTCCTGCCCACGAACAAATCTGCAGCATTCCCAACAGAGCTCACTCACTCCCCCTCCCTCATTCGCTCACTCATTCTGTGTCTCCTGCTGCTGCAGTCTGCCCTTTCAAACTGGGATCCTGCCTGCATTGGTGGCTTGTTCTGGCCAGAAAAAAATCTGAATCAGTCCCGACACAGATCCATTGAGCTCTCTCACTCACTCATTCCATTTCTGCCCACGCTGCAAGCTGGCCTTTTATGTTGGCCTCCTGCCTGCATTGCTGCATTTTCTGCCTACAAAGAAATCCGCAGCAGTCACAATAGAGCTCCGTTGAGCTCGCTCTCTACTGCTCTGTCACTCTCTCATTCTGTTTCTCTTGGCATTGCAGGCTGCGCTTGTGTAACGGGGCTGCTGGCTGCATTGGCACCTTTGTTTGTCCTCAAAGAAATCTGCAGCTGTACCGATAAAGCTCCGTTTAGGTCGCTTAGTTTCCCTCTGTCACGCGCTCATTCTGTTTGTCCTGGCACTGCAAGCAGCCCTTTTGTACAGGGCTCCTGCCTGCATTGGCGCCTTTTTCTGCAACAAAGAAATCTGCAGCAGTCCTGATAGAGCTCCGTTGAGCTCACTCAGTCCCCCTGTCTGACTCACTCGTACTGTTTCTCCCACCGCTGCAGGCTGGCATTTTCTACTGGGCCCCTGCCTGCATTGACGCCCTTTATCTGCCCACAAAGCAATCTGCAGCAGTCCTAACAATGCTCCAGTGAGTTTGCTCACTCCTCCTCCCTCACTTGCTCTCTCATTCTGTAGTGAAAATATTATAAATCCACAAAGTTATGAGTGTGCGTGCAAAGTGCAAAACGCACACTGTAACACAGTGATTTTATGGAGTATTGTTACCAAATTTTCAACATAGCCATTTCAGGACCTCTACTCATGAACAGTGTCACTGTCATTTTCTTAATCTGTCCCAAACACTGATTTCCGACAGCGACCGCGCGATTCTGTGCCGGAAGTGCAAAAACACATTTCCATCAGGATGTGAATAATGACAGATGTACTGTTCACAAGGAGGTATGACAAAATGCCAGTGTTGAAAATCTGGCATCAAAATATTGCAAATTCACGAAGTTACGAGCCTGCATAGCAACTACGCAGTGCACAGTCGTAAAACAGTAATTTTTGGAATTTTTTTCCACCAAATTTGCAACATAGGCTTTTTGAGAGCCTCCTCATGAACACTGGCACTGTCTTTTGTTAATCAAGTTTCAAAGGTGACCCGCCGTAGTGACTGCGAAATCACCTTCGGGGCTGATTAATGCCATGACAGTTCAAGCATTCATGAGGAGGGGTCCCAAAAACCCCATGTTGAAAATTTAGTGAAAAAATTTCAAAACATTTCTGAGTTATGCACTAAAGTTGAAAACACCCTATTCATTACATTATACAGCTTACCGGCATTTCCTCAGTTAGCGGTCGGCTTTGAAGAGTGCAGACGTGTTCCCGGTCCACTGAAGATCGATGCGCCGGACTCCGGAGTAAGTATGGGGTGAGGGGGTGTGGGGAGGCAGGGTGTGCAGTGGGTGGGTGCGGATTTTTGGGGGAGCAGGCAGACTACAAGGGACCGTTTCCTTTTTCATGTGAAAAAAAAAAAAACATTGCGGGACCCGTTTTCCCCTTACAGGAATGTGGCATGCTGGGGTGGGCGCCCAGCATGCCAAAGGAGTCTTTGTTTGGGGGGGCCAGCAGTAGCCGACGGGGGATTTGGAACCCTGTCAGCACACAACAAAAGGGGGGGCTCAGATTATGCCGATGGGGATTGGGCACCCCGTCGGCAGAAAATGAAGGCAGTGGGGTTTACAGAATGCTGACAGGGAGTGGGCTGCCCCATTGGCAAAATCAACACGGGGGCACCGAATCCAAAGGGGATTGGGGGCCCCGTCGGCACATAAAAGGGGAGGGTTTATTTTGTTTGTGAACAGGGCAGCAACCCGCCACCATGTTCACAAACAATATCAGACTTGCTAGATCCCGCCCTGCAATGACAGGCCACTCCCTCATTGCAGGGGATGGCTGATGCTGCAATGATGAGGCAGCCTCTGAATGCAGCGGCTGATTTATCACAAGTTGGTGCAAACATTCCAAACTTGTGTCACCAGCAGCCTGCAACGGCACTGGGGGAAGTGGAACAAGCCTTTGCAGGCTGTGCGGGCATTGGCCACAACAGTGCCGCGCCTCCACAGCCTGCTTCTCAGCAATCTGTCCCAATACGTTTCTTGTGCTGCACGCAATCAACATAAAAAGAAACTCAGTGCAGTGAGGTTACATGGTTTAGATGCAGGAGTGGCTTGCCTTGGGAAGAAAATGTACTTCTTGGGTGAACATTTCATACCCCACATGCCTTGGTGGCCAGTAATAATTTGTTTGTCTCAGTCCTGCAGTCCAGCTAGCTGGTACAAAGGGCAAGGTTGCCCCTAAATCTGTTCCTTTTTGTGCTGGTTATTGAACCTATAGCCGGGACATATTATTAATAAAAGTTTGTATGTGTGGGGCACCAGGAGTTTGGGGCCTGCACTGACTGCACCTTCCTCTTTCATCTGCACACATGGTCCATCTGGCTGGTTGCTGGTGCTGCTGCTTGCTGGGCTCTCTCGATGTTCAGTTCTGGGTGAGCCTAGTGAACTGGCCCGGTCCTCGGCGGGGGCCTCCACACACACACACACACACACTCACACACACACACAGACACACACTGCTGCTTGCTGTTCTGTGACAGTCCTGGACTGGATAGCTGGGGCGAGTGAGCCGAGAGAGACACACACTGTGTAACTGCGACCATGATGCCGGCCCAACTTGTCTGCTCCCCCGACACGAGCCACTGACACAGAGACAAGAGTCCTCCTCACTCACTCCTCAGGCTGTAGGACTAGACAGTCACAAGAGGAGTGGAAGACAGGATGGAGGAAGAGGACTGTGTGGACAAATGAACAGCAACCGGATGGACCGACGACTGACTCTGGCTGCAACCTTGCGGGTCATGGGAGTCAGACATAGGCCTGCTGCCTTCCTCACCTGCCTGCCTAAATTAGCCCTCCTGAGGGGCCGCTAGTAGTACCACCACCACCAGCTCTGTGTCACTCACAATCTGTGGCAGCAGTGCCTGGATGGAGCCATGCCATGGACTGTGGAGGCAAGGGAGTCTAAGTCTTCTCCTGGTGGTAGTGGACTGTTCCACGCCATGGGCACGGTGTGAGGGGATCGGGCCAGGATGAGTGACTGAGCAAATGGGTGGGCCGCAGGCGGTGGTGGGTTGCTGGCTGGGATTTGGAGGAATCGCCTAGCAGGCTATAGTTGACACAGGCCCAGAGTCAATGAAGAGGACACTGGAAGAGGCAGACAACTTGTTCTAGTTATTGAGAGCCAGGAAGGGATTCTGATGCTGGCAGACTGTAGTTCTCTTGTTCTCTGTCCCTGGGAGTTGGGACCACATTACCGTTTGCTGCATTGCTGCGTGCGTACGACTAGAGACAGCCACAGAATTGCTCCGCTTCACTAGATGCCAAACAGCCTCAGCCCTCATGAGAAATTTAGTTTGTGGTGTGGCTGCCAACATGTCTACCCCGCCCCCCCCGAAACCGCTGAGCCAATGCACCAGGGTTGGGGAAGTGCATAGTTATGCCACTGTGTGCTGGGATGGGAGAAAGTGAGAGAGCAGGACAAAATAAGACTAGGACACTGGGCGGCTGCAACAATCAGTGACTGCCCGCCATCGCACTGTCAGCTTGGGGTCTGCACTATTGAGACCCAGTGGAGAGGTGGATGTCTGATGCTGCAATGACGAGGCACTCCCTTATTGAGGCAGCCAATTCATTTCAAGCTGGTGGCAGGCTTACTGAACTAGTGTCACCAGTAGTCTGCCACTGCATTGGTTACAGATGGCCAAGCCCAGAAATGCTGTGGCAGCATTGGCCGCCACAGTGCCGCACCTCCACAACCCGCTTCTCTCCTAAGCTGCCATATAATGTTTCTTGTGCATACGTTCAAGCAAACATAAAAACACATGTTATGATTGCCAACATTCTGTAAAGATTGCTGATGTAGCTGGTAGTTTGATTCTGACTCTTTTTCTTTAAAAAAAGTGAAAGACAGACTGCCCACCATACAAACACAGGTTTGTTTACATTCCTTGATAAGCTCCAACTGCATCTTTCCTGGACTTGGGAACACCCAAAACACAGGCTAGCCCCTCATGATGCAGTGGGGGTTTAGGAGGATGTTGCATCATGACTGACTGCACTGTTTAGCATGCTTTTCAGTTCTACTAAACAAGGAGACAGACAAAACAAACAGCAACATCAATGAATGTTACAGAAGGTACACAATCATGAAATGTTAAGTTTATAACTAGAAATAATATGATGAAAAACAGGTTGACAGTGTCCCTTTAAAGCAGTTCAACATTTCATTTTTTTAAAGAAAAAAAAACACCACACAAAACAAAACAATTTCCATACTGGACAGGGAGACTGTGTACAGACTCTCTCATTGTGTGTGAGTGTGTGTGTGTGTGTGTGTGTGTGTGTGCACGCACATGGAGACTGTTTACAGACTGTGTGTGTGTGTGTGTGTCTGTCACAGAACTCCCTGCACCAGTAAGTATAAAAAATAATGTCTATGTGACTGTGTTGTTATGGATTTTTTTACACACCCTTGGTGTGTGATGTGCTTATAAACCTCCCGAGCTTCGCTCACAAAGATTATGGGTCATAAAAAACCCATAACATACAGTTGCATAGCCATTATTCTCTATATTGCACAAAAAAATAAATAAGATCCCTTGAAATAGTTAAAAATCTGCATTGATGAGCAAGTGAAATGTACTGTACAGTCAAAACCACTTATAATGGACTGCTATGTGTATAGTGCATTTGTTCATCATAGATGGATGTCTGGAATAGCCAAAGACACAACTTAGAAGGCTAGATTGATGGGAGATACAGCCTTATAGTTCCACTTTGAGATCTGCCAGCCCACCTCCAACATACCCCTCTAGTTCTGTTCCCTCTCCCATCCAACCCAGCTCAGCATAGCTCTTACATATATTAGTATGTTTAGTTACTGGTGTCTCTTATGAGATAAGAAGGCTATCTTGTGCTGATTTGGGCAAGAAGACCACGAAGCGAAGCTGAGCGGTTCTGTTAGCCCAAACCAGCACGAGATAAACCTCTTATCTTGTAAGAGACACCAGTAACTAAACGTGTTAATATATTATAAAGTGGTGGAACTGCCGCCACTGCAAAAAAAAAAAAACAAACACAATTTTGTCAGAAAATTAGTTTTTATTACCATCAACTTTTCTGGTGTCCCCCCCGCTATCTCTGAAGGTTTTGGTGCATTCCTCTGGCTCTCTGCATGGTGACGTTTGTGCAGGAGTATGCGGAAGGAGGGGGAGGGGTGGCGATGATCGTGATTGTACTAATTGGAAGTCAGAAGACAGCCTAAACTAAAGTATCCCAGCTGTAGCGTTACGACTGGGTGACATAAAAGGCAAACAAATTAACTCACTGTAGTCAGAGCAGTGACACAGAAAGCTTAGGTGCTGTCCTGTCAGTGTATTAAAGAAAAAAAAACCATCTCAGCCAAGGAACTGGAGAGACTTTACACATACAAGGTCACAGAAATGTTTGAAATATACTGTACACTGTTCAAACGTTTCTGTGATCGCCTCTATGTAAATTCACTTCTGTTTCCTAGCTGAGGTGTATTTTGTTTTACTATGCTGACAAGACAGTACCTATGCTTTCTGTGTCACTGCTCTGACTACACTGAGTTAGTCTATTTTTTTGCATTTTATACACTCAGTCATACCTCTTCAGCTGGGCTACTTTAGGCCGTCTTCTGACTTCAGATTTAGTAGGTAACTTTCTCGCAAAAGCGTAGCTTTGCTTTCAGGAGTAATCCTCGCCTCTGACAGTTGTTCCACCGCGGCAGCTCTGACAGTAACACTTTTGACAAGTGAGAGTTGCCACGGCAGAAATCAACTGTTCTGAGCAGCGCAAGGCAGCAACTGTACGCTCCATAAAAGGTACAGTGAAGCTGCGTTATGGTTGATGGAGACAGTTCCACCACTTTATAATAAAACGTATTTTCTTTTTCCTTTTTTTGCCCTATCCACCTAGCTCCTGCCCTCCATGTTCGTGAACAGGAGGACTGCATTTGTAGAAGTAGAGCATGTGGGGGATTTTAACACAAACATTTGGAGAAGACTGCTTTGAACAAAATACAGTAAGTGAATGATGAACAGGCTTGCATTGATGAAGTGAAGAGAGCTGCCCAGAATATAGAAGGCCATGACATATTTAAAGTAGCCTGGACTCAGTCCATGTAGGGAGCTGAGAAGACAATGAATAATCTCAAAACCCTGAGTCTTCTTTAGGGCAAATGTTATAAGAAGGTTGCATCAGCATGACACTGGGTAGGGGTGGGGGGCTATCAGAAACCCATAAAAAGAAAGACAATTTGTGTGGGGTGTGATTGATGATGTATAACCTTTGATGACTGTAAAGCAGCATTTCTTTTGTTTTATCTTTGTAAAGCAAGATTTCTCTAGTCTGTTTGAAACCAACAGGAACTACTGCTGTGCACAACCCCCCAATCCATGAACATGTCAAGCAAAAGATAGGCAGCAGATATGCAATCAGCTGCCAGTCACAAAGCAGGTGATTGAATATTTCATTCTTGCTTGTTGGCAAGAGGGGTCGGCTTTCAGTTTGTGCACATACGACCTTCAATTTTAGTTTTACAGAGCAGACACTTAACGCAATGCAGAGATAAAACATGTAGCACTCAAGCTGGAGACTAGTGAAAGGGGTATTTGGACCCTCTAAGATATAAACCACATGAAAAATGAAATAATAGAGTTCACTGCATCCAGATTTCTTTTCAAGATTTTCTTTTTATTTTTCATTTGTCATGCTGCCGATTAGACAACATTTCATGTCCTATAGTGCCCTTTCATCTCATCCAGTCATGCTCTCTGGTATAGTAGCCGGGCTTTAACTTTGTGAAAGATGCCTGAATCCTGGCTGCAGTTGCTCTGACCGTGTCATGGAGATTAGAGTCCCAAACCTCTTCCATCTTAAATTCCTGTATCTTCTCTTCTAAGAGCTGCTTGACAGGGGGTCTGTGGGTGATCAATACTGTGTCCTCACTGGCCAGGGAGTGCATGGTCTCCTCCTATGACACCTCTTCTATGACTGAGATAAGGGTCTCTGTCATCTCTTCCATGGGGTAACAACCGATGACCCAGAATGCAGACACCCTCATCCACACTCAAGCACTTCTAGTTGACACGGTATGCAGAGCCATACATTATTTGTCACTGGAGTTCACAGTTGGTATCTATGGTACTTTGGGATCCAAATATAGTACAATTTCTATCATCCTCTGATCCTATTAACATTAGTGCCCAGTAAATCGACAATGACATCAGCCTCCCACCAGGATACAGCAACACTTATGACTGCGCTGGACAACTGCTCTGCCATTTTCATCCTTCTACAGCACCGACCCTACAGAGCAGGAAGCTGACCACCACAATGCAGATGCTGTCCCTCCTTGTCTAGGCACTTGAAGAGACAACATACCTCTTATGTTTGTGACTTGCACCGGACAGCCTTTGGCACAGCTCTCTATTCTGCAGGGACCTAGTACCACTCAGTTGATTGAATTTTCACTGGTTCTGGGTGCAGACCATAAATCCTTTGATTTCTTGCTTCCATCTATATGTGAAAAACACTTGCACAGCATCCAAGTCATTTGTTGTTACTGACAGAGACCACTCCCCTCAGTTAAACCTGGTCTGCCATTGACTGCCAATACTATCTCCAAGTCTGCTGCACATTCCTGTTATCAAGCAGATCCTGAGGCTCTCATATGCACTGTATGGGGTTTTGGTTCCATTTAACAGTCCATGCACCATAAACCTGTTCCTTAGGCCTTGATTTACTGACTGATCTCCTCCACGGTCTTTAATCGAATACATCCTTGTGTCAAGGATCCTGATATCCCCAGGTGACCTGGTCCTGATGCAAAGTAGGCCTCCTTCCTCAGTTCAATAATTCCACAATACTTTCACACTTAAAATGATCCAAGTTCCCGGCACAGCCTCCACAATATCATCCCCCCATTTGCCTCTCAGTGTGGCTAAAGTAAAACAGCGGTGTGCTCTTTGATGGGGTGGACATGGCCAAGGGTACTCCCATGTCTAGGTGTACATATTGTTATGCTTGCTGGGAGCTCTTTGCAAAATGATAGTGATTTCAGATCACCTCCATTCTTTTTCTCTCTGGTGGTACTAGGACAGTCACCTTGAATTGATGGACAAACTGCTTAGGCCATGGGGTCCAAACTCTTGAATCTTTTTGTTTTAGCAAGATGGATCAACTTCACAGGGATATATGTATTTCTTATGATGGGTCCAAGGACCCATTCATCTTTTACATCTGTCTGCACTAGAAACCAAGGCCTAGGGTTGTCACTGCAGCCAGGATTAACTCATACCTCAAACTTCACTCCCTCACTTTCTGTTCTGGCATGTGAGAATTAAACAAGTCAGGGAATTCCTTCATCTTGATGCTGCCTCCCACCTAACAGTGTTTCTACTGCCTCATTCCTTTAAGCCTAATATAAAGCAGAGAACACAATGCTGACAAGGGGCAGCAATGCAGGGAGGCAGCTAATTTTTCCAAAACACAGAGCTGGCAGTGCAGTGAGATACCACTTAATTAATTGGAGTCCAGTAGGACACATTCAGGATGCATCTACAAATGAACTGTTTCAGCTCAGTATGTGTCTCCTGGTAAATAAGAGCCGGTGTCAGGTTTTTGTAGGCCCCAGGCAATGAACCTCCAGTGGATCCCCCTCAGACCTGTCTGTTTTACCCCGTGGGGGCCCCATGTGCAAAGCTTAATACAGGGGCCCCTACCCGACAGTGTTGCCAGCGGGGGGGGGGGAGTAACAGCTCCAAAAGGTGCTCCTCTGGTTAAAACCTGACAATAGAGTACAGTGCCATTCGAATTAAAAGTCTTGCAACCACCTCCAGCCAGCAGTACAACTGTGTGCCACTCGTAATGGCTTCAAAAGATGCTTCGCTGGAAAGCCTGACAGTGTAAAGTACAGTACCAACCCCCCCCAGCAGTGTGCCACTCAGCCATCGATGTGGTAGTACCCAGGAGAGAAGAGCAGCAGAGATTGATGCCCCCAAGCACCGTTACACTGCACCTGGTTTCTACTCACACCAGCTAGCAAACGTCCCTGTAACACGTTCCACACCAACCCCAAGCCACTAAATGCCTGGACTGCAACCAACTGCCTAAACTTTCAATGTAAAGTCCCACAGCCTCCCTCCGGGCTCTATCTATGTGATGTGGTGCTGGTGTGGATTACACAAGGAGCTTTATACATCTGCTGTTGCTGTGGGTGCTGTTTCAGAGCTCACCCCGAATCACAAGTGATTCATTATCCTCTCGCTCACAATACTTAGCCCCAGTGTACTGCCACCACTCCGCCTGACTCCCTTTGCAACAACACAGCTAAAGCCACCCAGCCAGGCCACCCAGGCTCACCCCTCTGTCACACTCTCCACTCCAGCCTTTGGCCTGCACATCCACACCCCACCTCATGGAACACTTTCTAGTCTCACAAATGGACCGGGGCCCTGCCGGTCAAGCAGGGCTTGTCTCACAGCCTTTGTTTTTTTCAGGAGAATCTTGGGTTCCATAATTTTCACTTGGCTCAGCACGCACTAATTTAAATTGTCATCAGCAGTCAGAAGCAGAGCAGGGGAGCCTGAGCAGCATAACAGCTGTCTGTCAAATCCATTATCCCATACTGCTGTAGCTGGTAGTCCAGCTGGGCTACATGTCATTTCATCAAAGGAATAATAGTGATGGCAATATCAGTGATGACAGTACAGTGACTGCAATTACGGTGCCTGTTCATATGAGTGAGCACTGTTACAGTGACATTATTGCAAATGCTTGTTGCATGGGGGGTTTGCCCCCCAAATCCCCCTTTGCGGGGGGGGGCTATACTCCCTGCCCCCTTCTTACTAAAATAACTAACCCCAAGATCCTAACACTTCAGGGAAGGGGGAATGCATTTGTCACCATAATGGCACTTGCCCATATGTATGGGCGCCGGAATTGCAGTCGCTGACATTGCCATCGCTAAAATTGCCGTCAATAATATTCCTTCACTGAACTGACATGTTACTGTCCAACTGAAAGTCACACTGGACTACAGCAAAATTGGCAAGACTTTTTTTTGTTTGAGTCCCTGTTGGGCCCAACTCTGCTGTCTGGGCCCTGGGCAGTTGCCTGGGTTGCCCAGGTGCTGACACCAACCCGGGGTAAATAATTTGAAATAAGATGTCAAAGAGAGTAAGATCTAAAGATCCAGCATTTGCTTTACTGATGCTATAGGTATGATGGTCCAAAGAGTCCCCAGTGCTATTCTTTGCTATGAGGTGGGTGGAGTGTGTCCAGTGATGCTGCACCCTGTATGTAAAAGACCTGACATGGTCTTTTGCCTTCCCCCCTTACAAAGCCTCAAAGTGAAGCAAAGTGCTGGGGGATTTTTTTGGACAGGGAAGCCTATAAAATCAATAAAGCAGGCACTATCTTTGAGTCTTGGTTTTCTTTTCAATATTACTGACTTCTGATTAATTAGTTCATGTCCCACTGTGCTGTCATATATATGTTTTGGATTCTGTAGTTCCCAGCTGCAGGCAGGCTGCAGAGATCAAGTCAGGAAGGGCATCTGGCTTAGGCTGTGGTTGACTGACAGCTCATTTTTTACAGGATCCACTAGAATGGGTCCTGTCTGTAAAAGGAGCTGTAAGGACCATATAGTAAGGATTAGGAAGGAGGGGGGTTGGGTGGAAGCAGGGTGCGATAAAGCAGAAGCACTAAATGAGCACTTCTGCTCAGTATTTACTAAAGAGAAGAGGGTGGTGACACCCAAGGTGGCAGAAATGGCATAAGCAGGGGGGGAAGTGGTGACAGATGGGGAAATCATGTAGGGTAGAGTTCGAGAAGGTTTGAAGGCACTGAGGGTGGACAAGGCACCAGGTCCAGATGGCATCCACCCCAGGGTACTGAAGGAGCTGGCAGAAGTCCTTGCAGGACCTTTGGCAGACCTATTTAATGCCTCACTACATTCGGGGTGTGTACCTCAGGACTGGAGGATGTCTCATGTGGTGCCCCTCCCCAAGAGTGGCCCCAAGGATGAACCGGGAAACTACAGACCAGTGAGCCTCACATCCATCGTGGGTAAGCTAATGGAGACTATCCTGAAGGAGAGGCTGGTGGTCCTCCTATAGACCAAAGGACTACAGGACAGCAGACAGCATGGCTTCATACATGGCAGATCCTGCCAAACCAACCTGGTGGAGTTCTATGACTGGGTAACTAGGGAACTGGACAGGGGCCATGTAGCGGATGTCCTGTATCTGGACTTCAGTAAGGCATTTGACTCGGTACCACATGGAAGGCTGGGAAGGAAGTTAGTAGGCATAGGGGCGGGTGCAAAACTGGTGAACTGGGTAGGAAACTAGCTTCAGGGAAGGCAACAGAGGGTGGTAGTGGGTGGGGAGCTCTCACACCCAAGGGCAATGACAAGCGGTGTTCCACAGGGCTCGGTGTTGGGACCAGTGTTGTTTGGGATATTCACTGCAGACATATCATGGGACATTAAGAGCAAGATCAGTCTGTTTGCTGATGATAACAAGGTAGACGTGATGGTGGATGACTTAGGGGGATGGCAAGGGTTGCAGGATGATCTGGCAAAGCTTGAAACCTGGTCAGACACCTGGCAACTGGGGTTTAATGCCAAAAAGTGCAAGGTGCTGCATATTGGGATGAAAAACCCAAGGAGGCGTTACCAGCTGGGGGGAGTGCAGCTAGCCCAGATAGAGGAGGAGAAGGATCTGGGTGTGCTCATTACAGGGTCAATGAACAACTCGGCACAGTGTAGGAAGGCAGCTGCAAAGGCCAACAAAATGCTGGGTTGTATTGCAAGGGGTATATCCTCAAGGAGGGAGGAGGTGATTCTGCCACTATTTAGGTCATTAGTTAGACCACACCTGGAGTACTGCATGTAGTTCTGGTCTCCGTATCGGAAGAGGGACATTAAGTTACTGGAGGGGGTGCAGTGCAGGGTGACAAAGATGATCAAGGGTCTGGGGGACTTATCATATGAGAGGAGGTTGAAGGAGTTGAACATGTACTCACTGGAGGAGAGAAGGGACAGGGGTGACATGATTGAAACCTTTAAATATGTGAAAGGAATAAACAAGTCAGGTACAAGGGGCTGTTCAAAGTAAGGGAGGAGAGGGCCACCAGGGGCAATGATATGAGACTGGAGGGAGGAAGGTTCAGGAGGGAGATGAGGAGACACTTTTTACAGAGAAGGTGGTGGCTGGGTGGAATACGTTACCTGCAGAAGTAGTATGCAGTAGAACAGTGGACTGCTTCAAAAGGGGATGGGACAGGACAAGGGGGAGGGTTAATGAAGGGGAAGGGTGGAAGGGAGGGGCAGCTGCAGAATAAGGGGTGCTAGCTGCACATTCGAGCAGACTTGATAGACCTCTAGGCCTTTATCTGCTGGCAAATTTTGTATGTTCGTATGTATCCTGGTGCCCAGGAAAACTTGCACACCACAGCTACTTTGGCCCCATCAACCAGAGCTTTGTTCTTGTATGCAGCACCAAGTAGCCTGCCCTCAGGGTACATCCCACACCAGACAGCTGCTGCCACTTGAAACAGTGCAGTACTTTCTCAGAGACCTTCTACTGTACCAGTCGATAGCTGCAGTGATCGCACTCATCCACTTGTTCCATTCCAAAGTTGTTCACAGGCCTTTAATGACTTGCTGCCCCACCTCTGCAATTTTTCAAGATACGTGGCACCCACTTCTGAGGAGTCAAACTCAGGCCTGTGGGCCATCAGGAACTGTTCCAAGAGAGAAAGTCTCCCAGGACTTCGTCACCCTACCAGATAAAATCCTTCCACTACTGGGTGCACTGGGTTCGACTCCACCACCTCTGGTATGGAGGCCTGTCCTGACTGTGAAGGTAGGGCAAAGCTGGAACAAGGGCCCCTTTCATGAATGAAGTGGTCCAACCTCATAACACCTGTTGTTGTGGGTTGATACCATATTCTTATCATCGGGGTGGTCTGCAGCAGGGTCCCAACTCCCTGACCTGAGTCTGAGCCACTATAGGCAGGTATCTCATGTACCAACCTCCCATGGTATCCATCGGTACCCTGGCACTCCAAGACTGTGCTAACTTTCCTGCAGAGCCTACCTGAGCCTTTCCCCTTACATGGGCACTAAGCCGACTTCCCTCTTGTGCCCATGGACACCTGGCAGGGAGCACCTGGATGACACGATGGCCCCCTCCCCAGAGGAGCCTTGTTTTTCTTTTACCTTGGTGACCACTTAGGCCTCCTGGGGAACCCCAGGACTCCTGTCCCCTCCAAAATCCCCAGCTAACTGTCTGTTATATAGAAACATAGAAACTGACAGCAGATAAGGATTGCTAGGCCCATCTAGTCTGCCCGTGTTTCCTACTTTTATTATTGGCCACTGACCCTACTTGGTCATCAATTTTAGCCTCTCCTTCCCACCTCTAGGATTCCCTTATGCATATCCCTTGCAAGTTTAAATCCCGCCACTGTGCTTGCTTCTACCACCTCCTGGGGCAAGCTATTCCATGCATCCACCACCCTTTCTGTGAAACAGAACTTCCTCAGGTTTCCCCTTATCCTGCCCCTTCCAATCTCATATCATGCCCCCTCATTTTTGTACTTCTATACTGGAAGATGTCACTCACTTGCACCTTGTTTATGCCTATTTGTATCATGTCTCCCTGTTCCTTCCTCTCTTCTAGTGTATACATATTGAGGTCCTTTAATCTGTCCTCATATGTCTTCTGGTGAACTCCCTAAACTCCTCAACAACTAAAACATCAGAGATTGATGTCAAACATACCACATTCCTTTAGTGGGCACTGTGGTAAGTCTGCCCCATACCATAGGAGAGGGTGTTGCCTCACTTACCGAGCCAGAAAAAAATGTGGAGATTGTGACATTTGGGATGGGAAATATGGCTTCTTTAAATTGGCGCAAAAAATTGGTGCAATGTGAGCTGAAAGTTGAATGGTGGAAGAAGGCTGTTTTCTTTTTTTGTTTTATTTTTGAAGTTACTTCTTTTTATTGATTTTTTCAAAACAATATCCTAATACAACTACACTTTAGTAAAGTTCAGCAGAGAGAACATTTGAATATCCAATGCAACAGCTTATTTGTACATACTAGGGGAAACAAGCATATGCACATATCATAGAAACATAGAAACTGACGGCAGATAAGGACTCCTAGACCCATCCAGCCTGCCCTTTTCCCTACCTTTATTAATGGCCACTGACCCTACTTGGTCATCGGCTTTAGCCTCTCCTTCCTGCCTATCCCATGCATGTTTAAATCCCGCCATTGTGCTTGCTCCCACCACCTCCTGGGGCAGGCCATTTCATGCATCCACCACCATTCCTCACATTTCCCCTTATATTGTCCCCCTTCAATCTCATATCATGCCTCCTCGTTCTTGTTTGTACCCTATACCGAAATATCTCACCCATTTCCACCTTCTTTATGCCATTAAGATACTAGAAGGTTTCTATCATGTCTCCCCGTTCTCTCCTCTCCTCCAGTGTGTACATATTGAGGTCCTTTAATCTCTCCTCATAGGTCTTCTGGTGAAATCTGGCCTGGTTACCTTGGTAGGCTAAGCGATCTTGGGCATCTTATTCATATGCTGGGGTGATCCTTAGTGGTTATCTCTCCTTTCTCACCAAATTTATTTATTTAAAAATTGATAACTGTGGCTGGCCCGGTGGCTCTGGGGGTTGAGGCACTGGACAAGACACCTCGCGCCATGCTGGTGACCCAGGGTTCAGGAACAGACTCGGGTCATTCAGGGGCCAGCAGGGGAGGCAAGGATTGAGCATCACACCTCTCCTTCCTCGGGGTCGGGGGGGCCTGTGCTGCAAATGGCACAGCTAGGAGGGCTCACCTGTGCCCAGGGTGCTTGGTTGCCTCCACGGAGGTGGAGACAGCTGCTGCAACCATTGCATGGTGCACAGGTGCAAAAGGGGTGAAAAAAGGATGAAAAATCCCCAGCTGCAAGATGACTCATGACTCCCCGCAGGCACCGCTCCTGGACCGGGCATAAGGTAAGCCCAGGTAATTTTGGGGGATGGAACTGAAGGGGCCCGTGCAGAAGGGGGCTGTTGGAGGGGGCATAGAAACAGCAGCTGTGATAAAAAATTAAAAAATAAATTGATAACTGGGATAGGGACACTGAGCCGAAACTCATTTCCAGGTGCGACCCGGGGAAGAGGAACAAGGACTCCAAATGAATCACAAGATGAGTATATCAGTATAAAAACATGAATCAATACATCAGTATAAAAACATGAATATACAGGAATATATGAAAAATACAGAGTGGATTACAACTTGTACAGCAATAAACATGAGCATGTAAAAAATACACAGTGAATTACAGCCTATACAGGAAGTTGGCCTAGCAGCGTCCCTAACTGTGGACAATGATTAAAAGAGGTAGGAAATTATTTTGACATAGTTGACTGCCCTTCCATCTTCATTTCCATGCCAGTTATGTATTCTGATATGTTTTGATGAGTTTTTGTTAAATAAATAATCTAGCTTTGGGGTGCCATGTTTTAGAAAGATGACAATCAAGAGCATTAGCTGGTGAGGAGAGTGGACGTCTTTATAAATCTGATTTATAATGAGGTCCACTCTCCTCATCACATAATGCTATTGATTTTTATATTTCTAAAACATTCTATGACATCACAAACTCCCATTCTGTGTTATTAATCTGAAAGGCCTAGAAAGGAGTTTATGATGTCATAGAATGTTAAAGTGTATGAAAAGAGACAGTAGTGACTGTTGAGGAGAGAGGGATTAGAATTAGATTATTAGTTTAACAGAAAAGGTCAAAAACATATCAGAATACTGGGTAGCCACTAAAAGGACAACTGGAGGGCTTCTAGAGGTGTAAAAACTGTTTCCTATCACCTTTAAGTGGACATAGCAATACAAGAGCTAACATAGCTGGCTGCGAGCTCTTAGGCAGACGAGAATGCACAAGTAGGTGCTGGCTAGAATATAGACAGTGAGCAAGAGTTGGCCATAGATTTGGGGGTGGGGTCAGGATGACCAAAGGTATCTAGTGGTCAAGGAGGGTGGAAACAATGGCAAGGGGGGAGTGGGAGGTGCCTGAAGGGCTTTTTGATGGAGATTGTGGTAGGTAAGCCACGACAGTAAGGGAAGAGAGTTCCAGAGGGCAGCCAAGTCGGCGGTGAAGGCTGTTTACCCGGCTAGTGAGCAGGGTGTGGCCGGGGCAAAAGAGTGATGGTCCCGAGAGCACAGTGAGTAACCTGTACTAGGAGCAGGGGCTAATAAGGAGCTGGGCTAGGAGGGAAGGTGTGAAACAATGGGTCTAATTTTGTAAGGGAGATATGTGGTGTTGAGCTATAGACTATGTGTGCGTAGTCAAATGAAGGGAGGATAAGCTAAGAAATTGTTTTCCTCCTGATGGGAAGGGAGAAACTGTCCTTATGCCTATAAAGCATTCCTAGTTTTGGCCGCAGTTTGCTGTGGATAGAGTCCAGGTGTAAGGAGAAGTCCAGTTTGGGGTCTAGTCAAACTCTCAGGTATTTGTAATTTTTGAGCCATTGAGGGCATAAATGGAGTGGGGAGCTGTCATTTTGGCTATTTTCTGGGCACCGCCGAAAGCCATGGTGACGTATTTTTTTTTGTGTTGCATTTGTGTGACTTGTCCTCAAGCCACTTTAGGGTGTTCAGGAAATCGGTTTGGAGGATGGGTTCAGCTTGGGCAAGGAAGAGACCTGCAGCAAAGATCATGCTTCATCGGCGTACATTTGCACGTGGGAGACTGAGCAGGCAGAAGGGAGATTGTTCACGAAAACTGAGAAAAGAATAGGTCCAAGGATAGACCCTTGGGGGACACCAGCCAGAATGGGAAGAGGAGCAGATTTTGTTTCCCCTAGCTGGACAAATTGAAACCTATCTGATAAGCAAGCCTTGAACCAGTCAGTGGAGGTAGGGGAGAGTCCAATAGCTGAGAGGTCATCAAGAAGTAGTTTGTGAGTAACAGAATCAAAGGTCTTAGCAAGGTCTATAAAAATGGCAAGTGTCACATGGCCCTTATCCATAGCTGAGTGGATGTGGTTGGTAAGGCGCAGAAGGGAGGAGGAAGTGGAGTGGAGGGGATGGAAACCAGATTGAAAAGAAGACAGAATATCCTTGGAGGCAAGGAATAAGTTTAATCTTTTTGAGATGAGGGATTCCAAGATTTTTGAGAGGGGGAAGGAGATATATAGGTCTGCAGTTGCCAGGGAAGAATGGGTCACCTTCATTGTGTAGGGGGATGACTTTGGCTAGTTTCAGGCCTTTGGTAGACAACATGTGAAGAGGGAGAGGTTGAAAATGTGGGTAATTGGAGAGACTATGACTGGGGCAGAGATTTTTAGGAGAATGGGGTTAATCCCATCCGGACTCTGTTTGGAAGAGTTCAGAGATTTGAGAGTGCAAAGCACCTCTGATCAGGTAATGGGGGGAGAAGATGTGGTAGGGCTGGGGAATGGAGGGGTGGGCACTGTGGTGGGAGGGAGAGGGGAATGGGGGATCTGGTAAGCGGTCAATCCTGGGATAGGAGGGGACATTCTGGGGACTGTGGGGGGCCGGTGTAGGTGGTGGCTCTTGGGGCAGGGCACAGGTTGTGAAAAAGTGGTTTATGGATGAGGCAACTGCTCCGGAGTCATTGTCATTGGGGTTGGAGCCTGGGGAAGGGGTGTGATGAGCAGAGCCAAGCAAAGAATGGAGGGGTTTCCAGAAGGCAGCTGGGGTGGGCCGACACTCCTCTAGCTGGGACTTAAAGAAGCCAGCTTTAGTGGAATGCATCACCTTAGTGCAAGCATTCCTCAGTGTTCTATATATTTGGAAGTCTGCGGCATTGGAGGAGGCTTTGAACACTTCCCAGGCTTTATCTCTGGCTCTGAAGACCTTCACAAGTTGAGGAGAGATCCAAGGAAGGTGCCTGCACTGGAGACGTAGTTTTTTTAAGGGGGTGTAGGAGTTCCATATACCTAGGATGGTGGAGTTGAAGGCTACCAATGCGTGTCTATTTCCGGGCAGTGAAGACACCGGACCAATCAGTCATGTAGAGGTCAAATGAGAGTAGAGGGAATGAATTACTGGAATGGCATGATCCTGCATTAATATGCATTAGAAAATTGGTAAAAACATTCTTGGGCTCTGATTGGCTGATAGGCCTCTGAAGGTGGTTGTCTATCAGACAACAGAGCCCAGTCATTAATAGTACCAGCTAGAGCCAAGTCCTAGTGCACAGATCAAACTCCAAAATAGAACGTTAGTTTTTAAAAAGTAGACATTTTTTTTCTCACTTCTCACCGGGCTAGTTTGTGGCCTTCCCCTAACCCCAAACTCAGTGCCATCATATCAGCCATCTAACACTAATTAAAAAATGCCAGAAAAGAGAAATCAGAAGCAAAATTCATAGTGATCACCTGTGATCGCTATGAAAACCTCCACAGCCACCATCTTTACGTGGTATGCTTGCTGTTTCCAAAGTCGATCTCCCACCTTGAAAAGCCTGCAGCTCAATTGAAGTCCCAGAGCTGGCAGCAAACCTAGGCAAGCCTGCCAGAGCTCAACCTGCACGACAAAGAGCTCTAGACAAGTAAGAGCTTCTCATTTCTTCTCGTCCTCTGTGACCTTGACAGTGAGTAAAAAAATGGAAAGAAAATAATTTAGAGCACTCACATTGACATTGCAAATTGCACACTTCCTGGTTACATGACAGAGGGTCACCTAAGGTCGCGCACCCAAGAGTCATATCTTCTTGCAGGACGAGAAGACTCCTGTTTTTTGTTTATTTGTTCTAATAAACTAAAAATGATGGCAACAGTTGGGGAAAGCTGTATAAAAACTCCATCTCTTCTTGCAGAGGTGGTGGTATGTGAGGTGGAGCATAAGTAGGAAAGAATGGCTTTGTTGGGGCGTAACAGAGATGATACAGCACAGAAAGAGAAGAAAGACTTAACCCCTCAAAGTTTTTTTTTCTAACATTTCTATTCATTTTGAAAGCAATTGTCTCTCTTATTTTATTACTTAATTAAAATATTCATCAATGCCCATTTTCTAAGCGTAGTAATACCCTCCAGGGTGGGCGGTATTGGGGAATATTGGACCTCTCATGGGCTATAAGGCCCTCCACCTGTGGTGTTGGGCCTCATTACACCCCGGGCAGTCCGGTATTCCCCAATACTGACCACCCTGTTGGGTAATATTGCTTACTTTGTTTCTTTGTCCTAGTCCAGTTATGGTACTTTAGATTAAACTGTATGTTTTTGTAGGAGCTGGTAGGAGATGTGCACCGAGTCTTAGTGATTATCATGCTGATGAGTGTAATGCTCTGTGATTTTTTTTATTTTAAATAAATACATTCCATTACTCTTCTTCAATAAGTGCAATGGGATCTTTAACTTCCACCTTGACAGACCAGAGATGGGCAGAAGGGACATTAGTTTTGCATCTCTTCCAAAAGGCCCTTCCACAATGCAGCACCTCCTCATACTGTACTCCAGAGTCAGTTACATGTATTATCACCTGGTATGGGGCTAGAATGCACAACCTTCTGATCTTCTGGCCCCAGGATCAAGAGTATGACATGCTGAGCTACTGCACTGTCACTGTTAATCAATCAACTTGTTTTTGTTGTTTTTTACAGTTCTTGTATGGAGGATACAGTAGCTTAGATGTATAATTTTGTTTTCAGTTGGGTTTTGGCTTTTTCTATCCATTTCATAGCTTGACGGAGTGAAGCACTGGGATGTTAAGTGACTAGCTGAAGGTCACACCATTAGCATTTATTTATTTATTCGAAATTACTGAAATCTGGATAAACCCATGAGATGCAGCATCCCATTTTCATGGGGGTCCCAGGGAGGATAACAGTAGTCAACAGGTTAACATAGTCCAACAGGAATAGTTACATACAGGACAAAATATACACAGCAAAAAAACTGTAAAGGTAAGTACATTCAAGCAGTAATCAGACCAAGACAAAAGTGGGGTCCCAGCAAATAAAGGGCATGAGCGTTGCTATCCGACATAACCATAATTGAGATGACGGGGACACCAGACCAATGCAAATGCAAGGAGTTCTAAGGTGGCTAGAAAGACCTGACTTGAACACTTGTAAACTGGAAGTATGATGGAGCAGTGGTATGTGCACTTGGACCCTTGAGTTCACAAGTCAGTATTCTATTCTCTATGCTAACCAATAAACCTTTGTTTAGAATTCCACTATATATGCCGCTTTTGGGGCTCCCCACTCACATAGCCTTGCATGACTATAACAACAAGTTACAAACAACATGCAGTACAAAAGGCATATTGGCCATGTAGGTATACCCTGGGAACTGACTGCTAGTAATTTGGGGTATTAAGGTGTCACCTAGGTACTGACCTGCCAGCCTCATTGAGATGTCTCCTTTTGTTTTAACCCTTTGAGTTGTGGAGAAATTACTTGCAGCTGACTTGGGAAAGTGCCCTAGAAAACAGCCACCAATAACAACTGTTCATAATGGATTCTATGGTGCTTATTTATCTTTAAGGAAGAATAAACAACTCCTTTAAAGAGGTTTCCCTTTGATCTGAAAGTGCAAGTGTTAGCGCAACAAGAAGACACTCTCTGTCTCTCTCTCTCTCTCTGTCTTTGTGTGAAATTGAAGAGAGGGCATCTAGTAATTGAAGATCATTGTCTCAGCTCACAGCCTGAAGGCTCAGCAATTTCTTTTCAAGAGCTCATCTGCTTTGCACTTTCCACCTCGCGCACCAATTCCACTCAATTTTCTTCTGTGTTTTTTGTTCCTTTTTTTGCAAGGTCTGTTTCTGAAACTTACAGTGGACACTGAAATTAGATTATCTTTTCTAGTAGAAAAAAAGACTTCTAAATGTACTGCTTTCTTAGCATTCCTCCAACACTGGATCTCATTGCAGCACTTCCAAGATTGTGATGGTGGCAGTGGTATCGGTATTGAAACAGCAGTCATTTGCTGGTAACAGAATTATTCTCCTTTTAATGACATGATTCTGACTTTGGAGGCTGGTTTTGTTTTATATATGAGAAATACTAATCAAGGTGCCACATTTCATTATGACTCCCTCTACCTTCAACTGAATAAACCAAAACATCACAGAGCAAAGAGGATCACAGAGACGTGCGTGCCACGTGCTCAGTTATCCACATTGGTTTTGGGGGGGCATCTCCATTTTACCTATTGGAGCCCCCTCTGTCCTACATGGAGAAGTCATGGCTCTCCATAATGCAGGACATGAAGCCTTGGAAGTAGCAATTCATAATAAGAAATAATATTGTACGATGCCTTACCAGTAAGATGTAGGACAGTGATATAATATTGTCATGATGCCACACGTGGCTCCCCAGGTCCTTTCTTGTGATCCCCCTCCTGCTCACAAATTGTCATGCTGATGTAAGTCCCCCCTTTCTGGTCTTGTGGTTTTCTGCATGGTGACATTTTGCTCTTGATGTGGGGTGGCACACCACAAATGCATTTATTTTTGGTTAAGATGGAATCCTTGGTCTTTGAACTGGAACTAGTGGGAAACCATGCACCATTAGTTGCAATAACAGTTACAAATGTTAATGTCCACACCATCAGCAGAGTCTAGATGTTCCTTTAGTCACCAATATAGATATCAGCAGGAAGTATTGGACTGGCCAACCTGGGAGCACAGTAAGGTGACACTGCAGCTAAAGGGGCACTTTGAATGATACTGTGGTAAGGGGAAGGTGCTATAATGCGGTACAGTACAGTACCTTAATTTGGTAAACTGTTGTGGTGCAAAGTGGAATATTAGGATGGCTTCCATAGTAAATACATCATGCAGATATAGATTATGGGGGCATACAGACAGAAATGAATAAAATATCTTAACTGATATATACAACATCTGTGTCTGAATATTGTATTTTACAGAAATTCTGGATGCTCTAAAACACTTTAAACAGTGTCAAACTACTTCAGCATTTACATGGAAACAAGTAAACATCTTCTGTATATATGGGATACACAATGGCCTGACTCAGAATGTACCATTTGTTCTCTCAGTGATTGAGGGGAAAGGACAATAACTCAGAAGTGGCAGAGCCATGAGTGACATATGAAAGTTCTACCCCCTGACAAGTGATTATAGATTATTATAAATGTCATATTCTGAGTCAGGCCATTGTGAGTCCAATTTATACAATTTTGTTTATATAGATTTTAGATTAGCTCTTTTAATGAAGATGTAACTATGATTGTTTGATTTCAGTTCTCTGTTTTGAGAGCAGCAGAGGCCACTTTGATGTCATGAAGCAGTGAGCAAGCTGTTCTTCCATTGGTTAAGAGCACTATTGTGACCAAACTAAAGCGGAAATGAATGTTGATGACCCCCCCAACTTGAAATATATCATTTTTTTTTAATTTTATTTATTGGAATCTAGAATTACAAGTACCTTTGAGCCAAGGCTCTTTTACAAAGGTTCCATGTCAGTTGCAGTACAATAACAAAAAAAAAAAACAGGACAAGTAAGTAACAAAAGCAGAATAACCAGTTATTAACAGTCAGTTACAGGAATATGAATGCATACATTTGGGTTAAACTAAAGCCAGATGCATTGACGGGGTAAACAGTGTTACAAGACATGGCAAGGACACAAAAGGTAAGAGCAGCCAGAGGCATTGTCACATCACAGAGAGAACAAAAGGGTGGAGGTGCAGGGAGGGGAGAGGAGGGGGTTGTAGAGATTAGGGGTAGATAATAGAGAAGTGCTATGTAGAAAGAGCTGAGACAAGGATTGGGTAATGGTAAGGAGGGCTGATTAAAGGAAGTAGTCACAGGTGCTAGAGGCAGAGAGGAGTAGGTGGAGCCTGGATTTGAATGGGCCAGGATTAGGTACAGAGATGATGTCACTGCAGAGATCATTCAACCAGCTAGGGGCACTATGAGCAACGGATCTTTGTCCCTGGGTGGGACAGCAGCGAGGGACCTGCAGAAGTTGAGATTCAGATCCCTTAGTGTGTTGAGGGTTACTACTGGGGCAAAGGAGAGCTTGGATTCCAGGAGGTGCTTGGCCCATGGTTATTTTCTTTGCCATAATGCAGGTTTGGTACTTTATGTGGTTTGAGAGTTGTAGCCAGCCAGTTTGTGCATAGAGGTCCCACGTATGAGTGAGATGGTGAGCTCCAGTGATGAGCTGACAAGCTTTATTGAGAGACGTGGATATGCGTCTGAGGACAGTTACAATAGCAGAGCCATATACGATCAGGCCATAGTCAATTATGGAGACAACAGAGCTCTGAACAGCAACCGTAAAGGCTTCCAGAGTAAAGTGTTGCCTGTGCCTGTAGAGTAGTCCAATGTGAGTATTTGCAGCTTTGGCGACGCTATTGATGTGGGCACCATAGGACAGGTGAGCTCCCAATATATTTAAAAGATTGCACCTGTTCAAGGGCAGCTCCAAAGCAGTTTGTGATGGTCAGGGGGTGTAGCCTGTACTTGCTGTGGGAGCTGCTGAAAAGCATTGACTTGGTTTTCTTTTAATTTTGGACCAATCTGTGCTTACTAAACCAGTTCTCAACTGAGGCAAAGCCTAGCTGTAGATTGTTTTGTAGGGGTTGGGGATTCTTATGGGTGGTGTGAATTATGGCATCATCAGCAAGGAGGATGATTTGTTCTGGGCAAGATTGTGGAAGGCTGCTCAGGAAGAGACTGAATAGAAGGGGACCCAGTATGGATCCCTGGGGGACTGCTGAGTGGACAGGTCCAGCATCAGAAAGGACATCAACAATTTTAACTCTTTGGGATCAGTTTTCCAGATAGCTTTTAAACCAGACCATGGAGTCAGGAGAGAGCCCGGCATTCAGAAGCTGCTCAAGTAGTAGATGATGGTGGATGGTGTCAAAAACCTTAGTTAAATCAATAAAGATCGACCTGGCAAGGTAACCATTTTCCAGAGAACTGTGGATAACTCCAGTGAATTCCAGAAGGGCAGAAGTGGTGATGTGCTCTTGTCTGAACCCATGTTGTTGAGAGCACAAGATATTGTATTTGTCCAGGTAATCAGTGAGTTGGTCTGCTACTTTGTGTTCGATGGCCTCGGAGAGGGGAGGTAATATGGAGATCGATCGATAGTTCCCATGGAGGGCCCTGTCTCCACTTATGTGCACTGGAGTAACAGTAACAGATTTCCATCTGTCAGGGAACTGGCCTAGGCTGAGGGAGAGGTTGAAGATTTTTGTTAATGGTCCTAGTACTTTGTCGAGGGTGAGGGACAGCAGTTTGAGGTCAAGTGTGTCCCCACAATTTCTGAACTTGGCAATTGCTTTACTAATGTATTTGTGGGCCTTGTGCATCTTGACTGCTTTAAAATAGAACAGCAGGTTTTTGGAAGAGGGGGAAGCTTCAGTTTCTAAAAGGAATAGCTTATATGTAAGGTTTGAGTCTCACCTACAGTGTATAAATATATATATATATATACATATTTTTTTTTTATTTCCACACATTTTTATGCCCTGCATTTGGCAGATAACAATTTTGGGCCTAATGCAACTGGAAGCTTCCTGCTAAAATCAGCTCCAGGGAATAAGGGGGACAGAATTTTAAGAAATGACATTTTTCCCCTCTCAAGGGCATCCTTATGCTGTCACAGATGAGTTCAGAACCCACGGAGAGCTACTGATTGCTGGAGCAGGGGAGAGGTAGTGGGTGTATAGTGAGAAAGCAAATTGTGTCCTTTATTTTCTTTGCCTTGTTGTACTTATTTTTGATGAATGCCATCTTATATGCTCTCCCTAAATAACTCATCTGGCTTTCATTTTGGACCTTTAATAACGCTGTGAATTATTTAGGTCGTTTACAAATCACTGTTTGCTGGAAAGCCTTGGTGTGCTGCATATAAAATAACATGATATGGCATTTTTCCAATCTTTCAGGCATTTCAATTCTTAATAAAAACAATGTACAGCCAGGTGTTGAAAAAATTGTGGGATTACAGTTTGTGGATGCCATGCCTTGGAGAGTAGGTGTGTGTGTGTGTGTGTGTGTGTGTGTGTGTGTGTGTGTGGTGTGTGTGTGTGTGTGTGTGTGTGTGTGTGTGTGTGTGTGGAGTTTGTGGGATGGGGCTGTGCAAATGCGTGGGGAAAAGGGGGTTGTAGGGAGTGCTTTAGTCAGAGTGGGTGACCCTCCTCATTCATGCATTGAGTCATCAGGATAGTCATTCATTTATTTGTTCAGTGGATGGGTGTATTTGTTCCAGGGACCATTTTCAGACACAACCTTGGCCATAAATATGGCAAAAACATACAGTACCAGCAGAAACACATACAGAGAAATCACACATATGTATGTAAAGAACAGCACACAAATATTTACATTCATAGGGTCCAGCAATCATACAATAATGAGAATTAACAGAATGGCAGCAGCAGAAAAAAAACAGATAAAAAGAACAATAAATACTATGCCTTTATGCATCACAAATTGTGTACATGCAAAATCATGTTTGTTCAAGATAAATGAAGCAACATAGGAATTCTAAGGTCAGGGGAAACATTTGTAGGCAGATTTGGTCAATAGGGTATCTCTATACAGAACCCTAATTAGGGAATTGGAAACAGGAGATCATAGGGTGTACAGGAGCCATTCCAGAGGATGGGAGCAGCAACAGAAAAGGATTACAGGTTAATCTCTTACTGCTGCTCATTCATCTACAGATATCTAGGCCTGGATTTCCAGACATCTTGACGCAGGCCTTGCAGTAGTTGTATAGCTGCAGCTGCGTCCGTGTAAATGCCCAAGAATGTTTGCATACAATTTGCAAACACTCTTGATGCATTTATGACACTTTGTATGGTTTGTGGCTAAAAATTGATGCACGCATTCAATATTTGATGCATATGTCACTTTTAGTGCACAACCAGCAGCAGTTGGGACAAGAAAAAAGACCATTATTTGCTGTTTTCTGCCACTCTTGTTTGAATGTACCACAAGTGTAATCAAACTCTACTGTATCTGTCTGAAAACCCAGCCCCTACTGCATCTGACTGAAAACCCAGCCCCTACTCCCTGGACTTTAAAGGTGTATGAAAGTATGCAGGGTCACTCATAATCTGAAAGACCATGAAACACTCTTTCAATCAATGTATCAGGCTTAACTGTAGGTGTCAGCAGTCCAGAGATAATCATATCTAAATATGTCCCATCCTAAATGAAGGCAGCAGCCATTTCATGGACCATTGAGACCAAACGTAATGTCACCTTTGGACAAGCAGTGCTTAATAACCTACAGCTGGCACAATAGTGACTTCACATTCTGTCTCTGGTTCTATGAAATGGCTGCTGCCTTGATTAAAAGTTGGATCGATTTAGACTGGAATATCACTTGACTCCTGCAGGTAAGCTTAATACCTCATCAGACAGTACCTTTCATCAGCTTTCAGACTATGAGTGACCCTACACGCCTACCACACCATCCACCTGGATAAAGCCTTCTGCCTAAGATTTCACAGTTTTCTGCATGACTCATTGGAGTAATTACCCTTGGATTACATTGAGTTCTTGCAGTATCCCACAAGATATCTTAGCAGAAACTGTAATAAGGTGCTTGATCCTGGTAGCTGGCAGTTTACATTCCCCATTAAGTACTAGCACTTTGAAAAAGGCATATTGCTAGGGTTTGCAAACAGCTGTGGCTATAGTCTCCCTGATTCAAAACACGATAAAGGCAATGTACCCAGTTCATCTGGGGCTTACACCAAAACACAATGAAAAAAGTACCTACAGCTGTGGGTTTTTGTTTTGCCATGATTGCAACCCTTTTGTAGATAATCATGCAAAATAAACATCTTTATTTCATTAAAAAAATTATTTTGCAAATTACCATAAAGTGGTTACTTCTGCCCACAATTAAGGACACATGAACATTTTGCCATACTGGTATGAAATTATTTGAGTCAGGCTAAAAAAGCGTTTGAAAAGGTTCTAGTTTTCAAACTTTTATTAAACATCTAATTCACATGCAATTTGCTTACAGCTGACATGCAAATCATATACAAAATACAGTGCCATCTGCATGGATCAAGCACTGTATCACAGCTTTTAATTCAGTGTAATCCAATAGCTAGTACTCCAGTCAGTGTCAGGCAGTAAACTGTGAAATCTCACACAGTGAGCTTGGTCCTGGTAAATGGCATGATAGATTTGCACTTTAAACCATCTGAAAAATTTTAGGCTTCGAGGTTCAGAAAGATTCAAAATTTGAGCAAACGTCATGTATAGCAATGGGAATAGGTTTTTAATTTTTCCCCTGAACTGGTTTTCCCATCCCTGCCAGAACTGTGCCATTTATGTCTGGAACCATGGCACTGTGCAGTAGGGTACTGCCATGGCATGCAGGAGTCCTAGGCACATGCCTCAAGCTCAGGAAGAAAAGAGTGAAGGCTGTCGGAGAGGAAAAAAAGCATCCACAAGGCTGCTTTTCCTTTGGGTGCTGGGTAGCAATGCAGCATTGATCTTAGAACGACATCTAGATAGGTGTGGTGTTGGTGTTGTAGGCTACCATACATGGATGCCAATGTATCACCTGGAACCTTTCCTCCAAGGTTTACTGTGACCATACGTGATCTAGAGCAGTGGGGTGGTTGGGTCATTACAAAGAGAACAACGCTGCTTATTGGCCACAACCTGAAATGGCAACCAAGTCAACACCCATATCCACTGGGCAAGTTGACCCTCCCCTGAGGCTGCAAAGGCTGTGTTCTGTTTCATCCCATGGGTATGCCCAGGCCAGGTTGGACTGAGAACCCTGCCCATGGTGGCAAGCTGGGGATGAGTAAGCTGGGGATGGGTTAAAGCACTAGTCAGTGACCAGAAGTGACTGCCTCAGTAGATAGAAACTGTATGGGAGTCTGGGGTGGTAGCACAAGGTAAGCCAGAGGAGAATAAACAGAAACCTAACTAAAAAGTTATATTTTATAGAAATGAATATATGGCTACAGTATATGGATGAAATGTGTGTGCAAACTGTGTCACTGAAGTGACCCCATGTATGGTGACTTGTGAAATCAGACCCTTGGGGTCTAGTGGCAGCTGAGAATTTTAGTGAACATCTAGGATTACTGTCAATGTATCTCTGACTGACAACTGGCTTAACTTACTTCACCAATGCTATCACCAGCCTGCTGCAAATTTACTACTGAGCTTTTCCCTTCTCATCCCACTTTAAGCCATTGTTCACCAAGTAAAAGACATCCAGACATAGGAATCTCAGTTTGCTTTCCAGCACTCCAGAACATGCTCCTGTATGAATAACACTTGGATCTGGTATGTGCCCTTAGAGGTGGATCACAGAATAGCTAGTAAAATAAACTACCTGTACTTTTTAACACACTGCAGTCACAGACAGAAACACTGAAACATAGATATTGTCAGCAGAAAAAGGCCCTGTGGACCATGGGGTCTGCCTAGCCATACCTATCTACCTAGCCACACCTATCTAATGTTGATTTTATGAGAACTTAGTGGCCCATTACTCCCCATACCTCTCTCACCTTTTGGCACTATTGTTTTTTTGGTAACTGGGTGGGGGGTTAGCCTTTATTTCAATGAAAATATCAAAGTTACAGAAATTCAGAACACACACAAGGAGCCAGAATAACTGTGGGTCACCCTGGAAACAGGAAATGGGACAGCCATATGAACTGGGGTTGTCTACAGGCCTCCAGACCAGGGGGAGGATGTAGACATGTTACTGTTAGAAGATATACAAAACATGACAGCTAAAGAGGAGGTTCTGATAATGGGAGACTTCAACATGCCAGATACAGATTGGTCAATACCAGCAGGAACATCCACCAGAACTAGACATATAATGGATTCCCTGCTGGGGAGGACCTCAAACAACTGGCACAACAACCCACAAGAGACAGAGCTATCCTAGATCTAATAATGACTAATGGGGAAAGGATCACAGCACTCCAGGTAGAAGATCACCTGGGGCCAGTGACCATCACATGGTATGGCTCAATTTGGTCACTAGAACAAAATCATCACATTCCAATGCAAAAATACGGGACTCCAGAGAAGCTGAATTTGATAAGATGGCCAACAGAGTTAAGCTAACCCTGGCAAGAAGAAATACAGGTGAGGGGGTACAGGCAAAGTGGGCAAGCATTAAGGATGCAATACTTGAAGCAACATCCCATTGTGTTAGGGAGAAAATCAAGAGCAAAAGAAGGAGGAAACCACTTTGGTTCTCAAAAACAGTAACAGTAAAGGTCAGAGCCGAAAGGCTGGCCTTAAGGAAATATAAGGGAATGCAGCGGGACGAAGACAGGGAGATATACCAAACTTCCCTAAGGGAAGCAGGGAAGGCAGTAAGGCAGGCAAAGGCCCAAACTGAGGAAACACTAGCACGAACAGTAAAAGAAGGGGACAAGACTTTCTATAGATACATTAGTGAAACTAGAAAGTCCAGAGGGGGTATTGCTAAGATCAAAGGGGATAAGGGGGAGTGCGTGGAGGAGGACCAAGGAAAACATTTATCCTAAATAGATACTTCTGCTCAGTATTTACTGAGAAGAGGGTAGGGCAGGGCCCACAGCTCAGCACCATGAATACAGGGTGGAGGGAAGTGTGCACAAGTCCCTTCACAAAAGAAAGGGCCCTACAAGAGCTCGCTAAGCTCAGGGTGGACAAGGCAATGGGACAAGATGGAATGCATCCCAGGACACTAAAGGAACTAAGGGTGGAACTAGCAGAGCCATTATCAGAACTGTTTAGTGAGTCTCTGAGCACAGGAGAGGTCCCAGAAGACTGGAGAAGGGCTCATGTGATCCTGCTACACAAGAGTGGTAGCAGGGAGAAGGCAGGGAACTACAGACCAGTCAGTCTTACCTCAGTATTGGGCAAGATTATGGAGGCACTCCTTAAGGAAAGGACAGTGCAACACCTGGAATCCATAGGAGCACAGGATCCAAGACAGCATGGGTTTACAACAGGAAGATCCTGTCAAACTAATCTCATAGATTTCTTTGGCTGGGTAACCACAGTAGTGGACCAAGGAGGTGCAGTTGATGTTGCCTACCTTGACTTCAGCAAAGCTTTTGATAGTGTTCCACTCAGAAGATTGATTAATAAGCTGGTAGGCTCGGGGTGGGTCAGAAGTTGGTCAACTGGGTGACAAACTGGTTGGTGGGCAGAAAACAGAGAGTGTTGGTAAATGGTGTACAGTCAGAAGAGATGCAAGTCACAAGTGGAGTACCTCAGGGATCAGTCCTGGGGCCGGTCCTCTTCAATATCTTCATCAGTAACATTGCAGATGGACTGGAGAGTAAGGTTTGTCTGTTTGCAGATGACATCAAGATCTGCAACAGAGTAGATGATCTAGACGGGGTGGGCAGAATGAGAAGAGATCTGGATAAACTGGCAAAATGGTCAGAAGATGGGCAACTGGGGCTTAATGCAAAGAAGTGCAAGATCATGCACATAGGGAAGAGAAACCCTGAAGCCACCTATAAGTTAGGAGGGGAGTTGCTGGAAATCACAAGGGAAGAAAGAGACTTGGGCATCACCATCACAGATGACCTGGAATCATCCAAGCAGACCACTAAAGCAGTAGGTAAGTCTAAGGGGATGTTATGGTGTATTAGTAGAGGTATCACAAGTTGTAAGATGGAGGTAATAATCCCTCTTTAAAAGACTCTGGTTAGGCCCCATCTGGAATACTGCATGCAGTACTGGAGGCCACACCTTTCACAAGGACATTAACCAAATTGAGGCAGTCCAGAGAAGGGCAGCCAAAATGGTGCAGGGACTGCATCAGAAGACATATGAGGACAGATTAACGGAGCTCAATATGTATACCCAAGAGCAAAGGAGGGAGAGAGGTGATAGGATCGAAACATTCAAACATCTTAAGGGCATTAACAAGGTAAAATAGTGTTACATTTTTCAACATAAGAAAAATAGCAGGACAAAAGGACACAGCATGCGACTAGAGGGAGTCCGATTAAGGGGTAATGTGAGGAAGTTCTTTTTCACAGAAAGGGTGGTGGATGCATGGATCGGCCTACCTCAGGAAGTGGTGGATATGAATACAGTTCAGGGCTTCAAACAGGCATGGGATAAGCATAAGGGAGCAATACAGATGAGTATGAATAGATAGGCCACTGACCGAGTGAAGGCCTATGGCACTTTCATAAGGTAGGAAAAAATGGGCAGACTGGATGGGCCTTGCTGTCTTTATCTGCTGTAAACTTCTATGCTTCTATGTAAATCCCATTAGGCACAGGTGCCTGTTTTCAGGGGCAATCTGGGAGCTTTGGCGAGGTTAAGTGACTTACTCAGTCACACCGTATGGAAGTGGAGGTTGTGGGAATCAAACCAAGGTCTGTCTGCTAGATGTACCAAGCTCATTCACAGCTTGTTACTCTAACCACAATGCTACATTGCCACTCCCAACTATCTTCACCAGCCCCATATACCTATCTCACCTGTGCTTGAATCTCCCCACCAATTCTGCACAGGTTATCTCCTTTGGCAGTTCATTTAGCCCCTTCTCCACTCTTTCTGTTAAAAAATGTTTTCTGACATTTGTCTTAAATCCTCTCCCCATGCCAGTTTCATTCAGTTCCCCCTTGTGCTGGAGTTTCTGTGCAGTGTAAACAACTCTGTTAATCACATGGTGGCTTTTGTATGTCTCCATCATGTCCTATCAGACATCAAACATTTCTTGTCTTCAGCATGCACATGTTCAGATTTGATAACCTCTCCATGTAAGTCTTACATTCTGACCTTGGATCAGTCTGGTTGTCCTCCTTTGCACCATTTCCACCCTGTCTGTGTCTTTCTTCAAGTGTGAGTTCCAAAATTGTACATAGTACTTCAGGAGAGGATGAACCAGGGGTGCTTACAGTGGCAGAATCACTTTGCTCCTCTGGATGTTGACCCCCTTTCTATACATCCCAGCATCATGCTTGCCCTCCCAACTGCCCTGTTGCACTGTGATGTTGGCTTCAAATTGTCTGATAATATTTCCCCCAGGTCCCTTTACATTTTTGTGCTCTTTACGGCCACTCCTCCATTCTGTATTTAGTCCTTAGTTTTCTTGTCTCTATGTGTATACTGTATGTAACCCCTAGATGGCGCTATCCCAGGGGCTACTACCCCTGCCTGATTTGCCACTAACAGGTTGAGGGGCCTGGATCCGATGGTGGGTGCCTCCACCCAGAGGTCAGGGTTTGCAATAGTTAAACTAACTTGGTCACAGCCCTCTGGGACACTGCAACCCCCCTTTCTTCCCACTAGTGGCCCACATAATATATCAGAATTACCTTCACGGTATACACTTACCCCCAGGACTGGTTCAGGCACTGGGACCCCCTGTAAAATAAGATACAGTGCAACAATCACAGTACAATACTTTAACATAGATAAATACCTCAGGCAGTATAACTTTGCTGAAACAAGCAGCTCTGATTTATTTAGGGTGATATAACAAGGACAAGGGGAAATCAGGTTAATTAGCTTATCACTTTACTCATCTACCTATGGCTCTGTGCACAGGCCTATCCCTACCAGTTACTGTCCCTGGGTACCCAAGCTCTAGTGGCTAGTCCAAACCATGGCAGCTGGTAGGGGCCCTTTCACACAGAGAAAAGAAAATTAGTTAAACAGTCAGCAGTACAATAATTCCATTTGGATTCAATGTGGCAATTCAACAGGGAGTGACCCTGAATTAGTACTCACGACCTCCAAACAAGATAGGGTCCTTCAACGTCAGCAGGGCTACTCTTGAGCTCCACGAGACTCCTCACACATTTATATGACAAACTGCAACAGGCAAAAGTCCTTTAATGGCAGCAGGATTCACTTGAGCTACAAGCCTCCTCACACATTTATATGGTAAAAGAAAGTACTATACCAGGCAGGCTGCTCCTCTATCCCAATTGCAATTACTGCACAATGCCGGGAGAACACACAGCAGATTCAGTTCCTGACAGACCGAGCGCAATTCAGCAATTTCTCCAGTCTTCTACAGGGTGAGCCTGGTTTCACTCTTCAGATATCCTTTGATTCTCTTCACAGGACGGATTCAGTCCTAACAAGCAGTTACACAAGCTGCAGACCCGAACTCTGGGCCTTACACGTTTCCGACTAAAACTGCACACGAAAAAGCACAGGGCTCCTTCCCTTCACTGCCAGAGCTCAACTGAAACTCCAGCAGACAAACAGGCACTTCCTTTGAGTTCCTCCCAGTTCTTGGCTGAATTGGCTGTCACTCACAATAGACTGCCCCTGTTGGTCCAAAAGGCGCAAGTCCAAACTACATCTCCCAGAGTCACTGCCTCATACAATCCTCTTGTGGCTGGCTCAGATTCACGAGTCCAAGTTCTGATTCGTCCAAGGCACCATTTTAGAGCTACCTTAACCCACACTGATTGGTCCAGTTCAGCAGTTCAAAACTAGAATGGGGAACTAGGCAAAAACAGTTCTGACTGCAAAGAAAGCAGGTTAGACAAACTGTATTTTCATTATTACTCTAAATGATTTCTGGCAAACAGTTACATCTTTCAGATAGGTTCCCTTTGCACTCCTAGTGACTGCAAAATTGGAGTGAATTGGCAGCAGCTCGGGTGGTACTCAAGCAGAGAAGCACACAGTCCCCCCATACAAACTAATTATGTCTGCAAGCAGACAGCTCTTAAAGAGACAGTACCAGAGGCTCTAAAAACACTCACTGATAAATGGCTTAAACGCCAAACACCATTCAGGCTTGGAGCATTCAAGCAAGCTCCTGGAAGTCTTTTGGAACCCCCATTTGCAGGGGGGTTACATGTATAACATTACACTTCTTGGTATTGAATTTAAACTTCCAATCCCTTGACCACTTCCACAACATTTCTACATCCTCTTTCATACGTCTTACCCCCTCCTCACTGTCCACTGTTCTCCAGATCTTTGTAGACTCTGAGAAGATGCAGCTCTCCCCTTGGATCCCTACTTCAATATCCAAAACATAAATGTTTTTTAAGGATTGATTCCAAGACAGATTCCTATGCACCCCATTGGTGTCCTACCCAGCCTTTAAATATTCCTGTGTAGGACTCACACTGTGGTTTCTGTCGCTTAGGGAATTTTACATACACCTTATGACTTCACACTCCACCTCTAGGTTCCTTAGTTTCTTAATCAGTCATCCATGTGGCACAGTGTTGAATGCTTTTCTGAAATCAAGGTAGAATATGTTCACTGCCTGGCCCTTGTTCACCACCTTCATCATCAAATTAAAGAAAAATTTCTGACATGACCTCTCACCTTTGAACCCTTCTTGTCTACATTTTGTTTTTATTTATTTATTTATTTATTTCATCATTCAGACATAACCTTTAAGCAAAATGCTCTTTTTCAAATGTTCCACATCTTGACAGGAGGACAGCACAGAAAGGTGGATACAGAGTATGGGTGCACAAGAACAGAAACAAAAAATACAAAAAATAACAGCAATTGGTCTGACTATTTACGGTTGTAAGCTATCTAATATAGCGGTACAGCATATTGCAGTTAGTACAGCCCAAGGTACATGGTGAGTGATGTGGGTTTAAGAAACTAATTTAGCAGGAGGTAAAGCAGCCAGGGGAGGCACTGTCATTATTTTATATAAAGTCAGGGGGGAGAGACTCAACATAGGCTTTCATACCCTCTATGTTAATGCAGCCAAGAGGAGGCTTTGTCATTAATTCTAGTCAAGGGTTGGGGGGGTGTAATTTTCTGTGAGGAAGTCCATTTTGAAGTCAGTTCACCTTTAGGAAATCTTCCAGCCACTTCTTTATTAGGTTTTATAGCATCTTCCTCACTATGGATTATTAATTGGCAGGTCTGTAATTCCTTGGATCATGTCTACTTCTTCTCTTGTACAAGTGAACTACACTTGTCATCCTTCATTCCCTTGACACTACCCCATCTCAAGTGAACTGTTAAAGAGCTCAGCCAGTGGTGCAGCTAGGATCCACCCAATCTCCTTAAGCACCCAGGCATACAGCATGTCTGTGCCCATGGACTTGTCCACCCTCTCTGCATTCATTCCTTTCAGCATCCTTTCCTCTGAGATCAAGATGACACAGACACCTCCACCCCATTCTCCCTTGCTGTGACTACAGTCTAGTAATGGATCATCTTTTTTTAAATAACTACTGAACAGAAGACCTGATTCAATATGTCTGCATTCCCTTTATCCTCTTCCTGCTATCCTTCCCCACTTGCAGTTGGTCTGTTCCTTTTTTTGTTTTACATTTCTTGTGCATGTAGTGAAATAATGTTTTATCCCCCTTCCTTATCCCCTCAGCTGTTTTCAGCTCTGCATTAGACTTTGACTCTTCACAGCCTTGCACACTTCCTTCATTTTGCTTAGAAACTGCACCCTAGCATCCTCCCCTTGCTGTTTCTGTACTTTCTGAAGGACTGTTTCTTCCCCACATAGTCTCTCCAACCTCCTGTGTGAACCACAGTGGTTGCCTGCCCCTCTTGTTTTCCTTACTAAACTGTTGTAGTTATTGATGACCTCCAATATAGCTTCCCTTATCACTTCCCATTTCTTTTCTACCCCTCTACTGCCTTCACCCCTTCTAGAATCTCCTACAACAATCCCACATCCTGTCAGTATTCACCTTTCTGAAGTCCAGGACTTTTGTCTCTGCTTCTTTCTCTCTGCTTCTGATATGACAGTACACCACAGTGATTGATGGACACTGGCTTCCAACAGATCTTACACTGCAATCTTCCCCATATTATCTCTGTTCCTCATGACTCTGTGAAGGATGGCCACCTCCCTTACAAGCTACTTTGATGCTTTGGGTCAGGAATGCCTCTGGGAACACAGCTACACTACCAGCAGCTGATTCCTGCTACTTGCTGCTACTGGGCTCCTCCCGTCCATGTCTAGCATTATGAAGTCACCCATTAGCAGCACCTCCCCCCGCTGTGCTACCCTTCTATTTTAATCCCCTATTTCTCTGTCTGTTGCCTCTTTCTATGATGACTATACCACTCCTATCTTTATGTCCCCCAGTGTGTAACTACCTGTACTTACACTACCACTATGCATTTGCACTCCATACTATTCCTAACCTCCATATCTTTTATTCCATCCATTTGTGTACAGTACTACTCCTACCCCCTTTTTCTTCTCTCTATCCCTCCTAAACAATGCTAGCTGGAAACATTGGGAACATTATTCGTAAAAACTGGCCAATCTTACTTAGTGACAGCTGAGTTGCTACTGTAGTGGGCCCTAGACCTAGGGTCACATTTACTAAGGCTAATAGCCTAAAAGATAAACTACTCCACAGCAGATGCAAACCAGTTACTATGGACCGGTGGACATGGTTACCAGTGAGTCCTAAAGAGTTCCATAAGTGCACACGTTGTAATGTTTGTAAGTATGAACAGCCCAACAACTGTTTTTTTCTATCCAAAATTTCTAGCACTTAAAGCAGATGTACAGGAACTAATTAGCTGTGATATTAAATCTGTGGTTTATGTATTATGGTGCAGTTGTGGGTTAATTTATGTAGGGAAAACCATACGCTCTTTGAAGGAATGAATACCGGAACATGTCCATTCTATTTTAAACCATAGAAGAGACAAGCCTGTAAGCTTACAATTTGCTAATTTCCACAACTTTGGTCTGGATGATTTCAGCTTCATGGGTTTAGAGTGGGTACCACCTATGAGAACCAGTGGTAACAGAGCGAATCTACAGTTACAACAAGAAAGCAAATGGATTTATAAACTCAACAGTGTTAAGCCCAATGGCCTAAACAATCAGTGGGATTTAAAACCCTTTCTGAAGAAATAATACTATATGAGTAAAATGTATTAATCTGCCTGAGCTCAAATTCAAGGTTTTGTATCCATCTCTCTTTCAAAATTTCAGTGAATAATGCTTGAAACTGTTTCAATCTACTCTAGAAATGTTCCATTAATGAATTATATGATTTAAAAGCTAAATTGTTCTAAAAAAAGTTCTAAAAAAGCTTAAAAGAAACAAAGTGTTAAAAATGTGTCACAAGTAAAAAACAGGGCTGTGTGAGTAACGAATATCATTTCCTGAATACCACGAATAATTAGCTATTCATTATTTGGATTCCAAATAATGAATAGTGTGCTATTCGGCTGGTATTCAGGAAGTACTTCTAAAAAGCTCCACTCCTAACCCAGATTCAGCAAGAACAGAGAGCCCCCTTCCCCCACCATCAGATAGCACCCAAACCCCCTCCTCCCCCAACCACTTCACACAAGTTGTAATTTATAAGAAAAAAGAAAACATACAGAAAATTCAGTGTACGACTGGCACAACCCCACCCACCTCCTTGGCTGGCCACCAAGTTTCAATACAATGCCCCCGACAGACACACACACACACATCCACCCCAGTAGCTAGTAGCAGCAGCCCCTGCCTCCACCAACACCCTGCACCTAAAGAAACATTTTAAAAAAAGACAGCCAGCGCAGTCAACCCTCCTCCTTGGCTGGCTGCCTTCTTGTGAATGAAATCAATCACTTCTTTGCGCTTATATAGTAGAACAAGCTGATCACGTGATCATCAGCTTGTTCTACTATATCAATGTAAGTGATTGAGTTCATTCACAAGAAGGCAGCCAACTGCGGAGGAGGGTAGGCTGCGCTAGCTGCCTTTTAAAAAAATATATATCTTTAGGTGCAGGGTGCAGGTGGAGGTGAGAGCTGCTGTTACTGGCTACTGGGGTGAGTATGTATGTGTGGGGGGGGCACAGTATTGAGACTTGGTGACCAGCGGTGGAGGCGGGTGGAGTTGTGCCGGTCGCCCATTGAATTTTCCTCATGTTTTCTTTTTTCTTTAAATTACAACTTGCATGAAGTGGTCAGGGTGTGGGTGCTATCTAAGGTGGGGACAAGGGGGGTTATCTGTTCTTGCCAGATGTGGACTATGGAGGAGGGTGGATGGGGGCTCTAAGCTTTATTTTAATTAATTAAGAAAAGTGGCTGAATACTGAATATTCGGCTGAACATTCGAAAAAAGGTATTTGCACAACCCTAGTGAAAAATATGGTGAAATCCTTCTCCAGATATCTCTTCCATAATTTTCTTTGGGACTCTTTATAAGTCTGCGGGTTACTTTGCTGCAAAAAAACTACAACTTATGGAACAGAATGCAATATACCTTATTTTCTAGAGGGTCCTCTGCAGTAATGCCATGAGATTTACATTGGAATACCAGGCTTGAGTCTCTTTTTCTTTTGTTACCTTTAAAGTTATATATTTTGCCTAAATAGATATGCATTAGCATCAAAATGTGATTTATAATCAGATTTTGCACCTTTTGAATTTATTAGAGCACATTTAATTCTTTTTAAGGTAACAGATTTTGATTACATGCTTTGTAATAGTTTTTACTTGTCTATTGATACACGTGCACTTTTAATTATGTATGCTACTAAATTGGAATAGAATGCAATATATCTTATTTTCTAGAGGGTCTTCTGCAATAATGCTTTGAGACTAACATTATGACATCAGGCCTAAGTCCCTTTTTTCTTTTGTTACCTTTTAAAGTTATATATTTTGCCTAAATAGATATGCATTAGCATTGTAATGCGATTCATATTAAGGTCCTGCACCTTTTTAATTCATCAGAGTGCATTTAATTCTCTGTAAGGTAACAGATTTAGATTACATATTTTGTAACATTTTATTTGTTTATTGGTACACGTGCACCTTTAATTATGTGAGTTACTTAACTGAGGCTCCACCCCCACAATCCTGGGTACATATAGAGTCACTTGAACACCAACCAGATACCCCTAAGGAGGACTCTGGTTTGGAGTTGAAGCACAGGGTTTTTAATTAACTGCAACTGTAGTGTTTTTGTGCTGCATCAATATTTGTTTTACCTATCCATGCATTTGGGACTGTGGTATTGAATTTATATACTGTGATTTATCAAGTATTTGTGTAGTGGAATAAACACTTTGCTTGCACTTTTGCAACAAGTCTGCAGTTTGTGTGGCACTACTTTTTTCTGGGTTTACTAAACAATGCAAACCCTGGTGCTTGGATTCAGTTTTAGAGAATACAACCAACCCTTTCCCCCCTGCCACAGTCCCTTTTCCTCTTCTTTCATGTTGGGTTGGTTGCTACAACGTCTTTTACAGAGACTAAGGAAGGCATATGTTACATCTGTCCCTACATCCACTACTTGATTGTTTGGATTACTCTCTATGCCTATGATTTGATTTGGGAATTAGTCTGTGGTTTGGAATGCCATTACCATTTCCGGGTTTTTTAGAGTATGACAAGTACAACGACCACGGCGTCTTCTCCATTGATACTTGGAATGGATGAAGGATTGCAGAACTGGCTGTTACATGAAAAAGGAGAGTCAAGGTTTTTTATCAAGGATTTATTTTCACCTTCTGAACACAGTGACAATGTTGTGAGTGTAGATGAATTGGGAGAAAGCATAGATAATATTGAAACTGCGTTTTTTTTTAGTTGTTTAACCAGGAGTAGCACACTAAGCTGAAAGCTTTTTCACAGGAGTGACCTGGGAGCACAGGGAAGTTAAATGACTTGCTCAGGGTCACACAGTATGCAAGTGGAAGCTGTGGGATTCAAACCCAGGTCTGGTCTGCTGGATGTCACCAGATTTGCAGCTCAGAGCCTTAAACCACTGCACTATACTGCCTCCCAATGGATCTGGATTTTGGATCTGGAGAGGATAGCCTTAAAGGCATGGAGACACTTTTGGCATCGCACATATCTTGAAGCCAGACTTAAGGTAGGAAGAGCACCAAGGGGGCTCAGAGTCCTTAAGAAACAAGGGTATGGTCAAGATAGAGATGATTTTAAGACCGACTGGGTAGCAGCACAGCAAGTGAGATCTATAGCCTTGGTGAAATGTGTTGTCAAAGATTACCATAGACAACTACCACAATTGCAAGAATTGTTGAAAACTGAAGACCAAAAGATGGCTGTATATAAGGGGGATAGTAAATTTAACACTTTAGAAAAACGATTGAAAGAAAAGATTGACAAGCAAGACATTAAGTTAAAACAGCAAAATTTGGAACAACTTGAAAGGGATAAAATGGACTATGCCTCTGGATAGGCTTTTAATTGGAAGAAAGAGTTCAAGAGAGGTTTCAAAAGATCTAAAGTAGGGGGATATAAAATAGAGAAAAATACTACATCACCAGGACACCTGAGATCCATTTTGAAAAATAGAGAATATTCCCCTTGGTTACACTACTAACCATGGTTCAGATAATGAAATATAGGAATATCTTTCAGAAGGGAGGCGGGAGGAGTAAGATACAAATGAGGATCAGGGCTCGAATCCCCAGAGCTACTAGAACCCCTGGAAACAACAGAACAGCAACAGTGCACAATATAACCCCCAACCCCTACCACAGGCCACCCTGAAGATAACACAGGCAGTAACCTTAAAATTTTAGTTGCCCTCCTCTGGACTGCTTCCATCCTGTCTATGCAAGGACATAGACAGGATGGAAGCAGTCCAGAGGAGGGCAACCAAATGTGCAGGGTCTACATCAGAAACCATATGAAGAGAGACTGAGAGAGCTTAATATGTATACCCTTGATGAAAGGAGGGACAGGGGGACATGATAGAAATGTTCAAGTACCTCAAGGAATCAACAAAGTCCAGGAGGTGCATCTTTCAGAAAAGAGATGTGTAAGAACAAGGGGCACAGTTTAAAGATAGAGGGGACAGCTCAGGGGTAATGTGAGGAAATTCTTTTTCATGGAGAGAGTGGTGGATACATGGAACAGCCTTCCTGAGGAGGTCGTTGGGTCTAAAACAGTGGGGGAATTCAAACATGCTTGGGACAGACACAAAGCAATTATAGTGCGGGGTTGCAGGATGCAGGCTGTTGGTTAACTAAAATCTGCAGCTTATCCAGTAGGTAGGGAAATGGGCAGACTGGGTGGGCCAAGTGGTCCTTTTCTGCTGTCAAAGTCTATGTTTCTATGTAACTTTTCAACAACAAACAAAACAAAGAGAACAAGAAGAGGTGGCAGAAAAGAAAGCTTCAGAGGCCAAGGCTTGAGAATAGGGGTGAAAGCACAGAGGAAGAAATAAACATCATTAATCTTTCATCAAGGGTATTAACAGAATCAGAGATTTCATTGTTGCATAAAGGGCTTTCATTTGTTCCAAGTAATAAGACCTCACCATTTGAGCTCTTTGTTGATTTCAGAAGATTTACTAGAAATTTGAATCTACAGGCCTTCTGGTATAAGCACTACAAAATGGGGGGTTATGTTGAACCTGGTACTTTGAACACCTGGTCCAAGATACAATTTAAACTAACCTGGAAGGTAACATCATTTATGACTCTGAACAGACCCAGGGGTTTCAGGAACAAGATGTGGACATTAGGGGCTTTAGACCACCATCTACATTCAATCCACCTTGTAGCCATAGCGTTGAGATCTTTGAGAGGGTCTGTAAGTGGGAGTTTCGAATGATGATTACAAGGAAGGAAAATAATCAGGATAACCTAAGTAAAGAAGAAAGAATTGCACTTGCTAGTTTACAAATGGATAAAGCCATCACTATTAAGAAGGCAGACAAGGGGGCTGCTGTGGTGGTCCTTGATTCTAGTTATTATAATTCTGAATGTATCAGACAGCTGAGTAACACCACTTTTTACAAGAAACTTAATAGTGATCCCACACGGAATCACAAAAAGGAGGTTGATGCTGTCTTGGTTGAAGCCCTTTCGAACAATGTGATCTCTGATGATGTATTTGAATTCCTAACTGTGAAAAAGCCAATTAGACCCTGCATTTACATTCTTCCTAAAGTACATAAGAGTCTAGTAGACACACCTGGTAGACCATTTGTTTCTGGGATTGGGGGCTTATTGGAGTACTTATCCCAGTTTGTAGATGTATATATCAAGGGACTAGTGAGCCAGTTGCCCTCGTATCTGAAAGATATAACCCATTTGTTGGGTATTTTGAAAGATCTCCAGTTAGAGGAGGACTGGCTACTAGTTTCCCATGATATTGAGGCCCTTTACGCTAATATTCCGCTTCTGGAGGTCTACAAGCACTGAGGTGTTTGCTGGTCACTGAAACATCTTATTCTGCAGAGCTAATCGGTTTTCTTTGTGTAAGTACTCGTTTGGTTCTCCAGCTTAATGCCTTTTTGTTCCAGGACACTACATATTTGCAGATAAAAGGTACAGCTATGGGGGCCACCTTTGCCCCCAATTATGCAAATTTATACTTGGGCTTCTGGGAAAAATCAAATGTCATACCATAGGTTGGCTCTTTGGAGACATTTTATTAATGACATCTTCCTTGTGTGGAAAGGGGGTGAGGCAGAGCTGTGTGAGTTCATCCTGTGGTTGGAAAGTATAAATAAAAATCTGAAATTCACAGCTAATGTTAGCAGGGTAAAGTTCTGTTTCCTAGATTTAGAGATTAAAAAGAAAGCTGATGGCACTATTAAAACAAGTCTCTACAGGAAACGAACTGACTGCAATACCATACTCTATACTACAAGCTGCCATCCCCAGCACACGATTGAAAATATCTCAAAGTCCCAATTTATGTGACTTAAATGCAACTGCAGTAGTGAGCAAGATTATTTAAGGAACAAGGGTGAGTTAAGAAAGATACTCAAACAGAGGGGCTACAAATTGGAACATTTTATAAAAACCGAGGTAGCAGTAGATCAGATGGCCAGAAGTGATTTGTTGACCTGAGGGGAAGGGAGGAGTCCCACTGTAGAAGAGCATCTCAGTTTTGTTAGTACCTACAGTAAAAATTCAGCAGAGATTTGACAGATCATTACTAAACATTGGGACATAATAAGATCAGATTTGACCTTTCAAAAAGAGGGTGTAAGATCTCTACTCCCCAGGTTCAGTCATAAAAGGTCTCACAGTTTGCCGGATTCACTCACACATAGTTATCAACTGCCTCTATCTACATCAAAAACTTGGCTACAGCAATTGCCACTGGGTAATCACAGGTGTGGTCATTGCAAGTATTGCTCCTCTATGGTAAAAACTACTATGTTTACTAGTTCCACTGCTACTAAAGTGTTTGACATTCGACACTTTATTTCATGTGACATTACACATGTTGTGTATTTTGGCCTGGTGTAGTTGTGGGAGCTTTTATGTGGGCAAAACTTCAAAGTTGCTGAAGTTAAGAGTGAGTGAACATGTGAGGGCCATCAGTAATGGAGATCTTACCAATGCATTGGCTACCCATGTGAAAGCGGCACCACTGATGGAAACATATGAGTTTAAGTTCAGTGGTATTGACCATGTCACACTTAATAGACGGGGTGGGGACATAGATGAACTCTTATCAGAAAGTGAGTTGATGTGGATTTTTCAGCTTGGTGGGTACTATCCCTAGGATTAAATGACAGAATAGACATCATGCCTTTCCTGAGAAAAAGAAGGAAAAAGCCATAGTTAACTTGTTGCCTAGGCCATAGTTTCCTTGTATCTTTCTATAAAGAGAGACTTGCACTTTTGTCGTCTAGTAAACTAGGGTGTCAAGTTGCATTTTTGTGCTATTGAATATGAAAATGAATGATGTTTGTGTATATATACATATATATATATATATATATATATACACACACACACACCTATAATCAAATTATATGTTCTAATTTAAATTTTCCCTCTGTCTCCCCTCTCTCCTTTGTAGGTACCTTGTGGTGTTTTGAATGAGTCCTTGAGTATAAGCAGCCAGTCACTGAGGGTGTCGCACCGGGCTCAGTTTAAAATAATCAAAAATACAAAATAATAATTTAGTGTACGCACCACTAATGAGTACTGTGAGTATTAGAATGTGGCCTTTATTTAAACATTATGATCCCTTGTGTATATATACATGTAAGAATATATACATTTCTTTAAATATAAACATTTAATAAGTACAAAGAATTAACCCTTGTGAAAAACCAAAACATAAAATTGATGGTTATAGTGCAGTACTTTTCTGAAAAATTTATAGAGTTTTGAGAGCTATAGTCTGTAGTATTTGGGCCATGTATATTACTGTCACTGTTGATTTATGTGTTGAATTAAAATTTGAGCCTATCCGTTAGGATATGTGTTACTTGTTTTTATAGCACCTTATTGTAAGCACTTTAGTCTACAATTGGACAGGGATCATCCCTGTACCTTTAAATATGTACTGCTTTTGGGTTGGTTCTTCACTGTTTTTAAACCATGACACCTCCCTTGACCAGCATCCCTTGAGAAAGCCAAATGGCAAAATCTTTTTGGGAGTTCTGTTTCCCTCTATTGCATGGTCTTGTTTGCATGTTGCTGTTTTTCCACATTTATTAAATTGCCTCACTGCATACTGGTGCCTGTGTTTTTTGCTTTGAGAAACCCTGGGAAGTTAAGATCCCAATTATTATACTGTATGGCCCTTGGCTCTGTGATCACTACCAGGTCTAAGTGTGCTTCTGCCACAGCCGCCAGTAGCTCACCAGTTTGGCTCTGTCTGCAACCTGAGCTCAAGTCAAAGCCTTGCACACATCCCCCACCACTAATGAAGAAGATGAAGAAGAAATAAAAAAAAAAAAAGAAATGCAGACAGTGGTAACATAGCACACTATCTGTGGGTGCAGCCTAAGTACCTGAGAAAAGAGACATTGTCCCCTTATGCATGCCTAGTTATATGATGCATTGAGCTGGGGATGGCTACAGGCAGTGCCTTGAGGGGCCTTTGGCCCTCATAAACAGGAACAAATAAATTGAATAGTACCAGCTATCTGGCAGAGGAAAACAAAACATTTTAGAGGCCCAATCCCATCCCTAAACTCTGAGATTCTGAGTCAAAGGTGGGATTGTCCCTCTAAAATGCCAGATGTGACCTCTATCGCCCCTGACCAGGTGTCCAACTCTGGCAGGGCTTGGCCCAATGCCACTGCTGGCACTCCTCCTTCTCCTAGGGCTGAAAGCATGTCCCTTACTGGACCAGGTAACTTAAAACTGCTGTGTATCTCTTGTCCTTCCACAGCCTCCATGTTCAAACTTGAGCGCATTCGTGCTTTACCGCCATTCTGGGAACACCTCCTCGGGCCAATCAAGCAGCTTCAGGCTCGGCTTCTGAAAATCATACAGTTTTTACTGTTTTACTTAGCTGCTGTTTTAACAGCATTGTGGAAGGAATCTACTGCTCCTTTTTGGGCTAAATTTTCTTCCGCTCACCCTCTCCCACTGCTGACACTCTTTAAATGCTCTTCCCTTGGGCCCGCCTCCATGCTGCCCCTCTTGTACCGCTTTAAGTTACAGCCTATTAAAGTGATCTCACCTTTTCTGCTCTTCTTACCAACATTTACTATTTTTGTGCAACACTGTTTCCCTTGTGACGGATACATTTTACTCATTACACATCATGATACCCCTACTACTCCTTATGCCCATCTACATGGAGCTCCTCCTGCCCCTCTTTTCTGAATGGGGTAGAAATCCTGCAGGACCAGCCAACAATGCTACCCTCTCTAACACTGTTTGGTGCCTCCTGTTAATAGCGGGGCTATGACCACTACTTTTATTGACAACCGCATGTTATCGCTATTATTTACACCTTGTTATGCCCATACCCTCTCCCACCAGTACAACTTAACATGGTCATCTACACAAGTATTCATGGAAAAAACAAAGGGCAGCATACTCCCACTCTCAGGACTTAAAAAATCTCAAGTGGCATGTGATTAGACTAGTTTGGCTGCATCTTATGCTATCTGGAAACGTTCACCCTAACCCTGGACCCATAACAAATCCTTCTGTACCATCCATGAAGTTCAGAGGCTTAAAGATAGCTTCCATTTTCTTCTGAAGTCTGCTAGCTAAGTTTGAGGCTCTTCAGGTATGAACTGCCCAACATAACCCTGATATTCTATCACTAGCAGAGTCCTGGCTAACCTCCAGAGTCCCTCACCTGGCAGTCCAGCTTAATGGTTACTCCTTTTTCAGGCAGGACAAGACTAGTAAATGAGGAGGGAGCTGTATTTTATATGCTAGAAGCACCCTCCAAGCACATGCCCTTGTGCCCCTATCCTCAATGGAAAAGCTTAGTTACTGGCAATCAATGTGGCACTAGGTACCAAAGGCAAATACCTTTCTATGGTCTCTGTCTATATACCTCCTAAAGATCAAACTATGGGCTTTAAAACAACCTTAGACTTCCTTTCTGAGCACAGCCACAAAGTTGCGGTACTTTTGCTGGAGGACTTTAATGCTAATTGGTGAGCCACTGAAGCGGCAACTTACAAAGATGCCCTATCAGCTATCAATATGTCTCAACTTGTAGGAACCCCCACTTGAGTGAACTACCACACTGGTACAAGTATGCTGTTAGGCTGGGTAATCAGCAACTGGCCAGATAGAATAACTAGCACTGTAGTGCTCCCTGATGCCATCAGTGACCACTCTTCCATCCTCTGAACCTAGTCAGATAAAGCTGCCAGACCCCCCAAATTTGTTCACACTTGAATATTAAAAAAAGGACAACTTGACTCACTTAAAGAACACCTTAAGCATTTGGATTGGTCAACTATATACGCCTCTAACAATGTGATCACTGCACTGGATGACTTCACTAATAAATTCAATGCGGCATGTGACATCTATGCCCCTTTCAAGAAAAGGAAAATAAAGGGGACTAGTAAATCTTTGATCTCCCCACAGTTCCTAGAATGTATGAAAGAAAGGGACAACCTATGGCACAAGGTTAAATGCTCAGGGCACTCTATAGACATGCAGCATTATAGAACTGCATGCAATAAATGTACCTGAGCCATTAGAAAAGCAAAATGCCTCCACTTCAGAACACAGTTTGAGTATTTCTGAGGAAATAGCCACAATTTCTGGGACAATATAAAGTCCCTTACTGACAAAAGTGACAAGTTACTTCCCACCTTACTCAGTATTGATGGAACTATTACACAAGATCCAACAGTGATTGCAAGCCATTTCAATAAAGCGTTTACTGACCTAGGTGGAGTGCTCACCCCTGATGTTCTAGCCCCACAAAGTAATCTAGACACCAGCTATGATGCCTGACAAACAGGTAGTTCTGTTCTGTCATTCTTCCTTAGGATTGTCTCCAAATCTGAGGCCAAGAAATACCTGAAACAAACTCTTACTAAGTCAAGATCTAATAACAGCTCTCTAGACTACAAACTACTTAGATGCACCCTGGACAAAGTTCTGTCCCCCATAACCTGCATTATAAAATGGTGATTGATTCTGTCATTCTAACTATCGACCTAGTTCCATTCTTCCCCCACTCTCAGAAGTGTTCGAAAGGATTGTCTATGACCAATTGGTAGACTATCTAGACAAAAATATGCTACAATGCCCGGAGAAACATGGCTTTAGGAAGCAGCACAGTTTGACTACTGCGATTGTCTAATTTACTGGTTATATCCACGAGGCTCTTGACCATGGGCTGTTGGTAGGGACAATATACATTGACTTCACCAAGACCTTTGACATGGTCAGTCACGAGCTTCTGCTAAATCAACTACTGGCTATCGGTCTGTCTAAAATATCAGTGCTTTGGTTTCTGAGGTACCTGACTGGGCAGGTGTAACAAGTGAAGATGCTTGATTACCTGTCTGATCAGTGCAGGGTTACAACTGGTGTCCCCCAAGGTTCAGTCTTGGGCCCCTTACTGTTTAGTCTGTTTCTAAACAATCTCCCTAAGCCTTGTCAAGGGAAGTTGCTCTTGTACGCAGATGATGCCATGTTTTTTCCAGCCACTCCAATCTGCAAGCGCTTGAGCAACAAATGCAAGCCAACTTCTTGGAAATCGAAAATTGGTTTGTACACTCCAATCTCCTTCTTAACTAAAAAAAAAAAAAAAGACAATGCTCTTTGCATTCAATCAGAACAAGCAGGTCATACAGCCTCAAAGTTCTAAATAATAGGAACGATATACTTGAGATGGTGAACAATTTAAAATATCTCAGGGTCATTCTCGACAGTTCCCTCTCATTTACCAAGCACATCAATCATGTAGCCAGGTCAACAAACCAGCAGGTCAGCCAGTTATGGAGGCACAGGCTCTGTCTCAGTGATGAAGCTGTAAAGCTCGGCATCACCAGTTCTGCCCTATCAGTCATTGACTACAGGCTTGTGGTCTATGGGGCAGGTAATAGTACAGTTCTAAAGAGGATTAGGACAACTCTTAACAAAGCCTGTAGTCTGGTCCTAGGTGCCCATCATCTAACTCACACCTATGAGCTTTATGCCAGCTAAAAATGGCTGAATCTGGATAAAAGGATCCAATACCAGGTCTGTCTACTTGGAAAAAAGACCACTCTTGGTCTCACCCCTCCTGGGGTGCAGCAACTCCTTAGCTTATCCTCTACCAAAAATAAGGGGAACCTGCAACAACCCGCTTGTTATCCCGTTCTGCCAAACATTGCTAGGCCAATGATCATTTGCCTTCAGGGCACCTTAGTGGCTCAACTCCTTTAATGCTGACCTGCAGTCTGGATCAAAACTGTGGCATTTCAAAATTCAACTTTGGGCACATCTTGCCCGCACCAGCAAGTATGACTGTTTCACCCTAGCACCTCAACCCCCCCCCCCAAATGGCTTCCTCTCTCTCCTCAGCACTTCACATTAGTCCCCTCTCATTAATTTCCCTGCCTCTCCCATTTTGCCCCTCCCACCTCTCCCCCCTTTTGTACTGTTTCAGCCCATTAACCCCTTCCTGCTGACAATCTGAAAATCTTAGACTCCAGCCCAGCCTGTCCTGATAGCATTATCACTTCCCCCTAATTCTTCTCTTACCTGACAAGGCCTTTATGGGCTGGTCATCCACATTTTCCCTTCATCCCCCCTCCAGTCTCTTTTGCTCCTGAACCCTTCTCTACCCCTATGCCCTCTGTTGACCATCCCCTCTATTCTCTCTTCTCCCATACACCTCCCCAACCCTATTTCATTAGCTACCACTTTGTGCTGTTTAACCATTTTATACCTATTGTGTGTCTCAGGCAAATGTAATGCTCTGTTGTTGTATAGTTACTATTTTATGCTGCTCAACCATTTTTTTTCTTTTTTTTTTACTTCAGCGCTTCACTGGCAAATGTATTTCTTTGATGTTGTATATAACTATAGTAACTTGTGTCCTACACTGTAATTGTAAACATTGTTCGATGTGGAACCTTTGTAAATGAGCTTTCAGCTCAGAGTTCTTAATCTGAGATGCTAATAAATAAATCAATAATAAAAACAATGTTGTTTTATGTTGATTGTGCACATGCACAAGAAACATGTTGCGGCAGGTTGACAGATGTAGGTTGTGGAGGCATGGCACTGTTGTGGCCAATGCCCCCACAGCCTTTAAAGGTTTGGCCCAGTTTCCCCAATGCCGTGGCACGCTGCTGCTAACACTAGTTCAGCCAGCGTGCCACAACCTTGTAAGGTTTTAGCCGCTGCAATCAGGGGCTGCCTCATTGCAGCATAAGCCATCCACTGCAATGAGGGAGTGACTCGTCATTGCTGGGTGGAACCTTGTAACAGTGATATTGTTTGTGAACATGATGGCAGCATGCCGCCATGTTCACAAACAATATTAAGCACCCCCCCACCAAGAGGGTGCCTAATCCCCCTCAGCAGCATGTGCCCCCTCTACTGTGTTTATTTGTCAATGGGGGCCTCAATCCCTGTCGGTTTCAGTGACTGAGTGATGTTGCCAATGGGGAAGCCCACTCCCTGACAGCATTATGCAACACCCCCGCCCTGCTTTTGTTGTGTGCCAATGGGGTGCCCAATCCCTGTTGGCATAATGTAACCTTCCCATTTTGTTGTGTGCCAATGGGGGTGCCCAATTCCATTGGCTACAGCTGCCTCCCCAAAAAAGAGCCCATTGGCACACTGGGAGCCCACCCAGTGTGCCACATGCCCTGTAAAAAAACGGTTCCACAATGTTTTTTTTTTACCCTGTCAAAAAAGAAAATGTTCCCTCGTGGTCTCCCTGCCCCCCTCCCACAACCCACGGCCACCCACTGTGCATCCTGCGGCCCCACACCCCCTTCACACCAGACTTATCTCCGGAGTCTGGAGCGATGATCTTTGGTGGACTGGGAACACGTCTGCACTCTTCAAAGCTGACCGCAAACTGAGGAAATGCCAGTAAGCTGTATAATGGAATAAATAGAATTTTTTCAATGTTGATGCATATCTCAGGCATTTTTTGGAATTTTGGTAACAAATTTTCAACATGGGTTTTTTAGGACCTCTCCTCATGAATTCTGGCACTGTCATGGTGTTAATTGGCCCTGAAAGGTGATTTTGCAGTCACTGCGTGGAATCACCTTTTAGGACTGATTAACAAAACGACAGTGCCAGTGTTCATGAGGTGGGCTCTCAAAAATCCTATGTTGCAAATTTGGTGGAAAAAATAAAAATAGTGTTTTACAAGCTTGCATTGCACAGTTTGCATGCAGGCTCAGAAGTTCACTAATTTATAATATTTTCACTCCAGATTTTCAACATTGCCATTGTTCTGCACCTCCTTATGAACAGTACAGTTGTCATTTTTCACATACTGGCCAAAATGCGTTTTCGCAGTTCCGGGGCAGAATAGTATGGTTGCTGTGGGAAATCCATGTTCGGGAGACATTATGAAAATGACAGTGATACTGTTCATTAGCAGAGGTCCTAAAATGCCTATGTTGAAAATTTGATGATGAAAGTCAGTGAAATGAGTGTGCTACAAGTGTGCATTGTGCAGTTTCCATGCACACTCGTACCTTTGCAACTTTGCAATATTTTCACTCTTGATTTTCAACATTGTCATTTTTCCACACCTTCTTATAAACAGTTCAGCTGTCATTTTTCACATCCTGGCCGAAATGTGTTTTCGCTCTTCCGGTGCACAATAGCGTGGTCACTGTGGGAAATCAGTGTTCGGAACACATTAAGAAAATCACACTGACACTACTTATGAACAGAGGTCCTAAAATGCCTTTGTTGAAAATTTTGTGATGAAACTTCATAAAATTACTGTGTTATGAGCATGTGTTGTGCAGTTTCCACGCACCCCTGTAACTTCACAAATTAATAATATTTTCAAGCCATATTTTCAATACTGGCATTTTTCCACACCTCCTTATGAACACTGCAGATGTCATTTTTCACATCCTGGCTGAAATGTGTTTTCGTGCTTCCGGTGCAGAATACCACAGTCACTGTCGGAAATCAGTGTTTGGGACAGATTAGGATCTAGCGAGTTGGGGGGGTGACTGAGCTCAACTGAGCTCTGTCGGGACTGCTGCAGATTTCTCTGTGGGCAGGAAAAGGTGCCAACGCAGGCAGCTTCCCAGTACAAAAGGGCAGCCTGCAGCACCGGGAGACACAGAATGAATGAGTGAGGGAGGGGGGAGAGAGTGAGCTCAGCGGAGCTGTGTTGGGACTGCTGCAGATTTCTTTGTGGCAGAAAAGGGCAGCAATGCATGCAGGAGCCCAGTACAAAAGGGCAGCCTGCAGTGGTGGGAGAAACAGAATGAGCAACTGAGAGAGGGGGAGTGAACAAGCTCAACAGAGCTCTATCATGACTGCTGTGGATTTCTTTGTGGGCAGAAAAGGGCAGCAACACAGGCAGGAGTCCCATACAAAAGGGCAGCCTGCAGCACTGGCAGAAATGAAATGAGCAAGTGAGAGAGGGGGAGTGAATGAGGTCAATGGAGCTCTGTTGGGATTGCTGTAGATTTCTTTGTGGGCAGAAAAAGGTGCCAACAGAGGCAGGAACCCAGTACAAAAGGGCAGTCTGTAGTTCCAGGAGAAACAGAATGAGCGTGTGAGACATGGGGAGTGAGAGACCTCAACGGAGTTCTGTCGGGACAGCTGCGGATTTCTTTGTGGGCAAAAAAAGGCAGCAATGCAGGCTGGAGCCCAGTGCAAAAGGGCAGCCTGCAGCATCAGGAGAAACACAATGAGCAAGTGAGAGAGGGCGAGTGTGCGAGTTCAACGGAGCCCTACCATGACTGCTGTGAATTTCTTTGTGTGCAGGAAAAGGTGGCAACGCTGGCAGGAACCCAGTACAAAAGACCAGCCTGCAGTTCTGGCAGAAACAGAATGAGTGAGTGACACAGGAGGAGTAAGCGAGCTCAATGAAGCGGTGTTAGGACTGCCGTAGATTTCTTTGTGGGCAGAAAAAGCTTCCAACCCAAGCAGGAGCCCATTACAAAAGGGCAGTCTGCAGCAGTGGGAGACACAGAATGAGCGAGTGAGTGAGGGGGAGTGAGCGAGCTCAGTGGAGCTCTGTTTGGAATGCTGCAGATTTCTTTGTGAGCAGAAAAAGGCAGCAATGCACGCAGGGGCCCAGTACAAAACAGCAGCCTGCAGCGGTAGGAGAAACAGAATGAGCGAGTGAGAGAGGGGGAGCAAGTGAGCTCAACGGAGCTCTGTCATGACTGCTGCAGATTTCTTTTTGGGCAGAAGAAGGTAGCAATGGGCAGGAGCCCAGTACTAAAATGGCAGCCTGCAACGCCGCAGAAACAGAACAAGCGAGTGAGAGAGGGGAGTGAATCTCAGGAGCTCTTTCGACTGCTGCAGATTTCTTTTGTGGGTGACAAGGTGGCAACAGGTAGGAGCCCAGCACAAAAGGCCAGCTTGCAGCCCGGCAGAAACGGAACAAGCGAGTGAAAGATGGGGAGTGAGCGAGCTCAACAGAGCTGTGTCCGGACTGCTTTAGATTTCTTTGTGTGCAGAAAAAGCTGTCAATGCAAGCAGAAGCCCAGTGCAAAAGGGCAGTCTGCAGCAGCGGGAGACACATATTGAGTGAGTGAGAAAGGGGGAGTGAGTGAGCACAATGGAGTTCTGTTTGGACTGCTGCAGATTTCTTTGTGAGCAGAAAAAGGCAGCAATGTGTGCAGGGGCCCAGTACAAAACAGCAGCCTGCAGCAGTGGGAGAAACAGAATGAGCAAGTGAGAGAGGGAGAGTGAGTGAGCTCAACAGAGCTCTGTTGGGACTTCTGTGAATTTTTTCTGGGCAGAAAAACCCAGCAATGAATGCAGGGGCCCAATACAAAAGGGCAGCCTGCAGCAGCAGGGGAAACAGAATGAGCGAGTGAGAGAGGGGGAGTGAGCAAGCTCAACGGAGCTTTATCATGACTGCTGCAGATTTCTTTGGGGCCATAAAAAGGCGGCAATGCAGGCAGGAGCCCAGTACAAAGGGGCAGCCTACAGCACCAGCAGAAATGGAAAGAGCGAGTGACAGAGGGGGAGTAAACAAGCTCAACGGAGCTGTGTCAGGACTGCTTTAGATTTCTTTGTGTGCAGAAAAAGCTGTCAATGCAAGCAGGAGCCCAGTGCAAAAGGGCAGTCTGCAGCAGCGGGAGACACAGAATGAGCGAGTGAGTGAAGGGGAGTGACCAAGCTCAGTGGAGCTCTATCATGACTGTTGTAGATTTCTTTGTGGGCAGAAACAGGTGCCAACAGAGGCAGGAGTCCAGTACAAAAGGGCAGCCTGCAACGCCAGGAGAAACAGAATGAGCGAGTGAGAGAGAGAGAGAAAGTGAGTGAGCTCAACAGAACTCTGTTGGGACTGCTGTGGATTCTTTTCTGGGCAGAAAAACCCAGCAATGAATGCAGGGGCCCAGTACAAAAGGGCAGCCTACGGCAGTGGGAGAAACAGAATGAGCGAGTGAGACAGAGGAAGTGAGCAACCTCAACGGAGCTCTATTGTGACTGCTGTGGATTTCTTTGGGGGAAGAAAAAGGTGGCAATGCAGGCAGGAGCCCAGTACAAAAGGCCAGCCTGCAGCGCCAGCAGAAACAGAATAAGTGAGTGAGAGAGGGGGAGTGAGCAAGCTCAACGGACCTGTGTCGGGACTGCTGCAGATTTCTTTGTGGGCAGAAAAATGCACTAACAGAGGCAGGAGACCAGTATAAAATGGCAGCCTTCAGCACCAGGAGAAACAGAATGAGTGAGTGAGACAGGGGGAGTGATCGACCTCAATGGAGCCCTATCATGACTGCTGTGAATTTCTTTGTGGGGAGTAATAGGCTGCAATGCAGGCAGGAACCCAGCACAAAAGGCCAGCCTGCAGTGCCAGCAGAAATGGAATGAGTGAGTGAGGGGGGAGGGAGTGAGTGAGATCAACAGAGCTGTGCTGGGACTGCTGCAGATTTCTCTGTGGGCAGCAAAAGGCAGCAATGCACGCAGGGACCCAGTACAAAAGGGCAGCCTGCAGCAGCAAGAGAAACAGAACAACCGAGTGAGAGAAGGGGAGTGAGTGAGCTCAACGGAGCTCTGTCTTGACTGCTGCAGATTTCTTTGTGGGCAGAAGAAGCCCAATACAAAAGGGCAGCCTGGAGCGGCAGCAGAAACGGAATGACTGAGTGAGAGAGGGGGAGTGAGCGAGCTCAGTGGAGCTCTGTTGGGACTGCTGCAGATTTCTCTGAGGGCAGAAAAAGGTGCCAACAGAGGCAGGAGCCCAGTATAAAAGGGCAGCAGGCAGCACCAGGAGAAACAGAATGAGTGAGTGACACAGGGGGAGTGAGCGAGCTCAATGGAGCTGTGTAGGGACTGCTGTAGATTTCTTTGCAGGAAAAGGAAGGTGGCAACACAGGGAGGAGCCCAGTACAAAAGGGCAGTCTGGAGCGGTGGCAGAAATGGAATGACCGCGTGAGAGAGAGGGAGTGGCGGCTCCGTAGACTCTGTTGGGACTGCTGCAGATTTCTTTGAGGGCAGAAAAAGGTGCCAACAGAGTCAGGAGCCCAGTACAAAAGGCCAGTGGGCAGCGCCAGGAGAAACAGAATGAGTGAGTGACACAGGGAGTGAGCGAGCTCAATGGAGCTGTGTTGGGACTGCCATAGATTTCTTTGTGGGCAGAAAAAGCTGCCAACCCAAGCAGGAGCTCATTACAAAAGGGCAGTCTGCAGCAGCGAGAGACACAGAATGAGCGAGTGAGCGAGGGGGAGTGAGCAAGCTCAGTGGAGCTCTGTTTGGACTGCTGCAGATTTCTTTGTGAGCAGAAAACAGCAGCAATGCATGCAGGGGCCCAGTACAAAACAGCAGCCTGCAACGGTGAGAGAAACAGAACGAGCAAGTGAGAGAGAGGAGAGAGCGAGCTCAACGGAGCTCTGTCATGACTGCTGCAGATTTCTTTTTGGGCAGAAGAAGGTAGCAATGCAGGTGGGAGCCCAGTACAAAAGGGCAGCCTGCAACGCCGGCAGAAGTGGAACAAGCGAGTGAGAGAGGGGGAGTGAGCGAGCTCAACGGAGTTCCATTGGGACTGATGCAGATTTCTTTGTGGGCAGAAAAAGGTGCCAACAGAGGCAGGAGCCCAGTACAAAAGGACAGCCTGCAGCGCTGGGAGAAACACAGTGAGTGAGTGAGAGAGGGACAGTGAGCGAGCTCAATGGAGCTTTAGCATGACTGCTGCAGATTTCTTTGTGGGCAGAAGAAGGCGGCAACGCAGGCAGGAGCCCAGTACAAAAGGGCAGCCTACAGCACTGGCAGAAATGGAATGAGCAAGTGAGAGAGGTGGAGTGAACAAGCTCAACAGAGCACTGTTGGGACTGCTGCAGATTTCTTTGTGGGCTGAAAATGGTGTCAACAGAGGCAGGAGCCCAGACAAAAGGCCAGCCTGCAGTACCAGGAGAAACAGAATGAGCGAGTGAGACATGGGGAGTGAGTGATCTCAACGGAGCCCTATCAAGACTACTGCAAAGTTCTTTGTGGGCAGTAAAAGGCTGCAATGCAGGCAGGAACCCAGCACAAAAGGCCAGCCTGCAGCACTGGCAAAAACAGAATGAATGAATGGGGGGGGAGTGAGCGAGCTCAGCAGAGCTCTATCAGGACTGCTGCAGATTTCTTTGTGGGCAGAAGAAGGCAGCAACATAGGGAGGAGCCCAGTACAAAAGGGCAGCCTATAGCGGCGGCAGAAATGGAATGACTGAGTGAGAGAGGGGGAGTGAGCGAGCTCAGCGGAGCTCTGTTGGACTGCTGCAGATTTCTCTGAGGGCAGAAAAGGTCTAACCGGGGCAGAAGCCCAGTATAAGGGCAGCTGGCAGAGCCAGGAGAAACAGAATAGTGGTGACACGGGGAGTGAGCAAGCTCAATGGAGCTGTGTTGGGACTGCTGTAGATTTCTTTGTGGGCAGAAAAAGCTACCAACACAAGCAGGATCCCATTACAAAAGGGCAGTCTGCAGCAGCAGGAGACACAGAATGAGTGAGTGAGTGAGGGGGAGTGAGCGAGCTCAGTGGAGCTCTGTTTGGACTGCTGCAGATTTCTTTGTGGGCAGAAAAAAGCAGCAATGCAGGCAGGGGCCCAGTACAAAGCAGCAGCCTGCAGCGGCGGGAAAAACAGAACGAGCAAGTGAGAGGGGGGAGTGAGCGAGCTCAATGGAGGTCTATTGCGACTGCTGCAGATTTCTATTTTGGCAGAAGAAGGTAGCAACACAGGCGGGAGCCCAGTACAAAAGGGCAGTCTGCAGCGCTGGCAGAAGCGGAATGAGCGAGTGAGAGAGGAGGAGTGAGCAACCTCAACGGAGCTCTGTTGGGACAGCTGTGGATTTCTTTGTGGGCAGAAAAAGGTGCCAACACAGGCAGGAGCCCAGTACAAAAGGGCAGCCTGCAGTGCTGGGAGAAACACAGTGAGTGAGTGAGTGAGTGAGTGAGTGAGTGAGTGAGTGAGGGGGAGTGAACGAGCTCAACAGAGCTCTATCATGACTGCTGCGGATTTCTTTGTGGGCAGAAAAGGGCAGCAATGCAGGCAGGAGCCTAGTACAAAAGGCCAAACTGCAGCACTGGCAGAAATGGAATGACAGAGTGAAAGAGGTGAAGTGAGCAAGCTCAACAGACCTGTGTTGGGGCTGCTGCAGATTTATTTTGTGGGCAGAAAAAGCCACCAATGCAGGCAGGAGCCTAGTACAAAAGGGCAGCCTGCAGCAGCGAGAGACACAGAATGAGTGAGTGAGGGAGGGGGAGTGAGTGAGCTCAATGGAGCTCTGTTGGGGCTACTGCAGATTTCTTTCTGGGCAGAAAGACATAGCAATGAAGGCAGGAGTCCAGTACAAAAGGGCAGCCTGCAGCAGTGGGAGAAACAGAACCAGCGTGTGAGAGAGGGGGAGTGAGCAAGCTCAGCGGAGCTCTATCATGACTGCTGTGGATTTCTTTGTGGGCAGAAGAAGGTGGCAATGCAGGCAGGAGCTCAGTACAAAAGGGCAGCCTACGGCGTGGCAGAAATGGAACAAGCGAGTTCAAGAGGGGGAGTGAGCGAGTTCAACGGAGCTCTGTCGGACTGCTGTGGATTTCTTTTTGGGCAGAAAAAGGCAGCAAGGCACCTAGGGGCCCAGTACAAAAGAGCAGCCTGCAGCAGTGGGAGAATGAGTGAATGAGAGATGGGTAGTGTGCGAGCTCAATGGAGCTCTATCATGACTGCTGCAGATTTCTTTGTGAGCAGAAAAAGGCGGCAATGCAGGCAGGAGCTCAGTACAAAAGGTCAGCATGCAGCGCCAGCAGAAATGGAACGAGTGAGTGACAGAGGGGGAGTGAGCAAGCTCAACGGACCTGTGTCGGGACTACTGCAGATTTCTTTGTGGACAGAAAAAGCCACCAACAGAGGTAGGAGCCCAGTGCAAAAGGGCAGCCTGCAGTTCCAGGAGAAACAGAATCAGCGAGTGAGAGAGGGGGAGTGAGCCACCTCAACGGAGCTCTGTTGGGACAGCTGTGGATTTATTTGTGGCAGAAAAGGGTGCCAGTGCAGGCAGGAGCCCAGTACAGAACAGCAGCCTGGAGCACTGGGAGAAACAGAATGAGCGAGTGACACAGGGGCAGTGAGTGAGGTCAACGGACCAACGCAATCAACATTCGGCATTGACAAATGCTTGTTTTCTTTGTGAATGTCAATGGGTTGTCTTTTTTTGCTTGACAGAGGAACTTTTCATTTCTCCATAACCTGTTCTTTCTCTCAGCTGCTCTTGTGTTGCCTGAATGCACTGGAGATGACTAAAGTTCTGTAGCCATACCAGCTTGGAGCATAATACCATCAGAACTCAGAAGCATAAGCAGAGTCAGTCCTGGTCAGTAGTTGAATAGGAGATCTGCAATGAACACCAGGTGCTGCACTAAACGGTGTTGGTAGCTCCACAGAGAGCATTCTCCCTTTGGTTAAAAGTAATTATGCCAATGATCCAGCATGGTTTTAAGGGGGATATTGTGCTGATGGACGTTCTTTTCTTTGAATAAGATGTTAAACTGAGGTACGCGCTACCTGTTCTGGTGGTTGTGCAGGTAGAGATTAAAAATCCCATGGCACTTCTTGAAAAAAAAACCCGGGAATTTCCCCAGTGATCTGTTCAAATTTCCCCCTACGCTTAATGTGATTTTGTCACATTCTGAAATTAGGGGGTAACTTGCATCAAACTGAAGCTTGTGTTCATAATCTCTCTAGATACATGTTAATAATTTTTGTGCGGCTGTTATTGAATGGGAAGGGTTTGTAGTTTCACTATGACAAGGTGGCCAGCTGATCCCTTTCACTTCCCGATTCATTTCCACAACCCCGTGCTATGATGTCCGGCAAGGGAGTGCACAGGGGTGAGCACCACTGAAATGAAAGGGGGCATTTTTTTTTATCAGTGTTTTCTACTTTATGATGGCATACTAGAGATTATGAAGGCCACTGCTCAAGTGACACTGGCTTTGTTAGTTGAGCAGTGGCCTTTAATCTTTAACTTGTCATCAATGCAGAAAATGCTGCAAAAAAAATTCCCCCATTCATTTCAATGGGGCTCACCCCTGCACCCTCCCTTGCTGGACAATATAATGTGCCTGAACATGGGGGCATGGAAATGAATCAGGAAGTGGAAGGGATTCCGTTTATGACTGCTCCTTGTTTGCCTATGCTTCCATACTTGCACCTCAATGACAAAGGCATTTCATGTGGTGTCTCACAGAAGGTTGGTGAAGACATTAGAGGACCTGTGTGCAGCAAAATACCTAGTTGCATGGGTGGATAATTGGTTGGTGGGAGACAACAGAGCTGGTCTGTAACCCCTAGGTAGTGCTACTCTAAGGGCTACTACCCCTGCCTTGTGGGCCCATTCAAGGTTGAGCTATTGGTTGAGCCCATTGGTTACTTTGGATCTGATTGGCTAGAAGGCTTGTCAATCACAAAAATGAATTATTCATTAAGCTCCCTCGATGCACAGTTGGTTTGTTGTTTTGGCACCTGAATTAGGTCCCTTCAGTTCCCCATAAGCACTTTGTAGTTTCCCATGAGCTTTGGCAACAGTCCAACAAGTCCTGGCTTAAGAATCATAGCTTTCTGATTGACTGTTGCAGCTCTGTAATGGCTGTTTAACCCACAGTCCCTTAAGCAGATTTAACACAGTCCCAAGTAAAGTCCTGGTTCAGCCAGAATAATTCAAATATTTGCCCAATTGCCCCACAGTTAATAGTCCCTTGTGTATCCTTAATGTTGCTGCCCAGCTTTAACAATTATCTCAGTCCATTTTCCTTTCACTGCTGCCAATATTTTGTAACCCCCTGTTGCAGCAGGCAGGCTGTCTATCAACCAACAATACTGGTGCAGCCAGGATTTAGTTATTTGTTTCAAATATTTCCCCTTTAACATTTATCTCCTTTACACATCTTTCCCCAAAAGCCCACACAGTAGTTACATTATGTATGTACAGATTAAGCTGAAAGGGACCTCCAGGGCCCAGCGGGCTTACCCGGTTAACAAAATTTAACTAAATAAATAAATAAAATGTACAAGGTTTTTCTCTTTTTGACAGCCATCAAAACACTTCCTCCCTGAGGGTAGACAGGCCCTCATGAAGATTTATAAGGGATCGGGGCTCTGGCTCATTATTTATGATCTCCGATCCTAATGCTCCATGGATCTTCTTAATTATTTGAAGAAACAGGCTCTCATTGCCCTTGTTGTGGTCACTGGTTCCCACTCTGGCCATAGAGGGACTGAGACTGAGGAACACTCTGCTGCTCAACTGTGAATTAAGAGGTTGGGAGATCAAAGGCACAGCCTTGTGCATGCACAATCTCTTTGGCACCTGGGGTGCTGAAACAAGTAGAGATGAGGTGCGGCTAAGGTTTCTGGAGCCTGACTGGACTAAATTCATACAAGGGGGCCTATGGCTGGGGCACCAGGGCATATAAGGACTTGAGCTAAAAAAAATGGCAGACATTCAGAAGCACTAGAGAGGAGCAGAAAACCAGAGCTAATGGGCACAAGATAAAGCCCCAAATTTTGTGGGAGGGCTACACTCTCCCCTGCTAGCAAACCTTGGCACTCGCACCAGGTGTGTGCCAAGCTTGGCACACTTAAATTACATCTAAGCATCTTTAAAAGATTTTTTTTTTTGGTCTTTGGTAACCGAGTAAGGCCCATTAGGCACAAGTGCCTGTTTTCAGGGGGCAAACTGGGAGCACTGGGTGGTTAAGTGACTTGCTCAGAGTCACAAAGTATGCAAGTGGAGGTTGTAAGAATCAAACTCAGGTCTGGTCTGCTGGATGTACCAAACTCATTCACAGCTCCTTACTCTAACCTCGAGGCTATAGTGCCAGCCCCCAATTAAACATTTAAACATCTTGACTTAGGCATATGGCCTTCTAGCTAGCACTGGTTACCATAACATCCTAGTCTAGACAAATGCATTCTATTCTAGACAGCAACAACATTTTTAAATAACTGTGAGCATTATTTAGATGTTACATACCCTGGGGACCTTTGACAGTACAAGATCTTACATTTAAATTAAATGTAGGTGCAGTTTTTACTTTTGGCCACTGGGGCTGAAAAAACAATGGCAGGCATTCAGAGGCACTAGAAGAGGAGCAGAAAATGGGAGCTAATGGGCACAAGGTTAGCCCCCAAATTGGGAGGTGGCATTACACTCTCCCCTGCTAGAGAATCTTGGCATCCACGCTAAGTGTGTGTGCAAAGCCTGGCACCTTAAGTAAAATCTAAACATCTTTAAAACATTTAAACATTTAAACATCTTGACTTAGGCATATGGTCCCTTAGCTAGCACTGGTTACCATAACATCCTAGTCTAGACAAATACATTCTATTCTAGACAGCAATAACATTTTTAAATGAAGGTGAGCATTATTTATATGTTACATACCCTGGGGACCCTTAAAAGAACAACATCTTACATTTAAATTAAATGTGGGTGCAATTTTACATTTGGCCACTAGGGGACATGCACACACCCCAGTAGCATTCACTGAGCCAGCAGTAAACAGACCTAGAGCAAGACTGGGCATCAAAACACATTTCAAACAGCTAGTTAGATGGCAGCCATTTTAAGGGTCTTAATACATATAACTCTTGGTTAAACAATTGGGGGAAAAAAACTGGGGGAGGGGGGTCCATGCTGGGCATGATATGGTATAAACTGATCTCAGTGGAGCCTCCATCATGTAACCCCTAGGTGGCTCTACTCCAAGGGCTACTACCTCTGCCTTATGAGCCTGTATAAGACTGAGGGGCCAGGGTTTCCAAAATCTAAATTTAAAGTGGTTCTTCTCCTAGATATTATATTTTTATAATGCCTCTACCCAGATTTTAGCTTTAAGTGGGCAAGCTTGGAACATGGTACAACCCCCGGGCGGCTGTACCCATCCACATTAACCATAAATCATGCCAACACATGACCTGATAACATTTCCCCACATTTCAATACCTTTTACCATTTATCATTTCCTACTGCACCTTTCTGGAAAACTTGTTTGCTTTCTCTTCTTAATCGACACAGCTTCATTCTTCCGTAATTTGCTGTACCCTACTGGGTAACCTGTACTTATTCTATTCCTAATCTACACCCCTCCTCCCACCTATTGCCTTCCTACTCCCTACACTTTCTCTGTAGTTTCCCCTTCACCTATTACTGCCTGGCTGCTGCTACTTTCACAGCATTTTATCCCTCCCTGATTGAACATAGCTTAGTCACTCTATTTGACCTGAATGTATTGTCACTTGTAAATGTTAATGCTGCATTGTTCTTACTACCTCAATCTTAGTCATGTTCTGCTGTTAATGCCTCATACATCTACATGTAACTTGACTGAACATTGCTTAGTCACTTTATTTGACATGACTGTAATTGTCACGTTAAATTCTACAGATGTATTCTTCTTACTAACTTCAATTTTTGTCATTTTCTACTGTTAATGCCTCAAATATATATATATGTAACCTGTATTTTGTTCCATAATGTTCTCTTGTAGTTTGACTCTGTACTCTCCCAGGTTGTGCATGAAAATAGTAAATTTTTGGCTAGTGCACCTGCTCAGTAAACAAAAACTAAATAAAATAAATACATCTATTGACTGGATCCTAATAATATGCTTATGACATAGGTATCTGCAAAAACAACAGTGAACAATTTATTTACAGGGGAAAGGGCTTAGGAATGGGGTAAGAAAGGAACAGCGGTTATGCAGTACAGTATTTACAATATTTACATTAGATTAGAGGTTTTGGATTAGTGCTTATGAAACCCTCCAGCTGGGTAGATAAGTTGCACCTTATATCACATGGTAATCACACATTTTACCAACCTCCCAAAATAACCAGTGCCCTGGCTATCTGACTAAACTGCATAAATCAGATGACACAGAAAACATTGCTTTTCCCACCCTGGTACCAGTCCCCAACATTTGGTATGAGACCCTGCAATCCCATCCCAACCTTAAACCTGGGTACCCAGTAACCAGAGTTCAGAATGGTGCAGGCCTGATGGATGGTGTAGCTGTACGTTGGCTGGCTAGATGAAGCAGATTAAATCTTGGACTTGAAAAACATTAAATACTTGAACTATGTACAGTTTCTTTAAAGGGTACAGGAGAGGCCCTGTATGTTGAGATTGGTGCCTTTCTTCTGGGATGAAAGCACCTGTGGTGTAACCAGGTGGTTACATTTTATTTAACACGTTTGCCTTTCCTGAAGCTCCAGCACATTTATAATCCTGGCACATTCAGCACATATACTACTTTAATTATTTGACCATGGGCCAGTGTGACTGTCAGTGTCAGTGGCTCAGTAGGTAGCACACTTGCCTCTGAGGCCGGGAGATCAGAGGGCTGTGGGTTCAGTTCCCACATTAGGCGCTTGGGTTAATATCCCAGTACTGACACTGCAGTGCAGCATGAGAGGGGTGCTGCACTTCTGAGGTGCCGTCTTTCAGATGAGACGTTAAACTGAGGTCCCATCTGCCTGGATTGGTGGTAGTTCAGATGGATGTTAAAGATCCCATGGCACTTATCGAAAAGAGTAGGGGAATTTCCCTGGTGTCCTGGCCAAATTTCCCTCATTCACTAAAAATACCACCAACAGCTTAATCTGGTTCAAAGTCAGTTGGTATTCATCTGTATCCCCCTCCCCCGGGTCGTGCCTGAAAATAGGCAGGATTTGTCTAGTGCACTTACCTGGTCAACAAAAGCTAAAATAAATAAAATCCTTTTTAACTTTAACTCTTTTGGTGGGTCCTTGCTCCCTAAGGCTAGGGTGACCTGGTTCTTTCCATTCCATAGCACACTGGAACATTTTACTTGGTAACTTAAACATTTACTGCGGTTCTTTTAACACAAACGTGATGTGTCATTCCCACATGGCAAATGGCTGGGATTCACAGCTTCCACAGGACAGCTCAACAATACATGAACAAATACTGGACCTCCTAGACAAAGTCAGGAAGCACCTCTGCTCTGAGTGCTCCCCTTTCAGTCCTGTAGGCACTTTAGCAATTTAAACACATTTCAGAACATTTACATAATTGGACCACTCCGTGGCCACTTAACTCATACATGTCCACCCTCGCTGGGCAATGATTAAATGCAGCAGATGCAGGGTGCAGACCTACAAACAGTTCCAAACAGTTAATGAGTCTCTAGGGCATGGCAGCCCCCATAAGCTTTCTCTTTACTTGCACCGGGAGGCAAGATTACTCACTCAGGCATCCTCATGGAATGACTCTCCATCATTTAAGTTTCCTGAAGTCTTCAGTTCTCTCACCACTGAGGCAGGTTTAGCTCTCTCACAGCTGGCTTGTCAGCAAGTTGCAGGGCCCACATTTCTCCCAAATGTGGAAAAGATTGGCTAACCCCTGGAGGACATTTTTCAGGCAACCCCCAGGCTAGCAGGTTCTGCTTTAAACTAGCACTGAATTATTTAGTGGCAAAGAATGACAAAGCCCTCCCCTACCCTGTGAAGAGGCTTACACTGGATCACCAGGCCCATTTGCATTGCTGGGGGCTTGAGCCCCCACCCTCTGGGAGCTTCCACTTGAATCTGAAAAATCTGCTGAAATACTGTCTTTTATGGGGCTCTTCTGAAGCTCCCTATTGACTGAGCCCATTGGTTACTTTGGCTCTGACTGGCTAGAAGGCTTGTCAATCACAAAAATGAATTATTCATTAAGCTCCCTCAATGCACAGTTGGTTTGTTGTTTTGGTGTCTGAATTTAGGTCCCTGCAGTTCGCCATAAGCACTTGGTAGTTTCCTGTGAGTTTTGGCAAAAGTCCCACAAGTCCTGGCTTAAAAATCCTAACTTTCTGATTGACTGTTGCTGCTTTGTAACAGCTGCTTAACCTACAGTCCCTTAAGCAGATCTAACACAGTCCCAAGTAAAGTCATGGTGCAGCCAGAATAATTAAAATATTTGCCCAATTGCCTCACAGTTCAGTAGTCCATTGTGTGCCCTTAATGTCACTATGCAGCTTTAACAACTATCTCAGTCTGTTTTCCTGTTGCTGCTGCCAATATTTTGTAACCCGCTGTTGCAGCAGGCAGGCTGTCTATCTGAGTCCCAACAATATTGGTGCAGCCAGGATTTAGTTATTTATTTGTTTCAAACTTTTCCCTTTTAACATTTATTTCCTTTACACCTCTTTCCCCAAAAGCCCATACAGTAGTTACATTATGTATTTATAAGATTTTTCCTCTTTTCAGCAGCCACTGAAACACTGCCTCCCTGAGGGCAGACATACCCTCATGAATATTCATACGGGATCGGGGCTCTGGCTCATTAATATTTATGAGCCCTGATACTAATGCTCTGTGGGTCTTTTTAATTATTTGAAGAAACGGGCTCTCATGGCCCTTGCTGTGGTCACCAGTCCACACTCTGGCCATATGGGGACCAGGACCACTGAACACTTTTCCACTCAACTGCAAATTAAGCAGTCAGGAGAGCAAAAGCATAGCCTTGTGCATGCACGATCTCCATGGCACTGGGGGTGCCAAAACAAGTAGAAGGAAGGTGTGACTATGGTTTCTGGAGCCCAACTGGGCTCAATTCACACACTAGGGCTATGGCTGGGACACCAAGGGCACATAAGGACTTGGGCTAAAAAAAAAAAATGGCAGGCATTCAGAGGCACTAGAGGAAGAACAGAAAACGGGAGCTATTCTGCACAAGGTTAGCCCCCAAATTGGGGGACGTTACACTCTCCCCTGCTAGAGAATCTTGGCATCCCCGCTAAGTATAGCGCAAGGAATAGAGGTTATGCAGTACAGTATTTACAATATTTACATTAGATTAGATGTTTTGGATTAGTGCTGATGCAACCCTCCAGCTGGGTAGATAAGCTGCATTTTAATCAATCAATCAATCAAAACTTTATTTATAAAAAGGAGCCTTTCCAGAAATCAAGGTGCCTGTACATCACGTAATAAAACAATATTAATAAAAACAATAAAATTAACCACACTAATAATACTTAAAAATCAGTATACGCTTGTTTAAAAAGATAAGTTTTAGTACTCCTTAAAAAGTTTATTTGATCGGGACAATCTTGTACCTGATGAGGTAGAGTATTCCACAGGGTCGGGGCCACAAAACTAAAAGATCTGGCCCCATAGGTCTTCAAACAAACCCTTGGAATCCCTAGCAATCCCTCATCAGTGGATCGGAGAGAGCGGGGTGGGGGGACAGTGGGGATGAAGAAGATCTTTCAGGTAGCTAGGTCTCTGATCATGTAGGGCCTTATAGGTCAGCAAACTGACCTTGAAGGTGATACGCCAGCATATTGGCAGCCAGTGCAGTCCGTGAAGCACAGGCGTCATATGACTGGTCCTAGAAGAACCAGCCAATAGTCTGGCTGCCGCATTCTGCACTAGCTGCAAGCAAGGAATATCAACCCCCGGTAGCCAAAGATTCAGGGAATTGTAGTAGTCAAGATGTGAGGTAATGAAGGCGTGGACCAAAGAAGGAAGATCATCAGGAGGAACCAGGTGCTTCACCCAGGCAATGTTCCTCAGGTGGTAAAAAGAAGCTTTGACAACTGCTAACACCTGTGATTTAAGTGTCAAACAGCTGTCAAAAACAACGCTCAGATTTCACACACGATCTGAGGTAGTTAGCTGGACACCCCCGAGCCATAAGCCCGAGGGAGATCCAGCCGACAAACCCGCCTCCCGGAGACATGGGTCCACGACCAACACCTCAGTTTTTCTTGGATTCAACCGCAACCAACTCACATTCATCCAGTCCTGGATTTCGGCAAGACAGTTATTAAAAACCGAGACAGCGGCATCTTGGCCAGGTACAAAGGACATGTACAGTTGAGTATCATCTGCATAGCAGTGAAAACTCAAACCGTACCACCTAATGATCGATCCCAATGGCAGCATGTACACAGCAAACAACATGGATGCCAAAATGGAGCCCTGCAGTACCCCACAGGATAGGGGGAATGATGTCGAGGAAAAAATCCCAGACACCACCCTCTGAGTCCTACCCTCGAGGAAAGATCGAAACCAACTGAGGACTGTACCAGACAGTCCACAGATAAACTGCAGGCATTCCAACAGCACATCCTGGTCCACTGTGTCAAATGCCGTGGAGAGATCAAGAAGGACCAAGATAGAACAGGTCCTTTGATCTCTCGCTATCAGGAGATCATTTAGTACCTGGACCAGAGCCATCTCAGTACTATGTCTCTTCCTAAATCTGGACTGGAGAGAATCATAGTCATCGTGGCTGGTTAAATGATCATCCAACTGCATCACAACCACCTTCTCAATAACCTTTTCCACAAAGGGTAGGCTAGAAATGGGTCTATAATTAGCCAGACAGTCCGGGTCCAAGGAGGGCTTCTTAAGAAGGGGCTGAACCAAAGCCTCCTTCAGAGGATTTGGAAAAATCCCCCTCTCCAAAGACCTCCAGACTATCTCAGCCAAAACCAGACTGATTTTATCTACGCAGCCCACTAAGAGACGTGTAGGGCCCTGATCCAGACCACAGTTGGTCAGATGCAGTAATCAGATGACCATCACAATGTCATTGATTGTGGGAAGGCTGAAGTGAGACCACACAAAACCGGTGTCCGACATCTCCTGTCGACTCCCACTACTCCCACTAGAGAGAGAGTCAGGTGGACGTCAGACCTGATTTTGGCAACCTTATCTGAAAAAAATTGAGCAAGCTCCTCACACCATTCTTGAGAAAAGGCTCTTCTGGGCTGAAGACAGATTGGATTGCACAATCTGTCCATGGTCTGGAAAAGCTGAGCTGGTCTATTCTGAGCAGCAGCAATCTCTCTGGACAGGAATTCTTTCTTTTTTTACGAGAGATTGCTGATTGATAAACCACATAATGGTCCATCAATCTAAGATTGCCACAATCCAAGCCCGACCTCCGCCAATATCTCTCTAATCTTCATCCAACTCTCCTCAACTCCCTTAGAGTCTCATCAAACCAAGGAGACCTAGGATGAAGAGTGAGAGGACGTACACGAACAGGTGCAGTGGAATCCAGGGCCCCTGTCGCTGTCTTATTATAGGCAAGTACCAAGTCCCCTGGATCCATGTAATGACTCGGAAAACCTGATAGGTCCAGCACCGCCATCAGACCATCTGGGGAAACACCCCCTCAAAGGGCATTACTGGACCATCTCCATAGGGGCTGGCCTACTAGGGGTGGTCTCAAAACTGAACCCAATGGAATGATAGTCAGACCATCCGACTGGTTCCACCACCAAATCAGGTATCTCCATCCCCAGTAGGAACACTAAGTCCAATGAATGACCTCCAATATGGGTCAGGGAGGAAATAACCTGTGTGAAGCCCAGTGAAATCATTAACTGGTGGAAGTCTTGACCAAACTGCGAGAGTTCATTGTTGACCCAGGCATTGAAATCACCCAGAACCAACCATCTGGGGGATCCCAATGTCAGGCTGACAATGAAGTCTGAGACTTGAATCACGTGGTAATCACACATTTTACCAAACTCCCAGAATAACCAGTGCCCTGGCTATCTGACTAAGCTGCATAAATCAGATGACACAGAAAACATTGCTTTTCCCGAAAGCAGAGGTAATGTTCCTGGACAAAAAGTCACGGACAAAAAGAAGTAGATAACACGTTGCTGTGACAATTCATAGTGCACATATTTGTCACTTAATTAAAATACCACCGGACCAAATGTCACGGCTAAATTCTCTTGTATTGGGTGTTCAAGTACCTCAAGGGAATCAACAAAGTCCAAGAGGGTAGCATCTTTCAAAAAAAGAGGTGTACAAGAACAAGGGGGCACAATTTGAAGATAGAACGGCCTTCCGGAGGAGGTTGTGGAGTCAAAAACAGTGGTGGAATTCAAGCATGCATGGGACAGTCATAAGGCAATTCTAGGGGGTGGGGGTAGGAAGAAGTAGGCTGCTGGTTAACTAGGATCTGCAGCTTATCCATTAGGTAGGGAAATAGGCAGACTGGGTGGGCCAAGCGGTCCTTATCTGCCGTCAAATTCTATGTTTCTATGTACAGGTAGGTGGCGCTACAAGTAGGTGATTTGGCCAGAAAGGGTCGAGCTGCAGTGGAGGTGCTGATGGGAGTGAGAGAGTAAAGCATGTTCATGTGCTTGTGCTTGAAACTCATAGTAATGATGGACGTGCTTGTGCAGGGAGTTGGTTGTGCTGTACAGGGGCATTAAAACTTTTATTAAAAAAAAATTTATTAAAATCTTTAATGTTTAGACACTGATCTCAAGGACTCTGGCAATGTCTTGAAGGTACTTCATTGGCATTCTGTTTGGAAAATCAGAGCACATGTGTTTGTGCACTTTATTTACTCATACGTACTTGCTGTTTTTTCTTGGTGGATCCTGACCAAGATCCAGTTGCCTCTGCTGAAGTGAAACAGCTTGCTGCTCCTGCCTCAACTTTCTTGCCAGTCTGACATGGGTAGGATGGGCAATTGTCACAGTTCTGGAGAACACTCTGTGCCAGGCTTGCAGGGCATTATTGCTTCTTGGCAAGTCATTAATCACTCTTTCGTATTGATTCCAGAACACTATTGGAAACCTTGGTTTTTGTCTACTCTTTCTACTTCTGTATGGTCTGTGAATATACAGTATGTGTCCTCAAAATAATCTAGTGTTTCTTCAAGATCTGTAAAGGTGTCATTATCTTGTAACATCTCAAAAAATCTCTCCACACAATCAGGTGGTACAAATACCAGAGCCAATACACAGCAAACCTTGAGGGCAAAATCCTTATCCTTTATATATTGCTGTTGTAAACCAGCACTTTGAACTTGGTGCCACAAAACTTGTCCCAGATGGAAATTGCACCCATTTAGCTCAGCATGTGGGACAACCTTGCACAGGACATTTATTGCGGCCAGTTCAAAGTCGAGCATTACACTTTCTGGTGCTAGTTTAGTATCAAGTAAGACCTTTAGGTTAGTGAACATTTATGGTATACAGTATCACGTGGCTTGGGAGAAGTGCATACACACATGGATGGTTAACCCCATTCACTAAAGTGTGCACAGTGTACAATTGGTCATCACCCCTTGGTGCAACACTAAACCTACTGTCACAAAACCAATGTTTGTTTTCTGCTAGGCATTTTAGGTAGTAGTCGCTAGTGAAAATAACGATGTCCTCATTAAAACCCCAAACCGGCTCATTGCTGACAGTTTTAGAGAACTCAGGTATGTCACAGTTCTCACTGGTGCTGCTTTGCTGCCACTGGCGATGGATGTTTTTTCTTAAGGTGTCCTGAGAAGGCAGCAAGTGCGTGTGGCAAACATCAACCTCCTGCAGCTCCTGATGCACAATGTTGCACGTGGGCTCCTCTGTGTCTCTTGCTCGGTGCGTGATGCTTGCTCTGGCAGCATCAATAGATACCTTTCTGTGGACCGCTACATGATTATACTCTGTCGGCTCCTTGCTAATAGTGTCTTCCACAGTGTGGACCCATACGCAGCAAGATCTCAGCTCGCACTGCCAGATAATTTTGCTGTTGGCACCATCCTTTTCCTTTGTGTAAAGGAAGTTATGTGGTGCAAATTTAAGCTTGCCTTTCTGACTGGGGATGAACTGCATGTTAAACAGATGAATGCTACAGACCTGATGCCTGCTTGAACACAGATTGCCTTAAATTAAAGTCTACACAGGTGAGGATGTTTATGTCACTTGATTGACTGATTAAGCAATAAGGCATGTCAAGGTGGGTGTTATTGTGTAATAATGTCACTCCTGAGGTGGGTTGAAGCACGAGGTGAAGCTGAGTGCTTCCATGACCCCAGGAGTGACATTATTACAGAATAACACATATATTGTAGTGCCTTATTGCAATTATACAATGACTTGTTGTTATATATCCAATAAACAAATAATTTTGAAGAATGTTTTTGTTAGTGTGGGAAAATATTTTTGTTTTTTAAGTGAAGATTCAACAAATGCAACAAATATTAACAATCAGTGGTGTTACAGTGATGTTATCGTGTAATGACATCACTGACTCGATGGGTCAGCAGCAAATCAGCTTCTTAAATTTTTCCTTGCCATTATATAATTTATATTATGTAATTGCTTGTAGGATTGCAATGGTGGAAAAAAGAAAGATTTAATTATTTCAATGGAGTAACGGAGTAATGGAGTAATGCAATACATTGAAGTCAGCACAGGTTAGGAGATTTATAATAATTAATGGACTGGAATAACATCACTGTTTTGAGTACGCGGCAACATTACTTCTACGTTTTATCTGGCAATGAAATATCCATGCAGTATTTAGACCATGACGCATTTACTGCTACATTTAATTAGGCGATATTTCGTCCTAGTGCCATTTTCCCACACTGATACCAGTCCCCAACATTTGGCATCAGACCCTGCAATCCCAACCTTAAACCTGGGCAGCCAGTAACCAAAGTCCAGAATGGCTCTGGCTTGTTAATATTTATGAGCCCCAATCTTAAAGCTCCATGGATCTTTTTAATTATTTGAAGAAATGAGCTCTCATGGCTCTTGCTGTGATCACTGGTACCCACTCTGGCCATATGGGGACTGGAACCACTGAACACTCTCCTGCTCGACCGCAAATTAAGCGGTTGGGAAATCCAAGGCACAGCCTTGCACATGCACAATCTCCGTGGCACTGGGGGTGCCAAAACAAGTGGCTGGGAGGCTTGGCTAAGGTGTCTGGAGCCCGACTGGGCTAGATTCATGCACTGGGGCTATAGCTGGGGCAACAGGAGCACATAAGGTCTCGGGCTGAAAAAAATGGCAGGTATTCAGTGGCGCTAAAGGAGGAGCAGAAAATGGGAGCTAATGGGCACAAGATAAGCCCCCAAATTGGGGGGGGGGCATTACAGGCAGTTAACAAGTTTAACATTGGGAAAGATGGAAGACAGGAGTGGGGTGCCAAAAAGATTGGACCTTTTCAGTATGTTCATTAGCAACAAAGAATGAATACAGGGCATTATGTAGTTCTTCTTAGATAACATTAAGTTCTTTGGCAGGGTAGACAACGAGATTGGGATAAAAAAGTTGTACTGGAACCTGCAAAGGGAGGTGGCCCAAAGTTTGGCAGATGAAATTCATTGCCAAAAAGTGCAGGGTGATGCACATAGGGAACAAGTATCTCAGGAGGGAATACTGGATGGGAATGGCTAAGCTGGCTACTACTGTAGAAGAAAGGGACCTGGGAGTCATCATAAGCAACTGCTAAAATAATCCAGCCAATGCAACAAGCCCTTCCTCAAGGAAACCAGAATGTTGGGGTGTACTGGGAGGGGTTTTAATAACAGGAGGAAAGATGTAATACAATACTACCTTTCTACAGATCACTGGTAAAGACCCATTTGGAATATTGTGCCCAGTTCTGGAGTCCCCATCTAAGGGGAGACAAAGACAGGCTAGAGACAGTACAGCCTACTGAAACCAACATGATTCAGGGCCAGAAGGGCAGATGCTATGAAGATCAGTTTAGAGATCTGAACATCTACTCACTGGAGGTCAAAATGGAGAAGGGTGACAGAGAACTTCAAGTTCCTGAAAGAAATGAACAAATTTGACTGGGGGGAACTTTTTAGTAGGGGTAGTAAGTAAAAAACACACAGACATGAATGGAAGCTGACCTGGGTGGGAGTAGGTGATTCTGGAGGAATGTGAAAGTTTTATTTTACAGAAAGAGTGGCTGAGCTGTTGAACAGTGCAACAGCCTACTAGCAGAGGTGGTGGGTGCAAGAAGCATCAGTGGTTCCATGCACAGCTAGGACAGAGTTAGAGCTTAATAGTTATTTGGGGGTAGCAGAAAGACAGTGGTAAGGTGGGGGAGGCAAGGACAAAAACCCAGTGTAGACAGTAAGTCTCAGGGTTGGATAGGGTACAACATGGCATACTAGATGAACCAATGGCTTTTTTCTGCCAACATTGCCTACGATTCTAAGACAACCTCTTCATCAGCTTGCACACATCATTACAAACACAGCTGGTCATGTATTGTCTTTTAATGTAACCAACAACATGTGAAGTGTGCTTGTAGGTATTGTATGGGTAGGTGTATCAGGACGCAAATAGTTGAGACTGTTTTGTGCCAGCTTTGTTCTGAGCACTACAGGGTTTACGTAACATATTCAGAAGTGTGTTTATTATTGGTAGCAGCTGTTTTCCCACTCACCTCAGCTGTACAATGTGTATTGTCTCTAGAACACGGATCGCTGTGACAGTGACGTTTGGGACCTGCAGAACCTCTGTTCTCTCCTGCCAATGTGACTCCTCCTGGGCCCAATGTGGGTATGTGATCAAATCCCACCAACAGTGTTACCCACACTACACATGACAGAGGTCTCCATGAGGTGCCACTGACATCAGTTAGTAGTGACACAGTACAAGAGTGCTGGGAAATGCAGTGATGCCCTGTAAGGACTGAGGTCTGTGGACTGTCCACCTAAACCACGTAAGTGCTAGACTGTCAAGTAAATGGTCTAGCACATTTGCCTAACTAGATGACATTTGCAGCCATGATTGGCAGTCGCATCTGGATACTGCAAGCAACCAGGGACTGTGTTTTTTTATTCTTTGGTAACAAGGTAAGATCCTCTGGGCACAGGGTACATTTACAGGTGGGAGGGCAGGAGCACTGGAAAGGTTAAATGAATTGTGTAAGGTCACGCAGTATGTTTTTATGAGTAATGATATAAAGAAGAATGATGCCAAGCTGCATTGTGCATATAATGGAGGCGGATGGCAACAAAGAGGTAACCTTCAAAGAAAAAACTCACAATAAGGATTTAGCTTGCTGAGAAACAGTCATTCAAAAAAAAAAGGGAAAAAAAACAACTTTTCTCTTGAAATCAGTTAATGATCAGCCATATTACATTTGACATTTATTAATGCTTTCTCAGTGGTATTATTCAATCAGAACTTTCTTTTCTTTTTTAAATAGACATATAAATTACTTCATTGAGCTGCCACAGTCCCAGAGAAATTATTGATTCCTGTGGTGACTTGTGATTGATAAAAAGAGAAGTCTTACATTTATTAATCAGAACAGGGTTAATAAATGACTTGCTGTATCAGTGGCACCTGTTATCGCCTTGGGTGTAGGAAGGCATACATCATGTAGGCTGCAGTGTACAAATTTATATGTGACAAGCACAATTTTGCCCTACCCCAGGGACCATAGTTTTCCCACCATATAATGTTATAATGTTATTTCAGCACTTGATGTGAGTTAACACAGTGCATGTGCATGAAACTCAGTGTGATTTTAGTTTTTCCTTCCCAGACTTAACACAATGTTCAGGTACATAACTGGTAACAACACACATGGGTATGTATACAACTGCAGGCAAGAAAGCAGGCATCTGTGAAGATAGGAGGGGGAACACGGATTATGTATGTAACATCAGAGCAGAAAAAGAGAGAATAATGCATAGGCAACCATGCACAACAAGGCTGTGTTTCCACAAAGGTGGATCTAATGACAGCAAAGTAACCTCAAGAGTGAAGCTCGAGCAGTCCCTGATGTCAGATGGAAACATAGCCAAGTTGTGCATGGTTGCTTCAGTGTTAGTTTGTATAGTATATATGGTTTGACACATAAAATGAAATCCTATTTTTTTCCTCCACAAGAAATCTTCTGTTTAATTTTCTATTAGTTTGGGGAAAAATAACCACCCGTACCCAACTGCTGAAAACCCACCTGGAAGAGCAATAGGTTTCTGTTATTTAAAATGACAAAACAATAGAACAATTTGTGTTAGGGCATGATCTAGATTATACGTGTGGAGAAAAAGACATCTTTGTTTTTAGACAGGAAGAGAACTGTTAGGAACACCATGGGTCTATTTTCAAAATTGTCCTGTGATTACATTTGTTTCTATAGTTTAGACCTTCACACATAGAAGTGCAAACTCCTTACATTAGTTTCAACATTGACAGACAGGAGTACAAATGCAATGTCTGGACCAAATCAGCAGCTGGGTTGATCTAGAAAAGATGTTACACTTTTAGAGGATCACTAGGGCAGTCAATTACAATTTAATTGCAGTTACAATTTTCAGTCAATTCTGTCTGTAGAATAGACAGATCTTTACTCCCATGTGATGAAAGAGACAAGGAGTTCCAAGTTTTCAAGATGAAGTATTCAGAGTGTGGGAGGAAAATGAAAGTAAAACAGCAGATGGCACAAGTTTCCATTCTAATGAAAAAAAAGCTGTTGTAGCACAGAAGGGTACAACAACATTCCATGACCTTTGATCTGTGGTACAACAGCTTTTTAGTTATTTTGAAAATCCATGCACAATAAGGGGCAACCTTATTACTATAAAGGGTTATGTATTTAACAAAAATAAACAAATAAATAAAGACCTTTCCCATGTCCAGGTATCCCTGGCATTTAGTGAAAACCCCACACCCTGCCTCATGTCCAAGTATCCCTGACATTCAATGATAACCCACTGCCACACATCCAAGTATCCCTGATATACAGCGGCATCCTTGTTTCCCACCTTGCTGCATGCCCAAGTATCCCTGTGTACGGTGGCACCCCTGTCTCACATCCTGCCCCATGTCCAAATAGGTCTGGTGTCCAGTGACCTCCTCCCACACCCTACCCATGTCCAAGTATTCATAGAATCCAGTGGCCCTCCATCCACACCCTTCCCACATGCCAGTATCTTTGCCATCCAGTGGGCCCCCTTCCACACCTTGCTCCATGTCCAAGTATCCCTGGTGTACAGTGGCACCCCCATTCCACACCTTGCCCTGAGTCCAAGTATCCTCGTCATCCAGTGCCCCCCACATCCAGCCCATGTCCAAGTATCCCTGACATTCAGTTGCCCCTCAACAACCTGCACCATATCCAAGAATCCCTGGCATCCAGTTCCCCCCTTCCACACCTTGTTCCATGTCCAAGTATCATTGCATCCAGTGCCCACCAGCACACTGCCCCATGTCCAAGTATCCCTGGCATCCAGTGCACCCTCCCATGTAAAAGCAACCTTGGTATCAGAGTGGTCCCTCCTTCCACAGCCAGCCTATGTCCAAGTATCCCTGACATTCAATGGGACCGTCCAAGACCCTGCCCTGGGTCCAAATTTCCCTGACGTCCAATGTCTCCTACACCCTGCCTCATGTCCAAGTAGCTCTAACATCTAGTGGCACCCCTACCCTCACCAGTTCCCCCCACCCCAGAGATAGCTGCTGGCACAAATACTCCACTCACATCCTCAGCTGGCCACTGATTGAATCTATCATAACTATAACTAATGAAATTAATTCATGCAACATTGGATTTCATCAAGGAGGCAGTATAGTGCAGTGATTTAAGGCTCTGAGCTGCAAACCTGGAGACCTGAATTTGAATCCCACAGCCCCCACTTTCATATTGTGTGACCCTGAGCAAGTCATTTAACTTCCTTGTGCTCCCAGGTCACACCTGTAAACAAGCTTCAGCTTAATGTGTCTCTCCTGGTTAAAAAAAAAAAGAAAAAAAATCCAGATTTGCAATAAATATCACAAACCAGGAATTTATGAACGTATGCTGTGTGCATGTAGTTCATCAAGTGTGGTTGCAGTTGATTCAGACAGTGACGAGCCGAGGAGGTGAGTGGAGGATATGTGCCAGTCACCATCTGGGGTTTTTCAGCAGTACAATAGTTGGTCTCCCAGTGCCAGCCAAATTTTTTTATGTTTATATTTATTGTGGGAAAAATAGCCATGGAGCCAAGGCCCATTCCCAGTGGTGTCCCATAGACAGCTTCATAGGTTCATAGATCAGGAGACACAACACTTTTGGAGACTTGTCACGGATCTGTGGTACTGTTTGCTTCATTCATTACCCATGTAATCATCTAATGCTTTTTTTAACATTTCCATTTAGCTACTGGACATTTCAGGTACAATTTTTAGAATAAACATTATACATTGTCACAATTATTAATTTAAATACATTAACTATGGCATAAAACCATACAGTAATATAAATAAAAATATGCAAACCACAAATATATTACAGAACTTCGTGCTTATAGTTATACAAGAAAAAGACTATGCAAGCTGGAGTTTTGATTTACAGGTGTCATATATCTACGGTTCAATGTTTGTGGAATAGCAATGAGGAGAGATGAGATATATATGCTTGTGCAACTTGTAGTACTTTTTGTGGCTATATTCTATTCCCACCCTTGAGTAGTAGGTAGGTAGGTAGTAATTTGTAGGGAAGAGAAGGCCCAGGAACAAGGGTGAGAAGAGTGCTGGAGAAGGAGGAGGAGGAGGGGATGGTGGTGGATGAAAAACACTCCCTAAGCAAGGGAGGTGTGTCAATGGAGGGCTTATGTTGAGGTTGTGGGAGGAGCTATTCCACACATTGAACCTTGGGCAAGCCCTCTCATTCAATGTTTGTGGAAAAGCAATAAAGAGAGATAAGATATATATGCTTATGTAACTTTGTGGTACTTTTTGTGGCTTTACTCTATTCCCACCCTTGAGTAGTAGTAGGAAGGTAGGTAGTAATCTGTAGGGAATAGAAGGCCCAAAAAGAAACCTCCTCCAACTCACGGAGAGTATGACCCCCTGGTACTCAAGAGAGGAAAACCCTCCAGGTGGAGAAAACCTTTGAGGGCCCATGGCTGGAGGTCTACCCATCCTTCTGGGCATACTAAATGGAGAAGGATCTAGGTTCTAGTAACCATAGCTAATTTGAGGGTGATAAGTTGTTTGGAGAGATGATAATCCATCTTTGATTCGTGGATGATGCCGATTGCTTGATGATCCTGTGACTGAAGAGGAGATCCATTCTGAATGAGTGATGGAATTCTGAGTATAAAGTAAATCCAAGTGAAGAAGGATGAAGGAAGTCCAAGTATCCAAGATGATGAATGATGCTTGTCCAACTGAACCGTAATAGGCAGAAGGATCATGAGTGGATCGATAAGATACTAAACTGAAAATGGTAGAGCTGCAATGGTAGAAGAAGTCATTAGTGAATGATCCAACTTGTGAGAGGCTCGAATGTAAGGGTATGGTCTGGAGGCTAAGAATTCTGTATTGAACAAGGAGTCGCTAAAGAAATGTCTATAGAGTATAATTTGTAGAAGAGTCTTTGAGTGCCATGGAGATGATGGTTTGTTCTTGATCTGAGGATGATGGAGCTTGAATGATGATCCTGAAGATGAAGGTTACATCTTTCCGCAGGGACGGTAAAATCCAATGTGTAAAGCAGATCCAGTTAAAGAAGGGCTAATGTAGACCATATTTCCGAAGTGACAAAGGAGGGATGTCAGAGGAATTATATGGAGTTTATGAGGCAGGAGAGCAAGATGAGCTTGATATGAGACTAGATGATACGCTGTGATAGTTATGATGATTAGTAAAGTTATGAGTGACTGGTCCAATTCGTACAAGGTTCAATGTTTGAGGTAGTCAGAAGGTAAAGAATTGATTAGCGAGTGAAAGTCACTGAGTAAGCTTCCCAGAGTAAAATGAGTAGAGGAGTTTGAGTGCCTGATAGGAGTAATACCATAAGGGATTAGTAAAGCCCAGAAGATCAGGACCAGGGAGGTCCAGGAGGTGGTGCGGGGAAAGAAAGCAGCCTATAAGCAATTCAAGTGCTCAAGGAGTGAAAGGGATCGAGGGGAGTACGAGCTGATGGCTAGAAGGGCCACTAGAGTGGTGAGGGCGGCTAAGGCAAGTAAGGAGCAGAACCTGGCCAGGGAAATTAGGAGAGGGAAAAAGGGGTTCTTTAGATACATTGGGAAAGACGAAGGGTGAAGGGGCAGATTAGGGCAGGATTAAATCAGGGAGGGATGGCACAAGACCCGGGGAAGCAGGCTGAGGTACTAAATGAGTACTTCACCTCAGTTTTCACTAGGGAAAATGGGGTGCTGCATCACACATGGGAGGAGACAGAGATACTGAGGAGGGGGACCCTTACCGATCAGCAGGTCTGGAGAGGGGAGGCATCACTGGCAGGTGGGGGAGGCTAGCAGGGAGAAGAGGTACGGAGGTGGAAATCACAGCAGAGAGTGAGGAAGCCCTCAGCCCCTTAAGACGTGAGAAAGCACCAGGGCCAGATAAATTACATCCCAGAGTGCTGAAGGAACTTGCAGATGTCCTGGCGAAACCCCTGGCAGAGCTTTTCACCATCTCTCTGAGGACAGGGTGGGTGCCCCAAGACTGGAAGGTGGCGCATATAGTGCCTATCCACAAGGGGGTATCAAGGGAGGTGGCAGAGAACTACAGGTCTGTCAGCCTGACATCGGTGGTGGGCAAGGTGATGGAGGGCATTGTCAAGGAGAGGCTAGGGGGGGACCTGGATGTCAGGGTACCTGGATGATAGACAGCATGGATTCATCCCGGGGAAATCAATGTCAGACAAACCTGGTGGAGTTCTATGACTGGGTGACAAGTGCCTTGGACCTGGGTAGACCAGTGGGTGTCCTCTTTCTAGACTTCAGCAAGGCATTTGACTCTGTTCCTCACATGGGCCTGTTGGATAAGCTGGGAGAAATGGGGGTGGGGAACCAGATGATCAGATGGATAGGCAATTGGCACCAGGACCGGACCCACAGGGTCGTAGTTGGTGGGATAGTCTCATCCCCAAGGAGGGTCATTAGTGGGGTCCCACAGGGATCAGTCCTTGGGCCCCTTCTGTTCAACGCCTACGTATCTGACATAAGGACAGGAATCAGGAGTGAGATGAGTCTCTTTGCAGATGACTCGAAACTGGGGGCGGTGGTGGATGGGGAGGAGGGGAGGGTGGCCCTGCAGGGGGACCTGGAGACTCTGGAAAGATGATCTAGAAAGTGGAAGCTGAGGTTCAATGCAGGGAAATGCAAGGTACTCCACCTGGGGGCCAGAAGCCCAGGCCAAGTGTACACCTGGGAAATGCTACAAGTCTCGATGGCTGAGAGGGACCTGGGGGTGGTGGTGGATGTCAAGATGAACAACTCTGAGACTTGTAGGAGGGCAGCAGCCAAGGCCAACAGGATGCTGGGATGCATTGCTAGGGAATCACCTCCAGAAGGAGGGAGTATACTCCTCTGTATAACTGCTTGGTGAGGCCGCACCTGGAGTACTGTGTGCAGTTTTGGAGGCCACACTTAAAGAGGGACATTAACCTCCTGGAGAGGGTCAGAGGAGGCAACCAAAATGATTTGGGGCTTGGAGGACAGGACCTATGAGGAGGCTCAAGAGCTAAATATGTCACATTGGAAGAGAGAAGGGACCAGGGGGACATGATAGAGGTCTTCAGGTACATGAAAAGGGTAAATAGGAGGAACAGTCAAGGTGCTTCGAAGGAAGGAGGAAGGGCCACTAGAGGGCATGGGTGGAAGCTGGAGGGGAAGATTCAGGGAGAAGGAGGAGGTGCTACTTCACTGAGAGGGTGGTGGAGCCATGGAATGCACTGCCTAGGGGCTGGTGGAGGCAGAGACAGTAGAGTGGTTCAAGGGGTGGGACAGGTACAGGGAAGGGTTCTGGAAGCAAAATCCAATGCAGCAAGAATATCCAGAACTGGGAAGGGAGAAGCCAGAGAAGGCGAGGGGGACAGCAAGGTCAGCACCCAGGGTGGGGGGCTGACCAAACGAGCAGACACGAAAGACCGTTAAGCCTATTCTGCTGGCATTTTAGTATGTTAGTAAGATAATTTGTGGAGCTATCCAGATGGTAACCTAGTATATATGAGGAATGATTGGAAATGCGGTATAAGGAAGTGATGACTCCTTTGGTCATGATGGTCATGGCTTTATGCCTAATCCTTTGCTGGTATTCTGCCTGAAGTACGTGTGGGTATTCCTGTGGTATGATCATTTAGGAGATGCACTGAGGTGGCATAGGTGGTTGAGTTTATGGCTAAACCTGATGCAGAAGTACATGAGAAATGCTTGAGGCAGATGAGAGGAAGAGTCTGTAGGCTGGATTGGTAGTGAGATCAATAAATGCAGGTGCCATAGGATTTAGTGCTACGGCAGATAAATGCCAATTGGGATGCAAGGCTGAGTTGGTGAATTTGACTTGGCTGTTATGGATTACCAAATAGAATTCAGGAGAGCCAGTTCTTGGTGATGTTCTTTACTGTAGAGATTAACAAATGCACTATGAGAAGAAGAGGCTGAATGGGTCGCTGGAAGAACAATTAACCTGGTGGAAAGTACTAGGTGAACAGGTGTGAGTAATAATATAAGGAAAAACAATGTCTGGGAGTGAAATCTAAGGTGTGGATGGTGTGGAGTCGAGAATCAGCTAAGCAATGGAGATCCCACGATGAATATTCTGGAAATATCTATGCAATTCCTAAAACTAGCAATGACTGTTGAGATGTAAGAGTCGAGTAACGTGGTCATCAGTGTCATTGTTGAACTAAGAGGCTGCATAAGGTAAAATGGATGACGCCCATAACTGAATGGGTTATCTTGAGATTCCCAGTATCTGTAGAGGCAATGCCGATTATGACATCTGAATAGAAGAGCAGGATTTAAGTCCTTTTCATGTATGAGGATGGCCAATGAGAAGAGACATCCAAGGAATGATAGTGATTGGATGGACAGGAATTGGAGGGCATATCCAATAGAGACAGAGATCGTCCTATTGTCCAGGTGACTGGGATTCCATGAATGATTGTGAGGAACTGAATGGGCAGTGTGAGACTTCAATAATAATGTAAGAGTCTGTGGGACATGCTAGTCAAGGATTGTTCTGCTGGCAGAAGTATTACTCCAGAGTAATGACTGAATGATCGAATGAATAGCGGAAGGTACTGTTAGAAGGGCAGGAGTAGAAGTAGGGGATGGATCGTATGGAAGCAGAAGGCTCAATAGGAGTACTGGTCAGAAATGAGGTATAAGGCCAAAAAGAGCCACAGCAAACAGTACAGAGCCCTGAGCCAACTAGGCAAAGAGTAGAAGGCAGCCAGTCAAAAGTGAAAGAAGTATGGAGTGGATCCTGAGCAACTGAAGGAATGAGCAGAGGAAGCTATGGGCTAGGTGAGCCGAATGACATCCAGAACAGGAAGGAGCAGGACGATGTCAGTTCCAAGGTGAACAGCAGCGAATGGCAGGAAAGGTGAAGCAAGGCATCGGGTGAAGATCCACAGAAGGTCAAGGAGCCAAGCAAAGCACTATAAGCAACGGGAGTCCCACATGTGATGGAGGTTGGAACTTGGAAGCAACCAGAGAAATGATGGAAGTTGCTGGAGCGATGAAGGACGAGGTTCGATATCTGCAAAAGAAAATACGTTTACACAGCAGCCAAATGGGGAACCTGCAGCAAGAAGTCCATGAGGCAGTTGACTTGGAGTGAGAGAGGGATTGAACAAGCCAGCAGGATCCATATGAGAGGGAAGGATGCTAAAGGGGCTTGAGAATGAAGGTTCAGGGAAGAACAGGATGTTGAGCAGAATCATTCAAATCAGAAGGGTCCAGCGAAGGAAGGGACATGGCAAACCGACATGATGGAGGAAACCAATCAAGGAGGTCCTGGATCTGCTGTCAAAGTCACAGGTAGAGCTGAGGATGAAAGGCTGGAGGAGTGAAATACCCTGGTCCTGAAGGGAAGCAGCAACCTGCATTAGATTGAGAGGAAACATCGGACACAGCAAAATGAGCTAGGGCCATAGACCTGGCAGGGTAGTCTCTGTAGTGCGTACATGTTGAGGCTGGAAGAACAGCTGCAGTGAGGAGAACTGGAGGTCACTCAGCAGTAGGAGATCCAAGTCCAGAAAGGTCATGGCATTGGGTAGCAGGTGAAATAAGACACATGTGAAGCAGCGGAATAGCGGAAATGAATTCAGAAGGGGAAAGCAAAGCAGGAAGATCCAGACTGCATGTGATGAGGAGTACAGGATGATGAGATTGAGGTTGGAGATCCAGAATTGAATGGCAACCCACATTGGTGGGGATGCAAAGGTGGAGACAGTATATGTCAGGGTTGGGCTCCTGGCTGTGGAAGGCAGCAGATAGGATGATGAGTCTAGGCTGAAGACAAGGCAAGATGGAGAAGTAAGTAGGGCAAAGTCCTGATCCTGAAGGGAGAGCCAGCTGAGCATCGGGTTGAGAAGTAGCAACCTGAAGCATCATAAGTAGCATGATTATGATATGAAGAGCATGAGAGTTCTGTTCCCGAAGGGAAGCAGCAACTGACATAAGGTAGAAATGTATGGTCCAAGTTTGTAGATTGGAGACACAGCTCCCATCCCTGGTAGTCAGGGTGGGCTAACCTTCACTCAATGCTATCCAGCAGAGTTAGGGATGGAGAATGTCAAAGTGGTAAGTAGGATGAAGTTCTGTTCCCAAAGGGAAGTGGCAACTGGTAACAGGAAAAATATAGATATCATCCACCTCTTCTACACCTACTGGTACTTGTTCAGGGCCTTCTTAAAGCCAGCTTAGCCACTACAGGCAGCAGAACACAGGTGTTCATACCACGGTGCGACCAGTCTTGCCCATAATCTAAGAATGTTTCGTAGGGTACTTAATCTGCAACTCTCCCTATTAGGCTGGGCCTTCTTACTAAATAATATACAGCTCATCCAGTTTTATTATAGCCCAAGCGCCCAGGCAACTGCGCATTGCTGCTTTATACTGCAGAAACACCCTTTTCCCTCAGGAATCATCTCCCAGGCAAATTCATCCATTCTTGTCCCCCCTATGCAACTGCTCCAAGCCCTCCCGGCCTCTCATCTTTGCCATCAGAATACTACTCTGTGCTCCACCTATCACATATCGTCATCCTGATCCTGACATACATCAAGCTACTCTACATTCCACCAAAAAAGGAGGGATGCTGTTTATAAAGATGCTTCTTAACACCATAGAAACAAATACTCCTCCTCCTACTACTGATCTGCTTTGGCAACAGAATTAAACCACAATTGCATGTCACAATCCCCTCTGATTTATTGAAATTAAAGGGTGTAAGCTTCATGCACATTAATGCATGTAGTCTGCTCAAGAAATTCAATATCATACAATCCTGGATCTGCCATACTCAACCAGATGTGCTGGTTATATCAGAAACCTGGCAGAGATGTGCTACTCCAGATCATGAAATAAACTATCCTTCTTACAACGTATACAGAGCAGATAGGCATTTGGGGAGTCGAGATCTATGTCCATGAAAAATTTACGGTCGCTGTAATCGAATCCATTACTGTTCCTAAACAATTTGAACACCTCACAGTAAAGATGCAGCTATCTGCAGTTGAGTCCTTAATCATCACAGGGTGTTACAGACCCCCTTCAGGTGGATTAGAACCACTTAATCACCTTCTACATCTCCTGCACTGTCAGAAGTAATCGTCGTCTTGGGAGTTCTAAATTTCAGTTGGCTCTCTCCTTGTTCGAAACTGATAAAAAACCTTTGTGACAAATACGGCCTCACCCAGCTTATTTGTAAACCTACCCTAGTAATGACAAGAATCCAGCTCATAGTACTCTCCTTGACCTGAACTTAGTAAATGAACCGCATAACTTCTTCCACACTGTTTTTTAAAAACGTAAGTGACCATAGCACTGTAGTTTGCGTGAGGACCACTCAAAAACTCCCTTCGACCTCTACCTACGTCTATAAAAGAAATCATAGACATTTCGACAGTCATAGCTTCCTGAGGGATCTGTACACTATTAGATGGCAGGAATTTTACATTGCTAAAGCAGTGGCAGCAGCCTATAGCATAGTCCAAGATCTTGTCCTAGAACTAATCAACAAGCATGCTCCACTCACCAAGGTCAGAGCAAAGAAAAGGTCCCGACCTTGGTTCCACGAACACATAAAAACTGCCCTCTGCCATAGGGAGTTCCTTTGGAAGTGCACCTGCAAATCTAAGCTACCTTCAGACTGGGCAGTTTTCAGAACAGCATGAAACCAGTGCACTAAATTAATCAGGACTGAAAAATTAAAGTTCTTCAAGGCTAAACTAGACAATGCTTCCGCTGAACATGCCCTGTTTTGGAAAACTCTGAGAGATGTTGAAAGATACCACCCTACTTCAGCCCTTCCTGCCTAAATCACAGTTAGTGATCTCACCACCTCAGTCAAGTCTCAAATTTTGGATCTACTTAATAACCATTTTGCAACAGCAGGGCTGGCTTTTGACACTTACCCCACTAGCAAGTTGCTCTCCCAACGTCAGACTACTGACTCTCAGGAGCAGGCAAACAATGACCCTTCTCCCCTTGACAAATTCAGCTTTAGCCCAGCATCCTTTAAAGAAGTCAAGGACTTACTGCTAGCTCTAGACACTAAAACAAGTGGTGGGGCAGGTCATATCAACCCATTCTTTCTGAAGTTGGGATACTGTGTACTTACCTCCTCCATTACCCATTTGTTTAACTTGTTGTCACAAGGTACCCTACCTGACCAATGGAAAATTGCTTATGTAGTCCCCCTCTTCAAATCCAGTGCCCCATCAGATCTCAGTAGTTACAGACCCATTTCACTATTGCCCATTCTTTCCAAACTCCTAGAAAAAATTGTCAACAAGCAATTGTGGAAATATCTTAAATCTCATAAGAAGCTCAACCCTGTACAGTTGGACTTTTGGCCCATTCATGGTACAATAACCACCCTAGCCAGTGTGACCAATGAATAGCAGTTTGCTTTGGACTTCAAGCAGCATGTTGGTGCCGTATTTCTAGAATTTAGCAAGGCCTTTGATACAGTTGACCAAAATCTGCTGCTATCTGAGCTACATAACATTGGTCTCAACTCTGCAGCCTTAAATTGGTTTCAGAGTTACTTGACTGGTCACTAACAGCAAATTAAAGCACAAGGAGATCTACTCCCCTCAAAAAAATACAGAAGGGAGTCCCTCAAGTGCCTGTCTTGGGCCCTCTACTCTTTGCGATATACATAAATAATCTCAACTCAGGTATAAAAACTGCATCTGTCCATCTGTTTGCAGACAATACTGTGATTTATGCCACAAAACCAACCTTGGACCAAACCTGCTTCACATTGCAGCAAGAATTCAATGTCCTACAGAATAATCTTTTGAACCTGAAACTGCTGCTGAATGCCAAAAAAGCAAAGGCTATGTTTCTATCCCCAAAAGCACATTCCTTTTCTCCTACTTCGTTGGGGTCTCATCCTCAAATTACCACGTTGCTGGGTGAAATGGTGGAACCAGTAGACAGATTCAAATATTCGGGTGTCTGGATTGATTGTGAGTTGTCGTTTATGGTGCACATTGATGAACTAACTAAGAAACTTAAACAGCGACTGGGCCTTTTTTTCTTATTAAAAACCTCCTGACGCATGAAGCAAAAATAAGATTGGTGCAATCAACATTCATACCACTCCTAGAATACGCAGATATTATTTACAGCCATGGCCCAACCTCTGCGCTGGTCAGATTGGACACCATATATCACAGGGCCATCAGGTTCATAACCAGTGCATCCTTTAACACTCACCACTGTTCCCTCTATTCTTCGCTGGACTGGCAATTGCTTCATACCAGATGCCTAAAACATGAGGCTATCTGGACATTGAGAGCATTAACTAATAAACTCCCATAATACATCTGTAACCTTTTCACCATTACCCTGGGGAGTTACTCACTCAGGAGATACTCATATATTTCACTCGATGTTCCAAGAATTAGAACCCGCCATGGCTCCCACTCCATAAGCCATGCGCTTCCCACCACATTGAACAATTTACAAAAATCCTTAAAGCTATCCAACCTTATCAGCATTGCAATGTTCAAATCCCTCATTAACCAGTCCCTGCAAAGCGGATGTAGCTGTTACTCTTAAGTTCCTACTTCTTGTATTTCAATCTTTCCTTGCACTTTCCTCCTCCTTTTAGTGCATTTCAATCTTTCCTTGCCCTCTCGTCCTCCTTTTCAATGCCTAGATTAGCACCTAACAAAGTCTGCCTACAAACGATGGGTCTTACCAAACTGTACCCTATGACATTACCTGCTCGTATTTCTGTGAACCCTGCACAGCAGGGGCTAGCACTTCTCATGTTGCCAACAACTTTGCACTTGATTTTGTATGCCATGCCATTATGTATCCTCCTGTTTTCCCCCTGTGTTTCTTCTGTAGCCAATGAATGATTCATGGTTAACTCACTATGTTTGTCTTGTCTACCATGTTCAGTTATGCTGGTGGTGTGTAGGTATCCTGCTCCATTCTGTGGTTGTGTAATCAGTATTCTTATTGTAATACATTGTTCTGAGTGGTATTGAAAGTGATTGTATTATTTATGTTCATTGTTTATTGTGTGACAATTTCCCAGGCCCACATTGTAAATGAGTCCGCCCAAGGGTGTTTCATCTGATTAAATAAAGATTTGATTGATTGATAATCATAGTTTCCACAATGTACTTCCTAACCTCAGTAGAAAGAGCATCTCAGTATCGGTAAAGAAACTCTATTCTGGCGCATACTCTTTTTAGAATTTAATAAATGTGGTGGGTGAAGAAGCATGCCATTAGGGTAGGATCCAGGTGGTTGCATCCTAATTCATTTTTTTTTTTTTTACAGAAAATTGAACAATATAAGTGATTTTTCTGCCATGGCTACTCTATGTACAGTAACCATGACAGCCAATCACTTTTTTTTGTTTAGTGCTGGTACACGCTAAAAATTTTCTATTGCAGCAATTGTCCCAAAAAAAACCTGCAACAATCCCCTCATCCAGGTAAGGGTTAATGTTTGTTTCTTACAAGGTGCCGGCCCTAAAACTATGTCACTTGGTGCCAAGTTTTACTGGGAGTTGGAGTGGGAGGGGCATGCAGCACTAGGATAAAAGTAGGTGTCAATAGTGAACTAATGAGGCAGAAAATGTGGTGGCAGTCTGGGTTTCGACAAATCCAGTGGCAGATGGGAGCAGACCAGGTGCAGACTGCCAGTTGTGGTCCAAGCAGAGCTGGAAATTGGGAACCTGATTTAAAGGGGAACAGTCAGCACTAAGAGCCCTTAACCCAGCTGTGGAGATGGTCTGAATTTACACTTTGTATGCAAAAGAAGAACTTTTTTTACTTCCTGTTTACTGCAGTATAGTAGATTGTATCAGGCTTATTATGCTGACTTGCAAGATGATATTTGCTGCAAGCAAATATCCCAGAATTCCCTGCAGCTGATGTCAGAACTGGGCTACAGCACTGAGAGATTCAAAAGCCTACAATGCCTGTTTAGCCCTGGGAGAATAACAGGACTAGCATACATCTGATCAGAGCTCATAAAAACTGTAACATATATTGCAGGTTATTGAATCTCCCAGATCTGACATCGGCTGCAGGGAATTCTGGGATTTTTGGTTACAGCAAATGTCAGCTTCGGAGTCAGCATAAATAGTCTGATACAATCTACTATATGGCAGTAAATAGTAAGTAAAACATTTTTTTTTGCACACAAAGTTGGGACCAGCCCCACATTTGAATGTGGGGCTCTTAGTGCTGATTGTTACCCTTAAACATAGATCACCTTTATATACAAACAGTATTAGCGGGGCCACTGGAGGTAGTTGGGATGTTGTGGTATTTCTGCCTCAAGAGGAGTACCTTGATGGATGAGTGGCCTTAGGATGCCCCACCTAAGCCATGGATGGAGCCCCTGGTGGTGGAGTGTGAAATTGGGAAGGTGTCCATGTCATGGAAAAGGCATATGGAGAAGCCGTATGTAGTGCTGTGAGAGGATGTGCTGACTGTAAAGTAGGAGAAACAACAATTATGTAGTTAACTTGTGGTGTTCTAGGGAATGGGACCCCAGGGGGGAGGATGCCCTGTGACTGTGCTGGGGACAATTCCCAGTGGTTGCTGGGTAGTGGTTCATTGGCATGCTGAGACATTGCACACAAAAGCTGCTGGGTTTCAGCCTAGGCTGTCAGAGCAGAGAGTTGGAGAGAGACCATCACCACAAAGCAGTGAAGTCCCTAACTGCTTCACCTTAACTTGCATGTTGAGAAGTAAATTCTGACTGGCTTAAGCTGGTCCAGCGGCACGGTAATTTTATTTCTGCTTGTGATGCTGACAACCCAGGTTTGGATGCAAGCCTGGGAGTTGGAGGGCTTGCTAGGGGGAGGATTGAGCATCTGATGGACTGCTCTCCTCCTCCTCCTCCTCTGGGGGGAGGTGGGCTGGCATTTGGTGCCTTACTGACCCCTAGTGAAGGCTGGGAGTGTCACACCTGAGGACCACATGATTCAGGAGGTGTGCCAGATGTCGGCACGTTAAATGCCTCGTCATTGCATGCCACACCTCCCAACAATGGGGACAAAAACATCCCGGCTGTGGCATGGAGGACATCTGCTTCCCACACCGAGCCTACACAGCTGCCTGAGGCACTGTGCCACCATATCTCAATATGGTACCACTCAAGGAGTAGCACAGGGGGGCTCCCCGATGGCTGTACTCTGGGGACAATCCGGGGAGCACTCCAGTCATGACAGGTAAGTCCCGGGGGATGAGGAGAGATGGTCAGGATGGTGGACAGAGGGGCAGCTAGCCGAGGAAGTGCAAAACGAAATTCTGACTGGCTTTCACAGCCTCTGCCAAGAGAGATGTCTCATATGACTATCATTCTGCATGATCTCTTACAGACTGGAATGGTGAGACAGTCTTTGAGTATATGGGGACAACTGAATTCTTGCTACCAGAGCAGAACCTGTGTATTGGAGTGAGAAGGATAAACATACATGTCAACTTTGCCAGAGGATCTCATCTTGACAACAGTACAAATGCCAGCATTGACCAAGAAAGTAAGGGCTGTATCAGAGTCTCTCCCTCAACGTAATTGTAATTACTGAAACAAATAAATGACCTGGACTGTGATGTGATGTGATGTGCTATGCTAATAAATTGAAATCTCTGGATCAGAAGCTACTGTCTAATGAACTCAGTTAGTCTGCTGAAGTAAATACTCACGTGTGCTTCAATATTGCCTCATGCGGTTATTGTCTGAGGTGCAACAGGCCCAAGTCTAGTGGGTACTCTCATGTGCCAGAACCCGGTAAAATCAATATGTCACTGTAAGGGACAGCATCCACAGAGTTCCATTCCTAGACAGGGAGTGTCCTGGGCTTCACCCAGGGTAACAGGGTGCCCCTGTCAGGGTTAAGGACAGTGCCACAAGTCAGCAGTAGCAATCACAAAAAATCTTAATTTCTCTGTCATGATTACTGTATGTACAGTAACCAAGAAAAAGTCAGTCAAGTTGTTTTTTTTTGGAGGGAGTGCTGAAGCCCAAGGATCAGTGTGGAGGGAGGAAGGGAATAATTCCTCCCACATACTAAATATAAGTCAGCCTCTCACAGCAACCTGAGCTCAGCGTATTTTGTTCCATGATGGGTGGCTGTGTGGTCTGTTTGGCTGTGTGCTCCCTGTTCTCCCTGCCTGTCTTGCTTGGCTGCCTTGCCTTTCACTTGTCTCCCTGCTCTTTTCTTGTGTCCTGTGTCCTTTCTTGGTGGTCGCTGCTGCTGCTTGGTGGTTCCGACTCCCTACTGCTCTCTCCCGTTTTTCCCTGTTTGCTTTGTTCCTGTCCACTCCCTTCAGTTGTCTTATGTTCCCCCTCCACCTTTGGTCATCTATGCTCTTCCTCTCCTCTGTCTCTGTGTTTCATTTGTTTTTTTTTGGGGGGGGGCTTTCCTCTCCTTTCAGAGCCTTTCATTTCTCTGCTAGCGCGTCCCAGTTTTTCAGTGCAGCCTATGTCAGCTCATTAAACCTACAGCTGCTACGTTTTGGGATCTGTGGCTTTTGACTGGAATCCATGCTCTGGCAGTTCCAGCAGCTTCTCTTGCTGCAGTCTGCCAAACACTGTCTCCTACATGAGAAAAAAAGTCATTCTGGATGCTTTGTATATGAGTTCTATGATGTGTGAGTGCTTCATTAATACAGCACACTGCCATCCTTTACAATCTGGCACACTCCTATGCTGTACTATTGGAGGAAGAAATCTAATTCAATGACATACCCTGCACTTCAAACTGCAAAACATGAATTAAATCCTTAAACTACCCTCATCACAGTGGACAGCACTGTAAATGCAATCAGTTCTCATCTGTATTTATCAGACAATACTCAGATATTGAGGGTAGACTCCTATTTCTAATCTCCATCAGTTGTATTACTACCAAATGTGACTTCTTCTTAAAACTTGAATATGACATGCCTGTCTCTGCTGTATTCATTGTGCAGTATTTTGCTCTATAACTATTGTACAGTACATACAACTAGCAATATGTAACCAATGCATAGCACCAATGGATGCAAATAATGAAATGGAGATTCAGTACAACATCTCTCAACGTGTCTTTTATTTGCTTAATTCGGTGCCCAACAGTACATTTCCAACATAATTTTGTCCTTAATCCCCAATGCTTTGTCACAAAAACTCAACTTTTCAGAGGGATAAAAGACTCTTCTGCAGCAAAATCAGGGACGTCCCTGAAACTTGGGGACAGTTGAAAGGTATGCTAACACCAGACAATCATCACAGCTCATATACCGGAATACCAGTAATAATTAATCTCATTGCTTCCTCTGAGTACACAACGGATCCAGAAGCAAATAGTTTGATACCTTTTATTAGACCAACATAGATGTTACAAAACAGAACAAAGTGCCTAAGCTTTCGGACCAACCAAGTCCTTCCTTGAAAGCTTATGACAGTTATTTAGAAAATCCCATACTATTAACACCTAGATCATAAATAAAAAACCCAAGAAAGAATTTCATTGGTTTAAAATACTAATTTAAACCATAACAGCAGTTAAAATCAGAGGAATCACAGTATCACCAGTTTGTTTTATACTAAGGAGCCTTTCAAGGTCAAATGTCACCAAAGTAAAATAAGGACTTTTCAAGCAGATAGCTCCACTAACATGTATTATGAATGCCTCAGTGTGCTTTGTGAATACAGTCTAATGAAAAGCAAGAACTTTAGATTCAACACTAACTTAAGAACATTTTAAAATGTGATATTAATGTTTGTTAAAACAAGCAAAAACTATATAACAGAAATGTTCTATATAAGGCATAAAGAGGGGTTAAAGTGGAATTTTCCTAGTGTGAGCAACTGTTTCACATATTTAGACAGTATGCAACATGTCTGGAGACATTTTCCCAATTGTGCACTCACTGGTTACTATGTTCTGTAAACCTTAAGATATTAAGTGCTGTAACATGATATTATATAAGATAATATCAATTGTCAGTAAAACAGCAAAATAAAAAAAAAACTGTCAAGGACCTCTAAGAAAATGAGACCATGCATCCTAATATGTTAAGAGTTTAGTATGTACCAATCACTATAATATAACCCAATGGAATTCAACCTGTCAGAAACCATGCAGTAAATGGAATCATGCATTCCAATATGTACAGAGTTCAAAAATGTGACAGTATATAATCAGACTACTATATGTACATTAACAGTCTAAGGAATCTGAATAAAAACATAATGGAAATAACCCCCCCCCCGGGAAGATAATTAGTTAGAAGGAAATAAATATTCACTATGAATGTGAGCCAAGAGTCCTAACACGCCATCATTTACACCAGTCACTACAATATTTATCCAAAGGAATTACACCTATCGAGGACTCCCACGTGAGTGAGATCATGCATCTTAATATCTTCAGAGTTCAAGAAAGTGACAGTATATAATCAACTTGCTATATGTAAAGCAACGGTCCAAGGAATCTGAATAAAAACCCAATGGAATTAACTCCCCTGGGGAAAAAACTAGTTAGAAGAAAGTACATATTCACTATGTGAGTACTAACACACTGCAACTTCATTATGTCATGTACCTGAATATAAAAGACAAAGAACCTCTGTGCGCAAACACTGAGGCAAGGGTTACCCCAAAGGGCATTTGGCTGGGAAGCCAAGTTTCAAGAAAATACAAAATCACACATGCCTCCCCAAAGCCTACCTCAATATAACCACAACCCCCCACCATAATCTCCTCACATGCACAACCTCCCTCCTCATTAAAAAAAAAAACATCATACCCCCCACCCACCCACATAGCTCTTTGGTAAGAAACCAACATGTTGATAAGCAGTTAAAATGGACTCTATACATATTAAAACAAAAAAAATAAAAAAAAAAATAAAAACACGCTGAAGTCCTGTTATATGTCCATCCTTTGAAGTAAAGGTCTGTGGAAGTTTAAGTGGAATAATATGACATAAACCCCAAATCTATGTTCATGCCATCTTCCAACATATTGAGAAGTAAAATAAGCCTGATCTCAGAAGCCCGTCTCTGTTGCATACTTTTGAAATGTCCTTTTAAGACCATTACTGACATATCTCAGATCGAGTGGTCATTCTGAGAGAAATGTTGCCCCACTGGTTTTTCAGGCATCTTCAAATTAACAGTATGTCTGTGCGCATTCATTCTAGTGCAGAGTACTTACTTTGTCTCCTACATACAGTACCCTGTGTAAGGATATCTCATACATTGAATGAGTACACAAGTATCTATGTGTCTGTTAACATTGCACAGCCTGTTTTATTCATTTGCTATCCTGGTGGTAATGTTCCTGATCAATAACTGCCAACAAGGTTGAAGTCTGCTCCCCCTAGTTAATTAGGTATTAGGACGGGTCATGACCGCAGCCAGGGAACTGTAGTGACATGATAAAATTAAAGTTCTAGAAGCAGTGGGAGATGCACCTGCTTAGGGGGCACTAAATAGTGTAGCTCCAAATAACAAAGTTCACAGACCAAAGGTACTTCAAAAGAAGTGTACGACTTTATTTCAGTTCATTGTTCTGGCTGTCTTTCCCAACTGATTCTTCCATCACTGAATTCAATAATAATCTACCATATGATTGCTTGGGGTCCTGACAATGTCTTTACTTTAGAATACAGTACTAATTCATTCAATGTCAACTCCAGCCAGATGAGGTGAAATGTATTTCCTGATCCACTGAGCATCTAATCCATACTAGCATCCTAACTAACTAGATAAAGCAAGCTGAAGCAGTGTTGCCATGACACCACCAAGTTTGTCATGTTTCTCACTCATATCACCCACATCTCTTTAAGGTCATGGACAATATTTCTTGCCTTCAGATCTCTATGTTGATGATGATATCTAGATGGTCCTCATTTTGAAACCAAGTCCTTATACTTCTACTCCTGGGGTTTCATCCCATCATCAGTAACCTGAACTCTAACCAAACAGGTTCAGTTATGCTGTAGCTGCTTTCTCTTCTTCTCACAGCACTCACCAACAGCCCTCAGGGCACCACCTTCCTAATTCATTCCTTCAGGAGAGCTACGGGTGTAGGTAGATGCCACTCTGTCCACCAGAGATGGGTGTCTCCACTTTCATTTCATTCATACCATTGCAATCTACAAGCTAAAGAGAACTCACTGGAGATATGCCATATCTGACACTGTCTGGTAACCAGCCTTCAGCTGCTTGGGAATTGTTCACCTTCTCTGCTACCAGAAGTACACACTTCCCTATGAACTTGCGAGAGAATATATAGTCTCCTATTCTTCCAAGGTTCTTAACAGCCTCTATTTCATCTGCCCTGGGTTCATTCCTCTGAAGTGCAATATGTAGCCTCATAATGGTATTCAGGCATTTCCACTCCTACTTGTTTTCATCCCGTCAGCAGAAAGAAGGTCTTCAGGGGGTTCCTTGGACTTCCTCCTACATGCAATAGTTTCTGATTGTGTGTCCACAATTATGATAATTCAAGTTTCTACCACTACTCCTGGTTTTCCTCAGTTTGGACTGAAACAGCCTGCAAGGTCCCCTCGGACTTCAACTGATTCATGCCAGCCTTGCTAAAACCTCCATAGCCATACTCCATCAAGCCTCTGCTATTCCTTCTGGTCTACCTCTATGGGTCAAGATGGTCCTCTAGGTCTCCCAAAGAAGTCTTCAGAGACATCATCCTTTGTACTTCATGCCTTGCCAGCCATCACCATCGTTGAGTTTTTCTGACTCACATGTCTCAGTATCCTACTTCTATATCCAAGTAGAAGACCACATGACTCAACTAGTGACGGCAATTCTCAGCATGCGCATGCCAGAGATTCTGCACCTATCCAGCTCATTTCACTCAGCTCCTGTCTTGATCTCTGTGAATTCAGGGATTCAGAATTATCCAGTGACAGTCGTAACAGAGACATGATAAGCATCTCTCCTAGTGCAGTTTGCCTTTGCACACTGCTCCAGCTTTTAGACATACAATACCTACTGCCTTCCTTCACCAGTTTAATTCTTTTTTTTTTATATTCTGTTTATTCCCCCGGCATCCACAGGCAGGTTACTCCCTCTGCCTTGCCACCTATGTCTGTACATCACTACCCAGGCACCACTGAACCCCTAGTACCCCCATGTATTCCCCCCACGTGGTGGGGCCAGGAAGGGGAAGGCTGCTCCCCCCACCCAGTACATTCAATCCAGTCATGATCTCCAGTGGTCCAGCAACAGAGGGGGATGCCTGTTGGCAGGCATGGTCATGGAGCCTGTGGATTCCATTTTTCCATTTACTTGGTTCCTCCCCTTGTGGCCATAAGTGCATGTGTGCCACATCACCACATTTACGTGCCTCCCCTGACTCCTAGCACTGCCACCTCACCTCCACTAGAAGGTGGCAAAGGAGTGAAGTGGCCATCCATCTCTCCCTGGGAGAGGAGAGTGGTCTATCAGATTCAACTTTCAAGTACCTCAAGGGAATCAACAAATTCCAAGAGGGTAGCACATTTCAGAAAAAGAGATGTGCAAGAACAAGGGGGAACAATTTTAAGATGGGGTGGCTCAGGGGCAATGTGAGGATGTATTGTTTCACAGAGAGCGTGGTGGATGCATGGAACAGCATTTCTGAGGAGGTTGTGGGGTCAAAAACAGTGAGGGAATTCAAGAATGCATGGGACCGACATAAAGCAATTATAGTGGAGGTAGGAGGAAGTAGCCTGCTGGTTAACTATGGTCTGCAGCTTATCCAAAAGGTAGGAAAATGAGCAGACTAGGTGGGCCAAGCGGTTCTTATCTGCCATCAAAGTGTATGCTTCTATGTTTAAGCCCTGTTCCAGGACAAACTCTAATAACCTGTAAGTTTCAGGTTTCATATCAGAACCACTAGATGCAAGACACTAGTGAGTCCCCACCTGGAGTACAGTGTACAGTTCTGGAGACCTTACCTACGTAAGGACATAGACAAGGTAGAGAAGGTTCAGAGGAGGGCAACAAAGATGATAGAGTGCTTGTATCACAAGTCTTATGAGGACAGGCTGAAGGAGCTGAGTATGTACTGCTTGGAGGAGAGACGGGAGAGAGGGGACATGATAGAGACATACAAGTACCTTACAGGGAGGAACAGGGTGCAAGAATACACTATTTTCCAGTGAAAAAGATGTTCCAAGACTAGAGGGCATGGGATGAAGCTAGAGGGAAGGCATTTCAGTTGAAACTTGAGGAAGAATTTCTTCACAGAAAGGGTGGATGGACAAATAGAACACCCTGCCAGAGTAAGTGGTGGGGGCTGAAACAATCACAGGATTTAAGAATGCATGAGATAGACATAAGAGAATCCTGGAGGTCAGGGATAAGGGGCAACAGACTTCTAGAAAAATGTAAAGGGAATTTACAAGCTCAAATGAGCAGTCTGGGCGGGCCATAGGCCCTTATCTGCCGACAGTGTCTATGTATCTATGTAACCATTGTTTTCATTATTTACACCCCCATAGGAAAGCCAGGGTCAGGAAATGCCACCACTCCTGGATTGCTGACCCTACTGTATAGTAACCCTCTGCAAAGCCCGCAACAAAGCCTGGTCCACTTTCAAAGCCTCCCCATCACTAAGCTCAAGGCTGGCTTATAACACAATGAGAAACACTTGCACTAAGGCCCTTCGTTGGGCAAAGGCAGGCTATTTTAAACACCGCCTCAATTCAGCACACACCTTCTCCTTCTGGAATCTAGTACATTCCATTATAGACCCACCTCCTCAATCCAGCTCCCCCACTCTTAAGCACAACGGTTCTGAAATTACAGATCCCCTTCAAGCTGCAGATACGCTCAATACGTTCTTCACCACTTTTGCTTCTCTGATCCCTCCTCCCTGGTTGCCACCCCCCAGAACACGCCAAATAAATCTTCCATCTTACCCCTGCTACCACTAGCGAAGTACTACTTGCCCTCCTATCCCTTAACACATCTAAGTCTTGCCCCGATGGCTTACACCCAAGTCTTCTGCACATTTCTGCCCCACCATTGCTCTCTCCCTCACTTTCATTATAAATATATCCTTCTATTCAGGCACCATTCTTAAAGCTTGGAAATCAGAGTGTAGCATCCTTCTCCACGAAGGAGGTGACCCCACTTCACCAGGGAATTATCACCCTATCTCCCTCATCTCTGCCTTGCCAAAACTACAGGAGTACCTCATTCATTCCAGGCTAACCGAATTCCTCGCCACCACAAATTTCCTATCCCCCTACTGGTCTGGTTTTAGGAAAAATCATTCCACCATATCCTCCCTTCTCTGTGTCACTGGCCATGGTCAAGCAGTTGATGATAAAGGCCACCTCACTGCTGCAGTCTTCATTGATTTGTCCAAAGCTTTGACTTTGTATCTCATCCCCTTCTTCTGAACTCTCTTGAGGATGCTGGGCTTGCCCCTCCCACCTTACAGTGGTTCAACTCTTATCTAATTGATAGGCACCAGACAGTTAAAAATCCTTAACTCCACCTCCCCCCCCCTTTTCCATCCTAGTAGGCATCCCTCAGTGTTCCATACTTGGACTCATCTTGTTGTCTATCATCATAAATAATCTCCCCTCCACTTGTTCCACCTCCTTCATCCATATGTCTGTGGATGATACCATCTTGTTCACTTTAGGCCCTGACCCTGTCACTAACCACTCCATACTGCAACACAGCTTCCACTCTGTCCAATCTTGGTTCCATTCGAAATAACTCAAACTGAACACATTTAAAACAGTCCCCATGTGCTTTGGAAACTCCCAAAGATTGTCCAAAGCTATTGACACCACTCCCATTACCTCTCTTGAAGGCACCTCACTCAAAATTGTCACATTCTATATGTATCTAGGAGTCTGGCTGGATCATATAGGTTGACCTTCTCTACACATATTGACTACATTGCTGCAAAACTTCATCCATAACTCAGAATTTTCTACTGTAATAGGGACGCCATCCCTCTCCCCATATGTAGAGTTCTTGTGACAAAGATGATTATGTCCATTTTTGCTATGCTGATATGGTTTACTGCACAGCACCATCCACATCTCTTCTCTCTCTCTCTTTCTCTCTCTCCTCATGATTCAACTCCCTCTACTATGCCTTCTGTTTCACCTACAGTTCTCCCTTCAGGATTCACCACTGCTCTTTTCTCTCCTGCCTGGACCTCCCTCCACTCTCACACAGGTGCCTCATCCACTCCCTATCCTTCATCTCTAAATTCTGGTTCAACCTACTTCCCTTCTAAATCTATTCCCTTCTCTTTTGTGCACTGGCCACAGCATATCTCGTACACTCCAGGGACTCACGTTCTTTCTCTCTCCCCACCCCATCCTTCAACATGGTCAAATCTACTTTCAACTATCGTTTCCCCTCACTGTGGAACTCCCAAACTCCTCTTCTAGGCAACTCTCCTTCTCACTTCTCCATGTGCTTTGGAAACTCCCAAAGATTGTCCAGAGCTACTGACACCACTCCCATTACCTCTCTTGAAGGCACCTCACTCAAAATTCTCACATTCTATAAGTATCTAGGAGTCTGGCTGGACCCTCAGTTGACCTTCTCTACACATATTGACTACATTGCCTCAAAACTTCATCCAAAACTCTGAATTTTCTACCCTAACAGGGACTCCATCCCTCTCCCCATATGTAGAGTTCTTGTGACAAAGATGATTATGCCCATTTTTTGCTATGCTGATATTGTTTACTGCACAGCACCATCCACATCTCTCTCTCTCTCTCTCTCATGATTCAACTCCCTCCTACTATGCCTTCTGTCATTTCACCTATAGTTCTCCACTCAGGATTCACCACTGCTCTTTTCTCTCCTGCCTGGACCTCCCTCCACTCTCGCACAGGTACCTCATCCACTCCCTATCCTTCATCTCTAATTTCTGGTTCAACCTACTTCCCTCCTAAATCTATTCTCTTCTCTTTTCTGCACTGGCCTCAGCATATCTGCTACACTCCAGAGACTCATGTTCTTTCTCTGTCCCTACCCCATCCTTCAACATGGTCAAATCTGCTTTCAACTATCATTTCTCCTCACTGTGGAACTCCCTAACTCCTCTCCTAGACAGCTCTGCTTCTCACTTCTCTATCAAATCATTGCTATGCCTCCTACCCTTGCCTACTTGCTCCCACAGCATCACTTAGTGCTTGTAATGTTTACTTTTTGTTTTACTTACATTCACCCTCATCCTTTTTTCTCTATTATTGGCATATCCTGCTTGCTGTATTAACCTCATGACCTATAGTACGATTATTTGTTATACCAATATGCTACTGTATAGCTACAGTATGCTTCTAATTGTGTACAGTATTATGCTTACTATTGCATTGTATTTTTGCTCATTGTTTCAATTGTGTATTATGCTTCTTTGGCATTGTATTTTTACTCATTGTTCCTATGTTCCTTGTACCAGGGTCGCACCTGGAAACGAGCTTCGGCTCAGCATGCCTTTTCCGGTCACCAAATTTTTAAATAAAAATAAAAGAAATATTTGTTTGTAATGAAGTCTTAAATAAGATATTTTTACATAATTTGAGCAATCGGTATCTCTGCAACTACCTTACCCAGTTTATTATAGTTTAACAAGTTTGGAGATCCTGCTTCAAAGAGTGTGTCTACCAAATATCAGGCCTCTAGGTCTCAGGAACAGGGGTTAAAAATTAAAGTGCCTACTCAGTCCTAACTGGTGGAGGAGATGGGCATTAGAGTTAAAAACCCCGAGGAACACCACATTACAAATTTGCTGAGACTCATGAGACTTTTTTTTGCACACTTTATTTCTGGCACCTACACCGAGGTGAACTCTCTCTGGCATCTTCCTTCCTTCTTCAGTCTCTACCTCCCTCTGTGAAGCTTACTCTGATACTCCTCTCCCCGACAGTGGTGAACCCCCGGATCTGAATGCCCATGGGGAAGGGCCACCCTATCTGCCCATGGCACTCTATCTTCAGTGTAGAGTGCCGGGTCGGGGAGCCACTGGCAGGAGTGAGGAGAGTGACCAGCATTGGGAGTGTGGTCCAAGAGCACGTGCCATTGCCTATCCTCAAAGTAAGAGGATTTTTCTTGTTTGCCCCATGGAGTTCGGACGTGCAATGGTGGCTGGACACAACGTGCCGCCCCCTACCAAACTCCACTCCCTTGCTATGTTGGAACCGCTTGCTTGTGCTCTCCCGACAGCTGCCAGGAGTCGCTGCAGGGCGGTGTGTCCCTGGAGCCCTCCCCAGGGAAGAGAGAGCTGTCCTCCTGATGCTCAAGCCCTTCCCTACCCTCCTGACCCCCTGCTCCCTGGGCTCATTCCTGAACCTGTGTAGCTGGTGTGGTGCGAGGAGTGGCATCCAACACCTCTAACCTCAGCGCCACCGGGCCGACAAGACTCATGAGACTTTAACCCTTATTTTTTTTTTATTACAATCTTAATATATGTATTATTTTTCCATATATATGTATTATTTTTCCATTGAATTTCCTTACTTTTTGAGAAAATAAGGTTTCTCCTTTGTGTTTTTGCAACTCTAATGCATGCATTAACACAGTTTTGGTTTTTTTTTTGCAATTAGTATCCTTACTTTTTGAGGAAATAAATCTAAATTTATTTCATGCAGGGCACTTTCCCACCAAAACAGGAACACCCACTACCTTCATACTATAATGTGAAGGGCCTATAGGCCCCACATTAATCACAAGTTCTGTCTGGCTTTGCACAGTGAGTCTTGCACAAAGTCAGCTGCCTACTTCCCTTTGCACCCTATGCTAAGCATAAAGTCCCTAATAAATAGCTCAATGTCAGGATGCAGTGGGTCCTTCAGTCCCTGTGCCACCAACATGGTCTAGCTGGCTTCAGGCAGGACTCTGTGGGCCCTGTGCCAAGCCACACACCCACTAGCCTTATACCAGAATGTACATTGCCCTTTGGGCCCTGCACCACCAGTATGGTCTGCCTGGCTTTCCACAGGGCTCCGCTGGTACTGCACAAACCTAAACTACCCCCAAACCCTACCTCATCAATCCCATCCTGATAAGCAAATCAAGCTAATTTCCATGGCTCCTTTCAATGACAACTCATGAAAGCAAACAACCCACACAAAACCATTTCCAAGCTCCATGAAACACATTGAGAAACTGTATAACTGTTTATGGTTTAGTCACTCCTGCCTCAAACATTACAATTTTTTGTAAAATGTTTGAAATTTTTTGACTAAATAAAATGAAAGAATTTCCAACATAACATTATCAAACACACAAGTTATAACCCAGAAACACATATTGTTTTCAAATTCTTAATGTACAATCAATTACCAACATTTCTAACAGACACAAAAAAAAAAGAAGCAATTAGGCATCAAAATCATGAAACCAAATTAACGAAACCATGAAATTATTTGTGGTTTTGCCACTCGTGAATTTTCAAAATGATTATTAACACTAACAATGCCAATATTTAATTATGAAAACTAACAAGGAAGCCTCTTTTCACCCTAATTTGGTGACCTCCCAAACTTAGGTCTATAGTCTTTCTATCTGTAACCGCTGTTTCAAAATCAGTTCCTCCAAACAAAATGCCCCCCAAGACTCCTGGTGTGAAGCAGGGGATCAGTAGTGAATGACATTGCTTAAAACAGTGGTTTTGGGGACAGGCTGCTTGCACTGCATGGGGGCTGCTATCTTGTATCATCTTGACCTCAGGGAATTTATTTTTTACTTTATTTATTTATTGAAGTCTAGGAATTACAACCCTTTGAGTCAGGGACTCTTTTTCAAAGGAGCCACGTCAGTACAAAGTGTGGCGGGCAAGTATTACAAACATCATGAACAATGACAGAAATTGTACACAAAGAGAACAATTATATAATAGCAGCTATTGCAATGGCTCCGCAACAGTGCAAAGTATGGCAGGCAAATGTTACAGATATCATGAACAATGACAGTAATTGTATACAGAGAGAAAATGATATAATAGGGAGTTATCTAATAATGATGCAATACAATAAGCATTGTCAGTTGACATGGGAGTAACCAAAATTGTTGAAATAAGTCAGAGGAGAAAAAATAAATATTGGAGACAGGAATGATGGAGATATGGAGGAGAAAGTGAGAAACAGCCCCAGGAAGTGGACAAAAGGAGAGCTTGGAATATAGTAGAGACCAGAAAGTCACCCAATGGGTGGGGATGGCTAATCAATAACTGTTCTGGGCCCACAGACTGGTGCAAGGACTCTGTGAAAGGTGGGATGTTGTGTTGGTGCCTTTTGTATCTCTACTGGGTGTCAAGGAGGTTGAGTGTCAAGTGACATGACCATTTCTACCCCTGATAGGAGCCCTGTATAAAAAAGAGGTGAATAAGAGGCAGACAGATGATCCCTGTGGGATCTCGAAGTGAGCAGACATTGTGTAGCAATCATAAAACAAGTGCAACATCCTAGGCCTTGTGCCTGGAAGAATGGCAGTGGAGCGGCATATGCATGCCCACCTGTGCAAGAGATGACAGCTGAAGATCAGTGCGTAACTCTCACTGGAGAAGTCTGTACATACTCAAACAATTCTTGGTAACAACTGTTGGGAGAAGCAAGAGAGCCTTAGCATAGATTGAAACTGAGTGCTTTTGGGCCCGAACAAGAGAACCTACAATAGGGTACAGCCTCTCAGCACCATCCCTGGTAACAATGAGTACTGTAACTGTGAAAAGAGTTTTATTTTTTACCTTCTGTGTGAGTTCCTTTTTGGATGTACAAGTAGCTTAGCACAAAAAGTTGGAAATAAGGCTCCCTCACTACATATCCAATTATTTTTTTACAATCAGTTAACACTTTATTGCCAATGTTTTGTGCTAGTGCTCTTCCTCAGGGAAACTGTACAGTGTAAAAATGTATATCATCATTGCATAAACATTTCATATTTCTGTTTCCCATCTTCATGTATTATAACTCCATTTATTATTCTGTGCAGACTATTTTTAATGTTATTTTATTTATTCAGTAAATGATCTCAGACCAAGTTATTAAAGATGACCCCAGATCTATATAAATTGAAAATGTGGTGAGTGAGCCTCATTTCCGACTTGGATATGCTGTTGGAGCAGGCGTTTTTTTATACTTACAGATTTTGGGACCACACTGACTGACACCACATTTACAAGTAGGTCATCAGGCTGAAGTCCAGATAACTCAGTTTAAAGAGAAAACTGCCCATTTAAACAGTTGCATGGCCTGTGGTGTTTGGGGGAACAAACTGTGGTTTTTAAGTTATGTGCACCAACTCGCCAACCATGGCAGCATCAATTGGCCTGCTACATTTCAACACTGGGTACCCAGGGACTGCCGTACCTGAACTACAGTTACATCTCAGTAAAAATCCTGGTACTTGAGGTGGGAGAAGGTAGCGACCTTGAAAACAGGGGGTGTCAAGTAACTGGGTTTGGATAATTGCATGTCTGATGATGAAGGGAGCTGCGCCTAACTGGGACTTCTTAATTGCAGACAACAGTAACAGTAACTGCCGTGCGACTCACCAAGAAAAGGTTTGCCTAAATAACAGCCCATCATTAGATTGCATCCCACCTACGATGGCACTACCTGAGGGGGGCATATAGCAGAGTGGTCATACTCAGCCTGTTTCCTTTGCAGGTGGTGGTGTTTCAATACAAACATATAAGACTGCCTGCAGAAGAAGGTGATTACTGTCTATCGAGTCTGCTCGATGTGGAGCTTGTGCTATGTTTCTCATGTGCAGCTCCAATTTCTTGGAATAACCTCTCTCCTTTGCTTAGAATTTCACCTACCCTTGGTATTTTAAAACAAGTTTTAAAAAGATTATTGTTGCAGGAACAATCCATTTGCACTTGTTATTAGCTGATTTTGTGTATTTTAGTTTATGCTGTTATTGTTACTATAATAACTTGGGATGTTCTGTAAATGAGACTTTTTTTCTCATAGAACTTATCCTTTGTCTTATACAATTGTTAAATAAATAAATAAAAAAATGTGTTATGAACAGTTATATTAGCCTGTGTGGGTAGGAGGCAGCAGTGTCTGAGGGGAGGCGGGTAAGTGTAGCTCTCCAGTGGGTTGAACCAGTTTGTCAACGACCCACTATCAAGAATATCTGGGTGAAGGCACCATGCCCACAGAGTCCTGTGAAAAGCCTTTTCACAGGTAGTGAACCATTGTAGCAGTGCTGTAGCGAGCCAAGACTTTTGGGAAACCCTCAGGAAAAAAAAAAACTCCAGGCAAAGTTCAAGGAAACAAAAGTTGCTTTACTTCAGCATCTTAAATAACGGTTCAGGCAGCTTACTTTGGTAGAGCATATACAGAACAAAAATGTTTTTTTAGCATGATTCAGCTATCCCTAGTTCACAGCAGCCCTGCTCTCTCAAGCTCCTAAATCCTGCTTCTTGCTCTGTCGTTTTGGTTTTTATGTATCCCAGGTGAGGCTCATTTGTGCCCTTCTGCCACACAGAATTCCTGGCTTGCATACAACCAGTGCAGACAGCCTTTAAAGGGCAGGCCAGAAATCAGCATCGGCAGGGCTGGGTTTTAATTAACCCTGTTCTCCTGCTTGTGTCTTAGTGGAGAGGCGTTCCTGACTGAAGGTTGCATAGATCCCTTCATAGCCCCTCAAACTAGGAGCCACGAAAACATCTCTGGGAGCTTGGTGGTAGTGTAAGGATGGGCTTTGTCAAGGGAACCCCCTTATGTGTCTGCCTGTCTATCTGTTAACAGTGTCAGTCTGTCTATCTACACATGATAATGCATTTGGTTGAACAGATTATGCAGAGGCCTCAGGTACTTTGTTCATTGGCCTGAGAATTCCACTTATTCTGCACAACTTCTAACCTGGTGGCGATGAGGGTTGAGATACCACACCTCACACCGTGCTGGTAACCAAGGTGCAGATGTGCACTTAGGCCATTGAGAGTTGGCCAGGGAGAAGAGGATTGAGCATCTGGAGGACTGCTCTCCTCTCACAGGAAGGAAAGTTTTCAGTTCCTGACATTCGCCTGGCACCTAGCATTGGCTGGGGGTGAGACAGGCTGGGGCTGCATGCATTGGGGGAGGGAGTGACAGCTGCTGACACTGCACACATTGAACAGTGCGTGGAGACATCCGGGCAGCATTGCACACTGCCCCCTCAAGAGAGAAACCAAGAAACAAATCTATGACTGATCTAGCTGTCGCTGGCCCCTACCACCCAGAGACCTGCACCCCATCAAGCACCCAGGCCATGCTGTCCCTTGTGTCAAGGTAAGTCCTGGCAGAAAGCAGGGGAGCAGGGCTGGGGTGGTTGGCATCCAGAGGGCAGCTTGGATGCCATGAGAAAAATAGCACTAACTGCAAATAAATATATTTTGCACACCTGGACACCTAAACCAGTGATACTATACTTAAAAAAAAAGTTTTAAATTGCAGAATTATATCAAATGCACCTATAAAGAGTCAACAAGAATGTCTGTGCTGTCCAGTCATCATGCAAAATACTCAGACTAGATGTGACCTGAGTTAAACAGTCACCTGAATCTCTCAAACAATGCTGCTTATATGCCCCTTTTTTTATGTTGTCTTGCGCATCCACAAGCAACATTTTGTGGTAGTAGGAGATTAGTAGGAGAAAAGCAGAAGTGTGCTAGTTTTGGCGAATGCAGGGCACGCTTTAGAAAATGCGTCCCTCATTCGCCAATTAGCAAGCATGCTAGCGTGACACAAGTGTTTTGCAGTGCCACCAACTTGAAACAATTTTGCTGCTGCAATCAGAGCCAAGCTCATCATGCAGCGGCACCAATGACATGCCTCCACTATATGCCTGCCTGGTGTAACATTTCAATAAACATGGTGGTGGTGCTGCCATCCGCCTCTTGCAATCCCTAGAAAGTTGACTTCGGGGGTGCCCAATCCCCCTGTTGGCATGGGTAACCTCCCCCCAAGATTGCGTGGCACACTGGGAGCCCATCCAAGTGTGCCTCCCTGTGTCCGGAAGCCAACTGCGTTGGCATTTTCCTGCCCCCACCCACCCCGTTGTGAGCCATCCTGGGAGCCCACCCCAGTGTGGCAAAGATCATGTCTTCAAAGTCATGGGGCACAGTGGTCCCAACATTGTTTCATACACCTGTAAAGAAAGAAAATGGTTCATGCTGTTTTTTTTTTTTTTTACTCTAAAACAAAGAAAACGGTCCCTCGCTGTCGGCTGGCCCCCCTCCCCCAACCTGCACCCACGCTTTGTGCACCCCACCTCCCCACACCCCCCTCACCCCATACTTACCTCTACAGGTCCGGCACTGTGATCTTTGGTGGAGCAACAACATGTCTGCACACTTCAAAGCTGACCGTGAACTGAACAAATGCTGGTAAGCTGTATAATGGCATCAATGGGGGAGGTTTCAACTTAGGTGGATATCTCAGCCATTATTTTGACTTTTGACTCCAAATTTTCAAAGTGGGGTTCTTGGGACCCCACCTCATGAAATCAGTCACTGTCATTTCATTATTTGGCCCCAAAAGGTGATTTTGTGGTCACTGCATGGAATCACCTTTCGGGACTGATTAATGAAATGACAGTGTCACTGTTCATGAGATGGGTTCCCAAAAGCCTATGTTGCAAATTTGATGAAAAAATTCCAAAAAATGACTGTCTTAAGAGCGTGCATCATGCAGTTTCCACACACACTCTTAACTTCAAGAATTTTTAATATTTTCACTCCATATTTTCAACATTGCCATTTTTTCACACCTCCTTATGAACAGTACAGCTGCCATTTTTTGCATCCTGCCCAAAATGTGTTTTCGCACATCTGGCACACCATAGTCTGGTTGCTGTGGGAAATTAATGTTCAGGACATATTAAGAAAATTGCAGTGTCACTGTTCATGAGCAGAGCTTCCAAAATGCCTATGTTGAAAATTTGGTGAAAAAATTCCAAAAAATGACTGTGTTACGAGCATGCGTTATGCAATTTCCACACACGCTCGTAACTTTGAGAATTTTTAATATTTTGACTCCAGATTTTCAACATTGCCATTTTTTCACACCTCCTTATGAACAGTATAGCTGCCATTTTTCATATCCTGCCCAAAATGTGTTTTCACACATCTGGTGCACAATAGTGCGGTCACTGTGGGAAATCAATGTTTGGGACAGATTAAGAAAATCACAGTGACACTGTTCATCAGCAGAGGTCCCAAAATGCCTATGTTGAAAATCTGGTTAAAAGAACCCCCAAAATAATTGTGTTTCAGGCATCTGTTGCCCAGTTTCTACACATGCTCGTGACCACCAATTTTCCATATTTTCACTCCAGATTGTCAACATTACTATTTATTTACACTTCCTCATGAACAGTACAGCTGTAATTTTTCATATCCTGCCCAAATTGTGTTTTCACACCTGCAGCGCAGTCACTGTGCAAAATCACCTTCCGGCTAACAACCTGATAGTGCTGCTGTTCATGAGGTGGGGTCACAAAAAGCCCATGTTGAAAATTTGGAGTGAAAATAACCAACAAATGCCTGGGGCGTTAGGGTTTCCAACTGTAATGCCCCACTCTATAGAGACTGACAGGCATCAGGGGTGTGACTTGGGATTTTCGACTGTAATGCTCACACCATTCCACCTTTAGACTGCAGCCACTGACAGGCATCGAGATGTGCCTTGGAGTCTTCAGCCACAAAGTTTACCCCATTGTCCTATAGTGCACCCATCTCAGTGTATTTCCTTATGGAATGGGGTGAACGTAAGGTCCCAAAGACCCCAAGGCACACTGCGACACTTGTCGGTGTCTGCAGGGTAGGGTGAGGTGAAATGGTGTGAGCGTTATGGTTGATGACCCAAAGGCACGCCCCAGTGCCTGTCAGTCTCTGCAGTGTGGGGGTGGGGTTGGTGTCAGTTCAATACTTCACTGCCATTCCTATTATGCACCTCTCTAACTTCTGTGCTGCCAATGCCAGCAAGACAACATTTGACATTGATAAATGCTTGTTTTATTGTGTTTCTGCTCATACCCTGGTAGGGCAGCTCTCCTTTAGTGTCAGTGGTAGTAGCTCTAGTAGTAAACAAATATTGCATATGAATAAGGACATCCCAGTTGCGCCAAAGCTCATTTTTCAATGGGTTCTACAAGTATGTTCAGCATAGTTACAAATAAATGTAGAAATACAAATTAATTTATACATCATACTATAATGTCTAAAACAACAGTTGCAATTAATCAAAGAAACCACACTTTGGGGGTGTCAATTAATACTTAAAAATGGAAAGAATACAAGGACTCTCATAACTTCACTCAGTAACAAAGTTTGGGGCAACAGAGAGGTATTTGGGCTTGAGAAATGCACCACCCATATAGCTTATCGGATGCTACTGATCCAGAGTTAGGGCTCAACAATAATAATATGGAATTCCACATATGAGGACCTTGGTAGCAAAAAAGAGACCCTTTCTAGATTCATTTTCATGAGGTATCGCATATTCAACCCTTTCAGCTTATCTGAGTCCTGACCTGGTTAATCTCTTTATCAAGTTACAAGTCATATACTCAAGTACAAAGCCTTTATGGTACTAATGCATCAAATTTAGTAAATGCAGATGTCTATAGTTCTCCAGTCTTAACCAATTCAGATCTGAGTACAGTCAGCAGTGATGTCAAGTATAGTGGACACTGAGAATGAAACAGGAAAGTCTGTTGTACAGCAGGTCCAGCTTTGCCAGCTCCCTTCCTGATGCCCCACCGTAGAAAGAACACCACAATACAGTACAGGTATCTTCATGGCATTCACAATGTGGCTTTTGGCTTCAGTGGCAAACAGTTTCTTAAACGATACTTTGTGCCAAATGTGTGGCCCAAACTTCTAATCACTTTATGAATGTGGACATGCCATTTGATGTAGATTGGTTATCCAGCCGTACCCCTTGAAATTGATATGCCTGATCTTGCAGTAGGGAGGAACTCTCATAAGTGAGTATCTTTAATAATCCTGAGACAGGTTTGTTTTACTGTCATTACTGAAGAACACGGTTTGTGACCTGGTGGCATTCAAAATCAGCTTCTGCTACAATAGTACTGCTGATGGCAATCAATTGCATTGTAGCTTAGTCTGTATCAACATAGAAACATATAAACATAGGGCTGGATATTCAAACTGCGCCATTCTTAGGCTCAAGCCCTGAGCGCTGCGCAAAATAGTTGCACAGGGGTGTGTCTGGGGCGATATTCAAAGGAGTTGCACCATTGAGCAACTCCTTTGAATATCACCCCAACCACAACCACTGTGCGCAGCGTACAGTGGAATTTGAAGCACCAGTTGACAAAGTGGAGCATTCAACTCATGGTGGCATTAATTCCATTGCGCCATGCGCAAAATCCCAATATTCAAAAGGTGACATGCAAATGGGGCTATAATTCATGCAAGGTGCAGGGGGGGCCATTTGCATCTGATTATGGCCCCATTTGCATGCCATTAGCATGTAGGTGCGCCGATCCCCGAGGACTTGCACCTGGCGCCCTGCCAGGCAGCAGTTGACGGGGACCAATGCCCCCTGCAGCCCGATCGTGGGGAATCAGTGTACAAACCCCACCACCACCCCCACTGGCCCCATCACGGGCAACAGCAGAAATGTCCCCCACCAGCCCGACCGCGGGCTGCATTAGTTTAAACCCCCCCGAATACATCCCTGGTGGTCCAGTGGACCAAAAAGCCTGATCGCGGGCTGTATCAGTGTAAAATACAACCCTCCCTCCTCCCGAACATAGCCCTGGTGGTCCAGTGGACTGAAACTCCCGTTCGTGGGTTGTAAGCAGTAAACCCCCCCCGCCCCCGAACATAGCCCTGGTGGTCCAGTGTATCAAAACTCCCGTTCGCAGGCTGTAAGCAGTAAATCCCCGAACATAACCCTGGTGGTCCAGTGGACCCGAAACTCCCGATCAGCGGGATGTAGCAGTAAATACCCCTCCACACTTCCCTGGTGCCTAGTATCCCCCACCCCACACCCACCCATGAAGCCCCACCACCCGGCTCCCCGGCGGCGGCCCGGCAGCACCTCCCACCCACCTGCAGCCCGCCCACCGCTTGGGTGACTGCCGGTAGGGAGCTGCAGCCATTGGTGCAGAGCAAGAGCCAATAGAGCGTGCAGCGCCACCATAAAGACAGTCCAGTTTTGTGAATTTCAAAACTGGACTGTCTTCTCTGATATGGGCTGCATGCCCGTACCTGTTGCTCTGCCACCAATGGGCGTGCAGCCCTACTGGGCAGTCAGTTGGTGGGTGGGGCGGCAGGCGGGTGGGATGCTGCCGCCCGCCAGCTGCCGAGGGGAGCAGGGGTATGGGGCTTCATGGTGGTGGGGTGGGGGGACACAAGGCACCAGGGATGTGTTGGGGGTATTTACTGCATACATCCCACGATCGGAGTTTCGGTCCACTGGACCACCAGGGCTATGTTCGGGTTACTGCTTACATTCCGTGAATGGGAGTTTCGATCCACTGGACCACCAGGGCTATGTTCGGGGAGGGGGTTTATTGCTTACATCCCGCTGAACGGGAGTTTCGGTCCACTGGACCACCAGGGCTATGTTCGAGAGGAGGGGGTTGTATTTTACACTGATACAGCCCGCGATCAGGCTTTTCGGTCCACTGGACCACCAGGGATGTATTCGGAGGGGGTTGTTTTAACTAATGCAGCCCGTGGTCGGGCTGGTGGGGGAACATTTGCTGTTGTCCGCGATCGGGCCAGTGGGGGGTGGTGGGGATTTTCACTCTTTGCTCACGATCGGGCTGCAGGGGGCACAGGGAGGGTTGGGGGCCAGCCACAGGTGGCAGCTGCTGTGTTGCACCCTGCAATGCAGCAGCTCACCTGTGGGTGGCCCTCGACTTGAGCCTTTTTTTTTTGGCTCAAAGTTGTGCAGGCGCAGGTTGGGGGTTGCGCCTGCACAACTCTGCACAGCCTTGCTGAATATCAGGCTGTGCAGTTTATGCATGGTTCCTGCCCCTCCAGTTCAGCATGCATTCATTTGCATTGCGCTGTTGCTCAGCATGTTTTCTGTGGTGCAACTGCCTCCTGCTGAATATCGCAGAATGGAGCAAGTTTGGACTTGCACAGGCGCAACCCTATTGCGCATGGCACAACCCTTTTGAATATCTGTCCCATAGTCTTTAATGGCAGATAAGGATCGCTTGGCCCACCCAGTCTGCCCATTTCCCTACCTGTTGGATAAGCTATAGATCCTAGTTAACCAACAGCCTACTTCCTCCTACCCTGACTATAATAGTGCTTTGTTCCCCTTGCGACTGCCTGCTCTAATCCTCATCCTTTGTCTCCCTCCCCCTTTTCTGATCCCCTCATGTTGTCTACCCACCTCACTCCCTTTTGCCACCTCCTTTTCCTTCCCCACCCCCCCACTCTCTCCCACCCTGTCCATCTTTCCCTCACCCCCTGCCCATTGTATGCTCCCACTCCTGTCCTGCCACCTTGGTCCTACCCACTTAATACTTACCTCCCCCCTGGTGTCCCCCCTATGGACAAGGCCACCTGTATGCTCACCTTCTTGCACACTCTCTACACTTTGGAATATGTCCCCCTTCAGCACTTAGTAACTTGTCTAAGTCTGGCACTACCAATACTTCTGCACCTGCTCTGCTTATGTTTTGATGTTAATGCCTACCTACACTATGTATAAGCTCAGTTATTTGATGTTAATGCCTATCTACTCTATGTATAAGCTCAGTTATTTGATGTTAATGCCTATCTACTCTATGTATAAGCTCAGTTATTCAATTGTTGTCCTGCCATCTGATGTTTGTTTGTACCAGATGTGAAACCTATGTAACGAGCTTTTAGCTCAAAGGTGTTAATCCTAGACCATAGTAAATAATAATTAAATAATTGCCATTTGTCTATCCCATCAGGCTTATTTCCAGTAATATATATTATTGTGTCATCCGCATACAAATTATACTGGATTTGGGGCTCTGTAAAAAAGAGATTATTCATATACTGTATAAATTTGGGTCTGGCAGTATAGCTTAGAGGTTAGAGTATTGAACTGTGACTTAGCTTGATACATCCAGCAGACAGATCAGGGTTTAATTCCCACAACCTCTACTTGCATACTGTGTGACTCTGAGCAAGTCATGTAACCTCCCCAGTGCTCCTGGGTAGCCCCTGAAAACAGGCACCTGTGCCTAGTGGGCATTACCTGGTTAAAAAGAATAAAATAAATGAAATAAAATAAATAAATGAATGGCCCAGTGTAGAAAGTTAAAAAACAATGGGCCAAGTATAGACCCTTGAGGAACACTGGACACAGTTGGTGGCCCTGTAATTTCAACAGATGATTGTTTAAGACTCCTGTTATAGTCACCCAATTAGATAATCCCTAACTTGCTTTAGAGTCCCAACAAAGAGTCCCAGAGTTTCAAGTTCATCCAGTGTGTCAAATGCTCCTTCGGCCATTCACAACCGCCTGGAGCCTCTCCAACTGGAGGCTCTGCCTCTAGGTTGGATACCCATAGGGCACTGAATGGTCCTGCAGTGCAGACATCTCACAATTCCATTTGATGTTTCTTCTCACTTGTTCTGTCATTTGGGAAACCCAGGTTTGAGAAGAGACTCTTGCTTCCAGGATCTTGGCCAGTGGAATCTAAGCTTACATTGTAGATGAGAGGAGATCATTCTCCAATAGGGAGTGGGGTGTCAGTCATCTGGCACGTGATATGTATCTCCTGCCAGTTCTGCAGGGGCACTAGTGTCAGCTATAGCTTCAGCCACTGTTTTAGCCTTTCTAGACAAAGGATCTGTGCTGAGGCTAAAACAGATTGGGGAAGGGGAACTCGTATTTAAAGCATACTAAAAATAATTTGGTTAACTGCTTAGTAGCCCTATGGATTGCTGTTTGCATTCATGCTTGTGTGTGCATGTGTGTGTGAGTGTGTGTGCGCGTGTGCGTGTGTGTGTGTGTGTGTGTGTGTGTATTTATCTGTGTGCATTATTTGGCGTATTGGTGTGCTTGTGTCGGTGCCTGCATGTATCTGTACAACCATGTGGTGATGCTTGTTTTTCTATGGTTGCCTCACTTCTGTGTCTATGGATATGTGTGTGTATGCTTTTTGTGCACTAATGTATGTATGTGTCTGTGATTATACAGTATATGTGTTACTGTGTATGGATTTGTGTTCCCATGAGTGTGTGTGTGTGTGTGCACACATGTGTATAAAAATTGGCTTTTATCTGGACAAGGCTCCTTGCCCCCCTTCCGCAAAATCCCTCCACCTCCCTGCTGCTCACAGCTCTCAACAAGACTTTGCTTCATTTGGCAGTGACTTCAGATCCCCACCCAACTGGAATAATCAGGATCAGAGCTGGTGACCAGCTGAAGGTACGAGAGGTGGGGGTGTCAGTGGATTAGTAGGGGAAGTCATCCGTAGCATCTAATTTCCCTTCTGCTCCATTTAGCTAAGTTTTGACTTCCTGCCGTTTCTACTGACTGGTTATGGTTAGCTTGCAAACCCTCATTGTCCTGGCTTGCACTCAAGCTGGACACAACAGCTTTAGTGATTAAAAATCTGCTGCTAGACATCCGCTCCAGTGGGCAGTCAGGCAACAACTTCAACAATATCCTCCCCCCCTCCAAATGAGGTTTGAAAACTGACTGGTGCTGTAGTCTGTCTGATGCATTGCTTATTAAAGTATTTCTTGATGCTCTGGGTTGTGAGTGGTTTATAGGAAGGAAGCTCTTGACTGTATAGGCAAACAGCCCTTCTAAGTCAGTCTCTCTCTCTCTCTCTCTCTCTCTCTCTCTTTTTCAATGCACAGCTCAGGAATCCCTGAATCTCACTCTAGAATGGTGGCTTGGTCTGCTGGTTAGAGTGCAGAGCTGTGAACCGAAAGACTTGAGTTTCAATCTGTTAATCACCTCTTATTTTCTGTGACCCTAAGCAAGTCACTTAACCACTCTGTGTTTAATTAGTGTCAGTGACTTGGTAGATACTGTAGCGTGCTCACCTCTGGGAATGAAAGATGGGACTGTCATAGGTTTTTAGTCCCACACCAGGTACTTGGGGTAATACCCATGACTGACACTGTAGCGCATTATGAGGGGGGTACTGAACTGCTGAGATGCCGTCCTTTGAATGATAGGTTAAAATGGGGTCCTTTTTGCCCATCCTTGGCCACTGTTTATGTAAAAGGAAAAGATCCCATTGAACTTATTGTAAGAGTAGGGGATTTTCTTAGGTATCTTGGCCAACATTTACCCAGTCAATAAAGGTGCTCCATGCAAGTCTCCTTCTCCCACGATGCACCTGGAAACAAGCTATCATAGCTTAGTGCACCATTCCTGGTCAAAAATTACAAATACATTATACATCTCTATATCTGTGCCATTTGTGTCTTCCTGTGCACCATACACAGCATCAGCAACATTCTGTCGTATCCTTTGTTGTATTGTAAAGTGTTTTGGGAGGCAGTTGGTATGGAACATGCCATATAAAACTGAATTCCTTTCCTTTCTCTTATGTTGCACCAGATGCCTCCTTTTATCTCTGCCCCCCCCCCGACACACACACACACACACACACACACATTGACTTTTTGGAGCTGTTTCAGATGTAACTATTCCTCTGACCTGCTGGGTAAGTGACAGTTTATTGCCTTTGCAGTCCAAATTTGCAATTTATCTGCAGTTTTATTTATTTGCAGTTGTTTTTTTTGCTTAAGAAAGGCACACTAAGCTGTGACAGATGGTTTCCAGGTGTGTTGCTGGGCTGGGTTACATGGACCTGCTTTGTTGATGGGAGAATGTTGGCCATGACTCCAAGGAAACTCCCCTCCTTTTGAAGCACTATGGTATTCTGGAGGTTTTTTCCTGTGTATTTGTTTGGATCGTAGACCCCTGCCTTCACCTCACTTTAGGTCACCTGCCAACTCCAAGCCCAGACAGGCTCCCCCCTCCCCTGCAGTTGTGTCCAGTGGGAATCCACAAGGAGTGAGGTCTGAGGACTGAGGGGACCATTACTCTTGATGGCCGAGGCACATATCTTTTTGTGTGCTTTTCTCCCTCTTCCCTGATCCCTACCACCACCATGTGATGTCAGGTGCAGCCTCTGCTGGGCATGATGTCAGCAGCACACAATGATGCCACCCCCATGAGGGAACAAGCTCCCTGGCTTACCACAGAGTGCTGCTGCTGCACTGCAGCCCAGCCATCTTCCCCCCCACCTGGTTTGTACTCTCCACATGAGCACTCTCCAGCCTGGCTGCCTGATCCCAGTAATGCTGGGCTCATTACCAAACCTGGGTCATCAACATGGAACCACGATGCACTTCCACAGAGCCCCTTCTGGAGGTATGTTTAAATTGGATACAGATGTATTCAAATTCTGTGGTCTATCTGTATGTGAATTTTGACACGGGCCCTAAGATGGTGGTCAGGAGAGGTGTGAGGAAAGGGCACCTCTTGAGCCCCCTGCTGTACATCATTGCCCTGGACCCACTAATTAGATCTTTGCAAAATAATCCATGTATAAAGGTTATAAAAATGACACCAGACACACCTGCAATAACTGCATTAGCTTATGCAGATGATCTGTGTATCTTACTAAAGAACTCTGAGTCAGGCAGCATGGTTACACAGATGACTGAGGATTTCTCAGGAAAAGCTGGAGCTACAATAAACTATTCTATATGCTCAGGCATTCCATTTAGTAAGCCAAAACATTACTGTCATGGAATGTCCATGGGAGACACTGATGTCAGAGTAGACCAGCTTAATATTTTAGCCTTACATTTTGGCACAGGGAGTGGTCATGGATAATTGGACAGACTCTATGGGAAAAGCAGAACAGAAATTGTCCCACTGGAAGAATTGGCCCCTCTCAAAACAGAAAAAGGTATATAAAATCTGAACCTTATTGCTCCATTATTTTTTTTTATCTTTGAGAAAGTCCCCCAACCCCCAACTGCCCTGGAAGTCATACATTATAGCCTTTTTTCAAGGGTTATAGGGCAGGAGGTTAAATCCTGTTAAGAGGGAAACCACCTATAGGACCATTAAAGTGCGTGGGCTGAACGTGGTGACCCTTGTGTTTCATTTATGTACATGTTCATTTATTGTAATGTTTCATATGCTCTCTTTAATCTAGGAAAAATGTGGGTACCCCTGAGTTTGGACTGATTAACACACTGGCTTATAGAATGGCAGGAAGGTCAGACTCTTGAAACTAACCATAGAGCAGGTAAAATCACAAAGGAATGGGGTCATAATGTCACAAGACATTACAACACAGCAATATACTGAACTGCCAATACAGCGTGGTATGTTGCTGATATTAAAACTGCACATCTTGCAGGGGGCTCTGTCCCCCCACACTCCCTGTTACAGGGGCTGCACCCCTGATCCTCCCAACTTAAAACAAAACAACTGGGGTACACTTAAATTCACTAAAGTACAAAATAAAAAATTCCATGTGTCTGGGACTGGGAATCGAAAACACGGTCCACAAACGCACAGCCTCCCTTGCTGCCTATGACTCATTCCATTGAGCCATGGCAGTTGTTCGCCACCCCCTCTTCCCAGCAGAGGTCTTATCCTCTGCCTGGGAAGAGTGAAAGGGTGCACTACTGCGCATACTCCCTTTTACAGTTGTGCACGCTCTCGTTTTTCCCTACTGTGCTGTTCCTGTTGCACAGTTTTGATGTGCGCTGTACAGCATACGAAATAGTGACCCAGTAGGAATCAGGCACTAGAAAGCAACTGCATATACATATAGTCACCTCCTGTTTTGTCTCACAGTTGGTATTAAAATATTACCCTGATGATATGGTACAAGGTGCAACAAGTCAGTTGGAAAACCCTTGCATCCCGTGTCAAATGTGGGAAGTCCTTTGGCTGAGTACTCATGGTAGAATGGCCATTGAGGACTCTTTTAAGCACAAAAAGATTAATTAACAGAACTGCCGGAGAGAGAGCTGTTTGGAACTCCAAGAAACTCAGTCTCCTTTTAGACTGCCAATATGCAGTGGAGTTCTGGCCATACTTAAGCAACACCTAGAAAGAACCGTTATTTAAAAAAGTGGATTACACAGTAGTGGTTCTAGGGCTATACCCGGGTCAGTGGAAAAGGTTTCACCCATTCACCTTGCAGCTGTGTTTTGGGTGCTGCAAATTCTACTTATGGTAAGCTAGGTGCACACTTCAGATTCAGCAAAAATGTAACACCTTTGAAGCTGTTGTTAAGAATGGTATACCATGCCATGAGGAAAGTATATGATAAAGATCATGAGTGCTACAGACACTGTATGAACATCATTTATGGGAAGGGTTTAGGTGGATAACAAAGGCTTACACTGCTTAAGATTGTATCAGATTTGCACATGTATTTTTTTTTGTTTTCTATACAATAAGCTTAGTTGGGTGTACGTTTATGAATAAAGTAATGCTCTACCAAAATCAAAGAGAGAGAGGGGTATATCGAATTATTGTCATGCCTGGCATATTTCTTTGCTTTCACCTTTGGATATCAATTTATTTTTTTGTAAGTTTTGTTTCCTTCTTCCATTTTTTCATTTTTTTTCTGATCTTTTTGAGTGATATAACTTCTGTAACTGATTGTATGATTCCTTTCCTTTTAATAAAAATTCCCTACTCCTCGTCATCAGGATGAGACCTTATCTAGAAAACAAAATTGTATGGCGATTTTGGTATAGATGGGAACTACTGAACCTGAATTTGGAATATGTTTATTTATTTAGTTTTTGTTAACCGGGTAAGTGCACTAGACAAATCCTGCCTATTTTCAGGCACGACCCGGGGAAGAGGGATACAGATGAATGCCAACTGACCTTGAACCAGATTAAGCTGTTGGTGGTATGAATGAGGGAAATTTGGCCGGGAACCGGGGAAATTCCCCTACTCTTTTCGATAAGTGCCATGGGATCTTTAACATCCACCTGAACTACCACCAATCCAGGCAGATAGGACCTTGATTTAATGTCTCATCTGAAAGACGGGCCAAGGTTTTTTCAGTTTCAGATCAGCTAATAAATACCCGAGTGACACAGAAAATGTGGGACATTTTGGCTTTGTCCCCATGGTAGACTGGGGGTATGGGGGAATAAGAAGCACAAGTCTCTGGAGGAGTGGCATTGTCCATACCCTGATTGGTCCCTATATATTAAAGGGCAAGTTGCCTATGCACCGCAGATCTGTGGCATGTAGGCAACAGTATGTGTGAATGCCATGAACCAGGGGTCCCAAACACCCCTGTGCACATTCACAGAAGAGACGTGCATTCCTTCTGCACAGTATCCCCTGGCTGGTCATGCAGCTGTGCATGCGACTACTCCTGGGACATGTCTGGTGGTGTGGCTGCACTCCATGCCATTCATAGAGTCGTGGAGTGCCCAGCAGAGGGGTGTAGGATAAGGTAGCAGGGACCCTGCCATATCTTTTGTGTGCCCCCTCAGTTTACACCTGCTGGTTGGGGCAGGACAAGGAATCCCCTCACTGTGCTGCACTAGCCATTTGGGCTGACTGGGTGGGCTGGGGGTAGTCATTCAGATGCTCACCCATATTTTTTAAAACTGGACATCCCACACCATCCTAGAATCTCCTACTCCACACAGAGCAGGGCATCCTCTATGGGAGCAGTTGGGGCATCTGATTGGATCCCTGCCTGTGTCCTCTGATTCACCTCCAGTGCAGCAGTGCACCAAGATGCAGGGCCACTGACTGGCACTGCATGGTGGTGGTGTGAATTACTGCATGCCAAATCCAGTGTGCCTGTACATAGCTGTGGAGCTATGTTGGCCAGGTGTATGCCACTCACATGTACCCTGGCTCGCATTCACGTGTAGCTCTTATTGTGAGGATGAGTTGGAAATGAACAATGGAACATTTTCTTTTGACCTGTCCTTTTGTGCAAGGTTTCTGGAAGGCTGTAGCTGCCAGATGGAAACTTCTGTGGTTAACAAGCATTACTTATGAAGATTTAGTGCTGGGTGATTTCCCTTTGTGAGCACGGATACGTAATAAAAGCACTCTAATAGTATTGTTCACCTGTCATTGGCAGGCGAGATGTCAGTGGGCGCTGCAGCAAGCAAGAGCTCCATATACATCTTTTCTTAAGAATGTGTGAAATGGCTCTGAAATAATATACTTCAGGGAGAGCTGAAGCCTTTGTGGCCTGAATTCCAGTCATTATGAAAAAGGTAACTTGGCTTTTATAAGTGCTGGGCTTAGAGCACATTTGAAAAAGTCTCTGTTTGGGGTGTTTGTTTCTGTATATATTATGACTTGCAAGGTAGATTGCACATTGTTTGCTATATTCATTGCATGTGAAAATCTGATATGTACTTATATTACCTGATTTTGATTATGTTTTATATGTCTGATTTTCTTTTAATAAAATTCCCCTGCTCCTCTTCGATAAGTGCCAGGGGATCTTTTGCTTTCACCTGGACAGTGACCAGAGATGGGCAGTAAGGACCTTGGTTAAATGTCTCATCTAAAAGAGGGCACCTCAGCAGTGCAGCAGCCCCCTCCCCACACTGCACAGTGGTGTTAGTTATGCATATTACTCCAAGTAGCTGGTGTTGGCCTAGAACCCATGACCACCTGTTCTGGCTCCAGTGGGTAGAGGGCATGGCAGAGAGCCTAAGACTTACCTGCTTGAGGATCCCTCTCTCATTTCAGCAATCAAGTGGTTAAGTTGGAAGGACTTGATTGAAAATTCAGTTCAGTCACTCTTGCAGTACTTGCAACAAGGCAAAAAATGTAGTCTAACTTCATGTCACAAGTGCTGCAAGATGTGCAGCAAAAATGATGCATGTGTCAAAATTATGACACATGCATTTATTTGTCTTAGAGTGAGTAGTGTTGCAAAATGTTTCAAAATGTTTGAAAATAGCCCAAAAACATTTTGGTGCATTTGCAGAGATACAGCTGCAGCACAGCAACTGCTGCAAGTCCTGCATCTAAATCTGTGAAAACACAGGCCAAGATGTTTAGGAGGATGGTCTCTCATCTTTAGATTTTTGGGGGAGGGAGCTGCTTTTTAGGGCTGGGAGAAGTCAGTGAAGTTTTGACCCTTATTAAATAAGAATCAGAACATGGTGAAGTTCTGACTTATCCTGATTAGTTCTGAGTTATTGGCCAATATTTTAAAAAATGTGGAAAAAATGCATAAAAGTGGCCAAAGTCGCTTACATTTGACAGAGGCCCAAAGGAAATAATTTAATGGATAATTTGTATACAAAATTAAAATAAAACTGCTAAATAAAAAAGCAATCTGTCACTACTAGCCCCTTCATGGCTGGCCTATAACGGTGGCAAATCCTGATTGGTCCATGACATGAGCGTGCTGGGAAAGACGGAGAGAGAGAGAGACAGACAGACAGATGCAAATACCTATGTCATAGCACCAGCAAGCACTGCAGGCACTGTCAGGCAGCTAAGATTTCTTTTTTTTTATTAATTGTGCTTTGTAGGTGTTATTTTGATGGATGTTCCAGTCAGAGCAGAAGAAGCCAAAGAAATGGATATTAAATTTAGCCATGGAACCCCTGACTGCTTTTTTACCTCAATCTTCTGGCATTATGGGCATACCTGTGAGCAATTAAAGATATGTTTCTAGGGACGTGGATATGTTGTTCAATCCACACTTAGTGGCAGGTTCCTTGCCACTTTAAATCTTGCCGGAAGGTCTTCTAGCTGGCTCCTCCCACCCACCCACCCGGTGATAAAACTCGGCTCCACCCCATGACGCCAGATCTTCCTTACAGCTTGGAAGCTCAGTTCTTCTTTGCGCTCTGTGTTTTAGGCCTGGATCCAATCTCTTTAGTTACCCAAAACTAATTTTAAAATTTACAAGACTTCAATCTTTATCTTCTCTCATGGCTGCAATGGATAAATCGACTCCTGGATTTCATCGGCGTCCCTGTGGGCAGAAGATGTCTCTGACCAATCTGCACTCCACGTGTGTTTATTGCTTTGGACTCGGCCATGACTCACAGGCTTGTGAGTTGTGCAAATCCTTTTTGGCTTCGGTCTTGAAGGACCGCACTGCCCAATTGCTGTTGGGGTGACCCGAGAAACGCTATCCTCCTGTCAAGTTGAAGGAGGCCCATTGGGCGGTGTCTATGGCTGCAAGCTTGGCTGAACAGCTGGAGCAGATGATCGCCCTCAAGGAGGAGGCAGCCCAGGCCGCATCACATCATCCTCGGTCGTGGCATTTATCCTGCTCTACTTGGGCTCCTCCTACACAGCTTCTTTCAAGGAGCTTTGCTAATCCCTCTCCACCAAGGGAGAAGGGCCCTAGGGACATTCCTCTCAGTCCAAAAAGAAGGACCCCAAAGGTAAGTTCTACCATCGATGTTCGTGGGAGTGGGAGAGGCCCCCTTCCCTGGATAGTCGACACTTGACTTCAGTCAAGGTTGCTGCTAAGGCTGCTGGCTTCACGGTGTCCCCGTCAGGTCAGCCGGCTGAGACACCTGTTGATGTAGTCGAGATTTTTCTTGACCCATCAGACAGGCTGTCAACTGGAGAAGCCGGTAACCCTTCTTCACCAGTTCTTCCAGTGGAAACTGAGGACTTGCCTGTGCCTCCTGTGCTGGAGTCCCCGGTTAAGGTCTGTGAACCGAGGGAGGAGCAGGTTTCCTCCGCTCCCTCTCAGACCCACCCTCAGAAACACCGAAGGTCTCAGTCTCAGACCTCTTCCCGGTCCAGCTGATCCCGCTGACATCAGCGGTCCTGGTCTCAGCACCGCGGAAAGCAGCAGCACCGCTCATCCTCATCTTCGTCCTCTTCAGAGGATAGGCTCCAGTGCAAATTGCATCGGTGTTATGAGGATATACTGTGGCAGCAGCTCCTTTTGAGCTGGAATAAGCTGACTCCATTGCCTTCCCTGGCCATTAAGTGGCTGTCACCGGAGCATCTGAAACAACCCCTCTTAGTGGTTGAGGAGCCTAAGCCAGCACCAGTTGTTCAGCCGAAAGTGGCTGTGCCACCCATTGTAGTGGAATCTTCGCCTCCACAACTGAAGACTGGGACCCCGACCAAGGATTCTTGGTCGGGTCAGGTTTTGCCCCATAGGTTGTCAGTCACCCTCACTCCCGATCGACCTCAGCAGGTGGAGAATGGCTCAGGCACTCGGCAGCTGTTCACAGACTCCACAGAGTATGAGAATGACTCCTCCTTGTTCTCCAGGCCGCTTCACTTGGAGTCCACTGGGGGTCAGTCAGTGGACGAGAGCCCATCCTCATTTCGTGGAATGCTTCAGCTCATCTTGGAGTCCACTGGGATGAAGCTTGTACCCGTTTCAAATTGGGCCAAGTATCCCCTCATATAGATACTGGACCGAGGGGATTCCCCCATGGAGGTCTTTCTGGTGGCTGAAGCCATTGTTGGCCTGGCCCTGGAGCTATGGCAGGGGCCAGCTTCTTGTCCCGCACTTTTGGCCAGGATGGCTCGGAAGTATGCTGTTCCCACTGGTTCACTCTCTGGTTTCTCGGAGCACCCCTCTGCGGAGGGGCTCATGACTGACAACATTTTCCAGCATTCTGAGAACACTCAGGACGTGGACAAGCCTCCTGACAAGGAGTCCAAGAAGTTGGACTACTCCAGGTGGAAAGTTTATGCTGCTTCCTCCCTAAGCCTTGGTCAGGCCAGCTTGGCCATCCTGATGGCACACTTTTCACATGCACTTTTGGGATCCCTGGATGAGGTGATTCCTCATCTTCTGGCTGACCTCCAAACTACAGTCAAGCAGGTGCGGGATCAGGGAAGGGCGGTGGCCAAAAAGCAGCTCCAGACTTCCCTGGACATCACTGACTCATGCACCCGGTCAGTAGCAGCTACAGTGGCCATGCACCACAGAGCTTGGCTGCAGATCTCCACCTTTAAGGCAGATACCCAGCACAAACTGGCAGACGTCCCCTTCCTGGGTACTGACTTGTTCGGTCCTGGGGTTAAGGGGCATTTTCAGTGGATTGAGAAGTCCAGTGCCACTTTGGACTCAGTCATGTCTGCCCAGAAGGACAAAGGATGCCAGCAGCAGTGTAAGCCCTTTCGTCCTTCAGCCCCTGCAGCACGTCCGGCCCAGAAACACCAGCATCAGGGCCAGCAGGCTCGAAGTTGGCTCCCCAAAGCCAAGCCTGCTGCTTCCTCCAACAGGAAGCCTAGAGGAAAAAGTCCAGGAGGCTCCTTGGCCGGTCCTTCCTCCAAGCCTGCCCAGTGATGGGTTGAGGGGTGTTGCCCCCAACCTTGTCAGTCCTCCCTGTGTTCCCACCCATGGGGGGAAGGCTCCACCACTTCCTTTCTGCTTGGTCCGATATCACCACGGACTGCTGGGTGCTGGAAGTGGTAGGAAAGGGTCTTCTTCTGGAATTTGAGCGGTCCCCACCCTATTGAGCTGTCACCCCACAGGGAGCTACGAGGTCCGCAGCCTCTCTCTTGGCCCATTGAGCAGACATTGCCCTGCTCCTCCAGAAGGTGGTGATCAGGTAGGTGGCGGATCCTCCATCAGACCCAGGGTTTGTGTCCAGGTACTTCTTGGTCCCAAAACGGACAGGGGGCTGGCACCCCATTCTAGTCCTACATGACCTGAACAAGTTCCTAAGGTCTCAAACCTTCAGGATGGTCATTCTGTCTCAGATCATCCCATCCTTGGAATGAGACATGTGGTTCTGTTCTCTGGACCTTCAGGCGACGTTATTTGACGTCCAAATCCGTCCATCCCACCAGCGATTCCTCTGCTTCGGAGCAGAAGGATCCCTTTTCAAGTTCTAGGCCATGCTCTTTGGCCTCTCTCCAGCTCCCAGGGTCTCCACCAAATGCATGACAGTGGTGACAGTATTTCTGCAGCACTGAAGGGTCCGGGTGTACCCTTACCTGGATGACTGGCTGATTGCAGCCTCCTCCAAGCTGGAGGTGGAGCGGTCCAGGGATCTGGTCCTCCTGGTCTGCTCTCAGATTGGCCTCCTCATCAATAAGGCCAAATCAGAACTCATGCCAATGCAGGTGATTCAGTTCTTCGGGGCAGAGCTCGACTCTCTTCGAGCCAGAGCATGGCTCCTGGCAGACAGGGCCGAGGTTCTTTCCTCCATTTCCCAATCATTTCTGGTTGTGCAGTTGCATCCTACCCAGAACTTCCTGCACCTCCTGGGCCTCATGGTGGCCTGCACCAGCATGGTCCATAGGGCCCACTGTCACATGCATTCCCTGCAATGGGAACTGGCCTGTCAATGGTCACAGTGCTCTAGTCCTCTGGACCAGCCAGTGATAGTGACCCAGGAGATGGGGAATGATCTCCAGTGGTGGATCGTTCCAGCTCATCTGTAGGAGGGTATCCCATTTGTCCACCCAGAGCTGATGGTCACTCTAATGACCGATGCCTCTCTGATGGGTTGGGGTGCCCATCTGGAGGAGCTCAGAGCGCACGGCCTCTGGTCCCCTCAGGAGTCTCGATGCCACATCAACCTGCTGGAGCTTCGAGCAGTCTGACTAGCCCTCACTGCCTTCACACCGTTTGTATGGGGTCAAGAGGTCCAGATCCAGACGGACAACACCACGAGCATGTACTACCTAAACCGCCAGGTGCTCCTTGCCTCTGTGCAAGGAAGCTCTCCATACCTGGTCTCTCGTGAGCAGACTGGAGGTGGATCTCCTAGCCATTCATGTGGCGGGAGTCTCCAACACTCTGGCCGATGCCCTAAGCTGGATAGGTGTTGCATCTCACCAGTGGTCTCTCCTGCCGTAGGTAGTACACGATCTGTTCTCCCACTGGGGCACACCTCAGGTGGACCTGTTTGCCTCAAGGGAGAATGCAAAGTTGAGGCTGTTTCATGCCCGCCCCCCTCAGCAGGTCTCGCTGCAGGGGGATGCCTTATCGAGGCCATGGACCCTGGGCCTCCTCTATGCCTCTCCCTCATTTCCCTTGATCTACAAGGTGCTTCTCAAGGCAAGGAGGGACAAGGCGCAGGTGATTCTGGTAGCCCCAGACTGGTCCTGTCAGTTCTGGTATCCAGATCTCCTCACCCTCAGCTCCAGGCTCCTGAGACAGCTTCTAGCCTGCCCAGACCTGATCTCAGTCAACCAGGGGAAGGTACTCCACCCAGACCTTCAATCCCTGCACCTTACAGCTTCGTTTCTGAGCAGCTAGAGTTCCAGGCCTTGGGCCTTTCCGATGAGGTCCTCAATGTTGTTGAGGCATCCCATGAAGAGTCGACCAGAAAATGCTATGCCGTCAAATGGAAGAGATTCTCCATTTGGTGTCAGGATAAGGGGTTGGACCCTTCCTCCTGTTCTTTGGCTAGCATTCTGGACTAACTGTGGTCCCTTTCTCAGCTAGGGCTTTGGTCAATGACCCTTAACGTGCAACTGGCAGCCATCTCTGCTTACCAGGCATGGGCCGGAAAGCAGTCAGTGGCACAGGAAAAGGTGGTCGGGCGCGTTTTCAAAGGCCTTGATCACATATCCCCTCCGGTGCGAGAACCTCCACCTCCATGGGATCTACTGCTGGTACTGGCTAAGCTCATGGGCAAGCCAATCGAACTGATGCACAGGTGTGATATCTCACACCTGTCATGGAAGACCACCTTAGTGGTAGCTATCACATCAGCCAGAAGGATGGGAGCGCTCCAGGTGCTTTCCATCGAGTCTCCTTATCTGGTCTTCCACAGGGGCGAGGTTGTACTGTGCCCCCACCTGAAATTCCTTCTGAAGGTGGTGTCGGAGTTTTACCTTAATCAGGTGTTGACTCTGCCGGTGTTCTACCCCAATCACACCTCAGAGGCCGAATATAGGCTCCATACTTTGGACTCTAGAAGAGTGCTCTCTTATTATAAGGAGCGGATGGCTGAATTTCGGGGAGAGGTTTGCCAGCTGTTTCTCACCTATGCTGAAGCTGCACATGGCAGACCTGCAGCCAAGCAGACGGTAGACAGGTGGGTCACCTCCTGCATAGATCTCTGCTATAGGATAGTGGGCATGGAGCATCCCAGAGGGATAAGAGCTCATTCTACCTGCCACACAGCTGCTGCTTTGGTGGCTGCTTCCAGAGACATCCCTATCCAGGAAATCTGCAGGGCTGCTACCTGGAAGTCAGCACACACCTTCATTACCCACTACTAAATCGACCTTGAGTCACACCGGGATGCTGGTTTTGGGACCTCGGTTCTCCAGTCCTTATTTCCCAAGTAGGGGGTGCACACCTTGCCTCCCTCCTCCCGGAAAACTGCTAGGATTCTGCCAATAAGTGTGGATTGAACAACATATCCATGCCCCTAGAAATACAGGTTACTCACCTGTAACAGGAGTTAGAAGTGGTATATGTTGTTCACCCTTTAACCAACCGGACCTCCCGGCCTGTGATCGCAACCTAGCTTCCAGCAGGCTAGATCTGGCATCATGGGGTGGAGCCGAGAGTTTTACTACCTGGGTGGGTGAGAGGAGCCAGCTTGAAGACCTTCTGGCAAGATTTAAAGTGGCAAGGAACCTGCCAGCAAGTGTGGATGAACAACATATATCACTCCAAGAACTCCTGTTACAGGTGAGTAACCTGAATTTCTCTCTTCTACTTGGATGACCTCTTAATCTTACTCAAAAACCTGAATGAGGCTGGGTCCCTGTTGGTTGATTTGTTTAATAATTTTGCTAAAATATCTGGCCTTGCTTTGAATTATGGCAGATCACAAACTATGCCCCTTAACGACCACTGTAAAGCCTTTACAGTATGAACATACCTCTTGGATTCCGCTGGTCACCCCAGGGTATAACATATCTAGGAATCAAAATTACTAGTAACTTAGGGAGGATATGGAACATTAACCTTAACTCCTTATTTGATAACATCAAAATAATTCTGGACAGATGGAAGCTTCTTAATCTCTCTTTCATGGGGAAAATTGCAGCCATTAAGATGTCCACTTCTTCCAAGATTCTTTACCTCTTTACCAATATTCCTTTAGTCTTACCATTCTCCTGTTTTGCTAAAATTGATAAATTAATAGGTAACTTTATCTGGGATGGGAAACCACTGAGATTTAACTGCAACAAACTTCGATCACATTGGAAAAAAGGGGGTTTCGGACTGCCCTGGTTCAAAGGCTACCTCTGGGCTTTCTGAATGGCCCAAACCAATAAATGGTTTCAGAAACCCTCCCCTCACTCACCACTGTGGGTTGCAATGGAATCCGCATTGTGCCCGGGAGGAGTTCCCACTTCCTTCATTTTTAATCCCATTTCCTCTAAACTAAAATCTCACCCGACTATATCATCCTCTGTTCTTTATTGGAAACTAACCCACAAATTCCTGAAATCCAATCCAACACTCTGGTTTTATGCCCCCTTGTGGGGGCAATACACTGCTCACTCTAGAAGATCACCCAATTTTCTGTCGTACATAGAGGAACAAAGGCATTTTCTTTCTTGGTGATATCTTGGACCAGAATTCACTAACTCTTAGAGCATTCTCAGACTTGCAGGTCACATGGAAACTTCCTAAACAGGACTTCAGGAAGTTTTTACAAATTCTGACAGCTTATAACTCTCTCTCTAATTTCGTGTATAGGCATACTTTACTAAACCCATACATCTTGCACTGGACTAATTTATCAGTAAAATTAAATAGCTCCATTTACAAAGACATTATTGATAATCTACCTGATCAGTCTATACAGGCCAAAAATAAATGGAGTACTCTTCTTAACTACAATATTTAATTTGCACAATTGAGTAATTGTTGGCATATTGCACATAACACCGTTAAAGATGCCAGTAGTTCTTTAATACAAACTAAAATCCTACATCTTTAGTATAGAACCCAGTCTGTGCTTCAACGAATGGGTCTATTAAATAATATTATACCATGGACCTTGGACAACAACGAATCAGAACGGCTGACTGGCAACTTACCACCATTGTAAATCCTCTGATAATCACCGCAAAAGGTGCCAGCCAGCCGCATCTCTTAAAAATCATCCAACCCGGGAAATTCAAACCGGAGATCCGCCATGTTGAAACGCTTGCTAACCGGCGGTCTCCGATTCCCATGACATCCTATTAAGCAAAGCACATGGCGTAACACAACCCCCCCAAAAGTGGATCTGCATTTAAAAAAAAAACACAACACTCTTGAATATATTTTTCCCCGTAACCGCTGAAACGGCACCCACCTCACCTCAGTGTCTGCTCCAGCGCTGTCTGTCTTCCATCCTGCCATAAGACTCCCACTGCATCTCTCGGTTCCCTCATGACTTTCTCCGGTCCACTCTGTTTCTGCCCTCATTAGTTTACCAGGCTACCTCACTCCTCCACATTAAAAAATATATATTTAAAAAAAAAAACACGCAACTCGGTCACTTCCTGCTTGCACCAGAAACCCAACCCAAAAGCATACACTGTGCTGTGTGACCGTGGTCACTTCCTGCTCACACCAGAAACCCAACCAGAAACACACTGTGCTGTGCGACCACAGCAAGGCGGCAGTCTCATAGTCATTCTCGTGAGGCAGGCTCATCAGCTCCAGTCTCTGCAGCAAGCGGTTTGAATTCAGTGCTTCTCAACAGCTCATATGAATCAGCTAGGGACTATTTTCTTTTGTGCAACAATATTTCTTAATAAAATGCATTTGTTTACACTGGAAAAAATAAAATAAAATAATTTCAGCTTAAATCTGTATCAAGATGTCATGGCATAATCACAATAAGCCACATGGGGTTGTGGGTTATCAGGGGATTTACCACGGCAGTTGAGGATTTACCCACTCGGCTGCGCCTCATGGGCAAACCACACCAGCCATGGTAAATCCCCTGATAACCCACACCCCCTCGTGGCTTATTGCTTAAATAATTGTTGGCGCGCAATTTGGCCAACGGGGATCTACTTCATATCTTGTGGTCTTGCGCTGCCATTAATAAGCTCTGGCAATCTGTTTACTTGCCTCCAGAGTAACAGGACAAAAACTACCTTTTGACCCCAAGCTATTCCTTCTAGGCATCCTTATCCCCAATAGCTTTTCCCTCTCACATGCACATTTTAGATGGCTAAGCATACATTCTCTTCTGGTCAAATGTCTGAGTCTTATGAAATGGAAATCAACTCTGGTGCCTTCTCTTTCAGATATTCTTCAAAGCCTCTCTCAGCATGCCTCTCTAGACCGATTATCTCATGTTACTCATAACCGACTCACTGTATATGACAGATGTTGGCAGGATTACTTCAAGTACATGAACTAGTTCTTCTAGACCTAATTCTTAGGGATATTTAGCCCTCCTTCTTATGTTGCTCTCAGATTAGGTTTTTTCAAAACGTTTGTGCACAGATTTCTCCTCTTTTTTCCCTTCTTCCCTGTTTTCTCCCTCTCTCCTTCCCTTCTTCCTTGCTTTTTTCCCTCTCTTCTTTCTTTCCTTGCACACTTTTCTCTTATCTTCACCTCTCCATTACTGAACATTGTTCATATTACCACATTTATCACTTTTTGCAATTTACTGAATGCCTTGCCATAGCCTGCCCTAGCATGTGTTTCATGCATGGTTGCTATTTCTGATCCGATAATACCCTATTGATTGTAATCCTTTGGCTCTCCACTTACATCCTGTCTAGGTTTGTGTTTTATTATCAATACATGGATAGAAGGCTTCTCCAATATGTTTACCCTAAATACTGTGTTTTGTTAAGTGATATTTTATACCTTACATGGAGGATAGTCTTCTATTGTATAAAATGTATGCTTTCTTATATACTCAATTTCAATAAAAAATATAAAGTGAAATGGATGTGAATGATCAAATGAGCAGCACTAAGAGAGCCCACCCACCCTACCCATGTGAGTGATGCAACTGCTGTGCATGCCCCAGTGTACTGTGGTAGTGGTCAACTACCTGGTCCAAGAGGTGGTAATGTTTTCTAGTACTACGACTACTTCTGCTGAATCTAATCAACATGCCGAAGATGCTGAATCCTGAAAGAAGAAAAATGATCACCACAGAGGCAGGCAGACGGTCACACATCGCACTAGTCAAGTGCAGAACAGTCATAAAAAAGTTTGCCTCTGCCACCTGATGAAGACCTGATGACACACAACACAACACAATGACATCCTTCCTAGTTTCACAATTGCTTGCTGCCAGCCACTGCCAAGTAATTGAAGTATCACAAATAAAATATAGTAATATAATAATCTCAGCCTAGTTACTGTAAGTGAGTTGTAACCAGGCTAGCATACCACTCACACATAAACAATAAAGAAAGTATAAGAATTTTCAATTTAGCAGCATTTTCTTATGTGCGGTATTTGTAGCCAAATATTGGGGATGTGAGAAATATACAAAGAGAATTCCGTTTCTGAACTTTCAGGCATCTACTAATCCATGACTGTACAAAAATTAAAACAGTACCATCAGAACCCAGGATCAGTTGCTGAAGGCAAAAAAAGGTGACAAGTAGTAGTAGTAAGGAGTAGGACTGGAGTAAGGACAAAAACTAATAAATAAGTAGTAGTCATGACTTGTGAGGGCAAAAACTGATAGTAGTAGTAGACAGCAGTACCCTACCTCCCAGATTAGATAGTAGTACCAGGTACAGTACCACTAAGTAAGTTTGTGACATGAAATGCAGTTGCTTGCTGTATTTGTTTTGGATGCTGAACCCACTGATGTTATTTTTTTTTTTCTATTCTGTGCTGCTCATGTGATCATAGTAGCCTGGCCTGGCCTAGTCCATCCTGACCTGACTAGTTGCAATTAATTGCTGCCTCATGTAGTAGACCCTATTCACAAAAGATTTTCACCACAGACACAAATTCTTGAAAGTGTTTTGTGTATAGGGCCTGCTAGGAGCAGTCAGTGTATGTTTTATTCAGGTATCATATTCGAAATTAAAGTGAGGAATGTTGACTTTGATAAACACGAGGTGCTCAGCATTTTTGGTGTCAAACAGGATTGCGTGTCAGTAATGACTTTACCAGCTGAACTGAACAATCGTTCTGAACAGATGCTAGTCGGAGGGCAATTCATATACTTAATTGCAATGTTTACTAAAGCAGGTCAGATATTTTGTTTGGATATCCAGCATTTCAAAGGATCAGCATGCCAGCTGATGTTGGGCTCTGCCAGGTACAGTTCAACAATGGTCTGTGCTGAGGCTGTGTTACAAGAGGCAGATGAAGATGTTACAATAACGTCTTTTAAGTGATTCCAGAGACATGAAGCTGAGCCAAGTGACTGTGGGACAGTGCTATGCTTGGCTGGTGGTGAAAAAGAAGACTCGACTGCAGTGGCTTAGGAGGAAGAGGGAGAAAATGCTGCAACAGTAGAGGATGGGCCACCTGATGCTGTGCTGCTGTGCCGTGAAGAAGATTCTGAATTTGGTGCTGCTCTTGAACTCTGTTCCATGACTGCACACACCTCGTCAATTATTTCTTGTTTGTTTCTCTCAAAACAAGTGTCATAATCATCACTCAATCGTTGCTTCAATTTGTATTGTGGATACAAGATTGTTGCTTTAATGTAGTACTGAGAATGAAGCATTTTTACATAGTTTGTCATCTTCAGCGACTTTTTTGATCATATGTCTCGTTAGATCTTCTTGAAATCTGGAAGGCAACCTGCAGGTGTCAGCACTACTGGCAGCCTGTGTGATCATGGACCTGTCTTGCTTTTCTAATTTTTCCCTAATCAAAGACAATCTGAATTTTAAATATTTTTATTAGGGGTATCACCTGGCTCAGAGATGCTGTGTTTGCACTAACCTCCCTGGTGATTTCCTCAAATGGCCGGAGCAGGAAAATTAGAAACTCCAGCATGGCCCACTGTGGTGAAGTAATATCAGTGATGAAAGTGAACTGGAACACACAGGAACTCATTAGTGTACCTTTTTTGCAGCAGGAACAGAGTTCCTGTACTTCTTCACACTGACACGGGAACTGAAATTCTTAAACCAGCAACATAATGACAGTTTCTGGACCTGTGACCCAAAATCAGGGTTTCCATAACAACATTTGACTTGTACAGAAGTGCTAGTTTCCTAAAAACACTTCAATATCTCTAAGTGAATCTACTAGTGCCAAAACAGATAGATGTGTCTTGATACAGCTATCCTTCAGATTTAGGCTCTTCGTTTTGCATTTCATATTTGCCAATGCCCAAGTTCCTGTACTTCTTGTCTACCACTTGCACCACTGAGTAATATAGACGTCTTCATCACCAATTTTATTTTCTAAGATGTATTGCCTAACAGCTTTCTTTTTTTTCAGCAGCCTTTGGAACATATAAAAGGTTGAATTCCATGGAGTAGAAATGTCTTGAATCAGTCTGTGCAAAGGTAAACTGTGCTCCTGCTGTATTTTTTCAAACAAGTGACAGGCTTTGCTTGAGTGACTGAAATGAGTGCATATTCTTTTACCAGTGCTAATGAGAGCCTTAATCTCCCTGTTGTCATTGAGAAAACTGTGAAATAGTACATTTGAGCACTGCACAATGCAGCGGATGAGAACAAAGGCCTCCTCCTCCTCCAAGGCCTTCTTTAGGTTGGACCCATTAACTGCAACTGTAAAGCCAACTGACAGTCCCTGTGAAGTGGATCATTGCTGTACTGGTTTTTGGAGCTCTTCATTGATGCTGTATGAGGTATGTTTAGATGAAAAATTAAAACTTTTTTAGAACAGCAAAGTGCAGTGCTTCACTGTCCCTAATCCCATGTGGATTATCAAAATGTGCCCAATGTGCCGTGACAGACATGAAGAGTTCAGGTTGACAGCTTTTCCTGATAGCTGTTGTGAGATGCACCACCCTCCCAACAGCACTGCACAACATTAATGCATCTTAATTTTTTACATACAACATCTTAAAGATCTGCAGTCCCTGTTGTTGAGAAGTATTTTCACAATAGCATACTATACTGAGGTTCAAGGTACTCAACAGCTGCCTGAATCTTATATGTTCAGCCACATTATATGGTAGCAAAACAACAGGTATCATTTCAAAAAATGTTGGGGTTATTATAACAACAACAGGGTGAGTCTAGGCATATTTGGCTTCATGCTGATATGTTTCTGAGATGGTTAAGTTGTCTCCTTGAAGGAACTGGGCTTTTGAATACATGGTCACTTTCGGTAACAGTTGGAGAAGTCCTTCGAATGGCCAGAAGTGGTGGTGGAGGCGTAGTGCTGCGGGGGCTACCACTGCTGTCATCAATGGGCATTACCCCAAGTGTAGTTAGCTATCACTGTCACTTTCTCTTCGAGACTCACAACTGAACTTCTCAGTAATGTTATGACATCTGTCTAGGTGCCTTTTCAGTGCTGAAGTTCTCAATAAACCTTTTTTTTTACCCCTATTGATTGACCATTTACAAACAGAGCATGTTGCTATCAACTCTTTGGAAGCACTAATAGAGAAGTATGACCAAACAAAATATGATATTTTTTTAGTTTTTTTCCCAGGAAGGCACGACACCTCAGTCACCTTTTCAGGGTCCCTTCCCCAGATTTTACTTGGTCCTGTTCCTCTTGTGGTTTATTCCCACTGCTCCCCTCCACAACCAAAACATTTCTGTCTGTTTCTTCCTCATCTACTATTTCCATCCCATCCAGTAAACCTTTTACTGCCTGATCATTCTATTCATCTTTATTATTAGTATTTTTCTCGTCAGGTTCAGTCTCAAATAATCAGATGAGGGTCTGGCAGTAACATGGTATGCAATTGTTCCATACCGTTGGGTGCTTCTGCAGGTGGTACCCACCACACCTTTAGTTTTTTCAACTACATAACTTTTTTTTTACTTGGGACTGATGATGATCTGAAACATTCACTTTTTTTGGATTCAAGCATTTGCTTGGAAGACAAAAACTTAGCTGTGAAAAAATAACTTTTTGGGGTTTGATTTTGCTTTTCCCTTTCAGACTGATTGCTGTCTTTTGCAGTGGCACTGCCTACCGGAGAAACAGAATGTGCCTCATCCACATTTTGATCCATTTTGTAACAAAAGATCCCTCTAACGTGATGTCCTTTTGATGACTCCCACCTACAGGCCAGGGACAAATTTACTGTTGTGACTTGTGACTGTACAGTATACACAGCACACCAACAGCACAACAGTCAACCACCACTTCCTTTCAAGATTACTGGACTGGCTCCTACAATACAATTACTATTAAGTGACCATATTCAGCAACTGTTAAATGTGCCTCAGAATTTGAATTGGAGATACAGACACATCTGGTGCATGTGCTGCATGCAGCACAGTCCCACGCTAGGGTTGGTTAATGCTTATACATAATGATTGTGACCTTCAAGTACTTGAAAGGGATAAATAGTGTTGATAAGGAGAGTCTTTTTAAGCTGAGTGGCAACCATAACACAAGGGGGCACAGTCTTAAGCTGGAGGGTGGGAGGTTTAGGAGGGAGGTCAGGAAGCACTTCTTCACAGAGAAGGTGGTGGACACTTGGAATGCACTACCAGAAGAGGTAATCTCATTGAAGACAGTGGGCAGCTTTAAGAGAGTCTGGGACAGGTATAGGGGAGGGTAAAGGTCATGGGTAGGGAGGATGGGAGGAGTGGGGAGAGGGGTCAAGGACAGTAGCTCAAGCTGTGGACCCTGCAACATGAGCAGACTTGATAGACCAAATGGCCTAATTCTGCTGGCTTCTTCATATGTACGTATGTTCATAAGTTTGTAACGTGATATACTATAAAACTACTGATAATAAGGAATAATGGGGAATGAGTGATGATGATGACACTTGTGTGTAGAGCTTGTGTAACCACCCAGTCCCCTGGGGTTACTAGAATCCCATCAGTGTCAGTGCTAGGTAGGAAAGGCAGCTGGTGAATAACTAGTTAAATGGGGGTTTCACCTACTCACTCTCTTATTTACTTGGTCTCAGCTGAGATGAGAGAGATGTGGTAATTTAGAACTCTTGCAGCAGCATAAGCCACACCAGCTGGCTGTGAGTGGGGAGTTTTAGAATCTTTGTTCAGTTCGTAGTAGTTCTGGGTCAGTAGTTGAAGTGTGAGGAGTGAGAGAGCTGCTGTGGGCTCTGAGAAGAGAGCCTATTTTCTCACCCTAGTCCTGAAAGTCATCAGTCTGCCAAGAGAAGTGGTGGAAACCATTGTCTACAGCAGGATCTCCTGATTGTCAGCTCTGGAGGGATGAAAAGGACTGCTAGAGAATGGATCCTAGGGGCAATCATCTTTTTGATCCAGGACAATTTGAAGCTGCATATACAGTAGTAGCCACAGACATTGGCAGCTATTTCTCGAAATTTCTATGATATTTCTAGAGAAATCTCCTGCTTTCTGCATTTCCACAGTAGGGGCACCAGAGAGAAACACTTTAGAAATTTTGCGAAATATCTGGAAATAGCTGGCAATGTCTCTGGCTACTACTGTACCATTCTAATGGTGAGTAGATTTGACTTTGTGCTTCCAGAACAAAGTACCTGTGTTTTGGTGTTTCACTGACAGAGGGAAAGATACACCAGTTCTGTTCTGTTTGAGACTTTTTCTTATATTTAAATTTGGCTGACAATTGTGGGGTCCAGAGGCAGACTAATGCACATTGTTCAGGACTTTAATTTCCTACACTCCCAGAGAAAGTTCATTCAAAGATGCATTTTCCTAACTGTTTTTTAAGAAGTTTTAAGGTGAAACTCTGAAGGAATGGATGGGTATGGACATGGAAGAGAAGGGTGGGCAGCACCTCATATGGAGTAACCAGTTCAGCACTACAGGATCTGTAAGGGTGCCTGGTTATTCAAGAAATGGTGGCCACTGTCTGAAGAGAAGTTTACCCCCTGGTGTGGGTTGTGCTAGTAATGAGCTTCTGTGTGCTCCACTGTGGCCAATGCCACTAGAAAAAATGGTTCAGTTGTGTCCAATTGCCACTTGTAGATGTTTTAAAGTCCTATGCCATATGGGAAATGTATGTGCTCAGTTTTGGCCAGTGCCACTAGAAGAGATATGTATTCAATTAAGGCCATTGCTACTGAAGAGAACTCAAAGCCCTATGCCACATGGGAAATGTGTGCTCAGTTGTGGCCAGTGACACTAGAAGAAATGTGTGTTCAATTAAGGCTATTGCCACTGAAGAAAATCCAGTGTCCTATGAAATATGGGAATACTTAGAGTTTCTGTCAGATACAGTCATTTTGTTGATCTGCAAATGCTTTGTGGCATGCTGTGTAAACCCTGGCTGTCCAACCTTGCTTTAGAGAACATCATTTGGGATAAAGTCACACTCTAGAACCTCAACTCTGGTTTGGACATTTATGTTTTGGCTTCTTGTGTGGAGTTAATGGGTACCCTCCAGAAGTATAGGTCTAGCATAGTCCTAGCAAAAAGTAATCTCCTCAGGACCTGGGCTTTGGTCACAATTGTATTGCTTTTGTACACCCCCACCCCTTTCAGACCTCTAGAAGTAATGAGCCTGGTATGCATTCCCAAAACTATGGATGGTACCATTTCTGTATTACAGCGGTCTCCCCCAAAAGGAAACTCAATTTTAAAGCACTCTGCAGTATGCTGCAGCAGACCTACTGAATAAATCAATGTAATTTCAATGGCAATTAGTCCCTTTTGTCATGCAGAAAACTGTGGCATTCACTTCATCCTGGCAGTGTCACATTTTTCTGCATGACAAAAGGGACTAATTGACATTGAAATGACATTGCTTTATTCAGTAGGTCTGCTGCAGCATTCTGCAGAGTGCTACAAAATGCTGTAGAATTGGGCTTCGTCCTGTGGGACACCACTGTAGTTTGTGCACCCAGTCAAAGGTACCAAGGGGTAGATAACTGTGTAAAGTAGCCTGGGGGGTACACTAATGCTTTACCTGTGTTGTACTGTAAACACTCAGCCTGCTACAAGTCACAGTCACATTATCCCCTGGGCCACCCACAGCCAGCAGCACAGGGCAGGTGCATTAATTTGTATGCTGTTTGAACAGTATTTTTTTAATACATGAAATCATGATTTATGAATGAATATAGGTGATGATGATTGTTATTCATGATTGGATGGCACAAGTCAAAGATTTATTTTGCCACCCTGCTGCCCTTGCCCTGGTGTACACACAGCCACACTGAAGCTAGGAAAAATAATTGGGGATTTTATGTAACTGTAAAACTTCTCTGGTACCTGCAGTAGTCTCTCCCTCTCTCCTCTGGATCTGGAATGGCACAAGTCAACAATTTTGCCAGCCTGCCTATTTTGTACACACAGCTACTGTCTGAGGCCAAGAAAAAAAAAAACTTTCATTTGGGATTTTCTGTAACTGTAATCTATGGGTCCCTTCTGTACTCTGGATCTGGAATGGCACAGTCACATTTTACCAGCCTGCCCTTTTTGTACACACAGCTATGCTCTGAAGCCAAGAAAAAAAACTTTCATTTGGGATTTTCTGCAACTGTAATCTCTGCCCCCAGTACTCTGGATCTGGAATGGCACAAATCCGATTTTGCCAGCCTGCCCTTTTTGTACACACAGCTACTATCTGAGGCCAAGAAAAAAGTTCCATTTGGGATTTTCCTTAAGTGTAATCTCTGCCCCCCCCACCACTGTGATGTGCACAGCCAGTTCTAAGTGCTGTATCATTTTGTTTTAAATATAAAAATGTATTATTGGTTGTCTCTGCTGAAACATTTGGTTGCTCTTAGAATGACCTCACTCATCCCACCCAGGTTTCAGCTGAAAGATGAATGCCATGAGAAAAATGTTGAAAACAGCATGTGAGACCACACACACAGTTTTAGATACTAGGTGTTACATGGAAGGCCTTAATCAAGGATCTCCTTTGTGTCTGAGTTAATTACAGCCGTAGTTGCTAAATCACAGGGTTTTAAATAATTGATTAGCAGTTTTTTTCTTGGGACAATACTAACTGTACAGAAAGCATTTATATAGGTTTTCTAGAAGTGTAATGTTTGTTAAACACAGTGAGGCAAGTGCTATGCACTTTCACAATGTTTTAGAACTTTTATGAGCAAAACGCTAATCAATTTTTAGAGTTAAATAAAACCCTGAAATCATATCCATTTTATGACTTTGGAGGAAAACACAGGTCATTACATAGAAGTGGGAAATCATAAAGATTCTTTCATGTCCTAGAAGGAGGAAGCTTATTATGAGATCAGCAAAGTGTCATTTGAAGGATATGAATCATGCTGAAGTTGCAGAATGTAATACTTTGAAAAGACATCCTCTTTTTGTATACGATACATATTTTATATATATAATCTGACAGAGGAGGAGCTAGATGACCTCACATAAAAAGGGGTTGGCAAATACAGTTTGTTTAAGGATTATTCTGTTTTACTTCAGACACATTTTTACCTAGACTCTGACAAGGAAAGATAGTAAGAACTTTTAAACAGGTATTTAGAGAGAGAGATCAAATCTAAGTACTGTATGTAGGAAATTGCACTGTTTAAATCTTATTCTTTTAGAAGATTTGTATGCCTTGTGATATAAGAGTTCTGTATTGTATGTTTTATATGTGTTTATCGATTCTAGTAAAATTCTTTTTAGAGCATATTTGGTCTGTCTTTGAATTTCTTTTAGTTGTAAGAAAAGTTTATATGGTTATTGCTGATACTAAACATAAGCTTGAATGGTGAGACCAAACTGGACAGATAAGCGTTTTAAATCTGAGGTCTTTATTAAAGTTTGTAAGGGTTCATCTCTGTATACCTGGTTAGGTGCTCATAGGCAAAGATATCTGCCCCTCGAAGACAGAAATATCTGAGCCTGTGCATTGGGATCCTGTAGTGCTGAACTGGTTACTCCATATGAGGTGCTGCCCACCCTTCTCTTCCATGTCCATACCCACCCATTCCTTCAGAGTTTCACAGTTTGAATCCTTCCAAGACTTGAGACCAAAGGTTGATCCGAACTTATAAAACAGACAAGAGGGTCACCTTGTTCTGTTAAACTGTTCACAAGACTGCGCTCGGAGATTGGCACTTTGGGAGTAGAGGGCCTGAACCGCTGAGTGGGTTTGTGACAACCCACAGTACTATGAATCTGGAATGGCACAAGTCAGATTTTGTCAGCCTACCTTTTTGTACACACAGCTACTGTCTGAGGCCAAGAAAAAAAACTTTCATTTGGGATTTTCTGTAACTGTAATCTCTGCACCCCATCCCCCCATATTTTGGATCTGGAATGACACAGGTCAGATTTTGTCAGCCTGCCTTTTTTGTACACACAGCTACTGTCCGAGATCAGAAAAAAACTTTAATTTGGAATTTTCTGTAACTGCAATGGGCCCCCAATACTGGTATCTCTCTCCCCCCCCCTCCACACTAGTCTCACTCTCTCTCCTCTGGAATGGCACAAGTTAGATCTTGCCAGCCTGCCCTTACTCACACACATTCATCCTCCCATCATTGCCAGCATCCCCCCATCCTGCACCACTATTCCCCAGTCCTGACTACCTCCTCAATTTGACTCCTGACACTCCCTCCTGAGTCCCAACCCTGACTGCCTTCACCCACTGCCATGATCGTCTCTCTCCCCCTCCCTAACTTCTTCTTTGTCCCACTCCCTTCTCTTCCCTCTGGCTGGAGAAACTCTTTTTTTGTTTGTTTTGTTTTGGCTCTGCTGCTCAGCACAGCTCCTCCACTCCTCTCTCTTCCTGGTCCTCTCTGTTCTAGACTGTGTGGCGCACTCAGCATGGTATATACTGTGAGAGCTTCATGTGACCTTCTGTTTCCTTATTGGATGCCGCTGGCCACCTGTACCTGCCAACGGCATTCCAATTGCAACAGAAAACAAAATCAGGGAAACAGCATCTCCATGGTTTCGGAACAGGACTTCTACCGTGAAGTCTGTATTTATATGGGCCCATGGATTGTGGGTTAGATCCTGGGGTCTAGATCACCTACAGAACAGTCCGCCCAGCCCTACTGCTTTCACCCACTCCACTGATTGCCAGTGTCAGCTCCTGTTTGGACTGAGTAGTCCCTTCAGCCTCCAGCTTATCTTCAGCCTTCCTCCTGTCTACCAATCAGATCCAGCAAGAGGCAGGGCTGAAAAAGAGTGTGTTTTTTTAAACTTAAAGTCCTGCTGCTCCTCCATGCCTACTACACTTTCCAGCCACCACCAGAGAGACTTACAGAGGTCACGACGACTAATCTGCTTTTATCCCTCCCACCAATTACTGACACTAGCTCCTGTTTGTATCACGTGATTCCTTTAGCATCCAGCTTGTTTTCAGCTCTCCAGTCATCCACCAATGAGTTACAGCAAAGGGTGGAGCCTGCTTTGTTGAAGTCTCTCTGATGCTGTAGCAGAACTCCCACTGTGGCCCTGAGCAGTAAGGGCTGCAAAGCAAAGGACAAATATACAGTATTTTCTTTTTTTTTCTTTTATTTACATTTTTTGCTCCCTGAATATCAGCAAAGGGGGCATTACATGTCTCTTTTAAATGAACCTCCTTTGTCCAGCAGTCACTTTCCTACTGTGGGCCCCTGTGGATGAATGACCTATCCCCCTTCCTCTTACATAATGAGACAGTCAGCCACTTTAAAAAGGCCTTGATAGCCTCCTAGCTGGCATCAACCACTGTGACTGCAATCCTTAAACCCTGACCACCCCCCTGGTCTAGCTCCTCTGCAACTGCCTCCACCCTACTTTCATCTCACCCTTTATTCTCTGATCTTCCCATTTGCCCCCGCTGCGATAAAGCCAACTCCTGGCTGTTAACTACCCACCTCCTATTCTTTTTTTTTTTGTATTATCTATTTTCCCCCCCATGCTCACTGGCCCTCCACTCCTTCAGGCTCTGACAAGTTCCCCCCCCCCGACCTCTCCTGTCCCTGCCCGGCCCTCCTCTAGTCCCCAGATTGCAGCCGACCCCCGGGATATCCTGGTGTATCCCTTCACCAGGCGGGTCCCTTTCCTTCAAGGGGGAAGGCACCAGGGGAAAGGGTAGCCCCAGCACATCCTACTAGGGCCCAGGGATGCTGCTGGGGAACAGGAGGCACCAGAAAGGTGCTGGAGGCCCCTGGGGAGCAGAGAGCCATCATCCGGAGGGCTGGCAAGCAATTTTCCTGGTTTTCTGTTGGGGGGCAGCGTAGTGACGTCATGGCGTACGCCGACATCTGCCCCTCCCCCAGTTGGTATTGGGGCTGTGCATCCTGTGATACTCCCAGCCTCTGCTAGGAGCCAGCAGGCACTGGACCAGTCCCCTCCCCCCGGAGAAGGAGAGCTGTCCTTAGGATGCTCAATCCTTCTCACTCGGCCGGCCCTCCAGTGACCCGGGCTTGTTCCCGAACCCGGGCCGCTGGCGCCGCAAGCAGAAATCCAACCACTGCGCCAGTGGGCCGGTAACACACCTCCTATTCTTAATGAACCAGGTGTACCGCATTTGACTCCCTCCTCCATCCCCTCTCATATTTCTCCTCGCCCTCCATTCACTCCACTTGACTAATGCCATCTCAGGCTGCTACCTCTCTCTACTTCAAGCACTTAGCAACGCATTGACATGACATCCTCAGACCAATGGAAATATGTGTTACTGTTAGAAGCTTGTTAATCACTTTCAAAGACTGTACTGTGACCTAATTCCAACCTGATATATCGAAACTGCTTACCAAGCCAAATTCCCTCACGTTGTACTGCAATGGCTTTTATGTATTGTCCTGTTTGCTGTTTGCACCTACTTGACTTGGAGGCTTTGTAAAAGAGCCTTTGAGCTCAAAGGTTGTAATTCTGAAACTAAATGTCAGTGGCTCAGTAGGTAGCACACTTGCCTCTGAGGCCGGGAGATCAGAGGGCTGTGGGTTCAGTTCCCACGTCTGGCACTTGGGTTAATATCCCAGAACTGACACTGTAATGCAGCATGAGAGGGGTGCTGCATTTCTGAGGTGCCGTCTTTCGGATGAGACGTTAAACCGAGGTTCCATCTGCCTGCACTGGTGGTAGTTCAGGTGGATGTTAAAGATCCCATGGCACTTATCGAAAAGAGTAGGGGAATTTCCCCAGTGTCCTGGCCAAATTTCCCTCATTCACTAAACATACCACCACCAACAGCTTAATCTGGTTCAAGGTCAGTTGGCATTCATCTGTATCCCCCCTCCCCTGGGTCGTGCCTGAAAATAGGCAGGATTTGTCTAGTGCACTTACCTGGTCAACAAAAGCTAAATAAATACATGAATAAATAAACATCTGCCCCCCCAGACATCACAGTCAATGGTTCTCCCATCTCAGACCCCTCCTCTGTAGCTGAGATATTCAATAATTTCTTCTCCACCTGTGTGCTCCCCAAACCATCCCACTCCCACACCACTGGCCCCTTCCCCCTTCTGATGGAATCTGCTTCCCACCAATTTCTCCTCAGGAAGTTTTTGCTGCTCTTATGTCTCTGAACCTCGCTAAAACCATCCCAGACAGTATCCACCCTAGGCCCCTTCAAATCTCTGCTCCTGCAATCGCTTCCCAACTAGCTCTCCTTCTAAACCTTCTAGCTCTCTTTCTAAACCTTTCCCTCTTACCCTCTACCATACCAAAAACATGGAAATTCACCAAGGTGTCACCAGTTCATAAAGGTGGTGACCCTTCCTCTCCTGGAAACTACCAGCCCACCTCACTCCTCTGTTTTCTTGTCAAGCTCCTCAAGTCACTAATCGACTCTAGGCTATCAGAAAACCTCTCCATCATTGACACTCTCTCCCCCATTCAGGTTGGGTTTAGAAAACAGCACTCAATCATCTCTTCCCTGTTGTGAGTCACCTACTCCATCTTCTCAGCTATGGAACAAGGTCATATAACTGTGGCCATCTTCATTGACCTGGCTAAGACCTTTGACTCTGTCTCCCACCCCCTCCTGCTACACAGACTGCACTCTGGTGGCCTGGCAGCTCCAGATGTCAACTGGTTCCACTCCTACCTATATGACAGGCTGCAATCGGTCCAAGCAGGAAACGTCCCATCCTCTAAAGACAACCAAAAAGCATGCTCAAAACCTTTGCATTGCTCACAAAATGCAGTTCACTGCGAAGTGGTGGTATAACTTGCTCACATTGGGATTCCAATCTGAAAACTAAAAGAGCCCCCTTTTTTCATGGAGCTTAAAGTAAGAAAAGTCAATAGGCAATTAAATTGTTTAATTTGAATATGTGCCATTTTTTTTTGGGGGGGGTTGTGCACTGGAATTTTGCTTTTGTTTAGATGTCCTATCCTCCCCCTTTCTATTTTTACCAGGGTTCCTCATGGCTCCATTCTTGGCTCCATCCTATTCTCCCTCTTTATAAATGACCTTCCTCAGTCTGCTCTACATCCTGCATGCACATGTATGCAGACGATATCATCATCTTCAGCTCGCGACTCTCCATTATCAATGTACAATCCCCACTCCAGCAGGATTTTGACAGTGTAAAAAACTGATTCCAGTCAAACCAACTAAAACTAACACTACGAACTGTCACTATCATGATTGGCTCAAGACAGAAACTGGCTATGCTCCATTCCACCCCTGCTTTCTCCACACTGGAGGGCTACCCCCTTGCAAAAGTCCCCACTTTCAAATACCTAGGAGCTTGGCTAGACAACCATCTTGATTTCTCAACCCATATAGACATCATCTGTACCAAATTCTGCCCAAAACTTGCAATCCTCTACCTTCATAAAGACAGCCTCCTGCTTCCCACCAGATGGGAGCTTGTTACAAAATTATTTTTCTGGTCATAGACTACACTGATGTGGTCTATGGCACTGCCCCCACCACATCCCTCTCAAGGCCTGACACTCTCCTAAATTCCTTCTGCTGCTTTGCTACTTCTGCCCCTCCTCTCACTCATCACTGCCTTCTCCATTTCTTTCTCTCCCTTTCTCCATTACCACACAGGAGGATGGTCCACTGTGTCTCCTCATTGCAAAGTATTGGTTTGCAAGCCTTTCTCCTTACCTCTCCTCCTGCTTATCATCTACAGTATAAACCCTTCAGCTTATTCCCTATGTTACAGACCTACCGGGTCATTATGTTGCACTCTTAATAGTGTACAACATTATGGCTAAACTGGTGCAGCGTATATTGCAAGCGTTAACGGTGCAATACCATGTATACTGCTGTACTCGGTATTGCACCATTAGAACCTTCCTAGGCAGAGGATGAGATCACTGCTGGGAGTGGTTTCAGCCAAGCAGTTGCCATGGCTTACAGGACTGAGCCACAGTAGCAGGAACCTATATTTGCATCTGGGACCGGCTTAATTCCGGTCCCAGAAACTTTTTTTTTTGACATGTGCACTCCCCAAGTTGACCCCCACCGGAGTTGAGAATCTTTAGTGGGGGGTTCAGGGTATTGGCAGCATGATTTTGCCATCTGGAATAATGTCTTGTGACCCAGTGCCTGTTACAGGGAACCACGATCCTTGTCTTTACCATAGCTTCACTCTACGGCAGGTCAGTCTGCCTTCTCCTATTGCCTACCTTTCCTCTGGAATCAACTCCCCCCTGACCTTCATTTATTCCCCTCACTCTCTTCCTTCAAAAGGCTCTTCAGACTTCTACCCTCTATCCAGTGTTCCCACATACCGTTTTTCCCCGCCGCCACTACCCCCCACACCCATGCCAAACAAAATTCCCTACCTCTTATGAATTTTTTACAGCACTCATGAATATATATTTATGATGTATAATTTTCATGAATTTTTGCTGCAAATGCAGCTTTCATTACTAGCTTCTCCTTGTCCTAAGCTATGTATTCACCAGCCCAAAAATGTTATACTTTTAAGTTTTTCTGTCCTAATTGGGGTCTCACCAGTAATCTCTGTTAGCTGATTTTATTACAAATTATGTTGTCTTTTTGTTCTCATGTATAACTGTATTATCTGTTACTGGTTTTGATTGTGAATTATTTGTCTTTTTCTTCTCATTATGTGTAACTTTATTATCTGTTAGCTGTTTTTATTGTCAATGATTTGCCTTTTGTTCTCATTGTGTACAGTATTATTGTATTATCTTGTGCCCCTTACTCCGGGTCTCACCTGAAATGAGCCTTGGCTCAGTGTGCCTTTTCTAGTTAGCAAATTTTAAATAAATAAATAAATATTGAGGAGACAAATTAATATTTCCTCCTCTTTCATGAGCTGAGCCCAGGTCCCGCATTCTCCACAACACTCTCCTCCTCTCACTGGGTTGCTCTCAAAGGCTTAACAATTACCCAGTTAAACATATGCAGTCTTCTAGCTAACAAGCTGGACCTTGAGGCTTGGATGGCTCATTCTTCCTCGGATGTGTTAGTCATGTCAGAATCCTGTCTTAAACCCAATTTACCTAACTCCTGCAATAGCATCCCCAACTACAGCTTCAGCTTCACAGATGCTGGGCCTCCTCCTATACCGTAGGGCCCATATTAGTGTCATCTTGATTCCTCACAGTGGTGGTACTGGCTCTCCTTGTGAACTATTACATGACTCCCTTTTCTTAGGTCACGTCAAAAAACTGAATATAGTTTGTGCTTATAATCCCCTTAAAAGGGATACTGCTGGCTTCTCAGCCTTTCTAGATACTATCCTGTCAAAACTTGGAATTGACAAAGTACTAATCATGGGTGACATTAACCTTGACTAGCTTGGACTTAGCTTGAAATCTTATGACTCTATTAAAAGTGAGGCCAGACTTACCTAAACTATCTCTGACCCTACCTTACTATCTAGTAAAGGCATGCACCACTCTTTTCTTTACTGGATGCTTTCCAATCATCCTGACAAGGTCCAACATGTTGGAGTTTTACCTGACTACACTAGTGATCACCCACAATTCCTGTCTTTGTAAGATCCAGGTCCAAAACGTCCCTTACAAAGTTATTACTCATAGGAATTTTTCTCACCTTGACTCCTCCTCCCCCTCATTGATGAATTTTTCCTAACTGACTGACCTCCCAAACTCTGCATCACCTGTGTCAGTACAGCTGTCAATCTTTTCAGTCCTGCATCACCAACTTGCAGGATCGATTCATACCTTATACTGGGCACAGCCACCCACTGGTTGCATAATGACCTGCTATCCCACTTCAAAGCCAGAGATCAATGCTGGGCACCATACAAGGCTTCCTCTAAGCCTCAGGACTGGCTTGCCTGTAGGAGCCTATGTAAATCAATGCAAAAACGCAACCCACTCTACTAAGAGCTCCTTTTTTGTAAAGTGCAATTACTGGCCTCCACTGGCAAATCAAGGTGCTTTTAGAGGCTTCACCAAATCAACGTAAGGTGACTTGATAATTAATGGGGCCCACTGCAATAACCATGTTATAATCACCAATGCCTTCAATGCTCACTTCACTGGCCTCTCTGCTTACTCCCTTGGCTGCCTCTCTTCCCCAGGAACTATAGCTGACTTTCTGGCACTGCTGTCTCACCTCTGATTTTTGCTAAAAATTGTTATGAGAAAGTAAGTTCATACCCTCCTCAACTCTTTACTACTCTGTGGCAATCCTCAGCTTGATGGAATTGAACCTAAAATTCTGTAGTCAGGTGCTCCCATTTTAGCCTGCCCCCAACGTATGTATTCAATCTTTTCCTTACAACTGGCATTGTTCTCTCCTGCTGGATTACAACCTTCCTTGTCCTTGTCCCCAAAAAGGCAAACCAAAGATATCTCCTAATACCATTACATTTCCATGTTACCTGTTCCGAGTAAGCTGCTCAGAAAGGTGGTAGCCACTCAGCTTACTGATTACCTACAACAATATAACCTTTTCCTCTTCTGTCAGCATGGCTTTCAGAAAAGGGCCAACACCATCACCACCTTAGTCCATCTCACTAATGACATCAAGGTTGCAATGGACAAAGGCTCTCTCACTGGTGTAGCTTTCATTGAACTTTCCAAAGTTTTTGACTTATTGGATCACACCCTTTTCTGGCTCAGACTAATGGAAATTGGCCTGTCTTCATTTACCTCTGTCTTGCTGTCTAGCTGCCTGCTTGACAGGTATCATATATTGAAATTTGGCAATGTCTTCTGCAATAGTGTCCCTATTGACAGAGGGGTCCCGCAGGGTTCCATTTTAGGTCCAATTCTTTTTTCCATATTTATCAATAATCTCCATCTTTGACTCTTCAGTCTGCTCGAGAATCATGTATGCAAATGATATTGCAATATACTTTAGCTCCCGCCACCCCTCCCTGCTAAATACCCAACTCAGCAAAGACTTTGCACAAGTACAAAACTGCTGGTCAACAACAAGCTTGCCTTCAGTACCATTAAGATTCAAGCCGTGATTTTTTGTGTCAAAGGTTTGTAGGCTGTCATTCACTAACCCACTTTCCATAAGCAGCTCTGATGGCTCTCTCCTCTCTGTTACTGAGAAGTTAAAATATGTTGACACCCTTGATTTGGCCCTCGACTTCTGCACTCACATCTCCACTACCTGTAAAGCTATTAATTCAAATCTAGGCATGGCATATAGGGTCTGCAACCTCCTCACTCCCAACGTCAGATTAGCTATATCCCAAGGCATCCTTCTCTCTGCCTGCAGTATAGCACCCTTACTTACTTATTCAGCTGCCCCAAAACAGTCCTTCACAAATGGGATGTGGCCAAGAACAATATTTTTCACTTCACCTCTTACTCAGCATGTCTCACCCATCACTGTTCATTATAGACCACTCTGGGTTGGCTTTCCTCTTCTGCTGCATGCTACTGCTCACTTGGATGTCATCTTTATAACTTACCTACTGTAAGCTCACCTCTCCTGATGCCCCAATCTCTCTGCTACAAAGTGCCTACCATCCTACTCTTTCAGATATGTGAACCCATCAATCCTCATTATCCTAAAATGGGTGAAAAGGCCATTGTTTATCTCTTGGCTCTGGAGCTCCCTTCCTACCTCCATACATAATTACCCCACCAAATTCTCCTTTGAAATTGCTCCACAGAACCATTTACTTTTATACTCTGGGATTGCACTTAACCCAGATCCTGAGCTAAATATTTCCTCTTATATTATCTAGCCATTTTAATTCCACTGTCTAGCTCATTGTCCTTTCTGCACTGTACTTTTCCATTTGTTATACTTTGCCTAAATTTAACCATGTTGCTGCCTTAATCTTGATATTTCACACATATCTGCTGCTTTAATCTAACTGCTGTTTTATTGTAATGGTTGTTGTCATCACTGATCTTGCCTTTTCTATTTTGACCCTTGTCACTGTTGCTACTAATTGTGCTTTGTCTAATATTGTACTATCCTGGGTTGTACCTGAAAATGGAAATGTATTTGCCTAGTGTACCTTGCCCAGTAAACAAAAAACAAATCAATCAATCAATCAATCAATCAATCATTCAATCAGTCAATCAAGCAAATAAGCAATCAATTGTTCAGGCAACCCTGAGATGTGGAACGCTCCCATAATCTTCAACAGTGAAACATGACAGAGCTGCAGAGACTCTTTTACAACATAAGAGAAGAGTAGAACATAATTCAGTTAATAATTTGGACACTGACAATATAAAATGTCTTCTTCTGGTCTGCTCCTCTAGAAATTAATGAAAGCTATAATGACATAATATAATAGTAACTAATGTTCCCACCTACCCCCAAGCTGCCACCTTAATTCAATTTCAATCAGGCAGCCACACATCTCAGGCATGGCTACTTTATTTGGGTCCTGGCAATCAAAAGGAATGGCAGTTGGCCCTTCCCCCAGAATGTCACCCCCAATCAAACCAAAATGCGGGAAGCAACCAGGAGCCTCAAGCCATCTGCAGCAAAAGTATTTAACACTGATGAGGAAAGGGATGAGGTGAGAGTCACACAGCCCTGAAGCAACAAGAACCAACCCATCCCATCAGAATGAAAAGCCACAAATGTATCCCCACCATATATAGCTTAATTCTTAGATTAATAAATAAAATGCACTGGAACTCCTGTTGTCACCTGAGCAAAGGCATCCTATCCCAAGCAGAATGTAAAAACAAATAGTCTCCATAGTCATTGTATTGAGAGGGACTCTGCTCAAGGTGCAGTATAAGGTATGGCATGCCATGATAACTCATCTCTTGCAAAAATACTTATTTGCTGCTGCTGCCACCTGCTGCTTTTTTTCTTGACACCAGTTCATCAATGGGGACCTGGGCCAAACCATTGTCCTCTCCCACTTTTCAGAGTCAGCGGAGTGCTGAGGATGACTCTGAGAGCCAATGAGTTGGCACATCTCATCCCCCATTGATCATGACAACCTTCTTATCCTCCAGGGAAGCAGGTCAGTAGCAATTTGCCATGGCAACATGCCAGACCATCTTTGTCCCTCTACCTGCAGCAACCCGACTGCCTGGACCATGGTTTTTGGTGCCGATTGAAAACAGAAATCGATTAGGTGCAGCATGGGGGCAGAACGCTAGTGCCCACAACTCACAATGGGAGAGGACCACCATCCTTACTGGGAGGTATAAATGCTACTTGGACGAGCATTTAAACTATCCGGGGGAAGTCAGTAAAACCAGTGGAGGCAACTGTTCCTTCTCCCAGATGATGAAGCAGCAAGGAGGTAGGGCCCAAGGGGAGGGAGGAGGCTTGTCCAGGGCAGAGGTGTAAGATGATAGGAAATAAGTAGAGACACAAAAGTTGTGCACTCGCCACCCTAAAGAGAAAGGTCCTATTCATCTAAAATGCATCAGGCATGTATCACCTTTAATTATGTCTGCTGAACTTTTACAATGATTGTTTTATGTTAATAAAGACAACTGAGCCTTTTTGGGATTTTAACCATAGAGCCTGAATGTTGTTATTTTATTGAGGTAGTGAGTGTCCAATTCTTACATTTCTACTGAAGTTGTTTTTTGTGAGCACCACCCTCCCAGTGTGGACTTTTTCTGAGTACACATGACGGGGAACTAAGCAAAGGCCAAGGAGGGCATAAATCAGGAAAGCAAGAAGAGTGGAATAAAAGTGACAGTTAACAGAGAAGGTAACAAGGGAAAAAAGAGAGGTCAGGAGTAGCTTCATAGAACAGCACAGACAGGTTGGGGAGAAAGCAGGGAAGCAGACAGGAAGAGAGTACGATATGGAGAGCCATGGATATCAATTCAAGGAGTCTGGAAAATAAATACCAGACAAGAAGACCACCATGGAGGAGGATAGCCTGGATTTGGTGGCAATATCAGAGTTATGGTGCACTAATAGCCATGACTGGGGTATGGTTATACTGGGCTACTGTCTATTCAGGAGAGACAGGGAAGGGAGGAGAGGAGGAGGAGTTTTACTATATGTGAGTGAGGGAGGGAGGGAATCAAACCTATACCCAGAGGCACCCAGAGGAAAAGGAACACTCAGAAGAAAGGAAGGAATAAAGGTTCTGTGGGCCATTTTGGAAGTAGGCTCTGGGGCAACTATTCATACTGGGGTGGCAAACAGACTTCCAGCACAGGGCAAGGAGTTGGATAAGGCACTTGTAGAAGCCATCATCTTATGAACATATGAACATATGAAATTTGCCAGCAGATAAAAGCCTAGAAGTCTATCAAGTCTGCTCGAATGTGCAGCTAGCACCCCTTATTCTGCAGCTGTCCCTCCCTTCCACCCTTTCCCTTCATTGACCTTCCCCCTTGATCTGTCCCATCTTCTTTTGAAGCAGTCAGGATGGCAAGGGGGAAGTGCTGCTAGCTGGTGACTTCAATCTGTCAAATGTGGATTGGAGCCTTCCAACTGTAGTTTCAACAAGGGACAGGGCCACCCTTGACTCCCTATAAAAGACTTTTCTCAGGCAGCTGGTCAATAAACCCTCTAGGGATGGGACAGTGCTGGAGCTGGTGCTTACAGACAGGGAAGCATTGTAGATGTGACAGTGGGCAGTTCTCTAAGTACTTATCACTGTACTTCAACATTAAGATGGGTACAGAAGTAAACCACATGAGGATGAAGTTTCTGGACTTTAGGAGAGTGGATTTTAAAGAAATGGAGACTGCCTCAGTAACTGCCTAGTAGAAAGGATTGCCAGGGAGGGGTGGAGGAACAGTGGGGAAAAGCAAAGGAGGTCATAATTAAGACAACCAGCCTTTGCACTAATGAAGTGAGTAAATGCAGACGGAAAAAGATTATTATGGTACTCTAGGGGAGTGGTCACAGAGGTTAAAGAAAAGAGGGTGGCATTCAAGAGCTATAAAGAAAACAAAGAGGGAGGAAGCCAGGGAGGTGTATAGTTAAACACAGGATGGAAGGTAAGGCAGTGAGAGGAGTAAAGGCACAGAGAGAGATAAGGATAATCAAATAGTTAGCTAAAGGGGATAAAACTTTCTTTAGGTATGGTGTATAAGTGAGAAGAGGAAAGCAGGGGAAGGGATATTGAAGGTAAGGAGGGAAGCAGAGGAGGCTGCACAGAGGAGGAAAAAGAAAAAGCAGGCATCCTGAACAGGTACTTCTCTTCCGTTTTTACAGTGGAGAGGGGGAGACCACCAGGGAGCAGTATGTGCAAAGCAAGGAGAAGGTGGACACAGGTCTATTTTCCGAGGAAAGAGTCTTGAAGGGACCTACAGCTCTGAAAGTGGACAAGACTATGGGAACTGATTGGGGGGGGGGTCATGCCAGACAAATCTGATTGATTTCTTAGACTGGGTGACCAGGCAAATAGATCAGAGGAGGGCAGTGGACAATGCCTTTCTGGACTTTAGCAAAGCCTTTAACTCTGTGCTGCATGGTAGACTGAAAACAAAATTGAACAGCCTAAGGGTGGGATCCAAACTGGTTACTTGAGTAAGGAACTAGTTAATGGATAGGTGACCAAGGGTTGTGGTTAATAGCACTCAATCTAATGATGGGAGAGTGACCAGCAGGGTGCCACAAGGCTCAGTACTGGGAACAGTCCTATCCAATGTCTTCATTAGTGACATTGCAGAAGAACTGGCAGGGAAGGTATACCTTTTTGTAAATGACACCAATATTTATAACAGGGTGGGCAATCAGGAGGAGGGAGTGGAAAGAATGTGTAGGGATCTTGGGAAACTCAAGAAGTGGTCAATAGCGTGACAAGGTTCAATTCCAAAAAGTGCAAAATCATGCAAATAGGGCATAGGGACGCAAGAGATGAGTATATGATGGGGAAGGGTACTGACAGTCACTATAATCGGGAAAAGGACCTTGGGGTTATCATTCCTGATGACCTCAGAGTGACACGGTGGTGTGACAAAGCAGTGGATAGGCCAGTGGGATGCTAGGATGCATTGGGAGAGGTATTTCTGACAGCAGGAGGAGGGAGATGGTGTTACCACTCTATCATTTGTTAGCAAGACCCCCCCCTGGTTTATGGTGTCCTGTTCTGGAGTATGCACCTTAGAAAGGATAAAGACTGGGAGGAGGCAGTCCAGAGGAGGGCAACTAAAATGGTCCAGGGCTTGTACCAAAAACCCTATGAGAAGAGACTGAGGGATCTCAACATGTACATCCTGAAGGAGAAGAGAACTAGATTGGACATGATGAAGACCTACAAGTACCTCACGGGGATGAACAGGGTATAGGAGGGGACTCTCTTTCAAATAAGGAAGAGAATCAGGACCAGTCATGCTTATTTGGTATAAAATTATTGATGATGTAATTTTCTGTATATTAGGATTCTGGGGCTAAATTCACAAAAAGTCACAAAGCACAGCATAAAAGTTTGCATTGCATTTTGCATTTGCCTAGGTGTCTAAGGTTGCTATTCTCAGTCAGTTAGTGCACTGTGCTACCGACTGAGAACAGGGATAGGGTGATGGCTAGTGGTCCCTCCGCTCACCCACACACATGCCCACTGCGTAAAGCATTATTCCTTGGTGTCCAGTGGTGCCTTTCCCCACCTGCACTCATGCTCTCTGTGAAAACCATCATTCCTTGGTGTTCTGTGGTCTCTTCCCTCACCCATCTGCATACCCACTGTGTCAAGTCATTATTCCCTGGTTTGCAGTGGTCCCTCCCCCCACCTAATGTCCACCAGTGTGAAATACATGATTTGCCTGTTCTAGTGATTCACCCCCTGCCGATCGCCAGCTCAATGTCATTACTAAGACTTTCCCTGATGCTAATAGTCTCCCCTGCCAATCATCAGCCCAATGTTATTAGTAACATTTGCCCTGGCATCTGGTGGTACCCCCAATGATCCCACAACCCCTGAGTCAACAGTACATGTCCCTGGTGGCTAGTGGTCCCTCCCCCAACCTGATGCCAGCCCGACATAGGACAATAATGTCTCCAGCATCCAGAGGACCCACCCCCCACCTGATCCTTCACCAGCCATAATTGAACCCTTTTCCCTGGTGTCTGGTGGGCCCCCACTCAATCCCTCATAACCCTACCTGATACCATTCCCTGGTGTGACAAGCCCACCCAAAACCAAAGCCATGGTCCCATTTCTGTAAAGTGAAACTGCACCCCCATCCCAACCCCGTTGATGGTATGTGGCCACCACCCTCCCATGGCACTGATAACTCACAAACCCCTGTCCCTCGTATTTGCACATCGGTGCCACGGTTGCTGGACAGCGAGTGACACAGTCCTCCACACATGCCACCTTGGCTGTCCGCCATCCAACTGATACTGGTAGTGCACTACTCATTTATAGGGGATGGGGTGGGTTGTCTATGCTGTGGGGGTGGGGGTACATATCACCAATGGGAACAGGATGGGAGGTGCAACTTCACTTTATCGGAACAGGGCCAGGGTCTGGTTTAGGGGGGCTTGTCACACTGAAGACTGGGTTCTAGTGGGGGGATGAGGGTTCGGGTGGGGGCACCACTAGGCACTAGGGAAAGCTGTTCCATTATGTCAGGCGAGGGATTGGGTTGGGGAGGTCGGGTTGGTAAATGCTTTGTGAATTAGACAGCACCGATATTCACGTCCCCTCCCCCCTCATCTGCACTGTGGTCCCCTCCACACTTTGTCCCAGCACAAACCCAGTTTGAGCATGCAAATCAGAATTCTGAGAATACCAACTTGGCGCAAAACCCAGTTTGCTCACTCAAAACCAGGTTTGGGTCAGGGAAGAGTTTTGTGAGTCCTTGCCCTGGTTGTAATTTGTTGGTTTTCAGAATGGAAGGCCATGATTACGATGAATAGAGGGGGGCATTCATATTGGTCAGGGAGATGGGAAGTTCTTGGTCTGGTGCAAAATGACCAAAAGTGAAAGCATATACTAAGAATGTTTTTTATGATTATTATTAACCTTATTGTATTATTTTATTACAGAAACATAGCAGTTGATGGCAGATAAGGACCGCAAGGCCCATCCAGTCTGCCCATTTTTTCTACCTTATGAATGTGCCATAGGCCTTTACTCTGTCAATGGCCTATCTATTTATACTCATCTGTATTGCTCCCTTATGCCTATCCCATGCCTGTCTGAAGCCCTGCACTGTATTCCTATCTGCCACTTCCTGAGGTAGGCCATTCCATCCATCCACCACCCTTTCTGTGAAAAAGAACTTCGTCACATTACCCCTTAATCAGCCTCCCTCTAATCTGATGCTGTGTCCTCTTGTCCTGCTATTTTTCTTATATTGAAACATGTTAGACTCTTTCACCTTGTTAATGCCTTTAAGGTGTTGTAATGTTTTGATCATATCACCTCTCTCCCTCCTTTGCTCTAAGGTATACATATTGAGCTTGGTGACGGTCAATCTGTCCTCATATGTTTTCTGATGCAGTCCCTGAACCATTTTGATTGCCCTTCTCTGGACTGTCTCCATTTTGTTAATGTCCTTGTGAAGGTGTGGCCTCCAGTACTGCACACAGTACTTTAGATGGGGTCTAACCAGTGTCTTGTAAAGAGGGATCATTACCTCCCTCTTACAACTTGTGATACCCCTACTAATACACCTCAACATTTCCTTAGGCTTACCTACTGTTTTAGTGGTCTTCTTGGATGATTTCAGGACATCTGTGATGATGATGCCCAAGTCTCTTTCTTCCCTTGTTATTGCCAGCAACTCCACTCCCATTCTATAGGTGGCTTCAGGGTTTCTCTTCTTTATGTGCATGATCTTTCACTTCTTTGCTTTAAACCCCAGTTACCACTCTTCCGACCATTTTGCCAGTTTATCCAGATCTCTTCTCATTCTGCCCAACCCATCTGGATCATCTAATCTGTTGCAGATCTTGGTGTCATTTTCAAAGAGACAAACATTACCCTCCAGTCCATCTGCAATGTCACTGATGAAGATATTGAAGAGGACTGGCCCCAGGACTGATTTCAGAGGTACCCCACTTGTGACTTGCATCTCTTCTGACTGTATACTGTTTACCACCAGTCTCTGTTTTCTGCCTGTCAACCAGTTTTCCACCCAGTTGACCAACTTCTGACCCACCCCAAGCCTACCCAGCTTATTAATCAATCTTCATGTGGAAATATATCAAAAGGTTTGCTGAAGTCAAGGTAGGTGACATCAACTGCACCCTCTTGGTCCACCACTTTGGTTACCCAGTCAAAGAAAGATATGGGATTAGTTTGACATGACCTTTCTGTTGTAAATCCATGCTGTCTTGGATCATGAGCTCCTGTGGATTCCAGGTGTTGCACTATCCTTTCCTTAAGGACTGCCTCCATAATCTTGCCCATTACTGAGATAAGACTGACTGGTCTGTAGTTCCCTGGCTCCTCCCTGCTACCATTCTTGTGGAGCAGGATCACATGAGCCCTTCTCCAGTCTTCTGGGACCTCTCCTGTGCTCAGAGACTCACTAAACATTTCTGAAAATGGTTCTGCTAATTACACCCTTTGCTCTTTTAGTACCCTGGGATGTATGGCAAGGCAAGGCAAAATTTATTTAAAAGATGCCCAATCCTGGAGGCTCTGGGTGGCACACAAATATATTAACACATATTTTAAAAATATATCGATAAAACACAGAAATTGTTAAAATAAAATAATCCATATAAACATTAAACAAAGCACATTCTCAGCATCTATACACAAATCAGTACTTGTAGATTAACATTAATCTGAAAAAGCCTGGGCAAATAGGAGGGCCTTAAGTGGGGTCCCCCTTATCCCCAGAGGAGATCGAATTCCACAGGGCTGGGGCTGCGACACTAAAAGCCCTGTTGCCAGCCGATATTAGCCTTGACCTGGGAATCGCTAAGGGGCCTTCACAGGAGGAGCGGTGGGCATGAGTCAAGACAGCAGGTATGAGAAGGTCTAACAGGTGACCAGGGGCCTGACCATGTAGGGTCTTATAGGTAAGAAGCCCCACCTTAAAGAGTATCCTCCACCTGACCAGCAGCCAGTGCAGATCATGCAGCACAGGTGTAATATTACAAAACTTCGATTGCCCAGTAAGCAATTAAGCAGCTGCATTCTGCATTAGCTGCAGTCTGTGGAGAGATCCAGCCATGACCCCAAGGTAGAGTGCATTACAGTAGTCAAGCCTTGATGTAACTAAGGCATGCATCAAAGTGGAGAGGTCCAGAGGCGGAACAAGGGGTTTTCTCCTGGATACATTTCTAAGATGGAAAAAACAGGAGCGGACAACGGAGGATATCTGTGCCTCCATAGTCAAACTCCTATCAAGAATGACGCCAAGATTACACACCCTAGAAGAAGCCTTCAATGAAACAGAGCCCAGAACAAGTCTAATCTCTGATTCAGAGGCCAACCTATTATGCACTCTGTTCGACTCCACCACCAATACCTCCATCTTATCGGGATTCAGTCGTAACCAGCTGGAGGCCATCCAGTTGTTGATCTCAGCAAGGCAGCAGTTTAGTACATCCACTGCGTTAGATGTTCCAGAGGCAAAGGATAAATATAGCTGGATATCATCAGCATAGCAATGAAAACTGAAACCATATTTCCTAATGATGCCCCCCAGGGACAGCAAATATACTGCAGACAACATTGGGCCAAGACCGATCCCTGAGGCACTCCACAAGAAAGGAGACTAGGGGTGGAGGAGACATTTCTCATCACAATCTGTTGCCTCCTATTGGTTAAAAATGACACAAACCAGCAGATGACAGTACCAGTGAGTCTGCAGAGTTCCCTGAGACGGTTAAGCAACACACAATGGTCCACAGTATTAAATGCTGAAGAGAGAGATCAAAGAGAACAAGAACTGTCCTGTCCCCTCAATCTCTAGCCCTGAGGAGATCATTCTGCACTTGCACAAGTGCAGTTTCAGAGCTATGCCTTGCCTGAAACCCTGACTGGAACTGTTCATACAGCTCATGGGTTAAGAGGTCCTCCTCCAACTGAAGCACCACTACCTTCTCCACAACCTTCACCAAAAAAGGAAGATTGGGGTAGGTCAGTAATTTGCCCTGATCTCTGGGTCCAAAGATGGTTTCTTTAAGAGTGGTCTCACCAATGCCTCTTTCAAGGCTTCAGGGAAGACCCCCTGAGACAAGGAGCACAGGACAATCAGGGCAAACACCGAGCCAATAGTGTCGATGCATCTCATCAAGAAAGGCGTTGGTAGCGGATACAGTTCACAAAAAGTATGCTTCAGATTGGTTGCCACCTCAGTAACCTCACTTGCCTCCACTGGTTTAAACTCCCCCAACCAGACGGAGTGCACTTAGAACATGTTTGGTGACCACTGCCAACTATAGCATTGCTGACTGGAGAAAGTCCCCACTGGATACCGGACACTGTCTGAGAAAAAATGAAGTAACTCCTCACATTCAACATTTGAAAAAACCTTCTTTGGCTGCAGACAGGCAGGACAAAGAAGCCTGTCCACAGTCCGATAAAGTATAGCTGGTTGGATCTTCCCGGCAGCAATATCCCTGGACAGGAACACTGCTTTCTTATGGTTGATTGGCCCCTGATATGCATTATAATGCACATGAAGGGCCAGTTTGTCCTCCTCCAGGCCAGACTTTCTCCAGCAGCACTCCAACCTCCGACCCTTTCTCTTCAACTCCCTGAGGTCCCCATCAAACCATGGGAACCTCAGATAGGAAGATTTGGGTCATACATGAACAGGTGCAAGGGAGTCAATGGTGTCGGATCACACTCTATTACGAGAGTCCACCACGACACCAATACCTCCGACGCATGCATTACCCACATCAGATAGATATCAAAAAACCCTCTGGGGTCAATCCCCGCAAAGAGCGATGGCTCATCATCTCTGTAGGTGGAGGGCATCTGGTGGGAGCCCCGAGCATGAACTGCACCGTGCAATGATCTGACCAAACTACCCAATCAATCCTAAGATTATTTATCTCAAGTCCCAGCAAGAACATCAGGTCCAGTGTATGGCCGCCCAGATGTGTTGCAGCTGAAACAGCTTGTAACAGGCCTAAAGATAACTTTGTCTGAAGGAGGTTATGACCAAGCCGAGAAGATTCGTCTTTAGCCCAAACATTGAAATCCCCCATAGTAATATATCTGGGGGCACCCAATGTTTTGCCGGCGATGAATTCGGCAATCTGCTGAAGGAAGATCCCGCTGTCCCAGAGGGGCAATAAGTGAGGAAAATCCTCCAACCAAGGCCTGTACCCCCACAAATGGCCACACACTCAAAAGAACCCAGAGCTGTCACTGGGTGCACAGTGAAGCCCAAGTCAGATCTAAAGCAGATGGCTATACCACCACCCCTACATTCCTCTCTGGGGTAGTGCAACATGGTATACCAGGGGGGACGTCAGCCTCAGAAACAGGACCCGCATCATCCCCAACCAGGTCTCCATGATGTAAGCCAGATCTACCAAGGAAATCAAGTCTGCATTAAGTGCGGTCTTGTTCCTGATCGATCTGGCATTGCAAAGCACTGCCCTCAGGGGATTTGTGGCTAAGGCAGCTACTCAAGTTACCTGACTACTCGGTCTGGTGGATTCCCTGGAGACAGACACCAAACACGTCTGACCTCTCTCCTGTGTCTCTCACAATCCTGGGTGCCTTTTAGTCCTAACTATCTCAATCCTGCCACCCTCCACCATGCACAGTGCTCCCCTCCACGCAAGATCACCCCGGCCTCTCCAAATCCCCACCTCCTGGCAGCATCTTACCATGGTATCTGATACTGAGAGACCAGTGAAGGGCCATTAATCACATAGGATAGATGATCCATACACTATCCAACCCCCCCGGCCCCTCTAAACCACCCTTACACATAAGTGATTTCAAGAATAATTGCTACTACAGTCCACTAAATAGGTTTAAAACAACTCCTACCTTTAACAATACACAAATATTTAAAATAAAAACTTAACCTAAGTTACCTAAGCTAGCAAAACACTGCATATATCCCCCCCAATCAACAATAACCTATAAATGCTAAAGTGTTTTTTCTCTGTGGAGTGGTGCTCGCGCCACTCACTAACGCTCATGCTTTGCTCATGCTAGCGAGCAGCATGACGCTTTAAACCCAAGAGCCCCTCCCAACAAATAATGTCAGCGTCTCATTCCCCCCAGCCCCCTGCTAATAGAGGGATTTTATGTTAGCACAGTTAACACAGTCACAGAAAAGCAGAGCAAAACAAACAGCTGACTCACTCAGACCAAATGGCTTGCAGCTGCAATGTATTCTCCCCGGATCCTCTGAGCTGAAAGTGCAGGGTGCAATAAACAGGAGGCAGGCAGTCACAATACAGAGCAAAAACAGGTATGCCATCTGGTCCCATTGCCTTGTCCACCCTGAGCTAGCGAGCTCTTGTAGGACCCTTTCTTTTGTGAAGGGACCTGTGCATACCTACCTCCCCCCATGTCCATGGTACTGACCTGTGGGCCCTGCCCTACCTTCTTCTCAGTAAATACTGGGCGGAAGTATCTATTTAGGATATATGCTTTTCCTTGGTCCTCCTCCACACACTCCCCTTTATCCCCTTTGATCTTAGCAATAACCCCTCTGGACTTTCTCCTTTCACTAATGTATATATAAAAAGTCTTGTCCCCTTCTTTTACTGTTTGTGCTAGTGTTTCCTTGGTTTGGGCCTTTGCCTGCCTTACTGCCTTCCTTGCTTCCATTAGGGAAGTTTTATTTGCCTCCCTATCTTCGTCCTGCTGCGTTTCCTTATATTTCCTGAAAGCCAGTCTTTTGTCTCTCACTTTTTCTGCTACTGTTTTTGAGAACCAAAGTGGTTTTCTCCTTTTTTTTGCTCTTGCTTTTCTCCCTAACACAGTGGGATGTTGCTTCAAGCATTTCATCCTTAATACTTGCCCATTTTGCCTGTACCCCCTCACCTGTATTTCTTCTTACCAGGGCTAGCTTAACTCTGTTAGCCATCTTATCAAAGTTAGCTCCTCTGAAGTCCCATATTTTTGCATTGGAATGGGATGATTTACTTCTAGTGGCCAAACTGAACCTTATTATGTGAAGATCACTGGCCCTCAGGTGACCATCTACCTGGGGTTCTGTGATCCTTTCCCCATTGGTCATTACTAGATCTAGGATAGCCTTGTCTCTTGTGGGTCGTTGTACCAGTTGTTTGAGTCCCTCCCTCGGCAGGGAATCTACTATGTGTCTAGTTCTGGTGGATGTTCCTGCTGGTATTGACCAATCTGTATCTGGCATGTTGCAGTTTCCCATTATCAGAACCTCCCCTTTAGCTGTCATGTTTTGTATATCTGCTTACAGTAATGTTTCTATGTCCTCTCTCTGGTCTGGAGGTCTGTAGACAACCCCAGTTCATATGGCTATCCCATTTCCTCTTTCCAGGGTGACCCACAGTTCTTCTGACTTCTTATGTATATTCTGAATTTCTGTAGCTTTGATATTTTCATAGACATAAAAGGCTACTCTCACCCCCCCCCCCCTTTTTGCACCTCGGTCTCTTTTGAACAGTACATTGCTGAGTATTGAAGTCTCCCAAGTGTGGTTACTGGTGAATCATGTCTCACTAGTGGCTACTATGTCCAGTTTAGCCTCTGTCATTGTTGTCTGCAGGTCTGGGATCTTGTTTCCCAGACTGCAGGCATTTGTGTACATGATTTTTCATTAGCCAGATTTCGGTGTGTTAGTTTTTGGGCAAGGTCTGGCATTTCTCCTGCATGTCGTATGGGGAGCTGGACCTTTCTCCTTACCTGGTGATGTAAATGAACTACAAAAATGCTGAACTCCTGTTTGATCATTAGCTGAGGGGGAAGGTTGTTCTTCCCATTCAATGTATCAAGTGCTGCACCCCTCTCCCCTTTGGCTAGTTAAGATATTCTGCAAAGACGTCAAACTTCTGCCCCAATGCACTGACTCTCTCCTTAGTCAGATGCAGTCCATCAAATTTAAAGAACTTTCGCTCCCAAAACTGTTGCCAGTTCCCTACAAATTTGTGTCCTTTTTCCTGGCACCAGCCCTTGAGCCACATGTTTAGCTCCCCCCCCATCTCCCCTTCTCTGGCCTTCTGTCCATTAGCTCCCCTCTCCCAGACTGGCAGGATCTCAGAGAAGAAGATGCCAGATGAAATAGATGATAGTTTGTCTCCCAGCCTGGTCAAGTGTTTCTTGGTCTCTACAACTGACCATCTGGAGAGATTGTTAGTCCCTATGTGTACCAGGACATCAACGTTTTCTTCTGCTTTTTGCATGATTTTAGCAATGTGGTTAGTGTCTCTTCACGCTGATGTACCTGTGAGATATGAGTGTGGTGTAATTGTAATGTGTACTACTGTGACTCTGTGAAAGACAGGGAAAGTGAGAATGACTAACAAGTGATGTAAGCTTGAATACTTCAGCTAGGAATAATGAACAAAAAAAAAAGACAATCTATTTACTAGTAGTTGGTTTTCTGAAATGGGCCATGATTAAAATACATAGCCTGGGACATTTATATTGTGCCACTAGAGGTGAAATCCTTGGACTGGTACAAGACTCCCCAACATCCCAGCTGCACAACAGGACTGTTGATTCATAGGCCTTAACAACTTTAATTACATAATCCTCACCTTCTGGACTGCATGTTCCCCTCTCAAAAATGCAGGTGTACTTGAGACATGAAGGTCATTGATAAAATTGCTTGCTGTTTTTTTTCACCACTTAAATCAGAAGAACATAATATGACTGATTGCTTGACAAATTAGCATATTTCCCAACTTTCAGCAGCAGAAGCACACAGCATCAGTACAGGAAATGTGAAAGAAACTGGCAGCATGAACAAAGTAGCTTGCAATGCTTTTCATAAATTATATACAATTTTTTTCAATGGAGATGGCCAGTTATTATTTGCTATAACAACTGACCAGTTATCATGGCAAACACACACTCACTGAACAGCATCTGCAGTCTTGAGATAGTCTCAAGCACTGTACCGTGAGTCACTACACAGCATATGAAATGGCTACACAATAGGCTTTTACATGCTTGTCCATAACATTTTTTTTTAAAAAACAGACTTACTACTAAAATATAGTATCCTACAGTGCTTTTCTACACTGCACGTCATTTTGATATCAGAGCCAGCTGACCGCTACTGACACAAAGACCTTTCTGCCCAACCTGACTGCCAGTTCCTCTGTACTTGTTCATCAGGTGCCTGTGGGGCAAAAAGTACTGACTTAAACATGTATTTAGTGCTCTCCAGAAAACTTGTAAACTGGATGTCTGCCCAGTATCAGAGCCAGTCACTGGTATCAAAAGCAACTTGCTATCTAACCAACTACAAACTAAACAAAATTATGGGGGGGGGTCGCAGGGATATGGGTATAAATATAATACTGGACACAGTAATAGGGTACAACACACCTGCAGAGTGTTTTACTTCATACAAAAGTAGAAACAAATAAATAAAACAGAAATAAAACAGTTCAAACAGAACAAGAAAATAAACAACGGCTCAAGGTTATTTCACCTTACATCAGGTATCTCAAAACAATTCATCAGCTTTCCTGCTGTTACCTTACCTTACCTTCAGGTAAGTGAGACTGACTATTCAGCTGATCTGACTCTTGGTGTTTGAGGAAGGCTTGTATAGCCCTCCCACTTATGGGAAAGTCCCTCCCATAACATCCAATTAGTTCTAGAAGGGCCCTTAGATAGGGAAACTACTCCTGTATTACATAGAGATTTTACTTATGGGATGTCCCTCTGTAGGAAATCTCCTTTCCTGAGGTCTTGCTAACAGGTCCACACCTAATTTCTATATAAGCAAACAGTGCAAACATTTATTTATATGGGCAGACTGGATGGGCCTTGCAGTCCTTATCTGCCGTCAACTTCTATGTTTCTATGCTTCTATTTCATTTATATGTGTGCTGTATTGTTATATAATAACTGGCTTCCCCTTTTTCCCATAGGGAAACCGTGGCATAATTTGCCATTATATAAAGGAGTGTTTATAACAGCAAACACGGGCACGGTTTCCCTCGCTGTGCGCATGCCCACAGAGCAGCGCAACTGCTCCCAACTGCTCACCGCTTCCGTCTTGTCAAACCCAGCTCTGTCAGAAGAACTCAACGGCACATTTTTTCTTTTAATTTTTCCCCAATATATAGTAAAAACTTTGGAAACCTGTTAAAAAAAAAAAGACATTTTTAAAAGATACCAATTCCCATTTTGGCACCGGAGTAACTCTAATCCAAACAAGGCTGCACTGGAAGGTCTTTATTACGTATAATTGCTGAGGCGAAAAAGGGAAGCTCAGCAATTATGTAAAATAAAATATGGGGTAGTGTGTTTAAACTTGAAGTTTACACACACCCTCGGGGTTAAATGCTGACATAAACCCCTCGGTTGTGTGTAAACTTCAAGTTACACACACTACCCCATACTTTATTGTCTATATCTCTAAATTATACATATGGACACTGGCTCTTTAATTTATATCTCAGGGATCTATACATAATGGAGCTCCTTTGAAGACCCGCAGTGTCTCTTTATTCTTTAATTTAATTCATTTATTGTGTTTAATTTATCTTGCAGCCCTCTCCTTTTTCTGAGGGCTACTCTATCTGTAAAGTCTTTCCATACATAGGAATGTTCAAATAACTTTAAATCAGTTAATTTCTATGTTAGAAACATAGAAACATAGAATTTGACGGCAGATAAGGACCACTTGGCCCACCCAGTCTGCCCATTTCCCTACCTGATGGATAAGCTGCAGATCCTAGTTAACCAGCAGCCTACTTCTTCCTACCCCAACCCCCTAGAATTGCCTTATGACTGTCCCATGCATGCTTGAATTCCACCACTGTTTGTGACTCCACAGCCTCCTCTGGAAGGCCGTTCCATACATCCACCACCCTCTCTGTGAAAAAATACTTCCTTAAATTACCTCTGAGCCACCCCCGCTCTATCTTCAAATTGTGCCCCCTTGTTCTTGCACACCTCTTTTTTTGAAAGATGCTACCCTCTTGGACTTTGTTGATTCCCTTGAGGTACTTGAAAGTTTCTATCATGTCCCCCTCTCCCTCCTTTCCTCGAGGCTATACATATTAAGCTCCTTAAGTCTCTCTTCATATGTCTTCCGGTGCAGACCCTGCACCATTTTAGTTGCCCTCCTCTGGACAGCTTCCATCCTGTCTATGTCTTTGCGGAGATTGGGTCTCCAGAACTGCACGCAGTACTCCAGATGGGGTCTCACTAGCTGTCTGGACAGAGGGATAATAACTTCCTGTTTTCTACTGGTGATGCCTCTCCCTATGCATCCCAGTATCCCCCCAGCCCTCCTTGCTGCCCTCTCACATTGCTTGCCCACCTTTAGGTCATCTGTTATGACTACCCCCAGGTCCCTTTCCATTTTTGTTGTTGTTAGTATCTCTTGTTAGTCTCTCACCCCCCATTGTGTACTCTTCCCCTGGGATTTTGTTTCCCAGGTGCATTACCTTGCACTTCTTAGCATTGAATCTAAGCTGCCATACATTTGACCATTCCTCTAACCTTGCCAAGTCCCTTCTCATCCTTTCCACTCCACCTTGTGGATTAACTCTGTTGCAGATCTTTGTGTCATCTGCAAAGAGACATGCTTTTCCTTCCAGTCCCTCTGCAATGTCACTTATAAAGACATTGAAGAGGACTGGTCCTAATACTGAACCCTGCGGTACCCCACTACTAACCCCCCTTTTTTCAGAGTGGACTCCATTTACTATTACTCTCTGTGTCCTATTCTCCAGCCCATTCTTTACCCAGGCTGTCATCTTGGGACCCACTCCCAGGCTGGCTAACTTGTATATTAATCTTTTGTGTGGAACTGTGCAGCAGAGCGGCAAGTTGCCAAAATAATCACTATCTAGCCGCTCTGCTATGGTGCTCTGCATAGACTTGGTAAGCAGGGAGGGAGAATAGTGCAGTGGTTTAAGGCTCTGAACTGCCAATCTAGAGACCTGGGTTTGAATCCCACAGCCTTCACTTGCATACTGTGTGACCCTGAGCAAATCACTTAACTTTCCTGTGCTCCAAGTTGCACCTGTAAGCAAGCTTTCAGCATAGTGTGTTACTCCTGGTAAAACAACTTAAAAAAAGCCCCCTTTTATTTCATTTTACTCTAGGCTGTAGCTTTAATGTCCAGGGACAGCCTAGTCCCTTTCTATTTTCAAGTGCTGGCTTTTCTGAGCGCTCTGTTCATTCAGGGAAGCCTGCCTTTCTAGCAGCCTGGACTGGTTGCACACATGCCATGGACTCCTGCACGGCTAGCTGGCACAATTCTACAACATATTTTATACAAAGCCAGCAGCCAGGAGTCCTAATAATACAGGGGCATCAGTAATTATTGACACATATATTATTTTGTATTTAACTGCCATTTTAAACATTTCTAAACATTCCTGCATCATATACATAACAAGCATTTGTCAATACCGAATGTTCGCTTGCAGGTATTTGCAGTGGTGTTTGGCACGTATGGTGCTTTACCCTAATGCCCTGTGCGATTGCTGGTATTTGCACAATAAATTTTCAGCATGACCTTTTTGTTACCCCCATTGTGCGCTACATAGGCGGAAACACGTTTTGGACAGGATGTGAAAAATGACAGCTGTACTGCTCATAAGGAGGTGTGGTAAAATGGCAATGTTGAAAATCTGAGTGGAAATATTGAAAAATTCGCAAACCTACCAGCGTGCGTGGGAACTGTGCAGCGCACGCTCGTAAAACAGTTATTGTTAGGAATTTTTTCACCAAATTTTCAACATTGGCATTTTAAAACCTCTGCTAATGAACAGTGTCACTGTGATTTTCTTACTGTGCCCCATACATTGATTTCGCATTCCGACTGCGCCATTGTGCACTACATGGGTGGAAACATGTTTTGGGCAGGATGTGTAAAATGACAGCTGTACTGCTCATAAGGAGATGTGGTAAAATGGCAATGTTGAAAATCTGCAGTGAAAATATTGAAAATTTGCAAACTTAGGAGCGTGCGTAGGAACTGCTCAACGCACACTTGTTAAACAGCAATTTTAGGAATTTGTTTCAAATTTTCAACACAGCCATTTTAAGACCTCTGCTCATGAACTGTGTCACTGTGATTTTCTTAATGTGTCCCATACATTGAGTTCAAGCAACCGACTGCGCCATTGTGCGCTACATGGGCGGAAACATGTTTTGGGCAGGATGTGAAAAATGACAGCTGTACTGCTCATGAGGAGGTGTGGTAAAATGGCAGTGTTGAAAATCTGGAGTGAAAATATGGAAAATCCGCAAACTTACGAGCGTGCATAGGAACTGCGCAATGCACACTCGTAAAACAGTCATTTTTAGGAATTTCTTCACCAAATTTTCAACACAGCCATTTTAAGACCTCTGCTCATGATCAGTGTCACTGTGATTTTCTTAATGTGTCCCATACATTGAGTTTGCACCGACTGTGCCATTGTGCACTACATGGGCGGAAACACATTTTGGGTGAGATGTGAAAAATGACAGCTGTACTGCTCATAAGGAGGTGTGGTAAAATGGCAATGTTGAAAATCTGGAGTGAAAATATTGAAAATTCGTGAACTTACGAGCGTGCGTAGGAACTGCGCAACGCATGCTCGTAAAAGTCATTTTAAATTGTTGCCAAATTTTCAACATGGGTTTGGGACCTCTTCCATGAATGATGTCACTGTCATGGCATTATTCGGGTCTGAAGGGTGATTTCATGCAGTGACTGCACAGTGACTGCAAAGTCACCTTCAGGCCTGAATAATGCCATGACAGTGACATCATCATGAGACGAGGCCCCAAAAACCCATGTTGAAAATTGGTGCAAAAATTCAAAAATGCCTGGGATATGCAATAAGTTGAAAACCCCTATCTAGCCCATTATACAGCTTACGGCATTTCCTCAGTTTGCGGTCGGCTTTGAAGAGTGCAGGCGTGTTCCCGGTCCAGCAATGATTGTCGCTGTAGCTCAGAGAGTAAGTATGGGGTGAGGGGTGTGGGGAGGTGGAAGTGCGCAGTGGGTGGAGTGCGGGTTGGGGAGGGCTGGGAGACTCCGTGGGACCGTTTTGCTTTTCAGGTTGAAAAAAAAAAAAGACAACATGGGACATTGCCACACTGGGGTGGGCTCCCAGCATGGCACCAAGCTTTGGGGGGCATTTGGGGGCGATGGAGCCGACAGAGTTGGGCACCCTGTCGGCAGGCGACACAGGATGTTTGCCACGCTGGGGTGGGCTCCCAGCGTGGCACCAAAGCTTTGGGGGCCTTTGGGGGACGTGGAGCCGGACGGGGATTGGGCACCCCGTTGGCAGAGGACCCAGGCGTTTGCCACACTGGGGTGGGCTCCCAGCGTGGCACCAAAGCTTTGGGGGTGTGAGTTCAATACGTTGTGGTATGACAGCGGTGGTTTTCTTGAAGCGAAGACCACTGCTGTCATACACAGCTCCCACACCCATTGGTGCAGGACCGCCATGCCTGCTCAACGGAGCAGTGGATTGAATGGGAGAGGCACACCTCCAAAGTGTGCTACTCTCCCAAAACATTCCTTGCGCATGCGCGCAAGCGAATGTAAAAATGTCACAAGCATTAACTTAATTAAGCACTGTAGCACTTTAAACTCACAAAATGCACTCCACACACTTTATTTAAAAAAATGCACTTTATTCAACCAACACCTTATATACTTAAAGGCACTTTATATCTTTGGCAATAAATGCCATAAATGTACCTTATTTCATCCCTGCCAGCTGGCCTCAGCCTCATGCATTATTTTGGGGAGGTCTTGGTGAGGGATGGAAATATGGAAATTAGAAATTAAAGTAGTAGGGAAAAAGTTTAGTGAGAGATAGAAAAGACTGATGTAGGTGGCCATCCTACACCAGAGGTGGAAAAATGTTAGATATAGTATAGGAAGATACTGCTGCAAAAACAGATTTCAGTAGGAAAAAGAAGAAGATAGGAAAGGCATTCTTCCACCGGGTTATCAAACTGGCAGAACACAGTACTGCAATCCTCCTCCCTCTTTGAGGAAAAAAACAGTAACTCTTACAACAACTGCGTTTAGCAACAACCTCCCAGAATGTATGTACATTCCGTACTGATGGGGGTTTGGGTTGGAGCTTCCACCCACCCACTCAAGCTTTAGAATCTCCACCCCAGGGTCCCTTTAAAAAATAAACAAATTACAGAACAGTCCTTACTGTATGCACTTTAATTACTTCATTACCTTGGGGTTAAAACATATTGCACTATTAACCATCATAGTACATCATTATAACAATTCAACATATACAAGCATACTCATGTTCATTCTCCTTCACTATATCTTCCCCATGTCATCACAAAAAATCAACACTTTTGTGTTGACTTCCTGACCTATGTTTTATGACAAAACGATAAGGTTGAAATGTCAGGTACCACTGCATGATGCAGGCATTTTGATCTTTCATTTTATTTATCCACACAAGCGGATTGTGATCTGTAAGGAGAGTAAACTCCATACCCCACAAATAAAAGTGCAAAGCTTCAATTGCCCACCTGATGCCTAGGCATTCTTTTTTGATTGCGGCATACTTTTGTTCCCTCTCATACAGCTTCCTGCTGATATAAATGACAGGGTGCTCCTCTCCTTGAATGGTCTAACTCAGGACTGCTCCTATCCCTGTCTCAGAAGCGTCCATGTGCACTTGAAAAATCAGAGCACTTCAACACAGGCAAAACACACACAAGGCTGTCTTTATAGCTCTATATGCCTCATCATACTTATGATTCCATTTTACTATGTTACTACACCTTTTCTTTGTCAGGTCTGTTAATGGTGTGGCTATAAAAATTAGCTGTAAATTGGCGATAATATCCAGCTAGGCCTAGGAATGACCTGACAAGTTTTTTGGTGTTTGGCACAGGACTGTTAGCTACTGCCTCTACTTTCTCTATTTATGGCCGCACACACCCTTTACCCAAATGAAATCCAAGGTATCTGGTTTCTGACATAACCAGTGCACATTTTATTGGGTTTATAGTGAGCCCAGCTTTCTGCGCAGGAGAGCAGGATTTGTTTTAAATCATTTTAAAACCCTTCCTTTGGCCAGCTTGGTGGCACTGAGGGTTGAGGCACTGGATGCCACACCTCGCGCCATGCTGGTGATCAGGGTTTGGATGTGAGCCCGGGCACCAGGGGTTGGCAGGGGAGGGATAGGATTGAGCATCTGGAGGACTGCTCTCCTATCCTGGGGAGGGATCCAGGGACTCGCTGCTCTGTAGCAGCCCCTGGTGATGACCAGGGGCACTACTAGAGTGGTGACAGCAAGGGGCGGAGAGTGGCGGACGTCAGCACACTGTGCATGTCCACACTCTGAAGGGAAAATCAAAGGAGAAAAATTACCAGGGGGTGATCTTTGTGGCTGATGGCTGTGTCCCATGCCCATATACCCTAGAGAGGCACCTGTCTAGGGTACAGCATGATGTTGGCCAGACCCTGTGTTCTATGGGTTCATGTGGCCCACGTGCACAACTGGGTCAGAGGGTGCAGACGACAGTGGGCAAGGTTGCAGGGGTCTTCTCCACCGAGGCATTGAAAAAAAATAAAATGATTTAAAAAAAAACTTCCTGGGGTATAGTGGGGCTTTTCTTAGCCCTTTTAGTGCTGTGGGCAAGATAATGGCACTACAACAGGAAAGCAAGTTGGACTATAAGGGCAGCCATCTGTTAGCATGACTGCACTAGCAAGAGTGCCTGTGGGTACTCCAGCACTCCCAACCCACATGGAGCGCAAGCTGTGTCCTACTCCGCTGGGAGGGAGTTGAGGGAAAAGAAGTGGAGTCAGGGGGAGGTGGTGGAGGCATGTAGAGGAAGTGCCTCCCTTCCACCTTCCTGATCACCGCTCCAGCATCAGTAATTTAATTTAATTATGCCCTACAGGGCTTAAAGCAGGGCAGAAGGAGCTAGAGAAAACAGCAAGGATGCTGCTATTCAGCAAGGCTGCTCCATGGCATTTGTAAAGGTGGGGGGGGGAGTTGGAGGAGCCAGAGATCGGTGGGGATCACCTGCAAGAAGCTGCACCATGGCTAGATGAATGGTTGAGGGGCCAAGTTTTAAATCAAACTTAGTACCTGTGTGGCACAGGCTGAGGGAGGCCAAAGAGCTCCTCAGGGGGAGAAAAAGAAATAAAGTGCCACATGGTGGCTGGTGTGGGACCCTGAGGGGCTGAATAGTAAACTGGGGGAGGCAGAAAAGACAGCAGAGGAGAAGACAAGAAGGAAAGCAATCAGTCAATAAGAGCCCAGGAACAGCACACAGAGGCAGCAGCAAAGCCCAGGGGGCCAAATAAATAAAAATATGTATATATTTAATGAACGGCTACCTGGGGGCAGAAGCACTCAGTCCTCCAGGTAGCATTAGGCAGCAGGATGTTGGGAGCATGCTGACTGACTTGGACGTTGCTAGGATGTCCTGACGTCAGCACAGGAGGCAAGATTAGCCAGCTTTTATGAAAAGAAAGTGGGGGGCTGCAGTTCAGTGGCTTCCAATGGGAAAAATGCACCTTAATTTTAAAAAGTGTAAAGTAGGTAGCTGGGGAATCACCAGCCCTGTCTACTCACTTCATATTTTTACAGTGCCACCTCAAAAAGGGGGGTTAAATCAGGACATTAAAGTGGGGCAAAGACAGCAGTGGAGAGGAGCAGCTTGGGACGCTCCTGCCTCTAGGGGAGCTCAAGCAATCTTCTGATTGGCTGCCAGAAGCCTTGGCAGCTAACAGCACCAACTGGCTGCCAAGTATGGAGGGCAAAAACGTTGGGAACAGTAGTTTTAGGTGGGTTTTCTCTTCTCCTCATGAAGCTGACAGGAGTGCTGTAGGAAGGCTCAACCACAGGCAACTTCTCTGAGGAGAAAAAAGCAGAAATACAGGGGATATTTAAAGTGACAGGGTAGACAGAGGCTACCACTGCCTAGTTATAAACAAGTTCTAGTCAGGAAAAGTAGGTTAGTTTAAGTAGTTACAGAAGTGTTGGGCATTGGCAAATAATCCAAAGGAGTAAGAAGAAATCCCAGTAATTTTCCAGTAAATCAGGACTCCTGTAGAGGATTTATTATTTTATAGTTAAAGTCTAGGGAGGTTTCACTATTGATCAAAGACCGAAGATCAGGAGTGCAACAGGACACGGGGAAGACAATGCCTCATCCATCCCTGGCCAGGGCAGCATCCCAGAAGGAATTGCATCATCCTTCCGAATTTTACATTTTGGGTTTGAGGTACCATGAACTGTGGCAGAAAGGAAAATATAGACTGAAATGTGTCCAGGACTTTCACTGATTACCTCGTGGGTGGGGGTGAAAACTGTGATACAAAAGGTGTTAGTTGATTTGTCTGGGAAGAAATTTATGTTCTTATGTGCAAATGTGTTCAATGTTTAGGCTGCGTAGCCATGTTTCTAACCATTTATTGTGTCATTGAGAGTAGTATTTCTTCAGCACTGTTATTATTGTTGAATAGTTTTCTAGCCCCAATTGATATCTGCCAGCCTTGTGACTAGCCTTCCTTGCAGCTAGCCAGACTCCATCATCCAGGTAGGTGAAAGCAGGGAATGGGCAGGTGTTATACTGTTTCTCCCCTTCTCTGACTTTTTCCAGAAGCCTATAGCGTTTCTGCCTGATGGGGCTGGAATCAGTTCTAATGTAATGCTGTACCCTAACTGCCTTTCCTGGAACACTTGTAAACATATGTGCAAAGGTTTTTAACAGGTGGTGTATGCCCTCTTTCTGCTGTTTGTCTAACTCTGGGTTGATTTTTATGTTGGAGAGGTTGTCCTTATTCTCTAATCTTTGATAAGCCATCTCCAACTCAGATATGCTCCTCACTTGGAGTATGTACATAGTCTCCATAGCTTCCTTCTTCTCTACCCATGTCTTAAAAAGATTGGCATGGTAAATATTTCTCCCTGGGTATTTATCTGGTGTCTCCACTTCAAATGTTGGTCCTGTTTGTCTGATGATTGTGTGTGGCCCTTGCCACTTCAATAGTAGCTTATTCTGGGTGGTGGGGAATAACAATAGCACTTTCTCTCTTGCCTGCAACTCTTTGGACTTACAATTCTGATCATAGTAGGTCTTCCGCTACTCCTGATACACAATACTATTTTGGTTTGTCCTTTTTGTGTACTCTATCAACCTTTTACAAAGCTGAACCATATAATCAGTGATATTGGCTTGTCCCACACTGGTTCCCTCTTCCCAGAACTCTTTTACTACATCCAGTGGCTCTCTGGGATTCCTTCCATACAGTAGGGAAAAAGGGGAGTACCATGTAGCTATTTGTGGAACCTCTGTGTAAGAAAACAACAAGAGGGAGAGGTATCTATCCCAATCCTTTCCCTCTTTGTACACATTTCTTTAACACGCATTTCAGTGTTTGGTTGAAACATTCAACCAATCCATCTGTTTGTGGGTGGTAGGGCATTTTTCTTATTGCCACTACTCACAATGAATGGTTCAGTTCTTTAAGTAATGTAGCTTGAAAATTTCTGCCCTGGTCAATCAATACCTCCTCAGGTATCCCATGATGGCTGAAAACCTTAACCAGCTCCTCTGCTATTCGAGGAGTAGTGTCTGTATGCAATGGTATGACCACAGGGTATTTTGTTGAATAGTCACAGATGGCTAATATGTATTTGTATTCTCGGGCACTTTTCTGTAAGGGCCAACAATGTCCATTGCCACCCTTTTGAAGCATGTGCTAACTGTGGGCAAGGGTACCAGGAGTGTTACATCCTTTTGGATTACCTGAGCCACCTTCTGACACTCTGAACAGGCTCTGCAGTGTTCCACCACTTGCTCATGGATACTGGGACAGTAAAAACATTGTAATGGCCTGGCCAGGGTTTTATCCCTACCTGCATGACTTGCCCATGGTAAGTCATGGCTTAAATATAAGATTTGGTTCATAAACTGTTTAGGGACTGCTAGCTGTTCAACAATTGCACTTTTATGGGGGGTTATTATGTAGCTGGTACTGTATTTGGTTGTTACATTTAAACACAGGGGACCCCGGTGGTTTCTTGTGGTCCACCTGTTGAAAAAAAAACAGCTAATGTGTCATCCTTATGTTGTTCCTGGGAAATGTCTCATTTAGCAAGCAGTTTATCTACAATGTCATTAAGCAGTCCATTTTTTATCTCTCCAAATCTTCTGTGTGTTCTTCTTTTCCCCCTTCAATCTCCTATGGTCACTTAGTGTATCAAATACACCCCGCTCAAAAGAAAATGTATCTCCAAGGGTTTTCACCTTGGACTGTGATCTGGTGGTAATGGCTGTCACATTTTTAGGGGTCAAAAGTGCTGAAAAATAGGGAAAGTCTTGCCCAATAACCACAGGGACTGGCAGCTTTGGTACTATTCCAACCACCATTTCTGCTTCCTGTCCATCAATGTTTAAAGTTACCATGGTGGTGGGATACCGATAAGTGTCCCCATTCACACAGATGAAACCTGTGTAGACATCAGAAAATGGGGCCTTTTCTAGTATGTCTGGGTGTGCTAATGTTTGTCGACTGCTAGTGTCAATTAAACCCCTCATTTCCTTTCTCTGATGGTGACTGTTGTTGAAAAATTACCCCAATTAAGAAGGGCCAGAGGGGTAGCCTTGCTCTTTTTCTTGTAACAGAATTGTTCTATATGGCCTTTACCACTACAGTATCAACAGACTATGTCTGGATTATATGGCCTACCACCTCTGCCTTCTTGTCTACCTGCATTTCTCCCAGGGGGATGTGATGGGATAAAAGAAGTTGGTCTTACCAGTTGCTGGGTGGGGGTGATGGTCAAGTTTGTTGTCCGGTATTCCTTCCTTGTTGGTTGCCTGGCCGCCAGGAAATCCTCCACTAGAGTGATTGCAACTTCCGCCATTTCCAGATGGTATTCCATCACCCAGATCTGGACCTTTGCAAGTAGAATCTGAAGAAACTGTTCCATGACAACAGCCTCAATTATATCCAACAGTGTCCTCCCATCTGGTCGCAGCCATTTGTTGCAAAGTTCATTCAGACGTGTATATGTCTCTTAGGGAGTATCGTTCCCTTGGTTTTTCAGGGAGCGAAAACCCTGCCGATAAGTCTCGGAATTAATATAGAAGCACTTCAAAATCTCCATTTTGACAAGGTCATACTCAGCTCTTCAATGGTCCATGTGGCTATAGGCTGGTTGTGTGCAACCCATTTAATAAGGAGCCAACCTGACCACCCACTGCTCTGGAGGCCACCCACACACCTTTGCTACTCTTTCAAAGGTGTTTAGGTATGCCTCGATGTCATCTGTAGTGGACACCTTGGTCAATTTGTTGTCTTTAGAAAGGACATGTGTACCTTCACTGGACTTACTGGTCCCAATGTTCTGTAGGGCCCTCAGTATGCCCTCCAAACACTCATCTAGCCATCTTCTTTCCCTCTCTCGCTCCTGGCTGTCCTTCTCCCAAAGCTGCTCCATCTCTGTTTGTTTCCTTGCAATCCACTTCAGTAGTTTGCTCATGTCTTCAGGTGGTTCCTTGACTCTCACTTCCTTCAGTCCTTCTTCTTCCTCTTCACCATCTTCCCCTACAAAGGAGTCTGTCAATTGACTTTTCAGCTTGGCCCTTGTTTCCTCTCAATCTCAAGGCATGGGAGCAACTGCTTACCTGTTAGCTCAGCCTGCATTCTGGTCAAAGCAGGTCATACAGTGGTCATCAGGATGACAAAACATACCACCATGCCATGGGTTACCTTGGTATCAGGTCTGACATCTCCTGAAATCTACCTTGCTGCTAGGACCTCCAGTATCCCAGTTCAATCACCATATGTCGGAGGAATATGGGTATAAAGATAACACTGGACATAGCAATAGGGTACAACACACCCACAGTCTGTTTTATTGCATACAAAAGTAGAAACAATAAACAGAAATAAAACAGTTCTAACAGAACAAGAAAATAAACAATAGCTCAAGGCTATTTCACCTTACATCAGGTGTTTCAAAACAATTCATCAGCTTTCCTGCTGTCAGAGATAAATTCCTGTTCAGGCACAGGTCCTTCTGTTTACCTTCTTTCAGGTAAGTGAGACTGGCTATGCAGCTAAGCTGACTCTTGGTGTTTGAGGGGGGCTTATATCAATCAATCAATCAATCAAGTGTTATTTAACCAGGCTTTTCACCTTTGAGCGAGTTCATTTGTGGGGTGGTCCTGGACAACAATTACAATGGACAACAATACAATGGTATAGCTATGCCAGTAAACAACATATACAACATTTGAATACAGTCGATTATACATTTTGTGCATTTTACAGTATATACAGATTACAGGCACAAATGATAACATGGGAACACAGCTACAAAACTATAGTAACCTGTAACAATACAACATGACAAAAGATATTAAGTATGTGCTAAAGAGGAAACAGAGAGTGGACAGATGAGAAGGGGGAGGAATAGGGTGGTTGAAGAGAATAGGTAGGGATAAGGGGAGAGGAGTAGGTGCTAGAATGACCTGACAAACAAAAGTAAGATTGGGAAAGCAAGGTCTTTAGCAATTATCTATGAAACAAGCAAGCTTCTTTCAAGGCAGCTGTGAGAAGAGACTTGGAGATGGATATCCCTGATGCTTATTTACAGTATGTAGCCCTCTCAGTTATGGGAAAGTCCCTCCCATAACAACCAATTAGTTCTAGAATGGTCCCTAAATAGGGAAACTCTTCCTCTATTACATAATGAGGTTTTACTTATGGGAAGTCCCTCTATAGGAAATCCCCTTTCCTGAGGTCTTGCTAATGGGTCAGCATCTATTTTCTAGATAAGCAAACAGTGCAAACACTCATTTAATTTAACATGTGCTGTATTGTTATAGTGCATGGACACTAGCCCTTTAATTTATATCTCAGGGCTCTATACATAATGAGGCTCCTTCAGAGATCTGCAGTATCTCTTTATTCTTTAAATTGTTCAATTTCTTTATTGTGTTTAGTTTATCTTGCAGCCCTCTCCTTATTCTGAGGGCTACTATATCTGTAGGGCATTTCCATACATAGGGACATTCCTGTCCCTTTAACTCAGTTGATTTCTGTGTTGCAGCAGAGTGGCAGGCTGCCAAAATAATCACTATCTAGCCACTCTGATATGGGGCTCTGCATAGATTTGGTAAGTCCCTTACTATTTCTTTTTATTCTGGACAGCCTAGTCCCTTTCTATTTTCAAGTACTGGCTTTTCAGAGTGCTCTGTTCATTCAGGGAAGCCTGTCTGTCTAGTAGTCTGGACTGGCTGCACACATGCCATGGACTCCTGCACGGCTAGCTGGCACAAGTCAACAGCATATTTTATACAAAGCCATCATCCTGCAGTCCTAATAATACAGGACATCAGTAATTATTTACATAGATATTGAGCGACAGCAAAAGTAAAAGTTTGCTGCTCGGTTCAAACAGTTCCTGCTTCGATGCAGGATTTCTTTGGGATACCATTCTACATAACAGCAGAGCAGCAGCAAAATAATTTAAACAATGGGGACATAATGCTAATCTATTATACTCATATTCCACCCATCAGAGTGGATGTTATTTTGTATTTAACTGCAATTTTAAACATTCCTAAACATTCCTGCATCATATACATAAAAATGGCATAAGCATTAACTTAGTTAAGCACTGCAGCACTTTAAACTCACAAAATGCACTCCACACACTTTATTTCAAAAAATACACTTTATTCAACCAACACCTTATATACTTATAGGCACTTTATATATTTTGCATTAAATGCCATAAATGCACCGTATTTCATTCCTGCCAGCTGGCTTTAGCCTGGCGCATTATTTTGGGGAGTTCTTGGTGAGGTATGGAAATTAGAAATAAAAGCAGTAGGGAAAAAATGTAGTGAGAGATAGAAAAGACTGACATAGGTGGCCAATCTATGCTGGGGTGGAAAAAGATAGGGTATAGTATAGGAAGATACTGCTGTGCAACAGATTTCAGTAGGAAAAAGAAGACGATAGGTAAGGCATTTCTCCACTGGGATTATTGGACTGGTAGAATGCAGTTCTGCCACGGGGGGTAAGAAGAAATTGATGACCAGGAAGTATATAAAATAAGGGGTATAGCTTCGCTACATCTACAACTTTACAGCAATGTGGGTGATACCGACAACATTACCACATTGCTGTAGAGTCTATCTGGGACCCCAGCACCCTTCCCCAAGATACTGCACCCCTTCCCTGGCTCAGCTCCTTCTCGGAGTTGGGAATGTTAAGTAGGGGTGTGCAGGGGGAAGAGCCCCCTGCATGTGTGGTGAGTGGTGTAGTCCCCCACAAAAAAAAAAAGTTTTATTACAGCAGCACCATCCTGACTGCAATTAAGGTCGATGTAGTGGTGTCAGAGAAATGTCGCGTCAACATGAAATTGTCAATGCAGTGTCATGGATCTAAAATAAGGCATGGGGTAATGGGGTTTCTTGAATTTAATACACCTCCTCGTCGTGTGATGCTTAAATAAACCCCTCAAGCTTTGCACTTTGGGTTTATGTATCACCACACATCTTAGGTGTGTATTAAATTCTCTTAACACATGCCACCCCATGCATTATTTTCTATATTTATAGTGTAAAAATGTATTAATCGTAAATGTCTGTATTTTCAAAAAAATTAGCAGTGGTGAAGAACTGTTGCTGGTACAACACTCAGCATCAGCACAGAAAATGTGAAAATGTGAGAACATTAAAGTATCATGCTTTTCATTAATGATGTATTATTATTTATTTTATTTTGTAAATATATTTATTTTTACATTTAAAAAATTGTGAGCTGCATCAGTTGACAGATGAATGACAAAACAGCCTCACACAAAGGATTTCAGTGGTCTGCGGTAACTCACTGTGGTAAGAGTGGGGGATTATTCCTTTTCCAATTGTTTAACCAGGAGAGACACATTAAGCTGAAAGCTTGTTTACAGGTGTGACCTGGGAGCACAGGGAAGTTAAGTGACTTGCTCATGAACACACAATATGCAAGTAAGGGCTGTGGGATTCAAACCCAGGTCTCCAGATTTGCAGCTCAGAGCCTTAAACCACTGCGCTATACTACCTCCCAAATTTATAATTCCTTAATTACTTTCTCTGGTTGTGTGGCTTGTGGCTACTTTCCTTTGGCATCTGGGACGGATTGGTTTTGCCCACTGTGTCCATGTCAATGTGTTTCACAGCACTACACAAATAACCTAGGTTGCCTTGCACAGCTAAGATGTTTTTTTTACAATGTGTCTTACTTAAAAAAATGCACTGCCTAAGCACTGAAGTGCATAACTAGACCATTGTTTCACAACCCTATACAAATAACTGTCCACTGTCTCTCACAAGCAACAAATATTTTTTTCTATAATATTGCTATTTGCAAAAGAAAAAATCTGCTCACTTACCAAATTACAGATATGGTGGTCAGTGGCCACTTACAATCAATGGTCAGCACTGACCATTCAAACAAAATTTGCACTGGTAAATCACTGTATTTGCTTAAAACAGTTAGCAAAACACTAGCTAGGAGTTGCCTCTCCCACTCTCCAAACAGATTCAACTAAAATACAATGTGTTACATTCTGAGAATAAGCACAGTAAAACTTCTCAACATATTTGCTAAATTGTTTTCTCTCTAAATAAAAGTTTAAAATCCATTCTACAGAATCTCAGTGCTCAAACTGAGCAAAGATTTCTTCATTAGGTATGATTTGTTTTTCAAACTAATAAGACGTGGTTTTGTTCAGCATTCAGAGACATCGCCTACTCCTAGTCTCATTCTATGACTGCACACAGTGCATGGGGCACCATGGGCAACCTCCTGTTATGTCAGGTATCATGTGATCACGCTTTTAAACAAGAAATAAGTGTGGTGACCTGCTCTCCCTGAGCTCACTTTGCAAAGTGTAATGCACTTTGCCTGTGAAGTTTCTCTGTTATGAGACTATGCTAAATCCCACCTTCCTCCGTTTTGTGGAGAAGACTATGGTAAAAGAGTAGTATTTTGCTTCATTGCAAAAACTACATGGATAGTAGCAAATGGACTCTGCCCATCCCTAGTCTTAGACCACTTTTGCTTGATTATTGTAATTATTTTGCCAGTCAAAAGAAACAACTTACAGTAGGAAGCATCTTTAAATCATTGCTACAGTAAATCCTAGTCACTCTATGAAAGACTACTGGTTGTTAGCTACAGGTAGGTACACATACTGTACACAATTCACCTGCAGTAAAAGACCAGGATTCTAGCTTATTTAACCAGTAGGTGATATTTTTCTAACTAAAACACTGTAGAGGGAGATCCCTTTTAACCTCTAAAATACCTAACATAGGGCCAGATATTCAAAACTTTGCTCTTGGCGCAAACCATTTGCCCAGGTTTAGCACAGGATTAATGTAGGTTTGCTATATTCAAAAGGCTAAATAGCACACACAAACTGCACCATGCCTCCCTATAGCATGTGCTTGCCATACCCACATCACCTAATCTTGACATTATGGATCAGCGCCATCCTAGGGACGACAGGTACACCTGCTTCTCCGGCCACATACACAGTTACTCACCCAGAAGCAGCCACAGTAAACTACATTTGAATGCTGCCACACACCTGGACTCTTTGCCACACTAATTACTAGCACTATCCCTCCCAACCGTGTGTCTCTCTTACTTGTCTGCCTGACCTGCTGATCACGCTGCTCAAAATATCTTCAACAGCGCCCTGCAATGTACAACTACCTGGACGCCATGCTCGGTGCTACTCAGCAACCTATAAATACTGCAAAGCTAGATTTCTTGCAATCCTGCTCCTCCTCCTGCTAGCTGGTGATGTCCACCCCAACCCTGCTCCCCCTCAAAAAACTCTCTTACCCCCCTTCACACATCGTCCACTCCCCTAGCTCTCCCGAACGGCCTAAATATTATCCACCTAAATACCCACAGCCTTACCAACAAACTACCCATACTGCAGGTCATAGTCCTCGAATATAAACCTGACGTCATCATCATCTCTGAAACTTGGCTCTCAGGTCATATCATGGACCAAGAAGTCCTTATTCCTGGATTCACCATAACTTGAATGGACAGACAAGGAAGAGGTGGCGGAGTGGTGATCTATGTCTCTACCTCCATACAGCACACAGTCATGTTAAAAGTCACATCTCCTTCCTCTCTCGAAGCTATGCTCCTCAACTGGGAGTTTCCCTACTCCTGCCCTCTATTTGTTGCAGGAGTATACTGCCATCTGGGCCAACCCTCCTCCCAAGTCACAGATCTGATCAAAAAAATAATGGTCCTTGCCCAATCTGGTGAGCTGTACATATTGGGTGACCCTAACATAAATTGGCTCTCTAACACACTAGCCAAAACTCACTCTGACATAGAGTCACTAAACTTGACTCAACTAATACAGGAACCTACTCACCTACACTACAGAACTAATAACCATTCCCTTCTGGACCTAGTCCTCATGTCACACCCTCACAGGGTCAAGGCTGCTGGCCTCCTACTCTATGCATTAAGTGACCATCATCCTGTATACATGGTGAGCAAAATACACAGACAAAACTACTCCTCAAAGTCCTCCTAACCTGCACCTATTCCTCCATGGACACTCTACCTCTGCAAGGTGACCTCATTAACACTGAATGGTCCCCACCTGCCATCTGCACTTCAATCGACGCTGCTCTCCAACTGTTCTGTGAAAAGTTCCTTCACATTTGGAAACAACATGCACCGCTGTGTAAAATCAGAGTCCGGAGAAACCACCTGCCCTGGGTAACCCCTGAGCTCCCGTCCTGTCAAAGAGCCTGGGATGCTGCTAGGCATAAGCACAAGGTAACCAACTGCCTCAGAGATCTCCAATGTTACAAGGAGCTTTGAAATAAGTGCACCAAAGCTATCCAGCTGGCCAAAACTGAACACTACTAGGCTAACTTCCATGCCAACATAAACAAACCTTCCAAATTCTGGGAAGTTGTCCAGTCCCTCTTTTCCCCTTCCACCAAGCCCCCCACTCCTACCTTTAGGCTAAATCTCTCAGACATCTCAGATCCTAAGGCAGTCGCTGACTGCTTTAACTCCCATTTCACATACTGCGCCGCTATGCTCCAAACGGCCCCTCTGATGCACACACACTCCTCCACAGGCCTGCCCCCTCTCCTTGATTCACCATCCTCTACTCCTCCAGCTCCCCCTCCTTCTACCCCCTTCTCCTTTACCCACATCTCCCCTGCTGCTGCATCCCAAGCCCTTCAGTCTATCAACCCTGCTAAAGGCTCCTCCCCAGATGGCCTGGACCCTAAGCTCTTCTCTCTGTCTGCTCCTGCCATAGCCTATCCTATATCCATTTTGCTAAATCTCTCCTTTGTCTCTTCTACGGTCCCAACAGCATGGAAACATGCTACAGTTTTACCACTCCCCAAAGGGAAAGATCCCTCCTCCCCTAGCAACTACCCTCCTATCTCTCTCCTTCCTACTCTGGCTAAGCTCCAGGAGCACATAGTACTTGAACAACTCTCCTCCTACATTACTGACTCCTCCTTTCTCACTCCATTCCAAGCTGCCTTTAGAAAACACCACTCCACTGCCACTTCGCTGTTACGCCTGACTGACACTATCGCCAAGGGTGTGGACAAAGGCCTCATAACCTCAGCTATTTTTATTGACCTGGCCAAGGCCTTTGACACAGTCTCCCACCCTATACTTCTATCCTGCCTCAGGACCACTGGTATCTCCCCTAATGCCACTGAATGGTTAAAATTCTATCTGTCAGGTAGAACACAATCTGTTCACAAAGCTGATGCCATCTTCTCTCCCCTCCGCATTACCAAGGAAGTTCCCCAGGGGTTGTTACTTGGGCCTCTCCTTTTTTCAATCTTCTTCAACAACCTCCCTCAGTTCTGCATATCATCTGACTTGGACACGTATGCAGACGACACTGTACTGTTCACAACTGGCAATTCTGTCCCTGATGTCACTTCTACGCTCCAGCTGAATTTCAAGAAGGTACAACGCTGGCTAAGTGAGCACCACCTCTTCCTAAACTCAAATAAAACAGACTCCATGACTTTCGGTACCAGGCAGAGGTTGGAAAGGCTTCCCTCCTTACCGACCTTTTACACCATAGATGGGACTGTACTAGAAGACACCTCTTCCTTCCGCTACCTCAGAGTTTGGCTGGATAGGAACCTAAACTTGTCCATCCACATTGATGCTATTCTAAAGGATCTCCAGCCTAAGCTAGGGGCACTCTATCATAACGGGGTAGTATCCCACAACCGGCTAGGCGGGAACTGGTACATAAAATGATACTGCCAACCTTCGACTATTGTGATGTTGTATACGGAGCTGTCCCTCAATCCTCCTTATCCAGGAAGAAACCTCTCTTCAACTTCTTCTGCTGGTTTGCCCTGGATGCCCCTGCTCTGACACATCACTGCACTCTTTACTGCTCTCTAAATTTTCCATTACTTGTTGACAGGAGAACACTGCATGCAGCAAAGTTTACTGCTAAATTATGTCTAGGCTCGCTCCCATCTTACCTGGCCACCTCCTTATCTGCCCCTCACCCATCCAAATACACCTTCTGATCTGATGACTCTCCCTCACTAAATATACCTTAGAGAAATACTACATCCAGCCAATTGGCATTCTCCTATCGCCTACCTGGTGGTGGCTGAACCTCTGGCTATCCTGTTTAGCCGATCACTGGAAACAGGGGAGGTACCCAAAGACTGGAGGACAGCAGATGTAGTCCCCTTATACAAAAGTGGGAACAAAGAGGAAGCAGGGAACTACAGACCAGTCAGCCTCACCTTGGTAGTGGGGAAGATCATGGAAGCACTACTGAAGGAGAGATTGGTGGAACATCTGGTTATCAATGGACTACAGGACCCAAGGCGGCATGGTTTCACCAGGGGGAGGTCATGTCAGACCAACCTTGTTGAATTTTTTGACTGGGTGACTAGGGAGGTGGATCAGGGAAGGGCAGTGGACATGGCCTATCTGGACTTCAGCAAGGCCTTTGACACTGTGCCACATAGAAGACTATTACACAAACTGGGGAATATGGGTGTGGGCAGAACAGTAGTGTGGTGGATAGGTAACTGGCTGGGTGGCAGGACACAGAGGGTGGTGGTAAATGGCTGTCACTCCACAGAAGGAAGAGTGACCAGTGGGGTACCACAGGGATCAGTGCTGGGACGGTCCTATTCAACATCTTCATCAGTGACATTGCAGGATCTAGAAGGCAGAATTTCACTGTTTGCTGATGACACAAAGCTCTGTAACAGAGTAGACACACCAGAGGGTGTAGACAGAATGAGAAGGGACCTGCAGAAACTTGAAGAATGGTCAGGGGTTTGGCAGTTGAAATTCAATGCAAAGAAGTGCAAAATAATGCATATGGGGCACAAAAAGCCTGGCACAATATATCAGTTGGGGGGTGAGGATATAGCATGCACCAAGCAGGAAAGGGATCTTGGGGTTGTCATCTCTGATGACCTCAAGGTAGGAAACAGTGTGACAAGGCAGCAGGTAAAGCAAATAGGATGCTGGCATGTATAGGCAGGGGCATCACCAGCAGGAAAAGGAGGTCATAATTCCGTTATACAAGACACTAGTGAGGCCCCACCTGGAGTACAGTGTACAGTTCTGGAGACCATACCTACATAAGGACATAGACAGGGTAGAGAAGGTTCAGAGGAGGGCAACAAAGATGGTGCATGGATTGCATCACAAGTCCTATGAAGACAGGTTGAAGGAACTGAACATGTACTCCCTGGAGGAGAGGAGGGAGAAAGAGGATATGATTGAGACATACAGGTATCTTACAGGGAGGAATAGGGTGCAGGAAAACACTATTTTTAAGCGAAAAAGATGTTCCAGAAATAGAGGGCATGGGATGAAGTTGGAGGGAGGACGATTCAGAGGAAACATGAGAAAGAATTTCTTCACAGAACGGGTGGTGGACAAGTGGAACACCCTGCCAGAGGAAGTGGTGTGGGCTGAAACAATCACAGGATTTAAGAATGCATGGGATAGACATAAAGGAATTCTAGAGGTCAGGGGTAAGGGGCAGCAGACTTCTAGGAAAACAAACTGAACTTACAAGCTCAAATGGGCAGACTGGGTGGGCCATAGGCCCTTATCTGCCGGCACTGTCTATGTATCTATGTATCTAAGCTCTGGAACCAACTACCAACCAAAATCCACCACTCCTCATTAGCCTACTCTCTCTCTCTGCATCCCTAGCAAACTACCTAGTGATAAACTGCAACTGCACCTAGCCCCCATGGGGCCCTGCCTAACTGCTAGTCTATACCTCCCCCTTCCTCCAACTGGGCCAAATATGCCCCCTATCCCAAACCCCTATTGCAAGCCTAGCACTCTCTGCAACTTAGCGCTTTCTATCACCTCTACCTTCCACCCCGTACCTTCTACTATCCCCCCTGTCAATCTCTCTCAAATGTACCCTAGACTAGAAATGTTGCTAGCTATTGTTTGGCTGTAAACTGATCAGTCTGTCTATATGCTGTAAATCTAGTTACTGATGTATGTATCCTATTATACTATTCATTGTTCCACTCCCCTTCCCCCAGGATGTATTGTGAGATGAGCTTGTTGCTAAGTGTAACCTTCCTGGTGAAATATTTCAATAAATAAATAAATAAATTAGCACCAGGTAAAATCATAATGTATGCAAGGGGCAAATTGTGGGGGCATGTACATGAATACAGGCGCAATGCTATATTCAACTACTAGTGCCATGCAAAGTGGTTTAGCGTGACTTAGCATGACACTTAGTGCAGTGCAAATTACAGTCCAGGAAAAGATAGTCTTAACCATGAGCAATCAGCTTTGTACGACATTTTGGCTTTGTGCTGTGTTTGTGCAGCTTTTGAGTGACTTTGTGCAATCCAAGCAAATAAATATGACACATAGACAAAGCCAGACATAGAGGAAACATGCTGCTCACTGATGGCATCACAATGATGCCATCATCTGCCACCAGTCCCAGCCATGCCAAGCAGTAAGTGGTGACCCTGCCACCAGTGGACACCATGGCAGTGTGGCCATACAGCACACACCTGCAGACCACTCTTCTGTGGACACCAACAGATGCCAGCACACATGCAGCACAGTGGGCATGGAGGAAGTTGAGGGGAGTGTGTACAGGTGGCCAGGCTGCACCATAGACCAGGTGTGGCTACAAGACTGGGACACATCATGTAGTGCACATGGTCCAGTATTGGGAATACCCCAACACCAGTGTGTCTGTCTGATCATATGTACCCCCCAGTCACATACCGTGCCACTGTACAAATGCCACAGCACACACAGCTGGCCATGTATATGTCACTGTGGGCATCCCATGCCACAGGTGCAGCATCTGTGGGTCACATAACAGCATAACAGTAATTTCCACTGTCAGTAATCACCTGCAAGTTGGGCCTGTCACTGTGTACAGTACAGTGGTCATCACTGCCCTACACACCATAGGCATTGCTGTGTCTGTCACACTACTGGCCCCCTTGCTACTGTAGTGTCTGCTGTGCACTGTAGCATGACCTACAGTGTGACAGTTGCATGCAGCACAACCATCACCTGTGCCTATGCTGTGTTGTTCCCTGGGGTACAATATGCTATGCTGTACTGTATACATGTAGCCTGCAGCTATCATCATGCACTGCCAGACTGACCTACAGGTGGAGCTGTGGGTGGACCTGGCCAGTCCCTGTACCTCCAGACTGACCTACAGGTGGAGCTGTGTGACCCTGCAGTAACACTGGGCAAACTGCATGCAAATCAGGGCATAATGAGATGCTAATCTGGATGTTTGCCCAGAGACTACATAAGTAGGCTCATTTGCATGTCATATTTGAATATGGCAAAGTATAGAACTGCGCTAATGGCTTAGCTCCGTGCTAAACCCAGGTAAACGTGTTAGCACTGGGCTAACGGTTCAGGGAATAGTGTACAGTTTTGCACACTGTATTTTCACTTGCTCTGCTGCCTGCAGCTGTACTGGGTCCACGCATTTGCTGGCACACACATTGGCCACACAGTTCACCTCTACCTACCTTCACGTCGCTGTGCACTGTGTTGCTGTTGTGGTTTGCATGTCCTGGTTGCTATATTCAGAGCTGTCTTATTCCAGGGCTAAGTTTGCCCTGCACTCCCAGCCCAATTTGCCCAGCTTCATTCCCATGCAATATTCAGAAGCTGTTTGCCGTGGGCTATTCCTTTTGAATATCATTTGCTTTTTGCTCCGGGCTACGTTTGCCCACCGGGCAGTGCTAATTTAGCCCAGGGGCAAAGTTTTGAATATCTGGCCCATAGACTCTTAACTAATATACAAGCCCTTTGTTTAACTCTGAAAAATCTAATGGAGAAGTCTAATAGACAAATAAGTCCTTTATTTACCCATATAATACAACTAGAGATTTATAACTGATATACAAGCCCTTGTTTAACCACTTCAATTCCTTTCATAAACTTCTAACCAACAATGTACCTACTTGCCTTGTCCTCAAGAACCTTGTAAAATCCCATTGTTGTTTCTGTAACCATATAATATCCTGATGTCTGTACTGCCCCAGATCGTGCCTAAAAATAGGCAAGTTACTGCCTAGTGCACCCTACCTAACTGACTAAAACTAAATAAATAAATACAAATATAAAAGCCATTTTCTTAACCCCCAAAATAAGTACTTACCATAGACTTCCAAGTTCCAGCTGATATATAAGCCCTTTGTATAACCCTAAAATGCCTACCATAAACTTCTAACTGATATATGATTCTTGTTCAACCCCTAAATACCTACCATAGATTTGTAACTGACATTCAAACAGACAGAAACTCTGTGTACTCTGGCCAGATAAGCGAAGTACTAGCTAATGAGACAAGCAAAGCAGATAAGCAGCAGACACCAGAAAAACAATACATGGAGACCTGAAGCACCAGGGTTTTTGTGTCACAGCTTTAGAGGAGATGCTGAATCAACTGAGTTTTTTGCACCTTTGAATTTGGTCTTCCTTTGTTTTGCTGGTGTGCAGCTTATCTGTTTTGGCTACCTGATATCAAAGCTCTTGCTTAATCTTTGGGAAAAACACAATATATGCATCATCTGATATATGCTTCATTGTTTAACTCCCAAAAATCCTTCGACTTCTAAGTGATATACAAGACCTCTGTTTAACCCTTAAAATACCTACAATAGATGTCTAACTGATATACACACCAATTGTTTAACTTGTAAAATACCCAACACAGATTTTCAAGTATCATACAAACTCGTTGGTTTAATCCCCCAAATGACTGCCATAGACAACTAACTGATGTACAAGCCCTTTGTTTAATCCCCGAAATACCCACTTTAGACTTCTAACATAAATGTGTTGCATAAAACCACTCAGGGTGGGGGTTATGACCAAGAGAAGGATGTCTCTAGTCTCCCTAGCTGCTTCTGGATGTCTTCTGGTGCCTCCTCCTCCCCATCTCCTTCCACCATACTTCTCAATGACAGCTCATGGGTCATTTAAACTTATTATCTCCCTGCTCTTTCTTGTGGTAGAAGATTTTGAACTTAATTCTAGCCCCCTTCCTTCGTCTTTCTTTCCTCTCCCCAAAGAGGGTCCATCACTAAAATATTTCATAGCCCCTTCAAGTTGGATTAGCTGAATCTGCTGATGTTGAAACTCCAGCTGGCTATTCTGGTCAGTTTGGAACCACAGCTCTCCTCCAAGAGTAGTGATTCAACCATTTTAAGCTGTTCATTGATCATGATTGCGGCGATGTTGGGTTGGGGGGTCTGCAATGAACACCTCTACCCACCTTTTGTTTGAAGTTTTACTTTTTTCCTCTGTCCCTTCCTTGCATGAGATTCTGTTTATTAGGCGCATCCTTCCTTTCTGTGTTCCTGTCATCATTGTTGATATCTATTATTGCCCTGGCTCCAGCCCTCACTCTATTACTGACATTCTCCCCAGCTTCAGCAGGGGATCTTCTGCTACTGGGTGACTTTAATTCTAACTGACTAACCCTGTACTCTGTGAATCTAACCTAGAATGTTGAATCACTACAGCTTAGCTAGCTTATCTCTAACCCTTCAATCTTTGCCTGGGTCCTCTCCTCCCATCACCACAATATCATGAAATCAGGAACACTTTCTGGTGCACTTAGTGATCACTGTATGGTCAGTTGTGTGCAAATGATTCATCATCTTAAAACGCACACAAGGATTATCCAGGTCTAAGCTTTCAGGTTTCAAGATCTGTCAGCTCTACATACAGACCTGCAAACACAGATTGTTTTTTCATCTTGATGGCCTGTGATATAAATTCTGCCCTCTTAAAATTCCAAATTAATTACATAACTGTCTGGGATTCCCATACTCCTCTAAGAAGGACCAGAGTAATAGGCACCCACCTTTCCTCAACCACATCTGAGATACAAACTTACCTCAAAGCAAGAGACTTGGCCTGGCATATCCTTTAGGCTTCAGGCTCATCACTTGACCTTGTAAAATTTTGAGCTTTATGCAGTGCCTGCACCAAAGCTACCAGGGTTACAACATCAAACTACTTAACTTTTACCCTCCAAAACAATGTTAACCACCCCTCTAAATTTTGGAAAGTCATCAATGCACTTCTCAACCATCAGCCCCAACCTTCTGCACCACTCCTCAAACTAAGAAGTTTGACTATTATGGTACTTGCTCTGTTGATGTTGTTCCTCTTCTACCAATTTCTTCACCACCTGTGCCCATTTGTCACTCACTTCAAATTCCCTCTTCTACACCCTGTTACTGCTTCATCCCTCTTACACCACCTTCACGTTCATCTTCACCTCACCAGCTGCCTCTCTAAAGATTCTTCTTGATCTTAATCCTCACAAAGGACACAGCCCTGATGGCATGGACCCAATGCTTCTATATCTGTCTTTCCTCACTATAACATCCCTTGTCTGTGATTTTCTAAATTTATCCTTCCTCCTGGGTTCTGTCCATGATGCTTGGAAAAAGGTCAATTTTATCACCCCCCAAGGGGTGACACATCCTTCCCAGGAAACTATTGCCCTATATCTAATGGTAACCATGGCCAAACTCCAAGAACATCTGGTTTCCTTCCAGCATCCCCCTTTCTGGACTCTTCATCCTTCCTTACCCCTTCCAGTACAGTTTTAGGAAGTCTCATTCCACTGTCGCCTCCTTCCTCTCAGTTACTGATTCTGTCTTGAAGGGTATGGACCACAGCCTGATCACTTCACTTATCTTTGTCAATATGGCCAAAGCTTTTGACACCGTCACCCATCCCACCCCTTCACATACTTAAGTGCACTGGACTCACTTATGACTTAGCTAGATGTTTCAGCTCTTACCTTATGGTAGGTCTGAAGCTGTCCACATGAGTGAAGTCCCCTTCCATTCCCAATTAGTTTATGTGTACCCAAAGTTTGTTTCCTTGTCCCTATCCTGTTTTGAATTTTCCTCAGTGATCTTCTCAAAGTATTTGTCTCCTTGAACATACATATGTATACTGCTGAATCTATGATCTTCACATCGGGCCCCTCTGCCTCTGGTCTGGCATTTCTGTTCCAACATGGTTTTAACAATATCCATCACTGGTTCTACTCTAATCAGCTCACATGTAATGCCAAAACATGGTCTCTATGATGCCTGGCAACAGGCAGCAGCTGGCCAGACTTCAGTCCTCCACAGTTTCAAGACCGTGGATGGCATGGAACTTCATAAGGATACCTCCTTCAAGTACCTTGGGGTTTGGCTAGATACATTCTGGATTGCTATTGTCATATGGATACCATTCTTCAAAAACTCCACCCTTAGCTTGGTACGCTGTGCAGCAACAAAGCGTGTATCTCCCTCCCCACCCATAGAGAGAGAGAGAGAGAGAGAGAGAGAGAGAGAGAGTATCAGGAAGATGATCCACCCAGTGTTTTGTTACTGGGGTTCTCTGTATGGTGTAGCATCTAAATCTGCCCTTGTCAGAGAATGGACCCTCTTTTTTACTTTTTCTGTTTGTTCTCCTTTGACTGTCCCCCCACCACAGTTCCCTCTACACCTCCCTCTTATTACCTTCTCTTGAAGGATCCCCATTTACCCACCCACCATGCTTCATTTTTCTCAAAATGTTGGTATGGTGCACTTCTAACTCTTACCCTATTTGCTCCCTGTGCGACGTTAACATTATACCTCTCCATCACCTTTGTGCAACCTCATCAGCAGTCTTCTCTCACTTTCAGATTCTCTATGCTCTGGTCCAACCTTCCTCCTACTATTCACTCTGCTTTTTCTTATGCAACTTTTAAAGCCTTCCTACATGACTGTACAGCCCATGCTTACAAATGCAACTGACTCCTCCTTCTGTCTGTACCCTCATTAGTCTCCACATCAGCTCAACTCTCTCTATCCAAAATCAAATACAGGGTAGCCCAGCTACAGTGGAGCCCACCAGGGTGCAATGCAATACTGCAAAATTCTGCAGCAGAGATACTGCAAGAAATGAAGCAGTCTCAATGGCTGTTAATCCACTTTGTCATGTAGTATCCTATGATAGTGCACTGCATCCTGGCAGGCTTCAGTTTCCTAGTATTTCATGAGCTACACATTACCATTTTGGGCTACTCTGCAGAGTTGATTTTAATGTTTGCTAGTTGTTACCTCTGCCATTATATTTGCTTATTTATTTGCTGTAGGTTACAATGCAATTGTTCTAAATATGATACTCCTTACCTTATTTTCTGTACTCTGTTGTATGATATGGTTGTTCACTGCACTTCATGTCACCACTGCTGTTTTTCATGTGATATTCCATACCTTGTTGTAGTTAGGAGATTACTGTACTGCACTGTTCCCCATTCACCCTTCCATAGGACACATCGTGAAACAGGTTGATATCAGCTCAGTATGCTTTTATTGGTAAAATTTCAGAGTCAATCAATCAATCAATCAATCAGTCCATCAATCAGTCTATTTCCCAACTTCTTGTTTCATGTCGTTTTGTTATAAAAACGGTAATGCTTAAGGTCATGTTATACCTCTTCAGGTACAGCAGATCAGGAGCTTTAAGAATGATTACTTTTCCTGAATAAAACAACAAAAATGGGACACTGGCATGATAGAAAATATAGAAATGTGTTGGAATATCTAAGCTATGTTAAATATAATCTAATAAAATTTCTTTTATTGGAATTGGTTTAAGACATGCAGGGGTTAACATTTGAGCAAGCAATATGTTTTATTGACCTCTTTCTCTCTCCCTTCTGATTTTTTTTTCATTTTACATTTTACTCATCTTGGCTTTATGTTTTCATCTCTGCAGTTTGGCCCAGTCCCATCCCTCCATCCCTTAAGTACTTGCCTCCCACCATAGAGCCTGGTCATGCTGGTCACAGACAGGCAATATCCTCCCCTGCTCCTGCTAGTGCTGTGGAAGACACCTACAGAGGGGACCTGAGTGGTTGCTCAAAGAATTTTTCTGGCTAGGCTCTCTCCCACCTCACCAACATGTAGCCACTATGTGCCCATGGCACAAACCAGGAGGCGGGGAGCTGTCAATACTGCATGGTCACCCACAGCATCACAGCAATCCCACTTTCTTACCTTTAGGATGAGCGTGGGATGCTCAGCACCCTCACTCTGCAGTCAGCACATGATGTCTTTGCTTCACATTCCAGACACCAGCAGCCCAGGCAAGGAAGTCAAGACTGAGAATCAATCCTGGGTTTCTCACTTAATCGAGCAATAATTTACCAGCTAGTGGGCCAGACTGTCCTCAGGGTCTTATCATTCAGCAGTCAACTTCCCAGCACTCTCCATTCCTATTGTTGTATCAATGCAGTGGCAGGATTTTGGAGTGCTGACAGCCTTCACAAGATGGCTAGGAGGTTTCTGCCCCTAGTTTTCTCCCGAGACCTCCCACCTTCCAATATTGGCCACAGCCTATGTCAGCACTGTGAGCACCAGTCTCCTCTGTGCCTGGAGGGTGAATCCTTCATGTTCCAACTACAGGGGTCAGTGATGGCCTATATGTAAGATACTGTCCCCCTGGATCAAGGATCAGCTGCCACTGGCAAACCTCCTTGAGCTCAGCTGCCCACTTACTATGGGGTTCCAGGCATGCCTCCAGACCTGTGCCATCAGCCTAGTGACATGATGCATTGGGCTTCTAAGGGCCAATCAGGAGGCCCTACATAGCTATATTAAAAAGATTGAAAAATCTACTGAGAAAAATCCTATGGCATGAGATATTGGGAGGGAAGGATACAGAGAAAAAATGAAAAGTGTTTGAAGATCTATGACTATATATATTGGGACAGTGGGTAGGATTTTCAAAGGTCTTGATGCTGGTGCAATTACTGATTTGGGGCTGTGCTAGCATCAAAACAAATGTGCCAAAATGTGTGCTTTCTATTTTCAAATATTTTGGGGCATTTCCAGTGGGTTGCTTGGAATCTGCACTTCAGAGTCAGGAGCTAAGAGACAGCTCCAATGAAGGAGATACACAATATTTTTTTTCCAAATGAAATAGGTTTGTTCATGGATAACTTCCATGTGCATGTTGAGAACAGTGTCCATGTTGACCAAACTACCCTGGTGCTTCTCCACATAAGGGCTTTGTCAGAGGACAGAGGTTTGGTTCAGGACTGCTCCTTAAATACCATCATGCATCAGGGACATCATTGTTACAGCATAATCATATTCCATGTCTATGTTGCTTAGAAACATAGAAACATAGAGGTTGATGGCAGATACTGTAAGGACCACTTGGCCCATCCAGTCTGCCCATTTCTTTTTCTACCTTATAAATGTGCCATCGGCCTTTGCTCTGTTAGTGGCCTATCTATTCATACTCATCTGTATTGCTCCTTTATGCCTATCTCTTGCCTGTTTGAAGCCCTGCACTGTATTCATAGCTACCACTTCTGGAGGTAGGCCGTTCCATGCATCCACTACTCTTTCTGTGAAAAAGAATGTCCTCACATTCCCCCTTAATCGGCCTCCCTCTAATCTCATGCTGTGTCCTCTTGTCCTGCTATTTTTCTTATATTTAAACATGTTAGACTCTTTCACCTTGTTAATGCCCTTAAGGTGTTTGAATGTTTTGATCATATCACCTCTCTCCCTCCTTTGCTCAAAGGTATACATATTGAGCTCCATTAATCTGTCCTCATATGTCTTCTGATGCAGTCCCTGCACCATTTTAGTTGCCCTTCTCTGGACTGCCTCAATTTGGTTAATGTCTTTCTGAAGGTGTGGCCTCCAGTACTGCACACAATACTCCAGATGGGGCCTAACCAGTGTCTTGTAAAGAGGGATTATTACCTCCCTCTTATGACTTATGATACCCCTACTAATACACCCTAACATCCCCCCTAGCCTTACCTACAGCTTTAGAAGACTGCTTGGATGATTTCAGGTCATTGGTGATGATGATGATGATGATGATGATGATGATGATGATGCCCAAGTCTCTTTCTTCCTTTGTGACTGCCAGCAACTCCCCTCCCAGCCTATAGGTGGCTTCAGGGTTTCTCTTCCCTATGTGCATGATCTTGCACTACTTTGCATTAAATCCCAGTTGCCACTCTTCTGACCATTTTGCTAGTTTATCCAGATCTCTTCTCATTCTACCCACCCCATCTGGATCATCTACTCTGTTGCAGATCTTGGTGTCATCTGCATACAGACAAGCCTTACCCTCTAGTCCATCTGCAATGTCACTAATGAAGATATTGAAGAGGACTGGCCCCAGGACTGATCCCTGAGGTACCCCACTTGTGACTTGCATCTCTTCTGACTGTATACCATTTACCACCACTCTCTGTTTTCTGCCCATCAACCAGTTTGCCACCCAGTTGACCAACTTCTGACCCACCCCGAGCCTACCCAGCTTATTTATCAATCTTCTATGTGGAACAGTGTCGAAAGCTTTGCTGAAGTCAAGGTAGGCAAAATCAACAAGTCCCCCTTGGTCCCCCACTCTGGTTACCCAGTCAAGAAATCTATGAGATTAATTTGACAGGACCTTCCTTTTGAAAACCCATGCTGTCTTGGATCCTGTGCCCCTATGGATTCCAGGTATTGCACTATCCTTTCCTTAAGGAATGTCTCCATAATCTTGCCCACTACTGAGGTAAGACTGACTGGTCTATAGTTCCCTGCCTCCTCCCTGCTATCACTCTTGTGGAGCAGGATCAGATGAACCCTTCCCCAGTCTTCTGGGACCTCTCCTGTGCTCGGAGACTCACTAAACAGTTCTGCTAATGGCTCTGCTAGTTCCACATGTAGCTCCTTAAGTACCCTGGGATGTGTGCCATCAGGTCCCATTGCCTTGTCCACCCTGAGCTTAGTGAGCTCTTGTAGGACCCTTTCTTTTGTGAAGGGAGTAGTGCTCACTTCCCTTCCCCCTGTGTCCATGGTGCTGAACTGTGGGCCCTGCTCTACCTCCTCTTCAGTAAATACTGAGCAAAAGTATCTATTTAGGATAGATGCTTTTACAGGGTCCTTCTCCTCACATGCCACCTTTTCTCCTTTGAGCTTAGCAATACCCCCTTTGGACTTTCTCCTTTCACTAATGTATCTATAGAAAGTCTTTTCACCTTCTTTTACTGTTCATGCTAGTGTTTCCTCAGTTTGGGACTTTGTCTGCCTTACTGCCTTCCCTGTTTTCCTTAGGGCAGTTTGGTATGCCTCCCTATCTTCATCCCGCTGTATTCCCTTATACTGTATTTCCTGAAGGTCAGCCTTTTGGCTCTGATCTTTTCTGCTACTGTATTTGAGAACCAAAGTGGTTTCCTTCTTCTTTTCACTTCCTTTTCTGTCTAACACAATGGAATGTTGCTTCAAGTATTGCATCCTTAATGCTTGCCCACTTTGCCTGTACCCCCTCCCCTGTGTTTCTTTTTGTCAGGGCTATCTTAACTCTGTTGGCCATCTTATCAAAGTCAGCTCCTCTGAAGTCCCATATTTTTGTCTTGGAATGGGATGATTTAGATGTCAATCAATCAATCAATCAAGTCTTTATTTAACCAGGCTTTCATCATTCAGCAGAAGCTCATTTGCAAGATGGACCTGGGTGGAGCATGAACAATTGTATATACAGGTCAACACAGGTATTTACAAGGCAATATAGATAATACTCTTTACAGAGAGGAAGAAAAAGAAGTTCTTATGTACATAGAATTATACAGATATTGTACAGATTACAGGGTATTTACATACATAGAGTTGTCTATAGGAAGATAAAGCAGGTTATCTAAGGTAGCAGGAGGAAGTAACAGAAAAAAAAAAATAAAAATAAAAATATACACCAGGTAGAGGTGAAGGTGGGGGGAAGGGAAGGGAGGGAGGTAGGGGGAGGAAGGCTAGGAGGGCACGGTGCACAGAGAGGAGTTGGTAAAACGGGATGTAGAGAAGGTGGATGGAGAAAAGGAGTATGTGTGAGCCCCGGGATTGAATGCTATAAAGTAAGGGGCATGGTAGGATGTCACAACCCAGGGTAGTGAGCTCCTATCCGAGGTTGGGAAAGGAAGGATAAGGGTATGGACGGGCCTAGTGTTGATAAGACAGGGGGATAAGAGACAGAACAATTAGCCTGGTGAGGAGCAAGCTGGGGGGTCAGTACTTAAAATTGGGTCTAGGCATGGCTATATACCAGTGCAGACAATGGTACTGGGTCTGAGTGGGTGAAGCAGTTACATACTTCTCTGATTGTATGGAAATAAAGTATCTTGAAGGCATTTATACCAATTAGAGTGCTTAATTTGAGGGGTTTTTGTAGATCATTCCATAAGGTAGGTAGCACAAAGTTTATGGCTGCCCTACCGAAGCGGGATTTTGCTTTGGGTACTTTAAGTGTAATAGCTGCTTAACTTCTTAACGCGTATTTCCCAATTGTACTCAGGGGAAGACAGCAAGAGATATAGTAAGGCAGCTTATTAGAGATGACTCTACAGGTCCAGAGAGTGACGTTTCTGTGGCACCTGAACTTTAGTGATGTCCACCCCACTGCTGCATATAGGGTGCAGTGATGCATGTCGAAGGGGAGTCCCATTATAAACCTCAGTGCTCGATGGTAGAGTGTGTCCAGTTTAGCCATGTAAGAGTTGGGGCATTGGCTGTAGAGGAAATCAGTGTAATCAACCAGTAATAGGAAAATGGATTGGACCAGTTGTTTCTTGGCATCTCTGGTGAGAAATTGGTTGATTCTAAAAAACAGTCCAAGCCTTTACCGAAGTCGTTTTAGCAAGTCCTTGATATGTTCAATGAAGTAGAGTCTTTGGTCTATCCAAACTCCCAGATACTTGAATTTTTTAACAAATTCTAGTTTTTCACCTAGAACTGTGGTAATTTGGGGAACTGTCTCACTGGACACAGGGTTAGCTGTACGGATAAAAGGGGAGAGGACCATCGCTTTCATTTTTTTGGCATTAAGGGGTAGCTTTTTTTGGAGGAGTTGGCTTTGCAAAAGGTTGAATTCTGACTGTAGGTCATTGCAGGCAGTTTCAGGTGTTGGGTGACTCACGTAGAGAACTGTATCATCTGCAAACACATGGATGTTGGCTTCTTTTATACAGTAGTCGATGTTATTAATGTAGATTGCAAAAAGTAAGGGCCCAAATATAGAACCTTGAGGTACCCCTCTTTGCAGAGTTTTTAAGGGGGACAGGCCTCCTTCAGCTTTAACTTGTTGAAGGTGCCCTGTAAGATAGTCAGTAAACCAATGCAGAGAGGAGGGGTCCACACCTATGGTTTGAAGGGAGGAGAGGAGCAGACTATGGTCGACGGTGTCAAAAGCCTTGCTTAGATCAAGGAAAACAGCACAAATAAGGTTTTTGCTCTCAAGAAGCATCAGTAATTATTTACATAGATATTGAGCGACAGCAAAGTAAAAGTAAAAGTTTGCCGCTCGGTTCAAACAGTTCCTGCTTCGATGTACGATTTCTTTGGGATACTATTCTACATAACAGCAGAGCGGCAGCAAAATAATTTAAACAAGGGGGACATAATGCTGATCCATTATACTCATATTCCACCCATCAGAGTGGATGTTATTTTGTATTTAACTATCATTTTAAACATTCCTAAACATTCAAGTCAAGTTCGGATTTAAAGAAGGTGGCCTTCGATTCTCTGATTGTTTAGGTACATAAATTTCGTAGTCTCCTGAACTGGTTTCAGTCCTCTGCAGTGTTCAGTCTGCGTGCTTTTTTCCAGAGCTAATCTCTTTCTAGAAGCAAGGACTTGATCTGAGGAATGAACCATTTACAGGTTTTGGTCCTAATTCGAACTTTAATCAGGGGAGCATACTTATTAAGGGCCCTTGATAGAATGTTGTGGAAGATATTGTAAGCTGACGTAATCATTTTGGTCAGGTAGAAATCTTGCCACTGAGGGGAGTACTTAAGCTCGTTTAGGTAGGCATGTTCATTGAAGTTGCACCTGGATCTCTTCATAGAGAACTTGCTGATGGGTGCTGGGTTGTTGGTGGATCTTACTCCCGCAATAAAACAATGGTCGCTGGCGTCTGAGAAGAAAACTTTAGCGTGGGAGAAGAGATGAGGTTTGCTCACCATTAGCACATCCAGAAGTGTACTTTTACTGGGTTTCTTCATGTTTGGGCATGTTGGTTCAGTAATAAGTTGCATCAGCCCATGTTCATCACAGAAGGATGCAAGGGGGGGCAGCTGTGTTAGAGAGCCAGTCAAAGTTGAGGTCTCCTAAAATAATAGTTTCTGGCAGCCCCTGTCCCTACTTGTCACTTTGATATGACACAAGCTGTAGGCCAGCAGATGGTGGTCTGTAGCATCCTATTATGCACAGTGCAGTAGTCTGTGTAATTTCCACTTTGAGAATTAGGCATTCGAATTCACTGGCGACAGATGCAGGGATAAGCAGAAGGCAGAAAATTTGTCTTTGCGTGAATAGCTACCTCCTCCTCTGGCATGCCTATCAGCTCTGAACAAGGCATAGTTGGGTATGTTTACTTCTCTATCAGTGGTGCTGGGTCTAAGCCAAGTTTCAGAAATCACAAGTATGTCAAGAGGCATGATTTACCCAGGTTTGTATTAAGGTTATCTTTCTAAGGAGGCTACATACATTAATATACAGAAGCTTATTCCTTTTAAATTTGCTAGTTCTGCTGGCAAAGCAATAGCTTCTGGGGCAGGGTTGAGTTCTACGTTGCCTGAACATACTAGGGAGGATAAGTAGGATTTTTCCTAAGAGCGCTAATTATAAACACAATATTCCTGCCTTTCTCCGTCTAGTAGATCTGATGTTTTTAGGGACTGGAAAGTAGCCACCATAGAAGAGCTGATCTGTTGTAGCAAGATCTAGTACCCCTACCACAATAGGTGGGGAGGAGATAGAAGTCTGCATGATGGGAGGTGGGTCTTGTGGTGGGGGAGTGTTATAAGTACTACTGGTATGTGTGGTCCAAGAGCAGGGTTCGAGGAATTGGTACTTGGAATCACAGAGGCAATTAAAGGATAAGTTGCCATGTAGTATACAGCACAAGGTGCCATTGTAGACCAAACATGATGGTAGTTCAGGTGTCCAATGCTGGGAAGCTGGTATCAGCAGAAAGAGGCAGTATAAAAGGGCCATATAGGGCCCGACATAATGGTACCTCAAATGAGGACCACTCAGTGGCCCAGGGGCCAAGTGGGTTGCTGGATTAATGCAGCTTATCAGTAGCTTTCCAATCCAGGTAGACCGAATTTGATAGCATTTAATAACATTTAGTGCTGAAGGCACAGCCAAGGAGAGCCTATGCATTTTAGTAAGGCGAGGCCCTGAGAGTTGTATCCCGTAGGCTGGACAGAGAAGAGGGGGATCACGAGCTAAGTCTCTATTGGTGGGGCACTGTGCCAGGAGATGTGGACTAATATTTTGGCAGGAGCTACTGTATTTAACAATCAGCAGAGGTGGGGAAGGGGGGGCGGTCAAAAAAGTTGTGGCAGTTGCCATACCTTGTAGGGCCTTGGGTCCACATCTGCGGTCTTAAGCGTCAGCTAGAGGGGCACCGAGTGCCCGGTAGCTCAGAATCCTGCGGCTTAGGAGCTGGGAGCATGGGCGGCAGTTCCCCGGCTGAGGGAGAGAAGAAGAGTGAGAGTTAATAAAGGGGATTCACATAAAGGGTTAGACAGAACAGCGGGGAGTCCAAAATTTGCAGAACAAAAGGACGTGTATTACTCTGGCACCTAAATGTGTCTAGGGCCAGTGCACATATGCAGGAAGGAGCTGTAAACACTAGATTTCTTCCCAAACCACAATTCAAGTCCTTTCAATTACAGACTGGGTTAACACTTCTACTTTTTAACATTTGTCCCAACATAAACATTTTTAGGGTTTAAAATCAAAGAGCAGAAGCCGGCTTCCACCAGGGAACAATCAGAGCGTGGTCTGAGAGGGCACTCACAATCCAGTTGGTTGTAGCAGTTGCCGTATCTTGTAGGACCTTGGGTCCATGTCTGCAGGCATGAGCGTCGGCTAGAGGGGCTCTGACCACCTGGTAGCTGGGAATCCTGTGGCTTAGGAGCTGGAAGCCTGGGTGGCAGTTCCTCAGCTGAGGGAGAGAAGGAAAGCAAGGCTTAATAAAGGGCATTCATGCAAAGGGTCAGACAGAACAGCGGGGAGTTCAAAATTTGCAGAACAAAAGACGTGTATGGTACCAGCAATGCCAAAAGAGGTAGTGAGGAATAGTAGTAGGTGGTTGCACCCCATGGTAGTTTGTTTGGTGTTGCTGGCCTGCAGCAACTACTAGCTGGTTTATAGTTGGAAGGGTATATAGTCGAATTAGGGTGAGGTCCTAACAATAGGGCAGGAAGAGCAGTAATTGAGAGGTTAGATGGAGTGGCTGGAGGAAAGGTTGAGAGCAAATGTGTGATCCTGTGGGTGGGACTGCTTTAAAAGGGGCTGTGAGAAAGTGGGTCAAGTCAGGTATTGAAGACAGGGAGGCCAATAGCATGAAAATGTGCAGCAGTGGAGTGACCAGTCTGCTGCTAGGCTGAGAAGGAGTTGGTAGGGTCTAATTATACTGTGAGGAGGAGGAGGAGGGAGGAGGGACGAGAGGGGGCAGGGAGGGTGGGTGAAAAAATTCAGTCCAGAACAAAGCACAGAAAGAGATTTCCCTGTGATCAGGAAGTGCCAGGCACTGGAAAATCAGCCAAGGAGTAAAGCTGCCAATCAGTGCCTGGTTCCTCCACTGGGCATCCAGTCAAAACAGTGGCATTCAAAACCACGAGTTTTGGAGGTCCAGTGTGTACCTGAATCTGTCCGGGGGGGGTCAGTCGGGGGGTCTGTTAACTGTGGCCTGCTCGGAGAGAGCCAAGGCCACAGGAGCAGCTTGGGAAGCCCGCAGATGGGCTGTCTGTGGAACAAGGAGGGAAACACAGAGGATTAAATACAGCTAGAGTACAATAGCAAGCTCAGTGGGGGGCAGGCAATGAGGAAAGACAAAGCATGAGGTAAAGAGGTGGTAAATGCAGGGCAATTATTTGGAGCTAGAAGAGAAGTTAATGGGGGGGTCTGTGCTTTGGCACTGGTACGTCTGAGGAGGACAGCAGCAGCAGGGGGGGTGTAGGAAAGGGTTTGTAGGTAAGGTAGAGAAGAAAGTAAGGTGTTTAGAGAGACAGCATTACAAGTGGGGCAGAGAAATTAATAATTGGCAAAGTGACCAGTGTGGGGAACGGGCAGAGTTTGTCAGTAGGGCAGAAATGGAAAACTGCAGCAGTCTTGCTCAGTAGCTAGGTCAAGCAGTCAAACATCGGCTACTATACAATACAGTTTGTCCAGCACTAAGTAACCCTGAGAGACTAGACTACTGGCTTGTAATAGACTAGCTAAGCTGGCAGGTAAAGTAAGACCAATTGATGCATAACATATGTAGATTACATTAACAAAAATTCAGTCCAGAACAAAGCACAGAAAGAGATTTCCCTGAGATCAGGAAGCACCAGGCATTGGAAAATCAGCCAAGGAGTACAGCTGCCAGGCAGTGCCTGGTTCCTCCACTGGGCATCCAGTCAAAACAGTGGCATTCAAAACCACGAGTTTCAGAGGTCCGGTACATACTGAATCTGTCCAGGGGTCAGTCGGGTAGTCTGTTAGCTGTGGCCTGCTTGGAGAGAGCCAAGGCCACAGGAGCAGCTTGGGAAGCCCGCAGATGGGCTGTCTGAATCTGTCCAGGGATCAGTTGGGTGGTCTGTTAGCTGTGGCCTGCTCGGAGAGAGTCAAGACCACAGAAGCAGCTTGGGAAGCCCACAGATGTGCTGTCTGTGGGCCATGTAGTGGCCAAATTGAACCATATCATGTGATGGTCACTAATCCCCAGGTGACCTTCTACCTGGAGTTCTGTGATCCCTTCCCTGTTAGCCAGTACTAGATCTAGGATTGCCATGTCTCTTGTGGGTTGTTGTACCAGTTGTTTGAGGCCCTCCCCCTGCAGGGAATCCACCATGTGTCTAGTTCTGGCAGATGTTCCTGCTGGTATTGACCAATCTGTATCCGGCATGTTGAAGTCTCCCATTATCAGAACCTCCCCTTTAGCTGTCATATTTTGTATATCTTCTAACAGCAATGTGTCTATGTCCTCCCCCTGGTCTGGGAGCCTACAGACAACCCCAGTTCTTATGGCTGTCCCATTTCCAGTTTCCAGGGTGACCCACAGTTCTTCTGGTTCCTTATGTATATTCTGAATTTCTGTAGCGTTGATATTTCCATTGACATATAGGGCCACCCCCCCAACACCACTGCACCTCGGTCTCTCCTGAACAGTACATAGCCAGGTACTGAAGTCTCCCAAGTGTGGTTACTGGTAAACCACATCTCGCTAGTTACTTCTACATGTATTTCCAGTTTAGCGTCTGACATTATTGCCTGCAGGTCTGGGATCTTATTTCCCAGGCTGTGAGCATTTGTGTACATGATTTTCCATTGGTCAGATTTCAGTGTGTTAGTTGTTGGGTGAGGTTTGGCATTTCCCGTGTGCATCGTACGGGGAGATGAATCTTTTTTCTTACCTGGTGATGCAAATGAACTGCAAACATGTTGAATCCCTGTTTAACCACTAGCTGAGGGGGGGAGGGGTGTTCTTCCCATTCGACATATGGGGTGCTGTGCTCCTCTCCCCATTTCCTAGTTTAAATATTCTGCAAAGACGTCAAACTTCTGCCCCAATGCATTGACTCCCTCCTTAGTCAGATGCAGTCCATCAAATTTAAAGAATTTTTGCGACCAGTACTGTTGCCAGTTCCCTACAAATCTGTGTCCTTTTTCCTGCCACCAGCCCTTGAGCCACATGTTTAGCTCCCCTATCTCCCCTTCTCTGACCTTCCATCCATCTTCCCCCCTCTCCCAGACTGGCAGGATCTCAGAGAAAGAGATGTCAGACGAAATGGATAATAGTTTGTCACCCAGCTTGGTCAGGTGTTCCTTGGCCTCCACAACTGACTGGCTGGCAAGATCATTAGTCCCTATGTGTACCAGAACCTCAATGTTTTCTCCTGCTTTGTGAACAATTTTAGCAATATGGTCAGTGTCTCTCCATGCTGATGTACCTGGGAGACATCTGACTATTACCCCTGGCTGGAGATGGGTATCAACTCCCTGAATCATGGAGTCTCCTATGATCAGAAGTTTTTTGGATTTCTTTTTTTTTTTTTTTGTTTTGGCTCCTGATTTGAGTGAGTTTTGTTGTGCTAGCTCCTGTGCTGCAGTGTCCTGCTCTGCAGTGTCCTCTGACCCTTTGTTTGATTTTGGAGTTAGAGGCAGATGCCTGCTTGTAGTGTTTATACGGTTTTTGAAGGTGATATGTTGGATTGCAGAGAGTGATGGGGCACCCGATTTGCCCCTCCTAACCACCTGCCAACCTCCTGGACCAACTATCCTCTGCGGTCGAGGTTCTTTTGTTGGATGTTGGGGAAATGGCGGGTGGTTCTTATAATATATTTCCTCTTGAATATGAAATTTGAGACACGCAATCTCTTCCCATGCTGCCCGGAGCTGAGCCCTAAGATCTCCAATGGCCCAGCATGTAGGACGGTGTCCTAAATCCTGTAAGACTGTCCTTCTGAAAAGTGTCCCGCAGTACCTGCAGTTAATGATATCCATTCCAGATAAGTTGCTAGGTTTATAACCTGGTCAGAGTAATTAGAAGGAAGAAAATGCAAGTAACATTTTGATTTTGTGTTTTGTTTTTGTATAACTTGTTATAACAAGTTAAATGTACTAGTGCCCCTGTAAATGAGCTCACCTTGTGGATGCCTCACTGATCCGCTCCTTCCTGCTTTGCCACAGGAAATATCACAACTGTGGTACCCTATAATAGGAGTGTAGTGTGGGGTGGTTGAGGATGGGGGTGGGTGGCTAGGCCCTTCTCCTGCCAAAAAAGAACAACAGATGAAAGAACAAGGAGGTAAGAGCAGAAACAATCAGTCAACAACAAATGCAGTAACCCTGAAAGTTTATCCCAATGTCACATAAAACTGTAAAACCTGTAAAGCACCACCTGTAATAATTTCAGAGAAGATATACCCTGTAAGAAACACTTTGCTACAGAGAAAAATAAAGCAGTAACAGAAGATATACCTTGCAAAAGATAATTTGAATCAGAAGATTACAGCAGTAATCTGTTAGCACACACATGTAGACACACTTTGTAATAATGCAGAAGAAGGTATACTAGCAACAACAATTTGAATCAGAGAAAAATAAAGCAATGAAATGTTAGCAACAAACAGTAGCAATCCCTGTGAGTACAAAATAAAAATAACAACACACAATAAATCTGCTTAGCCAAAAGAAGTCCTAATCCTTTTCCCTTGCTCTGTTAAGGTTCTCTGCTCCCTCCTTTCAAGCAATCTTAGAAGGAAAGAGCTCAGGTGAAACTAGGTGCCTTGGCCAGCAAACCAAGTCTGCTACCTCCAAGATATCAACTCACCTAACCTTTTAACCCTTCTTTCTGTTGGAAATTACTGACAGTTTGCCAGCTCCACCCCCCAGAGACACACCTAATCCTCTGGAAGAGCTGTTGGGGGGGGGGGGGAAGCAATTAGCTCCTTCAATGTGAGAAGGAGACTGAAACACCTCTGAGACAACAAACCTTTTCAACAAAAAAAAAGAAAAGAAAACAGTGTCAAACAGTAATTTTGCTTAGCCCAATGATAAAAAAGTCAAAAAAATGTAAACACCACCTGTAATAATTTCAGAGAAGATATACCCTGTAAGAAACACTTTGCTACAGAGAAAAATAAAGCAGTAACAGAAGATATACCTTGCAAAAGACAATTTGAATCAGAAGATTACAGCAGTAATCTGTTAGCACACACCTGTAGGCACACCTTGTAATAATGCAGAAGAAGGTATACCAGCAACAACAATTTGAATCAGAGAAAAATAAAGCAATGAAATGTTAGCAACAAACAGTAGCAATCCCTGTGAGTACAAACATAGAAACATAGAAACATAGACTTTAATGGCAGATAAGGACCGCTTGGCCCACCTAGTCTGCCCATTTCCCTACCTAGGGGATAAGCTGCAGATCCTATTTAACCAACAGCCTATTTCTTCTTACCCCCCACAAAAATTGCCTTATGTCTGTCCCATGCATTCTTGAATTCTCCCACAGTTTTAGACCCCACAACCTCCTCAGGAAGGCTGTTCCATGCATCCACCACCCTCTCTGTGAAAAAATACTTCCTCATATTGCTCCTGAGCCGTCCCCCCCCTCTATCTTCAAATTGTGTCCCCTTGTTCTTGCACATCTCTTTTTCTGAAAGATGCTACCCTCTTGGACTTTGTTGATTCCACTGAGGTACTTAAACATTTCTATCATGTCCACCCTCTCACTTCTTTCCTCAAGGGTATACATATTAAGCTTCTTTAGTCTCTCCTCGTATGGCTTCTCTTGCAGACCCTGCACCATTTTAGTTGCCCTCCTCTGAACTGCCTCCATCCTGCCTATGTCCTTGCGGAGATGGGGTCTCCAGAACTGGATGAAGTACTCCAGATGGGATCTCACCAACTGTCCGTACAGGGGGATAACAACTTCCTGTTTTCTGCTGGTGATGCCTCTCCCTATACATCCCAGTATCCCCCAGCCCTCCCTACTGCCTTTTCCATTACTTGCCAACATTAAGTTCATGTAATATGATTATCCCCAGGTCCTTTTCCATTTTTGTTGTTGTTACTACCTTCCCCCCATTGTGTAATCTTTCCCTGGGTTTTTGTTTCCCATGTGCATTACTTTGCACTTCTTTGCATTGAATCCAAGCCACCATACTTCTGACCATTCCTCCAACCTTGCCAAGTCCCTTCTCATCCTTTCCATGCCTCCTTGTGTATCAACCCTGTTGCAGATCTTTGTGTCATCTGCAAAGAGGCATACTTTTCCTTCCTGTCCCTCTGCAATGTCACTTATAAAGACATTAAAAAGGACTGGACCCAGTACTGAACCCTGTGGTACCCCACTAGTAACACATCTTTCTTCAGAGTGGACTCCATTTACAATTACCTTCTGTGTCCTGTTGTTCAGTCAATGTTTTACCCAGGCTACCACCCCGGGATCCACTCCCAGGCTGGTTAATTAAACATTCTTAACTTTAAATTGTTATTTTATCAACATTTTAGTATTCGCTTCAGTATCTCTGTGGTTCCATTACACTTGTTATTTAAGGAAAGTTATAAATCATAAGACTGAATATTTTTTTTTTATATTCTTTTCTTCTTTCCTTTCTTAAATTTAATGTAACCATTCAACAACAAACAGCAAGTTTAGCAACAAAGAACAAGTTTATGGCACAGCTTTTTTCACATTTTTAACCTTTTTAAAAACTTTTTAACCTTGTTAGCATCTTAATTAATTTCTAAAGTTAAATCTTAGAGTTTAGTACTTTACAGCATACTGATGGCTTGGGAGCTATCCACACCATTTCAAAGATGACACATTGTGGGTAACAGGCAAATCCTGAGCTCTCAGTGCTTTTTTCACTGAAAAGGAAACAAAGTAATAAACAAATGGTTAGTGCTCCGTGTTGCTATATCTGTTTACAATTTCTATTATACAACTATTTGGGCTGGTATTTTTATAGACACAGGCTGTGAGTAAAAACAAAAGTGTGATGATCACAAATTCATCATCATAAATATTAGAGCCAGCCTGGTTCCCAAATGGTTCTATGTCATAAGGATGATTGCTAAATGGCGATCATCCTTATGACGAGTGTACATTGCCGAAATTCAATTTCGGCGATGTGCAACTCCAGCGCCAGTGAAAGAGGTGCAAAAACTAGGTATTTTTCTTTTTTGTGGGAGGGGGCTGTGTCCCCCACACCCCTCTACTATAGATTCTCAACTCCAAGGGGGTGCCTATCCAGGAGGGGTGCATACATGGAAAAAAAGAAATCCCTGTCTCAGGCCGGGTGCAGCAAAATATTCCAGCACCCAGTCCCGAACCCTACATCCTCACCACACCAGGCCAGCACCCACCCCACCACACCATGGCACCAGCTCAGCGGCAATCCATGGCACCACCCCTCACAAACCCTCCTGCCCCTTGGTCTGTGTGCTTGCTCCTCCCCCCCAATGAATGTATACATGTGGGACATCCTGCTGCCTTTTGCAAACCCTCCTCATCTGGTCACCCTCCCTTCACCCTTACCATTGGGGCAGTCACTGCAAGTGGGTCACTGTTTTGGTAGGTGCCCACTTGCGGATAGCCAAAGTCACAGGATATCTTTCCGAACAGCATATATCCCATGTCAGGGGGATGGGGGGAGTTATTTTTCAGCTCTGTCTATATTACATCATAATGTTTCACACTTCAGTCTATCATAAATATGGTTTGACATATAGTTCCCAGTTCAGGCCTTCAGGTGTTAGAGCTTTGAGATTAAAAATACAGAAATAATCAACAAAGGCCAAGAGGGTAACATCTTTTAGAAAAAGAGATGTCCAAGAACAAGGGGACACAATTTGAAGATGGGGGGTGGTTCAGGGGCAATGTGAGGAAGTATTTTTTCACTGAGAGGGTGGTGGACACATGGAACAGCCTTCCTGAGGAGGTTGTGGGGTCTAAAACTGTGGAAGAATTCAAGAATGCATGGGACAGACATAAGGCAATTCTTATGGGGAGGTAGATAGGCCAAACGGTCCTTATCTGCCGTCAAAGTCTATGTTTCTATGTTTCTATGAAAGTTTCTCTCTGTGACAACCTATAAAGTCTGATACCCCCTCTGTTCTCAATTTTGATTTGCTCCAGACCCATAAATTTAAGGCACTTTTGGTCCCTATCGTCACATTGCAGAAAATGTTCTGCAACTGGACTGTCAATTTTTATGTCTCTTATATGTTCTTGGATTCATACTTTCAGAGGCTGATTTGTTCTACCAACATAGAGTCTTGTGGCAATTGCACCATAGGACATGTACCATGCATGTTGTCACACATGAAATGAACTGTTTAATAAGTACCTGTCTATTGTTTGTATGTGCTTTAAATCTTATCCCCCTTTGGCACTGTGAACACACACTACAGTGCCCACACTGGTACATTCCTCTAGGTTTAACAGATAACCTTGCGCCTTTGTCTGCTGATTTATTTCTGGAGTCCTGGCTAGTCACCAATTCATATCTAATGTACCTTCCTTGTCTGAAGGAGACTTTTGGTTTTTCTTCTATGTGGGGTGCTAAAGTGTGATCACTTAGAAGTATTGGACAAAACTTGCCAACAATGTTTCCAAGTTAGCCTGCAAGTCCATTGCATGTTGTAACAAAATTCACTTCTTTTTGTGTCAAATTGTTATCCTTTTCTTTTAGTTTTAGTAGTTTATCCCTATTCAAGTTTATGGCTTCGTCAAATGCTCTGTCTAGTACACCACTGTCCTAGCCCTTATCCATGAAATACTCTTTTAGTTCCTTTGCCTGACTTACAAATGTTTCCATTTCACTACAGATTCATCTAAGTATTACAAACTGGGAATATGGGATGGAATTTTTTAGGGATCTAGGATGGGAGCGGTTAGCAGATAGTAGACTATTGGTAGCAGTTAGTTTCCTGTAACACTTTGTCACTATCTTGTTACTCTCACCTCCACTTAAGCATATATCCAGGAACTCAATTTCTTCTTGTTCATGTTTAACCCTTGTATAAATTCATCCACTTCTGTTTCACTTCCACACCATATGCACAAAATATCATCAATAAAACATGCCCAGTTTTGTATTTTTGGAAAAAAGGAGTACTGATCTGTGTTAAGAACTATTTGTTCCTCCCATAATCCCAGAAATACAGTAGGTTGGCATTTGAAGGAGCCATCAATGCCCCCATTACCGTCCCACACTTCTGCAAATTAAATTCTGTATCAAACTCAAACTAGTTAAGATTTAGCACAATGTCTGACCCTTCCAAAATGAGGTTCATTGGCATAAATTCTTGAACTGGATCTAATGATAAAAAATACCTATATGCTTCAAGACCATCACTGTGTCTATTCAAAGTGTATAGAGACTCGACATCGATCACTAACCACTTCATATCCTCAGTAAACTCAAAGTCTGTTAGCCGTTCAAGTATATGCATTTTGTCTCATGTGTAGGACTTCAGACATGAGACATTTCTTTCCAGAAAGAAATCTATGTATCTATTATGTACATAGATTGCTGGTTAGTCAATTGATTCCCGAGACTATGGGTCTTCCTGGTGGGTTCCAGAGAGTTTTGTGAATTTTTGGCAGGATATAAAATGTTTGTGTTATGGGGCATTTTAACATTAAGTAATCAAATTCATCTTTAGACATCTCTTTACCATCTCTTGCCTTCTCTAAAATGGGCATCAGCTGCAGTGTATATTGAGAGATTGGATTTGACCATAATTTCTCTTAGTTCCTCCTGTCTGATAGTAACTCCTGTTCTTTGCCCTTATAAAATTCATAACTACTAAATTGCCACCTTTATCAGCCAGCTTTATAACCAACCTTTTATTATTTTTCAACTCAGTTATTGCTTCTCTTTCTTTTTTGGACATGCTATTCCTATTGTACTTCTCGCTATTCAAAGACCATTTTTGTACCTCATTAAGCACAGTTTTTTTATATGCAGATATATAGTTGTTTAGAACTGGGAAGAAAGGTTAAATTTTGGCTTAAATAGCCGTTTTCTCATTTTTTTTTATTTTCTGCATTTGTGTCACAAAGATATACTTTTAAATGCCTATTCCCCATGGTCCCATCAGTCTCTGATTCTTCATTTTCTGTAAGTAATCCGTATAGTATTTCCATATTCTGATTGTCCAAAAAGTCATTCAATCCCATGTCTCCTGGGCAAACATCCATATTTGAAAAGTCTAGCAAAGAAGCCCCCAAGACCTCGGTCATCTGTGTTTTCAGGTCCTCTGGTTCCCACACGAGTAGTCCATTTTCTGTCTGTTGTGGTCTATTAGCAAAAAATCCTTTATATTAATCCTGCAGGGTTAAAAAGGTCCAGATCCTCTGCAACATCAAACTCATTAGGTCATGATTCAGATACAAATGAGAGTCCCTTTGATAGAGCTTTGGCTTAATTTTCTGTTAATTCATGTGTAGTGAGGTTAATTATACCCCACTCCTGATTGCATGCTTTCTTGTGGTTTCTTTTACCTTCCGTCTTCCTCACCTCATTTTCTTCACCCATTTTTTTACTGTAAATTAATTGGGGCTTGGTTTTCTTAGGAGAATGCCACAGTATGTTGTGTGCCTGAAGTTGAGGCTCCTTCTGTTGTAATATTTATATTCTCCGTATCTTGATTCTTTTTTTTTTATTTTATCCCACTGCTTTCTGCCTCTTGAATTGAATCTTTTCCTCGTTCTGGGACGTCCCCTAGATTTGTACCTCTCTTTGGTGAAATATGACCATTTAAACTTTTTGCATTCATGATAGTCTAATATGTCTCTATCAGGTTTATGCTGCTTTCTTTTTATTGTATCAGCTTTGTGCTTTTTTGTTTTCTTCTGGAGGTCACTATCTAGTTTTTGAGTTCATCAGGGGGCATGCAGGTGCAGACAAACTCATTGCTATAAGGTGCTCTACAGGGGTGCGCCCAATAGAGAGCTCCATTTCTACGGGCAGCTCAGCGGCAGGTGAATCAGTTGGCAGGCTGGTGGTGACTCACTTTCAGCTGTTCAGGCTGAGCAGGACAACTTTTCAAAGGATGGAGCCACACCAATAGTGGCACAGCTCGGTCTTTTGAAGCTGCATTCCTACATTGCATTCCTAGCTGCACATTCACACTGCTGTAGCTTACAACAGTGTGAACACACTGAGCCCAGGCCTTCCGCATGTCCCCTTGCAGTTAATAAAACAACAAAAAATGACTGGGGTGCCCATCCACCTGTCAGCATACCCCCTCCCAGTTCATTTGCTGATGGGGGAGCCCACTCCCTGTTGGTATAATGGCCCCCACAATTTGTTGTGTGCCGAGGGTGTACCCAAATCGCCTTGGCTCTTGTCCCTCTCAAACACTTGGTATGTGCTGACAGGGGTGCCCAATCCCCCATCGACTACAGCCCCTATACAAACACTCAGGTGGCATGCTGGAAGCCCACCCCAGCATGTCAAATGTCCCTGTAAAAAAGAAAATCTTCCTGCGAGGTTTTCATTTTTTTTTTTAAATCTGTAAACTAGAAAATGGTCTCTCGCTGAGTCTGGTGGTCCCTTCCCCAACCTGCGCCCACCCTCTGTGAACCCACCTCCCCACACCCCCCTTACCCCATACTTACCTCTGGAGATGATCTTCGGTGGATCGAGAACACATCTGCACTCTTCAAAGCCAACCACGGATGGAAAAATGCTGTTAAGCTGTATAATGGCATAAATAGGATTTTTTTCAACTTTGGTGCACATCTCGGCAATTTTTGTGAGTTTTGGCGCCAAATTTTCAACATGGGGTTCTTGGGATCCCACCTCATGAATTCAGACACTGTCATGTGGTTATTTGGTCCTGAAAGGTAATTTTGTGGTCACTGCGTGGAATCACCTTTCAGGACCAGTTAATAAAATGACAGTGTCACTGTTCATGAGATGGGTTCCCAAAAAGCCTATGTTAAAAATCTGGTGACAAAATTCCAAAAAAATGACTGTTTTACGACAATGCATTGCGCAATTTCAACACACACTTGTAATATCATGAATATGTAATAATTTCACTGAAGATTTTCAATATTGGTATTTTTTTACACCTCCTCATGAACAGTACAGCTGTTATTTTCAACATCCTGGCCAAAATGCTTTTTCACACTTCCGGCACAGAATAACGCGGTTGCTGTGGGAAATCATTGTTCAGGACAGATTTTGAAAATCACAGTGACACTGTACATGAACGGAGGTCTCAAGATACCTATGTTGAAAATTTGGTGACAAAAGTCCATATAATTACTGTGTTATGAACATGCACTGTGCAGTTTCCACGCACAAACATAACTTCATGAATTTATAATATTTTCACTCCAGATTTTCAACATTGCCATTTTTTTACACCTCCTTATGGACAGTACAGCTGTCATTTTTCATATCCTGTCCAAAATGTTTTTTTGCACTTTGGGCACAGAATAGCATGGTCGCTGTGGGAAATCAGTGTTTGGGACAGATTAAGAAAATTACAGTGATACTGTTCATGAGCGGAGGTCCCAAAATGCCTATGTTGAAAATTTGGTGACAAAAGTCCATAAAATGACTATTTTATGAGCGTGCATTGAGCAGTTTCCACGCACACTTGTAATGCCAAGGGTCTGTAATATTTTCACTCAAGATTTTCAATATTGTCAGTTTTGCACACCTCCTTATGAACAGTACAGCTGTCATTGTTCATATCCTGCCCAAAATGTGTTTTCGCACATCTGGCGCACAATGGCACAGTCGCTGTGGGAAATCAACGTCCCGAACAGAGTAAGAAAATTATAGTGACAGTGTACATGAGTAGAGGTCACAAAATGCCTATGTTGAAATGGTGGTGAAATTATTCCACTAAATGACTGTTATGAGTGTGCATTGTGCAGTTTCCACGTACACTCATACTGTATGTTCAAGCATTTTTAATATTTTCACTCCAAATGTTCAGCACTGCCTTCTCTTCACATCTCCCTATGAATGGTATAGCTGTAACTTTTCATATCCTGCCAAAACTGTGTTTTCGCACATCTGGTGCAGAATGGTGTGGGCACTGTGAGAAATCAATGTTCGAGACAGATTAACAAACTCACAGTGCCCCTGTTCATGAGCAGAGGTCCCAAATGCTTTCATGAGGTGGGGGTCACAAAAGGCCATGTTGAAAATTTGTAGTGCCAATACCAACAAATGCCTGGGGCATTAGGGTTTCTAACCATAATGTCTCCCCCCCCCACAACCCATGGTGGGGCTCCAGTGCTCTTATCATCTCTGAACTGCGGACACATTGTCACTCTTCATAGTCAGATCATGAATTGAGGAAACAGGGATGCTCTTCACTGTATTTCAACAGAAATGTGAACTTGGTGGCATAACTTGTTCTTTCTGCTGGGAACTGTAGTCCTGACAATTGATGCGTACCAACAGCAATCCCAATGACGAACTCATGCATTGACAAATGCTTGTTTAAAGTATGCACTTTAGATACTTTTTTAGTGCTGTTTTTGACTCTGATATTTCTTTTAGCAGCTTTTCATGTTTAATTGAATCATTCTTAATAATAAGCTTCACAAATGTTAGGGCACATTTCTGAGCCACTTCTTCCCCATCTGCTTGTGGCTCAAACTCCTCCAAGCCCCCGAGGGTACAATAATTACTCTGAGTCCCCTCAGCACAATGTTTTGCTCTAAATATTGTTCCAGGTTGCTAATATTATAAATAATGTTGACTTCCATGAGTAACTGTCTATCCAATGTTATAAATAAATTCTTAAGCTCACCTCCTTTGGGGCCACTGCTGCCAGCTGCCAAATGATGCTTTGCTGTGGCTTTCCTTACAGAGGTTTCTTCCATAATGGACAGGTAAACAGGTTGTGGTGCAGCATTCTCGCCATCTGACTGTTCCACTGAAAATTCTTCAGCATTCATTTTCTGGATTGAAATATTTCTTTATTTACAGGTTGCACCTCTTTTACTTCACCTTGCCGATGCCAATGATGTCCCATTCTTGCATAGTGTAGGTTTCTTCAATTCTCCTTCACCTCTTGCTGTTCACTTACAGCTGAGCGGTGCCCAGGTCATAGCACTGATGACTTGCTGTTACATTAATGAGGGTGGGAGCCCTGCACTAGCATCCTGCCTGGACCGTAGAGCGCAGCACAAATCCAGTCTTCTTGGGTTGCTTGGAATCCACTGAATGGAATCATTTTCTGACCTGATTTTTGGATTTAAGGTTTTAGGAATTTCAATCTGAAAACCCTAATCTCTACGCTGAATCCTAAAATCCCTTTTTACATAGGAATTTAGGATGTCAAATCCAAACCTTATTCCAATTTTGAGGTCCTTTTAGGATTTGAATCAGGATTGGATTAGGATTTGGAAGTTCCTAAAGTCATAAATCTGAAAAATGTATAGAAACTGGTCAGTTCTGAGCATTCCAAATTTTGAGTTTATTTGTACTTAGCAAGGCCTTCAACATTGTACTGCATAGGTGGCTGATATAAGAAATTGAGCAGCTTAGGAGTGGGATCCAAAGTGGTAAACTGGAAAAGAGATTTGATAATGGGCAGATGACAGAGAGAGGTGGTCAATGGAACTCACTCGAGTGAGTGGTGCTGCAAGATTCAGTACTGGGACTGGTCCTCTTCAGTGTCTTCCTAATTGACACTACGGAAGAACTGGAGGAGAAGGTATGCCTTTATGCAGAGGACACCAAAATCTATAATAGGGTGGAACTCAGGAAGGAGTAGAGCAAATGTGTAGGGACCTTGGGAAACTCGAGTAGTAGTCAAGAGAATGGCAGCTTAGGTTCAATGACAAAAAGTGCAAAATAAAGCACTAAGGGCATAAAAACCCAGGAGCTGAATGTAGGATGGCGGGTCATGAAGCAGGAAAGGGATCTGGGGTTATAACTGATGACCTCAAAATGGCGAGACACAGTGACAAAGTAGTGAGTAGAGTCAACAGGATGCTGGGACATGTAGGGAGATGTACCATCAGCAGAAGGAGGGAGGTCTTGCTACCACTGTACTGGACGCTGGTGAGACCCCACCTGGAGTACTGTATTCAGTTCTGGAGGCCACGCCTCAGAAAGGATATAGACAGGGCAGAGACAGTCCAGAGAAGGGAAACTAAAATGATGCAAGGGTTGCATCAAAAGCTCTACGACCAAAGACTGAGGGATATCAACACGTACAGTATACCCTATAAAAGCAAAGAGTGAGAGGGTACCTAATAGAGATCTGCTGTGCAAGTTCTTCAGAGGGGCAAATAAGGTACAGGAGAGGAGTCTCTTTCAATTGAAAAAGAACATCAGGTTCAGAGGGCATGCAATGAAGTTGGAAGGAGGGAAGTTTAAGAAGGATGTGAGGAAGTAGTTTTTCACTGAAAGAGTGGTAGATACCTGGAACCGACTGCCAAGAGAGGTGCTTGAGTTGAAAACAGTAAGTGACTTTAAGCATGCATGGGATGGACATAAGGGAATATTAGTAAGCAAGCAGCGCAGAGGGAAGGTCACCAGATGACAGATAGGGTCTGCAGAGACAGATTAGGCAGGGACCATCTGGACAGACTGGGTTTGCCAAGCAGTTCTTTTCTGCCAACAAATTCTATGTTTCTATGTCACTGCTTTATGGCATAAAAATGATGCATGCATCATTTAACTAGCGCAGCTTGTGGCACTTGCATCAGGAAGCTATGCCACATTTTATGTGGTCTGACAGGTTGGGATCCAAGCAGTGTAAGTGTACTCCAGTTGTGATACAGGGCAGAAAACTTGTCCAGAGGACCTTTGAAAATATGACCCTGTTTTTGCCAATGAACAATAACTATTTAATTTTGATTTTGCTTGCCAGAAAGTCTCATTTAGTGCAACATCTCATTTCTATGAGGGTCCTAGGAAATGGCAATACACACAAACTCATTACAGCATGCACACTTAACAGGGCAGTGACCAAAGGTACAGTAGAATAAAATTAGTGTCACAAATAAATACATGGATGACACTGGCTTTAGTAGGTTAGCCTCAAAGGCAGAGGCAGGCAGCATACAGATAACCATTTCAGTTTTGGAGGCAGATATTCTTGGAAGGGTCCTGAGGTGAGGTTAGGCTGTTGTTTATTCCAGCAGTCAGGAGATGAGATTTGTCTCTCCTACTTTGGGTACAACTAGGTTGAGGAGGTCCTGGGAGTGGAGGGTGTAGATGCCACTGTAAGTAGTGAGGAAACACCAGTGACATGGCATATCCACACTCATGTAGGACAGCAGTCCACTGTTAAGTACTCTAGTTGGAAGGGTTCAGCCTCTTCAGTCCCTTTTAGAATTTAAATGGGTGTGTGCAAAGGACACGTGCAAGAAAAAAAACCTGCAATGGTTATTGTAAGAATATTACATTTGTCTAGCACTGCAGTGGAGGTAATGAACAGAAAATATTTCCGCCATAATTAAACAGAAGTAAAAAGTAGTGTGTAACTATTTGTCTACGTGCCAAGGCACTCCGGTAGCAACTAAAATGGTATAATGAGGTTAGACTTGGTTTCATTCTAGGTAAAATGCAATCAAGGGACCCCATATTCAAAGGTGGCTTGGTGCACCATGCAAATAATTATGGTGCAGATTTAAATGTAACCAGCACAAACCAACAGGATATTCAGAAAGTGGGCCAGCAAATGTGATCGTGCAAACATGACTGAATATCTTAAATATGTGTAATCGCACATTGGGAGATGTGTGGTGCGGTGCAGTGCAGCGCAGCCATGGTTGTCTGTGACAGTGGGCCATGGCATTATGCAGAGCAGATGGAAATGCACGATGGAGAGCCAACTGCGTGGCATGCAGCTTTGCAATATTTAGTTAGGATATGCAAATAGCCTCATTACCCCAATCTGTGCCCACACTGCACATTTGCATCTCATTACTAGAATATATTCAGCCCATGTGCATGCACATTACCAGAAAAGCAGGGCAGCACCTCCACTCATCTGAGGTGACCAAGAGATACTGCAACCTTGAAGGCAGGTGATGTTTCATGTTTGTGCGGATTTTATTTTTCTGTGAAATGTACCTATGTCTATTTCCATGCTGCTGTAACTTGGCCTTTCTATCTGTTTGTTCCACACTGCAGTCACACCATCCTATGTGGGGGGTGTTGTAGTAACTTTCCAACAATGCTACAGCTTCCTGTTGCCTAGCACCACCCCTAGATCATGTTCCTACTGCTCCACATCACACGACATCCCTCCTGTGCCAGCCGTACATGTCTGTTCAGTGACAGTCCTTTTTGGGTCCCATCAATCCCTCCTTAACTCCCATGTGTCCCATGGATGTCTGGCATTCCAACACCCCTTCCTTCTGTGGAGACTGCTATATGTCTGCCACCGCTGCACCATGTTACCATGTGTACACCATGTTTGTGGCTATGTTTGCTCTCACCCACAAGATGGCTACTGAGTATGTCCCTGGAATCAAAGCAATGGCACAGGGATGACTGGTGCCAGGTGAATGAACTGTGTGCACTGCCAGGGTAATGGGCCAGGACATTTGTGATGCACCCTGTGACACTGCACACCACCTGGCAGTTGACAGAGTGGTACCCCTTCAGGTTGGTGTATATATCCGTGTCCCCATCAGGTGGTGCTCTGATGGCCACATGGGTGCAGTTACTGGCAGCTAGCACTGCCAGTAGGTGTGCAACCTGTAAAAGTGCTGCATTATTGCTGTCTGATCTGCTGGGACACTAAGGAACTGAATGAACTCAGTAGCATGGGGCAGCGGTGTGTCTGACAACTAGGTGTGGAGACGAGATATGACTGACTGGGTGATGCCAGTGATGTGACCCACCAGTATCTGAAACGTGCCTATGGTGAGTAGGTACAGTGCAGCTGTGACTATGGTCTCTAACATCATGGCATGGCATCTGTGTGTGGGTGCCTGAAGCTCATCATGGAGCAGCTCACAGAGCTGTCACAGAACAGCCCTGTTGAGATGGTACTGGTCCATGATTTGTGTCACTTAGCTGTTCAAATGTGACATGGGTTGGTACCATCTCTGTGGGGCATACCCCCTACAGGTCCTTCGTCATCCACTTTGCTCTTCCCTCAGTGTCTTCAAGTCAGCCATGTGGAATGGCATCCCAGACATCCTCCATGTAGTTCAGCAGCCTGCCTCTGGGTGCCTGGCTGACTTAGGGCTGCCCCTTCTTTGCCTAAGTTTGCGCAGAACAAATGTGAGATGCGTGATACATGCGCCACACATTTCCTATGAATATACACATGCTTGCCATATGCAGATGTCTTCCCCTTGTTTCTGCACAGCATACGTTATTGTATCTGTGTGTGATTTTGCAATCGGATCTGCGTGACGCATTTCACCCTTTTGAATATTGTGCTGCTGTGCATTTTCCAAGATGCGCTGTGTATTTCCATTTTGTGCCGCGCAAGTCTTTTGAATATGGGGGCATATATGCTTACCATAGTTTAGGGAGGGGGTTTAGCCAGATGCCTAGACATTTAAAACAGTTGACCTGTTTGGTGGGGTAGACTGTGGAATATTCTGATTGCATTTAGGTGTAAAATCTTGTTTAGGTCAAAGCGGTTACCAAAAATCACATTTTTTTTCTATGCCATTCAGAACAAGTTTGTTGTCAGAGAATCAATTTTCAATCTTATATGAATATGGTTGTAAATTACAAACAAACCTCCTTGTGTTCTACAATTCCATGTTTGTGGAATTTTCCACAGAACTTGCATCTAGCACTGGGTGAAGTAAAAAAAACTTCACAATTTGGGCAGCATAGTGTGAACTGCTGCAGTTCATGCTACACAAATCCACACTACGCAGTGAAACATAGAAACATAGAATTTGATGGCAGATAAGGACCACTTGGTCCACTTAGTCTGCCCATTTCCCTATCTAATGGATAAGCTACAGATCCTAGTTAACCAACAGCCTACTTCCTCCTACCCCGCTCTAGAATTTCCTTATGTCTGTCTCACGCATTCTTGAATTCCCCCACTGTTTTTGACTCTACAACCTCCTCAGGAAGGCTGTTCCATGCATCCACAGCCCTCTCTGTGAAGAAATACTTCCTCATATTATCGCTGAGCCATCCGCCGTCTATCTTCAAATTGTGCCCCCTTGTTTTTACTACGTGAATTGACACAATTCAGCACTTTGCGACAAATTTTTACCATTGTTCAAGTCAAAAATTGTGGTAATTCATTTAGTAAAATTTGCTGCAACATGAGAATTTGCATAGTATGTACTATGCAAATACTCCTTGTAGTGCAATTTGTATTCAAATTTTAAATTTGAAACACATTTATTTGTATCAAGCTCCAGAATATGTGTAGTGCCATGAAATTCCTTGCTCTGGGTGATTTTTTTATTAAAATATACAGTTTTTACAATAGCGTTTGGCTCTCTTCTCTGCCTTGGTTATCCTGAACCCCATCCTATATTTGCAGCATGTGGTGCTATTGATGACAGCACATCAAATTTTAACCTTAAACAGGGCTGTATTCTGCCACAGAAACAAATAATTCATGCTGGAGGAATGAACCAATGCTAGATGTGTGCAGGCTGAAGGCTCGCTCTTTCATATTTTATGGGACTGTCCGACAGTGGCCTCTCTATGGGAGCAAATTAAAGCCAAGACCAATCCTCTTTTGGGTTTAGAAGGGCTTTTTGTACTGGAAGTTTGCATTATAGGGGATTATAATGGGATATCGGTAAGGGAAAGGGAACATCATATAGCTACGATCTCAATGTCCTCAATGTACCTAAAACAAACAGTAGAAACACTCTGGATACAGAAGTTGATACCAGCCCATTTACAGAAGAAAGGGTTCTGAAAGAACTCTTAAAACTGAAGGTGGACAAAGCAATGGGACCTGATGGGATTCATCCCAGAATTCTAAAAGAACTAAGGGTAGAACTAATGACACCACTGACTACCCTCTTTAACAAATCATGGGAGGATGGGGTGGTACCCGAGGACTGGAGGAGGGCAGATGTGATTCTCCTTCACAAAAGTGGGAGCAAGGCAGAAGCAGGAAACTACAGACCTGTTAGTTTAACCTCAGTGGTAGGAAAATGATGGAATCACTTCTGAAGGAAAGAATTGTAGAGTATCTAGAGGCTAGAGGGCACTGGACCCAAGGCAACATGGATTCACAGCGGGAAGGTCATGCCAGACAAATCTGATAGATTTCTTTGACTGGGTGACCAAAGTAGTAGATCAGGGAGGGGCTGTGGACATGGTCTACCTAGACTTTAGCAAGGCATTTGACACAGTCCCACACAAATGATTAATATACAAGTTAGCCAGCCTGGGAGTGGGTCCGAGATGACAGCCTGGGTAAAGAATTGGCTGGAGAATAGACACAGAGTGAGAAAATAAATGGGTCCTCTGAAGAAAGGGGTTACTAGTGGGGTACATGAGGTTCAGTATTAGGGACTCGGTCCTCTTCAATGTCTTTATAAGTGACATTACAGAGGGACTGGAAGGAAAAGTATGTCTCTTTGCAGATGACACAAAGATCTGCAACAGAGTTGGTGCACAAGATGGGGTGGAAAAGGATGAGAAGGGACTTGGCAACATTAGAGGAATGGTAAAATGTATGGCAGCTTAGATTCAATGCTAAGAAGTGCAAGGTAATGCACCTGGGAAACAAAAACCCAGGGGAAGAGTACACAATGGGGGGTGAGATACTAACAACAACAAAAATGGAAAGGGACCTGGGGGTAGTCATATCAGATGACCTAAAGGTGGGAAAGCAATGTGAGAGGGCAGCAAGGAGGGCTGGGGGGATACTGGGATGCATAGGGAGAGGCATCACCAGTAGAAAACAAGAAGTTGTTATCCCTCTGTACAGACAGCTGGTGAGACCCCATCTGGAGTACTGTGTGCAGTTCTGGAGACCCAATCTCTGCAAAGACATAGACAGGATGGAAGCTGTCCAGAGGAGAGCAAATAACATGGTGCAGGGTCTGCACCAGAAGACATATGAAGGGAGACTTAAGGAGCTTAATATGTATAGCCCAGAGGAAAGGAGGGAGAGGGGGGACGTGATAGAAACTTTCAAGTACCTCAAGGGAGCCGATTATAGGCAACCCTCATTTCAAAATAGGAGGGAGGCCTATTCCATCTTCCTTCTGTGTCTCATTGAAAGAGCTACGATTAATAGATTTTTTCCAGCAAGGGGAATTGGTCCCATTCTCCTATCTCCAGTCTCGGTATAAGATACCGGACTCGCACAAGTTCAAGTATATCCAAGATAGGCAAGCAATTCTTACCTTCACAGGGAATACAATAGACCAAATAGTAGAAGATCTAGAGGTGCAGATGTTAATTCAAGCTGCATCCCAACCCCACTCTGTATCCGGGGTGTATAAAAAACTGCAAACAATAGATCCATTTTACCCAAGGCGTATGCTACCATTGGGTGCAGGAGCTAAAATTGACACAGGATATAGATGTGTGGAAGAGGTTTGGCAAGGTTGTTATAGATTTATTAAGCAGGATAGACTCCGGATCCAGTTTAATATACTGCACAATTTATACTATCAACGCCAACAATGTCATAAATGTGGGTTAAGCCCTCGCCACTCTGCACAAAGGTGCCAGGGGCAGAGGGCACGTTACTCCATATGCTTTGGACATCATGTCCAAAATCGAGCCCCTTGACGAAGCTGTGTGGGAAGGATGGAACTCTCCTTGGGTTACAGCCGTTGTTTTCAGTCTGTTAATACATCTATTTCCCCAGGAATTCCAGCGCGACATCCTCAGTGCTTGTAATATTTGTTAAACTGATAATAATGCGACACTGAAGTAGAGCCAAATGCCCTCGCTAGAATGGCATAGAGAAATATTATTGGCATTGCAATTAGAAAACACATTGCTTATATAAGACATAGAGGAGCTGCTTATTTGGACCTGTGGGGTCCTCTTGATACTGCACTGGCAACCTGGAAACCTTAGGAAGTACTTCCCTCACCTTTTTGGCATACTTTTGCTTGTCTGTTCTTTATATTGAATGGACAGAGACAGAACTGAGTTAGCCTGCCAGATATTGCACTTGGCTAGGGGGTCAGAGGGAGTAGCGGGGAAGGGTGGGATGGATGATTTGGGTGTATTTTGTGTTGCTCTTTTTCCTTTTTTTAGTTAATCCCTTCATTGTAAGTTGAGTTGTAAGAGTTGATATGAAAATGGAATTGGAGATATCTCTCTAGATACCACTGTAGCTTTTCAGGAATTTATGTAAAATTATTTTGAGTGAAACTTAAATAAAGTATACTTAATGGAAAAAAAAAGTACCTCAAGGGAATCAACAAAGTCCAAGAGGGTAGCATCTTTCAAAAAGAGGTGTGCAAAAACAAGGGGCACAATTTGAAGATGAGGGGCGGCTCAGAGGTAATTTAAGGAAGTATTTTTTCACAGAGAGGGTTGTGGATGCATTGCACGGCCTTCCGGAGGAGGTAGTGGAGTCAAAAACAGTGGTGGAATTCAAGCATGCATGGGACAGTCATAAGGCAATTCTAGGGGGTGGAGGTAGGAAGAAGTAGGCTGCTGGTTAACTAGGATCTGCAGCTTATCCATTAGGTAGGGAAATGGGCAGACTAGGTGGGCCAAGCGGTCCTTATCTGTCGTCAAATTCTATGTTTCTATGTTTCTATGTAATGTCAAGCGGGTTGTATTACGGCATTAGACTGACCAGTTGCCAATTTCATATAACGAGTGGCTGCAAGAACTCTTGACCAACCTATTAATGGAGAGGATGATAGCTAGTATTTGTAATAAGAAAGTTCTGTATCAGAAGAGATGGAGTAGGTTGCACACTCTGTATTCCCTTACTTCCCATGGAGTGACACCAGATGAATGACACTTTGTTTTTCCTATGTTATGTTTAATTTTAATTCATTGACCTTATAGGGTCCCTTCTTTTTCTCTTTGTTTTCTGGTCATGATTATGTTATTATATTGTCTCATTGATGTTTATTCCACCTGTGGAGGGTAGGGGAGGGTTTTGGGGATGGGGTGTTATGTGTTATTTGTTTGTTTGTTCATTTGTTGTATTTTATTATGAAATTTAATAAAGTTTACTGAATTTCAAAAAAAGGAATGAAAGGTATACCATCAAAAGGGGAACTGAGACTAGGTGACTCACATTTGAGTGACTCAATCTCAGCACCTGGAATGTGGGATCCCCTGCAAGGGTAGCGACTAGTGAAGAACAGGTGACAGGAAGAATGGGAGGGAGACCGTAAGAGGAGGGAGGGTATGTAAGGGTTAGTTTGGCGTGAGGCTGCCGAGCTGGTGCCATCGTGGAGTGGTGAGGGTGGCTGGTTACAGTGGGGAAGGTGCAGGTTTTGGGGCTCGGGATTAATACAGTATTTTTCCTTTTTTTTTTCTGCTCTGTAATTTTTGTGTTTTTTTCAAGGTCTCACCCCCTCCCTGACATGCCCCCCCCCGAGTTAGTAATCTTTAGTAAGGGGGGATGTAAGGGGCATATTCCCCCCACAGAACAACCTTTTCTGTGTTCACCGGTGTTTCTTCGTTGTGAGTCTACATCGGCCGGAAAAATTACATCCCAGAGTGCTGAAGGAACTTTCGGATGTCCTGGCGAAACCCCTGGTGGAGCTTTTCACCATCTCTCTGAGGACAGGGTGGGTGCCCCAAGACTGGAAGGTGGCGCATATAGTGCCTATCCACAAGAGGGGATCAAGGGAGGTGGCAGGGAACTATAGGCCTGTCAGTCTGACATCGGTGGTGGGCAAGGTGATGGAGGGCATTGTCAAGGAGGCTGGGGGACCTGGATAAGTCAGGGTGCCTGGACGATAGACAGCATGGATTCATCCCGGGAAATCATGTCAGACAAACCTGTTGGAGTTCTATGACTGGGTGACAAGTGCCTTGGACCTGGGTAGACCAGTGGACGTCCTCTTTCTAGACTTCAGCAAGGCATTTGACTCTGTTCCTTCGTGGACCTGTTGGATAAGCTGGGAGAAATGGGGTGGGAACCAGATGATCAGATGGATAGGCAATTGGCTCCAGGACCAGACCCAGAGGTCGTAGGTTGGTGGGATAGTCTCATCCCCAAGGAGGGTCATTAGTGGGGTCCCACAGGGATCAGTCCTGGGCCCCTTCTGTTCAACGCCTACGCATCTGACATAAGGACAGGAATCAGGAGGAGATGAGTCTCTTGCAGATGACTCAAACTGGGGGCGGTGGTGGATGGGAGGAGGAGGTGGTCCACAGGGGACCTGGAGGCTCTGGAAAGATGGTCTAGAAAGTGGAAGCTGAGGTTCAATGCAGGGAAATGCAAGGTACTCCACCTGGGGGCCAGAAACCCAGGCCAAGTGTACACCCTGGGGAATGCTACAAGTCTCGATGGCTGAGAGGGACCTGGGGGTGGTGGTGGATGTCAAGATGAACAACTCTGAGACTTGTAGGAGGGCAGCAGCCAAGGCCAACAGGATGCTGGGATGCATCGCTAGGAGGATCACCTCCAGAAGGAGGGAAGTGATACTCCCTCTGTATAACTGCTTGGTGAGGCTGCACCTTGAGTACTGCGTGCAGTTTTGGAGGCCACGCTTAAAGAGGGACATTAACCTCCTGGAGAGGGTCCAGAGGAGGGCAACCAAAATGATTTGGGGCTTGGGGGACAGGACCTAAGAGGAGAGGCTCGAAGAGCTAAATATGTACACATTGGAAGAGAGAAGGGACCGGGGGGACATGATAGAGGTCTTCAGGTACATGAAGAGGGTAAATAGGGGAGGAACAGTCAGGGTGCTTCAAAGGAAGGAGGAGGGGGCCACTAGAGGGCATGGGTGGAAGCTGGAGGGGGGGAAGATTCAGGGGAGAAAGGAGGAGGTGCTACTTCACTGAGAGGGTGGTGGAGCCATGGAATGCACTGCCTAGGGGGCTGGTGGAGGCAGAGACAGTGGAGGGGTTCAAGAGGGGGTGGGACACGTACAGGGGAAGGGTTCTGGAAGCAAAATCCAATGCAGCTAGAATATCCGGAACTGGGAAGGGAGAAGCCAGAGAAGGCGAGGGGGACAGTAAGTTCGGCACCCAGGGTGGGGGCTGACCAAATGAGCAGACACGAAAGACCGTTAGGCCTATTCTGCTGGCATTTTAGTATGTTAGTATTTTCTTTCCCTGGTGATGTACACTTGCTGTAATGGCGATTGCTATTCTGCAATCAACATTATGACATGGAACAGGAATGAATCAATGCTGCAGCAGAAACCTCAAAGTGTTGCCACAGAAATCAGGACTGAAGTACCGCAGAGAACTTGGAGACCTGATTATAAGCCACACATTAAAGAGGACAGAAGAGCTCTTATACAAGACAGTATTATCTGTATAGATGCAGAATAACAATTTGCTTTATGCACAAAAGATTTTTGGCCATACGCACCAAATGTGGAGTGCTTAGGGCCGAGTTACATACATTCTGGGTGTCCTTTGGACACTTGCAGATGCACCAACCTCCATCTGCTGCCTTGTTGCCCACTCAAGCCCTGACCACATTGAAACGCACACAGCTGCATATATGGTCAGGGGTGGGGGTGAGAAGTGGGCATGTGAGAGATGAGTCAGCAGAGTATGGCATGCTTGATGCTGTTTACACTCTGTCAAATCAGGCCCCAAGGGGCATGTTTACATGAGCTGGAGGGCTGCCATAACAGGTACCCTCCCCCTTTGACAGCCTCCCTGTTCAAAGCCAACCCTCCTCCTTGCTATGGAGGGCTGGAGTGATAAACACATTGTGAGTCATTGTTTATATTTTCGCACAAAAATAACCCAGGTTTGTGGTGGTACAGCAGTCCTTAGGCAAACTGTGGTATCCCTTCGTTCTCTGTCTCTAGGGTGCAGGGGATTCACTGTGGTGCCAGATCTGTCTTCCAGTTGGAAACTGTTTTTTAAGCTGACTCTACATTCAGGCTGCCCCTTCCCCTCTGAGCTGTTATGTATGTGAAAGGCAGGACTGCTGGTGGGTAGTGCATGCTGGACCTGTGGATTGTTTTGGGTCTGGGTCCATAGTACATAGCTGTGCACTCTAGGACACAACTTTCATGGCATGTACCGGCCCTGTGGGTACCATGACAACCTCTTAAAAGCAATGGAGAACAATGGTCTAAATGAAAAGATTGAAATTACCCCATTCCTGCTTAAGAAATAAATCAGAAAAAGTCCATTTGATATTTTCATGACACTGGCTACATTGTTATATCTTATGCACTGCGTTAATTAATTTTTGCCTACTATGCTTATTAACATTGCATGAAGGAAAAAGTGTGGGGGGGGGGGCTGGGTGACTGTTGTTTTTGTTCTGCTATGTTATTGAATACCTGTCTGTCTTTTTCTTTTTCAGGTGTTACACTGAGTGGATTACCTATAGTTGGGATTTCACTGCTTAAACAAAGACCTTGATGAAATAATTTGCAAATATGCAAATAAGCTATGATGCTTTCATTAAGCAACATTCCTTTTCTTTGTTTTGGGTGGTAACACATTTTAATCAAATTTCTCCTTGTGCCCTATGTATTTCCATATGGTGCACAGTTTAAGTAAAATTACTGCCTGTACATATGTTTTAAATAGTAATATTATTTTTGTGAGAACTGAGCTCATTACACAGATGAACAGTTTTTTAATGAAGCACTGTCACTTTAAATTGGGTAATTATAAGGGGAACCATTAGGGAAATCTGCTTGCCATTGAAACAGCTAATTTCCAAGTGAAACATGTTAGGAGTAAGTGCTGGTCCCTTGTTTTATGGGCTGCTACATTGTTTGGACTGCTTGAATTTTGCACCGTCTACATTTTTCCTTTTTCTGCATTTGTACTGGGATTGCATTGAATTGTTGCCTTTACCATTGTGCCTAATAAAAAGGAAAAATGGACCAAAGAAATAGACTCAGTCAGCAGTGTATGCAGTTCTGGGAGCCAATATTCCATGTGGAAACACCATTAACAGGTGCCAGTCTTCTTGCTTTTTGTCCTGTTACTTTCCTGACTTGGCACTGTGCTTCTTAGGCTGCGGTCCATTCTTTCTGTGTTTACTTGTTAGTGTACAGAGCTGAATATGAGTTCATGAGGCCAGGAAGTATGCAGCTGCATGATGTACCTTTCCATATCAAGGCGCTCTAAGGTAGTTATTAATGCTGAAATTCTTTTATTGGTGTGCTGGCAAATCTGCAAACTATAGAAACTGTAAACAAAAACAATATCTCCATTGGCAGCGTTGGCAAGGTCTTCGACATTGAATGAGGCAGTGTTTCAACTCATGCATTTCTTAGATATGCTGCCACATGATTGAAATACACATAAGTTGAATGTTGTGGCGTTTAGTGCCAATGGGCTTTGTTAACTTTGACAGTGGAGATATGTAGGTTTTACCATTTTTACAGGGAAAGGGAAAGGGAACATTGTTTAACCAGGAGTAGCAGAAAAGGACTGGTTAAGTCCACTTGCTGGCTGTGGAGAAGATTTCTGTAAGTTTTGCTATTGTTTTTTAAACTACAGGAGAGAAGGATTAGTTAATTCTACTTGCTGTTGAAGGAGTTAATATAGAGTGGATTTTTATAAGTTTTGATATTGTTTAATTTTCTTTTTAATTTGGCTTAAAGTGGAATTTAGCTTAAAGGTTTCTGTGGCTGGAGTGACTGTAAAAGTCCTCCCACCCACCCCTTCTACCAGCTTTTCTTAAATGCTGAAATACCACTGGGGGTTGGGTTTGAACACTGTGAGGGAGGAGCTTTGGGAGCTGTAAACTGACCTGAGCCCTCAGAACAGGCCAGGAAGGAGGAAACAAGGAACAGCCATATGGGCTAATTCTTAAATATATATATAAATATATAAAATGTATGAGTAGATCTATAGTCCTTATGAGTAAGATTGTAATTCCAGTTAGTACTGTAGCTGGCTGACTTATGTTGCATGCAAGGGCATTTAGGATAACAATTTCTGTTCGAGGTTGGGCTAGGATTATTTATTTCTACTTGCAGTAGGGGAGATTTGGTGTGGAGAGGCTGTACAGGTAGTGTGGACCATGGGTAGGATTGTAGGGTGCAATGGTTGAGGGGCAGCAATGCAGATGAACATACTGTGGAGGCTGGGAGGTTGCCCAATATGCCACAGGTTACGGAGGCTTAAGTAAGAGGTTCAGTAGTTTGGCAGGGAGCTGGGGAGGTTGAGGGATGAGGGGGAGGATTGCATCAGTAGGAGGGCTGACATCAGAGTATTGTCGGGAAACCACAGAGAAGGAACAGTGGGGCAAGGGAGGGGGCAGGGAAGGGGGCACAATAGACAGGAAGCCAGCTGATGAAGGGTGAACTCTAGTAGGACCTACAAAAGGAGTAGCAGCAGTAGACAGGAGGGATGAAGAAACACACAGTAAGGCAAAGAGGGAAGGGAACATATGGGTGGAGTCCATACAAGGATTAACGGCAGACAAGGCAGGACAGGCTCCTAAGGTGCATAAGGAGGGGTAGGAGGAAATCACACATTGTGGTACATGTGAGGACAAATGACCTAGTGGGAGAAATGGTGGAGGTAACAAAGGAGAGGCCTGAGGAAGTGGGAAGTTTGTGCGAGGAGACTGGGGAGTCTGTGGCATTTAATGAGGTGCTCCCAGTACCCTGCGCAAGCACAGTGAGAAAGGAGAAGATTAGGGAGTTGAACACATGGTTGTAGAATGGTGTCAAACTAAGGGATATGGGGTTGTGGGTGACTAGGTCAGTACTTAGGATAATAACAATCTGTTTGCAAGGGATAGGCTGCACCTGAGTGGGTAGGGGAAGGAGGTATTAAAGCAAAGACTTGGGGAGGTATACTGCGACAAAGGTAGATTTAAACTAGATAGGGAGGTGGCAAGTGGACAGCAGCTAGGTAGGGATCCAATAGAGTGGAGTCACAGCCTACCCCAGGCTAGCAGGGAAGGACTCGGGGCAGCCAAAAAGGAGGGAGTAGAAGGAAGGAAATGGAGGCCAATGAAGGGAAGGGGGTAGGATGGAGAGTGGTCTCACTGAATGCAAGAAGCTTAGGCAACAAATTAGCTGAGTCACAGGCACTCTTAGCAGCGTGGAGGGTGGATATTGCAGCTATCACAGAAACATGGGCAACTGAGCACTGGAACTGGGATCTGGCAATCCTATGATACAAATTATACAGGAAGGACTGTAAGGAAGTGGGGGGCGGTGAGGTGGCAGTCTATGTGAGGGACGAGATCAAATGCACAAAGGATGGGGGGGAAAGAAAGGAGAACAGAGGCAATCTGGCTGCAGCTCCTAGACTCAAGCGGTAGGAAACTGAGGTTTGGGGTGTTATACAGGCCACCGTCCCAGTCTGAGGAGCTTGTTAGGGAATTAGCAGGACAAATCAGAAAGGTATGTAGAAATAGGAAGGTGGTCATCATGGGGGATTTCAGTTTGCAGGGGGTTGACTGGAGCATTTCGGTCACCTCCAGTGCTAGGGAGCAAGTGCTCCTGGACGCGATCCAGGAGGATCTCCTGACACAGTTGGTTAGTGTACCTACTAGGCTAAAGAACACTTTAGACCTAGTGTTGCTGAATGGGAAGGCAGTAAGGGAAATAAAGGTGGAGGACCTACTAGCCAACAGCGATCACCAAATGGTGTGGTTTAATATCACAATGTGCAGGGAGCCAGTGAAATCAGTTACTCAGGTGTTAAACTTCAGGGGGCAGACTTTGTATGCAGGAATCACTGAAAGGGAAACTAGAAGGCATAAGGCAGGAGACGGATGCAGAGCAGAAATTGTATATTATTAAACGGGGGATTACAGAGGCAACAAAAGCCTGCACCAAGACACAGAATAAGAGGAGTAGAGCAAGAAAACCATGCTGGTTGAACAGCGAGGTAGTGGAGGTGGTGAGAGCAAAATGAGAGGTGCACCACAGGTAATAGGAGGATGGGGAAAGGAAGTGGACAGGAGGAGTATGCAAGTTGGTCCAGGAGACAAAAAGTGAGAGAAGCCAAGGCCCAGAGGGAGCTGAGATTAGTGCAGGGAATTAGCAGGGAGAAATACTTTTCAGATACATCAGGGAGAAAAGGAAGTGCAAGAAGACAATAGTGAGGATAAAAAGGGGTAGGGAGTGGACGGAAAACAGGGAGGAGCAGGCAGAAGCACTGAATGAATACTTTTGCTCAGTGTTCACGGAAGAAAAGGGGGGACCTCTACAACCATTAGCTATGAGGGATGGGACAGGGGGAGAGGAGGCAACAGATGGAAGAATTGAGGCAAGCAGAGCCCTAGAGGGACTGAGGGCACTGAAGGTAGACAAGGCACCAGGGCCGGATGGTATGCACCTCAAGGTGCTAAGGGAGATGGCAGAGGTGTTGGCAAAGCCACTGGTGGATCTGTACAGCACCTTACTGGAGTCCGGATGGATGCCACTGGACTGGAGGATGGCACATGTAGTACCATTATACAAGAGCGGACCAAGGGGTGAACCGGGAAATTATCGCCCAGTAAGTCTCACCTCCATTGTGTGAAAACTCATGGAAACAATACCAAAGGAAAGACTGGTGTCATACTTGAAAGACAATGGCCTCCAGGATGTGAGGCAGCATGGGTTCATTTCAGGGAAATCTTGTCAAATCAACCTGATACAATATGACTGGGTGACAGGTGAGCTGGAGTGGGAGACTGCAACAGGTGGTGGTGAGAGGGGCGCTCTCAACTCCAAGGCCAGTGATGAGTGGGGTGCCACAGGGCTTTACATAGATACATAGATAGTGTCGGCAGATAAGGGCCTATGGCCCACCTAGTCTGCCCATTTGAGCTTGTAAGTTCAGTTTGTTTTCCTAGAAGTCTATTTCCCCTTACCCCTGACCTCTAGAATTCCTTTATGTCTATCCCATGCGTTCTTAAATCCCGTGATTGTTTCAGCCCCCACCACTTCCTCTGGCAGGGTGTTCCACTTGTCCACCACCCGTTCCGTGAAGAAATTCTTTCTCATGTTTCCTCTGAATCGTCCTCCCTCCAACTTCATCCCATGCCCTCTAGTCCTGAAACATCTTTTTCGCTTAAAATAGTGTTTTCCTGCACCCTGTTCCTCCCTGTAAGATACTTGTATGTCTCTATCATATCCCCTCTCTCCCTCCTCTCCTCCAGGGAGTACATGTTCAGTTCCTTCAACCTGTCTTCATAGGACTTGTGATGCAACCCATGCACCATCTTTGTTGCCCTCCTCTGAACCTTCTCTACCCTGTCTATGTCCTTACATAGGTATGGTTGCCAGAACTGTACACTGTACTCCAGGTGGGGCCTCACTAGTGTCTTGTATAGTGGAATTATGACCTCCCTTTGTGTTGGGGCCAGTATTTTTTGTGCTCTTCATATCAGATATTGCAAATGGGATGGTGAGCAAGGTAAGTCTGTTTGCTGACGACACCAAAATCGGAGTAGTGGTGGATGGAGAGGAGGGATGGAAGCAGCTGCAGGGGGACCTAAACAAGCTAGACGAGTAGTCAGACAGGTGGTAGCTGGGGTTCAATGCAAAGAAGTGTATGGTTATGCACTTTTGGGTGAAAAACCCTAGGAGAGAATGGTGGCTGGGGGGTTAAGCTTGGGATCACTGATGAGGAGAAGGGCCTAGGGGTAATTATAACAAGGACCATGAACAACACTGCTCAGTGCAAGAGAGTGGCTGCAAAAGTGAACAAAATGCTGGGGTGCATAGCGAGGAGGTTTTCATCCAGGTGAAGAGAGGGAGATCTTGCCCCTCTACAGGTCACTGGTAAGGCTGCACTTAGAGTACTGTGTGCAGTTTTAGAGGCCATACCTAAAGCATGATATCAGGCTACTGGAGGGGGTGCAGAGGAGGGCAACAAAGTTGATATGTGGAATGGAGGGGAGAGACTATGACATCAGGCTAGGAGACCTGAATATGTACACCCTGAAAGATAGATGGGACAGGGGGAACATGATAGAGACATTCAAGTGTCTGAGGGGAATCAATAAGGATGGGGTAGATGGGGTCTTTAAGTTAAGGAGGGGGAGGGTCACCAGGGGACATGGTCTAAGAATAGAGGGGGGGAAGATTTAGGAAGGAAATGAGGAGACACTATTTCACAGAGAGGGTGGTAGCAAAATGGAATGCCCTACCAGAATGGGTGGTATCGTGTAAATCTGTGAACAGCTTCAAAGGGGCATGAGACAGGAATCAGGGGGAGGCAGTGGGATGACAAAGAGGAAGGAGGGTGGGCAGCTACAAACTAGGGGTGCTAGCTGCACACTCGAGCAGACTTAGATAGACTGGATGGTCTGTTTCTGCTGGTACATTCGTATGTTCATAGATATGACCTGGGAGCACAAGGAAGTTAAGTGACTTGCTCAGAATCACACAGTATGCACCTACTGTAGGTGGCTGTAGGATTCAAACCCAGGTTTTTAGATCTGCAGCTCAGAGCCTTTACCTACTGCGCTATACTACCTCCAGGGTAACAATAGTTTTAGGGTTCTCTTGTACACTGTTAGAAGTATTTCAACACATATGACTACCTTGGAGTGCCTGTATAAGGAGAGGTACAGCTTTGATTTTTCTGGCTTTGGTGTGCTGTGGAGTGGTGAGTCATAAAGAACCATACACACACTATGAGAAAACATTGAAAAACCTAATACTTGTACACAAAGCAGCTTATGTTTTTAATAAGCTCTGTATTTCTTACCCACATTATTTTGTTTGCACGCATGCGCAAGAAGCATGTTGTGACAGCTTGCTGGAGAAGCAGGTTGTGGAGGTGCAGTCATGTCGTGGTCAATGCCACCACTGCTTTTGGGAGCTTGTGTCTGTGGCACCACTAAATGAGCACATTGTCTATGACAGCAGCTCAGAAGCATGCCACCAACTTGAAACTATTTCGCCACTACAATGAGGGAGCGCTCCCTTATTGCAGGGTGTGCCTTGCATGGTGTTACCATTTCGATAAACATGGCATCTGTTGCCATCCACCTCGCACAGTCCCAGGAAAGCTGATGTGGGGAGTGCCCAATACCCCTGTCGGCATGGCCCCTCCCCAGTTCATTTGCCGATGGGGAAGCCCAATCCCCATCGGCATAATGTCCCTCCATAATTTGTTTTCTGAGGGGAGATGCCCAGTCCCCCTTGGCATCATGCCCCCCAAGTCACAAACCCTTTTTCTTTGCTGATGGGGTGCTTAGTCCCCATCGGCTCCAGTCCCCCCCCCAAAAAAATACAGGTGGCATGCTGGGAGCCCACCACATTGTGTCAAATATACCTGTAAAACAAGAAAACCTTTCTGCAAAAAAAGGTCCCACATTGTCTGTGGTGCCCCTTCCCCCAACCTGCACCCACCCTCTGTGCACCCATGTCCCCTTTATCCCCCCTCACCCCATACTTAACTCCGGAGCCTGGCGCAATGATCTTCGGTGGAGCAGGAACATATCTGCACTCTTCAAAGCTGACTGCAAAATGAAGAAAAGCTGGTAAGCTGTATAATGGCATAAATGGAAGTTTTTCAACTTAGGTGGATATCTCAGCCATTTTCATGACTTTTAGCACCAAATTTTCAACATGAGGTTCTTGGGACCCCACCTCATGAACTCAGTCACTTTCATGTTGTTATTCAGTCCTGGAAGGGGATTTCATGGTCACTGCGTGGAATCACCTTCTGGGACTGATTAAAGAAACTACAGTGTCACTGTTCATGAGGTGGACTCCCAAAAAGCCTATGTTGCAAATTTGGTGAAAAAAATTCCCCAAAATGACTGTGTTAAGAGCGTGCATTTCGCAGTTCCCATGCATGCTCGTAACTTTGACAATGTTTAATATTTTCACTCCAGATTTTCAACAATGCCATTTTTCCACACCTCCTTATGAACATTACAGCTGTAATTTTTCACATCTGAACCAAAATGTGTTGTCATCCATGTGGCGCACAGTGGCGTGGTCACTGTGCAAAATCAACGTTTGGGACAGATTAAGAAAATCACAGTAACAGTGTTCATAAGGAAAGGTCTCAAAAAGCCATGTTGCAAATTTGGTGAAAAAATTCCCAAAAATGACTGTGTTACCAGAGTGTGTTGTGCATTTTCTAGGCACGCTTGTAACTTCGCCAATATTTTATATTTTTATTCCAGATTTTCAACATTGCCATTTTTGCACACTGCCTGATGAACAGTACAGCTGTCATTTTTCATATCCTGCCTGAAACATGTTTTTGTACCTGTGGCACACAATGGGCATGGTTGCTGGTCAAAATCAATGTTTGGCACAGATTAAGAAAATCACAGTACCACTGCTCATGAGCAGAGGTCCAAAAATGCCTATGTTGAAAATCTGGTGTAAAAAATCACCAAAATAATTGCATTATGGTTGTGCATTGCACAGTTTCTACACTTGCTCATGACTTCACCAATTTTGTTATATTTGCACTCCAGATTTTCAAGATTACCATTTTTTTACACCTCCTTATGAATAGTACAGCTGTCATTTTTCACATCCTGTTCAAAATGTGTTTTTGCACCTGTGGCGCCAAATGGCACAGTCACTGTGCAAAATCACCTTTCGGCTAATGAACTCATAGTGTCACTGTTCATGCAGTGGGGTCACAAAAAGCCCATGTTGAAAACTTGGAGTGAAAATGCCAAGAAATGCCCAGGGCATTAGGGTTTCTGACCATAATGCCCTTCCCTGTTGGAACTGACAGGCGTCAGGGGCATGACTTTGGACTGTCTACAGTAATGCTCACACCATTCCACCCCAACCCCCACCCTGCAGCCAGTGACAGGCATCAAGGTGTGCCTTGGACTCTTCAGACACAAAGTTCACCCCATTCTCCTATACTGCACCCATTTCAGCATATTTCCTTATGGAATGGGTGAGCTTAAAGCACAAACACCCCAAGGTAAAACTCAACACTTGTCGGTGTCTGCAGGGTAGGGTGAGGTGAAGTGGTGTGAGCGTTATGAGTAATGACCCAAAGGCACACCCCAATGCCTGTCTATCTCTGCAGGGTGGGGGTGGGGTTGGTGCCACTTCAATACTTCACTGCCATTCCTATTCTGCGTCTGTCTAACTTCTGCACTTCCAATGCTAATTCCAGCAAGCAAACATTCGGCATTGACAACTGCTTGGTTATTACTGAGGTCATATGCATGAAAGAAGGATAGGTATTGATTCCCTGAGGGTCAATCTGCTCCTACTGCTTCTTCCCAACCTGATATCATAATGCTCTGCTTGTGACATCACAGTTATTCCCAGAGCAACAGACTGTGATATCAAAACAGAGTATTATAATTTCAGTAGGGAATAGGCTATAAACACAGATGAACACTAAGGGATAAAGGTCTTGTTTTTATGTGAATTTTTTCAGTAAAAAATAATGGACAGGAGAAATCTATACAAAATATATGAAATACAAGTTCAATTGTGCCTAAATATTATATTTTCTAAAGTTTTCCCAAAGGCATCAGCTGATCCTTTACTGTTGTTTACTCTGTCCCTTGCTGGTACTCTGCCACAGCCTCGGGAGCCAGTTCTCCTTCTTCAATAATATTTTATTCTATTTAGAAATAAAAACAAAACTACGTACAGAGAACAAAGAGGCTATAGAAGCAGCCATAGAAAAGAAAGAAGGTCTGATATGAAAGGCACAAGCATTTATTGTATGTATAGTTAAATACCAGGAGAATTACAAAACAAACTTAAGTGAGTATAAAGAAAGATAAACAGGGCAGAACTAAAACGAAATGCACTGTGCTCCTGAAATAGAGAAAAGTTATACAGATGTTGTCAGGTATATAGGAACCAGGCAATCAAGCATTGAGTCTGTTGATCCTTTAAGAGATAGTCATAGTAAGTTAGTGACAGATCAGGCAGGTACTGCTGAAAGCCTGAATTAATTCTTTTCAATAGTATTCCCAAGAGAAGCTGATAGGCTGATGCTAGAAACAGGGATGATATTTCTAAGGGATGCAAGAGAAAGGCTAAGGACTTGGGATCAGGTAAAAGCAGGTAATACAAAGTAACTAGCCTGCACAGAATTCAAACTAGAATGTTATAAAGATGAGGCTTAAACAGATTGGGGAATCATTGACTGTGACCCTGAAAATCTCATTGAGAACTGGGGAGGTACCAGGGGATTGGTGAAAGGCAGTCTTGTATTATAGAACCCTCAATGATGGGGTGTCCATGATTCTTTAAGATCATTTTGTATGAACATGGGGCATGAGATAAATGGGGTAATGTTAAACACTTCAAACAACAGTTTAGCAAATTTGCTATGCACACAAAAATTATCAATCAAGCAGAAAGGGTGGCTATTAAATACAGGATATGGGCTTCAGCTGCACCCTGGCATGGGGCAGATGCAGTTATGTGAAATGTATCTCAGACTCTCAGATGCTACAGGGTCAAGAAGTAACAGGGGTGTAATACCATAAATAGCATGCTGATGTGTATTTATCCATTTATTTTTATTTACTGAAATTGTTGTACAAGGTAAACATACTGATATTAAGAAAATAATCTTGTTTACAGATGCCACATGGGGGCAAAGGACCATCAGAAAAGCATATAGTATAAATGAATCAATAAAAACATATTCTATTAGATATATGGGTACAGCAAACAGGCAATACAATACATTTTCAATTCAGTTCAATTCAATTTTACTTATAAAATACACAATTCCGTATGTTCAAAACTTTGTACAATATAAAACATAAAAATATAAATGCATACAACTCCATATTTAAAACAATACATTTTTAAAACCCATGTCAGCAGATCAAATAAGAATCAGGAAAAGCAAGCCCAAATAAATAGGTTTTAAGAGCGATCTTAAAGCTCTCGATGGTCAGACACTCTCTCACCCAACAAGGTAGAGAGTTCCATAGGGTTGGGGCCACAAAAGGAGTAGAATGAGCCCCCCAGGTCTTTAATCGAACCCTGGAACCCTCTAGCAATCCCTCATTGGAAGAGCAGAGTGGGCTGAGTGGGCGGTAGGGACAAAGGAGATCTTGCAGGTACCAGGGTCCCTGACCATATAGGGCATTAAGATCTACTACAGAATCCCAACAGACAGTCTCCTGAACTCCATAAGCCCGAGTTAAGGAGACCGACTGTCAGAAGACTGACAGGATCATAGTGCAATGCAGGGGGGAAGCCTCCTGCACCCCTCAACTAAAATAACCAACTCCAAGGGGGAGTGGACCTCGGAGTAGGTTAAAAAGTTATGGGGGCAACATCAACACTAACAAATATTTTTCCCTCCTGGGAACAGAACCCAGGTTGAGAGCACCATGTCAGCTGAGCTGCCAGTGGCCTAGCCCTCCATGCCACAGAAGCAGCTCAGCTAGCTTCCACATTTTCTCCTTTCTTGTGGCACCTGACTAGGGGTAGGGTAGTTGCTCATCACATCTGCAGCATTACCCCTGTCTGCACCAGCTTTCCTTCTCTTGGGTGGGTGTGTGTGTGTGTGTGTGTGTGTAGGGCTGCTGAACTCAGGATCATGAATGTCGGGATTCCAAGTATTGGCATTAGGTTATAGTCCCAGGCGTTACAGGTCAGTAGCCTGACCTTAAAGGTGATCTACCACTGTACTGGCAGCCAGTGCAGACTGTGGTGCACAGGCATGATGTAGCTAGATCTTGATAAGCCAGTCAATTGCCTGGCTGCCACATACTGCACCAGCTGCAAGGGGTAGATATCAACACCCAGAAGCCCTAGGTAAAGTGCATTGCAGTAGTCAAGGTGGGAGATCATAAAGGCATGGACCAAGGTTTGAAGATCGTCAGGCGGGACCAGATGCTTTACCCGGATGATATTTCTCAGATGGTAAAAATAGGTCTTGACAACAGTTGACACCTGAGATTTAAGTGTCAGACCATCACCAAAAATAATGCCCAGATTCTGCACCCAGTTAGAGGTCACCAGCTGGACACCACTGAGCCAAAGCCCAGAAAGTTGTCCTGCTGGCAGCCCCATACCATGATAACTTGTGTCCACCACCAACACCTCAGTTTTATCTGGGTTTAACCGCAGCCACTTAGCACTCATCCAGCCCTGGATCTTGGTGAGGCAGTTATTAAAGACCAGGACAGCTCCATCCTGTTCGGGCACAAAGGACATATATAGCTGAGTATTATCTGCATAACTGTGAAAACTCAGTCCATATCACCTTATAATGTCTCCTAACAGCAGTATGTACACTGCGAATAACATGGGTGATAAAATGGAGCCCTGCGGCACCCCATAGGAAAAAGGGAGATTAGCCAAGGAATAAATCCTCAACAACACTCTCTGAGTCCAATCCATGAGGAAAGATCGAAATCATCTGAGGACTGTTCCCAACAGTCCACAGATCAACCACAGGCACTGCAATAACATTCCATGGTCCATGTTGTCAAATGCTGCAGAGAGATCAAGGAGAACCAAAATCGAACGGGTCCTCTGATCTCTCACTATTAGATCATTCAGTACCCAAACCAGTGCTGTCTCAGTACTATGCCTCTTCCTAAATCCAGAGTGAAGAGGATCATAGACATCATGGGTGGGCAAATGATCCTCCAGCTGAAACGGAAGCACCTTTTCAATAACCTTACCCACAAAGGGGAGGTTAGAGACAAGTCTGTAGTTAGCCAGACAGTCTGGGTCGAGTGAAGGTTTCTTAAGGAGAGATCTCATGACCACCTTCTTCAGGGGGCCAGGAAACACCCCAGTCTCCAATGAACTCCAGACTTTCTCGGCTAGGACTGGGTCGATCATCTCAACACACTCCACAAGGAGTCATATTAGCCTGGGTCCACACTACAGTAGGTTGGTCACAAATTCTGAATGATCCTCACAATGTCAATGATCGCTGGCTGGCCAAATTCTGACCAGGTAAACTGGGTGCTCGCATCCTCCTGCCAACCTCTGCAAACCCAAGAGGGGGCAAGATGGATCCTGGACCAGATGGTGGCAACTTTATCTGCAAAGAACCGAGTAAACTCATCACACTTATTTTATGAAAAAGCTCCCCCAGACTGAAGACAGATTGGATTGCACAATCTGTTGACAGTCCGGAAGAGATGAGCCAGTCGATTCTGTGCAGTGGCAATCTCCCTGGACAAGAACTCTGCCTTCTTATGGGAGACTGCCAATTGATAGTCTTTAGAATGATCCATCAATCTAAACCTGTCATCAGCCAGGCCGGTTTTCTGCCAGTACCTCTCTAACCTTCGACCCACTCTCCTCAACTCCTTCAAAGTCCCATTAAACCAGGGGAACTTTGGGAGAAGGGTGAAGGGGTTAACATGGACAGGAGCTATGGAATCCAGGGCCACCATCACTGCCTTGTTATAGGCATGTAACAGATCCCCCTATTCCAAGCTTTCATTCGGCACATTCAATAGGTCCAGTACCACCATCAGATCATCTGGGGTCTGCAAGATTTACATTACATTCATAATTACAGTGGACCCTGGAAGAGGAGTCACACTTATGCCTCCCACACTTATGATCCCCATCCCCAGCAGGAACACGAGATCCAATGAGTGACCTTGATTGTGGGTAACAGAGGTAACTACCTGTGTAAGGCCCAACAAAGTCATCAGTTGGAGAAAGTCTTGACCAGTTGCGAGAGTTCATTGTTGACCCAGGCATTGAAGTCCCCAAGAACTAACCATCTGGGGGACTCCAACACCATGTCGATGATGAAGTCTGTGACTTCCTGCAGGAATTCCTTCTCACCACCGGGTGGACGGTAAATGAGAACCATCCTGCAACCTACACCTGCACAACGATACACTTAAAGGATCTGATCATCTCCACTGGAACATCCACAAGGCCCAGTTCCAATTTAAAACAGATATCTACTCTCCCTCTCCTAGGATCCACCCTCGGGTGGTGTATCACCGAGTACCCATCCGGAACTGCTGAAACCAATACTGGGCCAGCATTATTTTCCAGCTAGGTCTTGGTGATGCAAGCTAGGTCAGCTGCACTAACAAGATCCGCTATCACAGCAGTCTTGCTTTTTATAGACCTGGCATTGCACAACACCACCTGAGTAGGATGGGTGGCCAGAGAAGACCACACTACTTGCCCACATAAAGTAGAGCCCTTGGGTATGGGAAACAGGCAGGGAATACCCCTATCCTGGGCACATTTCGTCCCAGGGCATCTCCTTGTCACCACAACCCCAATCCGCCCACTCCCCTCCACTCCTCCACCAGGCTCATCCCCCCCCCACTTCTTCCTCCTTCTAACTATTCCCAAGGCATGACAATGTCTATATGCCTCAGCCGATAAAGGGGACAGCTAAAAGGGTAGAGGTCCCTGAGCCTGGTGGGAGAGTAGCACCTGACTGTTACCCCCCCCTTGCCAACACATATTAAACTACAGGCAGCCAGACAGCAGCCAACCAGCACACAGCAGTATTTCATTTACACATACATACTCACACACCTTCAAACACACAGTCCAACAAATTAACCCACTATCTCCCACCAAAACATAAAACTACTACCCTATCCCAACAAATATAACACCCCTATAACCCTAATCTATCCACTCTATCTAAACACAACAAGCAACAATAACAAAATAAACAAAAAACAAATATGAATTATAACAGGAGTCCTATAGGCAGTTTATGTAAGTCTGTCCACCGCTTAATGAGTGTAGCTAATTCTCTTTGTAATATGGGAATTAATGGTTCATGAAACTGAGCCCTGGGATTGGTAGAAAAGCAACAGGTGAGCAAAATCAAGTGGGTATTAATCCATTAGTAATGCCGCTGCTGCTTTTCCTCTGACATCCACCAGACCATAAAGGCGCATGCAATAAGCCCCGGTCTTGTAGTGTAACATTCAAACCACTAATGAAATGCACTTTGTGGTCATGTAAAGAAGTAGAGCAAGCCGTACCAGAGATCACCCACACAGGACAAGATATTCTCCTTATTGAAATGCAAACACCAGTAGTAGGAACAGAATGCAGCACCGTATCAGATGACCACACATTACAGTAATCTCCGTACTATAGTAGCAGTGGTACACCAGTGCCACAATGCGCTGTTTAACAGCATAAACAAATGTATACCTTACACATGGAGCAATGACCCACAGAATCTCTGCACTGGGACATAGTGCATCCATGCAGCACCATGCTGATAAGGGAAGCGTTTATATTACTGACAGCAATGTGCAGTTAATGTAGTAGTAGTGTGCAGCACTGAAATACTACCGAAATCCGCACTAAAACAGAAGCGATCACTACACATGAGAGAGTTCAAATGTGTGTAGCGCTGAGCAGCATGAAATATGCAAATGAGATAGAACTGCACAGCAGTAGAACCAAGACACATCGGTCAGATAAGTGAAACTAGTTAAAAACTAAAAAATTACAAGAATGGATTTAAAAAATAAATATACCATAGCACTAATAATTGTGTTGCTCTCAAATAAGGCACTTTTAAATTTATAACAATAAAAACACGACAATACGAATAAATATGGTTGTGAGCAAATGACAAGTACTATATAGTTCGTACATGAAGGCATTGTTTGTGAAAGACTTCATGTATTAATATATCTTACAACTAATAATGCAATATTCAGCATTTGCACATAACCTATGTTACAAGAGCATTAATCCCCTCCAGAGTTGGGCGGGCTCTACTAGTGGATTAATGCCTGGTTGGTGGTTGGAAGCCACCAACCCCCCCCCAAACTAGGCATTAATCCACTAGTAGAGCCCTCCTCTGTCGTGGATTAATGCTTACTTAACAGTTTAATGAAAAAAAGTTAAAGCTTTCACATCCTCCGGTTAATGAATCCCAAAAAAGTTCCAAGGTAAATGTTCAACTCTCACTCAAACATAAACGATGAAGCAATGCAGATTTATCTAAGGAGTCAGTAGCAAAAACAAGGCACTCTCAATGCCTTTAAGTATGCTATTTTTCTGCAGCAATTTGGGTCTAACTTCTGTGGCAAGTCATCTTGTTGCCACAGAAGTTCTGTGGCATTAGTTTCTAACTTCTGCGGAAATTCTGTGGCAGCAGTTGGGGGCTTCAGCAGCAGTCAGCAACATAGAAATGTAGAAACATAGAATTTGATGGCAGATAAGGAACACTTGGCTCACCTAGCCTGCCCATTGCCCTATCTAACGGATAAGCTGCAGATCCTAGTTAATCAACAGCCTACTTCCTCCTACCCCCCACTAGAATTGCCTGAAGTCTGTCCTATGCATTCTTGAATTCCCCCACTATTTTTGACTCCATTACCTTCTCAGGAAGACTGTTCCATGCATCTACAACCCTTTCCGTGAAGAAATACTTCCTCACATTACCTGAGCCGTCCCCTCTCTTTCTTCAAATTGTGCCCCCTTATTCTTGCACATCTCTTTTACTGAAAGATGCTGCCCTCTTGGACTTTGTTGATTCCCTTAAGGTATTTGAAAGTTTCTATCATGTCCCCCTTCTCCCTCCTTTCCTCGAGGCTATACATATTGAGCTCTTTTAGTCTTTCTTCAGATGTCTTCTGGTGCAGACCCTGTACCATTTTGGTTGCTCTCCTCTGGACAGCCTCCACCCTGTCTATGTATTTGAGGAGATGGGGTCTCTAGAACTGCATGCAGTACTCCAGATGTGGTCTCACCAACAGTCTGTACAGAAGGACAACAACTTCCTGTTTACTATTGGTGATGCCTCTCCCTATACATCTCAGTATCCCCCCAGCCTCCTTATTGCCTTCTCACATTGCTTGCCCACCTTTACATCATCTGATATGACTACCCCAGGTTCCTTTCCATTTTTGTTGTTGTCAGTATCTCACCCCCCATTGTGTACTCTTCCCTTGGGTTTTTGTTTCCCAGGTGCATTACTTTGCACTTCTTTGCTTTGAATCTAAGCTGCCATACATTTGACCATTCCTCCAACCTTGCCAAGTCCCATTTCATTCTTTCCACCCCACCTTGTGTATCAACCCTGTTGCAGATCTTTGTGTCATCTGCAAGAGACACACTTTACCTTCCAGTCCCTCTGCAATGTCACTTATAAAGACATTAAAAAGGACCAACCCCAGTACTGAACCCTGTGGTACCCCACTAGTAACCCCCCTTTCTTCACTGTGGACTCCATTTACTATTACCCGCTGTGTCCTGTTGTCCAGCCAATGTTTTACCCAGGCTACAACCCTGGGACCCACTCCCAGGCTGACTAATTTGTTTGTTAATCTTTTGTGTGGGACTGTGTCAAATGCCTTGCTAAAGTCTAGGTAGGCCATGTCCACAGCCCCTCCCTGGTCTACTACTTTGGTCACCCAGTTAAAGAAATCAATTAGATTTGTCTGACATGACCTTCCTGCTGTGAATCCATGCTGTCTTGGGTCCTGTGCCCCACTGGCCTCTAGGTACTCAATAATTCTCTCCTTCAGAAGTGATTCCATCATTTTCCCTACCACTGAGGTCAAACTGACGGGTCTGTAGTTTTCTGCCTCTGTCTTGCCCCCACTTTTGTGAAGGGGAATCACATTTGCCCTCCTGCAGTCCTCAGGTACCTCCATCCTCCCATGATTTACTAAAAGGGTAGTCAGTGGTGTTACTAGTTCTTCCCTTAGTTCTTTTAGAATTCTGGGGTGAATCCCATCAGGCCCCATAGCTTTATCCACCTTCAGTTTTAAGAGTGCTTTCAGAACCCTTTATTCTGTGAAAGGACTAATATCAACTCCCCTATCAAGAGTGCTTCTATTGACTGGATTAGGTATCTCCCCCTGCTTTTCCTTTGTGAATACTGAGCAGAAGTATTCGTTCAGTATCCCTGCTTTTTCACGGTCGCTCTCTGCCCAACCACCTTCCTCTTTATTCAGCCTCAGTATCCCTGCCTTAGTCTTTCTTTGCTCCCTAATGTACCTTTAAAAGGTTTTATCCCCCTTCTTAACTGAGTTGTCTATCTTTTCCTCAGTTTGGGCCTTTGCTATTCTGACTGCCTTCCCCACTTCCTTCTGCTATAACTGGTACAGTTCTCTGTCCTGCTCCTTCTGTGTTTCTTTATACTTCCTGAATGCTATCTTTTTCTCCTTTACCTTCCCCGACACTTCTTTCGAGAACCATAGTGGTTTTTTCTTTCATTTTGATTTGTCTATTTGTGTCACACAGAGGCTTGTTGCCACGGTGATGGCGGTTTTAATGTTTCCCCATTGTTGCTCCACCCCACCTTCTTGCCTGTTTGCTAGTGCTTTTCTGAGGCACTCTCCAATTTTGACAAAATCAGCCCTCCTAAACTCCAGTGCCTTCACTTTTGTGTGGCTTGACTCTACAGCTAAGTTTATCGTGAACCACACTGTTTGGTAGTCACTTGTTCCCAGACGGCTACTCACATCAAGATTGGAGATCCTCTTTCCATCCCCACTTGAGAGTACCAGGTCTAAGATTGCTCCCTCCTGAGTGGGTTCCAAAACTAGCTGTCTGAAGCATGCCCCCTGTAGGGCATCGAGAATGGCAATGCTCTTGGGTGTGGCTGCAGCAAAGGTGCACCAGTTAACATCTGGCATATTCAGGTTCCCCATCAGCAATATCTCCCTTTTCTCTGCTATCCCAAGGATGCCTTCTATCATTTCCTTGTCCATTTCCTCCCCCTGAGACGGGGGTCTTTATACAACCCCTGTGCAGATTGTGGAGCCATTTCCTGTCTCCAGGGTGACCCACAGTGCCTCTTCTCCTCCCTGTCTATCCTTTAGCTCTGTTGCATTGATCCCTTCCCGTTACATAGAGAGCTACTCCTCCTCCTCCTCTTCTTCCTTCCCTGTCCCTTCTGTAGATTGTGTACCCTGGTATGTAGACATCCCAGTCATGGTTTTCTGTGTACCATGTTTCTGTGACTGCCATGATATCCAGGTATATCTCTTCCATCAAGGCCATCATTTCAGGGCGCTTTTTACCTAGACTATGGGCATTGGTACTCATTACCCTCCATTTTTTGATGGCTTTATTTCTTTTTTGGCCCATCCCTGTCTTTACTGCCTTTGTCTTTTTCTCCATTGACCCCTGCCCTTCTTCCTATCGACTGCTCTGTCTTGGTGTTTACCTCACTAACAACCCTAATTTTGAGGGGGGCTAGGATTTCCCTTCTCCTTTTCAGTGCCTCTCCCCTTGGCTAGTTTAAATGCTTGCCAATGAAGCATTTAAACCTATCACCTAAGATCCTGTTTCCTCTCCTGGATAGATGCAGACCATCGCACCTGTATAGGCCTGCATCCCTCCAGGTGGAGCCCCAGTCCCCAATGAAGCCAAATCCCTGAGCTCTGCACCAGTTTTTTAACCAGTCATTGAATCCTATGGTGCAGAGTGCTCTATCCTCATCCATGCCATGGACAGGTAGCACTTCCAAGAAAGTTACCATTTGTGCTACTTGCCTAAGGCCCCTCCCCAACTCCACAAACTCCTGTTGCACTGCTCTGATCCCATTCTCAGCCAGGTCATCTGTCCCTAGGTTGATAATGACATCCAGCTCACTCCCCCTTGCAGCTGCTATCACAATCCTGAGGATTCATTTCCTGTCCCTCCAAGTCATGGTGCCGGGCAGGCACCTTACCTCCCTTTCCCCTCCCTCCCCCAATTCTACCCCCCTAACAACTGAGTCCCCCACCAAGAGTTGTTTCCTTCCCCTGTAGGCTCCTGTGCCACCCTCCTGTGGGTCTTCATTGTGGAGGTTGCCAGCATCCTCCTTGGTCTTCACTGTGGGTGCCTCCATAGAGGAACCATGCTCCGCCAGAGTGGCAAATGGATTGTGGAGAGGCACAACTGGAGGGATGCACCTCTGTTCCACCACCCTCACCCTCCCTGAGCCCACCGTGGTCCAACCACTCCTCTTTCTTGGCAACCTCTGAGGTAGTGGCAGTGGCCTGGGTGGTCCCTGAGTGGGGAAGCAGGTTTCCCAAATCCTTGCCAGGTCAGCAAGGAGACTAACAACCTCCTCCCTCAGACCCAGAGAGGTTCCTGAAAATAGGGCAGCAACGCAGTCTCCAGAAGGTCTCCCGGAAGACTGCTGCTCCATAGCTAGTGCATTGCACTACTCCCCACATTTCCATGCCCCTTCCTGTTACAGATGCTTTTCTTATTTTTTGTTGTTGTTCTTGTTTTAGTGTGTGCAAGCTTGTAAGTGTCTCTACCCCCTATTCAGTGTGCTGTGCCTTTAAGGATATGAACAGGTGTATGTTGTTATCAACAATTTGTTTTTTTACATCCCGAAAGGTATTTTCATGATCCCTATGTGAAATCACCTTTTGGCCAAGAGCTGAACATTTTTTCTGCCCTTGTTCATGTGGTGGGGTCGTAAGAAGGCTATGTTGGAAATCTGGCGTAAAAAATATTAAAAACAACAAAGGTATGAGCCTACGTTGATTTTTGCAAATGCAGGCTCGTAAGTTCAGCAATAGTCAATATTTTTACCCCAAATGTTCAACATAGCAAGTTCTTTACAGCATCTCATGAATGTGACAGCTGTCATTTTTTAGCTATTGCCCCAAATGTGTTTTTGCATCCTGAAAGTTGATTTTGCAGTCCCTGTGCAAAATCACCTTTAAACCAGGAGTTGAAAATGTTGTCTACCTGTCTTCATGAGGCAGGGTCGTAACAAGGCTATATTGAAAATCTGGTGTACAAATATTATGAAACAACACATTTATGAGCCTATGTTACATTTTGCAAATGCAGGCTTGTAACTTTCATATGTTATAATATTTGTACCTCAAATTCCTGAGCTGCAGCCCTATTGGCTCTGACCAGAATTTGTTTTCCTTGCAGTCTCTCAGTTTAGCTGCTCACAGTGCAGAACACCTTTAGATGATTTCTTACAGACAGTAGCTAGAACAGGGTTCCTAGCTGGGTGACTCTCACTTTACACCTTGATGGGTTGTTGGTTAACGGCATCCACCACTTTAACCCAAAGCTGCTTGCCTTCAGCTTCAGATTCAAGAAGTGAAGAAGGTTCTGGCACACCGGGAACCTACTGTGCATGCTGAACAGACCTGCACTTTTGTTCCGTCAGACTGATATCTGGAACTGGAGCAGGCTGCACTCACTTTTGTTGCTTTTAGGCAATGACCCCTGGCTTTCAGCCAGAGGGAGTGATTCAAACTGTTAATAACCCCTTAGCTTCATGAGGGCAGTACACCAACATTTGTGAAAAAGGTATAGAGAAATAACAGCAAGCTATAGCCCTGTACACCCCACAGTAGTTATTGGGAAGACAGTGGGATCACAGACCAGAGACAGGATAGGGGATCACCTACAAAGTTAATGGAATCATGGCTATATATAATTTGATGGCAGAAGGAAACTGAAGGTCCATCAGATATGTCCTTATTATAGTACTGCACACCATTGACCTACTGTCCTGGTGGACTGTACCCCCCCTCCCACTTCCCAACCCCTCAAACTCTTGCTGTTCCCCTTAGGAACTAGGAGCCCCCTGGCCCTATCCCAACCATGTTTAAACCCGGCAAGAGTAGCTTCCCCTACTACTCCCATTGGCAGTTTATTTCATGGTTTCATCACCTTCTCAGTAAAGTAGACTCAGATTTCTCCTGAATTTGATCCAAACAAACCTTCAGTCATGCTCCCTAGTGACTGCATCTCTCTTTCAATCAAATCTGTCCTTGCTGTTTACCTTGCTTATACCACTGAGACACTCCTGACAATGGTTTAGGATCGAAGTGCTGGGATGAACAGAAGGAGAGGGTCAGAGGTACAAATCACTTTAAAAGTTACTGCACTTTGTATGCACATGCTGGATGACTGAATAATCAGTTAAGTCACCAAAAGCTTTGTGTCTGTGCCTTTCTATTAGTCTAACCCCTTCAACAGATGCGAGTGCATTCCTCCTTTTCTTGTTTTTGGATTCATCTCTATTTCTTAGAAATAGGTCCTCAATGTTTTGTTTCATTCATGTCCCCCTGCTTCTGCCTGGCCTCTAACAATTTAATTAGGCTGTTTAAGAATATCGTTCATGCATTGTGCTACATTTTTTTCCAGGTAGCCACTTTGGCTACCAGTCAAAATTCACACTAACCAGAACTAAATTCCAGGAAGCCAAAAATATTGTTTTATTGCAGAATCCTTGCTGTTTTAAATGAAAAACCACCTGCAATGCTTGTTATATGCAGAAATAAGCTTGCCTGAACCTGAAGGGAGGATGGAAACAGTGCGTGAATGGCAATGGCAGGGCCCACAAGAACACCATTGTTTTGGTTGTTGATCAATCTTCTTCTGATCTCAGCTATGCAGCCCTACCCCCCCGACACCACTACTGCCACCACCACCACCACCACCACCATTACTTTTGGCTCCATCAATATCTTAGGCTCCACCTTCCCACAATCCTTTTTTCCCTATCTAGATGATTGCTATGTCTTGTGTGTGTGCCTGCTCACTTAGAAGCTTAAGCTCCATTCCATCCTCACTTTCTCCTTCCCTCACAGCTCCCCATCCACCCATACTGCTCATAGAAGATGTCCATGCTGCTGCCTTCCATGCTATTCCTCACAGTATATGGATGCAGCCACTGGTACAATGTTACAGAATGAGGATTATCTCTTAGATGCTGCACAAAAACTCAACACCAGTACCCGGAAAAAATGGACAGTAGAACAATTCTAATCATCAGGTAGGCATCTTGTCCAAAATGTAGGTGGCCAAATACAAAAACCGGTCACTATGCTGACCCAGATGGTCATTATGTAGAACACTGCATCACGGCATCACAAAATGAAGATCATGTTCAACAAATCTAACTCTTTGAATAAATAACACAGACAGTGAACACTACATAAAGTAGAGTGCATCACTGATCTAGATTTTGGTAACAAGTTTGATACAGTGCCAAAAAAAGACTATTCTGCAAGTTCACTAGGCATAGCAAAGGGTAACTTCAACAATGAAAGAAAAACTGACTTTTTAATAGACAGAAGTACGGGTCTTGCTGGCCCAGTGGCACAGACGACTGAGGCACTGGACATCTCACTTTGTGTCACGCTGGTGACCCGGGTTCATGAGTGAGCCTGGGTCATCAGAGGTTGGCACGGGGGAGAGGGCGGAGCTGGATGGAGCAGCCAGTGGGCAGCTCTCCTCTCCGGGGGAGGGTGAGTGGCATTCCTCTCTCAATGGTAGCCCTCTGCTATAGTTGTGGGAAGGATGGGCACATGAAGAGAGAATGCCGGTCCCCAAAAGACACAGACAAAGTTGAATATAGGCTACAAGGAGAGCTGCAGAGAACAAATCAGTGGTTAAGAGGTGCACAAAATGATCCCAGGGAGGGCCCAAAAAATGCTAACTCACGTCCCTTTGTGGCAAGGTCAGTTGCCCAGGCCCCCGCTACCGCCTCTTCAGACTGGTCCAGAATAGTGGGTCCCTCCATGGAGACCACTGTAAAGGTGAATGGAGTGTCTACAAGAGCTGTATTAGACAGTGGCTCCCAAGTGACAATTATGTTCCAGGATTGGTATCAAGTATTTGTCAGATGTACCCTTACAACCATTAGAAGGACTGCATGTATGGTGGTTAAGTGAGAAGGCCTACCCCTATTCTGGGTATATCCAAATTTGGCTGTCTTTCCCCACCTCCATGGCTGGAGTGGCCGAACAAGTAGACACCCTAGCCTTAGTGTGTCCTCCCACTGGACTGTATGATGGTGTCCCTTTGTTGAGTGGCACAAATGCTCATATGTTTGGACGGCTGGCACAGTTGTGTTATGAAAAACAGGGGTCAAGGACTAGTAGAGCTTTAAGAATTCCGGCTTTAATTAAGAAGGTCTATGAGGCACAGAGAGATGCTGACAAAGTAGAACCAGAGGAACTGGTCAGAATTGTCTGGAAGAAGGATCCTGAGTCTCTGATCCTGGTACCAAATGCCCAGTGTACCTTACAGGGAGAGGTCCGTATCAGAAAGGATGTTAAGAATAAAATATTGATGTTGGATGCACCAGGCGATGGAAAATTGCTGGAGGGACTGCTGATCAAGCCTAGTATTTTACCTGCTAGAGCCCATGCTTATGCCAGAAGGGTAATGGTTCAAGTTTATAATGTGTCTGACAGAGAGATTCGAGTAAATAGAGGTTGCACCCTGGCTAATGTGCATTGTGCAGACACTTCAGTGCTACCCAGCAGCAAGAGTTCGGGGAAGAATGACAGAAGTAACGCCTGACTTGTTTGATTTCGGTGACTCCCCGTTGCCAGCTGAATGGAAAGTGAGGATCAGTGAGAAGCTTGCCCAGAGAGACCAGGTGTTTTCTTTAAAGGAATGGGACATAGGATGCGTGCAAGGAGCTGAGCATCATATCCGGCTGCATGACGAAAGACCATTTTGTGAGAGGTCTTGACGCCTGGCACCTGCTGACATAGGTGATGTGAGATGGCATCTGCAAGAGATGTTAGCTGCTGGTGTAATACAAGAATCCAGAAGCCCCTATGCTTCCCCCATTGTGGTAGTGAGTAAAAAGAATGGGACAGTAAGGATGTGCATGGATTATCGCACCTTAAACCGGCGGACTAACCCTGATCAATACACAATGCCCCACATTCAGGATGCTTTGGACTGCCTAAACAAGAGCAAGTGGTTCTCTCTGTGCTGGATCTTCACAGTGGGCACTACCAGATCCCGATGGTCCCAGAGGACCATGAGAAGACAGCCTTTATCTGTCTGCTTGGCTTCTATGAATTCATGAGGATGTCTCAAGGGATTTCAGGCACCCCAGCCACTTTTCAATGATTGATGGAGCGTGCAGTGGGGGACATGAACTTACCAGAGTGTCTGGTATACCTAGATGATGTTATTGTGTTTGGCATCTCACTGGAGGAACATGAGAGCAGATTATTTAAGGTATTGGACCGACTGGAAGACTTTGGCCTTGAACTGTCCATTGATAAGTGTCAATTCTTTCAAACATCAGTAAAGTATGTGGGACACATAGTATCCACCGAGGGAATAGAGACCGGCACAAGTAAAGTTGAGGCCTTGACCACCTGGCCACAGCCCAAAAATCTAAAAGAACTACAAAGATTCCTGGGATTCTGTGGTTATTATCAGCGTTTCATCAAGAACTATTCAAGAGTGATCCGCCCTTTACTTAACCTTACTCAAGGGTATCCCCCAACCCACAAAAAATACAAAAAGTCAGCATCCCTCAAGGCTGAAAGAGTATATTTTCAACCGAGTGAAGTATTTGGGGCCCGCTGGACTCCTGATTGTGAGACTGCTTTTCATGAGATCATATATCAACTACCCACACTCCAGTGCTGGCCTATGCTGATCCAAGAAAACCTTATGTCCTGCACACTGATGCTAGCTTGCAAGGGTTGGGGGCTGTGTTGTACCAAGAGCACGAGAATGGCCTGAGACCAGTGGCCTTTGCCAGTAGAAGCCTGACCCCATCCGAAAAGAACTATCGTGTACATAAGTTAGAGTTCCTAGCTTTGAAGTGGGCTATTGTTGACCAATTCCATGAGTACTTGTCAGTTTTTACTAGTATTTTAGCCCCATACAATAATCCTTTGACCTATGTGCAGACCTCATCTAAGTTGGATGCCACTGGCCATAGGTGGTTTTCTGCATTATCTACATATGACTATGCTGTTGAATACCGAGCAGGCCTGAACCACATAGATGCTGATGCTCTCTCCTGGAGGCCTGTTCCCCAGAATGATTGGGTCAGATTGTCAGAACCTGATATTCAGGTACTCTGCCAGAAGTTTGACAGGGAGGAACAAATGTCCACGGACTCAGTGGACTGCATGGTGGATTGCGTGGGACCCTCTGAGAATTGCATACCTGCTGCGTATAGCCACTTTTCTGCAATAGACATTGGTGCACTGCCTCAGCTGGACAATGACAGTATTCGGCAGGCTCAATCCCACGATCCCATGATCAAATCAGCTTTAGAAGCCCTCTATGCAGGAAAAGATGTGTCCAAATTACGCTCTACTGATCTGAGAACTGCATTGTTATACAAAGAAGGTCCTAAGTTGAAACTGATCAATAAACTGTTATACAGAGAAACAGTAGACAGAGGGGGACAAGTAGACAAACAACAACTAGTGCTACCCACTGCCTTTCGAGAGTCAGTACTGAGGTCCTTGCACAACCACATGGGGCACCTTGGTATAGACAGAACACATGACTTGGTGAGATCCAGATTCTATTGGCCTAAGATGGGGGCTGATGTGGAGCAACACATTTGAATTTGTAGTCGCTGCTTACAGAGGAAAGCTTTGCCTCAGAGGGCTGCCCCCCTTGTTAACATCACCACCAGTGCACCCAAGGAGCTGGTCTGCATTGATTTTCTGAGTTTGGAGTCAGATCAAAGAAATATCAGTAATGTGCTGGTGGTCACTGACCATTTTATGAGATATGCCCAAGCTTTCCCCACCAAAGACCAGAAAGCATCCACTGTGGCCATAGTACTTGTGAAAACTTTTTGTTCACTATGGGGCTCCACAAAGAATCCATTCTGATCAAGGGAGACTTTGAGAGTCATCTGATCAAAGAGATGCTTTCTCTGTGGGGAGTGCGAAGTCCAGAACCACTCCTTACCACCCCAAGGGGGACCTACAGCTTGAACGTTTCAACTGCACTTTGCTAGATATGCTAGGCACCCTACACCCAAAGGACAAGCCTAGATGGAGCCAACAAATTAGCACCCTGGTACATGCTTATAACTGCACCAAAAGTGATGCCACTGGGTTATCCCCCTACTGCCTGATGTTTGGAAGAGAAGCTTGTCTGCTGGTAGATGTGTGTGTTTTGGGGTCTCTCCTGATGGGGTTCAAGCTGACAACTATTCACAGTATGTGCAAAAGTTAAAGGCCCAGCTAACTCATGCGTACCAACTGGCTCAAACCATGGCTGCCAAAAGAAATCTGGCCAACAAAGAAAGGTATGATAAAAAGGTGAAAGCACAGGAACTCCAGGAGGGAGATAGGGTATTGCTAAGAAATCTGGGACTGCATGGCAAACACAAGATTGCTGACAGATGGCACCATCTCCCTCACATTGTAGTGGGCAAACTAGATGATCTGCCAGTGTACAAAGTGAGGACTGAGAATAATTCAAAAGACGTGAAAACAATGCATAGAAATCATTTACTGCCCATTGGACAAATCTTGATTGAGTCTGAGCCCCCAGAAAATGCCCCCCCCGGACCAGTGACTAGAACTGCTGCTAAGAAAAAATCAACAAAGTCTGCACCTACAGAAGCTGAGTTAAAGTGTTCCCCTCCAAAAGTCCCTGTTGAGCATGACTGTCAGTCCATATCAGAGGAAAGTGAGTGTGACTTTGAATACTACCCTTCTTACGAACTGAGTCAATTGTTTAGGGGCAATCCCCTAGTCAATACTGGAGATGAAGCTGGGCCTTCTGGACTGTCTAAGCCCCCAGCTTCATCCCTGGAGCCAATGTTCCCAGAAAGTGAAGTGCAAAGCATCAAGTCAGATGAAATGGAATCATTGTGTATGGTTGAACTGTTTGAGCTTTCAGGGGAGGAAAATGATGGACTGGGACAGACTGGTGATACACCAGAACAAGAAGAGTATTTTGAGTGCCCTGATGGTCCACTGCCAGTGTCCAAAAGCTCTCCATGTGAGCCAAATGTTGTGGACTCAGAGACTGTAACTCTTGTAGCTGAAAGTGCCCCAAGTTCTAGCCTCTCTACCCACATGGAGACTCCCCTGACAAGTGAGGACAATGCTGAAAATGAGGCTCAGAGTGCAGAGACTGTAACAGTTCCTCCTAGAAAGACTGGTCGAGCTGTAAAGCCTGTGGTGCACCTCAGTTATGATTACCTTGGGAGGCCGGTGGACTTGCCTCTCAATGTTGTCCATAAAGGAGTGTATGTGTCCCCAAGCTCATTGCCCAAACTGAGCGTCAGTGCTAACTCCAAGTTACTTGTGTTGCCCTCTATGTATGGTGCTCCTGCCCCATCCAGCCCCAAGGTAACTGATAGGGAAGGGCCCCCTCTCTTCAGGTTTCATGTATAAGAGGTAATAACCTGAGTTATGGTACAATGTGTGTGTAATACTATGTAAAGAGTGACATACTGCAACGTTTCAGAAATGTGTTCCTGGTAAAGTGATATATTGACTGATGATTACATGTGTGAGCCTAATGCAAATGTATATGGTTGCAATTGAAACTTATGGGGGTAATTCCTTGACGCAGACATCAAGCTTTCCCAGGCCAGGAAGGGTGTAACCCCACCTGCAAGTGGGAGTTCCCAAAAGACTTCCAGGAGCTTGCTTGAATGGTGTTTGGCGTTTAAGCCATTTATCTGTGAGTGCTTTTAGAGCCTCTGGTACTGTCTCTTTAAGAGCTGTCTGCTTGCAGACATAATTAGTTTGTATGGTGGGACTGTGTGTTTCTCTGCTTGAGTCCCACTCGAGCTGCTGCCAATTCGCTCTGTTTTTGCAGTCGCTAGGAGTGCAAAGGGAGCCTATCTGAAAGATGTAACTGTTTGCCAGAAATCATTTAGAGTAATAATGAAAATACAGTTTGTCTAACCTGCTTTTCTTTGCAATCAGAACTGTGTTTGCCTAGTTCCCCATTCTAGTTTTGAACTGCTGAACTGGACCAATCAGTGTGGGTTAAGGGAGCTCTAAAATGGTGCCTGTGGATGAATCAGAACTTGGACTCGTAGTCTGAGCCAGCCACAAGAGGATTGTATGGGCAGTGACTCTGGGAAATGTAGTTTGGACTTCGACCCCTTTTTGCACCAACAGGGGGAGTCTATTGTGAGTGACAGCCAATCCAGCCAAGAACTGGGAGGAACTCAAAGAAGTGCCCAGTTTTGTCTACTGGAGTTTCAGTTTAGCTTTGGCAGTGAAGAGGGAAGGAGCCCTGTGCTCCTTCGGTGCGCAGTTTTAGTCGGGAAACGCGTGTAAGGCCCCAAGTTTCGGTCTGCAGCTTGTGCAAGTGCTTGTTCAGACTGAATCCGACCTGTGAAGAGAATCAAGGAGATCTGAAGAGTAGAAACCAGGCTCACCCTGTAGAAGACTGGAGAAATTGCTGAATCACGCTCGGTCTGTCAGAAACTGAATTTGTTGTGTGTTCTCCCGGGTATTGTGCAGTAATTGCGATCGGGATAGAGAAGCAGCCTGCCTGGTATAGTACTTTCTTATTCCATATAAGTGTGTGTAGTGCTTGTGGGGACTTGCGTTTCAAATACCCTGTACAGTGAATTGAGTGCAAGAAGCTGGAAGTAAACCCCAGCTTAATCCAGACTACATCCATTTGCTCTGAACTGCCGTGGGGTCCAGTCACAAGGACCTTGTCCACATGGTCTGCTCCTCCTGGCAATCCAGGACAATCTGCCTTCCATTCAGTTTCAGCATTGAATTTGTGAGTACAAATCAGGGTAGCTCCCTGCCATCATCTAATTGCAAGTGTTCCATCTGATTACTTTTCCTTTCTTTCTCCACGAACTGAGCCTACCGGCTCCGGATTACAATTTGGGTATTGTCCATGCATTTTCCATCTTCAGGGCCCCAACCAGCTGCACCAAATAGGCTAGCCTCTTATTGCCTGGGTGCCCAGTAAGAGTGACATTAGGGACATTTGGGATTCTGAAGTATGTGCACAGTACTGTGATTATTAATGTGTTTAAACTAATTAACCTGATTTCCCACTGTCCTTGTTATATCCCCTCTAAATAAATCAGATCTGTTTGTTTCAGCGAAGTTATACTGCCTGAGGTATTCATTTATGTTAAAGTATTGTATTGTGGTTTTTGCACTGTATCATCTTGTTTTACAGGGAGTCCCCAGAGTCCCGCTGACCGAACCAGTCCTGGGGGTAAGTGTATACGGTGAAGGTAATTCTGATGTATTGTGTGGGCCACTAGTGGGAAGAAAGGGGGGTCGCAGTGTCCCAGAGGGCTGTGACCAAATTAGTTTAACTACTGCAAACCCTGACCTCTGGGTGGAGGCACTCGCCATTAGACCTAGGCCCCTAGGCAGGCAGGGGTAGCAGCCCTTGGGATAGCACCACCTAGGGGTTACACACATACCACAGATTGGATAATCTGGGTGGATAGTGCATAATTCATGATTAATTATTACAAGACAAACTATCTAAAAGTATTGTGGATACAGTCTGTGCACATCCACCTACAGTTCAGGATGGAAAGAAGTTATTAGAGGAGTTCTGATGGGTTTGGTATTGGCACCTCTTCTGTTCATCATGTATATGCATGAATACAAACAAACAGGCAGGCAGGCAGACAGATAAACAGATACGTACTGTCAGATACTGTAGATAGATAGACAGATAGACAGACAGACAGACCACTGGACACCAGTAATTATCTGTGTCTTCAACATAAAACTACTATATAAGTAGACTGGGGGGGATCCTGTGGATACTGATACAGTCATGATGTCCATCTACAGCTGTCACTGATGACCAGGAATAGACATGCAGTCCAGAGACCACTGTGCAGGCATTATGTAAGAAACATAGACACATGAAATTTAACAACAGATAAGGACCACTAGGTCAACCCATTCTGCACATTTTTTCCTGCCCAAACTGTCACCACTGACCCTACTTGGTCTCTGGTTCACTCCCCCACCTTGCCACTAAGATTTTCTTGTGCCTCTCTCATCAATACTTGAAGCCCACTACTGTTCTCCCCCTACCACCTCCCCTGAAAGACTGTGCCAGGTATCCACCACTCTTTCAGTGATGAACTACTTCCTCACATCACTCTTGAATGTACCCCCTTCCAGCTTCATTGCATGTGTCCTTGTTCTTCTACACTTGTCTTATGAAAAATGTTTCTCTCCTGCATCATATTTACCCCATGAGGTGTGGAGAGACACTGACCGCATTGCTAAAATTGTTCAGAAAGCAGGAGAAAACACTTATGTTCTGGTACACGTAGGGACTAACAATATTGAAAGCCAGTCAGTTATGGAGACCAAGGAACACCTGACCAGGCTGGGTGAAAACTATCATCCATTTCATCTGGCATCTCCTTCTCTGAGATTCTGCCAGTCTGGGAGAGGGGGACAGATGAACGGAAGGTCAGAGAAGGTGAGATAGGGGAGCTAAACATGTGTCTCAAGGACTGGTGCCAGGAAAAAGGACACAAATTTGTAGGGATCTGGAAACAGTTTTGGGAGCGAAAGTTCTTTAAATTTGATGGACTGCATCTGACTAAGGAGGGAGTCAGCACATTGGGGCAGAAGTTTGATGTCTTTGCAGAATATTTAAACTATCAAATGGGGAGAGGGGTGCAGCACCGGAAACATCAAATGGGAATGGGAACACCCTTCCCCCTCAGCTAGTGGTCAAACAGGAGTTCAGCATGTTTGTAGTTCATTTGCATCACCAGGTAAAGAAAAAGGTCTGGCTCCCAATACGATGCACAGGGTAAATGCCAGATCTTGCCCAACAACTAATACACCGAAATCTGACCAATGGAAAATCATGTACACAAATGCTCGCAGTCTGAGAAACAAGATCCCAGACCTGCAGGCAATAATGACAGAGGCTAAACTGGACATAGTAGCCATTAGAGAGACATGGTTTACCAGTGACCACACTTGGGAGAGTTAATCTACCTGGCTATGTACTGTTCAGAAGAGACCGAGGTGCAAAAGGGGGGGTGGGGCCTTTATGTCAATGAAAATATCAAAGCTACAGAAATTCAGAATACACATAAGGAGCCAGAAGAACTGTGGGTCACCCTGGAAACAGGAAATGGGACAACCACACAAACCGGGGTCGTGTACAGGCCTCCAGACCACGGGGAGGACATAGATACATTACTGTTAGAAGATATACAAAACATGACAGCTAAAGGGGAGGTTCTGATAATGGGAGACTTCAACATGCTAGATATAGATTGGTCAATACCAGCAGGGACATCTGCCAGAAGTGGACACATGGTGGATTCCCTGCAGGGAGAGGGCCTCAAACAACTGGTACAACAACCCACTGGAGACAGGGCTATCCTAGATCTAGTACTGACTAACAGGGAAAAGATTAAGTCACCTGGGGGCCAGTGACCATCATATGGTATGGTTCAATTTGGTCACTAGAACAAAATCATCCCATTCCAAGCCAAAAATATGGGACTTCAGAGGAGCTGACTTTGATAAGATGGCAACAGAGTTAAGCTAGCCCTGGCAAAAAGAAATACAAGTAAGGGGGTACAGGCAAAGTGGGCAAGCATTAAAGATGCAATACTTGAAGCAACATCCCATTGTGTTAGTGAGAAAAGGAAGTGCAAAAGAAGAAGGAAACCACTTTGGTACTCAAACATAGTAGCAGAAAAGGTCGGAGCCAAAAGGCTGGCCTTCAGGAAATATAAGGAAATGCAGCAGGATGAAGATAGGGAGGTATACCAAACTTCCCTAAGGGAAGCAGGGATGGCAGTAAGGCAGGCAAAGGCCCAAACTGAGGAAACACTAGTATGAACAGTAAAAGAAGGTGACAAGACTTTCTATAGATACATTAGTGAAAGGAGAAAGTCTAGAGGGGGGTATTGCTAAGTTCAAAGGAGAAAAAGAAGCATGTGAGGAGGAGGACCTTGTAAAAGCATCTATCCTAAATAGATACTTCTGCTCAGTATTTACTGAAGAGAAGGTAGGGCTGGGCCCACAGCTCTGCACCATGGACACAGGGGGGAGGGAGGTGTGCACTAGTCCCTTCACAAAAGAAAGGGTCCTACAAGAGCTCGATAAGCTCAGGGTTGACAAGGCAATGGGACCTGGTGGCATACATCCCAGGGTACTAAAGGAGCTAAGGGTGGAAATAGCAGAGGCATTATCAGAACTGTTTAGTGAGTCTCTGAGCACAGGAGAGGTCCCAGAAGACTGGAGAAGGGCTCATGTGATCCTACTCCACAAGAGTGGTAGCAGGGAGGAGGCAGAGAAATACAGACCAGTCAGTCTTACCTCAGTAGTGGGCAAGATTATGGAGACACTCCTTAAGGAAAGGACAGTGCAACACCTGGAATCCATAGGAGCACAGGATCCAAGACAACATGGGTTTACAAAAGGAAGGTCCTGTCAAACTAATCTCATAGATTTGTTTGACTGGGTAACCAGAGTGGTGGACCAAGGGGGAGCAGTTGATGTTGTCTACCTAGACTTAAGCAAAGCTTTTGATACTGTTCCACATAGAAGATTGATTAGTAAGCTGGGTAGGCTTGGGGTGGGTCAGACATTGGTCAACTGGGTGGCAAACTGGTTAATGGGAAGAAGACAGAGAGTGATGGTAAATGGTATACAGTCAGAAGAGATGCAAGTCACAAGTTGTGTACCTCAGGGATCAGTCCTGGGGCCAGTCCTCTTCAATATCTTCATCAGTGACATTGCAGATGGACTGGAGGGTAAGGTTTGTCTGTTTGTAAATGACACCATGATCTGCAACAGAGTAGATGATCCAGATGGTGTCAGCAGAATGAGAAGAGATCTGGATAAACTAGCAAATTGGTCGGAAGAGTGGCAACTGGGGTTAACGTAAAGAAGTGCTAGATCATGCACATAAGGAAGAGAAACCCTGACGCCACCTATAGGCTGGGAGGGGAGTTGCTGGCAATCACAAGGGTAGAAAGAGACTTGGGCATCATCATCATCGATGACCTGAAATCATCCAAGCAGACCTCTAAAGCAGTAGGTAAGGCTAGAGGGATGTTGGGGTGTATTAGTAAGGTATAACAAAGTCGGAAGAGGAGTAAAATCCTCTTTGCAAGACACTGGTTAGCCCCATCTGGAGTACTGCATGCGTACCAGAGACCACACCTTCACAAGGACATTAACCAAATTGAGGCAGTCCAGAGAGGCACCAAAATGGTGCAGGGACTGCATCAGAAAACATATGAGGACAGATTAACTGAACTCAATATGTATACCCTAGAACAAATGAGGAGAGAGTGATATGGTGAAACATTCAAACACCTTAAGGACATTAACAAGGTGAAAGAGTCTAACATGTTTAAATATAAGAAAAATATCAGGACAAGAGGACACAGCATGAGATTAGGAGGCCGATTAAGGGGTAATGTGAGGAAGTTATTTTTCACAGAAAGGGTGGTGGATGCATGGAGCGGCCTACCTCAAGAAGGGGTGGATATGAATACAGTACAGGGCTTCAAACAGGCATGGGATAGGCATAAGGGAGCAATACAGATGAGTATGAATAGATAGGCCATTGACAGAGCAAAGTCCGATGGCACCTTCATAAGGTAGAAAAAGAAATGGGCAGACTGGATGGGCCTTGTGGTCCTTATCTGCTGTCAACTTCTATATTTCTATATTTATATGTCTCTATCATATCTGCTTTCACTCTTCTTTCCCATGATGTACATATTGAGGTCCTTCAGTCTCTCCTCAAAGGGTTTCTGATGCAGACCCTCAACCATTTTAGTTGCTCTCTTCTGGACTGTCTCCACTCTGTCTGTGTCCTTGCTGATACACAGTGCCCCTGGTGGGAAGTAATTTAAAACTAATGAGCAACCTTCCCATCAACACTTTTCATCATGTGGGCAGTCTAGACTCTTGTAGCAAAAATTTATCACCAACATATTGTAGTTTTACCACTGTGGAAGGCTAGGTTTGCTGGCCAAGGCAGCTAGCTTCACCTGATCTTGTTTCTTTTAGCTTGCTTGAAAGGGCAGAACTGAGAACCTTACCAGAGTAAGGGAAAGGATTAAGACTTTTGGCTAGGCAGATTTACTGTGTGTTGTTGTTTTTATTTTGTACACACAGGGATTGTTACTGTTTGTTGCTAACATTTTATTGCTTTATTTTTCTCTGATTCACATTGCTGTTGCTGGGTATACCTTCGGTTGCAATATTACAAGGTGTGCCTACAGGTGTGTGCTAACAGATTACTGCTGTAATCTTCTGATTCAAATTGTCTTTTGCAAGGTATATCTTCTGTTACTGCTTTATTTTCTCTGTAGCAAAGTGTTTCTTACAGGGTATATCTTCTGTGAAATTATTACAGGTGGTGCTTAAATTTTTGTGACTTTTTATCATTAGGCTAAGCAAAATTACTGTTTGCCCCTATTTTATTTATTTTTTGCTTAATAGTTTTTTTTTTGTCTCAGACATGTTGCAGTCTCCTTCTCACATTGAAGACAGGGAGAGTGAGAAAGCAGCCACAGCATCCTTGAATCAAGAAGGTTATTTTCTAGACTACACTGAACTGAATTATTACTTTTTGGACCTGTGTGAGTAACTAGTATTGATTCTGTTTTGGGGGTGGACTTTTCTTTGTTTTAACTTTAATTTGCCAGGGAGGAACTGTAGCTGGGAGATATTTGCAGTCAGTTGTGACTAGACCTGTTACTTAGCCTTTGTGAAATAGGTGTCTGAAAGGAAGGAAGGCACTCCTGGGGTGGAGGGTAAGAGTTGTAGGTGATTGTTTCTGGACAGCATGGGTTTCTCCCACCCACCCTTCCCTCACCCACCCGCCCCAGTGCATAACTTCCTTTATAGCAGGGGTTCTGACATCACTTCCTCAAAACTGCTAACAACATACACCTGTTCATATCCTTAAAAGCACAGCACACTGAATAGGGTGTAAAGACACTCACAAGCTTGCACACACTAAAACAAGAACAAAAACCAAAAAAGCATCTGTAACTGGAAGGGACACAGACATGTGGGGAGTGGTGAAATGCACCGGCTGTGGAGCAGCAGTCTTCCGGGAGACATTCTGGAAACTGTGTTGCTGCCCTATTTGCAGGCACCTTTCTGGTCTGAGGGAGGAGGTTGTTTATCTCCATGCTGACCTGGCAAGGATTCAGGAAACCTGCTCCCCCACCCAGGGACCATGAGGACCACTGCCACTACCTCAGAGGTTGCCAAGAAAGAGGAGTGGTTGGACCACGGTGGGCTCAGGGAGGGTGAGGGTGGTGGAACAGAGGCTCATCCCTCCAGTTGTGCCTCTCCACAATTCATTCACCACTCTGGTGGAACATGGTTCCTCTATGGAGGCACCTGCAGTGGAGACCAAGGAGGATGCTGGGAACTTCCACAATGGAGACCCACAGGAGGGTGGCCCAGGACCCCACAGGTGTAGGAAACAACTCCAGGTGGGGGACTCAATTGCTAGGGGGTAGAACTGGGGGAGGGATGGGAAAGGGAGGTAAGGTGTCTGCCCAGTGCCAAGGCTTGGAGGGACAGAAAATGAATTCTCAGGATTGTGGGAGCAGTGGGAAGAGGGATGGAGCTGGATGTCATTATCCACCTAGGGACGAATGACCTGGCTGAGAATGGGATCAGAGCAGTGCAACAGAAGTTTGTGGAGTTGGGGAGAGGCCTTAGACAAGTAGCACACATAGTAACTTTCTCAGAAGTGCTACCTGTCTATGGCATGGATGAGGCTAGGGCACTCTGCACCATGGGGTTCAATGACTGGTTGAAAAGCTGGTGCAGAGCTCAGGAATTTGGCTTCATTGGGGACTGGGGCGCCACCTGGAGGGATGCAGGCCTATACAGGCATTATGGTCTGCATCTATCCTGGAGGGGAACCAGGATCCTAGCTGATAGGTTTAAATGATTCAGTGGCAAGCATTTAAACTAGCCAAGGGGGGAGGCACTGAAGAGGAGGAGGGAAATCCTAGCCCCCCCCAAAAAAAAATCAGGGTCATTAGTGAATAAACACCAAAATAGAGCAGTTGATAGGGAGAAGGGCAGGAGTAAATGGAGAAAAAGACAAAAGCAGTAGGGACAGGGATGGGGCAATAAGAGATAAAGCCATAAAAAAATGGAGGGTAATGATTACCAATGCCTGTAGTCCAGGTAAAAAGCTCCCTGGAATGGTGGCCTTGATGGAAAAGGGATGCCTGGATATTGTGGCAGTCACAGAAACATGGTACATAGAGAACCATGACTGGGATGTCAACATACCAGGGTACACAATCTACAGAAGGGACAAGGAGGGAAGAAGAGGAGGAATAGCTCTCTATGTAAGGGAAGGGATCAAAGCAACAGAACTATAGGGTAAACAGAGATGAGAGAAGGTACTGTGGGTCACACTGGAGACTGGAAATGGCCCCACAATCTGCACAAGGGTTGTACACAGACCCCCGTCTCAGGGGGAGGAAATGGACAAGGAAATGATAGAAGGCATCCTTGGGATGGCAGAAAAAGGGGAGATATTGCTGATGGGGGACCTGAATATGCCAGATGTTGACTGGAGCACCTTTGCTGCAGCCACATCCAAGAGCAGGGCCATTCTCGATGCCCTACAGGGGGCATGCCTCAGACAGCTAGTTTTGGAACCCACTTGGGAGAGAGCAGTCTTAGACCTGGTACTCTCAAATGGGGATGGAGAGAGGATCTCTGATCTTGAAGTGGGTAGCCATCTGGGAACAAGCGACCACCAAACAGTGTGGTTCACGATAAACTTAGCTGTAGAGTCAAGCCACACAAAAGTGAAGGTACTGGACTTCAGGAGGGCTGATTTTGTCAAAATGGGAGAGTGCCTCAGAAAAGCACTAGCAAACAGGCAAGAAGGTGGGGTGGAGCAACAATGGGGAAACATCAAAACTGCCATCACAGAGGCAGCAGGTCTTTGTGTGAAGCAAATAAACAAATCAAAATGAAAGAAAAAAAACACAATGGTTCTCAAAAGAAGTGGCAGGGAAGGTAAGGGAAAAAAAGATAGCATTCAGGAAGTTTAAGGAAACACAGAAGGAGCAGGACAGAGAACTGTACCAGTTAAAGCAGAAGGAAGCAGGGAATGCAGTCAGAATAGAAAGGCCCAAACCGAGGAAAAGATAGCCAACTCAGTTAAGAAGGGGGATAAAACCTTTTATAGGTACATTAGGGAGCAAAGAAAGACTAAGGCAGGGATACTGAGGCTGAACAAAGAGGAAAGTGGTTGGGCAGAGAGCGACAGTGAAAAAGCAGGGATACTGAACGAATACTTCTGCTCAGTATTCACAATGGTAAAGCAGGAGGAAATACCTAATCCAGTCAATAGAAGCAATCAGGATGGGGGGGGGGGTTGATATTAGTCCTTTCACAGAAGAAAGTGTTCTGAAAGAACTCTTAAAACTGAAGGTGGATAAATCAACGGGGCCTGATTGGATTCACCCCAGGATTTTAAAAGAACTAAGGGAAGAACTAGTAACACCACTGACTACCCTTTTTAATAAATCATGGAAGGATGGGCTGGTACCTGAGGACTGGAGGAGGGTGGATGTGATTCCCCTTCACAAAAGTGGGAGCAAGACAGAGGCAGGAAACTACAGACCTGTCAGTTTGACCTCAGTGGTAGGAAAAATGATGGAATCACTTCTGAAGGAAAGAATTGTTGAGTACCTAGAGGCCAGAGGGGCACAGGACCCAAGACAGCATGGATTCACAGCAGGAAGGTCATGTCAGACAAATTTAATTGATTTCTTTAACTGGGTGACCAAAGTAGTAGACCAGCGAGGGGCTGTGGACATGGCCTACCTAGACTTTAGCAAGGCATTTGACACAGTCCCGCACAAAGATTACTAAACAAATTAGCCAGCCTGGGAGTGGGTCCTAAGATGTAGCCTGGGTAAAACACTGGTTGGACAACAGGACACAGCGGGTAATAGTAAATGGAGTCCACAGTAAAGAAGGAAGATTGCTAGTGGGGTACCAGGGTTCAGTACTGGGTCGGTCCTTTTAATGTCTTTATAAGTGAGATTGCAGAGGGACTAGAAGGAAAGTATGTCTCTTTGCAGATGACATGAAGATCTGCAACAGGGTTGATGCACAAGGTGGTGTGGAAAGGATGAAAAGGGACTTGGCAAGGTTGGAGGAATGGTCAAATGTATGGCAGCTTAGACTCAATGCAAAGAAGTGCAAAGTAATGCACCTGGGAAACAAAAACCCAGGGGAAGAGTACACAATGGGGGTGATATACTGACAACAACAAAAATGGAAAGGGACTGGGGGGTAGTCATATCAGACGACCTAAAGGTAGGCCAGCAATGTGAGAAGGCAGTAAGGAGGGCTGGGGGCATACTGGGATGCATAGGGAGAGGCATCACCAGTAGAAAACAGGAAGTTGTTGGCCCTCTGTACAGACAGTTGGTAAGACCACATCTGGAGTACTGTGTACAGTTCTGGAGATTCCATCTCCACAAAGACATAGACAGGGTGGAGGTTGTCCAGAGCAGGGCAGCCAAAATGATGCAGGGTCTGCATCAGAAGACATATGAAGAAAGACTAAAGGAACTAAAGATGTATAGCCTCGAGGAAAGGAGGGAGAGTGAGGACATGACAGAAACTTTCAAATACCTCTAGGGAATCAACAAAGTCAAAGAGGGTAGCATCTTTCAGAAAAAGAGATGTGCAAAAACAAGGGGGCACAATTTGAAGATAGAGGGTGGATGGCTCAGAGGTAATGTGAGGAAGTATTTCTTCACTGAGAGGGTTGTGGATACATGGCACAGCCTTTCTGTGGAGGTCATAGAGTCAAAAACAGTGGGGGAATTCAAGAATACATGGGACAGACATAAAGCAATTCTAGTGGGGGGGTAGGAGGAAGTAGGCTGTTGGTTAACTAGGATCTGCAGCTTATCCGTTACGTAGGGAAATGGGCAGACTAGGTGGGCCAAGCGGTCCTTATCTGCCGTCAAATTCTATGTTTCTATGTTTCTATAGACTGAATGGCACTGCCACAGCTGAGTCAGCATGATTTACAGTGTGAGCAATGACTGGACCACATTCTCCCGGACTCTGTGATTGCACTACAAATGGGATGGGATACACAGCACATTGTGCTCAAAAACGGAGACGCACAAGAGAGTGGCCTAAGTTGAAACTGAAGAAAAACTCTCTCTAGTAAAAGACTCAAGCAAGGCTCACAGGGATTCCTCACACAGCAACATGTACAGCTAAAAAGTCCAGGAGAATCTTGATGCATGCATTTCATGATGAAATTGAATATTTAGGAAGTTAGAGGATGTTGGACCTCATCCAAGTTCATTTCTATTGGCCATGTTTGTGAAGTGCTGAGGGTTACTAGTGTAGGCAGTTAAGTAGGTGGGTGCATAGACAAACTCCACTAACAAGGCAGACTCCCAAGTGAACATTGTGATGAACTCCTCCATGGAGTTGGTATGCCTTGATCTCCTTAGTCTACAACCTGACCCCAGCAACATTGACAATATTCTTGTTGGCATGGACTCTTTTTCAAGATACTTACAGGCACAGCCAATGGGGCCCAAAAGGCCACTATAGTCACAAGAGTTCCAATGGGCAAATTCACTGTGCACTGCCAAGCATCCACGCTTTAGTCGGCCTTTATATTCTGCTCTTCATACACCCAAACAATCACAAATTTTGTACAAGTCAGTGTAAGTCTCTTACCTTTAGCTCAAAATTACAGGTTTGTGGAGCAAGGAGGTGTAGCAGTCTAGCCCTGACTAGCCATGCACAACCAATCAACATGGAATCAATATTTTTTATGGCTTGCTTTTGTTTTTGCTACGAAAAGTTTTTTTTTTTCAATTCATAAGAGTCTGTGTAAGTCCCACTCTTAGTTCATGGAGTAAAAAGCCAGGGTGGTCTAGTCCTGAACATCCTCGAGCAAAGTCAGATTTATTGTTAGGCGGCATTAACTTTTTTTCACTAATTTGGTAGATTCTGGAGATTGGGGGAGTGTGGCATGGCATCCTTGCCGAGGAAGAGGGTGGGTGAAATGCAGGAGTTCCCTAGTGCTGCATTCTAATTCCCATTACTGATGCAGGTGCCACTGTTTGGGTAGTGTCTTTGTTGGGGATGGTATAACAAGCAGTGTAGATTGAGTCAATGGCTGCAGGAGAATCCAGCAATGGCATACAGTGACACAGGATTAAAAATATACACTCACCTTCAATTCATGATAATTATTATACAGTAATAGCAGAGCAGAAGAGAAGAAACTACAGTACGAAAGGACTTTGATTTTCTATTTAGAAGTGTTGTGAAGGGCATCCTGTCAACTGGGGGAGATGTGTATGTGATAAACATTAAAAAAGCCTGCCAGAGCTGGCCCAATGTGCTGAGGGCTGAAGCACTGTGCGCTTTACCTCTCACCACACCGGTTACCCAAATTCATGAATGAGTTCAGGGTGTCAGGGGTTGGTCGGGGGGGGCTGGGAGAGGATTAAGTGGCCACTAGGTAGCTGTCCTCTCCTGGATCAGGGTGGTGTGAAGTCTTAGGTGTTGACTGCCATCAAGCAGAGGCCTGGTGGCAGCCCATGGGATGAATGAGCAGCAGATGTCAGTTGGGGAGGGGGAGGGAGCAGCAGTCCTAGGATGCCTGCACACCTCCAAATACATGCACAGCCCATTTAAGCCATGGCTAAGGGACGAGAGAAAAAACAGGAGGAAAACAGGGCATAGTCAGAGTTAACGACACCCACACACTATGCCTCCACCCACCCCATCACTAGAGTCCTGTCCGAATACTGGATTCAGGGGCTTTAGGTGGGGGGCAGACTCCCATCCTGACCCCACGGGGGGGGCAATCCATATGGGTACTTGCAAGCAGGTAAGCCTAGGGAGATGGTGGACTGTAGTGGACAGTGGAGCAGGGCAAAAGGGAGCAAGCCTACTGCAGCAAGGGAGCACAAAGAAAATATGGAACAAAAGCCCACCAAAACTGCTCTTTTGGTAACCCAGACAGCTGCTTATAACGGATAAATAGAGGTTACGCAGATTAGTCTGTTATAAATGGCTGCCACAGTAGCATTATTTCATAGTGGACGTTCCAAGTTTGGTGCCAAACATTATACCTAAGGAGGTATGTAAGCTTTTTTCAAAAATATTTTTATTCGTTTTTGACAAAGTTATGAGTGTGACTTTAAGTGAGAAAAATAAATATTTTGAAATCACATTTTGTGAAAAAAAGGACTGAGTATGATGAATATGGTACATCATTCACTATTATTGATTTCAGTCTCATCACTTTTAGTTATAAAGTAACTTGACTTTTCCAGTTATTATCAAATATACATGTGGAGTTGCTAACACAGCCTATCAATCTTTCCATCAACAGGAGTTTCTTGAAGATATAAAGCCCTTTATTTTTGTTAAATTTCTCTGTTTCTGGTGTATTCCAATATTTTAGAATTAAACATGTGGTTGCCAATATTAGCTAATATGACTTTTTTATTGTTTTGTAATTTTCATATTACCAAAATTGTCAAAATGCAAAATGCAAGTGAGGTGTAATATTGTTCCTGTTTTGTGTTCCAGTTCTGTGCTGGTGTGTTGCCACCAGTCTGAAATGTTTGGACCACTCTTGAAGTGGTGGACTGTTTCACCTTTTGTTTCATGACTATGCCTACATTCTTGATGTTCCTTATATTTAATATGGAATAACTTGGCTGGTGAGATTTGTGTGGTCAATTACAGTATTTCAAACTATAAAGTCTTGGGTTTTGTGTATGGATGTAATTTATTTGCTTATAATAACTATGGAGCATTTTCTCCCATAGGGAAACTGGGTTATAATTTGCTGTTATATCGATGAACATGTGCCAGGTTTCCCTCACTCTGCGCAGGTGTTTGCTGCTGACAGAGCTCACACTCCCCAGATCTCTACAGTGCCACAAGGACTTACCTCAGGGCAGCTCCCTCCCTTACACATTCTTATCCCAAATTTAAAAATGTAAACTCCACACAGTACTTCTTGTGCTTCTGAAGCTCTGAGGGGAAAAGAAAAATGAAACAAAAAAACAAACGCACACTTCCTGCCCCACCACTGTGCCTCAGCTATCACAAGCAATGAAGAGAGGTGAAGAAAGAAGAACCTGCAATGTTCGTGAGCAGTGAATTAATTATTTCTTTATTTACAATTTGGTACATTACATTTGGCTAAGGGGCTTTAAACACCGTCACCACCAATGCTGCAATGTGAACACCAGCACTATCTACTGCCCAAACTGATTTCTATAATTGCTATATAATTAATGGGTCACATTTTTTCCCATAGGAAAAGGCATGTGTAAATTGCCATTATAAAGGAGTGTTAATAACGACAATCATGCGCCGCCTTCCTATGGCAAAAACCACGAGCCAGAGCAGTCTCGCAACAACTGAAGCCACCTCCCTCTCACACAGTGACCGCACAAAACATTCAGAACTCCTTTCAGTTTCCCCCATTGGCATTTTTTTTTTCAGAAAGCGAACTTAAAATTATGTTAAAACAAAATCTCTACCAGCAGCTCCTCCACTTCTTCTCATCTCCCTTCTCTCTACAGGTCATCTGATACAGTCACCATAGCGACTAGATCTTCCTTGGCAACCACCGTAGCTATAGCACACGAAGCATACTGGGAAATACTTATTCTTTTTTAAAAGTTAAACGTTTGCTTGAAACTCTAGTCACTTAACTATTTCTGCTTTTCCAACCACTGTTTGACTGCAAATAAAAAATAGCACTGCTTCAAGAAGGTAAGACTACCTTCCGGGACTACCTCGATTCCGACCATCACACTGCTGGGCATATTTTTATGTAATTGTTGAGGTGAACAAATGTAATTCAATAATTATATAAAATAAAATATGAGGCGGTGCTTTGCTCTCGGGGTTTATGTAGCATCTAACACCTTGAGGGTGTGTAAATGTCTCGTTACACACATCGCCCCATACTTTATTCTATTTGTAGGTTTTTTTTTTGTAAGGTAAGAAAATGCTACCCAGTAATTATGTTAAAAAAATATATGGGGGGAGTGCAAAACTCTAATTTAATGTACACCCTCGGGGTGGGATGCATTAATAAACCCCTTGGGCTTCGCCTTTGGGGTTTATGTAGCATCCCACTCATCAGGTGTGCATTAAATTCTCGTTATGCTCTCCCCCTATATATTATTCTATATGTATTCTCCATTGTTTTCATTTTTCATTTAATGTCTTTATATCCAGATCATTTTTTCATGTATTTATAGTTTTGTTAAATAAAGTGACTGTGTTAACATCACCATTTTTTGAGTTGTATGTTGACATCAGACACAATTCTTTTGTTGGGTAATATGCAGTTCTGAAATTTTCTTCTTCCATTTATTGAACAATGCTGTAATTGATTCATTCATTATCCTGCTTGGTTTAGAACATTTAGATTTCAAAGTATTGTAGGGTAGGTAGTTATTTCTATAACCTATTGTTTTCCACTTTTGTTCCATATTTTTGTATGAAATTAAATTATCCTGTCCTAGCATTTTTAAAATGTTAACCATATTGATCTTCCTAAGTTTTATCATTCATTCCTTAGAACAGCCTTTCATAAACAAACATAAAATAAAATAAAAAAAATATTGAAACAAACTCTGCAGACTACCAACTTTGAAAGCCATACGTTCACGCTATCAGTTTTTTCCCAATCATTCAGGTCAGATAAGTTACTGGACTGGCAATTTTAATTTAACAGATCACACGTAACTGTACTTTTAGGCAACAGAATACCTAAACAAAACTTCAACTTATAAGAGGAAAATACATGCTGTCCCTTTTGTTTATATGGCATGACTGTGACATGTTATGAATAGCCCAACTTTTAGCTTCTCAAACAATGTGACTTTTTTATTCTTTGTTTCTGCACTTCTGAACCCTGGTGCTGTGGCCCCACCTCAGTCCATCACTGACTTTTTAATGGAGTTATTGGTTATCCACCATTTACTCAGGACCACACTTCGTGATAGGTGGCTTACCAGGTCAATTGTATGTGAGCCTGCATGGGTGCCAGACTGGACAGGGGTGGTTTTCCCACCAGTTATTTTTTCCTAGAGTGCTGGTGTACTGTGACAGTCATGCACCTGCATTGCTGGTGTACAATGCCACCCATGCACATACATGGTGGCACGCATGCATGCAGGTATCTGGTGGTACTCTTTTTTGCATGTGTGCTCACTTGCACAACCACCTAGCTTCCACTAGGTGGAAGTCATGCAGCGAGATGCTTTGATAGTCACCCTGAGGGACAAGAGCTGTCCCTAAGATGTTCAATCCTCTCTTCCTCAGCCAGCCCCTGATTTCCCCAGTTCATTCCCAAACCCAGGTCTCTGGTGTCATGAGTGGTAGCCCTACCACTACACCGACAGGCCAACTCAAACAATATGTTTTTTTTTTAATTTGAAACTTTATTGAAGTTTTACATAACATCTAGACATGTAAAGATGTAGCAACCAGAATATATCAAGGTAACAACATTAGCATGTCTGGCCCCTGCCCTCCTCCTCCTCCCCTTGAGGCTGCTCCCACCCCCCCCACCCAGGCTTGGCATTCATGGGAAAAGATGCCCTAAGAGGGTCTGTGCATAAAGGCACCATTCTTCTTACTACTCAGAGTAATCATGGGGACCTACTAGGGATCCGATAAAGGGGGCCCTCCTGATTAAAGCAGGTAAAGGGTGTGAAGACTCTCCCATGTCCTTTTATAATGGGGCAGTGAACCTCAGAGGTTGCCCTAAGTTGTTCTGCATGGAGACTGAATAATAATTCCTAGAGCCATTCCATGTACGTGATCCGGTGATCACTCCTCCAGTCCCTAAGTACTAGTTTCTTCAGTGATATAGCAATCATGGTCATGTGATATTGGCGCACACAAACTGGCACCTGTGAAAAATTGCCAATAAGGCAAACCTCGAGAGTGAATAATTCCTCAAGGCCTAACAGGGGGTCCACTCTGGACTTTACCAAGTCCCATAGCTCCTTGGTGGGTGGTCAGTCCCAGAAGACATGACACAGGGTGCCTTCCTGCTGTTGACATCTATTACATAAGGGAGAAGGGGAATGGCCCAGTTTTATAGTTTTGCTGGGGTCCAGTACATATTGTTTACAATTTGATATTGGGTTAATATCAGTCTGTCTTGAGGGATGTATATATGTATCCCACCAGACAGACCTCCAGCTCTCCCGGGTCAGCGGAAACTGTTCTGTCCAATATTTAGGGTCCCTATGTTGGGAGTCAATGACCCTGTGAAGTAGAGCCAAGTAAAGCAAGGAAATGGCATGAGGTTTGTGAATCTTTGGGATGAGAGAGAGAAACCACTCCCCTGTAACATCCTCTTCAGAGAAGAGGGGAGCAATTAAAGCTATGAGATGCCATACCTGAAAAATTTTGAACACTAGTTTCTAATCTAGGTGATACTAGGTTATGAGAGAACCCACTGACTTACATCATCTCTCTGCCAAGAAATCTAACACCCTTGCACCCTGGAGATGAGGTAGCCAACTGGGTGAAATCATTTGCCCTCTAATTTTAAGATTAGGAGTCCCCACTACCAGTTGTATTGGATCTTTTTTAGGGCTATATCAAAGGGCAATGCACAGCTGAATGTGAGCCCCCAAGGAGATAGCAATTGGAGTGTTGGCTATAGAGTGTGGGAGCTCCTGGGGGAGGTATGTAACAACTCCTGTGGCGCAATACCAGCAAATGAGATTAGTTCCCTTTCTAATGTTAGCCAGGAAGGGATGTAAGGGAGAAAGTTCAGCTCCTCCTGGGATAAGAGCCACTTTAAGTATTTAGAGGCATGACCCACCCAGAAATAAAGGGCAAAATGTGGGAGCCTTAACCCACCATATTCACGCGTGGCCGCTAACTTTTTATAAGCTCTTCTGGGTGGTTTGTCTAACCAAAGGAATGATGATTATAGTAGAGTGAACCCTCTTGAACCAGCTCAGAGGAAGACAGAGGCTGAGCATACTGAGGAGGTAGAAAAGTCTGGGCAACACATTCAATTTGATCATACTAATAAGTCCCCAGAGTGAAATTGGAAGGGACTGCTATCTGGTGAGATCCTGCTGGATTATGTTCAGAAGCTTCTCCAGGTTTAGCTGATGTATCAGGGATTCACTTCTAACCAAACAAAGTCCTAGGTATTTCAGTGATTTTGGGCTCCATTGTAAGCTGAGATGCTCAATGTCCATCCTGACAAAGTAATGATTAAGAGGGAACACTATGGCCTTCCCAAGGTTAATTTTATAATTAGAGAGGGTGCTAAATTCTGCAATGGTTGATAGAACTGCAGGAAAGGATAGTCTGGGGTGTAAAAGGGGTAGAAGGATATCATCGGCATAGGATGATAAATTAAAAACTTGGGTGCCCACTGGAACACCCTGAACTGTAATATTATCCCACAGTCTGGCTAGCAAAGGTTCAAGGTATATATTGAACAGAGGGAGGATAGGGGGCAACCCTGCCTGGTGCCAGAGTGTAGGGGAAAGGTGTCCAAAACACCCCATTATAATAAATGCACACAGTGGGATTCCTATACAATATGGAAACCCATGCCACAAACTTGGCAGGGATACTCAACCTCTGCATCGCCACAAACAGAAACTTCCAGTCCACTCTGTTGAATACCTTCTCCTCATCCAGAGAAAGCAAACCTGCTGGGATGCTGGAGTCCCTGGATGTGGAGAAGAAATGTGAGAGCTTGTGGAGGTGGTCCGAAGAGACTCTTCCTTTCATGAATCCTATCTGATCAGGGTGAATAAGGGAGGGTAACACCACTCCCAACCTTCCAGGGAGGATTTTTGCCAGGATTTTAATGTCACAATTTAAACGTGAGATGGGTCTATAGCTGGATACCCATTTTAGATCCTTATCAGCCTTATGCAGTACAATTATGAGTGCTTCAAACAGCAATGTGTCTACCTGGTTAGGGTGCAGAATCCAGTTAAACAACCTGACCAACCAAGGAGATATCTTTTCCTTGAACACTTCATAGAAGTTAGGAGATAATCCATTGGGACCTGGGGTCTTATCTGACCCCAAGGAAGCAATGGCCATCTGGGTTTCTACTACTGTGATGGGCCTGGTAAGACTCTCCTGCTGCTCTGTCCATGGAGGGAAGAGTGGTATTAGCCAAGTACTCAGATATCTGCCTGTGATCAGGGGGTGAGGAATAGGACTGTAAACGGCCTGGTAATACTCCACAAACTTTTTGGTGATGTCATGTGTGGTAATACACAGGGAGTTATCAGGTCATGAGCGGATACATTTAATTCACCTGGCAGCTTCCGCCTTCTTAAGTCAGAGAGCCAGGAGCTGGTCCGCCTTTTCTCCCTGATCTAAATATTTGATTCCGGTCCTCAGGAGCACGTATTTCACCCTCTCATGAAGGAGGCAAGCATACTGATCCCAGAGTCCTAGCAACCTGTTCCGATATGCATCAGTGGATGTGGGGAACAGAGAGACCTCCAACTTGTGTATATTCACCAAGAGGGAGAGGTTCTTACTGTTCTTCACGTATTTCCTCTGAGATGCCAGCTTAATGAAGCACCCCCTTAGTACACACTTCAGAGGCCCCATTCCAAATCTCCTCTGCTGGTGAAATCTAAGTTAATCATAGTATACTGCTCTATTTCCTGATTAATAACTTCGACTATCTGGAGTTCCTTGAGCAGCTGATTATTCAGCTTCCAAATCATTTCTTTGAAGGGATTAGATGCAAGAGTCAAAAGGCAGCTGACCACCGTGTGGTCAAAGATGACTCTGAGATTGATGCTGCTGCTTATTATCCCAGACAATAACACCTGACTAATAAAAAAGTAATCAATTCTGGAGTGGGTTCCATGAACCTTAGATCTAAAAGTGAATTCTTTCAGATCAGGATGAAGGACCCTCCAGGGATCACATAACCCCAGGTGACAAACCATGTCCTGAATAGCACGCTGAGTTGGAGATAGGCCCCTGTGCTTCCGATCCGATTTATCCAGATTGGGGGAAAAGGGGAAGTTCCTGTTACCCCCTAATATAAGGGGGAGGTCCGAGAAGGGAGCCAGCAGCTTTAACATGTCCATGAAAAAACTAGGGGAGTCTGTGTTAGGGCCATAAAAACTTCCCAACACCACGTCTTTCCTGTCTGATTGGTCTTTAACTAAAATGTACTTACCTTACAGATCCCCATCCACCTGTTCCTCCACAAACAGGGTGTTCCCAGCTACAAGGACAGCTATCCCCCGGCTCTGAGTGCTGTCATCAACGGTGAATACTTGTCCCACAAATAATCTGCGTAGCAATTTCCCCTCCCTCTCTCGAGGAGGTGTGTTTCTTGTAACATGGTGACGTCCCCTTTAAGATGAGAAATGTGCTTAAGACCCTGGTATGGCTTAACTTTATTTCAGATGCTTTGTATGTTCCATGAAAGGAGCCTTTTACACCCTGTCATGGACCCATACTATTACAATGCCCCTGTGGAAATGTAATAGGAGTAAGGAAAACCTATCCCTTGAGCACAACCGGTTAATGGATACCAAGCCTTCTCTCCCCCTGCCCCTCCAAGCCTCCAACCAAAACCCACATAGCACAAACAAGATTCCCACCCTCCCACAGTTCTTAGAAACACAGCAACTTGAATGGAAATATGAGAATAATATCCCCCCTACAGTAGTCCCCCCTTCCCCCTGATAAACCCTCCCCTCCCAAATACAGCACACAACATACTAACCACCTCTCCCCCACCAACGCAAAACATCTATGGCCCATGATGCTCAAGCTCGCCAGACAGAGCCCTCCCTCTCTGTCCCCCTGACCAACAAACATCCCACAGAGGTCCCATATGTAAACCATGCACAAACCATTATATAAAAGTAAACATGCATATTAAAGCATATGCCTTATACAGCTCCTGGCCAGTGAAATACCTGAAACTGTCTCTTTTCCATGCTCCGATGGCGAGACAAATGAAAAGAAAAGTAACCCCTTGTCTACTTTACAAAAAAATTATAATTTGGCCAGCAGGGCCTTAAACAGACTATAGTCCTGATCTTATGAACATAGTGGCTCTCGAAAACAAACATAAAGGCCACCGAAACACAGCCTAAGCACTAAGGTTGTGCCAAAACCCACAGCGCTCAAGAGCTGTGGTGAAATTAGCCACTGTTAAGAGAAGTTAGGGCTATATCCCCCCAGTCAAATAAAGTGGAAAATAATAATTAGCTACAAAGTCTTTACTGCAGATCACCTTCTGCCGAACTGCAGACAGTGCAATGGTGAAGGAGTTCTGAATACAGGCTAAGTTCTGTCCTGGTTGATGCACAGTACACTCCCGGCAACAAGTGCATTATCCCCAAGCGTTAGCCCTAAACAGCAAAGAGGAGCGGTGGGTCTGCCGATAATATCCATAGCTCAACAGGCAAATGTTTTGTATTACATTATTTCCTCCTTTACAAGTGCCAGGGTAGCACCGCTAGCATGATAGTTTCACATGAAGGAAGCCCACTTCAGATTGTCTTAGTACTCTGTACCTCCTTTCCTTGGGAATAAGAATGACCGACTTCAGTGGGGCTTGAACAGACTGAAAAGGGCTTCTGCTAGTGCTTCCTCCATGGCCTTGGGATCCTCAAAACTGGTCCACACTCCTTGCAAATTGACTTGCAGTTTGGCCAGATATAACATCCGAAACTTTATCCCAGCCAGGATCAACTTGGCGGTACGTCTCTGGTTAACCGTCGTTTGTGAGACCTGTGCCACTCTGATTTTGGTGTGTCCCCCAGCGAACCTTTTGGAGATCCTTGATCTTGTTCATGAAATGCTGCTGCTCTAAGAGGTTAAGGAATCTAAATATCAGTGGTCTTGGTGGTGCTCCTTCGGGGAGCATCGGTCATAATACCTGGTGGGCCCTCTCGATGGTGTAAAAGGTCCCGAACGGAGGCTAGGTTTGCTGGCCAAGGCACCTAGCTTCACCTGAGCTCTTTCCTTCTAGGTTTATTTGGAAGGACAGAGCAAAGACCCTTACCAGAGCAAAGGAACGGACTGCGGCTTCTTTTGGCTAGGCAGATTAACTGTGTGTTGTTATTTTTATTTTGTACTCATAGGCATTGTTACTGTTTGTTGTTAACATTTTATTGCTTTATTTTTCTCTGATTTAAATTGTTGTTGCTGGTTATATCTTCTGCTGCATTATTACAGGGTGTGCTTACAGGTGTGTGCTAACAGATTACTGCTGTAATCTTCTGATTCAAATTGTCTTTTGCAAGGTATATCTTCTGTTACTGCTTTATTTTTATCTGTAGCAAAGTATTTCTTACAGGGTATATCTTCTGTGAAATTATTACAGGTGGTGCTATACAGGTTTTACAGTTTTATCTATCATTAGGATAAGCTTTCAGGGCTACTGCATTTGTTGCTGGCTGATTGTCTCTGATGTTACCTCCTTGTTTCTTTCATCCGTGGTTCTTCTTTTTCGGCTGGAGAAGGGTCCAGCCGCCCACCCCATCCCCAATCACCCCACGCTACACTCCTTTTATAGGGTAGCACAGCTGTGACATTTCCTGTGGCAAAGCAGGAAGGGGTGGATCAGTGGAGTATCCACACGGTGACCTCATTTACAGGGGCAATAGTAATTTAACTTGTTATAACAAGTTATACAAAAACAAACAAAACAAAAAATCAAACTTTACTTTCATTTTCTTTCTTCCAATTGCTCTGATCAGGTTATAAAGCCAGCAACTTTTCTGGAATGGATATCATTAACTGCAGGTACTGCGGAACACTTTTCTGAAGGGCAGTTTTACAGGATTTAGGAGACTGTCCTACATGCTGGGTCATTGGAGATCTAAGGGCTCAGCTCCAGGCAGCATGGGAAGAGATTGTGCACCTCAAATTGCATATTCAAGAGGAAATATATTATAAGAACCACCTGCCATTTCCCCAACATCCAACAGAAGCACCTCAACAGCAGAGAGTAGTTGGTCGGGGAGGATGGCAGGTGGTTAGGAGGGTCAAATCTGGTGCCCCGTCACTCAGTGCTCCCAACATATTACCTCCACAAACCATATAAAAACTACAAACAGGTATCTGCCTCTATCTCTGAAATCAAAGAAAGGGGCAGAGGACACTGCAGCACAGGAGCTAGCACAACAAAACTTGCCCAAAACTGGAATCAAAACAAAAAAAGCAAAAAGGAAATCCAAAAAACGTCTGATTATAGGAGACTCCATGCTTCAGGGAGTTGATACCTATTGCCAGCCAAGGGTAATGGTCAGATGTCTCCCAGGTACATCAGCGTGGAGAGACACTGACCGCATTGCTAAAATTGTTCAGGAAGCAGGGGAAAACATTGACATCCTGGTACACATAGGGACTAATGATCTCACCAGTTGGTCAGTTGTGGAGACCAAGGAACACCTGACCAGGCTGGGTGACAAACTATCATCCATTTTGTCCGACATCTCCTTCTCTGAGATCCTGCCAGTCTGGGAGAGGGGGGCAGATGGACAGAAGGTCAGAGAATGGGAGGTAGGGGAGCTAAACATGTGGCTCAAGGGCTGGTGTCAGGAAAAAGGGCACCAATTTGCAGGGAACTGACAACAGTTTTGGGAGCAAAAGTTCTTTAAATTTGATTGACTGCATCTGACTAAGGAGGGAGTCAGTGCATTGGGGCAGAAGTTTGATGTCTTTGCAGAATATTTAAACTAGCAAATGGGGAGAGGGGTGCAGCACCCCATACGTTGAATGGGAAGAACACCCTTCCCCCCTCAGCTAGTGGTCAAACAGGACTTCAGCATGTTTGTAGTTCTTCTGCATCACCAGGTAAGGAAAAAGGTATGGCTTCTGATTCGGGTTTCCACCTTTTAAGAAGCCAAAAGTGGAACATTTCTTATTGAAACATGATTTTTCACAGGACAATATGTAACCTGAAACAATACAACAGACTTGGTTTCACTAAATAATCAGAATTAAGATGAAGTGTTGTAGTTTTTCAGTTGTTTCTAGTGTTTCTTATTTTAAGGTATTTTAATAAAGGTATTATAGTTTTTTGCAACATTTAGAGGAAAGAAAGAAAATATTTTTTCTACTATAATGTCAGGACAAGTAGCATTTTTCATGTTTTTTCACAGGACACAGCTGCCCAGATCAGGACTGTCCTGCGAAAATCGTGACAGGTGGTAACCCTACTCCGGAAAAGATGCACAGGGGAAACGCCAAACCTCACCCAACAACTAACACACCGAAATCTGGTAAATGGAAAATTATGTACACAAATGCTAGCAGTCTGATCCCAGACCTGCAGGCAATAATGACAGAGGCTAAACTGGACATAGTAGCAATTAACGAGACGTGGTTTACCAGTAACCACACTTGGGAGACTTCAGTACCTGGCTATGTACTGTTCAGAAGAGACCGAGGTACAAAAAGGTTGGGGGTTGGAGCTGGAGTGGCCCTGTATGTCAATGAAAATATCAAAGCTACAGAAATTCAGAATACACATAAGGAGCCAGAAAAACTGTGGGTCACCCTGGAAACAGGAAATGGGACAGCCACACGAGCTGGGGTTGTCTACAGGACCCCAGACCAGGTGGAGGATATAAGACACATTACTGTTAGAAGATATACAAAACATAACAGCTAAAGGGGAGGTTGTGATAATGGGAGACTTCAACATGCCAGATTCAGATTGGTCAATACCAGCAGGAACATCTGCCAGAACTAGGCACATGATGGATTCCCGGCAGGGGAAGGGCCTCAAACAACTGGTACAACAACCCACTAGAGACAGGGCTATCCTAGATCTAGTACTGACTAACAGGGAAAGGATCACAGATCTCCAGGAGGAAGGTCACCTGGGGGCCAGTGACCATTACATGGTATGGTTCAATTTGGCCACTAGAACTAAATCATCCTATTACAAGGCAAAATTATGGAACTTCAGAGGAGCTGACTTTGATAAGATGGCCAACAGAGTTAGGCTAGCCCTGGCAAAAAGAAATACAGGTGAGGGTGTACAGGCAACGTGGGCAAGCATTAAGGATGCAATACTTGAAGCAGCATCCCATTGTATTAGAGAGAAAAGGAAGTGCAAAAGAAGAAGGAAATCACTTTGGTTCTCAAAAACAGTAGCAGGAAAGGTCAGAGCAAAAAGGCTGGCCTGCAGGAAATATAAGGGAACACAGCAGGATGAAGATAGGGAGGCATGCCAAACTTCCCTAAGGGAAGCATTGAAGGCAGTAAGTTAGACAAAGGCCCAAATTGAGGAAACACTAGCACAAACAGTAAAAGAAGGTGACAAGACTTTCTATAGATACATTAGTGAAAGGAGAAATCCCAGAGGGGGTATTGCTAAGATCAAAGGAGATAAGGGGGCGTGTGAGGAGGAGCATGTAAAAGCATCTATCCTAAATAGATACTTCTGCTCAGTATTTACTGAAGAGAAGGTAGGGAAGATATCTTTGACTGGGTAACCAGAGTGGTGGACCCAGGTGGAGCAGCTGATGTTACCTACCTTGACTTCAGCAAAGCTTTCAGTACTGTTCCACACAGAAGATTGATTAATAAGCTGGGTAGGCTCAGGGTGGGTCAAAAGTTGGTCAACTGGGTGGTAAACTGGTTGACAGGCAGAAAACAGAGTGGTGGCAAACGCTATACAGCCAGAAGAGATGCAAGTCACAAATAGGGTACCTCAAGGATCAGTCCTGGGGGCCAGTCTTCTTCAATATCTTCATCAGTGACATTGCAGATGGACTGGAGGGTAAGGTTTGTCTGTCTGCAGATGACACCAAGATCTGCAACAGAGTAGATGATCCAGATATGGATGGGCTGAATGAGAAGAGATCTGGATAAACTAGCAAAATGGTCAGAAGAGTGGGAAGTGGGGTTTAATGCAAAGAAGTGCAAGATCATGCACATAGGGAAGAGAAACCCTGAAGCCACCTATAGGCTGGGAGGGGAGTTGCTGGCAGTCATAAGGGAAGAAAGAGACTTGGTCATCGTCATCACCGATGACCTGAAATCATCCAAGCAGACCGCTAAAGCAGTAGGTAAGACTAGGGGGATGTTGGGGTGTATTAGTAGGGGTATCACAAGTCAGAAGAGGGAGGTAATAATTCCTCTTTACAAGACACTGGTTAGGCCTCATCTGGAGTACTGCATGCAGTACTGGAGGCCACACCTTCTCAAGGACATTAACCAAAATGAGGCAGTCCAGAGAAGGGCAACCAAAATGGTGCAGAGACTGTATCAGAAAACATAGGAGGACAGATTAATGGAGCTCAATATGTATACCCTTGAGCAAAGGAGGGAGAGAGGTGATATGATCAAAACATTCAAACACCTTGAGAGCATTAACAAGGTGAAAGAGTTTAACATGTTTCAATATAAGAAAAATAGCAGGACAAGAGGACACAGCATGAGATTAGAGGGAGACCGATTAAGGGGTAATGTGAGGAAATTCTTTTTCACAGAAAGGGTGGTGGATGCATGGAACGGCCTACCTCAGGAAGTGGTGGATATGAATACAGTGCAGGGCTTCAAACAGGCATGGGTTAGGCATAAGGGAGCAATACAGATGAGTGTGAATAGATAGGCCATTGACAGAGCAGAGGCCGATGACACATTTATAAGGTAGAAAAAGAAATGGGCAGACTAGATGGGCCTTGTGGTCCTTATCTGCCATCAACTTGTATGCTTCTATGTTTCTATGAGATGGGCCAGCTAACTTCTGTACCAACTTTTGGATAAATAACACTGTGTCGGACCCCTCTTCCTGCTTGGGGAGTACGATGATAACGGCATTATTTCTCCTACTCCGGCCCTCAAGGTCCTCGATCTTCGCTTCTAATTTGCCCATATGCTGCCTCGACAAAGTGAATTCTGGGTCTACTTTGGCCATTTTCTTCTCCAGAGAACAGATTGGTGCTTCATTATCTCCCATGCGATGGGAGAGCTCTTCCAGGGCTGTGGAGATTGATTTGACTTCTGAGGTAAGTGATTTCACTTCCTCTCAGAAAGTTCAAAACTCTTCAAGAAATCTGTCCAGAGTCAGGAGGGTTTGGTCAGTATTAGAGCTGCCAGTACTCCTGGAGGATGATGCATGCAGCCTTGTTTTTCTAGGGGCCTTCACAGGCATCAGGGGTGGCGTGTCTTTCAAAGGGTCTGCCCGCATCTCCGCTTCCATTTTGTAGCCACTGTCTGATCATCGAATGACACACGGCAGTCTTATGTCTCCAGATATCAAGCCCCAGAAGAAATTTTGTGTGTTATCTTTAGTTATTGTTGTTTGCTGGTCAGGATTGGTGGGAGCTTAACAGGAAAGCCACTGCCCAGAGAACTGTATCACATGACTCCCCATCAAACAATATGACTTTAACAGTAAATGATGGCATCACCCAGATGAAAGAAGAAACTGTATTTTCACTACAGTGCAGTCTTGATCTAATGACCCTCCATGTACATCCCTGTCAAATGGACTGGTAGCACCTCTCCCAAGTGAATACACTCTGAATGTTTTAATCCAAGTATTACAGACTCCCTATTATCTGAACTAATTTCATGTTTCCCAAGCAGTCTGGATAATAGGGTACAGTACCTTGTTTACAAGACAGTCCTGTTTCAGATGTTTCGCTCATACCTGTAACAATACCTATAGACATATACAAACATGACATTTCTACTACATACTTCAAACACTCAGTTAAAAATGTGTTTACTTTTAACATCTCAAATTCATACAGGTTATCAACAATGACATTCAATAATAAAAACAGACTTCAAAGTTTTATTAAAAACTCCATAGGATGTTAAAGTGTGTATTGAGTGAGGTAAACTGTTCCATCTAACAGATGCTTGATATTTTAAAATATTTGCCACAAATTTTGTCCTTAGTTGGAAATTGCTATTTTATTTTTATACACTGATCTAGGTAAGCCTCTTGTAGAATAGGAACAGAACATTACAGTCCTAGAAATGTGTTGTGCTGGGTATTTTATAATATATTTATGAAGCAAGTTCGGCCATGTCATACTATTTCTTGTCTCTAGAGTATACTAATTTAGGTCATTCAATAGTTTACAATGGTGAGTATGAAAACTACATCCTAATGTGTACCTTGCTAGCCTATAACAGAGCTTATCCAACTCACCAGCATGCTTTTGTTTGTCACCCAATATATAATTCTTCCATATTCCAACGCTAGCACAACCTGCTGTTCTACCAGTGTCCTATGAGTCTCCATATCCAGGCAACTTGTGGTGCATCTCAGGGCCCCCAGTTTTTTATTAGTTGTTCACAACTCAGCATCAAACAATATGTCCAAATAACTATACTCTGTTACTTGCTCCTGGCAAGTACCTTTCAGGGTAGTTATATTCAATGCCATTTCTTTGTTAACCCCAAAGTAAAGAACTTTAGTGTTTCTTGTATTCATTTGTAGCCTCGACCTGGTGAACCACTCCTCAATTGCATTGAAATCAGTTTGGAACCTATGTTCGAGTTCTAGTTCACATTTCCCAGTAGCTATCAATGCTGTGCCATCGGCATAACGTCTAAGAGTAGCATATTTCACCCTTATAAGGAGATCATTAATAAACACCAAAAACAACAATGGGCCCAGTATGGATCCCTGGGTACCCCTCACTTCATATCCTTGTTTTGGGATAGTGTCTGAGACACTGATACCCTCTGTGTCCTTCCTTCCAGGTAGGATTTAACCCACTTCCAGGGTCCATCAGTAATACCCATAGTCTTTATGTGCCTTAATAGCAAAGAGTGGTCCACCAGGTTGAAGGCGTTTGATAAATCTACAAATAGTACAGCAGTCTTAAGACCAGCATCTAAAGAAGTAGACACTCTACTGTTAAATTCAATCAGAGCTGATGTAGAATACCCTGTTCTAATTTCTGATTATAGGGGAGTTAAGATATTATATTTTTCCAGGTATGCCTGCAATGACCTACAGTCAGAATTCAACCTTTTACAAAGCCAATTCCTCCAAAAAAAGCTACTCCTTAACGCCAAAAAAACTAAAGTGATGGTCCTTTCCCCTTTCATCCGTACAGCTAACCCTGTGTCCAGTGGGACAGTTCCCGAAATTACCACAGTTCTAGGTGAAAAACTAGAATTTGTTATAAAATTCAAGTATCTGGGAGTTTGTATAGACCAAAGACTCTCCTTCATTGAACATATCGAGGACTTGCTAAAACGACTTCGGCAAAGGCTTGGCCTGTTTTTTAGAATCAACCAATTTCTCACCAGAGATGCCAAGAAACAACTGGTCCAATCCATTTTCCTATCATTGGTTGACTATGCTGATTTTCTTTACAGCCAATGCCCCAACTCTTACATGGCTAAACTGGACACACTCTACCATTGAGTACTGAGGTTTATATCGGGACTTCCCTTTGACGCGCATCACTGCACCCTATATGCGGCATAGGGGTGGACATCACTAAAGTTCAGGCACCACAGAAATGCCGCTCTCTGGACCTATAGAGCCATCTCTAATAAGCTGCCTTACTATATCTCCTGCTGTCTTCCCTTGAGTATAATTGAGAAATACGTGTTAAGAAGTTACTCAGCTAATACACTCAAAGTACCCAAAGCAAATTCCCCGTCGGCAAGGCAGCCAAAAGCTTCGTGCTACCTACCTTATGGAATGATCTACAAAAAACCCTCAAATTAAGCACTCTAATCAATATAAATGCCTCCAAGATGCTATATTTCCATACAATCAGAGAAGTATGTAACTGCTTCACCGACTCAGACCCAGTACCGGTGTCTGCACTGGTACATAGCCACGCCTAGACCCAATTTTAAGTACTGACCCCCCAGCTTGTTCCTCACAAGCCTAATTGTTCTCTCTCTTTCTTATCCCCCTGTTTTATCAACACTAGGCCCGTCCACCCCCTTATCCTTCCTTTCCCAACCTCAGATAGGAGCTCACTACCCCTGGGTTGTGACATTCCACCATGCCTCGTACTTTATAGCATTCAATCCTGGGGCTCACACATACTCCTTTTCTCCATCCACCTTCTTTACATCCCATTTTACCAACTCATCTCTGTGCACTGTGCCCTCCTAGCCTTTCTCCCCCTACCTCCCTCCCTTCCCCCCATACCTTCGTGTCTACCTGGTATATATTTTTATTTTTTTCTTCTGTTACTTCCTCCTGCAACCTTAGATAACCTGCTTTATCTTCCTATAGACACTTCTATGTATGTAAATACCCTGTAATCTGTACAATATCTGTATAATTCTATGTACATATGAACTTCTTTTTCCTCCTCTCTGTAAACAGTATTATCTGTATTGCCTTGTAAATACCTGTGTTGACCTGTATATACAATTGTTCATGCTCCACCCAGGTCCATCTTGCAAATGAGCTTCTGCTCAATGATGAACGCCTGGTTAAATAAAGACTTGATTGATTGATTGATTGATGCCATGATTTGCAGGTGAACCTGCTTTTCCAAGCATTTAGACAAAATAGATAGCAGGGCAATAGGACGGTAGTTTCCTGGGTCATTTAAATCCTCCCCCCCTTTAAAAATAGGAATTATTTTACTTTGTTTCCGTACTGTAGGGAAACGTCCAGAACACAGACTCTAGTTGAATAGATATGTTAAGGTGTTTCTTTGCTAATTTCAAGAACCTTCCCTCAAGGCCATCTAGACCAGGTGCTTCATGTATCTTAATACTTTTCAATCCCTTTCTTATTTGAGTAACAGTCAGTTTTTTGAACCTAAAAGGTGGATTTTTATCTCACCCAGCTATACCTTCCATCATATTAAGATCTCTACACTCATCTACCATTACTCCTGGGAGGTCAATCAAGTAGGCATTTAATAGGTCTGATATTTCTAAAGGATCTTGCACCTGTTTATCGCCACACTTCATGTGTTGTATCGTATGTTGATTATTTTTCCCTGGGTTAATTATACTATTTACATTTTTCCAGAAGAGCTTAGGATCATTTTTCCCAATCACTTTGGACTTAAAGTAATTTTCCCTTGCTTTTTATGTTTGCTTGCATGCACGTGCAAGAAACATATTGGGGCAGCTTGCTGCAGTAGCGAGTTGTGGAGGCACGGCAGTGTTGCTACCAATGCCAGTAGCCCATTTTGGGGCTGGTCTGTGTGGCACCAATAGAGAAGTCATGCTGTCCATGACAGTAGTAGTGTAGCTTGCCACCAACTTGAAACAAACTGGCTGCTGCAATCAAGGAGTGCCCTGTTATCAGTAATCAGCTGTTTTTGTGAGGTGGTCCCTGACTGCAGCAGCCAATTACAGCTGCATTTTCTGGTGTCCTCTTTCAATAAACATGGTGATGGCTTGTCCATTGGCCTCTCACAGTCCCGACAAAGCTGACGGAAAGCCGCCGCCTGTTACAGTCCCTGGTAAAGTTGATGGGGGTGCCCAATTCCCCTGTCGGCATGTCCCCTCCCCAGTTAATTTGCCAATTGGGTAGCCCAATCCCCATTGACATGATGTCCCCCCCATTTGTTGTGTGCCAAGGAGGTGCCTAATCCCCCTCAGCTCATGCACTCCCCCTCAAGCACACTGTATGGCCAACAGGTGCCCAATCCCATCAGCTCCAGCACCCCAACAAACACCCAGATAGCACACTGGGGAGCCCACCCCAGCATGCTCATGTGTTCCCCCCAGCACACTGTATGGCCGATGGGGGTGCCCAATCCATGTCAGCTCCACTCCACCCCAACAAACTTCCAGGTGGCACAATGGGAGCCCACCCTAGTGTGCCAAAAGCCTCCCATGTCATCTTTTTTTTTTAAACCCTGTAAAAAAAAAAAGTTCCCTTGCTGTTTCTCATGCCCCCTCCCCCAACCCGCATCCATCCTCTGCGCACCCCACATCCTCACACCCCCCTTACCCCATACTTACCTCCAGGGTCCAGCGCGACGATCTTTGGTGGACTGGGAATATGTCTGCACTCTTCAAAGCCGACCAAGAACTGAAGAAATGCCGGTAAGCTGTATAATGGCATAAATGTTTTTTTTTTAACTTGTGTGGATATCACAGCCATTTTTTTGACTTTTGGCACCAAATGTTCAACATGGGGTTCTTGGGACCCCTCCTCTTGAATTGTCATGGCGTTATTTGTTCCCAAAAAGGTGATTTTGCAGTCACTGTGCAGAATCACCTTTTCAGACTGGTTAATGAAATCACAGTGTCACTGTTTATAAGGTGGGCTCTCAGAAAGCCTATGTTGCAAATTTGGTGAAAAAATTCCAAAAAATGACAGTGTTACGAGCGTGCGTTGCGCAGTTTCCACACACAATATTACGTTAGCAATATTATGTAATAGCACTCGTAACTTCGCGAATTTGTAATATTTTCACTCCAGATTTTCAACATTAGCATTGTTTCACACCTCCTTATGAACAGTACAGCTGTCATTTTTCACATCCTGGCTGAAATGTGTATTCGCGTTTCTGGCACAGAACAGTGTGGTCGCCATGGGAAATCAGTGTTCGGGACAGATTAAGAAAATCAGAGTGACACTGTTCATGAGCAGACATCCTAAAATGCCTATGTTGAAAATTTGGAGACAAAAGTCCATAAAATGACTGTGTTATGAGCGTGCATTGCACAGTTTCCACGCATACTCGTAACTTCGCAAATTTGTAATATTTTCACTCCAGATTTTCAACATTGACATTTTTCCACACCTCCTTATGAACAGTACCACTGTCATTTTTCACATCCTGGCTAAAATGTGTTTCTGCATAACTCTAGCGTATAATAGCATGGTCACTGTGGGAAATCAGTATTCAGGATAGATTAAGAAAATCACAGTGACACTGTTCATGAGCAGATGTCCTAAAATGCCTATGTTGAAAATCTGGTGACAAAAGTCCATAAAATGACTGTGTTACGAGTGTGCATTGAGCAGTTTCCATGCACACTCGTAACTTTAAAAAATGTTTAATATTTCCACTCAAAATTTTCAACATTGCCCATTTTGCACTCCTCCTTATGAACAGTACAGCTGTCATTTTTCTCATCTTTCCCGAAATGTGTGTTTGCACATCTGGTGCACAATGGCACGGTCGCTGTGGGAAATCAATGTTTGGGACAGATTAAGAAAATCATATGACAGTTTTCATGAATAGAGGTCACAAAATGCCTATGTTGAAAATTTGGTGAAATAATTCCACTGAATGACTGTGTTATGAGGATGCATTGCATAGTTTCCACATACGCTCGGAAGTGCGAGCATTTTTAATATTTTCATTCCAGATTTTCAACATTTCCATCTCTTCACACCTCCCTATGAATGGTACAGCTGTCATTCTTCACATCCTGCCCGATCTATGTTTTCGCACATCTGGTGCAAAATGGCATGGTCGCTGTGGGAAATCAAAGTTCTGGACACATTAACAAAATCACAGTGCCAATGTTCATGAGCAGAGGTCCCAAATGCTTTCATGAGGTGGGGGGGTTAACAAAAAGGCCATATTGAAAATTTGTAGTGCAAATACCAACAAACGCCTGGGGCATTAAGGTTTCTAACCATAACATCCCACCCTTTACAGACTGATGGGCATCAGGGGTGTGCCTTTGGATTGCTGGCTGTAATGCAGAATTCCACCCCCACCCAGAAGCCAGTGACAGGCATCAAGGTGTGCCTTGGACTGTTTGGCCCCAGACTTCACCCCATCCTCCTATACTGCACCCATTTCAGTGTATGTCCTTATGGAATGGGGTGACTGTAAAGCTGAACACCCCAAGGCACACCTCAACACTTGTCAGTGTCTACAGGATAGGGTGAGGTAAAAAGCCATGAACATTATGGGTGATGACCCAAAGGCACACCCCAATGCTTGTCCATCTCTGCAGGGTGGAAGTGGGGTTGGTGTGAGTTCAGTACTTCACTGCCATTCCTATTCTACATCTAACTCCTGCACGTCCAGTGCTAATATCAGCAAGCAAACGTTCTGCATTGACAAATGTTTATTTTATTAGGCTCTTGCATACGTTTCTCTTGGCTTAAAATTTCCCCCAATCTGTGCATGTTTTGTTCTTTCTTGTTATTTTCCATAGCCTATTTTTGATCCTGATTTCTTTAAGTAGCTTTTCTGTTAGCCTGGGTGTTCTAGTGGCCTTTTTGCACAGTTTGGTTATTGGGCCATGTTTGTTACAAATTGACAAAAAGGTATCAGTGAAGTATCTAACTGTTTGGTCCAGGTCAGTAATTAATTTACACCTATCCCAACATTCCATTTGCATATCCAATTTAAATATATCGGCTACAAAATTCTTCATGTTCCTAGACCATCCTTTGTCATGTTATCATGCCCTTGTTGCTTACATGTTAAAACTGCATATATTAAGTTGTAGTCGCTAACACAAGGTGCCCTAACTTTTACTTCCTGTACCAGAACCTGTGGAGATACTAGTAATAGATCCAGGGTTGTTCCTTTCACCAATAAGTTTGTGTATTTTGTAGGTGTTTTGACATATAGTTTTACTATTAATGGTGACAGCAGCTCCTTTAATTTTTTCCCCCTAGCATTTTCCCAGTTGCAGTTAAAATCACCTACCATTATTATTGATTCATTCCCCAGGTTATCCATAATGTTATTTCAAACTAATTCAATTTTATCCATCTGGGTACTAGATGAAGAATAAACAATGGATATGGCTACATCTATTTTTGACATAAATACCAACAAATATTCAATACTGTTTAAATTTCCCTTTGTTAATATCTGACTAGGTCCCAAAGTGTGCTTCAAATATAAAGCCACCCCTCCCCCTCCCCTTCCTTCCCTATCCAACCTCAGGAGCTGAAAATCTGGCACTGTTATCTCTGTATCTTCCACTCGTTGGTTTAACCAAATTTCCAGTTACATTTGATTTCAATTCAATTTTCTTGGCAGTCAATGTACTCATCTTAGTGGCCAAACTCTGCATTATCATGTACAATTCTCACACTTTGTTCCTTGATATATGTTGGTCCTGGGTTTGTCTCAATGTCCCCACCCAGGATCAAAATGCATATGTCACATAACCTTTTTTCAATCCACTAGGTAAACACAGTGTATCAGGCTTTGCAAACTGTCCAGCTTTACAAAATTTGCTCCAATTATTAGAAAATGCATTTCTTCAAAATGTCTACTTCCCTCTAATAATGTATAGTTGCCAATGGATTTAATTATGGATCAGCAGAGCTCTGATTGATTGGCTGATCCATACCTTGTCACTCTGATACCACCCATCCCACATGATACGAGGCATACTACAATACTCAAATTATACATACTTCCCAAAAGCAGAACAAACCACATATTGAATATAGGCACAAATATATTTAAAGTAAACCTATGAAAGAAGAAATCCTATACAATCTATATCTTTATTAATGTCCCTTTATATTGCTCCTATCCCCAAACAGTATAACCCAGACTATACTGCAATATAGAACCAATTTTAAAACCTTATTTAAAAGTAATAATTCCTTCAGTTATTCTGTATGAAAATACAAATATACCTCCAAGGTTTCATGTAATTTTTATGTTTGCTTGCACGCATGTGCAAGAAACATAGTGCCATCATCGGAGATTTCAGAGGTGTGTCACCTCCTCCTCCAATTCAGGCAGCGAGCTGGCAGGCGTGGCCCCTGTAAGCCAGTGCATTTTGGAGCTGTCTATGACACGCTCCAAATGCAGTAACACTAATTGAAAGGGGAGCTCGGCAGGTGAGCAGCGATAAGAAGCTGCTCACGCCCAGCTCCCCCAGCCGCAGGCGGCGCTGCCCCCACATCGCTAGGTATAGCCGACGGGTGCCCACCCTCGCCGGCTGAGCTGCATCATCCCCTCTCCCAGACTTGGTGCCACTGGGGCAATCAATAATTTTACCAACGGGTGCCCAATCCCTCATCGGCTGAATGCCCCAAAGTCCTTGTGCCACGCTGGGAGCCCACCCCAGCGTGGCAAGCATCCCAGAGGTTTTGCTGGCGGGGTGCCCAATCCCCGATGCGACTGAGACGCCCCCAAAGTCGTTGTGAGCCCACCCCAGTGTGGCAAGTGGTCTTGCGACGTCTTTTTGTTTTTAACCTGTAAAACAAAAACTGTCCCACGGCACGTCTCCTGAACCCCCTCCCACAACCCGCACCCACCCACTGCGCACCCAGCCTCCCCACACCCCCTCACCCCATACTTACCTCCGGACTCCGGCGCGACGATCTTCGGTGGACCAGGAACACGTCTGCACTCTTGAAAGCCGACCGCGAACTGAGGAAATGCCGATAAGCTGTATAATGGGCTAGATAGGAGGGGTTCAACTTTATTGCATATCTCAGGCATTTTTGGGAATTTTTGCACCAAATTTTCAACATGGGGTTTTTGGGACCCCTTCTCATGAATTATTCACTGTCATGGCGTTATTCAGGCTCGAAGGGTGATTTCGCGCGGTGACTGTGCAGTGACTAATGAAATCACCCTTTGGGACTGAATACCACCATGACAGTGACATCATTCATGAGAGGGGCCCAAAACCCCATGTTGAAAATTGGTGCCAAATTCAAAAATGACTGTTTGACGAGCGTGCATTGCGCAGTTCCTACACAGGCTCGTAAGTTCGTGAAATTTCAATATTTTCACTCCAGATTTTCAACATTGCCATTTCACCACACTGTCTTATGAGTAGTACAGCTGTCATTTTTCACATCTCACCCAAAATATGTTTCCACCCTTGTAGCGCAGAATGGCGCAGTTGGTGTGCAAAATCAATGTACGGGACAAATTAAGAAAATCACAGTGACACCGTTCATGAGCAGATGTCTTGAAATGGCTATGTTGAAAATTTGGTGAAAAAATTCCTAAAAATGACTGTTTTACGAGTGCGTTGCGCAGTTCCTCACAGCTCATTGGTTTGCGAATTTTCAATATTTTCACTCCAGATTTTCAACATTTCCATTTTCCACACCTTCTTATGAGTAGTATAGCTGTCATTTTCACATCTCACCCAAAATGTGTTTCCGCCCATGTGCGCACAATGGCGCAGTCGTCGCGAACTCAGTGTATGGGACACATTAAGGAAATCACAGTGTCACTGTTCATGAGCAGAGATCTTAAAATGGCTATGTTGAAAATTTGGTGAAGAATTCCTAAAATGACTGTTTCGAGTGTCGTTGCACAGTTCCTATGCTTCGTAGGTTTGCAATTTTCAATATTTCCCTCCAGATTTCCAACATTGCCATTTTTCCACACTTCCTTATGAGCAGTACAACTGTCATTTTCACATCCTGCCCAAAACGTGTTTCGCCCATGTAGCGCACAATGGCGCAGTCGGTGTGCAAGCTCAATGTATGGGACAGATTACGCATCAATGGTGCTGTTGGTGTGCAAAAGCAATGTTTAGGACAGATTAAGAAAATTCACAGTTACACTGTTCATGAGCAGAGGTCTTAAAATGGCTATGTTGAAAATTTGGTGACAAAAGTCCATAAAATGACTGTGTTACGAGTGAGCATTGTGCAGTTTCCACGCATCCTTGTTAGTTCATGACTTTGTAATATTTTCAGTCCAGATTTTCACTAGTGGCATTTTTCAACACTTCCTTATGAACAGTACAGCTGCAATTTTTCACAACATGGCCGAAGTGTGTTTTCACACTTTCAGTGCAGAGATGCGTGGTCGCTGTCGGAAATCATTGTTCGGCACAGATAAAGAAAATCACTGTGACACTGTTCCTGATCGGAGGCACCAAAATGCCTGAGTTGGCAATCTGCTATAAAATATCCCCAACCTACTTATATAGCAGATGCGTTGCACAGTTTCTATGTACACTGGACTTCACCATTTTTAAATATTTTTACTACACATTTGCAACATAGCCATTTTACACCTCCCATGAAAGAGTACAGCTGTCATTTTTACAGCCTGTTGAATATTTTGCACCTGTGGTGCTAAATCCCGTAGTCACTGTGCATAAGCAGCTTTCGGCTACCAAACTGATATTCCCCCTGTTCATGAGGTGGGGTCACAAAACAAACATGTTGAAAATTTGGAGTTAAAATACCAACGAATGCCTGAGGTATTAGGCTTTTCAACTAAATTGCCCAACCCTATAGAGAATGACAGGAATCAGGGGTGTGACTTGGGATTCTTGCCTGTGATGCTCATACCATTCCACACCCTGCAGTCACTGAGAGGCATCGAGGTATGCCTTGGACTCTTCGGCCCCAAACTTCACCCCATTCTCCTATATTGCACCCATCTCACCATATTTCCTAATGAAATGGGGTCAGAATAAGACCAAAGACCCCAAGAGAACACGTGACACTTGTCAGTCTCTGCAGAGTGGGGTGTGGTGAAATGGCGTGGCCGTTATGCCTGACGACCCAAATGCACACCCCAATGCCTGTCACTCTCTGCAGGGTGGTGGTGGGGTTGGCTTCAGTTCAATACTTCACTGCCATTCCTATTACGCAGCTCTGTAACTTCTACACTACCACTGCCAATGCCAGCAAACAAACATTCGGCATTGACAAATGCTTGTTTAAGATGGAGTGGTGCCCGCACTACTCAGTAAATGCTCGCGCTAACGCTCATGCTTACGTGTGGTGCAGAGATTTAAAGAGCTTAACTCCACCCCTCCAGTGACCTCAGCAGCTGACTTCCCTGAGCCCCCTGCTCGCTGAGTTTTCAATTAAATATAAGGTGCTGTGCAGTCTGTTTGACAAAGCAGGACACCAGTCTCTCACCCGAGTACTTGCTTAGCCATGAGGATCTTCTTAACAGCAACAGTTCAGTCAACATTGCAGGGAAAATTACACCAGGGCAAACACACAGGTTCAAGAGGAAGGTAGAAAAATAACAGCTGTAGCTATGAAAGTTTTTATGTCATATCACAATGTTCTGAAATTTGATTAAAAGTTATATGAGCAAAGCATGAAGGCAAAATCCCATAAAGAGGTCATTGGGATAGCCTTGTTTCGCCTACCTTCTGCAGCTTAAAGAAAAAATCCTCTCAGCCTATTTTCTGTATAGCTGTATAATTTGTAGGCGTGAACAATGATTCCCTCTCTCGCACCTCCCAGATTTCATCCTAATTTAAATATAAATGAGTTTGCTTCATTCTGTTTTGCCCTGGTGCGAAAACCTGTTTGTCTGTATTGCAAAGGTCATGACCCCACTCATGCAAGGCGTCATGGGAATTGATGGTGCACAAGCCAGTAGAAGTTATACTCTCATTCAGTTCTGTTACATGTCCATTGAAGTCCCTGTATTCTCTAAGAGCATTTTTTGTAATTCAGATACACTTTAAACTATAATAAACAGCGGGACACTTATTATGCCTTGAAAAGTTTTATGGCCAGCATAACACAAAAACATAAGGACTGCTGAGGACAGCAACAGCACAAAATAATACAGTGTAACTACTGCAGGGTTTAGCACTAAATATCATAAAATTCCAAGATGCCTTACATGAGTTGTGTCATGACTAGAGATGTGCGAAGTGGGGAAATCACTTTGCAGAGTGGATGAGGTGTGCGAAGCTAAGCTTTGCCCCAGAAAAACACTCCACCAACGGAGTTTGGAAACTCTGTCAGCAGAGTTCAACCTCTACATTTTGCAGAGTTGTTTTACTGTATTGCCCCCTCCACCAATTGCCACCAGCCCGTCTGTCATTTTCATGCCAGCCCCACACCTCTGGCCGATCACTGGCCCAATATGAAAAATGTAATTCCCCCCACAATCGCCAGGCAACAGCCTCAACTGTAGTGTCCATCCCTGGTGTTTAGTGGTCCTACCCCCCAGCTGATCATCAGCCCAATATGAAAATTTAAATGCCCACGTAGTGTCCATCCCTAGTGTCTTGTGTCCCTCCCCCGTCGATCGCTGATTCATTGTAAAATGAAAGAAATCAAAGGTTCACCTTCCATCACCAGGTGCCAGACCAACTTTAGAAATAATTTGCCAGGTGTCCAGTGGACCCCCCACCCTTGCATCTACTGCCCACCACCCCATTCATCCCCACCCCGACCCCGAGCTGGTGACTGGCACAGCCCTCCCCTCTCCTCCATGGCTGGCCACCCAACTGAGTTCTCAATGAATGAGCGCATGCTTGTACAAGTACCCGCTCATCATTGGCAGTCAGCCAGCTCACAGTCATCTTAGGAAGTTTTTCAGGGGGTGTAGAGAAGGGGTACTGCTCAGGTCACTGGTGGGGGGGTTGGGATGGGGAATGGCATTGTGGACCCCGATGGTGACTGGAGCAAACCCCCCACTTCTTTAGACCCCTGAAAAGCCTCCTACAATGACTGCAAGCTGGCAATGAATGAGTGCGTGCTTGTACAAGCACGTGCTCATTTATTGAGAGCTCAGTTGGATGGCCAGCCATTGAGAAAAGTGGAGAACAGTGCCAATTGCCTGCTCAGGGTCAGGGGGGAGTGGGGTGGTGGGTAGTAGATGCAGGGGGAGGTCCACTAGACACCAGGGAAATTGTTTGTAAAGTTGGTCCAGATCCTGCTGATTGGGGAAGGGGAGTGGACCTTAGATTTCTTTAAATTTTCAATGGTCCAGCGATCATTGGGGGGAGAACACTAGACACCAGGAATGGACACTATGGGTTTCATATTGGGCCAGTGATTGGCCGGGAGGGGTGGGACCACTAGACATTAGGATACTACTGTCAAGGCTGGCACCTGATGACTTGGGGGGGGGATTGGTATCCCCTGATAACAGTGACCAAATATGGGTGACCATCAAAATGGTGACTTCATATCCTGTGCTACTGGGATGGGCTATCCACAAGGGTAGCCACTACGTCGACCGTGAGGGTAGGTGAAGACAACTGGAAAATGGGATTGGCAAAGGAAAGGGCACAGATAGGGAAGAGGGTTATTGTGAGGGACTGTGCCTGCTGTCACTGAGCCAGCCATGTGGTGTGGTGGTGAGGGAGGCATGCTCTGACATAGTAGGTACAGGGTTGAGGGCGAGGGATGGGAGGGTTTATATTTTGCCGCTGCCTGCGGTTCCAGACTTAAATTTCTTTTATCCCAAATTCGTGTCCCCTCTCCAACATGCACCCCCTGGAGTTAGGAATCCTTAGTAGGGGGTGGGTTGGGGATCACAGCCCCCCCACAGAAGCACTTTTCCAGTAAGTGTATATCGCCAATTTGCTTTTTGGTGATATATAAGCTCCATAATAGCAATTGCCGTTCCGCGTTCACTATTATGACATAAAACCAGGGGAATTTAGTTTTTTCATATTGGGCCAGCGATTGGCCGGGGGGGGACAACTAGAGACACCGGGGAAGTTATAACAGTCGGGCTGGCAGTGATCGGGAGGGGGGGCAACTAGACACCAGGTATGCGGCACCATTGTTCAGGTCAAACTTCTTCTTGCATTGGGTTTTCTTTAAGTGCAATTTGCACTTAAAAAAAAACAAAGCAATTCATCGTCCCCCCGTGCCAATTTTGGTGAATTTTCCACTATTAGTGACAACTTCAAGAAATAGCACACAGAGGCGGAGTTGGCGGATTCACAGGGAATTTGCCTGTGAAGTAAAACTTTGTTGCGTCTCTAGCCATGACCTTTGCAATGAAGTCAAGCAGGTTTTCACATCAGACTTAAAGGGACACTGTCATCCCCTTTAGGTCTGAAAGTGTCTCTAGTTTAAAAAACACATTTTCTGACTGCTAACATTCTGTAAATACTGCTGATGTAGGTGGTAATTTGATTCTGACTTTCTTTCTTTAACAAAGTGAAAGACTGCCCACCATACTGGTGTTGCCACACACACACAGATTTGTTTACATTCCTTGATCAGCTCCAAGTTCATCGTTCCTGGATTTGGGAACACCAACAACATAGTCTAACCACTCATGATGCAGTGGGAGTTTAGTAGACTACTACCTCATGAGTGACTGCACTGTTTTGCGGTGTTTCTAATGCTCATGAAGTATGCAGTAAGAACAGATCCATTATTGTAAACAAAACAAGGTTGTTTATAAATACACATTAGCATGCATTTCAGGTCTACTAAATAAGGAGACAGACAAAACAAACACCAACATTAATGAATTTTAGAGAAGGTAAGCAATCATAAAATGTAGGTTCGCTGTCAAGGTTTACAAGGTCAGCCTGGCAACCGCTCAAGGGGTTCTCAACATGGTAAACTTCATAACCCCGGCCATTATCCTCTACGTATTGGATAGTGAATCTACATCATGAGGCATGTTTAGGTGAGTGAGGTGCATGTGTGGGGTGGTGTGTGGGTAGTGGGTGCTGAGTGGGGGCTGGGGTGGGTGGGGGTGTGGGAGGAAGACCAGTGAGTGACTGTTTTTTTCTTTGCAGGTTTATTAAAAAAAAAGTTCAATGGTGGTGTTTTTCTTGTTTTACAAGTGGACTATAGTTGAAACTGGGGATTGGGCACAACAGTGTTGGGAAACTCTTCGGCAGCACTGGGGATGGGCACCACAGTAATGCCACCTATGTACTGGGGGGTGGGCACTCTAGTGAGGAGTGGGGTATAATGCAGAAGTACCTGGGGTGGGCACCCCCGGCCCACCTATAATATAGGTAGGTAGATTGACAGATGAATAGACAGATAGACAGACAGACAGATGTTAAAGCTATTAATTTGTAAAGTGTAAGGGAGGAAGTTGGCTGAAAGAAGCACAGGAATGTGAGAGAGACTGCAAGCTCACCGCTGGCACTCAAGCTGGCAGCACATCTCCATCTGCAGCTGCGACAGGAACTACCACGCCCCCTGGGTCTGTGTGGTGGCTGCTTGTGTTTGTCTGTGTCTGTAGCTTAGTTTTTGTGGATTTACATGTTTTTCTGCTTGTGGTAACTATACCATTCTTGCTCACTACATCCGTCAAAGTCTCCTAGACTGGATTTCTGCAAAAAAATCATCATCAGGTATCTTTATTTTCATTTTAAAATCATCTTTTTGGAAGCTATCCCAATCAAAACACAAATGAAGCAACTACATCTGACAAACTTGGTGACTCTGGGTCCTGCTGGAATCCATATTTTCATCTGACCTGCTCCATGATCTTTATGTGGGCTTTTCAGCAACCTGTTTGAATGATAAAGAAGCATGCAGACAAAGGGATTTCACATTCTGCATATGTGCAGGCAAAGTTAATCACCTTCAGGAATTTTAACATTTCAGTGACTCTGGACCTCAGCTGTTGATCATTCTTTTGGCTTTTGACTTAACCACCAGGTACCTATCTGCAAGCGACTGGGTGCAACTGACAAGCTACAACAAGGATAAATGGGCATATCATCCTCTATTACTAACAATCTCCTTGCTCTGGGTCCCTAGACGCCTGCACTGGTCCAAGCCGCATAAGCCTCAAGTGTAATTCAATTGACTACAAAGTACAGCAACTGTCTCTTAAACTCCTACTCTTGATATCAGAAAGTGTCCACTCAAATCCTGGCCCTGTCTCCTACAGTACAACAAAGCTTGCCAAAATGGAGGGGGGGCTCAAAATTGCTACCTTAAACATCTGCAGTCTCCTCCCAAAACTGGCCTCCCTTCAAATCTTTGCCAGCCAACACAACCCAGATATCCTTGCCATCATCGAAACTTGGCTGACACCTAATACTCCGGATCATGCCATCTCTATATAAGGCTACAAGATATTCAGGTTGGATAGGACCTCAAAAAGGGGTGGTGGATGTGCAATCTACATAAAGGACTACCTCACCTTTCTCCCTGGTTCTTATCCCACCACAGAAACCTCAGTGCAACTCCTCCCTATCAAGATACTACTTGGTGCCCAAAACAAAGTCCTCATGATTGCTGCTCTATATCCCACCAAAAGATCCTGATTCCGGCCTGAGGCTGTCCTCGAGTTCGTAAGTACACAACCTTCTGACATCGAACTCCTTCTCCTTGGGGACTTTAATATAAATTGGCTTGCTCCCGATGCAGGGTCAAACAAAGATGCCATCCTAGCAGCAAATTTAACACAAGTGGTAAACTCCCCTACCAGGAAAAACTACAAATCAGGGACCAGCACCATCATTGACTGGATCCTTACCAGCCACCCTACCCGTATAACCAATGTAAGTGTTCTCCCTGACTCGCTCAGTGATCACTCTCCAATAATATGTACCTGGACAAACAAGTTTCGTGAGCCGCCTCCAAAAACCATCTATAGCCAAGTCCTACCTTATGGCAACTTTACTCATCTCAAGACCTGTCTTAGGCAGATAGACTGGTCCTTGATTTACAAAACTCAAGATGTTGACCTAGCCCTTGATTACTTTATTACTACTTTCAACACTGCCTGAGCACCTATGCACCAGTGAAAAGTGCAAAATCAAAGCACTCACAAATCCCTGGCTCACAGCAAAGCTATTGGCACAACTCAAAAGTAGGGATCACCTCTGGGCCACTGCAAGAGCTACTGGCACACTGTCGGACATTCAAAAGTATAAACAGGCTCACAACCACTGTACTAAACAGATCTGCTTGATGAAGAGCTCCTACTTCAAGAATGCCCTCTCCAACTCCTGGGGCGAAGGGAAATCCTTCTGGGACAACATAAAGAATATCATGTGTCAGCAGTCCAAATCCTCTCCTACAATACTGAATGTGGATGGAACCACTACATTAGACCCAGAGATCATTGCAAACACCCTAAATGATACCTTCACAGACCTTAGTGGTGTCCTCTCATCTGATTTCTTTACTGATGCTGACCCTCCAATTTCTACTTCTACTACTGCCTCTCCAACCAAACCACCCTTCCATTTCAAATTAGTAAAGGCACATGAAGTCTATAAATATGTAAAGAAGGCCATTTCTAAGTCCGGTAGCTAGCGACACTATTGACCTTAAACTTCTGTCCCTCACTCTGGAGGAAGTACTGCTCCCCCTCACAAAAATTTTCAATCTCTCCCTCTGCTACAGCCAATTCCCTAGGAAATGGAAGGCTGCAGTTGTCACTCCGGTGCACAAAAGTGGTGATAAGTCACTGCCTGGTAACTATCGCCCAATATCAATACTACCACCTCTCTTTAAGGCCCTTGATGCTTGGTGGCGGACCAACTTTCAGACTACCTGGAAAAGCACAACATCCTATGCACTCAGCAGCATGGATTTAGGAAAGGGCACAGCACATCGACTGCCTTACTTGAATTCTCAGGAGCAATTCACAATGCCATGGACAAAGGAAACCTAACTGGAGCAGTCTACATTGACTTAACCAAGGTATTTGATACAGTTCACCATGGCCTACTTATCAAACAACTTCTATCCCTAGGGCTCTCGCAGGGTCCTGTTGACTGGGTAAAAAATTACCTTGCTCAGTGCTCTCAATCTGTAAAAGTAGCTGGAGTTCTCTCAGACTCAAAACCGGTTACTCAGGAGTTCCCAGGGATCCATCCTGGGCCCCTCCTTTTCAGCCTTTTCCTAAACTCCTCCCCAAATCCTGCCCTGAACAATTAATCCTCTGTGCCGATGATGCTGTGGTTCTTGCCACTCATAAAGATCCGAACCTCTTACGCCTCAACCTTCAACATGCTTTTTCCAAAGTTGAGATGTGGTTCCTTGAACATGAACTGGTTCTAAACCACAAAAACACTAAATTCATGCTCTTCTCTAACCCTCAAAACAAGAAACGGCAAGTCCCACTCATCATTAATACATACCTGGGAAATACCCTTGAACAAGTGCCAATTTTCAAATATCTTGGAATCAACTTTGATCAAGGCCTAACCTTTGCAACTCACATTGATAGTACAGCAAAAACTAATAATCAGCGAATTGGGATTCTGTATTGGAACCGACAGCTTCTTACCCATTCTGCACTGAGGATTGCCATCCAATCTTCTATCATCTCAGTCGTTGACTATGGCTTAGTTATATAATACAGATCTGCCACTACTACAGCACTTAGGCCTTATTTAGGGATGTTGTAATGCGACTGTCGACTACTCACTGGTGCACATCGACGTACCCACACATGTGAACTCTATGCTGACTCAGGTTGGTTGCAACTCTCAAACAGGATAAAGTACCTTACCTGCCTGATGGCGAAAAAATCCACTCTGGGCCTCACTCCACCCTGTATACAAGACCTGTTATGCCCGAGCGCTAGCACCCATTTTACCAGAAGATCAGAACACCAGCCTCTCCAAGTCCCCCGATGTCGGACTTCCCAGAGACAAAGATCATTTGCCTATCGTGCCCCCAGCTGGCTAAATGCCCTCAGCACTCATATTACTGCCTCCACCTCTCTAGGTATTTTCAAATCAAGGCTTTTCTCTCACCTTGCCACCTCCAGCTCCTGTGACTGCCCTGATTAAACCTCCTATTTTCTCACTACCCACCCTGTTCCGTTATTTGACAAAGACATGTTTGGAAACCTTTTCTCCTGCTATTGTCTGCTCCCCACACTTTCACTTAACCTCTCTGTTCTGGACTTTTTCCTATTTGTTTCTCCTAATCTGGCATGACCTCTTTTTTGTAATAATAATGTGATTATTGATATCTCATGTCCTTTTGCACAAGTGATTTGATATGTATTTGTATATGTTTTCTTGCTCTTGACACAACACAAATTGTTGTGTTATCTATGTAACCTTTTGTACTGTACCTAATTGACGTGGAACCTTTGTAAAAGAGCCTCTGGCTCAAAGGTAGTAATTCCTAGAACAATAAACTAAACTAAACTAAACAGTGAGGAAAGTCCCACTGTTCTCATACAGAAAATATGATTCCTCACTGCTGGCCAATGCTACCTTTTAAGGTGGCCAGAAAAGGCATTTCTGGCCATAATTTAAAAACACAAACACCAGAATGTTGCCAAATGGGTCCCATTTAGCTAGATTCATAGAATCATAGAAGATTGTCAGCAGATAAGGACACTAATGACCATCGAGTCTGCCCCACTACTCCCCCCTACTCCCCCTCCCCGATACACCTCACGCCGCCGTCCGGCCAATCCTTTATATCTGCCACATGCCCTATTGAATCCCCATACAGTTTCCATTCCTACCACCTTCTCCAGTAAACTGTTCCAGGGGTCCACCACCCTTTTGGTGAAATGGTGTGCTTGTGTACTGGCCCTGACTCTTCCTCCTTCTTCCTCCCTCCAACCTCAGACTATGACCTCTAGTTCTGTAACTTATTGTGAATAGGCTCCCTTCTCCTACCTTATTTATCCCTTTCATATACTTAAATGTTTCTATCATGTCCCCCTCTCCCTCCAAGTCTCCAGCGAGTACAGCTCCTCCTTCAGCCTCTCTTCTTTGGGCATCCGATGCATGCCCTGCACCATCTTTATTGCCCTTCTCTGTACCCTTTCAATCCCATCAATATCCTTCCTCAGGTGGGGCTTCCAGAACTGTATCCCATACTCTAGGTGAGGCCTCACCATGGACCTACAGAGGGGCATCAGTACCTCCTTCTTTCTGCTTGTTATACCCCTCTCAGTGCATGCCAGCATTCCATTTCCCCTGCCCACCGCTTTGCTGCATTGATTCCCTACCTTGAGGTTATCTGAAATTATAACACCAGATTCCTCTCCTGCCTAGCTGTATTCATTTCCTACTCTCCCAGAATATAGCTGGCTTGCAGGATATTGTGCCCCATGTGCATCACAGTGCATTTTATTACATTAAACTTCAGCTGTCATACTTCTGACCACTCCTCCAGTCTCTTTAGGTCTCTCCTCATTGCCTCCACCCGGCCGTGGCGTCCACCCTATTGAAGATCTTGGTGTCATCTGCAAATAGGCACACCGTGTCTTCCAGACTCTCCTTTATATCGCTGATATATATTAAAAAGTATGGACCCTAGCACTGACCCTTGTGGCACCCTACTCATCACCCTTTCCTCCCTGAAATGCACACTATTCACCATCACCCTCTGGCTCCTGTCCCACAGCCAGTTTTCTATGCACCATGTTATTTGTGGTCCCACCCCCAAGCTTTCAAACGTATTGACCAGCCTTCTGTGAGGGACAGAGTCAAAAGCCTTCCTGAAGTCCAGGTAGGCCATGTCCACCACCCCCCCAGTTCATCACCCTTGTCACCTAATCAAAAAACTCGATGAGGTTAGTCTGGTACGACTTTCCTACCATGAAGCCATGCTGCTTGTCATCCTGCAGTCCATTATAAGCAAGGTATCTGACTATCCTTTCCTTCAAGAGTGCTTCCATCACCTTACCCACCACCGAGGTGAGGCTGACCATACAATAGTTTTCTGCCTTCTCCCTGCTGCCACTCTTGTGGAGTGGTACCACGTTTGCCCTCCTCCAGTCCCTTGGCACCCATCCCATTAAACAAGTTAAATAGTCTCATCAAGGGAGCTGCTATCTTCTCCTTTAATTCTCAGAGTACCGTAGGATGCAGGGCATCCAGACCCATAGCTCTATCCTCTCTCAACCTACCTACCTCCTCTCTTACCATGTCTTCGGTGAACGGGCTTTGATCTACCCCTGCACTTTCCCTTCCCCTCCCCCGCTACCATGAAGACTGAGCAGAAATACCTATTAAGCACTTCTACCTTCTTGACATCCTCCTCCATCTGTGCTCCCCCCCACCTCCTTCAGTCTAGCTAGCCCCTGCTTTGCTTTCTTTCCCTCACTAACATACCTAAAAAGAGTTTTGTCACCCCTTTTGACCTGTCTGGCAATTCTCTTCTCTGTGTCCGCTTTAGCCCTCCTAATCCTTCGTCCTGCCATCCTCAGTTTTTTCTTGTAGATCTCCCTGTCTTTATCCCTCTGGGTACTCTTATATGTTTTGAATGCCCTTCTTTTATCCTCAATTGCTCAGCACACCTCTCAGGTGAACCACACTGGCCTCTTCTGCCTTTTACTTCTCTTAATCCTCCTGATGCAGATGTCCATGGCCTTCAGTAACCTCCCTCCTCCCTTAACTGCTTCCCATAAGTCCTCCACAACCTTTATCTGCCCTGTCTACTTTATTTCCTCCTCAGATATCACTGTCATTCTGACAAAAATCTGCCTGCTTGAAATCCAGAACCTTAGTGATTGACCGGCCCATTGCCTTCTCCGTCCTTACCCTGAACCTCACTGTGTTGTGGTCATTTGCACCTAGACTGTCCCCCACTACGACCTCTTCCACACTTTTCATATTAGTGAGAACTACATCCAATATGTTGCCACCCCTGGTTGGCTCTCTTACTAGATGTTGCAGGAATGCTACTTGGAGGGACCCAGCCACCTGGATGTCCCAGTCAACATCGGGAAGATTAATGTCTCCCACCGGCAGAAGCTCCCTCCTGAGTGCCATCCTCTGGATTGCCTGTATCAGCTGCCTGTCTACCTCCTCCCACTGCAATGAGGGTCTGTAGATCACCCCCTGTCTAAAAGCTGCTCTAGACCATTTTTTCCAGCGTGACTCACAGGATCTCCACTGCATCCTGTTCCTTCTGCCCTTTCATAGAAACATAGAAACATAGACTTTGAAGGCAGATAAGGACCGCTTGGCCCATCTAGTCTGCCCATTTCCCTACCTACAGGATAGGCCGCAGATTCTAGTCAATCAACAGCCTATTTCTTCCTACCACCCCCAAGAATTGCCTTATGTCTGTCCCATGCATTCTTGAATTCTCCTACAGTTTTAGACCCCGTACTGAGCATACTCAGAAAAAAAAGCCTTTAAGTCCTTAAAACTCTGAAACCAACTGATATTTTTTCATGACACCTTTGAAAGGCACTTCCTTGGAACAAGCTACTTCTACCCTAGAAGTTACAGAAAAAAATTCTGTACTGCCTAGGCTGTACTTCAGAGGGGAAAAAGTGTACTAGGTATAGGAAAAAATGTTCCTTTTCATTAAAAATCAGTATTCCATATTTTGGAAATTGCACAAGCTGCCATCTTGAAACTTTTCATATCTTGAGAACCTGTCAGCCAGACCTTGCATGCCAACTTTTGGGCTATTTTGTTGAATGCTACCAAAGTTACTAAGGTACAAAATTGGGGCCCATCATTTAATACCTTACTAAACCCTAACTGTACTGGCACTACCTTGTCAGTAAAATATATATATATATATATATACACATTTTTATGTTGATTGCACGCATGCGCAAGAAACATGTTGCATCAGCTTTCTCCCAGGCAGGTTGCGGAAACGTGGCACTGTTGTGCCCAATGCCCCCACAGCCTGCAAAGTCTTGTCGCCGTCCCCCAATGCCGTGGCATGCTGCTGCTGACACTAGTTCAGCCAGCATGCCACAACTTTCTAAAAAATCAGCCGCTGCAATCAGGGGCCGCCTCGTCATTGCAACGTCAGCCATCCACTGCAATGAGGGAATGACCCGTCATTGCAGGGCGGGATGTAGGATGTCTGATATTGTTTGTGAACATGGCGGCGACTTGCCACCATATTCACAAACAATATCTACTCCCCATGTTTATTTGCTGACAGGGGATCCCACTCCCTGTTGGCATACTGTAACTCTTCCTTGTTTTATTGTCTGCCGACAGGGTGCCCAATCCCCGTTGGCAGATAGGAATCCCCCCCCTTCTGTTGTTTGCCGATGGGGTGCCCAATCCCCGTCAGCAGAAACGAATTCCCCCCCTTCTGATGTTTGCTGATGGGGTGCCCAATCCCGTCGGCAGAAACGAATACCCCCCTTTTGTTATTTGTCAACGGGGTGCCCAATCCCTTTCAGCAGAAACAAATTCTCCCCCCCTTGTTGTTTGCCGATGGGGGTGCCCAATCCCCCGTCAGCTACAGCTGCCCCCCCAAGAAAGACTCCGGTGGCACGACATGCCCTTGTAAAGTTAAAAATGGTCCCACAACGTTTGTTTTCCTTTTTTACCTGAAAAAAAAGAACAGTCCGTCATAGTCTCCGGGGCCCCCCTCTCACAACTCGCACCCACCCACTGTGCACCCTGCCTCCCCACACCCTCCTCACCCCATACTTACCTCCGGAACTTGGTGCGATGATCTTCTGTGGACCGGGAACACATCTGCACTCTTCAAAGCCAACCGCAAACTGAGGAAATGCCGGTAAGCTGTATAATGTAATGAATAGAGTTTTTTCAACTTTAGTGCATATCTTGGGCATTTTGGGGAATTGTTTCACCAAATTTTCAACATGGGGTTTTTGGGACCCCTCCTCATGAATTCTTGAACTGTCATGGTGTTAATCGGCCCTGAAAGGTGGTTTTGCGGTCACTGTGCGGAATCATCCTTCAGGGCCAATTAACGAAATGACAGTGCCAGTGTTCATGAGGTGGGCTCTCAAAAAGCCTATGTTGCAAATTTGGAGGAAAAAATCCAAACTAATGACTGTTTTACGAGTGCGCATTGCGCAGTTACTGCGTACCCTCGTAACTTCGCGAATTTACAATATTTTCATGCCAGATTTTCAACATTGGCATTTTGTCATACCTCCTTGTGAGCAGTACAGCTGTCATTGTTGACATCCTGGCTGAAATGTGTTTTCACACTTCTGGCGCAGAATAGCGCGGTCACTGTGGGACATCAGTGTTCAGGACAGATTAAAAAAATGACTGTGACACTGTTCATGAGTAGAGGTCCTAAAATGCCTATGTTGAAAATTTGGTAATGATACTCCATAAAATGACTGTGTTACGAGCATGCATTGCACAGTTGGCACGCACGCTCGAAACTTTGAGAATTTATAATATTTTCACTCCAGATTTTTAACATTGCCATTTTCCCAGACCTACTTATGAACAGTGCAGCTGTCATTTTTCCCATCCTGGCCAAAATGTGTTTTCGCACTTCCTGCACAGAATAGAATTGTCGCTGTGGGAAATCACTGTCCGGGACAGATTAAGAAAATGACAGTGATACTGTTCATGAGCAGAGGTCCTAAAATGCCTATGTTGAAAATTTGGTGATGATGGCCCATCGATTGACTGTGTTACAAGTGTGTGTTACGCACTTTCCATGCACCCTTGTAAATTCACAGATTTGTAATATTGTTACACCAGATTTTCAACAGTGCCATTTTTCCACACCTCTTTATAAGCAGTACAGCTGTCATTTTTCACATCCTGACCGAAATGTGTTTTCACAGTTCTGGCGCAGAATAACATGGTCACTGTGGGAAGTCAGTGTTTGGGACAGATTAAGAACATGCCAGTGGCACTGTTCATGAGCAGAGATCCTAAAATCCCTATGTTGAAAATTTGGTGACAAAACTCCATAACATGACTGTGTTACAAGCGTGCGTTGAACTGTTTCCACGCACCCTTGTAACTTCGCAAATTTGTAATACTGTCATGCCACATTTTCAACAGTGGCATTTTTTCACAACTCCCTATGAACACTACAGCTGTCATTTTTTAGATCCTGCCTAAAACATGTTTTTGCACTCCTGCCGGACAATAGCATGGTCACTCTGGGAAATCAGTGTTTGGGACAGATTAAGATCGACCAAGTGACAGGGGGAGTGACCGAGCTCAACTGAGCTCTGTCAGGACTGCTGCAGATTTCTTTGTGGACAGACAAAGGCCCCAACACAACAGCCTAGTACAGAAGGGCAGCCTGCAGCACTGGGAGAAACAGAATGAGTGAGAGAGAGGGAGTGAGCGAACTCACCGAAGCGCTGTCAGGACTGCTGCGGATTTCTTTGTGGGCAGAAAAAGGCGTCAATACAGGCAGGGGCCCAGTACAAAAGGCCAGCCTGCAGCGGTGGGAGAAACAGTATGAGCGAGTGAGACAAGGAGACTTAGAGAGCTCAACAGAGCTCTATCAGGACTGCTGGGATTTCTTTGTGGGCATAAAAAGGCGCCAATGTAGGCAGGAGCCCCGTACAAAAGGGCAGCTTGCAGTGCCAGGACAAACAGAATGAGCGATGAGAGAGGGAGACTGAGCGACCTCAATGGAGCTCTGTCGGGACAGCTGTGGATTTCTTTGTGGACAGACAAAGGTGCCAACACAGCCAGGAGCCCCATACAAAAGCGCAGTTTGCGGCGCCAAGAGAAACAGAATGAGTGAGTGACAGAGCGGTAGTGAGTGACTTCAATGGAGCTCTAGTGTGACTGCTGCAGATTTCTTTGTGGGCAGAAAATGTGGCAACGCAGGCAGGAGCCCAGTACAAAAGGCCAGCTTGCACCACTGGCAGAAACAGAATGCGAGAGTGACAGAGGGGGAGTGAGTGAGCTCAGTGGAGCTGTGTCGGGACTGCTTCAGATTTATTTCTGGCCAGAAAAAGCCACCAATGCAGGCAGGAACCCAGCACAAAAGGGCAGCCTGTAGTGCCAGGAGACACAGAACGAGCGAGTGAGGAAGGGGGAGTCAGTGAGCTCAACAGGGCTCTGTTGGGACTGCTGCAGATTTGTTTGTGGGCAGAAAAATGTAGCAATGCATGCAGGGGACCAGTAGAAAAGGGCAGCCTGCAGCGCCTGCAGAACAGAATGAGTGAGTGCGAGAAGGGCAGTGAGGGAGCTAAATGCAGCTTTGTCAGGACTGCTTCAGATTTCTTTGTGAGCAGAAAAATGTGCCAACAGAGGCAGGAGCCCAGTACAAAAGGGCAGCCTGCAGCGCCAGGAGAACCAGACTGATTGAGTGAGACAGTGGGAGTGAGCAACCTCAATGGAGCTCTGTCGGGACAGCTGTGGATTTCTTTGTGGGTAAAAAAAGCCACCAACACAGGCAGGAGTCCAGTACAAAAAGGGCAGCCTGCAGCGTCAGGAGAAACAGAATGAGCGAGTGGGGGGGGGGGGGAGTGAGCCACCTCAATGGAGCTCTATCAGGACAGCTGCGGATTTCTTCCTCAGCAGAACAAGGTGCCAACGCAGGCAGCAGCCCAGTACAAAAGAGCAGCCTGCAGCACTGGGACAAACAGACTGAGCCAGTGACAGAGGGCCACTGAATGAGCTCAACAGACCAATGCAATCAACATTCGGCATTGACAAATGCTTGTTTTTAATGTAGCTTTGCTTGTTATCATTTTCTAAGTGCTGTAAGACACTGCAGAATGAGCAGTGTTTGGGTACCGCTACATTTTCAAGGGCTCTAAGGCCCTCTGCCTGTGGCACCAGGCTTTACTATGCTCCTGGGCATGTGGGTATACCTCAACACCATCCACCCTATTGTGTATTTGTTGGACTGTATGGCAATTTGGACCAATACAATAGGGCTAAACCTGATCTGCTATTACTAGGTGCTGGCTATATGTTTTCTTGTATACTTACAGCAGGTAAGAAGCTTGTTTTGTAATGCTGTTATAATCCAATATAAAATCCAACATCTTATTGCTAGTATATGCTAATAGTAAAAGTCAAATAAGAAATATTTTAAATTGTCAATGTTCTTCAATGGGAGAAGTACTATTCTCCTTTAATCCAGTCATTCTGATCTCTTAGTTTAACCCCACTCACATGCTTCTTGAGAGTGAAATGCTAATTTCTGATATGGAACTTAAAATTCTATTAGAAAATATAAGCATGTGGTATCCACTGCTTTTCCTTTACTGATCACTATATCAGTTATATGTTAAAAATAGTTCAAGAAACATGTTAGGCAAGAACGCTGCTTAGAAAATCCATGTTGGCTGTCTTTTGGGTGTTTGTGCTTCTCCAGACGTTCACCCACTAAGCTCCCTCAAATTACCAGATTTTCTCCATTACTGAAGTAGGCATGGCCAATTAATTCAAAGGCTCATTTCTAGCACTCTTCTTAAATAATGCTTTTAAATGTACAATTTCCCATTCTGCAGGGCATCTCCCCTCTGAGAAGTGAATTACTTCCATTAAAGCTTCATTAATTACAGTTCTACTTCCTTCAAAACATGAGGATACAAGTCATCTGGCTGAAACGACTTGTCCACTCTCAGAGCTTCTAATCTTCTTTTTAATTGCAATTTTTTTGACATTTGTGCACTGCCTAGCTATTCCTCCACTGCTTTAATAAAATTAATCCCGGAATTAACCCCCCACACACACACACATGCACTTGCTCAATAAACTAGCAGCAAAATAGTTATTTAGTGATTCTGCTTTTCTTGTCCATTCAGTTTTCCCTTTTTTTGTTTCCTAGTAGTGGACCAATGCTTTTTCTAACCCTTTGTCTACTGTGAAAGTACTTAAAAGCCTTGTTATTGGGAGTTGCTTTCTGTAGTCTCTAATTAAACTCTAATACTGAGAGACCTGAACATTGACTGGCTTTCTCATAAATTTAATGGTCTAAATAAGAATCTGTGATGAGTACCATCTTGCTCAACTCATATCAGAGCTTGTGAGGCCTAACCGAAAAAACTCACAAATGCTTCCATTATGGACCTTATTTTAACAAATAGATCAAATTGATTTACTCATTAGGATGTTTTCTATAATGACATCAGTGAGCACACTGTGGTAGTCTGTAATAGGGGGTTAAAAATATTATGTATCTCAACATCAATTTATATGTATAAGATGTTTCATCGATGTTTGTGCTCTGAATTATGTAATGCTTGTCCACTGTTAACTGGCAGCGGTTCTATCTTGCCCAAGCAGATCACAAGGTGACAGAGATCTTCAATAATTTAATGCTGGGGGCATACATAAGCATGCCCCATTAGTTAAGCATGGGGTCAAAAATACATCCTGTCCATGGTTCTACAGGGATTTAAAAGAAGCCCTAAGGGAAAGGGATTCACTCTGGGCCACTGCCAGGAGCACAAAATCTAACATGGATTGAGTTATTTTTAGGCAAAAGAGAAATTCCTGTACTAAACTAATAAGGGATACCAAGACCAACTACTATCTTAATTCCTTGGATAGTGCCAAAAATGATGCAGCCAAATTCTGGAAACAGTAAAATCATTTGATGGAGCCACATCTGCCCCCTCCCTGCCACAGCAAATTTCACATGATGGTAAATTGATTTCAGAGAAGCAAGCAATATTTGAGGAAATAAAAGCCCATTTTGCATCAGCTGGACTGGCCTTTGACAAATATCCAGTTGCATCTTATGTCCGCCCTTCTTTGGCTACTGCAAAAATTCATAGCCATATGGCTAACTCATTTGCCTTTTAACCAGTCACCTTTAAGCAGGTGGAACAACTCCAATTAGGTTATGACCCCTTTTTCCTCAGCACTGGCTACTGACAGCTTATGGCACCCATTACACACCTTTTGAATCTGTCATTTTCCTGCAACAACTTTCCCTTACTTTGGAAAACTTTACATATCATACCCCTTTTTATGTTGTCTTGCACAGGCGCGAGCAGCATCTTGCAGTAGTATTAGCACAGTGAGAGGTGTGTCAGTATTGGCAAATGCAGGGCACACTTTAGTAGGTGCAGCCCTCATTCCCCAATTAGCCAGAATGCTAGTGCTGATACAAGAATTATGAAAAGTGCCACCAACTTGAAAGAGGTGTGCAGCTGCAATCAGAGACAAGCTCGTCATGCAGCGGCACAGATGACATGCCTCTCATATGTGCCTTTCATGGTGAAACATTAAAATAAAGAATCCCCAAACACAGCCAACACTGGGGGGTGCAATCCCCATGTTGGCATGTCCCCCACCTGCCCACATTGTGTAGCACACTGGGAGCCCATCCCAGTGTACCACAACTCACAGAAAACTGACCATGTTGGCATGTTCTTCTCCCCCACCCACATTGTGTGGCACACTAGGAGCCCATCCCAGTGTGCTCAACATTTGTTTCAGTTCAGCTGTAAAGAAAGAAAACGGTCCTGCGACATCCATTTTTTTTGTACCTGAAAAAAAGAAAGCGGTCCCTCATTGTCACGCACACCTCCCCAACTCTCACCCACCCTCTGCACACCCTGCCTCCCCACACACCCCCCAGCCCATACTTACCTCTGGAGGTCTGGCACTGCAATCTTTGTTGGCGCGTGAACACGTCTGCACTCTTCAAAACTGAACTGCAAGCAAAATGAAGAAATGCCAGTAAGCTATATAATGGCATCAGTGGGGGGGGGAGGGGTTCAACGTAGGTGGATATCTCAGCCATTTGTTTGAATGCTGGCCCCAGATTTTCAACATGGGGTTCTTGGGACCCTACCTCATGAACGCATGCACTGTCATCTTGTTATTGGGTCCTGATAGGTGATTTTGCAGTCACTGCATTGAATCACCTTTCAGGACCAATTAATGAATTGACACTGCCACTGTTGATGAGGTGGGGTCCCAAAAATCCTATGTTGCAAATGTGGTGAAACAAATTCCAAAAAATTAATGTGTTAAGAGCATGCATTGTGCAGTTTCCATGCACACTCATAACTTCGACAATTTTTAATATTTTCACTCCAGATTTTCAAAATTGCCATTTTTTTATAACTCCTTATGAGCAGTACAGCTGTCATTTTTCAGATCCTGGCCAAAATGTGTTCTCGCACATCTGGCGCACAATGGCACGGTCGCTGTGGGAAATCAATTTTTGGGATAGATTAACAAAATCACAGTGCCACTGTTCATGAGCAGAGGTTCCAAAATGTCTATGTTAAAAATTTGGTTTCTACGCACACGCTAACAAACTGATAGTGTCACTGTTCATGAGGTTGTATCACAAAAACCCTGTTGAAAATTTGGAGTGAAAGTACCAACAAATGCCTGGGGTGTTAGGGTTCCCAACTGTAACGCCCCATCCTGTAGAGATTGATGGGTGCCAGGGGTGTGACTTGGGATTGTTGGCTGTAATGCTCCCACCATTCCACCCCCACCCCCACCCTTAAGCCAGTGACAGGCATCAAGGTGTGGCTTGGACTCTTCAGCCCCAAAATTTGCCCCATTCTCCTATACTGCACCCATCTCAGTATATTTCCTTATGGAATGGGGTGAGCATCCGGCCCGAAGACCCCAAGGCACACCATGACATTTGACAGTGTCTGCAGGGTAGGGTGAGGTGAAATAGCATGAACATTATGGCCGATGACCCAAAGGCATGCCCCAATGCCTGTCAGTCTCTGGAAGGTGGGGGTGGGGTTGGCACAGTTCAATACTTCACTGCCATTCCTATTATGCATCTCTCCAACTCCTACACTACCAATGCCAATGCCAGCAAGACAACATTCGGCATTGACAAATGCTTGTTAAATCTGGAGATGCTTGCAATTTAACAACTATATACCCATGTATCACCTCTTCATACTGGCGAAACTACTAGAAAAAATAGTCAATGCCTTATTGTGGGAATACTTGGAGCAATCTAATATCATAACTACTCTGCAATCCAGATTTAGACCTAAGCATAGTACTATGTCTGCCCTGGCTGAGGTCACCAATGACTGGTTGGGTGCAGCTGACCGTAAACTTGTTAAAGGGGTTATTTTCCTTGACCTAAGCAAGGCCTTTAACAATGTCAATCCCACATCCTCCTGCAAAAACTTTACAGTATAAGGCTCAGTACAACATCCCTACGGTGTCTCTCCAACTGTTTATTTGAGTGATACCAGCAGGTAAAAACAGAAGGTCTCTTCTCTACTTGTACTCCTCTTATAAGAGGTGAACCTCAAGGATCAGTCCTTAGTCCCCTACTATTTGTGTTGCATATCAATGATTTGGATGTAAATATCGGTGATGCCAATCTGCACTCTTATGCAGATTATATTGCCTTGTACAGTATGTCTTGAGGCCTAATACTGACTCTGCATGCTTTAACCTCCAAGCTGCTTTCAGTCTGCTACAGATTAATCTTTTCCAGTCCAAGCTGCTACTCAATGCTAGTAAAACTACAGTAAGTGTTTTTCATTTTTGTCTTCAAATAATGCACCCGTACCTTATACTTCAGTCTCCTCTATCACTATGCTACTGGGAGATACTCTTGTGGTGGATAGCTATAAATATCTTATATTACAGCTTGATAACAGTGTCATTTTCTATTCACATTGGTAAGTAGGCAAATAGTTTTATTGTTCAATTGTAAAATATCATTACAATTTCATACAATTCAGTATAAGACAATAAACACCATACAAAACCTTCCAAATAACATTAAAATTACATGAATAATGCTTACAGTAATATTATACACCTGCATGCCATATTCAAATTATTACTGTTTTCACTCTCATGTTCCTGATTTTTTGTATATTTACAAAAAACGTTTGCCACTCTTCTAATTATAAAATCATCTTCTGTTGTCAACAGTATATTAACTTGTACTTGTACATCACAGCCTTCCAAAGACAACAGACTATTTATGTGATTGTTTGTTCTGGACAGAACAGTTTTTTATGCACTCAGATTCAGAAAGTGCAAAACCCATTCAGAGTATAAATTTCACTTCCTAAATGTTTTATTTCAGTAAGCAGTATGTAAAACTGTCCCTCACTTCTATTTAGACACTTACAGTAATGTGTTCTATTTTTGAGGAAAAAAGACTGTAGCAATATTTTTAAAAATGTCATAAAGCTTATAAAGTCACTGTATCCATTTTTATGTGTGCTTGCACGCATGTGCAAGAAACATAGTGCCATCATCGGAGATTTCGGAGGTGTGTCACCTCTTCCTCCAATTCAGTCAGTGTGCTGGCAGGCGTGGCCCCTGTAAGAAAATGCATTCTGGAGCTGTCTATGACACACTCCAAAATGCAGTGGCATCACTGATTGAAAGGGGAGCTTCGCTTGAGTGAGCAGCACAAGATATCGCCTGCCCATGCGCGAGATCCCCCACACACACACCCGAGCACGCCCCCCGCACGCACTGTATAGCCAACGGGTGCCCAATCCCTCGGCTGTGCTGAATTCCCCCGCCTCCCCCAAAGGCTTCCAAAATGCCCAGCGTGGCCGAATAATATAGCCGATGGGGTGCCCAGCCCCGTTGGCTCACAGTCCTCCCCAAATAATAAGTGCCACACTGGGAGCCCACCCAGTGTGGCAATGTATCACTGAGCCCAGCAGGGGTGCCCAATCCCCTTGGCTGAACAGCCCCAAATCAGTTCTTCTGCCACGCTGGAGCCCACCCCAGCGTGGCAAACGTCCCGTGTTGTCAGTTTTTTCTTTTTCAACCTGTAAAGAAAAAAGCGGTCCAACGTAGTCTCCCCACCCCCTCCCACAACCGCACCCAGTCACTGTGCATCCAGCTCCCCACACCCCCCTCACCCCATACCCCTCCGGAGCTCAAGCGCGATGATCTTGATGGACCGGGAACATCTGCACTCTTCAAAGCCGACCCGAACTGAGGAAATGCGGTAAGCTGTATAATGGGGCTAGATAGGGGGTTTCAACTTTGTTGCATATCTCAGGCATTTTGGGAATTTTTGCACCAAATTTTCAACATAGGGTTTTGGGACCCTTCTCATGAATGATGTCACTGTCATGGCGTTATTCGGACCCAAAGGTGATTTGCAGTCACTGCATGAAATCACCCTTTGGGCCTGAATAATGTCATGACAATGACATCATTCATGAGAAGGGGTCCCAAAAACCCCATGTTGAAAATTTGGTGCCAAAATTCCCAAAAATGACTGTTCTACGAGCGTGTGTTGCACAGTTCCTACGATGGATCGTAAGTTCGCGAATTTTCAATATTTTCACTCCAGATTTTCAACATTGCCATTTTAACACACATTCTTATGAATAGTACAGCTGTCATTTTTCACATCTCACCCAAAATGTGTTTCCACCCATGTAGCACACAATGGCACAATCGGTATACGAAATCAATGTATGGGACAAATTAAGAAAATCACAGTGACACTATTCATGAGCAGATGTCTTAAAATAGCTATGTTGAAAATTTGGTGAAAAAAGTCCTAAAAATGACTGTTTTACAAGTGTGCATTGTGCAGTTCCTACGCACACTCGTAAGGTCGTGAATTTTCAATATTTTCACTCCAGATTTTCAACATTGCCATTTTACCACACCTTCTTATGAGTAGTACAGCTGCCATTTTTCACATCTCACCCAAAACGTGTTTCCGCCCATGTAGCGCACAATGGCGCAGTTGGTGTGCGAGATCAATGTACGGGACAAATTAAGAAAATCACAGTGACACTATTCATGAGGTGAGGTGTTAAAATGGCTATGTTGAAAATTTGGTGAAAAAATTCCAAAAAATGACTGTTTTTAGAGCGTGCGTTGTACAGTTCCTATGCACGCTCGTAAGTTCGCGAATTTTCAATATTTTGACTCCAGATTTCCAACATTACCATTTTGCCACACCTTCTTATGAGTAGTACAGCTGACATTTTTCACATCTCACCCAAAACGTGTTTTCGCCCATGTAGTGCACAATGGCGCAGTCGGTGTGCAAAATCAATGTACAGGACAAATTAAGAAAACCACAGTGACACTGTTCATAAGCAGAGGTCTTAAAATGGCTATGTTGAAAATTTGGTGAAAAAATTCCTAAAAATGATTTTTACGAGCATCCGTTGCACAGTTCCTATGCATGCTCATAAGTTTGCAAATTTAATATTTTCACTCCAGATTTTCAACATTGCCATTTTATTAAACTTCCTTATGAACGGTACAGCTGCAATTTTTCATATGTCGCCCAAAATGTGTTTTCACACATGTAGTGCACAATGGTGCTGTTGGTGTGCAAAAACAATGTTTAGGACAGATTAAGAAAATCACAGTTACACTGTTCATGAGCAGAGGTCTTAAAATGGTTATGTTGCAAATTTGGTGACAAAAGTCCATAAAATGACTGTGTTACGAGTGAGCATTGCGCAGTTTCCACGCACCCTCGTTAGTTCATGACTTTGTAATATTTTCAGTCAGATTTTCACCAGTGACATTTTTCCACACTTCCTTATGAACAGTACAGCTGTCATTTTCACAACATGGCTGAAGTGTGTTTTCACACTTTCAGTGCAGAGATGCGTGGTCGCTGTGGGAAATCATTGTTTCGCCACAGATAAAGAAAATCACAGTGACACTGTTCTGATCGGAGGCACCAAATTCCTGAGTTGACAATCTGCTGTAAGAAATCCCCAACCTAATTATATTACGGTGTGCGTTGCACAGTTTCTATAGTGTACGCGTGACTTCACCATTTTTTTAATATTTTTACTACAGATTTGCAACATAGCCATTTTTACACCTCCCCATGAAAGAGTACAGCTGTCATTTTTTACATCCTGTTCGAATGTTTTGCACCTGTGGTGCTAAATGCCGTAGTCACTGTACATAAGCAGCTTCGCTAACAAACTGATATTCCCCTGTTCATGAGGTGGGGTCACAAAACAAACATGTTGAAAATTTGGAGGAAATCACTAATGCCTGAGGTATTAGGGTTTTCAACTATAACGCCCAACCCTATAGAGAATGACAGGCATCAGGGTGTGACTTGGGATTCTTGCCTGTGATGCTTATACCATTCCACACCCTGCAGTCAGTGAGAGGCATCGAGGTATACCTTGGACTCTTTGGCCCCAAACTTCACCCCATTCTCCTATATCGCACCCATCTCACCATATTTCCTAATGAAATGGGTGCGATAAGGGCCAAAGACCACAAGGAACACCGTGACACTTGTCAGTCTCTGCAGGGTGGGGTGTGGTGAAATGGCGTGGCCGTTATGCCTGATGACCCAAACGCACACCCCAATGCCTGTCACTCTCTGCAAGGTGGTGGTGGGGTTGGCTTCAGTTCAATACTTCACTGCCATTCCTATTACGCAGCTCTGTAACTTCTACACTACCACTGCCAATGCCAGCAAGCAAACATTCGGCATTGACAAATGCTTATTCTTTTAGGCAGTTCACCCTTTGTGTCCCTGCTTGTTTCTGCTTTTGAGGCTCAATTCCCTAATCCGTAGTGTGAAGCTACACTTTTTATTGCAGGAAAAGGACACAGTCTCCTTTGTGTCTCCTTTAAAAGGTTTGGACAGATTTATTTTTTTTTACTTTTACTCAACTTGCACATATAGCAAAGGCACTTCCATAGCTTCCACATGGAAAGCTGGTAACCATTAGGCTGTCTGTGTGCCGTTATGTTCTGCTGTGTAGGTTCTTGCTGCTTACCCTCAGTTTCTGGCCAACACCCAAATCACATGCTTACATTTCAGAGCTCTCCTGGCCCCATCATCAGAGCTGATAAGTTGTGGGACAGGGCTGCTCTTCGTAAATTTCCTATCTCCTAGGCAACCAATAACTTTAGCAACCTGGACAGCTTTTCTTCTTCTATATTGCTATCATTCACCTGGCTTATTGAACTTGCCTTTTTATAGTTAAAATTGCTTTTGCAAGCTTGGTGTTCAAGTAGTGGATCTAGAGATTTTTTTTTGGGGGGGGTTCTTTTTTTTTACTTCATTTTTATCCACTGAGTACATTTTAATGCATTCCTTCTCCTTAATTTAGCATGCTCCTATGCCACATAAACCCTGTGTGTAAGTTGAAAATTCTTTTAGACTCTTGTTGCTACTTTCTTCACCTTTATATTTAAAAACAAGGGAGATATGTTTCTCTTCCTACTTCTCATTACATTATTTAAAACACTTGGTCTGATTGCTTTCCATGGTGGAAAAGAAAATGACCAAAAGGACAGGAGTGAGAGGTGGGACATGATAGAAACTTTCAAGTGCCTCAAGGGAATCAACAAAGTCCAAGAGGGCAGCATCTTTCAGAAAAAGAGATGCGCAAGAACAAGGGGACACAATTTGAAGATAGAGGGGGGATGGCTCAGGGGCAATGTGAGGAAGTATTTTTTCACAGAGAGGGTGGGGAACGCATGAAACAGCCTTCCTGAGGAGGTTGTGGGGTCACAACAGTGGGGGAATTCAAGAATGCATGGGTGAGACATAAGGCAATTCTGGTGGGGGTAGGAAGAAGTAGGCTGTTGGTTAACTAGGATCTACAGCTTATTCAATAGGTAGGGAAATGGGCAGACTAGGTGGGTCAAGTGGTCCTTATCTGCTGTCAAAGTCTATGTTTCTATGTGACTCAGACCATGTGGTATACATTATTACCTGCCCATTCTCCAGATACTATGTGGGCAAAACAACTATACCCTTTAAACAACAAATAACTGAACACAAGAGCAATATCAGACTCAAGAACAAGGTATGCTATCCACTTTGCAAAAGCAGGTCACAGTGCTGCCTCCCTTCACTTTTGGGGGACAGAAAATGTAGATCCACCCCCAAGGGGAGGAAACTGGAACAAATATCTAGAACACAGAGAGATGTTCTGGATATATATGATTACTACAACCAGTGACAGATTTGGGTTGAATGAAGAAGACAACTGTTGTGTTTGCTGGTAACTAGCCCTTGTGAGGTCTACCTTCTGTCTATTCTCTGCATCCCCTGTACCTCCACACTGCCCTATGCCTTGGTGCCTTTTAAATCTCCTTTGTTCATCAGAACACCCCCCCGATACCCTGTCTTTGTGAATGACAATATGCTTTGCCGTCCCTCATGACTGTTAAGCCCCATCAGATGTCCCACTTCCCAAGCAACACCTAACAAGTGACACTATGGACAAAGTGGAGCCATGGCCAACTGGGCCTTAGGGTTTATATTTAGCACAAACACTTAATTATCCTTATTTACACTGTAGTTATACGTTTTGTATCCTGTATATAAGGAACAGTGACATTTGACTGACACACTAGATTAAATATATGCTCCCTTAATGCAGAGTGAGCAGGCAGTTTGCTGTATTGTTTATTGTAACTCTCAACAATAAAGTAATGGACACATTCAATGTAATGAAATGGGACTCTTTAGTTGCACATTTTATGTAAATATATGTGGATGTGCAAGATTAAGAAAGTTGAATGTGAACAAATCACTAACAGAGGGGGTATTAGGATTCAAAACTCGAAATTCACACATCCATCTCTCCATTTTAACAAATGATCTGAACACTGGGTTTGTAAGCTTAGAAACTGCCTAACGATGCTCAACAGTATGGAACTTGTAAACTTTCAGGTGTTGTGGGGTGGGTCGCATATAGCCCCTGATCAGATATCTTTGATCATGGAAGCACCACTCAGTCTGTTGCCAAGCAGCAGATGACACTCTGCTGATGGATGGCAGCTGTTCCCATGGTCATGTGGTACAGTGCTCCTTGCATTGTTGGAGCTGACCCATCCCCTGCACCTGATTCTACTTTTAACTCGGTCACAATTGAATGACCATGCAGTCCACTGTGAGTGACTACCATAGAGATCATGTTACCCTGGGAATGGTAAGCTATCCTACAGAGCTGTGACCAGTGATATTTTGATATGTAGAAGCCTTAACACATACTCACTTCACATTACTTCTACATTTCAGAACTCTTTTTCACAACTGGCACAAACCAGAACCACAGAACACCAAAGGTAAATACATAAACATTACTTCTCGTTCTTCTGAAATAACCTGTTTAAAGCAAACTTCTGTACCAGTAGTTGATTAACCTTCACATAGCTGTTACTAGGAATGAAAAGACAATTATGAGCCCTCTCCTTTTGAAAAGAGAGGTACTTAGAGCAGCAGTGCAATGAAATTGGGCAAAAATGTGACCCCAGCTTTTTTTTACTATGAAAGATTCCAGGCACCTTTCAGTTTAGCTTGGTGGTACCATTTTCTAATTACACCAAAATTTTTATATTTTGTGAATGTTTTCGTTGATTTCTTTCTCAAGAAAAAAGATGGCCACCACATTTTCCACAGAAATAGCATTGTAGACCTTGCAAGGGTAAGGACAGAAAATAAAAAAAAACACATGGTGCACAGCATAGGAGGTACCTAGACAAGTACATTTGACAGGTATGCTGATATTTTTTTTATTGTAGCTGAAACTAGCTTTTTTTGGAAAATCATTTTTCGTTGCATTGCTGCTTTAACATATAGATGTAGCTCATATCTAAATCTTGTGCAAATAAAATTTTCAGGTGTCCAGAGAAGAGGCTGAAATCTTTGAAACGTTACATCTATATATGCACATGGGTATGTGTGCGAATATGTGATTGCAGAAGTTCCTTTTAAAAAAATGTTATAAATAGGTTTATGAAACCTTAGCTTTTTAAATGGTCGCTCCTGTAAAAAAGCTTTCAGCTTAGTGTGCTATACCTGGTTAAACAACTAAATAAAAATTAAAAAAAAATAAAAAATTAAAAATGCACTATACGGTTAGACATTTGTGTCTGAGAAGAACGATAGCATTTAATATGAAGCCAGATACTGTTGAAATCGACCAGAAAAATGGCTCTGATGAAAAATTTGCCATCTTCCAGTACTGGAAGAGGTCAATAGGTGGCACAATAGCATAACGTTGATAGCAGAATTTAATGTAGAGATCTAATTTAGGATCACACAAATAAATACCATGAATTTGTTAAACTGGTTGAAATAATTTCAATATGTAGTAGGTGTTATACAGTTCAGAGAGTATCACTTAAGTGGTAAAGAATAGACTGTGATATTTCAAACTTAATTTTTACATAAAAGGATTGTTTTATTTAATGAATATGTTGTAAAAAAATCCTTTTTGATTGAATGCTAGATCAAATTCCCTGAAGAAGCCTAGAGAGGTGAAACGCTGGGTTGCTATGGCTTCTAATGTGATATCTATGGAATAAAAAGAGTAACACTTATTGAAACAAGAATTGGAAGTGGCTGGTTCATTTTGATTTTCTGACATGGACTACCCAGACCTAGTATACAGTTGTTGCTCCACTACTTGCTTACTCAAACTGGATGTGCTCTATCACATGGCACTCAGGTTCATAACCAAATTAGCCAGTAGGACTCATCATTGTGCACTGTATGCTTCTATTGGCTGGACCTCCCTCCCTCCCTACTAAGAGGTTAAAGAATCTTTATATGTGGACTTACAAGATGGTGCTGAATGAGCAACCATGCTACATCACTAACCTCTTTTTCAGGCCTCATTGCAACTGTGCCCTAAGGAAAAATAACCTCATCCTCCTGTATATCCTGAGATATGCTACAGAATTTGGGAAAAACTGTGATCAGCTGTGTCATTCCAAGAGCATGGAACGATCTGCAAATCTTGCTAAAATTAATTTCCTCCTTGGTCAGTTGTAGTGTTTTTAAAGCCTTTATTGAAGTTCTTTGTGCAGTACTGATGTCTGCTCATGTGGTTAAGTTAATGCTTATGCTTGTCTTGTTTCATTGCCTTCTATGTCTGGTTGTTGTACACATGGCGTTGCTCACATCGAGTATACCATATGCCATACTGTAGTTATTTTCTTTGTACTTCTTCAGTGTTCTAATACTTTGTAAATTTCCCCTGTTGAATGTTCTATATTATTACATGTTGTATCATCATAATTACACAGTCTTGTATCCTGCTGTGTATCATTGCCTTTTTGACCTCCTGTACTGTCTTACCTAGGGCCTCCTTGCAAATGGGCTTGCACAATGGAGCCTTTGTCTAGTGAAATAAATGCATACAGATACTATTTGATGTTCATTCTTCCTTTTTGCTTCCCAAATTATTATTTTTAAAGCCCCACAACCTACACTATGACAGGAACATTTTCAAAAGGGTTGCATTGGTCCCAGTCCCTGTATGCAGACTACCACATGGAGCCACAGGCAATCAGTTTCACATCATCTGTGGAAAGGATTGTCAGGGATGAAGTTTGCTTGGAACATTTTTTTTTGTCTAAGCGAACTTAGGGCCTGATCTACAAATTACATTTCTGCTCTCTGAAGGTGGGGAAGGATGTGCTCAGCTGCAATGTGCCCCCACTGGACATATATGGCATTGCGCAGGGATCACAAACATGTTTGTGTACCCCACTGCACCTGATCCCACTCCTTCTGTGCATCTATATGGATGGCTGGCTTAGGGTAGGGCTCTGTGGTGGGGATACATTTTCCCATGATTCACATCTGTATTTCAATGCCAAAGACATGGTGCAGGGGGGTAGAAATATTACTCTACCCAGAGGGCAGCAGACTGCTTGAGCACCCTCAACGTAAGTCTCCGCTGTACTTCTCACATCTCCCTGGGCTCCCGTTGTGGCCAATGTCAGTTTCCCCCAGCCCTCCAAATTGGCATCAATGGCTGAGGAGTATGACATGATTTTTTTTTTAACTACTGTATTTCATGCTATGGGATAGGCACTCCATGGAAGACTGTTATATTCCATCATGATGCCACTTCTGCAGCTCTCCAATGGAGTGGAGCTACATGGTCCTGATATGCTCTTTTGGCATATATCTAGGCAACATTTGTGGATTGGGTCTTGGTCATGATTAGAAGATGAGTCCATAGTTGGATGCAAGCTGATGGAAACTATGACTGATTGTCACAAGCAGCTGTGGTTTTGAAAACAGCACCAGCAATATCCAAGAGGGTAATGAATGTGACTGGTGCATATCTCCTATGTCCACACTTCTTGTCCATAGATGTTTATCTTCACTGGCCACACTCATTGTTCAGGGATATACCTTGTTGAGGCCTATGTCCTCTGAACCCCCCAGGCCCCCAGTAACTCACTGGTTACCCTCTGTATCTTTACTTCCATGGCAGGTGCTTGGGAAAGGGGGCCATTTACACACAAGGCCATACCCTGTGTGGACTAGGGTCCAGTGTCGGTAAGCACTAGAACCTGGGGGAGGCCCAGATGCCCAGACTGTCAATTACATGGACATGGGTTTTTCTCCCCTTAAGGTACCTCCCACCTCCCTCAACATGAGTTCAGTGTTCCTTGTACACTCATACACACACAGCAAATCCCTGCAGCAGGAGCAAGCTCCCAGGCCCAGCCTCATGGGTTGCTGTTGCTTTCTAGCTTACTGCTGACCCTCACAGGCTGAGGTCTTGCATATCAACTGCCCCAGCCTGACCTGTCTCCTGGTGTGGCAACTAGAGTTTGCTCTGGATTCTGGGTCAACTGGATGGCACCATGTCATGCTGCTGTTGCTAGAACACTGGGTGGCCTGTGTCCACACTTTTGACAATTCCTGCTCTTGTGCGTGACGTCTCTTTAATTTTTCTCTAATCTTGCTTTGTGCTGCTTGAATCTCACATGCACCCAGCACTGCAACAATCTCTTTTCTCCATTTCCAAGTCACAGAAATACTGAAACATACAAAGTGTTGGCAGGAAAGGACTGGTAGGCCCAGCTAGTCTGCTCTATTTTCCCTGCCTAACACTATATTCTGGACCCTACTTGGTCACAGGTGTCCCTCCCTTCTCCCTTCCACTTACTTATAATACACATGTGCCTACCCCACACATATTTGAAGCCCCCCACTGTCTTCACCCTACCAGTTCTTCTGGCAGGCTATTCCAAGCATCTACCAGCCTTTCTGTTTAGAAGCATTTCCTCCCATCTCTCTTAAACCACATCATTGAAGTTTCATAGTATGACTTCATGTACTGGTACTCCTCCTCCTTTGAAAGAAGGTCTCCCTCTGCACTTTGTTTACCCCCATAAGGTACTTATAGGTCTCAATCATGTCCTCACTTGCTCTCCTCTCCTCTCCTCTCGTTTAGGGAGTACATGCCCAACTCCTGCAGTCTTTCCTCATATGGCTTCTTGTACAAACCCTTCTCCATTTTAATAGCCCTCCTCTGGATCACTTCCACCCTGTTGATGTCCTTATGGAGGTGCAGCTTCCAGAACTGGACACAGTACTCCAGGTGGGGTCTCACCAGTGAGTAATACAGAGGCAACACTACTTTCTTTCTCCTGCTAGAGCTCTTCCTCCCTATGCATCCCAGCATCTGGCCTGCCTTGCTGACTGCTCTGTCACAATGCCCTGCCACCTTGAGATCATCAGATTTGATCACTCCAAGGTCCCTCTCATGCTTGGTAACTGTAAGTACCTTCCCCCATCTCATACACAGTCCCTTGGTTACCCCACCCCAGTTGCATGACTTTGCACTTTTTGGCATGGAAACCCAGCTGCCACTCCCCAGACCACCCCACTAGTTTCTCCAGATCCCTTTGCAATTTCTTCTCCCCCTCCTTGGTATCCACCTTGTGGCAGATTTTTGTATAGTCTGCAAACAGACATATCTTCCCCTCCAGTTCCTCAGCAATGTCACTTATGAAGACATTGAAGAGGACAGGGCCCAGCACCAATCCCTGTGGTAGTCCACTGGTCAGTCTGTCATCCTCTCAGTTTGTGCCATTTACCGCCACCCTCTGCCTCCTATCTTTCAAGTAGTTTGATACCCAGCCAACAACTTTCTCCACAGCCCAAGGCTACTAAGCTTCTTTATCAACCTCCTTTGTGGTATAGTGTCAAAGGCCTTGCTAAAGTCTAGATAGGCCATATTCACTCTCCTCCCCTGATCCACTTCCCTAGCTACTCAGCCAAAGAAATCTATGGAATTTTTTGACATTACCTCCCCCAGTGAAGTCTTGCTGCTGGTGGTCCTGCAGCCCAAATGTCTCCAGGTACTCCATCAGTCTCTCAGCAAGGACTCCATTAACTTCACCACTACTAATGTTAGACTGACTGTCCAGTAGTTGCTGGCCTCCTCTTTGCTGCCGCTGTTATGTAGAGGGACCACACTGGCCATCCTCGTTTCCTCTGGAACCACCCCTGTCTCCAATGATGTGCTAAATAGCATTGCCAGAGGGGGACTAGAACCATGCTCAGTTCATCAAGTACCCTTGGGTGGATCCCACCCGGCACCATCACCTTGTTTTCCTTTAGGACTTCTATCCCCCCGTGGACTCTCTTTTCCTTAAATGGACTTGTGTCCACACTCTTCCTCCAGTTCCTGTTAATGCATGTCAGCCTGCCCCCAACCCCCCCAATCTGAATACCTAGTAGACATATTTGTTTAACATTGTAGCTTTTTCCTGGTCTTCTTCTGCACAGTCCTCCCCAGTCTCCTAATCTTCACTATACCACCCTTGTCCTCCTCTTCTCACTCATATACCTGAAGAAAGTCTTATCCCCATTCTTGACCTCCTGGGTGATTCTTTCCTCAGTTTGAGCCTTTGCTGTTCTTACTCTCAGTTTTGCCTTCCGTTGATTCTCTAGATGCACCTCTCTATCCTCCTCCATTCGGATCTACTTGTATTTTCTGAAAGTTGTTTTTGTTCTCCTTTATGGCTTTAGCCACCTCCTTTGAGAATCGCAGTGGCCTATTTCTCCTCTTACCCTTTCTTACTACCTTTAAACAGCTTGCAGTTACCTCAGTTATTCCCTTCTTTATTCTATTTCATTGTGCCTCCACCCACGGGCTATCCCCACCTTCAAGATATTTCCTAATGCAGTCTCCCCTTTCTCTAAAATCTGCTCTATTGAAGTCCAGGACCATGGTCCTAGTGTGGTCTTTCACTTGCCCAATCCACATGCCAAACCACATTGTATGATAGTTGTTTTACCCCAGGGGGCTTCCACTGTGATGTTTGCTATGCTGTCCCTGTTTGTAAGAACAAGCTCCAGCACTGCCCCATCTGTAGTGGGATCTGTAACCATCTGCCTGAGAAATACCCCTTGCACAGAGTCTAGCATGACCCTGTTCCTAGTCGTAGCTGCGGCCAAGATATTCTAGTCCACATCTGGCAGATTAAACACACCTATGACTACCACTTTACTTTTGCTTGACATTTTGCATGTGGCCTCCCCCAAAAGTTTGTCTACTTCCTCCCCCTGTGTTGGTGGCCTGTACACCACCTCCATGCATATCAAGGCCCTGGACCCCATTTCAAAGCCAACCGAAAGACCTTCCAGCCCCTCCATTTCCCTGCTGTGACCTTGTATTTCTGTGGCTTTTTTACCTACTCTTACATATAAAACTTTCGTCCCTGCCCTATCCTTATGAAACATTTTGTAACCTAGTATGGCCACCTCCCAGCTGTGATTGTCAGAGCACCATGATTCTGTTATGGCCACCAGATCCAGGTCCAGCTCCACAATGGCAACCTCCAGTTCAGGAATTTTGTTGCCTAGGCTCCTTGTTTTTATACACATTGCTGTCCACTGCTTTCATCCCTCTCTGCCCCTACTTTGCTATCTTTTCCTGAGTCCATCCTTCACCCTACCCTTTCCACTGGTAGTGTCCTCCTTTTTTTCCCTCTGCCCACCCTCTGTAGTATTTCTGACAGCCTTAGTTGCACCACTCGACCCTCTCCTCCCTTCCCCCCTTGCCCATACTCCCCACTACACCTGGGGAATTTATTTCTCTTGGGCTTTTCTTCACTGCTGTGACAGTATCAGGGGTGGGGGCATCCATCTTTTCTTCTGCCTCCTGCTTTGGCTTGTTTAAATGCCCATTGAAGTAGCATTTAAACCTTTCACCCAGGACTGCAGTTCCCTTCCTGGAGGCCATCCAGTTTGTACAGGCCTTCATTACTGCAGGTAGGATCCTAGTTCCTGATGAAGCCAAACCCCTCCTCCTTGCACCATGCAAGACTATAATGCAGTGTCTACACACCTCCTCCAGCCTTGCACAGATAGCACCACAGTGAAGGCCAACATAAGGAGCCAGAAGAACTGTGGGTCACCCTGGAAACAGGAAATGGGACAGCCATAAGAACTGGGGTTGTCTACAGGCCTCCAGACCAGGGGGAGAACATAGACACATTACTGTTATAAGATGTACAAAACATGACAGCTAAAGGGGAGGTTCTGATAATGGGAGACTTCAACATGCAGGATACAGATTGGTCAATACCAGCAGGAGCATCTGCCAGAACTAGACACATGGTGGATTCCCTGCATGGGGAGGGCCTTAAACAACTGGTACAACAACCCACAAGAGACAGGGCTATCCTAGATCTAGTACTGACTAACAGGGAAGGGATCATAGATCTCCAGGTAGAAGGTCACCTGGGGGCCAGTGACCATCACGCGGTATGGTTCAGTTTGGCCACTACATCTAAATCATCCCATTCCAAGGCAAAAATATGGGACTTCAGAGGAGCTGACTTTGATTAGATGGCCAACAGAGTTAAGCTAGCCCTGGAAAAAAGAAACACTGGTGAAGGGGTACAGGCAAAGTAGGCAAGCATTAAGGATGCAATACCTGAAATGACATCCCATTGTGTTAGACAGAAAAGGAAGTGCAAAAGAAGAAGGAAACCACTTTGGTTCTCAAATACAGTAGCAGAAAAGGTCAGAGCCAAAAGGCTGGCCTTCAGAAAATATAAGGGAACACAGCGGGATGAAGATAGGGAGGCATACCAAACTGCCCTAAAGGAAGCAGGGAAGGCAGTAAGGCAGGAAAGTCCCAAACTGAGGAAACACTAGCACGAACAGTAAAAGAAGGTGACAAGACTTTCTGTAGATACATTACTGAAAGGAGAAAGTCCAGAGGGGGTATTGCTAAGCTCAAAGGAGAAAAGAGGGCATGTGAGGAGGAGGACTCTGTAAAAGCATCTATCCTAAACAGATACTTTTGCTCAGTATTTACTGAGGAGAAGGTAGGGCAGGCCCACAGCTCAGCACCATGGACACAGAGGGAGGGAGGTGAGCACTACTCCTTCACAAAAAGAAAGGGTCCTACAAGAGCTGACTAAGCCCAGGTGGCAAGGCAATGGGACCTGATGGCGATATCCCAGGGCAGGTACTTAAGGAGCTAAGGGTGGAAACTAGCAGAGACATTAGCAGAACTGTTTAGTGAGTCTGAGCACAGGAGAGGTCCCAGAAGACTGGAGAAGGGCTTCATGTGATCCCGCCTCCACAAGAGTGGTAGCAGGAAGGAGGCAGGAACTACAGACCAGTCAGTCTTACCTCAGTGGTGGGCAAGATTATGGAGGCACTCCTTAAGGAAAGGATAGTGCAACACCTGGAATCCATAGGGGCACAGGATCCAAGACAGCATGGGTTTACAAAAGGAAGGTCCTGCCAAACTAATTTCATAGATTTCTTTGACTGGTTAACCAGAGTGGTGGACCAAGGTGGAGCAGTTGATGTCGCCTACCTTGACTTCAGCAAAGCTTTCAACACTGTTCCACATAGAAGATTGATAAATAAGCTTGGTAGGCTTGGGGTGGGTCAGAAGTTGGTCAACTGGGTGGCAAACTGGTTGTCGGACAGAAAACAGAGAGTGGTGGTAAATGGTATACAGTCAGAAGAGATGCAAGTCACAAGTGGGGTACCTCAGAGATCAGTCCTGTGGCCAGTCCTCTTCAATATCTTCATTAGTGAAATTGCAGATGGACTAGAGGGTAAGGCTTGTCTGTTTGCAGATGACACCAAGATCTGCAACAGAGAAAATGATCCAGATGGGGTGGGCAGAATAAGAAGAGATCTGGATAAACTAGCAAAATGGTCAGAAGAGTAGCAACTGGGATTTAATGCAAAGAAGTGCAAGATCATGCACACAGGGAAGAGAAACCCTGAAGCCACCTATAGGCTGGGAGGGGAGTTGCTGGCAGTCAGAAAGAAAGAAAGAGACTGGGGCATCATCATCTCTGATGACCTGAAATTATCCAAGCAGACCTCTAAAGCAGTAGGTAAGGCTAGGAGGATGTTAGGGTGTATTGGTAGGGGTATCATAAGTCGTAAGAGGGAGGTAATAATCCCTCTTTACAAGACACGGGTTAGGCCCCATCTGGAGTACCGCATGCAGTACTGGAGGCCACACCTTCATAAGGACATTAACCAAATTGAGGCAGTCCAGAGAAGGGCAACCAAAATGGTACAGGGACTGCATCAGAAGACATATGAGGGCAAATTAACGGAGCTCAGTATGTATACCCTTGAGCAAAGGAGGGAGAGAGGTGATATGATTGAAACATTCAAACACCTTAAGGGCATTAAGAATGTGTAAGAGTCTAACATGTTTAAATATAAGAAAAATAGCAGGGCAAGAGGACACAGCATGAGAACAGAGGGAAGCCGATTAAGGGGGAATGTGAGGAAATTCTTTCTCACAGAAAGAGTGGTGGATGCATGGAACAGCCTACCTCAGGAAGTGGTGGCTCTGAATATAGTGCAGGGCTTCAAACAGGCATGGGATAGGCATAAGGGAGCAATACAGATGAATATGGATTGATAGGTCGTTGACAGTGTAAAGGTGTGTGGCACATTCATAAGGTAGAAAAAATGGGCAGACTGGATGGGCCTTGCAGTCCTTATCTGCTGTCAGCCTCTATGTTTCTATATAACATGCATGCTACCTTTTTCAGGCCCTTCCCTAGCTACTAAATCTGTCATGCACCACCCCTCCTGTATCCCCTACCAGATAATGTCTCCTCAGATAGACAATGACATCGAGCATCCCCTCCTGCCCCACTGCCCTACTGATCTTAAGGATCTACTTCCCACAATTCTGTGCTGAAGCACTGGGGAGGTTCTTCACCTCCCTTCTTCTTTTCAGTGGTATTCCCAAAACTACTTCCTGGACATTTGAGTCCTTGACTGGACATTGCTCACTCTTCCATTGGGTTCCTCTTCCCCCCACGTTGGGGCCTCTACTCTGAAGGACTCCCACATCCTCCCTTGTCACTTCCATGGGTGCCTTGTCTTGGCAGTCCCATTCTGCCAGGGCAACGAAAGAGTTCTTTAGTGGCACTGGCTGAGTCCTGTAGAGTAAAGTGCTTTGAGATACAGTCTGTGCTGAAGGCCTTATATAAAACTGAACCCATTTCCTTTCTTTACAACTTAAAATAACTACATTGTTTTTTGCTTTCTGTTTGGTGTTTTAGTTTCAGCTGTAATAAAATATGTTTGTGTCAGCGCTGCACCATTCATAAAAAAAAATTCCCATTATTCTATTGCAGATTTACCACACATTACAGATTTCAAATCCACCTTTTATAGTGACTTTGTTTGAATGGTGCTTTTACAAAAACTGTGTTCATACTTTCTTTGTTTTGCATCCTTGTCCTGACCTTCTGTACAAACCTCTTTCCATCTCCCTTAGTATCTCTTTCTCACCCTTGAAGTCCCCAGAGACCAATCTTCCCTACCTGTATTCACTCACTACTAACTTCCCAACTTGCTCCTGAACCAGTTACCTGTGGCTTGTACTCCTCAGGCAGGACACTGGAGGGGTGCCCAGCTTCCAGTGGAATACAGTAGGGCAGACAGGATCGCTCAAGACTGTGGTGCTAAGCACATATGCACATACACACACACACATGCATGATACACACACACACACACACAGACATGTTCAGTAAAGCAGAACATGTACAACACTCATCACTGGCAATGAAGGCAGAAGCCAGACTCAAGTGCTGAGTAACAAAAGCTTGTAGTTTTATTCCAAACACACAGACATGTAACGAGCTCAGCTTGTACAAGAAACAGTGAGGTAGGTCCCTGACATCTCAGTGAATGAGCTTTTTCAGAGGTAGATGCCTTCTGCCAGAGAGCCTCTTAAACACATGTGAACTCACCCATGTGATTAAAAATAAATAGACAGCAGAATATTACCATATTGCATTGTTCATCCTATTTTAATACTATTGCACACAAGCATTAAATAGTATACCAAAAATTAGGAAACCATGTCAAAACTTTAAATAAAAAGAGCCTGCAGCCAGTGCAACTCAGTGGTAGACTTTACAACAAAAGTGAAAAATCCTTACATAGTGAGACCTTACTGAGGTAAAAGCAAATATATAGAAGAAAACATAGGTAGCATACAGACATCAGGATGATAAAGGAAGGGGATATTTTAGAGAGAAAACCAGAAATAGAATAACAAGAAAGACTGAAAGAGCAGAGGTTATGGGGGGAGGAGTATTTGAAAAAGAAACAAGTCCAACTGATGGTGCTAGACCAACATGTAAGAGGACCAGGACACTTCCTGGTCCTATGGCTCACAGAATCCTAAAGGCTAAGTCACACAGCAGCCGACGAGTGCATCTGCATCCCAACCAAAAAGGCTTGTAAAGCGGTACAAGGTGGAGATACCTAAAATAAAATAGAACAAAAGAAATATTATTCCATGTCAAACAATATATGTACTATACTGCATATACATGCTACAAAACAGAACCTGTGTTGCCATATATCTAGATCAGAGACCACTTGGGGTCACAGATGGACTACAATTCTAAATCAGAAAGGGGACCAAATACAATTAGCCATGTAGGCCTGGCCAGTTAAAAAATCCCAAAGTGTTCTCTTCTATGTAGCTAGAGCCAAATCACTGTTATCCCCCCCCCCCCCAAAGCTTCAAGGGTAACATGCTCAATGCCAGTAATGTGCACTTGGTACTTACCTCAGCATTACCATGCATGGTTAGAACATATTCCTCATTATTGGACTATTATTGGACTATATGGCCCTAATATGGTCACCAACTTGGTCCCTGAGTTTTCCTTTTGTTCTGCCCACATAGAAAACCCCACAGGCACATTCTGCCAGGTAAATAACATAGGTGCAGTCACATGTGATAAAATCACGTATCTCAAGTATCTTGTTTTCTTTTGGATTCAGAAAAAAACATTTACCTCTTTTACAACTTTACAATATTTGCAATGTTTACATTTCTTGCATCCTCTGTGGGGAGTGGACCTCCATGTGTTGTCTTGGCCCTGCGTTGGACAGAATAAACAAGTTCATCCTGAAGATTTCTGCCACACCTGTAAACCATATGAGGTGGCATGGATAAAATGCCCCTTAATCTGTCATCTTCCATTAAGACCCACCCCCAGTGTTTGTGTAAGGTCTCCTTTATCATACTGGAGCTGAGTAAGTTGTAATTAAATTAGTGCATACTTCTGGCTCGTCCCTATTTTCTTTAGGTCTTAATATACAGTAGCTGCCCTACTTACGCCCTGGTATTTGCTTTTTGCAATTGCAAAGGTGGAGTCAGAATAGCCATAGGCTACAAATCTATTTTCCAGATTACCCATTTCTGTCTGGAATTCATCCTCAGAACTACAGTTGCATCTTACTCTACAAAACTGTGTTTGGAGCATTGTTCACAGTATTGCAGTGGTGGCAAGAGCTAGCTAAAAGAACAGAATTCCATTCAGTGGGTTTCCTATAGATTCCTGTGGTAATACCTCTCTCTGAATTTTTACTGACCATGATATACAGAATGGAAATTTTCTGAAGATTGGACTCAATTGTGAACTTGAAGTGGGGGTTAATGCTATTGATATACTGAATAAAGTCAGCAAGAGCCTCTTGCCCCCACTACACCATGAACATATCACTAATATATCAACACCATGCCATCACCTTTCTTGCAAATGCAGTATTCCTTAAATTCTTGATAACTTGTTCTTCCCAGTGGCCCAGATAGAGGTTTGTGTAGTTGGGCACGAAGCATGCACCCCACGTAGTAGGGTTTATTTGTATAAAATATTCCCCCTTGAAATCAAAAGCATTTCTGTTGAGAACCAGTTCTGTCATATCCACTAGTAGTTCAGTGTTAGGTGTGGCTCCCTCTCCTCTTTTGTCAAGGAAATATCTGAGCTCATGCAAGCCACCCTCATGGAGTACTGTATGTTGGCATACAGGGACTCCAAATCAGGTGTGACCAACTGACTATCAGAATCAATGTGGAATCCCTCTAAAAAGTTTAATATGTCTTCTGTATCTCTCATATGGGTGGGGAGTTGCAGTACCAGACCTTTAATGTGGTCATCAATAAATTTTGACATTGGTACTGTCACTGATCACACCCCTGAGATTATTGATCCCTCTGGTGGATTTTCCAAGGACTTTTGTACCTTAGGAAGAAGAGACATCTGGGGCCTCAGGTGTACTCTGTTGTTATCTACTCCCTCTTGTTTGTGTGCTTAGATCCATGTTGTATTCCCACCTGAGAAAATCATCCATTTTCTTTTTTAGGTGCAGTGTGGGGCCTTGGCTAAGTGGTCTATAAAATTCCATGTTTTCAAGTTGCCTATGTACCTCAGCAATATGGAAGGGAACCAAGCTCCTAGATGATAGGTTTAAATGCTTCATTGGCAAGCTTTTAAACTAGCCAAGGGGGGAGAAGCATGAAATTCCAAGCCTCCCCCCACAAAACAAGGTAGTTAGTAAGGTAAACACAAAGGTACAGAGTTCAACAGGGCAGGACAGGGGTAAATGGAAATAAAGGCAAAGGCAGTAAGGGCAGGGATGGGGCAAAAAAGGGTAATGCCAACATTAAATGGAGGGCAATGAGTACCAATGCCCTTAGTCTGGGTAACAAGATTCCTGAACTAGTGGCCCTGATGGAAGAGTGACACCTGTTTATCATGGCAGTCTCAGGAACATGGTACAATGAGAACCATGACTGGGATGTCAACATATCAGGGTACACAATCTACAGAAGGGACAGAGAGGGTAAAAGAGAAAGAGGAGTAGCTCTCTACATAAGGGAAGGAATCATAGCAACAGAACTAAACAGTAAATGGGGAGGAGAGGAGGCACTGTGGGTCACCTTGGAGACAGAGAGTGGCACCACAATCCACACAGGGGTTGTATACAGACCCCAGTCTCAGGGGGAGGAAATGGACAAGGAAATGATAGAAGGCATTCTCAGAATGGCAAAAAAGGGGAAATATTGTTGATGGGGGACCTAAATATGCCAGATGTTAACTGTAACACATTTACTTCAGCCACATCCAAGGGTAGGGTCATTCTCTATGCCCTACAGGGGGCATGCCTCAGACAGCTAGTGTTGGAACCCACTAGGGGCGGGAACAATCTTGGACCTGGTATATTCAAAAGGAGAGAGGATCACAGATTTGGAAGTGGGTAGCCATCTGGGAACAAGCGACCACCACACAGTGTGGTTCACGATAAACACAACTGCGGAGTCAAGCCACACAAAAATGAGGATACTGGACTTTAGAAGGGCTGACTTTGGCAAAATGGGTGAGTACTTAAGGGATGCACTAGCAAATGGGCAGAAAGGAGAGGGGGAGAAAAATGGAGAAAAATCAAAACTGCCATCATAGAGGCCACAAGCCTTTGTGTGAAGCAAATAAAGAAAACAAAACGCTTCCCTTAGATTTTCATAAATGGATTTGGGCACTTTATCAAGATCCGTCAGCCCGGGTGTTGAGTAATGGAGTTATTTCTGATCTATTTCTCCTAAAATCCAATACTAGACAAGGCTGTCCCCTGTCCCCTCTTCTTTTTAACATATACCTTGAACCTCTCATATGCCGGCTTGTTAACTGTCCCAGGATCCAAGGTATTACTATACAAAACTCCATAATTATGGTATCAGCCTATGCAGATGATCTTTTACTTCAACTATCTCATCCAACTTTATCCATCCCTCCTATGCTGGAAATTATCTCAGAATATAGCACCCTTTCCAATTATAAGCTGAATATTGAAAAAACTGTTGTATTTCTTCTCAATCATAAACTGCTGGAACAGGAAGTCACGGCCTTGGGATTGTCATGGGAAAAAGATTCTCTGCGATATCTGGGAATTGATCTTTTGAGAAGCACAACTGTTTTACAAAGGAAAAATCTGGACTCCATACTGCTCACTCTTAATCAAGATTTAAAGAGATGGTCCCTTCTCCCACTATCTTTATGGGGTAAAATTAATCTTATAAAGATGAATGTTTTTCCTCATCTTCTCTATCCCCTCAACCTCTTAAACTTATGGCTCCCTCTTTTGTGGTTCAAGAAAGTGCATAGCCTTATTATCAACTTTATTTGTGCCAGTAAATAAACACGCCTGGCCTTTTATAAATTAACAGCCTCTAAAGTTAGAGGAGGCCTCCATTTCCCACATATCAGTCTTTATTACTGGGCTAGCCATGCCATTAAAAATCCATCCCCATATACACCTCCCTGGCTTAAGACAGAACTGGCCCAGATTGTAAGTCATCACCTCCCTTCATCTGCACTTTTATATACCAAGTTTAAAGGTCTCCACGTAAAACTCCGTACTAGTCAGATCGTCACTTCTATCAGGGTGCATTCCCAACTTTGTGCTTTCTTGTGATATAATCACTTTTAAGATTTGACACAACCATTAATAGGTAACCCTTATTTTAAGATTGCTGGCAAAGTACTCTCTCCCCTCTGACTCCCATGGTTAAAAGACTGTTCACTCTCTTATTTTATAAATGATGCAGAAGGGTCCTGGTTATCTTCACCTGAGATTATTACCAAGTTAAGTATCCCAACTGCCAATGTTTTTAAAATTTTCCAGCTCTGTCACCTTTTTGGTAAAAACCTTGGGGGAAGTACCACCAAAGGTTAAAGGATCTGCATTGCAAGCTGAAATGATTCCTTTGGCTGGTCTCCCACATGCCGTATTTAAGTTGTTTAGTGCCTTGCATGATTGGCTGTATCCAGAACATTTTGGTCCATCTCTTTATTGGTCCCCCTCTTCCCAGAGACAAATATAAACTGGCCCATCATGTGGCAAGGTTATCATAAGTTTATTACTCAGGATAGACTTCGTCTCGTACAGTTTCATGTCTTATATAACTTATATTAAACGCCACAAAAGTTGGCCAGATACTGTATTGCCCCCTCCTCCACTTGTACAAGATGTACACAGGATGTAGGCAATTTGTTGTATATTTTCTGGACCTGCCCCAAAAGAGACCCTATATGGGAGCTTATTAAACACAGACTTGACCTCTTCCTTGGCCTTAAGGGGTTGTTCACGGCAAAAATATGTCTATTGGGGGACTTCTCTGAGATTCCAGTCCTTACCCATCGTTTCCATATGGCCTTAATTTTCTTGTTGGTCAAGAAGTATTGAGACATCAGAAGGATACAAAAGATATTTCGTATACCGAATGGCTGAGGGAACTATTAGCCAACCTCAGAACCAAAAGTGCAATTGCCAGCCTCCGTAACAACTCTGCTAGATTCACCAGAATCTGGGGCCCCTTACAAGCTCTGTACTCCTTACAATCTGCTTAATATCAATGTTTTGCATGAAACATCTGTTACTATTTATGTGCCTACACCGTGCACACTTGGGGGGTAGGGAAGTAGGGTAGGAGGGGGAGAGGATTGATCTCAGATTCTGTCATGTACTACTTTGTATTGTACAATATCTTACCAGTTTGTCCTTTATGTGAAAAACGTTAATAAACTTTGAATTTAAAAAAAAAAAAAAAAACAGAGTGAAAGAACCACTAGTGTTCTCAAAAGAGGTGGCGGGGAAGGTTAGAGAGAAAAAGATAACATTCAGGAAGCATAAGGAGTCACAGAGGGAGCAGGATAGAGAACTGTATCAGTTAAAGCAGAAGGAAGCGGGGAAGGCAGTCAGAATAGCAAAAGCCCAAACCGAGGGAAAAATAGCCAACTCAGTTAAGAAGGGGGATAACACCTTTTATAGGTACATCAGGGAGTGAAGGAAGACCAAGGGGGGGGGATACTGAAGCTCACCTGGGGGCCAGTGACCATCACATGGTAAGGTTCAATTTGGCTACTACATCTAAATCATCCCATTCCAAGGCAAAAATACGGGACTTCAGAGGAGCTGACTTTGATAAGATGGCCAACAGAGTTAAGCTAGCCCTGGCAAAAAGAAACACAGGTGAGGGGGCACAGGCAAAGTGGGCAAGCATTAAGGATGCAATACTTGAAGCAACATCCCATTGTGTTAGACAAAAAGGAAGTGCAAAAGAAGAAGAAAAACACTTTGGTTCTCAAATACAGTAGCAGAAAAGGTCAGAGCCAAAAGGCTGGCCTTCAGGAAATATAAGGAAACACAGCGGGATGAAGATAGGGAGGCATACCAAACTGCCCTAAGGGAAGCAGGGAAGGCAGTAAGGCAGGCAAAGTCCCAAACTGAGGAAATACTAGCACGAACAGTAAAAGAAGGTGACAAGACTTTCTATAGATACTTTAGTGGAAGGAGAAAGTCCAGAGGGGTATTACAAGTTAATGGAGAAAAGGAGCATGTGAGGAGGAGGACCCTGTAAAGGCATCTATCCTAAATAGATACTTTTGCTCAGTATTTACTGAGGAGAAGGTGGGCAGGGCCCACAGCTCAGCATCATCGACACAGGGGAAGAAGGTGAGACTATTCTCCTTCACAAAAAAGGGTCTACAAGGCTACTAAGCTCAGGGTGGATAAGACAATGGGACCTGATGGTATACATCCCAGGGTACTTAAGGAGCTAAAGGTGGAACTAGCAGAGCCATTAGCAGAACTGTTCAGTGAGTCTCTGAGCACAGGAGAGGTCCCAGAAGACTGGAGAAGGGTCATGTGATCCCGCCCCACAAGAGTGGTAGCAGGGAGGAGGCAGGGAACTACAGACCAGTCAGTCTTACCTCAGTGGTGGGCAAGATTATGGAGGCACTTAAGGAAAGGATAGTGCAACACCTGGAATCCATAGGGGCACAGGATCCAAGACAGCATGGGTTTACAAAGGAAGGTCCTGTCAAACTAATCTCATAGATTTCTTTGACTGGGTAACCAGAGTGGTGGACCAAGGGCAGCAGTTGATGTCGCCTACCTTGACTTCAGCAAAGCTTTTGACACTGTTCTACATAGAAGATTGATAAATAAGCTAGGTAGGCTTTGGGTGGGGAGGAGTTGGTCAACTGGGTGGCAAACTGGTTGACAGGAGAAAACAGAGAGTGGTGGTAAATGGTATACAGTCAGAAGAGATGCAAGTCACAAGTGGGTACCTCAGGGGTCAGTCCTGGGGCCAGTCCTCTTCAACATCTTCATTAGTGACCTTGCAGATGGACTAGAGGGTAAGGCTTGTCTGTTTGCAGATGACACCAAGATCTGCAACAGAGTAGATGATCCAGATGGGGTGGGCAGAATGAGAAGAGATCTGGATAAACTAGCAAAATGGTCAGAAGAGTGGCAACTGGGATTTAATGCAAAGAAGTGCAAAATCATGAACATAGGGAAGAGAAACCCTGAAGCCACCTATAGGCTGGGAGGGGAGTTGCTAGCAGTCACAAAGGAAGAAAGAGACTTGGGCATCATCATCACTGATGACCTGAAATCATCCAAGCAGACCTCTAAAGCAGTAGGTAAGGCTAGGGGGTGTTAGGGTGTATTAGTAGGGTATCACAAGTCGTAAGAGGGAGGTAATAATCCATCTTTACAAGACACTGGTTAGGCCCCATCTGGAGTACTGCAGTATTGGAGGCCACACCTTCACAAGGACATTAATCCAAATTGAGGCAGTCCAGAGAAGGGCAACTCAAATGGTGCAGGGACTGCATCAGAAGACATATGAGGACAGATTAACAGAGCTCAATATGTATACCCTTGAGCAAAGGAGGGAGAGAGGTAATATGATCGAGGCATGCAAACACCTTAAGGGCATTAACAAGGTGAAAGAGTCTAACATGTTTAAATATAAGAAAAATAGCAGGACAAGAGGACACAGCATGAGATTAGAGGGGGGCCGATTAAGGGGGAATGTGAGGAAATTCTTTTTCACAGAAAGGGTGGTGGATGCATGGAATGGCTTACCACAAGAAGTGGTGGCTATGAATACAGTGCAGGGCTTCAAACAGGCATGGGATAGGCATAAGGGAGCAATACAAATGAGTATGAATAGATAGGCCACTGACAGAGCAAAGGGCGATGGTACATTTATAAGGTAGAAAAGGAAATGGGCAGACTGGATGGGCCTTGCGGTCTTTATCTGCCGTCTACTTCTATGTTTCTATGTTTCTATGTTAATAAAGGGGAGGAGAGGTAGGCCGAGGGTGACAGTGAAAAGGCAGAGATACTGAACAAATACTTTTGCTCAGTACTCACAAAAGTAGAAGAAGAGGAGGTACCTAAAACAAATAATGGAAGCACTCTGGGCAGGGGGATTGACACCAGTCCATTCACAGAAGAAAGGTTCCTGAAAGAACTCCTAAAACTCAAGGTGGACAAAGCAATGGGGCCTGATGGGATTCACCACAGAATTCTAAAAGAACTAAGGGGAGCCCTAGTGACACCACTGACTACCCTTTTTAACAAATTATGGGAGGATGGGGTGGTACCTGAGGACTGGAGCAGTGCAGATGTGATTCCCCTTTACAAAAGTGGGAGCAAGACAGAGGCAAGAAATTACAGACCTGTTAGTTTGACCTCAGTGGTAGTAAAAATGATGGAATCATTTCTGAAGGAAAGAATTGTTGAGTACCTGAGGCCAGTGGGGCACAGGACCCAAGGCAGCTTGTATTCACTGCGGGAAGGTCAGGTCAGACAAATCTAATCAATTTCTTTGACTGGGTGACCAAAGTAGTAGACCAGAGAGGGGCTGTGGATATGGCCTACCTAGACTTTAGCAAGGCATTTGACACAGTCCCACACAAAAGATTAATAAACAAGTTAGCCAGCCTGAGAGTGGGCCACAGGGTGGTAGCCTGGGTAACAAATTGACTGCACAACAGGACGCAGAGGGTAATAGTAAATGGAATTCACTCTGAAGAAAGGGGGGTTATTAGTGGGGTACCGCAGAGTTCAATACTGGGACCAGTCCTCTATAATATCTTTATAGGAGACATTGCAGAAGGTCTGGAAGGAAAAGTATGGCTCTTTGCAGATGACACAAAGATCTGCAACAGAGTTGATACACAAGGGGTGTGAAAAAGATGAAAAGGGACTTGGCAAGGTTGGAGGAATGGTCAAAAGTATGGCAGCTTAGATTCAATGCAAAAAAATGCAAAGTAATGCTCCTGGAAAACAAAAACCCAGGTAAAGAGTACACAATGGGGGGGGGAGTACTAACAACAACAAAAATGGAAAGGGATCTGGGGTAGTCATATCAGATGACCTTAAAGTAGGCAAGCAATGTGAGATGGCAGGAAGGAGAGCTGGGGGGATACTAGGATGCAGAGGGATGGGCATCGCCAGTAGAGAACAGGAAGTTGTTATCCCTCTGTACAGGCAGTTGGTGAGACCCCATCTGGAGTACTGCATCCAGTTCTGGAGACCCTGTCTCTGCAGGGACATAGACAGGATGGAGGTGGTCCAGAGGAGGGCAACTAAAATGGTGCAGGGTCTGCAACAGAAGCCATATGAAGAGAGACTAAGAGAGCTTAATATGTATACCCTTGAGGAAAGGAGGGTGAGGGGGGGACATGATAGAAACTTTCAAGTGCCTCAAGGAAATCAACAAAGTCCAAGAGGGGAGCATCTTTCAGAAAAAGAGATGTACAAGAACATGGGGGCACAATTTGAAGATAGAAGGGGCATGGCTTAGAGGTAATGTGAGGAGGTAGTTTTTCATGAAGAGGTTGTGGATGCATGGAACAGCCTTCCTGAGGAGGTCATGGGGTCAAAAACAGTGGGGGAATTCAAGAATGCATGGGACAGACATAAGGCAATTATGATGGGGGGGTAGAATGAAGTAGGCTGTGGCTAACTAGGATCTGCAGCTTATCCATTTGGTAGGGAATGGGCAGACTGGGTGGGCCAAGCAGTCCTTGTCTGCCATCATAGTCTATGTTTCTATGTTTCTAATATGCTTTGCAGTGACCATGACCAGCACACTGCCCCCCTCCCCCCATCAGCAGACTTAATTATGATCTCTGTTTTTTTTTTAAAGATTTTATGGACATCTGTGTTCACTACTGAGAGATTTACATAGTCAGGGTAAAATTCCCTGGCTGCCAAATCCGTAACTTCTTTCTCAACTAGTTTCTGGAAAGTACTAACAGCATTTGATATCGGGGTATGTAGGTGGAGGGTTTCCTTTTTACTTTCCCAAGCCCCACATTGCTCGTCCCTCTGATACTGCAATTTCTCCTTATATATAAAAGTGTGCTAAAGCACTAAGTACTTCTTGTGTGGGTTTGGGACTATCCGCAGTAACTTTGTTTACTGACTGGCGCCCCCCATTTCTCTATTCCCTCTGCTAAAACAACATTTGTGATTAAACTTTCTACAGAATTTATTAATGTCAATAATAATATAAAAAAATTGAAATCTGTCATTGGCACAAAAGTCAAGCCTCTATTTCGTACTTTTATTTCCTGTTCCAATAATTAGTGCTCAGAGTTGTTACTCACAAATGTGTGTCAGTACAGGACTACTGATTCAATACAGCCTCCTCGTGTAACTTTCTGGGTCACTGGCCCTTCAAGTACCTCTTTCTGCCCTTCTCTTTGATTTTCTCTTTTCCTGCCACATGCAATCCACCTATATTTTCTGTTTGACTTTTGCTGGCTCTGATGTATTCTTCGATGGTGATACCTGTGCTGAGGGGCTTCTATACAAAACAAGCATTTGTCAATGCCGAATGTTTGCTTGCTGGCATTGGCATTGGTAGTGTAGGAGTTACAGAGCTGCAAAATAGGAATGGCAGTGAAGTATTGAACTGAAGCCAACCCTACTACCACCCTGCAGATACTGACAGACATTGGGGTGTGCCTTTGGGTCATGAGGCATAACGGCCATGCCATTTCACCACACCTTACCCTGCAGACACCGACAAGTGTCACAGTGTGCCTTGGGGTCTTTGGCCCTTATGTTCACCCCATTCCATCAGGAAATATGGTGAGATGGTGCTGTATAGGAGAATGGGGTGAACTTTGGGGCCAAAGAGTCCAAGGCACACCTCAATGCCTCTCACTGGCTGCAGGGCATGGGTGGGGGTGGAATGGTATGAGCATTACAGGTGACAATCCCAAGTTACCCCCCTGATGCCTGTCAGTCTCTACAGGGTGGGGAGTTATGGTCGGAAACCCTAACGCCTCAGGCGTCCGTTGGTATTTTCACTCCAAATTTTCAACATGTTTTTTTTGTGATCCCCACCTCATGAACAATGGCAATATCAGTTTGTTAGCCGAAAGCTGATTTTGTACAGTGACTATGCCATTTGGCACCACTTGGTGCAAAACTCCCTTTAACAGGATGTGAAAATGACAGCTGTACTGTTCATGAGGAGGTGTAAAAATGGCAATGTTGAAAATCAGCAGTGAAAATATTAAAAAACTGGTGAAGTCATGAGCGTGCATAAAAATTGTGCAACGCACACCTGTAATGTAATTAGTTTGGGAATTTTTTTACAGCAGATTGTCAACACAGGCATTTTGGGACCTCCGCTCATGAACAGTGTCACTGTGATTTTCTGAATCTGTCCCGAACAGTGATTTCCCACAGCGACCATGCATTTCTGCTCTGGAAGTGTAAAAAACATTTTGGCCATGGTGTGAAAAATGACAGCTGTACTGCTCATAAGGAAGTGTGGAAAAATGCCAGTGGTGAAAATCTGGACTGAAAATATTACAAATTCATGAACTTACGAGGGTGTGTGGAAACTGCTCAATGCTCACTCCTAACATAGTCATTTTATGGACTTTTGTCACCAAATTTTTAACATTGCCATTTTAAGACCTCTGCTCATGAACAGTGTCACTGTGATTTTCTTAATCTGTCCAGAACATTGATTTCGCACACCAACTGCGCCATTGTGTGCTACATGCACGGAAACACATTTTGGACGAGATGTGAAAAATGACAGCTATACTGCTCATAAGGAGGTGTAGAAAAATGGCAATGTTGAGAATCTGGAGTGAAAATATTAAAAATTTGCGAACTTACAAGCGTGCGCAGGAACAGCGCAATGCACACTCATAAATTAGTAATTATTTGGGAATTATTTCACCAAATTTTCAACATAGGGTTTTAAGGGGCCTACCTCATGAACTATGACACTGTCGTTTCATAAATCGGTCCCGAAAGGTAGTTCTGCACAGTGATCGTGAAATCACCTTTCGGGGCCAATTAACGCCATGACAGTGCCAGAATTCATGAGGAGGAGTCCCAAAAACCTAATGTTGAAAATGTGGTGCCAAAATTCCAAAAAATGCCTGAGATATGCATCAAAGTTGAAAAAACTCTATGTATTCCATTATACAGCTTACCGGCATTTCCTCAGTTCGCGGTTGGCTTTGAAGAGTGCAGACGTGTTCCTGGTCCACCGAAGATCGTCACGCCAGACTCTGGAGGTAAGTATCGGGTGAGGTGGGGGTATGTGGGAGGCAGGGTGAGCAGAGGGTGGGCACTGCTGGGGGGGTGAGGAGGCAAGACAAGCAACAAGGGATCGTTTTTTGTTTTTAGGTCTTTTTTTTGCTTTTAGGAAGACGACGCGGGACTTTTGCCATGCTGGGGTGGGCTCCCAGTGTGGCAGGTGGAACTTTTGTTTTTGGGTGGGCAGTGGAGCCAGTGGGGGATGGGTCACCCCCGTCAGCCATACAAAGGTTTGCCACGCTGGGGTGGGCTCCCAGTGTGGCACCTGGAAATATGTTTGGGGGGCAGCAATGGACGTTTGCCTCACTGGGGTGGGCTTCCAGCATGGCACCTGGAAGTATGTTGGGGGGCCAGCAGATGGGCATTTGCCACCCTGGGGTGGGCTCCCAGTGTGGCACCTGGAAGCGTGTTGGGGGGGTGCTGAGCCGACGGTGGATACGGCACCCTTGTCGGCTGTAGTTCACTTTAAACTGAATTTATGTTGCAGGAAGAGAAATCAGAGATGTATACAAGCAGGATTGCCACAATATGCTAATCAACACTATCTTATCGCTGCTCACTGAAGTGGTCTCTCCCTTTCAACTGTACACCACTGCATTTTCAACTACTGTCATAGACAGCTGCAGCATTCATTGGTGAACTGTGGCAGTGCCTGTAAACACACTGACTGAATTGGAGGTCAGGGTGCCACATCTACAAAAACTCGGATGATGGCACTATGTTTCTTGCACATGCGTGCAAGCAAACATAATAAAAATGGCAGAGGTTGATGCAATTGACATGTTTGATTCACTGCCTGAGTTGGTGTCAGTACTTTCAGCTTTGTTTTTTGAAACAACAGCGTTTTGTTTTTTTTGGTATTGACTTCTTTTTCAATCTCACTTTTGTTGCTTTATTCTGCTTTGCTTTACTTCAGTTGAACACTTGTCCATTCTTATAATCCTGTTCATCACAGATGAAATTTCTCTTCTTAACAGCACTTATTCTGAATTTGACAGCTTTCTAGATCTTCAATTTCAGATCCACTTTGAATGTGATAAAGTCTGGATCAGCTCGAAACTGCTGTAATCATTTTTCTTTCTCTTTTAATAGTTTCACTACCTCCATTTACTGCTCCTTAATGTCTTCTAGGCTGCGCTGCAGGAGTTTCACTGATGCATCATGAATGACGTCACACCACCGTTGCTGGAACCTTTCATGCTTCTTCCCATAGGAAACCTGTTTTGTGATCCAGAGTTCTCTTGGCACCCTTTCTATATCCAGGTATGCTTCATTTGAAAAAAAAAACAAAAAAACAAGCAGGAATGGTCCATGCTCCCCAGTGCAGGCTGATGGTACAGCTGAGGGCATGGCTGACATTAACATGACAACACAAGCAACAGGATATCAGCGCACAACTATGGAGATTGGAATAAAAATGGACTTTGTCAGGATGCAAAGTAATAAACGTTTTATTGTCCAAATGACAAAATAAAAAAGAATTTAGCATAAAAATGGAGCTAGAGACCACCGATGTAGTGCCCCAGTTCTTTGTTTTTTAAATTTACTAAACTGTATTTGCTTGCATTAACACCAATCACACATAATATAATCAGGAACCAGGGATGTATGGTGCTTCCCAGACAATCAATGAGAGAAAACACTTTTTTTTTTAAGTTTTAAAAATAAATGACAACAAAACTACCACTACCCCATAAAGCACTCCCCCTCTCCCCCTACCCTCCCTCCTCCCTGGGAGCATGTGGTTTCCTAGAGAATTATACACCGAGATGAAATGAAGTATTAGAAACATGAAGTGAGGGCACATACGTGACAGTTAAGGGTAGAACATCAAACAAAATAGACTTGTAGAGAGTTAGGAAGCAAGGAACAACTGATATGAGAGCCGGCTTAGGATTCAGGAACAATGGACCAAAGGGTATGGAACTTATCCCACCTTGGACGGTATTGTGGTATCAGGCCTCTGATGCTGGATATGGACTTTTCTAGCCACAGATTGTAGACCAGCTCCTTAGTCCATTCCAGGTATGATAGGACTTGTTGATCCTTCCAATGTCTTAGGACTAGCTTGTTCACAGACAGAGATATGAGAGTGATATGGTGCTTCTTCTTATTCATCAAAATAGTGTAGTAGTCCCCTAATACACAAATGTTGGGGGTAAATAAATCTTGGAGTCCCAGTAACGGATCAGCCCTGGTCTTAATAAGAGACCAGAGGGGGGCAACTTTAGGGCAATTCCAAAGTATGTGCAAAAGTGACCCCGGCTGCTGTCCACATCTAAAACAGAGCTGATCCTGCAATTTATCCATGCCATACATTTTAACAAGGGTAAAATAGATGTTATGTAAAATTAAAAATTGTACGAGTCGCAACCTATCATTAGCAGTGTATTGATATGCATTCTGCCATATCTTAGCCCAGCTAGCATGGTCAAAGGGAAGAGCATCTTCCAAAAATGAAAACTGGCCTCCTACTGTAGAATTTAACTTGGTGAACAGGGATGATACAATGTAGGAGAGCAGTGCCCCAGTTCTTCAAACTACTGTTCTTTGTCAGGGGGCCTTTTACTATTCTTTATTGGGGGTGGAACTCTGATGTTACTGACAGTCCTTAAATCCACTGGAGGCAGTTGACGTCACCGCCAGCTGGACATGATGTTTTACAAACAATGTTTTACAAACATATGCTTGACAGTCTATGGTGAGCTGAACACAAAGTTGACAGCTCTTAGTTATATAATTGATCAAAAATATGATAAGCATTTCATTGCATCAAAACAAGAACATGGGGGTGTTAAAGAGGTACAGAAAGATCAGATAAGAATGTACAGGTATGGGACAAGAAGATGGGGTGAAGAAGAAAACGGCATATCAGATAATAGCGTATTGGAATCCCAGAAATTAACTCCAAGTGTACACAGTAATTGACATATCACATCAGCAATCAAAATATTAGAAGGGATAATGTCCCAAGTTCCCAGTTATTCCTATGCGAGCTGCTGCTATCTCCCAGACATTTTGCCAGGAAACAATATGGGGATCTGCTACAGACTTGATCCAGAGTATCTAAGGGAAAAGACAAAAAATGCAGTTACTATGGGGCTAGCAGTATAGCTTAGAGGTTAGAGTAACAAGCTGTGTATGGGCTTGGTATATCCAGCAGACCTGGGTTTGATTCCCACAACCTCCACTTGCATACTGTGTGACTCTGAGCAAGTCACCTAACCCCCCAGTGCTCCCAAGTCACCCCTGAAAACAGGCACTTGTGCCTTAGTGGGCTTTACCCAGTTACCAAAAAACAAACAAAACAAAAAAATGGGTCTTTACAACTCAATGCAAAGTTTAGAGGCAAAGCAGCAAAAGCTGAAAGTCCAGTGCTGAATTTGTAATAAATTAATTTGCAATTTCCCAATTTTTGTAAATATGATTTAACACCTCACGGACAAGCAGAAAACTCATAAGAATAGCTGATGTCTGTTGCCCCGTCTCCGGACAATTCTCACAAATTCAAGGGCCATGAATTTAAATTCAGAAAGATCACTGTTGTGAAAATCCCCAAAATGGTTACTAACAGATGTACTGATGTGTGGATTTTTCACATTCCTGACATATTCTTGAATGCATTCTCTTAGTGGTCTAATCTAATGGTTCTGCCCACATACATCTTACTGCAGTTTTACCATATAACATATACCACAAATCTTGAGTTGTAATTTAGAAATTCTCTAATGGTAATTTTTTAGGTATGTGTAGTAGTTCAAAGGTGGAAGCTTGATGGCAGTACATGCAAGTATTGCACCTACCGCAGAACAGTAGTTGGAAGTGCTGGGCCACTACACCGGCTGTCTTCAGTTCCGCCTGTGTGCTAAACCCTTTTTTATTTTGTCATTTGGACAATAAGACATTCATTACTTTGCATATTGACAGAGTCAGTTTATTTTCCAATCCCCGTAGATGTGCACTGGTATCCTATTGTTTTTGCTTCAGTTGAAAGATGTTACGAATGGAGTCACCTTGCTATCAAGGGGACTGTCTCATTGCCAGAATGCATGTGTAACATTCAGACTCCCCTGCTCCCCACTACTTCAGTTTTCAGTGCTAGCTGGCAGTGCAAAAGGATCTCCACTCTCATTTCTTAAAAAAACAGACTCCATGTATCATCTGAAATGTTAGGGTTACTTGTGCTAGCAGTAAGTTTCCAGGCTGATCATACTGTGATAAAATCAGCCCTCCAAAGCAAAGTGTCCCATGTCCATGGTAGTCTGTCTGAGCAGTATCCAAAAACGTGAACACAGAAATGTATAGCACCCCCACTGGGAATGACGACAAAAGCCAGACTCAAGTCCTGAGTTACAAAAGCTTGTTCATTGCAAAGACACAGACGTGCAAACAGCTCAGCTTGAACAAAAAGCAACATGGTAGGCTCCTGACATTTCATTCAGTGAACTTTTTCAAAGGTCGGCACCTTCTGTTGGAGAGCCTCTTAAATACATGTGAACCTGCTGGCCTGGTAGCCCTGAGGGTTGAGGCGCTGGATGCCACATGTTATGTTGCTCTGGTGACCTGGGTTCAGGAATGAGCCTGGGTTGCTAGGGGAGGCCAGTGGGGGAGGCCAAGGAGCAAGACTGAGCCACTGCAAGGCAGCTCTCTCCTTCTGGGATGGACTGGAGGCTCCCCAGCCACTGGCTGCCACCTGGTGGCGGACAGATGGCAGTGCCAACCTGAGGGAGTTCTGATGATAGCCATGGGGAGGTGTGGAATAGACTGAGCCAGCATCACAGGGCGTGTGTGTGTGTCTCCACACTTGCATGATGCCTCTGTGCTGGGGCCCCAGGGAATGGGGAGAAAATGGGGCAAAACAGCAGAAAATATCAATTAAAACATACGTGTGAACTCACTCACATGATTAACAATAATTAGACAGTAGAATATAACCATATTACACTGTTCTTCCTAGTTTCATATTATTGCACACCAACATTAAATAATATACAAAAAACTAAGAAACCATATACAAAACTTTAAAAAGAGCTTGCAGCCAATGCAACTCAGTGGTAGACCTTAAAACAAAGGTGAAAAACCCTTACATAGAGGGTTCTTACTGAGGCAAAGGCCATTATATGGAAGAAAACACCACAAAGAAGCCCTGTCTCACTCCTGGAATAATGGCAAAATGTTCTGGAGCAACCTGAAAGACGTCATCAGAAAGGACCCAAAGTTAGATCTCTCAATGCTCAGTATTGATGACACACCTTCCCTTCACCCAAGCCTTATTGCTAATGTGTTCAACAACACATTCACTGATCTTAGCAGGGTTCTCCACCCAGATTTCTTCTGCCCCAGAACTCTAAATGATGATCATGGTATCCTTGACAGTGCCCTTACGCACCCACCATTCTGCTTCAAAGTCATCTCACAAAGAGAAGGCAAAACATTTCCTAAAGGTGCTGGGGAAGCTAGATATAGCAGGGATGACCTTGATCTCAAATTTGTCACCATTACTCTGGATGAAATCCTGACTCCACTTACCCATGTAGTTAACCCATCTCTCAGATTCTCACAATTTCCACAAAAATGGAAGGCCACGATAGTGACACCAGTGCACAAGAGTGGGGACCATGCCATACATGGTAACTACAGACCTATATCCATTCTTCCTCCACTATCTAAAGCCTTGGAATGGATAATGGCTGATCAGTTGGTTGACTATTTGGAAAAATACCAACTTTAATGCCCGCAACAACATGGGTCTAGGTGTGGACATAGTACCACAACAGCGCTGCTTGAGTTCACAGGCTTCCTACACAACTCCTTTGACCATGGTCACCTCGCTGGTTCGGCTTTCATTGACTTAACCAAAGCCTTTGCTACAGTGCATCACACCCTCCTGGTTGACCAGCTAGCTGTCACTGGCCTCTCTCATGACACTCTTGTATGGTTGAGAAGCTATCTCCGCAACTGAATACAGCATATAAAGATCGTGAATGTCTTATCTGACAGTAGATCTGTTCTACCAGGAGTACCACAAGGGTCCATTCTGGTACCACTCCTGTTTAGCATGTTCCTCAATTCACTCCCTAAAGCCTGCAAGGGTCATATCCTGTTATATGCAGATGATGCCGTCATCTATGCTACTGATCCTGACCCCAAGGCCCTTGAGACCCAACTTCAGGAACACTTTGCTGAAGTTGAAAAATGGTTCAGTAACCACAAACTCATTTTGAACTATAAGAAGACAAAAACGATGTTATTCACCAACCCCCAAAACAAGCACAGAACCTATTCTTTCACTATCCATAATGCTATGGGCTCATTAGGGCTAGTCCCACACTTTAAATATCTGGGGATTACAATTGACAGTACCTTATCCTATGTTCCTCACATCGACAATATTGCCAAGGCAGTCAGTATACAAATGAGTTGCTCTATAGGCATAAGCATTGTTTATCCTTATAGGCCCTTGAACTCGCTATCAACAGCTCGGTTGTCTCGCTTATTAACTATGGTCTCGTTAAATTACGGGTCAGCCACAGACACCACCCTTCATCGCATCAAAGTAGCCCTCAACAAAGCCTGCTGCCTCCTAACTGGCTCTGCGCATTTGACCCATACCTGCAACCTGTACTCTCAGGCTGAATGGCTACAGCTCAATCAATCAATCAATCATTCAATAAATCAAAAATCTTTATTTTACCAGGTGAAATACCTTTGGGTAAACTCATTTACAAAATGGACCTGGACAGATAAGTGATCAAACACAGAACAACATTACAAAAATTAAACTAAAGGCATTACATACAATAGAATTAGATACATTTGCAAATATGTACACTAAGAAAACACTTATAGATAGCAGTCACATAGCAATATATGCATTGAACATACCAGCGTAACAAAGGCAGTGTGGGCAACCATGCAGGGAAGGACAATGGTTACATGGAACAACTAAAGTGAAGAAGGGAGGGAGGATGATAAGGGTGAGTAAAAATCACATGGGGGGGAGGTCAGCAGAGCTCAAGGGAAGACTCATGTATCAAATGTGTCTACTGGCAAAAAAAATCAGCCTGGATCTTGTGCCATCTGGGGTACAGAAGCCCTTTGCTCCTTCTGACAATCAGCATCGCACTAGGTGTGCCGATAGCTAGGTATTTAAGATTCCTCGGTGTCGTACTTCCCAAAGTCAAAGGTCATTTGCACACCATGCCTCTCTCTGGTATAACTCCCTCAGTAGTGATATTTCTTCGACTCTCACCCCGGGCTCATTTAAGTGGAAACTGCAGCAATATTTAGTAGCAATTGCAAACTGTGACTGCTTCCACTAACAAGTTCTTCCCCCAGCACACTGCACTTAACCCACCACTTTCCCCTTCATCACTATCTTTAGCTTCCAGCACTTCCTTTCTGCCCTTCCCAACCTTTCCCTCCCCACTCCTACACTCCCTCACCGTTCTCTTCACTCTCTGTCATCCTCCCCATTGGTTGAAAAAAACTTCTGTTCTCCTGTCTGCAATCTCATTTTGCTCCTCCCTTCGCTTCCTCTCACCTCCACCGCCCCACCCTGGTTCTTACCCAAGCCACCTCTCCCTCATAACACACTGACTATGCCTCACGGGCTGTTCCTCACATCCCTTGCTTAGCCCTTCTTCGCCTGTCCCTTCCCACTACTTGCTATTGTGTCTTATACTCCATGGGTCTGATTCCAAAACACATGGCACATCTCGTGGGCTTATGCGAGTTTCGCCATGTACCATATGCCAGGGACCCTGTGCCCTATTCCAGGATAGGCAGAGTCCCGCATCTATGATCCATGCTTGCTTTGCAGCAGCACAGGTTGTCCACAGGAATGGTGCTATGGACCTGGGTGCCAAAGCCAGAAACCATGAGGAACAGCTCCCCTGAGCCCCTGTCTCAAACAGCTCTGCAATCCCCTGGGCCATGGGGCATGGCAGTGTGCACAGGCACATGGGGGCACCTGAAAATGGCCTGAGTGGCACTCAGACTTTTGGGGAAGGGGCCGCACTGTGTTGGGGGGTCCATGGGGTACGGCTGTCTGCATGTTGCAGCACTGCAGGATGGATGCCCCTTAGACCAGCTAATTGCTGGTCTAACCCCACACTGTGCAGTGGGACTTGGAATCATGTAAGGGGGTTATGGCAGTCACCCTTTCAGAATAAGGCACAGTTGCTACCGTAACCTCTCCCTTCTGCCATGTCATGGGGCTGTGGCTGGCGGAAATCCACTTGGGCACAGGCTGCCCATGCCATGGTGCAGGCCGCTTCCTGGAATACCAAACAGATTAACGCATGTTGCAAACAGCGATTTGCACCATTGGGTTTGGCGCAAGTCACCTTGCGACAGGTGTAGCCCATTTTGAAATCGGGCCCCATGTGTCTGACAAGACCTCATGGGCTGATTCTCCTCCCCGGTGTGTAGCCTCATTATCCGATCGCTTAATTGTGTCACTCTTCAGTGTATTACCCCTTCTTGTCAAGGTTTGTTTGCATTATTAGTTGCTTATGTGAGTTGTATTGTTTGACCGTAACTGCTGTTTTTCACCCCATTCATTGTAAATGCTGCTAGTGACTGCTGGCTGCATAATTCCTCTTTTTGTAACTCAGTTGATGTGGAAACCGTGTAAAGAAATTTGCTGAAAGGTATTTTCAGAGATTCTAATAAATAAATAAATAAATAAAACAGAGGTAACATTCAGAAGTCAGGATGACAAAAGAAGGGGATATTTTAAAGAGATAAACAGAAATTGAATAGCAAAAAAAAAAAATGGAATGAGCAGGATGGGGAGAGGGGTATTTGAAAAAAAAAAAAAAAACTGATGGTGCCAGACCAGCTAGTGAGAGAACAAGGACACTTCTGGTCCTATGGCTCACAGAGGAATACTTCACTCAATCTTACAGGTGACCAGCAGAAGGAGCTGGCAAGGAGTTTGTGGGCCAGGCAACCCTGGTAAATGTTCCAGGGCTTCCCCAATTTTACGGCCCCATAACTGTACTCCCTTATCCCTACTACAGGGTTTGCTTCTCTGTAGTGACCCAGCATGAAGCCTATTAGGACTGCTGGAAGGATGGGTGAGTCCTATCCCTCCTTTGGAACTTCATTGCTGGCCCCTCTCTAAGCATATGAAACCTCAATACCATTCGCTTATGTGAACAGGTGTGTGCCAACATAAGGCCACTCTATAGGGTGCACATTTTTACTTCCTGCATGACACCCTACCCTCTGGGCCCCCAAGAGGTAGTGGTGCATTGGAAAGAGGTTCCCTGTCCTTCCTTCCTTCCCAAGGAAGGAGATGTGTATGGTGGACGCCTAAGCTCTTCCTTGTCTTACAAAGTTTGGAGCATGAACGGGGTCCTCGGGATGTCAAGCTGTAGTGCTACTACTGTGCTAGCCAGATGGTCTTTGGATGAGACCTTTTTTTCACTTTTTGTTTGCTACCAGGGCTTGTGTTGGAGATGTACCCCCAATCAGCACCTGGAACTTCCACCTGGCACCCCAAGGCTGCCCAGACTGGGAGGCTTACAGCTTTCCTCCTGTAGCAGGGGTTCCCAAATTGAGAGACTGAGATCCACTTGAGGCCCCAGCTGAGGCTTACACCTGGGGCATCTTTTGAGTGGAGGTCCAGGGGAATCACAGTGCAGCTGGCCCCAAGGATTTTCACTTGTAGGCTCCCCCTCCTTGTGGTGCAGATGTGCAGTGACATCAGCACAGGGTGTGTGTGCTTCCACACACCTCCTGAAGACATCCACCAATACCTCCTCCCTGTTACATGTTGTTCCATGGCTGATGTACACCTGGCCTCCACCGGGTGTTACTCTAAATCAGGAAGCCACAGCCCACCCACCCCTACCCCTGGAGCAGGAGAGCAGTCCATGAGATGCTCATCCCACTTCCCCTGGCTGATCTTTTGCTGCCTGTGCTTTTCCCGGAACACAGGTCGGCAGCACCGCAGGTGAATACACTACCATTGCCCCGGTGGGCTGAGTCTGGATGTGACTTTTTTTATTTTAACTTTTTGTACCACTACATTCCTCTTCTGCCCTCACCAGAATTACAAATTTGACCCATTCCATTCAATTTTGTTTCTTTCTTTTTCCTTTATTTTTGCCTTCAACGTTTGGAGAGTTTAAAAAAAAGGTCTACATATTCTTCTGGCACAGTATAGGATGAAGCTAGTAGTTGTACCATTTGCTCAGCCTCAACTTGCCATTGCTCTCTTCTCCAAATGGATGGGCATTATGTAAGTGAACATCCACCATACTCTACGTACCTATTGAAATGAGTTCTCTGCCTTCGTCCAGTGGGGTGCCCCTGTGCACATCCAGCCAAGATTAGGCACACTGGGCTCAACACCTTTGGTATCTGCAAGTGCTTTGTACTGCTTCATTTGTGGATAGGTATGCCCAATAACTAAATGAATGGCCAAGTTTTTTTTCTGAATAGAATATTGATTTGCAGCTGTTTAGTCTAATATGAATATTTTATGCAGCAAAGGAGAACAGCATAATACTATTTTGGTGGGCTAATGCAATAATTCAATCAAGCTTGCCGCGGGGGGATGATCATGGAGGAGTCTGAGAAGTGCTGATGAGTGGCAGTGCAGTCAGCTGGGCAGGGCTGGTGCTGGATTTACCACTGTGTAGGGCCAGGGAGCTTGCTGCACCACAGGGGATGTCTGCGTGCATGGTGACCGACAGTTGTCATTAACTGACACCACACAGAAGGAGGAAGTACAAAAAAAAAACAGGGTTCCATTTCAGGATGATTGAATTCCATATTGGATTATGATACATCAGAAAACCAATGCAAAAGGTCTGATTCAGGATTTTCGGATTCAGTTTCTGAAAATCTTAAATCCTAGTCAATCAGATTCTGATTGGATTCAAATTCCATAATCTGAAGCTCTCAGTTCAGGTAGGAAGTAGAAGCCAGTGATATTCTGTACTCAGATTGGAATCAGAGTCAAACTCTGATACTCTAAAAATCTGAAAAAGAGTAGATGGACTGCATTTTCAGATGTCCAGTCCCCAGGTTCAAATCCATTGCATCATCGGGATGACAGCTAGTGAGGTTATATGGACACACAAACATAAAAATCACAGCAGATACAGGCCATATGGGCTGTTGAGTCTGCTCGAGTGCAAAGCTCCCAGTCTAATCTACTGCAGCTGCCTCCTTGCCTATCCATCTGATTTATCGCCTCTTTTTTCCAACTTCCCCTCCCCAGCTTCCCCAAGTTTTGACCTTACCTTTGACCCTGTCCCACTCACTTTTAAAACTGCCCACAGATTTAAATGATATCACCTCCTCTGGTAGTGCATTCCACCTCGCTACCACCCTTTCCATGAAGTAGTGCCTCCTCATTTCCCTCCTGAATCTTCTACCCTCTAGTTTCAGACTGTTTCCTCTTGTGTCCCTCCCCTCTTTAATCTAACCATAGACTTTGACAGCAGATAAGGACCGCTAGGCCCATCTAGTCTGCCCATTTCCCTACCTACAGGATAGGCCGCAGATCCTAGTTAACCAACAGCCTATTTCTTCCTACCCCAAAGAATTGCCTTATGTCTGTCCCATGCATTCTTGAATTCTCCCACAGTTTTAGACCCCACAACCTCCTCAGGAAGGCTGTTCCACGCATCCACTACCCTCTCGTGAAATAATACTTCCTCACATTGCCCTGAACTGCCCTCCTTCTATCTTTAAATTGTGTCCCCTTGTTCTTGCAAGTCTCTTTTTCTGAAAAATGCTACCCTCTTGGACTTTGTTGATTCCACTGAGGTACTTAAAAGTTTCTATCATGTGTCCCCTCTCCCTTCTTTCCTCAAGGGTATACATATTAAGCTCTTTTAGTCTCTCCTCATACGGCTTCTCTTGCAGACCCTGCACCACTGCCTCTATCCTGTCTATGTCCTTGCGGAGATGGGGTCTCCAGAACTGGACACAGTACTCCAATGGGGTCTCACCAACTGTCTGTACAGAGGGATAACAACTTCCTGTTTTCTGCTGCTGATGCCTCTCCCTATACATCCCAGTATACCCCCAGTCCTCCCTACTGCCTTCTCACATTGCTTGCTAACCTTAAGGTAACCACACCCTCAGTACTAATCCTATTCATGGCCTTTAAGTATTTGAGAGCCTCAATCATATCCCATCTCTCCCTTCTATCCTCCAGGGAATGCATGTTGAGCTCCTCCAGTCTTTCTTCATATGCTTTGTCCCCCAGCCAAGGATCATCTTGGTCACCTGAGCAGGCACCCCTTCCAGTAGTTTTATGTCCTTCTTTAAACAGGGGCATTAGAACTACACATAGTACTCCAAGTGAGGTCTCACCAGTGACCTGTACAGTGGCAGAATGACTTCCTCCGCCCTAGAGATGATTCCCCTGGCAATGCACCACAGTATCTTATTCGCTTTGGCTGCCACCTTCCTACATTGTGCCGAGTGATTCATGTCCCGTGACTAGTACCCCCAGGTCCTTCTCCTCTAATGAAGTGGATAACTGTACTCCCCCCATCCAGTAGCAATTCCTGAGGTTTCTGACTTCCAAATGCACGACTTTGCACTTCCTAGCATTGAACCCCAGCTGCTATGTGTCTGATCAGCACTCAAGTCTTGCCAAATCCTCTTGGAGTACCTGCCCCCTTTCCACACTATCCACCTGCACCCCAGTCTTTGTGTTACCTGGAATAAGGCTGATCTTACTCCTAATTCCATCGGATATGTCAGCAGTGAAGATGTTAAATAGCACCAATCCTAGTACTGAGCCTTGTGGGACTTCACTAGTTACAGCTCTGGGAGTCGAGAGTTCTCCCCCTACAACTGCCCTTTGCTTTCTGTCCTGCAGTCAGCTCCTAACCCATCCAACCAGTTTCTCCCCTGCTCCCAGGTTTCTCAGCTTACTAGTCGACTTTCCATGTGGCACTGAGTCGAAGGCCTTGCTGAAGTCCAGATAGAGGACATCCACCACATGGCCCCTATCGAGTGCCCTTGTCACCCACTCAAAAATGTCAACCAGGTTTGTCTGGTAGGATCTGCCTGAGACAAACCCATGCTGCCTATCCTGCTGGAGACCATTCTCCTCAGAAAGATCAGCAACCTCTATTTAAGGATAGTCTCCATTAGCTTCCTCGCAATTAGGTTCTTGGGCCCTGTGCTGCTTGGATCACCAGCAAAGAAACTGGTGGGCTAGCAGAGGACAGGGCTAGGAGCTGTACCATAGGGAACATCTCCAGGACCAAAGACAGGGTGGATATATCAGAGGAGAAAACGTCTTACGAAAAAAAAACAAAAAAAACTTTCTTGAACCTGGAAGACTGTTTTCTGTAGAAACTGTTTTGAATACTGGTTCAAATTGTGTTGTAATGCCCTCCTCTCCCCATTAGGGGGTGGAGGATATTACATGTCTCCTGGTTACACCTTGCACATAGTTTAGGCACTCAGGGGTTAATAGTGTAGCTCTGCTTAGTAGGAGGCATCCTGGTATAAAAGGAAGGATAACAGCTATTTTGTTGGTGGGTTCTCTGAAGCCTTTTTGAGAGAGTTCCCCAGGGACCTGTAGGACCAGCAACCAGAGCATATGCCTTGCAGGAGGCCCTGAGCATTCAACCGTCTGAGGAGCAAGAGATTAGAGCTTTGTAATAGCTGAAAATGAAGAAGTCCACATGGACATATAGAGAGGCAATTCCTTGGAATAGGTGATTTGGGCTACCTTGATAGGCCTTGTAACCCTGTGGAGTTTAGAAGTCATTTCCCACATGAGATCTAAAGAACCACATAAGACAGTGCAGTGGGACCTTCAGACCAGTATATGTTTAAAGTTGCTGTTCCCTGAGAGTCGTGATTGCTGCTTTTGTGTAACCCTCCTTGATCCTGAGTAAAGATAAACTTTATGCACCCTATCAAGATGCTTTTCCATAATTTCTGGGAATTGTTTGAAAACATGGCCTAAGCTGCTCTACAAGAGGAGAGTGTGCTTTTGTTAGCGAAGGGAGAGACCTGCACAACTGTGAGATCTGTTTGCAAGAAGAAACAGAGATGAGAAAACCCTTGTGTTAGAAGGGAAAGGGTTCAGTAGAGGACTGAAGAACCTTGGGCTCCAGTGAACACCCAGTAACTTGAAAACCATTCCTAGACCTGCTGTAAATGTTATAGATTGAGGGCCCACTCCAAACCAACTAGAGCTCTACTTTTCTCTGCCTGTGAGACATCGTTATTCTGTGAAGAATGTCTCATGCGCAGCTGCCCTGGAAACAGGCATGTTAGGGGCAGGTTTTTGAAAATTGTAATATATTATCAATCAATCTCAATCAATAAGATATTAATACTGTTGCCAAGACCACTCCTACAGTTGTAAGAGTGGTCACTCTTACATTCTTAAGGGATCAGTACTGTTCATTTTGAGTTTGCGGTTCTCATACCCTATGTATGCCCATGAGAGCACTCAAACAACTGTAACAGAGGCCTTGGTGGTGGAATTAACATACAGAAATGTTCAGTGTAGGTGACCCACCCCAAGAGTCACTTACACCCCAGACCTTGGGGGGCACACTGATTATTCTTTCTGTACTGGCCTTTTTTAAATTTAGTGAGCGTTTCTAATCTACAAAAGCTGGTATTTATTTACTTACTTAAAAGAAATAGCCTTGAAGGCACACTGAGCTATACAGTGAATTTCCAGATGCATCCTGGGGAAAGGGTCAGTAGAATAATACAAATACACACTATAATAGGCAAATATAACATTAATGGTAGGACTAAAGGTATACAAACATCAGCAAGTCAAAGAGTTTGTACAGAACACAAATAACAAAACATACATTAATCATGCAAACCCAATCATGGGGACCATTACAGCCAAAGAAACACCCAAAAGTGGGCATTTGCAGCAAATACTGCAAGCAGAGGTCAAGGAAGGGACTGCTGCTAGTGAGTAGATGCCAGCCTAGGGGGCCACAGAGGAGCAGACACAGGACATGGGCAGCAACTCACCTAAGTGCCTCTTCAGTGACCAATGTAAAGAGGAGGTTTGAAGGAGGGAAGGGGAGGGAGTTTCATACAGAAGGAAGACTCCAAGAAAAAGCTCCTTTCCTAAGTGACCTGCGACACCTGGGGGTAAGAAAGGAATGGTGGCTGGAGTGTCTGAGGAGCTAGGCTGAAGGCGGGGCAGATGTCAGCAGAGAGGAAAGGTATCTTATCTTGGGAGGTTGTCCTACCAGTACTTATAGACCAAAAGATGGCAGCATGCATGTAAGATTTCTTGGTAGTCACATTGGGGATTTTTTTTCTGTTTTTTGCTCCTACTATACTCTTTGGAATTCTTTACCCATTTACAATACAGTACAAGTCATATTAAACTGTTCCTCCAACTCACTGCTCATTCGGTTTTTTTTTTGTGTGTGTTGACAATGCAGTGGCAGTCCTAAGTGCTTAAAACATAAAATCAGTTTTAGTCAACCATCAACTCATATGCAATGCACTTTCAATGACTGTACAAATTTCCTTCTGCTCCCTTAAACATAATTCCAAATGGTTCAAGCTCATTACAGCCTCATTACAGTACCTGGGAGCTCAACCACTGATAGTCGTCGTTCTGACGCTGCGCTAGTGCATTCAGGAGTTATAACGTTTTTATGCCCCCTGATATTTTTATAGATCATGAAACAAGGCATAATTCTGAGTTAATAGATGTTATCTGCAACTGAAAATGATCATAGTAACTCTTAGAAGTATCGATAAGAAACTGCTGAATCCTTAGTTCTGGGCATGCACACCAGCTCTGGCGTGCATGCCTGGAGCCATTGATTCAACAGTTTCTTATCTTTCTTTCTAAGGGGTTCCAATCACTGTTTTTAGATGTAAAGAACATCTATGAACTTAGAATGATGCCTAGTTTTGGAATTTATAAAAATATAAGGTGGTATAAAAATGTTATAACTGGTGGCATAAAATTGTTATAACTCCAGCATGAACTAGTACAGTGTCAAGATGACCACAGTTGGTGGTTGGGCTCCCAGGTCTTGTACAGCAATGAGCTTGAGCCATCTGGAATTTTTTCAAAAGAATTGCCAAATAAAAATGATATTAAGCAGATTGGGGGCAATTCATGAATTGTGAATTTCAGTACACTGTGAGTGGCACACAGGTCCACACAGAATCGATAATTCTTACAAATCCAAGACAGCGTCCCAATTAAATACTGTACTGCACAGTAGTAAAACAGGCTCCTACTCAGTGGTTTGGCATTTTTCAGTGGGTTGCTAAATGTGTGCACTTCTCTTTGCACTTAATTGATAAAAGTTTCTAGAGTGCTGCAGATTAAGCTGAAGTTGAATAGCAGCTCGAGACAAATGATTAGGAAACTTGCATTAATTCACGGCAATGAGCAGTGCACACATAAAGCAACCCATTGAAAAATGCTAAAACTGAGTTGGAGGAACAGTTTAATATGACTTGTACTGTATGTCTGTCAATCAGTCAAACAATGTTATGACTTTTCATTGAGTGCATTAAACGGATTTGTTTAACCTCATTTAAGTATTTGTGAATTTTACCTATTCTTTTCAATTTGTTCTAATGATACCCTCTTTATAAGGAACTTCTTTGAAGCGAACCAATGTGTTCACTGTTGCAATGGTTCAGCATAGTGAGGTGCCAATAGGCCGAATTAGACAAAAATGGGAGCCATCACACGTGTTTAATATAACAGAAATTCCTTATAGAGGGGATCACTATAGCGAGGGAGCACTGTATATTGCTCTGTACATGCTGTAAGTAAATTTTACATTGTTAGATTCTTCTGCATTCTTGTTTGTTTTATGCTACTGTAATACTTTGTTTAACTTACTGACCTATAAGTCTCCCTGCTATTCCATCAAAAATTCTAGAAGGTATATTAAAGGATGAGATAATATAACACCTACACACTAACAACCTCACTGACCATTCTCAACATGGGTTTGTAAAGGGAAGGTCATGCCAGACAAATATGTTGGCTTTTTATAGTAGAGCAATGGACAGCTTGGATGAAGGAACCCCAGTGGACGTTCTGTTTCTCAATTTCTCCAAAGCTTTTGACAAGCTCCCCCATCCGGAATTAATACAACAAATAGGTAAATTGTCCATCCATTCAACCATAATAAACTGGGTTTATAATTGACTGTAAAACAGGAAACAATGGGTGTCCATTAGAGGGGAATCTTCTGAATGGTCTGAGGTGACAAGCGGGGTCACCCAGAGTTCAGTATTGGGCCACTGTCTTTTTAATTTATATGTAGCATCTCTACAGTTAAACCATGACTCAATTTGGCTTCAAAAATTTGCAGATGACAGTAGGATAGGGGCAGAAATTAATATTAACTCAAACTCATCTAATCTGCAACTTACAATTGACAACATAGTCTCATGGACAGAGCAAACCAAGCTGGTACTAAACCAAGACAAATGCTATATTATGCATATGGAAAAAAAGAACCATAGAATACCATTCAAACTTGGCAACGCAGCCCTTAAAACAGTCAAACAGGAAAGGGACCTGGGCATCATAATATCTGGTGATATGTTCTTCACGCCCCACTGCCTTAAGATAGCCCAGAAGGGAAACAGAATTCTAAACTGCATATTAAGACACATATCAACAAGGAGCAAAGAGGTTATGTTGGCGTTGTATACATCCCTGGTGAGACCCATAATGGAGTACAGTACCCAGATGTGGGCACCATACAAAAAGGGAGACATAGCACTGTTAGAAAGAGCCCATAAATGAGCTAACAGGGCAATCCAGGGCATGAAAGGGAAGGACTACGAAGCCTGTTTGCTACAACCTAACATGTACTCCTTGGAGGCAAGGAGGAAGAGGGGGGGATATGTGCCTTGTGCACAGGGCATAGAATAGTGAAGATCTCTGGGACATCACTGGTCTGGTAATGAACACAAATACACACAATACTAGGCCCCACCCACTTCAGCTTACAGCACCAAACAAAAGAAAAGTATGTAGCACATGGTGGTTTAGTCAGCGAGTGGTCCATGACTGGAACAGACTGCCACTGGAGGTCATGGCCAGCTCTTCAACCCTATCATTTAAAACTAGATGGGATGCTCATAAAAACCTAACCAGAATCTAAGAATTAGTGAGCATTAAGAATGCAAATCCATTAGCTCTGTACCTATCCTATGTATCCTATGTAACTGTGCTTTATAAATGAACAAATATTGTGACAGCAGCTCTCAAGGGAAAGTCACTGGATGGCAGGGTAATCGTTGTGGTGGTGAGTGTGAGGTAGACAATTGAGGGCAAACCATCAGAAAGTGTGGTACAGGGAATCCAGTATTAATAACAGGGTCTTGGAGGCAGCACCATAGACAATGTCACCGTAGTCAAAGATGGGGAGGATAATTTTCCAAACAATTTTCCATCTGGCTGCATTAGGAAGGTAAGCTTTGTTTCTTGTGAAGGGCGCTAAGCTTAGGTAGAACTTTACAGGAGATCACATCAGTGTGTGAAGAGAAGCCTAATGACTGGTCTAGCCACATGCCTAGGTATTTAGCCTCAAATATACATGAATCCTGGAGCAGAGCAATATCAGTGTTGAAAATGAAACAACCCATTAACTTAACAAAAGTAGAAGAAGCCCATGATAAGAGGAGGGAAAATGGTAGTAAAGAGGGAACAATATCAGAACGGGATCCAATATTTAAAAATCAACTTCTACTGAAAACAAGCATTTGTCAATGCCAGACATGTTTGCTTACATACTGTTACAAGTTAGAACAATCTTATCTTGAGGCTACCAGCAGACCTTTCTAACTCCCAGTAGTCATTGCCTTGTGGACTTTGGGCTCCAATCAGCTTAGTGGTACAGGCCCCCATATTTGGAGCCGGCCACATGGTCTGTGTTGACAGGAGGGCTGTGCAGCTATTAGCACACAGCTGGCTCAGGACAATATTCAGACAGTGCACTAACTGCCTGAATATGGGGCTGTATTAGAACACTGCATAGTGACCATGTGCTGCGCTGACACAGCCCCAGACTGAATATGGCCCACAGAAGCCCAGTGGGATGGCACAGTGCCAAATGATATATTGCCAGGGCATCTGTGGGACGTATTCAGCTCTAACATGCTAATTAGCAAATTGGGCATGCATGGCACCATGGTCCATCTGCATGCCCATTATGGGCTCATTAGCATGCATGCATGGCCACTCCAAGTGTCCATCCGGTAGCTGTCTTGAATATTCCTGGTGGTCTAGTGGTCCTCCATTCCCCAATTACCCATCCTGCAACTGTCTTGAATATTCCTGGTGGACTAGTTGTTCTCCCCTTAATGGCATCAGATTAGTTCCTGACCTGCCCACTCAGACCCTCCTCCTCAACCCTTGCCCTGGTTACCTAAGCAACTATGACAAGAGTGACAGCAACCAGCACAGCCATCCACTTACCACCGCGGCCGTTTGCCATCTGATAGTCATTGAGTGATCATGAGTACTGCAGAAACAGCTGTTTCTGCAATACTTATGATTGCTTACTGACAGTTTAGCTGAATGAGGTGGTGAGCGAAGGGCTCTCCTGCTCGCCAGCACTATTATTGTAGTTTGGATCTTGATGACTGGGATAAGAGAGGTGTGTGAGGAGGATGGTCCTGAGCAGGTGGGTTGGAAGGGGGTTGGATCCACTTTTAGGAGGACCACTTGACCAACAAGAATATTCCAGACAGCTACAGAATGATCAATTGGAAAGTGGGGGACCGCAAAACCACCAGGAATATTCAACACATCTACAGGATGGGAGATCATTGGGCAGGTCACAGGGTCATAATGTCGCAAGACATTATGCCGCATGCATATACCACACTGCCAACATAGCACAATATATTATATGCAGCATAAGTCTTTTTTTGCAGGGGTTCCACCCCCCGCACTCCCCATTGTGGGGGGCAGTGCCTCCCGAACACCCCCAACTAAAATAACTAACTCCGGGTAAAATATCGCACAAAGTGCTAAAAAAAAGAACATTTCCATGCATCTGGGACCGGGAACTGAACCCATTCCCAGACACTCTGCATGCATCCTTTGCTGTCAGTGGCTCATCTCATCAAGCTACAGCAGCTGCTTGGTGGAACCCTGTCCCAGCAGAGGTCTCATCCTCTGCCTGGGACAGTGAGAGGGTGCAGTACCACGCACAGACCCATTCACGGTATTGCACCCTCTCACTGTCCTATGCTGCACTGTTGCAGTTTCGGGGTTATGTCATACACTATAAAGCATATGACATATTGACCTGGTAGGAGTAGTCAGGGACCACTAGTCCTCCAAGAGTACACGAGACAGTTACAGGACAGGGAATCAGGAAGGGAGACTATGCATGACGATAAGGGCAGGGTTTTGGAAATGTTAAACAGCATCGCAAAGAAGGCTGTTTAGTGCTGCCAAAACCATAGAATATAATGTTGCATCCAGTATGCATGGGGGTCCCACATTTTCATGGGCACAACAGTATATTCTGCGAGATAACACTATTGGGTCAGGGTAGTGCAAAAGGAAGTTTTGAATATGCCCCCCACCCGCTCAGCTAGCATTATTCATTATTAGCATAGCACTAACTCAATTAGTGCCATGGTAGCTATTTGAATATTGGAGCCCTATAGCTGAAAAAATTATGAACAAAATAAAGAACATCTTTATATAATCACTGATTATTCATAACTTCATTGTTTTTTTTGACATTTTGATGCCACATTTTCAACATTGTCTTTTTATGACACCATATTATCATCAGACAGGTGGAATCTTTTAAATCCCATCTGCAAGGTGATTTTGCAGAGCGACTGCAAAGAAATTATTCAGAAAGAATTTCAAAAATGACACCTGCCATATTCGTGAGATGGGGTAAAACAAGGGCTACTTTGAAAATTTGGGGCCAAAATCTGCAAAAAATATCAGGGTTATAAATAGATGCAGAAATTCAGAGTTTGGCATAACACTGCTGTTTTTGGCATTTTGACCCCGATTTTTTAACAGGCTCTATGTCATTACAGTGATGTGATTTTACTGAATGACAGTTACAGTGAATCAGTTTTAGTGATGTCAAATTTAGTGATGCTTTTTTTAGTGATTGTATTTTTCAGTGCTTTTCAGTGAACTCACCACACTGCCAATACACCTTCTCACCAACCTCATTCTGCTGTTAATTTTCCCAGGACGATGAAGGCACTCCCTGCACTCCTCCTGGGGCTGTTCTCCAAGACCCCCTATCTATAGGATTCTAACACCACAGCGCACTTGGACACAGGGAGTAAGTAGCAGATTGTTACTCACTCTATTTTGCTGTTGCTGTAATTTATACTCGCTGTATTTACTCATTTGCTATAATATGCCATGTGCTATTATTGTATTTGCTGAACTGTATCCACTGTAATTGCATTGCTGTATTTGCATCACTGTAATGACATGCTACCTTTCAACATAGTCTTTTCATGACCCCACCTTATGATCACGACACGGCGGACAGGCGGATTTGTTTTTTAATAGCACCCAAAAGGTGATTTTGTAAAATGATGGGGAAGACATGTTTCAGAGGGGACTTGAAAAATGTCACCTGACATGTTCATCTGGTGGGGTAACAAAAGAGCTATGCTGCATATTTAGGGCCAAAATCTGCAAAAATCACTGTTTTATTTAAAAGTTCGAAAAACTAAATGCTTCTTCATAACTTAATTGTTGACATTTTTGCTCCAAATTTTCAACATAGTCTTATTATGAACCCACATGAGTAAGAGAGGAGGACTTTTTTATATCCCATCTGAGTGGAGATTTTGCAGAGTGAGCATGAAAACATGTTTTGAAGGGGATTTGAAAAAAATCATGTTTATGAAGTGGGGTAACAAGTGGGCTATGTTGAAACTTTGGGTCTAAAATCTGTAAAAAATCACAAAGTTATGTGTACATGTTGAAAAAAGTCAACATTTCTTCATAACTTCATTGTTTTCTGGTATTTTGATCTAACATTTTCAACATAGTCTTTCTATGACACCGCCTTATGCTCGAGATGGTGGATTTTTTTAAAATCCCACCAGTAAGGTGATTTCGTGGAGTTAACGCGAAAACATGTTTTGGGGGATTGTAAACATTTCACCTATCTTGTTAATGTGGTGAGGTCCAATAAAGGCTATTTTTAAAATCTGGGGCTAAAGAGTAAAAATTCAAAATACAATAAAACTTATTTTGTTTTCAGTTAGTATCACATGGAGACTGGGGACAGAGATTAGGGACAGCGGAGCATGCAGAGGGAGGGGGTGGGAGGGTTTTGTTTGCATACATCAGGGGCTGGGAATGGAGGGTGGGAGTAGGGGGCAGGAGAGCATAAAGAGGGAGTGGGAGGGGTTTTAGCATGTACCAGTAGCCTGGAAAGGAGGGTGTGGGCAGAAGAGCATGCATGGGGATAGAATGGGTGGATTTTGTTTGCATACTCTAGGGGCTAGATCTGGAGAGTAGGAGCATACCTCTCAACTGTCCCTGATTTTCAGGGACGTCCCTGATTTTGCATCAAAATTTTACTCTATCCCTCCTAAAAATTGTGTTTCTGTGACCGAACAGCAGGGGTTATAAGCGCAAACTAATGTCAAACATTAAAGTTACAGACTTGTTCTTCTTTAGAAAATGCATTTTACACTAAGCCTTTTATTCTACCAGCTTTCTGAGTGGATATCTCCAATTTTGAAGAAGTGTCCCTGATTTTGGTCCTTTGTCCCTGATTTTTTTAAGCCTTGTCCCTGATTTATGAGGTAGGAGGTTGAGAGTTATGAGTAGGAGTGGGTGAGCACTTAGAGGGAGGGAATGGGAAGGTTTTTGACATTCACTAGAGCAATTGTTCTTAGACTTTGTCACAGTGAGCCTCCCCAAATCCATGGAAAAGATTTTGAGCCTCCCCTAAAACTGAAATAATCTTGGGCCTCCCCAAAGAAAAATAACATACTGTTCTTTGCTCAATGCACCATGAATACAGAATATTGAAACCCTTTGAGTACTTGGCTCACATTCAGTTCTTTGTCTTATACTGACATAAAACCTTGAAAAAGCTCCTGTGTTGAAAGGTGTTATCTGAATAACAAATAAAATAAACTAATATTGTTATTCGGCTCATTACTTTGCTCCTTCCTGCTATTGCTCTTAGCACTTCTATGCACAACCCTTGTATTTGGGCTGTTCTGCCATCAGGCTACAAATTGATCAATTACCACCACTCATTATTAGTTTATTGTTCATATTTGTTTGCACTGTTGTTCACTGTGTATTTCTTGATTGTTTTGCAGTTACCTTTTGAAATGTATTCACTCCCTACCCTTTCCCGGGTACACCTGAAATGAGCCTTGGCTCATTCACCTTCCCTTGTCACCTATTAGTAAATAAATACATTAAATTCACCTACTATTATCCTCTTTCAGTTTGCTTCATCTCTTCACACAAAATATATAAAACTCAAAATTTAAATACAGTACTTTCTCAGACTTGCTTGAGCCTCCCCTGGAACAGGTTGGGGCCTCCCAAGGGAGGCTGGCCTCACCATTTGAGAACCCCTGCACTAGAGGCATACTCTGGGGCATAGGAATGGAAGGTGGGGGTGGGAGAACATGCAGAAGAACATGCAGAGGGAGGGAGTGGAAGTGTTTTGTTTGCTTACACTGGGTGCCTCAAATAGAGGGTGTGGATGGTACTATACCAAACGCAAACACTCCCATTGTATCCCTGCATGCAGAGATACAATGGGAGTGTTTGTGTTTGGTATAGTGCCAGTACAGGATTGGAGGGAGGACTTTGACCAACAGGCAGAGGGAGGGATTGTGGAGTTGGGGGGGCGGGGATGATGGACACTGGCTGATGAATGGAAACATACGAAAGGATGCAGTTGCACTATGAAGTTTCTGTGCATTAACCAGCTCAGCAGCATCGGCATCTGCCAAACGGGGAAACCCAAGCACCGGCAACTTTCCCCCCGGAGGAAGAGAGCAGTTCATAAGACACTCAGTCCTCCTCCCCCTGTGCAGCCCTCCAAATGCCCAGGCTCATTCCCGAACCTGGACCATCAGCATCACATGTGGCAGCTCTACTGCCGTGCTGGCAGGCCAGTTATAATTTTAATTCTAAGTACTCTATTGTGCATGAAGGCGTCCAACAGTTAACCTAACACCCAAGCACCGGGGACTTTCCCCCCGAAGGAAGGGAGCAGTTCATAGGGCACTCAGTCCTCCTCCCCCTGTCCAGCCCTCCAAATGCCCAGGCTCATTCCTGAACCTGGGTCGTCAGTATCGCAAGCGGTAGCTCTACTGTTGCACTGGCAGGCCAGCAATAATTTAAATTCTAAGTACTCTATTGTGCATGAAGGCGTCCAACAGTTAACCTCACACCCAAGCACCGGCGACTTTCCCCCTGAAGGAAGAGAGCAGTTCATAGGACAGTCAGTCCTCCTTCCCCCCCTGTCCAGCCCTCCAAATATCCAGGCTTTTTTTTCCCATTTGCAGTTTATACTGATCTGCCACTAGAGGCATCTTATTTTTCCTATTAAACCTCCAACCTTGCCCCTGCCTTTTTCCTGCTCTAATCACCGTTATTTATCCCCTGCCTTGTTCTCACTTTTCGCATAGTGTACTCTGAAGAAAAAAAAAAGAACTATTCCACAGCTGCAGTCACCCTCACTGAAGGTTAGTCATTACCCTTACCCCCCAATAAGAAGTAACAATGGGCACCACGTCTATCACACTCAGCCTATTCATGGTTACCTTTCTTGCTCTGCCCATGTCCCATCCTGCCCCCATACCCTGCACCCTGATCCTCATCACCCCACAGCAGCCAACCCTCCCCCCACCCATGGACACCCCTATTTCTTCATGGCACCCACCTCCAACCAATACCCCCTCCCCCCGGGACACCATGGGCCCACCCCTTCCTTGCCATACATACCCTCCGCTCCCTACCCATCCCTTGTAACCACACTAGTAGGATCTTGCATCTGTACCTGGCTAAGGGTCCTGGCCGCCACAGACCATTCATCAGATTAATTGCTCTACTCCTTCTGCTCTCTGGAAACATACACCCAAACCACGGGCCATTGTCAACTAGCCACCCCACATCCCACTCTGGTACAGGCCTCAGCATTGCATCCATGAATATTTGCAGCCTCCTAAAAAAATCTGCCGTTCTCCAGTGCTGGGCTGTACAACACCATCCTGATGTTATAGCTGTAGTCGAGACCTGGCTCTCGAGAAAGACTCCCGACTCGGTTATCTCACTCCCTGGCTACATTCTGTTCAGGGAAGACCGTGTAGGCAAACGTCTTGGCGGGTGTGCAGTCTTTATGCATGACACACTTTTAGGCCATGCTCTCCCTGCCCCCAAGCTCAATTTTAGTACCCAAGCCCTCACCCTTAAGGTTATCCCTGACCCAGCCAGGGGCCCTCTTTTTCTCACAGTCTCTTACATACCACCGAGGGTCCAGTCCCTCATTGATTACATCACCGCACTCCCACACAAGGTGGAGCAGCTCATCCTAGGTGACCATAATGTCAATTGGCTGACTACTGCTGCCCCCCATATCAGGGACACCTTCGCTGCCCTAGATATGACCCAATCTCTGCAAGGACATAGACAGGACATAGACAGGATGGAGGCTGTCCAGAGGAAGGCAACTAAAATGGTGCAGGGTCTGCACTGGAAGACATATGAAGAGAGACTTAAGGAGCTGAATATGTATAGCCTCGAGGAAAGGAGAGAGAGGGGGGTGGATATGATAGAAACTTTCAAGTATCTCAAGGGAATCAACAAAGTCCAAGAGGGTAGCATCTTTCAAAAAAAAGTGTGCAAGAACAAAGGGCACATTTGAAGATAGAAGGGGCTGGCTCAGAGGTAATTTAAGGAAGTATTTTTTCATAGAGAGGGTTGTGGATGCATGGAATGGCCTTCCGGAGGAGGTTGTGGAGTCAAAAACAGTGATGGAATTCAAGCATGCATGGGACAGTCATAAGGCAATTCTAGGGGGTGGGGGTAGGAAGAAGTAGGCTGCTGGTTAACTAGGATCTGCAGCTTATCCAATAGGTAGGGAAACAGGCAGACTGGGTGGGCCAAGCGGTCCTTATCTGCTGTCAAAATCTATGTTTCTATGTTTTTATGTTAGTTACCTCACCCACTAGATTTAACCAGTCAGGCGGCTCCAGCACCCTCCTAGATGTAATTCTGTCAAACCGCACCCATAAAATCAGGGATATTAATGTACTGCCAGACTCTCTTAGTGACCACTCTCTGGTCCTCTGTCACTGGTCATCCCACACACCAAAACCAGTGTCCCAGGTCACCTCGTGCTGGTGCTTTTGCCCCGGGGGTCTCAGAAAGCTAAAAGCACACCTAATCCAGCTTGACTGGTCCCCAATCCTACTCGTAATGGATATTGACTCTGCCCTAGCCTATTTCTCCAGTGCCTTCAGCAAGGCCTGCGACCTTTTCGCCCCTGACCAGAATCCGTACCAAGAAACACAATGTCCCATGGATCTCTCCATCCCTCATCCAAACACTGAAACAAAGAGATAATCTCTGGCATATTGCTGTCAGGACAGGCAAAGTGGCTGACAGACCAGCATATAATGCAGCACGTAACAAGTGCACCTGGGCTATAAGGCAGGTTAAGGCCGAATATTATCAAGTCACCCTTGAATCCACTTGGGGATCATCCCGTGCCTTCTGGGACAATATGAAACAGCTCAATGGAAAGACCCTCTCCCCCCACCATCACTACTCTCCATAGACAGTACCATCACTACTGATCCTCCCCGCATAGCTGAGTGCCTCAATACGACTTTCTCAGATCTAAGCTCTGTCCTCCCCAACTACTTTTTCCACCCTAACCCTGCCTCCACCCCCCCACCTTGGATCACCCCCCTTTCTACCTGCGTGCCATATCACCCCTTGAAGCCAGGCCTAATCTGCAAAAAGCCTTAGCTAGCAACAACCCCAGCTGTGATCCCCTGGACTCCAGGATTCTCTGATTAGTCCTAGATACTGTACTGGCCCCTCTCATCAAACTTTTAAACTGGTCACTATGTCTTGGTCAATTTCCCAGTGCCTGGAAAATTGCAGAAATCACTCCTATCCATTAGAGTGAAGATAGAACCTCCCCTAACAATTTCAGGCCCATCTCCATTCTCCTCCATCTCTCCAAAGCACTAGAAAAAATAGTGGCCATTCAACTCTCTGAGTATCTGGCCAAATATGACCTGCTGTGTCCAGAACAATATGGATTCTGCCCTGGAAACAGCACCACTACAGCCCTCCTGGAGTTCTCCCAGAACCTCCACTCTGCTCTCGACTCTGGTCATGTTGCGGGTGCACTGTTCATTGACCTCTCCAAGGCCTTTGACAATGTCTGTCACCCCCTCCTACTTGACTGCCTCCACCAACTTGGCTTCTCCCCTGGCCCACTGGCTTGGTTCACCAGTTACCGCTCTAACAGATCACAGTGCGTGAAGGAAATGGCACCCTGTCCAATACTCTGCCCATTCACTCTGGGGTCCCTCAGGGTTCCATCCTGGGCCCCATTCTGTGCAGCCTATTTCTCAACACCCTCCCCAGCTCCTGCTCAGGCAATATGCTACTCTATGCCGATGATGCAGTTCTCCTTGCCTCCCACCCTGACCCTGCATCGCTACAGGAACCCGTGCAGCACACATTCAACCAAGCCAAAAAGTGGTTCCTTGACCACCGGCTGGTCATTAATCTAAAAAAAAAAAACAAATCTATCCTTTTTTTGCATTACCAGAATAAGGTCAAAAATGCCCCCCTCTGCATTCTCCCCAGTAATGCTCACCCTCTCGAGCAGGTGTTGTCCTACAAGTACCTGGTCATCACCTTCGACTCAGCTCTTACATTCAACGCCCACATCAATACCCTGTCCTCAGCCATAAACTCTCAGATTGGCCTTCTCTATCGCCACTGAGATTGCCTCCCCCAAAATGCTCTCCAACTGGCCATCAACTCCTCCGTTCTGTCCCTAGTGGACTATGTTCTACCTATCTATGCTGCGGCTGACAATACCACCCTCTCCAGAATCCAGACCTCGACAAACAAGGCCTGCAGGATCCTGACCAGCGCATCCCTCCACACCCATACTTGCCTGCTCTATTCCGCCAACCTGCTCACCTTGGAGGAGGGCCTGCGCTACCAAACCTACTTACTTGCCAAAAAATCACTGCTAGAACTCTCCCCCACAGGGGTCACCATGTCCCTGCAGCTTGCCTCCCCATCTGTTGCCACCCATAGCTCAGTTAAGGCCACCTATCTGGTGCCCCATAGCAAGATCTCCCTAGCCCAAAGATCCTTCCACTACCGTGCCCCCACATGGTTCAACTCCCTCCCGCCCTCTGTCACTAAGTCTACAAAAATTGGTCCATTTAAAGTCACTCTCCATAATCACCTCTTCACTGCCCAAAGCTGTAGTTTCCCTTAATCAACCTAATGTTGGGGTCCCTCCCCATTTTCTGGCCCATAACCTTGACAATGTTCATTGGACTGCTTACTCCCCTCCTTTATTCCTCACCCCTGTTTCCCCCTCCCTCAACCCTTCCACCTAGGTAATTACCCAGTACAACCAGGGTTGTGGCTTCTACTACTGTTATACTTTATACAATTGCTATTTACTGCATGTAACTTTATTCCATAAACCACTGTTATATTGTGTTCTTTTGTTATCTGTATTGCACCTGTATGTTACCACTGTTGTATCTCACACTATAACCATGTCTACCCTCCCTGTGACGAGGTGCCATTGTAAATGAGTCCCTGACTCAAAGGTTGCAAATCTGACATTCAAAAAATAAATAAATAAAAATAAATAACCCTTAAAGAGCCCCTGATGCTACTGTTGCAACTTAGAAAAAGCTTAGCTTATATTTAACGATTTTTTTCAGTAATTCTGACCCTTACTTCTTTATTACTAAAGACATTTACCTGTTAACAAGATTGCTGCTCTATCTGTTCTCGCTGTTTGCCTACATCTGACATCACAGTTCTGTTTATGACATCACAAACTATTGCTGTGGAGATAATTATGATGCCATAAACAGGGAATTGTGATGTCAGATGTAGGCAAGCAGAAAGAGCAGATAAAATCCAAGGGACAGAAATCCGCTTTCATACAACTGTCCTCAGTAATACAGAAAAAAGGGAAAGAATTATAGAAAATATATGAAATATAAACTGAATTGTGTCTAAATCTCATACTTTTTAAATTTTTTTCTAATGGTGTCAGGGACTCTTTAAGAATATGAGTCAGCCAATCAGAATGTGCTATTTCCAGTCACTATTTTAAAATATGAATCATCTACCAAGAAAAGAGTATAGTGAAGCTGGCCAGTTGTACAAAACGTTAAGGCACTGTACACCTTACCTCTCGCTAGTGACCTGTGTTCGGGAACAAGCTTGGTTCACCAGGGGTCAGTGGGGGAGAGTACTGGGAGAGGATCGAGCAGCCACCAGGCAGTTCTTCTCTCTCAGACTGGGGTGGAGATTCATCTCTGTCTAGGCTGTCTAGGAGAGGACAGGAGACAGTGGAAGGAAATGGTGGCGAACCAGAATTTGGCCAAACAAAAGGAGCAGTGTAGGAGAAGTTAAGACTCAAGGGCCAGAGATTGACAGTGTTGAAAATTAAAAAAAAAATTACTGGGGGAACCAACCTACTAACTAGGATATAGAATTGAACATACTTTACAGAGGTCTGGGAACTCGTTTTCTCATGATGAATTATCACACTATATTTAGCCTGTACCTTCAGGGAGCTACATTTTTTTCACAAGAGCAATCCTTCCCCATTTTGCTCCTAGAACTGAGTCAGACTGAGTTCCCCTACAGTTTCCACCACTGAAGACTTAGGCAGAGAAAGCAATGCCTAGTAAGAAGTGAGGTGCTAAAAGTGCTGTTACACTGTTTGATTGCACAACCCCATTATAAACAAGCATTTGCCAATGCCAAATGTTGTCTTGCTGGCATTGGCATTGGTAGTGCAGGAGTTAGAGATGCATAATAGGAATGGCAGTGAAGTATTGAACTGATGCCAACCTCACCCCCACCCTGAAGAGACACATTTTCAACATAGGCACTTTGGGACCTCCCCTAATGAACAGTGGCACTGTGATTTTGTTAATCTGTCCCAAAAGTTGATTTCCCACAGCGACCAACCATTCTACGCCACAGGTGAGAAAACACATTTTGGGCAGGATGTGAAAAATGACAGCTGTACTCTTCAAAAGGAGGTGTGAAAAAATGCCAGTGTTGAAAATCTGGCTTGAAAATATTGCACATTTGCGAAGTTACAAGGGTGCATAAAAACTGCGCATCGCAATCTCATAAAACAGTCATTTCTTGGATTTGTTTTCACCAAATTTGCAACATAGGTGTTTTGAGAGCCCACCTCATGAACAGTGGCACTGTCATTTCATTATTCAGTCCTGAAAGGTGAGTCCACGCAGTGACCGCAAAATCATCTTTCAGGACTGAATAACGCAATGACAGTGACTGAATTCATGAGGAGGGGCCCCAATAACCCCATGTTAAAAACTTGGTGCCAAACTTCCTAAAAATGCCTGAGATATGCACCAAAGTTAAAAAAAAACTATTTATGCCATTATACAGCTTACCGGCATGTCTTCAGTTCACAGTCGGCTTTGAAAAGTGCAGACGTGTTCCCGGTCAACCGAAGATCATTGCGCTGGACTCCAGAACTAACTATGGGGTGAAGGGGGAGTGGGGAGGCAGGGTGTACAGAGGTTGGTCGCGGGCTGGGGAGGGAGCAGGACAGATGGCGAGGGACCATTTTCTTATTTTACATTTTTTTTTAAAAACAACATTGCGGGACATTTTTTTTTTTACAGGGGCATTTGGTATGCTAGGATGGGCTCCTAGTGTGCCACTTGACTGTTTGAGGGGGCTAGCACTGACGGGGGATTAGGCACACCCGCCGGCACATAACGAAGGGGGGAGACCACAAGGGACCATTTTCTTCTTTTACAGGTTTTAAAAAAAAGACATTGTGGGATGGTTTTTGTTTTACAGGGGCATTTGGCACACTGGGTGGGCTCCCAAGCATGCCACCTGAGTGTTTGGGCTGTGAGCAGGGGTTGGGCACTCACTGCTTTTTTATACTGAAAGGGGAGTCAAGTGCCGAGGGGGATTGGGCACCCACTCAGCACACAACAAATGAGGGTGGCATTATGCTGATGAGGAGTAGGTTCCCGCATCGGCACATGAAATGAGTTAGGGCATGCCGACAGAGGGATTGGGCACTCCCAAACTTTGGCATTGTGGCAGGTAGTGGCACCAGTCACTGCCACCATGTTTGCTTCACCAGCAAAGGTACATCGGAAGGTGTCACTGCATGATGAGCTTGACTTTCATTGCAGCGGACCTTTTCTTTGATCTGGTGGCCAAGTTACGTGTTGCTGGTGTCAGTGCCTGCAGCTGCCTCATAGGGGAATGAGGGACGCACCTACTGATGCGTGTCCTGCATTCGCACACAGTGACCGCTCCTCCAAATCTGCTACTACTGCAATATGTTGTTGCGCAAGTGTGAGCCAACATAATAAATTAAGATGGAGCCAACACTAGTGGTTAAAATGTGGGGTGCTAAGATCACTGTTACATTGACTGCACCACCCCAATATGAATAAACTGAAGTAGAGAGAGCAGAGGTGTGTAAGAAGTGGGTGTTAAGAACACTATTACATTGTTTGACTACACAACCCCAATATGAATAAACTGAGGTAGAGAGAGCAGAGGTGTGTATGAAGTGGAATGCTAAGAGCACTATTACATTGCTTAACTGCACAAACCCAATATGAGTAAACTGAGGTAGAGAGAGCAGAGGTAGTAAGACACGGGGTGCTAGGAGAACAGTTACATTGACTGCACAACCTCAATATGAATAAACAGGGGTAGAGAGAGTGGAGATGGGTAAGAAGTGGGGTGCCAAGAACACTATTACATTGTTTGACTGCACAACCCCAATATGAATAAACTGAGGTAGAGAGAGCGAGGGTGGGTAAGAAGAGGGGTGCTCAGAGCACTGTTACACTGACTGTACAGCCCCAATATGAATAAATTGATGTAGAGAGAGCGAGGGTGGGTAAGAAGAGGGGTGCTTAGAGCACTGTTACACTGACTGTACAGCCTCAATGTGAATAAATTGATGTAGAGAGAGCGAGGGTGGATAAGAAGAGGGGTGCTTAGAGCACTGTTACACTGACTGTACAGCCCCAATATGAATAAATTGATGTAGAGAGAGCGAGGGTGGTAAGAAGGGGTGCTTAGAGCACTGTTACACTGACTGTACAGCCTCAATGTGAATAAATTGATGTAGAGAGCGAGGTGATAAGAAGAGGGGTGCTTAGAGCACTGTTACACTGACTGTACAGCCCCAATATGAATAAATTGATGTAGAGAGAGCGAGGGTGGGTAAGAAGAGGGGTGCTTAGAGCACTGTTACACTGACTGTACAGCCCCAATATGAATAAATTGATGTAGAGAGAGTGAGGGTGGGTAACAACTAGGGTGCTAAGAGCACAATTACATTGTTTGACTGAACAACCCCTATATGATACTGAGGTAGAGAGAGTGGAGGTGGGCAAGAAGTGGGGTGCAAAGACCACAGTTACATTGGTTGACTGCACAGCCCCAATATGAATAAACTGAGATAGAGAGAGCAGAGGTGGATAAGAAGTGATGTGCTAAGAACACTATTACATTACTTGACTGCACAAACCCAATATGAATAAACTGAGGTAGTGAGAGCAGAGGTGGATAAAAAGTGGGGTGCTAAGAGCACTGTTACACTGACTGCACAATCCTAATATGAATAAGCTGAGGTACAGAGAGCAGGGGTGGGTAAGAAGTGTGGTGCTAAGAGCACTATTACATTGCTTGACTGCACAAACCCTATATGAATAAAGTGAGGTAGAGAGCAGAGGTGGGTAAGAACTGGGGGGCTAAGAACACAATTACATTGCCTGACTGCACAAACCCTATATGAATAAACTGAGGTAGAGAGAGCAGAGGTTGGTAAGAAGTGGGTGCTAGGAGCTCTATTACACTGACTGCACAACCCAAATATGAATATTGCGAGGTAGAGAGAGCAGACATGGGTAAGAAGTGAGGTGCTAAGAGCACTATTACATTGCTTGACTGCACATGTCCAATATGAATAAACTGAGGTAGAGAGAGCAGAGGTGGGTAAGTGGTGCGGTGTTAAAAGCACTATTACAGTGTGACTGCACAACCCTTATATGAATAACCTGAGGTAGAGAGTTCAGATGTGTGTAAAAATGAGGTGCTAAGAACACTATTACATTGACTACACAACCCCAATATGAATAAACTGAGATAGAGAGGGCAGAGGTGCATAAAAAGTGTGGTGCTAAGAACACTATTACATTGCTTGACTGCACAAGTCCAATATGAATAAACTGAGGTAGAGAGAGAGCAGAGGTGGGTAAGGGGTGGGGTTCTAAAAGCATTTTTATAAATCTTTGACTGCACAGCCCCAATATGAATAAACTGAGATAGAGAAAGCAGAGGTGGGTAAGAACAGGGGTGCTAAGACCACTATTACATTGTTTGACTGCACAAACCCTATATGAATAAAATGAGGGAGAGAGAGTGAAGTTGAGTAAGAAGTGGGGAGCTAGAAGCACTATTACATTGCTTGACTGCAAAACTCCAATATAATAAACTGAGATAGAGAGGGAAGAGGTGTGTAAAAAATGAGATGCTAAGAACACTATTACATTGCTTGACTGCAGAAATCCAATATGAATAAACTGAGGTAGAGAGAGCAGATGTGGTTATGAATTGGGGTGCTAGAAGCACTGTCACACTGACTGCACAACCTTGATATGAATAAACTGAGGTAGAGAGAGCAGGGGTGGATAAGAAGTTGGGTGCTAAAAGCACTATTACATTGTGTGACTGCACAACCCTTATATGAATAACCTGAGGTAGAGAGACCAGAGGTGCGTAAAAATGAGGTGTTAAGAACACTATTACATTGACTACACAACCCCAATATGAATAAACTGAGATAGAGAGGGCAGAGGTGTGTAAAAAGTGTGGTGCTAAGAACACTATTAGATTGCTTGACTGCAGAAACCCAATATGAATAAACTGAGGTAGAGAGAGCAGAAGTGGATAGGACCTGGGGTGCTAGGAGCACTGTTACACTGACTGCACAACTCTAATATGAATAAACTGAGGTAGAGAGAGCAGGGATGGATAAGATGTTGTGTGCTAAGAGCACTATTACATTGTTTGACTGTGCAACCCGAATATGAATAAACTGAAATAGAGAGAGCAAAGGTGGATAAGACTTGAGGTGCTAAGTACACTATTACATTGCTTGACTGCTCAAACCCAATATGAATAAACTGAGGTAGCGAGAACAGAGGTGGGTAAGAAGTTGGGTGCTAAGACCACTATTACATTGACTGCACAACTCCAATATGAGTAAACTGAGGTAGAGAGAGCAGAGGTGGGTAAGAAGTGGGGTGATAAAAGCACTATTATATTGTGTGACTGCACAACCCTCATATAAATAACCTGAGATAGAGAGAGCAGAAGTGGTTAAGAAGCGGGGTGCTAGGAGCACTGTTACACTGACTGCACAATCCTAATAGGAATACACTAAGGCAGAGAGAGTAGAGATGGGTAAGAAGTGAGGTGCTAAGAGCACTTTTACAATGTTTGACTGCATAACCCCAATATGAATAAACTGAGGAAGAGAGAGCAGAGGTGGGTAAGAGGTGGGGTGCTAAAAGCAATATTGCATTGTGTGACTGCACAGCCCCAGTATGAATAACCTGAGGTAGAAAGAGCAGAGGTAAGTAAGAAGTGGGGTGCTAAGACCACTATTACATTGTTTGACTGCACAACCCCTATATGAATAAACTGAGGTAGAGAGAGGGTAGGTGGGTAAGGAGCAGGGTGCTAAGAGCACTATTATATTGTTTAACTGCACAACCCCTATATGAATAAACTGAGGTAGAGAGAGCAGAGGTGGGTAAGAAGTGGGATGCTAAGAGGAGAAGAAGAAGACGAAGAATCAGCATTTATATAGTGCTTTTCATATACAGTATCCTAAAGCTCTTTACAAGCAATATTAGACTGGTAATGAAGTGATTGAATGTGTGGTGGCGGCCATATTGCACATCATCACCCACACACAGCCTGGATAATTGCATGAACCAGTTTATGGGAAGGAGAATGTTGGCCAGGACACCGGGAATGTTCCCTGCTCTTTTATGAAGAGTACCCTGGGTTCTTTTACCTCCACCTGGACACCCACCAGGACAACACCAGGATGGGCAGAAGGGATCTCGGTTTAACATCTCATCCGAAGGATGGCACACCCCAGCAGTACAGCACCCCCCAATACTGCACTTGGATGCCAGCGAAGAGCACTGTTACACTGACTGCACAACTTTAATATGAATAAACTGAGGTAGAGAGAGCAGAGGTGGGCAAGAAGTGGAATGCTACGAGCACTGTTACACTGACTGCACAACTTTAATATGAATAAACTGAGGTAGAGAGAGCAGAGGTGGGCAAGAAGTGGAATGCTACGAGCACTGTTACACTGACTGCACAACCTTAATGTGAATAAACGGAGGTAGAGAGAGCAGAGGTGTGTAAGAACTGGGGCATTAAGAACACTGTTACATTGTTTGATTGCACAGCCCCAATTTGAAGAAGCTGAAGTAAAGAGAGCAGAGGTGCGTAAGAAGTGGGGTGCTAGGAGCACTGTTACACTGACTGCAGAACCCTAATATGAATAAACTGAGTTAGAGAGAGCAGAGGTGGGTAAGATGTGGGGTACCAAGAGCACTATTGTACTGTTTGCAGAGCACAGCCCTAATATGAATAATAAGTCATAACTGTATCCCATAAATACTGTCACATGAAAACATATTTTTTTAAACAGAAAATACAAAAGTGCATTTTACATTTAATGGTAGCTAAAATCTCTGTCATTGTTTAGAACAGGCATCTGAGACTTAAAATGGACTGACAGTGTTCATTTAAATCTTCCCTTTCCTCTGATACTGCTGCTGTAATACATACTCCATTCTGCGCCCCATGTTATCTTCTTATTCCTTTTCCTGCTTCACTTTTATTTTTCATTTTCCAGTTTATTTTTTTATACCTGTCTCTTATTTGCTTTTATTCACAGTGTGATTGCTCTATTTTTCTTGACAACCCAGCCTGTAAAACATTCTCTGCTGCCCTGTGTGAAAGACACTACAGAAAACAGTGTCTATTAATCATAGGAACACAGCACTCCACTGCTGAAACTTGGCTTGATCATGATTGACAATGGCATGGCAGCGGTAGCTGACCGCAGTAAAATCTACAGTGGTATGGTAGTGGTCTGACAATGAAATGGACGTGCTAGGGCCACTTTCAAACATGATCAACAATTACCAGTCATCTTCTGAACATGACAGTTCCTGCTCAAAACATAATCTGTAAAAATGTTCCTATTATAAACATTTGACAGCAGGTCATGTTTTAGTAATGAACACAATTCAGAGAACTCCAACAGCTTCAACTGCCCCCCCCCCCAGTCAAGCACTTCATCTTTTTGTTATCCAGTAAAAAAATTGAATTTTAGCCTGTAGAGACCATTTCAGACCCTCCATTTCACAGCTACCTACTGCCTGCCCCAGCCAACAACAGAGGACCATCTTACCTGTCTAAGGAACAAAGACAATGTGACACAGACTTGCTGAACAGTCAGGCACCAAGGGTTTTCCAGAGTAACAATTACTACATCACCCTGCTCTCAGAAGGTACTGTACCAAGCCCCACCCTCACAGCATTTCCATTGGTTAGATTAGTCTGAAGTAATACAATACTGAGGGTTGGACTTTCAAAGGGGTCGTACAGAGACACAACTGCATTATCCATCTATTTCTGCATCTGTGCAAATCTGTCTGCTGTTCACCAGCCTGATTTTCAAAGGACATCTCCCTCTGTGACAAATTACTATCTGCAGAATTTGAAAAATAAATCAAAGACACAAATTCAAATTGGTGTGATTTGTTTTGCAGAAATCCAGTCACAAATCAGATGGAAGCAAAGACATATCAGGCCATCTGAAAGAAGGTTTAGCATGTCCGGACAGACACAGATGCAAGTCTGCTATTCAAAATAGGAGCAGGAAGATCCCAGACTGATCTTGTTAAAAATAATGCCCTAGTTATCCAAACCAAATGTTATTAAGTGGATAATCCACTTTTGGCAGCAAAAATTGATGCGGACATCCCTGAATGCACGTCACTCTGCTCCTCCTCCTCAGAGGAAGACTTACTTTTGCCAGGGGACCCATGGAAAGCGGGGGATGAGGGATCTAGAGATCAGACTGAGATAACGGGACCAGTTGAGGAATCTGGGCGTTATTTTGGATTGTGGTCTGACGCTTAAGGTGCAGGTGTCAGCCGTGGTACAAACTTCATTTTACCATGTGAGGAATATCCCCCAGATCAAACACCTGATTCCCCCCCCGGTGATCTGCCAGCACTGGTTCATGCTGTTGTGACCTCTTTCCTTGATTACTGCAAAATCCTACACCTAGGACTGGTGGGAGCAAATCTTCGCTGACTGCAGCTTGTGCAGAATGCAGCAGCCAGATTGTTGACCAGCCTGTCTAGGTCATGTCATATTACACCTGTGCTCCTCTGTCTGCACTGGTTGCCTGTTAGGTGGCGGATCTCCTTCAAGGTCGGTTTGCTGACTTATAAAGTCCTACATAGGCAGGGTCCTAGCTATCTGCAAGACCTCCTGTGTCCCTATCGCCCCTCCCGCCCACTTCGCTCCTCTGACAGGGGTTGCTAGAGGTTCCAGGGCCAATTAAAAACATCTGGGTCTTGCACATTTGCATTTGCTGCCTCAACCCTGTGGAACTATCTACCTCGCAAGATTAGAGAATGCCAGACCATAGAGCAGTTCAAATATAGACTAAAAATCTATTTGTTTAAACAGGCATTCCCTGAAATAGTTCAATGTTGAGTTATGATTAAGCTAGATGAATCAATGTTTTAGATATTGTATTACAGTATTTTATTATATATATATATATGTGTGTGTGTGTATTTTTATGTAAAGTGCTTTGATTCACCAGAGAATTACGTTATATACATAAAGGACTGATTGACTGATTGATTGACTAGGGTAACGGTGGGTGGGAGTAGTAAAACAAGCTGAAGGAAGACCACCGTAAACCAAATCAGATGTCAGGGGACTACAAGGATGCTGGGGAATAACTGAAAGGGTAGGTGGCATCAAGACTCTGACTGGCAGTCAGCAGCAGCAGCATGTTAATGCAGGAACACCATTTTAACAGCCAAGCCCTATTAAGCAACGAAAATGAAGGTGAGTCCCAACTTATATGACAATTAAAGCCTGTGAAACAAAACTGATGTAGCCATGATGAAGTTTATGAGTGAAAGAGCTTGTAAGGCTGTAAGACAGAGGAATTGGAGCCTCCACAAATGTGTGCATAATTGAGAGGGGAGCCCTCATGAAAATCTGGAGAAGATCCAGTCTTTGATGCAGACAGTGGTCCAGGAGGCTGGAACAGCCAAATAAAGAGCAGCACGGATGTGCACACTCTTGAGGCCAGAAATGTAATCTACATATTTAATATAAAAGACCCTAACTAGGAAAGGTGGCGTGGGGAACACACATTTGGAACTCCTGGGAAAAGTGAGAGCAGCTGTTTTAAGTATCTCACCATAGGAGGAGGAAACACGGGGGGGGGGTTCAACCTCGACCAGGGCTCAGTGGCTTTAGGTTCCACTACATTTAAGGAAATGAAATCAAAAGATTGTTCAACCTAGGGAGTGGGGAAATGCTGACTTGGGGTGGGGAAAGAGGCAGACTGGATGGGCCACTGTGGTTCTTTTCTGCCATCAGATTTCTGTGTTCCTATATTTCTACGTTATGCATCCCAGATGGGTACAGCACAGTTGGAATTGCTGGTGGTGGTGGGGGAGGACCTGACATACATTTAATAGAAGTGGTGTAGAAAGCTATTCCTGGAATGTGTGAGAGTTGAATAGCACTGCAAAAAAAAAAGTAGCAATGCACTTGGATAAGCTCGAGGAGGGGGGAGTTGAATCTTATTTTTGCAGGAAACATATCAAAAAAGGAGGTGGAAAAGCTGAGGAAAATATAGGGGGTCAAATCTGTAAGTCATAAGTGTCATCTAAAAAACGTGGGGTGGCAATTTTATGTGGAAAAGGGGTAAACTGGGTGTCAGAATCAGTGAAAAAGGACTGAGTGGGGAGGTGAGTATTGATGAAATTGAAACTAGACGCAGTATTGATTGCGCTGAGTTCAACGGGAGCAATAAGGACAATCCATCATTCTTTTTGGATTTGTCTCAGGCCCTCCTAGAGATAGGAAAGGAAGAAATCCTGCTAGTAGAGGACATGCATGTGATTTTAGACCTCTTGGGTGACAGGAGTGGAGGAGGATCCCTGATGATCTCCTAAGGGGCTAAGGCACTGGTCTCACTGATGAAGAGCATGGACTGAGGCACACATGGTGGCTAGGCCATCCGTCAGCCAGGGACTATTGGTATTATTCACAGCTGTACTTCATATATAGCAGACTACTGTAGATCTCATTCTGTCACTGGGAGGAATGATCAGGGCTGCACTGAGAACAAACATTGAACAACTACTTTTCTATGATCATTCCTTAGTGACCTTCATTTTCCAGCAAGGGGGAGCAAAGTAGGGAAGATAAGTGATGGAGATATAACATGTTACTGTAAGGGGACAGCAACTTCAAGATATGGATATGGAAGGAGGTCAAGAAATATATAAATACTAAAAGAACAGGAGAGGTAGAAGACGTGTTGTTCAGGGAGGGCTTAAAAGCACACCTTCAAGGGAGGGTAATAGCCTATGCAGGAGCCTGGAGAAAAGAGAAGGGCCTTGAGTTTGATACATTACTAAAACAGCTGGAGTAGCTTGAAAGGAGACATAAGGATGATGATACATTCCAACCCTAGAGCAGAGCATGAAGGGGTTAAGATACAGATTGAGCACACACACACAACAACAGGCTGAATTTGGACTGTACAAAACATAACAGGTATATTGGTGGGGGTGAGATGGCTGGGAACCTCTTGGCATAGAGGCTTAAGAAAATGTCAGCAGATGGGCAAATGCCCAGCATACAGAGGAAAGCAGGATGAGTGGTGGACCTGGAGGGGATTAATGGAAGTTTCTGGGACAATTATTAGCAGTTGTACTCTTCCAAAATTCAGGATGAGGCCTCCTAAATTACAGCAATCCAGCAATTTCTACACTCAGTACGCCTTCCAACACTGGAAGAGCAGCATAGGAAGACACCAGAGGGGTCCATATCTGTACAGGTAATACAGGAAGCCATCACCAAAATGCAGGGTGGGAAAGTGCTGGTGCCAGACGGCTTTCCAGGGGTGGTGTTCAGATGATGAGGGACCTAGTTGGCCCTCTGCTGGTGAGTATTTTGCAAAATATTTGGGCAGCAGGGACGTGCAAAAAAGTGTAAGGTCCCTTTCAGTGTGCCAACTACCACCACATTTTCCTTGTTAAATGTGGACTATGAGATTTTGGCCAAGGTGTCCATCTAGACCAGTCCAGATTTGTGGCAGGCAGAGATGGCGTGGACCACATCAGAAGGCTGATCAGTCTGATGTGGGCTTCAAGATCCTTGTCAGACCCCATGGCAGCTGTCACACTGGACAGAGAAGGCAGTCACACTCAGTCGAGTGGCCCTATCTAGTAGAGGTATTAAGAAAGTTTGGGCTAGGAGAGGACTTCATATGCTCAGTTAAGGTCTTCTACACTTCACCCAAACTAGCAGTATTTACCAATGGAAGAATCTCCCTGAGTTTTAGTCTGGGCAGAGACATGCTACAGGACTCTTCACTGCACTGGGACTCTGCTCCGGTGACTGAATCCCTGGCCCAAAAACTGAGTAAGGCAAAATATACTATACTATGGTTTTTGGATGGCAGAAGGCTATATGCCCATTTAAGCCTTTCCCACTTCTCAGTGGTTATAGATACTTTTTATCATTTATATACGCATCAATTTTGCTTTTGAACCCAGTGAAGGTAGTTTGGTCAATTATATCTTGGGGAAGTTTGTTCCATAATCTAATCACTCTTGGGAGGAATGCATGTTCCTGTTGATTTTTTTTATTTATTTTAGTCTCTGGTAAATGGGTAAGACCCACTAGGCACAAGTGTCTGTTTTCAGGGGTGACTTGGGGGCACGGGGTGGTTAAGTGACTTGCTCAGAGTCACACAGTATGCAGGTGGAGGTTGTGAGAATCAAACCCAGGTCTGGTCTGTTGGATGTACCAAGCTCATTCACAGCTCGTTGTTCTAACCTCTAGGCTATACTGCCAGCCCATTGTTAGTCCTGTGTGCGCAATCTTGGATCACTTTATTGTGCGTTCTTAAATTATAGTTGGTATCTTTATATTTCATTTCAAAATCTGATGTGAGTTCTGTATCTTGCAATATTTTAAATAAGGTCAGATATTCGAAGGTTCAACACTGGAGGTCAAGCTAACAAAGCCATGTTGTTTGCAGAAATCTTCCTTATTACAATTAAGAACCCTGCTACCTTAATTGCAGTTTTGGTTAACTTACTAGACACCTTTTCAAACCTCTGAGGTCTAAGGAATAACTCATGGAAGACGGCGGTGATCCCTATGAATGCAAGGGGGTGTCTATACAGGGGACCGCCCTTCAGTAGGCAAAGAGAAATAAAATACCTGGGTGTTCTCATTTCTTCTGACTGGAAAAGTGGCCCACAAGTAACCTAGATCCACTGAAAAACAGAAACTCAGAATTTGACAGCAGATAAAGACTGCTTGGTTCACACATTCTACTCAGTTTTCCCTATCTACAATATCACTGTAGACCCTAAGTAATCTCCAACTCTTTTTCTCTTCCTCCTTCCTTTCCCCAAAGATTTTCTTATGCCTATCCCATGCATTCTTGAACTTCGCCACTGTTTTCACTGCAGCAACCTCTGCTGGAGGGCTGTTCCAGGAATCCACCACTCTTTCTTTGAAGAAGCACTTCCTCACATCTCTCCTGAACCCACCCCCTTCAGCTTCATATCATGTCCTCTTGTTCTTCAGCTCCATTTTGTTCTGAAAAATACTCCCTCTTGTACCTTATTTACCTTGTTGGGTATTTAAAGGTCTCTTTCATATCCCCCCTCTCCGTCTTCTCTTCCAGGGTGTACCTACTGAGTTCCTCTAGTCTCTTAAAGATGATCTGGCAAGGTGGAAGCACCTTAAGTTAACGTTGTGGGCAAGAAACATGGAAACATAGAATGTGGCAGCAGAAAAGGACTGCCAGGCCCACCCAGTCTGCCCAATTTCCCTATCTGAAAACAAGATCTAAGATGCTAGCTTTCTTGGTTAACCTTCCCCCATCCTTGGTCGATAATCCCCTTGTGCCTATCCCACGCTGTTTTGAATCATGCCACTGTTCTTTCCTCCACCACCTCCTCTGTGAGTCTATTCCAGCTCTCTACCACCATCTCCATGAAATAGAATTTTCTAACGTTTCCTCTGAGCCTAACCCCCCATTTGCATATCATATCATGTCCCCTTGTTTTCGAATGCCTCTTTAGCTGGAAGATGTCACTCGCAGGTACTCTGTTTATACCCCTGCGGTACTTAAAGGTCTCAATCATGTCCTCTCTTTCCCTTCCTTGCTTCAGGGAGTACATGTTAAGGTCGTTCAGCCTGTCTTCATAGGAAAGCTAAGACCCCTCGTCATTTTTGATGCTTTCCTCTGAACCCTCTCCACTCTATCTACATCTGTCCTGAGATATGGTCTCCAGAACTGGACCCCATACTCAAGGTGTGGACTCACCAACTGCTTGTACAATGGCATTATAACGTCCCCTCTTCCTGTTAGTGATCCCCTACCAATACCATTACTGGACCTTGCCACTGCTCTCTTGCATTGCTTTGCCACTTTGAGGTCCTGTGAAATGAGTACACCAAGGTCCCTTTCTGGCTAGATTGCTTCTAGGACTTGCCTCCCCCCATCCTGTACTCTACTCTCTGTTTTTTTCCCTACATGCATAATCTTGCACTTTTTTGTATTGAAGGACAACCAACACTCCCTTGACCACTCCTCTAGTTTATGCAGATCCTTGTGCATTTTTTCAACCCCCTCCGGAGTTTCAACTCTATTGTAGGTCTTCGTAAAATCCGCAAATAGACATACCTTCCCCTCCAGCTGTTCTGCTATGTCCCCTATAAAGATATTAAACAAGAGCGGCCCCAGCACTGTCCCCAGTGGAACCCCACTAGTGACCATCCCCTCTTTTGAAGGTACCCCATTTATGACTACCATTTGCCTTCTTCCCCCAAGCCAGTTTCCCACCCACCTCACTACTACCGGACCCAGCCCAAGGCATCTCATTTTGTGCAAGAGCCTTCTGTGCGGCACAGTGTCAAATGCCTTATTGAAGTCAAGATACATAATATCCACTGTCCCTCCTGATCCACTACCCTGGTGACCCAATCAAAGAACTCTATCAAGTTTGCTTGACACGATGTGACCTCCATGAACCCATGTTGCTGATGATCCTGTAGGCCATTGGCTTCAAGGTAGCTAGTAATTCTTTTCTTTAGCAGTTTTTCCATGAGCTTTCCTACCTCCGTTAGGCTCACTGGTCTGTAGTTGCTTACCTCCTCATTGTCCCCTCCTTTGTGGAGGGGGACCACATCCGCCCTCCTTCAGTCATCAGGAACCTCCCCCATTTCCAAGGATCTGTTGAAGAGGCTAGTCAGTGGCTCCACTAGCACTTTACTTAGCTCCGTGAATATCCTGGGGTGTACCCCATCTGGGCCCATGGCCTTGTCCATCTTCAGCCCCTCCAATTCCCTCAGGACTTCATCCCCCTGGAATGGACTGGTGTCCACCCCTACCCCACTAACATCCCCTTTTCCCTGATCTGACTTCACTCCCCTTCACCCTCTATCGTGAACACAAAACAGAAATAGCTGTTTAATATAGTATATCCGCCTTCTCTTGGTCATCTTCCACCAACTCCCCACCATTGTCTTTTAGCCTGACTAACACCCCTCTTTGTTTTTCTCCTCTCACTCACATACTGGAAACTTGTTTTATCCCCCTCTTGATTGAGTTAGCTATTTTCTCTTCTGTCCTTACCTTTGCTTTCTTGACCTCCATTCCTGCTTCCTTCTGCTTTTCCTGATATATGGTCCTATTTCCTCCCTCTGCATCTGCTTCAATCTCCTGAATGCACACCTCTTTGCCCTAACCTTTTCTGCCACATCTCTGCTGTACCATAGTGGCTTCCTTGTTTTCCTGTTTTTACTGACCTGTTTGACACAGAGGTTTGTAGCATCTAATTTGGCTTCTTTTATTGCTGCCCACTTATCCTCCACCCCTGTCAGTTTCTCCACCTCTGGCAGTGCTTTCTGAAGGCAGTTGCCCATTCTCCTAAAGTCTGTATGCCTGAAATCAAGTACCTTCATCTTGGTCGGACAGTTTCCACCGTGAACCAAATGGTGCTGTAGTTGCTCATGCCAAGGCTCTGTCCCACTGATTCCCCTCCCACCTTGTCTCCATTTGTAAAAATCAGGTCTAAGATTGCTCCGTCCCTGGTTGGCTCCATAACAAGCTGCCTCATGAATGTCCCATGCAGGGAGACAGCAATATCCATACTCCTGGTAGATGCCGCTGATGGGGTGCTCCACTCTACATCTGGCATGTTGAAGTCCCCCATCAGCAGCACCTTTCCACTGTTTTCCATCCTCTGAATTTCCTCCAACATTGCCCTATCCGCCTTTCCTTCCTGCATGAGTAGTCTGCATACCACCCCAGTGCGTATGACTTCCCCTTTTTATGTTTACAAAGATATCCATATAGCTTCAGTCCCCTCCCATCTGCTCTGCATTTCTGTGGCCTTTATGCATTCCCTAACATATAGTGCCCCCCTTTCTTGCCCTCCTTGTCCCTTTTGGATAGCACATACCCCGGTACTACCATGTCCCATTCCTGGCCATCATAGCCCCATGTCTCCGTAATTCTCATGATGTCTAGCTCTGCCTCTGCCATGACCGCAACCAAGTCTGGGATTTTATTGCCTAGGTTTCTGGCATTGGTGCACATGGCTCTCCATACACTGGACCTATTCTTCTGTCCCCCATTGGCGCTCTTCCTTCCTCCTTTCCCCGAGGTGTTATTCCTCCCCCTCTTTGCAGTTGTCTTTTCATTCCCTGCTTCTTTCGCCTTAGTCCTTGCATTTTCACCTCCTGAGTACCTACTGGTGCCTGTCCCTGATATTACAATGGTGATTCCCCCCAGCAAGGTCCAGTCACTACAAATAATGGTGCTCCCAAAAATCTTATATTAGCCCTCCAAATCTGGGGTCTTTCTTTCTGCCTCCTCCTGCCCCAGAATGCCTATCTTCACCCTCTGGTTCCTCTGCACTACAGAGAGTGGGGACTGGCAGGGCATCCACTGGTGTATCTAGGAGTCCCGAGTGGGACTGAAGCCTGGACTCTAGTCCAGCCTCCGTTCAGCTGTGGGTATACCATTGACCAGTAATCTCAGCCCCAGGACTGCTAATTAGGTCAAGGTTGGGTGAAAGTGTGTGCTACTTGGGTGCATCAAGGAGATTCCTTGACCCCAGAACAAGTAACAGGTTGGAGAACGGGTAGTGCCGTGTCCACCACTGACAGCACTGTCACACATGTGCAGTTTCAACCAAAATGGAGCCAGAACTCTGATTCAACAACTGGGCTACATGCCCACTGCAAAAGAGTGTCCAGGCTGCCAGGATGGTAGTGGAGCTGGGACCAAAGATATTTAGCACCATGGGGTGCCAGTCAAAGTGTCACCCAGCCTTAGGACAGGTAGCAGGGCTGGGAACTGAAGAAGTAATGTGTGCATACGTGCACAGCCAGCAGGAGAGCAGATCAAATGCCTCTTCCCTTAACAATGCCCCCAGTGCAAAAACGGGTTCAGTGCCCCCATAATTGAGCACCTCCCTGGTCCAGGACAGGCAGCAGGGCCATGGCAGCCTAAAAGCAACCCAGGAGGGCTAAAGATAAAGAAGTAGCAAGCTGCATCAGGCTGCACAACACTAAGACTATATAGATAAACAAACATGGTGGCAGCAATGTCTCTCTTCTGCCCTCTGGCTCCAGTAAAGACTTGTGGGAAGGGATCAGAGTTTGGAACAAGATATGCCCATGAATTTTGGTCAGTCTGGAGCCTGCATTTCATTCTAGCCTGCATGCAAGCCCAGTGCAACTGGGTGAACATTCGACAGACTACTTACCTTGTGAGACTGACTAACCAATAGGGCTTTGTGTTTCATGATCATCCCATATAAAATGGGATATTTCCAGGGGACTGGGCTAGTTCAGCCAGTGTGACAGAGAGATAGTAGCTGTGAGCTAGTGAGCCACTGTCTGCCAGGCACTGCAAGCTTGGCAGGCTAATGAAGTCTGGGATCCCAGCAACTGACTCTTGTGAAGAAAACAAGTTTTTATCAAACTGCCAGTTTGAAGACAAGGACCCAGGACATAGTGAAGAAGTTGGGGGGAGGTATAAGGCATGAAGAGGGGGTCTAGTGCTGGAGGATTCAATACTGAAGGGGATCAGATGGAGCAGTATGGGGGAAAGGCATAGCTGAATCTGGGTCGAATCCATACTTGGGCTGACTGCTGACAGGGTGGGGCAGCCTTTTCTTAAATGTGCAGGGAAGGGAAGGAGGAGCCCTCATATCATGGTACATGTGGGTATGAATGACCTGGCAGGGGGGATGGTGGAAGTGCTGTGGGAGAGGTTTGAGGAACTGGGAAGACTGTGTGAGGAGATGGGGGGATTGGTGACCTTCTCAGAGGTACTCCTAGTATGCTGCGTGAGTACAGCAAGGAAAGGAAGAATAGGTGAGTTTAATATTTACATTTCTCCTTGCCTGTGACAATACCCAATTTATTTACCTTACTTTGTAACTATGCTTGTATTGTACTCATTTGACTTGGAACCTTTGTAAAACAGCCTTTGGCTCAAAGGTATTAATTCCAAGAACCAAATAAAAAAAAAAAATAATAATACTTGGCTGGGGGAATGGTGTCGCTCAAGGGGGTATGGCTGGGTGGGTGGCTGGGGTAGAACCTGGGACAGGAATGGTCTGTATGCTGGGGACAGATTACACTTGAGCAAGGCAGGGAAAACTTTACTGAAGCAGAAGTGACAGGAGTGTGCAGAAACAAAGATGAATTTAAACTATGTGGAAGGATAGTGATTCCCTGCAGGTCCTGTACTTTCTTTCCTCTGCCTGACTCAAGTCTGTTGCAACAGCACTTAAAAACAACTCTTTCTACTTTGTTTTCTCTCTGTTCTTCCCCTTTCTACACATAAGCCACCTGTAGAATGTTCTCTCTGTCCTCTAGCTGTAGTTAAGTCTCCTGGAATCTGCTACCTGTTCCCCCTTCACGGACTAGTATCTTATTGTTTTGGCATGATTGTGCACACAGTCAGCTGCACGAACATGTGCACATTCTCTCGCGAATGCGCAAAGTAGAGTGATCAAGTTCCATTCGTAAAAATATGAAATTTACAGTTGAACACTCCCTATTTTAGCATGCTGTAAGGGTGTACATTGTAATGCACTAATTTCACTGTTGGTAGGGTTCTCCTGCAGAGCTGGTTGCTAGCTGCAATTCTGGCAGGTTTTAAAGCGCTTGCAGCTCGACTCAGATATCACAGCATAGAAAGGAATACACACTAAAAGGTAAAGCACTAAAATAACAAGCTTTTGTCAATGCTGAATGTTGTCTCACTGGCACTGGCATTGGTAGTGCAGGAGTAAAAGATGTATAATAGGAATGGCAGTGAAGTACTGAACTGATGCCAACCCCACCCCCATCCTGCAGAGACTGACAGGTGCTGGGGTGTGCCTTTGGGTAGTCAGCTATAAAGCTCATGCCACTTTACTGCACCCTACCCTGTAGACACTGACAAGTGCTGTGGTGTGCTTTGGGGTCTTTGGGCCTTATACTTACCCCATTCCATAAGGAAATATGCTGAGAAGGGTGCAGTATAGGAGAATGGGGTGAACTTTAGGGCCGAACACTCCAAGGCAGACCTCTATGCCTGTCACTGGCTGCAGGTTGGGGGTGGGGATAGAATGGCATAAGCATTACAGCCAATGATCCCAAGTCACACCCCTGATGCCTGTCAGTCTCTACAGGGTGGGGTGTTACAGCTGGAAACCCTAACGTCGTAGGCGTTTGTTGGTATTTTCACTCCAAATTTTTAACATAGGCTTTTTGTGACCCCCACCTCATGAAGAGTGGCACTATCAGTTTGTTAGCTGAAAGGTGGTTTTGCACAGTGGCTATGCCATTTGGCGTCACAGGGACAAAAACACATTTTGGGCAGGATGTGAAAAATGACAACTGTATTCTTCATAAGGAGGTGTAAAAAAATGGCAACGTTGAAAATCTGGAGTGAAAATATGAAAAATTGGTGAAGTCATGAGCATGCATAGAAACTGCACAACACACGCTCATAACCCAATTATTTTTGAAATTTTTTTAACCACATTTTCAACATAGGCATTTTGGGATCTCCCCTCGTGTAGAGTGGCACTGTGATTTTGTTAATCTGTCCCAAAAGTTGATTTCCCACAGCGACCATGCCATTGTGTGCCACAGGTACAAAAACACATTTTGAGCAGGATGTGAAAAATGACAGCTGTACTGTTCATAAGGAGCTGTGAAAAATGCCAGTGTTGAAAATCTGGCATGAAAACATTGCAAATTTGCGAAGTTACAAGGGTGCGTGTAAACTGGGCAACACATGCTTGTAACACAGTCATTTTATGGACTTTTGCCACCAAATTTTCAACATAGGCATTTTAGAACCTCTGCTCATGAACAGTGTCACCGTCATTTTCCTAAACTGTCCCAAAACCTGATTTTGCACAGCGACCACGCTATTCTGCGCCGGACATGCGAAAACACATTTTGGTCAGGATATGTAAAATGACAGCTGAACTATTCATAAGGAGGTGGGGAAAAATGCCAATTTTGAATATCTGGAGTTCAAATATTACAAATTCACGAAGTTACTAGCGTGCATGGAAACTGCACAATGTACGCTCGTAAAACAGCCATTTTTTTGATTTTTCTACCAAATTTGCCACATAGGCGTTTTGAGAGCCCCCCCATGAACAGTCACACTGTCATTTTGTTAATCAGTCCCAAAAGGTGATTTCAAGCAGTGATTGCAAAATCACATTTCAGGACCGAATAACACCATGACAGTGACTGAATTCATGAGGAGAGGTCCCAGTAACCCCATGTTGAAAATTTGATGCCAAAATTCCCAAAAATGCCCGAGATATGCACCAAAGTTGAAAGACCACTATTTATGCCATTACGTAGCTTACTGGCATTTCTTCAGTTCGCAGATGGCTTTGAAGAGTGCAGACGTGTTCCCAGTCCACCGAAGATCGACACGCCATGCTCTGGAGGTCAGTATGAGGTGAGGGGGGGTGTGGAGGCAGGGTGCGCAGAGGGTGGGTGAGGATTGGGGCAGGGCCACCGGACTGGATGAGGGACCATTTTCTGGTTTGCAGGTTTAAAAAAAAAACACATTGTGGGATGTTTTTTGTTTTACAGGGGCATTTGGCATGCTGGGGTGGGCTCCCAGCATTCCACCTGAGTGTTTTGGGGGGGTGCTGTAGCCAACAGGGGATTGGGCATCCCCGTCGGCACATACCGAAGGGGAGGAACAAGAGCTGAGAGGGACTGGGCACCCCCCTCGGCACACAGCAAAAATGTGGGGGGGTGGTATACCATCGGGGAGTGGGCTCCCCCATCGGCAAGTTAAACGGGGAAGGGGGACTGAAGCCGATGGGGATTGGGCCCTCGTTGGCAAAGAAAGACTGTTTGGGGGGGTGCATGATGCCAAGGGGGATTGGGCACCCCCTCGGCATACACTTTAAATGGGAGGGGGGCAGATGAAGTGGGTTGGGGCACTCTGTGGGGCGGCAGTCAGTGCCGCCATGTTTATTCAACTGCTTCACCAGGAAAGGCACCTTGGGAGGGCGTGTTATTGTGCCACTGCATGACGAGCTTGCCTCTCATTGCAGCAGCACTTTCCTTAGATCTGGTGGCCCCTTTACATATAATAGGTGTCAGCGCCTGCATGCTGCCTTATTGGAGAATGAGGGACGCACCTACTGATGCGTGCCCTGCATTCGCCCACAGTGACCGCACCTCCAAATCTGCTACTAATGCAATATGGTGGCTGGTGCGCACGCACGAGCCAACATAAAAATGTGTACTAAGATGTATACATAGAAAGTATAGACATAAAAGGAAGACCTTTCCTGTTTTTAAGGGTTTTATTCACTCTGGGTTGGGCTTAGGTTTTGTGAATAAAAACAAGCAGAGTTTCGTTTTGTTTAGTTATGTTTGCAGTGCTAGCTTTTGGCTGCAGTCCAAATAAACCTCGGAGTGCAGAAATGAATGTTAGACTGTGAGGCAGTCCTGCACAGAAGGTTTAGTTTGTACAAATATTCTCAAAATATATATTGCAATGCCTTCTAGAGTTAAATATCTTATTTAATTAAAATGGTACTTGTTTTTTATGTTTGCTTGCACGCATGTGCAAGAAACATAGTGCCATCATCTGAGTTTTTCAGAGGTGTGTCAGCATCTTCCAATTCAGTCAGTGTGTTTGCAGGCATGGTCACAGTTCTCCAATCACTGCTGGAGCTGTCTATGACAGCAGTTGAAAATGCAGTGGCATACAGTTGAAAGAGAGAGTTACGCTTCAGTGACCAGTTCCTCCTCCCCCCCACCACACACACAGATCAACTGTGTTGGTTACCTGATAGATTGCTGTAGTCTTGTCTAGCTTAGAGAGACAAGCCACACATCATTACTTTAATAAACTGTGCCCTGCCACAGCAGGACCACCGAAATGTGTGGGTGCCTAACAGTCCTTACACACACCAGCTCTCCAAAGCACACCTTCATGGACTCCATGGGTTCTAATCCTCCAGAAAAAAAATACCTCAGCATTTGATGTATAAACTCAGACTTCGTTGTATGTGTAATTCCAAGCGTTTTCTCTTACTAGACTCTGTCAATGCGAACTCCCCACTGCTAAAACCTATGCAAACGAACTTGAGCATACTGTACTATCTATAGCTGCAGCAAAGAACAGCCAGAATGCACAAAGGAGAACATACTGTTATGTATTTCAGCAGCAGCCAGTGGGGGAGGTTTTCATGACTGAAGCACTTCAATGCACCTCTTAGTGCTGTCATATACACACCCATGTGTGGTAATTCACTAAACTGCACACTTAGTCTGGTAATGCAGCTTCAAAATATTTTTTTTTCTCTGAATTGCCATGAGCTGGCATTTTTATGTGACTGCAGAAACAAGATGCTGTATGTCAGCCATGTGTCTGCATTCCCACACTCATCCCCCTCACACCTCTCAAACAAAGCCACTGGTGCTTATTGAATTGAGAAGCGTTACATGGATTTCAGAAATTGTGCCAGATACACTGCACATTGCCTCATCCACTCTCTTTGTTTCAACCCTCCACCCCCACTTCTCTTGGGCAAAGCATGAAGGCTAGTTCACACTAGCACATTCAGATACTTAATAATTCACACTTCCTTTCAAATTAGGGAAAGGCACGTTGTTGGTCTATTACACTATGAAAACAAGCATTTGTCAATGCTGAACGTTCACTTGCACGTATTTGCAGTGGTATTTGGCACTTGGACATGGCTTAAAAAAATCAGTGACAAAGAAGTACAAGCATTTGTCAATGCTGAATGTTGCTTGCTTCTATGTGCTGTTTAGGTATTTGGAAGTCATTGGAGTGCAAATATTGTAGGAACTGCGCAATGCACACTCGTAAAACAGTCATTTTAAGGAATTTTTTCACCAAATTTTCAACATAGCCATTTTAAGACCTCTGCTCATGAACAGTGTCACTGTGCTTTTCTTAGTGTGTCCCATATATTGAGTTCGTGACACCGATCAAAACCTTACTAAAGCATATGAAGCGGAAACACGCTTTGGGCAGGATGTTAAAATGACAGCTGTACTGCTCATAAGGAGGTGTGGTAAAATGGCAATGTTGAAAATCTGGAGTGAAAATATTGAAAATTCGTGAACTTATGAGCCTGCGTGGAACTGGAGCATACTCATAAAATGGTAATTTTTAGGAATTTTTCCACCAAATTTTCAAAATAGGCTTTTTGAGAGCCCACCTTATGAACACTGGTACTGTTGTTTCATTATTCAGGCCCAAAAGGTGATTTCACGCAGTGACTGCGAAATCACCCTTTGGGCCTGAATAACGCCATGACAGTGACAGAATTCATGAGAAGGGGTCCCAAGAACCCCATGTTGAAAATTTGGTGCAAAATTCCAAAAAGTGCCTAAGATATGCAACAAAGTTGAGAAAAACCCATCTAGCCCATTATACAGCTTACCGGCATTTCCTCAGTTCGCGGTCGGCTTCGAAGAGTGCAGACGTGTTCCCGGACCAGCGATGATTATCGCTGAGCTCTGGAGGTAAGTATAGAAGTGAAGGGTGTGGGGAGGTAGGTCGCAGTGGGTGGGTGCGGGTTGTGGGAGGAGGGCAGGAGACTCGGAGGACCATTTTTAATTTACAGGTTTTCTTTTTCTATAATTGATGGCCAGGACATTTGCCATGCTGGGGTGGCCTCCCAGCATGGCAGAAGAATAAACTGGGGGCCGTGGAACCAGCAGAGGGATTGGGGCACCCCGTCGGCAAGCGACGGGACATTGCCAAGCTGGGGTGGGCTCCCAGCATGGCAGCAAAGATTTGGGGCGTGAGGCTGGCTAGGCAAGACAGCGGTGGTTTTCTTTGAAGAGAAGACCACCGCTGTCATACACAGCACCGCAACGATTGGTGCAGGACCGCCACACCTGCTCAACAGAGCAGGGGATTGCACAGGTCAGGCACACCTCCAAAGTGTCCCATTCTCCCAAGATGTTCCTTGCGCATGCACGCAAGTGAATGTAAAAACAAAAAACAAATGATGGACTTTAGAGGACACAATAGCAGTGCTATCACATTGATTTTGCATTTTCCTGTAACTCTAGTGCAAATTTTCCTCCCCCCGTACATTTCATTATTTCACATGAAGCAGAATTGCTCTGATGCCCCTGAAGCAAATGATTATTTACCCTTTGATGGACCAACATAGATATAACAACAAGAACAAAGTGCTCTAGCTTTCGGACCAACCAGTCCTTCTTGAGAAGATCATGGCAGTTGTTTAGAAAATACAAAACTTATAACAGCTAGATAATGCAGAGAAAAACAGAAAAAAATCCCCATTGGTTTAAAATACTCATTAAAAAAAAAAAAAAAAACAGAAGATGATGTCAGAGAAGTTTAACAGTACTATGCTGCCTTCAGCCAGAAGCAACCTTGGGTTAAACGTGCTTGGTGGAACACACATACAAAGAATCCTACTGCATATAAATTTAATTGACATAAGATAACACTGCTGAACAGATAACTCCTAAATCAAGCTGTGAGTGTCACAGTTAGTATAAGGATGTGACTACTGAAAGGTAACCCCACCCAGATTAAAGACAAACTAAGATTGTTATAGGCTCATGAAGTTTCAATGTCTGCATTATAGACAAGAATTTACCAGTAAAGTTGTCTTAAAGGCGTAAGTGCACACTGCGTGATGTGTAAAACCTAGCTGGACCTGTCACTCCAGCTGTACTCTCCAGCTAGATATAAGGCCAAAATTTCAAAACCTCAGGACTATATAAATGATAATTTAAATATAAATTGATAATATTAGTGTCAAACAAAAACTCTAGTCGAGGAACCTCAAGGAATTAAGACCACATAGCCTGATATGTACTGATGTCAATATACACTGATAATGTAACAACTTGATGTACCACAAGTGTCTAAGGAATCTGAAAAAGAGATAAAAATTTAATTTCTCTCCTCCTCTTCATACAAACAATACACCCTAACCCACCCCCACATCACCATAATGTGGGTGGGGGACATACATAGCTTTAAAGAGATGTTGTCTTTCTCTCTCTCTCTCACCCCCCCTTTTTTTCCCTTCTCTTTCTCTCTCTCTCTCTCTCTCTGTCTCCCTCTCCCCCTCTCTCTCATACACACATACACACACACGCACACACACACTCACTCTCTCCTAGTGAACCTATATTCACTTCAGTCACTGCAATTGTTCCCCAGAGGAATTCATCTTGTCATGAAATCCTGAGTAAAAGGGCTTATGTCTGATGCCCCTGTAACCAATGCAAGTCAATGGGAACAATTTCCCTGTAAATGACTCCTTATAAATCGGGGAGCCCTGCTGTATGTAGTCTGCCAGGGTCTTACAATATAATTCTTATTTTAATGCAGTGCATTCAAAAAAATTATACTGAAGCAAATGGTTTGTTGCCTTTTACTGAACCAACATACATGGATGTTACAAAAAGAACAAAGTGTCTAAGTGTTTGGCCCAACAAGGTCTTCTTCTGAAGCTTACATGAGTAAACTTACAAGGGTTGTTCTAGCCTGTGTGACAATGGTTTCAATTATGCCACTGAACTTGAAAAAAACAGCAATTAAATAACTTAGGATAATGCAGGATATATAAATGAAATCAGCGCGCACATGTGAAGGCATTGTTGTCATGTCAAAAGACAGCAACAGTACAGCAGCTACCTGAATTCACCTGCTTTTAATTGCTGTTTTAAAAGGGGGATTTTTTTTAAATATCCTGTAAATAGTTTCACAATAATTCCCTCATACCTTTTTACTAAGTGTCTGCTCTACATAATTCAATGGTTGGCAGCTCCTCCACAGCACACAAATGAACAGAGATTATTTTAGTTGTCATTTTTCATATCTCGCCCAAAATGTGTTTCCGCGCATGTAGCGCACAATGGCGCAGTTGGTGTGCGAAATAAATGTTTGGGACAGATTAAGAAAATCACAGTGACACTGTTCATGAGCAGAGGTCTTAAAATAGCTATGTTAAAAATTTGGTGACAAAAGTTCATAAAATGACCGTATTACAAGCGAGCAATGCGCAGTTTCGACGCACCCTGATAAGTTCATGAATTTGTAATATTTTCAGTCCAGATTTCCACCACTGGCATTTTTCCACATTCCCTTATGAACAGTACAGCTGTTATTTTTCACACCATGGCCAAAATGTGTTTTCGCACTTCCAGTGAAGAAATGCATGGTCACTGTGGGAAACCACTGTTTGGGACAGATTAAGAAAATCACCATAACACTGCTCATGAGTGGAGGCCCAAAATGCCTGTGTTAACAATCTACTGCAAAAAATCCCCAAACTAATTACATTATGGGTGTGTGTTGTGCAGTTTCTATGCTCACTCATGACTTCACCAGTTTTTCTGATATTTTCACTCCAGATTTTCAATATTGCCATTTTTTTACACCTCCCCATGAACAGTATAGCTGTCATTTTTCACATCCTGTTCGAAATGTGTTTTCACAACTGTGGCGTCAAATGGTGTAGTCACTGTGCAAAATCAGCTTTCAGCTAACGAACTGATATTGCCACTGTTCATAAGGTGGGGGTCACAAAAACAATGTTGAAAATTTGGAGGAAAATACCAATGAACGTCTGGGCGTTCCCTGTAGAAGACTGACAGGACTCAGGGTGTGATTTGGGATTGTCGCCTGTAATGCTCATACCATTCCACCCCACCCACACCCTGCAGCCAGTGAGAGGCATTGAGTTGTGCCTTAGACTCTTTGGCCTCAAAGTTCACCCATTCTCTATACTGCACCCATCTCACGCTGTTCCTAATAGAATGGGGTCAACATAAGGGCCAAAGACCCCAGGCACACCGTGACACCTGCCGTGTCTGCAGGTAGGGTGTGGTGAAATGCCATAGCCGCTATGCCTGACGACCCAAAGGCACACCCCAATGCCTATCAGTATCTGCAGGGTGGTGGTGGGGTTGGCTTCAGTTCAATACTTCACTGTCATTCGTATTATGCAGCTCTGTAACTCCTACACTACCAGTGCCAATGCCAGCAAGCAAACATTCGGCATTGACAAATGTTTGTTTTTTCTGTGCACAGAAAATCCCTATAGCTAAGTAGGTTTGGGACATGTTCCTGATGCTTCTTAGCCCTCTCATACTTCAGTCTCATATAGAGCCGGCCGGCCCCTTTGACACTAGCTATTTTGGACTGAGGACAAGTGGGAGGAGCCAGAGCAGCAGAGAACCACCCAAACCAGAACTATTTTGTTTAGAACTATTTAAAATGTGATTTTCCTGCCAGAATAATATTACCTATGAAGGGACCTATCCTCTAATATGTTTCAAATGTAATAAGGTTTAGTATTTGCTGAAAAGTGATGATTTGTAGGGAAAAGGAGCAGAGCTTTGCTCCACCACCTGACTCCATCTCTATATAAAGAAGAGCCTTTGCAGAGATAGATCAGATTAGGGCTCAGTGGAGTTCAGATCACTAGATCCTAGCTTTGAGTGGACAACAGGGCTCAGCAAAGAGCTGACCCTATCTCGAACCCTAGCACATTCTAGTGGTCAAGTACTGAATAGACTTACTTTGTATTTAATTTGAAAACCCTTCTTTTTATTTCTTTGGTCATTTTCAGTCCACTGTTTTGGTTTATTTTGCTGCTGAATTAAAGCTATTTTGAGTTTGGATTCTGATGTCTGCCTCCATCTAGTCCCACACCTCTTATACTTGGTGGCAGTGGTGGGATCCATTGAGGCACCCCTGTTGTTGGTGAATCAATATGGAGTATAGGACCAGGTACTCAGATAGAGGTTTGCAGAGATCCAGCAGTGACCACACAACTGAGCCTGAGTGGGATTCAGACCTGCTGGATGGTGAAGATTTCTCAAGAGCCTTTACTACCTGGACTAGAAGATGTCAGAAGAAGAATGACCAAGAAAGATGGTGAAGAAGAGAAGCTGGAAGGTGCCACCACTGAAGAAGAGGAGAAGGTACCTGATGAGCATCCACCGATGATATACAGGACCTGTTACGATGGTTATGTATCAGGCAAATGGACATGGAGAGATGGAGGGAGATAGAGCAGAAGCAGAATGAGGCCCGATGGAATGATACGCTCCATGCCATACAAGCCATGGGGGTATCTAGACGTAATATACCCTGGGACGTCGAAGGACCTAAGGACATTAAGATTGCCAAATTGACTGAAGGGGATGACATTGAAGACTACATCACAACCTTCAAGAGAGTGGCAGAAGCATGTCAGTGGCCCAAGGACCAGTGGGTGGTACATTTGGCTCCACATCTCTCGGGTAAGGCTCAGTTGGCCTATAGCCACATAGATGTAGGACATGTGAATAGCTATGACTTTGTGTGACATAAATGTAGAGACCTATCGACAGAGATTTCGGACATTCCGATTTCATGCTACTGGCTCCCCCCAGGAAATAAATACCCATCTGCATGACTTACGCTATAAATGGTTGCAACTGTCCACCAGATCAATTGAGCAAGTGATGGAGTCAATTATATTGGAGCAATTTGTTAAAATTTTACCTCAAGACATCCAGACGTGGGTAAGAGAACACCGCCCGGAGACATCAACGGGCTACACTGCAACCCGTGGACCCTTACCCATGGTAAGAAACTTTAACAATACTTCTGGGAATGTTAATACACCTACAGCACCGACTAATATGGCTAAGACGGGGAGAGTATGCAATGCAGACATTTGCCATGGATGCCAGGAGAAGGGGCACATAGTCAGGTATTGTTCCAAAAGAAAAAAGAGACAGCACAAATAGCACTAGCCAGTTGGGGGCATTATATGACAACAGTCAACATAGAAGGAAAGGATGTCCCTGCCTTACTGGACTCAGGCAGTCGTCAAACATTGGTGCAGGAGTTCTTGTTATCAAAGACAGACACAGGAGCTAATGTGGGTGTTACATGCATTCATGGGGATGTTCACTACTACCCCATAGAAAATACCACCCTGACTGTACAAGGCTTGGAACAACCCATGAAGGTGGGACTGGTACTGAATCTGCCTGTACCCATAGTCACTGGATGGGACTTCCCTGTGTTCAACCTACTGATGGTGACAGCCCCTAACCTGAGTGCTGTCACTACCAGGGCACAGTCACAATGCTCTCAAGTCTTAACACCCCAATATGTCTTCCCTTTTGAGGATGAAATGAACTGTACGGTATGCCATGGAAAGACAGGAAGTCCAGGAGGAGTCACAAAAAGGATAAATTAGACTGGAACTCTAATGTCATGGACATGTCTGACTCCTTTGAGAAATGTATAGATACTGTACAGTTCTAGAAGGAACAAAGTACTGATGATACACTAACACCTTTCTTTTTGCAGGTGGTTAGCCTTGCTAGCAATGCTACATATCCTAGATTTATCATGAAGAAAAGTCTGTTATACATGGAATGTAGAAATGCTGCCACTGGGTGACTGTAGAACAATTAGTAGTGCCCACACCATATAGACAGCAGCTGATGTTTATGGCACGTTATTCCCATGGCTGGGCACCTAGGAAGAGACCATACTATTTGTCGGCTACTGTACAGGTTTTATTGACCAGGTATTCACGATCAAGTAGCCGATTATTGTAAAAACTGTGAGGAATGTCAGAGAGTTGCCTCTCTTACTAAGAAAGAGAAAGTCCATTGCAACCCTTACCACTGATTACAACACCATTTGAAAGGTTAGCTATGGACATTGTGGGGCCTTTACCCAAGAGTAGTAAGGGAATAGATTTATGTTGGTTTTGTGTGATTACACAACCAAGTACCTGGAGGCTATCCCCTTAAGAAAGGTTATGGCCCCTAAAATAGCAGAGGAACTCCTGAAGATGTTTAGTAGAATAGGGGTTCCTCAGGAAATACAGACAGGGGCAGCAATTTCAGATCAGCCTTGTTGACCCATTTATACCAGTCTTTGGGGGTGGGGGCACTGTGCACATCTCCAAACCAGCCCCAGACTGACGGACTGGTAGAATGGTTCAACAAAATTATGAAAAAAATGTTACAGAAATATGTCAAGGATGAAGGGAAGACCTGGGATGTTTATCTGCCTATGTTAATGTTTGCCCATAGAGAGGTGCCCCAGGCTTCTACCGGTTACTCCCCCTTCGAGTTAATCTTTGGAAGGATTCCCTGAGGCCCCTTAGACATCATAAAAGAAAGGTGGGAAGGGAAAAAGGGAACCGAAGGTACCTCAACCATAACCTGCATCACTCAGTTTAGACAAAGGTTGGCACAATACATACAGTGGGCACACCAGACTAATCGAGAGAAGAAAAAAAGAACAGAAGGAACGTTATGATCAGGGTGTAGGACACAAGACATTTTCTCCTGGGGATAAGGTGCTTCTCTTATTGCCGTCTACTGACAGTAAATTGACTATGAAATGGTAAGGCCTTTTTCTGGTCCAAAGGCAAGTGGGACCAGTAAACTATGAAATTGCATTACCGGAGAAAAGGAGAAAATGTCAGGTGTACCATGCTAACCTCTTGAACAAATGGATTGACTGTACCAACTCAAATCCCTTGCCGTCCCTCTTTGTACACCCTGATATTCCAGCCTCAGAACTGGAATGGGCAAACCATAGACTGGAAGGCTCAGGGGGGTATAAAGACCTGGACATCAACCCCAAATTAGACCCTATACAGAAAGAAGCTTTGAATCAATTGATAGAGAAGTTCCAGGGGATCTTCACTAGCTCACCAGGAAAAGCAGAAGGGGTGGAACACAGGATTCAAGTAAATCAAACTACACCCATTCGGCAGAAGCTGTATCGGCTGCCAGAAAGAGTGAGGGGTGAGGTAATTCAGGAGGTGCAGAGGATGCAGAAGCTGGGGGTGATTGAGCCGTCCAGTAGTGACTGGGGTTTCCCTATAGTAATAGTCAATAAAAAAGAACGCAGCATCACGTTGTGCCTGGATTTCCACTGCCTCAATGCGGTATCCAGATTTGATGCTTACCCGATGCCCAGGATCGATGATATTATCGATCGACTGGGAAATGCAGCGTACATCAGTACCCTTGATTTAACGAAGGAGTACTGGCAGAGCCCCTTGAACCAACAGGATAGGGATAAGACAACCTTTAGTACACCATTAGGTCTCTTCCACTTCACGACTATGCCTTATGGGCTGCATGAGGTGCCTACCAGCTTCCAGAGGTTCATGGACAGGATCCTCAGGGAGCATACAGACTATTGCGCCAGTTATTAAGACGATGTTATAGTCTATAGCCCTTACTGGGAAACTCACCTGCAACACCTGAACCAGGTATCTGAGGCCATTTCCCAATCAGGGCTAACAATAAACCATAATAAGTGTTCTCTGGCATGGAGGGAAACAAAATACCTAGGATTCCGAATTGGATAAGGGCAGGTGAAACCAGATGTTGGGAAAGTGGATGCTGTGGCCAACAGTCCCCGCCCCCTTATGAAATGCCATGTGAGATATTTTCTCGGGTTGGTGGTGTATTACAACAGATTCATCCCTATTTTTGCCACAATAGCCACCCCCTCACAAATCTAACAAAGAAAAATAATCCAACTACTGAAAAATGGACACCTGAGTGTGAGAAGGCATTTTGCACTATAAAAGCCCATATCTCCTATACTTCAAAGACCAGATTTCAACTGTCCTTTTATAGTGCAAACTGATGCCTCCAACACTGGAATAGGGGCTGTCTTGTCACAGAGTTTTGAGGGAGAACACCCCATTATCTTTATTAGTCATAAACTGCATGAACGGGAGACCAGGTATTCCACAATAGAAAAGGAATGCTTAGCCCTGAAGTGGGCAACTGAAGCTTTAAAATTCTACTATGGGATGTTAACTTTGATGTGTAGACAGATCACAGCTCTTTGTGCTGGTTGCAGGTCATGAAAGATAAGAACCCCCACATCATGCGGTGGTATCTGTCCCTGCAACCCTACAGATTCATTATTAAACATTGGTCTGGACCAGCCAATGTGAATGCTGATTTCATGTCCCAGTATGGGGCTGAACCAAATGCTCAGACAGAATTAGACTTCGGGGTGAATGATGAGTGTAAGGCATCAGAGAATAGTTTCTGATACCTGATTGTTTCATATAGTTTTGATTTTGTAAGGGATCCCAAGGTAGAGCTTCTGAGAGTGGGCATGCCAGTGCTCCATCTCTCCCTTGGAAGAGATCTGATTAATACTGTCTGGATTTTGGTTTGAAACTATTAGCTGTAGGAAAAACCTACTGTTTTCCTCTTGGGAAGGGAGGGGTGTGTGGAAGGGTAGTGATTCCCTGGAGGTCCTGTACTTTCTTTCCTCTGTCTTATTCAAGTCTGTTGTAGCGGTGTCAGTGGCTCAGTAGGTAGCACACTCACCTCTGAGGCCGGGAGATCAGAGGGCTGTGGGTTCAGTTCCCACATCTGGCACTTGGGTTAATATCCCAGTACTGACACTGTAGTGCAGCATGAGAGGGGTGCTGCACTTCTGAGGTGCCGTCTTTCGGATGAGACGTTAAACCGAAGTCCCATCTGCCTGGATTGGTGGTAGTTCAGGTGGATGTTAAAGATCCCATGGCAGTTATCGAAAAAGAGTAGGGGAATTTCCCCGGTGTCCTGGCTAAATTTCCCTCATTCACTAAAAATACCACCAACAGCTTAATCTGGTTCAAGGTCAGTTGGCATTCATCTGTATCCCCCTCCCCTGGGTCGTGCCTGAAAATAGGCAGGATTTGTCTAGTGCACTTACCCGGTCAACAAAAACTAAATAAAATAAATAAATAAAATAAAACAGCACTTAAAAACAACTCTTTCTACTTTGTTTTTCTCTGTTCTTCCCCATCTACAGGCAGGCCACCTGTAGAATGTTCTCTCTGTCCTATAGCTCTAATTAGGTCTCCAGGAATCTGCTACCTGTTCCTCCTTCAAGGACCAGTATCTTATTGTTTCAGCACTATCGCGCACACAGTCAGCTGCATGAACGTGGTCACATTTCCCCGCAAATGTGCGAAGTAGAGCAAGCGAGTTCCACTCTCAAAAGTAAGAAATTTGCAGGTAAAAACCCCCTATTTTAGCAGGCTGTAAGGGTGTACATTGTAATGCACTAATTTCACTGTTGGTAGGGTTCTCCTGCAGCGCCGGTTGCTAGCTGCAATTCTGGCAGGTTTTAAAGCATTTGCAGCTCGGCTCAGATATCACAGTAAAGAGAGAAATACACACCAAAAGGTAAAGTGCTAAAATAACAAGCATTTGTCAGTGCCAAATGTTGCTTGCTTGTATGTGCTGTTTAGGTATTTGGAAGTCATTGGAGTGCAACTATTGAAAATTCACGAACTTACGAGCGTGCGTAGGAACTGCGCAACACATGCTCGTAAAACAGTCATTTTTAGGAATTTTTTCACCAAATTTTCAACATAGCCATTTTAAGACCTCTGCTCATTAACAGTGTCACTGTGATTTTCTTAATGTGTCCCATACATGGATTTAGCACACTGACTGCATTGTGCGCTACATGGGCGGAAACACATTTTGAGCAAGATGTGAAAATGACAGCTATACTGCTCATAAGGAGGTGTGGTAAAATGGCAATGTTGGAAATCTGGGTGAAAATATTGAAAATTATGACTTGTAGTCGCGTAGGAACTACTGTAGCTCTAGTAAAACAGTCATTTTGAATTTTTCATCAAATTTTCAACATAGGCTTTTTGAGAGCCCCCCTTATGAACACTGGCAGTGTCATTTTATTAATGGGCCCCAAAAGGTGATTTCGCGCAGTGACAGCGAAATCACCCTTTGGGCCCGATTAACACCATGACAGTGCAAGAATTCATGAGGAGGGGTCCCAAAAACCCCATGTTGAAAATTAGCACCCAAAATTCCCAAAAATGCCTGAGATATGCAACAAAGTTGAAAAAACCCTATTTATTCCATTATACAGCTTACCGGCATTTCCTCAGTTTGTGGTCAGCTTTGAAGAGTGCAGGCGTGTTCCAGTCCCGAAGATCGCTTCCGAGCTCCGGAGTAAGTATGGGGTGAGGAGGGTGTGGGAGGCATGGTGCGCAGTGGGTGGGTGAGGTGGGGGCAGTGAGACTGAGAGGACCGTTTTTATTTACAGTTTTTTTTTTAATTAAGGCGATGCGGGGCGTTTGCCACGCTGGGGTGAGCTACCAGCGTGGCATCTGGAAAAAGCTGTTTGGGGGCTGGAGCTGACGAGTTGGGCACCTGTCGGCTATAACAAGATTTGCCACACTGGGGTGGGCTCCCAGCGTGGCACCTGGAAAGGTTTTGAAGGGAGGCGTGCAGCCATGGAGCCAACCGGTTGGGCACCCGCTGGCTATAACATTTTTGCCACACGGGGTGAAGCTTCAGCGTGGCACCTGGACAGCTTTTGTTGGGGGTGTGGAGCCAGCGGAGTTGGGCACCCCATCGGCCCATACAGTGTGTGCGTAGAGGCATCAACATGCAATATGTGTGTTTGCGTGCGTGTGTGTGCGTGGCGGGGAGGCTCAGCTCACTGAAGCGGAGCTCTCCCTTTCAACTGTATGCCACTGCAGTTTGACTGCTGTCATAGACAGCTGCAGCAGTCATTGGAGAACTACGGCCGCGCCTGCAAACTCACTGACTGAATTGGAAGAGGGGGTGCCACACCTCTGAAAACTCGGATGATGGCACTGTTGTTCTTGCACATGCGTGCAAGCAACATAAAAATGTGTACTAAAATGTATACATAGAAAGTATAGACATAAAAGGAAGACCTTTCCTGTTTTTAAGGATTGTATTCACTCTGGGTTGGGCTTAGGTTTTGTGAATAAAACCAAGCAGAGTTTTGTTTTGTTTAATTATGTTTGCAGCGCTAGCTTTTGGCTGCAGTCCAAATAAAACTCTGTGTGCAGAAATGAATGTTAGACTGTGAGGCAGTCCCATACAGAAGGTTTAGTTTGTACATATATTCCCAAAATATATATTGCAATGCCTTCTAGGGTTAAATATCTTATTTAATTAAAATGGTGCCTGTTTTTTTTTCTGTGCACAGAAAATCCCTGTAGCTAAATAGGTTTGGGGTGTGTTCCTTCTGCTTCTTAGCCCTCTCATGCCTCAAGTCTCCTATACAGCCAGCCGGCCCCTTTGATACTAGCTATATTGGACTGAGGACATGTGGGAGAAGCCAGAGCAGCAGAGAACCACCCAAACCAGAACTATTTTGTTTAGAACACTTTAACATGTGATTCTATTGCCAGAACTGTATTATCTATTAAAGGACCTTTCCTTTAGTATGTTTTGAATGTAATAAAGTTTAGTATTTGCTGAAAAGTGATGATTTGTAGGGAAAAGGGGCGGAGTTTTGCTCCACCACCTGACTCCATCCCTATATAAAGAAGAGCCCTTGCAGACATACCTCTCAACCTCCTGCCTCATAAATCACGGACAAGACTTAAAAAAATCAGGGACAAAGGACCAAAATCAGGGACACATCTTCAAAAAAAAGGGGCTTAGTGTAAAAGGCATTTTCTAAGGAAGAACAAGTCTGTAACTGTAATGTCTGACATTATTTTCTGCTTGCAATTCCCACTGTTTGGTCATGGAAACACAATTTTTTGGAGGGACAGAGCAAAATTTTGAGGCAAAATCAGGGATGTCCCTGAAAACCAGGGACAATTGAGAGGTATTCTTGCAGAGATAGATCAGATTAGGGCTCAGTGGAGTTTGGATCACTAGATCCTAGCTGTGAGTAGACAACAGGGCTTAACAAGGATCTGACCCTATCATAGACCCTAGCGCCTTCTAGTGGTCAAGTACTGAAGAGACTTATTTTGTATTTAATTTGCAAACCCTTCCTTTTATTTGTTTGGTCATTTTCAGTCCACTGTTTTGGTTTATTTTACTGCTGAATAAAAGCTATTTTGAGTTTGGATTCTGATGTCTGCCTCCATTTATTCCCACACCTCTTACAAACTAGAAGATGGGGGTGGCGAGTGGTCAGCTGGTAGACAGTGGTCCCAGAAAGGGAGGCCTGACAAGCTTACCCCCCTAGTTAATGGGAAAGGCAAAGGGGAGGGGACACGAGGGGGGGGAAGAGGGAGAAGGGTTAGGGAGGGGAAGGGACTGGGTTGGAGAGTGGTCTCACTGAATACGAGGAGACTTGGAAATAAGTCAGTTGAGTTTCAGGCCCTATTGGGAGAAGGGAGGGTGGACATTGCAGCCATCACGCAAATGTGGGCCACCCAGTACCAGGCCTGGGAGTTTATGGTCCCAGGGTATAGGATATTCAGAAAGGCTAGGATCGGGGAGGGGTGGCGATCTATGTACAGGAGGGGATAAGGTGTGCAAGGGATGAGGGGGAGGAAGGCAGGACAGAGGCCCTCTGGATGCATTTTCAGGACTCAAAAGGCAGGACACTGAAGATGGGGTAGTTTATAGACCACCAGTTCAAGTGGAGGACCTGAATAGGGAGTTAGCTGAGCAAATCCAAAGAGTCTGCAAGAAGGATAACACGGTGGTGTTGGGGGACTTCAACCTACCTCGGGTAGATTGCAGTACCCCACCCACCACAAGTGCAAGGGAGCAAGCCTTGTTAGAGGCATTTCAGAACAGCTTCTTGATGCAGTTGTCCACTGGCCAACTTGGATAGGAAATACTGTGGACCTTGTACTGTCCAGTGGGGAGATGGCAAGGGATGTGGGGATGGAGGACCCACTGGTGGGAAGCTATCTCTACCCGGTGTGGTTCACACTCAACATGAGGAGGGAAGCAGGAGGTACAGGTACCAAAGTAATTGACTTTAGGTGAGCGGACTTTAAAAACATGAGGGGAATGCTGGCAGGGCACCTGGAAGGGATTCAGCCAGGCTGGGATACAAGTTAGAAGTGGGATGTCATAAAAAAGGGGCTAGTGGAGGCTACGGGGACATATACTAGAACACATAGCAAGAAAGGGAGGGTAAAGAAGCCCAGCTGGATGACTCACGAGGTCTGGGAGTGGCTGCGGGCCGAGAGAGGCATTCCTGAGGTTCAAAAAGTCAGGGAGGGGAGGAGAGAAGACTAGGAGATGTACGCGGAGAAATCCAGAGAGGCCACCAAACTAGTCAGAACAGCCAAGGCTTCCAGGGAGCTGAGGCTGGTACAAGGTATTAATAACAGAGAAAAGCATTTCTTCAGATACATAAGGGAAAGAAGGAACAACAAGGACCAAACAATGAGGATAAAAAACAACGGGGGGTGGGTGGAGAGAGGGGAGGATCAGGCAGAGGCATTAAATGAATACTTCTGTTCTGTATTCACACAAGAGAAAGAGGGGCAGGTAGGTACCACAGATGAGGGGTGGGGTAGGTGGGTGTGTGTGACAGATGCAAGGATTACTGAGGACAGGGTACTGGAAGTACTGAGGGTACTGAGGGTGGACAAGGCACCTGGGCGACATGGCATTCACCCTAGGGTACTCAAGGAGCTGGCTGAGGTTCTGGCAGAACTACTTGCTGACCTGTTCAATACCTTCCTGAACGCGGGATGCATTCCATAGGACTGGAGGATGGCTCATGTGGTGCCCATCCACAAAGGTGGCCCAAAGGATGAACCGGGAAACTACAAGCCAGTGAGTCTCACATCAATCGTGGGGAAGCTCATGGAGACAATCCTCAAAGAGAGGCTGGTGATCTTTTTGGAGGACAATGAACTCCAGGATGAGCATCAGCATGGGTTTGTCTCAGGCAGATCCTGCCAGACTGACCTCATTGAGTACTACAATTGGGTGACAAGGGAACTAGACAAGGGCCATGCAGTGGATGTCCTGTATTTGGATTTTAGCAAGGCCTTTGACTCTGTGCCATATGGGAGGCTGGGGGGAAAGCTGGAAGCTGTGGGGGCAGGAGTGAAGATGGTGAAATGGAAAACAAATTTGCTAAGGGGTAGGCAGAAGAGGGTGGTAGTGGGAGGGGCACTCTTAGCATCAAGGGCAGTGACAAGCGGGGTACCACAGGGATCGGTACTGGGGACGGTGTTGCTCGGGTTATTCATAGCTGATATCTGACATGGAATCCAAAGTAAGATAAGTCTATTTGCAGATGACACCAAAATGGGGTGGTGGTTGATGACATTGAGGGAAGGAAGGGGCTACAGGATGACCTAACTAAACTGCAGGAATGGTCAGAAACATGGCAACTGGGATTCAGTGCCAAGAAGTGCAAGTTAATGCACTCCAGAGCAAAGAACCAGGGAAGGGGCTAACAGCAGGGAAGGGTATACAGTTAGGTAGCACCATGGAGGAAAATGACCTAGGGGTACTTATAATGGGGAGCATGAACAACTCTGCTCAGTGTGGGAAGGTGGTAGCGAAGGCCAACAAAAATGCCTGGGATGCATAGCAAGGGGAATTTCCTCTAGAAGTAGGGAGGTAGTCCTCCCCCTGTATAGATCTCTGGTCAGGCCACACCTGGAGTACTGTGTGCAGTTCTGGCTCCTGTACCTGAGGAAGGATGTCAGATTGTTGGAGGGGGTGCAGCACAGTGTGACAAAGATGATCCAGGGACTGGAGTGCAAGCCCTACGAGGAAAGGCTAAGAGAGCTAGATATGTATTCCTCAGAGGAGAGGAGGGATGGGGGGACATGATTGAGACCTTTAAGTACTTGAAAGGGATAAACAAGACTCAAACAGAGGGGATCTTCCAATTAAGAAGAGGAAGGGACACAAGACGGCACAGTCTCAGACTGGAGGGGGGAAGATTCAGGAGAGAGGTAAGGAGAGAGAGTTCTTCACAGAAAGGGTGGTGGGTAAGTGGAACACTCCACCACAGGACATGGTGGACTGCAAGACAGTGGGCAGTTTCAAGAGGGGATGGGACAGGGTGAGGGTGAGGGTAAATCTAAGGAGGGGAGGAGTTGGAGAGGCAGCTGTGAGATGAGGGGCTAGCTACACTATCGAGCAGACTTGACAGACTGTGAGGCCTAATTCTGCTGGCATTTTGGTATGTTTTTGTGTTCATACATATTAGAGCTGGGGTTTTCCTGCCCCACCAGTGACCTTCCCCTTTGGAGAATGAGCTCTTTTGAAGACCAACTAACCGATTAGGCCACTGCCTGCTTCAGAGTCCTCGGACCCCCTGCACTTGCAACCCTAGACTTGACCATAAGAGAACTGAGACTGGCAATATAATGCACCTAGTGTGGGGAAACCCAGAGCTGTGTCTAAGATGGGGGGGAGGTATTAACAGTCACCAAGCAAGAAAAGGAACTTGGAGTAATTATATCTGATGATCTCAAGGAGGCAGAACAGTATGACAAGACAGTAGGCAAGGTGTGAGATGCTGGGGTAGATATGAAGGGAGGAGAAAGGAGGTGGGGTTGCCACTGTATTGCTCATTAATGAGACCCCACCTAGAGTACTGTGTCCTGTTCTGGAGGCCACACCTCAACAAGGACATTGACAGGGGTGGAAGCGGTCCAGTGAAGGGGTACCAAAATGGTGCAGGGGCTGCACAGGAAGCCATATGAGGAAAAGGTGTTGGATCTCAACATGTACTCCCTGGAGGAGAGGAGAGCGAGACGGGACATAATTGAGACCTATAAGTTCCTCACAGGGGTGAACAAGGTGCAGGTGGGGTGTCTCTTTTCAGAAAAAACTTGTTTTGTTCTTTGGGCAGTGAGAGCCCCACAAAACTAATTCTCTGTCATTATAGAGACTGAATTTATTTGATATACTGGTGCACTGAGGATTAATCAAGATTTTTGGTCTGCTTGGGACAAGAAATGTGTTGCTAGTGGGGTTGGGAGGGAGGAATAGTTTTATGAGTGTGTGTGGTGTGTGAATGTTGGTTTGAATGCTGAAAGTGAGCATGTGTTGGAGTTATATTATTGTAGGATGTTTTGTTAATTTATATAGTCAGTATGTGTTGGGGCTATGGGCCAGTAAGGCGCACCTACTCGGTGGACCAGCTACTCAGCCTCCATCCCTAGGCTTCCCCACTGTCTGTGGAAACTTGATAGCTGCTGGGCCTTGAAGATAACTCATGGGAGAGGGTTGAGGCAGGGGGGCCACTTGAGTGGTTGCCAGAGAGTCTGCAATTCGGGTGGTAATCTTCAGGGAGCACCCTGGGGCAAAATGGGAATTGGAGAGGGGTCCTCTCTGTCTGATTCCCATACTCAAGGACTCCACTTGTGCTGGTGGGAAGGAGGCTGCTCCTGTAATCTTCCCGCATCCTACTTGGGCTGTGTTATGCAATGCTAGGTCGATCAGGAACAAGACTTCAGTAATTGCAGACTTGGTTTCCTCAGTAGACCTAGCTTGCATCACAGAGACTTGGCTGAATGAAAATGCTGCACCTGTTTTGGAGGCAGCAGTACTGGCCGAGTACTCTGTGATACACAGCCCAAGGAAGGATCACAGAGGTGGGGGTGTGGCCATCTGTTTCAGAACCAGCCTGGGCCTCACAGTGCTACCAGAAGGCTCTAATCATGGGTCATTTAAGTGTGTTGCTGCACGGGGGGGGGGTCCAGGTGCAGCTACAGAATCCTCCTGGTCTATTGCCCCCACCGGGGAGTTTCTGTGGAATTTTTTTTTTTTAGTTGTTTAACCAAGAGTAGCATACTAAGCTGAAAGTTTTTTTACAGGAGCAACCTGGGAGCACAGGGAAGTTAAGTGACTTACTCAGGGTCACACAGTATGCAAGTGGAAGCTGTGGGATTCAAACCCAGGTCTGGTCTGCCGGATGTCACCAGATTTGCAGCTCAGAGCCTTAAACCACAATGCTATAAGGCCTTGTCACTGGCTTGGTGTTGGACTCTCCCAGATGGGCAATTCTGGGAGACTTCAACGCCTGGGTCAATGATGGACTCTCGTTGGTCAGATGTAATGTCCTTCAAACTATTAAGTCCCTGGGCCTGTCACAAACTTCCACTTCCGTGACCCACTCGCACAGCCACACTCTTGACCTGGTGTTCACTCTGGGTCTTGGGGTTGGTGACCTCAGGATTGATCCAGTCACGTGATTGAATCATAGCACCATGAAGTTCACATTTGGCCCCCCCCCCCCCGGGGGTCTGACCTCTGTGGCAATGGCTGGGTATCGCCCTTTATGGGTTTATCCTCAGTTGGACTAAAGGCGATACTGGACCTATTGGGCATTGAGATTGCATGTGTGATTGGGGTTGAGGAGGTAGTGGCAGCTTATAATGGGGCTGTCGTTGTGGCCTTCAACTCAATTGCACCCATTTATGTCTGACCTTTGTCTACTTGCCAAAGGCCCCCTTGGTTTGATGGGGAGCGTAGGGAGTTAAAGACTAAGGGTCAGCCTTTGGAGCAGCACTGGAGGAGGTCTGGCCTGATGGTGGACAAATTGGCCCTGAAGATGCATTATGGTGTCTATCGGGGGGGTAATCTCCCCCAAAAAAGCAGATTTTCTGTCTAGGGAGATTGCTGCGGGAGGGAACAGACCAACTCAGCTCTTTCACATGGTTGATAGGCTATTACATCTGGCCTGTCTCCGTTTGGGAGGAGCTAGTTCAAATGTAAGATGTAATGAGTTTGCTCTGTTCTTTGCCGACAAAGTGTCCTCTATCAGATCCAAGATCTCTGCCAGTACCACTCAAAGGGATTGTGGTGTCCATCCTAAGCCACGTCGGGGCATGCACCCCTCCTGTCTGGGATGAGTTTGAGTTGGTTGAAATGGAGAAGGTGGCAAACATGATCTTGATGCTGTGGCCTATATATTGTGATCTGGAACCAGGTCCAACCCGACTTTTGGTCAGATGTGTGGACCTGATAGGGCCTGTGGTTGCCGGGATTGTCTGGACTTCCCTTGAGAAGGGAGTCTTCCCTGGGGCTCTGAAAGAGCTGTTGGTTAGGCCCCTTTTGAAAAAAAACCTCGACGGACCCGGACTGTCTTGGCAACTACAGGCTGGCCTCGAACCTCCTATTTTTAGGGAAGGTTCTAGAGAAAGTGGTGACCTGTTAGCTCGAGATGCATCTTGTCTGTTCCACCATTTTTGAGTGTTCCAGTCTGGGTTTAGATCCAAGCATAGTACCGAGACCGCCCAGGTAAGGGTGCTAAATGATCTCCTGATGGCAAAAGAGAGGGGAGAGAGTACTGTCTTATTCCTCCTTGATCTCTCGACAGCATTTGACACTGTGGATCACAAGGTGCTGCTGGACTGCCTGCAGAACTGGGTTAGACTAACCAGAACAGTCATCAACTGGTTTAGGTCGTTCCTCACAGACAGAGTGCAAAGGGTGACAATGGGGTTAGCTTCATCTAACCCAATGCCACTGCTCTGTGGTGTTCTGCAGGGGTCAGTCCTGTTGCACTTGTTGTTCACGGTATATATGCTTCTGCTGGGAGACATTATCAGGTGGTATGGGCTGGGCTTTCATTGTTATGCAGATGATACCCAGCTATACCTGTCCTGTGCACCCAGAACCCAGGTGGTAGCCTTGAGGATTAACAACTGCCTGGATGAGATCCAGAACTGGATAACACATGACTGGCTGCCATTCAACCAGGACAAGATGGAGGTGCTAGTGGTGGAACCAGGTCATCGTTGTGATGGGAGGGGATTGGGGATCTCCCTGGGCTTGTACTAGGGGTTGCTCCTCTGGTTCCCTCCACTCAGGTGAAGGATCTGGGAGGGGACCTGGATGATGGTCTGATACTTGAGGCTCAGGTGTCAGCTATTATTAAGAGTGGTTTCTATCACTTGAGGAACATTGCTCGGAACTGAGCCCTGATACCATCCAATGACCTGCCCATCCCGGTGCATGCCTTCATCATGTCCAGGCTGGATTACTGTAATGCTCTGTACCTGGGGTTATCTGGAGGCAACCTTCTCCGACTGCAACTGTTGCAGAATGCAGCAGTGAGGTTGTTGACTGGCATTTCTAAATTTGATGATGTCACACCTGTCCTCCACGGACTGCACTGGTTGCCAGTGAGGTGGAGGATTGCCTTCAAGGTTGGGTTGCTGACCTACAAAGCCCTACATTGGAGGGGACCAGCTTTTCTGCAAGACCTCTTGATTTCTCACCACACATCTCGAGCTCTCCGTTTTGCCGAGGGTTGTCTCCTGGTGGTTCCCAGGGCTAGGTTACGGCAATCTGGGGACTGAGCCTTCTCAGTTGCTGCGCTAGCCGTGTGGAACTCTTTCCATCATCTGTGGGTGGCACCCTCAGCAGAAGTCTTTAAAAGAGGGTTGAAAAAGCTGCTTTTCAAGCAAGCATTTAATTTGGTTTGATAACCTCCTACTGATTTGAATGAACCACTGACTAGTGGCTGTGTTTTAGAATTATGATTTATTATTGTAGTAATCTGCATTTTTAATATATTGTAAACTGTTGATTGGATGGGGCGGAATTTGTATAATCTCTGCTTTATGAGTTTTATGTGCTAGTTTGTATTTGTATGTATTAATATTGTTAAGCACTCCGAGCCTATGGGAAGGAGCACTATATAAATAAAGTTCCTCCCTTCCTTTTTTTTTTTGCAATTGTTTAACTAGGAGTGGCACACTAAGCTGAAAGCTTGTTTACAGGTGCAACCTGGGAGCACAGGGAAGTTAAGCAACTTGCTCAGGGTCACACAGTATGCAAGTGGGAGCTGTGGGATTCAAATCCAGGTCTCCAGATTTGCAGCTCAGAGCCTTAAACTACTGTGCTATCCTTCCTTCCTTCCTTCCTTCCTTCCTTTCTTCCATCCTTCCTCAGGAGAAAAAAACACCAGAAAATGGGGGCATGCAATGAAACTTGCAGAGTTTAAGAGATATGTTAGGAAATACTTCTTCACAGAAAGTGTGGTGGATGCCTGGAACAGCCTGCCAGAAGAGGTGGGTAGGGCAAAAACAGTGAAGAGCTTCAAGCATGCATGGGATAGGCACATGGGCAAAATAAGAAGAGGAAAGGGAGGCAGGAGAGACACCAATGACCAAATAGGGTCCAAGGTGGCAGAACAGGCAGAGAAAAATAGGGCAGACTGGATGGTCTTACCAATCCTTTTCTACTGACAAATTCTATGTTTATATGTGTCTATGTTGAGTGAACATAAAGATGACCCTGGAGAATCCTGATCTCCTGCCAGGACCATGTCCTGCCATCTTGTCTGTGCTATCATTAGACACCGGAGGTCTCTATGGAGCTACAAAACTGTGAGTAACTAATGGATTTTCAGCCTCACAACAGGGGAAAATTGTGATTGTACTAAGACTGAGAGAAAAGCCTAGGGTGAGACTTTGCCACTTTGATAGTCCCAGCCAGAAGACCTGTGGAGGCCATCTAGCCACTCATTTGGGCACGGATTACAAATAAGGACCCATTTCCGACAGTTTACATTTTTTATTGTTCAGCAACAGTTCAGTCTTAAAGTGTGTTTTGCCTACAACAGTTAAGCGTGCCACCAAGCTCCTACCCTGCTAGCAGCAACTACATCCCCGATAAGGTACCCACTGCAACTAAAAAGAGAGGTCTCGCCCATGGCCTTTAGGGGTTTTAAGTCAGGTGCACCCACTTGGGGTATGAAGGACTGCTGGGGGTGGGCAGATTATGTGGGGCAAATTGTTGTTACTGCATAGAGTATAAGGTTTTTATTGTTACCCCATTCATCCCGCTTTTCCTATTATCCCCTCTTTCTTTCTGTACTCTCCTTTTTAAATAAATTATTCGTTTGAATGTCATATCTTGGTTTGGGGGGTTGTTATTGATGTTACAGTGTCACTTGTTCTGAGGTGGGACTGTGTGGGAAGGCTATGCACTGTTTCATGGGGGAGTAATAGGCTCGTGTGTCAGCATCCTGGTACCTCATATTGCTAACCCAGGTGGAGGCAGTGCACTACTTTTAAGCCAGAGTACTCACTGTAGCACAACTTTAGGCAACCCAGGATGGCCCCCTAGGAGGGTTTGAAAAGGTAGATTCTGAGGGCCCTAGGTGGTCTGCTACACTTATACCTGCTGAGGTACCTCCCTCTACACTTTCCAGACAACATATGGAAGCAACTGTCTCACTGTACAAAGATACCTATAGGAAGGAGGGAGGCAGCATCTATCAGCTATGAAAATGATAGCCCTATGGGCAAAGGAAGGCTTTAGAGTCCCCTGGTTTAGGGCATATTACCTCATAGCAAGGCTAAGATATCTCTGGATATGGCTGCATTCAGGGAAAATTAGTGGAGAGGCTAGATGACTGGATCTGGAGACAGAGCTGAGGGAGCACCAAACTTGAGCTCATATTATGGGACCATGCTAGAGTAAAAGCAAAAGTTCCAATCCAGAAGTATATGCTTCATGTCTAGAAAAGGTGAGCAAGGTGGTTAAGGACCCACTAGACATCAGCATGTATCTTTGGCCAGTCTGGCAGAATCCCAGATTACAAATAGGGGAAAGATAATCAGATGGAAAGAATGGTAACAGGGAGGCTTTGGGAGGACTGGAAATCTATTCACATCGGAGAAAAAGGTTTTCAGGGAATTCACTGACCTCAGCAATCAGGAAATCTCACAAGTAGCGTATGTGGAAATACCTGCAACAATGACACCTGCTTTCAACTTTAATTTTTATTTATTGAGTTCTTGGATAACACCTGTGAGCGGATGCTCTTTTATAGGTTCCACATCAGTTGAACAGTAAATAGCAGAGAACAACAATGTATACATTTACAGAGATGGTACAGTAAGTCACGGAAAGGTTCACACAAGTAGACACTGCTGAGGCATTGTACAACGTATGCCTGCATCCATGAGTTCAAACACCCTGGAGAAGATAGATACAGAGAAGGTAAAAGACAAAGGTGACATAGTGGAGGAATGGAGGGAGAGAGGAGGGAGGGAGGGGTGTGCCATGAGATGAGGGGTGGGAGGATAGGCAGGGGCGGGGTGGGGATCAGTGAAGTGCTGAGGTTGGGAGGTACCTCCGGGACAAAAGGTACATCTAAGTGTAGATTACTATGGGAGGGGGGTAAGCGGATGTAGTCACAGATGTCCTTGATAATGAGGTGCTGATGAAGACTTCACTTGTATGCACCAAACATTAGATGAAGCAGTAACATAGGCACAAATAGTTGTTACTCCGGAGATTGCAGGTGGTAGAGCATTGATCCAGTGGGGTGCACGGTAAGAGAACGCACATTGTGCCAATGCAGTGTGGCATCTAGGTTCGCTAAAGATTTGACTGTTGGAGCTTCTGGTCAGCCTAGCACTCACATGTTGTGTGAGCAGGTTCTGAACTCCTGTTGGCAGCAGATTTAGTGAGGCTTTTTTGACAAGTAGGCAAGTTTGGTATTTAATTCTGTTCTTTATTTGGAGCCAACCTGCCTGAGCATAGAGTTCACAGGTGTGCAAGAGTCTTGAAGCACCTGTGAGGAGGTGGCAGGCCTTATTTAGTGCTGGAGAGATGTGGCGGAGAGTAGTGTCCATTGCCGACCCATATATGGCCAAGCCATAATCAATGAGGGAGACAACTGAACTATTGATGGCCAGGTTCAGAGCTTCATTTGTTAGGCTGTGGTTGTGACGGTAGAGTATCCCAATTCTGGAATTGATGGCCTTTGCAGTATTGTCTATGTGCTGGGCATAGGACAGGGTGGAGTCAATTATGAAACCCAGGTACTTAAAGTGCTATACAAGGTCAAGTCATGGTCTTTGTTTTATTATAGTTGAGTACTAGTCTGTGTTCTTTAAACCAAGCTTTGGTGGAGGAGAAACCAAGTTGGAGGTCCTCTTGTAAGTGCTCGGGGTGAGGTTGCTAGTCAGAATGACCACATCATCAGTGTACAGGAGCATACGAATGGGGCAGGAGCCTGGGAGTTTGCTTTGGAAAATGCTGAACATTTGGGGCCCCAGGATTGGCCCTTGTGGGACCCCTGAGTGGACCAGCCTGCTATCGGAGATGATGTCCCCAATCTTGACCCCCCTGTGAGCGATTGCAGAGATAGCTGTTGAACCATTAAACTGTATCTGGAGAGAGTACGGTGTCAGTTAGCTGCTCAAGGAGGAACGTATGAGGCACTGTATCAAATGCTTTTGATAGGTTGATAAATGCAGCCCCCACAAGCTGGCCTTGTTCTAAAGCTTGGTGGATGAAGCCTGTAAATTTCAGCAAAGCCAAGATAGTGACATGCCCCACCTGGAACCCATGCTGCTCCAGGCAAAGGAGTTGGTGCAGGCTCAGGTACTCCACAAGCTGATCTGCCACAATCTTTTCAAGCACTTTGTAAAGTAGCGGGAGTATGGAGATCAGCCTGTAGTTGTTGTGCAATGCCCGGTCCCTACTTTTGTGGACTGGGGTTACAGTTGCAGAGTTCCATAGCTGGGGGAATTGTGAGAGGTGGATGGACAGGTTATTTATTGAAGTCAAGGGGCTCAGGACTTCTTTGAGGGTGAGGGTAACAAATTTAAGGTCCAGAGTGTCCCTGCTGTGTCTTGATTTCCCCAGTACCTTCTCCAGGTATTTTTGACCTCTGTTTTGGAAACTTCTTTAAAGTAAAATAATGGAAGGTTGCTGGTTGGAGTTAGTTTGCCTATAGGATTTTTCCAGGTGGGGGGGTTGAAGTAGTCTGCCGGGAGCACTCCACTTAGGTCCATGAATGCATAGTTCAGTGAGTTCACAATGTGGAGAGGGTCCAAGGAAGGCACGTCTTCGACCATGAGCATAGTTAGAGCAGTTTTGGGGTCCATACCCGTTATGTCATTGAGGTTGGCCCAGAAAGACTTGCTGCTATTCCAGAAGCTGGAAAGGGCTTCTTTATAGTACAAGCTTTGGTGAGTTGAATAGCCTTTGTACACTTGCTTAAAGCTTTTTTATTGGATCACAGCTATAAATTCCCATGAGAGGTACATGGGAGGATGTTTTGGGCCTGACTGAGGGAAGTTAGTATTCTGAGACCCCCCAAGGGTAAGTTGTATATATAAAGAACTATTAGAACATTGTGAATGCCCTAAACACTTTGGATGTTGAATCCCTCCTAGCCATCCTTAGCCTCACTGAGTGGCATCATGTTTACTCAGCCACGAATGTTGATGCTGCCCTCTCCTGTTTCCTGCACACGCTCACCAAAATCTGGGACTCCCATACCCCACAGAAAAAGATCAGGGTAAAGAAGCAACACCACAAACGGATCTCTGTCCCTATCCTTGCCTTATGCAAGGCCAGAGACAAAGCTTGGACTGTTTTAAAATCCCACCCTAGCCCTAAAAACAGACAAGTATACAACACCCTCTGTAAGACATGTACTAAGGCAGTAAGGCTGGTGAAAGCAGACTTCTTCAAGTCACAACTGACTCATGCCCATCCCTCCAACTTCTGAAAGGTTGTGCACTCTCTCTTCAACTCTCCATTACAACCCAGTCTCCCTGCCATTAAACAGCATGGTCAGCAACTACTTGGTCCCACCAGCATTGCTGTTACTCTAAACACATTTTTCACTTCCTGTACCGTGCCACATGGGCCCCCTCCGCAGACTACGTTCCCCACTCCTCCTCTCCACCAAAACGCCTTCGAATTCTCACCTGTCTCAGAACTCGAAGTCTTCTCAGCCCTTCGCTAATTAAATACCTCCAAATCCAGCCCAGATGGGATCCACCCAAAACTCCTGCAAATCTCTGCACCTGCAATCTCTAAGCCTCTTGCCCATCTCCTCAACCTCTCCTTCTCCTCAAGGTCAGTCCCTCAGGCCTGGAAATCTGTGACAGTTATCCCCCTCCCTAAAGGTAGGGACCCCTCAAATCTTGGTAACTATAGGCTGATCTCCCTTCTTCCAGCTCTTGCTAAACTGTTTATTTATTTATTGAATTTTGTTGACCGGATAAGCCCAATGAGACTAGAAGTCCCTTTTTCAGGGGTGACCTAGGGTTGGGGATACAGATGGTAACCAACTGAAACTGAACCAGATCAAGCTGCTGGTGGTATTTCTAGTGAATGGAGGAAATTTGGCCAAGACACCCGAAAAATTTCCCCTATTCTTTTCCAGAAATGCCATGGGATCTTTAATGTCAAATTGAACAACCTCTAGAACAGGTAGATAGGAATCCCTTGTGCTCTCCAGGTTGGTGGAACATCTAAATACAAACAACCTCTTATCCCCACACCAGTCCAGCTTCAGAAAGCAACATTCCACTATCTCCTCCCTCCTGCTTGTCACAAACCAAATCCACATGCCACTGACCAAGGCCTCCTTACAGCTGCAGTGTTCGTTGACCTGGCTAAGGCCTTCGACTCCATATCCCATCCTGTCCTCCTGTCTAAACTTGAAGCAGCTAGCCTCACTCCTATCACCACTCAATGGTTCAATTTCTACCTCTCAAACAGGTCACAGCTTGTCAGAATCACTGACATGTCTTCCCCTCCACTCTCAGTCCTAGTAGGTGTTCCACAAGGATCTGTCCTTGGTCCTATCCTCTTCTCCCTCTTCATAAATGACTTCCCCTCCTGCACAAAATCCAGCATCCACATGTACACAGATGACACTTTCCTCTTGACCTCTGGCCCATCCACACGTGATATTCAGTCTACCCTCCAATGTGATTTCAACAATATCCACCACTGGTTTACACAGAACCAACTGAAAATAAACATGGCCAAAACTGTATCAATGTTATTTGGCACAGTGCAGAAGACAAACAGCCCCCCCCCCCCATCATCTCCTTAGATGGCATTCCACTAGACCATGTTGATAAATACAAATACCTGGGAGTGTGGCTCGACCCACATTTATCTTTCTTGCTGCACATAGAAGCGATCATCTCAGAACTACGCCCCAAACTCAGTATGCTCTACCGGCACCGAGAATCCATTCCTTTTCCTGCCTGACAGCAGATCTTAACTAAAATGATCCTCCCCATCTTTGATTGTGCAAATGTAGTCAACAGCACTGCCCTAGAAACCACCCTAGTCAAGCTAGACACCCTCCTAAACTCTTTTTGCCACTTCACCACCAACTCACCCCTTACAACTTATCACTGTCAACTATACTGCCTCCTGGAAATAACCCTGCTGGCCCACAGATGCCATATCCACTCTCTCAACTTCATAGCTAAATATTGGTTTGACATGTTACCCCCTTCCCCCACATGGTTGACAGTCTCTCCCAGGCCCTGGACAAATCTTATGTACTTAGGCACAGAGATGTAAGATCCTTCCATCTACCCCGCAGCTCTCTCCCACTGGCTCCCAAGCTTGTGGATCAAACTTGCCCCCACCATCAGAAACTCCTCCTCTCTTCAAGATTGCCAGACACAGCTGCACCTCTCTACCACCTCCCCCCGCCACTGTCCTCAGTAATTGTTGCTCCACACCACAGCACATAAAATGACCTTGCCCTCATCGAGCGTACTTACCTTTGTGTTTTCTGGTTCTTCCCAGTTGTCCCTTGTCCAGGTATTGTTTCTATCTTACTATACTTTGCAAACTCTATTGCTTTATCTTATTATACTTTACAACTCTATTGCCACTGTAATCCAAATTGTTTATTTGTTTCTAAGAACCATAATTGTTAATAACTCGGCTGGGACTATGTGTTTTCCTGAACTATTGTTTTTGCAGACATGTGTTTCTCTGTATTATTGTATGTACTCCAACTCCCCTTTCCCCTGGGTCACACCTGAAAACGAGCCCTGGCTCAGTGTGCCTATCCCAGTCAACAAATGTTTAAATAAAATAAATGCAAGATAAGAGAACAGCGCACCCCAGGGACTGAGAGGATACATGAGAGGTGGGAACACAACTAGGGTACAAGCTCAGAAAAAAGTAATAGGACTGCTACTGGGTTAATGCCTTTAGAGCACATAGAGATACCAGTGCAGGCTAATGAAGCTGAAGATACTGCCCCTCTGGTGCCACACCCCAGTGCTCTTGAAGAAAAATAATTTACTATCCAGTTCTGAGTGCTGGAGGTGCAAGAAGGAGGAGGGCAATGCCCCTAATTACAAAATTGGAAGAGGAAGGTAGGTATTAGGCAGAAAGGAGCAGGTCTTGGGTGTACAAATAGATCCAAATTCCTCACTTGCATTGTTAGTAAACATGACTAGGCTTCCCATACATCACAGACCTCAAATCGTGTGGTTCATGACAGCCATCATGGAGGCGAAACACCTGTTTCTCAGAAGATGGCAAAGTGAGGAAGTACCCACACTGACATGGTGGGAAAAGAACAAGCTAGTAAGATATGAGAGATTTACATACCTGGCAAATGGGAAGTATAACCTATATAACCATATTTGGGGTGCTCACCTGGGTCTACAATAATAACAGGAGAAAAGACCTACTGTGCCTTGGGGTGGCCACAAGACCCAGTCGTGGCACTCTTTGTGCACTGAGGTACACATCCATGTTTGCAAAATCAAGGGAAGGAGTGGGTTGCAAAGTGAAAATCGCAGATGCTTGCCAACATGTTTTTTTTTTCCCCACGGGATTTTTTTTGCGATGTTGGCAACATCTATTTTAATTAATAGGGGGTGTGATATTTCTATAATGTTGGCATCCTCTATTTTAATTAATAGGGGGTGGGATGGGGGGTGTATGGGTGGTCACATCACTTTTTTTTATTTGAGAGAATATGATGACCAGGGCCAAGGCGGGAAAAAAAATTAGAACAACTGTTCCGAAACCGAATCATGAATTGCAGCTATAGTGGGCTATCTTGTGGGCTGTAGGGTCACCCAATCTCAACTGCATCCTCATGTTGTCAATCGTTCTCCATAGGTGCCTGCACCTTATTATTACAAGACAGGCATCAACTCTTTATCTGAGGCATGGTTCCGAGCAATTTTTAAATCTGAAAACCAATAAGCTGCATCTGTGAGGATTTATTTCTGCTGGTATTCCCTGCAGTGCTAATGATCAAGGTAACAAGCCCGGTGAGGTGGATGGTCCAAGTGAGGTGTGTAGACTGGAGTCTGGTGGTAGTATCCTGTGCTGTGCTTGGGTGAGAACCCTGGTAACAGGCCAGAAACTGAGCCAGGAGAAACATCTGAGGGCTGCTGAGGAAACTGAGCATGGAGAACTGCCCTGAGTGGTGCGATGTTGGGGAGCTCGGGGGCCGGGGGGATGGTCCAGCATCAGCAACACCAACAGATCAGGGGATTGGGCAGGGTGCTCAAAGGGAAAAAAAAAGCATGACAAAATATAAACAACTGTATGGACAGCAGCAATGGACAGCAACACTCCACACAGTAAGTTCAGAGTCCTGGGCTGGAGTAGCCTTCTTTACCTCAAGTCCACTCTTGAGACTGTAAGTCTTCATTGTGTTACTTTTTGCTTCAGGCTGCTGTGGAGTACTGCCCAGAGTGCTGCACTGTTTTGCGTGTTCATATCTTTAAATGTATGGTTTTGAGCATTCTATCTTCTGGTACAGTTGATCCCAGATGCAAAATGGATGATCAGAAATGAGCAGTTAGGATATTCTGTAGTAGTTTCTATGAAATGGAAGCATCCCCATGGAGTATCAAGTGTGTGGGTGCTGACAAAGAACATTTTGCTGTTATAATGGAGTTTTTAAAATTAGTTTTTGCCTATGTTGTATTAGCAATAGCTTATTTGCGTGCCAGTCTCTACTACCAAGGAAAAAACCCTGACAACTGTAAGGCACTCTCAACTGCGGCTTGGAATGCCTGCAGGCTGGCCTACAGTAACACTGTTATAATGTTCTAGGATGCAATGTGCTTAAACAAGGGCTCTTTGCATACCTAGTTTCCAGATTACAGGCTGAAGTATGGGCAAGCTTGGCTCCAACCTCAAGGTATCCCTTGCAATATGCCAAGTACCTGCTGTGTTTTATATTATAAACTGCGACAGTGATCTGGAGTAAGGCTGTTTTTCTCTTTGTTTCTGAGAACTGGCAGGGGCACAGTGCCATGACTAGGCAGGCTCACAGTCTGGGAATCTAGAGGCATGAAAACATTTGTCTGAGACAGCTGCCGTTGCTGCCCTGTTCTCTGACGTGTCACTGCTTACTATTGAACACTAAAAAGTGTGGCGTTGTCTGGGGGCATCATGCCATCCACTAGCTTAAGGAAAAGACTTTCAGCTGTACAAACTACATACAGTATATGAGAAACCTGCAGAGGTACAGTGTTTAAAGACGAAGTACTGGCAGAGGTTAAGTTGGAACTGTTTAGGTGGGGGGAATCTCACATCTCGATTTCTAGGTGGTGGATCTGTCATTTCTAGGTGGAGGAGCTTTACCACATGAATGGAGAAAGACAATAGAGGTGGTAGAACTGACATACAGTTTTTAAGAGGTGCTGGAACTGAATTCCTGTGGGCTCCTGCCCAATATAACCCTTGCATACTGGAATACTCAAACCAGTCACTGCTTCTTAGATTGGGGCTAAGAAAGATGACAGGTTTGAGTCTGTGAGTGAGACTACTGTATGTGACAGTTGTGACTTTCAGATCTGAGCGGAGCACTGGTCTGGTTCATTCGAACTCCAGCTACTGTTCTGCTTCACTTCCATATACTGGAGTGTGAACATAAACAAGACTTTTGTATCTTTGACTTCATTTGTATACTTTTCACAGCAAGATGACGGTCTGTTGCAAAAGAGTTCCAGCATCATAAAACATTGTAAAACATACTTTGTATGTCTGCTGCAAACCCATAATCTTGTTCCTCACTTTGTGCTACAAGGGGGGATGGGGATCATAATTTACTCTCTGTATTTTTATTTAAGCGGTGCTAATTTGTAGGCCAAAAACAAGGAAGGGGGTCATTTAAAAAAAATGCAAATGAACATCAGTACCACTTTTTATGTTGATTGCTCGTAGAGCAAGAAACATATTGGGACAGCTTTCTCAGAAGCAGGTTGTGGAGGGACAATGCTGTTGTGACAATGCCCCCACAACCTTAACAAGGCATCACCCTTCACAATGCCATGGCATGCTGCTGCTGACACTAGTTTGGAACCTTGCCACCAACTTGTGACAATTTAGCTGCTGCAATCAGGGGCCGCCTCATCCATTGGCGTGAAGCCGTGGCTGCAATGAGGCGACTCCCGTCATTGCAAGTGGTCTTCTGAAGTGATACTGTTTGTGAACATGGCGGTGGTTTGCCGCCGTGTTCCTAAACAATACCACCATGTTTACTTGCCCATGGGCCCCAATCCCCATCGGCTTCACTGCCTGCATGTTTCTGTTACGACGGAGAGCGCTCACTCCCGTCAGCATTATGTAAACCCCCTCCCAAGTATATTCTCTGCCAATGGGGTGCCCAATCCCCATCAGCATATATGTAAACCCTCCTTTCTTGTGTGCCAGCGGGTGCCCCAGTCCCGTCAGCTACAACAGCCCCAAAAAGTGAAGACTCCGTTGGCATGCTGAGGAGCCAACCCCAGTGTGCCACATGCTGAGTGAAATAAAAAACTGTCCACAACATATTTTTTTTAACCCTGTACAAAGGAAACTGCCCTCAGTGGTCTCCCTGCCCCCCGCAACCCATGCCCACACACCTCTTGCGCAGCCCCACCTCCCTCACCCCATACATACCTCCGGAGCTTGGTGCAGCAATCTTGATTGGACGAGAACGCCTGCACTCTTCAAAGCCGACCACGAACTGAGGAAATGCAGGTAAGCTGTATAATGGAATAAATGGGGGGTTTCCAACTTTTGTGCATATCTCAGTCAATTTTTGGAATTTTGGCACCAAATTTTCAACATGGGGGTTTTGGGACCCCTCCTCATGAATTCTTGAACTGTCATGGTGTTAATCAGCCCCAAACGGTGATGTCGCGGTCACTGCGTGGAATCACCTTTTGGGGCTGATTAAAGAAATGACAGTGCTAGTGTTCATCAGGCAGGATCTCAAAAAGCATATGTTGCAAATTTGGTGGAAAAAATCCCCAAAATTGCTGTTTCACGAGCGTGCGCTGCACAGTTGCTATGCACACTTGTAACTTTGTGAATTTGCAATATTTTCACACCAGATTTTCAACATTGGCATTTTTTCACACCTCCTTGTGAACAGTACAGCTGCCATTGTTCACATCCTGGCAGAAATGTGGTTTCACACTTCCAGTGCAGAATCTGTTCGGGACAGATTAAGAAACCGACAGTCACATTGTTCATGAGTAGAGGTCCTAAAATGCCTATGTTGAAAATTTGGTAACGATACTCCATAAAATGACTGTGTTATGAGCGTGCATTGCACAGTTTACATGCACACTCATAACTCTGCAAATTTATAATATTTTCACTCCAGATTTTCAACATTGCCATTTTCCCACACCTACTTATGAACAGTGCAGCTGTCATTTTTCCCAACCTGTCCGAAATGTGTTTTCGCACTTCCAGCACATAATAGAGCGGTTGCTGTGGGAAATCACTGTCCGGGACAGATTAATAAAATGACAGTGATACTGTTCATGAGCAGAGGTCCTAAAATGCCTATGTTGAAAATTTGGTGATGATAGCCCATCGAATGACTGTGTTACAAGTGTATGTTGCACACTTTCCACACACCCTTGTAACTTCACAGATTTGTAATATTGTCATGCCAGATTTTCAACAGCGGCATTTTTTCACACCTCCTTATGAGCAGTACAGCTGTCATTTTTCACATCCTGGCTGAAATGAGGTTTCACAGTTGCAACACAGAATAACGCGGTCGCTATGGGAAATCAGTGTTCGGGACAGATTAAGAAAATGACAGTGGCACTGTTCATGAGCAGAGGTCCTAAAATCCCTATGTTGAACAATTGGTGACAAAACTCCATAACAAGATTGTGTTACAAGCATGCATTCAACTGTTTCCACGCACCCTTGTAACCTCGCAAATGTGTAATATTTTCACGCCACATTTTCAACAGTGGCATTTTTTCACACCTCCTTATGAACAGTACAGCTGTCATTTTTCACTCTGGGAAATCAGTGTTTGGGACAGATTAAGATAAAACGAGTGAGAGGGGGGAGTGTCCGAGCTCAACTGAGCTCTGTTGGGACTGCTCTGGATTTTTTTGTGGGCAGAAAAAGACCCCAGCGCAAGAGGCCAGGACAAAAGGGCAGCTTGCAGCACTGGGAGAAACAGAATGAGAGAACAAGTGAGGGAGGGGGAGTGAGTGAACTCACCGGAGTGCTGTCAGGACTGCTGCAGATATCTTTTTGGGCTGAAAAAGGCGTCAGTGCAGGCAGGGGCCCAGTACAAAAGGCCAGCCTGCAGCGGTGAGAGAAACAGTATGAGTGAGTGAGACAGGGGGACTTAGTGAGCTCAACGAAGCTCTAGCAGGACAGCTGCAGATTTCTTTGTGAGCAGAAAATGGTGCCAGTGCAGGCAGGAGCCCTGTACAATAGGGCCGCTTGCAGCGCCAGGACAAACAGAATGAGCGAGTGACAGAAGGAGACTGAGCAACCTCAACAGACCTCTTTCAGGACAGCTGAGAATTTCTTTGTGGACAGACAATGGTGCCAATGCAGCCAGGAGCCCCGTACACAAGCGTAGCCTGCAGCGCCAAGAGAAACCGAATGAGTGAGTGACAGAATGGTAATGACCGAGCTCAATGGAGTTCTATTGTGACTGTTGCGGATTTCTTTGTGGGCAGAAAGTGCGGCAACGCAGGCAGTAGCCCAGTCCAAAAGGCCAGCTTGCAGCGTGGGCAGAAACAGAATGAGTGAGTGAGAGAGGAGGAGTGAGCGAGCTCAATGGAGCTATGTCAGGACTGCTTCAGATTTCTTTCTGACCAGAACAAGCCACCAATGCAGGCAGGAGCCCAGTACAAAAGGGCAGCCTGCAACAGCAGGAGACACAGAATGAGCGAGTGAGGGAGGGGGAGTGAGTGAGCTCAACAGAGCTCTATTGTAACTGCTGCAAATTTCTTTGTGGGCAGAAGAAGGTGGCAACACAGGCAGGAGCCCAATAGAAAAGGGCAGCCTGCAGCGCCGGCAGAAACGGAATGAGTGAGTGAGGGAAAGGGAGTGAGCGAGCTCAACAGAGCTTTGTTGGGACTGCTGCAGATTTCTTTGTGGGCAGAAAAAGGCACCAACAGAGGCAGGAGCCCAGTACAAAAGGGCAGGCTGCAGCACCAGGAGAAACCGAATGAGTGAGTGACACAGGGGGAGTGAGCTACTTCAATGGAGCTCTGTCGGGACAGCAGTGGATTTCTTTGTGGGCAGAAAAAGGTGCCAATGCAGGCAGGAGCCCAGTACAAAAGGGCAGTCTGCAGCACTGGGAGAAACACAATGAGCAAGTAAGAGAGGGGGAGTGAGCAAGCTGAGAGGAGCTCTATCGTGACTGCTGGAGATTTCTTTGTTGGCAGAAAAAGGCGGCAACACAGGCAGGAGCCCAGTACAAAACGCCAGCCTGCAGTGCTGGCAGAAACAGAATGAGTGAGTGAGAAAGGGAGAGTTAGCAGGCTCAACAGACCTGTGTCAGGACTGCTGCAGATTTCTTTGTGGACAGAAAAAGCCGTCAACAGAGGCAGGAGCCCAGTACAAAAGGGCGGCCTATAGTGCCAGGAGAAACAGAATGTGCGAGTGAGAGAGGGGGAGTGAGCCACCTCAACGCAGCTCTGTCGGGACAGCTGAGGATTTTTTAATGGGCAGAACAAGGTGCCAATGCAGGCGGGAGCCCAGTACAAAAGAGCAGCCTGCAGCACCGGGAGAAACAGACTGAGCGAGTGACAGAGGGGCAGTGAGCGAGCTCAACACACCAACGCAATCAACATTCAGCATTGACAAATGCTTGTTACGGAGTGTCATCACCAGGCCAGGAGACTAGTCCTGTATACATATTGAAAGGTAAATCTCCACTGAATGTTAGCATGTAATCCAAGGAGTCAATTAATCTGGTTAGCTCTGGCCAGAAATGGAGATTTACTAATCTGTATAAATTGTAAGTTTGTACTTTTAACTGAAAAATCCAATAAAAAATGAATAAAAAAAATATATATACAGTATATATATATATATATATATATATATATATATATATATATGGAGAGAGGATTTGACAAGGGTGAGAGTGAGACAGTAGACATATCTTCACATGCTATACTTGACCTCTTGACCATGAGTGGTGAAGCCAACAGTGAGGTCAGCAGAGCTCAAGTATAGTGAGCAAAGCTATTTTTGCTGTCTTACTCTCCCCCATGCCATATTTGATTTGTACAGCAGGTATTTGGGTGGTTTTGTGATAGAAATGATAAAACATTACAAAAGGAAGAAAATGCAAAATGTAAACTGTTCTCTTCTGACTAATGGCTTAGCAAAAGAGAGGCAAATCAATACAGTAAAAATAAATACAGTACAACTCAATACAGTATAAATAAATACAGTACAAATAAAGACAGTATAGATAAATACAGTACAATTCAATACAGTAAAAATAAATACAGTACAACTCAATACAGTATAAATACAGTACAAATCAACACTGTATAAATACAGTACAACTCAATACAGTATAAATACAGTACAAATCGACACAGTATAGATAATTACAGTACAACTCAATACAGTTTAAATAAATACAGTACAAATCAACACAGTATAAATACAGTACAACTCAATACAGTATAAATAAATACAGTACAACTCAACACAGTATAAATACAGTACAACTCAATACAGTATAAATAAATACAGTACAAATCAACACAGTATAGCTAAATATAGCTATAATAGTATAATAATAAATAAACACAGTACAAATAAATACAGTACTAACAATACAACCACTACAGTACAACTCAATGCAATCAATGCAGTTTTAAATTAGAAAGCAAAAAAGCCTACAAAGTATCTCACATCTGCTGGCTACAGTGTTACACATAGCTATTGTGATGTCATTAGCATTGTTAAAGCTACTCTCTGACTGATTCAGTATTCCATTGTGCCATATGAACATATGAAGAAGTCAGCAGAAGAAGGCCATTTTGTCTATCAAGTCTGCTTGTATTGCAGAGTCCACAGCTTGAACTAATGTTCCTGCCCTCCCTACCTACTCCTCCCATCCTCCCTACCCATGATCCTTACCTTCTCCCTATGTCTATCCCAGCCTCTCTTAAAGCTGCCCACTGTCTTCAATGAGATGACCTCTTCCAGCAGTGCATTCCAAGTGTCCACTGCCCTCTCTGTGGAGAAGTGCTTCCTGACCTCCCTCCTAAACTTCCCACTCTCCAGCTTAAGACTGTGCCCCCTTGTGTTATGGTTGCCACTCAGTTTAAAGAGACTCTCCTTATCAATCATATTTATCCCTTTCAAGTACTTGAAGATCCCAATCATGTCCTCTCCCTCTCTCTCTCCTGTCTTCCAGGGAGTACATGTTCAGTGCCCTCAACCTCTCCTCAAATTCCTTACCCTGCTGACCAACTATTATCTTTGTAGCCCTCCTCTGGACCTTCTCCAGCAGGTTAATGTCCTTTTTGATGTGTGAGCATTAGTACTAAACTCCATACTCTAGATGCGGCCTTGCCAGTGACCAGTACAAGGGTAGTATAACCTCCTCTTTCCTACTACTGATTCCCCTAGATATGCATCCCGGCATCTTGCTTGCCTTTGCTGCTGCTTTCTTGTACTGTGTGGAGTGCTTCAGATCACTAGTGATCATCGGTCCCAGGTCCTTCTCCTCCTCTGATGCAGATACTCAGACTCCACCCAGGTAGTACTGTGTCCTGGGATTCTTGACTCCAATATGCATAATGTTGCATTTCTTGGCATTGAAGCCAAACTGCCAGATCCTGGGCCACCTCCCCAGGTTTTACAGATCTTTCTGTAGGTCCTGTATCCCTTCAGCTGTGCTCACTGTCCCACAGAACTTGATGTCATTCGCGAGTAGGCACATTTTGCCCTTAATGACATCCCCAATGTCATTGACGAAGACATTGAACAACGCCGGCCCCAGCACAGAGCCCTGTGGGACCCCTCTGGTTACCGCTCTGGTGACAGATAATTCTCCCCCTACAACCACCCTCTGGGTTCTGTCTCTCAGCCAGTTTTCCACTCATCTGGCTATCTTTTCCCCAAGCCCAAGATCCACCAACTTCCTGATCAACCTTGTGTGAGGCACAGAGTCAAAGGCCTTGCTGAAATCAAGAAAGAGGATGTCTACCGCTTGGCCCCTATCTATTGTCTTAGTGACACAGTCAAAGAAGTCAGTCAGATTTGTTTCACACAATCTCCCCCCCATGAACCCACACTGCCTCTCATCCTACAAACATATGAACATATGAAATTTGCCAGCAGATAAAGGCCTAGAGGTCTATCAAGTCTGCTCGAATGTGCAGCTAACACCCCTTATTCTGCAGCTGCCCCTCCCTTCCACCCTTCCCCTTCATTAACCCTCCCCCTTGTCCTGTCCCATCCTCATTTGAAGCAGTCCACTGTTTTACTGCATACCACTTCAGCAGGTAATTCATTCCAGCCAGCCACCACCCTCTCTGTAAAAAAGTGTCTCCTCATCTCCCTCCTGAACCTTCCTCTCTCCAGTCTCATATCATGGCCCCTGGTGGCCCTCCCCTCCCTTCCTTTGAACAGCCCCTCTGTACCCGTCTTGTTTATTCCTTTCATGTATTTAAAGGTTTCAATCATGTCACCCCTGTCTCTCCTCTCCTCCAGTGAGTACATGTTCAACTCCTTCAACCTCCTTTCATATGATAAGTCCCCCAGCCCCTTGATCATCTTTGTCGCTCTGCGCTGCACCCCCTCCAGTAACTTAATGTCCCTCTTCGGATACAGGCGCCAGTACTGCACGCAGTACTCCAGGTGTGGTCTAACTAATGACCTATACAGTGGCAGAATCACCTCCTTCCTCCTCGAGGATATACCCTTTGCAATACAACCCAGCATTTTGGTGGCCTTTGCAGCTGCCTTCCTACATTGTGCCGAGTTGTTCATTGACCCTGTAATGAGCACACCCAGATCCTTCTCCTCCACTGTCTGGGCTAGCTGCACTCCCCCTAGCTGGTAACTCCTCCTTGGGTTCTTCATCCCAAAATGCAGCACCTTGCACTTTTTGGCATTAAAGTCCAGTTGCCAGGTGTCTGATCAGGTTTCAAGCTTTGCCAGATCATCCTGCAACCCCTGCCATCCCTGTAGGTCATCCACCACCATGCCTACCTTGGTATCATCAGCAAACAGACTGATCTTGCTCTTGATGTCCCACGATATGTCTGCAATAAATATCCCAAACAACACTGGTCCTAACACTGAGCCCTGTGGAACACCGCTCGTCACTGCCCTTGGGTGTGAGAGCTCCCCACCCACCACAACCCTCTGTTGCCTTCCCTGCAGCCAGTTTCCTACCCATCTCACCAGCTTTGCACCCGCCCCTGTGCCTAGTAACTTCCTTCCCAACTTTCCATGTGGCACTGAGTCGAATGCCTTACTGAAGTCCAGATACAGGACATCCACTGCATGGCCCCTGTCCAGTTGCCTAGTTACTCAGTCATAGAACTCGACCAGGTTGGTTTGGCAGGATCTGCCACATGAAACCATGCTGTCTGCTGTCCTGTTGTCCTTTGGCTTAGGAGGGCCACCAGCCTCTCCTTGGGATAGTCTCCATTAGCTTACCACGATGGATGTGAGGCTCACTGGTCTGTAGTTTTCCGGTTCATCCTTGGGGTCACTCTTGTGGAGGGGCACCACATGAGCCATCCTCCAGTCCTGAGATACACACCCCGAATGTAGTGATGCATTAAATAGGTCTGCCAAAGGTCCTGCAAGGACCTCTGCCAGCTCCTTCAGTACCGTGGGATGGATGCCATCTGGGCCTGGCACCTTATCCACCCTCAGTGCCTTCAAACCCTCTCGAACACTGCTCTCCATGATTTCTCCATCTGTCACCACTTCCCCGCCTGCTTCTGCCATTTCTCCCACCTTGGGTGTCAACCCCCTCTTCTCTTTAGTAAATACTGAGCAGAAGTACTCATTTAGTGCTTCATGCTTATCACCCTTGCTTCAACCCAACCCCTCCTTTCTAATCCTTACTATGTGGTCCTTACAGCTCCTTTTCTCCCTGATGTACTTAAAGTCCTTCTCCCCTTATTAATGCCTTGTGCCAGCCCTGAGTTCGTGATGCTTTTGCTCCCCTTACTGCCCTTTTCACCTCCTTCGATTCTGTCAAGTACTCCTCCCTGTCCTCTCCCCTCCCTGTTTTCTTGTACTTCCTAAAGGCAGCTCTTTTCCTCCTTACCTTTTCCATGACCTCTTTGCTCAACCAGGTCGGTTTCTTAGCCCTAGCCTTCTTGCTCTTGGCTTTGCAGCAGGTTTGGTTGCCTCTACTATCCCCAGCCTTATGAGCTCCCACCTCTGGTTAGTGTCCATACTAGATTGAATTCTGGCCAGGTACCCTTTTACCACTTCCCCCATCCTCCCAAAGTTGGCCCTCCTGAAGTCCAGCACTATTGTGCCAGATTCCACTCCTTCCTTGCCCATATCCAATGTGAGCCATACTGAGCGGTGGTCACTCCCTGACAGCAGTTCCTCCACTGTAAGTTCTCTCACATCCTAGAGAACATGCTTTTCTAAGTATTCCACCAACCTTTCCTTTAGTATGGTCTCCATGAGCTTGCCCACAATGGAGGTCAGACTGACTAGTCTGTAATTCCCTGGGTCATCCTTGGGACTACTTTCATGGAAAGGCACTATATGTGCTGTTCTCCATTCCTGTGGTACCACATCTGACTCTAGTGAACAATTAAATAGGTCTGACATTGGCCCTGCCAGCTCCTCAGCCAGTACCTTTAGTACCCTTGAATGTACTCTGTCCAGACCTGGTGATTTGACCACCTTCAATGCCAGCAGCCCCTCCCTCACTCTATCATCCTCTATCACTACATCTGTGTTCCCTTCCCCCGCTCCTTTTTTCCCTCCTGAAGGCACTGGTCCATCCTTCTCCCTGGTGAAGATGGAACAGAAGTATTCATTTAGTATCTCTGCTTTTGCCCCATTATCCTCCACCCATTCTACCCCTTTCTTAAGCCTAACAATCCCTTCCTTCATGTTCATTTTCTCACTTATATAGTGAAAGAAAGCCTTTCCCCTTCTTAATTTCTTCAGCTATATGCAGCTCCTTCTGTGCCTTTGCTCGCTGGACTTCCTTACTTGCCTCATTAGCCAACCTTAGGTAATTTTCCCTATCCACTTCTCTCTTGGCCTTCCTGAATTTTCTATATGCCAACCACTTTTCCCTTACTGCCTTGGCAACCCCAGAACTGAACCAGTTGGGTGCTTTAGACCGTGTTTTCTTCCCCTTGAGCTTAACACACTCATCTATGGCAACCAGTATTCCTTCCTTAATGATGGACCACTTTTGATTCACTCCCATATCTGCTCTGATGCCCACCAGATGGTTCCTTAGCACTTCGCTCATTTTCCTGAAGTCCGCCCTTCTGAAATCCAAGATTTTGGTCATAGTCAGGATGCTTTCCCTGCTCATATCCAACTGGAACCACACTGTGCAATGGTCACTTCCACCCAGTGGCTCCCTGACCATTATTTTCTGTACATGCTCCCCATTTGTAAGCGCCAGATCAAGAATTGCCTCAGCTCTTGTTGGTTCACTGATGCCCTACCCAGCTTTGCAACGTAGTAGTATTATCTTGGTCACATGTGAAATAACAGTACTACCTTGCAAGATGGTCACAAGATAGTAGTTTTATCTTGGCCAATCCAGACCTATATCTGTTGCATAAGTAGGAAATAAGACACAACAGGATGTGGGTTGTTGTCTGATAAGAGCATGCAACAGGTGCATAGTGAGGCCTTAGGCACTTGCGCTGAGTGCCTTCGGCACCTGGGAAGTGCTCTTATCAGGCAACAACCCACTCTACTACCCATGCTATCCAGTGATTACTATGGTAAGTAGAAATTTATCTAGGCTTACATTGAAAACATGTATTGTCTTCATTTTCCACTGGCTATGCTGCTAGGGTGTTCCATTGGTTCACCACCATCTGCAAGAAAAAGTGCTTTCTGACAATACCCTTGAATGTACTACCTCTGACCTTCAGTGCATGTCCTCATATGTCCTGCTGGAGGATACCACATCAAACTTCATTGTCTATTTGATCTTGTTGATACCCTTCAGAATGCAAAAGACTGAGATCATGCCTCCTCTTGACCTCCTTTTCTACATGGTGAACATGACAAGGGTCACAAGCACAACCTCATAGCTTTTGTCTTCTACACCCCTGATTATTTTGGTAGCCCTGTGTTGCATACTCTCAACTGCCTCAAAGATGTTTTTGTATTGAGCTCAGAACATGCATGCAGTACTCCAGGTGGGACCTGACCAGGGACTATTGAAGAGGAAGGATTACTTCCTCCGCCCTGCTGGTCAGAGGTCACCCTTTTATGATCAACGACAGCATTCTGCTGGCCATCATGATAGTGGCTGCACACTACTTGTCATGCTTGAGATGCTATCCTTTGATGACCCCTGATCTTTTTCATTCTCATCTGCAGCAAGAAGAGTGCTACACAGCAATCACCTCTGCTCTGCACCTTGCATTTGGCCATACTGACTCGAAGACTCCAGGAGACTGACCAGTTGCTCAGCTTGTTTGTGTCTTTCTGAAGTGTGTCCCCATCCTCAAGGAAGTTTTTCACCTTGGCTGACTTAGTCTCCTCAGTGAACATAAGCAGCCTGATGGAGACTCCTTCTTATGAGTCACTGTATTACATGATGAACAGCAGTGGCATTAACATTACTAGTTGAAAAACAATGTCTAGGGTGGGAGGTTCACATAATTATGATGGAGCTGCTACAATCTGAACAAACTCTGGCCAGAGCTGATAGGGCTGCAGCCAAGGAATTTGGGGTAAAAGTATTGAAAATTACCAAAGTTACAAGCCTGCATTCGCAAAATGTAACGTAGGCTCATAAATTTGTTGTTTTGTAATATTTTTAGATCCAATTTTCTACATTGCCTTGATCTAACCTTGCCTCATGAAGAAGGGCAGAGAAAATGTTCAACTCCTGACCTAAAGGTGATTTAATGCAGGGACTGCAAAATCAACTTTCAGGACACAAAAACACATTTTGGCGTTTTGACCATAGATGGTTCACTTCCTACCTCCTGCTGGTTACTGCTAAAGAAACCAAAGCCATGTTATTTGCATCTAAACCATTCCTAAACAAAGCCATTGCTGACAACTCCTCTGTCCTTATCCTCTCCTCTGATGGTCCTGCTCTGGAATTTTTTTCCTCTTTTAAATTCCTGGAAGTTATGCTTGACTCCACTCTTTCCTTCACTGACCATGTCAATATTGTTATCCATAGGATCGATCAGAAAGTTGTTGCTGCCTACCACCTGAAACCCTACCTGCCCACAGAGGCTTGCCTCGCTATAGTCCGAGGTAACCTATTACCAATACTGGACTACTGTTCCCCAATTTCCTCTCGACTCTCCCCACCCTTTGGGCTAGGCTCACATCTGCCTATAATAGCGCTTGCCACTTGTGCTGTCTGCCCCCTTCTCCACTCACCACTGCAACCTTTACCACTCTCTTGGCTGGCTGTCCTTACATGGCTGCTTCAAATTCACTCTGGGCTGCTTTGTGGACACCATCGTAAGAAACAGCACTATTTCCCCTCTCTCTAACCTCTGTAAATTCCATATCTCACCTAGGTGCCTGTGCTCCTCTGCTGTCCCTCCTTTTGAGGTGTCATGAACCTCAGCCAATATGGATGGGAACACCCTGTCAATTGCAGCCCCCACCTTTTGGAATGGGCTTCCCACAACCATCAGATTCACTGACACTCATCTTACCCATTAGATAAAATCTTAAATCCTGGCTGCAAACCAAACACAGCAGTAACTGTCTGCACTAACAGCTACCCCCTTCTGCCTGGTTACTCTGTCCTTTCACTGCCCTGCTTTCCATTTCTCTTCCTTCCAGCTCCTGGTAGCTAGTCAAACTACCTAGGGAAACTGGCAGTGGGTGGGTTCTCTGGTTTATGACATTGTTGTTTAGGTACATCACCTATTTTCTGCCTTCTGTTGATATCATCACTGCATTTACTGGTGTACCTATTTTATCCTACTGTGTTATTATTATATTGTTATTTACTGTCATATATATATCTACCCCTGCTGTACTGATATTTGAGTGTTCTATACTTGTTTATCATGTATTCTTTTACCTTGGCCTGGGTCATGCCTGAAAACAGTCCTTTCGACCAGTGCAGCTTCCCAGTAATCAAAGTCATAAATAAATAAATAAAGGAGCTGAAAAATGACAGCTGTCACATTCAGGAAGTGCTGTAAAGAAATGGTTATGTTGAAAATTTGAGGTAGAAATATTAAAACTTATGAAAGTTATGTGCCTGCATTTAACACAACCTTGCAACTTTTTAAAAAAATATATTTTTACACCAAATTTAGAACATAGCCTTCTTATGACCCCACCTCATGAGCAAGGGCAATGAAAATGTTCAGCTTCTGTTTGAAAGGTGATTTTGTGCAAGGACTGTGAAATCATCTTTTGGGATGTGAAAAAACATTTTGGCCAGGATGTGAAAAATGACAGCTGTCACATTCGTGAGGTGCTATAAAGATATGACTATGTTGTAAATTTGGGGCAAAACTATTGAAATTTACCAAAGTTACAAGCCTGCATTCACAAAATTCAATGTAGGCTCATAACTTTGTTTTTTTGTAATACTTTATCACTAAATTTTCAACATACTATAGCCTTCTTATGATGCCACCTCATGAACAAGGGCAGAGAAAATGTTCGGCTCCTGCCTGAGAGATAATTTCATGCAGGGGCCATGAACTCTCCTTTTGGGACAGATTTGCCTAATGCCAGTGCAATTGTTCATGAGGCAGGGTCCTAAAAAAGGCATGTTGAAAATCTGGGCCAGAAATATGCAAAAATGGCCAAGTTATGCTACTAAGTACAAAACTCCATTGAAATACATTGAATCGCATACCTGTTACTTCAGTTCACAGTCTGACTTTGAAGCATGAAGATGTGTCTGCAGTCCAGAGAGGATTATGGCATTGGATCCACAATGGGTAAGTAAGGACTTAAGTGGGTGTGGGGTGGTGGGTGCTGAGTGGGAGGGTGGGGGACTGTAATGGATGCAAAAGACATTGATGAACATTTTCCTTTTTACAGGTAAAAAAAAAATGGACCTTTTATTCCTAAACTGGGGGATTAGGAACCCACCAGTGTCACTGTTATGTTTCTGGGAAGGGGGAGTGGAGTGGTGAGTGCTGAGAGGGAGGGTTGGGTGGTGGAAGGGAAAAGTATATTTATGAAAGCAAAACAAAACAAGATAAGTCTCATCCATTGAGGTCACGGTGGAACACACTACAGTCCGCCATGTCCAATATGGCTGCTAAACTCTATTGCACATGCGCGACTACATGTGCATGGGTAGTACAGTTCGGTGGCCAAGTGGATTGTGCCACGTTCAGCCATGAATGCTGACAAAGTAAAAATAGTGCAGTGTGACTTTTAATGGAGATAGCGAGTGGATTGCTTCACGGATGTGGAGGCGACTGTGATGCAACTCCACACTGTTGCTTGGTCAGAAAAGTTTCCCTTTTCTGATTGTTCACAGGAGATCTGCAGGGCTCCACCCACTACAGCCCTAAAAATGGCCTGTGAAAGGATTGGGGCTACAAAGAATCAGTTAAAAAAAAAAACTAGGGAGCCAGCCCAGTAGTGTGTAGGGCTGAGGCACTGGTGCCTTATCTCCTGCCACACCGACAACTCATGTTTGTTGATGAGCACAGGTTGCTGGTGGTCAGCTAGGGAGGGAAAGGATTGAGCACCCAATGGCTGCTCTCCTTTCCTGGGGGGGGGATCTGCATGCTCCGATGAACAACTGCCACCCAGTAGAGGTCAGGTGGTAGTGTGGTTCTAGGAAGGCAGTATAAGGGGAGACTGCAGGACTCTGGGGCATGTGCACACCTCCACGCATGCACATTTACATGCATGTCCCAGCATGAGGAACTGGGTAAAACTGGGAAAAAGCCTCTGTCCTCCTGCTGCCATATGTGATGGCCCTTGGGAGAGTCATGAATGGCTCAGTGACAGGAGTAGGTGGTGGTGGGCTGGCAAAAAGTTATATTAAAATTAAAACTAGGGGCCTTCAAATGGTCCAGCATTAGTGCAACACACCCCAATGCAGGAGACCTAAGTAAGGGAGTGAACCTGGATCTTTGGCATATAGGTGGCCATGGTCGGGGGCGCTGCTAGGAGAACACATCCCTGCAGTGGTGCCACATGTTGCAGTTCTCTCATTGGAAAAATTGAAGAATATGACACCAAAACAAATTCAAAATGGTGTCCAAGATTTTTAAGGAGAGGGTATGGAACTAAGTAAAGCAGATGTATTTGGGGTGCTGTTCCTTCTCCCAGCACTTCCTTCCTTATTTTTAATATTGATGGTGCACAAGTACACAAACTATACCAAATTCCTTATTATAAACTAAAAGAAGCTGATGTCTGTGTACATGTCATGGCTGAACTGTTGTTTCTGAAATCTTGTTCTTAAGAAGCTGAAATCTCATTGGTATGGATGGTGTAGTTTTATACGAAGTACCATCTCATTTTTTGCTAACTGCCGTTGACTATGGAGATGCCATATATCACACTGCCAAACTGACTTCACAGTAAACCCTGGGTAGACTAATAAACTATGCAGATTATAGTCTCATTATAAATCGCAGGAGCATCCCTGACCAATCACAGCCCTCCCTTCAGTTACGCATGAGGTACTCTTGTTGCTGTAAGAGTACCTCACATGCTGGGCCATTGTAACAGGCTTTTTTGATGACCACTTGTGTTGTTATCTCAATTAAATAAAAACATTTTTTCTTTTTATTTAATAAAGTTAGCAGTCTACAATAATTTTATGGGTACAGTTGGAGGGCCTCTTATCACTATAACAGTATTACTTCTTGTATCCTTAGGACCACAGAACTGCTCCTCTGCAGTTCACAGTTCCCTGGTCATAAAAGCATGACAGGCAACACTCTTATAGTCATAAGAAGCCCTCCAACCAGACCCATAAAGTTATATTGGAGATGTTACAAAGTAATACTTCACTTGCAAAGATCGGATGCAGTGGGAAACTTTGACATTTACAAAGGACAGACCAAGGGCTGGCACATTGGGCACCTCACAAAAAACCTTCGCAAAATAGTGATGCAATATTTTAATTGGCCGACAAGGCCGTTTTAAAATCAGTGAACTATGCAAGCAAACACCTAAAAATATTTAAAACCTCAGCAAACTATACAAGTACCTAAAAAACTTAAAAACATAGTAATAAAGTTAACCATACCCCCAGTATGATAGCTCTCCATCAACCATATTCCTCCTCAGAGGGTTTACTGGTTTAAAGAAAAACAGGTAAAAAAACACTCCCTTCCTCTCAACCCACTTAACACCTTTGCTCCTCCTGCCCCCACAGTCCCTGTAAGTTTTTTTTTCCAAATACAATCCCCTTTCTCCCTGCTCTTGTAGTACCAAATCATGTCAGACATCCTCCTTCCCCCTAACTTAATTCTAGTAGTAGGAAAATGCCCCCTTTCTGAACCAATTTAGCACCCAAGTACCACCTTCTTCACCCCCTAGGGTGCACTGACTTAGAAGAAAAAAGATATAGTACAGGATCTAGGGATGGCTCGTGACACAGGCATCCTCACACTACCTTGGTTGTCTTCCATCTAAAGGAAGGAGAGCATGAGCATGCTAAATTTAAATGCCAAGATTGTGAAATATAGCATACGATGGCAGAAAAAAGGCCACATGGCCCATCCAGTCTGCCCACCTCACCTAATTCACCTGTTGGCCCTAGTGGTCATCCCTTCTTTTACCCTTTTCCCCTAACTTCCTTACTATATCCTTATGCTTCTCCCACCCTTGCTTGAAACTTCCTGTTTTGGTGAATGCCACTTCCTCTGGCAGTCTGTTTCACTTGTCCACAACCATTCATTTGAAAACGTTCTTGCCTTGTGAACATCTCTCTTGAATATTCTCTCCGCCAGTTTAAAGATATTTCCTGATGTTTCGAATTCCCATTTTTATGTTGTAACCAAAAAAGTTTTCAATGCCGTTTACTAGCACAAGCACATTCTCAAATACAAGGAAGCATTTTTTAAGAATAATGATTTATCCTATTATATCATGTACAGCTAGGAATATAAACATTATGGTAACTGGAAATTAGATTCCCAATTGCTGACACTGGCATAATTCAAGGCATGTTATGCACATGTCTGTCTGTCTTTGGTTACTCTGTTTCTTTGTTTCAATAGCATTTTGGTAAGTTTTATTTTTTATTTGAATGTTTTGATTATTTTTGTCCTGAGCCGACCACCTCTGAAACTGCAGCTTTGAAAGCAGATATAACCAAAAGACGCATTGTAACCCTTGTATTTCTTTGTTTTGGTATATTTACAACCATATTCTACATCTATCAAAAAAGACTGTAGAAAATGACATGGGATTAAAATGGTTTATACGTAAAAACACACAAATATTTTCCCCATTTTGAGGAATGTTAGTTCAAAAGGGTGTCATAGTATTGGTATTGACTTTATATTTTTGAATTTGTGGCAAAAAAGAAGCAAACATCATGAAAAATGATGTGTCCTTATTTCACTTTTTCTTTCACACTCATATTGACACCTAAAACATTGATGCTATAACTACGTAAAACAATTTGACCCCTTATGGATATTTTCCATAAAAAGGGATTACGTTTCATCTTCTAACTTAAAAACAAGAATGGTAACCAATTTTTGGGTTGTGGATTTTAAATATTTAATATAGAAACATAGAAACATAGAATTTGACTGGAAAATAAGGACTGCTTGGCCCACCCAGTCTGCCCATTTCCCTACCTAATGGATAAGCTGCAGATCCTAGTTAACCAGCAGCCTACTTCTTTCTACCCCAACCCCCTAGAATTGCCTTATGACTGTACCATGCATGCTTGAATTTAACCACTGTTTTTGACTCCACAACCTCCTCCGGAAGGCCGTTCCATGCATCCACAACCCTCTCTGTGAAAAAATACTTCCTTACATTACCTCTGAGTCGCCCCCCTTCTCTTCAAATTGTGTCCCTTGTTCTTGCACACCTCTTTTTTTGAAAGATGCTACCCTCTTGGACTTTGTTGATTCCCTTGAGGTACTTGAAAGTTTCTATCATGTCCCCCCTCTCCCTCCTTTCCTCGAGGCTATACATATTAAGCTCCTTTAGTTTCTCTTCATATGTCTTCCAGTGCAGACCCTGCACCATTTTAGTTGCCCTCCTCTGGACAGCTTCCATCCTGTCTATGTCCTTGCGGAGACTGGGTCTGCAGAACTGCACACAGTACTCCAGATGGGGTCTCACCAGCTATCTGTACAGAGGGATAACAACTTCCTGTTTTCTACTGGTGATGCCTCTCCCTTGTGCATCCCAGTATCCCCCCAGCCCTCCTTACTGCCCTCTCACATTGCTTGCCTACCTTTACGTCATCTGATATGACTACCCCACGGTCCCTTTCCATTTTTGTTGTTGTTAGTATCTCACCCCCCATTGTGTACTCTTCCCCAGGATTTTTGTTTCCCAGCTGCATTACTTTGCACTTCTTAGCATTGAATCTAAGCTGCCATACATTTGCCATTCCTTTAACCTTGCCAAGTCCCTTCTCATCCTTTCCACCCCACCTTGTGCATCAACTCTGTTGCAGACCTTTGTGTTATCTGCAAAGAGACATACTTTTCCTTCCAGTCCCTCTGCAATGTCGCTTATAAGGACATTGAAGAGGACCAGTCCTAATACTGAACCCTGCAGTACCCCACTAGTAACCCGCCTTTCTTCAGAGTGGACTCCATTTACTGTTACCCTCTGTGCCCTATTCTCCAGCCAATTCTTTACCCAGGCTATCATCTTGGGACCCACTCCCAAGCTGGCTAACTTGTATATTAATCTTTTGTGTTGGACTATGTCAAATGCCTTGCTAAAGTCTAGGTAGGCCATGTCCACAGCCCCTCCCTGATCTACTACTTTGGTCACCCAGTCAAAGAAATCTATTAGATTCGTCTGGTATGACCGTCCCACTGTGAATCCTTAATGACCATTATGTACTGGGTAAAAATTATGAATCTGACATGGGGTTGCTGAAATACCAGGGGACATCCTTAAATGAACTCCTCATGTGTTGGTTGTGTTAGTGCTTAATATGAATGTTTTTTTTTCAAGACACCCTGTTTGTCTCTTGCAGGTATGTGTATATATTCTCTCATGTCCCCCCTTACTTTCTAGCTTCCACTGTGTACATGTTAAGGTCCCATAGTCTCTCCTCACAAACCTTGGCCCCCCCTTTCCCTGATCATTTTGGCCACCCTTCTCTGTGCAGATCCCAGCATGTGTTCACTTTCATTCAGTCAGTGCCATGGCAAAACAAAAACACAGAATAAAACAGCGCCCATCAAATAAGGAAGAGTCTTAAAAAGTTTATTGACAATGTGTTCTGCATTTAGTACAATAAGAACAGTCATCAGGTGGGGAGGATTGGGCCCACCCCGTGGGAGGTACAAGATGGTTATCCCCTGGGGACACTTATAGGCTCGCCAGTGATATATCAAGTTTCCTGTAAGTTAGTACAGAAACAGACTTTGGTAGCCTCGATAGGGAAGCCCAGAGGCAGACACAGCAATTAGAATAGAGGGCCCAAGCATATGGGGTATGTTTTGAGCCATGGGAAGAGGCCCCTGGTGCCGGCCTCACCATCTGGTCCTGGGGTGGAGTAGACTTCCTTACAGCCCCTTACTCTGAAACCAGAGAAGGATAACTGGGTACAGTCCCCTCCTTCTCTTGATGTGCACTACTAAATAGAACATTTGGCCACATGAATGCCAGACCAGCCATCTGAACATTGGGAACTTTGAGATTTCTTAACAGGTATCCTTTTTGCTTGTCATACCTGTGGCTGTATGAATTTAACCCTCCTTGATCACTAACTAAAGAATGGAGTTGGACTGGAAGAACATACTGGGTGGTTGTGACTTTATGGGACAGCTTCTTTCTGTATCATGGGGTCTCAATGGCTTTCCCTCATGCAGTGAGGCAACAGCAAAGTTCACTGCATAGAAGCTGACTTAGAAGTTCTGCTCCTCACCTTGGAAATACTGTTTTGTTCATAACTGTGTACAGTGTTTTACCATGGGAGGGGTCTGCCAAGTCGGAAGATGAATAATTTCATCTTTTTACATCCTTTTAACCTTAGCTCTTGGTATGCAGAAATGTCAAGAGCAGGACAAGAAGGGAGGGAACCCCTCCATAGCTAGTTTTTCAGTTGGCCAAGGGGAATATTGGTTTAGCCTCTTTAGGTATGAAACTGAGTGGTGGGAATAGCTCTGACATATGGTCAAACCATGGGACAATATACTGTAATAATGTCAAATAATGTGAATGGATTCCATGATCCCATAAAAAAATCCAGGGTACTATAGTATCTCAGAAGGGAACAAGCTTCTGCAAGAGATGTATTTCTCTTAGGGAGAGCACAATAAATATGAGGAGCTGGGCTTTAATGTGGTGGATTGTTCTTCTCACAGATCTGGCGGAAGACTGAGTGTTCTTACACTAATCCCTGAGGTGGAGTACCATTTTTTTTAGAATCCCAGGAAACAGATTCAGAGGGTAGATATATGCTGTTAATCGGCTTCTTATATGGGCAGCAGTTCACCTGGCCAATGTATTTTTTCCTCCAGGAACAGAGAAAGGGGTTTTCCAATGCTTCTTTGCCAGACTACTCCAAGGACTGAAGGGACAATTGTTTATTGTAGGGAGACCTCAACTTGATCCTATAACCAGCCAAAGTGCTTCAATCCCAAATGCATTTAGGCATACAATTTCACAGAAATATGTCAGCCACACAGTACAGAACCTATGATTCCTAGATATCTGGCAATATTTTCATCTGGCAAAGAAAGAATTCACCCACTTTTCAGCATGGCATAATAGCCACACCACACTAGATCATGTGCTAACTCAGTTGAACACAGACACTCTACATGAGGTTAGGCATGTAGCCCCTCTCAGATCATTCCCCGCTAGTAGCATTGCATTCCTTTGGGAAGCCTAGGAAGACAACCACTTGAGACTACACTTTGGACTACTCTGTGATAAAGATCACTTTGAAACTTCTAGGGGAGTGTGTCCCTCAATAAGTCCTGGAAAACTCCTCTCCCAATCTCCCCTCAAGCATGCTTTGGGATGCCCTTACGGTGGTAATGACAGGTGATCTGAGAGCTCATGTTGCAACAGAGAAAGAATGAGAGGAATTAAATTTTCAGAACTACAACAAATGCTATCCTCAATACAAATTGTTCATGCACAGGGTGAGATATCCCCATACCCACAGGTACAGTCAGTCAAGGCACAGATCCAAAGTTGCTTGATTTTAAGGTAGAACAGACATTGTTCTACTTATGTAATCATTACTATGAAGGCTGTGCGAGGGGAGCTAGAACACCAGTCCGTAGGCTATGAGCAGCCCACTTGCAGGCCTGTATTCTTTGAATGCAGGACCCCCTGATGGGGCAAGTGGTCCATCATGATGTTGACATCCAGAAAATAATGATGCATTATTATTTGCAGTTGTATAGTTGAAACCTAGAACCAGCTGTTGAACAGATCTCCTCCTACTTAGCCAGGCTGGGCTTGCCCTCTATAGAAGAACAGCAGGTGAAAGGCTAGATGCAGCCTAAAACAAAATATCAGCTCTTACTGGACTTGTCAGCTTCAACAATGGGCAAATGTCCAGGCCTGGACAGATTCCCTGCAGAATTTTATAAGGTGAAAATTTTATACGACTAGGTTCTCCCACTTTTGGTAAAGGTTTGTGCGGGGATTCAGGAGGGAGATGACCAACCCCCATCATGGAACTTTGCACTATTTCTGCACTACTGTATTCAAACTGGGCAAATATTCAGCTCTACCCACTTCCTATCACCTGATAGCCATCCTGAATTATGTATAAATTGTATATGTCAGTTTGGGCCAGACATGTGGAGGGCCTTCTCCTGTCATTGCTAGACATGGACAAGGCAGGCTTTGTTACAAATTGGCAAGCACATGGCAATATCAGGAAGGCACTACTGTTACTTGAGCATGCCCACAGATAAAGAACCTTAGTGCACAAGCACTGAAGCAAGGGTTACCCCAAAGGGCATTGGCTGGGAAGCCAAGTATCAAAGAAATACAAAATCACACATACCCCCATAATGCAAAACATCAAGGGCTATATATGCAAATCACCACAAAATATTATGCTGGTTCAACTTTAAGCAGAAATGCATGATGCAGAAAGGCCTCTCACACACTCTGCAAAGGATGCCAACAGAAGACACAGACACATGTTTCATCCTACCTGGACTCATTAGTGTGCCTCGTCTGTATGACACCCCAGTGGAATGAACCAGCTACCCTAAGTTGGTCTATCTGAGTTGGGTTGTGGTGAGCCCAATAAAAATAAAAAACAAACTTAAAGACAAAGAACCTTAGTGTGAAAGCACTGAGGCAAGGGTTGCCCCAAAGGGAATTGGCATGAAGCCAAGTTTCAAATAAATACAAAATCACACATACCCCCATGATGCAAAGCATCATGGGCTGTATATGCAAATCACCACATCTTGAGCTCATAAACAATGAACCCTTAACCTTAGCTATCTCGGATGATTTCCAGCACAGAAGTCATCTTTACCTCAGTTTCCTAAGAAAAGTAGAAGCCATCAGACAACATTTGCTTCCTAAGATTTTATATAACTTACAAACTCTACCTATAATGCCTCATACTTGTTATTTCCAGTCAGGGAATAAACTGCTGGCCAGATTTCTACAGAACGGAGGCAGGCCAAGGATCCAGCAGCCTCTGTTGCCGCTTACCCCTGAAAAAGGATGGGGATACATTTTCCAAATCCCAGCTTATATGCACAGATGGCCTACCTCTGACTGGTCTGTCTGTGGTCCTCAGAGAAATGTCAGGCTCACAGAAAGCACATTGAATTTACACTTAAAGATGTATCTAATATAAAATTATCTATACATCCTCACCAGGGTACCTCTCCATCTTTAGATTATTTTCCTATAAAGCTGAAGTGTTAAACATCTGGCACTTAGTCTGGGAAAAGAGGTTGTAGACCTGGCCACCCCATATACCCTGTGCATGCCATTGCATACATTATTGCTGCATTAGGGACATCTGTATTTACTTATACTTGTTATTAGGTGCTTAGGGACCATTCTCCAGCATGATTATTTTGGTAGTGCTTGTGAGCCACCTTCAGCTTTTTGCCACACTGCAATGATGAGTATATTTTATGAATCACTGCAGTGCTACTCAAAAGTAGCCTTAGTCACCTTACTCTTATTAGTGTGTATGTGCAGAACAAGAAATTATCTGTCTTAGGTGCTAACTGCCCACCACTGTCCACCAATAGAATTGCTGTATTTCAATCTTCTGACATTTTGGAAGAGTCCGTTACCTAGTAATGCACTTTCTTACCTATAGTCAAGGCAGTATTATTTTCACGATTTTTTTACCATTTCACCGTGCCTGCACGGTGAAATTTCAGTATTTCACAGAAATGAATCAATGCAGAAACGAGTAGTTGAAAATTAAAAAAAAAGAAGTTTTAATTACTTTAACTTGTTTTGGATATTAAAAACATAATTTAGACATTGAAACTGTATGTTTTTCATATGTGCAAAATCAACTAAATCAATTTTGCTGCAACAGTGAATACACTTTTAAGTTCTCCGCTTTGATGCCGCATCTGTTAACTGTCAGCATGGACCCATATCGGGAGAACGAACACTCCACACTAGCACTGTGTACTGGTATGGACAGGCAACTCGGGGCAATATTACCCAAATTTGGGAATCTGTCCTGATTTGAAATCCAGAACTGTACAATATCTCTCTCCCCTTTGCAGAGTTGATTGCACTGAATGTCCGTTATGTACGAACGAAGTTCGACTCTTGCTTGCAGATTCTCCTTGAATGTCGGGATACTGGTGCATATCTCTTCCTCGGACACTACCATGGTCGACAGGTGGGTGGGGTCTAATATGCGGACAGCTGCAAGGAATTTTGCAGCAGTTTAATGAAACCTGCCCTTCCCTAACATGTAATTTTGAATTTTTAGGGCACATGCAGATATTGTATTTTTTGTTGTAGTATATGTACTGCTTTCAGATTTAACTTCTAAAAATGTAACAAAGTCCAGCAAATCATCAAAAACAATGTGAGATTTTATCTAGTCACCTTCATATTTCTGCAGCATCTGCACCAAAGGGGTGGCATTGACAGCTACTTCTTTTATTTTGAACACCACCGACAGAGTAGATGCTAAATTAATTACTTCTGAACAAGCAGTGCTTTCATCTTTAAAAAACTCAATATATTCATTTATTTGCTCAGAATTATAAAAAAACAGCATGAAACCAGGAGTTCCATCATGTAATTACTGGCATAGGTGGTAATGCAGAAGATACACATTTTGCGATCAGGAACTGCTTGAACCTTGCTTTGTGTGCAGGACATGCAGTGAATGCTTTTTTCATACAAACTACAAACTCGTTCACTGAAACATAATTTTTTTGCCAGATGTCACTGAGCAGGTTCAGTAGGTGCGCAGAGCAGGTGACATGTACACCATTCAGCAAAACATGCTTTAAACTGGATTCCCAGCACTTGTTCATATATATGGCATTATCTGTCACAAAAGCAGCAACATTATTATATGAAATATTAAACTTCTGAAGACAGTTCAATACAGCTTGAGACACAGTCTTGTAATTTGTTGCCTGTAAAATGATGCAGTCCATCAATATAGGCTCTAATTTGGTTTCAATGTTAATTTCACAAGCAGCTGACTAGATTGATGGCACTGCTACAATGTTTAAAATATATCTGTCCTGTACGTCTGTGGTCTCGTTGCAAATAATTGACACAGACACTGCTTCTGAAACCCGTTTTGTAATGTCTGTGATATGGTAGGAAAAAACTTTGGGCAGATACTCTGTTCTTAACCACTGCGATGTAGGAATGACACCTACAGGTTTCAGATTCTCCTCGAGGTAATTGTGCAAGGTAGGGTTGTCTAGTGTGTGCAACGGTATGTTAGTGGCCGTAAAAGCTTCCACTAATGAAAAAAGAGCTGCCTTTTGGGTTTCTTGATGAGCAGATTTTGTGCTAAAAAGTTCATGTACCATCACTTGCTTTTCTACAGAGGCAGAGGCTTTTGCTTCCAGCTTTCTTTTTTTTGCCGGGTGGACTGCAGCTGCTAGATGTCGTTAACATGATGCCTTCTATTTGTGGTCTACAGCTATATTGCAGGTAGAGCAAAACATGATCTGACCAGAGACATGAAAGGTACCCTTTTCGTACTGTGTTAGCCTCTGCTTAGCAAGCACATTTCCAGTTTTAGAAGCAGGTGAAGGTTTGTTTGGCACAGACATTTCTGTAAGTCGAGGAGCACTCAGCAATATGCGGTTCAGTGTCTAGTTTGAATTACGTTAGTAGCAGGTGGTGATTTAATGCTTGTTCATCAGGTGAATGAGGCATTAACGAGTATGTCGACCACAGTGATTTTTTTTAATTAACTACAAATTACAAGATTAACAGATAAAAAGCACCTAATCATTTTAACAGGTCTCATTTAATTGACAGCTAATGGACAGTTTTTCTGGAAGAAAGATTGTAACTAGCAGAAGTAGCTAGATTTGCTACTAGTTGCTCAATGGAGGCAAATTTAAAATGAAATAATTTAGTACAATTCGTACATTTCATGCTACCTTTTCAGAAAACGGGAATTACATGGACGACTGCCAGTTTCATGGAAATCATGAATTCCGTTCGCTCCGCGATTTAATTATTGCCTTACCTATAGTATAAGAATGTCTGTGTAACCCCTCACCCCTGCCTCTTTGTCAAAACGACAGGTGGCATGCTGTTGAAGCTGACAGCAGTACCTGGTGGGGACTGGGTTCAGGGAGGATAAGGTTACTCTGCACAGGGGACCTAGGTTTGGCTACTTTGCACAGGGGCACCCAAGTAAATCCGAACACAGGAAGCAATAACTGTAATGTCCAGAACCAGGAATGGGATTCTTCAGTGTGGCTTTTATTCACATACTAGCTGAACAAACAAAGCATAGACAGACCCCCATGGGGCTACATTTCCTGGTAATGTAGATTAGAGACTACAGAACACTTTATCACCATTTCCAGCCCTCAGGCTCTGAACCCACCAGGCACACAGCCCAGACTTGCACGCAGCTTTGGGTACACAGCCCGACTTGTACACACTTGGGTTGTCCCCACTGGCTCGGCTCCCCTGCTGGCCACTCGATCCGCGGTCCATTTAAGGAATGAACCAATTATCCAGTCATGGCTCCCCACACCACACTAGAGTCTGTGACTCTTAGAGAGAATTTTCCTTACAATCCCACATCTGGGTACTTCCCCCATCACTGGCCAAGTGCCTGAGGCAAAGTAGAAAAACCACAGAAGAAATCCGTAGAGGTGGACCTGGTCACTAAAGATGGGGGGCCACCCACCTCCAGCACCAACAGTCCATACTCGGCCATTTCTCTGGAAAACTGAACAATTCCTTTGCTGAACTTCTAAATGTAGATTAAGGGTAGATGTCTGTCACATCTCTTCTACATATTATTTGCATCTCACAAAACTCTGGGATTTGACACTACTTTTACTTGCTTGGCCCATTTCTCTAGGCCTCCCAATATGTAGTTCAATCCCTAGATTTTCACACAAGTCCCAGGGTGAAGAAAACATATGCCCTTTTAGCCAGAGCAGACACTCACCCTTAAATTGCAGGTGCCCCACAGGCGACTCACAAATCTTCCATCTTCCAAAATAAATCCTGGACTAAACAGGCAGCTTTTTCTCCACTAGCAGAATTAAGGGGGGATTGTCCCAGGAATCTGCTGGGAATCTTTACACCCCCCCCAGAGGGAGGGGGCACTGAGACCCAAAAACAGCGGTCTCCATCACTTGAGTACAAACTTCACTCCTTCAAGCCAAACTGCAGACTCTCCTCTGAAACTCCCAATGTTCTATCTAACTCCCTTTGCTGCAGATTCCAATGTGGCTTATGCAGCTGTGAAAGTTCTATTGGTGATGTCATCCCTCAGTCTCAGCTGAGACTGAGAACAGAGTGAGACAGTGTGAAACCCATTTAACTGGAGTTTCACAAGCTGCCTTCCCTGCCTACCACTAGGTCTTACTGGGATTCTAGTAACCCCGGGTAACAAGGGGGTTACACTCACCCTTGACCAGGAAAATGACTGTCTGCAGTCATTATTTACCCAGCCTTAGGCCATCCCACCCTATGTGCTACCTACGGAGGGGGGGGTGATCAGGCCCCCTCCTACCATGTGCAAGCACAGACAGGCAACACTAAGGGCCTAGAGGCCTGTAGCTGACATATCAGCCTCTACATTATCCACTTACTATGGACACCTAGTGGCTCGGGTAGAACTATCCAGAGCATAGCCCTGATAGATCAACACTGCAGTCCCTGCTGCAGGTCAGAGCCACAGCCTGTCTACCCCCCTAATCCTCTAGGGAAAACCTATCTGCCTCTAACCTAATACCCCCAAAACAAAAACAACCTGGGGACCTCCCCGACCTTGGGCAACCTGCAACCACACACCATTAAAATACTACCTCCCTACCCCCACAACCACACCTGTGGAAGGAAAGGGTTAATACAGCAATAACAACAAAAACACCACAGTACTTTAAATTTCTAAACACACTAAAGCACTGATGAGGAACTCCAATGAGCCCCTCCTCCTCTTCTTGTCTTCTCTTCAGTCTTCCCAGGAACACCTGTAAGAAAAAGAAAGACAACACACACTCCTAATCTGCATACACAGTCTACCTAACCCCTACCATCAAAACACTGAAAAATCCCAAAAAGATTTTTTAGAAAAAAAAGGTTGAAAAACAGTATTTACATTAGAAATCAACAACATTATTTACAATACACATTTGAGGGGGATGGAGTGCCCTAAAAGTCCCAACTAGTGACCACAATGCCCGAAGGCTAGTCCAATAAAGAGTCTCTCCTGGGCCAGAGCCCGGTGAAGCACAGTTCTAACAGGCCAAAGTCCCGAAGGGGAGAGTCTTTGCGGACAGTTCACACATTTTGAAGTCTGTTAGTGTAGGGTGTGTACTGCAATGTCATAAAGATAGAAAAGTTCAGACTTACCAGCCACTTGCAGTACAAAATTCTTAACTGACCTGCACCTCTGACGAAGACTCTTCCTGGCAGCATTTCTTTCGATACAGCTGGGAGGATGTCTTCTGGGAACCACAGAAGGGCACATCTGGAACAGCTGGGTTGATGTCATCTCTGGAGATGGAACCTTAGAACAGGAACAAAAGGAAAAAAGCTGGTCCGACGTCATCCGATTACCAGGCAATGAACAGGATACAGCTAGGCTGGTGTCCTCTCTGGATCTGAAGTCATCTGGTGGGCCAGTCGATGGATGCTGGAAAGGCAAGTACACTGTAGACTGATGAATGTGGGGCACCTGAGTCCTGGATGTCCATATTGGTGGATCAATAAAGGCACTTCACAGTCTGGTGTGGCAGTATTGACTACCACTGCTCGGCTCTCCATTTTGTAGGCATGGGCACATTTGCTGAGAGGTCATTGCACTGAGGGCAATAGTACCGGGGGTCATGAGCTTGAATTATTACCCCATCTGGGTGCACATAATTCACGCGGTGGGAGATTTCACATCCCTCTCTGTCCACTATTCTCACTCTGTCTATAAACAGTGTCCTGCATCTCTTCCACTGGGTATACTTTTCATGGAACAGTCTGTTCTTTACATGCTTGTTGGCCCCAGGATGCACACTTTTTATTGCTTCATCCCAGATCCAGGATTTTCTGCAGTTCTCAATCTCCTCCCAGACCTTTCGAGGAAAGGTAGGAAAGATTATACCATAGATCTTTTTTACCTTTCTATGAACCAGTCTCTCCTCTTTACTTGCTTTGGTCAATCTGAGACCACTGGCCTGGCTTGGGGGTGGCCAGTCCTGGTTCTGCCAGCTTCATGCCCTTAAAGAAAGTAGAAATGGATCCCCTGACTTCTTCCTCCTGTAAAGCCAGGGCAGTGGCATCACCACTTTCTTCCATACATTCCTCCAAGGCAAGATCTTGAGGCTGTCTACCCGTTCCTTTTTCACAAGGCCACATAGGTTCCCCCTCATCTTCCTCTTCACTGAGGATCTGAGCCCAGGAGTGAGCAGTCGTTCTCACTTCTGAGACTATCCACTCGTCACTAGGCACGGAGGTCGACACCTCCCACTCAAAGGCCTCCTGCATCTCATTTTCACCTAAGAGACTTGGGCTAGGCCCCCCCCTTCAGGGGGTCTATTAATGCTTTATCCGAACCTTCCTTCTGGGATCCAGCATCCGAAACTTCAACTTGTGGTTCTGTCTCTAACTCTGTACCCTCTAGCTTTGTGCCACACTCCCCTGAGGGGCCTTCCTCCACAGACTCCACCTGGTGCTGTGTGCTGCCAACTGCTGATTCCTGAATTTTTGTCCATGTGGGGGCCAAATGAATTGGAGGCATTTTATACAAGCCATATTTTTCTAGGCATCCAGCACAGTGAGGAATCATGAAGACGTCCCTTCCAGTTCTTAAGCATATTTGACATACCTGCACTGGAAAATTAGGAATCGCCACATGAGGAGGCAGTTGCCCTCCATAGCACCACTTTTCAATATCCCTCAGTCTATTCACTGCTGCTGTTACTGCAACCCGGGCATGATCCGGGTAATTAACTGGTCCTGAGGCCATAACTGCAGAAAAATAAACAAAAGTTCACTGTAACTGAAAGTCCCACTTTATTGAACACACTCTTTAGTTGTAAAATGGCTGCTCTGCTGCTGTGTTTACTTTACTACCCCACCCTGTAATGGCAGCGGCAGCACTCCTGTGCATCAACATTCAGAATCTGGGTCAAGCCACTGCGCACCCGATTTACACAAACTACTGATAACTTCTGCTTAAACTGCACAACTTGCTCTGTTCTTGCTTTAAACACATTTACAGGATTTTCCATTGACTTTTTACATGCTGGTAACATTCATTTTATTCACAGTCCCTTAAAGCTTCAGGTTTTTAGCACAGGATTGCCTGTATTTCTAGTGCTGCACTTTGCTACAACCCACAGTCTCTCTCTGGCTGCAGACTTTAAACTGAGGCTAAATTCATTACTATGCACACAGTCAATGGCTTAACAGACTTACACTTGCTGGCAGGACTTTACACAGTCGTTACTTGCAAAGCGACTACACTGCTGCACACACATTTATATGGCATAGGGCTGAAAATCACTGTTTGAGCAGTTTTTAGGATGGTTACTTACTGTTATCAGTAGCAGTTTGCTGCGATGTGGAAAACCGGCCTGCAGCCAGTTCTTGGAGGCCTCAGAACAGAAACGGGTGGGCAGTCCTGCCTTCTCGACCACCACTTAAGTAATTCTGATGATCGATTAGCGGGTTGAGCCCGATTTTAAACAAGAAAGTCTAATTTTTGAAAGTTTACAGCGATTTTAACACTCTGCGATGCTCCTCCACTGCCAGTACACGCACTCCACTCACACTCCCTCTCGAATGCTGGGGCAGTCTCTGTAGAGCTGGCCGAGGGCCGGGACCGATTGCAGCCTGACCAACCACACGACACCATGCAAATGAGCCTCTTCTTCATTGCGAGGGCTCTTCTCCTCACGGCGATCATCAAGCAGGCAAATTTAAACAGCAGAATGCAACTTTTTTTTTTCAACTGACTCCACAGCTGGAGCCCATTTCAGCCATTTAACATAGCCATTACACTTGCAAGTCTCTCTTTTCATTCAAAAAGCATTTCCAACATCCAGGGCACAATTTTCCTGTTGCTATCCCTAGTCTTCCACACTTTTCTTCACAACAGTTCATTTTAAAAGCATTTCAAACGTCCAGGGCACAATTTTCCTCTTGCTACCCCTAGTCGTTCACACTTTTCTTTACAACAGTTCATTTTAAAAGCATTTCAAACATCCAGGGCACAATTTTCCTGTTGCTACCCCTAGTCTTCCACACCTTTCTTCACAACAGTTCATTTTAAAGCAGGCAAAAACGCTGTAAATAATTTTGATGAAGGACAAGGGCACACTCTTTGAGGAGGGCAACTAAAATGGTGCAGGGTCTGCACCGGAAGACATATGAAGAGAGACTTAAGGAGCTTAATATGTATAGCCTCGAGGAAAGGAGGGAGAGGGGAGACATGATAGAAACTTTCAAGTACCTCAAGGGAATCAGCAAAGTCCAAGAGGGTAGCATCTTTCAAAAAAAGAGGTGTGTAGGAACAAGGGGGCACAATTTGAAGATAGAAGGGAGGGCTGGCTCAGAGGTAATTTAAGGAAGTATTTTTTCACAGAGAGGGTTGTGGATGTATGGAGCAGCCTTCCAGAGGAGGTTGTGGAGTCAAAAACAGTGGTGGAATTCAAGCATGCATGGGACAGTCATAAGGCAATTCTAGGGGGGGTAGGAAGAAGTAGGCTGCTGGTTAACTAGGATCTGCAACTTATCCATCAGGTAGGGAAATGGGCAGACTGGGTGTGTCAAGCGGTCCTTATCTGCCGTCAAATTCTATGTTTCTATGTTTACTGCTCCTTGGTAAACAGTTGGCAATTTTAAACAGCAGCACGAGATCCACAGCACACAGCAACACTATGGAAATTGCTTCAGCTTTTTGGGCTACCCACTGCCAGATAGCCAAAATGCTAGCCCCCTCGCCCAAGCATCTTCCTTCCCAGAACAAAATCCCAGTGGTGCCTCCATTTTTGTAACCCCTCACCCCTGCCTTTTTGCCAAAACAACAGGTGGCATGCTGTTGAAGCTGACAGCAGTACTTGGTGGGGACTGGGTTCGGGGAGGATGAGGTTACTCGGCACAGGGGACCTAGGGTTTGGCTACTGCACAGGGCACCAAGTAAACTCGAACAGGAAGCAATAACTGTAATGTCCAGAACCAGGAATGGGATTCTTCAGTGTGGCTTTATTCACATACTAGCTGAACAAACAAAGCATAGATGGTCTCCATGGGGCTACATTTCTGGTAATGTAGATTAGAGACTAGAACACTTTATCACCATTTCCAGCCCTCAGGCTCTGAACCCACCAGGCACACAGCCCGGACTTGCACGCAGCTTTGGGTACACAGCCCAACTTGTACACACTTGGGTTTTCCCCACTGGCCCGGCTCCCCTGTCGGCCACTTGATCCATGGTCCATTTGAGGAATGAACCAATTATCCTGTCATGGCTCCCCACACCACACTAGAGTCTGTGACTCTTAGAGAGAATTTTCCTTACAACCCCACATCTGGGTACTTCCCCCATCACTGGCCAAGTGCCTGAGGCAAAGTAGAAAAAACACAGAAGAAATCTGTAGAGGTGGACCTGGTCACTAAAGATGAGGGGCTACCCACCTCCAGCTCCCACAGTCCATACCCGGCCATTTCTCTGGAAAACTGAACAATTCCTTTGCTGAACTTCTAAATGTAGATTAAGGGTAGATGTCTGTCACATCTCCTCTACATATTATTTGCATCTCACAAAACTCTGGGATTTGAAACTACTTTTATTTGCTTGACCCATTTCTCTAGGCTTCCCAATATGTAGTTCAATCCCTAGATTTTCACACAAGTCCCAGGGTGAAGAAAACATATGCCCTTTTAGCCAGAGCAGACACTCACCCTTAAGTTGCAGGTGTCCCACAGGCGACTCACAAATCTTCCATCTTCCAAAATAAATCCTGGACTAAACAGGCAGCTTTTCCTCCACTAGCAGAATTAAGAGGATTGCCCAAGGAATCTGCTGGGAATCTTTACACCCCCCTCTGGAGGAAGGGGGCACTGAGACTCAAAAACAGTGGTCTCCACCACTTGAGTACAAACTTCACTCCTTTAAGCCAAACTGCAGACTCTTCTCTGAAACTCCCAACGTTCTATCTAACTCCTTTGCTGCAGATTCCAATGAGACTGAGAACAGAATGAGACAGTGTGAAACCCATTTAACTGGAGTTTCACAAGCTGCCTTCCCTGCCTACCACTAGGTCTTACTGGGATTCTAGTAACCCCGGGTAACAAGGGGGTTACATCTGTAAAACTGTTTTTCACTGAGTTTGCATGATGACATCCTGGTGTTTGGAGGTTTCTGAACTCCCAGCAGGTACACTGTTTTTTCACATGTTTTGGAATAAATTTCTCTCTGTGATATCTGGGCTTCTGTGTCATGTCTTGCAACAAGTTTAGAATCCCGCCAGCTAACAATGTACGCAAAGAACTGAGGACATTTCTTGGAGCCCTATATAGGGGCTCATCTTGTACATTAAATCAGATAGATCCCTTCCTCAAAAAGTTGTCCAGGCTAGGCCATACCTACTACCAGCAGCTCATTGACCAAATGGGACTGAGGCTGTTTCAGATCCTGAGAGAAAGTTATCAGTTATCTTCTATAGACCATTTCTGCTACCTGCGGCTTAGAGCATACATTTATGAGCAGGTCTGCCCTTGTGGCTGCTACCAGAGAAACTTCCCACTTTGCTGGGACTACTAATGTACTATCAGTATGGGGTTTTGGGATGCTTCTTGTGGGCCAGCTATATGGAAAACTGAGGGAGCTAGTGGAGGCAACATCAGCTATGGTTTTAGAAAAATGGAATAAAGAAATGCAGACATTCTGGGACTTGCACAAGTGGCAGAAACATGTTCTTCCCTTTTATAAGATCTCAATGGCCTCATGCACTAGAGAGTTTGCATGAAAGTGTAGGACCAGATGTTTTAGAATGTCAGTGGTTCAAGCTAAATTTATGGATCCTCAGTGGGGGCAGGCTTGAGGGGCTGTGGGAAACATCAAGCTGATCACAATTATATATTCTGAGACTGCACCAACCTAACCTCTTATTGAGAACATTTAGGGCAGATACTGGAACAAATATTTGCTATCCCAGGTACACTTAGTTCCTTCCTAGTGTTGCTGGACATTTCCAGCCTATGGGGTAGGATTCAAGGGACAATAATTTAAATATTTTGCTTCTGTTGACAACAGAAGCAAAAAAGGCAACAGCTCAACATTGGTTTATGAATATGTAACCCACACTACAACAATGGAAACATATAATGGACAGTGTTTATGCCTTGGAAAAACAAGCATTATTTTTTGGAACTACCTATTTGTATTTGAAGAAACCTGAAGTTGTTGAGTTTTACATAAACTAGACACAGTCACAGTATTTGTATCATAATAATTTTATTAACATGGTGACAGTGGACTGTTTGACTTTTGGAATACTACCTTACTTTACATGTACTGTAAGTACTACACTGTATTAGAATACCAATGTCTTTAAGCTACGGTAGGGAGTAACACTCTATTCCACCCTTCCCCAACAAAATTATTTGGAAATATGTGGATACTGTAACATCTGTCTGTATCTGTTATTTCTCTGTTGCTCTGTAATGCAAATAACAGCTTAGTAAACTACAAGTATAAAAAAAGTCAAAAAACAGCTTTGTTATGAAGACACATTGAATTTTTCCAACATTAACTCACAATTTCTTTTCACAGATTTTTGGCTCAAATTTTCAACATGGCCCTTGCATTACCACACCTCATGAACATGACAGGTGTCATTTTTCAAATCCCCTCTGAAACATGTTTTTGCAATTGCTCCAAGGAATCACGTTGCAGACAGGATTTACAACATTTCACCTGTCTTGGTTACTTGGGTTATTAGAAGGAAGTAGGCTAATTGCCCATCTGGACCATCTCCCACTCCTAGTGGGAACAATACCATTTACATATTTTACCCAGGAGGAGCTCGTCAAATGCTTGGAAGGAAGAGATTTCTACCAATTTCTGAGGTAGTCTGTTCCATACCCTCCCCGCCATTACATTAAAAAATGCATTTCTTGTATTTTTGTTAGCCTTGTTAGATTATGAGATCATAAGGTAACCTCTCTTCCTTAAAAAGTCAGTCCATTTTGGATATTAGGTCTTTGTTATTTATTGTTTTAAACAACTGAAGCAGGGCCTTTCTGTGCCTTCTATCTTCCAATAAATACATACCCAGCTCATTCAGCATTTCCTCATAATGTCTATTTCTTAATCCAAGTACTAATCTTGTCATTTTCTATTAAATGCTATATATCAGCTAAGTATCTTTGTTTAAATTCGGGCTCCAGTATGATGAGCAATAGTCCAAGTGGGGTCTCACATAAATAGGGAACCCTAAGGGAACGATGCAGTTTTCAGTACTAGCTACAAATGTCTTTTTAATACAGCTCAGTATTCTATTGGATTTTAATGTTACCTCTTTACATTGCTTAGTGTTCGATAAATTCTGACTAGCCATGATCCCCAGTTCTCTTTCAGTCACACTACAGTGCTGTTTAGCGTATAATTCTTACAAGAATTTTTGTGTACCAAGTGCATTACCACACACTTGTCTGTATTAAAAGACATCTTATTTCTAAATGGCCACAGCTCTATTTCTTTTAAATCATTTGCAAGTGAAATATATTTGCCCTCAGTGTTGACTTGTCTACATATGTTGGTGTCATTGGCAAACTTTGTAATAACATTTCTTACAAATATTTATTATTTCATTCAATTTGTTGACTGGGAGAGGCACACTGAGCTGAGGCTCATTTCCAGGAGCGACCTGGTGGGAAGGGATAAGGGAGGTTACATTCAGAGTTTACATAATTTGTGAATAAAAGTGTACATTCAGGTCTTACAAAAATTGTGAATACAAGGTTACATTCAAAGTTTACATAACTTGTGAATACAAACAGAGGTAGACAAATCAATACAGTACTGTACAGTAATAACTTTTATAAACACAATGTGATATAACAGAAATATGACTTACAGACAAAGCTAAACAACTGGTGTACATAGGTGGTAATTTATAGTACAAATAGGAGCAATTAAGCTGTACTTGGAATGGTGGTAATGCAGGTGTGGTAAATTGCAATAAGGAAATATTGTGATCCCTGGAGTTAGAAAAGAGTGCAATGGGGGGGTGGGGTAGTAGTAAATAAGAGGAGATGTATAGTGGGGGAAATTAGTAAGGGATATGGGGAAGGGGTGTGGTGAGAAGGTAAGGGATGATGGTAAGAAAGGGAGTTGTCAAGTAGGGGAGCAATATATACAATAGTGCAGGTCTTTTTTGGAGTAGAATGTGCAATATGATGCTAGAGTAACTGCAAAAATTTGCTTTTCATTAGGGAAGCTTGCATTTACAAGGACAGGAATTTGCTTGATTAATTGTGCTTGTCAAAACACATTTTAGGAAAAGGAGTGAGAGGGAATGTCTGACATGGGAGGATAGGAAGTTCCAGATTGAGGGTAGTCTGTAAGAAAATGCTGCTGCACCTGCTCCTGAGGATGACTGTGGAAGGGAGAAGGTGCGAGTGTCTTGAGATGAAAGGGGGTATGTGGTCCCAGAAACAGGAGACAGAAGTGAGGATAGATAGGAGGGTAAGGACCCAAACCAGTATTTTGAGTTGAAGAGCAAGGAATGGAGTAGACGTCGGTGATGAAGAGAGGTTAGGGACATGGAAGAGTATAGGGAACAGCAGTGTGTATGAGGGGAGGGGGCATTTAGGGCAAAACAACAGAAGGCATTGTAGAGGGAATCCAGCCTGGCTAATTGGGTGGCTGAGAAGGTGGCATGCACATCGGCAAAGTCAAACATATAAGCCAAAATGTGCAGAATTCTTAATCATAATGTGGGATCATAAACAGACTGTGTTGAAAATTTGGGGTCAAAATGTCACAAAACAACAAAGTTATGAAGAAATTATTAACTTATAAAGATGATATTCTGCTTACCATTTTTTCAGCGTTATACCCCTTAGCCTGGTGAATTCCACAGTCCATGAGAGAGTGGATACTGGTGGAAGAAAGGTCTGCTCATTGCCTCAAGATACTGTTGCTCTAACTTGTAGCAGCATGCAAGCAAACACATTCAGCATTGACAGATGTTTGTTTCTTTTCTGAGCAGCACTGAGGCTTTTTGGGTCTGGATTTTTGAGTAGGAGGCATAGTTGTTGGATGGATTTCCTTTGCAGTTTGTGATTCTTGAGCAATGTTGCTGTGTGTGTGTGTGGAGAGTGATATCATTTTGTTATTTGCATAATGTCTTTTTGCTGCTGCTGGGTTGTTTGATCTGCATTGTGAACTTTTTGACCCTGACAATATGCAATTGGCATATTGAACCTTTTGACCCCGACAGGTTGTGCTTTCGATTAGTGCACCCCTGTCATGTCATCTGAGCAAGAGTATGAACTAGGTTAACACAGTACTTTGTGTTTTTTATTTTTTTATTTCATGGTTCTGAAAAGACCTTTGAGCAAACAAGCTCTTTTTCAAAGGTTCCACATCAAAACAGTGAGGTTATTTAACAAAATATAGTTTACATAACAGTTGAACGACACAGCTAATACAGGTATACAGTTGCAGTAGGCATAATTCCCGAGGGAAGATTTGTATTTCAAGTACATCCTACAATCAGGTACGGTGCAGAGTGCATGACCAGCAAAGAAGTTACATGAAACATAGGGTTAGGGTGCTAGACTACCTCAAGATAAAGAACAGGTGAGGCAGCTGGGGTAGGCATTGTCAAAGAGAAACAAAAAGGAGGGGGAAGGGTGAGAGAGGGGGATTGAAAATGCAGGGGTGGGGAAACTAATTGGTTATAGGTAGCTGGGGGAAAGAAGGGCAGGGGGAGCAGTGGAGGGAGGGCAGAAGGAAGACTAGTGTGGCAGTGAAGAATAACAAGTGACAGCAGGAAAGGAGGAGCAAGTGAGGGGGTAATGGGGGAGCAAATGCAAAGGTACTGTATATAAGGGTAAGGTTGAAGTGGGTGATACCTAGAAGATGTGCAAGGTACAGTGTGTGAAGAAAGCGGTGGTATGGTGGGCCAGAAACAGCAGAGGGGGAGCCAGGGGAGGGCCTAAGTACTGTAAGTGGGACTCCAGTGAGAAAAAAGGTGGGTCAGTGCAGAACCAAGGTACAGTGCTGGAAATATGGAGCAGTGCTGTCCATATTCTCAACTCTCAGCTCCAGTAAGAGGGGAGATTGAGAGAGAGAGGGAGGAAGGGCTCGGATTATGACAGAAATTATATATCAAGGCAGTGACCTAATACACAAAAGCCAAAGGTAGCCAGTTGCCACTTTAGATCAACTTTAAAGGAAGGGAGGCAATCGTTGTTTAGTATTTGTGTAGGGATACCATTTAGCCAAAGAGGTGCCCTGAAGCCAAAGGACCATTGTCCTAGTGAGGTTTTCCTAAAAGGAACAGCCAGGGCGCCTGTGGCCATACCACGGGTTTGGTAGTTTGACAGGCTGGCATGCAGCATTTCCTTTATACAGGGAGGGGCTCTCCCAAGGAAGGCTTTCTTAGCCATAAGGCACGTTTGATACTTAATCCTGTTTAAAAGATTCAGCCATCCAGTTTGCTCAAAGAGTAGACAGGAATGAGTCCAGTTATTAGGTCTGAGGGTTAATCTACATGCCTTTTTGAGTACAGTTAAAATGCGCTTGAGGGCAGTGTCTGTAGCCACTCCATAAACCACTAATCCATAATCTATTATTGATAGGCTGGAGCTGCCAACAGATAGTCGTAAAGCAGTAGGCATTAAGTACTGCATATGTCGATAGAGGACACCTAATTTGATATTCACTGCTTTCACCACTAGCTCAATATGCTGTTCAAATGACAGTGTGTCATCGATTGTAACCCCTAGGTACTTAAATGCATGTACCAGCTCAAGGGGCTCAGCTTTGTTGTTGACAATGTGAAGGTCTGGGTGCGCCTTCTTAAGCTGGTGGGTAGAAAGCAGCATCGTTTTGATATTTTTATAGTTAAGAAGAAGTTTCTGTGACTCTAATCAACCCTTAAATAAGTAGAAGGTGGACTGTAACTCCTGTTGCAGTTGATCTGGCTGGTTGCTGCTTCCCAAAATGACCACATCATCTGCAAAGTATAATTTTGCTTGGACCATCACCAGGCAGGCTAATCATGAATAAGTTGAATAGGAGGGACCCCAGGATGGAGCCTTGTGGGACCCAGAGACCAATGTCCCTGGCCGTAGATGTTGCCGACCCTATCTTGACACACTGCGATCTGTGGGTTAGGTAGTTCTTAACCCAAAGGACTGCATCAGAGGCAAGCCCAAGGGACAGCAGTTGCTTAAGCAGGACTGGATGGTTGACAATGTCAAAGGCCTTAGTGAGATCTATAAAGATAGATCCCACTAGCTTGCCACCATCGATAGCCTTGTGCATGTATTCTGAGAAATCTAATAGAGCAGTGGCCAAGCTGCGGTTCTTGGAAACAGCATGCTGCTGTGGGCACTGTAAGTCATACTTCTGGATGCAGTCTGTGATTTGATCTGTGATGATTCTCTCTAGTGCTTTTGAGAGGGGTGAAAGAATCAATATTGGCTGATAGTTGGCTATACTGGAATGGTCCCTGCTTTTTAGAACCTGGGTCACATGTGCCAGTTTCCATACCAAAGGGAATATGGCCAGGGTGAGCAATTTATTGAACACTTTGGTGATTGGTACTATGACTTCATTGAGGGCAATTTCCACGAGCTTCATGTCAATATTGTCATTGCCTAGCCTTGTTTTACCTAGTGCCTTTTGGACATATTTTTTTGCTACCTTGACAGTGATATGCTTGAAATAGAAGTTTGATCGATTGATGAAGTGTTTGGATGTTAACTGGGTCGGCTCAGCAGTGTTAAGATAGGCTGGGGGGAGGATAGAGCTGAGATCAGAGAAGGCAGAGTTAAAAGCTTCAGCGATGGCATGAGGATCCATGGTGGTGGTACCATTAATGTTGAGCAAAGATGATTGTTCCCTGTCCTCTTTGCCTAGTAGGTCCTTGATGTTAGCCCAAAACATGTTACCATTACCCCACCTCTTCTCCAACTGCTCTTTAAAATATTTAGCTTTGGCAAGCCTGGTAAGGTATGTACACCTATTTCTGGCCACTGTTTTCCTGATAGTGGGCAGGGTTGCCTGAGTTCCTAGCCTTACTCCACAAGTTATCCTGGGCCCTCATTAGGTCAAGGAGATCCCAAGTAATCCATCCATTTGAGGAGCTTCATACTTTTCTTTTCTTTTCCTTAGGGGGGCATAGACATCAGCAATAGTGTTAAATTTATCAGTGAAATATTTCACAGCCTGGTCCACATCCTGGAGGATGTCCACAGGAAACAAGTCAACTAGAGTGAGGGTGAATTTAAAGGCTTCTAAGAAACCTCTCTTCATAGTACAGCTGTGTATTGTGATGTGTGGGACATTTTTTATCCTTAAAAACCCAGTTACAGAGTACAGGAGAGTGGTCGCTGAGAAAGTCGAGAAGTACCTCAACATTTCTGATTCTGAAGGAGCAGCTGGCTAAGATCCAATCTAGGACAGTGCCATTCCTGCTCTTCACATTTAATTTAGTGAATTTGCCTATCATCTGTGTGAGGTAGACACTGGCTACTTGGTCCTTTAGCAAGTCCATGTCCCTACTGAGCCAGTTTATATTGAAGTCACCTGCCACAATGACTTCAGTATTCCCTTTCACCTTAAAGATCAAATCCAGGACAGGGCCAAGCCCCAGTTTAGCCTTACTAGGAGGCAAGTAAATCATGGTGAGTGACTTCTTTTGTTGACCTATGCGGAATTTTACTATCTTAGCAACCAACCTAACACAGATGGTCAACTCCCCTACTAGAAAAAACTACAAGACTGGAACCAGCACTCTCATTGACTGGATTCTTACTAATTGCCCGGACTGGATAAAAAACACCACCGTTCTGTCCGACTCCCTCAGTGACCACTCCCGTGTGATCTGTATCTGGACAAATAAATTCCACAAACCACCTCCTAAAACCATCCTAAGTCGAATGCTACCACACGGAAACCTTGCTAAGCTAAAGACTTGCCTCCTACAACAAGACTGGTCCCCTATCTACAATACGCTAGATGTGGATGCTGCCCTAGACTTCTTCATTAAAACTTTCAACACTGCCTGTGACACCTACGCACCTTTCAAAAAACGTAAAATCAAAGCCCTCTCTAATCCCTGGCTAACAACCAAACTACTGGCTCAGCTTAAAGCGCATGACCATCTTTGGGCTATAGCCAGGGCCACAGGCTCCATAACAGACTCACTTAACTATAAACAGGCGTGCAACCTATGCACTTCACAAATCAGGCAAATGAAGAACTCCTATTTCAAGAATGCTCTAGAAACCACCTGGGGTGATGGGAGATCCTTCTAGGACAATATAAGTAATATTATGGGCAAACAGTCTAAATCCTCTCCCACGGCAATGAACATTGATGGCTCCACTACCCGTGACCCTAAGACTATGGCCAATGCCCTAAATAAAACCTTCACTGACCTCAGTGGTGTCCTCTCACCAGACTTCTTCCAGGACTTGTCAGCTCCAAAACTCGTATCCCAAACCACCTCACCAGACAAACCACTATTTCACTTTAAAATAGTTAAGACATATGAAGCCTATAGATACATAAAAAAGGCCTGCTCTAAATCTAGAAATAGCAGTGACACCATTGATCTAAAACTTCTGTCCCTCACCTTGGAAGAAGTGATCCACCCCCTCACCAAAATTCTCAACCTCTCCCTGTGCTAAAGTCAATTCCCCAACACATGGAAGGGCGCTATAGTCACACCAGTGCATAAAAGGGGCAACAAATCCACACCAGGAAACTATCGACCCATATCTATACTTCCACCCCTCTCCAGAGCTCTTGAACGGATCGTGGTGGATCAATTATCAGGCTACCTGCAAAAGTACAATCTACTCTGCATTCAGCAACACGGATTTAGGAAAGGACACAGTACGTCGACTGCCCTACTTGATTTCTCTAGTGAAACTCACAAAGCCTTGGATAAGGGTTATTTAACCAGAGCTGTTTTCATAGACCTCACAAAGGCCTTTGACACTGTTCTCCACAGCCTTCTAATCTCTCTTCTTCTCAACACTGGCCTAGCCGAGGGACCTGGAGCCTGGGTAAAAAGTTACCTGGCACAACATTCTCAAACGGTAAAAATCTCTGAGGTTCTCTCTGACTCCAAACTGGTCCTCTCTGGTGTCCCCAGGGCTCAATTTTAGGTCCTCTCCTCTTCAGCTTATTTATAAACTTGCTTCCCAAATCCTGCCCTGAAAAATTAATACTCTATGCTGATGACGCTGTAATTTTCTCCTCCCATAAGGATCCAAATCCACTACGACAGAGCTTGCAGCTTGTTTTCTCATGTGTTGAAAAGTGGTTCCTTGAGCACAAACTGGTCCTAAATCAAAAAAATAACAAAAGTCATGCTTTTCGCCAGTCATCAAAACAGAAATAGGCATACTCCATTCGTCATAAAAACTTCTCTTGGAAATACACTAGAACAAGTGAACACCTTGGTATCACTTTTGACGAATGTCTTACTTTTGCGGCCCATATCGATAACACTGCAAAAACAGTGCACCAACGCATTGGAATTTTGTACCGCAACCAAGCTGCCTTGAGGATTGCTGTTCAAAGCTCCATCATCTCAATCATAGACTATGGTCTAATTGTCTATAGCTCAGCTACTACCACTGCACTAAAGCGCATCTCAACAGCACTAAACAAAACCTGTTGACTCCTCACTGGGGCAGAGACGGACCCACACTTGTGACCTCTACACGGAAACCGGTTGGTTGCATCTTTCCAATCGCCTCATGTATCTCACCTGCGTGATGGCAAAAAAATCAATCTTGGGACTCACTCCTCCATGTATCCTGGACCTGCTCTGCCTGAACAATGGCACTCGTACCACCAGAAGATCTGACCACTAACCTTTCCTTGTCCCTAGATGCCGGACTGCTAAGGGACAAAGATCTTTTACATACCATGCCCCTACCTGGTACAATGCCCTTAACCTGCCCTCCCTATCCTCCACGACATTGGGAGCTTTCAACCATACCTTACACTCACCTCACAGCCTCCAGCTCCTGTGACTGCTTTGACTAAAGTTTCATCCCACTGAGTGCACCTACATTTGTTTCACTCAACCACCATGGTCTCCTCTTTGACAAAGACAACCCGAGTACCACTAACCTGGTTCTGTCTGCTCCTAAACTTCTTATTTCTCCCTCTCTTCCCTCTCAAGCTCTCTAATCCTTATTCCTTGCCCTTGACACTGCCTCTGAGTTCCTTTTTCTTTTCTGTACATAAATTTTACTGTTTAAGTTGTGGCCTTGTTAAATGGCTTAAAAGACCCTTGGCACAAGGGTATTAATTCCTAGAACAATAAACTTCAAACTTCAAACTACTGCTAGCAGCTCATAGTCTTCTTTGATGTCATGGATTGACAGAGTACTCCCCTGGAAAGAGTCCCTAACATACATGAGGCAGCCCCCACTCCTTTTCCCTACACGCTAAAGTCTGAAGGTTTCATAGCCTTGCAAGAAAATGCAATTGTCCTTAGTTTTAGGGGTGAGCCACGTCTCAGTTAGGCAGATAACATCAGGTCTATGTAATTGCACCCAGGCCTGGAACTGTGCGAATTTAGGAAGTAGGTTGCAGATGTTCAAAGCAATGATTTTCAGGCCGCATTCATTTGTTTCCTTAAGTGGCATATTAGTGGGAGGTCCCGGATTAGTATGGACATCCCCTGATAGTAGGAGCAGTAGGAAAAAAAATATATCTGGTAGTGTTCCCAAGGAGTTGCAAAAACCTGACTTTCTTTATAAAGATTTTAGAAGTAGGGTGGCTACAGGTCATGAGTGGAGAAAAGGATAACTGAGCCAGTATGAATGCCCCACTGCTGATATGGCATTGTGTTATATGGGATGGAGGTGGCATTAAAGGAACCAGTCCAGGTTCAAAGGAAAGCATGCCAAATTGCAGTGCACTAGTTGTGACAGTAAATGTAACCTGAGAAGGTTTGGGAAACATCCCTAGTGGCAAACACAGCCCCACCAAAGGTGAGAGTGCAAGTATCACAGTCAGAGTTAATAACAGCGTCCTAGTCATTGTTTCACAAGGGGATTGGAGTTCCCTAAGCAGAGGTATGTGGAGGAAAAGAGACAAGGTCAGATGCATCAGGAGGGAAGTAGTCTTAAGGGCAGTTGTATAGCCAACAGTTGTGCCCTATGGGGCAACAGGTAGAGGAAGTGGGTGGAGACTACATGGAGTCTGCCAATCTGATCCATGTCCTAGAAGCCAGGAAGCTGTACCTTAGTTGAGAGGTCTTGGAGGGCTGCCACTCAGGATAGAGCTCTCACTGGCTTCGGTCTGAGCTGGGCACAGAGCCGCTGGACACCCGCTCAGACTGCAGGAGAACCTAGAAGAGGGAGAAAGAAACAAAGATTAGGAGTAATAGGGAGCTGCTGGGGGGGTCAGGAATATTACTGGGAGTGGTGGAGAATCTAAACAAAGCAGGGTAGTAAAGTAAAAGGAAATGTGAATGGAGAGGGGAAGACTCTTATGACCAGTGCTGAGGGGCTCCTGGGAAGGATTAAGAATGTAAATTAACTAAGAGGGGGCAATTCAGAAATGGTGCCAGGGCAGGAGTCAAGACAATGGGCTGACATCAAGACAGGCAGTGGGGAACAGAGTAGGGGCAAGAAGGAGATGAATTAAGTGCCAGGTGGCCCTCAGAATGGCAGGTTAACAAAGGAAAGAAAGAAGGAAGGAGGGAGTCAGAAAAGCGTAAGAGAACAGAGCAAGAAGTTAGGCAGCTGAGAAAGGCAGACAGGAAATTCAGCAGTCAGAGTGAGATCACAGTTAGACCACAGGACAGGCAGGTGCAGGTTTAGCCAGGCTAAAGTATAGGAGGAAAAAAGAACAAACAATAAGAACTGAGGGCAAAATAATGACTAACCACTACGAAATGCTAAACATTTGTAGATACTTAACAGAATAGGCAGGTCGCTAGTCAACCCTGGTTTAAGCTAATTACTGGCCCCAAATTAAGCAGATAATATTAAGACTGAGCAGACTGATACAATAGTAAGATTTTGAGGAAATATTATAGTTAAAGTGGTAAAAACGAAGACATAATTTGGTCTCCTAGGAAAGCAAGTGGCTTAATGGTGACCAAGAATGGGGGTTTGTCTGACTGACAGAGAGCCCTCTAGTGGCAGGAGATGATAGGCTGCAGTAGGGAATGTAGACTGATAGGCTCACAAAGGCACATGGTCAGCTATATAAAAGAAGGAGTTCACCAAGGATGGTGGTGTGGGTGGCGAGGCTCTCAATCAGGAATGAAAAACAAAACTGTTCAAATTCGGATGCTCCGTCCAGTACTTGTACTGCTGTTTTCGGCGGTGGGGAAGGGCAGGCTTCAGTTCAGGAAGGCCCTCACAACCTCTGATCTCCCAGGACAGCTGCTGTAATGCTGTTTTCAGCAGTGGGGGCGGGCAGACTTCAGGATGGCCCTTGCGACCTTCGATGTCCCGAATGTGATGGGGTCCTGACCATGAAGGAGCCAGAACTGATCACATTCCATTTTGTAAAGGATATAAATGCACACCCCAGTGGAGTGGAGTGAAATACACTAGGTCAGAAGCTGAGTGTTCTTACACCCCTATGAAGTGCATTCAAATCCTTAAATGCATGCCCTGGAGTAGCTTATTATGCTTGTAAAATGGCTCACTCCACTTTTGTGTTATATGTAAAATTAAACATGTTTAATATAATCTCTTTCTATATGACTCATTTTTTTAAATACATTTTAAGTAACACAATATATGTGTGAAATAGTTCCTGATTTTTTTAGGTAATAAGTCTTTTTTGTCTTGGTAATACAATCCGGCCCCTGACCATGCTGTACTAGGAATTTAATGCAGTCCAGTGATGTCTCTCAGCCAATGATGTTTCTAGAGTTTTTCTTGCCATTGTATAAAGTTAGTTTAATCATTTAATGGTTTGCATGTCTAAAAATAATGTAGAACATCATTATATTTTTGTGACATAACAGTAAACTTTAGGTGTAAAATTGGTAATGCAATGCAGAATGCAAAGCCAATGACAGGTACGAGAGATTACAGGTTTTCAGCCCCACACCAGTCATAGGCTCACTGTGTTATCTTGGGCAAGTGATTTGGACCCCCCCAACTGTTTACAGTATGTCTTTTCCAGCAATAAAATACATTTGAAGCAGGACCCAATAGCAAATGAGATGTCCCATCTAGCTTGGAATATTCTCAGCAAATGATTTGTAAACAAACAAACACTAAATTAACAGCATGGCTGAGGAATAGAGGACTTTTGTGTGTATCACATACAAACAGATGAGCGAAAGAAGTAAGTGCCTCAGCTGGGACTTGAACCGAGGCTGCCTGGCATACTGTTCTGATTGCGCTACCAGCTGTGCCACCAAGGCAACTGGAAACTGGGCTGTCCCTGAACACATTACTCTCTCTCAAATACACAACTCAGGGGCTACATAAATTACTTATTACAGTCACACAGGGTACAGTGTGCATATTTTATGGACCACATGCAAACAGATGAGAGAAAGAAGTAAGTTCTTCAGCTGGGACTTGAATCCAGGCCTCCTGCAATACCATCCCGATTTCACTGCCTGCTGTGCTACCAAGACAACTGGAAACTGGGCTATCCTCAAGCACATTACTCTTTCTCATTTGTAGTAAGTAATTATTTGTGTAGACACTGGGTTGTGCATTTGAGAAAGAGTAGTGTGCTCAGGGACAGCACAGTTTCTATGTACTTCTTTTTCTCATCTGTTTGTATGCGGTCCACAAAATATGCGTACTACACTCATGCGTGATTGTAATAAGTAATTATTTGTGTAGCCACTGGGTTGTGCATCTGAAAAAGAGTAATGTGCTTGGGGACAGTCCCGGTTTCCAGTTGCCTCGGTGGCACAGCTGGTAGCAAAGTCGGAATGGTATTCTGGGTGGCCTGGGTTCAAGTTCTAGCTGAGGCACATACTTCTTTCTCTCATCTGTTTGTATGTGGTCCAAGGATGTACCAAGGAACTATAGACCAGTCAGCTTCACTTCTATCATGGGGGAAGCTAAAGGAGACCATCCTCAAGGAGAGGCTAGTAGCCTTCCTGGAGCAGAATGGTCTCCAAAACAGCAGGCAGCATGGGTTTGTCTCAGGTAGATCATGCCAGACCAAACTAGTTGACTTTTATGACTGGGCAACTAGGGCACTTGACAAGGGCCAGGCGATGGATGTCCTGTGTCTGAAGCACTGGCTGCAGGATAGGCAACAGAGGTTTGTTGTGGGGTTGGGGGGGGTATTCAGCTCCAAGGGCTGTAACCAGCGGGATTCCTCAGGGCTCAGTGCTGGGCCCTGAGTTGTTTGGTATCCTTATTGCTGACATCTCAGATGTGATTAGTAATAAGATCAGCTTGTTTGCTGATGATACAAAGATCGGTGCAGTGGCGGACAATGCAGAGGGGCGGATAGGACTGCAGGAAGATCTGGACAAACTTGAGCACTGGTGGGGTACATGGCAGCTGGGATTCTATGCAAAAAAGTGCAAAGTCATGCACCTGGGAGCCATGAACCCAAGGTATTGTTACAGACTGTGGGGGGTACAAATAGTCACTACAGAGGAGGAGAAGGATCTTGGGGTGCTAATCACAGGGCAAATGAACCACTCAGCAGAGTGCAGGAGGGCAGCAGCTAAAGCAAATAAGATGCTTGGGTGTATTGCCAGAGGAATCACTTCCGGGGTCATCCTGCTACTACAAAGGTCACTGGTCAGACTGAAGCTGGAGTACAGCATGCAGTTCTGGCACCCATACCTAAAGAAAGATATCAATCTGCTTGACGGTGTCCAGTGCACAGCAACCAGGATGATCTTTAGAATGGAGGACAAATCCTACGAGGAGAGGTTGAGGGAGCTCAACATGTGCTCCCTGGAGGAGAGGAGGGATAGAGGGGATATGATCAAAACCTTCGAGTATATGAAGGGCATAATTAGGTTAGTATAGAGGGTATTTTTAGATCAAAAGGAGGGAGAGATACTAGGGGGCACAGTCTGAAATTAAAGGGGGAAGATTCAGGAGGGAAATGAGAAATCACTACTTCACGGAAAGGGTGGTGGCTGGGTGGAACGCACTACCAGAGGCAGTGGTATCCTTAATGTTGGTGGGCAGTTTTAAGAGGGGATGGGACAGGGCCAGGTGGAGGGTCACAACTATATAAGGGGGAGGGCGGAGCTGCAGAGCACTAGGCTGATAGCTGCTCACTTGAGCAAACTCTATAGACCATGTGGCCTGTATCTGTTGGCATTTTTCATATGTTCATATAAAATATGCACACCGCACTCATGTGTGACTGTAATGACGTATGTATAATGTATCTTGATATTCTTGGTTTCCTACAGGGGTCTACAAGAGGGCATACTCACCACATGGGTGTAGCTAGGCATACTCCAAGTACTCCATGGTGTGCAATTTTATTTAAGGGGGGTAGCAAACAGGCTCTGAACTGCTTCCTTTTTCCATGAAAACTAACAAAGAAAATGCTGAACCTTTCTGTAATTTTATTCATAGGAGTTGAAACTAGGACTGGTCACTAATACTGTCTTTGCATCCCAAGGACAATATAACTTTACAGGCTCTGGGCTGGTATGTGGGTGTCTTATGGAGCAATGCATGTTTATTTACCCATGCATGGCAACAACCATTGTCATGAGATACAGAAGTTGTATTTATTGTGTCAAATGAGGCAACAAACACGGTCCTTGTGTACATTTGTATATTGACTGGCTACACCGGGGGTAGCAGTGAGTCCACTTGGTGTGCAGATCTGAAATCCCTGGCTACACCCCTGACTCACCATGTATGAACTCATTAATAGGATACCTGAAACAAGCTTCTCACCATCCTTTTCCTTTCATTAGCATCTGCCCTTGAAGCTCAAGTCTTTCACACAGTGAGTGATCCAGAGACACAGGCAGTGTAGGTAATATTCTTTCCCTTCTACTTAGCAGGGACCTTTGTGTGCTTGATATATTATGCATACAGTTCATGTGACTACGGAGCACATTTGTAGCAATTTAATAACCCAGAATTTTATTGCTAGTGAATTGCAGAACATTTGCTAACAGAACGTTCATATTAAAGATCCCAGCATGAGCATGTTCTGGTATTGTTACTACAGTGGCAGCCATTGTTAATAATACACTGTCTCTATATATGGATACATCAGGAACGGTCACAGGGAATCCAACTGAGATGAATAGGGATTTCCTGTGATATACTGTGACATGGAGTAGCTGTATGTTCTGTATCATATAACTGACCACTACTGTATGTCTCTCTGGTATCTCTTTTAGGCTACAAATCACCAGCAGAACTTAGGATATCTTTAATAAATGGGGTTCTAGATATGCAGTACAATTGTGGGTGTATGCTCTAATCAGTGCTGAGTATTCCTTCCCTACATTAATAATAATACTAATATTATTTTCATGTACACTTAAAGAGAAAGCATTAGCACACTTAAAAAGATGGTGAACTGGAGAACTGTGACAAGGTCCTTTCCCATGTCTGCTGAGCACACACATTTCATGTATTCCTGTGAGAATGTGACGACATATATAAAAATATGCAAAAATAGCAGAGGCGATTTAAGGCACCATTTCTTTTCAAACTGTGAGAAATAAATCTGACGTGTCTTTAAGGAAATAATGATGTTTTGGGGGAACATTGAAAAATGTAATATTCAGACATAATTCAGTATAAAGGTCATATATTTTCTACAGTTCTTTCCATCTGTGCTTTATCACTGAGGACAGTTTTAAAAAAAAGCTCTCTGTCCCCTTGATTCCCTCTGTTGCCACATATCTACTTCCACCATCATAATGCTCTGCTTATGAATTCATAATTGTTTCCACAGCAAAAAAACTGTGATGTTACAAGTGGCAGGCGCAGACTTAAAGAGGCCAGGAAATCCTTTCTAACTGGCAGCTGTTTACAAAGTTCTTATTTTCAGAAATAATATTCATTTCCCTAAATTATTCATAATCAGCTGCAACTGCATAAAAAGTTATATGAAAAACTGTTGTAACCCCTAGGTGGTGCTATCCCAAGGGCTACTACCCCTGCCTGCTTGGCCAGTAGCAGGTTAAGGGGCCTGGGTGAAATAGAATGGGGGCACAGCCCCCCGGGACACTGTAGCCCCCATCTTTCCCTTCTAGTGGCCTGAGCAATATACGATAATCACTTTCACAGTACCCCTTGTACACCATGCAAGTACCCACACTGTTTGCACTTACCACCAGGACTGATTCCTCTGGCTTGACCCTGGGGACCCCCTGTAAAACAAGGTTATGCACAGCAAATAGCAACAGTACAGTACTTTTGGCACAAACTGGAACCATAGTCAGGTTAAATGCTGAAAATGTCAGATCTGATTTATTCAGGGGACTTGAACAAGGAAGGGGTGTAATCAGGTTAATTGGCTTAAAGGCTATATTAATCAAACAGTTATGCATATGCTTTAAGTCCCCACACAGTCACACCTCTGGGTACCCACGTAGGGAGACTATGGGCTAGCCAGGAACATTGCAGCTGGTTGGGACCCTGTGATAGAAGAAAGCAACATGTACAACACTCACTATTTGTAATCTGGAGCTGGAGGGCTCAGTTCATGAAAGAAAAAACAACCAGACAATCGGATGAAAACACTTTAGATTTAGCTGTTGTTGCAGGGAGCTACCCTGATATCACGAAACCCAATACAGGACACAGGCAGGACGAAATTGAGACTGCAAGTTGATGAGCTGGAGTGCCAGGAGAAGCAGGGCCCACACGAATCACCGAGGTGTCGTTACTGTTCAAGCGTTGAGCAGGGGGCTGATCCCCAGGCAGGACTCTCATCGATAGCTTTCTCTGCAATGGGTAGTCTAGCTGGGCCAATGTGGCAAGGCCGAGGCGAAATGGCAATGAATTTGGATTCAGTCTGTTGGAGCTGGATGCAGCCTCCAGCGAGCAGAACACAGTTCAACACACAGTGGGGAACCAAATCACGACTCACTAATAGCACACAGCATATTTATTTGTAAGAAATTACACTATACCAGGCAGATTGCTATCTATCATGCCAGCAGCGACCAGAACACAGTTCAACACACAGTGGGGAACCAAATCACGACCCACTAGCAGCACACAGCACATTTACATGTAAGAAATTCCACTATACCAGGCAGATTGCTATCCAGTCACAGTTACAGAGTCTCTGCACAAACCAGGAGTTCAGAGGTGGCTAGAAATCCTGACAGGCTGATAGCATTCAGCAAATCTTCGGTCTTCTTCAGGTTAAAGCCTGGTCACAGTCCAGTGGCTTAAATAGTCCTCACAACTCGGATTCAGTCCGAATAAACTCTATTTTCCCTCTCAGGGACAGCAGGCAGACAGGCAGGCCAAAACTCATCCCTTTCACAGTTCTTCCACGCAAAACTACACAGAACTGCTGCTCAAATCACTTGAGCTGTTACTCATTTCACTTCCCGACTCAGAACTAACTGAAAACTGCAAGCAGTCTGGGAATTTCCCCAAGATTCAAAAGGTTAGGTTGGCTGATCTGTCTGTCAGTCACAACAAGGGCTCCCCCTTCAGGTTCATTTAGGCCCCAAAATGCAAAAACTACAATTCCTACAAGTTTTGACCTCACCAAGCCCCTGTAGGCAGGCTCCATTTTAGAGTCCCTACAGTACTGACTGGCCCATTCTGACAGTCCCGGGCCAAGTTGGTGGAGATAAACAGAACAGTCCTTGCTGCAAAGAAAACAGGTTAGAACAAACTGCAATATTATTATCACTCTAATAGATATTCAGCAAATAAGCACATCTTATTACAGAGCTCCCTCTGCACAAATAGCGATGGCAGAAGGGAGCAATTATCTGGCAGCAATGGTGGGGCTCTAGCATAGAAACACTCAGCCCCCTCCCAGATTAATTATAACTGCAATCGAGGCAGCTCTTAAAGAGACAGTACACAGAGGCTATACAGGCACTCTCTGGTAATACATTTAAACTGCTAAAACACAGAACACCAGCCTGGCAGTGAGCATTTAGGCAAGTTCAAGGAAGACTTTTTGGGAACCCCCATTTGTAGGGGGGTTACACTGTGTTATGCATTGTTTTGTTTTTATGGGCAGCATTCTGTTATGATTCTCTTCAGGGAGCTAGTGATCTGGGGCCAGATTTTCAAATGCATCCAAAGCAGAGTGCACATATTTGTGCTGCACCTTGTACTTGCCTGGGTGCCCAAGATGCCATTTTCACAGACACCAAAACCAGTGTGACCATGCGACGTAGCAGCAGAGGCCAGATCACATCTTGGTAGTAGAATGGCAGTTAAATAAGGGGAGCAGCAGGATCTGATTGCCAGATAGCAGGCCCACTAGTTCATAATTATCTGCATAACACCATGATGTCACCATGCACCGCCATGGATCTTCCTGTTTACTTTGCCCATTTGTATTCATTTATATATGAGGAGAGGACACTATTTTGGGTAAAATGGAGACAGGGAGACAAATGAGGTCTCATGCACTACATAAAATTGGAATGACAGGGAGGAGAAGTATCTCTGCCTCCACTGACATGATTGGTATCTTGGAGAGATCGGGATGGTGGTGAGGAGTTGTACATAACTTTTGGAGCAATATTGTTTATTGTATTTTTTCACTTCTATTTCTTTATTTGCTTGCTAACACCAGTATCAACTGGCTGTTATTAAGAGTAGTTTCAGACACTGCTCCCATAGGGCTAAACAAGTCACTCATAAAACCAGAGAGATGTGCCAGTAGCAGAAAGCCTCACGTTCTATCCACTCTTCCCTGTGTGGTGACAATTCCCTGAAGAGGCTTAGCTTGATTCTGTGTGAATGCTGTTCAAGTGCAATAAAATTAACTGAGAGAATGCCTGATATGCCTAAGAACTGAAATGACACCTCTAGCAGGGTAAACAAAAGCACACCACAAATGAAGGAATAGATGGCTAACACTAATATATTCAAGTTCATAATGTGAAGGTAAATGTGGTCCACAGTCCAACAAAATCAGAACAAAAGTGCTAGCACATTGCAACAGACTGATGGTGGATATAGTGATGCTGGAGGAATGTCACCTTCCCTCAAAGAAGATGAAAACAAGCATTTGTCAAGGCCAAATATTGTCTTGCTGGTGTTGGCATTAGCAGTGCAGGAGTTAGAGAGATGCATAATAGGAATAGCAGTGAAGTATAGAACTGACATCAACCCCACCCCACTCTGCAGAGAGTGACAGGCATTGTGTGTGTGGGGGGGGTTGGGTCGATGGCCATAATGCTCATGCTATTTCACCTCACCCTACCCTGCAGAGTCTGACAAGTGTTGTGTTTTGCCTTGGGGTCATCTGGCCTTATGCTCACCACATTTCATAAGGAAATATGTTGAGATGGGTGCAGCATAGAAAAATGGGTTGAACTTTGGGGCTGAAGAGTCCAAGGCACACCTTGATGCCTGTCAGTGGCTGCAGGGTGGGGGTGGAGGACCCATGGTGTGAGCAGTACAGCAGACAATCCAAAGAAATACCCCTTGGTTTACTTGGTTTACTTGGTTAGTGGGACAAAAGAAGGCAGTTGCCTATAAATATTGTCCTCCACATAGGTGGATTATTGTAGATGGCCCTGTTCGATCAGCCATTTATCAAGTTTAGATTTGAAAATCGAAAATGAGGGACAAACTACTATGTCCTGGGGAAGAGTGTTCCATAATCTCGGGGTTCTTATTGAAAAATAATTTTGTCTATTACTGGTTTTACATTTGGCAAATTAAATTTATTTACTATTAAATCGAGGACCAATTTTCCTATTAAGCAAATGAAATACCACATTGTTTCAGTAAGGTAGGGTTTTGGATAATATTGAAGAGTTGAAGTAGGTCACCCCGCGTTCTTCTTAATTTAAGCGAGTGCAGACATGTTTTATGAAGCCTCGTATCATAGTCTTCGTGAACTAAGTGTGGAATAGTTTTTGTGACCTTTCTTTGAATCTTCTCCAACCTATCAACATCACCACGAAGATATGGGCTCCAAAATGGAGAACCATAATCCATATATGGTCTAATGTGTGATCTGTAAAGTGGGATGATACATTGCTCAGTTCTAGAAATGAAGGTATTTTTATTCTACGAAAAGTGGATTTGCCTGATTTGCAATTTTATTACAGTGAGAAACTTGAGTCAACTTGTTATTTACTAAGATCCCCAAGTCTTTTCAAGACAAGAGGTATTAATAATACAGTTATTCAACGAATATTCTTGTTGGGGGTTGTTTTTACCAAAGTGCAAAATGAGCACTTTTGGATGTATTGAACTCCATTTTATTTGTATGCACTCCTGCTCAATATTTGAAAGGTCATTGGCTAGTGTTTGTCTGTTCTTGACATTATCTACTGCTCCACCAAGTTTAGTGTCATCAGCAAATTTAATCAGTAGGTTTGTAGACTGAATTACCATATCGCTGATAAAAACATTAAACAAAATCGGACCCAAGACTGACCACTGCGGCACCCCACTTGTCACATAGCCACAATCAGACAAATAGCCATTAACCCGCACCCTCTGCGATCTGCCAGTCAGCCAGTTTTTTATCCATAATACAATATTTGTTGAAAAACCTAGTTTAAATAGTTTAGAAATAAGTGTGTTATGAGGCACTTTGTCAAAGGCCTTGCTAAAGTCTAACAGAATAACATCAGAGGGGATGTTTAAGTCAAGTTAAGACTAATAAAACTGTGAAAGATAGTAGATTAGTAGTGCATGAAAGACCTGTTCTAAATCCATGTTGTGTAACATCTGTGAGGTTAAGGATACTATTTCATTCTCCAGTAATGATTTGATCACTCTTTCAAGCAGTTTACAGGAATGGAAGTTAGCTTATAGGACTATAATTATTTACTAAGGAGTAGGAACCTTGTTTGTGAATAGGAGTCACTATAGCTCACGCCAGTCAAGCAGGAACTTCAGATACACATAAGGATTTATTAAAATAATTGATAATGGGAAAGTAATTTTATCTATGGTACCTAAGAGGAATTTTGGGTGAATACCATCAGGTCCCGGACTGGTAGTATTCTTAAGAGATAACAATAGATTATAGATGTCCTTTTGTTGGACAAATTTCACATTACCAAATATAGGTGAGATAAATATAGAGGTTTCTAAGGAATCGTTGGTAAAGACTGAGGTAAAGTAAGTGTTTAGTGTAGAGGCTATGACAGAATCAGAATATATTATATTATTCTCGAAGATGAGGGGCCAATTTTTATGGTTCCTTTCTTACTATTTAAGTAGGCATGTAAAGATTTATGCGTATCCTTGGTATGTGCTATACGAAATTCTAAGTTTCTTTTGCTGTAACTATTGATTTTTGAGCAATCTTACAGATTCTCTGTATTGTAGGAGTAACTCATTATTATTGCTCGAAAGTAAGTTATTATTTCAGTCGCAAACAGTGTATGCTTACGCCTTATTTGTTTTTATAGAGGAATTAAACCATAATGGTATTTTTCTTTACGGTTATAAGTACATTTATTAGGGACATATTTCTGCTCACTATGAATATCTGTGACTTAAAAAGTCCCATGCCTCAAAAGTATTGAGGGGTGCTAAGACATTTCCCCAATCAATACTATCTAAGTAAGTATTTATTTTATCGAAATCAGCCCTATCATAGTGTTTAATTATTTTATTTATGGGTGGCGTCTGACAAGAAACAGATAAGGAAAGGAATATAGATTTGTGATCACTATTGCCCAAGGGATCTGATAAATATAAATTACTAACCGGAATGTCATGACTAGTTAGGACTAAGTCCAAAATATTGTTGCCCCTCGTGGGTTCTTTGACTAGTTGAAATAAACCCAGATCGATAATAGTAGTGAGAAAATTTTTTCCATTTGTATTGGAACCTACTAGTGTGTCCCAGTTGATTTTAGGCAAATTGAAGTCTCCTAATAGGAGAACTGACCCCTTACTAGTAAGCTGTGTAATGACATCTAATAGTTTAGTATTCTGCAAACCATCAAGTGAGGGGGCACGGTAACAAGTACCTACCAAAAATTGGGGGATGCCTATGGGTTGGATATAGACCCAGACACTCTCAGTGTTATGTTCGATAGGAGATTGGAATGATGGAATATTGTCTTTGACATAAATACTGACTCCACCTCCAGACTTGGTATCTGGTCTATTTTTAAAATAATGTTTGAACCCAGTTATCTCAGCAGAGCAATTTTATAAGAATTTCCCCATGTTTCAGTAACTGCAATAATTGACAGATCCAAGAGATATGCTTTGGATTCCAATTCAGCTATTTTAACTGCATTCAGGGATCGTGCATTTAAGGATAAGATGTTTAAATGAGATTTTAGAGGTGTAGGCCCCTTATCAAGAGTTTGAGAGAATTTTCCAAACTCCCCCTTACCTAATAGTTTAAATGGAAGTTTATGTAAGAGACAATTTTCTTCCTGAGTATGGTACTACCTCTTCTGCTGAGATGAAGGCCATCCCAGCAGAAGAGAGAAGGGTTTTGATGGTACTCCTCCCAATGGGTTAAACATGAAATACCTTGTCTTAGGCACCACTTCCTCAGCCATTCATTTATGGCTTTGATTTTGGAGTTAACAAAATCACTAGCTCTTGGGATAGGTAATATTTCGGAAAGACAAATATCGCAACCCCTATCTACCAATAGGTTGCAGAGGGAAACAAAGTCCTGTTTTATATCTTGCTGAGATTTCTTGGTGATATCGTTTGTTCCCACATGGACTACAACCAAAGGGTTATCTCCTGCAGATTTTAAGATTGGTTTAAGCATGGAGGTAATGTCTGATGCCTGTTAGTCTGTACAGGGTGGCACGTAATGGTAAGAAACCCTAACGCCCTGGGTGTGTGTTGGTATTTGCACTCCAAATTATAAAACATGGCCTTTTTGTGACCCCAACTCATGAAAGCATTTGGGACCTCTGCTCATGAACAGTGTCCCTGTGATTTTGTTAATCTGTCTTGAATGTTGATTTCCCACAGTGACTGCGCCATTCTGCACCACATTAAAATGTCAACTGCACCATTGATAAGGAGGTGTGAAGAGATGGAAATGGCAAAATTTGGAGTGAAAATATTAAACATTCTTGAAGTTACGAGCGTGTGTGAAAACTGCACATTGCACTCTTGTAACACGGTCATTTAGTGGAATTATTTCACCAAATTTTTAACATAGCCATTTTGGGACCTTCGCTCATGAACAGTGGCACTATGATTATCTTAATCTGTCCTGAACGTTGATTTCCCACAAAGACCGTGCGATTGTGTGCCAGATGTGTGAAACTACATTTCAGGCAGGATGTGACAAATGACAGCTGTGCTGTTCATAAGAAGGTGTGCAGAAATGACAATGTTCAAAATCTGGAGTGAAAATATTACAAATTCTCGAACTTACGACTGTGCATGGACACTGTACAACGCACGCTTGTAACATAGTCATTTTATGGAGTTTTTTCACCAAAGTTTCAACATAGGCATTTTGGAACCTCTGCTCATGAACAGTGTTACTGTGATTTTCTTACTCTGTTCTGAACATTGTTTTCCTACAGCGACTGCACCACTATGTGCTGGATGTGCGAAAACACAGTTTGTGTAGGATGTGGAAAATGAAAACTGTACTCTTCATAAAGAGGTGTGAAAAAATGGCAATGGTGAAAATCTGGAGTAAAAATATTTAAAGTTATTGAAGTTATGAGCATGCATGGAAACTGCACAAATCACACTTGTAACGGTCATTTTATGGACGTTTGTCACCTAATTTTCAACATAGGCATTTTAGGACCTCTTCTCATGAACAGAGTCACTGTGATTTTCTTAATCTGTCCCAAATGCTGATTTCCCCACAGCAACCTCGCTATTCTGTGCAGAAAGTACAAAAACACAATTCGGCCAGGATGTGAAAAATGACAGCTGTACTGTTCATAAGAAGGTGTGAAAAAATGCCAATGTTGAAAATGTGGAGTGAAAATATTACAGATACGCAAAGTTACGAGCGTGTGTAGAAACTGTGCAATGCACGCTTGTAAAACAGTCATTTTTTTACACCATATTTGCAACATAGGCTTTTTTGAGAGCACACCTCATGAACAGTGGCACTGTCATTTTGTTAATCAGTCCCAAAATGTGATTTCACGCAGTGACCATGAAATCACCTTTTGGGACTGAATAACACCATGATAGTAACTGAATTCATGAGAAGAGGTCCCCATAACCTCATGTTGAAAATTTGGTGCCAAAATTCCCCAAAATGCCCAAAGTTGAAAAAAAAACTATTTATGCCATTATACAGCTTTCCGGCATTTCTTCAGTTCATTGTCAGCTTTGAAGAGTGCAGACGTGTTCCCAGTCCACCGAAGATCATCATGCCAGGCTCCAGAGGTAAGTATGGGGTGTGGGAGGTGAGGAGGTAGAATCACGCAGTGGGCCGCCAACAGCGAGGGACCGCTTTCTATTTATAGGGTTAAAAAAAAAATTAAACATTGCGAGAAGGTTTTTTTTTTTTAACAGGTACATTTGACACACTGGGGTGGGTTCCCAGCGTGTCACCTGCATGTTTTGGGGTGGGAGAGACTGGAGCTGATGGGGATTGGGCACCCTGTCGGCAAATAAAAGGTGTTTGGTGGGGGAGAATGATGCAGAGAGGGACTGGGCACCCCCCTCTGCTAACAACTGGCAGGGGACAGGATGTCGATGAGGATTGGGCCCCCTGTCAGCAAATGAACTCAGGAGGGGGAGCATGAGGATGCCGACAGAGGGATTGGGCACCCCTGTCGCCAGCTTTTCTGGGGACTGTGTGAGGCGGATGGCACAGCCACCGCCATGTCTGATTGAAATGTTACACCAGGAAAGGCATGGCCCTGTAATGAGGTGGAGCTCCCTCATTGCAACGGCTAAAATGTTTCAAGTTGGTGGCATGCGTTTGCACTGCTGTCATAGACAGCATGCAATCTAATTCATGCCACTGAGCCCAGCCCCAAAAAGCAGTCGTGCCACTGGTCACAACACGACCGGTCCTCCAAAACCTGCAATTCCAAAGTTACCGCAACATGTTTCTTGCGTATGCGCAAGACAACATAAAAATGAAAAGGGAGTGGGTAAAGCAGGCTTTCTAGAGCTCTTACACCTCAAAGAGGTAAGGGGTTGCTATCTTAAAGAAAAACTACATATGTATCTCTATGCTGAAAATACAAATATCCTGAAAAAACTCTCTGGAGCTGGCCTGGTGGAGCTGGAGTTTGAGGCACTGGTGACTACACCTCGCGCCATGCTGACGACCCAGATTCTGGAATGAGTCTGGGCCACTGGGGGTTGGCAGGAGAGAAGAGATGATCAAGCATATGGAGGACTGCTCTCCTCTCTCAGGGGGAGGGAGACCTGTCATTCCACTCGTTGATTGCCCTCTGGTAGCGACTGGAGGGCACTTCGGGCAGGGAGGCACATATCGATGTCATTACATTGGTAGGAAGGGGGCTGTGGGAGAAAATGGAAAATGAACCTGGCAGGGTTCCATGATGGCCCCCCATCCCCAGGGGCCAACCCCAGTGCCTGGATTGGGTCCTGTGGGGGGGAAGCTGGTGTCCTCCTCCCTAGCCCTGCCATGAGGAGGCAATATGAGGCAGAATGTCCTGGGTTAGCAAGAGCGGGGACACATGGGACCGGAGAAGTGAGTTCCTCTGTGAGGAGGACCACAGCCACCTGCCAGGGCTCACGGAGGAAAAAAATCTATATAGAAAAAAAATAAAAAATACTTTCTGAAGTGCAAACTGAATGCAATGTTAAGTTAAGTTTATTGGCAGGAAGATTCCATTGAACACGCCCATTTTCAAGGAGGTCCTGTAAGGACAACGTTAAACAACAGTGTACAATAAAAGTGATAACAAAGCATACAGGTACAATAATTGGTAGACAAAAGTGCATATATGATCAGTAAAAACAATGATAAAACAGATTGGAATTCAGTGCCTGGGTAAGCAGCGTTGACATACAATAAGGTAACAATAACTGGTAGGAAATACATACAGGGTCAATGAAAAGAAAAACAATAGCAAAGCATACAATGTAAAGGGAAAACCCCTGCATTACAACTCAGACAGTTTAGAAAACTAACTGAAAGTAAATACGGTACTGTATTTCTCACCTTAGGCAGCTTTTTTGTTGAACTATAATTAAGCAGACAGGCATACTGTGGAGTCTAAAGGCTGCTGCCCCTTAATGTTCTCATACTAATGCAGCTCTCAGGGACAATGAGATTTCAATAACCAGAAAATGGAGACTCCCGGGATAGTTACAGGGACTAGTATGAACAGTGAAAAAAAGCTAAAGCAATCACATATACAGTATCCCTAGCACCTACTCGATAAGAGTTGTCTGTTGACATGGAAACAAATAATATTTACAAGATATGAGGGTGTAGTTTGCCTTCAATTAGACACTCTGTAAATATTAAACCAGGAAAGTGGACTCAGACCCTGAAGGCAGGTATACTATGGTCAAAGGGTTGTTAGAAGGAAAACAAACCACCCTAGAGTCAATATTCTAGTCCAGCAAGATGAACCCAGGTGTTTAGCATGCCTGAAGGACAAAGACAGAACAACTTTAAATGGAAAGACTAATACAAAATAGTTCTTACACTAGGTAATTACAATGCTAACCTCAATACTTCTATTTTTATAACCTCAGTCAAAACATTAACACCTATTAGGAATGAAACAGCCTTACATTTCCTTTTGACTGAACCTGGCCTACAAGACATATGGAGGATGACACACAGGGCTGGAGTTACACTTATGCAAAGCATGCCCATGTGTAGGGCCCTGCTTTCTGGGGGGGGGGCCTTTTATGAGCTGCCTTCCTGTTTTGTGTGCATCCATGCACATTTCACTTTTTTAAACAAGGCTTTCTGGTCGGACTCCAGTCCTCACTCACTCTGTCTCTTGACCCAACCAGCTCTCTGCCCCACCCCTCCCACTTAGCTTGCTTGTGTGATATGTCTTGACTTTGCAACTTGCAACTGAGACTGACTGCCGCTGCACAGATGGATAGACATAGACATAGAAACATAGACTTTGATGGCAGATAACGATGACTTGGCCCACCCAGTCTGCCCATTTCCCTTCCTATTGGATAAGCTGCAGATTCTAGTTAACCAACAGCCTACTTCCTGCAACCCCCCACTATAATTGCCTTATGTCTGTCCCATGCATGTTTGAATTCCCCCACTGTTTTAAACCCAACAACCTCCCCAGGAAGGCGGTTCCATGCATCCACCACTCTCTCTGTGAAAAAAAAATTCTTCACATTACCCCTGAGCCGTCCCCCCTCTATCTTTAAATTGTGCCCCTTTGTTCTTACACGTCTCTTTTTCTGAAAGATGCTACCCCCTCAAGGTAGCAGACATTTGGATTTGGCGCCAATCACTTGACACTGTCTTGTCATTCTCAGTAGTTGTATTTTTCACATGTGCAGGAGTTTGGGGTTGGAGCGGACTGGCTGCGGAGTCACTGGAGATCGATCAATGGAGCTGTCTGGGGCTGGGAGCAGACAAGTTGAAGTTCTGAGAGAGAGAGGCACACAGAAGTGCTGCACTCAGAGATGGGAGACAGGCAGTCGAAGATGGGTGGCTGGCAAATTGCATCTGGGTTACCTGCCTAGTCAGAGCAAGCATATGAGGATGGGTAGCGGGGCAGGTTGCAAGGTAGTACAAATATTTTTTAAGCAGTTACAGTTATGAAGGGAGCACCACCAGGCTGGGTGGTTAACTTGCTGCTGAACCTGGTCCTGTAGGCATATCCATATACTTATTTGAAGCAATTTCTGTGTAGCCATCACCATTATCTGCATTTCATTGCAGTAATACATAATGCACAAATCAGCTTGAGTTTTTAACATGCTATGCAGTCCCTGTATACTAAGGACATTTAGCACACTGACAAAGGTTTATTTTAACTGTGCACTCACTTAAAGGTAAAGTGTACTTAAAAACGCTAGTCTATTGATATACACTTTATAGCGTTGATACTGATCATAATCTCAGAAAACTAAAGAAAGAGGGTTTGTTGCCCACCAAGGATTGCTGGTGAGACAGGGTCCAAGGATTTTTGGCTTTGGCTTAATTGTTGAATGCTGCTCTTGTAATGATCTGCTTTACAGGTTTGGTTTCCAGAACATACAATTTTTTTTTCTATTATATAGTTTTCACTCCCAGAGCCTTGCGGGAAGCTATGGCCGTCCTTCGGTGTGACTCATCCTCTGGTCCCATGCGTCCCTGCTCATGCTGATCCCTTGGTAGTTCCCACGTGGCTTTCCCCCCCATGGTGGGGACAGGGAGGAGAGTGCCAGCTTTCTCCCTCCCCCCAAGAGCATAATCCAGAAGCCTGGGGGCAGCACAGAGATGCGGGGTCATCATGGAGCCAGCTCCCTTTTCCACCTCTTTTACTCCCGTTCCCCCTCCCACTGATGTAGTGATACCGGTACATGCCTCCCGACCTGTACTGCCCTCGAGCCACTGCCAGAAGGCAGTCAATGAGCGGGATGACAAACCTCCCCCCTCCCCCCCGAGAGAGGAGAGCATTCCTCTGGATGCTCAATCTTCTCTCGCCCCTGCCGATCCTCGGCAATCTGGGCTCTTTCCAGAACCCGGGTCACCAGCGTGGCATGAGGTGTAGTGACCAGCTCCTTAACCCCCATCGCCACCATGCTGGCCCAGAACACATAATGTTATAGTGCATTTATACATCTTAAGTATTTGGGGTGGCCACCACCAAGTCACCTTGAGTGTAGGATGATGCAGAGCCAGGAGGGGGCCCATGGTTACTTCTGACATAGGGCTCATGACCATGTAAATCTGGCCCTGATGACACATCCCAGAGATAGACAGTATACCTTTATTTCACCCAGTCGCAAAAGACACACCCAGACCGGATATTTTCCTACTGTCAAGAGGGTGGATGGAAAATATATGTGACAGTTGCAGCAGAACATGATTCATTTGTGATCATGCACTGGTGTATCTGACTTTACTTGTGAAAGATCAGTTGGAAAAGAAGAGATGATGGCAAATAAATATATCTTTGTTGCAGGATAATGACCCAAAACTACAAACAAAGGAGTTCATCAGGCACTGCCTGGAGGAGAATCGACTGTAAGCTATGCCTAATTCTACACTCTGGGATGGCAACTGATGGGTGCACTGCTAAGGCTACCACTCATGACACTGGTGACTCAATATTGCGAATAAGCTCTTGGCATTGGGAGGCCAGTCGGGGAGGGGGAGGGGGAGAAGTGAGCATCCCAGCAGATGCTCTCCTACTCAAAGGGGAATGGATGGTGACAGATATCACTGTGCAAGCACCACCTGGGTGACCAGAGGTGGAACTGCAGGCAGTACTGCTTGGGAAGGGGGACATCAGCTGGTGACATGTGTTAGCCTACTTGTGAGCGTGCACATATGCACCCTTGTTGCAGATGCCTTACACCTAGGGGAGAGGAAAAACTACTTGAAAAGCACCCTGATCAACACAGGATGAAGCTGGCCTCCCACAGGCCTTCACTGGTGACCTTGCACCACTTCTACTGGATTCAGTCTCTGAAGATGTTTGAAGAATCCAGATAGCCCTGTCAAGGGTGGTAAGCCACAGGGGACCAAGGCAAGGGTGAGTCTTGGTGAAGCTGGTTGATGAGGCTGGGGAGACCAGCAGAAGGGGGCAGATTGGAGGAGAAAGGGCATAAACAGAAGTTTATAAAAAAGCTACCCCCCGGGAGGTGTTGAAATTTACGATGATTGCGGAATTGGTTTCAATAGCCAGTACAAAGTAAAAGACAGGACAAGAGATACTTTAAGAGTTAGAACAGAAACTGAAGTCCCTCCCACACTTCAGTTGTCCAATGTTTTCATTTCAATTATGTTTGGGAATTAACCATTAAGACAATTTAATTTGCAGTAGTGTCCTTCCAAGTACTTAAGATGACTGACCATGGATCCATGATCATTTCTGCTCTGTCAGTGATTTTTGTCCATGATAAATCTAGCCATGATCTGTACATGATTCGTGGACAAGATTGTGCGGGGTTGAAAAACGTGCACAAGTTCATGTAAAACAACACAATCAACAGAAACTAAACAAGAACTAAATCCACTTTCTGTTCCGTAAATGAAAGAAAAAAGAGGCTGATACAGTAATGTTATATTATTCAGGTAATAACCATAATTTTCCATGGTATGACTACTGTTTTCAGTGCATATTCTTGATAGTGGTTTTTGTGGCTTGTTTTTCAATTATGAAAATAGATTTATTCTCTGTGCTCTGTTTAAGATTATATCATGGATGGTATCCTGGTTGAAATATAAACATTGCATTTATCACACTGGCAATTCCCACCATTATAACTACTTATGGTATAGGTTCTAAAAGTGTATAACATAATTGCAGTTGCCAAGTTAGCCTACTTTCAATACGTGTCCACTAAAGCCTTTTAAACGGGTCTAGATAATTTGAAGCGGTGTTAAAAGTATTAACCCCAGGGGCTTGATTCTCAAAAGTTGGTGCAAGCTGTGCCAAAGGCAACTTGTGCCAATTACTGGTGCACCAGGGGCCCTGTGCCTGATTCTTGATTGGCTAGGGTCCTGGCGGCAAAGTCCCATGGCTCGCACTAACCATAAGGGGTGCATCAAACAGAAGGCTCACTTGGACAGGTTGCTGCAAGCAGTGGGCAGCCACATGCAGCAATGTCCCCAAGCATTCTTTGGTGGTCTAGTGGACCACCCCAGCCCCAATCCCCCATTATTAAGCATGAAACATCCCTGTTGGTCTAGCAGCCCTCCCCAAGCCCCAATCCCCATTAGTATAAATGAAACTCCTTTGTGATCTAGCACCCCAAGCCATGATCCTCCATTATTATTAAAAAAGCTCACTGGTGATCTAGGGCCCCCCAAGCTTCACTCCCTGCTATTATTAAAACTCTAGTGATCTAGTGCCCCCACCAAGCCCTGATCCCATTATTACACAAAGCTCCCTGGTGATCTAGCAGCCCCCAAACCCTGGATCCACCATTATTATTAAAAAGCTCCCTAGTGATCTTAGCAGCTCCCCAAGCCCCGATCCCCTATTATTATTAAAATAGCTCCCTGGTAATCTAGTAACCCCCCCAATCCCTGATCCCCTGTTATGAAATATGACCACATCATTGGCAGTCTAGGGACTCCCCCCCCGACCCAGGGGGCAGTGTCCCACCACCCCTCTCCCTCCATCACCCAACCAAGCCGGTGACTAGTGCACCCCACTGCTCACCACCATGGCCAGCTGCCAACTGAGTTCTCAATGAGCACTGTACTGTATTCAGTGCATGCTCATTGATTGACAGGTGATTGTCAATCAATGAGTGTGTACTGAATTGATTGACAGCTTGCTTTCAATCAATGAATGTGTACTGAATACAGTACAGCATTCATTGAGAGCTTAGTTGGTGGCTGGCTGTGGTGGTCAGTAGTGGGCTGTTCCAATCACCAGTTCAGTTTGGGGATGGGGGACCAGGGTGATGGGAACATCCACTAGACCACTAATGATGTGTTCATATTTTATAATGGGGGATTGGGTCTCGGGGGGGAACTAGATTACCAGGAGCTTTTATTAATAATAATGGGGATCAGGCTTGGGGCCCACTTGATCACCATGGAACTTTATCAATAATAATGGGGATCAGGCCTGGGGGCCAAGCAGATTACCAGGAACTTTTTAAAAATAATGGGGATCAGGGCCGGGGAGGGAAGACCACAGTACATTACAGCAGATTGCCCAACACTTCCTGTGAACAATTTCTAAGTACCCTTGGATACTTAGAAATTTGCCCTCAGAAGAGTTTTGAGAATCTTGATCGAGGGTATTTGGCAGCCTGCATCTGTTACATGCCCCTAGAGTCATGCCATTTTGTGGCGCACAGGCAGCACAAGCACCTGTGCAGGTAACCTGTGGTTAATGCAGGCTGCCTTTGAGAATCCCTCCTGGTGTATCTTTTGGCACAAGGGGCACTTTACACCATCCTTGTGGCTCAAGCCCTATGTGCCATCCGGGGAGATTTTGAGAATCAGGTCCCTAGAGTGAAGGTCAGTTTAAAAGACACACCTCTCCTGATTAACTGTAGTTTTGTTTCCCCTCTTTTTTAAGTTTTTAAGTTTATGGCATCTCTTATTCCAGGACCGTACTGGAACAGACAGCTACCTGGAGAACCTTTTTTTTTAAGTAAATGCAAGTTCCTTAAAATATATGCAAGTTATAGCTGTATTTCTAAAATCTATAGTGTATCAACAGACCATGTTAAGCAATAAATTATTTTATTTCTTTTTTGCTACTGTTCTTAGTAAAAATTGCTATAGAATTCTTCAAGAGTGATATGCATGAAATATGGACTGTCTGAATATTTTTCTAAATATTCTGGACACACCTTGGCCAACCACTGTTCATTCATGTTTGATTATGGTTTGTCCATGCTCGTAACAGTATGGAATAGTAACCAAATGTGCATAATTTGTTTGCTATTAGAGTGCTGGATTTGACACCCACTCAAATAGAAATAATCACAATTTTAACACTTTTTTTTTTACAATTTATTAAGAAACAATATGGTTTACACAGGGAAATTAATTATTTGTGCATAAGAAATTTAATATTTGAAGGTACCACATCTTAAAAGAGTTTCATTTTATGGTAGCATAAATGACAATTTTATCAGCTACAAATGAGAAAAGACTCCATTAGAAAGAGGAACAGCGGCAGCAATGGTCAAGTAAAGAAAGCTTTTTCAAAAGTATATGTAGATCATTTATATTCATTACAGAATGTTTAGGTTGTTGAAAAAAAGTAAAAATGACTCTGCCTGAGTGTAGAAATTAGTTTTGTAACCCAGGTAACTTATGGAAGTATATGAAATTAACAGCTATGGAGAACCACAAATGACCACAGTCAACTTAAATGGTGGCCATTTATCTTGAGTTCAGTGGTTGTATATGAATAACCATGATTAAAATTATTGGTAGACAGTGAATGACCATGGTCGCTGACCACATATAACCATGGTCTTACTAAATACATTTATGATGTATTCATGATTCTAAGAGCTAGGCTGGTAACCTAGTTTAGCACCCAACAATCGGATCACCTTGTTGTGGACATAAAGAAGACCAAACAAGAAATCACTGCCACATTGCATTGCAAAGTGGAATATGCCATTTTTGTACCAAACAGATATGATATGATTGGTGATATAAGGCTGGGAGGGTCTTGTCTAACCTGCTACACTAACTCAGAGTAAAAAGACCGATCCCATCAATAATGTCCACAGAAAGAGAACACTACTGTAAATAAGCCCTAGGAAATCATGACTGAATTCAAAAGTTTTATACCAGACTATTTTCTTCTGAAGTGCATTCCTTCATGGAACAAAAGGGAGAACTCCTGGATAGAATCAGCATACCACAACCAGAGGACCCTGAGGAATGAGGGACAATGAACATTGGGAACAAAAATCACAGAAGAGGAAATCATACAAGCTATTCAGGCAATGGCAGCAGGGAAAGCCCCAGGCCAGGAAGGCTATACACTGGAATTTTATAAGGCATACATGGCAGAATTGGTTCCATTGCTAGTACAGGTATATGCAATGGCCTCAGAAAGAGGTACTAGTCCACTGATAAGGCAGAAGAGAACAGTAACAGTCATTCTAACTCCTGGCAACCCCGACCCCAGTAGATACAGCTCTATCAGGGTGGGATAAATCAGATAGCCAGGTAGCTGATAACCACTAAAAAAATTGGTTTGGCTACCAGATTTTGAATGTTGCTAGCCAACTGACTATCTGTCCACAGAGGGATTTTTAAGCCCTTAAAAAGGATGGCCACAAAAAAAAAAAATAATTTGGCTTTCAGATTTTGAAAGCTAGTGGCTAAATTGACCACCAGCTCACAAACTGTTTTGTCCCACCTGAACGCTATTTCTCTACTGTTGATGGATTATTGTCATTGCATGTTACATTGTTGTCACTGTTTCTGTATATCCTTGTAGGTGGGTTTTTTTAAATTAATAATTTGTCTCTGGTTTCACCTGAACTGTCCTGTTCTGGTCCAGTCCTCCCGGCCCCAGCACTTGACTTTCCTGGGACTTACCATCATGCTCCAGTTGTCCTGTGCAACGAGACCTTTGGAGGTCTCCAGTCACTGGTATATAGTCTATGGGGGGTGGTTGGGCCATCATCCAGCCATGGAAAGGGTTTTTCCTGTTTTTTCTCCCTAGCGCCACAGCACATGCAATGACACATTGTGCATATCCTGCCTTTGTGGAGATGCCCCCCCCCCCACATACTGCAGGTGGAATTCCTTTCCCTTGTGTCCCACTGAACTGTCACCAGATTACTCGAAGTGGCTGAGCCACTGGGCAGGACACATATACCCCTCCTCAAGGGAGGAGAGCTGTCCTTGGGACTCTCAATCCTCCCTCCCTCCAGCCTGCCTCTGAGTGACCCAGGTCCATTCCCAAACCTGGGTCTCTGGTGTGACAAGCAGTGTAGTAGCTACTGCCTCAGTGTCATTGAAGTTTTTAATTGCATCTACTGTATGTACATGTATGCCCACTGTTTACTCATGCATTTTGAGGCTGTCATTGTGCTCACCCCTGATTTGTCACTTGCTAATTCTCCGCTGTGGTCTCCCCATCCTAGGTAGAAACTAGAAACAAGCCTCTTGGGCTATGCTTGTTTACCTGCTAATATAGGTTTTCAATAAATAAATAAAGTTTTAACTACAGTGCTGGCTGGCTATGTAATTAGGACATATACTACCAATTTAATAAACCTTGATCCGGTTTGTTTTGTCTGGGGTGTATGGCTACAGACAATGCCGGAAAGTTGTTGGACATAATGAAATGTTCAAGGGCCTCCACTTCACCCATTACAGTGAGTTCACTAGATGTGGAGAAAGCTTTTGATATGGTGGAGGGGGAATAACTATACCATGTCCTGGCCTGGTGTGGTTTGGGGGTTGCGGTACATCAAATGGGTGAAAATCCTATATTCCAGAGTGAAGGTGGTCATCTCAGCCAGTGGTACCCTATCTGATCTTCTGACTCTGGGAAAGGGCATGAGACAGTGGTGCCCAAGTCCTCATTGTTTTTTGTTCTGGTTTTGAAAATGTCAGAATTGCCGAAAGAGGATCAAGGGGTATGTGGGATCCAAGTAAGAGGCAAACATTTTAAACTTCTGCTATACATTGATGATATACTACTGATTGTGTCAAAACTGCAGACGTCCCTCCCATGCTATGAAGCTCTTCCAAGCCTTTTTGAAATCTCTGGATACTGTATTAACAAGAAAATGTCAGAGGTTTTACCATTAGCTAACTACTGCCCTACCTATTAGTATTTTTCACCCACTTCCACAGCATGGCGTCATGTATATTGGAATGAAATTGCACAGGAAGCTTCATGAAATAGTGGATATGAACTTTAACCCACTTACCATGGAGATTCAAAACTAACTGAACAGATGGATTCAAATATTTCTAAAATTATGGGAAATAATTCTAATATCAAAATAGCCATAGCCCCCAAATACGGTACTTGAGTTCTATGATTCCATTCTGATTCCACCCAAAATACTCAAAGAAATAGAAAGGCAAACTCTTGCATTTGTCTGGGAAGGAACACCATGTATTGTCAAACTAAATAAACTTCTGATACATAAAGACAACGGAGGAATCAGTTTCCTAAATTTCCAGTTCTACTACTTCAAGGGCTAAGGGTGCAGGCATTCATTGCACAAGAGGAAAAAGGAAAACCGGACTGGGTTAGAATAGAGGAAAAACAAGTACAGTCACCCAATCAGGTTTTGACAATAGCTCAGTCCTCTACTCCAATGCAGTCTGCTCACCATACCCTATGCTAGCTAAGAGATAACTCAGTAATGGGCAGGGCTATACATTTGTCATGGAAAATATGAAAGAAAATCATGGTTTAATCATTCTTGGTCGAAATTACAGAAATCATGGAAATCATAGTAAAAGTCATATAAAGCCATGGATCTGCTGTGTTAAAAAATACATCAGTTACAACATATTTTATACAAGCATATCAACAAATACATCAGTTACAACATATTTTATACAAGCATATCAACAAATACATCAGTTACAACATGTTTTATACAAGCATATCAACAAAGACTTAAACGTTGAAAGGCATTCCCAGGTCCAATAGTAGGAGGCGATACATTGTGCTGCCATCAGTGAGACTGGAGTTTGTGAACGATACAAAATCCCCCACTGGGGCTGAATGGGGACCAAGTGTACTGCAGTGGTGAGGCCTAAAGTATGGAGCTGTCATTTGCAAACACTAAAAACTAAAATATTACCATGCCAAATGCTAAAATTCATGGTGTTGACATTAAAATGTCAAAATCATGGCATTGTCATGGAAATGCCCCAAATATGGAGCTTCCATAAAAATGGGAAAAATCATGGAACCCATAACTTCCATAACTTGCATGACAAAAGTACAGCACTAATGATGAGACACAAGAACTACAAATGCAAGGTTAATATATCAGCTCAAGCCCCCTTGTTGTGCAATATAGCAGTTTGGATTGGCCCCAAGGTAGTAATCTAGGCAGATTGGCAGAGACAAATCACTCTTATAGACAGATACCTCTCCAGTCCATCACCTTATACAAAGAGTTAGGGATTCCAGATATCTAATGGCCAACATTTATAAACAAATTCAATTAGGAACCCTGTAGTATAAACCCTGGCTGCAGTAAAACAGAGCTAGGAAAGGGATCTTAACCTTGTTTCCAAGGTTTTCAGAGAAGCATAAGTGAAACAGACTGAACTTGCTAGAGCTTGAGACACCTTAATGTAATGTTAAGCAAGAGACTCCCAAAACTCCTGGCATTCTGGCTTTTGCACCTACTGTAGGTGGGAACACTTGTTCACATGGTTTTGGAATATTCCACACTAGGACCATTCTGGGATGATGTTATGCAAACAGTATTAAATATAATGGAACACAGCCATCCCAGTGGCACTGAGGGCTGAGGTGCTGGATGGCTTACCTCATGCCATGCTGGTGACCCATGTTCGGGAACAAGCACGGGCCTCCGGGAGTCAGCAGGGGAGGAGGAGGATTGAACGTCAAATAGACTGCTCTCCTTCTCCTGGGAGGGGGCTCGCCAGTGGTTGGCATTTGACTGGCCCCTAGCGGAGGCTGGGGAACAGTGTGCTGACACTGTAGAAAGGGGGAGGAGATGGGGCAGATGCTAAGAGGGAGCATGTATGGATATGTGCATGCTGTTTCTGCAGGTGTCATTGCATGCTTCATCTCCTGGGGAGAAAACCAGGAAAATGAATGCCATGGTGAATGATGGAGGGTGCCTCACAGGCTTCACTCCCGGCTAGCCACAGCGCTGGCCAGACTGGATCCAGTCTCCAGTGGGGGTTGGGGAACCCCACCAACCTCGCCAGATGGGGCAAGCCCTGGGGGTATGGGCCAGCGCCAGACGGTGGATGCTGGGAGATGGGGCTGTGAGCGCCCTCTGGAGGAAAGAGAGCTGTGACATCGAGGAGAAAGAAATAGCTAAAAAAAAAAAATGTAATGGAACACAATGGACAAATGTCTCAGTTTGTGCATTCGAGGGACACAGACCACGTAACAGTACTGAATGCACCACTGAGGAAGGGGAGTTTGGTAGTGATAAAGCAAAATGCATTATTCTTAAATGTCAGAAAAATTATAATAGCACAACACATGGAAAATGGTTGGCAAAATTAAAAGAAATCAACAAAAGGGAGCATACGTGCTCTAGCGTACAACAAAACAGCAGGTGTATATACTTCCATATGGGTCAGATTTAATGAACAGTTTCCAGACTAAGCCGTAAATTAGAATCTGTCATGTAGGGAAGGACGTAATCAAATGCAGTGAGCTATATTATAAAAATGAGTCAGAGAAACCAAGACCTGCAAAAGTTCAGGTAAAAAAAAAATTTAACTTTCTGAGCATCTTTTCTCTATTTTTTTTTTAAATAAAAATCTAAGGAATTATTTTCTAATTCCAATGAGGCGCTCTAGGGTGTGGGTTACTGTAGGATCACGGCACTTCTCAGTTGCATAAGACAGTTAGCATTGCCTCATACCTCATTTCCTGAGGCAGGCCATTGTGCCACAGTAATGCACATCCTGTCATACCTTATTGCTAAAGTAGCATAGTCTGAGAGGAGTCATTAAGTGATTGGTTAACTGTTATTGCTAAATAAAACTGAGGCAGCCATTTGTTTTCCTTTTTATGATATTATTGAGTAGTTTGGTGATATAGATTTTTATGTTGGCTTGCCGCACTTGCATGGCAGTCAACATATTGGGAGAGTGCAGCTTTGGGGGCGCGGCTGCTGTTGGTCGAATGCAGGGCACGCATCAGTAGGTGCATCCCTCATTCCCCAATAAGCGAGCATGCTAGCGTGGACACCAACATTATGTAAAGTGGACATAACTCCTAAACAAAGTGCCGCTGCAATCAGAGACAAGCTCGTCATGCAGCGGCACAGATGACACACCTCCCGTACATGCCGCCCCCCCCGAGTACAGGGTGCCATGCTGGGAGCCCACCCCAGGGTGGCAACTGTTGCCATGGCCGACGGGGGTGCCCAAACCCCGTCAGCTCCACTGTCCCCCGTGACAGGGTGCCACGCTGGGAGCCCACCCAGCGTGGCAACTGATGCCATGGCCGACAGGGGTGTCCAATCCCACGTCAGCTCCACGCCCCCCCCAGCTGTCCTTCTGCCATGCTGGGAGCCCACCCCAGTGTGGCAAACGTCCCGCGTCATCTTTTTTTTTTTAAACCTGTAAATCAAAAACGGTCCCATGGCGCTTCTCCCTGCCCCTTCCCACACCCCTCACCCCATACTTACCTCCGGAGTCCGGCGCGATGATCTTCAGTGGACCGGGAACATGTCTGCACTCTTCAAAGCCGACCGTGAACTGAGGAAATGCCGGTAAGCTGTATAATGGGCTAGATAGGGTTTTTTCAACTTTGTTGCATATCTCAGGCATTTTTTGGAATTTTTACACCAAATTTTCAACATGGGGTTTTTGGGGCCCTTCCTCATGAATTCTGTCACTGTCATGGCGTTTATCTGCCTCAAAAGGTGATTTCACAGTCACTGTGCGAAATCACCTTTCGGGGCCCATTAACGAAATGACAGTGGCCGTGTTCATGAGGTGCCCTCTTAAAAAGCCTAAGTTCCAAATTTGGTGGAAAAAATCCAACTAATGCCTGTTTTACGAGCATGCGTTGCGCAGTTGCTACGCAGGCTGGTAACTTCACGCATTCACAATATTTTACTGCCAGATTTTCAGCATTGCCATTTTTGTACACCTCCTTGAGAACAGTACAGCTGTCATTTTCCACGTCCTGCCTGAAATGTGTTTCCGCACTTCCGGCGCACAATAGTGCAGTTGCTGTGGGAAATCAGTGTTTGGGCCAGATTATGAAAATGACAGTGACACAGTTCATGAGCAGAGGACCTAAAATGCCTATGTTGAAAATTTGGTGATGATACTCCATAAAATAACTGTATTCTGAGCATGCATTGGCAGATTGCCGCTTGCTGCTTCATTACCGTCGTGCATTTGTGATATTTTCGGTCTGGATTTTCACCATTGCCATTTTCACATCTCTTGATGAACAGTACAGCTGTCATTTGACATATCATGCCCAAAAATGTTTAGCACTTCCGGTAGCAGAATAAGCGTGGTTATATGTAATCACGCTATGAGAACACTTTGAGAAATAACAGTGACACTGTACATGAGCAGAGGTGCTAAAATGCCTATGTTGAAAATTTGGTGCTGAACGCCCATAAAATGGCAGTGTTGCAAGCGTGCATTGCATATTTCCCACACACCCTAGTAGCTTCACAAATTTGGTATATTTACATGCCACATTTTCAACACTGGCATTTTTTTACACCTCCTTATGAACTGTGCAGCTGTCATTTCTCACATCCTGCCCGACATGTTTTCCCGCACTGCACTACCAAACACCCAAAGAGACACCCTAATGCTTGTCACTCTCTGCAGGGTGGGGGTGGGTTGGCATCAGTTCAATACTTCACTGCCAATCCTATGATGCATCTGTCTAACTCCTGCACTACCAATGCCAATGCCAGCAAGCCAACATTCGGCATTGACAAATGCTTGTTACTTCTATGACAGTAGTACTTTGCTGGTTTCTGTATGCTTTTATGTAATTCCAAACTGCTATAATGTGGGACCTTACTAACAATGACCTTAATTGAAAAATACAAGAGATCCCTGAAGCTCTGGTCAACAGTAATTGACACTCTGTGACAGCTATATCTTTGCTGACCTATATCCCAAGGCTATATACAATAGGTTAGAAACACAGGAGTGGAAGACTAGCTGGGCCCTACTGCTATGACCCAATGACTTAAGGAGATAAAATATGCAAGGACCATGAGATTATAGCACTGAATAAATGTTTAAGATCGACCAAGTCTCCCAAGAGATCATTTTCTGAAATAAACTACGTTGAAAAGAGATATCTGGTTTGCAAGGGAGTCTTAGTCACAATAGCAAATTTGGTTATAACACTCCCAACAGTATCAACATATATGTTTTATATTATTGACATTCAAAGCACCAGCCTAGACTTAAGCCAACTGCATATTTCATAACGTTGCATGTCAAACTAAACTGCTAATCAATCTACAGTACTTTTAGAAGGTCGACTTTGTTCGCTATCAGCAAATGACTATAATTACAGTACTTAGTTTTAATGTAAGCAGTAACACAATACATTTTACAACTGTCTGTAAAATATGGGCTTTGTAATAATTGCGTAAATTCTTTTAATAGTGCCTTGTTTTGGGAAATTAGGCTAAGTACTCTTTAACCATCAGCCCAAATAAGAGAACTATCCTAGTTATATATAAAACAAGGGATTTAAAACATTTTCTCTGGTTTAACAAAAACCTGACACGCAGCTTCCCCTGTACTCAGAAATGTATAGGATGTAGGTAGGTACTGTATGTTAACCCCTTTTTATATTTGTATGTGCAAAGCAAAAATACTGTTACTGTAGTATAGGGGTTGTCTAGGTATGCACAGTATAAGGCAATGGACATAGAAATACAGGAGGCTTGCCTCTCAAAACCAATGCTGAGAAGGTTTTTAACAAATCATGGGATGATGGGGTGGTACCTGAGGACTGGAGGAGGGCAGATGTGATTCCCCTTCACAAAAGTGGGAGCAAGGCAGAAGCAGGAAACTACAGACCTGTTAGTTTGACCTCAGTGGTAGGGAAAATGATGGAATCACTTCTGAAAGAAATAATTGCTGAGTACCTAGAGGCCAGCAGGGCACAGGACCAAAAGCAGCATGGATTTACAGCAGGAAGGTCATGTCAGATGAATCTAATAGATTTCTTTAACTGGGTGACCAAAGTAATAGACCAGGGAGGGGCTGTGGATATGGTCTACCTAGACTTTAGCAAGGCATTTGACACAGTCCCGCACAAAAGATTGATAATCGAGTTAGCCAGCCTGGGAGTGGGTCCCAGGGTGGTAGCCTGGGTAGCAAACTGGCTGTACAACAGGACACAGAAGGTAATAGTGAATGGAACACATTCCGAAGAAATGGGAATCACTAGTGGAGTACCTCAGGGCTCAGTACTAGGTCCAGTCCTCTTTAACATCTTTATAGGTGACATTGCAGAGGGTCTGGAGGGAAAGGTATGCCTCTTTGCAGATGACACAAAGATCTGTAACAGAGTTGATACACAAGGGGGTGTAGAAAGGATAAGAAGGGACTTGGCAAGGTTGGAGGGATGGTCAGACATATGGCAACTTAGATTCAACTCAAAGAAGTGCAAAGGAAAGAAGGAAGGGGGGGGGCATGATAGAAACTTTCAAGTACCTCAGTGGAATCAACAAAGTCCAAGACGGTAGCATCTTTCAGAAAAAGAGACGTCCAAGAACAAGGGGACACAATTTAAAGATAGAAGGGGGGCGGTTCAGGGGCAATGTGAGGAAGTATTATTTCACAGAGAGGGTAGTGGGTGCATGGGACAGCCTTCCTGAGGAGGTTGTGGGGTCTAAAACTGTGGGAGAATTCAAGAATGCATGGGACAGACATAAGGCAATTCTTGTGGGGGGGTAGGAAGAAATAGGCTGTTGGTTAACTAGGATCTGTGGCCTATCCTGTAGGTAGGGAAATGGGCAGACTAGATGGGCCAAGCGGTCCTTATCTGCCATCAAAGTCTATGTTTCTATGTTTCTATGCACCTGGGAAACAAAAACCCAGGAGAAGAGTACACAATAGCAGGGGAGGTACTAACAACAACAAAAATGGAAAGGGACCTGGGAGTAGTCATATCAGATGATCTAAAGGTGGGTAAGCAATGTGAGAAGTCAGTAAGGAGAACCAGGGGGATACTGGGATGCATAGGAAGGGGTATCACAAGTAGAAAAAGGGAAGTGGTTATCCCTCTGTACAGACAGTTGGTGAGACCCCATCTGGAGTACTGTGTGCAGTTTTGGAGACCTCATCTACACAAGGACATAGACAGGATGGAAGCAGTCCAGAGGAGGGCAACTAAAATGGTGCAGGGTCTGCATCAGAAACCATATGAAGAGAGACTGAGAGAGCTTAATATGTATACCCTTGAAAGGAGGGACAGGGAGACATGATAGAAATGTTCAAGTACCTCAAGAGAATCAACAAAGTCCAGGAGGGTAGCATCTTTCAGAAAAAGAGATGTGTAAGAACAAGGGGGTAGAATTTAAAGATGGGGAGACGGTTCAGGGGTAATGTGAGGAAATTTTTTTTCACAGAGAGAGTGGTGGACGTATGGAACTGCCTTTCTGGAGAGGCTGTGGGGTCTAAAACAGTGGAGGAATTCAAACATGCATGGGACAGACATAAGGCAATTATAGTGGGGGGTGGCAGGAAGTAGGCTGTTGGTTAACTAAAATCTGCAGCTTATCCAGTAGGTAGAGAAATGGGCAGACTGGGTGGGCCAAGTGGTCCTTATCTGCAGTCAAAGTCTATGTTTCTATGTTTCTATGTTTCTAAGTTTGACAATGACTGTGTTCATTTGGCTGGTGGGTGTAAACCTTTTGTACTTCCAAGGAGATGGGCCCCACCAATCAAACCGGTTTTCTGCGCATTATTTAGCTAGCAGACATCATCGGGCTTTGGAGATAAGCATCAAGCTTCACTGTGTGTGTGTGCGTGTGCCACATGTGAGCGTGTGTGTGTGTGTGTGTGTCTAGTTACAGACAGGAAGCACCTACTTGGAATCACTAAACAGAGTTGGGAACAGCATGCAGAATGCAAACATAATAGATTCAAATACATAACAGCATGTCAATAATTAACTGAAAACAATAGCAGCATTTTATTTAAATTATATATTATGTTCTCTTTGAAGAACCCCTAATACCAGTTGGATAACTTTGAAAAATGTGAGAGTTTAGACACAATTCAGTTTATAGTTCATATCTTTTTGCAGTGTTTTTTTTTAATACGGACATTATCCTCCTGTCCCTCCCCATTGGCCCCCTTCTGCTATTGAACCCTGCTCCTTTGCCCCACCTCTAGGACTTTACCACATCTGTATCCTAACTCTTCGTGTAAGTGGGTGCCACAAATGGTGGTGGCGTGGTGCCTTCAGGGTCATAGCATCATCCTGCTGACAGTTCTTCTGTAGTCCTTTCTGAACCCGGACTAGGTGCTTTTAAATCCAAACTCCGTGCTCACCTTGCTACACTATGTAATTGTGACTAGAGATGCTGCGAATTTTAAAACTGCCAGCGAAGTGGACGTGAAGTGGCCACTTCACGTTGGTGAAGCACAACGTGAAGTAGCCACCACAAAGTGCTCACTTCGCCTTCTCATTATGACTTCACATTGTCATTCTGCCTTAACGCGAAATAAGGCAAAGTGACAACAAAATTGGCAGCCTCCCACACATCACAGGGCTTACAGTACTGTAAATCACATGCTTTAGCCAGGCAGGAAGAAAGTGAGTCAGAAAAGCGGTTACTTTCACTTTCTCCTTTCCAGTTGTAGAGGGAGGAGACTTTTTTGGTGAGAGAGAGGAACAATTTGTTTCCCAGTGATTTTGTGCTGAAAAAAAGCTTTTTTAAAAGCTACATCTTTATTTCGTTTTTGTATTGTGCTTGTGATTGTATTTTTGGTACTGAATTTTTTTTTATAAGTTTTGTTTTGTTTTGTGTGTGTGTGACTGTGTGTGTTAGTGTGTGCATGTCTGAGAGTGTGAGACTAGGTGTGGGTGAAGGCTAGGCATCGGGACTTGTTGATAGTCGGGGACTTTTGTGCGATGGACACTGGACAAATAGAGTCTCTGTACCATGGGTGCGAGCAGAGGAGAGGAGTGCGCACATGTGGGGGCGGTTGGGTGTTACTGGACTGCTCCCGACTCTTGGGTGTTGCTTCCCCCCTGTGGAAGCAGCAGCAGTACCAGTGCCATTGGTGGCTGCTGCACATCGACCTACTCCGCCACTACCACCACCACCAGTAGCAGCTGCAGGGGCTCCAGGAGCACCCCCTCCACAACCACAGGTGGAGCCCCAGGAAAATGTAGGTGGTCCAAGGATAGTATCTGATTCCCCCGCAGCTCCCTAGTGTGGGAGTTTTTTAACTGTGTGAGAGGAGACAGCACAATCATGGTTTGCCATCTGTGCGGTGTGCTGGTGCACCGTGGCCCCCGGGGGACACATTTGGGGACCGGTGGCCAGCACATGCACATGGCGAACCTCCATAAGGAGGAGTGGCATGCTGCCACTGAAGGGGGCCAGACGTCCACCTGCTGGCCCTTCTGTGGCAGTGGCTGAGGGTGCTGGGGGTGAAGTTGTGTCTCACAGCTGCAGCAGGAGGAGGGCAGCTGCAGCAGCTGCTCCACCACCACCACCGCCACCACAGCCACCAGCACCACCCTCTCCACCACCACCACTACCTGGGTTTCCAGCTGCAGTGGACCCCGCCACAGTGCCTGCAACACAGACCGACATTGCTCTGGTGTGGGTGGCCCTTGAGGAGAACAATGAGAGGGTGGGTGCTGTGCAGCAGCAGGTAGATCAAATCCATCAACAGCAGCTGCAAATAGTCACAATGCTGTACCTGCTGCTCGAATACCACGGCATCCCCCATTAAGGGATTGTTTTCTGGACCCCCCCCACTACTGTGCTGTACTGTTTTTAAGAGTTTTTTGTTGTTGTTTAATAATAGACATTTTCCCTTCTGTTGTTGCAGTGCCTCAGTAATGTTGACTTTTTGTTTTTGTGTGCTTGTGGACAAGCTGTTGTGAGCAGTGCAAGTATGATATGTACAACTGCATGTGTGTAGTCAGTGTTGTTTCGTGTGTGTGTGCGTGTGTGTCTGTGTGTGTGTGTGCATGTGTGTGTGAGACATCAGACATTGTGCAGCTTGTTGCAAACATATATTGCTATTGCTGACTTGTTGCAGTGTTTATGCTATACAGAATAGCGAGAAGAATACGGTATATTTTATTGTCACCTTCATCATCAGTGGACTAAGTGATACAATACTTTTTTAGAGATGTCTGGCCAGAGTGCACCTTAGTCACATTATATACCATACTGCACACATAACCTTTAGGAGAGCATGTGTTTTTTGTACTATGATCTCGGCAAAGTCATGTGTGCACTGTGAGTGACTGAGGTGCACAGTGACTCAATACCTCTGAAAAAATATCATATCACTTAGTCTGCAGGTGCTGATGGTAAAAATAAAATATACATGTAACCCCTAGGTGGTGCTATCCCAAGGGCTACTACTCCTGCCTGCTTGGCTACTGACAGGTTGAGGGGCCTAGGTTCTATGACGGGTGCCTCCACCCAGAGGTCAGGGCTGACAGTGGCTAAACTAGCTCGGGCACAGCCCTCTGGGACACTGTGACCCCCCTTTGTTCCCACTAGTGGCCCACACAGTTCACAGGAGTTACCTTGCCAATACCCCACATATGAACAAGGTTTACATATAGAGATACCACTTACCCTCGAGACAAATTCTGCAGCACACCTCTGAGGACCCCCTGTAAAACAAAAGTTATGCAACATATACAAACACAGATTGCAATGCTGGATCTATATATACTGACACATCAGACAGTATAAAGTTCAACAATAACAAATCTGGTTTATTTAGGGGACTAGAACATGGGAGGGGGAAATCAGGTTGATTGGCAATATTCAAATCACAGTAATGTGCAAGCATATAGGGTTCAAAAGTCACACTCTGGGTACCCAGGATGGTGGGGGGCTAGCCAGGTCTGTTGCCCAGGGTTGGCCAGCTGGTGCAGCTGGATGGGGCCCTGTAGAAAGAAAATATATGCACAAACAAATTATAATCTAGAGCCAGATGTCTCAGTCTACAAACAGAAAAACACAAAGTAATCAGTTGATACACTTTGATTAAATGATTGGTGCAGGGAGCTACCCTGATTTGTATTCACAAACCCCAAACTGAGAGCTGAATTTAGGTGGTGGCTCTGGATGGCCAGGATGAGCAGGGCATGGAGATGAGACCCTTGAGGCAGAGCCTAACTGCTTTGAATAGCAGATGGATTCGGTCCGAATGGCTTTGAGTTCAGCTTCCAGCTTCAGCTCACAACTCACAAAACAAGGGGAAAAGGAGTTGCAATCCCCTACAAGCACTATACACATTTATATGTAAAGAAAATTACTATACCAGGCAGCTGCTTTTTGATTCCGATCGCAAACACTGCAAATTGCCTGGGAGCACACACAGCTTCAGCAGCCCCCGGCAGGCCGAGCACACTTCTGCAAATCTTCGGTCTTCTATGGGCAAGCCTGGTTCTGCACACTTCTGCTTTCTCACTACAACTCAAATTCAGTCCGATGAGCATTCGCTAACGGCTACAGGCTGACTTCAGGACCTTACATGCACTTCCTGTGCGAACTGCATGCCACAGCAGAACAGAGCTCCTACTCCTTTCACAGTCAACACGCATCTGGTCCTCCAGGAACAGTTCAGGGCATTTCTCTTAGGCTCTACACAGGTTCGGTTGGTGGATTCAACTGTCAATCACTGCAGGGCTCCCTCTGTTGGTGCAAAACAGCGCCAAGGTCCAAACTACAGCTCCCAGAAGCACCTGCCATACATTCCCCCTTTAAGCAGGCTCCAGGTGAGAGTCCAAGTTCTGGTTTGCTCAGGCAGTCTCAATTTTAGGGTTCCCCTAACCCAATTGGCCCAGATTAGCAGTTCAGGTCCAAAACGGAAGGACAACACACACAAAGTCCCAGCTGCAATAAAGGCAGTTTAGACAAACCACAATTTTACTAATGCTCTAAATGATTTCAGGAAAACGGTTACATCTTTCAGATGGGCTCCCTCTGCGCTTTTAGCGACTGCAGAAACGGAGCGATCAGACAGCACTCGGGGTGGGATTCGAGCATTAACTACACAGTCCCCCAGTGTAAGCTAATTTAACCTGTGAGCAGACAGCTCTTAAAGAGACAGTCCCAGAGGCTCTAAAAGCACTCACAGATAAACGGCTTAAATGCCGAACACCATTCAGGCTGGGAGCACTTAGCCAACTCCTAGAAGACTTTTGGGAACCCCCATTTACAAGGGGGTTACATACATCAGGTATTCTTTGTTATCTTTATTCTTGATAATGCAACAAGTCTTGCCATATATATGTTTGCATGAAGCTGGGCAATGTATGCACACACAGGAAAGAAAAGTGATGGCACACATGCAGTTTAGCACAACATACTCGCATTGCTCAGTCTTCATGCTGTTTGCAAAACACTTAAAATCTGATTCATGAGTCCCTACACAAAGTAAACATTACTGAGGTTCTATAACAATTTTGCTTGTGAAATAGACTTGAAAGAGATTCACCAGCTTACAGCATTGCACCCGATATATGGGTGCCTTACTTCCAGGGGAATCTTTCTTGCACATGTCCTTACAAAGTGCAATACATTTCTGATTAAACCGCCCATAATTTCATTATAGTGTGTCATGTTATGGAGGAATTCCCGTTCATAAAAGCCACCCAAATTCTGCCCCCCTTTCTCAGCAACGTTAGGACGTGATGCCAGAGAGAGTGCGGGTGCAAGCTCCATTATAGTGAATGTCACAATGCATCCTCCTTGTGTCCAGAAAATTGACAAATGGTAAAGTGAAATGGGATTGTTTCAGCACATACACAGTCCCCAGAATTAATGGCGCACTCAGTCATGTGCTCAGTGGTGGCACAGAGCCCCCAGATTTTTTCTACATGCTCACAGTGCATCCTCCTTGTGTCCAGAAAATTGACAAGTGGTAACAAAGTGAAATGGGATCCTTTCAGCACATACAAAGTCCCCCAGAATAAAATGATGACCGTGAGCAAACTGTTACTGGTCCAATATGTGCTGTGTATCGAGCAAGTGCAATGTGATCATCTCAACTGGATGGAAGCGTGCCCTTTGTCTGTACACTAATAGTAGCCTTGGTGAGTTGATATATATAGATATATATTTGTGTATTTTGTAGGCGAGGGGGGTTAACATGGACATGTACTCATGGTATTGTTCTGTATCACAGGTCACAGAAACTGTTGGTGTGCACATTCCAGTGCTTGACGAGAACTTTTTGCGTAGAAATTTGAAATGGATAACTCTCAAGCACATGAAGGTAAGTATTTTTTCTTTTTTTGGGTGGGGGAGAAGCATATTTGCAGGTTTGTCTGTAATGGTTTCTTATTTTGTTACTTCTTCACAGATTTCATCTGCATCCTTCTCGAGTCTGGTTGTTAATGAATGTCATGGTCATCTAATGAAATGACTTCTGCGTGTTGCATGTGTGCCCTAGCCCGGGGTGGGAGGCCTGATGTTGAAGAACTTGTTTGGATAAGGCCACTTTGACAGAACAACAAAGCATCTGGAAGTTTCCTAAAAAGAGAAATTAATGACTTCTTACAACTTAATTGTATTTTGTCCCTGGTTCTCAATCTGAAGTCAAGTTACATTTCAAAACCACATCTTGTCAAGTAACACAACCTGTGTGCAACTTTTTCAACACAGTCATGGTCAGGGCTGCACAGCTGCAAGTTCAGAATACAGTGCATGAATGATATCTTACAGAAATAGTTTTGGTGACGTACACATGTCACCTAGTTTATGAATCGTACTCAGTCACATTTGCTGCAATCTTTCCAAAACAATGAAACGGATGAAATAAAATCTTCATATTTACCAGAATGGATTTCAAATGGATATTCCATAGGTTCCTCTATATGGTACAGCTTCAGTACCATTCCCACCGAGTTTCAGCGATGGAGAGTTTTTTTGTAAGCCTGTAAAAAAAAAAAGTGTATTTGTGTTTGACCATTGCGGCTCTGAAAAGCTACAGAAAACAAAACATACAACTGAAGGAAGCGAAATAGCATAACAAACATTAGTACACATACTCACTTTGTGGTTTAAATATTAAGAAGATTTGTGTCTGTAGCTGATGGATGTGGTGGTCCGGGGCAGGGGTGGACATAATCATGCTCAGTGGAGGCAGTGGCTAACATCAGTCCCAGTGGTGGTGGTCTGTGAGCGGACAGACTCATGCTCAGTGGTGGCTGTGGCTAACATCAGTCCCAGTGGTGGTGGCCCAGATGCGGACATACTCATGCTCAGTGGTGGCAGTGGCTAACATCAGTCCCCGTGGTGGTGGTCCGGGGCAGACAGACTCATTCTCAGTGGTGGCAGTGGCTAACATCAGTCCCGGTGGTGGTGGTGGTGGTGGTGGTCTGGGGTGGCACACCACCTTTTAACAACTTCAGTTAAAACCTGCCAACATTAATCACATCATCATCCTCATAAAGAAAGCTGCCCTCACAGTCATCTATGTCTGAAGTCTGACCACTGGGAAATTCTTTCTCCATTGTGTTGTCATCTACATCAGTAGTGGGCTGTTTCAGGCAGCCACTGCCAGTGCCACCAGGATGGTCCATTTCCACATCACCAAAACCACCATGACTAGGTCGGGGTATGAATATAGAGGTTGCAGTCTGTGCTGGTATGTGCCTCTCATTCATTTTAACGAATGTTAGCAATCTAACATTTGCAGGAGACAGGTTTGTCCGATGATCCCTGACTATTGCACCTGCTGAGCTGAATACTCTCTCAACACTTACACTGGAGGGTGGGCATGTGAGGTACTTCAGTGCAATTGCAGTCAGCTCTGGTCATTCACTGACCGTTCCACTCCAGTACAAAAGAGGATCTTCATTTATTGTCAGATGCCTGTTTTCAGATAAATATGACTCAACCATTCTCTGTGCTGCAGTAAGTCCAATTGTTGATGCATCATTCTGTTCTCCGGAATCATTTATTTCACAAATACCCACTTGGGACAAAGCCTCCCAAAGTGGGTTGACACCAGCCACTTTGGATGACAGACCACCTGGAACTGCAGTCCACTTCCCCTTGCAGGATATGCTTGATGGTCATCTAGGGACACTTTCAGCCTGAGTATGCTGCTGAGGTTTGCTGACCTTGGCACGTGACTTCTGTGCCCCATGAACCAAGCGAACCAGTTGATCACTGATATTTTTTAACTATTCAGGCCCTCCCTTCAGTACTGATGCAATTCCACGTTTGTATTGTGGTTCCAGCATTGTTGCTATGGCAAAGTTGTCACTACGCTGAATGCTTACAATGTGACAATTCTGGTCGAATACTGTCAGCATGTGCTGCAGCAACATACTGTTACCACCATCTCCAGCAACATCAAGGCTATGCTGTACATTCACCAATGTCTGCCTCAGCACCTGCAGCAGTTGAACTGATTGGCTAATGGAGGCAGACTCACCACTCACTGCCTGTGTGGCATGTTCAAAAGGCCACAAAATTGTTATTACAGAGTCTATGAGGTGCCACTGTTCAGTTGTCATAGACACGGAGGCCTTGGAACTGTCACGGCTAGTGTGTTTCACAAGATATTCTGAGATGGCTTTGTATTGTTCATACAACCTCTCTGCCATGTATAAAGTGGAGTTCCACTGGCTGACAACTTCTAGCTTCAAGCAGTGCTGAGGCAGGCAGTTTTGTATCTGCAGCTGCTGCAGTTGGTCACAGGCCTTTCCAGATGGTGAAAAGTGAGAGCAGATACGTCATGCAATGGTCAGCATTTCCTTTACATCAGGGTGCTGCAGAAACTCCTGCACCACAAGATTTAAACAATGGGCCATGCATGGAACATGAAAAAAAAAACACCATTCGTGATGCATTTCACCACATTTGACCCATTGTCACTTGCTATGAACCCAGCTCTCAGGGACAGGAGGTTTAGCCACTTGTCAATTTCAGTTAGTACCACATCCAGCATGTTCTCACCAATGTGTGAACAGGTCACATTGTGCAAAACAATCATTGCATGCTATCGAATTCCTGGAAGATTGTTACTGCAACAATCCACCTTACTGCACTGATTATTCATGCTACCAACATCACAACCAGTGTGCAGTTATACACAAATGTGAACTCTCCAGTTTTGCCACTTGTGCACACATCCATACTTAAATGGATGAATGGAGAGGAGGAATGTTGAAGGGCATGTCTTACTGAGTTGGACACAGTACAGAAGAACTCGGGGGCAGCACGAGTAGAAAAGTATGTCCTGGATGGGACTTTCCATTTTGGACAGGCACATGCAGCAAACCATCGGAACCCAGAATTCTCCACAAAGGAGAAGGGCAAAAGATCAATTGCCAGAATTTCCGCTACAGCAGCATTAAGTTCACATGACACAGTATGATTTGGGGGTACTTCAGCTTATGCACAAAAACACTCTGTAACGTGGGCTGACTTAAACATTTAACACGGGGTGTGATCCCAAATGGTTGTGGTCTGTGATGAATGGCATTGGCAGGGGGTGGAGTGTGGACGTTTGATGAAGACGGTTTCACAGGTGATGATGACAAACCCCGAAATGCAGTTATTTTGTCAGATTTGCCAACTGGGGTTGATGTACCTCTTGCACTAGACATGCTGCATTCACCACTACCACCACCACTGCCACCAAAACTGCTATTCTCACCAGCACTGGACAACATTTCAAATTCATTACAATCCTCCACCTCATCATGCCTGTTGTAATCCTCTGCTCTTATTACCTCACTACTTCACACGTTTAATTTACTACTGGACTTAACAGTTATGGAAGGGGACAGCATGCTCGTTATGGTGACTGGTGATGAGGGTGAACGCCCCACTGTGGTATAACTGCCAGCTTGTGCTGGGTCCATAGTGCCATGTGCCTATTCTTAAGATGCATATGCTATCCTCCTGTGCCCAGTTGGCTCCCCTTTTTACCTCATGGCAAACCAGGCAGATTCCAACTGGCTCATCATTTGCATCTTGAACAAAAACATCCCAGACAAGGGATTGTGATGCTCTACTTTTAACATGTCCATGATGCTGCTTATTTAACTCCGTTCTTTTAAGCACTGAAGTGGGGGGGGGCACGTGATGTTTTGGGCACTGCACACCTGGACTGCAACTGACCACCACAACTACCTATCATTATTACTGGGTTATCATTATCAACTGAAACTGGTAAATCACAAGTTTTTCCGGGAAGGGGGATTCCTGCAAACAGACTCAGACACAGCCACTTTGAATTTATTTTTCTCCAGTTCCTAACTGGATTCAATTATATCATCATCATATTCATCAACGTCACACACATCGACATCTTCTGCTTGGATGCTAGCATGTGGACTGCATGTTGCAACAACAGCAACATCATCATCATCATCACATTCGTCATCATCATCTACACCACCATCACCTGATACTTTTTCACCACACTGAATCACTGCATGGAAAATGTGTGACATTAACCACCACGGTGGACAGAATATCACATTGTATGCTATCATTGACATGATCATCAGAATCCTCAGGTTCAGTTGCTGGGATGTTACTAGAAAGTATGACATCATCTACGCTGCCACTCACTTGCACTGCTTCACACTCCACTATATTTTTGGATACAGTACACTGGGCAGAATTCAAACTTGAGGCACCAATACTGATACTACCACCACCACTAACACCACTGGCTGGGAAAACATCATCTCCTCCAACTATGAGTGAAGCTACTGATTGGGCTGTAAAAAACATTGCAGGAGAAATACCTTTCCTCACATCAGCAGTGCACTTTTGTGCCTGCATACTACCATGCCCACAGACTATCTTAGTGGCAGCAGTGCCATGGCGAGAACCAGCTTTGCTTGCGCATCTCTTTGCGGGCATTTTGGGGTATCAGCAACAATATTATAAACAAATTTAGATTTTGTTACGTTCACTCTCTGATTGGGGGGATGCTGGATGTGAAGCCAAAAAAACAACTGTAGCTTCAGCAACAGATAGAGACTGTCACGCAATGAAAAAAAACTTCAGTAACCAGTGGTGCTGATGAGGTCACAAACAATCCAATCTGGTAATAAATTCCTTTTGCCGGTGGTAGTGGGGGGGGGCACTAACTGCAGATTTTTTACAGCAGTACAAGCAGCAAAGCAAAGAACAGATAACACGATCGCAGTACAAAATCAGGCAGCTGTAGTGGATAGCAGGTTCACAATGCTGAGCCTGCAATTACACTAGTCTGTGGCACAATAAAAGGTGTATTATTTGATGTCATGCAACACCACTCACACACACACAGAACAGTTTGTCTACAATGGTGGACGAGTAATGAGTAGCAAATTGAAAACTTCAGTAATATGCCACGTATTGTAATGAAAACAACCGGAAATTATGAACTGCTGCACCAGATCCACACAACACACAATCAGCAAGAACATTTCAACAATTACTGACAATATTACTGTGTGTACATTAACACAGTCAGTTATATAACAAAAATATAACCAAAAAACAAAGAAATCACTATTTCTCCAACTTAAATCTACCTACACCACAGATACGCCCCTCCCCCAAAGCACACTTTCACTGTCTTTCACTACACACACTCAATGTTGTACATTAACATTCAAAATCCACACAAAAACAAAAATGCTCAATGATATGAGCAGGGGAGGGTTTTCTGCAATCGACGAACTAAAGGTGGAGCCCCCCAAAAATGTAAACACTCTTTTTTAACAGCTTTTAGAAGGTTTCAGTCACAGACAGCTCTCAAAGCACATTGTCTCCTATAGCTTCCTACACACACTACCCCGAACTGAGGCTGTGCAGATCAATATAGAGTCCATGTGACCTGAAATCCCATGAATCACTGCAAAATTCGCTTTCAGAGCTCAAAAACAAGGTGAAGTAAGGTGAAGTGCATTGTTTGCAAAGCACCTCGCTTATGATTTTGGTGGAGTAGTGGTCTGGGAAGGCGGAGTAATGTGAAGTCATTGTTTTCAATGGACTTCGCATTACTCAATATAACAAGAATTACTCTGCTTTGCATTGCGGAGCACTCTGCAAATCCGCCTTTACTCCGTGAACTACTTCACGGAGTGGATTAAGCCCAGTTCACCCACCACTAATTGTGACTGTGCCCCCTACATCCTACTCTGACTCTCCTCTAGATCCCCGTCCACCCCACCACCACCCCAGTCCATTGGTAGCCCTCTGTCTTACCCCTCCAACTACCACTCCCAATGCTGTGCCTTAGCACACCAACTTTTGTCCTTCATCCCCCTATGCTTTCCTCCTTGCCTACTTTACTTCTTGTCTAGCACTTGATTGACAAAGTCTTCATCACTGGACTGCATTCATGTCTGTTGTTTTCACCTGTACAATTTTCTTATTTTTCTTATTTGTTTCACCAATTGTAATATTCCTGTACCAACTCATATTGTAACATAGAAACATAGAATTTGACAGCAGATAAGGACCGCTTGGCCCACCAAGTCTGCCCATTTCCCTACCTGATGGATAAGCTGCAGATTCTAGTTAATCAACAGCTTACTTCCTCCTACCCCCTACTAGAATTGCCTTATGCCTGTTCCATGCATTCTTGAATTCTCCCACTGTTCCTGACTCCACAACCTCCTCAGGAAGGCTGTTCCATGCATTCACAACCCTCTCTGTGAAAAAATACTTTCTAACATTACCTCTGAGCGTCCCCCTCTATCTTCAAATTGTGCCCCTTGTTCTTGCACATCTCTTCTTCTGAAAGATACTACCCTCTTGTACTTTGTTAATTCCTTGAGATACTTGAAAGTTTCTATCATATCCCCTCTCCCTCCTTTCCTCAAGGTATACATTTTAAGCTGCTTAGTCTCTCCTCATATGTCTTCTGGTGCAGACCCTGCACCATTTTTAGTTGCCCTCCTCTGAACAGCCTTCACTCTGTCTATGTCTTTGCGGAGATGGGGTCTCCAGAATTGCACACAGTACTCCAGATGGAGTCTCACCAACTGTCTGTACAGAGGGATAACAACTTCCTGTTTTCTACTGCTGATGCCTCTCCCTATCCATCCCAGTATCCCCCCAGCCCTCCTTACTGCCTTCTCACATTGCTTGCCCACCTTTAGGTCATCTGATATAATTACTCCTAGGTCTCTTTCAATTTTTGTCATTGTTGTTAACTCGCCCCCCATTGTGTACTCTTCCCCTGGGTTTTTGTTTCCCAGATGCATTACCTTGCACTTCTTTGCATTAAATCTGAGCTGCCACATATTTGACCATTCCTCCAACCTTGCCAAGTCCCTTTTCATCCCTTCCACCCCACCTTATGTATCAACTCTGTTGCAGATCTTTGTGTCATCTGCAAAGAGGCATCAGGGACATGTCTGTGGTAATAGAGATCTGATGATCCAGAGGGGCGAAGGGATATCCTTCACGAATATTGTCCTCCTGAGACCACCATGTGAGTGCCCTCTTCAGAGGTTCTGTCACCTTGATGAGAAAGGACTGAGGGTGAGGGGTTGGGGACCACTGAGTACTGAGCATCCACTGAGAGGTTCTCATGTGGAGACGAGCCAAAGGTACAGTGAAAACCAAAGATGCCATGAGACCCAACATCTGTTGCATCGAGAGAGCTCATACCGAGCTGTGCTCTTTGATGAATCGGGCCATCTGCAGGATACCATTCCTTCTATCCTCCGGAAGAAAGTCTTTCGCACAGGAGGTGTCCAGAAGGGTTCCTATAAAAAGAAGTTTCTCGGAGGGCTGCAACTGACTTTTTGAGATTCAGCAGGACTCCCATGGACATGAGAAAGTCTGAGGCTGTGGCCATGGCCTCCAGAGTCTCATGCTTGGAGGGGCTTGCTAGAAGCCAGTTGTCCAGATATGGGAATACATGTATTCTGATTTTCCTTAGGTGAAGAACTACACAGCACATTGTAAAAACTTTAGGCACCGAAGATAGCCCAAAGGGCAGGATTCTGAATTGATAGTGCTGACCCAACGCCATGAACCTTAAGTATTTGTGGTGATTTTGGTGTATGAGAATGTGCTGGTAGGCGTCCTGCATGTCCAGGGAGGCTAGCCAATCGTGCTGATGAATCAAAGGTAACAGGGTACCGAGTGATATCATCTTGAACTTTTCCTTGTGAAGGAATTTGTTTAACTTTCTGAGATCCAGAATAGGGCACATGCCGCCAGTTTTCTTTGGAACCAGAAAGTAATGGTAGTAGAAACCTGTGTTTCATTGATCTAGTGGAACTGCTTCTACTGCCCCGTTGTTCAGAAGGCCTTGTACCTTGGAAGCAAAGAAGGTCTGACTGTGCCACAGACAGCCTGTGTTGTCGCTAGGAGGATGATCCGAGGGGTGGACTGACAGATTGAGAGAGTACTTCTCGGATTATCCTGAGGACCCATTTGTCTGATGTTATAGATTTCCACTGGTTGTGGAACTGAGTCAGATGTCCTCCCACTGTCAAGGAAGAGTCCCTCTTGGGCAGCTGAGGTGGGACCTTGGCCGGAAACTCAGACGTGGCACTGGGCACTTTTGGGCCTTGTGCCTTCTGCTGAATTTCCTTTTGCAGCTGAGGGGTTTGGTTTCTTTTAAAGCCTCCTCTGCCTTTGCCATGAAAGGACTGACGGTTGTGAAACTGACGCTTATTCCCATCTCAAGAGGGAACGGGCGGAGGTCTAGCTGTCTTAATGGCAGACCTAGTCTTCTGTGTGGCCTCTAGTGCTTGTTCCACCCGAGGCCCAAACAGATACATACCATCAAAAGGTAAGGTCATGACTTTTTGTTTGGCGTCATTCGTAAAGCCCGAAGTACGTACCCACAATCGCGACGGGTGCAAATGGCAGCCGCCACCGGCCAGGAAGCAGTATCGAAGGCATCCATTGCAGCTTTAATTTGCTGATTATTAGACTTGATGCCTCTAGTTATGGTCTGTAGCAGTTCTGAGTTGACCTCCAATTCAGGCAGAGCTTCTACCATTGCTTTGAGAGAATGCCAAAGAACATACTCGTATTGAGAAAAATATCCCTGATAACTGGCAATACACATACCCAGGGTTGAGGCAGCAAAGACTCACTTACCCAAGGTGTCTATCTTGTGAGATTCTTTGTTTATAGGAGGGGCTGTAGATTCCTGAGGGAGGACAGCCTTATCATTCTCTGCTAGGACCACTATGGCATCCGCAAAGGCTTGTGAGGCCAATATGGGGCGATCCTTGGGAGGGGCATATTTTCTATCTATGGACTTGGCCACAGAGGGAATAAGAGCCAGGTTTTTCCACACCATGTGGGAAAGAGTCTTGAAAGAGGGCTGTACCAGAGGGGTTAAATCCATAGGGATCTCCGGAACATGAAGATATTGGAGACGCAGAATCTTCCCAGGATCGATTTCTGTGGTCTGGAGAGAAAGAGTAGAGTTTAAATTCTTAAGCAGAGACTTAAAGGAAAGGTCTTCAACAACAGGCTCTGCAGGAGGATTGATCCCTGCCCCTAGGGCAGAATCAGCATTAAAATCATCACCCAGCCGAAGATCCGGATCGGGCTCAAAATCATCTCCTGACAGTCCAGAGGGGACTTTATGGACAGGAACGGATTGAAAACCAGGAGAAAGAAGAGGAGGAGAAAGAATTGGAGTTGAAAACCTCTGGGAGACATGCAGCACCATACACATCCCCGGCGCCACAGAGGAAAACAGTGGCAAGAACAACGATGGCGCCAACACAGAAAACGGCACCGTGCATGTATATTCTTTATTTATATATATTGCATATATTGTATATTCTTTATTTATTGTAGTCTCCATTTATTCTGTACACTGTGGTCCATATATTCAGAGCAGTTGCACATGGCACAACTGAGTTGCACAGGCGCAAGTGCAGTATTGCGCCAAGGAGCCATATTCAGCGGGAGCCAGTGCGCAGTGCAAAATCCATTGTGCCAATGTGCAGCTATAATGAATGCAGGCACAAGAGCAGGGGGCGTTCCCATGAATATCCAGCACAGTGGTATATTCAACCGTGAATCCATGGCGCAAGTGTGGAGCAAATCGAAGTTGCTCCGAAAAGACTTGTTCCTATAAACACAGGGTGCAAACACACAGACAGCACTTGTGCCAGGGGTGTGAGTGAGAGTGAGTAAGTGAGAGAGACACACACACAGACAGACAGACAGACCAAAACCCACACACAGAGGAAAAGGGACAGAGGTGGCGATGGAGAGGGGGAGAGAGGGGCAGGGAGAGAAGAGAGAGAGAGACACACACGCACGCACACACACACACACACACACACACACACACACACACACACACACAGACAAGCAGTGCACCAGAGTGGCGCACAGCCAGCAGCCAACCACTCGGGGACAGTGGACAGCATGGGCCTTGGACAGTGCACCCTTCATGATGCAGGCCATAATGAGGGGTGTGAGGGGGAAGGAGGAACAGCCACATGGCCAAGGAAGGGACCATCAGCGGTATGCCTGATACAGGTGGTACCGTGCCCGCATCACCTTTGAGAACTATAGTGATAATGAGATCGTGGACGGGTACCTCCTGAATAGGGCCATTTTGAGGTAGCTCTGTGAGCTGTGCAGTGAGGAGATGCAGGCATCCACCAGATGGAGCAATGCCATGTCTGTAGAGATGAAGGTGACCACTGTCATGTGCCTGCTCACCACAGGTACCTTCCAGAGACTAACAGGGGACACCACAGGCATCACCCAGTCGGCCATGTCCTACCTCCTCACACAGTTCCTCAATGCCTGCTGCCACATGCTTCAGAATACATCTGTTTCCCCAGCACACAGGATGAATATACAGAAACCAGAAATGGCCATCCGCATGCTACCTGGCCCTGAGGGCATGGCATACATCAACCGGAAGGAGACCTTGAGTGTCAACTGCCAGGTGGTGTGCGATGCCACGGGGCGCATCACCAGTGTCTGCACCACACACCCTGGGAGTGCAGATGATACATTCATCTGACACAGCTCTGTGCTGTGCCACAGGTTTGAATGTGGGAACATCCGCAGTGGCCACCTAGTGGATGAGTATGACACAGGCAAGGGGCGATGGGCAGTGCAGACCTGGGGATGGAGGTGGGCAGGGTGTGCATGGTGGCATGGGCACCAGGAACAGGCAAGGGGCACAGCATAGAATAGCAGAGGACTAATCATGTCATTGCCAACACAGGTAACAGCATGTATTCACTGAGGCCCTGGATGCTCACCCCCAACTGGCGCCCGTCGTCCCCAGCAGAGGAACAATACAATGAGGCACATGCCAGCATGCACAACATCATCAAGCGTGTCTTTGGCATTTTGAAAGCATGGATACATTGCCTAGACAGGTCAGGTGGTACCCTACAGTACAGTCCCTGGAAAGCCGGTGGCCTATTCCTGGCCTGCTGCCTACTGCACAACATGACCATTGACCATGGGATAGCTGTCAAAGCTGATGAGAGTGACAGTAGTGGGGATGATGGAGGTAATGGGCCGAGGGTGGTGGACAGCCACCCCTGGGCAGAGGGACCCCTGGCAGCTCCAGCATGTGTGGCACCACCAGGACACCATCGCACAGGAGCACTATGGTGCACACAGGTAGGTGGTGTGGTACACATACATGGGCCACACAAACAGGTACAGCACACATGCAGGGGTGTGAATGGCAATGGGCATGCACACACAAAGGCATGAGGCAGGGGTAGGGGAGTCAGTGGCACACAACCACACACAGCACACACACTCACACACCCACATGCACCCACACACCCAGACATTAGTATGTGGCATGGATCAGATGCATTGCACCATTGCACAGGCACAGCCAGTGCTAGCCTGCCCTCATCAGGCCCATGCCACACAGTCCAGCAGCTGGGCAAGCATGCTGCATGACACACAGGCATGATACCAGTGGTAGGCACACACACACCACCCATGTGCACACAGGGCAGCAGCAGCAGACTGCGGTCAGGGTGTCGCACACATCAGGGCTGCTGCATGGAACTATGGCCACCACGTCCATGGGGGCAGCAGTGTCAGGGCTGATCAGCAGCCACAGGCTGCGCATCAGCCATGGGGGGGTTGCAATAGCCCCCCGGGATGGAACTGTGGGACCATGATCATGTCTGTGCGGAGGTGTGCAGGCACCCAAACAGGCCAACCCCTGGGCATGCCTGGGATGCCTACATCAGATCCTGGCATGGACTCTGTTGGGGTTGCCTGATGCCAGGTTTGTGGGGTTTATAGTGTACTGTGGGGGGTCACCTGTGCATGGCCATGCTCTGTGGCATCCAGCAATGCAAAGCCATCTGTAATTGCAGTGGCAATGCAATTCAAGGATGGAGTTGTGGCCTCCTGCATGCACTGCATCCCCACCAGGATCTGTGCAGTGCCCCTTTCCTGCTGCTCAGCTAACTGATGCACCTCCACACACACTGCATGCACCCAAGTGGCAAGCAGCACCTGTTGCTGAACGGATGCCTGCAGCAAATGGGTGTGCTCAGCCAGCTGGTCGGTGTCCTGGGGCTTCCAGAAGGGACGCCGATCCTCTTGTGGTGACCGGCCACACTGCACAGCCCCCTCTCTTGTGGACGCTGCACAGTGGAGTCTGCAGGGGGAATGGGCACAGCAGGTGCACCGGCGGCGGACACTGTGTCCAGCTGCCCGGTGGCACCTGCAGCCTGCTGCTGTTGCCCATCTGGCCACTGTACACCACCCAGTGCCTGCACGGCTGCACCACCACCACTGCAGGGCACAGCCGGGGCAGCACAAACCACTGCACCTACAGTGGTGGCAGGCAGCTGTTCCACCACTGGTAGAGCACTGGGCATGGTGCATGTCAGAAGCCAGCAGGGGCATCTCACCTACAACATTGCCCATGCTGTCCAGGATCAATGTGATGTCATCATCGGAGTTGGACCCTGCCTTGATCTGTGTCTCTGTGCATAGGACACAATGGCTGGCATCCTGCAGGAACACATCCAGGGGCTCATCCAACCCCAGGTCCAGGACATCCACTTGCACTGTGGTGCTGAGCTGTAGCCTGGTGGGCCTTTGGATGCTGATGGAGGTGGACAGCTGCTCTTCCAGGGCCATACCAGTGTCCATGGTCACTGCCGCTGCTGGTACCCCATCATCTGCACAGGGGCGAGCTGGTGCTGCAAGAGAAAAAAAGGCTTGTCAGTGATGCAATGCCCACATGTTCCCCCACCGTACACTGCCACTGCATGTGTCCTGCAGCATGGCATGCATGTGGGTGTGCACACATGCACATGATATGTATGCTGGCTACATGCACACCAGCATGTCCATGTATGCACCCTCCATGTCACCGGCTGTGCGTGGGTGACAGACTTACCATGCAGTGATGGACTGCCACCCATCTGGAATCCTCCTCCAGGCACACCCTCCACCATAGTGCAGTGCATGGAGGCTGCCACTAGCTCCTCCTGCAGTGTCAGTGTGGGTGTATCTGCAGGCCCTTCTCTGGTGGCTGGATGGGATACCCAGATGACCACCACCTTTCTCCTTTATCCACCGCTTGTCTGTTCCCACCTTCTTATGGCACTCCTGCACCAACCACTGGTGGCTGCCACGCTGGTTAACATAGGCTGCCACCTCCTCCCATGCACCAGCCCTGACCTGTGGTGTACCTGAGGCACCACTCAACAGGGACTCCCTGTCCAAGTAGGCCTCAAACAGGGCATCAGTCTTGCCTTTGTGAAGTTGACCATTGTGCTTCTGTGCAGGCCTCCACTTCTCACCCTCCTCATGTGCTGACATGTTGCTGCCTGTGAACATGGACAGCATAGTATGACAGTGGCAGCACCTCCCCCGGACTGTCCCACCATGCAGTGCTCTCTACTCCCAGTGCGCTGCAGCGGTATTCTAAACTTACCTATCAAGGTTGCAATACCGGTCCATGGCCTAAGTTGTTCCGTGGTGCTTAAATGGTGCAACACATGCAGATGAGGTTGGGCACAACAGTAATGACATGCTAATGCACCCACTGTGCCATGCACTGGCTGATGAGTTCATTTGCATGTGGTGACTAAACATCATGATATTGCGCCGTGCACAATGGGATTGCATTGGAGCAAGTTGTGATGGTGCAATGTGCACACATGCGTGGCACGCAGGCCCACAGTGCGCATGCACATCATGGTGTCAGTCATGCACCAGTCATGGACAGCGTGATGCAGTGGCATTGCACATGATGTGCATGGGCCAGCTAGGCACATGGCCGCGCATAGGGTGGCATGCCCTATCATGCATGTGTGCAATGCTGGTCTACCCCTGACCCCTGGGTCAGACCTTTGACCCTGTAACCCAGTGTAGCCACACCAATTCCACACACTGTGTGACGTGCGTGCACTGCACATGCTCCTGCACATCCCGCGGCGGGCACATGGTGTGGACACTTGCACCTCCTGCTGCCATTTTCACCGCTGAATGTATTAAGCTGACAATGCCACAGGCAAGACACAGGAGGGCCCAGAACTGGACTCAGGTCAAGTTGGCCAACATAGTGGCCTGCATGGAGCAACGTGCCCCCCAGCTCTTTGGGCAGGTGCCCCTGCAGCGGGGCAGGGGCACCGTGTGGCAGGACATTGCCAACAGCCTGGAGCACAGGACAGGGGTGCCCAGGACTGGGAAACAATGTCACCACCACTATGGGAACCTCATACAATGGGATTCAGAGCACCTGAGGAGGCCACAGGCATGTACCAGGCGAGGGGCCATGCCACAACCAGGTAAGTCATCCCATGTTGCATGTCTGCCCTCGTGTTGTACTGTGGTGTTGGCTTGGCTGCCTGCCATGCCCTGCAAAGGGGTACACTATCATCATGTGCATCGCTGGGTGGCATTGCCAGCTTCTGTTTGCATTGCGATGCAGCTGTGCAGCCATGTGGGATGTGTCAGGCAAAGGTACACCCTGTGCACAGGGGTGGGGGGGCAGATGCTGTGGTCATTTCCTGATGTTCACCTGTCTTCTTTCCATTCCCTGGACCTGAGGACCATCAGAGGACCCAGGCTGCAGCAGCGCAGAAGGCCACAGTGGGGCATGATGGAACGGGACTGGCATCAGCAGGGTTGCAGAGGGCAGGTAGGCACTGTCATGGTCCTTCGCACTGTACATGGGGGGTGGCGGGGGAGTGAGTTTGGGCATGGCTGCCTGTGCCATGTGCAGTGGCAGCTGTGTGTGTTGCACTGTGTGTGGTGCATGCCACTGTGGCACATCCATTGGACACATGTGGCAGCTGTTAGTGGGGTGGGTGTGCATCCAGCTGCCACTGTTGTTGCTGTGGTGCTGTTGGTGCACTGTGCCATGTGACTGTCATTGTGCAGTCATGTGGCCATTGTGCAGCAGGGACTACCTCTGTGCAATGTCGTGGTGCACTGAATTGCTGGCTGGTGTTGGCCTACCCCCATGTGGGTGGCCATTTCGGGCCCTTCAGAGGTGTGTGTTCCTGCTGCCTATTGCGCACTGTGGGTGGGCATGGTTCCTTGGGACATTGCACTGATCACCTGTCCTGTCCCTTGTTATTGGTGTCCAGCGGCAAAGACCGCCACGCTCTATGCTATCCAGACTGCTGTGTCAGATCCTTCTTGTGGCCTCCATAATGCTAGAGGTGGTTGACCAGATCCAACGGATGCTGGCGGCGGACCAGAGGCAGTATCAGCTCACCAGGGTGGCCAGACAGGGCTGCCATTACTTTTGCCCCATTTTCCCATTTCCCCTGCTGTACCTCCCCCTTCAGTTCCCCCTCCCACTGTACAGTCCCTGTTTCCTGTACCTTTCCCTCACTTTACCTACTGTTTCCCAGCCCCTGGTTATTGAATATAGTTTGACTTAGATACATATTTTCGGACTTATCTACCTGTGTCTGTATCTGCTTTGCAGGTGACATGAGGAGCCATGCTGCAGTGGCCCAGTGTCTATCCATGTGGTGTGCATGACAGAGGGCATGTGTTGTGCTTCCGTGGTTCACTGCTGTGTGCTGTGGTGTGTCCCACTGTGGTGGTGTCCATCCCCTGGGTCGGTAGCTGTGCCTTGGGGTGCTCTTGGGCCGGCTGTTAGGGGTGTGTGGTGATTGTGTGCATGGTGGTGGAACATAGCCATGGTCATTGTTCAGGTGCTGTCCTCACATTGTGTTGGGGCCCCTGCTTGGCATTGTGTGGCCTGTCCCATGTGGTCTGCCATGCTACCTGCTACCTGGCACATTCCATGCCTACTGTGTAGGCTTTCTGTGTGCCTTTGTGGCACGTGTGTGCTTGGTTGCATGCTCCTGGGTGTGGCCTGCTATGGCCTGGGTAGGGGGGCATGGCAGCGGCCTGTGGGGGGGCTCCCTTGGTGGCCCTCTGTTGGCCATTGGCATCACCTGTTTCCTGCTTTCTCTGCCACTGTTGTATTCTGGGATCAGGTGTCTGGGTGCCTTTGGGTGCCCTGCTGGTGGAGGCCTCCTGTGGCCTGTCACTGTGCTTCCCTGGCTCTGTTCCTGGGTCTGTTTTGCGTGCTATGCCCCTCTCTGTTGTGCTGCTCCCACAATTGCATGGAGGATCTCTTTTTGTGTCATGGTGCAACTCTGTTTGCACCCTGGTGCAACTCTGTTTGTGCCATGGCACAATTCAGTTTGCGCCATGGTGCAACTCTGCTATATTCATCTGGGTTGTGCTGGTGCAGTTCAGCCTGCACAACCTCTGAATATGGTTTCTGTTGTGCCATGGTGCATCAGATTTGCACTGTGCCAGACTTGCTCTGGGCTTTGGTGCATTTCTGAATATCTGGGCCTGTATGTTTTCCTTGACATGGACTCTGTAAAAGAACCCCTGGCTCAAAGGTATTGTAATCCAAGTAATGAATAAATAAAATAAATAAATAAAGTTCTTTTCCACCCTTTACGCCCCTTGAGTCAGAACAAGCAGTGTACAATGGTGCACAGGTAGACCATAGAGATGGTGCATGCTTTCAATGTCCGCCTGTAACTTTCAATTCTGGTGACTGCTGCTTTGCCACCTTCCCTGCACTAGATAGTAGCCAAACAGCAGTATACACTGTCCCCCAACTCCAATGGAGGATATCCATTGATGGCCACTAAATCCTCCTCCCCAGCTAGCTTCTGAACAACCTTGGTTCATTATTGAACTCAGTTCACTAGTGTTGTAGGAGGTGCAGGGGTGTAGTCCTCTGGGGTTGGGAGGGGTCATTTTGACAGGGAGAATTACTTCCTTAATTCTTATAACAAACAGATGTACTATCCTGTACTGCTCAGTTGCTGGCAATCAAACACAGTTCTATTGTTTTTTATGTTTCCTTGCACGCATGTGCAAGAAACATAGTGCCACCATACGAGTTTTCGTAGGTGTGTCACCCCTGCTTCCAATGCCCTACTCCTTTTTGCAGGCATGGCCTTACTGCACCAATGAATGTCCAAGCTGTCTGTGACAGCAGTTCAGATGCAGTGGCGTACAGTTCAGAGAAAATGGCCGCTACAATCAGCGGTGTAACGCGTAGGCAATTTGCATACTGCTGTCAGCAGGCAATTTGCATACTGCTGACCTCAGTTTGCAAATTGCCTATACGTCAGCACTGCATCTGAACTGCTGTCATAGACAGCTCGTTTGTATACCCTCTCTCCCTCTCTACCTCAGGCAGCATTCTCTGGTTTATTTATGCAATGTACTGCAGTGTTATGTGTAGCCTGTAGTTCTTGCTGCTGCCATCTGGTTGGAGGGCACAAGTCGTGTTAGTACCCTGTTATGGTTCTCTGACCTGAAAAGCGCATGGCAGTCCAGGATTATAAAGTAGCACCACATTTAAAATGTAAGGTAAAGATCTTTTTTTGTATGTGCTGCTTTCTTTATATGCCATACTTGTACGACTCTGTCCTAGGTTCCTGTCTTCTCAAATGGTCTGACCTTCCTTTCACTCATTCCACCGTGTAAAATATAAAAGCAACTGTCAGCCCAGCCCACACACATCTCATACATTTAAAGTTTGGAAAAGCAGAAATATTTACTTTTGGTCCTGCTATACTGCACTCACTAGGAAGCGGGTACTCACAAATACAGTGGCGGGGGACAAAATAGTATTTCTGTGTAACAAAAGCAGAAATGGTTACTGCTCTCACTCTGCCCACAACTGCTGAAATCCCAGCCATCTTTAAATGTAAATACAAAAAAGGTGGATGATGAGATCAAGTTCAGTTTTGGCAGTAGGGAGAGCTGCATGGGATCGGGTAAAATGCTGGCAGAATTTTATTTAAAAGGAATTAAAACTATCTACTGACCATATGAGAGAGATTAATGGTGTCTTTGTAAAAAAAAAACTCTAACAAAAGAAAAAGTCCCTCGTTGACTCTCTTGCCCCCTCCCCCAACCCGCGCCCACCCTCTGGTACCCCACCTCCCTCACACATCCCTCACTCCATGCTTACCTCTGGAGGCTGGCACGAAGATCTTCGGTGGACCGGGAACACATCTGCACTCTTCAAAGCCGACCACGAACTGAAGAAATGCCAGTAAGCTGTATAATGGCATAAATGGTTTTTTTAAACTTTAGTACATATCGCGGTCATTTTTCTGAATTTTTGCACCAAATTTTCAACATGGGGTTCTTGGGACCCCATCTCATGAATTCAGTGACTGTCGTCTGGTTATTCAGTCCCAAAAGGTGATTTTGGGACACTGCATGGAATCACATTTTGGGACTGATTAATGAAACAACAGTGTAACTGTTCATGAGGTGGGCTCTCAAAAAGACTATGTTGAAAATTTGGTAAAAAAAATACCAAAAATGACTGCGTTACGAGCGTGCGTTGCGCAGTTTCCACGTACACTTGCAAGTTCGCGAATTTGTAATATTTTTACTCCAGATTTTCAACAATGGAATTTCTTAACACCTCCTTATGAACAGTATAGCTGTCATTTTTCACAACCTGACTGAAATGTGTTTTCGTACTTCCGGTGCAGAATAGCGCGGTCGTTGTGGGAAATCAGTGTTCGGGACAGATTAAGAAAATCAGAGTGACACTGTTCATGAGCAGTGGTCCTAAAATGCCTATGTTGAAAATTTGGTGACAAAAGTCCATAAAATGACTGTATTACAAGTGTACATTGCGCAGTTTCTACACACCCTTGTAACTTCATGAATTTGTAATATTTACACTCCAGATTTTCAACATTGGCATTTTTCCACACATCCTTTTGAACAGTACAGCTGTCATTTTTCACATCCTGGCCAAAATGTGTTCTCACACTTCCGGTACAGAATAGCGTGGTCACTGAGGGAAATCAGTGTTCAGGACCGATTAAGAAAATCACAGTAACGCTGTTCATAAGCAGAGGTCCCAAAATGCCTATATTTAAAATCTGGTGCAAAAAATCCCCAAAATAATTGTGTTACAGGTGTGCATTGCGCAGTTTCTACGTACTCCGGTGACTTCACCATTTTTTTATAGTTTCACTCCAGATTTTCAACATTACCATTTTTTACACCTCCTCATGAACAGTACAGCTGTCATTTTTCATATTGTATTCAAAATGTGTTTTTGCATCTGTTGCGCCAAATGGCTCAGTCACAGTGCAAAATCACCTTCCGGCTAACAAACTGATAGTGTCACTGTTCATGTGGAGGAGACACAAAAAGCCCATGTTGAAAACTTGGAGTAAAAATACCAAGAATCGCCCAGGACATTAGGGTTTCTGACCATAACGCCCTACCCTGTAGGGCTGACAGGCATCAGGGGTGTGACTTGGGATTGTCGACAGTCATGCTCACTCCATTCCACCCCAACCCTGCAGCCAGTGACAGGCATCGAGGTGTGCCTTGGACTCTTTGGCCCCAGACATCACCCCATTCTCCTATACAGCACTCATTTCAGTGTATTTCCTTCTGGAATGAGGTGAGTGTAAAGCCTGAACACCCCAAGGCACACCACGACACTTGTCAGTGTCTGCAGGGTAGGATGAGGTGAAATGTTGTGACCGTTATGGATGATGACCCAAAGCACACCCTAATGCCTGTCCATCTCTGCAGGGCAGGGGTGGAGTTGACAGTTCAGTACATCCCTGCCATTTCTTTACTGCATCTCTCTAACTCCTGCACTTCCACTGCTAATGCCAGCAAGCAAACATTCAGCATTGACAGATGCTTGTCTTCCCTGCTGTTTGCTAAGTCTGCAGTCCATCATCTCCACAGCATTTGCAACTACCCATTAATCTTAATAGCTGCCTTTGAAATCTAAAAGGTATCAAATTACCCATTTTGATAATAAGATTTAAGCCATATATATGTAGGCATTGGCTGTAACCAGAGAAAACACACACACACACACATGCGTGCACACTCTCACTCTCTCCCTCTCTCTTTCTCTCTCTCTCTCTCTCTCCCTCCCTCCCTCTTCATTAGATGTAACTAATTCTAACAAAATAGACTGCATCTGACAGAAGAATTCTGAAAAAAATACAAGGGATTGGAGCGGGAGAGAGAGAGAGAGAGAGAGAGTGTGGTCAGCACAGCAGCATGTCCGCATGTGTGAAGCTCAAAAAAAAAAAACAGCAGTAGGAGTTCAGATTAAGGCAATGGGTCATAAAACCAAGGTCCAGATTCATACCACAAATAGATTCAGAAACATGGCATCTGAGGAATGATAACACATAGTATGACCTAGGTGCAAGTTTAGCTTTGGAGAGGTAGGTGTTTATGTTCAGTTGATAGGGTGCCAGGTGACTCCCTCAAGATATAAAATATGGAAAGTTTCAGTCTTTGGGACAGACTCAGAAAGGGTGCGATACTACATTAAAAGTAATTCTGTCCATCTGCCTATCCCTCTGACTACTGGTGGTTTGCTGCATTGTGGGAGGCACTCGAGTATGGTGGAGGTGGCATTGCATGAAAGAGAGGGTAGGAGACAACTAGAACCAAGTGAAAAACTGAACTGCAGGTAACTATCTGTTATTATTTCCCTTTGTTGGATCCTCACCCTCTCAGGATCTCACTCCAGAACTTTTATGGCATGAGCCCAACCCCAGTGTGGGATTGGAACCCACAACCATCTGGCCGGAGGGGGGGGTACTGCTAACTCAGCCACACTGACACCTGCTAGCCAATAGCCATAGTTTTACATGAGACAAGAGACACAATGACAGACAAAACAAGCATTTGTCAATGCCGAATATTTGCTTGCTGGCATTGGCATTGGTAGTGTTGGAGTTAGAGAGGTGCATAATAGGAATGGCAGTGAAGTATTTAACTGAAGCCAACCCCACCACCACCCTGCAGAGACTGACAGGCATTGGGCTGTGCGTTTGTGTCATCAGGCATAACGGCCATGCCATTTCACCACACCCTACCATGCAGACACCGACAAGTGTCACGGTATGCCTTGGGGTCTTTGGGCCTTATGATCACCCCATTCCATAAGGAAATATGGTGAGATGGGTGCAGTATAGGAGAATGGGGTGAACTTTGGGGCCAAAGAGTCCAAGGCACACCTTGATGCCTGTCACTGGCTGCAAGGTGTGGGTGGGGGTGGAATGGCATGAGCATTACAGGTGACAATCCCAAGTCACACCCCTGATGCCTGTCAGTCCCTACAGGATGGAACGTTATGGTCAGAAACCCTAATGCCGCAGGCGTTCATTGGTATTTTCACTCCAAATTTTCAACATTTTTTTTTTGTGAGCCCCACCTCATGAGCAGTGGCAATATCAGTTCGTTAGCTGAAAGCTGATTTTGCACAGTGACTATGCCATTTGGCACCACAGGTGCGAAAACACATTTCGAACAGGATGTGAAAAAAGACAGCTGTACTGTTCATGAAGAGGTATAAAAAATAGCAGTGTTGAAAATCTGGAGTGAAAATATTAAAAAACTGGTGAAGTCACGAGCGTGAGTAGAAACTGCGCTATACACATCCATAATGTAATTAGTTTGGGGAATTTTAACAGGTGATTGTCAACACAGGCATTTTGGAACTTCTGCTTATGAACATTGTCACTGTGATTTTCTTAATCTGTCCTGAGTACTGATTTCCCACAGAGACCACGCATTTCTGCACTGGAAGTGTGAAAACACATTTTGGCAGGGGTGTGAAAAATGACAGCAGTAATGTTCATAAGGAGATGTGGAAAAATGCCAGTGTTGAAAATCCAGACTGAAAATATCACAAATTTGTGAACCTATGAGGGTGCATGGAAACTGCACAATGCACGCTCATAACACAGTCATTTTATGGACTTTTGTCACCAAATTTTTAACATAGCCATTTTAAGAACTCTGCTAATGAACAGTGTGACTGTGATTTTCTTAATCTGTCCCAAACATTGATTTCACACACTGACTGCGCCTTTATGCGCGACAACACATTTTGGGTGAGATGTGAAAAATGACAGCTGTACTGCTCATAAGGAGGTGTGGTAAAATGGCAATGTTGAAAATCTGGAGTTCACTAAGTTACGAGCGTGCGTAGGAACTGCGCAATGCTTGCTCATAACACAGTAATGTGGGTGGTGGATCTAGGTTTACGTTTGTTTGTTACAATTGGTAAGATTTTCAGTGCAGGAAGAGTTTAAAGCACAGATGACTTATTTTGGGGCTGACAGCTCTCGGAGCACAAACCACCAGGCCTGTTTTGGGGCTGGGAAGGTTTACCTGTGTCTGACTTGGATGTGTGGATTTTTCTCTGTTTGATTAGCAGGGTATTTCATCAAAATGTTGTGTAGGGCATCTTGCTGGCAGGAAGGCACTCATTGCAGCAGTGGGTCAGAGCTTTTAGCTGATTGTTTTGCTAGGCACAGTTTAGGCCCAACCCTTCCCACCCTCACCCCACCCACCCCTGGAAATAGTTCCTTTATACCTGGGTTCTGACATCATTTCCTCAAGAGTGCAAGGTGCATGTCACTGTCATATCCTCTCTAGCACACTGCACTGACAATATAAGCATACACATTGTATATTATAAATATATATTTCTATATTACAAACCAATCACACACACAAAAAAAAAAAAAATGTGGAGTAGTGCAATGTAATGGCTGTGGGGCAGCAGTCTTCCGGGAGTCTTTCTGGAGGCTGAGATGCTGCCCTATTTGTAGACAACTCTCTGCCCTGAGGGAGGAAGTTGCCCATCTTCAGGCCACACTGGACAGTAGTATGGGGACCTTCCCCCAGGCCACACTGGACAGTAGGAAGGGAACCTCCCCCATCCAGAGAGCACCACAGCCACCACCACTACCTCAGAGATTGTGAAGAAAACACAGCAGTTGGACCACAGCGGGTTCAGGAAGGGTGAGGATGGTGGAACGGAGGCACACCCAGTCAGTTGTTCCACTCCACAATCCATACACCATTCTGGGGGAGCATAGCTCCCCTATGGATGCACCCACAGAGGAGACTAAGGAGGCTGAGGACAGCTGTCACAAGGGAGGCCCACAGGAAGGAGGCAGAGGACACCACAAGGACAAGGAAGCAGCTCCTGGTGGGTGACTCAATTATTAGGGGGATAGAACTGGGAGGAGCTGGGAAAACTGAAATAAGGTGCCTGCCTGGTGCCATGGCTTGGAGAGACAGGAAGCACATCCTCAGGATCACGACAACAGCTGCAAGGGATTCTGAGCTGGACGTAATTGTCCACCTAGGGACAAATGACTTGGCTCATCATGAGGTTAGAGCAGTGCAGGAGGACATTGCAGAGTTGGGAGGGACCTAAGACAAGTAGCACACAGTATCCTTCTCAGAGGTGCTGCCTGTCAAAGGCATGGGTGAGGCGAGGGTAATTGGCACCACGCAGTTTAATGAATGGTTGAAAATGGTGCGGAGCACAGGGTTTGGCTTCATTGGGGACTGGGGTTCCACCTGAGGACAACAGCCTATACTGGCAGGATGGTCTGCATCTGTCCAGGAAGGGAACAAGTCTTTGAGCAATCGGTTTAAATGCTTCATTGGCAAGCTTTTAAACTAGTTAAAGGGGAGGCACTGACAAGCAGCATAAAAACCCAGCCTCTCCCTACAAAACAGGGTACTAAATGAGAAAAAGACAAAGGTAGAACGGTCAGTGGGGGATGCTGCAATAGAAGGTAAAGCCATCAAAAAAAGGAGAGCAATGAGTACCAATGCCCGTAGTCTAGGTAACAAGCTTCCTGAATTAGTGGCCTTGATGGAGGAGGAACATCTGGATATCATGGCAGTCACAGAAACATGGTACACAAAACCATGACTGGGACGTAAACATACCAGGATACACTATCTACAGAAGGGACAGGGAGGGTAAAAGAGAGGAGTAGTTCTTTACATAAAGGAAGGAATAAAAGCAACAGAACAAAAGGGTAAACAGGGAGGAGAAGAAGCACTGTGGGTAAATTTGGAGACAGGCAATGGCACCACAATCCGCACAGGGGTTGTGTACAGACCCCCTTCTCAGGGGGAGGAAATGGACAAGGAAATGATAGAAAGTATACTTAGAATGGCAGAAAAAGGGGAGATACTGCTGATGGGTGATCTGAATATGCCAGATGTTAACTGGAGTGCAGTTGCAGTTGCCACTTCGAAGAGTGCAGTTATTCTAGATGCCCTACAGGGGGCATGCCTTAGACAACTAGTACTGGAGCCCACTCGAGAGGGAGCAATATTAGACTTGGTACTGTCAAATGGAGATGGAGAGGATCACAGATGTAGAAGTGGGTAGCCATCTGGGAACTAGCACCATCGAACAGTATGGTTCACAATAAACACAGTAATAGAGTCAAGCCATACAAAGACAAAAGTACTGGACTTTAGGAGGGCTGACTTTGCCAAAATGGGTGAGTGCCTAAGGAATGCACTAGCAAATGGGCAGGAAGGAGGGGTGGAAGAACAATGGGGAATAATAAAAACTACCATCACAGAGGTAACAAGCCTTTGTGTGAAGCAAATAAACAAAACAAGACGATGTAAGAAACCACTATGGTTCTCAAAGGAAGTGGCAGTGAAGGTTCAAGAGAAAAAGAAAGCATTCAGGAAGTACAAGGAATCGCAGAAGGAGCAGGACAGAGAACTGTATCAGTTAAAGCAAAAGGAGGCTGGGAAGGCAGTCAGAACAGCAAAGGCCCAAACCGAGGAAAAGATAGCCAACTCAGTTAAGAAGGGGATAAAACCTTTATAGGTACATCAGGGATGGAAGGAAGACCAAGGGAGGATAGTGAGGCTTAATAAAGGGAGGGAGGTGGGCAGAGGGAGATCTGAAAAGGCAGAGATACTAAACAAATATTTTTGCTCAGTATTTATGAAGGAAGAGGGAGATACATAAAACAAACAGTAGTAACACTCTGGATACAGAAGTTGATACCAGCCCATTTACAGAAGAAAGGGTTCTGAAAGAGCTCTTAAAACTGAAGGTGGACAAAGCAATGGGGCCTGATGGGATTCATCCAGAATTCTAAAAGAACTAAAGGTAGAACTAGTGACACCACTGACTACCCTTTTAACAAATCATGGGAGGATGGGGTGGTACCGAGGACTGGAGGAGGGCAGATGTGATTCCCTTCACAAAAGTGGGAGCAAGGCAGAAGCAGGAAACTATAGACCTGTTAGTTTAACCTCAGTGATAGGAAAATGATGGAATCACTTCTAAAGGAAAGAATTGTCGAGTATCTAGAGGCCAGAAGGGCACAGGACCCAAGGCAGCATGGATTCACAGTGGAAAGGTCATGCCAGACGAATCTGATAGATTTCTTTGACTGGGTGACCAAAGTAGTAGATCAGGGAGGGGCTGTGGACATGGCCTACCTAGACTTTAGCAAGGCATTTGACACAGTCCCACACAAAAGATTAGTATAGAAGTTAGCCAGCCTGGGAGTGGATCCCAAGATGACAGCCTGGGTAAAGAATTGGCTGGAGAATAGGACACAGAGAGTTATAGTAAATGGGTCCACTCAGAAGAAAGGAGGGTTACTAGTGGGTACCGCAGGGTTCAGTATTAGGACGGGTCCTCTAATGTCTTTATAAGCGACATTGCAGAAGGACTGGAAGGAAAGTATGTCTCTTTGCAGATGACACAAAGATCTGCAACAGAGTTGATGCACAGGGTGAGGTGGAAAGGATGAGAAGGGACTGGCAAGGTTAGAGGAATGGTCAAATGTATGGCAGCTTAGATTCAATGCTAAGAAGTGCAGGTAATGCACCTGGGAAACAAAACCCAGGGAAGAGTACACAATGGGGGTGAGATACTAACAACAACAAGAATGGAAAGGGACCTGGGGTAGTCATATCAGATGACCTAAAGATGGGCAAGCAATGTGAGAGGGCAGCAAGGAGGGTTGGGGATACTGGGATGCATAGGAGAGGCATCACCAGTAGAAAACAGGAAGTTATTATCCTCTGTACAGACAGCTGGTGAGACCCCATCTGGAGTACTGTGTGCAGTTCTGGAGACCCAATCTCCAAAAAGACATAGACAGGATGGAAGCTGTCCAGAGGAGGGCAACTAAATGGTGCAGGGTCTGCACCGGAAGTCGTATGAAGAGAGACTTAAGGAGCTTAATATGTATAGCCTCGAGGAAAGGAGGGAGAGGGGGGACATGATAGAAACTTTCAAGTACCTCAAGGGAATCAACAAAGTCCAAGAGGGTAGCATCTTTCAAAAAAAGAGGTGTGCAAGAACAAGAGGGCACAATTTGAAGATAGAGGGGGGGGCTCAGAGGTAATTTAAGGAAGTATTTTTTCACAGAGAGGGTTGTGGATGCATGGAACGGCCTTCCGGAGGAGGTTGTGGAGTCAAAATCAGTGGGGAATTCAAGCATGCATGGGATAGTCATAAGGCAATTCTGGGGGTGGGGTAGGAAGAATTAGGCTGCTGGTTAACTAGGATCTGCAGCTTATCCAGTAGGTAGGGAAATGGGCAGACTGGGTGGGCCAAGCGGTCCTTATCTGCCGTCAAATTCTATGTTTCTATGTTTCTATGTTAATTTTGGGGAATTTTTTCACCAAATTTTCAACATAGGGTTTTGGCGGGCCTACCTCATGAACTGTGACACTGTTGTTTCATTACTCGGTCCTGAAATGTGGTTCCGTGCAGTGACTGCAAAATCACCTTTTGGGACTGAATAACAAAATGACAGTGACTAAGTTCATGAGAAGGGACCCCAAGAACCCCATGTTGAAAATGTGGTGCAAAAATTCCCCAAAATGGCCGAGATATGCACCAAAGTTGAAAAAAAACCCATTTATGCCATTATACAGCTTGCCGCATTTCTTCAGTTCACGGTCGGCTTTGAAGAGTGCAGACATGTTCCCAGTCCACCGAAGATCATAGCGCTGGGCTCTGGAGGTAAGTATGGGGTCGGGGGGGTGTGGGGAGGTGGGTGCGTAGATGGTGGGCGCGGGTTGGGGGAAGGGATCAAGACTGTCAACAAGGGACCTTTTTTTTTTTTGGTACAGATTTTTTTTTTTTATTCAGGAAGATGACGCGGGACTTTTGACATGCTGGGGTGTGCTATCAGCATGGCAGCTGGAAGGTTATTTTTTTGGGGGGCGGCAGTGGATCTGATGGGGGATTGGGCTCCCCCATTGGCCATACCGACTTTTGCCATGCTGGGGTGGGCTCACAGCGTGGCACCTAGAAGTCTGTGTTTCTTTTGGGGGGTACAGTGGAGCTGATGGGGGATTGGGCACCCCCATCGGCCATACCAACTTTTGCCATGCTGGGGTGAGCTCCCAGCGTAGCACCTAGAAGTCTGTGTTTCTTTTGGGGGGTACAGTGGAGCCGATGGGGGATTAGGTACCCCTGTCATCCATAAGGACTTTTGTCATGCTGGGGTGGGCTCCCAGCATGGCACCTGGAAGTCTATTTGGGGGGGCAGTGGAGCCGGCGGTGGGATTGGGCACCCCCATCGGTCATACAGTGTATGGGGGGTGGAGGGAAGTGCATGACCATGCTGGGGTGGGATCCCAGCGTGCTACGTAAGTGTTCGTTGCGGGAGACGAACTGTCTATGACAGTTCAGATGCAGTGCAGATGTGCATGTAGGCAGTTTGCATACTGCCATCACGTTACCACCGGCTGATTGTGGTGGTGTTTTCCTCAGAACTGTACGCCACTGCAACTGAAAGGCTATCATAGACAGCTCGGACATTCATTGGTGCGGTGCAGCCGCACTTGCAAAAGGGAGCAGGGCATGGGAAGTGGGGGAGGCACAACTACAAAAATCCGTATGGTGGCAGTATGTTTCTTGCACATGCATGCAAGCAAACATAAAAAGTCATAAATGGTGGCAGCCTATATTATCTCCAAAATGGTCTGGTTCCTTATCCTGTATTTTTTTAGCAACACGTGTACATCCTATGTGCAATGAAGTTGCCAATGTGAACATTTTGTGGCTGCATTTTCTGGGTTAGAGATGTATGTAATTTCTGCTCCTTGATATTGATCAAGAAGATATTTTTTAGTTTTGACTGTTTTTTTTAAAGAAAATAGAAAACTAATTATTTTGATAGTGACATTGGTTGTCTGTAACGAAGCCTAATGGTGTCAAAATGACCCTCAAAATGCACCTAAGACCTGCTAGCTTCTGGGGGCCTAGGAGGCCCCCAGACTCCCCGCATTAGTTGAGGGGAGATGGGCTGTGGTTCATGGTCAGAGACCCCTCACTTCTAAATTTAGCACTACACCACTGAGGAGGTGAGGAGTCCAGCTCACCACTGGCCTGGCTACAAGTTTACTGTAGCTGAGATTTCCTTAGGCAGTATTGTTTGTGACCCTGAGGGGGGGGCTGAACCTGCAACCCATTGTTTTACAGTTCTGTGCTTTTACCTTCTGTACCATTCAGCCAGAGCTATGCTTTTGCCATTCTTTTCCCTTTTTCCCTTACTTATGGATGGGTCATAAAAACGAGATTGCTTTGATTGGACTATGTTAGCTTTTGTTGCTTGTCTACACATGACATCATTATAACCTGTTTATGATATTATAATTATCTGTACAATAACAGATTGGGATGTCAGAAACAGAACTGTAACTGCAGAAATAGATAAGCAGACACCAGATAGGGCAGAGATCCTGTTTCCATGCAAATGTACTTAGTAATACACAAATTAGTGTGACAGTTATAACAAGCATTTGTCAATGCCGAATGTTTGCTTGCTGGTATTAGCACTGGAAATGCAGGAGTTAGAGAGATGCAGAATAGGAATGGCAGTGAAGTATTGAAGTTCATGCCAACCCCATCTCCATCCTATAGAGATGGACAGGCATTGGGGTAAGTGTTTGGGTCATCCGCCCATGAGGGCCATGCAAAGTCACCTCACACTATTCTGCAGACACCGACACGTGTTGAGGTGTGCCTTAGGGTTTTTGGCTTTACAGTCACCCCATTCCATAAGGACATACGTTGAAATGGGTGCAGCATAGGAGAATGGGGTGAAGTCTGGGGCTGAAGGGTCCAAGGTACACCTTGATGCCTGTCAGTGGCTGGGGGGTGGGGGTGGGATGGCATGAGCAGTACAGTTGGCAATCCAAAGGCACACCCCCGATGGCTGTCCATCTGTACAGGGTAGGACGTTATGGTTAGAAACCCTAACGCCTCAGGAGTTTGTTGTTATTTACAGTACAAATTTTCAACATGGCCTTTTTGTGACCCCACCTCACGAAAGCATTTGGGACCTCTTCTCATGAAGATGGCAGTGTCCCTGAAAACAGGGGTGGGTTACAAACCTACTATTAGGACTACTGCCTGGTACCTGGAATATAGCTATGGATTATTGTGACCCATTTATCTGTTGACTAAGCAAACATGATGTGTCTTACTGTTATTTTTAAATGTATATAGTTGTACTAATTAGTATATAGAATAGTGGTTCTTTGTGTTTGCCCTTACATAGGGTGTCAGAAGCCTAGATGTCACCCAAACCCACAAAGAAACCCACGATGTTACTTAAAGGAGCATGGAAACCTTGTCCCTCCGACACCCCAGGGTCAGTTACCTCGTTATAGGGGTAAGTACTTGCCAATTGCTAATAGTTTCTCCTGCTCTGATGTGGAATTGTCTATGTAACCAACAACTCTCTCCCGGTTTCTTTGTCCTATGTTGATTTTGATTATTGTAAAAGGAAAATGTCAATAAACAATTTAACAGCAAAAAAAAAAAAAGAGTGGCAGTGTGATTTTGTCAATGTGTCCCCGAACATTGAGTTCTAAGAGCGACAGTGCCATTCTGCACCACATGTACGAAAACACAGTTAGGGCAGGATGTGAAAAATGACAGCTGTACCATCTATAGGGAGGTGTGAAGAGATGGCAATGTTGAAAATCTGTAGTGGGAATAGTAAAAATGCTCTCACTTCCGAGCATACGTGGAAACTGCGCAACGCATGTGTGTAACACAGTCATGTTATGGACTTTCATCACCAGATTTTCAACATAGGCATTTTATGACCTGTGCTCATGAACAGTGTCACTGTAATTTTCTTAATGTGTCCCGAACACTGATTTCCCACAGTAACCACGGTATTCTACGCCGGAAGTGCAAAAACACATTTTGGCCAGCGTGTGAAAAATGACAGCTGTACTGTTGATAAGGAGGAGCAGAAAAATGGCAATATTGAAAACATGGAGTGAAAATATTACAAATGTGCAAAGTTATGAGCGTGCGTGGAAACTGCGCAACCCACGCTCGTAACACAGTCATTTTATGGACTTTCATCACCAAATTTTCAACATAGGCATTTTAGGACCTCTGCTAATGAACAGTGTCACTGTGATGTTCGTAATGTGTCCTGAACATGGATTTCCCACAGTGACCGCTATTTCTGCCCCAGAAGTGCCAAAACACGTTTCAGTCAGGATGTGGAAAATGACAGCTGTACTGTTAATAGAGAGGTGTGGAACAATGGCAATGTTGAAAATCTGGAGTGAAAATATTGCAAATGTGCGAAGTTATGAGCGTGCATGGAAACTGCGCAACGTACACTTGAAACACAGTCATTTTATGGATTTTCATCACCAAATTTTCAACATAGGCATTTTAGGACCTCTGCTAATGAAGAGTGTCACTGTGAGTTTTGTAATCTGTCCTGGACACGGATTTCCCACAGCGACTGTGCTATTCTGCACTGGAAGTGTCAAAACACATTTCAGTCAGGATGTGGAAAATGACAGCTGTACTGTTCATACAGAGGTGCGGAAAAATGGCAATGTTGAAAATCTGGAGTGAAAATATTGCAAATGTGCGAAGTTACGAGCATGCATGGAAATTGCACAACGCACATCCATAATACAGTCATTTTATGGACTTTCATCACCAAATTTTCAACATAGGCATTTTAGGATCTTTGTTACAGTAATGAACAGTGTCACGGTGATTTTCTTAATGTGTCCCGAAATGTGATTTCCCATAGCGACCGCGCTATTCTGCGCCGGAAGTGCTACATCACATTTTGGCCACAATGTGAAAAATGACAGCTGTACTGTCCATAAGGAGGTGTGGAAAAATGGCAATGTTGAAAATCTGGAGTGAAAATATTGCATATGTGCAAAGTTACAAGCGTGCGTGGAAACTGCGCAACACACGCGCGTAACACAGTCATGTTATGGACTTTTGTCACCAAATTTGCAACATAGGCATTTTAAGACCTCTGCTAATGAACAGTGTCACCATGATTTTCATAATGTGTCCTGAACATGGATTTCCACAGTGACCGTGCTATTCTGCGCCAGAAGTGCGAAAACACATTTCGGCCAGCATGTGAAAAATGACAGCTATATTGTTCATAAGGAGGTGCAGAAAAATGGGAATATTGAAAATCTGGAGTGAAAATATTGTAAATGTGCGAAGTAACGAGCGTGAGTGGACACTGCTCAATGCACGCTCATAACACAGTCATTTTATGAACTTTTGTCACCAAATTTTCAACATAGGCATTTTAGGACCTCTGTTAATGAACAGTGTCACGGTGATTTTTGTAATGTGTCCCAAACATGGATTTCCCACAGCAACCATGCTATTCTGCGCCGGAAGTGTGAAAACACATTTTGGCCAGGATGTGAAAAATGTCAGCTGTACTGTTCATAAGGAGGTGCAGAAAATGGCAATGTTGAAAATCTGGACTGAAAATATTGCAAATTCACAAAGTTACGAGTGTGTGTAGCAACTGCACAACACACGCTCGTAAAACAGTCATTTTTTGGATTTTTTCCACCAAATTTGCATGATATACTTTTTGAGAGCCCACCTCATGAACACTGGCACTGTTGTTTTATTAATTGGTCCCAAATGGTGATTCTGCACAGTTACCGCGAAATCACCTCTTGGGACCGAATAACGCCATGACAGTGTCTGAATTCATGAGGAGGGGTCCCAAAAACCCCAGGTAGAAAATTTAGTGCCACAATTCCAAAAAATGTCTGAGATATGCATCAAAGCTGAAAAAACCCTATTTATGCCATTATACAGCTTACCGACATTTCCTCAGTTCGCGGTCATCTTTGAAGAGTGCAGACGTGTTTCCGGTCGACCGAAGATTGTCGTGCCGGACTCCGGAGGTAAGTATGGAGTGAGGGGGGTGTGGGGAGGCAGGGTGCGTAGTAGGTGGGTGCAGGTTGTGGGAGGAGGCAGAGACCACGAGACCGCTTTCCTTTTTCACAGGTTAAAAAAAACATTGCGGACTTTTTTACAGGGCATGTGGCATGCTGGGGTGAGCTCACAGCATGCCAATGGAGTGTTTTTTTTGGGAGCTGTAGTTGATGGGGAATTGGGCACCCCTGTTGGCACAAATGGGGGGGGCACAATAGTCAAGGGGGATTGGGCACTCCCTCAGCACAAATCTACTGGGTTTTTGTGGAGGGGGCATTATGCCGATGGGGAGTGGGCTCCCCCATCGGCAAATCAAACTGGGAGGGGGGACATAATGCCGATGGGGAGTGGGCTCCCTTGTTGACAACTTTAACTAGGAGGGGGATTGAAGCCTATAGGGATTGGGGCCCCTGTCGGCAAAAACACTGTTGTGGTGGGGCACATGCAGCCGAGGGGGATTGGGTACTCCCTCGGCACTGGGGGCTAATTAATATTGTTTATGAACAGGCAGCAAGCCACCCGCCATGTTCACAAACAATATTACAGTCGACAAGTTCCACCCAGCAATGACGGGTCGCTCCCTCATTGCAGCGAATGGCTGACGCTGCAATGACGAGGCAGCCCCTGATTGCTGCAGTGAAAATGTTAAAACTTAGTGACACTTTTGGAAGCCAGTATCATCAGCACACTGTGCCTCCATTGGCCCACCACTGCCAAGCCCCCAAATGCTGTGCCTCCCTTGGCTGCCACAGTGTCGCACCTCCACAACCTGCTTCTCTCCTAAGCTGTTACATAATGTTTCTTGCGCATGTGCACAAGCAAACATAAAAAGGGTGAAATATAAGCCAAATTTGTCTCTAGATATTATGTTTTTCAGAGTTGTCCCGATGCTGCAAGCAAACATTTGGCATTGACAAACGTTTGTTAATAATGTGTTTGGCAAATCAGAAACTGTTGTCCTCTGTGGAAAGCTATCAAAGCCCATTCAAACATTGCCTGTAGCTTTATATCTGGCATGCAATGGGGTAAAAACTTGTACAGTGGTGGTGGTGGTGGTGGGGGATATCCTTTCCTAGGTACATGTATTTAGGTATCTTGAATTCATGCCTAAAATAGGCTTCCAGTCCCATTGTGGCAACCCCCCATGCCTTGCAAACTTTGGGGTTCCTCCTGAAAAGTTACAAATGGGAAAAAAGCTAGTGCAGCATCTCTTCTTCCATTGTATAGTGCTCTGAGTTTGAACAGAGACAAGAGGATTGAATGGTTTTGTAAAACAAAGTAAACTGTTTAAAATATATAATTTTTTATAAAACTGCGGTGTTTCCCTTAGTTAGGCTGATAGGTAAATTATCTACTTATCATCCTACTTATCAGCCTACATATTTTAATGGAACATAGACCTTGTTAGAATAAAAGACAAGAATTTAAACTACTTACCACTGGAAAGGAGCAGGGAAATCCTAACCCCCCCAAAAAAAATCACGGTAGTAAGTACGGTAAACACCAGCATATAGGTGGCGATAGGGAGAAGTGCAGTGGTAAATGGGGAAAGTGACAAAGGCAAGAAGGACAGGGATGGGGCAAAAAGGAGTAAGGCCATCAGGAAATGGAGGGTAATGAGTACTAATGCCCGTAGTCTGGGCAACAAGCTCCCTGAGCTGGTGGCCTTGATGGAAGAGGGATGCCTGGATATCGTAGCAATCACAGAAACATGGTACACAGAGAACCATGACTGGGATGTTAACATACCTAGGTACTTAACCTACAGGAGAGACAGGCAGGGGAGAAGAGGGGGAGGAGTAGCTCTATATGTAAAGGAAGGGATAAAAGCAACTGAACAAAAGAGTAAACAGGGAGGAGAGGAGGCACTGTGGGTCACATTGGAGACTGGAAAGGGCACCACAATCCGCACAGGGGGTTGTGTACAGACCCCCATGTCAGGGGAGGGAATGGACAAGGATATGATGGAAGGCATTCTTAGGATGGCAGAGAAAGGGGAGATACTGTTGATGGGAGACCTGAATATACCAGATGTTAACTGGAGCACTTTTGCTGCAGCGACATTCAAAGCAGGGCCATTCTCGATGCCTTACAGGTGGCAGGCCTCAGACAGCTAGTTTCAGAACCCACTCATGAGGGAGCAATCTTAGACCTGGTACTCTCAAATGGGGGCAGTGAGAGGATCTCAGATCTAGAAGTGGGTTGCCATCTGGGAACAAGTGACCATCAAACAGTGTGGTTCACGTTAAACTCAGCTACAGAGTCAAGCCATACAAAAGTGAGGGTACTGGACTTCAGGAGGACTGACTTTGGCAAGATGGGAGAGTGCACTACCAAACAGGCTAGAAGGAGGGGTGGAGCAACAATGGGGAATCATCAGAACTGCCATCACAGAGGCAACAAGCCTTTGTGTGAAGCAAATAAACAAATCAAAATGAAAGAAAAAGCCACTATGGTTCTCAAAAGAGGTGGATGGGAAAGTCAGGGAGAAAAAGATATCATTCAGGAAGTATAAGGAAACACAGAAGGAGCAGGACAGACAGCTGTACCAGTTAAGGCAGAAGGAAGCAGAGTGGGAAGTCAGAATAGCAAAGGCCCAAACTGAGGAAAAGATAGCCAACTTGGTTAAGAAGGGGGATAAAACCTTTAAAAGGTACATCAGTAGTGTAGAAAGACAAAGGGAGGGATAGTGAGGCTGAATAGAATGAATGGTGGGTGGGCAGAGGGGGACAGTGAAAAAGCAGGGATAATGAAAGAATATTTCTGCTTAGTATTCACAAAAGAGGAGGAGGAAGTGCCTAATCCAAGTAACAGAAGCACTCTTGATGGGGGGGGTCGATCCCAGCCCTTTCACAGAAGAAAGGGTTCTGCAAGAACTCCTAAAACTGAAGGTGGACAAAGCAATGGGGCCTGATGGAATTCACCCCAGAATTCTAAAAGAATTAAGGGGGAACTAGTGAAACCACTGACTACTCTTTTTAATAAATCATGGGAGGATAGTGTGGTACCCAAGGACTGGAGGAAGGTGGATGTGATTCCCCTTCACAAAAGTGGGACCAAGACAGAGGCAGGAAACTACAGACCTGTCAGTTTGACCTCTGTGGTAGGGAAAGTGATGGAGTCACTTCTGAAGGAAAGAATTGTTGAGTACCTTGAGGCCAGTGGGGCACAGGACCCAAGGCAGCATGGGTTCACAGTGGGAAGGTCATGTCAGATGAATCTAATAGATTTCTTTGACTGGGTGACCAAAGTAGGAGACCAGGGAGGGGCTGTGGACATGGCCTACCTAGACTTTAGCAAGGCATTTGACACAGTCCTACACAAAAGATTAATAGTCAAATTAACCAGCCTGGGAGTGGGTCCCAGGGTGGTAGCCTGGGTAAAACATTGGCTGGTCAACAGGACACAGAAGGTAATTGTAAATGGAGTCCACTCTGAAGAAAGAGGGGTTACTAGTGGGGTACCTCAGGGTTCAGTACTGGGTCCAGTCCTTTTTAATGTCTTTATAAGTGACATTGCAGAGGGACTGGAAGGAAAGTGTGCCTCTTTGCAGATGACACAAAGATCTGCAACAGGGTTGATACACAAGGAGGCATGGAAAGGATAAAAGGACTTGGCAAGGTTGGAGGAATGGTCAGAAGTATGGCAGCTAGGATTCAATGCAAAGAAGTGCAAAATAATGCACTTGGGAAACAAGAACCCAGGGGAAGATTACACAATGGGGGAGGTAGTAACAACAACAAAAAAGGAAAGGGACCTGGAGGTAATCATATCAGATGACCTTAAGGTTAGCAAGCAATGTGAGAAGGCAGTAGGGATGGCTGGGGGGATACTGAGATGCATAGGGAGAGGCAACACCAAAAGAAAACAGGAAGTTGTTATCCCTCTGTACAGACAGTTGGTGAGACCCCATCTGGAGTACTGCATCCAGTTCTGGAGACCCCATCTCTGCAAGGACATAGACAGGATAGAGGCAGTCCAGAGGAGGGCAACTAAAATGGTGCAGGGTCTGCAAGAGAAGCAATATGAGGAGAGACTAAAGGAGCTTAATATATATACCCTTGAGGAAAGAAGTGAGAGAGGGGACATGATAGAAACTTTTAAGTACCTCAGTGGATTCAACAAAGTCCAAGAGGGTAGCATCGTTCAGAAAAAGAGGCGTGCAAGAACAAGGGGACACAATTTAAAGATAGAGGGGGGGCGGTTCCGGGGCAATGTGAGGAAGTGTTTTTTCACAGAGAGGGTAGTGGATGCATGGAACAGCCTTCCTGATGAGGTGGTGGGGTCTAAAACTGTGGGAGAATTCAAGAATGCATGGGACAGACATAAGGCAGTTCTAGTGGGGGGTAGGAAAAAATAGGCTGTTGGTTAACTAGGATCTGTGGCCTATCCTGTAGGTAGGGAAATGGGCAGACCCTGGGCCAAGTGGTCCTTATCTGCCGTCAAAGTCTATGTTTCTATGTTTCTACTTTAATCCTGCTTTTCATTAAGATTTAAAAACCAAAGTATACACTTTAACTCTCTTTTTAAAATGACTCAGTTGTTTCCTTCACATACTATTGTTTAAAGATTCAAATAATTTTGTAAGTAAACACACTGCTTGTGGTGCCAAGAGTGGTCATTTGCATTCAATATAACAGCAAAATTACAAAAATGATTGTGCATTAGATATATTTCTGATATAGAGTGAATAACACATAAAGCAGTGAAAAGAAATAAAAATACATCAGCTTACATATCATAAAAGAAAAAAGTATTTAAATTGTTAAATAGGTTCAATATTTAAGTATTTGTTGCATACCCTTATTTCTGTAAAGCTAAAAGACCTACTAAACATGTGTAAATGAAAAACGAAAATAAAAATGAAAACATACTAATTACTTAATCAGTTAATCAGCCAATTTTAGTCAATTAATCAGCTGGTGAGAGAACGTTCTCTGTTGTTACCCCCTTCTTTGTCACTACCTTCCCATGTTTTACTTTAATGTACAATATAATTATAACAACTATTTAGTGATGATTATCAACTGTGGGCAGAATCTGTCAAACTCCATTATACATGGGTGATACTACATGGACATGTATAACAGGGTTTGATTATACACATATGTGTATAATCACCCGTGTGTAATACAGTTTGCTTAAACCACCTTTTGCAAAAATTCTAAAATCACTCTTATGCTAGCGCTACTGGCTCCACAGGCTGTCAGCTTGTGCTATCTGCATGACTGCACTAACCTCATTGAAACCACTAAGCAGGAATCTAACTTATGTGCGGCTGAAGAAAGACACATTTCTCATAGAAGCAAAAAATAACCAGTCGTCTACTAATGTCTGTCTACCCACTTGAAAAATGACACATTCATCACTATTTCAGCAACCTAGTGTCCTAGAAAGACAAAAATTCATAGAGCTGCAAAGAAAAAGGAAAAACCAAGACCAACATTAGGCTGTTCAAAAAGTACCTATCTGAAAAAAAAAATCAAAGGAGCCAGTTATTATAAAAAATAAAACATGGGGACGTGTGTGTCAGCTCAGATTTTATGCACACCTTTGGTGTGCGATGCCTTGATAAACCCCTTGAGCTTCACTCTTGAGGATTATGAGGCATCACACACCTTGGGTGTGCATAAAATCCTCATTACAAACACTTCCCCATGCATTATTCTATATATCTGATATGATGACTAATGTACTACATCTTGCTTTTGAGAAATACATATTTTACATCTATCTGTCTGTCCGTCCATTTGTTTGTGTGTGTTTGTGTGTGTGTCTGTGTGTGTGTGTGTGTCTATCTATCTATCTATCTATCTATCTATCTATCTATCTATCTATCTATCTATCTATCTATGTATTAAAACTGAAGAGGTGATTAGACACTGATCCATCCCCTTCATGGTGAAATCAGAGAGCCTGAGGAGGGAGGATACAGTGACTGGGTTTTCTGGAAGCCAGACATGAAAGGGTCAAGGAAGAAAAAGATCTGAGTGAGTACTAGTTGTACATTAATCTCAGTGGATCCCTTGAGTAAGGGAAATGGGTTAGGCCATGTGGAGGGAGAGAACCTTATCCCTTTTCCATGTACAGTATCAAGGGAATTACCAGCGCAGAAAACAAGGTGAAGAAAGCCAAAGATGAGAGCAGTTAAGCGGAGGAGCTTGGGTTCAAAGCTATCAGTCTGGTCTGTTGTATCTGAAGAGCTAGGGTGACTATAAAGTTGAGGGAGCTGAGGCTAATAAGATAGCCAAGAAAGTAAATAAGAAATGAGGAGATGGAGAGAGAGAGAGAGAGAGAGAAAGAGTGCAAGTGGGCAGGAGGAAGGGATAGTGCACATGCACTGGTGGTGTAAAATATATAGAAAGCGGTAACAATGACCAGGGGGACACTGAAGGAGGAACTGCCACATTTGAGAACGGGGGGAGGGGAGTCAAATCAGAAGTGGGTGGGCTTCAGAAATTAGAAAGCTATTTTAAGTTATTCTTAAGATTGAAGCAATGTACACTGCCTTGATCTGCCTGATGGCTTTAGTACAGGCATTTCAAATATATTTTTATTTCAGTAAGGCATCCTGTGAGTTAGAAGTCTTAATAAGATGTCTAGCCAAGTTATGGGCTTTTAAAGCTGGTGAAAAGTTAAGCACTGATGGGTCTGTGCAAAAGGGGAATGTCTGTCCCAGATGGATATGAACTTAGAGTGGAAGTAGTTAAAAGGATGCTGTCAACTCTCTTAGGCCTCAAAGTGTCCCTAGTTTAAACAAGTTATGCCACTAAGTTCAAAATCCCATTGAAATACATTGAACCGCATACCTGTTTCTTCAGTTCATGATCCGACTTTGAAGAGTGAAGACATGTCTGTGGTCCTGAGAGGATTACGTTGTTGGAACCCTGATGGGTAAGTAAGGGCTTGGGGGTTGTTGGTGCTGAGTGGGAGGGTCGGGTGGGGGACAGTAAAGTGCAAAAGACATTGATGGACCATTATCTTTTTACAGGATACAAAAGACATTGATGGACAGTTTCCTTTTTTCAGGGTAAAAAAAAAAAATCACAAAAATGGACAGAGGAATGGCAATCATAACACTGGGGGATTGGGTACCCCTGTGTCACTGTTATGTTTCTGGGGTGATGGGTGCTGAAAGGGAGGGTTGCGTGGGGGGAGAAAAAAATATCTATATAAAAATCAAAAGGGGCACAAAACACGATCGTGACACTGTGGGATTGGGCACCCCAGTGTCATTGTTATGTTTCTGGGGTGGGGGTGGGGTGGTGGTGGGTGCTGAGAGGGAGAGTTGAGTGTGTGTGTGGGGGGGTAATGCATAATTTTAAAGAAAAATAAATCAGTGGTCACAGCGAAATACAGCACACTGCTTTGATCAAGATGACCACCGCACTATACTGTGAATGCGTTAGTGGTTGCTCATGCACAGTACAGTTTGGTGGCCGTTTTGGACATTGCAGAGTGTGCCCTATTCCACCATGACCGCCAATAAAGAAAAGAAATAGTGCAGTGCAACTTCCAACCGAGACAACGAGCAGAGTGCTTCATGGGCGTGGAGGTGACTGTCTTGAAACCCCAACATGTTGTTCAGTCAGAAGGAATGCGCTAACTGTTTTTTTCCTAGCAAGAGGTCTGCAGGGCTATGTCCACTGCAGTCCTAAAAATGCACATTGTGATTAGTCACAGTCAGTAGAGATTGCATATGTAGCTAGTAGTTTGATTATGTTTCTTTTTCTCTTTTTAAAAGTGTAAAGCAGACTGACCACCATACTGGTGTTACCACTCAAAACTATTTGTTTACAGTCCTAGATCAACTCCCACTGCATATTTCCTGGACATTGGAACACCCCCAGTAGAGTCCAGGCATTCACTTTGTAACTCAAAATAAATTTTATTGAGCATTATGAATGTATTAAACAAACATAAAGCTTGAAATACCAAATATCCATCATTCACAAAGTTATATAATATTCCAGCTGGTATAACCCTGAAGGCAGATATCTTCTTAATATACATTTATAGGAAACAGTCTAGTCAGTCATGTTGCAGTGGCAGGAGAGGAGGGTATTGCATCATGAGTGGCTGCACAGCTCTGAGTTGTTCCAAATGTTCAGGAAGTATGCAATACAAGTATATTCACTTGGGAATCTCCCTCTCCGGAGAAGCACGATGAGCCATAGCAATCTGTAACCTTCTCCCCTCCTTGCTATACAGTTCTCCCTTACTACAGTCTCTCTGGGAGACAGAGTTAAACAAACTTACCGCTCTCTGCCACCGAGTAGCCTGCTTTGGAACCAACTCCTCCACAAGGAGGCATCACTGTGAGGCCCTTACTGACCTACACTGGCCCACCCTAAGGCTTAAGCTAGCCTATCCTACTGCCTGCCTGACCTATAAATTCACCTCCCTAGGCCACCTGCCTCACCTGATTGGCCTGCTCACTCCCAAAGTCCCCTGCCAAACCCTCTGGTCCACAGCAAGTCGTCTCCTTGCCATCCCCCATGTTCGCACCAACCAAGGAAAGCGTTCCTTTCAATTTGCGGCTTCCCACCTATGGAACACACTCCCAGCAAGCCTACTTGACAAACCTTCACTCCTAGGGTTCAAATCTAACCTCAAACTGTACCTTCTTGAACTAAGCCTCTGAGGTTGTAATCGCTAGATCATGTCCTAAACCTACCCTCCCTCCTATGCCAGCTGACCCATGCCCTTCTCTCCTTGGATCGCCTATGGTTAATGCTAAAAACACTTTAGACCCGATGTAAGCAACTGTTTCAGCCCTGTTGATTCCTACTAATTCATGTTTCTCCTTGTATATTGCCTACTTCCTGACCAGTACCAATTTTTGTCTAATGTACCCCTATGATTATGTATGTACTCTCTGTAACTTAATATTGTATTTCACTCAAATCCTATTATAATTTTCACCTAATGTAAGTGGTCGTTGTAATTAACCCCGGGTCGCCCCTGAAAAAGGGATCTCTGGTCTCAGTGGGCTCACCCGGTTACCAAAATCTAAATAAATAAATATTAAGGATTTGAAACAAAACACATTTTGGCATTAGAATGCATTTCAATTCTACTAAGAAAGAAAGCAGATAAAACAGCCAGCAACATCAACAAATGTTAGAGGCAGTAAGCAACCATAAAGAGTGAGTTTTCAAGTAGAAATGATATGATGCAAAAAGGGTTGACAGTGTCCATTTAAACCCATCATTAACATTTGTGTGTGCTGAGATGGTGAACCATTATATATTGTGAAGGTCCAATAGCGGGGAGGCAGATCTGGGGACCAGAACAAACAGAACTAGATGACCTAGTGGGAATACTTTTGGGTGGTGAATTTTACAGGCCTAGTAGAACATACAATATATTGTTCACTAAATGTGTCTGTGAGGTACCAGCCACCAGGATATGGGGGGCGGGTAGGAGGCGAGGACTTGGTCAGTGAGACAGTAGGTGAACTTAAAGGAGATTTTTAAGCATGAGTTCAGAGATATGATGCTTGTGGTGGTGGGCTAAGATATGTTGGACTACTTTCTTGATGAAGGATAGGTCTAATTTGAGTTGAAATTGCCCAGAACAATGAGTTCACCAGAGGACACTAAGATACAGAAGGAGGAGAGAATATCTAGGAGGGTTTAGTATCTCGGCAACCATATGCAATTTCAATGAAGAGGAGAGGAGGTAAAGAAGGTGAACTCCTCAAGGATTAGCTCATGGGTTATGAGGATGATAGAACTATGGATGATCTCAAACCATAAGTTGAGTTACAAATATATGGCTACACCCACCCCCCGCTACTGTTTGGCCTGTGGACCAAAAAGTCAGGCAGAATGATATTGCTGATCCTTGAGGAAAGTCAGTAATCTTCTTTGATGATAACACCAGGGCTGACCTGCAGGATACACAGTCTAAAATGGCCCAATTTTAGAAGTAGGCTGCAGGCATTGAAATGAGTTATTTTTAGCCTTTTGGGGAGAGGGTCAATAGAAGAGAGAGAGAGAGCAGGGAAATGATGTTAGCCTCAACGTTCCCTAATAACATGAGCAAGAGGATTATGAAAAGTAACAATGAGCACTGTTTTTTATTCTGAGCCTGGGTGGGGTGTATTAGACAAAGGGAAAAGGGTAGGGATGAGGAATCTCTCAGAAACTCTGAATATTTGCAGTTAACCTACTTGCTTGAGGAGAATACTTCTGCCTTTAGATAGGAATTTGCTGAGATATGTATAGAGAGAGAGAGATAAAGTAGCCAGAGCTTCCTTAAATCAAGGAGGTTATTTTCTGGACTACACTGAATTGAATTATTACTTTTTGGACCTGTGTAAGTAACTAGTATTGCTTCTGTTTTGGGGGTTGACTTTTCTTAGTTTAACTTTAATTTGCCAGGGAGGAACTGTAGCTGGGAGATATTTGCAGTCATTTGTGACTAGACCTGTTACTTAACCTCTATGAAACAGGGGTTTGTTAAGGGGAGGAGCTGAAAGGGGCCTAGATGAACTGTGGATTTAAAACAGAAGTTGTTTGTGGTCTCTGTCTGTGTGACTAGACCTGTTACTTAACCTCTGTGAAATAGGTGTCTGAAAGGAAGGAAGGCACGCACTCCCTAGGGTGGAGGGTCAGAGTTGTAGTTGATTGTTTCTGGAGGGCATAGATTTACTCCCACCCACCCTACCACTCACCCCACACACCTCAAGTGCATAACTTCCTTTATAGCAGGGGTTCTGACATCACTTCCCCAAAACTGCTAACAACATACACCTGTTCTTATCCTTAAAGGCACAACACACTGAATAGGGGGTAGAGACACTCACAAGCTTGCACACAGTAAAAGAAGAACAAAAAAAAAAGAAAAGCATCTGTAACAGGAAGGGATACAGACATGTGGGGAGTGGTGCAATGCACTGGCTGTGGAGCAGAAATCTTCCAGGAGACATTCTGGAGACTGCATTGCTGCCCTATTTGCAGGCACCTCTCTGGTCTGAGGGAGGAGGTTGTTCATCTCCATACTGACCTGGCAGGGATTTGGGAAACCTGCTCCCCCACCCAGGGACCACGCAGGCCACTGCCACTACCTCAGAGGTTGCCAAGAAAGAGGAGTGGTTGGACCACGGTGGGCTCAGGGAGGGAGATGGTGGTGGAACAGAGGCACATCCCTATAGTTGTGCCTCTCCACAATACATGTGCCACTCTGGTGGAGCATGGTTCCTCTATGGAGGAACCTGCAGTGGAGACCAAGGAGGATCTTGGGAACCTCCACAATGGAGACCCACAGAAGGGTGGCACAGTACCCCACAGGGGAAGGAAACAGCTCCTGGTGGGGGACTCAATTGTTAGGGGGGTAGAACTGATGGAGGGAGGGGAAAGGGAAGTAAGGTGCCTGCCAGGCACCATGGCTTGGAGGGACAGGAAATGAATCCTCAGGATTGTGGGAACAGCTGCAAGGGGGACTGAACTGGATGTCATTATCCACCTAGGGACAAATGACCTGTCTGAGAATGGGATCAGAGCAGTGCAACAGGAGTTTGTGGAGTTGGGAAGGTGCCTTAGACAAGTAGCACACACGGTAACCTTCTCAGAAGTGCTACCTGTCTATGGCATGGATGAGGCTAGGGTACACTGCACCATGGGATTCAATGACTGGCTGAAAAACTGGTGCAGAGCTCAGGGATTTGGCTTCATTGGGGACTGGGGTTCCACCTGGAGGGATGCAGGCCTATACAGGCATGATGGTCTGCATCTATCCATGAGGGGAACCAGGATCCTAGGTGATAGGTTTAAATGCTTCATTGGCAAGCACTTAAACAAGCCAGGGGTGGGGGTGGGGCACTGAAAAGGAGAAGGGAAATACTAGCCCCTTCAAAAAATCAGGGTAGTTAGTGAGGTAAACACTAAGACAGAGCAGTAGATAGGGAGAAAGGCAGGGGTAAATGGAGAAAATGACAAAGGCAGTAAGGACAGGCATGGGGCAAAAAGAAATAAAGCCATAAAAAAATGGAGGGTAATGAGTACCAATAGCCGTAGCCTAGGTAAAAAGCTCCCTGAAACGGTGACTTGATGGAAGAGGGATGCCTGAATATCGTGGCAGTCACAGAAACATGGTACACACAGAACCATGACTGCGATGTCAACATACCAGGGTACACAATCTACAGGAGGGACAGGGAGGGAAGAAGAGGAGGAGGAGTAGCTCTCTATGTAAGGGAAGGGATCAAAGCAATAGAACTAAAGGGTAAACAGGGAGGAGAGGAGGCACTGTAGGTCACCCTGGAGACTGGAAATGGCACCACAGTCCACACAGGGGTTGTATACAGACCCCCGTCTCAGGGGGAGGAAATGGACAAGGAAATGATAGAAGGCATCCTTAGGATGGCAGAGAAAGGGAAGATATTGCTGATCGGGGACCTGAATATGCCAGATGTTAACTGGAGAACCTTTGCTGCAGCCACATCCAAGAGCAGGGCCATTCTCAATGCCCTACAGGGGGCATGCCTCAGACAGCTAGTTTTGAAATCCACTCAGGAGGGAACAATCTTAGACCTGCTACTCTCAAATGGGGATAGAGAGAGGATCTCTGATCTTGAAGTGGGCAGCCATCTGGGAACAAGCAACCACCAAACAGTGTGGTTCATGATGAACTTAGCTGTAGAGTCAAGCCATACAAAAGTGAAGGTACTGGACTTCAGGAGGGCTGATTCTGTCAAAATGGGAAAGTGCCTCAGAAAAGCACTAGCAAACAGGCAAGAAGGTGGGGTGGAGCAACAATGGGGAAACTTCAAAACCACCATCACAGAGGCAACAAGCCTTTGTGTGAAGCAAATAAACAAATCAAAACATAAGAAAAACCACTATGGTTCTCAAAGGAAGTGGTAGGGAAGGTTAGGGAGAGAAAGATAGCATTCAGGAAGTATAAAGAAACAAAGAAGTAGCAGGACAGAGAACTGTACCAGTTAAAGCAGAAGGAAGTGGGGAAGGCAGTCAGAATAGTAAAGGCCCAAACCAAGGAAAAGATAGCCAACTTGGTTAAGAAGGGGGATAAAACCTTTTACAGGTACATTAGGGAGCAAAGAAAGGTTAAGGCAGGGATACTGAGGCTGAATGAAGAGGAAGGTGGTTGGGCAGAGAGCGACCGTGAAAAAGTAGGGATACTGAATGAATACTTCTGCTCAGTATTCACAATGGAAAAGCTGGGGGAGGTACCTAATCCAGTCAATAGAAGCACTCTGTATAGGGGGGTTGATATTAGTCCTTTCATAGAAGAAAGGGTTCTGAAAGAACTCTTAAAACTGAAGGTGGATAAAGCAATGGGGCCTGATGGGATTCACCCCAGAATTCTAAAAGAACTAAGGGAAGAACTAGTAACACCACTGACTACCCTTTTTTAATAAATCATGGGAGGATGGTGTGGTACCTGAGGACTGGAGAAGGCGGATGTGATTCCCTTCACAAAAGTGGGAGCAAGACAGAGGCAGGAAACTACAGACCTGTCAGTTTGAGCTCAGTGGTAGGGAAAATGATGGAATCACTTCTGAAGGAAAGAATTGTTGAGTACCTAGAGGCCAGTGGGGCACAGGACCCAAGGCAGCATGGATTCACAGCAGGAAGGTCATGTCAGACAAATCTAATTGAATTCTTTGACTGGGTGACCAAAGTAGTAGACCAGGGAGGGGCTGTGGACATGGCCTACCTATACTTTAGCAAGGCATTTGACACTGTCTCGCACAAAAGATTAATAAACAAATTAGCCGGGTCCAGTGGTAGCCTGGGTAAAACACTGGCTGGACAACAGAACACAGCGGGTAATAGTAAATAGAGTACACAGTGAAGAAAGAGGGGTTAGTAGTTGGGTGCCACAGGGTTCAGTACTGGGGCCAGTCCTTTTTAATGTCTTTATAAGTGACATTGCAGAGGGACTGGAAAGGAAAGTATGTCTCTTTGCAGATGACACAAAGATCTGCAACAGGGTTGATATGCAAAGTGGGGTGGAAAGGATGAAAAGGGACTTGGCAAAGTTGGAGGAATAGTCAAATGTATGGCAGCAGCGATTCAATGCAAAGAAGTGCAAAGTAATGCACCTAGGAAACAAAAGCCCAGGGGAAGAGTACACAATGAGGGGTGACATACTGACAACAACAAAAATGGAAAGGGACCCGGGACTAGTCGTATCAGATGACCTAAAGGTGGGCCAACAATGTGACAAGGCAGTAACGAGGGCTGGAAAGATACTAGGAAGCATACAGAGAGGCATCACCAGTAGAAAACAGGAAGTTGTTGTCCCTTTGTACAGACAGTTGGTAAGACCACATCTGGAGTACTGTGTACAGTTCTGGAGACCCCATCTCCATAAAGAAATAGACAGGGTGGAGGCTGTCCAGAGGAGGGCAACCAAAATGGTGCAGGGTCTGCACCAGAAGACATATGAAGAAAAACTGTATAACCTCGAGGAAAGGAGGGAGAGGGGGGACATGATAGAAACTTTCAAATACCGCAAGGGAATCAACAAAGTCCAAGAGGATAGCATCTTTCAGAAAAAGAGATGTGCAATAACAAGGGGGCACAATTTGAAGATAGAGGGGAGACAGCTCAGAGGTAATGTGAGGAAGTATTTCTTCAAAGAGAGGGTTGTCATCCACTTTCCTTGCAATAAACTTGTTCTTTAGATCTACACGTAAAATGCTTTTGGTTAAGATATGCTAAGAAGATGCCATTTAAATGCCTCCACAAAAACTGTATCTGTTCCTTCATGCATTTAGAGTAATTCCTTTTTTGATTGCAACTATGTAAGAGTCAGTTGAATATAATACATAACAAGGAAAAGGCTTGCCTGTGGTCTAGTGGGGCTATTGCCTAACGCTCCCCCAAGCACTATATAAGACACTCTTTTCCACAGCTGTCTTTCTTAGGTTACTTCCCTGGTGGTGCTTGCCTGCATGTGTGCTGCATGGCCTTCTGTTCTTTTGAGCAGCTGCTTCCTGGGCTGGCCATTTGCTTTTCCTTACTTTTCTGTTTAACCCTTTTTCTACTGCTTCTTTTCTGTTCATTTCTAATGTTCCTGCCTCCCTTCTTCTTCCTACATCATGAACTGTCTACTTTTTTTGTTGCTTATTGCAGGTGTTTTTAAACTTTTTCCATATCTTTCCTGACTCCTTTCCCTGCTCTTGATCCCTTTTACCTGACTCAGACAGACCTGCTGCTGCGTGCCTGCCTGCTCTTTCCCTCACTCTACCTGACCTAGACAGTGCTGCTGCCGTGTGGTTATTCCCGCTTTCTCTCTCAATTTACTTCCTCACATTTTGCTGCTATGCTCTTGCTTATATCCAAATCTGCATAGTTATGAGCTTAAGCCATACCTTGGCTGCAATGGATCTTGACTTTCTACTAACACACTATCATTCAGTAGAGCTGGGCAAGCCAAGAATTTTTGACCTAGAGCCAAGCCAGAGACAAGCCATGGGTCTGGCTTGTCTCTACTAGCCAGAACATGAGCTGAGCCCTGGCTACTGCAGGTTGTTTTCTGCAAAGGAGTTGAACATTTCAGATACTACATCAACTGCTTAGGCTGACAAAAATGCTTACTTTGGCCATAACTGGTTTTGGCTTGACACTGGCTCTCAATTGTTGATATGGGTCGAGCCGAGCCAAGCCAGGCACTAAGCTCGAGCCTTCTCTGGCTTGTCCACCTCTATCATTCAGTGCCACTGGCCTTGCAGCTCACTTCTGTTCCAGCATACTATGCATCTGCCTCATCGAATAGTGCTATCATTTCTGGTAGAAGAATATCAAACTGCACTTCAGAATATGAATGGACACTCGATCTGTGATTACCCTTCAAAGAAATCTGAACAACCTGAAAGTGATCTTTGTATATAAAAACCCAAGACTTGTAGCATGGCCTAATAGTTTGGTTAATTGTTTTATCTATTGGATAGCTGTTTGCCTCTGCTTTAAACCCCCCTTCTTAGAATTAACCCATATTGTCAATGCTTTCTCCTATTTTTTAAGGAAAATAAAAAGTCAGAATAAAGTGACTGCTCCCTCAACTCAAATAACTGAAGATTCAATTACTTAAATAATGTATCAGCTAGTTCCTCAATCTGTTTCTCTGGAAAATCTTATATCAGTGATCTGGCACTGCCTGCATTTTTACTACGTCCATCTTTACTGAGGGGCAGATATTTCAGTGTCCTGCCCTGTATCAGCTCCTCTAGGGTTTTAACCTGTGTAGCCTGTTTAGCAGACTGCCCCAATTATATGGTATGAGCTAAAAATGGCAGTAGCCCAATTAACTTGCAATCTTCTTCCCATATCTTCATCATCATTATCATCATCACTATAATCATCTTTATCTTTGGGATACTGATTCTTGGTCTCTTTCACAGAAACCTCTTCTGTGTCCCTGCCATAGAGGAGGTACTGTTATTGAAGAATCAACCCTGCTGTTGTAACAGTCAGCAGCCTAGTTTGCTTCTGGAACAGGATCTCTTCCAGAGGGCAATGCTGGGGATTCTGGGGGACGTCTGCCATGGCAGAAACTTTCTGGAGGATTCTCATCACCACTCCATGTTCTACTTTACTGCATGCCCTACCTTGTATTGCATTCTTAGTCATCTTTCTTCTATTGCCCCAGACCCACACATCTCTAAACAATGTCTGCTTCTCTAGAATACCTACTGGAATGGCTATGACAATGGAAGAAAGGGTTCTGTCCATTCTGAAGCCTCTAGCTTTAGACCAAGAAAAGCAATGACAAAAATCTGTTATTCCATTAAGGAATAATTGCATCCCAAACTCATTGCAGCCATCTGGCACCTGAATGCCTCTTTTCTGCTTGGCCAAAAAGTAGAAAATAGCTGGCTGCATCTGTGGTCACATGCTCTGCAATCATTCCCTCAAGAACACGGATGCTCCTCCTCCTACGGCATCTCAGTTTCAATAGTTCCAAGACATCATTATCCATATGCATCCCTCCACTGCTTTCCTGGAATTAAACATGACAGCAATAGAATCATGTTTGTTTTTGGATCCTCTTTACCTAGCCCTTTTCCTCAGCCAACACGTCTTCCACTGACACATGAACCTTCCCAAAAGTGTACTCCTGTACTACCCCAAGCATTTCTTAACCAAATTTAACTCCACCTGCAATTCAAATTCCAGTGCTATGTCCAGTGCCTCAGCCTTTCACTCCAACAGGCAACTTTCCCTTTCCTGGTGCACTTCCTACCTGCAATCCTTCTTCAGTGTGTTCTGCTTACTTGGTCTCTAATTGTGTGCAGTAATACTATTACAAAAAGACCAACTAAAGCAGCTGTACTGGCTCACTTTAACACCAGGATCACTCGGGCCACCTTTGATACCAAATTGTCCTGTCGTTATTTTGCAAGTCTACTATCCTCCCCTTACTATAGTGTATATGTGTCTACATTTCACAAATCCACCACTCTGTGCTGTCTGTCAATTCAGAGAGTAGCCTCCACTTCATCGTTGTCATCATTATCATTCTCCTTTGCATCTTCCTTCCTTCCACTCCTGGAATTAAATGCCTTCAAGAACCTTTTGCAGCATTGTCAATTCATTTCACTGCTAATAAGACAATAGTGCCAGCTACTACTCTCAAGTTTCTTGGCATAAACCTCACCTGACAGCCCCAAGGTCAACTAAACTGCATTTATACACTTGTTTCCTCCTTTCCATCTTGATTTTCCTGCACCAAAAAGAAAATTGGTATCATTGCCTGGCTACCTAAAGTTAACTGTGCACTTTTCCCTCAAGGTAAATCCTTTATCTCTTGCCTGCTTACTCTAGCCTTGTTTGTACAGTCCCTGGATCCTCAAATCACCATCATGTCATCTGCCTAATTAGACCAACAACGTAGTCTCATTTTATTTCACTCTTGAAAGGAATGTCTGTATTCTGCCAAGCTCTTTGTCCTTCCTCACCTTAAGAAGTATTCTCATATTCCCCAATTCAGTAATATGCTAATGCTATCAAAATAATATCCAGTTACATCTCGAGCTATAACGTGGGGTCATTTGCAGACTAATCGTTCCTCTACAGTTTCTATAATCTACAAACTTCATTTCTCTTACCCTACAAGCATGACTTTCCTGCAGAGATCAAACTGCCCTGAACCTCAGACTCCTGCTGTCTACAGTGGATGCTCATACGACCACACCATGCATCAGTAACATCCTTTTGCAAGCCTTCACCCCAGCTACCAAAACACTATACCAAACAGCTTAGGGCAAATACTCAAACTTCTTTTATTTATTTATTTTTTTTCATTATTTCATTATGCTCCTTCCTCTGGCTACCCCTGTCTGACCAATCCCCCCAGCCCCATCACCCAGCTCCCCCCTGGACTTACCTTGCACCAGCGTCCTCTGCCACAGGACTTGTGGTGCATGCCCAGCCACCGGTGCAGAGCTTGCACAGGGTTCATCTTTATCTTGTCTCTGGGGTTTCCTTTCTCCACCTGGTTTTCTGCCTCTTATGTCCCCAGGACCTCAATCATTCATGGCAGTGCATGTGCATGGAAATACGAATGTGCACCGGCATCGAGCATGCCCTGATCCACCCACCCAGCCTAATGCCAGCCTCTCCAACACTACCAGTGAGCCTCCACTCAGTGGCAGTCATGAGCCAGTGTGGCCTACCTTCCCAATCCAGAACAGGAGAGCTGCCTGGTGGCTGCTCTATCCACTCCCAGACCCCTCTTCAACCTTCAGCCACCCCCCCCAGCAACCCGTGCTCATTCCCAAACATGGGTCACTGGCATGGTGAGAGGTAAGCCCCTATCACATCAGCCCTCTGCACCACTGGTCCAGCTCAAATACTCAAACTTCAGTGCCATGCAAAACTCAAACCCTTATATCCATTTTGTTCCACAGTTTCTTACATTTGCTGCCTTCTGTGCCCTTAGGAACACATCCATCAAGCAATATGTATTAGAGATCTAGATTCACCTATGAATAATTATTCCTGACAGCCTTTCCTTCCTCTCCAGTCCTCTGATGTAATGATTTATTCAATGTCTAAAGAAAACTTCACTAAAGAAACCAGCTGGGAGGCAACCTATCAACTTCTTTGGTTTCTGAAGCCTCATCAAACTCCTCAGATCTGGCATGTTAAGTCCATCAATCAAACTAACCCTTCAAGCAACAATGGCATTTGCCTTCTACAGTTTCTTAATACCTGAAGAATTTACTGCATCAGCATCATCAACATGCTCCATGTACTGTATATGCATTTATCTACATTCATTCTCAGCAAGCCACCATCCGACATACATATACTCTACAGCTCCTAACTTCAGTAAACGATTACCAGTCAGCTATAGTATCTATTTCCTATTATTCTACCTATAATTGATGGTGCCTAGTTGCCATACTAGATCAACTGGTGGCCATTCAAGTCCCTTCAACTGGGGCTGTTCTTCTCTTGACAGAAAAGAGACCATCATGACAACATACTTAGAAACAACTGCACAAAAGCTATTAGATAATCTAAGGCCCAGTATTTCAAGGCCCAACTTACCACTCACTAAGCCTCCCCGGCGTCCTTCTGGAAGGTGATAAACTATCTCATCAACCCACGCTCCAAGCAAGCCAGCCCTAGCCTAAACATTGATGGCAAAATAGCCTCTGATCCTGCCATAGTCTCCGAACTCTTCAACTCTTTCTTCATCTCCTGCGCCATGCCTGACTCACCCTCCCAACCTCATTCACAAACCCCCCACCCTCATACCACGGTTTCCACTTCCCCCATTCACACCCCTGGAAGTTTACACTTCTCTCACCTCTCTAAACCAGTCAAGATCCAGCCCAGATGGCTTGCATCTCAGCTTGCAACCCAGCCTGCTCCGCATCTCCTCAGCGGCCATAGTAGCACCTATAACCCACATACTAAACCTCTCGATCGACACAGCCACTGTCCCCTCTGCCTGGAAACTTGCCAAAATCCTACCTCTCCATAAAGGTGGCGACCCCTACCTCCCAGGAAATTATAGACACATCTCTCTCCTCCCCTTCTCCCTTGCCAAAATCCAAGAATCCCTCATGCTATCAAAACTGTCCCCCTTCCTCTCTACAAACAGCTCCCTCTTCTCTTTTCAATCAGTTTTTCAGAAAATCTCATGCTACCACCACCGCCTTACTACAAGTAACTGACACCATTCTCTCTGCCATGGACACCGGGCAAACCACTACTTCCATTTTCATTGACCTAGCTAAAGCCTTTGATTCGGTCTCCCACCCTCTACTGCTAGGCAAATTGACCTCCTTCAGCCTTGCCAAACAGGCCATAAACTGGTTCTATTCCTACCTGCAAAACAGGATGCAGCAAGTACAAATAGGACACATCCTCTCCAACCCTCGACCCATCCTCATGGGCGTCCCCAAGGCTCCATCCTTGGCCCCATCCTTTTCTCCCTATTTATAAATGACCTCCCCTCAGCCTGTCTCACCTCAAATGTGCACCTATACGCTGATGATACCATTATCTACACCTCAGGCCCCTCCCATGTCAGTGTTCACCCAAACCTCCAGAGCGATTTCAACCTAGTACAAGCCTGGCTCTGGGAAAATCAGTTAAAACAATGCAAAAAAAACTGTCTCCATGGTTTTCGGCACAAGACAAAAATTCGCCTCCCTACCTGCCCCCCCCCCGATCTCCACCCTGGATGAAATACCCCTTGAGTCTGTACCCACTTTTAAGTACCTGGGAGTCTGGCTGGACACAAACCTCAACTTCTCCACCCACGTCGACGCCGTCTGCACCAAACTCCAGCCGAAACTTGCCATCCTCTGCCTCCACAAAGACTGCCTCCCCCTCTCTACTCGGAGTGAACTCATATGAAAAACCATCCTACCAGTACTGAACTACGCGGACGTCATTTACGGCACAGCCCCTTCCTCCTCCCTTGTAAAACTCAACGTCCTGCTAAACTCCTTCATGCACTTCACCACTGCCCCCCTACTCACTCATCACTGCAAACTGTTCTCAACTCTATCTCTGATGCCACTCTCACATAGGCGGACCACCCACAACGCTTCACTCATAGCGAAATATTGGCTTGGCTCCTTTCCTCTCTACCTCTCCTCCCGCCTTTCTCAAGCCAACCCCCGTGGCTACTCACTTTGCCACAGACATGCACGTACCTTCCACCTCTCATGCCCCCTCTCAGTCTCTGGGCAAGCTGCCTTTTCCTACCGGCTCCCACTCCTGTGGAACAACCTCCCACCCAACCTCCACCTGGTATCCTCCCTATCAGCCTTTAAACAGCTCCTTAGGCTTCTCCCTCCCACTCCCTGCCACAGATGTGCACCCAATCCCTCCTTGACCAGACCTAGTACTACCCTCAGTAGCCTCACCAGGTAAAAAATAAATCCACATGCCGGCTCTTACTGCTAAACCACCACCCACACCAGTACCCTCGCCGCGAAAACTCAAATTTTCTGTAAATCCACTACTGTAAATATGTAAAGACATGCACTTGGAATTTAAGGTAATAATGGTCTAGAAATTTAATGAATCAATTTTTTTCCACTCTGCTGTACAAACAAAAGTGAAACCTCACCACCAAACCCTATGTAATGTACTATACTGTATTATTCGTCTGTTACTTGATATTTGCTGTATTTCTCTGTCTCCCACCTTGTACTACTTGTACCCGGGTCGCATCTGGAAATGAGCCTCGGCTCAGTGTGCCTTTCCCAGTCACCAGTTTTAAATAAATAAATAAATACTGGTTTATACTGTATTTCGTTTGAGGTCTGTTCTGACTAGTCTAGGCCTAGAATCCTCAACTTCTCTAGTCACTCATTGTGGATTAGAGCAGCCACCCCATCTTGAAGAAAGAATATTCCTAGTTATATCATCACGTTTCTGGGTCTTCCTCCTGCCATGAGTCATACATCATAGACTCAATGGCAACTTCATGAAGCATATGGGCTCCTTTTCTCCTAGTATTTCTTTATTTCAGAAGAATCAGAAATACCTTTGAGTCATAGACTCCTTTACAAAGGTTCCACGTCACATATAATAAATCAGATTACACAAATACAGTTTGTGCAGATACAGATAAAGATTCAAATACAGTGATTATTACATTGTAAAGTTATGTACAACAGGAATGCAAGGCTAAACATTCAGGAACTAGTTCAGTTTGAGACAGTTAAAAATAGACTGGAAGATTAACATCCCTGAGTTAGTGGGGCTAGGAGCAGTAAGCAGAGGCAAGCCAGAGGCCATTGTCAGTAATAGAGGGACAGGGCACCAGTTTACATACAGTCACAGTCACTTGAGGACTGAAAATGGGCCCTAAAGAGCGTTTTGAAGTGACCAATTCTTTGATCAAGATGCAAGGAGGGGGGTAGACTATTCATCCACAAGGGTGCCCTGTAGCGAAAGGATCTTTGGAATTGAGTTGTGCGACAGGAAGGGATGGAAAAACGATGGGTATCTGAGCTACGGGTGTGCTTAACTTTAGAGTCCAAGGTGATTAAGGAGGTGAGTGATGCAGGGGAGAGGCCAAGGGTGATTTTTTTAGCTAACACACAAGTGTGGAATTTTATTCAGTTTTCAAGGTTAAGCCAATTAGTGTCCTTATATAGCACACAGGTATGGGTGAGTCTGTCACACCCCAAAAATGAGATGACAGGCCTTGTTTAGCACAAGTCTAAGACTATCAAGGGCTGAGGGGCTTGCCCCTCCAAAAGTCAGAAGGCCATAGTCAAGCAGGGAGAGTACCGAGGAGGAGATAGCAAGTTTGAGGGCCTCAGGGGTAAGGCAATGTTTATAATGGTGCAAGAGACCAAGCCTAATATTTAGGGCCTTGGACAACTGATGTATATGCTCATGATAGGTGAGGCCTGTGTCCAAAGTGATGCCCAGGTATTTAACGGTATGCACAAATTCCAGGGAGGTCAAGGCCACTGATAGTAATTGAGGAAAAAGCCCTTTCCTTGAATTCTGCGGGTGTGCGAAGAGCATAGCTTTGTTTTTTTTATAGTTAATAATAAGGCGTTGTGAGGGGAACCAGCTTTCAACAGCGTTGAAGGAGGACTGGAGGGAGTGGTGGAGTTGAGAGGGGTCTGAGCTGGAGGAGAAGATGACAGCATCATCTGCATAGAGTAACAGGTTGGAGGTGCAGGATGCGGGAAGGGAATTTAGGAAGAGGCTGAAAGGATGGGACCCAAAATGGACCCTTGTGGGACCCCAGAGAGGACAGGAGATTTGGAGGATAGTGTATTGCCAATTTTAACTTGAAGGGTCCGGTTGGTATGATAGTCTGCAAACCATCCCACAGCATCCTGTGAGGGACCCAGGTTGAGAGAGGAGGTTTGGAGTAGTGAATGGTGGATGGTGTCAAAGGCCTTAGTGAGGTCAATGAAGACCGCACCTGTGAGGTAGCCTTTATCCAATGCAGAATGGATGTGTGATGTTAGCTCAAGCAAGGCTGTAGTCGTGCTGTGACCTTTGCGGAAACCATGTTGTTGTTTGCAAAGTAGGTCATATTTATTGAGGTGGTCAGAGAGCTGATCTGAAACTATCCTTGCCAAGGCCTTGGACGGGGGGGGGGAAGTATGGAGATAGGGCAGTAATTGTTAGCAGAGGAGTGATCACCCCCTTTAAATATGGGCATGATAGAGGCAGATTTCCAAATGGTAGGGAATTTACCTAGTGAGAGGGAGAGGGGGCAAGGACTTCCTAAAGGGAGAGCCGAAGAATTCTGAGGTCAAGAGAGTTGGCGTTGGAGGAGGCGTGACTAAGGGCAGCAGTAAGGTATGGTTCAGCTGCCTTAGGAGAGATGCGGTGGAAGTAAAAGGGGGGCACTGAGGTGAGGTGCAGGTGTGCTAGGAGCTGGTGGATCATAGAAGTTCGGGGGAGAACATGGCTAAGGTTGGAGAAGGCATCTCTGAAGACTGCAGCAGTGTGTGTAGAGTCAGAGGTCAAGGACCCATTTGGGACTTGGGAGGGGACCAGGTTGGGGACCTTACCACAAATTTCCTTAATGTTGTTCCAAAACTTGCAGCCGGAGCCCCAGGCCGAAGTTAAGGCGGATTTATAATAGTCCGCTTTTGCCCTGCGAATGGCCCAAGTGCATTTGTTCTGGGCCATTCTATAATTCTGTCTATCAAGGGGGAGGCTGGGCTCAATGGAGAGCTGCCATAGTGAGTCTCTGGTTCTCATTAAAGTCTTGAGCCGCTCAGTGAACCAGGGTATGTGACTGCCTTTAACCATTCTTTTTGTGAAAGGTGCATAGAGGTCACATATATTATTGAAGGACTGGGTAAATAGGTCCAAGGCACTGTCAACGTAAACAGTGTTCAAAATGAGGGACCAATCCATGACCCTGAGGTGCGCTTTTAGTTGTGCCAATTTACCAGGGCCAAGTTTACGTTGCACAATTATTTTGGGAGGGGATCTAGGGATTTTACAGGCCAGGAGCAGATAACTGGAGAGTGGTCACTGAGGGCATTTGGAAGGATGTAAATATTAGAGATCTTGCCCGGGCGATTGGAGAAGATGAGGTCCAATAGGGAGGAGGAACCAGTACGCGGATCCAAATGTGTGGGGGATGTGACCAATTGAGTTAGGTCCTGGGCTGTGGCGAGATCGATGTGTGGGGAGGCATCCTTACTTAGCCAGTTGGTATTAAAATCACCAAGTACAAGTAGCTCCGACTGTGATGGTAGTGTGTCCAGATGTGACAGCAATGCTTGGAAAGCTGATTTTTGGTCCCTAGGGGGAATGTATACCATTGTTATGTATAAAGGGTTTTGTGCTCTTCCCAGAGCCAGTTTGACAGTGAGGGCCTGTGCACCAGCCCCAAGTTGAGGGAAGTGGAGTAGTTGACCTTGTAAGGTATCCTTAGTGTAAAGGGCACAGCCACCCCCACACTTATCATGTCGATCAGCACGGTAAAGGATAAAACCGGGCAGTGATACAGCGGAATCCGGGGTCTGAGGGGTGAGCCAGTTTTCAGACACTGCTATGACATCCGGTTGGTGCTGTAGTACCCAACTCTGGAAGGAGTCCCACTTTTTTAGGATGCTACAGATACTGAGAGAAGCAATGTGCAGCTGACCCTGAGTACGTTGGGGAGGTGTCATGCCATATGGGGGTCCAGGATTAGGATGAATATTTCCCGATAGGAGGAGGAGGAGAAGCAGAAACCTAGAGGAGGGGTACTAGGAACACTTCCTCTTAACAGAGAAAGAACACAGAGTATGTGGTATAGTGGTGGTGACAGTCGGGATGGGTAGAGCATGGACAATAAGGTAAGCCTGAAGGAAGTAGTGAAAGTCTAGGGAGGCCGATGGTGTTACAAGATGAAGTTTCTGAGTCATGACAGCCCCCGGGGGAGCGGCCAGTGTAGAATGACTAGACAGGCAGTCATAGTGAGAAAGTGGACTGTACGTAATCAGCCAATCTCCTATAACAGGGTAATGTGGGGGGGCTCAGGTTTACCCAAAGTATAACTAGCTGCCAAGCATTCAGGCTATGACCAACTGCAGAGGAGGGGTGGGGGTAACAGGAATGACAGGGAGGGGGAAAGGGCCAGGGGGAGCAAATGGCAAAGCAGCAGGATAATAATAAGCATCCTGTCACCCGAGTGAGCAATGAAACAGGAGTACAAGCAGTAGAGCAGCCTCTAGTGGTTGAATAATATAAGCTGCTAATGAAGAAATTGGCTGATTGGTTAAAGCTGCCTATAAAAGGGAGTGCTCACCAAGGGTGGTGGTGGGGTGGTGGGGAGCCGACACCCTGCGTTGGCGGGGCCAAACTGCAGCAGCAGAGCAAAGTCTTAGGTGGAGGCAGCACACGTGGTGGTTCCCTCGCTTTCCCGTACCTGGTAAACTTGGAATTGGGGGGTGGGGGTGTGGGGAGCGTGACTGCTGCCACTAGCCCTCGTGACCTCTGGTTCGTCTGTGGAGAAAGCAAGAACTGGTATGGGGTTATAAGCAATCGTTTGTTGAGGAACAAAAGGGGAGGGGGATACAGCAGGACAGTGTGCAATTAGTCAAGCTTTAAAGTAAGGTATAGTAAAGATCTAGTATAATATGGCTCACAAAAAGCACAGGAAATAAAATTTGGTTAGCCAGCAACTCTTACTCTCTCACTACACTGAGAAATACAGAGACTAGTACAATGTGCAAGTTACATCTGCTAAGGGTGCTCGATGTGGGGCAGTCGCTAATGCTCCAAACTCTGAAACATAGGTTGCTTTACCAGAGAAACCCTAAGTTAACCAAGGAGCCCAAACTTAAGGACCAGCCCCTTCGGCAATTTTCACAATTTGGACTGTAAATAGTAACTGCTGTTAGGGAGCTGCAGTAGGGCTCCGAATGAGAAATAATACCTAGGAAGCCTTACAGACTTAAAGCACCAATCGGAGTAATGTTAAAGTGGCACCAAGAAATTCAAATGGTGTGGTACTTAAGGCACCCCTCCGTTTATATAGAAAACATCAGGAAATATTCTACGAATGTACCACAGCCTGAGGCTATTCCCACGGAGAGCAGGTCGTTAAGGCACCACTCAGTTTAGTCAAAATACAAGAACGTGTAGCTAAGAAGAGCCCCTGCAGGACACTAAAAAAAGTAGTATGCTCAGCTCTATGTGATAAAGATAACTCTGAAACGGCGAACCCAGAATCGCGACAGAATTTTGGTGAGGACACAAACAGTGACTTTTTTTTCGGGGGGCTTCAGCCCCTGCACTCCCTTACTTAATTAACCAATTCTGAGGTCATAGCAACTTGGGGAGGTGTACAACATTTGTTGCAATTTCATCATCACTGCAATTCCCTCACTGACTTTTGGTCTCACCGTTTTGAGTTCGCTGACATCACGGGCCACTGTATGCCCAGAGGGAGGGCAGACCTGATGCCATGGTTAGAGGTTTTCCCCACAGGGGTTAGGAGGGTTATATGGAACGGGGTCCTCTTCTGAGTGCATTGGTTCTTCTCTCTCTGAGTTGGAGAAGATGGTTTATTTCTGTTTCTATATTCTGTCTTTTTGCCCTTCATTCATAATTCAAAATGTCCATTTGTCTCATTTCATCAAAACTTCTCCACACACTTGGTGCTCCATTGCGTAACAAAGCCTGCCTTATCCTTGGACAAGAAATTGTATCCAAAATGATTTTGCATGTTTACAATTACGGTCATGTGATATACAGTGCTGTACCTATAAATAACATTACTAGCCAAAGTAGATCATGTATTTAATGCTTTTTGCCTTTTTTTTCCTCAACTGTCTCATTGGTACAACCCATTGTTATATGTGCCATATAAACTTGCCTGTAAGTTGATCCCCTTTACCTTGTCAGTTTTAGCAAAATTGGTGGAAAAGATGTGCAGTGACCTGGGAAAACTTGAAGAGTTGTCAAGGGTATAACAGCTAGGTTTCAATGCGAGAAAGAGCAAAATAATGCACTTGGGGCACAAAAACCCAGGGGTGGAGTACAAAGTGGTGGTAGTGGTACTGATGCCCACCAAGCAGGAAAGACACCTTGGGTGATCATATCGGATGAGTTAAAAGTGGCCAGGCAGTGCAGCAAGGCAGTTGGGAGGGAGAGTGAGATGCTGGGGTGCATAGGAAGGGGCATCACCAGCAGAAAGTGAGAGGAGGTGCTGTCTCTGTACAGATCACCGGTAAGACCCCACCTAGAGTACTGTGTCCATTTCTGGAGAACACATCTAAGAAAAGACAGAGACAGAGTGCAAGCTATCCAGAAGAGATCAACTAAAATGGTGCAAAGTCTGCATCAGAAGCCATATGAGCAGAGACAAAAGGACCTAAATATGCACATCCTGAAAGAAAGCAAGGATAGTGGGGATATGATAGAGAACTTCAAATACCCCACAGAGTTACGCAGGCCTGGTGGCGTGAAGGGTTGAGGCATTTATGCATTACCTGTAGCCACGCTGGCAACTCAAATTTGGGAACAAGCCTGAGTCACTCAGGCTTTGGCTGAGGGGGAGGAGGATTAAGCATCCCAGTGGACAGTTTCCTCTTCCAGGGTGGGAGAGTAGCCTGCTCTGCTATGTGACTGCCACACAGGTGTACATAGCTGGAGGTGCAGGCTTGAGCAGTAGTTCAGGAGGGAGATGCTCCTGATTGAAGACATTAGCGCATTGCACTATATCAAGCCATCACACCCCCAGAGGGTCTGTGGGACCCAGAAAAGTGGAAACCACCCTGACTTGTAGGATGAAGTCTCCACTTCTTTCAGGCCCTGCACCCACTTACAGGGGTGCATCATCCTGCAACCAAGTTAAACACCTCCCAGAAACAGGGTTTCCCAGGAGACTCCGCTACAGAGGGTAATCTGTGGGGCACTGCCAGGTATAATCAGGTAAATCCCAGGGATGGCAGGCTTATGGAGCTGGGAGAATGGAGTCTGATAGGTGCTGTTTGGGTGATCAGGGGAAAAAAATGAATGATGACAAATAAATACCTCATAGGTAGAGGTGTACAAAGTTGGGAAGATTCACTCCACTTAAATTTAGCAGATTTCCACTTTTTTACCAGGTTTTCCATGATTTGAAGTATGACTTCGAAGATTATTGGCAGATTCACAAAATTTTGAAGTTGAAAACTTCAAAACATGTTAAAGCTAATAGTAGAAGTGCCCCAGATCCACAAAGTTGGAACTTCGCTGTTGAAGTTCAGCATAAGAAGCGAAGTTTGCAAGGTACCACAGGATATGAGGTCACATGTTGCTGAACAGCCAGTGAGACGGTAGTTTGGTCATTCTGTGAATGTAGTGTGTTGGAGAGAGACTTAGAGAGCAGAGCTTGGGCTTGTAGCTTAGAGTCAAAATCTAAAAACATTACATAAAAGAACATTTTGGTGGTCAAATTGCTTCAGAACTGTGCTTGTGAGTGCCCTTTGCACACACAGTACTTTTTTGTGTTGATTTTCTCCTGTATTCTTTACTTGAAGTATTTAATTTTCTGTTAATAGAGAAGTAGTAGTTTGGTGGCTTGTGAGGTGGAGGGTAGGAACAACTGAGAAGCCACACTTGTCTTCAAAATCAAATCAGTGGGCCAGTGCCCTGGCTGTCCTTCAGAAAAAAATCACTGTTCTCCTGACTGCGATTTAAGCTGAGTGATTGTTGTGTCCCTGCTGGCACACCTTTATTTAGGAAAAGAATCACTGTCCTCCTGGCTGCGATTTAACCAGAGTGATTGTTATGTGTCCCTGAGTGCACACCTGTGATAGAAAAAAATCACTGTCCTCCTGACTGTGATTTAATCAGATTGACCGTTGTGTACCTGTGTGCATTGGAAAAAAAAGGGCAACTAAAGGGAGAGGCCATGGAGAAGCCACAAAGAACATTGCTCAATTTGTGGTCCCTAATAGTGGTGCAGGAACTAAAAATGTGTCAGTGAGAGCAGAGGGACAGCATTCAGATGACTCTGTGGCAGGCAGTAGGAGTAGTAGCAATATATTTTGCCCTGGTGTTGGCTTTCCTGCCTCTGAGTTTTTCTCTGCCGAACCAGTGGCAGACATGGTAATGGATGTGTCAATGTCAAGTAACACAGTGACCTGAAGCAGCAGCATCACCACCACACAAACAACTGCGGGCATGGAGGTGGTTGGTTTTGAAATGCAATTTGAAAGTGGTGCTGTTGGTGATGGTAGGTCGGAGGCGAAGCCTGATAATGTGTGTCCAATGGGTGAGGGTGAGGGTGAGGTGATACATGTGGAGCAATATGAGGACACCACTTATAAAGATGAGGTGCCTGTGCCTGTCACAGAGCCTGTTACTACTGAGCAGGACAGACCTGCAGAGGATGATGAGAATGCCCACTTTTTTGCATACTATGATGTGGATGATGTGTCAGACGACAAAGATCCCTCATAGGAGCCTGAAATGAAAAGGGCAAACCAGGGTGTCATGGAACGTCTTTCCTGTTTCTTTAACTGCTATAACTACCACGGAAAAGGAGCCCCCTAGCACTGTTTCTCCCATTTTTCCAGTCACCCTACAACATAACAAAGAGCAAATCATTTCCTTTGCCATCCCAGTCATCTTGGCACCACGTGTATATACAAGGCCCCATAAATCCCTAGTGTGGGATTTTTATGTACTGGACCCATCTGGCAAGATGGGACAATTTGCCAACTGTGTCAAACCTGAGTAAGTAGGGGTAAGAAGTGTAGTCACCTCGGCACAAGTGGGCAATATACACATGTTAAAAACAGGCACCCAATTCTGAGGTGTCAACACCAGAAGACAGCCAGCACCAGTGGTTCCGGTCCATCCAAATCAGCAGGCAATGTAAGCCAACTACACCCAGCACCGCATGAGGGAGATGGAGGTGCAAGTGAGAAGGAGGACATGTATGTGGTACTGGATAAGGATGATTCTGGAAGTGGGCCAAGTAGTAGTCATAGCAGCAGGACTACCACCCCAAGTCAAAGTATGATCACTACCCCAGTCATGAAAAACATAAAAAGCATAGAGGTGTGTCTTGCAGCACCTGTGAGTACCATTAGCAATCCCCAGTCAAGGAGCACCCCATTAGTAGCACAATGATGAGGCAAGCTGCTTGGCACATCACCAGGTGCATCACCGGTCAAGCAAGCCATCTCTTTTTTTTTCAATTTAAAGTAGAATGCATAACAATAACATATCATTTACATGTGAGTGTAGTAAAATAGTATCTAAAGTCATCCAATACGTTACAGAAACACAGAAACATAGAATTTGATGGCAGATAAGGACCACTTGGTCCACCTAGTCTGCCCATTTTCCTACCTAATGGATAAGCTGTAGATCCTAGTTAACCAACAGCCTGCTTCCTCCTATCCACCACTAAAATTGCCTTATGTCTGTCCTATGCATTCTTGAATTCCTCCACTGCTTTTGACTCCGTGACCTCCTCAGAAAGGGTGTTCCATTTATCCACAACCCTCTCCATGACAAAATACTTCCTCACATTGCCTCTGAGCTGTCCCCCCTCTATCTTCAAATTGTGCCCCCTTGTTCTTGCATATCTATTTTTCTGAAAGATGCTGCCCTCTTGGACTTTGTTGATTCTCTTGAGGTACTTGAATGTTTCTGTCATGTCCCCCCCCTCCTCCTTTCCTCGAGGGTATACATATTAAGCTCCTTTATTCTCTCTACGTATGTCTTCTGGAGCAGACCCTGCACCATTTTAGTTGCCCTTTTATGGACAGCCTCCATCCAGTTTATGTCCTTGCAGAGATGGGGTCTCCAGAATTGCATGTAGTACTCCAGATGGCTTCTCACCAACTGTCCGTACAAAGGGATAATAATTTCCTGTTTTCTACTGGTGATGCCTCTCCCTATGCATCCCAGTATCCCCCCAGCCCTCCTTACTCCCTTCTCACATTGCTTGTCCACCTTTAGGTCATCTTATATGACTACCCCCAGGTCCCTTTCCATTTTTGTTGTTGTTAGTATCTCACCCCCATTGTGTACTCTTCCCCTGGGTTTTTGTTTCCCAGGTGTATTACTTTGCACTTCTTTGCATCAAATCTAAGCTGCCACACATTTGACCATTCCTCTAACCTTGCCAAGTCCTTTCTCATTATTTCCATTCCACCTTGTTTATCAGCCCTGTTGCAGATCTTTGTGTCGTCAGCAAAGCGGCATACTTTTCCTTCCAGTCCCTCTGCAATGTCACTTATAAAGATATTAAAGAGGACTGGTCCTAGTACTGAACCCTTCGGCACCCGGCTAGTAACCTCCCTTTCTTCAGAGTAGACTCCATTTATTATTACCCTCTGTGTCCTGTAGTCCAGTCAATTTTTTACCCAGGCTACCACTTTGGGACCCACTCCAAGGCTGGCTAACTTGTCTTTGCAGATGTCACAAAGATCTGTAACAGAGTTGATACACAGGGGGTAGAAAGGATGAGAAGGGACTTGGCAAGGTTGGAGGAATGGAAACATATGGCAACTTTAGATTTAATGCAAAGAAGTGCAAAGTAATGCACCTGGGAAATAAAAATCCAGGAGAAGAGTACACAATAGCAGGGGAGGTACTAACAACAACAATAATGGAAAGAGATCTGGGTGTCGTCATATCAGATGACCTAAATGTGGGTAAGCAATGTGAGAAGTCAGTAAGGAGAGCCAGGGGAATACTGGGATGCATAGGGAGGGGCATCACAAGTAGAAAAAGGGAAGTGGCTATCCCTCTGTACAGTCAATTGGTGAGACCCCATCTGGAGTACTGCATGCAGTTTTGGAGACCTCATATATGCAAGGACATAGACAGGATGGAAGCTGTCCAGAGGAGGGCAACTAAAATGGTGCAGGGTCTACATCAGAAACCATATGAAGAGAGACTGAGAGAGCTTAATATGTATACCCTTGATGAAAGGAAGGACAGAGGGGACATGATAGAAATTTTTAAGTACCTCAAGGGAATCAACAAAGTCCAGGAGGGTAGCATCTTTCAGAAAAAGAGATGTGTAAGAACAAGGGTCACAATTTAAAGTTTGGGGAGACGGCTCAGGGGTAATGTGAGGAAATTCATTTTCACGGAGAGAGTGGTGGACGCATTGGAACCGCCTTCCTGAAGAGGTTGTGGGGTCTAAAACAGTGGGGGAATTCAAACATGCATGGGACAGACATAAGGCAATTATAGTGGGGTTTGCAGGAAGTAGGCTGTTGGTTAACTAGAATCTGCAGCTTATCCAATAGGTAGGGAAATGGGCAGACTGGGTGGGCCAAGTGGTCCTTATCTTCCGTCAGAGTCTATGTTTCTATGTTTCTATATTAATCTTTTGTGTGGAACTGTGTCAAATGCCTTGTTAAAGTCTAGGTAGGTCATGTCCACAGCCCTTCCTTGGTCTACTACTTTGGTCACCCAGTTAAAGAAATCTATTAGATTTGTCTGACATGACCTTCTTGCTGTGAATCCATGCTGCCTTGGGTCCTGTGCCTCACTGGCCTCTAGGTAATCATCAATTCTTTCCTTCAGAAGTGATTCTATCATTTTCCCTACCACTGAGGTCAAACTAACAGGTCTGTAGTTTCTTGCCTCTGCCCTACTCCCACTTTTGTGAAGCAGAATCACATCCACCCTCCTCCAGTCCTCAGGTACCACCCCATCCTCCCATGATTTGTTAAAGAGGATAGCCAGTGGTGTTATTAGTTCTACCCTTAGTTCCTTTAGAATTCTGGGGTGAATCCCATCAGGCCCCATTGCTTTGTCCACCTTCAGTTTTAAGAGTTCTTTCAGAACCCTTTCTTCTGTGAATGGACTGGTATCGACTCCCCTATCCAGAATGTTTCTATTGTTTGATTTAAGTACCTCCCCCCCTCTTCTTTTGTGAATCTTGAGTAGGAGTATTCGTTCAGTATCCCGCTTTTTCACTGTCATCCTCTGCCCACATTCTCTCCCCTTTATTAAGCTTCAGTATCCCTCCCTTAGTCTTTCTTCACTCCCTAATGTACCTATAAACATAGAAACATAGACTTTGATGGCAGATAAGGACCGCTTGGCCCACCTAGTCTGCCAATTTCCCTACCTACAGGATAAGCAGCAGATCCTAGTTAACCAACAGCCTATTTCTTCCTACCCCCCACAAGAATTGCCTTATGTCTGTCCCATGTATTCTTGAATTCTCCCACAGTTTTATACCCCACAACCTCCTCAGGAAGGCTGTTCCATGCATCCACTACCCTTTCTGTGAAAAAATACTTCCTCACAATGCCCTGAACCCCCCATCTTTAAATTGTGTCCCCTTGTTCTTGCATGTCTCTTTTTCTGAAAGATGCTACCCTCTTGGACTTTATTGATTCCACTGAAGTACTTAAATGTTTCTATCATGTCCCCCCTCTCCCTCCTTTTGTCAAGGGTATATATATTAAGCTCTTTTAGTCTCTCCTCATATGGCTTCTCTTGCAGAACCTGCACCATTCTAGTTGCCCTCCTCTGGACTGCCTCTATTCTGCCTATGTCCTTGCGGAGATGGGGTCTCCAGAACTGGATGCAGTACTCCAGATGGGGTCTCACCAACTGTCTGTACAGAGGGATAACATCTTCCTGTTTTCTGCTGGTGATGCCTCTCCCTATGCATCCCAGTATACCCCCAGCTCTCCCTACTGTCTTCTTGCATATCACATTGCTTGCTAATGTTAAGGTCATCTGATATGATTACCCCAGGTCCCTTTCCTTTTCTGTTTTTGTTACTACCTCCCCCCCCCCCCATTGTGTAATCTTCCCCTGGGTTTTTGTTTCCCATGTGCATTATTTTGCACTTCTTTGCACTGAATCGTAGCTGCCATACTTCCGACCATTCCTCCAACCTTGCCAAGCCCCTTCTCATCCTTTCCACGCTTCCTTGTATATCAACCCTGTTGCAGGTTTTATTCCCCTTCTTAACAGAGTTGACTATCTTTTCCTCAATTTGGCCTTTCCGATTCTGACTGCCTTCTCCGCCTCTTTCTGCTTTAACTGATATGGTTCTCTGTCCTGCTCCTTTTGTGTTTACTTATATTTCCTGAATGCTGTCCTTTTCTCCTTAACCTTCCCTGCCACCTCTTTTGAGAACCATAGTGGCTTACATCCTAAAAAATCTTTAAAATAATAAAGTCTAAAGGCTGATAACTAAAAGTATGACAAATAACACCATTTAATATTAATAACTGTAGTAGTAGAGGTAACTCATAACAACAATACAGGATGTAGGCACAGAAGGCTAAAAATGGTCCTCACATGCTTTCAAATAACTCATTTTTATTCAGTAGAGAGTGACTGATCCTTTCATTATTGGCTATACCCCCAAGGGAATCTAACTATTGTTGAACTGTTGGAACCTTAATGTCTTTCCAGTTTTGTAAGAGAAACCTTTTAAAGGCAAAAGAAGCTGCTAAAATCCATAATTTACCTAGCCTGGGCACATCTGGAATATTAGAGAGATCACCTAGGATAAAAATCAAGGGTGAAAAGGGAAAAGAAATGCTTAGAACATATTACATACAAACATGTGAAGAAGCCAACAGAAGTAGGCCATTTGGTCTATCAAGTCTGCTCATATTGCAAGGTCCACACCTTGAGCTAATGTCCCTGTCCTCCCTCCCCACTCCTCCCATCCTCCCTATCCTTGTTCCCTACCTTCACCCTATGCCTATCTCAGCCTCTCTTAATGCTGCCCACTATCTTCAATGAGATGACCTCTTCCGGCTGCGCATTCCAAGTGTTCACTACCCACTCTGTGAAGAAGTGCTTACTGACCTCCCTCCTAAACCTTCAGCCTAAAGAGACTCTCCTTATCAACCTTTTTGTTATCTCTTTCAAGTACTTGAAGGTCCCAATCATGTCCCCTCTCTCTCTCTCCTGTCTTCAGGGGAATACATGTCCCATGCCGTCAACCTCTCCTCATATGCCTTGCCCTACTGACTGGCTATCATCTTTGTAGCCCTCTTCTGGACCTTCTCCAGCAGGTTAATGTCCTTTTTGAGGTGTGGGCACCAGTACTGAACTCCATACTCTAGATGCGGCCTTACCAGTGACCTGTACAAGGGCAGTATAACCTTCTCTCTCCTCCTACTAATCCTCCTAGATATGCATCCCAGCCTCTTGTTTGCCTTTGCTGCTGCTTTCTTGCAGTGCATTTAGTGCTTCAGGTTACTAGTGATCATCACTCCCAGGTCCTTCTCCTCCTCTGATGCAGATACTCAGACTCCACCCAGGTAGCACTCTGTTCTGGGATTCTTGGCTCCAATATGCATAACTTTGCATTTCTTGGCATTGAAGCCAAGCTGCCAGATCCTGTAACACCTCCCCAGCTTTTCCAGAACTTCCTGTAGGTCCTGAATCCCGTCAGCTGTGTCTACTCTCCCACAGAGCTTGGTGTCATCCACGAATAGGCACATTTGCCCTTAATGCCATCCCCAATGTCATTGATGAAGATGTTGAACAACACCGGCCCCAGCACCAAGCCCTGTGGGACCCCACTGGTTACTTCTCTGGTGCCAGATAACTCTCCCCCCACAACCAACCTATGGGTTCTGTCCCTCAGCCAGTTTTTCACCCATCTGGCCATCTTTTCCCCAACTCCAAGATCCACCAACTTCCTGATCAACCTTTTGTGGGGCACAGAGTCAATGGCCTTGCTGAAATCAAGATAGAGGATGTCTAGCACTTGGCTCCTGTCTACTGTCTTAGTGACATAGTCAAAGAAGTCAATCAGATTTGTTTGACACAATCTACCCACCCATGAACCCATGCTGCCTCTCACCCTGTAGACCATGTTCCTCTAGATATTACAATAACCCTTCCTTTAATATGTTCTCCATGAGCTTGCCCACAATGGAGGTCGGATTGACTGGTCTGTAATTCCATGGATCATCCATGGGACCTCTTTTGAAGAGGGGCACCACATGTGCTGTTATCCAGTCCTGCAGTATCACACCTGACTCTAGTGAACTATTAAATAGGTCTGTCAGTGGCCCTGCCAGCTCCTCAACCAATTCCTTAAGTACCCTTGGATGTACTCTGTCCAGACCTGGTGATTTGTCCACCTTCAATGCTATCAGACCCTCCCTCACTCTATCCTCCTCTATCACTACATCTGTGTCCCCCTCTCCCCCTGTTCCTCTTTTCCCTCCTGAAGGCACTGGTCTGTCCTTCTCCCTGGTGAAGATAGAACAGAAATATTCATTTAGTATCTCTGCTTTCCCCCATTATCTTCCACCCACTATACCCATTTCTTAAGCCTAGCAATCCCTTTCTTCTTGTCTCTTTTCTCACTTATATAGTGAAAGAAAGCCTTCTCCCCCTTCTTAATTCCTTCAACTATCTGCATCTCCTTCTGTGCCTTTGCTCACTGGACTTCCTTACTTGCCTCACTAGCCAACTTTAGGTAATTTTCCCTATCCACATCTCTCTTGGTCTTCCTGAATTTTCTATAGGCCAACCTGTTTTCCCTTACTGTCTTGGCAACCCCAGAACTGAACCAGCTGGGCACTTTGGCCCTTGTGTTCTTTCCCCTGAGCCTAACACACTCATCTGTGGCAACCAGTATTCCTTCCTTAATGATGGACCACCTTTGGTCCATCCCCATATCTGCTCTGATGCCCACCAGATGGCTCCTTAGCACCTTGCCCCTTTTCCTGAAGTTCGCCCTCCTGAAATCCAAGATTTTGGTCTTAGTCGGGATGCTTTCCCTGCCCATATCAAACTGGAACCACACTGTGCAATGGTCACTTCCACCCAGTGGCTCCCTGACCATTATTTCCTGTACATGCTTCCCATTTGTGAGCACCAGATCAAGAATTGCCTTAGCTGTTGTTGGTTCAGTGAGGCCCTGAGTCAGGAACCCACTCTGCTGTCCTTCCAGGATCACCTGACTCTTAGCACATGTTGTGGATGGTATGCTCCAGTCCTCCCTGGGCAGGTTGAAGTCCCCCCACAATTACCATCTCTCCTTTCCCCGCAGTTTCCAGTATTTATGAGATCAGTTCCCTGTCCTTCTCCTCATCTTGACTGGGTGGTCTGTAAACCACCCCCAACCTCACCTTTCTCCCTTTACTGAACCTTAATCGAACCCATAATGCCTTCACCTCCCCTTCCTCCGACTCCTCCCTCATGCAAGTTATTCCCACCCTAATATAAACTTCCACCCCCTGCCCCCTTCTCGACTACCCTGTCCACCCTGTATAGTTTATATCCAGGGAATCGCAAGGTCCCAGTCATGGTGTGATGTTACCCAAGTCTCAGTTACTGCAGCTATGTCCACTGCTAATAGTGCCTGCAGGTCATCCATCTTGTTTCCAAGACTCTGCGCATTCAGAGACACCACCCTCCACCTACAGTCTGACCTTACTTCTCTTCCCTCTTTTCTTCTATTCACATTTATCCCCTCTGTGTGCACCCTTCCACATTCCCTTGTTATGTGTTTCTCACCCCCTCCACTCTTTGCTAACTGTGTTTTTGCCCCTTCCACTTCCTCCCTCCAGACATAGAAACATAGACTTTGACGGCAGATAAGGACCACTTGGCCAACCCAGTCTGCCCATTTCCCTACCTACTGGATACGCTGCAGATTCTAGTTAACCAACAGCCTACTTCCTGCAACCCCCCACTATAATTGCCTTATGCCTGTCCCATGCATGTTTGAATTCCCTCACTGTTTTAGACCCCACAACCTCTCCAGGAAGGCGGTTCCATGCGTCCACCACTCTCTCCGTGAAAAATAATTTCCTCCCATTACCCCTGAGCCGTCCCCTCGCTAACTTTAAATTGTGCCCCTTTGTTCTTACACATCTCTTTTTCTGAAAGATGCTACCCTCCTGGACTTTGCTGATTCCCTTGAGGTACTTAAAAGTTTCTATCATGCCCACCCGTCCCTCTTTTCATCAAGGGTATACATATTAAGCTGTCTCAGTCTCTCTTCATATGGTTTCTGATGTAGACCCTGCACCATTTTAGTTGCCCTCCTCTGGACTGCTTCCATCCTGTCTATGTCCTTGCGTGAGACAGGGTCTCCAAAACTGCATGCAGTACTCCAGATGGGGTCTCACCAACTGTCTGTACAGAGGGATAACCACTTCCCTTTTTCTACTTGTGATGCCCCTCCCTATACATCCCAGTATCCCCCTGGCTCTCCTTACTGACTTCTCACATTGCTTACCCATCTTTAGGTCATCTGATATGATGACACCCAGATCCCTTTCCATTATTGTTGTTGTTAGTACCTCCCCTGCTATTGTGTACTCTTCTCCTGGATTTTTATTTCCCAAGTGCATTACTTTGCACTTCTTTGCACTGAATCTAAGTTGCCATATGTCTGACCATTCCTCCAACCTTGCCAAGTCCCTTCTCATCCTTTCTACCCGCCTTGTGTATCAGCTCTGTTACGGATCTTTGTGTCATCTGCAAAGAGGCATACCTTTCCTTCCAGACCCTCTGCAATGTCACCTATAAAGACGTTAAAGAGGACTGGACCCAGTACTGAGCCCTGAGGTACTCCACTAGTAACCCTCCTTTCTTTAGAATGTGTTCCATTCATTATTACCTTCTGTGTCCTGTTGTTCAGCCAGTTTGCTACCCAGACTACCACTCTGGGACCCACTCCCAGGCTGACTAACTTGATTATTAATCTTTTGTGTGGGACTGTGTCAAATGCCTTGCTAAAGTCTAGGTAGGCCATATCCACAGCCCTTCCCTGGTCTATTACTTTGGTAACCCAGTCAAAGAACTTGATTAGATTTGTCTGACATGACCTTCCTGTTGTGAATCCATGCTGCTTTGGGTCCTGTGCCCTGCTGGCCTCTAGGTACTCAACAATTCTTTCTTTCAGAAGTGATTCTATCATTTTCCCCACCACTGAGGTCAAACTAACAGGTCTGTAGTTTTCTGCTTCTGCCTTTCTCCCACTTTTGTGTAGGGGAATCACATCTGCCCTCCTCCAGTCCTCAGGTACCACCCATCTTCCCATGATTTGTTAAAAAGTGTTGTTAGTGGTGTCACTAGGTCCTCCCTTAGCTCTTTTAGGATTCTAGGGTGAATTCTGTCAGGCCCCATTGCTTTGTCCACCTTGAGTTTTAGGAGTTTTTTCAGGACTCTTTCTTCTGTAAATGGACTGGCGTCAACCCCACTACCCAGAGTGCTTGTTTGTTTGGTTTAGGTAACTCCTCCTCATCTTCTTTTGCGAATACTGAGCAAAAGTATTCATTCAGTATCTCTGCCTTTTCACTGTCTCCCTCTGCCCACCTCCACTTTCCTTTATTAATCTTCACTATCCCTCCCTTAACCTTTCTATGCTCCCTAATGTACCTATAAAAGGTTTTATCCCCCTTCTTAACTGAGTTGGCTATTCCTTTTCCATCACTGTGGGGGGGGAGGTTCACTGACCACTTCGTCTTGGAGTCTGTGGGCCTGCACACCCACTGCCCCCTCAATAGTTTAAATTAAGTGTAGTACTTATGTATTCCCCCAGTTTGTCCCTGAGTACCCTCACATCCTCCCTATTGAGGTGTAGCCTGTCTGGTGAAAAGAGTGCTTTGTTTGACCAGGTCTTCTCCCAGTCCCCAGTACAGATGAACCTCTCCTCCCTGCACCATTTCCTCAGCCAGTCATTAAAATCCTCAATTCTTCTTTTCCTAGCTGCGCTGGCCCTTGGTACTGGTATCACCTCTGAGAAGGCCAGTGAACTTCTTCCTTCCTGCAGATCTTCCCTAACTCCCTGAACCTACTTTGCACTATCTCAATCTCCTCCCCAGGTAGGTCGTTGGTTCTGTAATGTATAACTAAATTAGGTTTGGCCGGCCCGGTGGCGCTGAGGTTTGAGGTGCTGGATGACACATCTCTCTCCACACTGGTGGCCCAGGTTCAGGAACAAGCCTGGGAAGCCGGGTGTCGGCAGGGGAGGAAGAGATTGAGTGTCCGGAGGACTGCTCTCTCTTCTTCGGAGAGGGTTGGGGTAGCGATCGCTCAATGAGCGACCTCTGGTGGAATCCGGGGGGAGCCAAACGAGTGTTGCAGGCATATGCAAGGGGGGGTGGAGCCACGGCAGGTGTTTCCTTGGTTGATGGGCTCCACAGGGAATGTAACCATGTAGAAAACCCCCCTCCACCACTGATAGGTGATAGTGCTTTCCCTCGCATTCCACACTCCTGGAGTCATGCCCGAGTACCCTCCGCTTCTCCTCTCCTCCAGCCCAGTGGCTCAATACTATAAGATAGAGCACCCTGGGTGGGGGCAAGCCTTCCCCAGAGGGCAGACCCAGTGGATGCCCGGTACTGGAGAGGAGCGGTGACAGGTACGGGAGGCAACACAAGGAGGTAGAGAATGCACCAGGGAAGTCGCCGGAGAGAGTTCAGCAATGGTGGGTGAAAAATAGAGTTTGAAAAAAAAATAACTAACTTAGGTTTTCCTCCAACCTCCCTTACTATTTCCTTTATTCTTGCTCCCACCTTCCCTGCTGTCATCCCTGGCATACAAACCACTCTCCTGCTTGCATTTGAGTCCCTTTTCCTTCCCCAGTGAATACCCCTAATTATGGAGTCCCCTATGATTGCCACCCTTCTTTCCCCTGCATCCGTGCTCCCAGTCCTTTCTTTCTTACCTTCAGTACTAGCTGCTTCCCTACCTAACTACTCCCTCTGCACCCTGGCGAACTACGCATCCACAATTTATTCCCATAAATGTTTTCCCATCTCCCAATCTGCCCCACCCTTTCTGACTATCTGTATCTGCTTCCAGTTTTCCCTCCCCTCTTCTGTTCCTTTTCTCTCCTTCCCCCATCCTCCACTCCATTTTGCCTGTATATTCTTCCCTGCCCACCCTGATTAGATCCCCCTTCCCCTGTACTCCTGCTCTCAACCCTGGCTCAATCTGACCTCCTGCCTCACCTCCTGCTGCCCCCTCCCTCCTTCCAGACAGTGGTGCAAATCTATTCAATAAAGGCACCCCTCTAGAATTTCCCACCCTGATGCTACGCTCACATTCCCACCCCTTCCCCTTACCACTTGTCATTCCTCCACCCTGGACATATTGGCAAATAATGTGTATTTGCCTCCAACAAGAATGGACCTCCTTACAGTGCCAAAATAAATGTGGTAGACATGCATAAATTTCTCCATATCTCCAACACTAGTCACTAGAAGCTATCCCAGGCTAGGTAACTGCAGTGGGGAGTAGTGGAAGTAATGGAGAATCTTAAACTGAATCAATCTGCCTTGGATTTCTCTGAAAGCTTTGCCAGCATTATGCCATAGTTTGTTCCATGTGTCTACTGAAATATTTAAGCCCAAATCTAGTTGGCATTTAATTCTGGCATTATCTGTCAGGCCCCTATCAACTTCGATTAGAAACTTGTAAATCAGGCTGAAGCCCTTAGAGAGGTAGGCCAGTTTAAGAAGGGAGTCCCATGCTGTTGAAGGCAAAATGACAAGGTTTCCACTAAAAACCTGCTAGCAAGAAACCTCCTAATTTGCAAATAAAAACAGAAATCACATCTGTTTGAATGAAATTTAGTACAAAGAATGTCAAATGATAGCAGGGTATTATGTTCATCTACCAGAACCCCCAAATTATGTATACCCTTTCTTTCTCAACCTATGTCTTTGAGGCCTTTATTATCTGGTGTCAACAAGGGGTTCCCCCAAATTGGCATGAATTTCAGCGGAACAAATTCACTCTTTTTTAGGCAGTTGACTTTTTTTACAGGCTAACACTGAAATCTGAAGGGCTGGGTGACTTTTTAGAGGAAAAGGTGCATTTATAAAGAAAAGGTCTGGCAAACTCTGGTGGGCAACCAGTTGTTTCTCTACTTTGACCCAGAAAGGAGAGTTGTCATTATCCTGCTTCAAAAACCAATTGGCTGCTTGTTTAAGTTTATAAGCCTAAAAATATCCCTGTCACCATGGAAGGGCAAAACCACCCTTATTTGTCAAGGCCCTAAGTTTATTTCTGGACAATCTAGGAGGTATAACTTCCCATAAAAATGAAGATTAGATTTTCTCAAATCTGATGAACCAAAACCCATTAATGTTGGCAGCAAAACTATTCATGAAATAAAATAGTTTAGGGTCTAGGATCATCTTGATAGCGTTTATCTTTCCCCACAAGGAAAGGTGTAATTTTGCCCATCTCTCCAAATCTGATTTGAAATAATTAAAAATTTTGGTCAGATTGTAATTAAAAAATGTTTCTATCGAATCAAAAATATTGATTCCCAGATATGTCAGTCACTCCTCAGGCCACGTTAAGACACAGATATTTTTCATTTTGGCAATTTCAGGTATAGAGTGACCTAGCATTAAACGCTCTGTCTTGGACCAATTAATGAAAAGGCCTGATAGTTCACCAAATTCATGCAGTAGTATTTTAACATTTTGCAAGGAGTATATTGTCAGCGAAGGCTAGGACTATTGGTATAACTACTGGACTGGATTCCATATATTCTGTATGATTGTATAATTCTTCTAATCAGAATCAGTGGCTTTATAGCTAAAACAAAAAGTAGAGGAGAGAGCAGACATCCCTGCCTAGACCCTCTATGGAGCTGAAAGGGGGTAGATTTAAGTCCGTTAGTGATAATGCAGGCCCTAGGACAGGCATATAGAGTGTGAAACCACCGTTTAATGCCGGGCCCCAAATTATTTGCTTCTAAAACTTTGTATAAGTAATCCCATTCCAAAGAATCAAATGCTATACCTATGTCAAGGAATATAGCTATTGAAGGAGCATTCTTATTTTTAGCAGAATGAGCAGCCCATATAATTGAAAACAACCATCGTAAGTTATCAGCAGATTGCTTACCCTGTAAGAACCCACTTGTTCTTTTCCCACTAGCCTGGTAAGAAGTTTTGATATTCTGAGGGCCAGAATTTTTGCAATGATTTTATAATCAATGTTCAGGAGTGAGATAGGCCTGTAGTTCCCACAGTCCAAGGGGTCCTTCTCTTTTTTACTTAACAAAACTATGTAAGCTTCATTCATGGAGTCAGGTAACGCTTCCACATCAAAGGCATTTTGAAAGGCCTCTAGTAAGTGAGGGTAGATGGTGTTATTTAGGTACTTATAAAATTCATCTGACAGGCCATCAGGGCCAGGAGTCTTACCCTTCGGATCCCTGGCTATGAGATTTCAGTAATCTCTTGTACGGAAATAGGTTTATCTAGCTGTTGTTTCTCAGTGTCCGACAGGGACAGCAAGTTTGTTCTGTTAAAAAAAGTCATCAGTGGACTCTTTCCTGGGATGGCCCTGAAATTTATACAAGTCTTTGTAAAATATCTTGAAACAAGCATTAATTTTCTTAACATTATATGACACTATACCACTACTATCCCTAATACCCTTAATGTTGTTTTGGTTCTTCATCTTGCGAAGTCTGTCTATGTGCTAAAGGTTTACTGGCTTTCTCCCCTGACTACCTGAATCTTTGTTTAGTTCTAAATAATGAATATTCAATTTTTCCTGAATGAAGTTTGTTAATTTCATATTTAAGACCCAAAGCCTTATACAGAAGTTCTTTTTTGTTACTAGGATTCTTGTTTAATTCTGTCAGAACAGCGCTAAGTGAGTCTTCCAGAAGACGCAGATTTTTTAGTTTATCTTTTTTTTGTTTGGATGTGAAACTAATTATTCCCCCTCTTACATAGGCTTTATAAGCATCTCAGATCATCTTGCCGACATGTCCCCATTACAATTTATTTAAAAATAGGAAATCGTCTCCTCTTGCAGCCACAATTGAAAAATCAGCATCTTGTAAGATGGCCAGAATTGAACCTCCAATTTGTTGACTTGCCAGAGTTATTCTCAAAAAGCACTGTGCCCTTCATGAGACAATGATCAGAAATAAGGATGTTTTCATAGCTAACATGGCTTATATTATTACACCAGCTTAGTGCCATGAATAAATAATCAAGCCAGCTAAATGAACCATGTCTTGCTGAGAGGAATGAATAATCTCTACCATTTGGGTGGAGTAATCTCCATGCGTCCAGTAGGCCTAAATTATTCAGTAATTTATGTAGTGCCCTCTGTGCGGATGTTAGAACACCAGAACTTTGTGAATGGGATCTGTCAAGAAGTGGATCCATGACTACTTTGACCCCCCCCCAAAATAATCTCATAATTCCCCAAGTTAGCTAATGTATAGGACAGGATATGAAAACAGTCGTTTTGCTTTGATTTGGGGGCATATACATTACATAGAGTTACTTCGTTACCATACAGATTTCCCAAAAGGATTTTTAATCTGCCTTTGGGGTCAGTTATATGAGAATGTTTAATGAAATTTACCCCTTTCCTAATCAATATTGCAACCCGTCTCTTTTTTGAGGAAAACCAAAAATGGTCAGCTGTAGCCACCCAGCTATGGGCTAACTTATTTGCCTCATCAGGGGTCAAATGAGTCTCTTGCAACATAGCTAAGACAATTTTATGTTTGTTTAAATGACTCAGTACTCTGTATCTTTAAACAGGAGAACCCAGGCCCTGTACATTCCATGAACTGAAGTTAACTGTACTCATTATTTCTGTCCTATCTACCCACTAAAAGAGATTGAGGGCCAGATATTCAAAACTTTGCACCGGGCAGAAACTGTTTGAGCAAGTTTAGTGCTGGATTAGTGTGGGTTTGCTATATTCAAAGAGCCAAATAGCACACGCAAACTGCATTAGCACTGGGCAAAATCATAATGTATGCTGGGGCAAACTGAGGGTGTGTGTACATGAATACAGGTGCAATGCTATATTCAGTGACTAGCGCCATGCAAAGTGGTTTTGCTTGACTTTGCACGACAATTAGCACAGTGCACATTACCGCCCAGGAAAAGGAAGTCTTAACCCTGGGCAATCATCCTTGTGCAGTGTTTGCTCGGCTTTGCGTGGCTTTGCATGACCCTAACAAATAAATATGATACAGACAAAGCCAGACATACAGGAAACATGTTGCTCACTGATGGCATCACAATGATGTCATCATCTGCCACCAGTCCCAGCCATGCCAGGCAGTAAGTGGTGACCTTGCCATCAGTGGACAGCATGGCGGTGTGGCCATACAGCACACACCTGTGGACCACTCTTCTGTGGACACAAACAGATGCCACCATACACATGCAGCACTGTGGGCATGGAGGATGTTGAGGGGAGAGTGTACGGGTGTCCGGCTGTGCCACAGGCCAGGTGTGGCCACAAGGCTGGGACACATCATGCAGTGCACATGGGCCGGTATTGGGAATACCCCAACACCAGTGTGCCTTTCTGATAATATATGCCCCCCAGTGACATACCACACAGCTGCACAACTGCCACAGCACACAAAGCCGGACATGTATATGTCACTGTGAGCATCCCATGCCAGAGGTGCAGCATCTGTGGGTCACACAACAGCGTAACAGTAATGTCCACTGTCAGTAAATGCCTGCATGTTGGGCATGTCACTGTGTATAGTGCAGTCATCAGCACTGCCCTACACACCATAGGCAGTGCTGTGTCCACACACTACTGGCCCCCTTGCTACTGTAGTGTCTGCTGTGTAGTGTAGCATGACCTACAGTGTGACAGTTGCATGCAGCACCACCACCATCTGTGCCTATGCTGTTTTGTCCCGGTACAGCTGCAGGCAGCAGCGCATGTGAAAGCACAGTGTTCAAAACTATATAATATTCTCTGAACTGTTTGCGCAGTGCTAACACATTTGCGTGGGTTTAGTGCAGGCTAAACCATTAGCCCTGTGCAAACAGCATGCATATCAGGGCATAATGAGATGCTAATCTGGATGTTTGCCCAGAGACTACCTAAGTAGGCTCATTTGCGTGTCACTTTTGAATATGGCAAAGTTTAGCACCTGGCAAACGTGTTTGCACCGGGCTAATGGTTTAGCCCTGCACTAAACCCACGCAAACATGTTAGCACTGTGCAAACAGTTCAGGGAATATTATACAGTTTTGAACACTGTACTTTCACATGCACTGCTGCCTGCAGCAGTACTGGGTCCACACATTTGCTGGCACAGACATTGGCCACATAGTTCTCCTCTACCTACCTTCACATCGCTGTGCATTGTGTTACTGTTGTGGTTTGCATTTCCTGGTTGCTATATTCAGAGCTGTCTTATTCCAGGGCTAAGTTTGCCCTGCACTCCCAGCCCAGTTTGGCCGGCCTCATTCCCATGCGATATTCAGAAGCTGTTTGCACTGGGCTATTCCTTTTGAATATAGCTTGCTTTGCGCTCTGGGCTAAGTTTGCCTGCCTGGCAGTGTTAATTTAGCCTTGGGGCAAAGTTTTGAATATCTGGCCCCAAGAATAGTAAAAGAAAAATGTATTTCTCCCCACTACCCACCAGCACAATACTTACCAATTATGTTAAAAGTAATGCTTGAGCAAATCTAACTAGACCAATGCAAAAAATGTAACCTCTGTATTTGGAATAATATTTATACAGCTGAGAGCTATACCCAGTATGTGTTCCCCCAGGTATACAAATACTCATAATTAACTCTAGCAATAATACAATGAAATCTTTACATGCTAACTAGACTAGAACTCCAATTTAAAACCTCCCTCCAAACACACACACCAACATAGCAAAAGGATTATGTGGACATTCACTGTGGGGAACCCTCAATGTGATATACACACACACACACAACCTATGGATAGCATGCTGAGAAATCCTTCACTTATTAAAAACAGCAAGTAAATCAAGAGATATAGATATGACCAACCCGATTTGTTGTGAAACAACACTTTACTCCTTATTGTTCTAGTTAAATGCACAAAACCCCAGTTACTGAACAACATATAGACAGCCTAATGGAATGCAAGGGCAGCAAAATTAACTCAGATATTTGAATAATAAAAGGAGAAATAAAACCTTAGACTCCAACCCTGAGATTCTGAGCTTAGTAAAGACACAAGGGAAGAATATACGTTTATAATCCTACACTAGGCACTACTTACCCAAGCTGATGAAGTACCAAAAGCTGTGTTTACATGGTTGACCTTGCTCCTTTAGTAGAGCATTGCAGAGTTGCCCTGACCCAAATGACGCTTGTCTCACGTGGCTACACAGCCCCCCTCAGCGCTGATGTAAGACACGCTGGAGAGGGGCTGGAAGTCGGGGCAGTCAGCTGATATAAGCGCCCGCAAGGTGTTTTATGTAGGAGTGAGCAGTGCAGCCTGTTCACATGGCCACTTAATCTGCTCACACCCAAATGCATCCCCAGCCTTTCTGGTAATGTGGATAGGAGCATGGAATGCCTTACCATGATTCAGTAAGTGTCCACACAATGGCATTTGCACCGCAGCAACCCGAACGCTCAGGTTGCTGCGGTGCAAATGGCGCTGTGTAAACATGGCTAAGGATTCATGATCATTTCCACCCTGCTGAATTTCCACTGCCCCTTTGATTCCTCAGGAGGTTATCTGCAAGGATGACAGCCATTTAAGCACACAGACCTGACCACTTAACTCATAAGCAGGCATGCTAGATCCAAAATTATTGAGGAAGTGTGATGCCAATAAGCCTATGGTGGTATATGTTCCTTTTTAATGTGAAGCTGATATTGGTACATAAGTAACAAACAGGCCAGAACTGATGCAGAAAAAGAAACTTACGGTTCACCATCACTAAAAAAAGGAACAGTAAGGAGACATAGAAGAAGCCAGAAGGGGAAGGAAACAGATTAATTTCAGTGCTTTACAGTAAGTGTTCATTGCTATTTTTTGTTTAAAACTTAGATTGTGGGCTTTTAGTGACACTGTAATTTCTTTGCTGTCTTTACTTAAAATTGTTTTTGGGCTGTTGAAAATTTAAAATGTAGTTTGGTGTGCTTGCAGTGGTGGTCTGTTCCTTTGCTGTCCTTAATTGCTGCAAATTTAGTCTTGGCTTGTCTGACTTTCCCTATAGTTTGGGTGAAGGGTACTAAATGTCTGGCCTCTGACCTCAGCTACATGATAAGTGGAGGTGGGGTTTAGTCAGAGTTGAGGTAGCAAGTGATTTTGGTTTTCTCAGAAAAAGCCAGAAGGGGAAGGAAAAATATTCATTTCAGTGCTTTACACTAACTGTTCATTGCTATTTTTGTTGTAAACTTAGATTGTGGGCTTTTAGTATCACTGTAATTTATTTGCTGTTACTTAGAATTGTTTTTGGGCTGTTGAACATTTAAAATCTAGTTTGGTGTGCTTGTAGTGGTGGTCTATTCCTTTGCTGTCTTTAATTGCTGCAAATTTTTGCCCCCTCCCTCCCCTCAACTCTTAATTATATGTCCTGTTAAATCTGATTGACAGGAGCTAAGCACAGGGGATAGTGGGGGCTGTGGAATAGGAGGAGCATAAGAGTGAAGAAGCCCACCCTCAGCAAGACAAGTGTTTGGACTCATTTTTTTTTTTTTTTTTAAGGAAAAGTATCTGAGGATCAGTGGTAGGATTTTTAGGATAGTAAATTAATAAAAAGGGAACTAGGAGAGTTTCAGTAAGAGAGAAATACTGGAATAGCAGTATAAGTGCAGTATAATGTGAGGAGTGGTACAATGCAGTAGCTGCGGGGCAGCCATGTTCAGGCAGACCTTCTGGATGCTGAGTTGCTGCCCTATCTGCATGCATCTCTCTGGAATGCAGGATGAGGTAGCCAGACTCAGAGCAGAAGTAAACTGGGTCAGGAGTACCATCACCCTTATCCAGAGACCATCCAGTCCAATGCCGCTGCCTCAAAGGTTGCTGAGAACGAGGAGCACTTGGATGACAGTGGGCTCAGGGAGAGTTAGGGCAGTCAGGCAGAGGCACATCACATATCCTATTCCACTCAAGAACTCATATGTCACACTGGCAAATGGGGACAACCAAATAGAGGTACCCAGAGAAGTGGAAGGAAAGAATGTGGAGGTTAGCCAAGGAGGTGACCTCAGTGGGTAGAGCAGTGGACCCCAGAGGAGGAGGAAGCAAATCCTGGTGGGAGGACTCCATCATAAGAGGGATCTAGCTAGGAACACAGGAGGTGGAAGACAGGGAGGTGAGGTGCCTACCAGGTGCCACGGCAGGGAGGAATGGAAGGAAGATCCTGGGGATCACTGGGAAGGCAAGACGGGAGGGTGAGCTGGATGTCATTATCCACCTAGGTACTAATGACCTGGCAAATGAGGAGCTAAAGGAAGTTCAGGAAGAGTTTAGGAAATTGGGGAGGGGTCTCAAGCAAGTAGCTACTTCTGTCACCTTCTCGGAAGTACTACCTGCGAGAGGCAAGGGAGAGCATATGGGTAGATGCACCAGGAACTTTAACTTATGGTTGAAGAACTGGTGCTGTGAGGAAGGGTTTGGATTCATTGGTGACTGGGGACCCACCTGGAGGGATGGAGGCTTGTTCAAGCCTGACAGCCTGCATCCATCCTGGAGGGGAATCCAAACACTCAATGATAAGTTTAAATGCTACATTGACAAGCATTTAAACTAGCCAAGGGGCGGCAGAAGGCCAGCAAGGAGGGTACCTAATTGCCCACCGCCCACAGCTAACAGTGGAACCAGTGAATCAGAGGAGTGGATATCTCTACAAAGCATTGTGCAAAAGATGGAGATAAGCGCCCAAGAGGTGGATAGGCAGAAAAGGGGCAAAATTCAACAGAAGGGCAGACAGCAAGGAGAACCAGGGATAAATGATAACCAGGAAAGGGGCTGGAGTACAACATCTAAACAGTCTAGGGAGAACAAATCATGGAAAGCCATGTGTGCCAATGCCAGGAGCCTTAGCAACAAGATGGAGGATCTGGAGGCTGTCATGGTGCAGTCAGACCTGGACATTGTGGCCATCACTGAAACCTGGTGTAATGATAATCATGACTGGAAGATGGCCATACCTGGCTACAACATATTCAGAAGAGGCAGGGCAGGTAGGAAGAGAGGAGGAGTGGCACTGTATGTGAAAAATGACATAAGGGCCACAGAGATCCAGGAGGAACAAAATGGGGGAGAGATACTGTGGGTTAAGCTGGAAAGGAAAATGGGGCCAGCTATCCGCACAGGTGTGGTCTACAGACCACCAGCCCAGGAGGAAAAAACAGATAGGGAGCTGTTGCTAGCCAGCCAAAGGATGGTAGACAAGGGTGAGGTAGTGCTGGTTGGAGACCTTACTATTCCAGATGTGGACTGGAGCATCCCAGCAGCAGCATCAACTAGCAGCAGATTTATCCTGGACTCCCTTCAAATCAAATCAATTTTATTTATAAAAAAGGCACTTTTCTGAAACCAAGGTGCCTGTACAATAAAATATATAAAATAAAATAAATTATTATAAAACAAGCATACAATTCCACAAAAAGCAATATAATAGCAGCATAGTAAAATAAAATAACCCCTTCAATCAGCAAAAGACAGGTTAAATAAATAGGTTTTTAAAGCAATTTTAAAACTCTGGACGGTTAGGCAATCTCGTACCCGATGAGGTAGAGAGTTCCACAGGGACGGAGCAACAAAACTTTATGCCCTTGCTCCCGATGTCGGCAAACGTACCCTGGGAACCTCTAGCAATCCCTCATTGGTAGATCAGAGAGGACGGAGGGGACAGTAGGGACAAAGGAGATCTTTCAGGTAACCCAGTCCCCGGTCGTGTAAGGCCTTATAGGTTAACAAAGCACCCTTAAAGGTGATCCGCCACTGTATCGGCAGCCAGTGCAGACCATGGAGCACAGGCATTATATGACTGGATCTCGAAGCACCAGTCAACAACCTGGCTGCCGCATTCTACATTAGCTGCAGGTGATGTATATCAACCCCTGACAGCCCTAGGTAAAGAGCATTGCAGTAGTCAAGGCAGGAGGTAACGAAGGCGTGAACCAACGATGGAAGATCATCAGGAGGAACCAGATGTCTCACCCAGGAGATATTTCTCAGATGGTAAAAAGAAGTTTTAACAACTGCTGACACTTGTGATTTTAAAGTCAGACAGTCATCAAATATAATGCCCAGGTTCCACACTCGGTCTGAGGTAGCTAGCTGGACACCTCCAAGCCACAGACCTGCCAGCATACCCACCTCACGATGACCCGGGTTCACAACCAACACCTCAGTTTTTTCAGAGTTCAACCTTAGCCAGCTCACATTCATCCTGAATTTCAGTTAGACAGCTGTTAAGCACTGAGACAGCATCATCTTGTTCAGGGACAAAAGACATGTATAGCTGAGTACCATCTGCATAGCAGTGAAAACTCAAGCCATATCATCTAATAATCAATCCCAATGGCAGCATATACACTGCAAACAACATGGTCACTAAAATGGATCCCTGCGAAACCCCATAGTGCAGGGATAATGGAGCTGAGGTACAAACCCCAGACATCACTCTCTGAGTCCTGCCCATGAGGTAAGATTGGAACCATCTGAGAACAGTCCCTGAAAGTCCACAGATAAACCACAGGTGATCCAGCAGCACACCATGGTCCACAGTATCAAATGCTGCAGAGAGATCAAGAAGGACCGAGATGGAATGAGTCATTTGATCTCTCGCTATCATGAGGTCATTTAGCACCCGAACATGAGCCGTCTCAGTACTGTGTCTCTTTCTGAAACCGGACTTGAGAGAATCATAGATATTGTGGCTGGTCAAATGGTCCTCCAGCTGTAAAGCCACCACCTTCTCAATAACCTTAACCAAAAAGGGGAGGTTAGAGACTGGCCTATAGTTTGTAAGACAGTCGGGATCCAAGGAGGGCTTCTTAAGAAGAGACCAAACCACAGCCTCCTTAAGGGAAGCTGGAAAAATTCCCCTCTCCAAGAATAACCAGACTATCTCAACAAGGACCGGGCCGATGACCTCAACGCAGCGAACAAGCAAGTGCGTAGGGCCTGGATCCAAACTACAGTTGGTAGGTCATAAAGACTGGATAACCATGACAATATCACTGATTGTAGGCTGGCCAAAGTCACACCACTCAAACCAGGAGTCCAACATCTCCTGCCAACCACAGCTACTCCCTAAGGGTCTGGTGGATGTTGGATCTGATAGTGGCAACCTTATCCACGAAGAAATGAGCATACTCCTCACACTTCACTTGTGAAAAAGCATTTGCTGAAGACAGAGTGGATTGCACAGTCTGTCCACAGTCTGGAAAAGCTGAGCTGGTCAATTCCGCACATCAGCAATCTCCCTGGACAGGAATTCTGTCTTCTTTTGGGAGATTGTTGATTGATAGACCAAATAATGGTCCATCAAACTAAGCCTGTCAGCCTCCAGGCCGGACGTCTGCTATCACCTTTCTAGCCTTCATCCAACTCTCTTCAACTCCCTCAAGTTCCCATCAAACCATGGAGACCTAGGGCAAAGGGAGAGTGGATGAACACGAACAGGAGCAATGGAATCCAGGGCCTCTGTCACTGCCTTATTATAGGTGAGTACAAGATCCCCTGGATCCATGCATTCCCTCGGCATGCCCGATAGGTCCAGCACCGCCATCAGGCCATCTGGGGAAACACCCCTCAAGGTGTGGTACTGGATCATCTCCATAGAGGCAGGCCTCTTGGGGGGACCTCAAAACTGAAGCTGATGGTATGATGGTCAGACCACCCAACTGGTTCCACCACCAGATCGGATATCTCCATCCCCAGGAGAAACACCAAGTCCAATGAATGACCACCAATGTGGGTTGAGGAGGAAATAACCTGTGTGAGGCCCAGTGAACTCCTTAGCTGGAGGAAGTCTTGTCCAACCTGCAAGAGTTCATCATCTACCCAAACATTGAACTCCCCAAGGATCAACCATCTATGGGGTCCCAATGTTAGGTCAGCGATGAAGTCCGCGACTTCCCACAGGAAAACATTTCCATCTCCTGGCGGACGGTAAATGAGAAGAATCCTGCACCCCACACCCTCACCCACGATACATTCAAAGGAGTTGGTGGCTACCACTGGAATTTCCCTCAGGTTCAGTTCTGATTTAAAACAAAGGGCCACACCCCCACCCCTATGATCGATCCTCAGGCGGTATATCACCGAGTACCCGGGTGGAACAGCTGAAGCCAAAACAGGGCTAGCATTTCCATCCAACCAGGTCTCAGTGATGCAAGCCAGGCCAGTTGAATTAACAAGATCCCCAATTATATAGGTCTTGTCCTTAATCGACCTGGCATTGCATAACACCACCCTAGTTCGGTGAGCAGCCGAGGAAGACAGAGTTTCCTGTCTGCAATAAGCAGAACCCTGGGGTATGGGAACAAGACAAGGAAAACCCCTCTCCTGGGCCCATTTCACCCCAGGGCATTTCCTTGTTCCCACAATCCCAATCTGTCCATTCCTCTCCACTCCATTGCACTGCATTCCATTCACATTCCATTCAGGGTGCCTTCCTCAAGCAACTGGTCATGGAATCAACTTGGCAGAAGGCAGTACTGGACCTAGTGCTCACAAATGGGGACAGTGTGAGGGGGTAACAGTGGGGGAGCACCTGGGGAACAGTGACCACCAGTCATTGTGGTTTGAAATCACAGAAGGAGCAGAACCAAACCACACAAAAACACGTATCCTGGATTTAAGGAGGGCAGACTTTGGGAAAATGTGAGATGCTTGAAAGAGGCATTATGGGGAATGGGGCAGGAATCAGGGGTTGAGGAACAGTGGGCAGTATTTAAAACAGGGATACAAAAGCAGCAGAATTAAGCATTAAGCAGGTTTGCAAGGGGAAAAGGAAGTGGAGGCCATTATGGTTTTCCCAAGGAGGTAGCAGAGAAAGTCAAAGCCAAAAAGATTGTATTCAGGAAATACAAAAAGACACAGGCAGAAGGGGCTAGGGAGAAGTACCAGGAGAAGCAAAGGGAGGCAGTGAGATCAGTAAGGGAAGCCACAGCTCAAACAGAAGAGCACATTGCAAAATCAGTAGGTAGAGAGGACAAAGTCTTTTACAGGCACATAAGTGAAAAAAGAAAGGCAAAGGGAGGGATAGTGAAACTGAAGGGGGAGGATGGAGGCTGCGTGGAGGATGACAACAGTAAAGCTGACATATTGAATGTGTATTTCTGCTCAGTCTTTACTGAGGAAGAGGAGGGTAATGGGTCTGAAGGGAGTACAAGAGGTGGGAATGGTGCAGAAAATGGACACAAGTCCCTTTACACAAGCAAAGGTCCTGAAGGAACTGGAAGTAATAAGAGTTGATAAAGTAATGGGGCCAGATGGGGTGCGCCCCAGGGTCCTTAAAGAACTAAGAGAGGTGGTGGCTGAACCTCTGGCAATCCTGTTTAGCTGATCACTGGAAACAGGGGAGGTACCCAAAGACTGGAGGACAGCAGATGTAGTCCCCTTATACAAAAGTGGGAACAAAGAGGAAGCAGGGAACTACAGACCAGTCAGCCTCATCTCAGTAGTGGGGAAGATCATGGAAGCACTACTGAAGGAGAGACTGGTGGAACATCTGGTTGTCAATGGACTACAGGACCCAAGTCAGCATGGTTTCACCAGGGGGAGGTCATGTCACACCAACCTTGTTGAATTTTTCGACTGGGTGACTAGGGAGGTGGATCAGGGGAGGGCAGTGGACATGGCCTATATGGACTTCAGCAAGGCCTTTGACACGGTGCCACATAGAAGACTATTACACAAACTGGGGAATATGGGTGTGGACAGGACAGTAGTGAGGTGGGTAGGTAACTGGCTGTGCAGCAGGATACAGAGGGTGGTGGTAAATGGCTGTCACTCCACAGAGAGAAGAGTGACCAGTGGGGTACCAAAGGGATTAGTACTGGAACCGGTCCTGTTCAACATCTTCATCAGTGACATTGCGCAGGACCTAGAAGACAGAATTTCCCTGTTTGCTGATGACACAAAGCTCTGTAACAGAGTAGACACACTAGAGGGTATAGACAGAATGAGAAGGGACCTGCAGAAACATGAAGAATGGTCAGGGGTTTGGCAGTTGAAATTCAATGCAAAGAAGTGCAAGATAATGCATATGGCGCACAAAAACTCTGGCACAATGTATCAGTTGGGGGGTGAGGATATAGCATGCACCAAGCAGGAAAGGGATCTTGGGGTTATCATCTCTGATTATCTCAAGGTAGGAAACAGTGTGACAAGGCATCAGGTAAAGCAAATAGGATGCTGGGATGCATAGGCAGGGGCATTACCAGCAGAAAAAGGGAGGTCATAATTCCACTATACAAGACACTAGTGAGGCCTCACCTGGAGTACAGTGTACAGTTCTGGAGACCTTACTTACATAAGGACATAGATAGAGTAAAGAAGGTTCAGAGATGGGCAACAAAGATGGTACATGGATTGCATCACAAGTCCTATGAGGACAGGTTGAAGGAACTGAATATGTACTCCCTGGAGGAGAGGAGAGGAGGGAGAGAGGGGATGTGATAGAGACATACAAGTATCTTACAAGGAGGAACAGGGTGCAGGAAGACACTATTTTTAAGCAAAAAAGATGTTCCAGGACTAGAGGGCATGGGATGAAGTTGGAGGGAGGATGATTCAGAGGAAACGTGAGGAAGAAATTCTTCACAGAATGGGTGGTGGACAAGCAGAACACACTGCCAGAGGAAGTGGTGAGGGCTGAAACAATCACAGGATTTAAGAATGCATGGAATAGACATAAAATGAATTCTGGAGGTCAGGGTTAAGGGGCAACAGACTTCTAGGAAAACATAAAGTGAACCTACAAGCTCAAATGGGCAGACTGGGTGGGCCGTAGGCCCTTATCTGCCGACACTGTCTATGTATCTATGTAATTTGACATAGAATTTGATGGCAGATAAGGACCACTTGGCGCACCCAGTCTGCCCATTTCTCTACCTGATGGATAAGCTGTAGATTCTAGTTAATCAACAGCTTACTTCCTCCTTCAACATCTAAGCATCCTTTTGCTGCCCTCTGAAACCATAGCCTACCATCCACATGAATCCAATATTGAGAAAACCCTTGCCCCCCCAATGTAAAGTACAGAATTATATCAAAAAAAGGACAGCAAAAGAAATGATTTAAGTACCTGTAACAATATCAAGTTGTATTTCTTGAACATTCTTAGCAATGAACATAGCAAAACAGGGTTGTGGAGGTTTACACCTCTGTCACATTGTTACGGCTTTCAGATAACAGGAAGTACCTTCCATCCTAACTTCCTTTGATCTTTCCACCCTGCTCACCACAAAATACAGAAGTAAAAGCAGCAAGCTAGCAGTGGCACAGTAAAAATCGCATTTTAGCAGAGCAAACACAAGCAGAGCGTTGAGTGTACTGTGGTAGTTGGTGTGGGTGCAGGATAGCTCTCATCTACCTTCCACCAGGTGATGAGAAGCTGTTCTTGCAGGAGGTAGCAGACTTCGCCGCTGATATGGGATTGGAGTCACCCAGACTGATGGTTCTGGGTGACTTCAATGCCTGGGTCGATGATGAATCCTCGCTTTTTGGTCAACACTTCCTCCAGGTAATGACAACTCTGGGCTTCACACAGGCTGTTTCCTCAGCTACTCACTATGGTGGTCACTCTCTTGATTTGGTCTTCCTCCTGGGGGTCAAGGCCTCCAACTTGGTGGTGGAACCTGTTGGTTTGTCCGACCACTACACCATTGCGTTCAACTTTTCAGCTCCCCTAGGTAGATCGGCCCCTGTGGAGATGGTCAGTTACCGGCCTTTTCGGAATGTGGTCCCTGAAGATTTGATGGCGGTAATTGACCGCTCACTGTTGGACGAGACTAGCACAGATCCTGAGTATTTAGTTGCGGCCTATAATAGGACCGTTTCTTTAGCTCTCGATCTGATTGCTCCTGTCCTAGTTTTCTCCCTCCCTCTTCACCCTGGGGCCCCATGGTTCGATGGGACTCTAAGGGAGTTGTGGAGACAGAGACGTAGGTTAGAGCATCGCTGGTGGAGGATAGCCTTAGATACCAACCACCTTATTTTGTTGGAACATTATAAATTCTATCAAACAGAAATTTCCCATAAGAAGGCAGAATTCCTGTCCAGGGAAATTTCTGTTGCACAGAACCAACCGGCTCAACTCTTCAGAACTGTTGACAGGCTGTGCAACCCAGCCTGTCAGCAGTTCCGTCAAGTCTTTTCACAAAAGGAGTGCGATGAGATCGCTCATTTCTTTGTGAATAAAGTGGCTGATATCAGGCAGTAGTGCCACCAGCTTTACTCTTTGGGGATGCTGCTGGTCAGTGTTCTGTCACAGAACCCGGAGCTTCCTGGAGTACTTTTGATCTGCCGGAGTTTGTGGATATTATGAGGATTATCCAGGGGATGCTTCCCACTTGCTGTAGTTTAGATCCGGGCCCTACCTCCCTGATTTTGGGTTGTAGTGACATCATAGGCCCGGTCTTAGCTCAGATCATCCAGTGCTCTTTGGACTCAGGTGAGTTTCCTAGCTCCCTGAAGGTGGGGGTGGTGACACCCCCCCCCCCGAAGAAAGCTTCTTTAGACCCGGAGAACCTAGCAAACTACAGGCCTATGTCTAATCTTCCTTTTGTGAGGAAGGTTATTTAGAAAGTTGTGGCAGCTCAACTGGAGAACCATTTGACCATCCATAATCTATACAAACCTCTCCAATCGGGTTTTCATAAGAGGCATAGTACTGAGACTGCTCTGGTTCAAGTGCTCAATGATCTCCTGATGGTGAGAGATTGGAGAAACCATTTTATCTTGGTTCTCCTGGATTTATCATCAGCCTTTGACACTGTGGATCATGGGGTTCTGCTCGAGCATTTAAGGACCATCTGTGGGCTGTCGGGGGCAGTGCTCAGATGGTTTACATCTTTCCTCACTGGTAGATCGCAGAAGGTTGTCTCGGGTATTTTTTCTTCTGAGGCTTTCTCTCTGCCTTTTGGGGTTCCTCAGGGCTCTGTGCTGTCCCCCATGTTATTTGCAGTGTACATGCTGCCCCTCGGAGACATTGTAAGATGGTATGGGCTGAGGTTTCACTGCTATGCAGATGACACCCAGCTTTACCTGTCTTTTGCCCCGGACCAGGTTAGTGTTATCTCAGTAATGAACAGCTGCCTTGTAGAAAACCAAGATTGGATGAGTGCCAGCGGCTTAAAGTTGAACCCAGGAAAGACTGATGTTTTGGTAGTGGAACCTGGTTGTAGAACAGAGGGGTTGAGGACTGAGCTCCCTTCTGGTTTAGTCCTGAGGGGGCTCAGATTCTCATCTCTGAACGGGTGCATGACATAGGAGTGGTACTTGGCAATGGCCTGACCCTTCATCACCAGGTGTCGGCAGTCGTCAAGTTGGCCTTCTACCATCTTAGGAACATTGCTAGGATCAAGCACCTTGTTCCGTCCAGTGACCTGCCTGCTTTGGTCCATGCTTTTGTGACATCACGCCTTGACTACTGCAACTCCCTTTACCTAGGGCTTCATGGAGTTGATATCTATTGCTTGCAGCTAGTGCAGAATGCTGCAGCACATTTGTTGACTGGGGTTTCTAGGGGAACACATATTACCCCGGTGCTGCTATTCAGTGGTGGATCACCTTTAAAGTAGGTCTATTGACTTACAAAGCCCTACACGGACAGGGTCCTGACTACTTGAAAGAGTTCCTGGTTCCTTACTTCCCTCTGCGACAGCTCTGTTCAGCTGACAAGGGGTTGCTGTAGATTCCAAGGGTAAGCTTAAAGTCATCTGTTGCACGTGCCTTTGGGTTTGTGGCACCTTCCCTTTGGCATTCTCTACCCCGTCAGCTTCGGGACTGCAGGACTATGGGTTGCTTTAAGCAGGCACTAAAGACTTTTTTGTGGGGAAAAGCTTACCCTGAATTCCATTGATTTTATCTGTATTTATTGTTTAGTTTTACTTGATTGTGCAGCGCCTCGATGTTTGAAAGGTACTATATCAATTAAAATTATTATTATTATTATTAAAATAGCAATACATAAATAAAACTAGTCTCAAAGAAATCATGTTTATAGACTGGACGAGGGCCATGTGACTCAGATCCAATCACAACTGTTGCTTGTGACCTAAGACTTTTCCAAAACAAACCATGAAGTAGAAAATCATATCCTGTTGACCTTTCAGTTAATCAGATACTCCATTTCAGAGCTAGAAGAACCAGGAGAAAAGGGTTTGTCAAACATGTCCATGACACATGAATCTTTCAATGGATCAGATTAATTCAGAGGAACTGGTACATTTAGATCCATGGCAAGAAACCTTGCTAGAGGGAACACCCAGTCATTATTATGGTTATGTTTGGGACCAATGGAAGCCAGGATGACACTTTTGCTTTTGTAGAAAGGCTGAGGCTTCCTTGTAATCTTGGATGGCCAGACAACAGATTTCAGCAGGGATGCCTTTGTATTAGGATGTCTGACACTATGTTTGAGTACCGGAATATGTGTGTGTCTGGGGGCTTCAGCATTTGAGGTGGTGGCACAAGCTTGGAGTTCTGAAATGGAATCAGAATGGTTTTGAATTTTCCCTGAGGCAGTTGGGGCCTGTCTGCAGTTTGGGTTTCTTTGAGTCCTTTTGCTGATAATATGAGCAGCTTCACTCCAATATCTAGTTATGCAGTCCCACAAATCTTCAGGGGTGTTGAAACTGTGTGACCCTCCCCCTTTTGAGATCACAGGCACAGCTGGATATTTAATGTAGAAGGGAATGTTTAAGTTCTGTAAAACATATCTAATGTCCCCATATGCCTTGCACTTTTCTGCTACTTCCGACAAGGAATCCTGAAAAATGAAGATTCTCTCTTTAACCCAGTACAGTGCTTTTTTCTGTCTAGCGATGGCTAAGATTTCCTCCGTAATATTAAATCTCAAGACTTTTACAATTATTGCTCTTGGTTTCTGGCCCTGCTTGGGCAAAGCTCTCAAGGATATGTGGGCCTTTTCAATATCCAAGGGCCAGTGCCAGTTGTGATCCAAAACTGCGGGAATAAAATCTTGCAGGAACTTAATCATATCCTTTCCTTCCGGTAGCTCTGGGACCCTGACCAAGCATACATTATTGCATCTGGATCTATTCTCTAGATCATCTACCTTGGCACCCACATAGTCTAATTTTGTCAGGTTTTGGTCAGCTTTAGCTTCTAGCATAGACAAAGACTCCTCTAGTAAAGCTAACCTTTCCTCAAGAGTGTTAAGCCTGTCCTCTAAGACTGCAGTTTTGTCCCTTTCAGCTCCTGCCTGTTGCTTTAAGGAAATTATGTCTAGATGCATATTTTATAACTTATCTTTGATGTACTCCATATCGCTGGCACTGCTATTTGTATTTTTCCTGATTTTTGTAGATGCCAATTTTGATCCACTGTGTCCACTTTGGTTGATGGGAGATCTGATCAAGGAGAACACGGGCTGTCCTGATGTTCCCCCTGCACCAAGTCTGCTGTCTGATGGCATGCTGGAAAGCCAGTACATGCTAAAACAAGATGTTACTAATAACTTCAAAATGGAAAGTCTGATTGACGTTAAACTTGGGCACAAAAAAGAGCAAACTATAGTAAATAAAATAAACTGAAAATGAGGTCAGTGATAAACTTTAAAAACTGTTGTAATTTCAGATGGATTCCACTAGGTGGGAGTGCTCTCACACAGGCAGCCATCTCCCTCTAACGCTAGTGCACAATCCCCAAGCACGCTATCTCCACCTTCTCAGTTCTGTCAACTCAAGCATCCAGCAGCAGCAGCGCAGACGCATTCTGGAAAGTACTGTACCTGAAATTATAACAACAACAGGAAATATGGACTATTGCATCAGGCACAATTTACACTGAAAATGCCCACACCTCCATCAAAGGTAAATGAAATAATAATTACCTTGCAAGGTGCAATACCACGGATACAGCTGGATGGTACTCATCATTGCCCCGGGTTAGTCAGGCATCATCATTAGCTTGTGGAATCCAGCCCCTCACTGGCAAAATTACATGCACAAGGGATACCTGTACTGAAGAAAGGTAGAGACAGTGATTTACGATGAGGCCCAGATATTCAAACTGCGCCAGGCTGTGGCTCAAGCTTGGGCACAGCATAACTTGGCTGCGCAGGGGTGTGGACTGGGCGATATTCAACGGAGCTGCACCATGGCACAGCATCATTGAATATCGCACCCTGGCCACCTACCCGGTGTGCATGGCTCAGTAGCACTGCGCCCGGCGCAAGTGGCCAGAGTGGAGCATGAGGATGTGCTAGCGCCAAGTTCCATTGCGCTATGCACAGCAACATATTCTAAAGTTAACTATGCAAATGGGGGCTACAACAGAGGTAGTATAATGGGGCCATTTGTTATGGCCCCATTTAGACAGTAGGTGCCATCCCGACGACTTGCACCTGGCGCTGCTGCCAAGCAGTAGCCATCGGGATCGACACCCCCGCAGCCGGCAATGTGCTCCACAGCCCGATCGCAGGCTGCAGTAAAAAAAAGGAAAAGCAGAAATCCCTGGTGGTCCAGTGGACCTGCCCACCCGATCTCGGGCTAAGTAAATATATAAATTCCCTATCATCCCTGGTGGTCCACTGGACCTCTGTCTGCCCGATCGCGGGCATTTGTAATATAAAACAGATTAATGTCCTATATCCCTGGTGGTCCAGTGGACCGCTGTCTGCCCGATCATGGTCATTCATAACATAAAACAGATTAATGTCCAATATCCCTGGTGGTCCAGTGGACTGCTGACAGCCCGATCACGGGCTTAAGTAAAAAAGAAACAACCTATATCCCTGGTGGTCCAGTGGACTGCTGACAGCCCAATCACGGGCTTAAGTAAAAAGGAAACAATCTATATCCCTGGTGGTCCAGTGGACCGCTGACAGCACGATCACATGCTTAAGTAAAAAGGAAACAATCTATATCCCTGGTGGTCCAGTGGACCACTGACAGCCCGATCACGGGCCTAAGTTAAAAGGAAACAACCTATATCCCTGGTGGTCCAGTGGACCGCTGACAGCCACATAAATCATAACAGGCAAAAGGAAGGAAAGAGGTTCATGTGTAAAGATTAAAGAGAATGTCTAAGATTTTGGTAATGGCTTTTAAAATACATTAGTCCACTACCTTATGCTAGCAACACTCATTTGGGCCTGAAAAGGAATTTTTTTTATTAAGTCCACTAAAGAAGGGAAGAGATTAAAAATTGTGCTGAGCAGATAGCCACTTGAACTCTTCCACTTCCTGGTCAGCCAGCCCCGGCCCACCACCTCACTCAGATGTTTTGTGATGTCTAACCAGGCAGCAGGAGGGGGTGTGCCACATGAAAGTCAAAGGAGGACATTTTCTGAACTGTTTGATGCTGTAAATACTACAGGAACCTTTGATATAAATGAAAGCCACTGCCCAACTAACAGGGGCCCTATTAGTTGAGCAATGACTTTTATTAATAACAAAGGTTGCTTTAACATATATAAAACTGTTTTGAAAATGTCATCCATTGACTTCTATGTGGCACACTCCTGTTTTCTGGCTGGTTGGACATCACAAACTGCCTGAGCATGGGGGTGGAGCCGGCAGGTCAGCAACTGAAGGGGTTGCATAGCCATTTGTTCGGCACAATTTTTGATCACTTTCCTCCCATAGTTGACTTATGGAAAACATTTGTTTGTCTGCTCAAATGGCTATCCCCAGAAGAAGGTAATAAGCTACTGTATTTAAAATGCCATTACCAAAATCTTAGACATTTATTTTAAGGGAAAACACAGAATGGGAAAGGGACAGGCCATGGTCATCACAGAATGGTGAATGCTTATCTGTACATGAGGATAAAATTAAGGGAGTCAGCAAGTGAAAGGATGGAATGAAATATGGACCTTGACAACTTATAACATTAACACAAAAAAGCTGAGAAATAAATATTTTACAGTAATTAAAAAGAGAATAGAGATTAAGTATAGAAAGAAAATAATTATTTATAAGTTTTTATATGTTTTAGGGGGCAGGGGTGTACACAACAGTGGGGGGGAGGATAGGGACATAGCATGGAAATAATAAACAACAAATAATAAAATTACAAATGACACAAAAACACAACATGAGTCGTGATGACACCAGTCACACTGTCAGACTCATCACACAGCACCACTGCTGCCAATCGCTGTGCCAGGACCACCACCGCCACACAGCTCAGACTGGACAGTGAGAATCTTCTCATGACTGGACATAACATCGTCCAACTCATCTCTCACTTCCTGCCGAAACTAACTGAAGTCGCTCCTTCACCACCACCACCACTATGTGCACCACCCACCTCACGTGCCTTCATCTGCCACTCTGCCAAGTGGTGGATCCGGGAGGTGTGTCCACAGATTGCCAGTCCCAAGGTGGCTACATTATTTCCCCTGCCTTACAGTGTGACAACAGACCTTGCAAATGGCTACCATTTCATCTCAAGGATCTACATCAAAGAACTCCCACACAACAGGTCACCCAGGGAAGGGGGTAGGACCAGATGCTATGGTGCATGCTGCTGGACATTGCCAGCGGTGGTTGAGTTGCTGGGGTGGCACTCACAACATTGGGACTTGGGGCTTGGGCAGACACCATGGTTTCCTGCTGGGGGGGCTGTAAATCCTGCTGCTGCAGCTTCTGCTACTCCTACTCCACCTGCTCCTGCTGCTGCTGCTGCAATGGAGCAGGGGAACTCCCATCCTAATCTGGGGGGGGGGCTCACTCACTCCTCTTTCAAATGCTCTCCTGTTCATCCTATTCCCAGCCACCCCACTCTTCCTGATCTCCTTCCAACTTCTGTCCATTTAAAACAAAAAAATTAAGAAAATGAGAAAAAAAGAGACAAAACACACACACATGCAAACACACATACACAATACACACCCTACACTTTCTAAACTAACCAAAACAATTACTGTCTACACTAACAAAATGTTTCAGTTCAAAATAAAGTTGAATAAAGATATCAATGACAGACACAGGAAGGTAAAAATAAAATCAGAAAATGTACAAAATTAAATATTTCAAATAACGTTGGTTTGCTAGGTAGCTCTGAGATCTGCTGCTGTATGCTGCTTCACTCAGCTCTGAATGGTGAAATTACACTGATTCCTGCCTGACTGGGGCCTCCCATGTGACATGCAGGATGTGAATCACATGACAACCCCTTTTTTTTCCAAGAACTTCAAAGTTAGGAACAAAAATCGAAGTTAACAGTCAAAGTTAACTTTGAAGTTACATGCAAAAGGCAATTTTGCAAAATTTTTCGCAGGGCAAATTTGACATTTTCTAACAAATTTCACAGGTGGAATAAAACTTTGCAACAGCTCTACTTACAGTGTAAACAAGGTACAAGAGGGAAATATTTTTCAATAAAAAAGTGCTCAGGGACAAGGGGGCATCATGAGAAGCTGGAGGGGGTAGATTCAGGAGAGATGTGAGGAAGTACTTTATAGAACGAGTGGTGGATTCCTGGAACAGTCTTCCAGCAGAGGTGGTGGAGATGAAAACAGTGGTGGGGGTTCAAGAATGCATGGGATAGACATAAGGGAATCCTAGAGAAAGGGAAGCGGGGGTGAATGGGCCAGAGATTAAGTAGGATCTGTAGTGATATTATAGGCACGAAAAAATGGGCAGGCTAAGTGGGTCAATTGGTCCTTATCTGACAGCACATTTAATCTTTCTGTGTTTCTAATATTATAGACATTATTCTGTAGCCCAAATTGGATGTAAAAATTATTTTGCGACCAACATCCGGCACAAAATCCATTCTAGTGGTTAGAACTGGACGCAAAATTAGATCACATAGTTGCAAAAATGGTATGCCACTGTAAGGCTGTACAGTGCATGTTTGACAACTATTTCGTCAATAGGCATCACAGTGACGGATTTATGTCGACCGCAAGTTGCAGTTGACATAAATCCACAAGGAAACCCGGTCCATTTTCCCTAGATCACAGGAGACTCATGCATGTGGCTTTCTCATTTTAAATATTGAACTAATAACCTTCATGAATATTTATTTGTTCTCCTGACTGCTTACTCCCCCTATGCTTACTACTGAAGAAATACCAAGGTGTGCTTTTTAACTACACCAAGATGTCATTGTGTCATTGATCAGACTGCCTTAACTTGGAGGCCCCCTTCTCTTTTGGAACAATCTCTCTCTCATCAAAACAAGCATTTGTCAATGCCGAATGTTTGCTTACTGGCATTGGCAGTGGTAGTGTAGAAGTTACAGAGCTGCGTAATAGGAATGGCAGTGAAGTATTGAACTGAAGCCAACCCCACCACCACCCTGCAGAGAGTGACAGGCATTGAGGTGTGCCTTTGGGTCATCAGGCATAACAGCCACGCCATTTCACCACACCCCACCCTGCAGACACTGACAAGTGTCACGGTGTGCCTTGAGGTCTTTGGCCCTTATGCGCACCCCATTCCATCAGGAAATACAGTGAGATGGGTGTGATATAGGAGAATGGGGTGAACTTTGGGGTCAAAGAGTCCAAGGCATACCTCGATGCCTCTCACTGGCTGCAGGGTGTGGAATGGTATGAGCATTGCAGGCAAGAATCCCAAGTCACATCCCTGATGCCTGTCATTCTCTATGGGGTTGAGCGTTATGGTTGGAAACTGTAATACCTCAGGCATTCATTGGTATTTTCACTCCAAATTTTCAACATGTTTTTTTTTTGTGACCCCACCTCATGAACAGTGGCAATATCAGTTTGTTAGCCGAAAGCTGCTTATACACAGCGACTAGGGCATTTAGCACCACAGGTGCAAACACATTCCGAACAGGATGTAAAAGACGACAGCTGTACTGTTCATGGGGAGGTGTAAAAAATGGCAATATTGCAAATCGGTAGTAAAAATATTAAAAAAACTGGTGAAGTCACGAGCGTGCATAGAAACTGTGCAACGCACACCTGTAATGTAATTAGTTTGGGGATTTTTTACAGCAGATTGTCAACAGAGGCATTTTGGGACCTCCGATCATGAACAGTGTCACAGTGTCACTGTGATTTTCTTTATCTGTCCCGAACAATGATTTCCCTCAGTGACCACACATCTCTGCGCTGAAAGTGTGAAAACACATTTCGGCCATGTTGTGAAAAATGACAGCTATACTGTTCATAAGGAAGTGTGGAAAAATGCCACTGGTGAAAATCTGGACTGAAAATATTACAAAGTCATGAATTTACGAGGGTGCATGGAAACTGCGCAATGCTCACTCGTAACACAGTCATTTTAAGGACTTTTGTCACCAAATTTTCAACATAGCCATTTTAAGACCTCTGCTCATGAACAGTGTAACTGTGATTTTCTTAATCTGTCCCAAACATTGCTTTCGCACACTGACTGCATCATTGTGCGCTACATGTGTGAAAACACATTCTCAGTGACATGTGAAAAATGGCAGCTGTACTGTCCATAAGGAAGTGTTATAAAATGGCAATGTTGAAAATCTGGAGTGAAAACATTAAAAATTCTCAAACTTACGAGCGTGCGTAGGAACCGCGTAAAGCACGCTTGTAAAACACTCATTTTTAGGAATTTTTTCACCAAATTTTCAACATAGCCATTTTAAGACCTCTGCTCATGAACAGTGTCACTGAGATTTTCTTAATCTGTCCCATACATTGATTTCGTACACCGACTGCGCTATTGAGCGCTACATGGGCGGAAACACGTTTTGGGCAAGATGTGACAAATGGCAGCTGTACTGCTCATAAGGAAGTGTAATAAAATGGCAATGTTGAAAATCTGGATTGAAAATATTGAAAATTCGCAAACTTACGAGCGTGCATAGGAACTGCGCTACGCACGCTCGTAAAACAATCATTTTTAGGAATTTTTTCACCAAATTTTCAGCATAGCAATTTTAAGACCTCTGCTCATGAACAGTGTCACTGTGATTTTCTTAATTTGTTCCGTACATTGATTTCGCACACTGACTGTGCCATTGTGCGCTACATGGGCGGAAACACGTTTTGGGTGAGATGTGAAAAATGACAGCTGTACTACTCATAAGAAGTTGTGGTAAAACAGCAATTTTGAAAATCTGGAGTAAAATATTGAAAATTCGCAAACTTATGAGCATGTGTAGGAACTGCGCAACACACGCTCGTAAAACAGTCATTTTTCAGAATTTTTCCACCAAATTTTCAAAATAGGCTTTTTGAGAGCCCACCTTATGAATGCTGGCAATGTCGTTTCATTAATCAGGCCCGAAAGATGATTTTGCCCAGTGACTGCAAAATCACCCTTCGGGCCCAAATAACACCATGACAGTGACATCATTCATGAGAAGGTGTCCCAAAACCCATGTTGAAAACTTGGTGCAAAAATTCCAAAAAATGCCTGAGATATGCAACAAAGTTGAAAAACCCTATCTATCCCATTATACAGCTTACCGGCATTTCCTCAGTTCGCGGTCGGCTTTGAAGAGTGCTGAGGAGGGGATGCAGAGAGACAAGCTTACCTCCCTGAAATTCAGGTTCTGTGATGAGATGTGAAAGGTGGCTGCACAGATAGAGGGGGGCAGGCTTACCACCCTGAAATTCTGGTTCTATGATGAAAGGTGACAGGTGGCTGTTCAGATGGAAAGGGACAGGCTTACCACCATGAAATTCCAGGGCCCCACTGCTACCCCCCCACACTTACTTTGCCTTCACTGCACTGCCATCTGCAGTCAGCCAGGTGGCAGTACTGTGGCATAGCCAGGGAGGGGTGCATCCACTGGGATGCTCAATCTTTTTCCCCACTGCTAGCCCTCTGATGCAATACAGCTTGTTCTGTATCCCAGGTTTCCCCCTTTGTGAGTGACAGTGCTATCTTTGCACTGATGGGTCAACTTCTTCTTACAGTTATTGACTGTAAGTTACAGTGTTTTGTTACTTATATTTATTGACTGTAGGTTTTACTATGCTATGTTACCTACCAATTGTAACATTTCTTTTTAGTGTTTATTTCATCATTTTGTTATATTTTAATATTGTAGAGTTCGACCATTATTCCCTACCATCTGTATACGAACATACAAAATTGCCAGCAGAACAGGATGTAATGGTTTATCGAGTCTGCTTGGGTGCACAGCTCAGTTAATATCCTGGAGCTGCCCCCCCCCCCACTCCTCCTGGAGTCATACCTCACCATCCCATTCCCCTCCCCCCACCCATATCCCAGAAGTGCCCTTCCGTCTTCATCTTCTTCATCACTCTGTCTCACCCCCCTTGAAACTAGTCACCATCTTTGCCACCACTACCTCCTCTGGCAACTCATTCCACCCTTCACCACACGTTCAGTGAAAAAGTGCCTCCTCATTTCCTTCTTGAGTCTACCCCCACCTCCAACTTCAGGCTATGCCCCCTTGTTGTACCCTACTTTCTTAAGTTAAAGATACCCTCTGTACCAACCCTGTTTATGCCCTTTAGGTACTTGAAAGTTTCAATTATATCCCCCCTCTCCCTCCTGTCCTCAGGGGAGTACATGTTTAGCATCCTCAACCTCTCTTCATATGTTTTGTACCCCATGCCCTGGATCATTTTAGTTGCCCTCCACTGGATGTCCTCCAGTAGTTTGACGTCCTTCTTCAGGTAAGGGCACCTGAACTGAACACAGTATTCCAGGTGTGGTCTCACCAGTGACCTGTACAGTGGCAGAATAACTTTTTACTCCTAGAGGTGATTCCCCTCACAATGCAGCCTAGTATTTATTTGCTTTGGCTGCTGCTTTTTGGCACTGTGCTGTGTGTTTCACATCATACGTGACCATTGCTCCCATGTCCTTTTCCTCCTTTGATACTGTCACCTGTATTCCCCCCAGCCAGTACCTGGCCCTTGGGTTTCTGGCTCCCATGCTCATCACCTTACATTTCTCAGCATGAAAACCCAACTGCCAGATATCTGACCATTTCTTCAGCTTGTATTTCTTCTTTACCTATTTCCTGTACCCTATCTCCTAGGAGACACTTGGTAACGAGTTTGTCATGGCTCAGTGTGTCTGTCCCAGCCAGAAATTGTAAATTAATAACTAAAAGGAGAGCTTAAATTCCTGTCACATTCCTTGAGGGGGTACTTTAATGTGTAAATGATGTCTCAGATATCTGCACATCCAAAGGAGATACTCCTATAGAAAAAGAGTTAAATTAAAATGTAATGGTCTGGGAGGTGGGCAGAGGATGCATTTTCAGAAATATGCATGTAGGGAGGGAATGGAAACTGAGTGAAAACACTCTGTACAATTGCAACATATCTAATGAAATGTGTTACCTAAAGAACAATAGTGGTAAAAGGAGTATATATTTGAACAAATAAGAGGGGAGTAACCTAGGAAATAGACCAGATTTTGGAAAACGAAAAACACTTTCCACTGGAACATCTTGTATCAGTGGCTTGCCCATTACGGAAATTTAGCTGGAAGAATGTTCAGCTTAACTAATTATTGAGTTTCAAAATCCAATGCTCAAAAATAAATACAGGGCATATTGACAGTTGGCCCACTGGCTTGCACAGAATGTTTTTGTATTTAGATAAGTCATTTTTTTTTAATTCTTCATCAAAGAATTGACAAGAGCTTCATCTCTTTCTCTTCCTCTTGCTTTAACAAGTCAATTTATTTTAGTGCCTAATCATTGTGAAAGGATTAGCATGCTGTTGTATAATGCCTTTAAGGTCATGAACTCCCAACATTAACAAGACGGATTCATTAAGTTGGGTCCATTGGGAACAGGAAGCAATCCTTCTAGCAGCCCCAGAGACTGAGGAAGGATTCCAAGCAGTTCAATACTCCACATGGCATCACCCTCTGTCTCTGTCTCTAACCCTGTTAGCCTCAGAGCCTGGCTGTTTACTCATCAAAACAACTACGCAAAGTAAGTCAGATAGCAGCGTTTGGGGGCGGGGGGGACAATTAGTGTGATATATATCTGATGCATTCATTCTAAATTAAATGCAAGATGCAAAAACATTTATCAGAACCTTCCATTTTGGGGACATAATTGTTAGTATCAAGCTGAATGCACTTCTCATTTTTGGTAGCCAGTCAAGACTGCGTGTGAATTGGAGCATGGTAAATACTGCACAAGCAAAAGAGCATATGTCACAACAACTACAGGTAAATTATAGTGCAGACATGATACCTGTAGCTGTGTTCAGGGGGACAGCACACTGAAGGTTCTCAATGTGTGCTGTTTCTGTGTGGCTGCTCAGTATGCTGCCACAGTGGCAGAGTGGCTACAGTGATGGCATGTGAATGTTTGCATTAGCTAGCAGCCAGGGGTTCGAATCTTTCTCCCTTCTGGTAATTTTTTTTGTGGTGGTGTTTTGTGCCATCTGGAGTATATATATTAAAGTTATGGGGGTGTGGGAAGTGAAGCCCCCAACATGGGGGGGGGGTACAGGGGTGTATCCCCCCATAAAATCTTGGTTGGGTCATCAGTAATATTTTTTCCTCCCCCGCTGTGCCCCATCCTGACCTTGTCATAGTTAGTGTCTCTCTCTCCAACTTTCTGCCCTGACTTGCGTCCCTGGCCCCTTTCTCCCCGCCCCTGCCATTTCTCCATCATCATGTGGTGGGCTGTACACAGCGGTGTGGTTGATGGAGAACTATATAGACTTTGACAGCAGATAAGGACACCTTGGCCCACCCAGTCTGCCCATTTCCCTACCTATTGGATAAGCTGAAGATTCTAGTTAACCAACAGCCTACTTCCTGCAACCCCTCACTATAATTGCTTTATGTCTGTCACATGCATGTTTGAATTCCCCCACTGTTTTAGACCCCACAACCTCTCCAGGAAGGTGATTCCATGCGTCCACCACTCTCTCCATGAAAAATTTCCTCCACTTTACCCTGAGCCGTCCCCTCTAACTTTAAATTGTGCCCTTGTTCTTACACATCTCTTTTTCTGAAAGATGCTACCCTCCTGGACTTTGTTGATTCCTTGAGGTACTTAAAAGTTTCTATTATGTCCCCCCCTGTCCCTCCTTTCATCAAGGGTATACATATTAAGCTCTCTCAGTCTTTCTTCATATGGTTTCTGATGTAGACCCTGTACCATTTTAGTTGCCCTCCTCTGGACTGCTTCCATCCTATGTCCTTGCGTAGAGGAGGTCTCCAAAACTGCACGCAGTACTCCAGATGGGGTCTCACCAACTGTCTGTACAGAGGGATAACCACTTCCCTTTTTCTACTTGTGATGCCCCTCCCTATGCATCCCAGTATCCCCCTGGCTCTCCTTACTGACTTCTCACATTGCTTACCCACCTTTAGATCATCTGATATGACTACACACAGATCCCTTTCCATTATTGTTGTTGTTAGTATCTCCCCTGCTATTGTGTACTCTTCTCCTGGATTTTTATTTCTCAGGTGCATTACTTTGCACTTCTTTGCATTGAATCTAAGTTGCCAAATGTCTGACCATTCCTCCAACCTTGCCAATTCCTTCTCATCTTTTCTACCCCCTTGTGTATCAGCTCTGTTACAGATCTTTGTGTCATCTGCAAGAGGCATACCTTTCCTTCCAGACCCTCTGCAATGTCACCTATAAAGGCGTTGAAGGGACTGGACCCAGTACTGAGCCCTGAGGTACTCCACTAGTAACCCCCCTTTCTTCAGAATGTGTTCCATTCACTATTACCTTCTGTGTCCTGTTGTGCAGCCAGTTTGCTACCCAGGCTACCACCGTGAGACCCACTCCCAGGCTGGCTAACTTGATTATTAATCTTTTGTGCGGGACTGTGTCAAATGCCTTGCTAAAGTCTAGGTAGGCCATATCCACAGCCCCTCCCTGGTCTATTACTTTGGTCACCCAGTCAAAGAAGTCGATTAGATTTGTCTGACATGACCTTCCTGCTGTGAATCCATGCTGCTTTGGGGCCTGTGCCCCGCTGACCTCTAGGTACTGAACAATTCTTTCTTTCAGAAATGATTCCATCATTTTCCCCACCACTGAAGTCAAACTAACAGGTCTGTAGTTTCCTGCTTCTGCCTTGCTCCCACTTTTGTGAAGGAGAATCACATCTGCCTTTCTCCAGTCCTTAGGTACCACCCCATCTTCCCATGATTTGTTAAAAAGTGTGGTTAGTGGTGTCACTAGGTCTTCCCTTAGCTCTTTTAGGATTCCAGGGTGAATCCCGTCAGGCCCCATTGCTTTGTCCACCTTGAGTTTTAGGAGTTCTTTCAGGACTTTTTCTTCTGTAAATGGACAGGCGTCAACCCCACTACCCAGAGTGCTTCTATTGTTTGGTTTAGGTAACTCCTCCTCTTCTTCTTTTGTGAATACTGAGCAAAAGTATTTATTCAGTATCTCTGCCTTTTCACTGTCTCCCTCTGCCCACTTCCCCTCTCCTTTATTAATCTTCACTATCCCTCCCTTAACCTTTCTGCTCCCTAATGTACCTATAAAAGGTTTTATCCCCCTTCTTAACTGAGTTGGCTATCTTTTCCTCAGTTTGGGCCTTTGCTTTTCTGACTGCTTTCCCCACTTCTTTCTGCTTTAATTGATACAGTTCTCTGTCGTGCTCCTTCTGTGATTCCAAATACTTTTTGAACGCAGCCTTTTTCTCCTTAACCTTTCCTGACACCTCTTTTGAGAACCATAGTGGTTTTTTATTCTGCTTTGTTTTCTTTATTTGTTTCACATAAAGACTTATTGCCTCCATGATGGCAGTTTTGATTTTTCTCCATTGTTCTTCCACCCCTCCTTTCTGGCCATTTGCTAATGCATTCCTCAGGTATTCACCCATTATGCCATAGTCAGCCCTTCTAAAGTCCAGTATCCTTGTCTTTGTATGGCTTGTCTCCATGGTTGTGTTTATTGTGAAACACACTGTGCAGTGGTCGCTTGTTCCCAGATGTCTGCTGACTTCTAAATTTGTGATCCTCTCTCCATTTGAGAGTACCAGGTCTAATATTGCTCCCTCCTCAGTGGGTTCCACCACTAGCTGTCTAAGGCATGCCCCCTGTAGGGCATCAAGAATGACCCTGCTCTTGGATGTGGCTGCGGTCCATGTCGTCCAGTTAACATCTGGCATATTCAGGTCCCCCATCAACAGTATCTCCCCTTTTTCAGCCATTTTGAGAATGCCCTCTATCATTTTCTTGTCCATTTCCTCCCCTTGAGATGGGGGTCTATATACAACCCCTGTGCGGATTGTGATGCCATTCCCTGTCTCCAAGGTGACCCAGAGTGCCTCTTGTCCTCCCCCTTTACTTTTTAGTTCTGTAACTTTGATCACTTCCCTTATGTAGAGAGCTACTCCACCTCCTCTTTTACCCTCCATGTCCCTTCTGTAGATTGTATACCCTGGTATGTTGACATCCCAGTCATAGTTCTATGTGTACCATGTTTCTGTGACTGCCACAATATCCAAGTGTTCCTCTTCCATCAGGGCTACTAGCTCTGGAAGTTTATTTCCCAGACTATGGGCATTGGTACTCATTGCCTTCCATTTAATGTTGGCTTTATCCTTTTTTACACCATCCCTGCTCTTATTGCCCTTGTCTATTTTTCCATTTACCCCTGCCCTGCCCTCTGCCAAGCTCTGTACCTCAGTGTTTACCCTACTACCTGCCATGTTTTGTGGGGTACTTTCCTGTTTCCTATCAGTCACTCCTCCCTTGGCTAGTTTAAAAGCTTGCCAAGGAAGCCTTTAAACCTCGCCTATGAGCGTGTTTCCCTTCCTGGACAGATGCAGACCATCATGGCAGTATAGACCTTCATCTCTCCAGGTGGACCCCCAGTCCCCAATGAAGCCAAAGCCCTGTGCTCTGCACCAGTTTTGCAACCATTCATTAAACTGCATGGTGTGCAGTACCCTAGCGTCACCCCTGCCATAGACTGACAACACCTCTGAGAAGGTTACCATGCTTGCTACCTGTCTGAGGCCCCTCCCCAACTCCACAAATTCATCCTGCACTGCTCTGATCTCATGCCCAGCTAGGTCATTTGTCCCGAGGTGTACAATGATATCTAGTTCCCTCTCCTGTGATGCTGTTTCTGCAGTCCTGAGGATTTGCTTCCTTATATGTTTTGGTCTCTGTTTTTCAGTGCCGCTATCTTTCCCCCCATGCTGTTTTGGTTGCACTCAGTTCGACCGCACTGTTAGCGTTTCACTGTTTTGACCTCGATCCCTCATTTTTTTACCCAAGATGCACAAAGAGAGCACTGGAGGATGTGGATCTAGAGTTTTTAGACAGTGATTAAATCCTATACTAGCTGGATCAGGGGAGGTGAGTGACTGGTCAGTAATAGATTTTGGGGCACAGAATGCAAGCAACCCTACGAAAAATGCCCCAGGCAGTGATATGATTTATACTGTATATTATTTATTTATTTAAATTTTGGTAACCGGGTAGGTCCACTGAGACCATTACAGTCCCTTTTTCAGGGGCAATCAGGGATTAATTACATACATCAAGAGAAAGAAAAAATATAACAGCAAGAACAATTCTGGAGCAATACAGACATTACAATAAAGGACATAACTGATGGTACAACAGGCAGGTTAGGTACATTTGACAAACATCATGAGCAATAAAACAGTTACAAATAGCTTTTAAAAACCTGTACGGGTCCCAATATAGGAGTAATAGCCAGCCAAGGGACAGACAGTAGCCACCTAGGTAGCCCTTCGGAGTGATCTGATACTTAACGGTAACACGAGTAGAGGTTCAGCTCCAGCAGGTTTGTCTTGAGGCCCTTATTAAAGCCATCAAGGGAGTTGCTTTCTTGGAGAGTATTGGGGAGTACATGTTATGCATCCGCTGTGTGGATAACATTTGTTTCTTTTGCTAGGAGGTGAGGTATGCTTAAGGGGATAGAATCACAGTCAGTCATTTCCACCTTATGCCAAAGCATTTTATCAGAAGATACAGTAGGTACTTGCAAGATTGTTCACATGAAAAATTTTCAATATAAGAGAAAAAATAAATTCAGTTTATATATACTGTATATATATATATATATATATATATATGTAATAGATAACCCACTCTATAGTGCGCAGTCGGCGCTCACATTATCATGCGTCTTGGTGTGCGTTATCATACATGGCCACAGGCTGAGTCGTCAACCACCCAAGGCGTATGTATATCAGAGTGCGACCACAATCGTAGACTGGCCATCTATCTTATAAAATGGCAACATTATTTTGAGGGGCGTAAAGTGCAGGCATGCAGTCGCTCTGATATATGCACGGTCATGTGATGATGATTGTCCACTAGATGAGCTACTTTTTTCCTACCCATTTTATATATATATATATATATATATAGTCCATCAAGAGTGTTAATACATAAATTAAGTATTCAAAGAATATTTGCTAATAACTTTGTAAATATTTGGGTATTCAACTGTATTTGGTTATTCAGAATAAATGTATTCATCCCCCAACCACAATAAAAAAGTACTCTCATTCCTGTGGTCAGTTTAACATGCTCACCCTCCTCCCTCAACCAGCGTATAAATGTAATAAATTATTAGCGAGTGACAGATTTTTTTATTTTCCTGCAAATCAGTACTTAAATTCCTCCCCTGCCCTCATTGAACCAATCCCATCCTCCTCCAACCCCTACAATATAAAGTACCCCCATCCTCCAGCCCTCTAGCACCCAGTCTCACCCTCTTTCCCCACAGAACCCCATAGAACATCTGATTCCCCCTCCGTTGATGGTAACTGTTAACAGTCCTTCTCTTGTCATCTTGACCAGCCCTATATGAGTAACATAAATCTCATGGAAATACTGTATTGATTTATAGTACATTGATATAGTTTTTGCGTGGATTTTTTTTTGATCCCATAAAAAGTAGAACAAGTTATTCAATACCTAGAACTCTGCAGCACAGTACCTGGGCTAGAGCTTTGCCTTCAACTTCTCTATGCTCTTGTGTGCTTACAACTAGGTGCACACCTTAAATTCCAGCTCCTCCTCTATCATAAAAATACCCAGTACCTTTAGGACCCAAAGAACAAAACAGATGGGGGTGCCCGAGGTGGAGAGAGGAGAGTTGTGCAGGATGTCATCAACTGCATGGAGATAAGATATTTTATCTGGTGCTGAGGGTGGGGAGAGGTTTAAACTGGTTGCTAGAGGATTGGGGGAAGGGAGTTCTTCATCTGCATTGTAGGAGGGGTGGGGAGATGGGTGCTACAAGAGTGGGGTAAGATATTTGAACACAGATATGCAGGAAAATGAAAAAATAAGGCTGTCACTCACTACTAAATTATATTGTTTTTCAACTGGCTAAAGTTGGAGAGTGGGATGGATGTTACAGTGAAGCCCGCTAATATCAAGCGGTGTGTCACAGTTTCCCTGAATGACAAAAGGGATGAACTCCCATTGAAATTGCATTGTTCCCTGCAGTAACTCTACTGCAGAATTCTGCAGAGTTGGGCTTGGTATGCTGGCTGGAAGAATGGGGTACTTTTAAATCATTACAGGTGGCAATAAGCAGAGGAGTGGGAATAGGGTGCTTGAGGGTTGAGGTACTTTTGCAGTGACATCTGTAGAAAACTCTGACTACAGCTGTAATTTAGAATTCAGATGATTACATTGTATTTAGCAGATGATATAGATTCAGGACACACCCATAATGTCCATACAGCTTGCCTTAGCATGCAATAATACTCAGAAGCTGAATAAAACTTTGGTCACACTAGGCTAGAATGCTTATGGACGTTGTCTTATTAATTAAAAAAAAGAAAAAAAAAGTGATCGATAACTTTCAAGCTGTGCTGTATGACCCTGTCTGGAAATATGGACAGATATTTTTCTAAGTTTGACAGATTATTATTTAGTACTGGTGGAATTCAAATGCAGATGTATTTATTTAACTGAAAGACAAAGAATCTTAGTGCACAAGCACTGAGGCAAGGGTTACCCAAAAGGGCATTGGCTGGAAAGCCAAGTTTCAAAGAAATACAAAATCACCCCTACCCCCATAATGCAAAGCATCATGGGCTGTATATGCAAATAACCGCAAAATATTATGCTGGTTCAGCTTTAGGCAGAAATTCATAGTGCCAAAAGGCCTCTCACACAGACTGCAAAGGATGCCAACAGAAGACACAGACACATGTTTCATCCTACCAGGACTCATCATTGTGTCTTGTCTGTATGACACTCCAGTGGAATGAACCAGCTACCCTAAGTTGTTCTATCTGGGTTGGGTTGTGGTGAGCCCAATAAAACCAAAAAACAAGCTAAAAGACAAAAAACCTTAGTGCACAAGCACTATTTATTTAACTGAGATACTGCACATATTATGATATAAATATTGACCGCGATTCACTAAGAGGCGGGTTACATGCTCAAAATGCATGTAACCCGTGAGCATGGCACCACACCTGGATACAGGTGCACTGTGGCTGGCATTGATGATCACTGGCCACCACGTGCCTTCCATCCTCAGTCCCCCCCCCCAGGTATGCTAGTGTGCTGGGGCAGTTCGGCGGAAATGGGCGGACAGCCAATGAAAATGCCCAGACCTGGTCCGCTAGTGGATCCTTGTCCCCACATGGTGTGGGGGTGTCATGTCCCCATGAGCTGCATCCTCGCAGGTGCTGCTGTGTGCCCGGGCACCCACCCTCAGACCCCCTGGTCCATGGTGCTGGGCGCATAGGAAGGGCCAACTTTGCCTTGTTGTCGGCGTGTATGCATCGGGATGGGAATGCAACAGCTATGCCTCCATCCCCCCCATGGAGAGAATGAATTCCCTGAATGCCACACAGTGCTGTCAAGAATGGGCACCACCACAGAGTTCTCCCCTGGTATGTCCCCGACTTGCCTCTGGCGTGGTGCCTTGTGGCCATTTGGGGATCCCTTGCTAGAGGCACTAATGTGTCCATAGGTGAATGCTACTGGGAGTGCACAGGGTAACACCATAGATACATAGATACATAGACCATATCAGCAGATAAGGGCCTATGGCCCACCCAGTCTGCCCATTTGAGCGTGTAAGTTCAGTTTATGTTTTCCAAGAAGTCTGTTGCCCTTTACCCCTGACCTCCAGAATTACTTTATGTCTATCCCATGCATTCTTAAATCCTGTGATTGTTTCAGCCCCCACCGCTTCCTCTGGCAGGGTGTTCCACTTGTCCACCACCCGTTCTGTGAAGAAATTCTTCCTCGCGTTTCCTCTGAATCGTCCTCCCTCCAACTTCATCCCATGCCCTGTAGTCCTGGCACATCTTTTTCACTTAAAAATAGTGTATTCCTGCACCCTGTTCCTCCCTGTAAGATACTTGTATGTCTCTATCATATCCCCCTCTCTCCCTCCTTTCCTCCAGGGAGTACATATTCAGTTCCTTCAACCTGTCCTCATAGGACTTGTGATGCGATCCATGTACCATCTTTGTTGCCCTCCTCTGAACCTTCTCTACCCTGTCTATGTCCTTACGTAGGTAAGGTCTCCAGAACTGTACACTGTACTCCAGGTGGGGCCTCACTAGTGTCTTGTATAGTGGAATTATGACCTCCCTTTTCCTGCTGGTGATGCCCCTGCCTATGCATCCCAGCATCCTATTTGCTTTACCTGATGCCTTGTCACACTGTTTCCCTACCTTGATGTCATCAGAGATGATAACCCTAAGATCCCTTTCCGGCTTGGTGCATACTATATCCTCACCCCCCAACTGATATATTGTGCCAGGGTTTTTGTGCCCCATATGCATTATCTTGCACTTCTTTGCATTCAATTTCAACTGCCAAACCCCCTGACCATTCTTCAAGTTTCTGCAGGTCCCTTCTCATTCTGTCTACACCCTCTGGTGTGTCTACTCTGTTACAGAGCTTTGTGTCATCAGCAAACAGTGAAATTCTGCCTTCTAGGTCATGCGTAATGTCACTGATGAAGATGTTGAATAGGACCTGTGCCAGCACTGATCCCTGTGGTACCCCACTCGTCACTCTTCCCTCTGTGGAGTGACAGCCAATTACCACCACCCTCTGTGTCCTGCCACCAAGCCAGTTACCTACCCACCACACTACTGTCCTGCCCACACCCATATTCCTCAGTTTGTGCAATAGTCTTCTATGTGGCACAGTGTCAAAGGCCTTGCAGAAGTCCAGATAGGCCATGTCCACTGCCCTCCCCGATCCACCCCCTAGTCACCCAGTCAAAAATTCAATGAGGTTGGTCTGACATGACCTCCCCTGGTGAAACCATGCTGCCTTGGGTCCTGTAGTCCATTGACAGCCAGATGTTCACCAATCTCTCCTTCAGGCATTCGAAGCTGTAGAATGCCTCATTATACCCTAAGTGCGTATGCCATTTCTGAATCATGGTCATTATTTGCATAGAGTCCTTGCATACAGCAGCAGCAATATGTCACAATGTGCATAACAAAACACATTTATAGAGCAATATAATGAAATCAATAAAGATGCTGATATTTAAATAAATATAAAATCGCACATACCTCAATAATACAAAGCAACATGGAAACTATATGCAAAGCATCAAGAAGGTCTGCTGAGGTGTTTTGTCATCTAAATGAAGGAACAAAAGTCATGTTGTCATGCATATCAAACTACAGAACAAAAGACAAATTGAAAATTTAAACTTTCAAAATGGGTCCATGCTATCTTAATGATCTCCTTGTGCCACCCTCCCCAGCTCCTCCTATCTGCTCAATTGAGCTTCACTGCCTAGCAACAGCTAGGTCCCAGTTAATGTCTGCAGGGGAAAGGAATATTGCAGGGGCTACATCAGTGTTTTAGAATGCTTGTTTATATCATGATTACAATTGTCATTAGTCGCCCGTAACCATGGTATATTCAGCATTAATCACAAACCCTGGATTGTGCTGTTGCGCTTATAAAATGGAAATTACTATTTACAAGTAAAAGTTATGAAAATATAATAAATGGAAAATTAACAAGAGACTACTCTTTAAAACATGAAAAGTAAGTATTTTTTCTTATTGCTGGGGTCAAGGGGCACTTGAAAAAGTGGTGCAAATAAAATGCTTTCTAGAGCACTGTAGCTGGGATTTCATGAACCATTAAAGGAGAACAGTGAGCACAAAGGGCCCTGCATTCAAGTGTGGGTCTGGTCCCAGTATGCACTTTGTGTGCAAAAAAACTTTTGGATTACTTTCTGTTTACTGTTGTATAGTAGATTGTATCAGACTAATTTTGCTTATTTCTAAGTTGACATCTTCCATTGCTATGAATCCCAGAATCTCCTGCAGCTAATATCAGAGCAGTAGGCAGCAGTGGGAGAGTCAACAGCCTGCAATGCATGTTAGAGATTTCATAATCTCCAATCAGATGTTTTCCAGATCTGCCTTTTTCAAAGCGGATAAGTACAGTCCTCCGTGACTGTACTTAAAGGGTACCTAAACAAGCAGTTTTTTTTAAAACTGCAAACTCCAAAATCTGGCTTCATAACAAGGTAAAGTAGAGGCTGCTATTTACATTCATGCTAAAACTGCATTAATGTAAATAATATAAATGCAGTTTTATAGCTTTTGAAAACATCAGCTTTTCACTTTCAAAAAACAGCCTTGGTTTCTTTCCTAAGATGGCTGCCAAGTCTATTAAGTGATGAGTCATGATGACATCATCTGAGCCAAACATAGAAACATAGAAACATAGAATCTGATGGCAGATAAGGACCACTTGGCCCACCCAGTCTGCCCATTTTCCTACCTATTGGATAAGCTGCAGATCCTAGTTAACCAGCAGCCTACTTCTTCCTACCCCCACCCCTAGAATTGCCTTATAACTGTCCCATGCATGCTTGAATTCCACCACTGTTTTTGACTCCACAACCTCCTCCGAAGGCGTTCATGCATTCACAACCTCTCTGTGAAAAAAATACTTCCAAATTATCTCTGAGTCCTCTCTATCTTCAAATTGTGCCCTTGTTCTTGCACACCCTTTTTTGAAAGATGCTACCCTCTTGGACTTTGTTGATTCCACTAAGGTACTTAAAAGCTTCCCTTGAGGTACTTGAAGGTTTCTAGCATGTCCCCCAACTCCTTTCCTCAAGGCTATACATGTTAAGCTCCTTAAGTCTCTCTTCATATGTCTTCAGGTGCAGACCCTGCATCATTTTAGTTGCCCTCCTCTGGACAACTTCCATCCTGTCTATGTCTTTGTGGAGATTGGGTCTCCAGAACTACACGCTGTACTCCAGATGGGGTCTCACCAGCTGTCTGTACAGGGAGATAATAACTTCCTGTTTTCTACTGGTGATGCCTCTCCCTATGCATCCCAGCACCCCCCAGCCCTCCTTGCTGCCCTCTCGCATTGCTTACCCACCTTTAGGTCATCTGATATGACTACCCCCAGGTCTCTTTCCATTTTTGTTGTTGTTAGTATCTCACCCCCCTTTGTGTACTCTTCCCCAGGGTTTTTGTTTCTGAGGTGCATTACCTTGCACTTCTTAGCATTGAATCTAAGCTGCCATACATTTGACCATTCCTCTAACCTTGCCAAGTCCCTTCTCATCCTTTCCACCCCACCTTGTGCATCAACTCTGTTGCAGATCTTTGTGTCATCTGCAAAGAGACATACTTTTCCTTCCAGTCCTTCTGCAATGTCACTTATAAAGACATTGAAGAGGACCAGTCCTAATACTGAACCCTGTGGTACCCCACTAGTAACCCGCCTTTCTTCAGAGTGGACTCCATTTACTATTACTCTCTGTGTCCTATTCTCCAGCCAATTCTTTACCCAGGCTGTCATCTTGGGACTCACTCCCATGCTGGCTAACTTGTATATTAATCTTTTGTGTGGGACTGTGTCAAATGCCTTGCTAAAGTCTAGGTAGGCCATGTCCACAGTCCCTCCCTGATCTACTACTTTGGTCACCCAGTCAAAGAAATCTATCAGATTTGTCTGCCATGACCTTCCCGCTGTGAATCCATGCTGCCTTGGGTCCTGTTCCCCTCTGGCCTCTAGATACTCTACAATTCTTTCCTTCAGAAGTGATTCCATCATTTTCCCTATCACTGAGGTTAAACTAACAGGTCTGTAGTTTCCTGCTTCTGCCTTGCTCCCACTTTTGTGAAAGGGAATCACATCTGCCCTCCTCCAGTCCTTGGGCACCACCCCATCCTCCTATGATTTGTTAAAGAGGGTAGTCATTGGTGTTACTAGTTCTACCCTTAGTTCTTTTAGAATTCTGGGATGACAGAGACCCACATATATTTCTATAGTGCTTACTAGTTCTTTTTTCCCTCTTTGTTTTGAATTTTTGTACCAGAATGATCAACACCATGTATTAACTCATGGATTATTTTGATCAGTACACATTAGGCTATGATTTTGTTCATTTAGTTTACTTTAACTTGTGGAAAATGTTTTGCAATCCTGCTGACTTTTTCATTGGCAAACTGCATTACACTACAACACTTCAATTACCTGATGATCTAGTGGTTATGTGATGCACTGAATTTTGTTTTTTGTTAGCCAGGAGAGACACACTAAGCTGAAAGCTTGTTTACAGGTGTGGCCTGGGAGCACAAGGAAGTGAAATGACTTGCTTAGGGTCACAGAGGAAAGCACTGGTTTGGTTCAGTTCCAAAGCCCATGCTCTCTTGTTAATCCACAAATAAGGCTTTCTTTTTCCATGTGAACCCCCTGCACCTAGCCTGCCTCTGTTTAACACCCCACCATCCATACCCTGTCCTTAGTACTGCCTGGTGACGCATATGTGCCTACGGTCTCATGAAGAGAATCATCATACCTCAGATTGTAATCTTGAACCTCAGAGAGTTGTGCACACCTATACCAATATACATCATCAGCTGGCACTGTTAAAAAATGCCTCCCAAATCACTCTCCAGTCCACATTCTCAGTGTTTGACTTCTGCTCCCACAGTAAACATTGAGTGGATCACCACACTTCTGCACGGTGATGGTAGTATGTACAGTTCCCCTGTTGTGTTTTTTCCCACCTCATTAACCAACAACTAGGTCTTCCTGGAAGGCCAAGCAATAAGCATCATGACCCATCAGAAAAACTGCTGCTCATGCCCTCATAAGGGCTGCACTTAGAATGGGTAATGATATTATTAGCAGGAGAGGCATACTAATACCTTGAGCAAATCCACCCTACTTCCATTGTCAGTCTGCTCCTTTACCTGTGATCTGCAGAACCCCACAGGGCAGTTCCCAGCAATTCTTCTCCAGTACTTTTCTGTGCTGTACTCCACAATTCGAGTTGGCTGGCTACCACCCTTCCAAATCTTGAATGAGCTATACACAACTCCCTCATTACTGTCCTAACAAACGTCAACCCCCTCCCCCACCTGAGGGTAATCTCCCTACACTGAATTCAAGTAACAGTTTAGGTGCAGCCCTGCCACTCTGAGTATTTTTCATCGCTGGTTACTCTCATCCACAGTCAGGTAGTGATCATGATGTTGGCAGCCCCACATTTCAGATCTCACAGTGATCTGCTCAACGTCCTCCTTCATGTCTTCAACTAATCTGAATATAGCTATACCCTGCTGGAATGGCCTCTTCAGTCTCTCTGTGGCATTCATTCTTCTCACCTGCACCCCACACCAAAAACTGGTGAGTTCACTACTCTTCTGCATCATGAATGTGGGTACTACAGTTTCCCATGTTATTTTTACATATTAATAATAAATATGATCTTCTGGTAAGCCAGGCTGATAGCTGCATTGCACAAGTGGAAAAATAGGCTTTCCTACCCATGTAAGATCTAAGCCACCTATGATTATGCACTATTAAATGATGTGCATAATGATGTGACCACCCATCATTTAGCAGTGCCTAATCAAAGGTAGTCTAGATCTTTTAAGGATAGGAAAGCCCATCATTCCCCTTGTTCCCTGTTGCTATCAGCCTGACTTACTGGAAAGATATGTGTATATTTGATATGTCAAAATAAAACGGGGACTCTACTACTTGCATTCATGATGCAGAAGGGTGATTAGCTCACCGGTTTTCGGTGTGAGGAGGAATAGTTACAAATGAATTCCAGAGGGGGACTGAGACGGCCACTCTTGCTAGCTACTGCTATATTCAGGGAAGGGGAAAGACAGAGGAGAGAAATATGAGCAGATTACTGTGAGAAATAAGATGTGGGCTGCCAGCACCTTGATCACTACCTGACCCCGTTGTCCTGGCCAACATTCCCCTTCCCATAAAACCAGTTAATGCAATTGTCCAAAGCTTGTGTGGATATTAATGTATGAAATGGCTGCCACTACATGTTCAGTCACTTCACTACCAGTTTAGTACTGCTTGTAAAGCACTTTAGGATACAATGTGTATGAAATCCACTATATAAATGCTGATTATTCTTCTTATTATTATTTCCCATGGAAAAAGAAGACAAGACAAGCATATATTTGAGTTTCAAGAAAGTATGAACTCTAACATTGGACTGAACAAGAACTTTGCTGCAAAAAAAGTGGTGGCTCTATGGGGTGGTGAAGGGTGTGGCTGCACCCCCCCACATACATAGTAATGTACTTGTGTGCTGCTGCTGCATTTCACTTTGTTGAAGTCTGATTTATTGATTGTACAAATGTTTACTTTCAAATTATGGATTACATTTGTAGGTTCTGTCAAAAACGAACTAGAAAAGAATAGCAGAAAATATATGTTTAATAAAAATTTTAAAAAGTGCATATTAAGCATGCACACCACGCAGCACCCCCATGGTATCATCTTGGATCCACCAGAACCACTAGACCACCAGGTTATTCAAGATTTGTACCACACTGTGGTTTGCCACAGAGAAAATCAGTTGGATTACAATACAATTTCAGCACGTTAAAATAAACAAAATGAACAGAACCATAACCTAACATGTGTATTATACAAAATAATGCACATGGTTTTGACCTTCTGGGTGAAACAATTCTATACAAAGGGAAAACATAACTAGTTAGCACTATAGAGCCATATAGCTTTCTGACTTTGGCTCAAATGATGTCATCACATAACACATTTGACGGCCATTTTAGGAAGCAGGTAAGAGAGTTTTTTTGAAATTAGAAGGCTGATTTTACAATATTCAAATGCTCTGGAACCACATATAGGTAAATTATATATAAGTAGTTTTAGCCTTAATGAATACAGCAGCCTTTCCTTTAGTCACCTACAGAGTCAGAGTTTTGAATAGTTTGTTGTCAAAATGTTTTTAGGTATCCTTTAACCCAACGAGGACAGCAGGACCAACAAACAAAAGATCAGAGTTTACATAAACTCCAAGATGCACTGCATGCTATTGAATCTCCCACTGCTGCCCACTGCTCAGATGTCAGCTGTAGGGGATTCTGGGATCTGTAGTAATTGAAGATATCAGCCTGCAACTTAACAAAATTGGTCTGATGCATTTAAAACTGTGGGAGAATTCAAGAATGCATGGGAAAGACATAAGGCAATTTTTGTGGGGGGGTAGGAAGAAATATGCTGTTGGTTAAATAGGATCTGCAGCTTATCCTCTGGGTAGGGAAATGGGCAGACTAGGTGGGTCAAGCGGTCCTTATCTGCCATCAAAGTCTGTGTTTCTATGTTTCTATTATACTGCAGTAAAGTCAGTAAACCAAAATGTTTTCTCACACAAAGTATGCATTGTAACCAGCTGTACACTTGTGTGGGGGCCCTTGTTGCTGACTGTTCCCCTTTAATGAGCTGGGGCATAGGTTAAGTGATATAAAGTGTAGTCTCGAAGGGGTTCCTTGAAATTTTCAAGGAACCCCAATGAAAGTATGTGACTGTGTTGCATTGAACAATAGTTCTTGACCAGTCAGATTACAGGATTTTCTGAACCCATTTCTCACAACTTTATATTAGATGATTCAACTTATTTTTCCACTGATAGTATGGAATTTGATGTAATAAAATATGTACTATTGTTACTTTACTTTGTGCATTGAGATACCTTGCTATCAGGATAACATTTGACAGCAAGTCTCAGCTTAATTTGTACTTTCCAGAACAATTTTAATAAACACAACAGTAACAATAACAACTGCTGTGTATCTAAAGTCCCGCTTTATGTGATAACGGTGACTCTTAATGTGCGTCGACCACAAAGAGCGAGACAAGCACCACCTGACAGACAAAGGGTGATGGACAGTACCGCAACCATTGCAAATAGTGATGGTCGCTGAGTGCATCTCAAAAAAAAAAAGAAAGATATGTATTTTATGTGGGGGGCTATGCCCCCACACACCCACTTCTGCAGAGAAGCAAGCTCCCACCCTCCCAAAATAATGATAATCAACTCCATGGGGGTCATAGACTTAGGGAAAAACATAAAGATTTAATAAACACAAATATTTCCTTTCTGGCCACTAGACCCAAACCCAGGTCACTCATTTCAGAGGCAGTAGCATATACTGCCAAGCTACATGGCCAGCTCGGCAGTGCTAGCCCAATCATCATGCTATATCCTGCTCTACCGAGTGTAGCTCCTGCTACACTCACTCTACTGGATATAATGACTTCTTTCACCACTGATCTACTTCAAGCGCTATTGCTAAGTCACTCATATTAAATCGCTCTATAATAAGCACTCATATAGGGTGTTACTCCACAGGTGAGCAGTTTAGAGGTGCTTTAAAGACCTACCTTTTAGTTGGCCTTTCTGAAATGCAGATTTTAGTCTGATTTTTATCATCTGTCGCACTTATCTATCCTTTTGTAGGGGGTAGGAAGAAATATAGTGCTCACCACACCAGAAATACAAGCTGCTGACTCTCCAGACTATCGCTCAATATTTTATTCATATAAATTTCTTAATAATTCAAAGTGACCACCCTAACATGCCAACCTTTTCCTACTGTGTACAGCTTTCTCACATTGGTAAGTACACACTCTGGATAAGAGCACATTTTGTATTTCCTGTTTTTTCCCCAGTGACTTTATTTCTAAATTAGCTGGATTAGTGCACGCTGGTAAAGTGCACATACTGGAAGGTGTACAGTTCCCTCATTCACAGATATTTGTATTTCTCCCTAATCAATGCCTGATTTGTGCACAGTGGGGTATCAAGTGCAATTTAACGGGCAATATGACAAGAGAAGTCAGTTTGTTCAGGAAGGAAAACTGACAACACTATTTGAGTCTGAGCACTATCTAACTCAATTAGCATTGAAAACTTACCATTTGAAAATAACATCATGTTTTATATCATGCAGTTACTTAATTACTTAATGTATACAAATGAGTATTAGCTACTATTTTGACTTTTTAATGTTTTGAAATTCATTTCCAGTTTTAAAATAAACTAATATAAAAACCCAGCTTCAGGCTCCACTGCTACTAATATAACAAAGACATGTAAGTCTAGAGACAGTAAAAGGACAACCTGGCTAAATGCATGTTTTCTCATTGCAAAAGAGATACTGTATACATTTAAAAGGATTCCACTGTATTTGATTAACATGTTTTTAAACAGGCCACCCACCTTGAGACGCTGTGCTGTGCACAGTGCCAAAATGGATGACAGTGTAGAAAATTGGGTACAGCTAGGACCTATGCTATAAGCACTGAGCTCGAGTTACGCTACTTGGTACATTGCGGTTCCTTTCTTTTATTAGTATGTTTGGATTAGTTTGCCCCACACCACCCTGTTAAAAAAAGGTGGGAGGGGCAAAGCCTCCATCTTAAATAAACTGACAACCAAGTAAGGCACATGAACAAAGCAGCACTGTATTCAGAAAGCTTTTACCATAAGCTTCATACTAGGATTTATACTAGGAGAGTACAGCAGGCCAAAACCCATGGAAGCACACCTCCAGCACAGCTGGGCAATGTTTACTCATAGATTTAATTGATACTTGTCGATTTCTTTTATGAAAATTTATGTTTTTGCATCTACTGTATATTTAGGAGTGTATTCCAAATTGGTATAATCCTTTGTGTGAAGAAGAAGAGTCTGTTGTTTTTCTTTGATATGTTAACATTAACTGATATTTGTGACTTCTTAAATTACATACTCTTGTATTAAAGGTCATCCCTAATTCTTTCATTAATGTTGGATCCCTAGGTATTTTGAACATTAGTAGTATGTCCCTCTGGTTCTCTGATGTTCTAAGGATACAATTGTAACTCTGTTAGCCTTTCCCCATTACTTTTTGTTTGCATGTTATTAATTATTTTGTTGTACATCACTGGACCTTTCCAGTTTTATCAGCTTTTAGGTCTACCGATATTCTACACTATTGCCCCAAAATGTTGACATATTAGAGTGGTCAGCTTGAATTAATTGAGAAATTGATATGAATAAAAATATTGGACAACAGTCTTGTGAGTGAGGAGATTGTCCTTCTGGTATAGTAAGCACTAATGGTCTTAAACAGCACTCCTCCCAGAAAATTAATAAAGAGAGCTGGTGACAGCTGCAGCCCCCCTGGCTATACTGATCAACTGCTCCCTGGCTACATGAGTGGTGCCTTGAGAGTGGAGTGTGAGCATGGCTCAGTTGGTAGCATAGCTGCCTCTGGACCAGAAGGTCGTGGGTTCTCGTCCCACACCGGGATTGGACTTACACCTAAAAATTGCTGGCATCCAAGTGCAGTATTGGGGGGTGTTGTACTGCTGGGGTGTGCCGTCCTTTGGATGAGACATTAAACTGAGGTCCCTTCTGCCCATCCTGGTGGGTGTCCCAGGAAGTGTAAAAGAACCCAGGCACTTCTTCGCAAAAGAGCAGGAAACATTCCCATGTCCTGGCCAACATTCCTCCTCCTATAAACCGGTTCATGCAATTATGTGTGTGGTGATGATGTGCGATATGGTCACCCCAACACATATTCAGTCACTTCACTACCAGTCTAGCATTGCTTGTAAAGCACTTTGGGATACTGTGCATGAAAAGCGCTATGTAAATGCTGATTCTTCTTCTTCTTCTTCTCATACCTTTGCACAAGAATGGGACAAGGCATGAACCAGAGTATTACAGACCAGTCAGCTTGATGTCGATGGCTGACTATGTAGCAAAGGCTGTGGACAAGGGCCAGGCAGTTGACATACTATACCTGGTCTTCAACAAGGTGTTTCACTTGGACCCCACAAGAGGTTGACCAAAAAGTTGGAGGACCAGGGGGAAGGTGACAAAATGACCAGATGGGTGGCAATCTGGTTTGGGGGAGCATTCAGGGATGAGAGATGTCACTAGAAGAGTTCCACAGGGGTTGGTACTCAGTGTAATGCTGTTTAATATGTTCATAAAAGACACATGGTACAGTAGAAAAGGCAAAATCTGCATCTTTGTGGAGAATTCCAAGACCTATGGGAGGGTGAGCACACAGAAGGGTGTCCAGGATCAGAGAAAGGATTCAGCAAGGCTAGAATGATGACCTGAGATCTGGTAACTGGTGTTTAATATAAAAAAATGCAAGGTCATACACATTGGGTGCAAGACCCTAAGTGCTCAATACAGACTAGAGGGTATGACCCAGAGATTACTACTTAGTGGGCTATCTGCCTGATAGTGGGATATATGCTCTTGAAGGCTACACCTCCTCACCTGTTCTTCAGGATAGCCTCTCAAAAGAGAATTCCCAAAGCTGATCAGACAAGAAATATATAAGTTTAAGAAGAAACAACACACATTTATTACAGTGTCTATTCCTGCATGGAAAGCCTTAGTCAAACACTATCTAGCTGACTGGTCCCAATTGGGCACCAAGCATTGGTAGGGCTATGAAACAGTAACTGCTCCTGTATAGTCAGGATAGCAATGACACCAAATATCAGTAGCTGCAGTTAATCTGGTCCAACTAGGTGCAGCTCTAAACTTTACTCACAGTTACAAAACTAATCCCCTTGGTTAGCCTCCTGTACTGGAGACTGCTACCTACCTACCTACTTGGTACCAGGATGTTGCTGTTCAGATAAGCTGGGAGTTTCCTTGCAGCAGTCCCTGTATACCCAGTGTTGAATCATTGCAGGCCTAATATTGTTGCCATGGGTTGGCTGGCATTCGTGCATTATTATGTTACAACAGAAACATAGAAAGAGATAGCAGAAGGAGACCAAGGGTCCATCTAGTCTTCCAATGTGTTCCTTGGACCTAATTGTCACAAACCCACTCAGCAGGTCAGGCTCTCTACTCCAAAGTGCCAATCTCTGAGCGCAGTCTTGTGAACAGTGTAACAGACAAGGTAACCCTCTTGCCTGCTTTGTGAGTTCAGATCAACCTTTGGTCTCAAGTTCTGGAGGGATTCAAACTGTTAACCTCTTGCTAGCATACCCAATGCACAGGCTCAGATATATCTGTCTTCGGGGGGCCAGATATCTTTGCCTATGGGCATCTGACCAGGTATACAGACATGAACTTTAAAACTTTAACAAAGACTTCAGATTTAAAACCCTCTCTTTCCAGTTTGGTACCACCATTCAAGCTTATGTTTAGTATCTGCAATAACTATGTACTTTTCTTACAAAATAAAAAGAAGTCAAGACAGACCAAGTAAGTTCTAAAACAAATTTTACTAAAATAGTTAAAAATATGTGAAACACAAAATACAGAACTCATATCAAAAGACATACAAATCTTTTAAAAGAAACAAGGTTTAAACAGTGCAAATTCCTACTACAATACTTAGTCTCTAAATACTTGCTTAAGTGCTCACCAATCTTGCTTGGTCAGAGTCTAGGTAAAAATGTGTCTGTGTAAAACAGAATTATTCCTTTAACAACTGTATTGGCCAACCCATTTTTTTTTGTGAGCTAGCTCCTCCTCTGTCAGATTATATATAAAAATATATCTAATAAAAAAAAAGTAGTCTTTTCAAAGTATTCATTTTGCAGTCTTCAGCATGACTCATGTTTTAAATGACATCTCTTTTGATCCATGCTGCATCCTCCTCACACAGGCTTCAAATGAACATTTACAACCTTGCACCCCTGTGCAATAACCTGGGTTTTCTCCTCAATGTCATAAACCTTTTTTTATGATTTCCCTCTTAACAAAGCTAACTTAAACAACTCTGTAATTAGCTCCTAGTCTGCCATGTAACACACTGTATCTAAAAACTGAGTGTGTGATACACATGCTGTCAGCATTTCTCTTAGATTGCATCTGTCAGCTGAAAACTAGGGGGGCGGTTGATGTCATTCCTAGAGCATTAGATTTTTCAGCACAGATAGTCATTAATACATTTTATATTAAAAAAAATATTATACAGCACTCAGAACTGGCTGTCTATGTCAAACTAATCATATCCCAGGACCTATCCCCCTTTTGCCTAATGCCTCCTACTTCTCCTGTTGTTTTTGATCTCGCATTAGCCCTCTCCCACCCCAGTTTGAATGATGTCACAGACATTGCTTCCACTACCTCAGCTGGTAGTTTATTCCATGGTTCCATGTCCATGACTCTTTCTATAAAATTGTGTTTCCTAAGCTCCCTCTTGAAGCTTCCCCCCTCAACTTCCACTCATACCCACCTAGTGTTAGAGATGGAGACTCTGTTGAACAAGTCAGAGGATGGCACCTTATTTAATCCTCTCAGGAACTTGTATATTTCAGGCATGCCCCCCCCTTGTCTCAGGTGAGAACATACAGTATTTAATACTTCCAGATGCACCTTTAAAGAGTACCATTGAAAGCTCTGAATCATTTTGGTCACTCTTCTCTGGACAGCCTCCAACCTAATTTTATTCTTTTTCAGATGTGGACTCTATCAGGAGGTCTAAACCTCACTGTCAGGTTCTTGGCAATATTGGGAATGCAAGGAATCACAGACATGTTGCATTAGAGTAATAAACTTGTTTATTACTACCAAAAGGATAATTACAGTTGCCCTAAGCAGTTCTTACCAATATGAACTGGAAGCCAATGTTAAACGTTCCCTATACCTCAAGCATTCTCTGTGTCTCTTGGGGTCTCCGAGGTAGAAGATGTAATGTCTCACATTATATACCTATGATAATTACTATGTTTACTGTAAGATAGAAACATTTCTAGTTATAGGATGAGCCCTATTGGCTAAATTAGAGGTGGCTTCACGGTCTAAAATAACATTATACAATTTTGTAGTAGTCATCACTTTGTGAAACAAAAGAGTACAGTTCTTTTTTTTTCAATATAATGTTTATTGAAACTTTTTAAATTTACAATTGACAGGATCATGCTTATCAATGTCAAACATGTACAATCACAGTCAAGGTACATGATCCCATCCCCCTCCTTCCCTTTTACCCCCCCCAGATTACTATTTCCCTTCCCCTCCACAGTCCCAAGAATTGACAATCCGAAGTGAAATAATTAAATCACAAAATACAACTTAGGTAGAATATAGTGTATGTAAAGGGGCCCAGATCTTGTTATATTTTGTATTATTATTATTAAGACTAGGTATGATTTTTTCCATTCTAAGATTAGCTAGAAACTCATTAAGCCATTCAGAATAGGAGACTGTTTCTGTATTTTTCCAATATATAAGGGCCAGTTTTTTAACAGACATAGAAATCAAGGCGATGTGGTATTTTCGATTGAGCACTGATATTTGAGAATAATCCGCTAGAAGGCATACCTCAGGTGTGAATGCATCTGATAGACCTAATAATCTGCTCTGTCCTTTATACTGTTCCAGAGAGGGGCTATCTTGGGGCAATCCCAAAAAATATGAAACAGAGTACCTTCTTTCTGCAAGCACCTTGTACATTGATTGGAAACTATTACACACCAAGTGGCCAGTTATTGTGGAGAATAGTAGAGGTTATGCAATATACTAAACTGCATGAGTCGTAACCTGTCTTGTGTTACAAAACGGTGACAGTTACTCCATAGGGCAGACCAATCTTTATTCCAATGTGGAAAGAAATCTGACCAATAATTTGTGGGTCCAAAAGAATCAGGAAAACACCAATCATAAAGTGTAATTTGGAAATTGCTTTAGAGAAATTAACTAAAGGGCTCAAATCTGAGTGAAAAGAAAATTTAGGGGATGTGGGGACTATCTTATCAAATTTTTTGTCAAGGAGATGTCTTAGTTGAAGAGCTTTAAAATAGTCTGTTGATTGTAATCTGAATTTCAATATGAGATCTCCTAAAGATAACTATGATCCATCATCCTTCAGAAACAAGGACAATCTTCCATGTAGGTGATAAATTCTTGTTATCTATTTTGAAAGTTGGGGAATTCCAAATCGATTGAGAAGTGTCTGTGTGATTTTTGTATTTTAGAAACCCACATAACTGTGAATGAATTCTAATAGAAGTTTCTATCATGGTATCTTTTAACTTTTTCAGCAAGGAGGATATATTTAGGAATAATAATGTGGAGGGAACTAAGTTACATGCACAAATCATTTCCAATTCTATCTGAAGCCATGGAGAAAGAGCAGTGGAGGGATTTGGATCTAACCACTTGAGATATTTTGAAGTGTGGCTGACCCAGTAATACAGATTAAGATATGGTAGACATAGGCCACCTCTAGATTTAGAAGCAGCTAATTTATAATATGTTAATCTTAGTTGTTTCTTTGACCAAATAAATTTTACTATTAAACTCTGAACTTTTTTAAACCAACTTCCAGGTAAATAAATATTGAGTAGTTGAAGAGGATAGAGTGACCGGGGAAAAACGTTCATTTTAATCAAATTTATTCTTCCCCACAAAGAAATGGGGAGAATCGACCAAAGGTTTAAATCTTGAGTCACCGTTAATAATAATGAGTCGAAATTCTTTTTTGATAGTAAGCTGTGTGCTTCTGGTTAGCTCAATACCCAGGTTTCATAAGGAATCTTTAGACCACAAAAGACCTAAAGCTATAATATGTTTTTAAAAATTGTGTGGTTTAAAGGGAATACAATAGACTTTCCAACATTTAACTTATAATTTGATCATCTACTGTATTTCTCTATAATATCTAACATAGCTGGGATAGAAGTCTCTGAGTATGAAAGCTGCAAACAAAAGAGTACAGTTCTTACATAAATCATTGTAGTAGTACAAATCACCAAAAGGTGGCAATGCCTACTTATATATCATAATCATTATAAGGACACAGGTGTTCTAACATCTTGTAAGCAATAAATACATATGTGTATTAGAAAGCAAAGTACAATAATATGCATACATATCCTGACATCTACTCTTATACGGTAGATGCCCTTAGCCCTATATGTTAGTATAACATATACCTAAGTGCTGACTGTCTACTGTGTACCTCTGGGGGTACCAATAAAGATGCAGGGACCTCGTATAACATTTCCCCCCTTGTTGCCTCTCAGGGCAACAGAGCAAGAATAGGGAAGCAGATAGAGAGTAGGGGTCATTTACAGACCCGATGCACGAGCCTTGTAAAGGAACTCCAGCTGCTCACGGTGTTGATGCAGTGTGTGCCGTAGGCAGCAAAGCATAATAATCAAGAAAATATTAAAAATGCTTGTATAATAACAAAACCTTTAAAGGTAATCTCTAACCAAGTGTTAGTCAATGCATCGCTCATATCACCATTATTAATAAGTGCAAGGATAGCTTCATTAGATTTTGTAATATTATTGCTGATGTGGATAAGGTGGGTGTCATTCCTCTCTGACTTGCTCAGGGTCACACAGTATGCAAGTGGAAGCTGTGGGATTCAAACCCAGGCCTGGTCTGCTGGATGTCACCAGATTTGCAGCTCAGAACCTTAAACCACTGCGCTATACTGCCTCCTATATGTCTAAAAGTGATTTTAATGTAAGTGTGAATAGATCAATGTGTACATTAAAATATGATAAATATTCAGAAAGGGTGAGCAGATAATCTGGGTTACCATCAATGATATCAGCGTCCATAAGGGGGACGGGGTAATAGCGGTATGTCCAATGACAGACTTTTGATGGGTTACAAAACAGAAATTTGGGGAATCCGTAACACATGACTGGGTTCTGCAGGTGTAACTTTTATAATAAATCACTATACAATACTCGCCATCAGAATTATATTGCATTTTAACAGTAGGCAATCTCTATTTTTGCAACTGTACTGGGCAGGTGTAGCTAGTCTTGGAGATCCTTGTAGACAGGCGGTGAACCTCCTCTCAATATGACTGGAAAAGTTTGTCTGGAGCCAATGTTGAGTCCAAAGAGTCTGTGCCATTCATGCTGATGTCATTGTCCATGGAAAAGGACCAATCAATACTGTCGGGAGAATAACCACATGCAGGTTTAATAACATCAAATACATTACATCAACACAGGTAAATGTACCCCTTCTTAGCGCAGCAGTCCGTGTGCGGGGCAACCCAGGCATCCTGGAAAGGATGGAAGACCAGTAGAGGGGGTAAGTCCAGGCATTATCTGTAGATGTCATCATCAAGGTGCCCAAAGGAGTGTACCGAAGCTAGCTTGTCAAACAAAGCTGTAGTGGGATCAAAATGTGGTAAAGAGACAGTAAAGAAACAAACATTGTATCTTTGCTAGAACATTTCTTAGGGTGAAACATGGACCAGTATTAAGGTGTCTGGTCACAAAACCCAAATTCCTAGCTGCAGAAAGAGGAATAGTTAAAGATTGTTGCATACACATGACAATACAGCCAGGGTTTTACATCATGGACAATGCCATTTAAAAATACATCTGTCATGTATTATATAAAGGATCCTTCCAGATTCTAGATCACGGAAGAGATTGCTGATGGTAGTGATAATATATGTGCCATAGACTGAACATAGGATTCTCTAGCAATGTATTGTTTATCTGCTTCTTTGTTGTTCTGTGTAATGAGTCGTTAATCTTATCTTTAGAACCTGTAAATGCCGTGCATATTATAAACAGTATATCTTTCTTCCTGACTAAGTCCATCCATACCATGCAATAATGGGGGTTAAAATATAATTTACCAAACCAGTTTGGAATTTAACTGAATGAGATTTGATAGCAGCAATGTCTGCTTTATTCCAAATAGACATAGCTGTACCAAAAATACCTATGACAGTTCCTGTGGCCCCAGTGACATCAGAACTGTCAACTTCACGTGTATTATGCTTATGACTTTGATCACCAGGATTGGGTTTTCTCCTGAAGTTGCTTCTATGCTTGGTGATGTGTACCCTGGCAATAGGGTCTTGAATATGAATCTGAAAAGTTGCTAAATTATCAAGCAATAAAGTACTGTAAAATGCTGAAGTGTTAGTAGTATGACACATACCAAATTATTTCATTTTCCAGTAAGTCAAATTAAACAAAACAGGTATATGCATAAGTTGTAAGTTGTTAATAAGTGTACCAGGTAGCCCAGTGGGTGTGAGACCACTACGAGGACCAGGGGTGTGCTTTGGACATTCCAAAAGCTGTTTTTCAGTAAGGGGTAACACAGAGAGATACATGGCAGCAGAGGCCATGTTGTGTACAGCACAAAATTTCCTGGCAGAGTCCTTGGACAAAGAATTACAATATGAGGGATCAATTAAGGCAGTGATATAGTATAAACCAAAATGTCTAAGAGCAGTTTTGAGCAAGGACAGAGAACCATTAGGGGATAATTTAGCATTGGGCCATCCATGGAAAGTTCCCTTGGAGAGCTTGGCCACAGGGAGAATTTGTCCTTGTGATATGGTTTGCCTCTCAATTTGTAGGGTCGATTTGTCAGGAGCAGCAACCGAGGCAGTGAGATAGGCATCAGAACCTTCCTGGACAGTAATCAAATTGTCAGGTATATTGATAGAAATTCCCTTTGGGGCAGATACTGGAGGATCAGTTGAGGAAGGAGGTGCTTTACCATGCCTTGGATGCAGGGATAACTTCTGAGATGAGAGAAAGTGGAACAAGATAGCCATCTTGTCAGTGTATCTGCAAAGGAAGATCAAACATTAGTAAGTTAGTACTATTCCACCCAGTGGGGTAAGGAAAAGTAATTACACTCCTTTATACAGTTTCAACTGGTTTTTTTGTAACCATTTGTCAGTCAGTTTATTGTTGTGCAAGAGTTTAACCTGGTTGACTGCTGGACTGAGCTTGTTGACAATGGGATAGGGGCCTTCCCACTTACTGGAGAAGGAGTGGGTGGGATGTGCAAATCTGAGGACCATTACTTGATCCCTGACCTGCCAATCCACTTCTTGTGCATGTTTTTCAAACTTTATTTTGGACTGTTGCTGGGCCTTGCCCATGCAATTGGCAGCATACAAGTGTGTATGTGTGTATGAGGTCTTGTCTGAGTTTTTCCACATTTGGTCTACAGACACACAGTCTGCTGTGGGGGTGTGCAGGTCAAACAACAGGTGTTCAGGTAATCTCATCTGTCTTCCAGTCATAACCTCGAAGGGTGTCAACTGGGTAGTGGCTGAGGTGTACCCTAATTGCCATAAGGAGTAATGGCAATAGGGAATCCCAGGTCTTGGGATTGTCCTCAGTGAATTGGAAAGCTTTGCTTAATCCATCTATTGGCTCTTTCTACTTGACCCTAAGATTGTGGGTGGTAAGGTATGTGGAACTTCTGTTGAACTCCTAGGAGTTCAAGTGATTCTTTCATCAACTCACCTGTAAAACTGGTTCCTTTGTCAGAGTCTACCTTAAGAGGTAGGCCCCACCTGGAGAAAATCTGTTCCACCAGGATTTTGGCAGTGGTTTTTAGCAGTGCATGTTTTAGTGGGGAAAACTTCAAACCACTTTGAGAAAAGGTAGGTTACCACAAAAGCATACTTGTTGTTTCTGCTGGTATTAGTCAACGAACCAATAAAATCAATCTGAATAGCATGTCAGGGGCCAGAATGTCTTTGTGATAGTAGTTTGGCATTTCATTTGGTGGGGATGAGATTGTTTTGCGCACAAACAAGGCCGTTATCTATGTACTGTTTAACATCTTTGGTGACACCAGGCCACCAAGCGGTGGTCTTAAGCCTCTGGAGGATATTTTCAACTCCTTGGTGTCCACCAGTAGGGGTGTCGTGCACTTGGTGCAAAAATTCAGACCTAAGGTGTCTAGGGACCACCCACAACTTGGTGGTGGTGTTATCTGGATGATAGCAGATGAGCTTGTCATCTGGAAACAAGTGTAACTTACCTTCATGCCTCCTGTAGGGGTTATGGGTAGGTAAGTTTTCTTCAGTGCTCTTGTCAAGGAATCTGAACACTTCATTAAGTTCAGAATCATCATGCTGAGCTGCTGAGAGGTCCAAGGGGGAAGAGGGTTCAGATTTCTTTCTGATTGCTGCTATATACAGTTGCTCTAGCTTCCGGATGGTCCATCATCAGGAGTCCCCCTCGGCCCTTCCTTGGCAAGGGTGTCTGCTGTGTCATTGAAGGCATGATGGGGTCATGTATGGAGTGAGCTTTAACTTGTGTACATAGAGTTTGTGTGCAAACCTTTGGGCCAGTGAATGTATGTAGATTATCAGTTCTTTGTGTTTCACTGGGCTGCCATCAGATGAAAGGAAGGGTTCTTCTGCCAGAAAGGGAGAAATTCTGTAAGAGAACAACAAACCCAGTTAGAGTCTGTGAAGATGATGGTATCCTCGGTCCCATGCTGGATGAATTCGAGGGCACATGCCACCACTGCCATCTTGGCATACTGTGATGATGCCACACTGCAATGCTTAGAGATTTTAACAGTGTTATCATAGGGGTAAATCACCAAGATACCCATCCCTGCAATTTGTTCTCCTGATAATAGGAGCTGAATCATCTGTGAAAATATGACACAGTGAGGTGTTCTCAAGTATTTGTGGCATGAGGAGGAAAGGACCTGGATCTGGAAGATCAGGTGGTTGCAGTGTACAGTCATGGGTTCTCCTTGAAAAGGAGTCCATGTGCCAGCATGGATGGAATTTTGGTTGGGTGTATGTGTATGTCTCTATCCTGGAGAAGGAATGACCAGTGTGTCAGCCTAGTGTTAGAGACTGACCCATCCTTCACTCTGTCTGATAGCAAAAGGTAGTTGGTGTGTGGTTGGTGTTAATAATCAGTGGAGAGTACCCAATGATATACAGAAAGTGCTTGACAGCACAGTAGGTGGTGAAGGTTCTTTTCACAAAGGCTGTACTTTTTGTTCCACTGGGGTCAAGAGCTGTGATGCATATGCAATGGGTCTCAGAGTGCCATGAACCTTCTGGGCCAACAGTGCTGACATAGCCATGTCAGAGGTGGCACACTCCAGATGGATGGCAATGCTGGGTTGGGGTTGACCAGTGCTGGAGCCGAGGTCAGGCCCTGTTTCAGTGATGTCACAGCCTGGGTGTGAATGGGACCCCAAGTCCAAGGAATGTCCTTTTTTAGTAACTCATACAGAGGAGCAGCCGTCTGAGCAAAATCACAAATAAAATCTCTGGAGTAGTTTACCATACCTATAAACCTCCAAGAGTGGCCACACTGGTGGGCAATGGAAAGTCTTGCAATCCTTGTATCTTCTTCCAGGTAGGGCTCTGGCCTTGATCAGTTATTCTCAGGCCCAGAAAGAGTAGCTCTTTCTGACATAGTTGTGCTTTGCTGGATTACATTTGAGGCTGCTCTCTTGATGAGAGTCAGTAGTTCATCAAGAAATCAAGTGTTGATCCTGTGTGCAGTTGCCAACAGCAGATTGTCCACATACTGCAAGAGACATTGGGGGTAGAGAACCCTCAAGGGCGTCCATCATGTGCATATGGAACAGGAAGGCTGTTATGGAATCCCTGTGGTAAGCAGGTCCACATGTACTGTCTACCTTCAAAGGTGAAGGCAAACTTATATTGACTCTTAAGGGCCAATGGCAGTGACCAGAAACCATTGGAGATGTCCAGGCACTGAACCATTTTTGGTCAGGGATCAAAGTCGTAGCACATCAGGTGCTGAGGCCACAGTTGGGCGCAACTGGTGGTGACCTGGTTCAGTCTCCTGCAGTCAATAGTAAGTGTCCAGGCACCTGTGGGCTTTTTCACAGGCCACACTAGGAAGTTGGCAGTAGAAACACATGTTCTGATTACACCTTGGTTGAGGAGAGATTTTATTGTTTCCCTAAGAGAAGGTAAAGCCTCAGGAGGGAAAGGATATTGCCTTTACCGCTCATGTGCTGGGCCTGGCACTGCGATGACAGTGTGCATTCTACCACAGTCATGCTTGTTGGTAGAAAATGCTTCCAGATGTCTTTGTGGAATGGGGAGGAGCTTCGGGAAAAGCTCATGGTTCTTGAACAAATCTATGACATCATACTTTTTATTGTTGGCAGATATTGTTGCCACCACATGTGAATCAGGGATCAAAATGGTATGATACTGGCCCTGAATCTGGATCAGTAGCATGTTGGCTGGATCCACCACACAGCCTCGTGGTGCTAAGAAGTCAATTCCAATGATACTAGGATGGTCATGCAAAACCATCAGTTGGAAGGTGTGTGAGCCTTCAGGTGTCCTAACTCTACAGGCAAGATAGAGAAGCGGTATGCTGGCAACCTAGTACCATCTACTCCTGACATGTTGGTCCTCCATCTGGTGGACCAAGGAGAGTATCTGGGTGATCATCATGTAATACAGACACAGCTGCACCTGTACCCAGTAACACTGTAAGTAGTCGGCCCCCGACCTCGGCCTCAGTGTAGGTCCTTCCATTTGTATCCAAGACCAGCTTGTTTACAATCCTAACTTGGGCCTGTAATTGTCAACCTGTGCTAGAGGAAGCATGGAGAGATTGGGCCTGGCTCCTGTGAACCACTTCACCATGCTGCAGGAATGCTAAATAAGGAGGTGCGTCTGGGTTCAGGCCTGTTTGGGCCTGAGGGCCTGTACTTCCAGTATCCCCATGGCCCGTTGGGGCCTGGGTTCCTGGTTGTATGGCTGCAAGGTCCTGAGCGGGAACAGCATCCGCTGCAGAACGCACTTGCCCCAGGAGTTTTCTGAACTTCCTATTCTCTTTGGCTATCTCCCTATATGAAAGGCCTGGTATCTGCTGTTGTTTACCCTTGTGATTCTTAAGATGCTTCTTATTCTTATCGCAATTCTGGTTCCCAACCCATTGTTGCTGCTGTTGCTGCTGCTGCTGTGGTTGTTGTTGGGCCTGCTGGGGGTGTCGGTTGTCCTTGGGGAGGGGCAGTTTATGTTGGGCCTGCCCTTCCACCATGTAGTGCATCATGGCCTCTGGGGTAGGCTCCACTGCTGCTACATTCTTGGAACTGGAGCCCAGATCATGGATGTAGAGTTGATAAACTCTTTTGGTTTTCCAAAGAATGTCGGCAAACCATTCCATGATGGGATAAGTGGTTGGCTCTACCTTCTCTCTCACTGCAGGGATCATGTTCCTGAGGAACAAGGTCTTATACTCGATAAGATCTACATCTGCAGCTTCTTGTGTGAGTTGTTTTTCTGCTCAGTAGGCTATCCAAAGTCTCTGGTGGTAAGTCGCTAGACTTTCCTTTGCATTCTGTTTTACAGGGTATGCAAGCATCACTCCTACTACACCTGGGCTGTGTGCAGAAATGAGTTCAGCTCAACTTCATCAAAGGTGGCATTGCCGGCCTGGTGGATGGCATCAGGGAGTTTGGCCCACAATCCAGGATCGATGGTCTGGCGTAGGATCTGGACCTGGTAATCTGCAGCGAGACTAAACATTTCACATTCTCCAATGAGGACAAGAAGAGACTCCTGGTGGTCAAAGATAGATATCTAGAGTTGTTAAGGGAAAAGGCAGAACTAGCTATAATCCAAACCAGAGCCAGTTATACGGATCAGGGAGAGAAAGCAAGGCGCCTGCTTGGATTGCACTTAAAACAACAGGAATCCACAAGATTTATCCCACCAATTCAGGCTATGGTAGATGGGTCTTTGAGAGTATCCCCTACTGAGATAGTGCAGGAGTTTGCTTTATATTACGAAAAATTATACCGGGACATGAAGAATCCTCCTTATCCTGGGACTCTTGAAGAGTACTTAATAGACTCCCACCTGCCCTCCCTATCAGAGCAACACAAGGGTTTTCTGGCTTCTCCCATATCCCAGGAGGAAATCTCCGAGGCTATTAGGGGGCTACCTTCAGACAAGGTCCCAGTACTGGATGGGTTCTCTTCTCTATTTTACAAAGTTTTCATGACCTCTTACTGCCAGTACTCGATGGTCTATTTCAGTACGTTTTATCTGGGGTGAGGCAGACCCTTACCTGTTTGAAGCCCTGATTGTTCTTCTCCTAAACCAGATAAGTATCCGAGTTAGTTCAAAGTTACAGGCCCATATCTCTTTAAATCAAGATATTAAAATCCTTTCGAAGATATTGGCCGGCAGGTTAACTGTAGTCCTCCCTGATCTAAGAGGTATGGCACAGGTTGGATTCATGAAGGGACATTCATCATCTGACCATTTACGTACCCTTTCTCATGTCTTCTCGGTCTCCAGGAGTGCTGCGTTTCCCGCTGGGCTGGTCTCCCTGGATGCCGAGAAGGCATTAGATCACATGAACTGTAAATTTTTGTTCCAAGTTCTTGAGGCCTTTCAGATTTCTCTTGTCTTTATATCCTGGATCGTTGCATTATACAAAACTCCTACAGCAAGGATTTCTGGAAATGGTGCATTTTCCAAGTCCTTTTCGCTACATTCAGGTACCAGACAGGGTTGTCCCTTTCTCTCTTTTATTTAACTTGTGTCTCGAACCTCTCATTCAAAATATTCTCAATAATGCAGAAATACAAGGCATCTGGGTGGGCGTCATGAGGTTAAGATCACTGCATATGCAGGCAGTCTCCTTGTGTACTTATCTCACCGGTATCTTCCATCCCAGTTTTGCTGGGTGAAATTACTAAATTGCGCCTTATCAACTATAAACTAAATGCTAAAAATCCTCCTTTTTCCCTTTAAACCACAAGACATTCAAGACTGATATTGTCCCCTTAGGTTTATGTTGGTTCCCCAGGTCATTAAAATATCTGGGCATTAAACTGACTCGCAACCCCTTGGTATGGTTTAGGGAAAATCTGGAGCCCCTTTCCCAGCTTATAACTCAGGATCTTGACAGATGGTCTAAGCTCCCTATCTCACTTTGGGGCCGAATTAATATAATCAAGATGAACATCTTCCCAAAAAATTTCTACCCTTTATCTGTCCTCAACGCTTTTATCCCATTATCCTGGTTTAAGAAATTGCATGGTATTTTTACCAAGTTTATCGGGTCTGACAAATACCCCCGACTGGCTTACTATAAGCTGGCTGCTCCAAAATCTAAGGGGGCCTGCGAATTCCCCATTTGGCTATATATTATTGGACTAGCCATCTGGCAAAATGTCTGAAATGGGTAAATCTGGGCCCAGGTGCAGCCGACATGAGCTTAGAATAGAGTTGGACTCAATTCGAGCCATGAACCTGGATCTAACTTTGTTCTACGTAAAATGTCTCAGGTGCATATTCCCAAGAAATGTCCCATAGTTGCTACTTCTTTAAAGGTATATGCACAACTTTGCTCCTTCTTGCGATATACCCCTCAGTTAGATCTGGCCCAATCCATCTGGAACTCCCCATCTTTCACTATGAATAAGCAGCAGATTCCCAGTACTTGGTTTCCCCAATTGGGCGATGGGATAGTACTTTCTTTTGTAGATGAGGAGGGGCAATGGTTGTCTGTTGGTGATCTTATTCGGAAATTTAGTATCCCGGCATTCTCACATTTTAAAGTAGTACAGATAAGACACCTACTCTCAATAGTGATTAGTAGTACCTGCCCCCCCCCAATCAGACAGTTGGGACCCTGATTCCAGAATTTTCTTCTCTATTTGGGACTTCAGGTATTGTATCCAAATTATATCAGGTTTTGTTTCACAAAAGATATGGGGACTCTTCTGGACCAATGAGATTCTGGAGCTCCTTACTTCCTCAATATTCACCTAATTGACAGGCTTTATGGAGGTCCTGCCATAAATTTGTCTCCCAAGATAGGTTGCGTCTTATGCAATATCATATTTTGCATAATATGTATTATACTCCGATTAAGTTAAAGAAGTGGGGTCTGTTGGACTCAAACATATGTGTTAGATATTCTCAAGGGGAGGGAACACTCCTTCACATATTTTGGTCCTGTCCCAAAATCTCCCTTTTGTGGGACTCTGTCAAAGCTTCCCTAAATCCTATACTGGGTTTGCAGGAGCACTCCATGCCTGACGTTTGTCTCCTCAGGGACATGTCCTCTATTAGAGTCAAAGCGAGAAGGTTTCATATTTCTGTGATAGCTCTATCTGTCAAGAAGCTTATTTTATGTCATTGGAAAGACAAGTCTACTCCGACATTACAAGAATGGATGAATGAAATCCTTGCTAACCTGCATTCGGAAAAGGCAATTGCTAGCCTTCACAACAGATTATCTGCTTATACCCAAATATGGGATCCCTTCATTCTCTAATTTTAACTGCTCAAACTTAGCAGTCCTCCAGAGCAAATAGCCTTGTATACTCCTGTATAATGGCTTTGCATTTATGTGACACACTGATATGTTACTGCTGTGGAGGAGGGGCAGTTATAACATAATAAACTGCTGTTTTCTTGTCTTATTTTCATGTTAACTGCCTCTTAATGTGAACATTTGTTAATAAAATTTGAATTGAAAAAAAAAAATTCACATTTGGCATGCACCTTTTCCAAGTGACAGCTGAGGCTGTCCGGGAGGCTCATCCGACCCGATACTGTCAGCTATTTTCTGAACAGAGTAGGCCATTTTGCAGGATTAGTGGGAAGATCAGGTGGAGGTGCATTACCTCGGGCACCATCCAAGGCTGCCTGAGCTGTGGCCTCTGCTATGGAGTGGACCATGCCCTCCTGAGTGCCAGTTTCATGAATAAGCTGCCTAATTTGGCCTTTTAAAACTCGCTTATTCCTCTCCAGAATGGGCACACTATTTACCACATTATCAATCATTCTCTCCTGCCGGTCTTCTACATTAGTAATGGCTACCGGTGGTGCCACTGTGACTAGGCTTGGGCCTGCTCTCCCCCTATTATGGGGGTCACCATGTTGGCGTCACCCACGATGGGCGTCATGACGTCGATGATGTATGACATGGTGTGGGTATACCGGGGATCAGCCATGTTGGGGATGGTGGGACGGGGACTCTGGGCCATAGTAGGGGTGTGACTGGACATTGTATTGAGAGACGTCGTCATCTGAGACCTCCCCTTCAGATGATGTAGTTAAGGCAGAGGCTACATCTCCCATCACCTTAACTTGTCCAGCCAGAACCTCTCACTGATGTGCAGTTTTGCCATCTTAGATTCACATTCTGCATGACTCACATTTGCAACATTCAAATCAACCTCATCTTTGTTTCTGCAACACTCTGTATGCGGCGTTCAATTCACGATTCTCCCTAGTAGCCACTTCTAAGTCATTACGTACCTGGTTTATCTTGTCCTGTAGCTCTCCCAACTCCCCACTCAACTGTTCATTTGCTCTACTTAACAAATCATTCATATTCAAAGCCTGTCCCTTATCCTGTCTCAAACTTTCACACTCCTGCTTCAACATACAAATTTCCTGCTCTGTTGCCTGTGCAGAATGACGCAAAAGTGAATCCTTTTCATTTCTCATAGTTTAAAGTTCAGACTCCAAATTATGCTGCAGTCTAACACATTCCGTTTCCTGCAAACCCTTCTCTTGCTTAAGAGATGAGATTTGCAGTTCAAGGATTCGAAAACACACTTCAGAGGCTTTCAAAGCAGCAAAGAGAGCCACGACCAACAGCCCTTTTGCTTGACGCTTATTGGCTATTTGTCTCATCTCAGTACTGGGTTGAGATCCCCAGTATAGGGTTTTTGGATTGACTTGCATCCTGCGCGAAGTCAACCCAGCCTCCATAGGAGGTAAGGAAGTTTGAGATATCGAGTCTCAGTTCTGCTCAGATATTTGATACGGTGGCCATTGTGTGGGAGGGAATGAAAAATCAAACTGTGAAAAAGGTGCTGTGCTGTGTATCGATTCACTGCAGGGGCACATCATACACAGCTGGGCTACTGTGCATTTGTAAGCTTGCAATTCAAAACTGCTGTGGAGTGGGTCAAGTCAGCATCGACCACACCCAGAGAGCAGCCAGACTTTGCAAGGGGTTACAAAGTAGTCCAAAAATGGGAGAGGTGATGTGGGAATGCACACCTACAGTCCCTCTTGGGAAGGGGAAAAATTGTAAAGCAACAAGCGAAACTCTGTAAACACCAAATATTGCCTGCACGTGGTTGCCAATTGTCAGGAGGTCTAAACCTTACTCTCAGATTTCTGGCAATATTGGGAATGCAAGAAATCACAGACACGTTGCATTAGAGTAATAAACTTATTACTGCCAAAAGGATAATTACAGTTGCCCTAAGAAGTTCTTACCACACGAACTGGGAGCCAATGCTAAGCATTCCCCTATAGCTCTCGAGGATTCTCCGTGTCTCTTGGGGTCTCCGAGGTAGAAGACATAATGTCTCACATTATATACCTATGATAATTAGTATGGTTACTGTAAGATAGAAACATTTCTAGTTACAGAGATGAGCCCTAGTGGCTAAATTAGAGGTGGCTCCACGGTCTAAGATAGCATTATACAATTTTGTAGTAGTCATCGCTTTGTGAAATAAAAGAGTACAGTTCTTACATAAACCATTGTAGTAGTACAAATCACCAAAAGGTGGCAATGCCGACATATATATCATAATCATTACAAGGACACAGGTGTCCTAACATCTTGTAAGCAAGAAATACATATGTGTATTAGAAAACAAAGTGTATAACAATAATATGCACACATATCCTGACATCTACTCTTATACGGTAGATGCCCTTAGCCCTATATGTTAGTATAACATATACCGAAGTGCTGGCTGTCTACGGTGTACCTCTGAGGGTACCAATAAGGGTGCAGGAACCTTGTGTAACAACTCCAAAACTAGACACAGTACTCCAGATGGGGCTTTGCCAGGGACCTGTAGAGTGGCAGTATCACCTTCCTGATCCTGCTGTTGAATCCCCTCCCTAGGCACCCTGGCATTTTGTTGGCCTTGCTATAAGCTGTGTTGCATTGGCTGGTTGTTTAAGGATGTAGTTTATGATGACACCCAGGTCCCTTTCTTACTCGGTGGTGCTTAGCTGGACTCCATTGAGGTAGTATTCTGTCCATGGGTTCCCTTTACCCAAATGTATCACCTTGCATTTCTTTGTGTTGAACTTCAGCTGCCAGGCAATATACCAACTTTCCAGCATCTGTAGGTCTTTTTTGAGGTTCCTAACCACCTTCTTGCTGTCTACCCTTCCTCCTACATAGAAACATAGAACATAGAAACATAGACTTTGACGGCAGATAAGGACCGCTAGGCCCATCTAGTCTGCCCATTTCCCTACCTACAGGATAGGCCGCAGATCCTAGTTAACCAACGGCCTATATCTTCCTGCCCCCCACAAGAATTGCCTTATGTCTGTCCCATGCATTCTTAAATTCTCCCACAGTTTTAGACCCCACAACTTCCTCAGGAAGGCTGTTCCATGCATCCACTACCCTCTCTGTGAAATAATACTTCCTCACATTGCCCCTGAACCGCCCTCCTTCTATCTTTAAATTGTGTCCCCTTGTTCTTGCAAGTCGCTTTTTCTGAAAGATGCTACCCTCTTGGACTTTGTTGATTCCCTTGAGGTACTTGAAAGTTTCTATCATGTCCCCCCTCTCCCTTCTTTCCTCAAGGGTATACATATTAAGCTCCTTTAGTCTCTCCTCATACGGCTTCTCTTGCAGACCCTGCACTATTTTAGTTGCCCTCCTCTGGACTGCCTCTATCCTGTCTATGTCCTTGCGGAGATGGGGTCTCCAGAACTGGACACAGTATTCCAGATGGGGTCTCACCAACTGTCTGTACAGAGGGATAACAACTTCCTGTTTTCTGCTGCTGATGCCTCTCCTATACATCCCAGTATACCCCCAGCCCTCCCTACTGCCTTCTCACATTGCTTGCTAACCTTAAGGTCATCTGATATGATTACCCCAGGTCCCTTTCCTTTTGTTGTTGTTACTACCTCCCCACCCATTGTGTATTCTTCCCTGGGTTCTTGTTTCCCAGGTGCATTATTTGCACTTTTGCATTGAATCCTAGCTGCCATCGTCTGACCATTCCTCCAACCTTGCCAAGTCCCTTTTCATCCTTTCACACCTCCTTGTGTATCAACCCTGTTGCAGATCTTTGTGTCATCTGCAAAAGGCATACTTTCCTTCAGTCCTCTGCAATGCCACTGATGAAGACATTAAAAGGACTGGACCCAATACTAGACCCTCGGTCCCCACTAGTAACCGCCCTTTCTTCAAGTGGACTCCATTTACAATTACCTTCTGTGTCCTGTTGTCCAGCCAATGTTTTGCAGGCTACCACCCTGGGACCCACTCCCAGGCTGGTTAATTTGACTAATAATCTTTTGTGTGGGACTGTGTCAAATGCCTTGCTAAAGTCTAGGTAGGCCATGTCCACAGCCCCTCCCTGGTCTACTACTTTGGTCACCCAGTCAAAGAAATCTATTAGATTCGTCTGACATGACCGTCCCGCTGTGAACGCATGCTGCCTTGGATCCTGTGCTCCACTGACCTCTAGGTACTCAACTATTCTTTCCTTCAAGTGACTCCATCACTTTCCCTACCACAGAGGTCAGACTGACAGGTCTGTACTTTCCTGCCTCTGTCTTGGTCCCACTTTTGTGAAGGGAATCACATCGCCTTCCTCCAGTCCTCGGGTACCACACCATCCTCCCATGATTTATTAAAAGAGTAGTCAGTGGTTTCACTAGTTCCTTCCTTAATTCTTTTAGAATTCTGGGGTGAATTCCATCAGGACCCATTGCTTTGTCCACCTTCAGTTTTAGGAGTTCTTGCAGAACCCTTTCTTCTGTGAAAGGACTGGGATTGACCCCCCTATCAAGAGTGCTTCTGTTAATTGGATTAGGCACTTCCCCCTCCTCTTTTGTGAATACTGAGCAGAAATATTCGTTCAGTATTCCTGCTTTTTCACTGTCCGCCTCTGCCCACCCACTGTTCATTCTATTCAGCCTCACTATCCCTCCCTTTGTCTTTCTACGCTCGCTGATATACCTATAAAAGGTTTTAACCCCCTTCTTAACTGAGTTGGCTATCTTTTCCTCAGTTTGGGCCGTTGCTATTCTGACTTCCCTCCCTGCTTCTTTCTGCCTTAACTGGTACAGCTATCTGTCCTGCTCCTTCTGTGTTTCCTTATACTTCTGGAATGCTATCTTTTTCTTCCTGACTTTCACAGCCACCTCTCTTGAGAACCATAGTGGCTTTTTCTTTCATTTTGATTTGTTTATTTGCTTCACACAAAGGCTTGTTGCCTCTGTGATGGCAGTTTTGATAATTCCCCATTGTTGCTCCACACCTCCTTCTAGCTTGTTTGCTAGTGCTTTTCTGAGGCACTCTCCCATCTTGCCAAATTCAGCCGTCCTAAAGTCCAGTACCCTCACTTTTGTATGGCTTGACTCTGTAGCTGAGTTTAAAGTGAACCACACTGTTTGATGGTCACTTGTCCCCAGATGGTAACCAACTTCTAGATCTGAGATCCTCTCACTGCCCCTGTTTGAGAGTATGAGGTCTAAGATTGCTTCCTCACGAGTGGGTTCCGAAACTAGCTGTCTAATGCCTGCCACCTGTAGGGCATCAAGAATGGCCCTGCTCTTGGATGTGGCTGCAGCAAATGTGCTCCAGTTAACATCTGGCATATTCAGGTCTCCCTTCAACAGTATCTCCCCTTTCTCTGCCATTCTAAGAATGCCTTCTATCATATCCTTGTCCATTCCTTCCCCCTGACATGGGGGTCTGTACACAACCCCTGTGCAGATTGTGGTGCCCTTTCCAGTCTCCAAGGTGACCCACAGTGCCTCCTCTCCTCCCTGTTTACTCTTTTGTTCAGTTGCTTTTATCCCTTCCTTTACATAGAGAGCTACTCCTCCCCCTCTTCTCCCCTGCCTGTCTCTCCTGTAGGTTATGTACCTTGGTATGTTAACATCCCAGTCATGGTTCTCTGTGTACCACGTTTCTGTGACTGCTCACGATATCCAGGCATCCCTCTTCCATTAAGGCCACCAGCTCAGGAAGCTTGTTGCCCAGACTATGGGCATTGGTACTCATCACCCTCCATTTCCTGATGGCCTTACCCCCTTTTGCCCCATCCCTGTCCTTCTTGCCTTTGTCACTTTCTCCATTTACCCCTGCCCTTCTCCCTATCGACACCTCCATTTTGGTGTTTGCCACACTTACTACCGTGATTGTTTGGGGGGGGTTAAGATTTTCCTGCTCCTTTCCAGTGCCTCCCCCCTTAGCTAGTTTAAAAGCTTGCCAATGAAGCATTTAAACCTATCACCTAGGATCCTGGTTCCCCTCCCGGACAGATGCAGACCATCATGCCAGTATAGGCTTGCATCACTCCAGGTGGACCCCCAGTCCCCAGTGAAGCCAAATCCCTGAGCTCCACACCAGTTTTTCAACCACTGATTGAATCCCATGGTATGGAACACCCTAGCCTCTCCTATGCCATAGATGGGTAGCACCTCCGAGAAGGTTACCGTGCGTGCTACTTGACTAAGGCCCCTCCCCAATTCCACAAACTCTTCCTGCACTTCTCTAATCCCTTTCTTAGCCAGGTCATTTGTCCCTAAGTGGACAATGACATCCAGCTCCCTCCCCTGTGCAGCTGCTCAGGCAATCCTGAGGATTCGCTCCCTGTCCCTGTAAGCCATGGCGCCAGGCAGGCACCTTACCTCTCTTCTCCTTCCTTGCCCAGTTCTACCTTCCTAACAATGGAGTCCCCCACCAGGAGTTGTTTCCTTCCCCTGCAGGGTCCCCTGCCACCCTCCTGTGGGTCTCCTTTGTGGAGGTTCCCAACATCCTCCTTGGTCTCCACTGTGAGGTGCCTCCATAGAGGAACCACACTTTGACAGAATGGCATGGGGTGTGGAGGTACAGCTGGAGGGATGTGCCTCTGTTCCACCTCCTCCTCCCTGAGCCCACTGTGGTCCAACCGCTCCTCTTTCTTGGCAACCTCTGAGGCAATGGCAGTGGCACTGGTGGTCCCTGGATGGAAGAGGAGGTCCCACAAATCCTGGCAACTCAGCCTGGAGATGAGCAACCTCCTCCCTCAGCCCAGAGAGATGCCTACAGATGGGACAACACCGCATCCTCCAGAACATCTCCCGGAAGACTGCTGCTCCACAGCCACTGCACTGCACCACTCCAATCATGTCTTATTTCTGGCCCCTTAACTGTTTGCAATCCTTATTCTTTCCTCTGTTTTTTTCTCTCTCTCCTTACTTTCTGCCTGTGTGCCCTTTAAGCTCCTGATTGTCCTGTTCTGAGACAAGAATATCCTATATTTCTCAGTAGACCACTTACTTGTTCAGAGGCAGACCTCCAGCAGCTAGAGGGCGGAGAGCTACTCTTGCTTTCTAGGATAGTGGGTCCTTGGTGGTTCTGTGATCACTCACTTCCTGCCCCTAAACAGGAAGTTCCTGTTGTCAGTCAAATCCTGTGCCTATAAAATAGAGACTAGCTTTGGGTGGGGGGTGAAGGGGAGGGGGAAGGAGGCAATATAGTCCCAGTAGAGAAGTTCAGTCACACAGCAGTCCTTTCTCCTGGTGTCTTCTGCCAAGCTAGCTTGGTATCGTCTGTGAATAGGACAATTTTGCCCAGAGTACCTATGCTGATGTGTGACAGAGGCATTAACAGGACTGGCCCCAGCACTGAGCCTTGGAGCACACCACTAGTGACCACTCTGTCATCAGACCTCAATCCATTGACCACTACTCTCCGTTTTCTGTCCCTAAGCCAAGTACCTACCCAGCTAACTATGCTCTTGGCTGCACTCAGGTCCTCCAACTTTTTCAGCAGGTAGTTGTGTGGCACCAAATCAAAGGCATTGCTGAAATCAAAGTAGAGGAGGTCTACTCAGTGGCCTCTGTCTAGTTCCCTAGTGACCCAGTCAGAAAATGTGATTTCGTTCATTTGGCATGACAATAATAGCTTTTCACTTAAATTAGAAGGCCATGCAATTGGTTTAATGGCTGTTCCATCTCTAAAACTCTCTTTATTTGTTTATTTATTTTCCCAATCAGATTTACAACCTTTGAGTCAAAAACTCCTTTGCAAAGGCTCCACATCAAGATACAGAGTTAGGCAAATTACATTATAGAGTAGACAATTATAGTGCACACAGTTTAGAGAAACAAAGCATTATTCTATGTGTTAGGAGTAGGGGAGTTCTCCTGGTGCAATGACCAACATTCCCCCTGTCAATAAAACAGGTTGATATAACCTGCCCCCTTGCACCTGGAAATGAGCTATCGTAGCACAATGTGCCTTTCTAAAAAATTAATCACTAAGTCACTTAATTGAACATACATCCAAGATTCTGTTTCCATTTCAGGAGGTTAGACAGAAATTTTGTCTCCTAAATTTCACTTCCACTTCTACCTAGGTCTACTGGAGTTATTAAAGAAGAACATTCTGTCCGAACTATTCCTTGCCTGGAAGTGATGAATGGGAACAACTGATTAAACTAGGGCCCCTTAGGAAAGGTGTTAGCCTCATGTATAAAATACTAATAATACATGGTCTTCCTGTTTAACAAACCAGGCCAAGACCACCTGGGGAGAGGAACTCTCACTTGCACTCTCCATGGCAGAATGGGACACAACCTGGAGGACGACCAACACAGCTCTTAAAGAGCTGCATGGTAGGCTGATTTAATCTAAAATTCTCCATAGATTTTACCCGAGTCCTAATAGGCTTTTTTGCTATTGGAGCTATTAGTAATTCTAACTGTTGGAAGTGTAACCGTAGTGAAGCCAACCTTTTACACATGTTTTGGGATTACCCTAGAATCTAAGATCTTTGGTCAGCAGTACTTAGGGTGTGCTCTTCAGTCACTGGATCCCACATTCCTCCTTCTCCATTGATATTTACATTCTCTTTGAAATCTAATATTGCTTTTGATAATTATAGGAATACCCCACTTTCATGCAGAACCCGTAAAGCAAAAATTTGGTATAGATTAGTGTAATGTTCATGTATATATCTGCTACTTATTTCTTATGCTGTTTGACTACTTATGAGACAATGTTTGCATCTCTTTGTTATTTTTAAACTTCAATAACAACTATTATGGCAAAAATAACTAAAACATAATATTAATTGTAGGCAGTATACAATCTGTTTAATGTGGAAAAAAGTAATTAAAATAACAGAATTGTATTAGGACAGGGTTAGAAAGAGGGAATCGCTGATAATCTTCATGGGCTGGATTTTCAAAGGGTCCAGTTGTTGCAAACCCTTGGTGCATCAAATATATTGTGCACCAGGCTTGTGGCAATCTGATAGCACTTTACATCCCATGCGACAGCTGTCACATGTTAGACTAACTTTTTATGGTGTAACTTGCATCAATCCCAGGGAACCTTTATACAGTGCTGGGGCCAAATATTTGGTGCAAACTGCCATGAATTGGGTAAACGGTTGCAATTGTATCCATCCTACTAAAATCCGATGCAGTTGTGGCAAACACATTTGGCACAGAACCAGAAACTAAGTGTGGTGGTGCAGAGCTTGAAACAAGTTCTGCACCACCTTTTGATAATCCAGCCCCATATGTATCTCCCTAAATGAAGCAAACTGTGGGTATGTATGCAGGGGTACAAGGCAAATAGATAGTAACTCTAAATTGTGCTGTTTGAGGCAATCTTTTTAATATCAGGTGCAGCTGTCACATTAGTTTGTTAGTGCATTATGATAATGATATGCTGCACTCAGTGTGGCATCATTGCTACTTAAAATAGATCAGCATAAAATTGATCCTCACAGGATCTGTTACTACATGTTTCTGCATATGAACTTAATGTGGACAAAGGTAATTAAAAGAACATTACTGAATTAGGACAGGGTTAGAATGAGGGAATAGTTGATAATCTTCATGGGTTGGATTTTCAAAGGGTCCAGTTGTTGCAAACCCTTGGTGCATCAAAGATATTGTGCACCGGGCTTGGGGCAATCTGATAGCACTTTGCTTCCCATGCGGCAGCTGTCACAAGTTAGACCAACTTTTGTGGTCTAACTTGCATCAATCTGAGGAACCTTTATACAGTGTTGGGGCCAAATATTTGAAGTAAACTGGAATGAATTGGGTAAACTGTTGCAATTGTATCTATCCTAATAAAATGTGATGCAATTGTGGCAAATGTGTTTGCCACATTTGGCACAGAACCAGAAACTAAGTGTGGTGGTGCAGAGCTTAAAACAAGCTCCATGTGCATCTCCCTAAATGATACAAACTGTGGGTGTATATTCAGGGGTACAAGGCAAGAGGTAGGAACTCTAAATTGTGCTGTTTGAGGCAGTCTTTTTAATATCAGGTGCAGCTGTCACATTAGTTTGTTAGTGCATTATAATAATGATACACTGTACTCAGTGTGGCGTCATTGCTACTTAAAATAGATCAGCATACAATTGATCCTCATAGGACGTGTTACTACATGTTTCTGCATATGAACTTGCATGAAAATGTAACATTTCAAGAACACTGCTAGGTTAAAAGCAAAGAAAAGTACTTAGAACACTGCAGGAGTCTGCAGTCTTATAATGGATAGTGAATAATAACTGTATAAAGAGCAGTACTTTGCAGCCTGATTAGCATGCAGTACCCACATCAGAACTGAACAACAATAAGGTATGATGTAACAACTGAATGCATATTTGATTTGATTTGTATAAAAGCATGATTACAGCCTATGCTGGGAATTGCAAAGGTTGAAGTTCAATACATTATAAAAGTAAAACATGAAAACACACAGTAAATATTATACAATAAAGTGAAAATTCAATAATGCAAAAATACTAAAACACAACATGGTCATTATATTATAGAGCATTAACCTCTAATCACAGGAGGTGCCTTCTTTCAAACAAGACAATTTAAATATTTTAATAATAGCGATTCTGTGTAAATGTTTGCCCATGCATATTTGACTTTTTGCAATGCGTTTGGGTATGGAAATTATAGTCCTCAGTACATTTCTCAGGTAGCAGATTGAAAATCCAAGTTTACATATTTCAAGAAAAGATGTTTGTATGCCCTCTCTCATCTAACTTTTAACATCTGCTTTTGTTTATAGCATTGTCATTCTTAACTTTTCTGTGCCAAATAATTCTCATCACCCTTTTTTGCACCTTTTTCTAATTCATTAGATTTAGCCACTGTTAACCCTTCATGCCACGTAAGAGCACCGGGCTCTAAGATGGGTCATACTAACATACTGTTGTAATATGTTAGGTCAGTTTAGCCAAGCCCAGCAATTTTTAATTTTAATCTGGTTTTAGCTGTTTTGGTCATATTTTCAGATTATTCAGACCATGTGAAATTGTCCTGGAAAAAAAGAACAAGCAAGATAACATGGTGGGAAAATTATATTTCCAGATTTCCAAATATCTAGTGTGAACATCTCCTATCTACATTGCTTGCCAAAGTGAATTTAATGTGATCTGTAAATCTTCAGTTCCAATAGTATATCACATACTGAGTATTGCATTCTTATTTGTAATTCAAACCATTTTCTGTGTATTGTTATGAAATGCATCATTATGGGTAAACTATGACCAACTATGCTTAAATAAGGGCGTGAAGTTATCTCGTTGGCAAATAAACACTTACTAGACTTTCTGCATCTTGGTTTATAAATGTCACCTGAACCCCTCAACAGCTTTAAAACCTGATAGATAGATAGATAGATAGATAGATAGATAGATAGATAGATAGATATTTTATTTATATAGCACCCATTTCCAAATACTCTGGGTGCTGCACAATATAACACACATAACATACACTTAAAAATACAACAAAACAAATTTAAAACCAAACAACAACAGTATACAAAATACAGCTGGAAGCAACAGCTTAACTAAGTATCATAAGATATGCTATTATTATGAAACCCCTTCAATTAAAAGCTTGATTAAATAACTAAGATTTGAGGACCTTCTTAGAGGCATCCACTGAGGGAGCCTCCCTAAGGTAACCAGGCAAGGAGTTCCACAGGGTAGGCGCAGCTGCTGCAAATGCTCTATCACCCGAATGCCACAGCCTAACCCTGGGAACTCCAACGAGGCCACTCTCGACAGAACGGAGAGCCCAGGTTGGTCGGTACGGCACAAGGAGCTCTTGCAGATAGACTGGGCCTCTCTTGTACAGGGACTTATAGGTCAGCAGCCCTATCTTGAAGACAACCCTCCACTGAACTGGCAGCCAGTGCAGTTTGCGGAGCACTGGGGTGATACGTTCACAACTTTTCACCCCCAACAATAATCTCGCTGCCACATTCTGCACCAGCTGCAGTCTTCGGAGGTTGCCTCCAGATATCCCTAGGTAGACAGCATTTCAGTAGTCCAACCTGGAAGTGATGAAAGCATGCACCAGTGTGGGCAGGTCATCAAGTGGGATCAGGGCTCAAATTTGGGCAATATTCCTGAGATGATAAAACCCGGTTCTCATCACAGCCAACACCTGTGCCTCACATGTCAGGCCACTGTCCAGTATTACTCCCAAATTCTTCACTTGCCTAGAGAGGGCTACAGGCACACCCCCCAGCATAAGGTCAGGGGGTAATGTCACCCCCCCGCCCTGATGACCCGGTTCCACCACCAGTACCTCAGTCTTGTCTGTGATTAGTTTAAACCAATTGTGAGTCATCCATGTCTGGATTTCCTCAAAGCAGCTGTTAAATACGGAGTCTGACACCTGGCTATTGGGGAGCACAGGACAGGTACAGCTGGGTATCATCTGCATAGCAGGAAAAACCCAGCCTGCACCGCCTGATAATGTCCCCCAGTGGCAGCATACACACCGTGAACAACAGAGGCAACAAGACCGACCTCTGCATCACACCACAACACAGAGGCTTTGGATTTGATGAGAAAATTCCCATGATCACCCTCTGTACTCTATCTGTGAGGTATGACCTAAACCAGTTGATGACATTTCCAGACAAGCCACACCAAAGCATGTAGGTCAAGTAACACCTCATGGTCCATAGTGTCAAATGCCACAGAGAGGTCTAGAAGGACCAAGATGGTATGGTCCCTTCTATCCCTCGCCATCAGGGGTCATTAAGCACCCTCACCAGGGCCGTCTCTGTACTATGCCTCATTTGGAACCCAGATTGGAAAGGCTCATAGGCAGAAGAAGCAGCAAGATGTCTCTCCAGCTGAACGGCCACCACCTTTTCTACAACCTTCCCTAAAAATGGGAGGTTCGAACCAGGTCTGTAATTGCTGAGGCAGTCTGGGTCCATAGATGTTTTTTTTCAAAAGGGGTCTGACCAAAGCCTCTTTCTAGGCTAAAGGAAATATCTCACTCCTTAATGAACTCCAGACTACCCCAGTAGTCACAGGACCAATCAGGTCCAAACATTCCACCAAAAGGTGAGTTGGACCAGGATCTAAATCACAGTGGGTCGGCTGCAGCTTAGAGATTATTTCTACCACCCCCCCAACCCCAACCAGCTCAAACTCATCCCACACAGGAGGAGTGCTGACTAAACTCAGGACGAACCCTGCAGCCCTTTCAAGAGACGTTCAACGAGACCTCAGCCCTGATGGAGGACACCTTGTCATCGAAAAACAGAGCCAGCTCCTCATACCTTGTGCTCAAACCCACCCCTCCAACACACAGGACGGGCAGGTGTATAGCTTGTCCACTGTGTGGAAGAGCACAGCCAGTTTGTTTCTCACTGTAGCAATTTCTTTTAGGCAAAATTCTGCCTTTTATGGGAAATTGCCCCTGATAGTCCACATAATGTGCTCTCAGGGCCAATTTGTCCCCCACCAGATCAGATCTTCTCCAACATCTCTCTAAAATCTGACCCCTAGTCTTTAAACCTCAGAGATTCTCATCATACCAGGGAGATCTCCAATGAGTAGACAGGGGTCAGACATGCAAGGGTGCGGTTGAGTCAAAGGCTGCACCAACCACCCCATTATAGGCCACAACTGCCTCCTCCAACCCAATGCACAAGTTGTCCCAACACCCAATAGGTCCAATACCGCCAAAAGGTCCTCTGGGGATACTCCCCTTAAAGACCAGCACTGGACCATTTCCACAGGGGAAGGACCAGCTGAGGGGGGTCCTAAACATAAACCCCACTGTGCTATGATCCGATCAAACCACTGGATCTACATTAAGGTCCATGATATCCAACTCAGAAGAAAAAAACAAATCCAATGTGTTGCCACCTGAGTGCATCGCTGTAGTTACCTTTTGTGTCAGGCCCAGTGCTCCCATGCTCTCGAGAAAGTCTTATTGTGGGGATTAATCTCTGAGGCACTCTATATTGCTGACATCATGGGTTGTGTATGCTTGACAGTTTGCTTGATGCACTTGTGACTTCGAAAGATGTCCGTCCCCTTTCTCGGGGGGCCTGCTCTCACTGAATCAGTTTCAAATGTGCATCTACAGAGGTTGCAGCACACCCTTTAGCTCCAGAACAACAGACATAAACAGAACAAGGTAAGAACGCTATGATAATTACATGACCATGTAAGAATTCAGCTAATGTAGAGCAGACTATGAAGGCTTTGTTACAAGTGGCTAAATGATAGCAACACATAAGAATCCCGTGGTTACTCAGCTCAGATCAACTTTAAAAATAGTACAAAGACATAGACTAGAGATGCTTCATCAGAAATGCTAGCAAAGTGTCCTAAACAATCAGTTACCTGATAACTCCTGCTAGTGGTTACAGGAGCTAGAAATACAGTAGACAGCAGGTTTAACACTAGCTACCTGGGCCCCTGCTAGTGGTCCCCAGGCTAGACTTACAAAAACAGATGTGTGTATATATATATATATATATATATATATAGGTATATGATTGAAGAAAGCCAAAATATTTAAGTGTCCTACTTAACAAAACTTAAAACCTGATACTCCTGTCAGCAGTATCAGTTACATATTATACGCTGATCATCACAACTATTAAGGATCCTGGGTACCCTGCCAGTGTCCCAATAGTATCACCAAAAAGGAAAAGAATCTGACTGTTCATGTTCATGATAAGCTATCAAAGGGAAGCAAACCATCACATCTAGCCCTGTTTGTTCTGAACTCCCACAGCATGTTCAGAAAACATCTCGCCTGCCTCTTAATCAGTTTGCCATGAGGGAGTAAAGATGGCATAATCCCAGTGTGGTTACCTTAAGGGACTATGATTAAATTCACTGCTCTTCTTCTCCAGCTAGCTCCTCAGCCTCTTAGTAGTACTGCACTACTATGAGACTGCACTGCTTGTGAGAGCAACCCGACTCTCCCTGGGCGACCCGAGATCTCGCGACAGTAACAAAAGACTACAGTTTCATACAGCTTAGTCTCGTCACTTGCAGCCACCATCTTATGTGGAAAGCAAAAGACATTCATTTTGGAATGCCCTTGCTCCTCATCCATCACAAGTTGAACCTTCAGGACCGTGAGGGACACATTGCACTAACTGGCAAGTGCAGTGTCTATTACATATATCACCACTCGGATCCAAATATTGAATTATGTTGTCTGGATCCAGCGGGGAAGTGAACTCACTTCTGTAGCTGGTCTGCCAAAATTATTACTAAAGGGCAGAGCCACCAAACCCACTCCTGCTCCCTTAAAGGCACACCCCTTCAAATAAGGGAGAACAAACATACTGGGCATCTTGAGTATAAATAAAATATACAAGGGACAACAAAAGGAATACAAGGCAAAAGAGAATATTTCTATAAGGACACTAATATTATAAGCTTTCCCCTAACAAAAATATTTTTATGTCCCATTTATCAAGAGATCACTATGGCAAAATCAAAAAGCTGCAAGCAGTGTAATGTTCCATTGTCCCCTAAACAACTGAGCAGATTACTGTATGTGCATCATGTACTGAAGATGCACCATCCATCAGAATTAGAAGATCCTGAGAAGGTACCAGTGGGATCTCAAACAAAACAACAGCCCCAAGACACATTATGGGCAAGACTTGGATGCTGCTGCAATTTTACTGCAGAACAGTCAGATCATGCAAGCACAGCAAAAAGTGCTTTCAGCCATGCTGCTTAAGCTCAATGAGCTGGCGGCACCAAAAGCCCTTACCCCACAAGCTTCCAAAAAAGGGTCCACATCAAAACTGTCCATGACACACAACACTATGGGAATGGACACAAAACCTACCATAATGGACTCTGAACCTATGTTAGAGGACGAGGGGGAAGTAGAAATGGGGGAAGAAGAAGTCTACCCACAGTCCCTAACGGCAAAGTGGTGTTTTCCTGACCAAATACCAACACTGGTCCACAACATTATGGAAACTGTGGGATTTGATTCACCCACACTGGCCCCTTCATTCAAACTTATCCCATCCTTACAGCCATCAGCAAAACAGGCTGATGTATTCCCAGTATGCGAATCCATAGACAAAGTGGTGATCAAAGAATGGGAGTCAATGGAACCTTCCCGCATTCCAGAGCACAGATCATGGGACAAGATGTACCCCCTCCAGGTAGACAAACTGACATTATGGTGCATGCCACCAACCATAGACCCCCAAATTGCCTCTCCAAATAAAAAAATGGTCCTACCTACCAAGTCAGAGTCGGGCCTCAAGGACCCCATAGACCCAAACTTGAGGACAACCTAAAGAAAATACAGAACTGGTGGGTTTAGGCACCAGGGCTGCTACTATTACCATTTATGCAACAAGAGCTCAACTGACATGGCTACAGTAAGTAATAAAAAGTACAATTCAAGTCCATAGAAGCCAGCTACTGAACAATGCCATACTCTCCACCAAGTACCTGGTGGACATGGCAGATTCATTTAAGATCAACGTGACAATCTGCAGTACTAATCAATATGGCCCGTAGATCACTATGGATGAAACTATGGGATGCAGACAATGAGTCAAAGATGACACTCATAAACTGCCCTTTGAGGGTACCTATTGTTTTTGAAGGGTCTAGAAAGATACCTAAGGGGAAAGAGAGGAAATATCTTCCAAGGACCAGTCAATAGATCCATGTACCTCCCTGCCAGACAAAATACCACTCCTATTCCTTTCAAGACAAAGGAAATTACAGTTTCAGGGCAACAACTACAGGCAGCCATACCCGTGTTTCAGCCATCACATCAGATATTGAGGCTGAGAGGATCACACTGAGGAGGGAAACTATGGAACCCTAGACCACAATCCAAACAATGACTATACAGACTACAACCTGTACCAAAATGCCCCAGTAGGCACAGGACTACTAGAATTTACTCGCATGGGAAAAACACAGAGGACAGATGGGTACTAGAGATAATAAGGAAAGGATATGCCATAGAGCTGTCATAACAACTGTCTCTAGGCAGGCTAATCATATCCCTAGAGTCAAAACACAAGATTACCCCAACACAAGTTTAGATGGTGATAACCAGCCTCATACACAACAAAGCCATAGTGGAGGTGCCAGAGTCCAAGAAGGAAAGGAATATATTCTATTTTCTTCATGGTCCCCAAAAAGACAGGCAGCTCACGAAGTGCTAGACTTAAAACATCTAAACAAATCAGTACAGTGCAAACCCTTCAAAATGGAGACAATCCAATCTACACTAAGAGTCATCAGACCAGGAGACTTCCTAACATCAATTGATCTGAAGGATGCCTACCTACATATACCTATGTGACCGTACACTACAAGTACCTATGGTTCCATGTATTGGGAAAACATTATCAATACCAGGTATTGCCATTCAGTCTAGCATCAGCTTCAAGGGTATTCACAAAAGCAACAATTGTGTTGGCAGCAAAACTGCAAGAAAAGATATTCACGTAATACCCTGCTTACGGCTCATCAGAATGAGATCGAACAACAGTCTGTCAGAGAGACAAATGAGGTGGTGAAATGTCTACAAGAACATGGATGGGTCATAAACTACTCAAAGAGCTGCCTTTCCCCAGCCAGTCTATAGAACACCTAGGCAAATGGATAATCACTACACTGGGCCTAGTATACCCATCAGAACATAGAGTGACAAACTATCATGGCCTTAACCAAGCAACTGCAAAATACAAAGAAACCAATGTTACTCCTCCTCTCTCAAGTTCTGGGTCTAATGTTATCGTTCATAGACACAGTCCCTTGGGCCAGATGGAACGTGAGACAACTCATGTCATTCCTAATAAAACAAGGAACAACATATGACATCGACCTAACAAAACAGTCACACTCACAAATATGGTACAGAAAAGCCTGTCATGGTGGGCAAACAAACTCAAATTCACACATGGGATGCCGCTAGACATCCACCCAGAGGTCATTATAGAAACAGATACAAGTCTCAAGGGCTGGGGAGCCATCCTGGGCCATCAGTCGGCTCAAGGAAGATGGGTCTTATTAGAATCAAAACTTGCAATAAATGTGTTGAAGATGAGAGCAGTATGACTAGCCCTCCTACACTTCAACAAACAGGTCCAGAACAAACATGTTCTAATAAGATCATACAGGAGGCAGTATAGTGCAGTGGTTTAAGGCTCTGAGCTGCAAATCTGGAGACCTGGTTTGAATCTCAAAACCCCTACTTCCATACTGTGTGATCTTGTGCAAGTCATTTAACTTCCCTGTGCTCCCAGGTCTTACCTGTAAACAAGCTTTCAGCTAGTATGTTACTCAGGTAAAACAATTGGAAAGAACCAGAGAAAATCTGAATGATTTGATAGTCAGCTAATCAAAGCTAATCAAATAGTCCAGCAGAAGTCAAGTAGTGCAATTGAAATCATGCAGTACTCATGAGATGAATTATAAGCAGCAGAGGGACTAAGTAACAGGGTAACAAATAACTAAAGTTAATTATCAGTAAGTACTGCAAGGAATAAATCATCAGGTGTAGTTGCCTATGGAATCCAACTGCAAAAGGACTCTTATAAGTTTACATAAAAGTACAAAGTGAAAAGCAGTTGTAGCCATTATAAATCCAAACACAAGGTAAACTCGTAGAAAGAAATAAACAGCACAAATTGAAACCAAGCAGTGTTAAAAATATCAGAAAAATGTAGGGACCATAACGGATAAATAATGCCACTATATTACTTCCCTATATGCACAACTGTAGTTAACTTTGTACAAAGAGCTTTCAAAGTATCTCAGGTAGCTTATGGGGTGCAAAACTGGTCTTCTCTTTTTTCTTTGGTGCAGTTCTCCCAGGGTCAAGATATCCTGAGTGGCTTCTTTGTGATGCTTCTTTCGGCTGCTCTGCACTCTTTTGCCTAACACAGTTGCTGCTCAAATGGGGACAGAGAGAGGATCTCAGATCTAGAAGTGGGTGGCTATATGGGAACAAGTGACTACCAAACAGTGTGGTTCATGATAAACTTAGCTGTAGAGTCTAGCCATACAAATGTGAGGGTAGTGGACTTTAGGAGGCCTGATTTTGTCAAAATGGGAGAGTGTCTCAGAAAAGCACTAGCAAACAGGCAAGAAGGTGGGGTGGAGCAACAATGGGGAAACATCTAAACTGCCATCACAGAGGCAACAAGCCTTCGTGTGAAGCAAATAAACAAATCAAAATGAAAGAGAAAACCAGTATGGTTCTCAAAAGAAGTGGCAGGGAAGGTTAGGGAGAAAAAGATAGCATTCATGAAGTATAAGGAAACACAGAAGGAGCATGACAGAGAACTGTACCAATTATAGCAGAAAGAAGTGGGGAAGTCAGTCAGAACAGCAAAGGCCAAACTGAGGAAAGGGTAGCCAGCTCAGTTGAAGAGAGGATAAAACCATTATAGGTACATTAGGAGCAAAGAAGACTAAGGCAGGGATACTGAGGCTGAATTAAGAGGAGGGCTATTGGGCAGACAGCAACAGTGAAAAAGCAGGGTTACTGAATGAATACTTCTGCTCAGTATTCACAATGAAGAGCATGAGAGATACCTAATCCAGTCAATAGAAGCACTCTGGATAGGGGTTGATAATAGTCTTTTCACAGAAGAAAGGGTTCTGAAAGCTCTTAAAACTGAAGGTGGATAAAGCAATGGGGTTTGACGGGATTCACCCCAGAATTCTAAAAGAACTAAGGGAAGAACTAGTAACACTACTGACTACCCTTTTTAATAAATCATGGGAGGATGGTGTGGTACCTGGGGACTGGAGGAGGGCAGACATGATTCCTCTTCACAAAAGTGGGAGCAAGACAGAGGCAAGAAACTATAGACCTGTCAGTTTGACCTCGGTGGTAAGGAACATTATATAATCACTTCTGAAGGAAAGAATTGTTGAGTACCTAGAGGCCAGTGGAGTACAGGACCTAAGGCAGCATAGATTCACAGTGGGAAGGTCATGTCAGACAACTCTAATTGATTTCTTTGACTGGGTGACCAAAATAGGAGACCAGGGAGGGGCTGTGGACATGGCCTACCTAGACTTTAGCAAGGCATTTGACACAGTCCTCACAAAGATTAATAAACAAGTTAGTCAGCCTGGGAGTTGGTCACAGGGTGGTAGCTTGGGTGAAACACTGGCTGGACAACAGGACACAGAGGGTAATATTAAATGGAGTCCACAGTGAAGAAGAGGGGTTACTAGTGGGTACCACAGGGTTCAGGACTGGCCGGCACTTTTAATGTCTATATAAGTGACATAGCAGAGGGACTGGAAAGGAAAAGTATGTCTCTTTGCAGAAAACACAAAGATCTGCAATAGGGTTGATACACAAGGTGGGGTGGAAAGGATGAGAAGGGACTTGGCTAGCTTGGAGGAATGGTCAAATGTATGGCAGCTTAGATTCAATGCAAAGAAGTGCAAAGTAATGCACCTGGGAAACAAAAAACAGGAGAAGTGTCACAGAGTGGCCCTGTGATGGATTAGGAGCCCTGGAACTTTTGGACTTGGTGCTTTACTTAAAGCCTTTTGGTACTATAACTATGTAAAATTAGAAATTAAATAAATAAATGCAAGCTTTAAAAGCTGAGACGAAGTTAAAAGATAGTGTAGTGGAGAGTAGCAAGGTAGTAAAAATAAAGTAAGAGTGAGTTATTCAGTGATTCCTCCCCTTTTGCAGGTAATTATGAGTGCCCGAAAGCAGCTGCAACTAAGAAGCAACGACAGCGCATCGTCACATGAGACAAGATGTATAGTTCATATGGGTTTTGTGTTTTAGTAAAGAAACCCTTTGAAACATAAGAGGTAGTGGAGAATTATAGTAAGTGCTCTATGTATGCTACCTTTTAGAGTGCAGTGTGAAGGAATTCTCTATATGGAAAGGTGAAGGGGAAGGGGAACCGCACCTTAAATCCTTCATTCGAAGTGCTATTAACCGTAGTTGTATAGCGCTTCGGAAAGCCCATTTAAATAAGCATACATGGTAGCAGTCATAGAAACATAGACTTTGATGGCAGATAAGGACTGCTAGGCCCATCTAGTCTGCCCATTTCCCTACCTACAGGATAGGCCGCAGATCCTAGTTAACCAACAGCCTATTTCTTCCTACCCCCCACAAGAATTGCCTTATGTCTGTCCCATGCATTCTTGAATTCTCCCACAGTTTTAGACCCCATAACCTCCTCAGGAAGGCTGTTCCATGCATCCACTACCCTCTCTGTGACATAATACTTCCTCACATTGTCCCTGAACCGCCCTCCTCCTATCTTTAAATTGTGTCCCCTTGTTCTTGCAAGTCTCTTTTTCTGAAAAATGCTACCCTCTTGGACATTGTTGATTCCACTGAGGTACTTAAAAGTTTCTATCATGTCCCCCCTCTCCTTTCTTTCCTCAAGGGTATACATATTAAGCTCCTTTAGTCTCTCCTCATACGGCTTCTCTTGCAGACCCTGCACCATTTTAGTTGACCTCCTCTGGACTGCCTCTATCCTATGTCCTTGCAGAGATGGGGTCTCCAGAACTGGACACAGTATTCCAGATGGGGTCTCACCAACTGTCTGTACAGAGGGATAACAACTTCCTGTTTTCTGCTGCTGATGCCTCTCCCTATACATCAGTATACCCCAGCCTCCCTACTGTCTTCTCACATTGCTTGCTAACCTTAAGGTCATCTGATATGATTACCCCAGGTCCCTTTCCTTTTTGTTGTTGTTACTACCTCCCACCCATTGTGCATTCTTCCCTGGGTTCTTGTGTCCCAGGTGCATTATTGACTTCTTTGCATTGAATCCTAGCTGCCATACTTCTGACCATTCCTCCAACCTTGCCAAGTCCCTTTTCATCCTTTCCACGCCTCCTTGTGTATCAATCCTGTTGCAGATTTTTGTGTCATCTGCAAAAAGGCATACTTTTCCTTCCAGTCCCTCTGCAATGTCACTGATGAAGACATTAAAAAGGACTGGACCCAATACTGAACCCTGCGGTGCCCTACTAGTAACCCCTTTCTTCAGAATGGACTCCATTTACAATTACCTTCTGTGTCCTGTTGTCCAGCCAATGTTTTACAGGCTACCACCCTGGGTCCCACTCCCAGGCTGGTTAATTTGACTATTAATCTTTTGTGTGGGACTGTGTCAAATGCCTTGCTAAAGTCTAGGTAGGCCATGTCCAAAGCCCCTCCCTGGTCTACTACCTTGGTCTCCCAGTCAAAGAAATCTATTAGATTCGTCTGACATGACCTTCCCACTGTGAACCCATGCTGCCTTGGGTCCTGTGCTCCACTGGCCTCTAGGTACTCGACTATTCTTTCCTTCAGAAGTGACTCCATCACTTTCCCTACCACAGAGGTCAGACTGACAGGTCTGTAGTTTCCTGCCTCTGTCTTGGACCCACTTTTGTGAGGGGGAATCACATCCGCCTTCCTCCAGTCCTCGGGTACCACACCATCCTCCCATGATTTATTAAAAAGAGTAGCCAGTGGTTTCACTAGTTTCTCCTTAATTCTTTTAGAAATTCTGGGTGAATTCCATCAGGACCCATTGCTTTGTCAACCTTCAGTTTTAGGAGTTCTTGCAGAACCTTTTCTTCTGTAAAGGACTGGGATCGACCCCCTATCAAGAGTGCTTCTGTTAATTGGATTAGGCACTTCCCCCTCCTCTTTTGTGAATACTGAGCAGAAATATTCGTTCAGTATTTCTGCTTTTTCACTGTCCCCCTCTGCCCACCCACTGTTCATTCTATTCAGCCTCACTATCCCTCCCTTTGTCTTTCTACGCTCGCTGATGTACCTATAAAAGGTTTTATCCCCCTTCTTAACTGAGTTGGCTATCTTTTCCTCAGTTTGGGCCTTTGCTATTCTGACTTCCCTCCCTGCTTCCTTCTGCCTTAACTTGTACAGCTCTCTGTCCTGCTCCTTCTGTGTTTCCTTATACTTCCGGAATGCTATCTTTTTCTTCCTGACTTTCACAGCCACCTCTTTTGAGAACCATAGTGGCTTTTTCTTTCATTTTGATTTGTTCATTTGCTTCACACAAAGGCTTGTTGCCTCTGTGATGGCAGTTTTGATAATTCCCCATTGTTGCTCCACACCTCCTTCTAACCTGTTTGCTAGTTCTTTTCTGAGGAACTCTCCCATCTTGCCAAAGTCAGCCCTCCTAAAGTCCAGTACCCTCACTTTTGTATGGCTTGACTCTGTAGCTGAGTTTAATGTGAACCACACTGTTTGATGGTCACTTGTCCCCAGATGGCAACCCACTTCTAGATCTGAGATCCTCTCACTGCCCCCATTTGAGAGTATGAGGTCTAAGATTGCTCCCTCATGAGTGGGTTCCGAAACTAGCTGTCTAATGCCTGCCACCTGTAGGGCATCGAGAATGGCCCTGCTCTTGGATGTGGCTGCAGCAAATGTGCTCCAGTTAACATCTGGCATATTCAGGTCTCCCATCAACAGTATCTCCCCTTTCTCTGCCATTCTAAGAATGCCTTCTATCATATCCTTGTCCCATTCCTTCCCCCTGACATGGGGGTCTGTACACAACCCCTGTGCGGATTGTGGTGCCCTTTCCAGTCTCCAAGGTGACCCACAGTGCCTCCTCTCTTCCCTGTTTACTCTTTTGTTCAGTTGCTTTTATCCTTCCTTTACATGAGAGCTACTCCTCCCCTCTTCTCCCTGCCTGTCTCTCTGTGAGGTTATGTGCCCTGGTATGTTAACATCCCAGTCATGGTTCTCTGTGTACCATGTTTCTGTGACTGCTCTGATATCCAGGCATCCCTCTTCCATTAAGGCCATCAGCTCAGGGACCTTGTTGCCCAGACTACGGGCATTGGTACTCATTACCCTCCATTTCCTGATGGCCTTACTCCCTTTTGCCCATCCTGTCCTTCTTGCCTTTGTTACTTTCTTCATTTACCCTGCCCTTCTCCTACTCGACACCTCTATGTTGGTGTTTGCCGCACTTACTACCGTGATTATTTGGGGGCTAGGATTTTCCTGCTCCTTTCCAGTGCCTCCCCCTTAGCTAGTTTAAAGCTTGCCAATGAAGCATTTAAACCTATCACCCTAGGATGCTGGTTCCCTCCGGACAGATGCAGACCATCATGCCAGTATAGGCTTGCATCACTCCAGGTGGACCCCTAGTCCCCAATGAAGCTAAATCCCTGAGCTCCACACCAGTTTTTCATCCACTGATTGAATCCCATGGTGCAGAACACCCTAGCCTCTCCTATGCCATAGATGGGTAGCACCTCCGAGAAGGTTACCGTGCGTGCTACTTGACTAAGGCCCCTCCTCAATTCCACAAACTCTTCCTGCACTTCTCTAATCCCTTTCTTAGCCAGATCATTTGTCCCTAGGTGGACAATGACATCCAGCTCCCTCCCCTGTGCAGCTGCTCTGGCAATCCTGAGGATTCGCTTCCTGTCCCTGCAAGCCATGGCGTCAGGCAGGCACCTTACCTCCCTCTCCCCTTCCTCCCCCAGTTCTACCTCCCTAACAATGGAGTCCCCCACCAGGAGTCATTTCCTTCCCCTGCAGGGTCCCATGCCACCCTCCTGTGGGTCTCCTTTGTGGAGGTTCCCAGCATCCTCCTTGGTCTCCACTGTGGGTGCCTCCATAGAGGAACCACACTTTGCCAGAATGGCATAGGAATTGTGGAGAGGTACAATGGGAGGGATGCACCTCTGTTCCACCACCCTCACCCTCCCTGAGCCCACTGTGGTCCAACCGCCTCCTTTCTTGGCAACCTCTGAGGCAATGGCAGTGGCACTGGTGGTCCCTGGATGGAAGAGGAGGTCCCACAAATCCTGGCCAACTCAGCCTGGAGATGAGCAACCTCCTCCCCCCTCAGCCCAGAAAGGTGCCTGCAGATGGGACAACACCGCATCCTCCAGAACGTCTCCCGGAAGACTGCTGCTCCACAGCCACTGCACTGCACCACTCCAATCATGTCTTATTTTGGCCCCTTAACAGTTTGCAATCATTACTCTTTCCTCTGTTTTTTTCTCTCTCTCCTTACTTTCTGCCTGTGTGCCCTTTAATCTCCTGATTGTCCTGTTCTGAGACAAGAATATCCTATATTTCTGAGTAGACCACTTACTTGCTCAGAGGCAGACCTCCAGCAGCTAGAGGGGCGGAGGCTACTCTTGCCCTTCTAGGATAGTGGGTCCTTGGTGGTTCTGTGATCACTCACTTCATGCCCCTAAACAGGAAGTTCCTGTTGTCAGTCAAATTCTGTGCCTATAAAATAGAACTACCTTTGGGTGGGGGTGGAGGGAGGAAGGAGGGCAATATAGTCCCAGTAGAGAAGTTCAGTCACACAGCAGTCCTTTCTCCTGGTGTCTTCTGCCAAGCTATTAGCAGAAACTTTCTAAGGCAGTCTTTAAATGTAGCTTCCTTCTAGCTAAGCCACTCCCCCTACTTACCAGATCTTTCTACAAGTAATTTAAACCTCATAGCAGTTAAGTCCTTTCAGTCACCTGAGATTTACACCTAGATAAGTCTTCAGATACCCATTCAGTTCAGTTAACCCAAACACACATTTTTTTTTGTATCTTAGTTTTTTTACCCTAAATTAAAAGTCAAATACAAAAGTTCTTCTACTTTAGTCCCAGCAGAGAAGTTCAGTCACACAGCAGTCCTTTCTCCTGGTGTCTTCTGCCAAGCTATTAGCAGAAACTTTCTAAGGCAGTCATCCACAAACTGCAAAAGTGCAGAAATTAATTCAAACAAGCACCGTGAAGCTCTCTGCATACCATGGCTCTGTGGTGCATTGCTTCATTCAAATGACCAGTATCTGCAGAAAGCTGGTTAAAATAAAGAGTCTGTTTGCAAGAAGTCGGCATTATGTATATTTATCATGTGTTGAAGATTAGATGGAGGAGAACTCAGTGTAAACTGTTATATCTCCTCTGAGGAGCTGCTAAGGTAATTCAGTTAAAGAGAGAGAGGAGAACTGAATCCTTTGTGTAAAGGTAGCAGGAATCATTACATGGTAACTGAGTTAATCTGGAGTTTAAGCGAGCAGCACCAGTGTTCTGTTTCTACCTGGGTTGAAAGAACACTTTTAATCCTCAATATATATTCAAAAGGGTTGCACCATGCACTATAAGGTTGCTCCAGCTCAAGTCTGTGCGCCATTCTGCAATATTCAGCGGGAGGCGGATGCGCCCCCCCAAATCATATTGAGCAATAGCGCAATGATAATGAATGTACGCACAACTGAAGAGGAAGGAACCATGCATAAATGGTGCCGTGCGATATTCAACAACATGTGCCATGCACAATGGGAGAGAAAGCAGAATTTGCATGATAGCAGAAATGAGCCAAAATAAAAATGAACAAAGGAGAGGCGCAAGAACTCTACAGGGAAGGCACATGAGGCTGAACTCTAGCAACACAAACTGGGCAGGAGGGACACACAGGGCAGGCCGGGGAAAGGACACCCTGAACAGAAAGGCACAGGGAAGGTGTGGGGAGCCACAGCCAGTGAAGAAGAGGGAAGTGCCACACAGCACAGAGACCACCACAGGAAGGTGTTCCTGGTGCAGGGGAAGTAGCAGCCAGGACAGCGGGGGATCACAGAAACAGCTGCCAGGGGAGTGAACACAAGCCAGGGACATGGCCAGTGCCACCATCCAGATGGAGGCAGTAATGAGGGGTGAGAGGCAGGCAGCAGGGGGGTGCAGCAGTGGAAGGGCCCATCGGCGGTATGCCCCCAACAGGCAGTACCGAGCCCACACCAGCTTCGAGCTGTACATGGATACTGAGATGGTGGGCCAGTACCACCTGAATCGGGCAATTCTGAGGCAGCTCTGTGAGCTGTGCAGTGATGTGATGCAGGCACCCACACGACAGAGCCATGCTCTGTCAGTGGAGACTAAAGTGAAAACTTGCATGTGCTTGCTTGCCACGGGTACCTTCCAGAGACCAACAGGGGACACCACAGGCATAACCCAGTTGGCCGCGTCATGCCAACTCACCCAATTCCTCAGTGCACTGCTGCCAAATTCTGCAGAGTACATCCATTTCCTCAGCACACTGGCGGAGCACACAGGAAACATACAGGAGTTCCACAGGGTAGCACGTATGCCTGTTATGCTAGGGGCAAGAGACTGCACCCATGTGGCCATCCGCACACCACCTGGCCCTGAGGGGGCTGCATATATTAATTGGAAGAGCTATGCTATCATCAACTGCCAGGTGGTGTGCGATGCCAGGGGGCGCATAATCAATGTCTGTACCACGCACCCTGGGGGAGCACATGATGCCTTCATCTGGCACCAGTCAGCACTGTGCCACAGATTTGAGAGTGGGGACATCCCCACTGGCCACTTAATGGGTGAGTATGCAAACCACATGGACAAACATAGAGCTTGGGAGAGGCATGGTCAGAGGTGATATGGATAGTGGCCTACATGGCCCGAGGCAGGGCGATGCTGATCACCAAACTAACCTCCACCCTCTACACACAGGTGACAGTGGATACCCACTCTGTCCCTGGCTGCTCACACCATACCAGCGGCACCCCATCACAGCAATGCTACAATGAGGCACATGCCACCACACACAATGTCATCGAGTGGGTGTTTAGGATGCTGAAGCTACATTTCCATTGCCTGGACACCTCCAGCGGTGCCCTACAGTACAGCCCCTCAAAGGCCTGTGGGCTATTCCTGGCCTGTTGCATCCTGCACAACGTGGCCAATGAATGTGGGATAGCCGTACAGGTCGAAGAGGGGGACAGCGATAGGGGACGATGAGGATGCCAGTGACGATGGTGATGGGCAGCCCTCCTTGGGCGACGGGACCCCGACTGCTCTGGCTGGCACAGCTGCACGGGACACTATCATGGAAGAGCACTTCAGCCAACCTAGGTAAGTCATGGTGCCATGTGCAACCACCAGATGCAAAGGCACAACCCACAAACATGCATGGACACACACCAGGGTGCATGCTGTCAAGGAAGTGGGGGCATGGAACCCATCACCTGCCAGGGATGGGCGAGGTCTAACATGGCACATGGTCATACACACACACACACATCTCCCAGACATGCACAAAGGGTAGGAGGCACGCCTGATCCAGACCACCACCCCTAGCCACACACATGTTCACAGACCACCACACCACTGCCTGTCATTGTGTGTACGTCAGACACTAGGCACCATTGCCCAGTAGCATACAGCGCAATGCAGGCATCATCATGCACACAACTGTGATCAGCAGCCAGAGGGTGTGCAGATGGACTGTGTGTGTGAGTGCAGGGCCAGGTACCCCGTGCATTGCCGCTGAATGACACAATGCACACAGCGCAGCATCAGACAGTAATTGAGCCGGGAGACAGGTCAGTCATGCACCACAGTGCCACGGCCACCATAGATGCATGGACGGCCCCACCGAGACCCGCCAGCAGTGACAGGCTGACCACTGACCTCATGGGGTGGCACCGACGGTCCCCCAGGGGTTCCACTGCATGAACGCGACTATGCTTGCGCAGGAGTCTGCAGCACACTGCACATGCCAGCACCAGGTGTGCTTGGGATGCCCACAGCTGAACTCGGTGTCGACAAGGATCGTGTCGCACGACGCCGGGAACGGGGGGTGGACATTGCACTGCATGGTGTCTGTGACGCATGAGCAAATAACTGTGTGCCCATTGTGGCCATGACAGCAGTGAATGTCTGTGTCTGCCTGTCAATAGCAGTGGTCACATCCTCCCGCAACTGGTCCATCCCTGCCAGGAGCAGAGCGGTGTCTGTGCTGCGACACTCCTCTGCCTGGCACAGAGCCACACTCAGTGCATCCACCGCCGTCACAAGCTGCATCTGCTGATTGACTGATGCTTGCAGTATGCAGGTGTGCTCATCCAAGAGGTCATCTGCCTGATCGGCATGCTGTCCCTCAGGGTGTTCATGGCTCTGATGTTCATCACCCCTTGAGGGTGAGTGCTGCACACCAGGGCCAGGCCTAGGCATGTCCACAGGTGGTGCACTTATGCCGCCCCCTGACACAGTTCCCCCGTGGCCATTGGCCAACTGCTGATGCTGCTCCTCCGGCTGCCACTTCCCAGAGCTCAATGGTGCCACCACAGTGGCCACAACAGTCCCACTGTCCTGGACACACACCAGTGCTACCCCACTGGTGCTGACAGGCACAGGCTGGGACTGTGATGACATGCAGTCCTCCACGGTGGCACCACCCACAGCCATGGCCGCAATGTCACCTGCTGTGTGGCCATCCTGTGGCACACACGTGTCACTGCCCATGACTTTAGCTCCATCATCATCAGTGATGGATCCGGCCCCAGCCCGAGTCTCAGCATACTGGCATCCATGTACGCTGTCACGCTGGGACACGGGCAGGGCCTCCTCTGCATCTGCTCCACCAACATCAGTCCAGTCATCCAGGCAGGCCCACTGTCGCCCAGACCCCTGTATTCCTGTGGAGGTGTATGGGCCCTCCTCCATCTCCATGTCACTAGCCTCAGTTTAGAAGCCCACCACCGCTGACCCATGCAGATGCTCAGGAGCTGTAAGTGAAAAAAAGTAGCTTTACTGCATGTGACCTACCCTGTCCCCCCCAAATAGACAGACCATGACCTACCATGCATTGATGGGCTACCACCCGTCTAGAATCCACCATCCAGCACACTCTCAATGGTGCAACGCTGCATGCTGCCAGCAACCGCTCTTCCTGTGGGGTCAGGCGTAGCACTTCCGGCTGTCCCCACCTGTCACAGACTATGCTGCCCTGATGGCAGCCACCTTCTATTTAATCCTCCACCTGTCTGTGCCCATCTTCTTTTGCACTCCTGCACGGGAGCTTGTGGCTGCCATGCAGGTTTACAGCACGTGCCACCTCCTCCCATGCAGCAGCATGGGCCTGTGTGTTCCTGGCATCTGCTGAGAAGTGGCTCCTGGTCTGAATAGGCCTCAAACAGGCCATCTGTCTCAGGCCTTAGTGAAATTTGGCGTCCTCTTCCTCCACCACACACTCGGTCATGATTCATCCTGTGAGAATGACAGGTGTTACTTGTGACTGTGCAGTCCCATGCATGTCCCAAACACCACAGCCCACACTTCCAAACAGCATGCAACTCACCACAATAGACTGCAGTAACCAACTATGGCCAGTACAGCCCAATGTCACACTTTTATAGCACAACCCATGCAAATGAGGCGAGGTGCATCTTTAATTGGATGCAAATGCAGTGACTGCACCATTGAATGGATGATTAGATGATTTGCATATGCCAGCTGAATATCACGCTGTTGCGCTTTGCACAATTGTGTTGAACGTGCTGAGCCAAGGGTGCAATTCTGTGACTTGTGCAGTACACACCTAACTGTGCATGCCCGGGTTGATGATGCAGGTGCCTGCTGCGCTGCTGACATGCTGTGCATGGGAGACAAGGGCACTGCCACCATTGTGCCAGTGGCGCTACAGCGCTGTTCACCTATATGGCACTTTGGCACTGGGGCATCGTAGGTGCAGTGGGCCAACAGCACTGTAGGCTGCTACAGGAGGTGGCACACAGGCACCCAATTGCACTACATGCATTGGTTCCAATCGAGCTGTGGCTGTCCATGTGCCAGAGACCCTTGACCCTGTGCCAGACCTTTGCACCCTAGGCGCCATGTGTCAGGCATGGGTGCACCACTATCGCACTGCTAGGTGACAGTGCAATGAGAATAGAGCGCTGTGCAGCGCAGCATCTGCATGTGGCAGGACCACGCTGCAGAGTGCCATTTTGCTTGAACCGAGCAGCAGAGTTGGCACAGAGGCATGCTATGCAGTGGAGCCAGATCAAGCTGGAAAACCTTGTGCCCATTGTTGAGCCCCATGTTGGGGCTTTGTTTGTAGGCACCCTGGACAGTGCCAGGGTGTGGTATGGTAGGAGGTGGCTGATGACCTGGAGGAGACCACTGGTATGGGGCAGATGGTGGAGCAGTGCTGCCACCGTTATGGGGACCTGATGCGCGGGGACCTGGACCTGCTGCCCATCTGCGGGCACGTGCCAGGAGGGGCTTGGTGCCATGGCCAGGTAGGTGCAACATCCATACACTTTTATCGTCCATACGGGTATCATGGTTGCATGTCCGGCACATGGGGGGACATCTGATGTTGGCCGTGGTGGTGGTATCGGGTGTGGGGTTGGTGGGTCTGGCTGTGTGGGATTGCACACACATGGTGGGTCTGGCTGTGTGGGATTGCACACACATGGGGGTGGGGGGACATTGCTACCTGATTGTACTGATGTTCCTCTCTCCATGTTTGCACCTTAGGGCCAGAAGAACAGAGGCTCAACCGAGATGGGAGGCGCCGCATGTTGGAGGAGAGGGATAGGAGGGATGAAGGTGGTCTGTGGTGCATGGAACAGCCTGCTGATGGTGAGTGCCTTACATCCATGATTACTATTGCATGCTGTATAACTGGGTGGGCAGTTGGGCATGGCCACCATCCAGTAACACCACTGCTATGCACGTAACTTGTTACAGTCAGCACTGTCTAGTGGCACTGCATGTCTGGGAGTGCGTCAATAGTGGTCCGTGTGTGCACTGGGCACATGGCTGTGCCACTGCCTTCACACCATAATGCCAAGTCACTGTCACTGCCATGGTGGTGCTGTGCAGGACATGGGTGGTGGGTGTGTGCAGTGGTCCACATGGCTGTGGCTGCCTGGGTGGGCAGGTCTTGTGGACACGGTCACTGTGGGTGGTCGCACACCATCACAGGGGTGTGTCACATGGCTGTATGCCATGCACAATGGGTGGGCTGCAGCGGGATGGACAGTCACACCTATTGACTCTACTCCCTCATCCTAGGTGGCTGGAGACTCCTGCAGATCCAGCAGGACATTCAGGAGCTGCTGCAGGTTGGGAGGGAGACCTTAGAGCTCCTGCGACACATCCACCGCCACGGGGTGAGGAGGAGGAGGCGGAGATCCCATCGATGCCAGGAAAAAGAGGACCGGGGTGGACAGTGAAGTTCCCATGCCTCAGCTACCACCTTCCCCCCCTTTGACCCACCCTCACACCCCTTCTTCCCTCTCCCATATGTTCACCCCTGCCCCTTACCCGCCCCCACTATTGTATATAGTTTTGTATATAGCTTTACTGTACATAGTTTCAATCTATAGATTTTGTTATAACAACTGTGGTGGTCTCTGATTTGCAGTGGGCTACAGGGGCTCGGCTGCAGTGGTGTGCATGGCATCAGGGGTGGTGCACACATGGGCATGTGTGTGTGTGTGTGTGCAGAGGTGAACCACCAGTGGAGTGGACAGGAGGATCAGTCACTGTCTGTGGTTTGCGTGTTGTACTCTGTGCACTGCATACCTATGTGCAGTGGTCCACAGGGCCTGCACTGTGTGAATGGCACCCCTGTCAGACCATCCATGGCCTGTGCAGCTGATATCCTTTCATATCTGTGATATGCATGGTCAGCTTGCATGTCAGTGGTGGCTGTCCATACTGGATAACAACTGTACTTGGCACAGTGCCAGGTTGACTGCCATCACCAGTATGGTGCATGTCTGCCTCAGTGGCACTGCACTGTGGCCTCCACTGTTGTTGTCTGCCATCATGCTATCCTTGTGTCTGTTGCAGGGGCGTGCTCCAGTGTCTGTCACTTGTGCTCTGGCAGCATGCTGGTGGCATATAGCTTCATAGTGCCCTGCATGAGGTGGCTGGCACACCTGTGCAATGTGGGGTCCTGGCCATGTGTACACATCGGCTGGCCACATCAGTAGCTTGTTACCGCTACTGTGTCCCTGTGTTGCTATGCCCTTGGGTATGGGTGGGTGTTTGTCCATGCACTGTGTTGCATCCTGTGTAGTGCATGCCTCCGTGCTACACTGTGCGTGTCTGTACTGGCTGTTGTGGCCAGTGCTGGGGACGGATGTGTCCTTGGGAGGTGTGCAGGGTGCTGTACTGCTGGAGGTGGGGTCCAGGGCATGTCCTGTTGCATGTGGGGTACCTCATGTGCTGGCATGGTCAGTCTCTCAGCTGTACCTCTGGGGGGACATGCAGGGCAGCACTGTATATCATCTGTTGCATCACTGTCTACTGCCGCCCACTGGAGGTGCCCATGGTGGGGCTGCCTTGCATGGCTCCATGGTGGACAGGGTTGCATTATCACAGTGGGGGTGGTAGCATGCATGGGTTGTCCTGCACTGTTGGGTGCTACTCCTGGGCAGGGTGTATGGGGATCATGGTGCAGGGTGTGTTCTGTATTGGTGGGATGGTGTGGTACGGGGTGGTCAGCCATCCTTGTATGCCGGTCACAGCTTGCCAGGGGTTGTGCTAGGGCACCATGGCCTGGTTGTGGGTTGGTTGCTGGTATCCATGGGCTGGTGGTTATTCCAGCTCTCCCCCAGTTGTGCAGTGCATGGGGTGTGGGGGACAATGTCTGTTCTGCTCTGTGTTCCTCTGCCCATCTGTGGCATGGGTGGTGGGCCCCTGCATCCCTGGTTATGCTGTTGCATTGCTGCCCTGCTGCTGGGGGCGTCTCTGGTTGCACTATGGTGCATCTGGACTTTTCAGCTGAGCATCCCTTGTTGCGCTTCGGCACATCAGATTTGCTCAGCTTCACCTCCCTAGTTGCGTTATGGTGCAGGTGGTGCATTATTCAGTCGTCGACCATATAGGCGTATCTTGGCTTGCCAGTTTTTGAATATCACGCTTCTTGCACATGGGCGCAGTGGACTTAGCGCTTGCTCCTGCTGTTGCGCAGTTTTTGGGTGCAGTTTGAATATCTGGGCCCTTCTTTTAGAGGTGTTTGGTAGCACATTTAACTTCCCACACAGAAATCAGTGTAATTTTAATTCACACATGCCTCTCCCATCTTTTGATAAAATAAAAGAAAGACTAGGGACAAAGTACCTGTCATTGGCTGTAAAATCATTTCTAAAAGGCTGGTTAGTTTGAATTACTTCCTGCTCAAAACTCCCTGTTTAAACAACCAGTTAAGATATATATTGGTAACAGCCTGGCAGTTGTGTTTAAGTGAGCAGGTTATGAAATACCTTGCTTAATAAACTACATGGGGATTGTACACCACAGAGGATAACTATATAAATTGTGTGTGTAGCTCACTTTACAGAAAGGGCACCTGTTCGTGTGTCTTTGGATTTTCAGCTTCTGCTTCTGACGGTCCTTATACCACTCCCTTCCAGGACAGCTATAGTGCTGTCCCTCCATTTGTTCCTTTGTTTTATGCTGTCTCTTGTTGGGGGTGTTGCCTGGATGGTCAGAGCTGTTTGTAAAAGAGCCAGGAATTGAAATAAAATAAACTGAATATGTGTATTGATGTATGTGAATTATAAACTGTTTAGTTAGATAATTAAAACAAAATAATTATATTTAAATAAGAAGTTTTATTTTAGTATTAATGATGTAGGTGGAATTAGACAGAACACATGATCATTTCCTGTTTAAAAGGACTGTCCTTTGAGATAGTAGATAGATTGCGTATGGAGTGAACTCCCAGGGCTCTGTGGTGCTCCAGCAGGTGTTGGGAGAAGAACACCTTTCAAGCCATGTTAAAGTCAAGCTATAAAGTTTATTTGTCAATCTGTTATTTTATTTTGTTGTCATACCAGTCCACTGATATTATATTTGTCCTGCTAAGAAGAACTTTTGAGATGGAGCTGAATAAATTTCATTAATTTACAACTGCAACTGTGTGCAGTACCAATTAGTCCACAAAGAGAGCTGTACCCTCCTACAGGAAGAGAACATAATGGGGGGTGAGATACTGATAACAACAAAAATGGAAAGGGACCTGGGGTAGTAATATCAGATGATCTAAAGGTAGTCAAGCAATGTGAGAAGGCAGTAAGGAGGGCTGGGGAGATACTGGGTTGCTAAGGAGAGGCATCACCAGTAGAAAACAAAAGTTGTCCCTCTATACAGACAGTTGGTAAGACCACATCTGAGTTCTGTGTACAGTTCTTGAGACCCCATCTCTGCAAAGACATAGACAAGGTGGAGGCTGTCGAGAGGAGGCAACCAAAATGTTGCAGGGTCTGCACCAGAAGACATATGAAGAAACACTAAAGGAGCTTAAGATGTATAGCCTTGAGGAAGGTAGAGAGAAGGGGGACATGATAGAAACTTTCAAATACCTCCAGAGAATCAACAAAGTCCAAGAGGGTAGCATCTTTCAGAAAAAGAGATGCCCAAAAACAAGGGGGCACAATTTGAAGATAGAGGGAGGATGGCTCAGAGGTAATGTGAGAAAGTATTTTTTCACAGATAGGGTTGTAGATGCAAGGAACAGCCTTCCTGAGGAGGTCATAGAGTCAAAAGCAGTGGGGGAATTAAAAAAATGCATGGGACAAACATAAGGCCATTCTAGTGGGGGGTTGGAGGAAGTAGACTGTTGGTTAACTAGGATCTGCAGCTTTATCCGTTAGTTAGGGAAATGGGCAGACTAAGTGGGCCAAAGCAGTCCTTATCTGCCATCAAATTCTATGTTTCTATGCTGCCTCAGGGTTAGCAGAAATCCACTCAGCCACTGGATCTATCTACCGACAGTAAGCAGCCCTGTAGGAACACAAAGAGACCACTGAGAGAAAAACAGCACCAGCAAGGCACACAGTAAACTTACCAGGAAAGGAGCCAAGTGAAGAGACAACGATAGCATCCCATTTCTAATTAAATCTGAAGCATTTGCTCCCTGCTTCTCTGAGCTACTCCACAACTCAATGGCGTGTAGTGAGACTCCCGCTTCCAACAGTCAGCACCTCCCAGCATGCACCTCAAATACCTATCCCAATAAGTAAAGGGATCAGACTATGACTCTCGATTAATGGCTGTCCCCTGTCAATCTTTCACATTTGACCAGGTGGCCTTTTATCACCACCTCCCTAAATTATGAAATGTTCTCCCATACCAGATTAGGTCCTCCTCATCCCTACTCCAACTCATTGGCACTTCATACCTTCCTTTCTGTAGGTGCACTGTGCTTAACCCTTCACAACATCTTTCTACTCCCCCAGCCAGTCCTCTAACCCTTTCCCCATTGTTACTATATTTCTGAGGCACTATCCCACAAGGGTCTGTTCCTCAATTATTTAACATTCATCCTTCCTGACTCTCATGATTACTGACTCTAATGCTACTTTATAATACAAGTGTAATAGCTAGATTGTTATCAACTTGTACATATATTTTTGTATTTTATCTAATTGTGTGTATATATCCTGCACTCATATGCATGCTGTTGTAGCCCATCTGAACTTCTGCCTGTCATGTTGCTCCATGTAGGTTTTGATTTCTGATTGTATTTGAGATACACCTCCCCCACACACAGGATGCACCCTGAGACTAGCAACCTGTTGTTCAGTGTGCCTTTCCTGGTGAAACATTTAAATAAATAAATAATCACTACAGGTTATCCAGTTCTATCATGTTTTCTTCATGGAGTGTGCTTTTTGCCATACTATGTGAATCTCCTACAGTTAATTTGTTTTCAAAGAAATTCATCCATACTGATGCACTTTAGGCTTCTCACAACTGAAGCTTTGTCTCCTACTACATTTGTAACTAATTTAACTTTTCCCCATTATTACCCTTTAGCTCTGTCTACAGTCACATTAAATTGTCAGTAGTCATGGTTTCGTATAAACATCTAAATTATGCAGTTAGTATTCCTTCTAGAAATCTCCTACCAAATATTTACAGTACATGAACAGTAATTGATCCACCAAACACAACACAGTTTCCCAGAAGCCCCACAACCCATTCTCCATTGGTGAACCAGATTCCAATGTCCTCTGGGACCTTACACCTTCTCTATGTGTCCTAACAGATGAGGAGTGGTTGCAGATGTGAGGTGAGAAGTATGGTACTGTTGGTAGAACAGATGAGTAGGGTTGATCTTAAATAAAAGTCTCTCAAGGCAGTGGGTTACTCATAGCCACCAATGAGCAAGTGCAGCACAAAACTCAGGAAGAGGTGTATAAGCCTTTCACTTGAGTACTTCCACAAACCGTACAAGGTATCAAAGTCTCATATCAATGCCCTGGTCATTATTCATGGTTATCATCGGCAGCTGCAAGAGAAAATTACTCACCTTTATGATGATGTTGCTTTTACAAGAGTATTTGTGAATCATACAAATAGCAGCATCTCCGCCCTGAGGTGTCGATATATGAATACTGCTGAGATCACTCTTATGGTTGGAAAAGTGATCTCTTATGAATTCTTAGGGTATGAGAACTATGAACTGAGGATGAGAAGGTGAGATCCAGCCACAATATTTTAAAATTAAAACAATTACCTGATCACGTCCATTTCCAGAGCAGCTGTGCATGAGACACTCTTTTCAGAACAAAAGTGTCTAAAGCACAGAGGAAAGGACCACTTAAACTGGTTGAGTGCTTCTTCAATCTATAATGTTGCCTCAGAGACAGAATTGAGGATGCGAAAGTTCAAACTGCTCTCCCTGACATTCCAACAGCAAATTTGTAGCTGAAGAGCAAACAAGAACAATGATTATTCAATTCAATTATGTCATATATTATGAAATGCAAATACAATAAGAAAATGACAAATCACAGTATGAAAAACTGTAAAAACTGCAGTCTGAAATTGTACTTTGCTCAGACAAGAACATTTCAAAATATCTGACCTAGTTTTTCTCGAATAACCCTTTATGTAGGTTCTAGAAGAGGTAGAGAGTGTCTATATGACTCATAAATAACATCTTTCAGAAGAAACATTGTTACTATGTTGGGTAATTTTCTTCTTGCAGCAATGAAAGTTTATTTATGATGTCATATATATATTACAAGTACCACATAGTACTTGGGAGGAATGGTCTAGAACCTAGCAGTGTCAGTGGCTCAGTAGGTAGCACACTCGCCTCTGAGGCCAGGATATCAGAGGGCTGTGGGTTCAGTTCCCACATCTGGCACTTCAGTTAATATCCCAGTACTGACACTGTAGTGTAGCATGAGAGGGGTGCTGCACTTCTGAGGTGCCGTCTTTCGGATGAGACGTTAAACCGAGGTCCCATCTGCCTGGATTAGTGGTAGTTCAGGTGGCTGTTAAAGATCCCATGGCACTTATCAAAAGAGTAGGGGAATTTCCCTGGTGTCCTGGCCAAATTTCCCTCATTCACTAAAAATACCACCAACAGCTTAATCTGGTTCAAGGTAAGTTGGCATTCATCTGTATCCCCCTCCCCCGGGTCGTGCCTGAAAATAGGCAGCATTTGTCTAGTGCACTTACCTGGTCAACAAAAAATAAATAAAAATAAATATTTAGGAAAAAGCTTCTGAAGCGCAGCATTACCAAAGAAAACATCTCCCGTAGCTTGGCCATCTGGACAGTAGTGAGAAGTGAAGGCATGTACTGTTGATCATGTGGCTACCTTTCACATCTCTGGCAAAGGTATTCCCCTAAATGCTGCCACTGTGGCAGATGTAGCTCTGGTGGAATGTGCCCTTAACCCTTTGGTAGCTCCTCATTAGCCATACCATAGCAAAATTCAATACAAAAGACAATACAATGAAATTTTTTCACAGCAGGCTTACCTTTTGCTGTCTGACCATAATTGTAGTTCCAGGTCTTTTAGAACTGCAAAACCAGGGTGTAGCGGGCTAGAACCCACAGAGTTTTTTTTTTTTAAAGCTAGCACTTTTACTTGAGTAGAGTCATTATCTGACTTGGGAAGAACAATTTTAAGCTGTTTTATCCTAAATTACTGAAAGGGACTGTTTAGTCCATATGGGAGCCAGTGTGACATCTAGCAGGATGTCTGGGTCACTATATAAAAATGTTGCAGCCCTGCAAGCTGTTGGTGAGCACAGTAGAGGCAGACATAGCAGAGGCAAGTGTCTGCCATGTCAGCCAGGGAAGGCTGGTTGGCATCTCTCTGCATTCAGAACAACTGACTGAGAACTGTGGTACAACAAAGTTATTCCCATCCCAAATCTATTCCACCCTCCATCTCTCCCCTTCACTGTCCCTCCTATACAGTACCTTGACAATGAATTGTTATTCTGCTTAATCGGTCAAGTTTACAGCTCTATTCTTGCATTGTATGTAACCTTACATTCACCTGTATTGTTAACTGTTATATACTTCACTGCACTTATATTCTCTGTCCGGTCCCATTTTGAAATTCATGTACTGTTGTCTATTTGGCATTGAAATGTACTGCATGTAATTTGCTATCTTCTGCTGATGTGGAACCTTTGTAAATGAGCTTCCAACTCAAAGGTGTACTCCTAGAACTCAACAAATACTGTAAATAAATAAAAAAAGTGACAGACCAAGTGGAACAAAGCAGGTTAGGGCCTTGTATACCTTTAGAAAACAATTTAAGAAAACTATTTAAGGGGGCACAGTCACCGAATACTGGTGCATGTGGCTCTCTGGCTATCTGAGTTATAGGGATCAACAACCGAGAGCTTCATTATCCTTTTAGAATAATTTCTGTAAGTATTTATTCTGTGCATTGCTCCTTATTCAGCTTATCTTCTATACCCTGAGCATCCCCCTTCTGCACAAGTAAGTGATCACACACCAAATGATATACTTCAGTTAGTATATAATAGTTCAATAGCTAGTGCATTCATATATATACAAACAGTATTAAACTACTTTATCTACATCATACAAGATGGATGATTGTAAAAAGATGACTGGTTGTGGAATATGCAGAATGTTCATGTTAGAAAAGGAGGGGTGGGTTCAGTCAGTGACATCACATATGAACAAGTTCTGATAGAGTCACTATGATAGTGTATGCATTAACTAGATAAGGGTGTTCATGGGCTAAACATAAACATGAATTGCTGTTGCATACACTAACTGAATCAAAGTATGGTATATTGAAAGAGCAGATATAAAATAATGCCACAGTCTGTATTACAGTTACCTACATGCTTCACATTTTATTCTGTGCACTGTTATAGTAATCAACTCAACAGAACCAGGCCATCATATACTTGAAGGTACTGTACCTTAACTGAAAACACTGCTGAGACAATTATATATTGTGACAAGGTGGAAGATAAACACAATACTGAGGCATGTTTACAAAGACATTTGATGTGTTAATTGATTTTGTTAAAGACTGCTATACAGTTCACACATATAATTAGTATAGTATAAAGTGCATATACCCAAATGTCACTGTAAATTTACCCATTTCATTACAAATTGTTCTCTTGAAGGAAGATATTACTGTACAATGCCTAAAAGTGGGCATTAGGTAAAAGTAAACTGGAGTAGTTGTGTTATTGAGGATATTGTATAGATTATTTTTATTGCTGCTCCACCCACAATATGAAAATAAACAACCCCTTGATAAGAATTAACTTGAATTAGTTAGTACAAGGACAGAAACAAGTAGGAGACTGAAGTAAGTGGGTGAACAGGCATAGTATGGTAAGTCAAATAACATTTCAAAAGTCTCACTATTATAATTCATTTTTACAACTGCGTCTGCACAGTTGACAATTTTTGTAAAACAAAATAACAATGGGAGTTATTCCACACATGTCCACAGGTGCCGTACATGCAGTAGGAGGGATCTGAGGCCCAGATACACCAGTCTACCCTGCTCCTGAGTCAGAAGATCATGGCAGAGAGGCAGAGGTACTGAAGGTTCCATTAATAGCTGTTGAAGCAGAGGGAACCAAATCTGATGAAGCCAAAGAGGGTCTGTTAGAATAATATGAACCCCTTCTGCCTGTAGCTTCAGGAGAACCCTCTGAAGCACTGAGAAGGGAGGAATGGCATACAAGAACCTCCTTGCCTAGCACAAAGACAGTGCATCTTACCAGAAAACACCATGCCTGGGAATGAGTGAGCAAAAATTGGGTAGTTTTGTGTTGGATGGGGAGATGAAGAGGTCTGTCTGTAGCCAACCTCATAGGTTGAATAAGCTTTCAGCCACCTCTTGGTTTACTCCCACTCATGAGCCCTGACTGCAGTATGGCTGAGACTGTGTGCCAGGATGTTGCTGAGACCCAGCACATGGACAGCAGTTAAGCAGAGGTCATGCTGGACTGGCCAATACCACTCGCATCACCTCCTGGCATAGAAGGTATGAGCAAGTGCCTCCCTGTTTTTCAGGTACCAGACCACAGACATATTGTCAGTCTGAATCAAGGTGTCTCTGGACATAGAAGAAGGAGGAAGGCCTGGAGGGTACACAGTACTGCCCTCATTTCTAACACACTGATGTGTAGAGACACTTCTAGCTGAGACCATGTTCCCTGAGTCCGATTGTCTCCTAGGTGGGATCCCCAACCTTGACATGAAGCATCCACTGTAAGGGTCATGGTAGGAGCAGAGGGTTGAAATGGGAACCCCTGTGGAGAGATTGGACAGCTCCTGCCTCCAAAGAAGATCCTTCTTCATGTACCCAGACACTAGGACTCTGTGGTCCCGATTGTCCAGCCGCTGATACAATTGGACACAGAGTCCATTGGGTCACCCTCATATACAGTCTGGCTAGAGGAACTGTAGGGATCACAGCTGCCATCATCCTAAGAAGATGGAGGATCAACAGAGCTGGGGTCCAGCATGAGTTAGCCACTAATGTGGCCTGTTCCTGCAGGGTCTCCACTCTGTCCAATGGGAGGAAGGCCCTGCCCTGGACCATATCCAGCACTGCCCCAAATGAACTGTAGGTGCTGGGAGGGGAGAGGTGGGACATGGGATAATTGACTGTTATTCCAAGTCTGGAAAAGAGGTCCAGGGTGAAGGAGAGTGACTCCTTCAGATTGCTCTGTGATGGGGCAGATAGAAGCCAATCATCCAGATACAGGTACAATTGGATACCTCTGTGGCATAGGGCCACAGCCACCACTGTTAGACACTTGTTAAACACCCAAGGTGCTGAGGAAAGTCCAAAGGGAGAGCCTTGAACTGGTAATGTTCCCTCTGGAAGGCAAACTGCAGAAAGTGGCAGTGGACCTGGAAGACAGGGATGTGCAGGTAAGCATCCTGCATTTCCAGCACACAAATCCAATGGCTCTTGTGGAGCAGGGGTAGATGTCCCTGTATGGTGAGCATGTGGAACCTCTTGTACTCAACATACAGGTTGAGCATGCTGAGGTCCAAAATGGGTCTTAGGTCACCCTTCATTTTGGGCACTAGGAAGAAATGAAAGTAGTATCCTCTTCCTATCTGTGCCACAGCCCTGCGCTTTATGACTGGCTTTTGCAGAAGAGCCTGAATCTCGTCCTCTATCAGAAACAGGTGCCTTGGAGAAAAATGGGAGAGGCCTGGGGGGTTGTCTGGAGACCTGTCTAGGAACTCTATGGTGTGACCTCTTGCTAAAAACTGAAAAACTCAAGAATCTGTGGTTATGTCCTGTGACCCCGGAAGGTATAGGGCAAATCTCTCCCCTTGGTTACCCTAGAGGATCTGGAGGAGGCAGGGGGCCTCACAAATCAGGAGGCTGAGGCGAGGGGTTGGCAGCTCCTCGGGGTGCTTCAGGACTTGACAGGGGTGTGGGGTCCTGATGCTGGATACCAGCATTTGACCTAGCCTTTGCAGGGGCCTATTGGTATGGCATCTCTGTTGCTGAAGAAAAGACTGCTTGCCTTTTAACAACCTCAGTACATGAAGCAGATGTAGTAGATGGATTTACCTTGGTCCTACAATTCAGTGATAATATCCTTCCTTAGATTCACCTCCTTGTAACCGGATCCTCTGAAAAGGGCATCCAGGATGGAGTTCTGGATGTATTATGCCAGGCCAGCAATCCTGAGCAATGAATGTTGCCTAATGCAGACAGCAGTGGCTGTGGTGTGAGCAATTGAGTCTACTGTGTCATAAGTGGCCTGGAAGGCATGATGGCATAATATTTTAGCCATTCTCACAGTTTTGGCAATCTCTTCCTTAAGCTCCTGGTCCTGGATAGCTTCCGTCTTTGACTTGAATGAGGCCAGGAAGGCTTCTGGTGGAAACCAAATTATCCACATAATTAAGGGACCTGAGGGCACAAGTAGAAGGAATGGATCTTGTGACTGAAATTGTCCAGCTACTTAGACTCCTTATCAGGAGAGACATACTCAAATGTTAGGTTAGAGGACTGGTTGTGGGCAGGTGTGATAAGAACCGAGTCTGCATTAGGATGGCCAGCAATGTGTGTGACCCCATCTGGGGGGTGGTACATACTGTCTGCATTTTTTGAGACAGCCAGACTGGAGGAAGGCTGTTGCTAGATGCTGGATGTCCAGTCTTAATGGGGTCCAATCCAAGGCAGTATAGGCACTGGAGCTGTGTCAGTCATGTCTAGATGCTCCACAAGCCTTTTCTGCTTTGTATTCTGTTCCTGGATAGCCCAGCCAGAGGCATGTTGTATAGTTATGAGAATTCTACAAAGGAAGGGTCCTCTGGAGGAGACTTGAGGGAATCCTTAGGCTGGGCGCTATAGGTGTATGTGCACTAGAGCTGGACGACAAGTCAGAGTACGAAGAGTGCCTCTTGGGAGTCTGAATTCTTTTAGAGGGTATCCTGGGTTTTACCCTGACCTGGTGGGTACCCTGATGGTACAGTGAACCCATGAGCATGAAGACCAAAACAGCGACAGGAATCAGGCGATATCCACATGTTGCTGTGATAGTCTCTGGTGGCACCAGAACTGCCTCATCTAGTGTATTTCCCCTTCCCTAAGACAACTCTGACCTGGGTTAGAAATCTAGAGTCCAGGGGGTATAGTGTAGAGCCTCCCACATGGGTGGTTTGGGCGCCAGCCCTCCAATACAACACAGAGACATCCCAGGCAGTGCAGTGCCAACACTCGGCATTACAACTGTCACTGTTGGGGATGTCAGTGCAGTGGATATTGCAGCACCATAGTAAAACTGATCTGGTGTCTACAGGGCCTTCTCCAGAAGGTGGGAATCCACAGGTGAGGCTTATCTATGGATCAGAAAGGAAGCAGGAGTAGAGTCTGCCACTGGTTTCTAATGGTCAAGCTCAAGGCTTATTGAATCCTCTCCTAGTAAATCAGGGTCTGAAACACTGCATGGATATCAGCCTCAGGCTGCTGTGGAGGTAGAGGCTGAGGAGGCAGTGGTGGTGGAGGAGGAGGCTGGTATAATGGATAGCCTGGCATCTGATATTGAGGATGTCCATGAGCTTGATAAGAGTAGGGAAAGCCAGAAGGAGCATACCCTTGATTAGAAATAGCCTGACATCTGGTACCTCGGTACATAATGGGGTTGATGTCCAGGTGTTGGAAACCCCAGCAAAGGGTATATTGGGTATTATGGGGGTGGATAGCCTGGAACATTGCTTATAGGTCCAGCTGGAGGCAGATTTGAAGGCCCAGCAGGAGGTGGGGTCAAAGGCCTGGCAGGAGGCCCAGAAGGCCCAGGCATCAGCCCTGTAGGGGCATTCAAAGGGGTGGCACTGGATCAGGCACAGGAATGTCTGGCACTGGAAGATGCTGTGCCTGGAGGCCTGATGGAAGGCTGTCCAGCATTTGAGCAATGGCTGGAGTGCCAGATATAGCCTGACCTGGTGAAGTGTCACTTGGCGAAGGGTCACTTGGCATCAGGGTGTGAGTAAAACCAAACAGAAGACCCATCATAATCTGGGAGAAGAAGTCCAAGATAGTGGAACCTGGTTGTCTAATGGGGCTTGGGCTGAGGACATCCCAATGGAAGGCCTCTGGAGGAATTAGCAACAGGCCCAGTGGGTGAATCAGGAAAATACTGACCCAGCAAAGGAGGGGAACCTCCAGATTAGTGCCCACCTCAGGTTCTTGATCTTCAGGCAAGCCCGGAGGGTCTGTTGTGTCAGTGGGAGCAAGGAACCCTCAAAAGACTGTTGCATGTCCAGCAGCTGGCTCAACTGAACATTGGGGATATACTGAGACCCCAATGGGAGAACCCCAGCTGTGCAGTCCCCAGAGGAACCAGGGAGTGACATATCAGCTGTGGCAGTGCAGACATCAGAAGAGCTAACATCCGATGTATCGGCCTGAGCCATGAAGACAACAGCGGAGGTGGAGTCCAGTTTGCTGGCTGTGACCATGCACTCCTCAGTGGGGCAGGGAAGTGACTTATTGACCTGGCTGCTGGCAATAGACCCTGAAGAAGGTATGGGCCTAAGAAGCACAGTAGGGTTCCATCATCCAAGAAGAGCCTGACTGCACCGTGAGTAAAGCAGGCAGGGAAGCTGTGGTCTGATCTGCTGGAGAGGTAGGAGACCTGGCAGTAGAGAATTTACCAAAGTGGAGAACCCTCTGGTGTCAGAGGTGCTCCATGGTCACCGCCAAGTGGATGGAGACCTATCCTGGTGTTGGTGCCCCTCCTTGTCCTTTTTTCTTTTTGGCATTGGAGAAGAAGAAGAAGAAGAAGAAAAAGATTTTTCCTGAGAATTCTGCAGCTCCTTCTCTGTCAAAGCTAGGCACTTTTACAGGAATTGGGCGTCAAGATTTTTTTGGTGCCTAATCCATGTGGCCTGGTTGAAGGATTGGCAAGGTGCACAATCCTTGACCCGGTGTTTTTGGTCATGGCAGATCATGCAGCAGGAATGCTAGTCAGCATGCAGGATCTGTGTGCTACAGACTTGCACTTCTTTTGATGCATCACCCAGCTGTTCATCTTCCTGAATGCACCTCCAACTATAGCCCCATGCTGAAAATTTGTCACTGTTGTTTATTGCTTCCCCTTTCTTCTGTATATCCTCAAGATCTCTGTATAAGATCTGTTTATGCTAGACCTGTTTATACTGTATTTTACTATATAATTGTTTGACTTGGCATTCTGTTATCTTTTTATGCTAAACTGGATGTTTGTCTTAAAGGGCCATTTTTGCTCACATACATTTCAGTATAAAATAAAGATTGATTGATTAAAAGCTGGATTGACAGACCTGAACCACAGCAATTCTATAAAAATTCAAACTGGCCATACTGGGTGCAACTTGCATAAATACAGTACAGCTGGTCCAGTCACTCTGGCTGCACTGTTCAGTCTGACTTTTACATATCTGGTCCACTCCTGGAAGTCTGTTTTCAGCCCTTCCTTGGCATGGTTGAAAGTGGAACCATCAGGACCTGACCATATAGGTAAAGCCAGACCACATGATCTGGAGTGAGTGGATTAGCAATATTTACAAGCTGTGCCTAGTCTAGATTTCACAGCTCGTCTGGGTCTGGTGATCTGGGTTTTACCCATACCCCACTGTATGTGGCTTAGTGGTATATTGTACAGATGGAAGCAGTATCTAACCCATTGAAGGTTGAAGTTTCAGAAAACCATTATGATAAAAATACCAAGACTCATTCCCCAACCTCCAAGACACACTTAATCCTCTACCAAAGTCATGCTTAAATATCGGTGCCTCTACATCCACACCACTAAACTTTTGATGCCAACATGCCTCTTCTGCTGCCATGAGCTTCCCCATCCATGAAGTCTCATTCTGCATGTGGCAGCCCCCCACCAACCTGGTAATTTTACAAGGAGCAGCTCTTTACACCATATCAACTAAATTGCTGCTAAACTCCTTATTTTTTAAAAATATTGTTGATAAATTTTTGTTTTAAGATATCCATGATCAAGAAAATTAATTTGTAAAAGAACCAAATCCCCATTTATCAATTCATTGAATCACAATACAGCATATTACGATCTTATCAGATTCTATGTGTAACCTACAGTAAGTCAAACAAAAACTAGACACACAAATGCCTACCTATTTGCAAGTGAAGCAAATGTGGTTACTATCATTCAGTTGTAAACACCTATAGTCACAAATTGCAGGTTTAAGAACATTCAGTTGAATATAAGCAGTAGCCCAGAACTGCCTACCTAAGAAAATGAAGTTGGTGTATTATTTGGAAAAAGGCAACACTGGGACTCTTGCTATGCAATGCCCTGAAAAGTAGTAGAATGGCTCTTAGGATGGTGGTGTCAAATGGCTTAATGAGGTGTTTTCTTCATAGGGACTTAGGGAAACAGCAGAGCTTATTTGTTATGCAGAAAGCTTCAGGAAGTGTTAACCCATTTTACTTCCAATAGCTTTCTATGATGTCTGTATTATCCATTGGCAATCTGACAAAGAATGACTGCTAGAAGATAATGAGTTAACTTTCTGTGGGCTCAATTAACTCCTCAATCCAGAGGAAAAATAGTGCTCTACAGCTTTGTATACATACACAGGCAGCATAGTAATGAGGCTTCAGTGGAGGAATCTATTTTTAACATTATATCATATTGTTTGGTAGCAAAAATTACATCAGCTCTTTTCTGAATACAAAACACCTGTTGGGCTATGCCCACAGTCATAAAAATGTGTATATGTAAAAGGCCTGCTGGAGGAGATCACTAGCTTGAGAGATAGCCTGAATGAAGAAAAAAAAGTATATTCAACCAGGAGGTATACATGGATAGTATGTTTCAAGCAGTGGTACATTCAGATAAAGTTGCCCAAATATAAAAGTAACCAACATTTAATGAGCTGCATAAGAAAGAAGCAAGGAACTTCATAATTTCAGGGACAGTAGCTCAAAGTCAGGCCAAAATAACATGAGGACCACTGAAAAAAGAAGGACTGTGAAAATAATGAAGATGGTGATGACTGGTAAAGATTCCATCTCAGGATGATGGTATGGAAAGCTAAAAGCAGCAGGGTGGCTGAGGCATTTATAACTTCCTTTGTGTGTACACAAATGGAAGGTGAGCAATGGTGTGGGTCTAGCTTGAATGAGCACAAATGCATGCATATAGTCAAATCACATGTATTGTGCAGATAGTGCCATCCAGTGCAAATCAAAGTATTACAGTTCTAGAGACCCTATCTCTGCAAGGACATAGACAAGATGGAGGCAGTCAGAGGAGGGAACTAAAATGGTGCAGGGCCTGCACCAGAAGCCATATGAAGAGACTAAAGAAGCTTCATATGTACACACTCGAAGAAAGGAAGGGGACATGATAGAAACTTTCCAAGTACCTCAAGGAATCAACAAAGTCCAAGAGGTAGCATCTTTCAGATAAAGAGATGTGCAAGAACAAGGGGCACAGTTTGCAGACAGAGGGAATGGCTCAGGGGCAAAATGAGGAAGTATTTTTTCACAGAGAGGGTGAATGACACATGAAACAGCCTTCCTGAGGAGGTCATAAAGTCAAAAATAGTGGGGGAATTCAAGAATGCATAGGACAGACATAAGGCAATTATAGTGGAGGGGGGTAGGAGGAAGTAGGCTGTTGGTTAACTAGGAATTGCAGCTTATCCTATAGGTAGGGAAATGGTCAGGCTGGATTGCCAAGCGGCCCTTATCTGCCATCAAAGTCTATGTTTCTATCTTACAGACACTGAAAATTCAACAAATTCAGCAAGCACATACCCAATAAAAAACCTACCCCAAACCAATTGACCAGCCAGACACCATTAAACCCAATGCTTCAGCACAAGCCTTCCCCAGGGTGAATGAGGCATTTGCAATCCCACTGTTAAACACCTTACAACCTTTAAACCAACAGGATTGGTAGGATTTAAGCCCAAACCCATTAGGAAGGAGTAGTCAAATACAATACAGGGTGCAATAGAGGTGCAAAATCAAAAAATCAGTACAAGATAACCTACACAATGAAGGAGCAAGGGCATTAATGGAAACAGAGAAATTGGTCAATAATTTGGTAGTGGTTGGTGAATAAGAATGACTCTTTGCTGCCTACTGGTAACCAAAATATGTGATGTAAGAGAAAATGTAGATGGCAGGAGCAGAAGTAAGAAGATCAGAAGCCAGCCCAACTGAAGTGCTCCATACAGGAACTAACAATATCGAATGCAGGTTGTATGACAACATTATGTCTGACTTTGATACACTTGGCAAATACCTCAAATAAAATAAATGTAAGGTGGTATCAGAAATTCTCCGTACCTAGGGTAGGGAATGACGGGACTAGGGCAATCAGACAGATTAATAAATGCCTGGAAAACTGAGCAAGGAAAGAGGCATTTGAGTTTATCCCAAATTGGCAGATTTTTTGATAATCCAAGGGATCCATACAGGAAAAATGGCTTGCATTTAAGCAAGCTGGAGGCAAGAGTATTGGATGAGAGATTAAACAAGTTCATTGATAAGCATTTAAACTAGGTGTAGAGGAGAATGGGGTGGAGACATATGTTCAAATGAATGAACAAATGATACTGTGGGAAGACATAGAGAAACAAGAAAGAAAAGTTAGAAAAATCAGGTTTTAAGTAAAAAATGGAAATGTATGTTGGCCAATGCTCATAGTTTCAATAATAAATATGGGGAACTGGAGGCTATAGCCACTACAGAAAAATATGGACATCATAGGTGTTACTGAGAAATTATGAACAAACGAGGATGTGTGGAATAAGGAACTTGAGGTTACATGTTATTTAGGAATGACAGGATGGGACAAAGAGTTGGAGGAATAGCACTTATTATTAATAATAATCTATGGACAGATGAAATATATAAACATGGAAATACAGTATTGATAATGAAACCATGTGGATACGACTGGAAGCAATAACCAGGATTATATTATTCTTGTGATATGTTACAGGCCACCAAATCAATTAGAGTCTGTGAACAAGGCCCTACTAAGCCACACTGAGTATTTTATTGATAAGAATATTAGGAAGGCAGTATGGGCAGTGGTTTAAGGCTCTTTGCTGCAAATCTGAAGACCTGGGTTTGAATCTCACAGCCCCGCTTGAATACTGTGTGACCTTGAACAAGTCACTTAACTTTCCTGTGCTCCCAGGCGCACTTGTAAACAAGCTTTCAGCTAGTGTCTCTCTGGTTAAACAACTGGAAAAAAAACAATTGGATAAGAATAACATTATTTTAATAGGTGACCTGAACCTATCAGTCATTAACTGGGAGAATGGGGAAGGTGGCAGCCACCAGGATAGTAGGTTATTGGTAAATATAATGAAGGGAGGGCCCTGAAGCCCTCCCTGCCCGCAGAAGCCCAGAACCCGAGACACACCAGAGACCACCCCCCTCCCCGAGGAGACCAGAGGTCGCGAGGGCCTGCCCTGAAGCCCTCCCTGCCCGCAGAAGCCCCGAACCCGAGACACACCAGAGACCACCCCCCCGAGGAGACTGGAGGTCGCGAGGGCCTGCCCTGAAGCCCTTCCTGCCCAAGAAGCCCCGAACCTGAGACACACCAGGTAATTTCTACCTTGATCCAGGCTGCCACCACCGCTAGCCATCTGGTGTCTTTCTGAAACGGCCACAAGCTCCCCTGCTCAGCCCATGAATCCCGGCCAGAGTAGCATCTCGAGTTGCTGCCCAGGCTCAAACGGAGCAGAACTGTTACTTTTGTGCCTGATTTTGAAACTTTTAAAACGAACCAGCTAAAACTATTTGCATTTGCCTGTAACTGCATTTAAAAGCTTAGAGTCGCTGCACCTGAGACACACCAGGTAATTTCTACCTTGATCTTTTTTTTTTGAACAAATGATACTGTGGGAAGACTTAGAGAAACAAGAAAGAAAAGTTAGAAAAATCAGGTTTAAGTAAAAATGGAAATGTATGTTGGCCAATGCTCATAGTTTCAATAATAAATATGGGGAACTGGAGGCTATAGCCACTACAGAAAAATATGGACATCATAGGTGTTACTGAGAAATTATGAACAAACGAGGATGTGTGGAATAAGGAACTTGAGGGTTACATGTTATTTAGGAATGACAGGATGGGACAAAGAGTTGGAGGAATAGCACTTTTTATTAATAATAATCTATGGACAGAGGAAATATATAAACATGGAAATACAGTATTGATAATGAAACCATGTGGATACGACTGGGAAGCAATAACCAGGATTATATTATTCTTGTGATATGTTACAGGCCACCAAATCAATTAGAGTCTGTGAACAAGGCCCTACTAAGCCACACTGAGTATTTTATTGATAAGACTATTAGGAAGGCAGTATAGGGCAGCGGTTTAAGGCTCTTTGCTGCAAATCTGGAGACCTGGTTTTGAATCTCACAGCTCCCACTTGAATACTGTGTGACCTTGAACAAGTCACTTAACTTTCCTGTGCTCCCAGGTCGCACTTGCAAACAAGCTTTCAGCTTAGTGTGTCTCTCCTGGTTAAACAACTGGAAAAAAAACAATTGGATAAGAATAACATTATTTTAATAGGTGACCTGAACCTACCAGTCATTAACTGGGAGAATGGGGAAGGTGGAAGCCACCAGGATAGTAGGTTATTGGTAAATATAATGAAGGGAGGGCCCTGAAGCCCTCCCTGCCCGCAGAAGCCTCGAACCGGAGACACACCAGAGACCACCCCCTTCCCCGAGGAGACTCCCAACTTCTCCATTAGCTCCTTATATTGTTTTGCCACTAGAGGAGCCTGATTAAGTTCGAGCAATTTGCTCCCAATACCTCACTTGTCACATTTTACTGCTCTCTAGTAGCTGTTTTCACTTGGTGATTTATATTAAGCCCTCTTCTGTCCCTTTCCTCTTCCTCACTCCTTTCTCTAGTCAAAAATGTCCCTCCTCCCTCCTAGCACTCCTCATGAGAATACTTTGCCTTCCTATCCTCTTTGAGTTTACTGCTTGAACACATCAACCGCTTCTGCCAATACTTATACTCAGTTTGACTTCTACTACTCCAACATGCTTGCTACTGCCACTCCACTACCTCTACCCCCCTCTGCTCTCATCAGCAAGCATATTAGCCCAATAGTCAGATACCTTCACCTTCATCTGAAGCGGCCACCCTGCATCTCTATCAGGGCGTACCTCATCACCCCGCTATGGTTACTAACCCTATCTCTTATACTATCTGGCGACATTGAGATCAACCCTGGTCCATCTCTGCGTCCCATCATAACCTTGCCCCCCCCCCCGGCCACCACTCTCACTAAAACCAATGGACTAACTTTTGCCCACCTGAATGCTAGGAGCCTTATGGCCAACCTTCCTGACCTCCAGGCTTGGATCTATACTAACGTCCCGGACGTCCTCGCTATCACAGAAACCTGGCTTAAGCCCACAGTGCTTGACTCTCAGTGCCACTTTCCTGGATACAACATGCTTCGTATCGACCGTCCTGGCACTAAAAGGGGAGGTGGCCTTGCCCTCTACTTCAAAACTCACCTAAACATTACCCTTCTGCAGGACCCCCTCCTACCAAACTGTGAAATCCTACACTCCCTACTGCTTCTTGGGGGTGTAAAGAAACTCCATATTTTTGTGCTTATATCCCCAAAAATGCTACACAAGGCATCACTGAACTTCTAGGGTTTCTGCCTTCAGTTACAGGCAAGAATGACATTATCTGCCTTGGTGATTTTAACCTTGACTGGTCCGAGAAAAACTCAGCTAACCTATCCTCCTTAGCTAGCAAGGCAAATCTATCCCAGCTCCTTACATGAACCCACAAGGGTCTCACGTGGGGGCAACTGTGCCACCCTCCTTGACTGGATACTTATTAACAGGACGGAATATGTTGCCTCAGCCGGTGTGCTACCTGACACAATTAGTGACCACTATCCCATCTACTGTGTCTAGAACACTGTCATTCCTCCCCTCCCTGCTAAAACTGTAACCTTTCCTAATCTCTCCCGCCTAAGTCATGAGGACTTCTTAACTGACCTTAACCAGGTTGACTGGTCCCCTCTTTACCAAACAGAGGACATTAACATAGCCACAAAATATTTCAACTCCGTCCTCCTCTCTTCAAAACCTTCACATCCCGGTCACCACCGTGGGATGGCAGGAAAGTAACCAAGTGGCTTCACGCCCCTGCTTCAACTTCTCAAATCTAGGGACAAACTTTGGTCCAGGTGGAAGATCTCCCACCTCCGTGCAGACTTTGAAGACTATCATGCATTACGTAACAACTGCAAAAGACAAATTCATATTGCCAAAAGCACCTACTATAGGAACCTACTAATAACATCCTCTACAAATCCGCGCAGGTACTGGTCCAAAATTAAGGACATTCTCGGCAACGACAAGCAACAGAATCCAGCTGACATGAACATTCAAGGTGTTCACTGCACCAACCATGACACCATTGCCAATGCCTTCAATGCCCTTTTTTCTTCTCCACCAGTCGCTACTCTAACTAGCCACAACTGACTGTCCCTCTACTCCTCCCTCACCCCTCCCACCCTCCCTTTCATTCTGGCTCCAACCACATACCCTGAAGTTCGCAAACTACTTAACTCCCTTCCGGCACGCGGGGGTCAAGGGCCTGAGGGCATCCATCCTTGCATACTTAAGCAGTACGCACCTTGGCTGACCAGACCTATCACCTGTCTTTTTAACCTCTTGATTCGTATGTCTACTGTCCCATCCACCTGGAAAACTGCCAGAACCATCCCTATACACAAAAAGGGTGATGTCAAACTCATGTCCAACTACCGCCCTATATCTCTTCTGCCCACTCTCAGTAAGCTGCTTGAAAAAATAGTCCACCGCCAGCTTGCTGCTCACCTTGACATGTTTAATCTTCAAACCCCGTGCCAACATGGTTTCCGGCCTGGTCACAGTACCACCTCTGCACTTACACAACTTACAAATGACATCAGAAATAATATGGACCGTGGCCTACTCACTGGGGCCATATTTATTGACCTGTCTAAAGCCTTCGACATGGTACACCATCCTCTCATGCTAAAGCTCCAATCCATTGGAGCATCACCAAGCCCTCTCCTGGTTCCATAGCTATCTTGACAATTGGACTCAGGCGGTAGCATTTCACAAGGCCCTTTCCTCCCCCTAAACATCTCCGTGGAGTTCCCCAGGGATCCACTCTTGGACTCTACTCTTCTCCCTCTTCCTAAATGATATTCCCACCATGTCCCGGCATAGCTGCACTCTTATGTCATGATGACCTTGTTCTCTACTCTGGGTCAAAATCGGTTGCTGCCATCAACTCCACTCTCACTAATGACTTCCAATTCCTGCAGACCTGGCTCTCTAGCAACCACCAAGTCCTGAACCTAGAAAAAACCTGTGCTATGCTATTCGGATCCTCTAAGAAACTGTCTGCGCCTGTGAACAGGCTCTGGGTTCAATGCCTTGATGGCTCCCTCATCTCAAACACTGAGTCCTTCAAGTACCTTGGGATCACTTTGGATCCCACACTTGACCTGTCTCAACATGTCAATATGGTGTGCTATGCCGTCAATGCTAAAACTGGCAGAGCTTATCGCGTGCGCCACTCCCTCACTCCTTCCGCTAGACTTTCTGTTGCGAGACGTATTCTCTTACCCCAGCCCAATATGCGCCTCCTCTTTGCTGCAAACTCTGCTACACTCCACAAATGGGACACTGTCTACAACAACATCTGTAGATTCGCCTTTAACTGCCCACGTCTTACCCATCATTGTCTCCTTTTACGCTGGCTTAAATTGGCTGTCACCTAAGGATATTGAGCCTACTCCTGGGCTGCTTTATCAACTCCCTGTCTAGACCTCTCAGCCCTGTCTATCTTGCCAACCTCCTGACTCCTGCCTCACACACACCATTACCCTCAGTTCTTCCTCTGTCCCCATGCTCTCCACTAGACCTTGCATGACAAAAATGGGTGAACAGGCATTTGCCCATTTTGCTCCCAAATTCTGGAACTCACTCCCCTTATGGTGAAAACTTCAGCTCCCATCGAGAATTAAAAGCTGTTCACTCCACCTCTCTAGCCTCTGGCCAATGCAATGCTCTTAATTTGCTTTGTCCCACTGCAGGCTGTCGGGTCTGACCCTGAGTACTACACTAATGTTCTCCCATGCAATACGTTTGTCTAGGTGGCTATGAACCTTGATGTCTTTACTGTCCTCAGCTGTCTTATGGTTACCCCAATTGCTTTATTTTACATCCTTATTATGATCTATGCTAAAATGTACCCTTATGTAACTATTACTGTGCTACCCAATGTATATCTTGTTTTGCTCCTGTACCTATATTATGTCTGTGCATTTCTGCATATTGTAACCAATGTCCTGTGCTCTCCCGGGTCGTGCCTGAAAATAGGCAGGTCTGTTGCCTAGTGCACTTACCCGGTTACCAAAAGCTAATAAATAAATAAATAAATCTAGCGCAACGCATAAAGGAATTGACCAGGGACAACAACACTCTTGATGTGCAAAGTGGTCTAACAGATAGAACTGGAAGTTCTAGAACTAGGGAACCTCTGGAAGATAGTGATCATTTGATGGTCACATTTGAGGTTGAGAAACAAACTACAGTTCTCCCTCGCTATAACGAGCAAAATGGGAGCCAGGAAGCATATTCGTTATTTCAGCATGTTCAACATTGAGGGAGTAGAGTTGCTCAGTGAGAACCAAACCAGCAGACCAACAGACAAACACTGAAACAATGTCAGTTACTAAACAAGTTTAATTTGATGTACTAGAACACTATTTGTAACTGCATTGATCACATAGATTTTTATTTGATTCTTTGGTTCTAAAATAATCTCGTTTAAAAAGCAAAAAGTGCAAATGTGCTACGGCATAGAGAAGCGAAGAAAGCAGAATCAGTGCTGTTTGCAAACTGGTCCGCCTTCTCCGATAGAGAACTAGAACCAGACAAGGCACTCCATTTGATCGTTGCTGGGTAAACCACAGCTGTGTACCAGTGTCGATCTGCTTTTCATCAGCAAGTCTTAATTTTTCTCTCAAGTTGCTCAGCTCTTCACACTCGACAACACACTCCACGCTTGTCGATGCCTCCTGTTTGTACCAAGTACAAATTGTGGATTTAGAAAAGCGGTGTCTGCAGATATTTTCTTGAGGCTTTCATCACATTTTAGTCTGTCCAGGACAGCTTTGTTTGGACAAAGTACGAGGATCGCTTCATCCCTACAGCAGCAGTGTTTAACACTGAAATGTGAATCCTTAATCCTGAACTTAGTGTGTCTTTTATCAGTGAAACTGGTTGGGTAATTGAATAGCTATGGAATGGTTGTTTTACACGGGTATTCAATTAATTTGTTTAATTGAGGGGAGAAATTGAGTGCAATTGAGTGCAGCCCTGTGTTTTCAGTGTAGACATGCATACAGTGCAACAGCGCTATGACGCTGAATTCCTGGAACCCAAGTGAGCCATCTGTTACAACCGATAATTCGCTATAATGGGGTTCATTATAGTGAGGGAGCACTGTATTATAAAGAAAGGACAAATTAAATATAGTTGCTATCAAAGGGCAGATTTTGAATTAACTAAAACAGAATTAGATAACTGAATATGAAAAGAGGAATGGAAAACAGAAATGTTGATGAAATGAATATTCTATAAACAAAAATAAAAGAGTTAGAGGATAAATATGTATCCAAAATAAATAAATACAAAAAATAGTAACATTCTTATCTGGCTAAGCATGATAGTTATGAGCAAAATAAAACATAAATGGAAGCTATTTAAAGGTCAAATGCCAATATTTTACAGATTTACAACACAGGACTTCAAGTCCCTGTGTTATGATTAGTGTTCCTGAAAATATCATGCTGTTTGGTTTTGTGGTTTTATTTAAATTAGCATCTGTTAATATGCACTGCAGTAACTGAAAACAAAGAAGAAACAATGAAGATATTTCTGTCCCAGTTAGTGAATGATGACATCATACCTATCTAGCCTGTTGTTGCAGCAATTAAGTCCTTAATTGCCTGTAGTAGCTGGTACACTTTCCAGTGAGATTAATCTGTAGGGCTAATTGTCTTTACTCCAAGTGTGCTACCTGGTTTGTGTTTAGATAGATTGGATTACAATCTATCATTCTGTTCTCATAAAGAGCTGGTCATTTGTGTTTCAGTGGGTAACTGAAGTGGTATAAATGAATGTTTGTGAGAAATCTCCTGTCTGATTCACAGCTGATTTTTGTTGCATACAAACTCTGCATTGTTATTTGCCTATATAAATCCAGGGTTGTTTAATGGATATAACATAAATCTAAAGTATAAGTCATAGAAATAGTGTGTCCCTGATGTAGCCTCCATACAGGGGCCAGGAGACAGTCTGGCACTGGATGCCTCCACCCCCTGCAAAGGGGAAGCTTCCCACAGGCAACAAGCATACTAATAGCTCACTCCCGGAACAGGCCTGGGCTCCTTTGGCAGATAAGACATCACCAGACACCACTGATCATTCATCTGCCCCAAACCCAGGGGGTCAGTCGCCCTACGACTCCATGTCAAAGCCGGACACCTGATCGGATGACAGGTCTGCCCTTGATACAGAACCAGACCAGTAGCCCGATACCATAATAGAAGGGTCACCAGACCAGATGTCCACCCAGAAGGTCCAAAAGGTCTGACACCCGACCCTTCCAATCCGATGCCTGCTCCACCGGTCATCCCATTAGTGGACATCGCACTTGTTCACCTCGTGTTGGAACACAGTCAAGGAGGATTTGCTTTACAGGCCTCCGGAACCTTCTCTGAAGAAAACTTCCACAGCACCAACTCCACCTGACGACAGTCAGGCACACAATGAGGGCTCTCATCCGCCACCCGGACCCATACCAAAAAGGAGAAGGCACCCATCATCGGTGCCCTCTTCCAGCAGTCATCTGTCATCGACCTCAGGAGATGATGACGGGGACTCCTCGTCTGACGATTCTTATGGAAACTGCCCTCCCTGTGGGAGAAGACCATGGACCTGGTAAAGGTTCTGCGAGATTCTGACTACAAGAATGAGCTTATGGCATATATTCAGTTGGGCATGGACGTAGACAAGCACATGCTCAGGTGCTCCTACAACTCAGCTGACATGGCAGCCAGAGCTGAAGCCTCAGGCGTCTGCATGAGGAGGCATGCCTGGCTCAGAGTGTCAGGGTTCCACCAGGACCTGCAGGATATCATCCTGGATGCACCATTCCAGGGCTCCATTTTCTTTGAGCAGGAGGCAGAGAAAGTGATTCTGGGACTTCAGGACTCTGGCAAGGCAGTAGCTGAGGTACAAGAGAGGTACAAGTCAGAACCACCTGCCTCCTGTCATTGTCCTTTCATGAAAACCAAGGACAACAAGGAAAAAGGCAACACCAAAACAAGGGAGCCTTCAAAAGACATGATCAACCTGTCCCTACTGCTGTCCAGGTCCCAAGCATCCCAATGCTCCCCAAGACCCCTTGTCCAACCCCCCAAACACAGCATGACTCGTACTGTCCCTTCCCCACCCAGAGATCCTGCTGGGGAGATGGTAGGAGGAGATTCTCGCTCTACCTGTCAGGGTGGTCCAGTATCACCTTGGACCAGTAGGTCCTTCGATGATAGAGAGGGTTACTCTCTAGAGTTCCTGAGCTGTCTCCTGGACAATCTTCCATTCAGTCCCATTGTTGGGCCAGCCACCTCTTCTTCTTCTGAAGGCAAAAATCCAGGCCCTTCTGCAGAATAAGGCCATCCAGGTGGTTATATCCACCCAGGAGGAAAAGGCTTCTATTCCCATTTTTCCTGGTTCTCAGGAAATGTGAGACCTTTGCTCATACTGGATCTCAGTCAACGAACCAGTTCTCCCAGTACAGGAGGTTCACGATGGTGACACTGGCAAGCCTCTTGCCATGATTCAGTGAGTGACAGGCTATGCTCCCTAGATATGCAGGATGCATACATGCACATCAAATCCTGCCCTCACACAGGAAGTTCTTGTGCTTCCTTTTCCAAGGTCAGCACTATTAAGTCAGGGTACTTCCTTCAGCCTCTTGTCAGCGCCAAGAGTCTTCACCCAATGTCAGGCAGTACTGGCAGTGGCCCTGAGAAGGAAAGGGCACTTTGTCTACCTGACCTGGATGACTGGCTAATTTCTGCCCAGTGAGAAGACCAGCTGACGATGCCTTACAGGAAACAGTCTCAATGTTCCACTCCCTGGGCATCACCCTAAGTTGGGCAAAGTCACATCCCTGGCCCTCTCAAAGGCTTCAATATATTGGAGCAATTCTAGACACCATTCAGGGCAAAGCATTTCTGCCAGTAGACAGGGCAGAATGACTGAGAGGGGTTGACTGCAAAGAAGAGACCTTGGACAGAGTTGTAGCGAAAGTTATACTGCAAGCTCTAGGCCACATGACAGCCACCATAGTTATGGTCCCCTTGGCAAGACTGAACATGAGGACTCTTCAGTGGCACCTCAGAGTCCAGTGGGACCAAGGCATAGATGAACTGTACCACCCTATCTGCATTTTGGAGGTGATCTGTTGTGCTCTCCTGTGGTGGTTAAATCTAGTCAACCTCAAAGTGGGAGTCCTTTCCAGAGACTGAACCCGATGCAGATCCTTATTACAGATGCTTCAGGTTTAGGCTGGGGAGCCCACTTGGATTTTCATCGAACAAGGGGTTCTCGGAATACAGCAGAATGGTCCCTTCACATCAATATCCTGGAGATGAGAGCCATTCTGTATGCCCCTTAAGCCTTTCAGGACAAACTCTACCTGGGTCCAATACTGGTCCAGTCAGACAATACCCCGGTAGTGTTCCACCTGAGCAAACAAGAGGGTTCTCATTCCTATCCCCTTTGTAGAGAGGCTATGAGAATGTGGAGCTGGGCACAGAACATGGTCTGGTCATCACAGCGATTCACATGCTGGGAATCCAGAATGTTCACACTGACAGTCAAAGCTGCCGTCAATCTCTGAACTACGAGTGAGAATTGCATCAGAAGTGGCAGAAGACATCTTCATAAGATGGAGTCGACCAGTGGACCTCTTTGCATCTCCATGCAAAGCCAAACTGCCAAATTTCTGTTCACTAGATTCAGAGTCTGATGTTTTCTGGTGAGACGCATTGTCTCTCTCCTTGACAGAGAAGTTTCTCTATGCCTTCCCTCCCTTCCCCCTTCTTCAGAGAGTACTGCTCAAGTTGTAGGTGGGGAAGCCAGGATGATTCTGGTAGCTCCTCTCTGGTCTTGTCAAATCTAGTACCCGCTGCTGCAACAACCCCTTTCCTCTCACTTGCTCTCCCAAGAGCAAGGGACATTCGTCCATCCAGCTCTGCATCTTCTACACTTACATGCCTAGCTCCTGCAGTCCTAGCAGAGGAGAGATTAGGGGTGTCAAGCAGAGTGGCAGAGATCTTGGCTTGGAAAGCATTACTTTTAGTTGCCATTACCTCTGCTCAGAGAGTTTCTGAGCTACAGGCTGTGATGTGTAAAGATCCATATCTTGTTTTTCATAGGGACAGGGTGGCACTGCATAATAACCCTAATTTTTTTCCCCAGAGGTGGGGTCCAGACTGACTCTGAATCAGAACATCCAGCTTCCAGTTTATTATCCAGAGTACTCTAACAAAGGGGCGGCCCTGTTGCATACTCTGTATGTACATAGGATACTCAGGTATTACCTCAGCAGAACCAGTTCTGTTCGGCAAACAGATCAACTCTTTGTTTCTTTTGCTCACAGAAAGACAGGGTCTCCTGTCGCTAAGCAATCACTATCCAGATAGTTTGTGCACTGTATCACATTTTGCTATCAACACCACACGAAGCCCTTACCAGGATCAGCGAAGAGTCATTCCACCAGAGCTATGGCAACCTCATTTGCCTATCTGCGGAACGTTTCATTGGCATACCTTTGTGCTGCTGCCACCTGGAGCTCAGTCCATACCTTCATTAGGCATTATAGTTTAGATGTTGCCTCTAGGAGGAGAGAATGCTTCGGACTAGCAGTCCTTCAGGGCCTTCTCTCTTGAACTCCATCTATCCAGATCATCAGTTATCTGTTGTTCCCCCCCCCCATCTGACCTGGGCCTATCTTTTGATACTGCTTGGGACTCAGGCCTATTGGTAATACCTGCTGCAAGAGTTCCCCCTCGAAGTGAGATAGTACAGTTATGTAAGAACTTACTATAATAGTAGATGTTCGAGAGGAGCTCTTGCAGCAGGTGGCTTTCCCACCAACCAGCCCCCAGGGACAAGTAGTTTTTCTTTCTCTTTGAGTAGGGGAGACCCTCCTCGGTTTTCCATTACTTTTGTTAGCCGGGTCTCTGGCAGAAGAACTAAGATGGTGCCAGGGGACTGCCCCCTTTATGTAACTTCTCACATCGGGCAGAGCCGACATCAGGGGTGGTCCCCTGCCACAGACTGCTAGCTAGAATATATTTCCATGGTATTCTAATGCCTGTCGGCCTTAGTCCTATTGGTAATACCTGCTGCAAGAGCCCCTCTCGAAGACCTACTGTTACGGTACATTCTTACGTAACTGTACTTTTTTTCTTTTGAGCAGCTTGGGTAGTGTACTAAAGGATCCGACTCTGGTGGCAGGGAGCAGCATGGGACAATAACCCTAACTGTTGATTCAAGAGGCTGTATGATGCAGCAGGGCACAGTGGTGGCAGGGGGCAGATGACTGCTTGGTGCAGAAGTTTTGACTGTGGGGCAGGACACAGTGGGTCATCAGGATACTGCAGCCCTGACTGAGACAAGGTGCACATGTTGCAGCTGCCCTGCCCATTTCAGGCAGTGCAGGGTGCAGCAAAAGCTCCCACCATTGGTGGCCTGGAGCTGCATGGTGAAGCAGCCCCAACTGTGGAGGCAGAGGCTCTGGGACTCTAGGGCTTAAAGCACAGCAGTCCCGTCTGTGGAGACTGGAACAGGGAGCAACAGGTGGCACTGGCCCTACCTGTGGTGGGGGGGTCAAAGGGAAGCAGGGTGCAACCACCTCAATTGAGGGGCAAAAGACAGGGGCATCAGGATGACATATAGTATGTCTAGTTACACACATACATGATGTATTTCCACACAGAATCCCTCAGAGAACTGAAGTTTGTGAATTCATACAGCACATGTTTCTGAAATAGCAAAGTGTGGCAGACACCTGGTTATCAATCTGACATAACAATATTGTTCTCACAAGAACATATGTATGGAGACTACACCAAGGACACACTACTTCTATGGCTTAAACTTTAGATATATTTTATATCCATTAAACAACCTTGGATTTATATAGCCAAAAACAATGCAGTTTTGATGTGACAGAACTCAGCTGTCATACAGACAGGAGATTTCTCACAAACATTTGTTTATATCACTTCAATTACCCACTGAAACACAAATGATCAACTCATTATGAGAACAGAATGATAGATTGTAACCTACTCTATCTAAACACAAACCAGGTGGGGTTAGTAGCATGCTTGGAGTAAAGACAATTGGTCAGGATTCTCAAAGACAGTCGAAAATCCCACAGCTGCGGGAAAAAGGCGTGCAGCAGTGCTGAAACACAGTTGCATGGTATTCTTAAAGAAAACTGGTGCAGCTGTGGATTTCAGCAAAAAGTGCTACATAAGTGGCAGTTAAACAGCCATGGGAATTGCAAAAGTGCTGCGAATCCGCAGCTGCGGTAATGGATGACAAGACACAGCAATAGTGAAACTAATAGCTGAAGCAGCAGACTGCACAGTGCTGCCATAGCATGAAGCTGACAGCACACACAAAGAGACCTGCAACCAGTCCTCAGCCAGGACCACTGCAGTACCACAGGTACCAGCAATACCATGGCACTACAGTGGCTGACAGGTCACTGCTGGTCATCCCTCCTAGGGTGTTCCTGTTGCCTGCAGGGTGGCACTCATTGTGGTTGGTCAGGCTCCTACCGCCTGTGGGGCTCCGTCATGGGCTGCACTAGGTCTGGTGGTTGTTGCCTGTTGCCATATCATGGCAATGTGTGCTTTTGTTGCTGTAACAGCAGCCACTGCTCTACTATCTGGGATGCTATTACCTGTGCCTCACGTCTACCTTAATTGATTCCAATTGATGTGGCACTACTAGGGTTTGCTGAGGGAGAGTTACACCTCATTCCACTGTGTGTAACATTTTTTCTGCAACTGCAGAAAAAAACTGGCTGAGAATAGCCTTTCAGGGGCTGTGTCTTACTTATCTCACACGTTTTTTCCTCAGGGACTTCCACAGCTGGACTTTTTTCCATAGTCCATAGTGGTTTTGTCCACAGCTGTGGAGGTTTTTGTGATTAGCACTTAGAACAATCTTCCCTTTTTCTGTTTGCTTGCACGCATGTGCAAGAAACACATTGCATTAGCTTTCTTTACAAAGGGGTTGTGGAGATGCGGCAGTGTTGTGCCGAATGGCAACAGCCCATTCAGGGGCTGGTCTCTGCCTGGCCAATACAGGAGCATGCACTGGATCACCACAGTTAAACAAGCAGGCCACTACATCAAAGGAATTGAACTGCTGCAATCAGGGAGCACCCCATCAGTACGCAATCAGCTGTTTGGTACGATCCCTGACTGCAGCAGCCAATTACAGAGTTGCAAGCTGATGCCCCACCCCCCTTTAGTATGCCTTCTTAGGGAAGGGAAACACTTAAAAAAAAACAACAATAAAACCGACAGGGTAGCCCACTCTCCGTCAGCATAATACCCCCAAAACATTTGGGTTCTGCTGGGGTGCCTATCCCCTTAGCTCCCCTCTACTCCATGTGTCGATGGGGTGCCAAATCCTCTGTCAGCTACAGCCTCCCCAAAAAGATCAATGGGTGGCATGCTGGAAGCCCACCGCAGTGTGCCAAATAACCATGTAAATGGAAAACGGTTCTGCAATGTTTTTTTTTAACCTGCAAAGCAGAAAACGGTCCCGCGTTGAGTCCGGTGACCCTCCCCGAACCCACACCCACCCTCTACACACCCCGCCTCCCCACATCACTCCTCACCCTATACTTACTGTACCTCCGGAGTCCGGCGTGATGATCTTCGGTGGACTGGGAACACATCTGCACTCTTCAAAGCCGACCTCGAACTGAGGAAATGCCGGTAGGCTGTATAATGGAATCCATGTTTTTTTTTTCAACTTTGATGCATATCTCAGGCATTTTTTTGAATTTTGGCACCAAATTTTTAACATGGGGATTTTGGGACCACTCCTCATGAATTATGTCACTGTCATGGCGTTAATTGGCCCCGAACGGTGATTTCATGGTCACTACACAGAATTGCATTTTGGGACTGACAAAATGACAGTGCCAGTGTTCATGAGGTGGGCTCTCAAAAAGCCTATGTTGCAAATTTGGTAGAAAAAACAAAAAAAAATGACTGTTTTATGAGCATGCGCTATGCAGTTGCTATGCATGCTCATAACTTCGAAATTTGTAATATTTTCATGCCACATTTTAACATTGTCATTTTCCACACCTCCTTGTGAACAGTATAGCTGTCATTTTCACATCCTGCCTGAAATGTGTTTTTACACTTCGGCGCAGAATAGACGATCACTGTGGAAATCAGTGTTCAGGACAGATTACAAAACAACAGTGACACTGTTCATTAGTAGAGGTCCTAAAATGCCTATGTTGAAAATTTGGTGACAATACTCTGTAAAACGACTGTGTTACGAACGTGCATTGCACAGCTGGAACGCATTTATAATATTTTCACTCCAGATTGGCAACATTGCCATTTTTACATACCTCCTTATGAAAAGTACAGCTTTCATTTTTCACATCCTGCCCAAAATGTGTTTTCACAGTTCTGGTGCCGAATAGCGCGGTCACCGTTGGAAATCAGTGTTGCGGACACATTACGAAAATCACAGTGACGCTGTTCATTAGCAGAGGTCCTAAAATGCCTATGTTTAAAATTTGGTGGGGCAAAAGTCCATGAAATGACTGTATTACGAGCGTGCATTGCGCAGTTTCCATGCACGCTCGTAACATCGCACATTTGCAATATTTTCACTCCAGATTGTCAACATTGCCATTTTTCTGCAGCTCCTATGAACAGTACACCTGTCATTTTCACATCCTGGCCAAAATGTGTTTTCGACTTCCGGAGCAGAATAGCATAGTCGCTGTGGGAAATCTGTGTTTGGGACACAGTGATATTGTTCATTAGCAGAGGTGCTAAAATGCCTATGTTGAACATTTGGTGACAAAGTCCATAAAATGACTGTTACGAGCGCGTTGAGCAGTTTCCATGCATGCTCATAACGTCGCACATTGGCAATTTTTTCATGCCAGATTTTCAACATTGCCATTTTTTTGCACCATCTTATGAACAGAACAGCTGTCATTTTTCACATCGTGGCCGAAATGTGTTTTCGTACTTCCGGTGCAGAATAGCGCAGTCGCTGTGGGAAATCCATGTTCAGGACACATTATGAAAATCACAGTGACACTGTTCATTAGCAGACATCCTAAAATGCCTATGTTAAAAATTTGTTGACAAAAGTCCGTGAAATGACTGGGTTACGAGTGTGCATTGCTCAGTTTCCACGCTCGCTCATAACTTCACACATTTGCAATATTTTCACTCCAGATTGTCAACATTGCCATTTTTCTGCAAACTCCTTATGAACAGTGCACCTGTCATTTTTCACATCCTGGCCGAAATCTGTTTTCGTACTTCACTGGCAGAATAGCGCTGTCGCCAGAGAAATCTGTGTTTGGGACATATTACAAAAACACAGGGACACTGTTCATTAGCAGAAGTCCACAATGCCTGTGTTGAAAATTTGGTGAGAAAAGTCCTTGAAATAGCTGTGTTATGAGCATCGTTGCACTGTTTCCACCACGCTCGTAACTTCTCACATTGCAATATTTACTCCACATTGCCAACATTGCCATTTTCCACACCTACACAACAGTACAGCTGCCAATTTTCACATTTCACCCAATATGTGTTTTCAGACATGTAGCATACAATGGCGTGTCAGTGCAAAATCAATGTCGGACAGATTAAGAAAATCACAGTGACATTGTTCATGAGCAGATGTCTTAAACTGGCTGTGTTGAAAATTTGGTGACAAAAGTCCATAAAATGACTGTGTTAAGAATTTACATTGTGCAATTTCCACGCACCCTTGTACATTCACAAATTCATGATCTTTTCAGTCCAGATTTTCAACACTGGCATTTTTCCACACCTCCTCATGAGCAGTACAGCTGTCATTTTTCACATCCTGCCCAAAACGTGTTTCCACCCATGTAGCGCTTTAATGGGCGTAATGCGGTAATGAAATCATGGGTTACATTAATAAAATCACAGTGACACTGATCATGAGCAGAGGTATTTAAATGGCTGTGTTGAAAATTTGGTGAAAAAATTCCTAAAAATGACTGTCTTATGAGTGTTCATTGTGCAGTTCCTATGCAGCTCATAAGTTTGTGAATTTTCAATATTTTCACTCCAGATTTTCAACATTGCCTTTTAACCACACCTCCTTATGAGCAGTGCAGCTGTCATTTTTCACATCTTGCCCAAAACGTGTTTCTGCCCATGTAGCGCACAATGGCACAGTCGCTGTGTGAACTCAGTGTATGGGACACATTAAGAAAATCACAGTGACACTGTTCATGAGCTGAGGTCCCAAAATGCCTGTCTTGAAACTCTGCTGTAAAAATTCCCCAAACTAATTACATTACGGGTGTGCTTTGCCAGTTTCTATGCACACTCATGACTTCACTAGTTTTTTTATATTTTCATTCCAGATTTTCAACATTGCCAGTTTTTACACCTCTTCATGAACAGTACAGCTATAATTTTTCACATTCTGTTTGAAATGAGTTTTCACACCTGTGGCACCAAATGCTGTAGTCGCTGTGCAAAATCACCTTTCAGCTAACAAACTGATAGTGTCTCTGTTCATGTGGTGGGATCACAAAAAACCCATGTTGAAAACTTGGAGTAAAGATACCAAAAAATGGCCAGGGTGTTAGGGTTTTCAACCACAATGCCCTACAGCCATCAAAGATATGACCTGGGATTGTTAACAGTAATGCTCATGCCTTTCAACCCCCCCCACCCACACCCTGCAGCCAGTGACAAGCTTCAAGGTGTGCCTTGGACTCTTGGCCCCAGAATCCATCCCATTCTCCTATACTGCACCCATTTCAGCATATTTCCTTATGGAATGAGATGAGTAAAGCCCGAACACCCAAGGCACACCTCGACACTTGTCAGTGTCTGCAGGGTAGGGTGAGGGGAAATGTCATAACCGTTATGGGCAATGACCCAAAGGCACACCCCAGTGCCTGCCAATCTCTGCAGGGTGGGGGTGGGGTTGGCATTAGTTCAGTACTTCACTGCCATTCCTATACTGCATGGGCCTGATTCTCATAGGGGCCTGCGTCTGGCACAAGTTTGGCAAGCAGCACCTTGCACCAATGCCTGGTGCACCAGGGACCCTGCACCTGATTCAGGTACAGGAGGGGTCCCAGTGGCTAAGTCCCCATTCTAGCACTGACCAGAACCCTGTGGCAAATCTCTGGTGCACTGCACAGATCCACCGTGGGCCACCAGAGACTAACACAGGACCTCTTGTCCCACTAGGTAATGGGCATGTGGACCCAACCTGATGGGTCGATGTTCCCCCACCATGTTTGGTGCAATTGGTGCCTGGCCATGGAGGTGAGTGGTGGGACATGGTGGGCACTGGGGAGCAGTCTGCACTGGTGTGCAGGGAGTTTGGGCACCACCTGCTGGGGCATGGGTGGGCACTGTACTACCATACGTTGGAGCTGCAGTAGCACCAATAGGGCAGGCATTTTGGCTCAGGAGAGCCACATCAGGATGGGGTTACCAACATGGTACATAGTTGGCATTAGGAAGCCATGAGGGGTGCCATTGGACCAGTAGGACAGGGACCACACATACGAGGCCACACTCTGGTGTGTATGATGGGTGGACTGTCACCCATGGTATGCTGCACACAGGCATGTCACCCGGAGAATGTCTAAGTCCCCTTATAGCTGCCCTGGCTGGTCTAAAGACACTTAGAATGTCTCCGCCAGGTGATGCCTGTGAGCCGCAGGATGCAGCTTGCATTGGCCGCAGTCCCCTACTACCATGCTGCAGTGCATTGCAGGTGCAAGACCTGTTTGGGGCAGGTGGACTGCGGTCAGTGTATAAAATCAATGTTTGGGACACATTACGAAGATCACAGTGACACTGTTCATGAGCAGAGGTGTTAAAATGGCTATGTTTAAAATTTGATGACAAAAGTCCATAAAGTGACTCTGTTATGAGCATCCATTGTGCTATTTTCACACACCCTTGTAAGTTCATGAACTTATGAACAGTACAGCAATCATTTTCACACCTGGCCGAAATGTGTTTTCGCTTTTCTGGTGCAGAATAGCACGTTTGTTGTAGGAAATCAGTGTTCGGGACAGATTAAGAAAATCACAGTGACACTGTCCATGAGCAGAGGTCCCAAAGTGCTTATGTTGAAATCTGCTGTAAAAAAAAAAAACTAATTACATTACGGGTGTGCATTGTGCAGTTTCACGCATGCTCATGGCTTCACCAGTTTTTGTATATTTTCACTCAGATTTTCAACAGTGCCATTTTACACCTCCTCATGAACAGTACACCTGTCACTTTTCATCCTGTTCAAAATGTATCTTCGCACCTGTGGTGCCAAATGGCACAGTCGCTGTGCAAAACCACCTCTCACCTAAAAAACTGATAGTGTCATTGTTCATGCAACGAGGTCACAAAAAGTTCATGTGGAAAACTTGGAGTAAAAATACCAAGAAACGTCCAGGACGTTAGAGTTTTTGACCATAACGCCCTACCCTGAAGGGACTGACATGTGTCTGGGGTGTGACTTAGGATTGTCGACAGTAATGCTCATGTCATTCCACCCCACCCCCACCATGCAGCCAGTGATAGGCATCAAGGTGTGCCTGGGACTCTTTGCTCCCAGAGTTCACCCCATTCTCCTATACTGTGCCCATTTCAGCATATTTCCTTATGGAATGAGGTGAATGTAAAGCCAAACACCCCAAGGCATACCTTGACACTCGTCAGCGTCTGAAGGGTAGGGTAAGGTAAAATGTTGTGACCATAATGGGTGACAGCTCAGAGGCACACCCCAATGTTTGTCCATCTCTGCAGGGTGAGGGTGGAGTTGGCATCAGTTCAATACTTCAATGTCATTCCTATACTGCATCTGTCTAACTCCTGCACTTCAACTGCTAATGCCAGCAAGCAAATATTCAGCATTGACAAATGCTTGTTTTCTGTAGGTTTTGTACTTTCAGAAATCTTTGTGAATCCAGCCCCATTAGCCCTACAGATTACTCTGACTGGGAAATGCACCAGCTACTACAGGCAATTAAGGACTTAATCGCTGCAACAACAGGCTGGATAGGAATTATGTCATCACTCACTAATTGGAAAGAAAAATCTTCACAGTTTTCAGTTAGTGCAGAACACATTAAGGCCCTGTCCACACTGCAGCCCGAAAACCCTTCTGTAACGTTACAGAGGGTGTAAACCGCATCGGTAATGGCGTGCATTTACACTGGTAACGTTGCAGCAGGCATTTTCGTAACCGTTGTAGAAACCTGTCAGGGGGTGGTTTCTACAATGGTTACAAAAACAGTTTCAAGGCTGTAATGTTACCGCCTGCCATCTAAACGCACCACAGTTTAGCCCCCAGTCATCCACTAGACCAGCAGGCAGTGCACCACAGAGGGCACTTGGGAGGCAGAAGGAGAAGGAAGCACTGGGAAGGCAGAGAGGCACAGGAGTACAGTAACCAGTGCAGCGAGATGGAAATGGTGCAGGGCAGCACCTGCACAATGTCTGAGGCAGGGAGACCAGGGCAGCCGGGAGCACACACCCGAGAGAGGTGCAGCCAGGAGGCACAGTGTGGCAATAGGGGGTGCTGCCTGCCACAGCTGGCCAAGGACTGTGAGGGGGGGAAGAGCACTGGTGCCTAGGGCAAACAGTGGGCACAAGCAATAGGGAGCCATCAGCAGACACCAGCACTGTGTGCCACAGGTGTGAAGGGGTCCCCAACAGCTGCCAAAACCCAAGACCAGCCCCAAGAGGACAGCAGTGCTAGAGCATACCACAACAGCACCACTGCAGAGTGACCTCAGCCCCAAGCACTGCCTGTGACTGGCGGAGGGTAGAAAGGACTGTGGCAACAGTGTCCACATCCACATGCCACACTGCCCACCTGCAGGACCATGTCAGATCGCGTGCCACCTGGTCGGATGAGGCCACAAAACTCCTGGTGGAGTTCTGGACACAGGAGAAGGTGCAGGAAGAACTAGCCAAGTGAAGGCACAACACGAAGGTGTACCAGAAGGTCTCAAAATACCTGTATGCAAATGGGGTGGAGCAGAAGGCAAAGCAGTGCCGTGATAAGATAAAGCAACTGAAAGTGTGGTACCATAAAACCAGGGACAGCAACAGACGCTCGGGGGGGGGGCGCGCGTGTACTGTGCCCCTTCTATGATACATTGGATACCATACTGGGAACACAGCCTACCACCAAACCAGCGTTCATCCTCGAGAGCTCACAGGTGGACAGCCCTGAACTGGACATGGAGGATGATGGGGACACCACCAGGGATGTGTACCAGTACCTGGGGAATGAAGATGATGACAGTGTGCAGCAGGAGTGCCCCGACACAGGTAAGTGCATTGTGCAATGTGTATGCTGGGTTCTTGCATGCCGGTGGGGTGTATCCTGGCCGCAGCACAAGGTGATAGGCATGGCATGGGTGGTGGCACTGGTTCACTCAGGTGAGGTTGCATGTGGCACCTGAGGTGTGTGTAGGCACACAGGTGAGTGGGGACATGGGCATGGGGCTGTGTTTGGTGGTGGGGGTTGGGGTGGGAGTCGCACCTGTGTGTAATGGTGACAGGTGTGTTCTGCCATTCCAGGGCAAGACCCAGTGAGGGGACATCGGTGGACACTGGCGCAGTGGAGGTCTCCCAGTGTCCTTGGTCCTGCAGGACATGATGCCAGGAACCTCCAATGACGGCTCCACTGCAGGGAAGACCACCATGTGAAGCAGCAGGGCAACCAGGCACCCTGGTGAACCTCAGGAAGAGGAAGTTGAAGACAGCATGGATGGCAGAGGTCCTTGGGCGGTGCTGGAACCTACATGTAGGATGATGCAAGAGCACCACAGAGCTGATGGACATGGAGAGGGTGGGCATGGGAGGAGAGGGCATTGGAGGGCGCTTATGGAGACAGGAGGCAGAGCAGACAGAGCAGTTCTTCACACAGATGGTCAGTTACTGGCCATGCAATGCCAGCAGCCACCACCCGCAGCCACAGCGCAATGGCCAGGTGCCATCCCCATGGCACACCACCACAGTCCCATCCCCTGTGGCCTGTTCCCCGTGGGTGTGCCACCATGCCAGTGGCCACTAAGTACCACAGTGGCATGGCAGACCCTGCCATCGCCCACCCATCCACTGCTGGTGGACACACAGGCTACGTGGCTGGCGGCCTCCACCAGGATGCATCCCCGACTGTGCAAAGTGCCCGCAGGCGTGACCCCCCACTACAGGGTATGGTGTACATGGGTGGTGTCACTGCCTCCACCACCCAACCACCCCGTCCAAAGGCAACACCAGCTGGTGCCAGCATGGCACAGCTTTCCCACAGGTGTCACGTCAGCCACCGCTGGCCTGCACACAGTGATTCACATATCTGGAATGTGTAGTACGGTATGGGCTGCATGCCCATTGGCTCACACTGTGAACCAATTGGCATGCAGCCTTAGTGTCAGTCGGCGGGCATCAGGGGCGTCATGGAGGTGGGGTGCTGCCACCTGCCGGCTGACTGAGAAGGCGGTGGGGCTCAGTGGGCCGGTGGGAGGGGACCCTAGACCACCAAGGTAATGGGACATTGTATGTTTTACAGATGCTTACGATCAGGCAGAGTGCGGTCCACTGGACCACCAGGATATTGGCCGGGGGTTATTCAACAGATGCCCACTATCGCGGCAGCAATAGGTCCACCGGACCAAGGGCTATTGGACGATTTCTTTTTGTATTATAATGCCCGTGATCGGCACATATTGGTCCACTGGACCACCAGGGATATTGGATGGGGAAGTCTTTTTTTTAGACAAATGCCCGCGGTCGGGCTGCAGGAGGCATTGGTCCCTGACGGCTGCTGCCTGGCAGGGTGCCAGGCACAAGTCTTCGGGGATCAGCGCACCTGCATGCTAATAGGATGCAAATGGGGCCATAATGACATGCAAATGGCCCCATGTGCGTCTTGCATAAATTATGACCCCATTTGCATGTCCCCTTTTGAATATCGGAGGTGCTGTGAATGGCGCAATGGCACTTGCGCTAGCTCATCTTCATGCTCCACTCTGGACACTTACGCTGGTGCAGTGCCACTGCGCCATGCACAGTGGGGGTGGCCAGGGTGCGATATTCAAAGCTGCTGAGCCATAGCACAGCTCCGTTGAATATCACCCAGGCCACACCCCTGTGCAGCCAAGTTGAGCTGTGCCCAGGCTTACACCACAGCCTGGCGCAGTTTGAATATCCGGCCACTATTTTTTAGGTTAATATGTGAGCTGTGATGAAAATGTAGGCTCAAAGGGAGGCTTTATCAACTGTGAAAGAACTGACTTGTGATGGGACTAGTTCCCTCACAGGAGGATACATGTGATTTAGTCCTTTAAAAAAATCTCTTATACATTTCTAACCCCTTCTCCCACAGGGTGGAGCTTACTTTGTTGCCCTGGGAGCCCATTTTGCCCCACTCCTCCCTCTGCCCTCTGCTGCCAGTCTGGGGTCCTAGAGGGTCCTCATAAGTCTCCATCTGGTCCTGTTATTGTCTGGTTATTTGGGGGGGCCAGAGGAGTCAGTTGTGGGACCACTGCTGTTTCTGGCACTGTAAAAGATGCTTGCGAGATCTGTGCATTGTGCCTGGTGTCTTCTTGCCACTGTAGTGGCTTAACAATTGCCTCTCTGGTGCTCCCAACCCCCTATATAAGCTAATTGGGAGTCAGACACCTGGAGGAGGCACCCCGAATGTGGCTATAATGTTTATTTAAAGAGTGCCAGTACACGCATAGAATAGGGGAAATCTGCATAATAATGAGCATACATGAATATTAATGAGACTGAATGCTGTTCCTGGGGGGACTTTATATCGGATCCAGCAATGGACATAAGGCAGGCTCTTTAGTTATAACTGCAGTCGCTTAACAAAGTGTAAAGGCTGATTTTGGACAATGGGACAAATATGTGTTAAGACTGTATTTTTGTTGAAGACAAGCATTAAAATTGGGACTGCTATCTAAACTATATGGATCTGTGTATTAGGCAGCCATCTTTTCTACTCTTATGCCCTGTGCCAGCCAGTCAATAACTTAGGCACCCAAAGTCTGATGAAATGCCTTTTGGGAGAGGTATGAACTTTATTCTAGACACCAAGGACTAATCACCAATCAATAATTGAACAAGGTTAATGTTTATTAATATTTGTGAAGAACAGTGGGATTTAACTAACTGGTAGCTGGAATTTGTTGTGTGAAACCCCAGGAACTTTTGCAGTTTGGACTCTGTTGTCAGGGCTTTGATCGAATCAGGAGGGTTTATACTGTGTGTTGAGAAAAGGTTGGTAACCTTTTCTGGACTTTATTGGTCAAACGGTCAATCGCCTGAGAATCTGAAAAAGGGGTTTATTCTGTCTGAAGGAACTGTGGTTGCAGCTGAATGTCTGAGACACTGGTTGAAGGCTTCTTTCCTATTTGAAGAACTGGAGTCTGCAGTGGGCCTGTATCAGTGTGGAAAACCCTGATCCTGTAAAGTGGGTTATTTGGAACTGTGTGTGCCAGAGCTTAAAGCTGGCACTCGGTCTGAAACTGAGAACAATTGTGGAAAGGGTTTGCAGATATCCAGAGCTTAGGAACCTGCCCAATTTTCTGAAATCCAGGTGTGGAAGGGTGGAGTGCCACTCCAGAGACTGTAAGCTGCTAGCCAATAGCCACTGGTGAGGTGGAAGTTAGAGGGTCCATTGCTGCCTACCAAAGCTGATAATTCCTGATCAAGGAAAAGAGAAACTGCAGCTTACATAGATGCAACTTGGAGCCGATAATTCCTGATCAAGAAAAAGAGAAACTGCAACCTGCATAGATGCAACTTGGAGCGAGGTAGGGGAACTTTTAACTCTTATCGAGTGGGGCAGACGAGGCTGCATGGAGCCATGGGCACGTGCCTGAGTGTTAGAGCACTCTGGATCCATTTAAGGGAGCCACACCATGGGGTCACTCCTTGGTCTGGGTTCACTTGTGGCCTAAGAAGCCTTGCATCTGTGCTTCTATTCTCCAGCCTGCCTGGCAGGCCGAAGGTGACAAGCTGCTAGACTTTGCAGGCAAGTCAGAAGGTGTCAAGCTGCTAGACTCTGCAAATGAGTCTAAAAGTGGAAAGCTGGACAAATTTGCTGCTTCAACCACACCCTGCTGCTGTCTTGTTGCTCTGCTGCTCTAAGGTGCCATTCCTCCCTCCCTCAAGCTCACTGAGCAGAATCTGCAATCCAGTGTCTACTGAACTGTGAGTAACTCAGGGCCTGCCCTGACCAAGGAACCTGTTTAGAAGTTGTCTAAAAGTGTAACTCTGTTTATTCTCAAGCAGCAATCATGCTCCTAGGGCTAGCAGGCCAACCCATGGCAACGTACAGGCCTGGAAAGGTTTGGGTATCCAAACAGATTGTTGGGGTACTAATACCATTAGAGAGGGAGTGAATGTGCTGCTTGGGGTGGGCGTTGTTGGATCAAACTGATTTCTGCCAGCTGTTACAGATTTCATGCCTACTATTTCCCATTACCCTAAATAAAAGTTTTAAGGTTATTACTGTTAAAGGTGTCCATGAGCATATTATTAGCTACAGCCTCTAATTTTATTATGTATTTTATTGCAAAACAAAGTGGTTCTCTGTGACTTGGGTGACTGGATGGAGAGGTGGGGAGGTACAGAATCCTGGGGGTTGTACTCCTCCAACACCTGGCCTACTATTATTCTTCTCTGGGTGGGGGCACCATGTTACTTAATTTCTATCTTGGGAAATAACCTCAAGCATCATCAAAACAGAACCCAGGCCCCTTAACCTGTGTAGTAGTCAGCAGGCAGAGTGCAGCACCTGGGTTACACATTGGGTGTGCTGCAATGGGATTTTCCTACCTTCAGATCTGAAAGCATAAATAGCTGGTGAATGCACCTTAAAGGTAGATAGTTATAGACCTTGGGGCTTTAAGTGTACCAAGTAATTCAAACCCACTTATATATCCGATTTTGTAGTGACATTACAAGCGTCACACAAATACTGCATTCTTTAATAATTTTATGTCAGCTGGTGCCACGCAAGCATTTGTGTATGTGCATGTACACCCTTAGCAGCTGGTGTCCTGTGGGGGCGGGACCAGAAACATATGGAAAAACCTCAACCACAGCAAGATGGCAGGCTATCCCTCTTAGGCTCCACAGCATCCACTCAGCACCCTTCCAACATCTGAATTTAAATTTGGTGGGAGTTTAAGGTCATCCACGGAGCCCAGTCCTGAAGAACAATCTTTTGAGGTACCAAGAAGTGGGTTAAGTCTGGGAGACAATGGGTGATGGGACTGGGAGGATCGCCACGAGGAAAGCCGTCTGTGAAATGGGCAAAATGAGTAAATTAAAAAAGAAAAAGTGAGCAAACCTGAAACTTTCTCTGGTCAAGAAAGTGCTGGCCAGGACAAATCCCTTTTAAAGGAGTTAGTGTAGCACTGTGGTTTAGGGCACTGAGCTGCAAAACTGGAGACCCTGGTTTGAATCCCACAGCCCCCACTTTTATACTGTGACTCTCAGCAAGACACTTAACTTTCTTGTGCTCACAGGTTGCACCTGGAAACAAGCTGCATCTCATTGTGCCTTTCCTGGTTAATTAATTTCCCCTTTCCAAACTCAGTTCTTTTCACCACATGTGGGGCTTTTCTTCACCTCCCCTAAAGCAAGCGGTTATATACCCATTGTTAGCTTGACTCTCTGTGAGGACGAATACTTGCTGCAGGATTTTTCCTTGGAAAAACAGACTGCTCCAGGTGCACAATAGGAAAATAGGATGGCTAGCTGCAATAAGGTAGTGCAGTATAGAACTATTCCTGGCTGGTTTGTCTCTGCCCTTCTAAACCAGCATATATCTGCAAGGGCTGCTCTTCCCATGCCCTTCCAGGTGTAGCCAAATAATATCCACCTGATCTGTGCTTTTCAAGCCCTTCCAAGCTCAGCCCACAACAGTGCCACCCCCACACCACATATTGCACAGTACAATTGCTTAATCTTGTCCACTGGTACTGGAGTGCACTACCCCCTTCCCCACTGGCACCAGTGTTTTTTTTCTTAGTTTCTTTCTCTGTCTGCCATCCTTGGTCCTGGTGGCACCCTCCCAGACCTGTCAGCAACCTGTCTTGTGGACTTACAGGTTAACCACCACTTACAAAAAGCCACATCAGTGAGTGGTCTCCCTCGTGAAGCTTGTCGATGTCTGTGAGGGATGCCAAGCAAACTGAAGCAATATCCTTTGTTTGCTCCCTCAGGCATCTGCTAACACACGCATGCATGTGGACATCAGCACATGCCCCAAACATCTGCTGGTCCTACTGGTGGTGCCACTCTGTCTCTGCCATGGCGGAAGGCCAAGTGGTGGTAAGAATCCCCACTTCCTAAGGAGGAGAGTCATCTTGGTATGCTCAATCCTCCTTCACCTGACCGATTCTCGAGCAACCCTGGTCCTTTCCTGAGCCCAGGTTGCCAGCATGGCAGGAGGTAAGGTACCAGTGCCTCCACCTTTAATGTCACCAGAACAGACTACAGGTACCAGTGTTTGATGCCTTTTAATTATTAGGGTGCTTGCAGTGCTTCACTAGGTACCCGATCATGGAAAAGGTGGAGGCCCGCTAATGTTGCACATGTCTGGCATTAGTACGGTACTTAAAAATAAAGCAATGTTTAATGAAACAAATCCCCAAACTGTTTCTGCTTTCAGAAAGCAGTACATTAGAGGAAAACAAAGGGTAGAGTCAGCTAAGCTCATGAGGTATAGCAGGGAGCAAGTCAGTTGCAGGGACTGTGGGGTGCTCTTCTTCAGGGTTTTGCTCTGGAGGATCTTTGCAGAGCTCCATGCTCAGCTAAGCAGCTAGCGAAGAGAAATCTCACCCACGTGTATCAGCTCAGCTAAAGCCCGCCCCATTCTCCCAGAGGTCAATTGGTCTAGTTGGGTGGAAAGTGGTATAATGGGGAGGGTAGAGGTGGCATGGCAGAAACAAGGAGGTCAACCAACCCCTGCACCATCCCGGAGGCAAATAGTTTTGTACCCCTTGAGGAGACTCAGGTACCTGACTGCACCAGGGAATCTGGGCCAGTCAGGAAAAATGGGAGGATGACTGATGGCAACCAGGGGTGAAAGTAAGAAGAGAGCAGCTAGGAGAGTTTTAGCAGTTGGGGATTCCTTATCAGGGGAGTAGAAAGGGTGGTGGGTGGGGGGATGATCAGGTGCCTTCCTGAGGCATCAGCCATCTGAGACATAGACAGAATAGGGAGGATTGTAGAGAGGGGGGAACTGAGGGTGCTGCTATGCTTGGGCACCAATGATCTGGGGAACCTTTCTGGGGAGCAAGTGAAGGGGAACTTTCAGAGGCTGCGGGGAACAGATTACAAGCACGCATGGCTTCCCTGGCCTTTTCTGAGGTCCTCACTGTGTGGAATAGTCAGAGAGAGAAAGATGGAGTAAGGAGGGAAGATACAGAGGAATTAAATGGGTGGTTAAAGGGTTGGTGTCAACAGAAAGGATACCACTATATGGGGCACTAGGGGCTTTCTGGGACATGAGAATCTTCAAAGGTGTCACATTCCAAGACTAGAATCCTTTAATCTTTGCATTATTCACAAAGTTCATATCCCATTTATGCTTAACTGTGCTACTGATTTTGTGGCATGTAGCAAACAAATAAACAAACAAACAAACAAACAAAAGCCTTCACCTGAAAAGACAGGGCATGAGTGTGCTGGGGCAGAAGTTTGACGTCTGCATCAGACAGTTAAACTGACTGTATGGAACACTAAGGCTGGGGGAACCACAGTAAAGGGAGTGCGGAAGGGGAACCTAGCTAGTGCTCCCCCTATACTGGGGACTGGCAGCAGTATGGTGTGTAAAAATAAAACTGAGATTCAAAAAGGAGTATTGGAAGACTCAAAGGCAGAAGGCTCTCAGCATTGCAAGCAATAGGAAAAATCAGAAGGCAAGGAGAATGGAAAGGAATGGAGGTGTAGGATCACAAAGCAGAAAAAAAGGATCCGGAACTAGTTGGTAGGGTTGATCTTAATGTCACAATTCTGCGTAATAAATCAGTGAGCTTCAGGCATTGGTGGCAGATACTGAGGTGGACCTTGTAGCCATCACAGAAACCTGCCACAGAAAATAATGACTGGGATTTTTCAGTCCCAGGTTACAGAATGTTTCAACAGGACAGGGGAAGGTTGGGCATAGCTCTACATGTCTGGGAGGCATAGGAGGCTTTTAGAGGATGGACACATCTGGTGAAGCAAAGGGTAAAGAGAGTCACTGTGGGGTCACCACATGGCACTGTCAGGCAAGAAAATATGGGTAAGGATGATCTGTAGACCACCAGGACAAAGGAGAGAGAGTGAGAGAGAGAGAGAGAGAGAGAGAGAGAGAGAAAGAGCTGGCAGGGAAGTGAAAAAGGGGGAAATGCAGGTGGTGGGTGATCTGAGCCTGCTGTATGTTGACTGGGACGTTCCAGTGGTCAGGTGCACCAGAAGTCAGGCTCTGCTGGTTACAACGCAGGACTGTCTGCTGGTACAGCTGGATAAGGAACCCACTAGACAGGCAGCCATTCTTGATTTGTTGCTCACCAATTCAGAGATGGTGAGTAGAGTGAGTGTAAGGAAGGGATCAAGGAGATACAGAGGGATCTACAAAGGCTATGGAGTTGGCCTAAGGTTTGGCAGTCGGAATCCAGTGCCAAAAAGTCAAGGCTATGCACCTAGGGGGAAAAACATAGGACAGAGTACTGGATGGGATGGGTTAAACTGAGCACTACGGCAGAGGAAAGGGACCTGAGAGTCATTATTAGTGATTCCCTTAAACAATCAAGCCAGTGTAATGCCCCAAAGGTGGGCATTCCAGAAAGTTAAAATAAAAATAAATAAACGCAGAGTACATAGGTGCTCAGGGTACCTGCTGCAGGGGTAGGCAGCAGGGTACTGTACTAAGGGGCCCCTAGACATAGAGAGTCAACCTCCTGACACACAGAAACACTGTAAATAATAGAAAAGTGCCCCTGTGCACTTACAGCTGGTAAAAAAAAGCAGATTGTAAACCATTACATGTCATAATGGTCTGGATGGAATGTTGTGCTGAGTGGCTCATGCACAGCATTCCAATCCAGTCATTCTAGAACCCAGGCAGGTTTAACTTTAAATTTAATTCTCCAGTTGGTCAGTTCCTGGGCAGCTGTTGAGGAGAGAGGACACAGTAAGTCAAAGGGACAAGGAAAGGGCTTACCTGGGGGTTGAAGCCATCCCTGAGGATTTAGCTGTGTGCCTGCTCTGCCTCCACTGCCTGAAGATCCCTCCTGCTGCTGTAGTGCTGTGTTTGGTGGTACCCCTGGGCAGGCACGAACAGGCTACAATGCCTTCTCCCGCATTTTAAGGGCTTTATTCCTCCGCTTTATTATTTTACCCCCGAGTGTTGTTTCAACAGTTTCTCCGGTCCCACGTCGGCAGCAAGCAAGCAGCATCACTTTTGGCCATCGGAGGCCCCCCGGAGCCGTCCCTCTCGCTGCCTGATCCTCCCGCCCACTGCCAGCTCTCCTCCTGCCTCCCAGTGACAGCCATGAACTCCCCGGAGACCACAGAGCGGTGAGTCGGCGGCAGCACACGCAGTGCTGACCGCCAGTTTGAAGGGGGACTGTATTTTTGTTGAAAAGCGCAGTAAGTGCTTAAAGGAGGCGGCCAAGTGCCGCAGGGGCATCGGGTCATTAGGACCCTCAATTTTAATATTAATTGTGGAGGCGGGCTCAGTGACGCCCCACGGGGAGGGGCCAGGGTGCTAAGCCATTTTAAAGGCCTATGAATATTTAAAAGGGGGCAGAACTGAGGCAGGGTTTGCCAAGATAAATGACAGTAGCTCTTAGTGAGCTGGAAATTTAAAGGGCAACCATTTAAAAGGACAATTCAGGCCCAGCTGCAAAGTAGGGCATTAGGCCCAGATAAAGTGGGGCACCAGGCCCAAAGTTTAGAGGGCGTTAGCCCATTATAAATTGGGGCACCAGGCCCAGTACAGAGGTGGGCACCAGGCCCAATGCAACGTGGGGCACCAGGCCCAATCTAGGTGGGGCACCAGGCCCAAGCTAACTAGGGGCATCAGGCCTGAGGTAAAGGTAGGCATTAGGCCCCTAGGTAAAGCCTGGTCCATAGGGGAGCCCGGCCTAGCGGAATAGAGCAAGCCAGGCTAGTGGTACTAAAGGGAGGCCCCGGCCTAGCGGAATAGGGCAAGCTAGCCTAGTGGTACTAAAGGATTCCCTAGCCACAACGTACAGTAAGGGATCCTATTCCAGAATACCCTACCTATAGAAACAGGGGTTCATTTGAGAGTGTTCAATTTGCCTATACTGTGAAACTACTGTGATTACTGTACTGCTTATGCTGAACTATTGCCCTAAGTACCTGAACCATTGCCCTAAGTACCTGAACGATTGCCCTAAGTACCTGAACTATTGTCCTAAGTACCTGAACTATTGGTCTAAGTACCTGAACTATTGTCCTAAGTACCTGAACTATTGGTCTAAGTACCTGAACTATTGCTCTAAGCACCTGGACATTGGCCCTTATCAGTAACAATTACCCCTGATGTTATAGTTTGCCCTCCTCTGGCAAATTATTGTATCATTCCACAGTTCTTTGGGCATTCTTCAGTTACATGTTTACTACTGTACGAAGACAGTCTCAATCTTCTACCACACTGCAATCTCATAGTATGGTCTGTAACACCACGTACGCAGAATCAGTCTCTACTCAGAAGAAGACGTCCTTCCAGCATTCTTCACTCCTGGGAGATCATCCATCGGCTCATCCCATCCATTTGTGTCATCCGCCGAAGTTGAGTCCGTCGTCAGTCATACAAGTCGTACCCACTGTTTTCTTGTTTGCACAGCTTGAAAGTACGTCCGCCGAAATGCATCACGACAGCCGTGCCAGTGTTGTTCCGTATGGTTCCTGTTCCAGATGTCCCAAAGTTGGTTACCCTCTATAGAAGAGTGAGCTCATCTTGGAGAACCTGTTCTGTGCCCCCACTGGGTCGTTCTCCGAAAGTCGAGTCCGTCGAGCTCAGTCCGGACGCGTCCGCCGCTTTTTGTTTTGTGTTAGTTCCTCATCCCAGGATTGCAGAGTCAACCATCATCTCTTCAGATTCTTATGGTTCCTGGTCCTATCAGAGTTCCTTCCGAGTTCAACTGGCCCTTGGAGTGCGCAGCATCAGTCAGGTTGTGGTAGTCCTCCATTGGTTCATCGCACGCAGATCTTGATCTTTCTTCATCCTTGGCAACCCTAGAAGTGGGTTCTGGCGAGGAACCTCTTGTTTCAGTGTGTTATTTCAGGAACCAGTTGCTTTGGTTCTACATTCTGGCAGCCTTGGAGAGAGTGGGCTTTTGCTGAAGATATATGGTCTGTTTACGAAACCTCTCACCACCCCAGTGGCCTTATCTAGGTCCTTGCTGGGAATTGAGATTAGGGTTCTATAGTTCTGTTTTATTTCCCTTGTAGCTACCAATGAAGAACGACGGTGTACACGAAGACGCTGGATCTCTGGACTCTTGTAATATCTGGACACTTATGGAAATGTATAATGCTAATTACCCTAATACAGTGCTGAGTAGCTTATGTCACCTGATTCTCATTTAGAGTATTGAAGTATAGAATAGTGTCAGAATAAGAGTGGCAGTAGGCCTAGAGTTTATTCTTGTAGTAATAACTGTAGAAGTGGTAGATAAAAGTATTTCCCTGTTCCATTGCCCTATTGTTCTTGGGCAGCCTCCTCCTTCTTGTGACTGTGTCTGTCACCCTTGGTACCAAATAAACGCCCTGCAGTGTCAAATACTAAGCTGCCTCCTGCCTCTCCTTGTCTGGATAGCAGTTATCCTATCCACATAATTCGGACCTTTGGTGCCTCATCACATCATCTCGAGCAGAGCACCACTAGATCACCACACCAGTGTAACAAGGCCTATAGTAAGGCTAATAAGATGCTGGGGTGTATCAGAAGGGGTACTGGCAACAGGGAAAAAGGAGGTACTGCTTCCTCTATATATACTGTAGGTCACTGTTGAGGCTGCACCTGGAATACTGTGCTAAGTTCTGGAGTCCTCACCTAAGGAAGGACAAGAACAGAATTAAGATAGTTCAGTGCAGGGAGACCAAGATGATTCATGACCAAAAGTGCAGATCTTGCAAAGATTGTGTCAAGGCACTGAACATGTACTCACTGGAGACCAGGTGAGAGACAGGGGATGTGATAGAAACGTTCAAGTTCCTAAAGGGAATAAACAAGGTGAACAGCGGGGAACTATATAGTAGGCATACAGAGTCAAGAACCCGAGGTCATGAGTGGAAACTGGTAGGGGGAAGGTCTAAGAGGGATGTGAGGAAAGGGTGGTGGAACCATGGAACAGTCTGCCAGTGGAGGTGGTGGGTGCCAAGACTGTAAATGGTTTCAAGCACGGCTGGGGCAGAGTGAAGGGTCTGATGGTTGTTCGGTCAGCAGTAGTAGAGAGGGCTGTCGGGAGAACTGGGATGAGGGATAAAACTGTGTATGAATAATAGGTCCTGGGGCAGATATGGAACTCTGGGTAGACTAGATAGCACATTGGTCTTTTTTTGCTATCACTGTCTATGTCTCTGTGTAACCCAAATGCTCTTACACCTCAACTGAGGCATTTGTAACTCCAGCCAGATGTTCTAGTCAATTAAATGCTTCCAAACAATGATGCAGACTTCTATTGTCAGGCATGCCCTGAGTTTACCCACGGTTTCTCAGACAAGGTAACCTCCCTTGATGTGCAGGGGTAATATAATAGTTTGCATTAAGTCTTTGGCTGTTTTCCCTATAGCTCAGTCTGTTTCTTCTCTCCTGTCTGTGGCATTGGTCAGTGTCCATATACCGTTACTAAAATGACACCGCACGGCGAAACATGGAGAAACGACACCCGCTGACAGTGAACGCAGCACAGCGGCAAGTGCAGCGCGCCGACAGCCCTGATATGTTGACAGGTACTCCCCAGTGGACGGCAGGTGGACGGCAGCAGAGATGTCAGAAGCAGCTACAAAGGAGAGGGGGTGCAGGTGGTAACCAGGAAGACAATGCCGGCGGAATACATGCACAACGTATGGGGCAAGAGGCTACTAGTGGAGGGTGGCTATGTGTACCAGCGGGAGAAGAGCCATGGTGCAGTGACCTACTGGAAGTGTGTCCAGTACACCTTGGCGTGGTGCAAGAGCAGGGTGAAGATGGATGGGGAGCAAGCCATGGGGCTGTCAGGCTGGCACAACCACATCCCCGACATAGCAGGCGTCGGTGTCTGGATAGTAAGGGAGGCAGTAAAGAAACGGGCGGCGGAGACATCAGAGACCACCCAGCAGGTGGTCATTGCATGCTGCGCTGGGGTCAGCGAAGCGGTTGGGGGGTCCCTGCCACCTGTCGGCTACTTGAAGCACACCGTACAATGGGTGAGGTGGGCCATCCGCAGCGCACCAGTGGATCTGCTCACCCTGGCAGACCTCCACATCCCTGAGGAGTACCAGTCATCACTTGGGGTGGGCTGTTCCTGCTGCCGACTCTGGGGGCATGACTAACAGGTACCTGCTATTCAGCATGCAGTGCAATCTGGAGTACCTGACATAGTGCAGCCTGTGGTTCAGTGCCGCACCTTCAAGAGCTGTCCCTGGCTCTTCTACCAGCTCTGCAGTATCCATGGAGTGGAGCACTCTGCTGTGCTGCTTCGGTCTACATACTAATAATGAACAAGATCATGGCGCTCACAAGCGTGTTAAACAGGGTGGCGAGCTGTGCCCAGGCGTAAGCCCCCATGCCTTGATGCTAGACTTTGAACTTGCCACCTACCGGGCACTCCGTGCCATATTCCTGGACCTGGAGCTCAGAGGTGCTTCTTCTACCTATGCCAGAGCCTATGGCACAAGCTCCAGCAGACCCCTGACCTGGTGTGCTGCTACACAGAGAATGATGCCTTTGCCTTCACCTCGAATGCTCTCGCACTGGCATCCGTTGCCCCCACAGAATGTGTGCCACGTATATGAGGAGCTGCAGTCCTGGGACATGTTCAAGCAGTATGAGGAGCTGCTGCAGGACTACCTTGCTTATTTCAAGGATACCTGGTTGGGCGCCCGATCAGGAATGGGATATGCTGGCGACTGGTGCACCCCATCGAGTTCTGGAGTTGCTATGCCAACGTGAGGGAGGACCTACCCGTACGAACAACACCATCGAGGGCTGTCATTGGGCATTAAGTTCCCTGCTGGGTGCAGCTCATCCATTGGTATGGTGATTCATTGACGTCCTGCAGGTGGAGCAGAGGATGACTGAGGTGAAGATGCAGCAGGTCATCAGCGGCCACCTGGTGTGCAGATCCCAGCACCGGTACAGGGACACGACATCGTAGAGCAATATGGCAGCCACAGCAGGAGGGACTACCTGATGAGCATTGCTCTCAACATCAGGCTGCAGGTGTAGCTGCGCCCGACCAACAGACTGGGTGCCATTGGTACAGGGGGCAGGCATGGGCACTGTGTGTGTGGGGAGTTGGGTTCCCGACTGGTGTGTTCACTGTATTGATGGCCTGTGCCCCATTAAAGTGCAGTTGTGTTTTCAGCAGCTCATGTGTGCCTGTGTCTTGTTTGGGGGTGGGACGAAGGTGGTGTCTCTTGGCCTGTGTGGGGGGTGCTGCAACACCTGTGGTCGCATCCGGGGGGTGCCACAGTGGCCAAAGTCATGTCGGACATGCACTGGCTTGTGCCTTGCGGGTGGCCCCGCTGTTGCCTGAGCCTGTCAGTGCTCCTTCCGACTACATCAGCCCCCCGCTTGTACTATGCTGGGTCTGTGCCAGGTGCATCTGGGTGTACACCCCTGGGCAGAGCTGTGTCAGTGACTGGTGCCACTGGGGTTGCATGGCCCCGGTGGCTGTGCTGGCTGGCTCACCATGTGTGGTACCCTGGTACCACTGCCTGCTGGGAAGGGGGGTCCCGGTGGCCACAATGTGCCTCCCCATTGCACTTTGTGTGCCATCCCATGTGTTGGGCTCACTCTGCAGTGCGGGACTTGCTGTGTCGGCCATCGCCCTGCATTTGCGTCGCTGTGCTCACCGGCACTCTACCGCTGTCACTGTTGAGGTTGTCTCCCACATTGCTGCTGCTGTAACATGGGTGAACCTTCAGTGTCATTGGGTGCTCTAGCTGTCCTTCTGGTCAGGTCAGGTCTCTCCCAACTTTAACAGGCAGTAGCAAATTTCGACGTCACAGGGCAGCTACTCATGTGAATGTCAGAGGCAAACCACACACCAGCATATCCTGGCATCCAGTCATGAGGGTGTCAATGACCAGTACCTGTTCTGGTACTGATCAGGTGGTTTCAGTCATGGGGCTTGATTTTCAAAGTCCCAATAATGCCACAAGTCCCTGGTGTACTGATCATTTGGCGCACAGGACTTGTGACATTCTCCCGGCTGGCAATCAGGATTTTCAATCCTGAGTGCCGAATGCCACAAGTTAAACCAGCTTTCCCCTGGTCTAACTTGCACCATTTGGGGGACCCTTTTTATATGGCTTGTACTAAATCTTTGGCACAAGCTGCTGTAAACTGAGAAAAGCATCGCACCTGTGCCCAACAGTATAAAATTGTGTACTGTTGCGGCAAAGAAGTTTGGCACAGCTGGACCAAACTGTGACTTTGACACAGAGCTTGACGCAAGCCCTGCATCAGCCTTTGAAAATTGAGCCCATAGTCTCTACTTACAGCACAGCAAAAGTCTCTTTGAACTGCTGAAGCCTTCAACTTCACTCTCATATGGGGTGCAGCATGTGATTACCTCCTTCCTGTAGCAGGAGTTTTTCTCCTGACTTTTGTTCTCTGTCCCTGGCAGGCATGCAGTATGTTTCTCTCATGCAGCCATCTGTGTCAATAGTACTTAGGTACCAACATCAGGGACTCACACAAACTGATTTGGGTCTGTTCAGCTCCAGCTGTCAATAGTAGCTCTTGTTTTGCCAGTCAAGCTGTCAATCAACACGGGCAGCTCTGGGAGGGCTGCCACTCAACAGATGACTGGCGGCAGCAGGTGCCCAAATTAGTTAAGACCTACACAAGACCAGGAAATGTTGGGCTTTCTCTCCACAAGCAGTCCAACTCTGATTGAGAATCCAGTCATCTGCTGTCACAGTTGTGTCAGAGATGATGTAATGGCTGCCAAGCAGTAGTCCATATATGATGCTTCCATAAAGTTCTTATTTACATATAGCTTTGCAATTTAAATGATAGTTTGGGCCATGGCTCAAACAGGTCCTGCGCAAGTCCTCCTTCCTGTCTGGTTTGGTTAGTACAATGATTAGGAATGTCTCAGTTTAGTTCAAAGCACTGAAGCATCAGCTCCATCAGTGGTGATTGGCACCTTTGATGTGCAAGTGGAAGGGGCCTTAAAGGTATAGCACATAGCTAAATGTATGTGTACAAAGAGTTGTATTATGAAGGTTACTGTGGTCTGATACTTCAACACAAACCACTAAAGTCATCGAAAGTACTAAAACTAGTAACATAGAAACATAGAAACACAGGCTGTAGAACTATGCAGAATGCTGAATTATGCCAGTGGAATTTGTGCAGAATGGCATTTATGCCTCTGAAATGCTTTTCAGAAATTCTTTTGAATTTCATGGGATTCTGAAAGCTTTTCTACATACATTACAAAATAATTTTCCACAGATTACTGAAACCCTATATGAATGTATGCAGACTGTGGAGAAAGAATCCATGTCTTATGTAAGCTGATTAGTAACCTGCAAAAAGTTTCCTTTTTCAAAATTTAGGAATTGCATTACCAATGGAATTCCATGTAATTAGATGGGATTTTCAGAAATTCCAAGGAATCCTGTTCTGAGGGAATACGAAAATTCTGCACAGCACTATGCAGCTGGGGTCCTATGGTGATGGAGAGACCCATAGTACTGGACCATCTGGAAGTCAGCATTACACTGTGTTCTGGTAAATTTCTTGCAGTGGTCAAGTTGTACACCAGTTAAGTCCTCCCTCTTATTTTTTATACTTTATTTATAGCAGAACAGCCTGGGATGCAATATCTTGTTTATAGAGGGGGTCTGCTTCTACCCAACTTTATGCCTCCAAAGCACAGAAGCACTGAAATATCACATAGATAGCATTACATATCTCTCATTTCATTGTCCAGTTCTCTAGCTACTGGACAAAACCACCTCAGGGAGCAGAAGAGCAGCCAGTCATGTTAAAGCCATGCTGCATGTTAAAGATTCCTGTTAAGGCTTTTGCGTGAAGCACCAGGGTTATATGGGACCGATCTCCGACAGTACATTATTGTTTGTCTAGAAATCGTAGCTTGATGAGAATGTATCGGTGTAAGTTGTATTTTTCAGAATGGAGCACATAAGAATCCTGGTGGCAATAAATGTATTTTGTGTTTGCATCTAAATCATTCAATTTGTACCCTTGCATACAAGGAAATAACCTGAGGCTACCTTGAGTGGGGTGAGTGCATGAACTGCCTGTTTACATGTTTGTGATCTGGGGAGTTAGCCACTCCTTCATGCTCTAGCCTTGCACAAGACTGCTGAATGAATTTTGATGAGACTCGTATCAGAGGACACTGCTGGGTATCATCCATTTCAAATTTCCTTCAATATTTTAACTGGTGGGCCTATACCTCTTATGTTTCTTCATGGAGATAAAATGTTAAGTTAGGACTCATTTGAGTGGTGCCACATTAAAGATGGCACCAGGAAATAAGATCCTAAAGCACTGGAATTAATATGTAGCCCAGGTGCCATGTGCCAGTGGGCTACTACCTCTGTCTGTTGTCCCTCTAACAGGTTAAGTGCCTGGGTCCTGCTATGGTGGTGTTCGGGGGTCCTGTCCCAAAGATAATAAAAGTGTGGTGCCTCCACCCAGAGAGAATTAGAAGTGGGTCAGGTGACTGGCTGGTACAGCCCACTGGGATACTGCACCTACCCACCTCCCCTACCAACCACCCCACACACTGGATACCCAGCAATTCAGTACCACCATAAACCATGAACAATAATGCTTTGACAGACTCAGAGAATTCCTGCACACACAATTTCAAACAGTAAACCACAGCTTTACTGGGGTATAGGACTGGGGAAGGGGTACGGGACCAAGGATGGCTGTGGATAGAAAAACTGGTTAATGATATAGCAAAGCAACAAACATTGGGGCCCATGAGGCTGAACCCATCCCACTGTTACCAGTGTTTCCCAGATGTTCTTAGGGTACCCACTAGGTGCAGGCCTGGTATGGTGCCACAGGTTGGCCGGCTGTTGGGGCCCTGAAATATTTTAGAAACTTGAAAATGATTAACAAGCAATTCCCCTTTGTCCCTCTCAGGAACCAGGTCTTGGGTACTCATGGTTTGAAGCTCTCCACCAGGGTAAAATGGAGCTCCTTGGAGTTGTGCAGCAAACTGAGAATCAGGCCAGCCAGGATCACTCCGTCTGGATGGCACTTGCTTGAGATCATGCAGCTGGTCACCTTGATTGTAGTTCTGGCTGCTTAACACCTTCAGCCACTTCTGGCCCACTGCAGAGCACTGTGGCAGGACAAAAACCAGCCCCTGAAGGCCCAGACCTGGAACTGGCCCCAGCCCTGCCTCACAATGTGAGCGCCTTAGCACTCATGTGTAAGATGCGTGACCTCCTCAGGCAGTGAGTCCCACTTGGGAGAGGTTAGCAAGTTCTCTCCACGGCTCTGGGTGAAGACTCCCTAATGGTGTAAGTCCTCCTGCAGTCCCTGCTGAGTTCTCAACAAGAAGGATTTTCAGGCAGGTGCTGCAATGAAGTCCAGTGTTAATTTTAGTGGGTGCTAGCCTCTATCTTGATCAGTGCCATTGCAGTTCAGCAGGGAAAACTCAGCAGCAATAACCCCTGCACACAAGTCCACACTTTCAGTTTAGCAGTGTCTCAGCTTAATTTGTACTTTCCAGAACAATTTTAATAAACACAACAGTAACAATAACAACTGCTGTGTATCTAAAGTCCCGCTTTATGTGATAACGGTGACTCTTAATGTGCGTCGACCACAAAGAGCGAGACAAGCACCACCTGACAGACAAAGGGTGATGGACAGTACCGCAACCATTGCAAATAGTGATGGTCGCTGAGTGCATCTCAAAAAAAAAAAAAGAAAAGATATGTATTTTTATGTGGGGGGCTATGCCCCCACACACCCACTTCTGCAGAGAAGCAAGCTCCCCACCCCTCCCAAAATAATGATAATCAACTCCATGGGGGGCATAGACTTAGGGAAAAACATAAAGATTTAATAAACACAAATATTTCCTTTCTGGCCACTAGACCCAAACCCAGGTCACTCATTTCAGAGGCAGTAGCATATACTGCTAAGCTACATGGCCAGCTCGGCAGTGCTAGCCCAATCATCATGCTATATCCTGCTCTACCGAGTGTAGCTCCCTGCTACACTCACTCTACTGGATATAATGACTTCTTTCACCACTCGATCTACTTCCAAGCGCTATTGCTAAGTCACTCATATTAAATCGCTCTATAATAAGCACTCATATAGGGTGTTACTCCACAGGTGAGCAGTTTAGAGGTGCTTTAAAGACCTACCTTTTTAGTTGGCCTTTCTGAAATGCAGATTTTAGTCTGATTTTTTATCATCTGTCGCAATTTATCTATCCTTTTTGTAGGGGGGTAGGAAGAAATATAGTGCTCACCACACCAGAAATACAAGCTGCTGACTCTCCAGACTATCGTTCAATATTTTATTCATATAAATTTCTTAATAATTCAAAGTGACCACTCCTAACATGCCAACCTTTTCCTACTGTGTACAGCTTTCTCACATTGGGTAAGTACACACTCTGGATAAGAGCACACATTTTGTATTTCCTGTTTTTTTTCCCCAGTGACTTTATTTCTAAATTAGCTGGATTAGTGCACGCTGGTAAAGTGCACATACTGGAAGGGTGTACAGTTCCCTCATTCACAGATATTTGTATTTCTCCCTAATCAATGCCTGATTTGTGCACAGTGGGGTATCAAGTGCAATTTAACGGGCAATATGACAAGAGAAGTCAGTTTGTTCAGGAAGGAAAAAAAACTGACAACACTATTTGAGTCTGAGCACTATCTAACTCAATTAGCATTGAAAACTTCTTACCATTTGAAAATAACATCATGTTTTATATCATGCAGTTACTTAATTACTTAATGTATACAAATGAGTATTAGCTACTATTTTGACTTTTTTAATGTTTTGAAATTCATTTCCAGTTTTAAAATAAACTAATATAAAAACCCAGCTTCAGGCTCCACTGCTACTAATATAACAAAGACATGTAAGTCTAGAGACAGTAAAAGGACAACCTGGCTAAATGCATGTTTTCTCATTGCAAAAGAGATACTGTATACATTTAAAAGGATTCCACTGTATTTGATTAACATGTTTTTAAACAGGCCACCCACCTTGAGACGCTGTGCTGTGCACAGTGCCAAAATGGATGACAGTGTAGAAAATTGGGTACAGCTAGGACCTATGCTATAAGCACTGAGCTCGAGTTACGCTACTTGGTACAGTTGCCGTTCCTTTACTTTTTATTAGTATGTTTGGATTGGGGTTTGCCCCACACCACCCTGTTAAAAAAAAGGGGTGTGTGGGGAGGGGGCAAAGCCCCCCCATCTTAAATAAACTGACAACCAAGTAAGGCACATGAACAAAGCAGCACTGTATTCAGAAAGCTTTTACCGCAAGCTTCATACTAGGATTTATACTAGGAGAGTTAGGTGTACAGCAGGCCGAAACCCATGGAAGCACACCTCCAGCACAGCTGGGCAATGTTTACTCATAGATTTAATTGATACTTGTCGATTTCTTTTATGAAAATTTCTATGTTTTTTGCATCTACTGTATATTTAGGGAGTGTATTCCAAATTGGTATAATCCTTTGTGTGAAGAAGAAGAGTCTGTTGTTTTTCTTTGGATATGTTAACATTAACTGATATTTGTGACTTCTTAAATTACATACTCTTGTATTAAAGGTCATCCCTAATTCTTTCATTAATGTTGGATCCCTAGGTATTTTGAACATTAGTAGTATGTCCCCTCTGGTTCTCTGATGTTCTAAGGATACAATTGTAACTCTGTTAGCCTTTCCCCATTACTTTTTGTTTGCATGTTATTAATTATTTTTGTTGTACATCACTGGACCCTTTCCAGTTTTATCAGCTTTCTAGGTCTACCCGATATTCTACACTATTGCCCCAAAATGTTGACATATTAGAGTGGTCAGCTTGAATTAATTGAGAAATTGATATGAATAAAAAAATATTGGACAACAGTCTTGTGAGTGAGGAGATTGTCCTTCTGGTATAGTAAGCACTAATGGTCTTAAACAGCACTCCTCCCAGAAAATTAATAAAGAGAGCTGGTGACAGCTGCAGCCCCCCTGGCTATACTGATCAACTGCTCCCTGGCTACATGAGTGGTGCCTTGAGAGTGGAGTGTGAGCATGGCTCAGTTGGTAGCATAGCTGCCTCTGGACCAGAAGGTCGTGGGTTCTCGTCCCACACCGGGATTGGACTTACACCTAAAAATTGCTGGCATCCAAGTGCAGTATTGGAGGGTGTTGTACTGCTGGGGTGTGCCGTCCTTTGGATGAGACATTAAACTGAGGTCCCTTCTGCCCATCCTGGTGGGTGTCCTGCTGGAAGTAAAAGAACCCAGGGCACTCTTCGCAAAAGAGCAGGAAACATTCCCATGTCCTGGCCAACATTCCTCCTCCCATAAACCGGTTCATGCAATTATGTGTGTGGGTGATGATGTGCGATATGGTCACCGCCAACACATATTCAGTCACTTCACTACCAGTCTAGCATTGCTTGTAAAGCACTTTGGGATACTGTGCATGAAAAGCGCTATGTAAATGCTGATTCTTCTTCTTCTTCTTCTCATACCTTTGCACAAGAATGGGACAAGGCATGAACCAGAGTATTACAGACCAGTCAGCTTGATGTCGATGGCTGACTATGTAGCAAAGGCTGTGGACAAGGGCCAGGCAGTTGACATACTATACCTGGTCTTCAACAAGGTGTTTCACTTGGACCCCACAAGAGGTTGACCAAAAAGTTGGAGGACCAGGGGGAAGGTGACAAAATGACCAGATGGGTGGCAATCTGGTTTGGGGGAGCATTCAGGGATGAGAGATGTCACTAGAAGAGTTCCACAGGGGTTGGTACTCAGTGTAATGCTGTTTAATATGTTCATAAAAGACACATGGTACAGTAGAAAAGGCAAAATCTGCATCTTTGTGGAGAATTCCAAGACCTATGGGAGGGTGAGCACACAGAAGGGTGTCCAGGATCAGAGAAAGGATTCAGCAAGGCTAGAATGATGACCTGAGATCTGGTAACTGGTGTTTAATATAAAAAAATGCAAGGTCATACACATTGGGTGCAAGACCCTAAGTGCTCAATACAGACTAGAGGGTATGACCCAGAGATTACTACTTAGTGGGCTATCTGCCTGATAGTGGGATATAATGCTCTTGAAGGCTACACCTCCTCACCTGTTCTTCAGGATAGCCCTCTCAAAAAGAGAATTCCCAAAGCTGATCAGACAAGAAATATATAAGTTTAAGAAGAAACAACACACATTTATTACAGTGTCTATTCCCTGCATGGAAAGCCTTAGTCAAACACTATCTAGCTGACTGGTCCCAATTGGGCACCAAGCATTGGTAGGGCTATGAAACAGTAACTGCTCCTGTATAGTCAGGATAGCAATGACACCAAATATCAGTAGCTGCAGTTAATCTGGTCCAACTAGGTGCAGCTCTAAACTTTACTCACAGTTACAAAACTAATCCCCCTTGGTTAGCCTCCTGTACTGGAGACTGCTACCTACCTACCTACTTGGTACCAGGATGTTGCTGTTCAGATAAGCTGGGAGTTTCCTTGCAGCAGTCCCTGTATACCCAGTGTTGAATCATTGCAGGCCTAATATTGTTGCCATGGGTTGGCTGGCATTCGTGCATTATTATGTTACAACAGAAACATAGAAAGAGATAGCAGAAGGAGACCAAGGGTCCATCTAGTCTTCCCATGTGTTCCTTGGACCTAATTGTCACAAACCCACTCAGCAGGTCAGGCTCTCTACTCCAAAGTGCCAATCTCTGGGCGCAGTCTTGTGAACAGTGTAACAGACAAGGTAACCCTCTTGCCTGCTTTGTGAGTTCAGATCAACCTTTGGTCTCAAGTTCTGGAGGGATTCAAACTGTTAACCTCTTGCTAGCATACCCAATGCACAGGCTCAGATATATCTGTCTTCGGGGGGCCAGATATCTTTGCCTATGGGCATCTGACCAGGTATACAGACATGAACTCTTTAAAACTTTAACAAAGACTTCAGATTTAAAACCCTTCTCTTTCCAGTTTGGTACCACCATTCAAGCTTATGTTTAGTATCTGCAATAACTATGTACTTTTCTTACAAAATAAAAAGAAGTCAAAGACAGACCAAGTAAGTTCTAAAACAAATTTTACTAAAATAGTTAAAAATATGTGAAACACAAAATACAGAACTCATATCAAAAGACATACAAATCTTTTAAAAGAAACAAGGTTTAAACAGTGCAAATTCCTACTACAATACTTAGTCTCTAAATACTTGCTTAAGTGCTCACCAATCTTGCTTGGTCAGAGTCTAGGTTAAAATGTGTCTGTGTAAAACAGAATTATTCCTTTAACAACTGTATTGGCCAACCCATTTTTTTTTGTGAGCTAGCTCCTCCTCTGTCAGATTATATATAAAAATATATCTAATAAAAAAAAAGTAGTCTTTTCAAAGTATTCATTTTGCAGTCTTCAGCATGACTCATGTTTTAAATGACATCTCTTTTGATCCATGCTGCATCCTCCTCACACAGGCTTCAAATGAACATTTACAACCTTGCACCCCTGTGCAATAACCTGGGTTTTCTCCTCAATGTCATAAACCTTTTTTTATGATTTCCCTCTTAACAAAGCTAACTTAAACAACTCTGTAATTAGCTCCTAGTCTGCCATGTAACACACTGTATCTAAAAACTGAGTGTGTGATACACATGCTGTCAGCATTTCTCTTAGATTGCATCTGTCAGCTGAAAACTAGGGGGGCGGTTGATGTCATTCCTAGAGCATTAGATTTTTCAGCACAGATAGTCATTAATACATTTTATATTAAAAAAATATTATACAGCACTCAGAACTGGCTGTCTATGTCAAACTAATCATATCCAGGACCTATCCCCCTTTTGCCTAATGCCTCCTACTTCTCCTGTTGTTTTTGATCTCGCATTAGCCCTCCCACCCCAGTTTGAATGATGTCACAGACATTGCTTCCACTACCTCAGCTGGTAGTTTATTCCATGGTTCCATGTCCATGACTCTTTCTATAAAATTGTGTTTCCTAAGCTCCTCTTGAAGCTTCCCCTCAACTTCCCTCATACCCACCTAGTGTTAGAGATGGAGACTCTGTTGAACAAGTCAGAGGATGGCACCTTATTTAATCCTCTCAGGAACTTGTATATTTCAGGCATGCCCCCTTGTCTCAGGTGAGAACATACAGTATTTAATACTTCCAGATGCACCTTTAAAGAGTACCATTGAAAGCTCTGAATCATTTTGGTCACTCTTCTCTGGACAGCCTCCAACCTAATTTTATTCTTTTTCAGATGTGGACTCTATCAGGAGGTCTAAACCTCACTGTCAGGTTCTTGGCAATATTGGGAATGCAAGGAATCACAGACATGTTGCATTAGAGTAATAAACTTGTTTATTACTACCAAAAGGATAATTACAGTTGCCCTAAGCAGTTCTTACCAATATGAACTGGAAGCCAATGTTAAACGTTCCCTATACCTCAAGCATTCTCTGTGTCTCTTGGGGTCTCCGAGGTAGAAGATGTAATGTCTCACATTATATACCTATGATAATTACTATGTTTACTGTAAGATAGAAACATTTCTAGTTATAGGGATGAGCCCTATTGGCTAAATTAGAGGTGGCTTCACGGTCTAAAATAACATTATACAATTTTGTAGTAGTCATCACTTTGTGAAACAAAAGAGTACAGTTCTTTTTTTTTCAATATAATGTTTATTGAAACTTTTTAAATTTACAATTGACAGGATCATGCTTATCAATGTCAAACATGTACAATCACAGTCAAGGTACATGATCCCATCCCCTCCTTCCTTTTACCCCCAGATTACTATTTCCTTCCCTCCACAGTCCCAGAATTGACAATCCAGTGAAATAATTAAATCACAAAATACAACTAGGTAGAATATAGTGTATGTAAAGGGGCCCAGATCTTGTTATATTTTGTATTATTATTATTAAGACTAGGTATGATTTTTTCCATTCTAAGATTAGCTAGAAACTCATTAAGCCATTCAGAATAGGAGACTGTTTCTGTATTTTTCCAATATATAAGGGCCAGTTTTTTAACAGACATAGAAATCAAGGCGATGTGGTATTTTCGATTGAGCACTGATATTTGAGAATAATCCGCTAGAAGGCATACCTCAGGTGTGAATGCATCTGATAGACCTAATAATCTGCTCTGTCCTTTATACTGTTCCAGAGAGGGGCTATCTTGGGGCAATCCCAAAAAATATGAAACAGAGTACCTTCTTTCTGCAAGCACCTTGTACATTGATTGGAAACTATTACACACAAGTGGCCAGTTATTGTGGAGAATAGTAGAGGTTATGCAATATACTAAACTGCATGAGTCGTAACCTGTCTTGTGTTACAAAAGGTGACAGTTACTCCATAGAGCAGACCAATCTTTATTCCAATGTGGAAAGAAATCTGACCAATAATTTGTGGGTCCAAAGAATCAGGAAAACACCAATCATAAAGTGTAATTTGGAAATTGCTTTAGAGAAATTAACTAAAGGGCTCAAATCTGAGTGAAAGAAAATTTAGGGATGTGGGACTATCTTATCAAATTTTTGTCAAGGAGATGTCTTAGTTGAAGAGCTTTAAAATAGTCTGTTGATTGTAATCTGAATTTCAATATGAGATCTCCTAAAGATAACTATGATCCATCATCCTTCAGAAACAAGGACAATCTTCCATGTGGTGATAAATTCTTGTTATCTATTTTGAAAGTTGGGAATTCCAAATCGATTGAGAAGTGTCTGTGTGATTTTGTATTTTAGAAACCCACATAACTGTGAATGAATTCTAATAGAAGTTTCTATCATGGTATCTTTTAACTTTTCAGCAAGGAGGATATATTTAGGAATAATAATGTGGAGGAACTAAGTTACATGCACAATCATTTCAATTCTATCTGAAGCCATGGAGAAAGAGCAGTGGAGGATTTGGATCTAACCACTTGAGATATTTTGAAGTGTGGCTGACCCAGTAATACAGATTAAGATATGGTAGACATAGGCACCTCTAGATTTAGAAGCAGCTAATTTATAATATGTTAATCTTAGTTGTTTCTTTGACCAAATAAATTTTACTATTAAACTCTGAACTTTTTAAACCAACTTCCAGGTAAATAAATATTGAGTAGTTGAAGAGGATAGAGTGACCGGGAAAACGTTCATTTAATCAAATTTATTCTTCCCCACAAAGAAATGGGAGAATCGACCAAAGGTTTAAATCTTGAGTCACCGTTAATAATAATGAGTCGAAATTCTTTTTGATAGTAAGCTGTGTGCTTCTGGTTAGCTCAATACCCAGGTTTCATAAGGAATCTTTAGACCACAAAAGACCTAAAGCTATAATATGTTTTTAAAAATTGTGTGGTTTAAAGGGAATACAATAGACTTTCCAACATTTAACTTATAATTTGATCATCTACTGTATTTCTCTATAATATCTAACATAGCTGGGATAGAAGTCTCTGAGTATGAAAGCTGCAAACAAAAGAGTACAGTTCTTACATAAATCATTGTAGTAGTACAAATCACCAAAAGGTGGCAATGCCTACTTATATATCATAATCATTATAAGGACACAGGTGTTCTAACATCTTGTAAGCAATAAATACATATGTGTATTAGAAAGCAAAGTGTATAACAATAATATGCATACATATCCTGACATCTACTCTTATACGGTAGATGCCCTTAGCCCTATATGTTAGTATAACATATACCTAAGTGCTGACTGTCTACTGTGTACCTCTGGGGGTACCAATAAAGATGCAGGGACCTCGTATAACATTTCCCCCCTTGTTGCCTCTCAGGGCAACAGAGCAAGAATAGGGAAGCAGATAGAGAGTAGGGGTCATTTACAGACCCGATGCACGAGCCTTGTAAAGGAACCCAGCTGCTCACGGTGTTGATGCAGTGTGTGCCGTAGGCAGCAAAGCATAATAATCAAGAAAATATTAAAAATGCTTGTATAATAACAAAACCTTTAAAGGTAATCTCTAACCAAGTGTTAGTCAATGCATCGCTCATATCACCATTATTAATAAGTGCAAGGATAGCTTCATTAGATTTTGTAATATTATTGCTGATGTGGATAAGGTGGGTGTCATTCCTCTCTGACTTGCTCAGGGTCACACAGTATGCAAGTGGAAGCTGTGGGATTCAAACCCAGGCCTGGTCTGCTGGATGTCACCAGATTTGCAGCTCAGACCTTAAACCACTGCGCTATACTGCCTCCTATATGTCTAAAAGTGATTTTAATGTAAGTGTGAATAGATCAATGTGTACATTAAAATATGATAAATATTCAGAAAGGGTGAGCAGATAATCTGGGTTACCATCAATGATATCAGCGTCCATAAAGGACAGGAGTATGTATGTCAATGACAGACTTTTGATGGGTTACAAAACAGAAATTTGGGAATCCGTAACACATGACTGGTTCTGCAGGTGTAACTTTTATAATAAATCACTATACAATACTCGCCATCAGAATTATATTGCATTTTAACAGTAGGCAATCTCTATTTTTGCAACTGTACTGGGCAGGTGTAGCTAGTCTTGGAGATCCTTGTAGACAGGCGGTGAACCTCCTCTCAATATGACTGGAAAAGTTTGTCTGGAGCCAATGTTGAGTCCAAAGAGTCTGTGCCATTCATGCTGATGTCATTGTCCATGGAAAAGGACCAATCAATACTGTCGGGAGAATAACCACATGCAGGTTTAATAACATCAAATACATTACATCAACACAGGTAAATTCTGCCTTCTTAAGCAGCAGTCCATTGTCTTGAGCAACCCAGGCATCCTGGAAAGGATGGAAGACCAGTAGAGGGTAAGTCCAGGCATTATCTGTAGATGTCATCATCAAGGTGCCCAAAGGAGTGTACCGAAGCTAGCTTGTCAAACAAAGCTGTAGTGGGATCAAAATGTGGTAAAGAGACAGTAAAAGAAACAAACATTGTATCTTTGCTAGAACATTTCTTAGGGGTGAAACATGGACCAGTATTAAGGTGTCTGGTCACAAAACCCAAATTCCTAGCTGCAGAAAGAGGAATAGTTAAAGATTGTTGCATACACATGACAATACAGCCAGGGGTTTTACATCATGGACAATGCCATTTAAAAATACATCTGTCATGTATTATATAAAGGATCCTTCCAGATTCTAGATCACGGAAGAGATTGCTGATGGTAGTGATAATATATGTGCCATAGACTGAACATAGGATTTCTCTAGCAATGTATTGTTTATCTGCTTCTTTGTTGTTCTGTGTAATGAGTGCGTTAATCTTATCTTTAGAACCTGTAAATGCCGTGCATATTATAAACAGTATATCTTTCTTCCTGACTAAGTCCATCCATACCATGCAATAATGGGGGGTAAAATATAATTTACCAAACCAGTTTGGAATTTAACTGAATGAGATTTGATAGCAGCAATGTCTGCTTTATTCCAAATAGACATAGCTGTACCAAAAATACCTATGACAGTTCCTGTGGCCCCAGTGACATCAGAACTGTCAACTTCACGCAGTTATTATGCTTATGACTTTGATCACCAGGATTGGGTTTTCTCCTGAAGTTGCTTCTATGCTTGGTGATGTGTACCCTGGCAATAGGGTCTTGAATATGAATCTGAAAAGTTGCTAAATTATCAAGCAATAAAGTACTGTAAAATGCTGAAGTGTTAGTAGTATGACACATACCAAATTATTTCATTTTCCAGTAAGTCAAATTAAACAAAACAGGTATATGCATAAGTTGTAAGTTGTTAATAAGTGTACCAGGTAGCCCAGTGGGTGTGAGACCACTCTGAGGACCAGGGTGTGCTTTGGACATTCCAAAGCTGTTTTTCAGTAAGGGTAACACAGAGAGATACATGGCAGCAGAGGCCATGTTGTGTACAGCACAAAATTTCCTGGCAGAGTCCTTAGACAAAGAATTACAATATGAGGGATCAATTAAGGCAGTGATATAGTATAAACCAAAATGTCTAAGAGCAGTTTGGAGCAAGGACAGAGAACCATTAGGGGATAATTTAGCATTGGGCCATCCATGGAAAGTTCCCTTGGAGAGCTTGGCCACAGGGAGAATTTGTCCTTGTGATATGGTTTGCCTCTCAATTTGTAGGGTCGATTTGTCAGGAGCAGCAACCGAGGCAGTGAGATAGGCATCAGAACCTTCCTGGACAGTAATCAAATTGTCAGGTATATTGATAGAAATTCCCTTTGGGGCAGATACTGGAGGATCAAGTTGAGGAAGGAGGTGCTTTACCATGCCTTGGATGCAGGGGATAACTTCTGAGATGAGAAGAAAGTGGAACAAGATAGCCATCTTGTCAGTGTATCTGCAAAGGAAGATCAAACATTAGTAAGTTAGTACTATTCCACCCAGTGGGGTAAGGAAAAGTAATTACACTCCTTTATACAGTTTCAACTGGTTTTTTTGTAACCATTTGTCAGTCAGTTTATTGTTGTGCAAGAGTTTAACCTGGTTGACTGCTGGACTGAGCTTGTTGACAATGGGATAGGCCTTCCCACTTACTGGAGAAGGAGTGGGTGGGATGTGCAAATCTGAGGACCATTACTTGATCCCTGACCTGCCAATCCACTTCTTGTGCATGTTTTTCAAACTTTATTTTGGACTGTTGCTGGGCCTTGCCCATGCAATTGGCAGCATACAAGTGTGTATGTGTGTATGAGGTCTTGTCTGAGTTTTTCCACATTTGGTCTACAGACACACAGTCTGCTGTGGGGGTGTGCAGGTCAAACAACAGGTGTTCAGGTAATCTCATCTGTCTTCCAGTCATAACCTCGAAGGGTGTCAACTGGGTAGTGGCTGAGGGTGTACCCCTAATTGCCATAAGGAGTAATGGCAATAGGGAATCCCAGGTCTTGGGATTGTCCTCAGTGAATTTGGAAAGCCTTTGCTTAATCCATCTATTGGCTCTTTCTACTTGACCCTAAGATTGTGGGTGGTAAGGTATGTGGAACTTCTGTTGAACTCCTAGGAGTTCAAGTGATTCTTTCATCAACTCACCTGTAAAACTGGTTCCTTTGTCAGAGTCTACCTTAAGAGGTAGGCCCCACCTGGAGAAAATCTGTTCCACCAGGATTTTGGCAGTGGTTTTAGCAGTGCATGTTTTAGTGGGAAAACTTCAAACCACTTTGAGAAAGGTAGGTTACCACAAAAGCATACTTGTTGTTTCTGCTGGTATTAGTCAACGAACCAATAAAATCAATCTGAATAGCATGTCAGGGGCCAGAATGTCTTTGTGATAGTAGTTTGGCATTTCATTTGGTGGGGATGAGATTGTTTTAGCACAAACAAGGCCGATTATCTATGTACTGTTTAACATCTTTGGTGACACCAGGCCACCAAGCGGTGGTCTTAAGCCTCTGGAGGATATTTTCAACTCCTTGGTGTCCACCAGTAGGGGTGTCGTGCACTTGGTGCAAAAATTCAGACCTAAGGTGTCTAGGGACCACCCACAACTTGGTGGTGGTGTTATCTGGATGATAGCAGATGAGCTTGTCATCTGGAAACAAGTGTAACTTACCTTCATGCCTCCTGTAGGGGTTATGGGTAGGTAAGTTTTCTTCAGTGCTCTTGTCAAGGAATCTGAACACTTCATTAAGTTCAGAATCATCATGCTGAGCTGCTGAGAGGTCCAAGGGGGAAGAGGGTTCAGATTTCTTTCTGATTGCTGCTATATATACAGTTGCTCTAGCTTCCGGATGGTCCATCATCCAGGAGTCCCCCCCTCGGGCCCCTTCCTTGGCAAGGGTGTCTGCTGTGTCATTGAAGGCATGATGGGGTCATGTATGGAGTGAGCTTTAACTTTGTGTACATAGAGTTTGTGTGCAAACCTTTGGGCCAGTGAATGTATGTAGATTATCAGTTCTTTGTGTTTCACTGGGCTGCCATCAGATGAAAGGAAGGAGTTCTTCTGCCAGAAAGGGAGAAATTCTGTAAGAGAACAACAAACCCAGTTAGAGTCTGTGAAGATGATGGTATCCTCGGTCCCATGCTGGATGAATTCGAGGGCACATGCCACCACTGCCATCTTGGCATACTGTGATGATGCCACACTGCAATGCTTAGAGATTTTAACAGTGTTATCATAGGGGTAAATCACCAAGATACCCATCCCTGCAATTTGTTCTCCCTGATAATAGGAAGCTGAATCATCTGTGAAAATATGACACAGTGAGGTGTTCTCAAGTATTTGTGGCATGGCAGGGAGGAAAGGACCTGGATCTGGAAGATCAGGTGGTTGCAGTGTACAGTCATGGGGTTCTCCTTGAAAAAGGAGTCCATGTGCCAGCATGGATGGAATTTTGGTTGGGTGTATGTGTATGTCTCTATCCTGGAGAAGGAATGACCAGTGTGTCAGCCTAGTGTTAGAGACTGACCCATCCTTCACTCTGTCTGATAGCAAAAAGGTAGTTGGTGTGTGGTTGGTGTTAATAATCAGTGGAGAGTACCCAATGATATACAGAAAGTGCTTGACAGCACAGTAGGTGGCCAGAAGGTTCTTTTCACAAAGGCTGTACTTTTGTTCCACTGGGGTCAAGAGCTGTGATGCATATGCAATGGGTCTCAGAGTGCCATGAACCTTCTGGGCCAACAGTGCTGACATAGCCATGTCAGAGGTGGCACACTCCAGATGGATGGCAATGCTGGGTTGGGGTTGACCAGTGCTGGAGCCGAGGTCAGGCCCTGTTTCAGTGATGTCACAGCCTGGGTGTGAATGGGACCCCAAGTCCAAGGAATGTCCTTTTTTAGTAACTCATACAGAGGAGCAGCCGTCTGAGCAAAATCACAAATAAAATCTCTGGAGTAGTTTACCATACCTATAAACCTCCTAAGAGTGGCCACACTGGTGGGCAATGGAAAGTCTTGCAATCCTTGTATCTTCTTCCAGGTAGGGCTCTGGCCTTGATCAGTTATTCTCAGGCCCAGAAAGAGTAGCTCTTTCTGACATAGTTGTGCTTTTGCTGGATTACATTTGAGGCTGCTCTCTTGATGAGAGTCAGTAGTTCATCCAAGAAATCCAAGTGTTGATCCTGTGTGGCAGTTGCCAACAGCAGATTGTCCACATACTGCAAGAGACATTGGGGGGGTAGAGAAACCCTCAAGGGCGTCCATCATGTGCATATGGAACAGGGAAGGGCTGTTATGGAATCCCTGTGGTAAGCAGGTCCACATGTACTGTCTACCTTCAAAGGTGAAGGCAAACTTATATTGACTCTTAAGGGCCAATGGCAGTGACCAGAAACCATTGGAGATGTCCAGGGCACTGAACCATTTTTGGTCAGGGATCAAAAGTCGTAGCACATCAGGTGCTGAGGCCACAGTTGGAGCGCAACTGGTGGTGACCTGGTTCAGTCTCCTGCAGTCAATAGTAAGTGTCCAGGCACCTGTGGGCTTTTTCACAGGCCACACTAGGAAGTTGGCAGTAGAAACACATGTTCTGATTACACCTTGGTTGAGGAGAGATTTTATTGTTTCCCTAAGAGAAGGTAAAGCCTCAGGAGGGAAAGGATATTGCCTTTACCGCTCATGTGCTGGGCCTGGCACTGCGATGACAGTGTGCATTCTACCACAGTCATGCTTGTTGGTAGCAAATGCTTCCAGATGTCTTTGTGGAATGGGGAGGAGCTTCGGGAAAAGCTCATGGTTCTTGAACAAATCTATGACATCATACTTTTTATTGTTGGCAGATATTGTTGCCACCACATGTGAATCAGGGATCAAAATGGTATGATACTGGCCCTGAATCTGGATCAGTAGCATGTTGGCTGGATCCACCACACAGCCTCGTGGTGCTAAGAAGTCAATTCCAATGATACTAGGATGGTCATGCAAAACCATCAGTTGGAAGGTGTGTGAGCCTTCAGGTGTCCTAACTCTACAGGCAAAGATAGAGAACGGTATGCTGGCAACCTAGTACCATCTACTCCTGACATGTTGGTCCTCCATCTGGTGGACCAAGGAGATGTATCTGGGTGATCATCATGTAATACAGACACAGCTGCACCTGTACCCAGTAACACTGTAAGTAGTCGGCCCCCGACCTCGGCCTCAGTGTAGGTCCTTCCATTTGTATCCAAGACCAGCTTGTTTACAATCCTAACTTGGGCCTGTAATTGTCAACCTGTGCTAGAGGAAGCATGGAGATTGGGCCTGGCTCCTGTGAACCACTTCACCATGCTGCACGAATGCTAAATAAGGAGGTGCGTCTGGGTTCAGGCCTGTTTGGGCCTGAGGGCCTGTACTTCCAGTATCCCCATGGCCCGTTGGGGCCTGGGTTCCTGGTTGTATGGCTGCAAGGTCCTGAGCGGGAACAGCATCCGCTGCAGAACGCACTTGCCCCAGGAGTTTTCTGAACTTCCTATTCTCTTTGGCTATCTCCCTATATGAAAGGCCTGGTATCTGCTGTTGTTTACCCTTGTGATTCTTAAGATGCTTCTTATTCTTATCTAATTCTGGTTCCCAACCCATTGTTGCTGCTGTTGCTGCTGCTGCTGTAGTTGTTGTTGGGCCTGCTGGGGTGTCAGTTTGTCCTTGGGGAGGGGCAGTTTATGTTGGGCCTGCCCTTCCACCATGTAATGCATCATGGCCTCTGGGGTAGGCTCCACTGCTGCTACATTCTTGGAACTGGAGCCCAGATCATGGATGTAGAGTTGATAAACTCTTTGGTTTTCCAAAGAATGTCGGCAAACCATTCCATGATGGGATAAGTGGTTGGCTCTACCTTCTCTCACTGCAGGGATCATGTTCCTGAGGAACAAGGTCTTATACTCGATAAGATCTACATCTGCAGCTTCTTGTGTGAGTTGTTTTTCTGCTCAGTAGGCTATCCAAAGTCTCTGGTGGTGAGTCGCTAGACTTTCCTTTGCATTCTGTTTTACAGGGTATGCAAGCATCACTCCTACTACACCTGGGCTGTGTGCAGAAATGAGTTCAGCTCAACTTCATCAAAGGTGGCATTGCGGCCTGGTGGATGGCATCAGGAGTTTGGCCCACAATCCAGGATCGATGGTCTGGCGTGGGATCTGGACCTGGTAATCTGCAGCGAGACTAAACATTTCACATTCTCCAATGAGGACAAGAAGAGACTCCTGGTGGTCAAAGATAGATATCTAGAGTTGTTAAGGGAAAAGGCAGAACTAGCTATAATCCAAACCAGAGCCAGTTATACGGATCAGGGAGAGAAAGCAAGGCGCCTGCTTGGATTGCACTTAAAACAACAGGAATCCACAAGATTTATCCCACCAATTCAGGCTATGGTAGATGGGTCTTTGAGTATCCCTACTGAGATAGTGCAGGAGTTTGCTTTATATTACGAAAATTATGCGGGACATGAAGAATCCTCCTTATCCTGGGACTCTTGAAGAGTACTTAATAGACTCCCACCTGCCCTCCCTATCAGAGCAACACAAGGGTTTTCTGGCTTCTCCCATATCCCAGGAGGAAATCTCCGAGGCTATTAGGGGGCTACCTTCAGACAAGGTCCCAGTACTGGATGGGTTCTCTTCTCTATTTTACAAAGTTTTTCATGACCTCTTACTGCCAGTACTCGATGGTCTATTTCAGTACGTTTTATCTGGGGTAGAGGCAGACCCTTACCTGTTTGAAGCCCTGATTGTTCTTCTCCCTAAACCAGATAAGTATCCCGAGTTAGTTCAAAGTTACAGGCCCATATCTCTTTTAAATCAAGATATTAAAATCCTTTCGAAGATATTGGCCGGCAGGTTAACTGTAGTCCTCCCTGATCTAAGAGGTATGGCACAGGTTGGATTCATGAAGGGACATTCATCATCTGACCATTCGTACCCTTTCTCATGTCTTCGGTCTCCAGGAGTGCTGCGTTTCCGCTGGGCTGGTCTCCCTGGATGCCGAGAAGGCATTAATCACATGAACTGTAAATTTTTGTTCCAAGTTCTTGAGGCCTTTCAGATTTCTCTTGTCTTTATATCCTGGATCGTTGCATTATACAAAACTCCTACAGCAAGGATTTCTGGAAATGGTGCATTTTCCAAGTCCTTTTCGCTACATTCAGGTACCAGACAGGGTTGTCCCCTTTCTCTCCTTTTATTTAACTTGTGTCTCGAACCTCTCATTCAAAATATTCTCAATAATGCAGAAATACAAGGCATCTGGGTGGGGCGTCATGAGGTTAAGATCACTGCATATGCAGACGATCTCCTTGTGTACTTATCTCACCCGGTATCTTCCATCCCAGTTTTGCTGGGTGAAATTGCTAAATTTAGCGCCTTATCCAACTATAAACTAAATGCTAAAAAATCCTCCTTTTTCCCTTTAAACCACAGACATTCAAGACTGATATTGTCCCCTTAGGTTTATGTTGGTTCCCAGGTCATTAAAATATCTGGGCATTAAACTGACTTCATAACCCCTTGGTATGGTTTAGGGAAAATCTGGAGCCCTTTCCCAGCTTATAACTCAGGATCTTGACAGATGGTCTAAGCTCCCTATCTCACTTTGGGGCCAATTAATATAATCAAGATGAACATCTTCCAAAAATTTCTACCTTTATCTGTCCTCAACGCTTTTATCCCATTATCCTGGTTTAAGAAATTGCATGGTATTTTTACCAAGTTTATCGGGTCTGACAAATACCCCCGACTGGCTTACTATAAGCTGGCTGCTCCAAAATCTAAGGGGGCCTGCGAATTCCCCATTTGGCTATATATTATTGGACTAGCCATCTGGCAAAATGTCTGAAATGGGTAAATCTGGGCCCAGGTGCAGCCGACATGGCTTAGAATAGAGTTGGACTCAATTCGAGCCATGAACCTGGATCCCCTAACTTTGTTCTACGTAAAAATGTCTCAGGTGCATATTCCCAAGAAATGTCCCATAGTTGCTACTTCTTTAAAGGTATATGCACAACTTTGCTCCTTCTTGCGATATACCCCTCAGTTAGATCTGGCCCAATCCATCTGGAACTCCCCATCTTTCACTATGAATAAGCAGCAGATTCCCAGTACTTGGTTTCCCCAATTGGGCGATGGGATAGTACTTTCTTTTGTAGATGAGGAGGGGCAATGGTTGTCTGTTGGTGATCTTATTCGGAAATTTAGTATCCCGGCATTCTCACATTTTAAAGTAGTACAGATAAGACACCTACTCTCAATAGTGATTAGTAGTACCTGCCCCCCCCCAATCAGACAGTTGGGACCCTGATTCCAGAATTTTCTTCTCTATTTGGGACTTCAGGTATTGTATCCAAATTATATCAGGTTTTGTTTCACAAAAGATATGGGGACTCTTCTGGACCAATGAGATTCTGGAGCTCCTTACTTCCTCAATATTCACCTAATTGACAGGCTTTATGGAGGTCCTGCCATAAATTTGTCTCCCAAGATAGGTTGCGTCTTATGCAATATCATATTTTGCATAATATGTATTATACTCGATTAAGTTAAAGAAGTGGGGTCTGTTGGACTCAAACATATGTGTTAGATATTCTCAAGGGAGGAACACTCCTTCACATATTTGGTCCTGTCCCAAAATCTCCCTTTGTGGGACTCTGTCAAAGCTTCCCTAAATCCTATACTGGGTTTGCAGGAGCACTCCATGCCTGACGTTTGTCTCCTCAGGGACATGTCCTCTATTAGAGTCAAAGCGAGAAGGTTTCATATTTCTGTGATAGCTCTATCTGTCAAGAAGCTTATTTTATGTCATTGGAAAGACAAGTCTACTCCGACATTACAAGAATGGATGAATGAAATCCTTGCTAACCTGCATTCGGAAAAGGCAATTGCTAGCCTTCACAACAGATTATCTGCTTATACCCAAATATGGGATCCCCTTCATTCTCTAATTTTAACTGCTCAAACTTAGCAGTCCTCCAGAGCAAATAGCCTTGTATACTCCTGTATAATGGCTTTGCATTTATGTGACACACTGATATGTTACTGCTGTGGGGAGGAGGGGCAGTTATAACATAATAAACTGCTGTTTTCTTGTCTTATTTTCATGTTAACTGCCTCTTAATGTGAACATTTGTTAATAAAATTTGAATTGAAAAAAAAAAATTCACATTTGGCATGCACCTTTTCCAAGTGACAGCTGAGGCTGTCCGACGGGCTCATCCGACCGATACTGTCAGCTATTTTCTGAACAGAGTAGGCCATTTGTACGGGATTAGTGGGAAGATCAGGTGGAGGTGCATTACCTCGGGCACCATCCAAGGCTGCCTGAGCTGTGGCCTCTGCTATGGAGTGGACCATGCCCTCCTGAGTGCCAGTTTCATGAATAAGCTGCCTAATTTGGCCTTTTAAAACTCGCTTATTCCTCTCCAGAATGGGCACACTATTTACCACATTATCAATCATTCTCTCCTGCCGGTCTTCTACATTAGTAATGGCTACCGGTGGTGCCACTGTGACTAGGCTTGGGCCTGCTCTCCCCCTATTATGGGGGTCACCATGTTGGCGTCACCCACGATGGGCGTCATGACGTCGATGATGTATGACATGGTGTGGGTATAACGGGGATCAGCCATGTTGGGGATGGTGGGAGAGGGACTCTGGGCCATAGTAGGGGTGTGACTGGACATTGTATTGAGAGGCGTCGTCATCTGAGACCTCCCTTCAGATGATGTAGTTAAGGCAGAGGCTCATCTCCATCACCTTAACTTGTCCAGCCAGAACCTCTCACTGATGTGCAGTTTGCCATCTTAGATTCACATTCTGCATGACTCACATTTGCAACATTCAAATCAACCTCATCTTTGTTTCTGCAACCTCTGTCTGCGTTCAATTCACGATTCTCCTAGTAGCCACTTCTAAGTCATTCGTACCTGGTTTATCTTGTCCTGTAGCTCTCCCAACTCCCACTCAACTGTTCATTTGCTCTACTTAACAAATCATTCATATTCAAAGCCTGTCCCTTATCCTGTCTCAAACTTTCACTCCTGCTTCAACATACAAATTTCCTGCTCTGTTGCCTGTGCAGAATGGCAAAAAGTGAATCCTTTTCATTTCTCATAGTTTAAAGTTCAGACTCAAATTATGCTGCAGTCTAACACATTCCGTTTCCTGCAAACCCTTCTCTTGCTTAAGAGATGAGATTTGCAGTTCAAGGATCGAAAACACTTCAGAGGCTTTCAAAGCAGCAAAGAGGCCCGACCAACAGCCCTTTGTAGCAGCTTATTGGCTATTGTCTCATCTCAGTACTGGGTTGAGATCCCCAGTATAGGGTTTTGGATTGACTTGCATCCTGCGAAGTCAACCCAGCCTCCATAGGAGGTAAGGAAGTTTGAGATATCGAGTCTCAGTTCTGCTCAGATATTTGATACGGTGGCCATTGTGTGGGAGGGAATGAAAAATCAAACTGTGAAAAAGGTGCTGTGCTGTGTATCGATTCACTGCAGGGGCACATCATACACAGCTGGGCTACTGTGCATTTGTAAGCTTGCAATTCAAAACTGCTGTGGAGTGGGTCAAGTCAGCATCGACCACACCCAGAGAGCAGCCAGACTTTGCAAGGGGTTACAAAGTAGTCCAAAAATGGGAGAGGTGATGTGGGAATGCACACCTACAGTCCCTCTTGGGAAGGGGAAAAATTGTAAAGCAACAAGCGAAACTCTGTAAACACCAAATATTGCCTGCACGTGGTTGCCAATTGTCAGGAGGTCTAAACCTTACTCTCAGATTTCTGGCAATATTGGGAATGCAAGAAATCACAGACACGTTGCATTAGAGTAATAAACTTATTACTGCCAAAAGGATAATTACAGTTGCCCTAAGCAGTTCTTACCAATACGAACTGGGAGCCAATGCTAAGCATTCCCTATAGCTCGAGGATTCTCCGTGTCTCTTGGGGTCTCCGAGGTAGAAGACATAATGTCTCACATTATATACCTATGATAATTAGTATGGTTACTGTAAGATAGAAACATTTCTAGTTACAGAGATGAGCCCTAGTGGCTAAATTAGAGGTGGCTCCACGGTCTAAGATAGCATTATACAATTTTGTAGTAGTCATCGCTTTGTGAAATAAAAGAGTACAGTTCTTACATAAACCATTGTAGTAGTACAAATCACCAAAAGGTGGCAATGCCGACATATATATCATAATCATTACAAGGACACAGGTGTCCTAACATCTTGTAAGCAAGAAATACATATGTGTATTAGAAAACAAAGTGTATAACAATAATATGCACACATATCCTGACATCTACTCTTATACGGTAGATGCCCTTAGCCCTATATGTTAGTATAACATATACCGAAGTGCTAGCTGTCTATCGGTGTACCTCTGGGGTACCAATAAGGGTGCAGGAACCTTGTGTAACAACTCCAAAACTAGACACAGTACTCCAGATGGGGCTTTGCCAGGGACCTGTAGAGTGGCAGTATCACCTTCCTGATCCTGCTGTTGAATCCCCTCCCTAGGCACCCTGGCATTTTGTTGGCCTTGCTATAAGCTGTGTTGCATTGGCTGGTTGTTTAAGGATGTAGTTTATGATGACACCCAGGTCCCTTTCTTACTGCGTGGTGCTTAGCTGGACTCCATTGAGGTAGTATTCTGTCCATGGGTTCCCTTTACCCAAATGTATCACCTTGCATTTCTTTGTGTTGAACTTCAGCTGCCAGGCAATATACCAACTTTCCAGCATCTGTAGGTCTTTTTTTAGGTTCCTAACCACCTTCTTGCTGTCTACCCTTCCTCCTACATAGAAACATAGAACATAGAAACATAGACTTTGACGGCAGATAAGGACCGCTAGGCCCATCTAGTCTGCCCATTTCCCTACCTACAGGATAGGCCGCAGATCCTAGTTAACCAACGGCCTATATCTTCCTGCCCCCCACAAGAATTGCCTTATGTCTGTCCCATGCATTCTTAAATTCTCCCACAGTTTTAGACCCCAACTTCCTCAGGAAGGCTGTTCCATGCATCCACTACCCTCTCTGTGAAATAATACTTCCTCACATTGCCCTGAACCGCCCTCCTTCTATCTTTAAATTGTGTCCCCTTGTTCTTGCAAGTCGCTTTTCTGAAAGATGCTACCCTCTTGGACTTTGTTGATTCCCTTGAGGTACTTGAAAGTTTCTATCATGTCCCCCCTCTCCCTTCTTTCCTCAAGGGTATACATATTAAGCTCCTTTAGTCTCTCCTCATACGGCTTCTCTTGCAGACCCTGCACTATTTTAGTTGCCCTCCTCTGGACTGCCTCTATCCTGTCTATGTCCTTGCGGAGATGGGGTCTCCAGAACTGGACACAGTATTCCAGATGGGGTCTCACCAACTGTCTGTACAGAGGGATAACAACTTCCTGTTTTCTGCTGCTGATGCCTCTCCCTATACATCCCAGTATACCCCCAGCCCTCCCTACTGCCTTCTCACATTGCTTGCTAACCTTAAGGTCATCTGATATGATTACCCCCAGGTCCCTTTCCTTTTGTTGTTGTTACTACCTCCCCACCCATTGTGTATTCTTCCCCTGGGTTCTTGTTTCCCAGGTGCATTATTTTGCACTTTTTGCATTGAATCCTAGCTGCCATACGTCCTGACCATTCCTCCAACCTTGCCAAGTCCCTTTTCATCCTTTCCACACCTCCTTGTGTATCAACCCTGTTGCAGATCTTTGTGTCATCTGCAAAAGGCATACTTTCCTTCAGTCCTCTGCAATGCCACTGATGAAGACATTAAAAGGACTGGACCCAATACTGAACCCTGCGGTGCCCACTAGTAACCGCCCTTTCTTCAAGTGGACTCCATTTACAATTACCTTCTGTGTCCTGTTGTCCAGCCAATGTTTTACCAGGCTACCACCCTGGGACCCACTCCCAGGCTGGTTAATTTGACTAATAATCTTTTGTGTGGGACTGTGTCAAATGCCTTGCTAAAGTCTAGGTAGGCCATGTCCACAGCCCCTCCCTGGTCTACTACTTTGGTCACCCAGTCAAAGAAATCTATTAGATTCGTCTGACATGACCGTCCCGCTGTGAACGCATGCTGCCTTGGATCCTGTGCTCCACTGACCTCTAGGTACTCAACTATTCTTTCCTTCAGAAGTGACTCCATCACTTTCCCTACCACAGAGGTCAGACTGACAGGTCTGTACTTTCCTGCCTCTGTCTTGGTCCCACTTTTGTGAAGGGGAATCACATCCGCCTTCCTCCAGTCCTCGGGTACCACACCATCCTCCCATGATTTATTAAAAAGAGTAGTCAGTGGTTTCACTAGTTCCTTCCTTAATTCTTTTAGAATTCTGGGGTGAATTCCATCAGGACCCATTGCTTTGTCCACCTTCAGTTTTAGGAGTTCTTGCAGAACCCTTTCTTCTGTGAAAGGACTGGGATTGACCCCCCTATCAAGAGTGCTTCTGTTAATTGGATTAGGCACTTCCCCTCCTCTTTTGTGAATACTGAGCAGAAATATTCGTTCAGTATTCCTGCTTTTTCACTGTCCCCCTCTGCCCACCCACTGTTCATTCTATTCAGCCTCACTATCCCTCCCTTTGTCTTTCTACGCTCGCTGATATACCTATAAAAGGTTTAATCCCCCTTCTTAACTGAGTTGGCTATCTTTTCCTCAGTTTGGGCCGTTGCTATTCTGACTTCCCTCCCTGCTTCTTTCTGCCTTAACTGGTACAGCTATCTGTCCTGCTCCTTCTGTGTTTCCTTATACTTCTGGAATGCTATCTTTTTCTTCCTGACTTTCACAGCCACCTCTCTTGAGAACCATAGTGGCTTTTTCTTTCATTTTGATTTGTTTATTTGCTTCACACAAAGGCTTGTTGCCTCTGTGATGGCAGTTTGATAATTCCCATTGTTGCTCCACACCTCCTTCTAGCTTGTTTGCTAGTGCTTTTCTGAGGCACTCTCCCATCTTGCCAAATTCAGCCGTCCCTAAAGTCCAGTACCCTCACTTTTTGTATGGCTTGACTCTGTAGCTGAGTTTAAAGTGAACCACACTGTTTGATGGTCACTTGTCCCCAGATGGTAACCAACTTCTAGATCTGAGATCCTCTCACTGCCCCTGTTTGAGAGTATGAGGTCTAAGATTGCTTCCTCACAGTGGGTTCGAAACTAGCTGTCTAATGCCTGCCACCTGTAGGGCATCAAGAATGGCCCTGCTCTTGGATGTGGCTGCAGCAAATGTGCTCCAGTTAACATCTGGCATATTCAGGTCTCCCTTCAACAGTATCTCCCCTTTCTCTGCCATTCTAAGAATGCCTTCTATCATATCCTTGTCCATTCCTCCCCCTGACATGGGGTCTGTACACAACCCCTGTGCAGATTGTGGTGCCCTTTCCAGTCTCCAAGGTGACCCACAGTGCCTCCTCTCCTCCCTGTTTACTCTTTTGTTCAGTTGCTTTTATCCCTTCCTTTACATGAGAGCTACTCCTCCCTCTTCTCCCTGCCTGTCTCTCCTGTAGGTTATGTACCTTGGTATGTTAACATCCCAGTCATGGTTCTCTGTGTACCACGTTTCTGTGACTGTCGATATCCAGGCATCCCTCTTCCATTAAGGCCACCAGCTCAGGAAGCTTGTTGCCCAGACTATGGGCATTGGTACTCATCACCCTCCATTTCCTGATGGCCTTACCCCTTTTGCCCCATCCCTGTCCTTCTTGCCTTTGTCACTTTCTCCATTTACCCTGCCCTTCTCCTATCGACACCTCCATTTTGGTGTTTGCCACACTTACTACCGTGATTGTTTGGGGGTTAAGATTTTCCTGCTCCTTTCCAGTGCCTCCCCTTAGCTAGTTTAAAAGCTTGCCAATGAAGCATTTAAACCTATCACCTAGGATCTGGTTCCCCTCCCGGACAGATGCAGACCATCATGCCAGTATAGGCTTGCATCACTCCAGGTGGACCCCAGTCCCAGTGAAGCCAAATCCCTGGGCTCCACACCAGTTTTCAACCACTGATTGAATCCCATGGTATGGAACACCTAGCCTCTCCTATGCCATAGATGGGTAGCACCTCCGAGAAGGTTACCGTGCGTGCTACTTGACAAAGGCCCTCCCAATTCCACAAACTCTTCCTGCACTTCTCTAATCCCTTTCTTAGCCAGGTCATTTGTCCCTAAGTGGACAATGACATCCAGCTCCCTCCCTGTGCAGCTGCTCAGGCAATCCTGAGGATTCGCTCCCTGTCCCTGTAAGCCATGGCGCCAGGCAGGCACCTTACCTCTCTTCTCCTTCCTTGCCCAGTTCTACCTTCCTAACAATGGAGTCCCCACCAGGAGTTGTTTCCTTCCCCTGCAGGGTCCCCTGCCACCCTCCTGTGGGTCTCCTTTGTGGAGGTTCCCAGCATCCTCCTTGGTCTCCACTGTAGGTGCCTCCATAGAGGAACCACACTTTGACAGAATGGCATAGGAATTGTGGAGAGGTACAACTGGAGGGATGTGCCTCTGTTCCACCACCCTCACCCTCCCTGAGCCCACTGTGGTCCAACCGCTCCTCTTTCTTGGCAACCTCTGAGGCAATGGCAGTGGCACTGGTGGTCCCTGGATGGAAGAGGAGGTCCCACAAATCCTGGCAACTCAGCCTGGAGATGAGCAACCTCCTCCCTCAGCCCAGAGATGCCTACAGATGGGACAACACCGCATCCTCCAGAACATCTCCCGGAAGACTGCTGCTCACAGCCACTGCACTGCACCACTCCAATCATGTCTTATTTCTGGCCCCTTAACTGTTTGCAATCCTTATTCTTTCCTCTGTTTTTTTCTCTCTCCTTACTTTCTGCCTGTGTGCCCTTAAGCTCCTGATTGTCCTGTTCTGAGACAAGAATATCCTATATTTCTCAGTAGACCACTTACTTGTTCAGAGGCAGACCTCCAGCAGCTAGGGGGGCGGAGGCTACTCTTGCTTTCTAGGATAGTGGGTCCTTGGTGGTTCTGTGATCACTCACTTCCTGCCCCTAAACAGGAAGTTCCTGTTGTCAGTCAAATCCTGTGCCTATAAAAATAGAACTAGCTTTGGGTGGGGGGGGTGAAGGGGAGGGAAGGAGGGCAATATAGTCCCAGTAGAGAAGTTCAGTCACACAGCAGTCCTTTCTCCTGGTGTCTTCTGCCAAGCTAGCTTGGTATCGTCTGTGAATAGGACAATTTTGCCCAGAGTACCTATGCTGATGTGACTGACAGAGGCATTAAACAGGACTGGCCCCAGCACTGAGCCTTGGAGCACACCACTAGTGACCACTCTGTCATCAGACCTCAATCCATTGACCACTACTCTCCGTTTTCTGTCCCTAAGCCAAGTACCTACCCAGCTAACTATGCTCTTGGCTGCACTCAGGTCCTCCAACTTTTTCAGCAGGTAGTTGTGTGGCACCAAATCAAAGGCATTGCTGAAATCAAAGTAGAGGAGGTCTACTCAGTGGCCTCTGTCTAGTTCCCTAGTGACCCAGTCAGAAAATGTGATTTCGTTCATTTGGCATGACAATAATAGCTTTTCACTTAAATTAGAAGGCCATGCAATTGGTTTAATGGCTGTTCCATCTCTAAAAACTCTCTTTTATTTGTTTATTTATTTTCCCAATCAGATTTACAACCTTTGAGTCAAAAACTCCTTTGCAAAGGCTCCACATCAAGATACAGAGTTAGGCAAATTACATTATAGAGTAGACAATTATAGTGCACACAGTTTAGAGAAACAAAGCATTATTCTATGTGTTAGGAGTAGGGAGTTCTCCTGGTGCAATGACCAACATTCCCCTGTCAATAAAACAGGTTGATATAACCTGCCCCCTGCACCTGGAAATGAGCTATCGTAGCACAATGTGCCTTTCTAAAAATTAATCACTAAGTCACTTAATTGAACATACATCCAAGATTCTGTTTCCATTTCAGGAGGTTAGACAGAAATTTTGTCTCCTAAATTTCACTTCCACTTCTACCTAGGTCTACTGGAGTTATTAAAGAAGAACATTCTGTCCGAACTATTCCTTGCCTGGAAGTGATGAATGGGAACAACTGATTAAACTAGGGCCCCTTAGGAAAGGTGTTAGCCTCATGTATAAAATACTAATAATACATGGTCTTCCTGTTTAACAAACCAGGCCAAGACCACCTGGGAGAGGAACTCTCGCACTCTCCATGGCAGAATGGGACACAACCTGGAGGACGACCAACACAGCTCTTAAGAGCTGCATGGTTGAAACTGATTTAATCTAAAATTCTCCATAGATTTTACCCGAGTCCTAATAGGCTTTTTGCTATTGGAGCTATTAGTAATTCTAACTGTTGGAAGTGTAACGTAGTGAAACCAACCTTTTACACATGTTTTGGGATTACCCTAGAATCTAAGATCTTTGGTCAGCAGTACTTAGGGTGTGCTCTTCAGTCACTGGATCCCACATTCCTCCTTCTCCATTGATATTTACATTCTCTTTGAAATCTAATATTGCTTTTGATAATTATAGGAATACCCCACTTTCATGCAGAACCCGTAAAGCAAAAATTTGGTATAGATTAGTGTAATGTTCATGTATATATCTGCTACTTATTTCTTATGCTGTTTGACTACTTATGAGACAATGTTTGCATCTCTTTGTTATTTTTAAACTTCAATAACAACTATTATGGCAAAAAATAACTAAAAACATAATATTAATTGTAGGCAGTATACAATCTGTTTAATGTGGAAAAAAGTAATTAAAATAACAGAATTGTATTAGGACAGGGTTAGAAAGAGGGAATCGCTGATAATCTTCATGGGCTGGATTTTCAAAGGGTCCAGTTGTTGCAAACCCTTGGTGCATCAAATATATTGTGCACCAGGCTTGTGGCAATCTGATAGCACTTTCATCCCATCGACAGCTGTCACATGTTAGACTAACTTTTATGGTGTAACTTGCATCAATCCCAGGGAACCTTTATACAGTGCTGGGACCAAATATTTGGTGCAAACTGCCATGAATTGGGTAAGCGGTTGCAATTGTATCCATCCTACACAAATCCGATGCAGTTGTAGCGGAAGACACATTTGGCACAGAACCAGAAACTAAGTGTGGTGGTGCAGAGCTTGAAACAGTTCTGCACCACCTTTGATAATCCAGCCCATATGTATCTCCTAAATGAAGCAAACTGTGGGTATGTATGCAGGGTACAAGGCAAATAGATAGTAACTCTAAATTGTGCTGTTTGAGGCAATCTTTTTAATATCAGGTGCAGCTGTCACATTAGTTTGTTAGTGCATTATGATAATGATATGCTGCACTCAGTGTGGCATCATTGCTACTTAAAATAGATCAGCATAAAATTGATCCTCACAGGATCTGTTACTACATGTTTCTGCATATGAACTTAATGTGGACAAAGGTAATTAAAAGAACATTACTGAATTAGGACAGGGTTAGAATGAGGGAATAGTTGATAATCTTCATGGGTTGGATTTTCAAAGGGTCCAGTTGTTGCAAACCCTTGGTGCATCAAAGATATTGTGCACCGGGCTTGGGGCAATCTGATAGCACTTTGCTTCCCATGCGGCAGCTGTCACAAGTTAGACCAACTTTTTGTGGTCTAACTTGCATCAATCACAGGGAACCTTTATACAGTGTTGGGGCCAAATATTTGAAGTAAACTGGAATGAATTGGGTAAACTGTTGCAATTGTATCTATCCTAATAAAATGTGATGCAATTGTGGCAAACACATTTGGCACAGAACCAGAAACTAAGTGTGGTGGTGCAGAGCTTAAAACAAGCTCCATGTGCATCTCCCTAAATGATACAAACTGTGGGTGTATATTCAGGGGTACAAGGCAAGAGGTAGGAACTCTAAATTGTGCTGTTTGAGGCAGTCTTTTTAATATCAGGTGCAGCTGTCACATTAGTTTGTTAGTGCATTATAATAATGATACACTGTACTCAGTGTGGCGTCATTGCTACTTAAAATAGATCAGCATACAATTGATCCTCATAGGACGTGTTACTACATGTTTCTGCATATGAACTTGCATGAAAATGTAACATTTCAAGAACACTGCTAGGTTAAAAAGCAAAGAAAAAGTACTTAGAACACTGCAGGAGTCTGCAGTCTTATAATGGATAGTGAATAATAACTGTATAAAGAGCAGTACTTTGCAGCCTGATTAGCATGCAGTACCCACATCAGAACTGAACAACAATAAGGTATGATGTAACAACTGAATGCATATTTGATTTGATTTGTATAAAAGCATGATTACAGCCTATGCTGGGAATTGCAAAGGTTGAAGTTCAATACATTATAAAAGTAAAACATGAAAACACACAGTAAATATTATACAATAAAGTGAAAATTCAATAATGCAAAAATACTAAAACACAACATGGTCATTATATTATAGAGCATTAACCTCTAATCACAGGAGGTGCCTTCTTTCAAACAAGACAATTTAAATATTTTAATAATAGCGATTCTGTGTAAATGTTTGCCCATGCATATTTGACTTTTTGCAATGCGTTTGGGTATGGAAATTATAGTCCTCAGTACATTTCTCAGGTAGCAGATTGAAAATCCAAGTTTACATATTTCAAGAAAAGATGTTTGTATGCCCTCTCTCATCTAACTTTTAACATCTGCTTTTGTTTATAGCATTGTCATTCTTAACTTTTCTGTGCCAAATAATTCTCATCACCCTTTTTTGCACCTTTTTCTAATTCATTAGATTTAGCCACTGTTAACCCTTCATGCCACGTAAGAGCACCGGGCTCTAAGATGGGTCATACTAACATACTGTTGTAATATGTTAGGTCAGTTTAGCCAAGCCCAGCAATTTTTAATTTTAATCTGGTTTTAGCTGTTTTGGTCATATTTTCAGATTATTCAGACCATGTGAAATTGTCCTGGAAAAAAAGAACAAGCAAGATAACATGGTGGGAAAATTATATTTCCAGATTTCCAAATATCTAGTGTGAACATCTCCTATCTACATTGCTTGCCAAAGTGAATTTAATGTGATCTGTAAATCTTCAGTTCCAATAGTATATCACATACTGAGTATTGCATTCTTATTTGTAATTCAAACCATTTTCTGTGTATTGTTATGAAATGCATCATTATGGGTAAACTATGACCAACTATGCTTAAATAAGGGCGTGAAGTTATCTCGTTGGCAAATAAACACTTACTAGACTTTCTGCATCTTGGTTTATAAATGTCACCTGAACCCCTCAACAGCTTTAAAACCTGATAGATAGATAGATAGATAGATAGATAGATAGATAGATAGATATTTTATTTATATAGCACCCATTCTCAAATACTCTGGGTGCTGCACAATATAACACACATAACATACACTTAAAAATACAACAAAACAAATTTAAAACCAAACAACAACAGTATACAAAATACAGCTGGAAGCAACAGCTTAACTAAGTATCATAAGATATGCTATTATTATGAAACCCCTTCAATTAAAAGCTTGATTAAATAACTAAGATTTGAGGACCTTCTTAGAGGCATCCACTGAGGGAGCCTCCCTAAGGTAACCAGGCAGAGGAGTTCCACAGGGTAGAGCAGCTGCTGCAAATGCTCTATCACCCGAATGCCACAGCCTAACCCTGGGAACTCCAAGAGGCCTCTCGACAGAACGGAGAGCCCAGGTTGGGCGATGCAGCAAGGAGCTCTTGCAGATAGACTGGGCCTCTCTTGTACAGGGACTTATAGGTCAGCAGCCCTATCTTGAAGACAACCCTCCACTGAACTGGCAGCCAGTGCAGTTTGCGGAGCACTGGGGTGATCGTTCACAACTTTACACCCAACAATCTCGCTGCCACATTCTGCACCAGCTGCAGTCTTCGGAGGTTGCCTCCAGATATCCCTAGGTAGACAGCATTTCAGTAGTCCAACCTGGAGTGATAAGCATGCACCAGTGTGGGCAGGTCATCAAGTGGGATCAGGGCTCAAATTTGGGCAATATTCCTGAGATGATAAAACCCGGTTCTCATCACAGCCAACACCTGTGCCTCACATGTCAGGCCACTGTCCAGTATTACTCCCAAATTCTTCACTTGCCTAGAGAGGGCTACAGGCACACCCCAGCATAAGGTCAGGGGTAATGTCACCCCGCCCTGATGACCCGGTTCCACCACCAGTACCTCAGTCTTGTCTGTGATTAGTTTAAACCAATTGTGAGTCATCCATGTCTGGATTTCCTCAAAGCAGCTGTTAAATACGGAGTCTGACACCTGGCTATTGGGGAGCACAGGACAGGTACAGCTGGGTATCATCTGCATAGCAGGAAAAACCCAGCCTGCACCGCCTGATAATGTCCCCCAGTGGCAGCATACACACCGTGAACAACAGAGGCAACAAGACCGACCTCTGCATCACACCACAACACAGAGGCTTTGGATTTGATGAGAAAATTCCCATGATCACCCTCTGTACTCTATCTGTGAGGTATGACCTAAACCAGTTGATGACATTTCCAGACAGGCCACACCAAAACCGTAATAGGTCAAGTAACACCTCATGGTCCATAGTGTCAAATGCCACAGAGAGGTCTAGAAGGACCAAGATGGTATGGTCCCTTCTATCCCTCGCCATCAGGGGTCATTAAGCACCCTCACCAGGGCCGTCTCTGTACTATGCCTCATTTGGAACCCAGATTGGAAAGGCTCATAGGCAGAAGAAGCAGCAAGATGTCTCTCCAGCTGACACCACCTTTTCTACAACCTTCCCTAAAAATGGGAGGTTCGGAACCAGGTCTGTAATTGCTGAGGCAGTCTGGGTCCATAGATGTTTTTTTCAAAGAGGTCTGACCAAAGCCTCTTTCTAGGCTAAAGGAAATATCTCACTCCTTAATGAACTCCAGACTACCCCAGTAGTCACAGGACCAATCAGGTCCAAACATTCCACCAAAAGGTGAGTTGGACCAGGATCTAAATCACAGTGGGTCGGCTGCAGCTTAGAGATTATTTCTACCACCCCCCCAACCCCAACCAGCTCAAACTCATCCCACACAGGAGGAGTGCTGACTAAACTCAGGACGAACCCTGCAGCCCTTTCAAGAGACGTTCAACGAGACCTCAGCCCTGATGGAGGACACCTTGTCATCGAAAAACAGAGCCAGCTCCTCATACCTTGTGCTCAAACCCACCCCTCCAACACACAGACGGGCAGGGTGTAATAGCTTGTCCACTGTGTGGAAGAGCACAGCCAGTTTGTTTCTCACTGTAGCAATTTCTTTAGGCAAAAATTCTGCCTTTTTATGGGAAATTGCCCCCTGATAGTCCACATAATGTGCTCTCAGGGCCAATTTGTCCCCCACCAGATCAGATCTTCTCCAACATCTCTCTAAAATCTGACCCCTAGTCTTTAAACCTCAGAGATTCTCATCATACCAGGGAGATCTCCAATGAGTAGACAGGGTCAGACATCAAGAGTGCGGTTGAGTCAAAGGCTGCACCAACCACCCCATTATAGGCCACAACTGCCTCCTCCAACCCAATGCACAAGTTGTCCCAACACCCAATAGGTCAATACGCAAAAGGTCCTCTGGGGATACTCCCTTTAAGACCAGCACTGGACCATTTCCACAGGGAAGGACCAGCTGAGGGGTCCTAAACATAACCCCACTGTGCTATGATCCGATCAAACCACTGGATCTACATTAAGGTCCATGATATCCAACTCAGAAGAAAAAACAAATCCAATGTGTTGCCACCTGAGTGCATCGCTGTAGTTACCTTTTGTGTCAGGCCCAGTGCTCCCATGTCTCCGAGAAAGTCTTATTGTGGGATTAATCTCTGAGGCACTCTATATTGCTGACATCATGGGTTGTGTATGCTTGACAGTTTGCTTGATGCACTTGTGACTTGAAGATGTCCGTCCCTTTCTCGGGGCCTGCTCTCACTGAATCAGTTTCAATGTGCATCTACAGAGGTTGCAGCACACCCTTTAGCTCCAGAACAACAGACATAAACAGAACAAGGTAAGAACGCTATGATAATTACATGACCATGTAAGAATTCAGCTAATGTAGAGCAGACTATGAAGGCTTTGTTACAAGTGGCTAAATGATAGCAACACATAAGAATCCCGTGGTTACTCAGCGTCAGATCAACTTTAAAAATAGTACAAAGACATAGACTAGAGATGCTTCATCAGAAATGCTAGCAAAGTGTCCTAAACAATCAGTTACCTGATAACTCCTGCTAGTGGTTACAGGAGCTAGAAATACAGTAGACAGCAGGTTTAACACTAGCTACCTGGACGCCCCTGCTAGTGGTCCCCGGAGCTAGACTTACAAAAACAGATGTGTGTGTATATATATATATATATATATATATAGGTATATGATTGAAGAAAGCCAAAAATATTTAAGTGTCCTACTTAACAAAACTTAAAAACCTGATACTCCTGTCAGCAGTATCAGTTACATATTATATGCTGATCATCACAACTATTAAGGATCCTGGGTACCCTGCCAGTGTCCCAATAGTATCACCAAAAAGGAAAAGAATCTGACTGTTCATGTTCATGATAAGCTATCAAAGGGAAGCAAACCATCACATCTAGCCCTGTTTGTTCTGAACTCCCACAGCATGTTCAGAAAACATCTCGCCTGCCTCTTAATCAGTTTGCCATGAGGGAGTAAAGATGGCATAATCCCAGTGTGGTTACCTTAAGGGACTATGATTAAATTCACTGCTCTTCTTCTCCAGCTAGCTCCTCAGCCTCTTAGTAGTACTGCACTACTATGAGACTGCACTGCTTGTGAGAGCAACCCGACTCTCCCTGGGCGACCCGAGATCTCGCGACAGTAACAAAAGACTACAGTTTCATACAGCTTAGTCTCGTGTCACTTGCAGCCACCATCTTATGTGGGAAAGCAAAAGACATTCATTTTGGAATGCCCCTTGCTCCTCATCCATCACAAGTTGAACCTTCAGGACCGTGAGGGACACATTGCACTAACTGGCAAGTGCAGTGTCTATTACATATATCACCACTCGGATCCAAATATTGAATTATGTTGTCTGGATCCAGCGGGGAAGTGAACTCACTTCTGTAGCTGGTCTGCCAAAATTATTACTAAAGGGCAGAGCCACCAAACCCACTCCTGCTCCCTTAAAGGCACACCTTCAAATAAGGAGAACAAACATACTGGGCATCTTAGTATAAATAAAATATACAAGGGACAACAAAAGGAATACAAGGCAAAAGAGAATATTTCTATAAGGACACTAATATTATAAGCTTTCCCCTAACAAAAATATTTTTATGTCCCATTTATCAAGAGATCACTATGGCAAAATCAAAAAGCTGCAAGCAGTGTAATGTTCCATTGTCCCCTAAACAACTGAGCAGATTACTGTATGTGCATCATGTGCTGAAGATGCACCCATCCCATCAGAATTAGAAGATCCTGAGAAGGTACCAGTGGGATCTCAAACAAAACAACAGCCCCAAGACACATTATGGGCAAGACTTGGATGCTGCTGCAATTTTACTGCAGAACAGTCAGATCATGCAAGCACAGCAAAAAGTGCTTTCAGCCATGCTGCTTAAGCTCAATGAGCTGGCGGCACCAAAAGCCCTTAACCCACAAGCTTCCAAAAAAGGGTCCACATCAAAACTGTCCATGACACACAACACTATGGGAATGGACACAAACCTACAAATGGACTCTGAACCTATAGTTAGAGGACGAGGGGAAGTAGAAATGGGGAAGAAGAAGTCTACCCACAGTCCCTAACGGCAAAGTGGTGTTTTCCTGACCAAATACCAACACTGGTCCACAACATTATGGAAACTGTGGTTGATTCACCCACTGGCCCCTTCATTCAAACTTATCCCATCCTTACAGCCATCAGCAAAAACAGGCTGATGTATTCACATGCTAATCCATAGACAAAGTGGTGATCAAAGAATGGGAGTCAATGGAACCTTCCCGCATTCCAGAGCACAGATCATGGGACAAGATGTACCCCCTCCAGGTAGACAAACTGACATTATGGTGCATGCCACCAACCATAGACCCCCAAATTGCCTCTCCAAATAAAAAAATGGTCCTACCTACCAAGTCAGAGTCGGGCCTCAAGGACCCCATAGACCGCAAACTTGAGGACAACCTAAAGAAAATACAGAACTGGTGGGTTTAGGCACCAGGGCTGCTACTATTGCCATTTATGCAACAAGAGCTCAACTGACATGGCTACAGTAAGTAATAAAAAAGTACAATTCAAGTCCATAGAAGCCCAGCTACTGAACAATGCCATACTCTCCACCAAGTACCTGGTGGACATGGCAGCAGATTCATTTAAGATCAACGTACAATCTGCAGTACTAATCAATATGGCCCGTAGATCACTATGGATGAAACTATGGGATGCAGACAATGAGTCAAAGATGACACTCCATAAACTGCCCTTTGAGGGTACCCTATTGTTTGTGAAGGGTCTAGAAAGATACCTAAAGGGAAAGAAGAGGAAATATCTATCCAAGGACCAGTCCAATAGATCCATGTACCTCCCTGCCAGACAAGATACCACTCCTATTCCTTTCAAGACAAAGAAGAAATTACAGTTTCAGGGCAACAACTACAGGCAGCCATACCCGTGTTTCAGCCATCACATCAGATATTGAGGCTGGAGGGATCACACTGAGGAGGAAACTATGGAACCCCTAGACCACAATCAAACAATGACTATACAGACTACAACCTGTACCAAAATGCCCAGTAGGCACAGGACTACTAGAATTTTACTGCGCATGGGAAAAAACACAGAGGACAGATGGGTACTAGAGATAATAAGGAAAGGATATGCCATAGAGCTGTCATAACAACTGTCTCTAGGCAGGCTAATCATATCCCTAGAGTCAAAACACAAGATTACCCCAACACAAGTTTAGATGGTGATAACCAGCCTCATACACAACAAAGCCATAGTGGAGGTGCCAGAGTCCAGAAGGGAAAGGAATATATTCTATTTTCTTCATGGTCCCAAAAAGACAGGCAGCTCAAGACCAGTGCTAGACTTAAAACATCTAAACAAATCAGTACAGTGCAAACCCTTCAAAATGGAGACAATCCAATCTACACTAAGAGTCATCAGACCAGGAGACTTCCTAACATCAATTGATCTGAAGGATGCCTACCTACATATACCTATGTGACCGTCACACTACAAGTACCTATGGTTCCATGTATTGGGAAAACATTATCAATACCAGGTATTGCCATTCAGTCTAGCATCAGCTTCAAGGGTATTCACAAAAGCAACAATTGTGTTGGCAGCAAAACTGCAAGAAAAAGATATTCACGTAATACCCTGCTTAGACGGCTCATCAGAATGAGATCGGAACAACAGTCTGTCAGAGAGACAAATGAGGTGGTGAAATGTCTACAAGAACATGGATGGGTCATAAACTACTCAAAGAGCTGCCTTTCCCCCAGCCAGTCTATAGAACACCTAGGCAAATGGATAATCACTACACTGGGCCTAGTATACCCATCAGAACATAGAGTGAAAACTATCATGGCCTTAACCAAGCAACTGCAAAATACAAAGAAACCAATGTTACTCCTCCTCTCGCAAGTTCTGGGTCTAATGTTATCGTTCATAGACACAGTCCCTTGGGCCAGATGGAACGTGAGACAACTCATGTCATTCCTAATAAAACAAGGAACAACATATGACATCGACCTAACAAAACAGTCACACTCACAAATATGGTACAGAAAAGCCTGTCATGGTGGGCAAACAAACTCAAATTCACACATGGGATGCGCTAGACATCCACCCAGAGGTCATTATAGAAACAGATACAAGTCTCAAGGGCTGGGAGCCATCCTGGGCCATCAGTCGGCTCAAGGAAGATGGGTCTTATTAGAATCAAAACTTGCAATAAATGTGTTGAAGATGAGAGCAGTATGACTAGCCCTCCACACTTCAACAAACAGGTCCAGAACAAACATGTTCTAATAAGATCATACAGGAGGCAGTATAGTGCAGTGGTTTAAGGCTCTGAGCTGCAAATCTGGAGACCTGGTTTGAATCTCAAAACCCCTACTTCCATACTGTGTGATCTTGTGCAAGTCATTTAACTTCCCTGTGCTCCCAGGTCTTACCTGTAAACAAGCTTTCAGCTAGTATGTTACTCCAGGTAAAACAATTGGAAAGAACCAGAGAAAATCTGAATGATTTGATAGTCAGCTAATCAAAGCTAATCAAATAGTCCAGAAGTCAAGTAGTGCAATTGAAATCATGCAGTACTCATGAGATGAATTATAAGCAGCAGAGGACTAAGTAACAGGGTAACAAATAACTAAAGTTAATTATCAGTAAGTACTGCAAGGAATAAATCATCAGGTGTAGTTGCCTATGAATCCAACTGCAAAGGACTCTTATAAGTTTACATAAAAGTACAAAGTGAAAAGCAGTTGTAGCCATTATAAATCCAAACACAAGGTAAACTCAGAGAAAGAAATAAACAGCACAAATTGAAACCAAGCAGTGTTAAAAATATCAGAAAAATGTAGGGACCATAACGGATAAATAATGCCACTATATTACTTCCCTATATGCACAACTGTAGTTAACTTTGTACAAAGAGCTTTCAAAGTATCTCAGGTAGCTTATGGGGTGCAAAACTGGTCTTCTCTTTTTTCTTTGGTGCAGTTCTCCCAAGGTCAAGATATCCTGAGTGGCTTCTTTGTGATGCTTCTTCTGGCTGCTCTGCACTCTTTGCCTAACACAGTTGCTGCTCAAATGGGGACAGAGAGAGGATCTCAGATCTAGAATGGGTGGCTATATGGGAACAAGTGACTACCAAACAGTGTGGTTCATGATAAACTTAGGCTGTAGAGTCTAGCCATACAAATGTGAGGGTAGTGGACTTTGGGAGGCCTGATTTTGTCAAAATGGGAGAGTGTCTCAGAAAAGCACTAGCAAACAGGCAAGAAGGTGGGTGGAGCAACAATGGGGAAACATCTAAACTGCCATCACAGAGGCAACAAGCCTTCGTGTGAAGCAAATAAACAAATCAAAATGAAAGAGAAAACCAGTATGGTTCTCAAAAGAAGTGGCAGGGAAGGTTAGGGAGAAAAAGATAGCATTCATGAAGTATAAGGAAACACAGAAGGAGCATGACAGAGAACTGTACCAATTATAGCAGAAAGAAGTGGGGAAGTCAGTCAGAACAGCAAAGGCCCAAACTGAGGAAAGGGTAGCCAGCTCAGTTAAGAAGGGGGGATAAAACCATTATAGGTACATTAGGGAGCAAAGAAAGACTAAGGCAGGGATACTGAGGCTGAATTAAGAGGAGGGCTATTGGGCAGACAGCAACAGTGAAAAAGCAGGGTTACTGAATGAATACTTCTGCTCAGTATTCACAATGAAGAGCATGAGAGATACCTAATCCAGTCAATAGAAGCACTCTGGATAGGGGGGTTGATAATAGTCTTTTCACAGAAGAAAGGGTTCTGAAAGCACTCTTAAAACTGAAGGTGGATAAAGCAATGGGGTTTGACGGGATTCACCCCAGAATTCTAAAAGAACTAAGGGAAGAACTAGTAACACTACTGACTACCCTTTTTAATAAATCATGGGAGGATGGTGTGGTACCTGGGGACTGGAGGAGGGCAGACATGATTCCTCTTCACAAAAGTGGGAGCAAGACAGAGGCAAGAAACTATAGACCTGTCAGTTTGACCTCGGTGGTAAGGAACATTATATAATCACTTCTGAAGGAAAGAATTGTTGAGTACCTAGAGGCCAGTGGAGTACAGGACCTAAGGCAGCATAGATTCACAGTGGGAAGGTCATGTCAGACAACTCTAATTGATTTCTTTGACTGGGTGACCAAAATAGGAGACCAGGGAGGGGCTGTGGACATGGCCTACCTAGACTTTAGCAAGGCATTTGACACAGTCCCTCACAAAAGATTAATAAACAAGTTAGTCAGCCTGGGAGTTGGTCACAGGGTGGTAGCTTGGGTGAAACACTGGCTGGACAACAGGACACAGAGGGTAATATTAAATGGAGTCCACAGTGAAGAAGAGGGGTTACTAGTGGGGTACCACAGGGTTCAGGACTGGGCCGGCACTTTTAATGTCTATATAAGTGACATAGCAGAGGGACTGGAAAGGAAAAGTATGTCTCTTTGCAGAAAACACAAAGATCTGCAATAGGGTTGATACACAAGGTGGGGTGGAAAGGATGAGAAGGGACTTGGCTAGCTTGGAGGAATGGTCAAATGTATGGCAGCTTAGATTCAATGCAAAGAAGTGCAAAGTAATGCACCTGGGAAACAAAAAACAGGAGAAGTGTCACAGAGTGGCCCTGTGATGGATTAGGAGCCCTGGAACTTTTGGACTTGGTGCTTTACTTAAAGCCTTTTGGTACTATAACTATGTAAAATTAGAAATTAAATAAATAAATGCAAGCTTTAAAAGCTGAGACGAAGTTAAAAGATAGTGTAGTGGAGAGTAGCAAGGTAGTAAAAATAAAGTAAGAGTGAGTTATTCAGTGATTCCTCCCCTTTTGCAGGTAATTATGAGTGCCCTGAAAGCAGCTGCACTAAGAAGCAACGATTGTGCGCATCGTCGCACAGACAAGATGTATAGTTCATATGGGTTTTGTGTTTTAGTAAAAGAAACCCTTTGAAACATAAGAGGTAGTGGAGAATTATAGTAAGTGCTCTATGTATGCTACCTTTTAGAGTGCAGTGTGAAGGAATTCTCTATATGGAAAGGTGAAGGGGGAGGGGAACCGCACCTTAAATCCTTCATTCGAAGTGCTATTAACCGTAGTAGTATAGCGCTTCGGAAAGCCCATTTAAATAAGCATACATGGTAGCAGTCATAGAAACATAGACTTTGATGGCAGATAAGGACTGCTAGGCCCATCTAGTCTGCCCATTTCCCTACCTACAGGATAGGCCGCAGATCCTAGTTAACCAACAGCCTATTTCTTCCTACCCCCCACAAGAATTGCCTTATGTCTGTCCCATGCATTCTTGAATTCTCCCACAGTTTTAGACCCCACAACCTCCTCAGGAAGGCTGTTCCATGCATCCACTACCCTCTCTGTGACATAATACTTCCTCACATTGTCCCTGAACCGCCCTCCTCCTATCTTTAAATTGTGTCCCCTTGTTCTTGCAAGTCTCTTTTTTCTGAAAAATGCTACCCTCTTGGACATTGTTGATTCCACTGAGGTACTTAAAAGTTTCTATCATGTCCCCCCTCTCCTTTCTTTCCTCAAGGGTATACATATTAAGCTCCCTTTAGTCTCTCCTCATACGGCTTCTCTTGCAGACCCTGCACCATTTTAGTTGACCTCCTCTGGACTGCCTCTATCCTATGTCCTTGCAGAGATGGGGTCTCCAGAACTGGACACAGTATTCCAGATGGGGTCTCACCAACTGTCTGTACAGAGGGATAACAACTTCCTGTTTTCTGCTGCTGATGCCTCTCCCTATACATCCCAGTATACCCCAGCCCTCCTCTGTCTCTCACATTGCTTGCTAACCTTAAGGTCATCTGATATGATTACCCCAGGTCCCTTTCCTTTTTGTTGTTGTTACTACCTCCCCACCCATTGTGCATTCTTCCCTGGGTTCTTGTGTCCCAGGTGCATTATTTGCACTTCTTTGCATTGAATCCTAGCTGCCATACTCTGACCATTCCTCCAACCTTGCCAAGTCCCTTTTCATCCTTTCCACGCCTCCTTGTGTATCAATCCTGTTGCAGATTTTGTGTCATCTGCAAAAGGCATACTTTTCCTTCCAGTCCTCTGCAATGTCACTGATGAAGACATTAAAAGGACTGGACCCAATACTGAACCCTGCGGTGCCCTACTAGTAACCCCTTTCTTCAGAATGGACTCCATTACAATTACCTTCTGTGTCCTGTTGTCCAGCCAATGTTTTTGCAGGCTACCACCCTGGGTCCCCTCCCAGGCTGGTTAATTTGACTATTAATCTTTGTGTGGACTGTGTCAAATGCCTTGCTAAAGTCTAGGTAGGCCATGTCCAAAGCCCCTCCTGGTCTACTACCTTGGTCTCCCAGTCAAAGAAATCTATTAGATTCTCTGACATGACCTTCCACTGTGAACCCATGCTGCCTTGGGTCCTGTGCTCCACTGGCCTCTAGGTACTCGACTATTCTTTCCTTCAGAAGTGACTCCATCACTTTCCCTACCACAGAGGTCAGACTGACAGGTCTGTACTTTCCTGCCTCTGTCTTGGACCCACTTTTGTGAGGGGGAATCACATCCGCCTTCCTCCAGTCCTCGGGTACCACACCATCCTCCCATGATTTATTAAAAAGAGTAGCCAGTGGTTTCACTAGTTTCTCCCTTAATTCTTTTAGAATTCTGGGGTGAATTCCATCAGGACCCATTGCTTTGTCAACCTTCAGTTTTAGGAGTTCTTGCAGAACCTTTTCTTCTGTAAAAGGACTGGGATCGACCCCCCTATCAAGAGTGCTTCTGTTAATTGGATTAGGCACTTCCCCCTCCTCTTTTGTGAATACTGAGCAGAAATATTCGTTCAGTATTTCTGCTTTTTCACTGTCCCCCTCTGCCCACCCACTGTTCATTCTATTCAGCCTCACTATCCCTCCCTTTGTCTTTCTACGCTCGCTGATGTACCTATAAAAGGTTTTATCCCCCTTCTTAACTGAGTTGGCTATCTTTTCCTCAGTTTGGGCCTTTGCTATTCTGACTTCCCTTCCTGCTTCCTTCTGCCTTAACTTGTACAGCTCTCTGTCCTGCTCCTTCTGTGTTTCCTTATACTTCCGGAATGCTATCTTTTTCTTCCTGACTTTCACAGCCACCTCTTTTTGAGAACCATAGTGGCTTTTTCTTTCATTTTGATTTGTTCATTTGCTTCACACAAAGGCTTGTTGCCTCTGTGATGGCAGTTTGATAATTCCCATTGTTGCTCCACACCTCCTTCTAACCTGTTTGCTAGTTCTTTTCTGAGGAACTCTCCCATCTTGCCAAAGTCAGCCCTCCTAAAGTCCAGTACCCTCACTTTTGTGGCTTGACTCTGTAGCTGAGTTTAATGTGAACCACACTGTTTGATGGTCACTTGTCCCCAGATGGCAACCCACTTCTAGATCTGAGATCCTCTCACTGCCCCATTTGAGTATGAGGTCTAAGATTGCTCCCTCATGAGTGGGTTCGAAACTAGCTGTCTAATGCCTGCCACCTGTAGGGCATCGAGAATGGCCCTGCTCTTGGATGTGGCTGCAGCAAATGTGCTCCAGTTAACATCTGGCATATTCAGGTCTCCATCAACAGTATCTCCTTTCTCTGCCATTCTAAGAATGCCTTCTATCATATCCTTGTCCCATTCCTTCCCCTGACATGGGGTCTGTACACAACCCTGTGCGGATTGTGGTGCCCTTTCCAGTCTCCAAGGTGACCCACAGTGCCTCCTCTCTTCCCTGTTTACTCTTTTGTTCAGTTGCTTTTATCCCTTCCTTTACATAGAGCTACTCCTCCCCTCTTCTCCCTGCCTGTCTCTCCTGTAGGTTATGTGCCCTGGTATGTTAACATCCCAGTCATGGTTCTCTGTGTACCATGTTTCTGTGACTGCTACGATATCCAGGCATCCCTCTTCATTAAGGCCATCAGCTCAGGGACCTTGTTGCCCAGACTACGGGCATTGGTACTCATTACCCTCCATTTCCTGATGGCCTTACTCCCTTTTGCCCCATCCCTGTCCTTCTTGCCTTTGTTACTTTCTTCATTTACCCCTGCCCTTCTCCCTATCGACACCTCTATGTTGGTGTTTGCCGCACTTACTACCGTGATTATTTGGGGGGGCTAGGATTTTCCTGCTCCTTTCCAGTGCCTCCCCCCTTAGCTAGTTTAAAGCTTGCCAATGAAGCATTTAAACCTATCACCTAGGATGCTGGTTCCCTCCGGACAGATGCAGACCATCATGCCAGTATAGGCTTGCATCACTCCAGGTGGACCCCTAGTCCCCAATGAAGCTAAATCCCTGGAGCTCCACACCAGTTTTCATCCACTGATTGAATCCCATGGTGCAGAACACCCTAGCCTCTCCTATGCCATAGATGGGTAGCACCTCCGAGAAGGTTACCGTGCGTGCTACTTGACTAAGGCCCCTCCTCAATTCCACAAACTCTTCCTGCACTTCTCTAATCCCTTTCTTAGCCAGATCATTTGTCCCTAGGTGGACAATGACATCCAGCTCCCTCCCCTGTGCAGCTGCTCTGGCAATCCTGAGGATTCGCTTCCTGTCCCTGCAAGCCATGGCGTCAGGCAGGCACCTTACCTCCCTCTCCCCTTCCTCCCCCAGTTCTACCTCCCTAACAATGGAGTCCCCCACCAGGAGTTGTTTCCTTCCCCTGCAGGGTCCCCTGCCACCCTCCTGTGGGTCTCCTTTGTGGAGGTTCCCAGCATCCTCCTTGGTCTCCACTGTGGGTGCCTCCATAGAGGAACCACACTTTGCCAGAATGGCATAGGGATTGTGGAGAGGTACAATGGGAGGGATGCGCCTCTGTTCCACCACCCTCACCCTCCCTGAGCCCACTGTGGTCCAACCGCTCCTCTTTCTTGGCAACCTCTGAGGGCAATGGCAGTGGCACTGGTGGTCCCTGGATGGAAGAGGAGGTCCCACAATCCTGGCCAACTCAGCCTGGAGATGAGCAACCTCCTCCCTCAGCCCAGAAAGGTGCCTGCAGATGGGACAACACCGCATCCTCCAGAACGTCTCCGGAAGACTGCTGCTCACAGCCACTGCACTGCACCACTCAATCATGTCTTATTTTGGCCCCTTAACAGTTTGCAATCATTACTCTTTCCTCTGTTTTTTTCTCTCTCTCCTTACTTTCTGCCTGTGTGCCCTTTAATCTCCTGATTGTCCTGTTCTGAGACAAGAATATCCTATATTTCGCAGTAGACCACTTACTTGCTCAGAGGCAGACCTCCAGCAGCTAGAGGGGGCCGGAGAGCTACTCTTGCCCTTCTAGGATAGTGGGTCCTTGGTGGTTCTGTGATCACTCACTTCATGCCCCTAAACAGGAAGTTCCTGTTGTCAGTCAAATTCTGTGCCTATAAAAATAGAACTACCTTTGGGTGGGGGTGGAGGGGAGGAAGGAGGGCAATATAGTCCCAGTAGAGAAGTTCAGTCACACAGCAGTCCTTTCTCCTGGTGTCTTCTGCCAAGCTATTAGCAGAAACTTTCTAAGGCAGTCTTTAAATGTAGCTTCCTTCTAGCTAAGCCACTCCCCCTACTTACCAGATCTTTCTACAAGTAATTTAAACCTCATAGCAGTTAAGTCCTTTCAGTCACCAAGATTTACACCTAGATAAGTCTTCAGATACCCATTCAGTTCAGTTAACCCAAACACACATTTTTTTGTATCTTAGTTTTTACCCTAAATTAAAAGTCAAATACAAAGTTCTTCTACTTTAGTCCCAGCAGAAGTTCAGTCACACAGCAGTCCTTTCTCCTGGTGTCTTCTGCCAAGCTATTAGCAGAAACTTTCTAAGGCAGTCATCCACAAACTGCAAAAGTGCAGAAATTAATTCAAACAAGCACCGTAAAGCTCTCTGCATACCATGGCTCTGTGGTGCATTGCTTCATTCAAATGACCAGTATCTGCAGAAAGCTGGTTAAAATAAAGAGTCTGTTTGCAAGGAGTCGGCATTATGTATATTTATCATGTGTTGAAGATTAGATGGAGGAGAACTCAGTGTAAACTGTTATATCTCCTCTGAGGAGCTGCTAAGGTAATTCAGTTAAAGAGAGAGAGGGAGAACTGAATCCTTTGTGTAAAGGTAGCAGGGAATCATTACATGGTAACTGAGTTAATCTGGAGTTTAAACGAGCAGCACCAGTGTTCTGTTTCTACCTGGGTTGAAAGAACTACTTTTAATCCTCAATATATATTCAAAAGGGTTGCACCATGCACTATAGGTTGCTCCAGCTCAAGTCTGGTATGCCATTCTGCAATATTCAGCGGGAGGATCGCCCCCAAATCATATTGAGCAATAGCGCAATGATAATGAATGTACGCACAACTGAAGAGGAAGGAACCATGCATAAATGGTGCCGTGCGATATTCAACAACATGTGCCATGCACAATGGGAGAGAAAGCAGAATTTGCATGATAGCAGAAATGAGCCAAAATAAAATGAACAAAGGAGGCGCAAGAACTCTACAGGGAAGGCACATGAGGCTGAACTCTAGCAACACAAACTGGGCAGGAGGGACACACAGGGCAGGCGGGAAAGGACACCCTGAACAGAAGGCACAGGGAAGGTGTGGGGAGCCACAGCCAGTGAAGAAGAGAAGTGCCACACAGCACAGAGACCACCACAGGAAGGTGTTCCTGGTGCAGGGGAAGTAGCAGCCAGGACAGCGGGGGATCACAGAAACAGCTGCCAGGGGGAGTGAACACAAGCCAGGGACATGGCCAGTGCCACCATCCAGATGGAGGCAGTAATGAGGGGGGTGAGAAGGCAGGCAGCAGGGGGGTGCAGCAGTGGAAGGGCCCATCGGCGGTATGCCCCCAACAGGCAGTACCGAGCCCACACCAGCTTCGAGCTGTACATGGATACTGAGATGGTGGGCCAGTACCACCTGAATCGGGCAATTCTGAGGCAGCTCTGTGAGCTGTGCAGTGATGTGATGCAGGCACCCACACGACAGAGCCATGCTCTGTCAGTGGAGACTAAAGTGAAAACTTGCATGTGCTTGCTTGCCACGGGTACCTTCCAGAGACCAACAGGGGACACCACAGGCATAACCCAGTTGGCCGCGTCATGCCAACTCACCCAATTCCTCAGTGCACTGCTGCCAAATTCTGCAGAGTACATCCATTTCCTCAGCACACTGGCGGAGCACACAGGAAACATACAGGAGTTCCACAGGGTAGCACGTATGCCTGTTATGCTAGGGGCAAGAGACTGCACCCATGTGGCCATCCGCACACCTAGGCCCTGAGGGGCTGCATGTAATTAATTGGAAGAGCTATGCTATCATCAACTGCCAGGTGGTGTGCGATGCCAGGGCGCATAATCAATGTCTGTACCACGCACCCTGGGGAGCACATGATGCCTTCATCTGGCACCAGTCAGCACTGTGCCACAGATTTGAGAGTGGGACATCCCACTGGCCACTTAATGGGTGAGTATGCAAACCACATGGACAAACATAGAGCTTGGGAGGCATGGTCAGAGGTGATATGGATAGTGGCCTACATGGCCCGAGGCAGGCGATGCTGATCACCAAACAACCTCCACCCTCTACACACAGGTGACAGTGGATACCCACTCTGTCCTGGCTGCTCACCACCATACCAGCGGCACCCCATCACAGCAATGCTACAATGAGGCACATGCCACCACACACAATGTCATCGGTGGGTGTTTAGGATGCTGAAGCTACATTTCCATTGCCTGGACACCTCCAGCGGTGCCCTACAGTACAGCCCCTCAAAGGCCTGTGGGCTATTCCTGGCCTGTTGCATCCTGCACAACGTGGCCAATGAATGTGGGATAGCCGTGCAGGTCGGAGAGGGGACAGCGAAGGGACGATGAGGATGCCAGTGAGCGATGGTGATGGGCAGCCCTCCCTGAGCGACGGGACCCCCGACTGCTCTGGCTGGCACAGCTGCACCGGGACACTATCATGGAAGAGCACTTCAGCCAACCTAGGTAAGTCATGGTGCCATGTGCAACCACCAGATGCAAAGGCACAACCCACAAACATGCATGGACACACACCAGGGGTGCATGCTGTCAAGGGAAGTGGGGGGCATGGAACCGCACACACTGCCAGGGATGGGCGAGGTCTAACATGGCACATGGTCATACACACACACACACATCTCCCCAGACATGCACAAAGGGTAGGAGGCACGCTGATCCAGACCACCACCCCTAGCCACACACATGTTCACAGACCACCACACCCACTGCCTGTCATTGTGTGTGCGTCGAGACACTAGGCACCATTGCCCAGTAAGCCTAGCGCAATGCAGGCATCATCATGCACACAACTGTGATCAGCAGCCAGAGGTGTGCAGATGGACTGTGTGTGTGTGAGTGCAGGGCCGGGTACCCCCTGCATTGCCCGCTGAATGACACAATGCACACAGCGCAGCATCAGACAGTAATTGAGCGGAGACAGGTCAGTCATGCACCACAGTGCCACGGCCACCATAGATGCATGGACGGCCCCACGAGACCCGCCAGCAGTGACAGGCTGACCACTGACCTCATGGGGTGGCACCGGCGGTCCCCAGGGGTTCCACTGCATGAAGCGACTATGCTTGCGCAGGAGTCTGCAGCACACTGCACATGCCAGCACCAGTGTGCTTGGGATGCCCACAGCTGAACTTCGGTGTCGACAAGGATGCGTGTCGCGGACGCCGGGGCAGGGGTGGACATTGCACTGCATGGTGTCTGCGACGCATGGGCAAATAACTGTGTGCCCATTGTGGCCATGACAGCAGTGAATGTCTGTGTCTGCCTGTCAATGGCAGCGGTCACATCCTCCCGCAACCGGTCCATCCCTGCCAGGAGCAGAGCGGTGTCTCTGCTGCGACGCTCCTCTGCCTGGCACAGAGCCACACTCAGTGCATCCACTGCCATCACAAGCTGCATCTGCTGATTGACTGATGCTTGCAGTATGCAGGTGTGCTCATCAAGAGGTCATCTGCCTGATCGGCATGCTGTCCCTCAGGGTGTTCATGGCTCTGATGTTCATCACCCCTTGAGGGTGAGTGCTGCACACCAGGGCCAGGCCTAGGCATGTCCACAGGTGGTGCACTTATGCCGCCCCTGACACAGTTCCCCGTGGCCATTGGCCAACTGCTGATGCTGCTCCTCCGCTGCCACTTCCCAGAGCTCAATGGTGCCACCACAGTGGCCACAACAGTCCACTGTCCTGGACACACACCAGTGCTACCCACTGGTGCTGACAGGCACAGGCTGGGACTGTGATGACTCTGCAGTCCTCCACGGTGGCACCACCCACAGCCATGGCCGCAATGTCACCTGCTGTGTGGCCATCCTGTGGCACACACCGTGTCACTGCCCATGACTTTAGCTCCATCATCATCAGTGATGGATCCGGCCCCAACCAGTCTCAGCATACTGGCATCCATGTGCGCTGTACGCTGGGACACGGGCAGGCCTCCTCTGCATCTGCTCCACCAACATCAGTCCAGTCATCCAGGCAGGCCACTGTCGCCCAGACCCTGTATTCCTGTGGAGGTGTATGGGCCCTCCTCCATCTCCATGTCACTAGCCTCAGTTTAGAAGCCCACCACCGCTGACCCATGCAGATGCTCAGGAGCTGTAAGTGAAAAAAAGTAGCTTTACTGCATGTGACCTACCCTGTCCCCCCCAAATAGACAGACCATGACCTACCATGCATTGATGGGCTACCACCCGTCTAGAATCCACCATCCAGCACACTCTCAATGGTGCAGCTGCATGCTGCCAGCAACCCGCTCTTCCTGTGGGGTCAGGCGTAGCACTTCCGGCTGTCCCCCACCTGTCACAGACTATGCTGCCCTGATGGCAGCCACCTTCTATTTAATCCTCCACCTGTCTGTGCCCATCTTCTTTTTGCACTCCTGCACGGAGCGCTTGTGGCTGCCATGCAGGTTTACAGCACGTGCCACCTCCTCCCATGCAGCAGCATGGGCCTGTGGTGTTCCCTGGCATCTGCTGAGAAGTGGCTCCTGGTCTAGATAGGCCTCAAACAGGCCATCTGTCTCGGCCTTAGTGAAATTTGACGTCCTCTTCCTCCACCACACACTCGGTCATGATTCATCCTGTGAGAATGACAGGTGTTACTTGTGACTGTGCAGTCCCATGCATGTCCCAAACACCACAGCCCACACTTCCAAACAGCATGCAACTCACCACAATAGACTGCAGTAACCAACTATGGCCAGTACAGCCCAATGTCACACTTTTATAGCACAACCCATGCAAATGAGGCGAGGTGCATCTTTAATTGGATGCAAATGCAGTGACTGCACCATTGAATGGATGATTAGATGATTTGCATATGCCAGCTGAATATCCGCTGTTGCGCTTTGCACAATTGTGTTGAGCGTGCTGAGCCAAGGGTGCAATTCTGTGACTTGCAGTACACACTAACTGTGCATGCCGGGTTGATGATGCAGGTGCCTGCTGCGCTGCTGACATGCTGTGCATGGGAGACAAGGGCACTGCCACCATTGTGCCAGTGGCGCTGCGCTGTTCACTATATGGCACTTTGGCACTGGGGCATCGTAGGTGCAGTGGGCCAACAGCACTGTAGGCTGCTACAGGAGGTGGCACACAGGCACCCAATTGCACTACATGCATTGGTTCCAATCGAGCTGTGGCTGTCCATGTGCCAGAGACCCTTGACCCTGTGCCAGACCTTTGCACCCTAGGCGCCATGTGTCAGGCATGGGTGCACCACTATCGCACTGCTAGGTGACAGTGCAATAGGGAATGGCAGCGCTGTACCGCGCAGCATCTGCATGTGGCCGGACCACGCTGCAGAGTGCCATTTTGCTTGAACCGAGCAGCAGAGTTGGCACAGAGGCATGCTATGCAGTGGAGCCAGATCAAGCTGGAAAACCTTGTGCCCATTGTTGAGCCCCATGTTGGGGCTTTGTTTGTGGAGGCACCCCTGGACAGTGCCAGGAGTGTGGTATGGTAGGAGGTGGCTGATGACCTGGAGGAGACCACTGGTATGGGGCAGATGGTGGAGCAGTGCTGCCACCGTTATGGGGACCTGATGCGCAGGGACCTGGACCTGCTTGCCCATCTGCGGGCACGTGCCAGGAGGGGCTTGGTGCCATGGCCAGGTAGGTGCAACATCCATACACTTTTATCGTCCATACGGGTATCATGGTTGCATGTGTCCGGCACATGGGGGGGACATCTGATGTTGGCCGTGGTGGTGGTATCGGGGTGTGGGGTTGGTGGGTCTGGCTGTGTGGGATTGCACACACATGGTGGGTCTGGCTGTGTGGGATTGCACACACATGGGGGTGGGGGGACATTGCTACCTGATTGTACTGATGTTCCTCTCTCCATGTTTGCACCTTAGGGCCAGAAGAACAGAGGCTCAACCGAGATGGGGCGCCGCATGTTGGAGGAGAGGATAGGAGGGATGAAGGTGGTCTGTGGTGCATGGAACAGCCTGCTGATGGTGAGTGCCTTACATCCATGATTACTATTGCATGCTGTATAACTGGGTGGGCAGTTGGGCATGGCCACCATCCAGTAACACCACTGCTATGCACGTAACTTGTTACAGTCAGCACTGTCTAGTGGCACTGCATGTCTGGGAGTGCGTCAATAGTGGTCCGTGTGTGCACTGGGCACATGGCTGTGCCACTGCCTTCACACCGCAATGCCAAGTCACTGTACGGCCATGGTGGTGCTGTGCAGGACATGGGTGGTGAGTGTGTGCAGTGGTCCACATGGCTGTGGCTGCCTGGGTGGGCAGGTCTTGTGGACACGGTCACTGTGGGTGGTCGCACACCATCACAGGGGTGTGTCACATGGCTGTATGCCATGCACAATGGGTGGGCTGCAGCGGGATGGACAGTCACACCTATTGACTCTACTCCCTCATCCTAGGTGGCTGGAGACTCCTGCAGATCCAGCAGGACATTCAGGAGCTGCTGCGGGTTGGGAGGGAGACCTTAGAGCTCCTGCGACACATCCACCGCCACGGGGTGAGGAGGAGGAGGCGGAGATCCCATCGATGCCAGGAAAAGAGGACCGGGTGGACAGTGAAGTTCCCATGCCTCAGCTACCTCCCCTTTGACCCACCTCCACACCCCTTCTTCCCTCTCCCATATTTCACCCCTGCCCTTACCGCCCCCACTATTGTATATAGTTTTGTATATAGCTTTACTGTACATAGTTTCAATCTATAGATTTTGTTATAACAACTGTGGTGGTCTCTGATTTGCAGTGGGCTACAGGGGCTCGGCTGCAGTGGTGTGCATGGCATCAGGGTGGTGCACACATGGGCATGTGTGTGTGTGTGTGCAGAGGTGAACCACCAGTGGAGTGGACAGGAGGATCAGTCACTGTCTGTGGTTTGCGTGTTGTACTCTGTGCACTGCATACCTATGTGCAGTGGTCCACAGGGCCTGCACTGTGTGAATAGCACCTGTCAGACCATCCATGGCCTGTGCAGCTGATATCCTTTCATATCTGTGATATGCATGGTCAGCTTGCATGTCAGTGGTGGCTGTCCATACTGGATAACAACTGTACTTGGCACAGTGCCAGGTTGACTGCCATCACCAGTATGGTGCATGTCTGCCTCCAGTGGCACTGCACTGTGGCCTCCACTGTTGTTGTCTGCCATCATGCTATCCTTGTGTCTGTTGCAGGGGCGTGCTCCAGTGTCTGTCACTTGTGCTCTGGCAGCATGCTGGTGGCATATAGCTTCATGGTGCCCTGCACGAGGGTGGCTGGCACACCTGTGCAATGTGGGGTCCTGGCCATGTGTACACATCGGCTGTGGCCACATCAGTGGCTAGTTGACCCGCTACTGTGTCCCTGTGTTGCTATGCCCTTGGGTATGGGTGGGTGTTTGTCCATGCACTGTGTTGCATCCTGTGTAGTGCATGCCTCCGTGCTACACTGTGCGTGTCTGTACTGGCTGTTGTGGCCAGTGCTGGGACAGGGATGTGTCCTTGGGAGGTGTGCAGGGTGCTGTACTGCTGGAGGTGGGGTCCAGGGCATGTCCTGTTGCATGTGGGGTACCTCATGTGCTGGCGCATGGTCAGTCTCTCAGCTGTACCTCTGGGGGGACATGCAGGGCAGCACTGTATATGCATCTGTTGCATCACTGTCTACTGCCGCCCACTGGGAGGTGCCCATGGTGGGGCTGCCTTGCATGGCTCCATGGTGGACAGGGTTGCATTATCACAGTGGGGGTGGTAGCATGCATGGGTTGTCCTGCACTGTTGGGTGCTACTCCTGGGCAGGGTGTATGAGGATCATGGTGCAGGGTGTGTTCTGTATTGGTGGGATGGTGTGGTGGGGGTGGTCAGCCATCCTTGTATCCGGTCACAGCTTGCCAGGGGTTGTGCTAGGGCACCATGGCCTGGTTGTGGGTTGGTTGCTGGTATCCATGGGCTGGTGGTTATTCCAGCTCTCCCCAGTTGTGCAGTGCATGGGGTGGGGGACAATGTCTGTTCTGCTCTGTGTTCCTCTGCCCATCTGTGGCATGGGTGGTGGGCCCCTGCATCCCTGGTTATGCTGTTGCATTGCTGCCCTGCTGCTGGGGGCGTCTCTGGTTGCACTATGGTGCATCTGGACTTTTCAGCTGAGCATCCCTTGTTGCGCTACGGCACATCAGATTTGCTCAGCTTCACCTCCCTAGTTGCGTTATGGTGCAGGTGGTGCATTATTCAGTCGTCGACCATAGGCGTATCTTGGCTTGCGCAGTTTTTGAATATCACGCTTCTTGCACATGGGCGCAGTGGACTTGCGCTTGCTCCTGCTGTTGCGCAGTTTTTGGGTGCAGTTTGAATATCTGGGCCCTTCTTTTTAGAGGTGTTTGGTAGCACATTTAACTTCCCACAGACAGAAATCAGTGTAATTTTAATTCACACACATGCCCTCTCCCATCTTTTGATAAAATAAAGAAAGACTAGGGACAAAGTACCTGTCATTGGCTGTAAAATCATTTCTAAAAGGCTGGTTAGTTTGAATTACTTCCTGCTCAAAACTCCCTGTTAAAACAACCAGTTAAGATATATATTGGTAACAGCCTGGCAGTTGTGTTTAAGTGAGCAGGTTATGAAATACCTTGCTTAATAAACTACATGGGGGATTGTACACCACAGAGGATAACTATATAAATTGTGTGGTGTAGTTTTCACTTACAGAAAGGGCACCTGTTCGTGTGTCTTTGGATTTTCAGCTTCTGCTTCTGACGGTCCTTGTACCACTCCCTTCCAGGACAGCTATAGTGCTGTCCCTCCATTTGTTCCTTTGTTTTATGCTGTCTCTTGTTGGGGGTGTTGCCTGGATGGTCAGAGCTGTTTGTAAAAGAGCCAGGAATTGAAATAAAATAAACTGAATATGTGTATTGATGTATGTGAATTATAAACTGTTTAGTTAGATAATTAAAACAAAATAATTATATTTAAATAAGAAGTTTTATTTTAGTATTAATGATGTAGGTGGAATTAGACAGAACACATGATCATTTCCTGTTTAAAAGGACTGTCCTTTGAGATAGTAGATAGATTGCGTATGAGGTGAACTCCCAGGAGCTCTGTAGTGCTCCAGCAGGTGTTGGGAGAAGAACACCTTTCAAGCCATGTTAAAGTCAAGCTATAAAGTTTATTTGTCAATCTGTTATTTTATTTTGTTGTCATACCAGTCCACTGATATTATATTTGTCCTGCTAAGAAGAACTTTTGAGATGGAGCTGAATAAATTTCATTAATTTACAACTGCAACTGTGTACGGTACCAATTAGTCCACAAAGAGAGCTGTACCCTCCTACAGGAAGAGAACATAATGGGGGGGGGTGAGATACTGATAACAACAAAATGGAAAGGGACCTGGGGTAGTAATATCAGATGATCTAAAGGTAGTCAAGCAATGTGAGAAGGCAGTAAGGAGGGCTGGGGAGATACTGGGTTGCTTAGGAGAGGCATCACCAGTAGAAAACAAAAGTTGTCCCTCTATACAGACAGTTGGTAAGACCACATCTGGAGTTCTGTGTACAGTTCTTGAGACCCCATCTCTGCAAAGACATAGACAAGGTGGAGGCTGTCGAGGAGGAGGCAACCAAAATGTTGCAGGGTCTGCACCAGAAGACATATGAAGAAACACTAAAGGAGCTTAAGATGTATAGCCTTGAGGAAGGTAGAGAGAGGGGACATGATAGAAACTTTCAAATACCTCCAGAGAATCAACAAAGTCCAAGAGGGTAGCATCTTTCAGAAAAGAGATGCCCAAAACAAGGGGCACAATTTGAAGATAGAGGGAGGATGGCTCAGAGGTAATGTGAGAAAGTATTTTTCACAGATAGGGTTGTAGATGCAAGGAACAGCCTTCCTGAGGAGGTCATAGAGTCAAAAGCAGTGGGAATTAAAAATGCATGGGACAAACATAAGGCCATTCTAGTGGGGGTTGGAGGAAGTAGACTGTTGGTTAACTAGGATCTGCAGCTTTATCCGTTAGTTAGGAAATGGGCAGACTAAGTGGGCCAAGCAGTCCTTATCTGCCATCAAATTCTATGTTTCTATGCTGCCTCAGGGTTAGCAGAAATCCACTCAGCCACTGGATCTATCTACCGACAGTAAGCAGCCCTGTAGGAACACAAAGAGACCACTGAGAGAAAAACAGCACCAGCAAGGAGCACACAGTAAAGCTTACCAGGAAAGGAGCCAAGTGAAGAGACAACGATAGCATCCCATTTCTAATTAAATCTGAAGCATTTGCTCCCTGCTTCTCTGAGCTACTCCACAACTCAATGAGCGTGTAGTGAGACTCCCTTCCAACAGTCAGCACCTCCCAGCATGCACCTCAAATGCCTATCCCAATAAGTAAAGGATCAGACTATGACTCTCGATTAATGGCTGTCCCTGTCAATCTTTCACATTTGACCAGGTGGCCTTTTATCACCACCTCCCTAAATTATGAAATGTTCTCCCATACCAGATTAGTCCTCCTCATCCCCTACTCCAACTCATTGGCACTTCATACCTTCCTTTCTGTAGATGCACCTGTGTAACCCTTCACAACATCTTTCTCCCCCCCAGCCAGTCCTCTAACCCTTTCCCCATTGTTACTATATTTCTGAGGCACTATCCCACAAGGGGTCTGTTCCTCAATTATTTAACATTCATCCTTCCCTGACTCTCATGATTACTGACTCTAATGCTACTTATAATACAAGTGTAATAGCTAGATTGTTATCAACTTGTGCATATATTTTTGTATTTTTATCTAATTGTGTGTATATATCCTGCACTCATATGCATGCTGTTGTAGCCCATCTGAACTTCTGCCTGTCATGTTGCTCCATGTAGGTTTTGATTTCTGATTGTATTTGAGATACACCTCCCCACACACACACCAGGATGCACCCTGAGACTAGCAACCTGTTGTTCAGTGTGCCTTTCCTGGTGAAACATTTAAATAAATAAATAATCACTACAGGTTATCCAGTTCTATCATGTTTTCTTCATGGGTGTGCTTTTGCCATACTATGTGAATCTCCTACAGTTAATTTGTTTTCAAAGAAATTCATCCATACTGATGCACTTTAGGCTTCTCACAACTGAAGCTTTGTCTCCTACTACATTTGTAACTAATTTAACTTTTCCCCATTATTACCCTTTAGCTCTGTCTACAGTCACATTAAATTGTCAGTAGTCATGGTTTCGTATAAACATCTAAATTATGCAGTTAGTATTCCTTCTAGGAAATCTCCTACCAAATATTTACCGTACATGAACAGTAATTGATCCACCAAACACAACACAGTTTCCCAGAAGCCCCACAACCCATTCTCCATTGGTGAACCAGATTCCAATGTCCTCTGGGACCTTACCTTCTCTATGTGTCCTAACAGATGAGGAGTGGTTGCAGATGTGAGGTGAGAAGTATGGTACTGTTGGTAGAACAGATGAGGTAGGGTTGATCTTAAATAAAAGTCTCTCAAGGCAGTGGGTTACTCATAGCCACCAATGAGCAAGTGCAGCACAAAACTCAGGAAGAGGTGTATAAGCCTTTCACTTGAGTACTTCCACAAACCGTACTAAGGTATCAAAGTCTCATATCAATGCCTGGTCATTATTCATGGTTATCATCGGCAGCTGCAAAGAGAAAATTACTCACCTTTATGATGATGTTGCTTTTACAAGAGTATTTGTGAATCATACAAATAGCAGCATCTCCGCCTGAGGTGTCGATATATGAATACTGCTGAGATCACTCTTATGGTTGGAAAAGTGATCTCTTATGAATTCTTAGGGTATGAGAACTATGAACTGAGGATGAGAAGGTGAGATCCAGCCACAATATTTTAAAATTAAAAACAATTACCTGATCACGTCCATTTCCAGAGCAGCTGTGCATGAGACACTCTTTTCAGAACAAAAGTGTCTAAAGCACAGAGGAAAGGACCACTTAAACTGGTTGAGTGCGCTTCTTCAATCTATAATGTTGCCTCAGAGACAGAATTGAGGATGCGAAAGTTCAAACTGCTCTCCCTGACATTCCAACAGCAAATTTGTAGCTGAAGAGCAAACAAGAACAATGATTATTCAATTCAATTATGTCATATATTATGAAATGCAAATACAATAAGAAAATGACAAATCACAGTATGAAAAACTGTAAAAACTGCAGTCTGAAATTGTACTTTGCTCAGACAAGAACATTTCAAAATATCTGACCTAGTTTTTCTCGAATAACCCTTTTATGTAGGTTCTAGAAGAGGTAGAGAGTGTCTATATGACTCATAAATAACATCTTTCAGAAGAAACATTGTTACTATGTTGGGTAATTTTCTTCTTGCAGCAATGAAAGTTTATTTATGATGTCATATATATATTGCAAGTACCACATAGTACTTGGGAGGAATGGTCTAGAACCTAGCAGTGTCAGTGGCTCAGTAGGTAGCACACTCGCCTCTGAGGCCAGGATATCAGAGGGCTGTGGGTTCAGTTCCCACATCTGGCACTTCAGTTAATATCCCAGTACTGACACTGTAGTGTAGCATGAGAGGGGTGCTGCACTTCTGAGGTGCCGTCTTTCGGATGAGACGTTAAACCGAGGTCCCATCTGCCTGGATTAGTGGTAGTTCAGGTGGCTGTTAAAGATCCCATGGCACTTATCAAAAGAGTAGGGGAATTTCCCTGGTGTCCTGGCCAAATTTCCCTCATTCACTAAAAATACCACCAACAGCTTAATCTGGTTCAAGGTAAGTTGGCATTCATCTGTATCCCCTCCCGGTCGTGCCTGAAAATAGGCAGCATTTGTCTAGTGCACTTACCTGGTCAACAAAAATAAATAAAAATAAATATTTAGGAAAAAGCTTCTGAGCAGCATTACCAAAAAACATCTCCGTAGCTTGGCCATCTGGACAGTAGTGAGAAGTGAAGGCATGTACTGTTGATCATGTGGCTACCTTTCACATCTCTGGCAAAGGTATTCCCCTAAATGCTGCCACTGTGGCAGATGTAGCTCTGGTGGAATGTGCCCTTAACCCTTTGGTAGCTCCTCATTAGCCATACCATAGCAAAATTCAATACAAAAGACAATACAATGAGAAATTTTTTTCACAGCAGGCTTACCTTTTGCTGTCTGACCATAATTGTAGTTCCAGCAGGAGTCTTTAGAACTGCAAAACCAGGGGTGTGAGGCTAGAACCCACAGTTTTTTTTTTTTTTAAAGCTAGCACTTTTACTTGAGTAGAGTCATTATCTGACTTGGGAAGAACAATTTTAAGCTGTTTTATCCTAAATTACTGAAAGGGACTGTTTAGTCCATATGGGAGCCAGTGTGACATCTAGCAGGATGTCTGGGTCACTATATAAAAATGTTGCAGCCCTGCAAGCTGTTGGTGAGCACAGTAGAGGCAGACATAGCAGAGGCAAGTGTCTGCCATGTCAGCCAGGGAAGGCTGGTTGGCAGCATCTCTCTGCATTCAGAACAACTGACTGAGAACTGTGGTACAACAAAGTTATTCCCATCCCAAATCTATTCCCACCCCTCCATCTCTCCCCCTTCACTGTCCCTCCCTATACAGTACCTTGACAATGAATTGTTATTCTGCTTAATCGGTCAAGTTTTACAGCTCTATTCTTGCATTGTATGTAACCTTACATTCACCTGTATTGTTAACTGTTATATACTTCACTGCACTTATATTCTCTGTCCGGTCCCATTTTTGAAATTCATGTACTGTTGTCTATTTGGCATTGAAATGTACTGCATGTAATTTGCTATCTTCTGCTGATGTGGAACCTTTGTAAATGAGCTTCCAACTCAAAGGTGTACTCCTAGAACTCAACAAATACTGTAAATAAATAAAAAAAGTGACAGACCAAGTGGAACAAAGCAGGTTAGGGCCTTGTATACCTTTAGAAAACAATTTAAGAAAACTATTTAAGGGGGCACAGTCACCGAATACTGGTGCATGTGGCTCTCTGGCTATCTGAGTTATAGGGATCAACAACCGAGAGCTTCATTATCCTTTTAGAATAATTTCTGTAAGTATTTATTCTGTGCATTGCTCCTATTCAGCTTATCTTCTATACCCTGAGCATCCCCTTCTGCACAAGTAAGTGATCACACACCAATGATATACTTCAGTTAGTATATAATAGTTCAATAGCTAGTGCATTCATATATATACAAACAGTATTAAACTACTTTATCTACATCATACAAGATGGATGATTGTAAAAGATGACTGGTTGTGGAATATGCAGAATGTTCATGTTAGAAAAGGAGGGTGGGTTCAGTCAGTGACATCACATATGAACAAGTTCTGATAGAGTCACTATGATAGTGTATGCATTAACTAGATAAGGGTGTTTCATGGGCTAAACATAAACATGAATTGCTGTTGCATACACTAACTGAATCAAAGTATGGTATATTGAAAGAGCAGATATAAAAATAATGCCACAGTCTGTATTACAGTTACCTACATGCTTCACATTTTATTCTGTGCACTGTTATAGTAATCAACTCAACAGAACCAGGCCATCATATACTTGAAGGTACTGTACCTTAACTGAAAACACTGCTGAGACAATTATATATTGTGACAAGGTGGAAGATAAACACAATACTGAGGCATGTTTACAAAGACATTTGATGTGTTAATTGATTTTTGTTAAAGACTGCTATACAGTTCACACATATAATTAGTATAGTATAAAGTGCATATACCCAAATGTCACTGTAAATTTACCCATTTCATTACAAATTGTTCTCTTGAAGGAAGATATTACTGTACAATGCCTAAAAGTGGGCATTAGGTAAAAGTAAACTGGAGTAGTTGTGTTATTGAGGATATTGTATAGATTATTTTTATTGCTGCTCCACCCCACAATATGAAAATAAACAACCCCTTGATAAAATTAACTTGAATTAGTTAGTACAAGGACAGAAACAAGTAGGAGACTGAGTAAGTGGGTGAACAGGCAAGTATGGTAAGTCAAATAACATTTCAAAAAGTCTCACTATTATAATTCATTTTTTACAACTGCGTCTGCACAGTTGACAATTTTGTAAAACAAAATAACAATGGAGTTATTCCACACATGTCCACAGGTGCCATTACATGCAGTAGGAGGGATCTGAGGCCCAGATACACCAGTCTACCCTGCTCCTGAGTCAGAAGATCATGGCAGAGAGGCAGAGGTACTGAAGGTTCCATTAATAGCTGTTGAAGCAGAGGGAACCAAATCTGATGAAGCCAAAGAGGGTCTGTTAGAATAATATGAACCCCTTCTGCCTGTAGCTTCAGGAGAACCCTCTGAAGCACTGAGAAGGGAGGAATGGCATACAAGAACCTCCTTGCCTAGCACAAAGACAGTGCATCTTACCAGAAAACACCATGCCTGGGAATGAGTGAGCAAAAATTGGGTAGTTTTGTGTTGGATGGGGAGATGAAGAGGTCTGTCTGTAGCCAACCTCATAGGTTGAATAAGCTTTCAGCCACCTCTTGGTTTACCTCCCACTCATGAGCCCTGACTGCAGTATGGCTGAGACTGTGTGCCAGGATGTTGCTGAGACCCAGCACATGGACAGCAGTTAAGCAGAGGTCATGCTGGACTGGCCAATACCACACTCGCATCACCTCCTGGCATAGAAGGTATGAGCAAGTGCCTCCCTGTTTTTTCAGGTACCAGACCACAGACATATTGTCAGTCTGAATCAGGAGTGTCTCTGGACATAGAAGAAGGAGGAAGGCCTGGAGGGTACACAGTACTGCCCTCATTTCTAACACACTGATGTGTAGAGACACTTCTAGCTGAGACCATGTTCCCTGAGTCCGATTGTCTCCTAGGTGGGATCCCCAACCTTGACATGAAGCATCCACTGTAAGGGTCATGGTAGGAGCAGAGGGTTGAAATGGGAACCCCTGTGGAGAGATTGGACAGCTCCTGCCTCCAAAGAAGATCCTTCTTCATGTACCCAGACACTAGGACTCTGTGGTCCGATTGTCCAGCCGCTGATACAATTGGACACAGAGTCCATTGAGGTCTCCCTCATATACAGTCTGGCTAGAGGAACTGTAGGGATCACAGCTGCCATCATCCTAAGAAGATGGAGGATCAACAGAGCTGGGGTCCAGCATGAGTTGGCCACTAATGTGGCCTGTTCCTGCAGGGTCTCCACTCTGTCCAATGGGAGGAAGGCCCTGCCCTGGACCATATCCAGCACTGCCCCAAATGAACTGTAGGTGCTGGGAGGGGAGAGGTGGGACATGGGATAATTGACTGTTATTCCAAGTCTGGAAAAGAGGTCCAGGGTGAAGGAGAGTGACTCCTTCAGATTGCTCTGTGATGGGGCAGATAGAAGCCAATCATCCAGATACAGGTACAATTGGATACCTCTGTGGCATAGGGCCACAGCCACCACTGTTAGACACTTGTTAAACACCCAAGGTGCTGAGGAAAGTCCAAAGGAGAGCCTTGAACTGGTAATGTTCCTCTGGAAGGCAAACTGCAGAAAGTGGCAGTGGACCTGGAAGACAGGATGTGCAGGTAAGCATCCTGCATTTCCAGCACACAAATCCAATGGCTCTTGTGGAGCAGGGGTAGATGTCCCTGTATGGTGAGCATGTGGAACCTCTTGTACTCAACATACAGGTTGAGCATGCTGAGGTCAAAATGGGTCTTAGGTCACCCTTCATTTTGGGCACTAGGAAGAAATGAAAGTAGTATCCTCTTCCTATCTGTGCCACAGCCCTGCGCTTTATGACTGGCTTTTGCAGAAGAGCCTGAATCTCGTCCTCTATCAGAAACAGGTGCCTTGGAGAAAAATGGGAGGCCTGGGGGTTGTCTGGAGACCTGTCTAGGAACTCTGTGGTGACCTCTTGCTAAAAACTGAAAAACTCAAGAATCTGTGGTTATGTCCTGTGACCCCGGAAGGTATAGGGCAAATCTCTCCCCTTGGTTACCCTAGAGGATCTGGAGGAGGCAGGGGCCCTCACAAATCAGGAGGCTGAGGCGGGGTTGGCAGCTCCTCCGGGGTGCTTCCAGGACTTGACAGGGGGTGTAGGGGGTCCTGATGCTGGATACCAGCATTTGACCTGGCCTTTGGCAGGGGCCTATTTGGTATGGCATCTCTGTTGCTGAAGAAAAGACTGCTTGCCTTTTTAACAACCTCAGTACATGAAGCAGATGTCGTAGATGGATTTACCTTGGTCCTACAATTCAGTGATAATATCCTTCCTTAGATTCACCTCCTTGTAACACGGATCCTCTGAAAGGGGCATCCAGGATGGAGTTCTGGATGTATTATGCCAGGCCAGCAATCCTGAGCAATGAATGTTGCCTAATGCAGACAGCAGTGGCTGTGGTGTGAGCAATTGAGTCTACTGTGTCATAAGTGGCCTGGAAGGCATGATGGCATAATATTTTAGCCATTCTCACAGTTTTGGCAATCTCTTCCTTAAGCTCCTGGTCCTGGATAGCTTCCGTCTTTGACTTGAATGAGGCCAGGGAAGGCTTCTGGTAGGAAACCAAATTATCCACATAATTAAGGGACCTGAGGGCACAAGTAGAAGGAATGGATCTTGTGACTGAAATTGTCCAGCTACTTAGACTCCTTATCAGGAGGACATACTCAAATGTTAGGTTAGAGGACTGGTTGTGGGCAGGTGTGATAAGAACCGAGTCTGCATTAGGATGGCCAGCAATGTGTGTGACCCCATCTGGGGGGTGGTACATACTGTCTGCATTTTTTGAGACAGCCAGACTGGAGGAAGGCTGTTGCTAGATGCTGGATGTCCAGTCTTAATGGGGTCCAATCCAAGGCAGTATAGGCACTGGAGCTGTGTCAGTCATGTCTAGATGCTCCACAAGCCTTTTCTGCTTTGTATTCTGTTCCTGGATAGCCCAGCCAGAGGCATGTTGTATAGTTATGAGGAATTCTACAAAGGAAGGGTCCTCTGGAGGAGACTTCGGGGAATCCTTAGGCTGAGGCGCTATAGGTGTATGTGCACTAGAGCTGGACGACAAGTCAGAGTACGAAGAGTGCCTCTTGGGAGTCTGAATTCTTTTTAGAGGAGTATCCTGGGTTTTACCCCTGACCTGGTGGGTACCCTGATGGTACAGTGAACCCATGAGCATGAAGACCAAAACAGCGACAGGAATCAGGCGATATCCACATGTTGCTGTGATAGTCTCTGGTGGCACCAGAACTGCCTCATCTAGTGTATTTCCCCCTTCCCTAAGACAACTCTGACCTGGAGTTAGAAATCTAGAGTCCAGGGGGTATAGTGTAGAGCCTCCCACATGGGTGGTTTGGGCGCCAGCCCTCCAATACAACACAGAGACATCCCAGGCAGTGCAGTGCCAACACTCGGCATTACAACTGTCACTGTTGGGGATGTCAGTGCAGTGGATATTGCAGCACCATAGTAAAACTGATCTGGTGTCTACAGGAGCCTTCTCCAGAAAGGTGGGAATCCACAGGTGAGGCTTATCTATGGATCAGAAAGGAAGCAGGAGTAGAGTCTGCCACTGGTTTCTAATGGTCAAGCTCCAAGGCTTATTGAATCCTCTCCTAGTAAATCAGGGTCTGAAACACTGCATGGATATCAGCCTCAGGCTGCTGTGGAGGTAGAGGCTGAGGAGGCAGTGGTGGTGGAGGAGGAGGCTGGTATAATGGATAGCCTGGCATCTGATATTGAGGATGTCCATGAGCTTGATAAGAGTAGGGAAGCCAGAAGGAGCATACCCTTGATTAGAAATAGCCTGACATCTGGTACTCGGTACATAATGGGGTTGATGTCCAGGTGTTGGAAACCCCAGCAAAGGGTATATTGGGTATTATGGGGTGGATAGCCTGGAACATTGCTTCAGGTCCAGCTGGAGGCAGATTTGAAGGCCCAGCAGGAGGTGGGGTCAAAGGCCTGGCAGGAGGCCCAGAAGGCCCAGGCATCAGCCCTGTAGGGGCATTCAAAGGGTGGCACTGGATCAGGCACAGGAATGTCTGGCACTGGAAGATGCTGTGCCTGGAGGCCTGATGGAAGGCTGTCCAGCATTTGAGCAATGGCTGGAGTGCCAGATATAGCCTGACCTGGTGAAGTGTCACTTGGCGAAGGGTCACTTGGCATCAGGGTGTGAGTAAAACCAAACAGAAGACCCATCATAATCTGGGAGAAGAAGTCCAAGATAGTGGAACCTGGTTGTCTAATGGGGCTTGGGCTGAGGACATCCCAATGGAAGGCCTCTGGAGGAATTAGCAACAGGCCCAGTGGGTGAATCAGGAAAATACTGACCCAGCAAAGGAGGGGAACCTCCAGATTAGTGCCCACCTCAGGTTCTTGATCTTCAGGCAAGCCCGGAGGGTCTGTTGTGTCAGTGGGAGCAAGGAACCCTCAAAAGACTGTTGCATGTCCAGCAGCTGGCTCAACTGAACATTGGGGATATACTGAGACCCCAATGGGAGAACCCCAGCTGTGCAGTCCCCAGAGGAACCAGGGAGTGACATATCAGCTGTGGCAGTGCAGACATCAGAAGAGCTAACATCCGGCGTATCGGCCTGAGCCATGAAGACAACAGCGGAGGTGGAGTCCAGTTTGCTGGCTGTGACCATGCACTCCTCAGTGGGGCAGGGAGTGACTTATTGACCTGGCTGCTGGCAATAGACCCTGAAGAAGGTATGGGCCTAGAAGCACAGTAGAGGTTCCATCATCCAAGAAGAGCCTGACTGCACCGTGAGTAAAGCAGGCAGGGAAGCTGTGGTCTGATCTGCTGGAGAGGTAGGAGACCTGGCAGTAGAAGTTCACCAAAGTGGAGAACCCTCTGGTGTCAGAGGTGCTCCATGGTCACCGCCAAGTGGATGGAGACCTATCCTGGTGTTGGTGCCCTCCTTGTCCTTTTTCTTTTTGGCATTGAGAAGAAGAAGAAGAAGAAAAGATTTTTCCTGAGAATTCTGCAGCTCCTTCTCTGTCAAAGCTAGGCACTTTTACAGGAATTGGGCGTCAAGATTTTTTTGGTGCCTAATCCATGTGGCCTGGTTGAAGGATTGGCAAGGTGCACAATCCTTGACCCGGTGTTTTTGGTCATGGCAGATCATGCAGCAGGAATGCTAGTCAGCATGCAGGATCTGTGTGCTACAGACTTGCACTTCTTTTTGATGCATCACCCAGCTGTTCATCTTCCTGAATTGCACCTCCAACTATAGCCCCATGCTGAAAATTTGTCACTGTTGTTTATTTGCTTCCCCTTTCTTCTGTATATCCCTCAAGATCTCTGTATAAGATCTGTTTATGCTAGACCTGTTTATACTGTATTTTACTATATAATTGTTTGACTTGGCATTCTGTTATCTTTTTATGCTAAACTGGATGTTTGTCTTAAAGGGCCATTTTGCTCACATACATTTCAGTATAAAATAAAGATTGATTGATTAAAAGCTGGATTGACAGACCTGAACCACAGCAATTCTATAAAATTCAAACTGGCCATACTGGTGCAACTTGCATAAATACAGTACAGCTGGTCCAGTCACTCTGGCTGCACTGTTCAGTCTGACTTTTACATATCTGGTCCACTCCTGGAAGTCTGTTTTCAGCCCTTCCTTGGCATGGTTGAAAGTGGAACCATCAGGACCTGACCATATAGGTAAAAGCCAGACCACATGATCTGGAGTGAGTGGATTAGCAATATTTACAAGCTGTGCCTAGTCTAGATTTCACAGCTCCGTCTGGGTCTGGTGATCTGGGTTTACCCATACCCCACTGTATGTGGCTAGTGGTATATTGTACAGATGGAAGCAGTATCTAACCCATTGAAGGTTGAAGTTTCAGAAAACCATTATGATAAAATACAAGACTCATTCCCCAACCTCCAAGACACACTTAATCCTCTACCAAAGTCATGCTTAAATATCGGTGCCTCTACATCCACACCACTAAACTTTTGATGCCAACATGCCTCTTCTGCTGCCATGAGCTTCCCCATCCATGAAGTCTCATTCTGCATGTGGCAACCCCCCAACCTGGTAATTTTACAAGGAGCAGCTCTTTACACCATATCAACTAAATTGCTGCTAAACTCCTTATTTTTTAAAAATATTGTTGATAAATTTTTGGTTTAAGATATCCATGATCAAGAAAAATTAATTTGTAAAAGAAACCAAATCCCCCATTTATCAATTCATTGAATCACAATACAGCATATTACGATCTTATCAGATTCTATGTGTAACCTACAGTAAGTCAAACAAAACTAGACACACAAATGCCTACCTATTTGCAAGTGAAGCAAATGTGGTTACTATCATTCAGTTGTAAACACCTATAGTCAAAATTGCAGGTTTAAGAACATTCAGTTGAATATAAGCAGTAGCCCAGAACTGCCTACCTAAGAAAATGAAGTTGGTGTATTATTTGGAAAAGGCAACACTGGGACTCTTGCTATGCAATGCCCTGAAAAGTAGTAGAATGGCTCTTAGGATGGTGGTGTCAAATGGCTTAATGAGGTGTTTTCTTCATAGGGACTTAGGAAACAGCAGAGCTTATTTGTTATGCAGAAAGCTTCAGGAAGTGTTAACCCATTTTCTTCCAATAGCTTTCTATGATGTCTGTATTATCCATTGGCAATCTGACAAAGAATGACTGCTAGAAGATAATGAGTTAACTTTCTGTGGGCTCAATTAACTCCTCAATCCAGAGGAAAAATAGTGCTCTACAGCTTTGTATACATACACAGGCAGCATAGTAATGAGGCTTCAGTGGAGGAATCTATTTTTAACATTATATCATATTGTTTGGTAGCAAAAATTACATCAGCTCTTTTCTGAATACAAAACACCTGTTGGGCTATGCCCACAGTCATAAAATATGTATATGTAAAGGCCTGCTGGAGGAGATCACTAGCTTGAGATAGCCTGAATGAAGAAAAAAGTATATTCAACCAGGAGGTATACATGGATAGTATGTTTCAAGCAGTGGTACATTCAGATAAAGTTGCCCAAATATAAAGTAACCAACATTTAATGAGCTGCATAAGAAAGAAGCAAGGAACTTCATAATTTCAGGGACAGTAGCTCAAAGTCAGGCCAAAATAACATGAGGACCACTGAAAAAAGAAGGGACTGTGAAAATAATGAAGATGGTGATGACTGGTAAAAGATTCCATCTCCAGGATGATGGTAGTTGGAAAGCTAAAAGCAGCAGGGTGGCTGAGGCATTTATAACTTCCTTTGTGTGTACACAAATGGAAGGTGAGCAATGGGTGTGGGTCTAGCTTGAATGAGCACAAATGCATGCATATAGTCAAATCACATGTATTGTGCAAGATAGTGCCATCCAGTGCAAATCAAAGTATTACAGTTCTAGAGACCCTATCTCTGCAAGGACATAGACAAGATGGAGGCAGTCCAGAGGAGGGGAACTAAAATGGTGCAGGGCCTGCACCAGAAGCCATATGAAGAGAGACTAAAGAAGCTTCATATGTACACACTCGAAGAAAGGAAGGGGGGGGGGACATGATAGGAACTTTCAAGTACCTCAAGGGAATCAACAAAGTCCAAGAGGGTAGCATCTTTCAGATAAAGAGATGTGCAAGAACAAGGGGGCACAGTTTGCAGACAGAGGGGGAATGGCTCAGGGGCAAAATGAGGAAGTATTTTTTCACAGAGAGGGTGAATGACACATGAAACAGCCTTCCTGAGGAGGTCATAAAGTCAAAAATAGTGGGGGAATTCAAGAATGCATAGGACAGACATAAGGCAATTATAGTGGAGGGTAGGAGGAAGTAGGCTGTTGGTTAACTAGGAATTGCAGCTTATCCTATAGGTAGGAAATGGTCAGGCTGGATTGCCAGCGCCTTATCTGCCATCAAAGTCTATGTTTCTATCTTACAGACACTGAAAATTCAACAAATTCAGCAAGCACATACCCAATAAAACCTACCCCAAACCAATTGACCAGCCAGACACCATTAAACCCAATGCTTCAGCACAAGCCTTCCCAGAGGTGAATGAGGCATTTGCAATCCCACTGTTAAACACCTTACAACCTTTAAACCAACAGGATTGGTAGATTTAAGCCCAAACCCATTAGGAAGGAGTAGTCAAATACAATACAGGGTGCAATAGAGGTGCAAAATCAAAAAATCAGTACAAGATAACCTACACAATGAAGGAGCAAGGGCATTAATGGAAACAGAGAAATTGGTCAATAATTTGGTAGTAGTTGGTGAATAAGAATGACTTTGCTGCCTACTGGTAACCAAAATATGTGATGTAAGAGAAAATGTAGATGGCAGGAGCAAAGTAAGAAGATCAGAAGCCAGCCCAACTGAAGTGCTCCATACAGGAACTAACAATATCGAATGCAGGTTGTATGACAACATTATGTCTGACTTTGATACACTTGGCAAATACCTCAAATAAAATAAATGTAAGGTGGTATCAGAAATTCTCCCGGTACCTAGGGTAGGGAATGACGGGACTAGGGCAATCAGACAGATTAATAAATGCCTGGAAAACTGAGCAAGGAAAGAGGCATTTGAGTTTATCCCAAATTGGCAGATTTTTTGATAATCCAAGGGATCCATACAGGAAAAATAGCTTGCATTTAAGCAAGCTGGAGAGCAAGAGTATTGGATGAGAGATTAAACAAGTTCATTGATAAGCATTTAAACTAGGTGTAGAGGAGAATGGGTGGAGACATATGTTCAAATGAATGAACAAATGATACTGTGGGAAGACATAGAAAACAAGAAAGAAAAGTTAGAAAAATCAGGTTTTAAGTAAAAATGGAAATGTATGTATCAATGCTCATAGTTTCAATAATAAATATGGGAACTGGAGGCTATAGCTACTACAGAAAAATATGGACATCATAGGTGTTACTGAGAAATTATGAACAAACGAGGATGTGTGGAATAAGGAACTTGAGGGTTACATGTTATTTAGGAATGACAGGATGGGACAAAGAGTTGGAGGAATAGCACTTATTATTAATAATAATCTATGGACAGATGAAATATATAAACATGGAAATACAGTATTGATAATGAAACCATGTGGATACGACTGGGAAGCAATAACCAGGATTATATTATTCTTGTGATATGTTACAGGCCACCAAATCAATTAGAGTCTGTGAACAAGGCCCTACTAAGCCACACTGAGTATTTTATTGATAAGAATATTAGGAAGGCAGTATAGGGCAGTGGTTTAAGGCTCTTTGCTGCAAATCTGAAGACCTGGGTTTGAATCTCACAGCCCCCGCTTGAATACTGTGTGACCTTGAACAAGTCACTTAACTTTCCTGTGCTCCCAGGCCGCACTTGTAAACAAGCTTTCAGCTTAGTGTGTCTCTCCTGGTTAAACAACTGGAAAAAAAAACAATTGGATAAGAATAACATTATTTTAATAGGTGACCTGAACCTATCAGTCATTAACTGGGAGAATGGGGAAGGTGGCAGCCACCAGGATAGTAGGTTATTGGTAAATATAATGAAGGGAGGGCCCTGAAGCCCTCCTGCCCCGAAAGCGAACCCGAGACACACAGAGACCACCCCTCCCGGGGAGACCAGAGGTCGCGAGGGCCTGCCCTGAAGCCCTCCCTGCCCGCAGAAGCCCCGAACCCGAGACACACCAGAGACCACCCCTCTCCGAGGAGACTGGAGGTCGCGAGGGCCTGCCCTGAAGCCCTTCCTGCCCGCAGAAGCCCCGAACCTGAGACACACCAGGTAATTCTACCTGATCCAGGCTGCCACCACCGCTAGCCATCTGGTGCCTTTTCTGAAACGCCACAAGCTCCTGCTCAGCCCATGAACTCCGCCAGAGTAGCATCTCGAGTTGCTGCCCAGGCTCAAACGGAGCAGAACTGTTACTTTTGTGCCTGATTTTGAAACTTTTAAAACGAACCAGCTAAAACTATTTGCATTTGCCTGTAACTGCATTTAAAAGCTTAGAGTCGCTGCACCTGAGACACACCAGGTAATTTCTACCTTGATCTTTTTTTTTGAACAAATGATACTGTGGGAAGACTTAGAGAAACAAGAAAGAAAAGTTAGAAAAATCAGGTTTTAAGTAAAAAATGGAAATGTATGTTGGCCAATGCTCATAGTTTCAATAATAAATATGGGGAACTGGAGGCTATAGCCACTACAGAAAATATGGACATCATAGGTGTTACTGAGAAATTATGAACAAACGAGGATGTGTGGAATAAGGAACTTGAGGGTTACATGTTATTTAGGAATGACAGGATGGGACAAAGAGTTGGAGGAATAGCACTTTTATTAATAATAATCTATGGACAGAGGAAATATATAAACATGGAAATACAGTATTGATAATGAAACCATGTGGATACGACTGGGAAGCAATAACCAGGATTATATTATTCTTGTGATATGTTACAGGCCACCAAATCAATTAGAGTCTGTGAACAAGGCCCTACTAAGCCACACTGAGTATTTTATTGATAAGACTATTAGGAAGGCAGTATAGGGCAGCGGTTTAAGGCTCTTTGCTGCAAATCTGGAGACCTGGTTTGAATCTCACAGCTCCCCACTTGAATACTGTGTGACCTTGAACAAGTCACTGATCTTCCTGTGCTCCCAGGTCTATCTGCAAACAAGCTTTCAGCTTAGTGTGTCTCTCCTGGTTAAACAACTGGAAAAAAACAATTGGATAAGAATAACATTATTTTAATAGGTGACCTGAACCTACCAGTCATTAACTGGGAGAATGGGGAAGGTGAAGCCACCAGGATAGTAGGTTATTGGTAAATATAATGAAGGAGGCCCTGAAGCCCTCCCTGCCCATAAACCTCGAACCGGAGACACACCAGAGACCACCCTCCCGAGGAGACTCCCAACTTCTCCATTAGCTCCTTATATTGTTTTGCCACTAGAGGAGCCTGATTAAGTTCAGCAATTTGCTCCCAATACCTCACTTGTCACATTTACTGCTCTCTAGTAGCTGTTTTCACTTGGTGATTTATATTAAAGGACCCTCTTCTGTCCCTTTCCTCTCTACCTCACTCCTTTCTCTAGTCAAAAATGTCCCTCCTCCTCCTAGCACTCCTCATGAGAATACTTTGCCTTCCTATCCTCTTTGAGTTTACTGCTTGAACACATCAACCGCTTCTGCCAATACTTATACTCAGTTTGACTTCTACTACTCCAACATGCTTCTACTGCCACTCCACTACCTCTACCCCCTCTGCTCTCATCAGCAAGCATATTAGCCCAATAGTCAGATACCTTCACCTTCATCTGGCGCCACCCTGCATCTCTATCAGGGCGTGCCTCATCACCCGCTATGGTTACTAACCCTATCTCTTATACTATCTGGCGACATTGAGATCAACCCTGGTCCATCTCTACGTCCCATCATAACCTTGCCCCCGCCACCACTCTCACTAAAACCAATGGACTAACTTTGCCCACCTGAATGCTAGGAGCCTTATGGCCAACCTTCCTGACCTCCAGGCTTGGATCTATACTAACGTCCCGGACGTCCCTCGCTATCACAGAAACCTGGCTTAAGCCCACAGTGTTGACTCTCAGTGCCACTTTCCTGGATACAACATGCCATATCGACCGTCCTGGCACTAAAAGGGAGGTGGCCTTGCCCTCTACTTCAAAACTCACCTAAACATTACCCTTCTGCAGGACCCTCCTACCAAACTGTGAAATCCTACACCCTACTGCTTCTTGGGGTGTAAAGAACTCCATATTTTTGTGCTTATATCCCCAAAAATGCTACACAAGGCATCACTGAACTCTAGGGTTTCTGCCTTCAGTTACAGGCAAGAATGACATTATCTGCCTTGGTGATTTTAACCTTGACTGGTCCGAGAAAAACTCAGCTAACCTATCCTCCTTAGCTAGCAAGGCAAATCTATCCCAGCTCATACATGAACCCACAAGGGTCTCACGTGGGGCAACTGTGCCACCCTCCTTGACTGGATACTATTAACAGGACGGAATATGTTGCCTCAGCCGTGTGCTACCTGACACAATTAGTGACCACTATCCCATCTACTGTGTCTAGAACACTGTCATTCCTCCCTCCTGCTAAAACTGTAACCTTTCCTAATCTCTCCCGCCTAAGTCATGAGGACTTCTTAACTGACCTTAACCAGGTTGACTGGTCCCCTCTTACCAAACGGAGGACATTAACATAGCCACAAAATATTTCAACTCCGTCCTCCTCTCTCTTCAAAACCTTCACATCCCGGTCACCACACGTAGGATGGCAGGGAAAGTAACCAAGTGGCTAACACGCCCCCTGCTTCAACTTCTCAAATCTAGGGACAAACTTTGGTCCAGGTGGAAGATCTCCCACCGCGCAGACTTTGAAGACTATCATGCATTACGTAACAACTGCAAAAGACAAATTCATATTGCCAAAAGCACCTACTATAGGAACCTACTAATAACATCCTCTACAACCGCGCAGGTACTGGTCCAAAATTAAGGACATTCCGCAACGACAAGCAACAGAATCCAGCTGACATGAACATTCAAGGTGTTCACTGCACCAACCATGACACCATTGCCAATGCCTTCAATGCCCTTTTTCTTCTCCACCAGTCGCTACTCTAACTAGCCCACAACCTGACTGTCCTCTACTCCTCCCTCACCCTCCCACCCTCCCTTTCATTCTGGCTCCAACCACATACCCTGAAGTTCGCAAACTACTTAACTCCTTCCGCACGCTGGGGTCAAGGGCCTGAGGGCATCCATCCTGCATACTTAAGCAGTACGCACCTTGGCTGACCAGACCTATCACCTGTCTTTTAACCTCTTGATTCGTATGTCTACTGTCCCATCCACCTGGAAAACTGCCAGAACCATCCCTATACACAAAAGGGTGATGTCAAACTCATGTCCAACTACCGCCCTATATCTCTTCTGCCCACTCTCAGTAAGCTTGCTTGAAAAAATAGTCCACCGCCAGCTTGCTGCTCACCTGACATGTTTAATCTTCAAACCCCGTACAACATGGTTTCCTGCCTGGTCACAGTACCACCTCTGCACTTACACAACTTACAAATGACATCAGAAATAATATGGACCGTGGCCTACTCACTGGGGCCATATTTATTGACCTATCTAAAACCTTGACATGGTACACATCCTCTCATGCTAAAGCTCCAATCCATTGGAGCATCTGACAAGCCCTCTCCTGGTTCCATGCTATCTGACAATTGGACTCAGGCGGTAGCATTTCACAAGGCCCTTTCTCCCCTAAACATCTCCCGTGGAGTTCCCAGGGATCCACTCTTGGACCTCTACTCTTCTCCCTCTTCCTAAATGATATTCCCACCATGTCCCGGCATAGCTGCACTCTTATGTACGCAGATGACCTTGTTCTCTACTCTGGGTCAAAATCGGTTGCTGCCATCAACTCCACTCTCACTAATGACTTCCAATTCCTGCAGACCTGGCTCTCTAGCAACCACCAAGTCCTGAACCTAGAAAAAACCTGTGCTATGCTATTCGATCCTCTAAGAACTGTCTCGCCTGTGAACAGGCTCTGGGTTCAATGCCTTGATGACTCCCTCATCTCAAACACTAGAGTCCTTCAAGTACCTTGGGATCACTTTGGATCCCACTTGACCCTGTCTCAACATGTCAATATGGTGTGCTATGCCGTCAATGCTAAAACTGGCAGAGCTTATCGCGTGCCTCTCCCTCACTCCTTCCAGCTAGACTTTCTGTTCAGAGGCGTATTCTCTTACCCCAGCTCCAATATGCTCTGCCCTCCTCTTTGCTGCAAACCTGCTACACTCCACAAATGGGACACTGTCTACAACAACATCTGTAGATTCGCCTTTAACTGCCCACTGCTTACCCATCATTGTCTCCTTTTACGCTGGCTTAAATTGGCTGTCACCTAAGGATATTCGAGCCTACTCCTGGGCTGCTTTATCAACTCCTGTCTAGACCTCTCAGCCCTGTCTATCTTGCCAACCTCCTGACTCCTGCCTCACACACAGCATTCCTCAGTTCTTCCTCTGTCCCCATGCTCTCCACTAGACCTTGCATGACAAAAATGGGTGAACAGGCATTTGCCCATTTTGCTCCCAAATTCTGGAACTCACTCCCTTATGGTGAAAACTTCAGCTCCCATCGAGAATTTAAAACTGTTTCACTCCACCTCTCTAGCCTCTGGCCAATGCAATGCTCTTAATTTGCTTTGTCCCACTGCAGGCTGTCGGTCTGACCCTGAGTACTACACTAATGTTCTCCCATGCAATACGTTTGTCTAGGTGGCTATGAACCTTGATGTCTTTACTGTCCTCAGCTGTCTTATGGTTACCCCAATTGCTTTATTTTACATCCTTATTATGATCTATGCCTAAAATGTACCTTATGTAACTATTACTGTGCTACCCAATGTATATCTTGTTTTGCTCCTGTACACCTATATTATGTCTGTGCATTTCTGCATATTGTAACCAATGTCCTGTGCTCTCCCGGGTCGTGCCTGAAAATAGGCAGGTCTGTTGCCTAGTGCACTTACCCGGTTACCAAAAGCTAATAAATAAATAAATAAATCTAGCGCAACGCATAAAGGAATTGACCAGGGACAACAACACTCTTGATGTGCAAAGTGGTCTAACAGATAGAACTGGAAGTTCTAGAACTAGGGAACCTCTGGAAGATAGTGATCATTTGATGGTCACATTTGAGGTTGAGAAACAAACTACAGTTCTCCCTCGCTATAACGAGCAAAATGGGAGCCAGGAAGCATATTCGTTATTTCAGCATGTTCGTTACATTGAGGGAGTAGTTGCTCAGTGAGAACCAAACCAGCAGACCAACAGACAAACACTAGAAACAATGTCAGTTACTAAACAAGTTTAATTTGATGTACTAGAACACTATTTGTAACTGCATTGATCACATAGATTTTTTTATTTGATTCTTTGGTTCTAAAATAATCTACGTTTAAAAAAGCAAAAAAGTGCAAATGTGCTACACGGCATAGAGAAACGAAGAAAGCAGAATCAGTGCTGTTTGCAAACTGGTCCGCCTTCTCACGTAGAACTGAACCAGACAGCGGCACTCCATTTGATCGTTGCTGGGTAAACCACAGCTGTGTACCAGTGTCGATCTGCTTTTCATCAGCAAGTCTTAATTTTTTTCTCTCAAGTTGCTCCAGCTCTTCACACTCGGCAACACACTCACGCAGCGATGCCTCCTGTTTGTACCAAGTACAAATTGTGGATTTAGAAAAGCCGGTGTCTGCAGATATTTTCTTGAGGCTTTCATCACATTTTAGTCTGTCCAGGACAGCTTTGTTTGGACAAAGTACGAGGATCGCTTCATCCCTACAGCAGCAGTGTTTAACACTGAAATGTGAATCCTTAATCCTGAACTTAGTGTGTCTTTTATCAGTGAAACTGGTTGGGTAATTGAATAGCTATGGAATGGTTGTTTTACAGGTATTCAATTAATTTGTTTAATTGAGGGAGAAATTGAGTGCAATTGAGTGCAGCCCTGTGTTTTCAGTGTAGACATGCATACAGTGCAACAGCGCTATGACGCTGAATTCCTGGAACCCAAGTGAGCCATCTGTTACAACCGATAATTCGCTATAATGGGGTTCATTATAGTGAGGGAGCACTGTATTATAAAGAAAGGACAAATTAAATATAGTTGCTATCAAAGGGCAGATTTTGAATTAACTAAAACAGAATTAGATAACTGAATATGAAAAGAGGGAATGGAAAACAGAAATGTTGATGAAATGTGGAATATTCTATAAACAAAAATAAAAGAGTTAGAGGATAAATATGTATCCAAAATAAATAAATACCACAAAAAATAGTAACATTCTTATCTGGCTAAGCATGATAGTTATGAGCAAAATAAAACATAAATGGAAGCTATTTAAAGGTCAAATGCCAATATTTTACAGATTTACAACACAGGACTTCAAGTCCCTGTGTTATGATTAGTGTTTCCTGAAAATATCATGCTGTTTGGTTTTGTGGTTTTATTTAAATTGGCATCTGTTAATATGCACTGCAGTAACTGAAAACAAAGAAGAAACAATGAAGATATTTCTGTCCCAGTTAGTGAATGATGACATCATACCTATCTAGCCTGTTGTTGCAGCAATTAAGTCCTTAATTGCCTGTAGTAGCTGGTACACTTTCCAGTGAGATTAATCTGTAGGGCTAATTGTCTTTACTCCAAGTGTGCTACCTGGTTTGTGTTTAGATAGATTGGATTACAATCTATCATTCTGTTCTCATAAAGAGCTGGTCATTTGTGTTTCAGTGGGTAACTGAAGTGGTATAAATGAATGTTTGTGAGAAATCTCTGTCTGATTCACAGCTGATTTTTGTTGCATACAAACTCTGCATTGTTATTTGCCTATATAAATCCAGGGTTGTTTAATGGATATAACATAAATCTAAAGTATAAGTCATAGAAATAGTGTGTCCCTGATGTAGCCTCCATACAGGGGCCAGGAGACAGTCTGGCACTGGATGCCCACCCCTGCAAAGGGAAGCTTCCCACAGGCAACAAGCATACTAATAGCTCACTCCCGAACAGGCCTGGGCTCCTTTGGCAGATAAGACATCACCAGACACCACTGATCATTCATCTGCCCCAAACCCAGGGGGTCAGTCGCCCTACGACTCCATGTCAAAGCCGGACACCTGATCGGATGACAGGTCTGCCCTTGATACAGAACCAGACCAGTAGCCCGATACCATAATAGAAGGGTCACCAGACCAGATGTCCACTCCAGAAGGTCCAAAAGGTCTGACACCTGACCCTTCCAATCCGATGCCTGCTCCACCGGTCATCCCATTAGTGGACATCGGCACCTTGTTCACCTCGTGTTGGAACACAGTCAAGGAGGATTTGCTTTACAGGCCTCCGGAACCTTCTCTGAAGAAAACTTCCACAGCACCAACTCCACCTGACGACAGTCAGGCACACAATGAGGGCTCTCATCCGCCACCCGGACCCATACCAAAAAGGAGAAGGCACCCATCATCGGTGCCCTCTTCCAGCAGTCATCTGTCATCGACTCAGGAGATGATGACGGGACCTCGCCTGACGATTCTTATGGAAACTGCCTCCTGTGGGAGAAGACCATGGACCTGGTAAAGGTTCTAGAGATTCTGACTACAAGAATGAGCTTATGGCATATATTCAGTTGGGCATGGACGAGACAAGCACATGCTCAGGTGCTCCTACAACTCAGCTGACATGGCAGCCAGAGCTGAAGCCTCAGGCGCCTGCATGAGGAGGCATGCCTGGCTCAGAGTGTCAGGGTTCCACCAGGACCTGCAGGATATCATCCTGGATGCACCATTCCAGGGCTCCATTTTCTTTGAGCAGGAGGCAGAGAAAGTGATTCTGGGACTTCAGGACTCTGGCAAGGCAGTAGCTGAGGTACAAGAGAGGTACAAGTCAGAACCACCTGCCTCCTGTCATTGTCCTTTTCATGAAAACCAAGGACAACAAGGAAAAAGGCAACACCAAAACAAGGGAGCCTTCAAAAGACATGATCAACCTGTCCCTACTGCTGTCCAGGTCCCCAAGCATCCCAATGCTCCCCAAGACCCCTTGTCCAACCCCCCAAACACAGCATGACTCCGGACTGTCCCTTCCCCACCCAGAGATCCTGCTGGGGGAGATGGTAGGAGGGAGATTCTCGCTCTACCTGTCAGGGTGGTCCAGTATCACCTTGGACCAGTAGGTCCTTCAGATGATAGAGAGGGGTTACTCTCTAGAGTTCCTGAGCTGTCTCCTGGACAATCTTCCCATTCAGTCCCATTGTTGGGCCAGCCACACTCTTCTTCTTCTGAAGGCAAAAATCCAGGCCCTTCTGCAGAATAAGGCCATCCAGGTGGTTATATCCACCCAGGAGGGAAAAGGCTTCTATTCCCATTTTTTCCTGGTTCTCAAGGAAATGTGAGACCTTTGCCCTATACTGGATCTCAGTCAACGGAACCAGTTCTCCCAGTACAGGAGGTTCACGATGGTGACACTGGCAAGCCTCTTGCCATGATTCAGTGAGGTGACAGGCTATGCTCCCTAGATATGCAGGATGCATACATGCACATCCAAATCCTGCCCTCACACAGGAAGTTCTTGTGCTTCCTTTTCCAAGGTCAGCACTATTAAGTCAGGGTACTTCCCTTCAGCCTCTTGTCAGCGCCAAGAGTCTTCACCCAATGTCAGGCAGTACTGGCAGTGGCCCTGAGAAGGAAAGGGCACTTTGTCTACCCTGACCTGGATGACTGGCTAATTTCTGCCCAGTGAGAAGACCAGCTGACGATGCCTTACAGGAAACAGTCTCAATGTTCCACTCCCTGGGCATCACCCTAAGTTGGGCAAAGTCACATCCCTGGCCCTCTCAAAGGCTTCAATATATTGGAGCAATTCTAGACACCATTCAGGGCAAAGCATTTCTGCCAGTAGACAGGGCAGAATGACTGAGAGGGGTTGACTGCAAAGAAGAGACCTTGGACAGAGTTGTAGCGAAAGTTATACTGCAAGCTCTAGGCCACATGACAGCCACCATAGTTATGGTCCCCTTGGCAAGACTGAACATGAGGACTCTTCAGTGGCACCTCAGAGTCCAGTGGGACCAAGGCATAGATGAACTGTACCACCCTATCTGCATTTTGGAGGTGATCTGTTGTGCTCTCCTGTGGTGGTTAAATCTAGTCAACCTCAAAGTGGGAGTCCCTTTCCAGAGACTGAACCCGATGCAGATCCTTATTACAGATGCTTCAGGTTTAGGCTGGGGAGCCCACTTGGATTTTCATCGAACAAGGGGTTCTCGGAATACAGCAGAATGGTCCCTTCACATCAATATCCTGGAGATGAGAGCCATTCTGTATGCCCCTTAAGCCTTTCAGGACAAACTCTACCTGGGTCCAATACTGGTCCAGTCAGACAATACCCCGGTAGTGTTCCACCTGAGCAAACAAGAGGGTTCTCATTCCTATCCCCTTTGTAGAGAGGCTATGAGAATGTGGAGCTGGGCACAGAACATGGTCTGGTCATCACAGCGATTCACATGCTGGGAATCCAGAATGTTCACACTGACAGTCAAAGCTGCCGTCAATCTCTGAACTACGAGTGAGAATTGCATCAAGAAGTGGCAGAAGACATCTTCATAAGATGGAGTCGACCAGAATTGGACCTCTTTGCATCTCCATGCAAAGCCAAACTGCCAAATTTCTGTTCACTAGATTCAGAGTCTGATGTTTTCTGGTGAGACGCATTGTCTCTCTCCTTGACAGAGAAGTTTCTCTATGCCTTCCTCCCTTCCCTTCTTCAGAGAGTACTGCCTCAAGTTGTAGGTGGGAAGCCAGGATGATTCTGGTAGCTCCTCTCTGGTCTTGTCAAATCTAGTACCCGCTGCTGCAACAACCCCTTTCCTCTCACTTGCTCTCCCAAGAGCAAGGGACATTCGTCCATCCAGCTCTGCATCTTCTACACTTACATGCCTAGCTCCTGCAGTCCTAGCAGAGGAGAGATTAGGGGTGTCAAGCAGAGTGGCAGAGATCTTGGCTTGGAAAGCATTACTTTTAGTTGCCATTACCTCTGCTCAGAGAGTTTCTGAGCTACAGGCTGTGATGTGTAAAGATCCATATCTTGTTTTTCATAGGGACAGGTGGCACTGCATAATAACCCCTAATTTTTTTCCCCAGAGGTGGGGTCAGACTGACTCTGAATCAGAACATCCAGCTTCAGTTTATTATCCAGAGTACTCTAACAAGGGGCGGCCCTATTTGCATACTCTGTATGTACATAGGATACCAGGTATTACCTCAGCAGAACCAGTTCTGTTCGCAAACAGATCAACTCTTTGTTTCTTTTGCTCACAGAAAGACAGGGTCTCCTGTCGCTAAGCAATCACTATCCAGATAGTTTGTGCACTGTATCACATTTGCTATCAACACCACAGAAGCCCTTACCAGGATCAAGAGTCATTCCAAGAGCTATGCAGCCTCATTTGCCTATCTGCGGAACGTTTCATTGGCATACCTTTGTGCTGCTGCCACCTGGAGCTCAGTCCATACCTTCATTAGGCATTATAGTTTAGATGTTGCCTCTAGGAGGAGAGAATGCTTCGGACTAGCAGTCCTTCAGGGCCTTCTCTCTTGAACTCCATCTATCCAGATCATCAGTTATCTGTTGTCCCCCCCATCTGACCTGGGCCTATCTTTTGATACTGCTTGGGACTCAGGCCTATTAGATACCTGCTGCAAGAGTTCCCCTCAAGTGAGATAGTACAGTTATGTAAGAACTTACTATAATAGTAGATGTTCGAGAGCTCTTGCAGCAGGTGGCTTCCACCAACCAGCCCCAGGGACAAGTAGTTTTTCTTCTTTGAGTAGGGGAGACCCTCCTCGGTTTTCCATTACTTTTGTTAGCCGGGTCTCTGGCAGAAGAACTAAGATGGTGCCAGGGGACTGCCCCCTTTATGTAACTTCTCACATCGGGCAGAGCCGACATCAGGGGTGGTCCCCTGCCACAGACTGCTAGCTAGAATATATTTCCATGGTATTCTAATGCCTGTCGGCCTTAGTCCTATTGGTAATACCTGCTGCAAGAGCCCCTCTCGAAGACCTACTGTTACGGTACATTCTCACGTAACTGTACTTTTTTTCTTTTGAGCAGCTTGGGTAGTGTACTAAAGGATCCGACTCTGGTGGCAGGGGCAGCATGGGACAATAACCCTAACTGTTGATTCAAGAGGCTGTATGATGCAGCAGGGCACAGTGGTGGCAGGGGGCAGATGACTGCTTGGTGCAGAAGTTTTGACTGTGGGGCAGGACACAGTGGGTCATCAGGATACTGCAGCCCTGACTGAGACAAGGTGCACATGTTGCAGCTGCCCTGCCCATTTCAGGCAGTGCAGGGTGCAGCAAAAGCTCCACCATTGGTGGCCTGGAGCTGCATGGTGAAGCAGCCCCAACTGTGGAGGCAGAGGCTCTGGGACTCTAGGGCTTAAAGCACAGCAGTCCCGTCTGTGGAGACTGGAACAGGGAGCAACAGGTGGCACTGGCCCTACCTGTGGTGGGGGGGTCAAAGGGAAGCAGGGTGCAACCACCTCAATTGAGGGCAAAAGACAGGGCATCAGGATGACATATAGTATGTCTAGTTACACACTACATGATGTATTTCCACACAGAATCCCTCAGAGAACTGAAGTTTGTGAATTCATACAGCACATGTTTCTGAAATAGCAAAGTGTGGCAGACACCTGGTTATCAATCTGACATAACAATATTGTTCTCACAAGAACATATGTATGGAGACTACACCAAGGACACACTACTTCTATGGCTTAAACTTTAGATATATTTTATATCCATTAAACAACCTTGGATTTATATAGCCAAAAAACAATGCAGTTTTGATGTGACAGAACTCAGCTGTCATACAGACAGGAGATTTCTCACAAACATTTGTTTATATCACTTCAATTACCCACTGAAACACAAATGATCAACTCATTATGAGAACAGAATGATAGATTGTAACCTACTCTATCTAAACACAAACCAGGTGGGGTTAGTAGCATGCTTGGAGTAAAGACAATTGGTCAGGATTCTCAAAGACAGTCGAAAATCCCACAGCTGCGGGAAAAAGGCGTGCAGCAGTGCTGAAACACAGTTGCATGGTATTCTTAAAGAAAACTGGTGCAGCTGTGGATTTCAGCAAAAAGTGCTACATAAGTGGCAGTTAAACAGCCATGAGAATTGCACAAGTGCTGCGAATCCGCAGCTGCGGTAATGGATGACAAGACACAGCAATAGTGAAACTAAGTAGCTGAAGCAGCAGACTGCAACAGTGCTGCCATAGCATGAAGCTGACAGCACACACAAAGAGACCTGCAACCAGTCCCTCAGCCAGGACCACTGCAGTACCACAGGTACCAGCAATACCATGGCACTACAGTGGCTGACAGTCACTGCTGGTCATCCCTCCCTGGGGTGTTCCTGTTGCCTGCAGGGGTGGCACTCATTGTAGGTTGGTCAGGCTCTACCGCCTGTGGGGCTCCGTCATGGGCTGCACTAGGTCTGGTGGTTGTTGCCTGTTGCCATATCATGGCAATGTGTGCTTTTGTTGCTGTAACAGCAGCCACTGCTCTACTATCTGGGATGCTATTACCTGTGCCTCACGTCTACCTTAATTGATTCCAATTGATGTGGCACTACTAGGGTTTGCTGAGGGAGAGTTACACCCATTCCACTGTGTGTAACATTTTTCTGCAACTGCAGAAAAAAACTGGCTGAGAATAGCCTTCAGGGCCAGTGTCCTACTTATCTCACACGTTTTTCCTCAGGGACTTCCACAGCTGGACTTTTTCCATAGTCCATAGTGGTTTTGTCCACAGCTGTGGAGGTTTTGTGATTAGCACTTAGAACAATCTTCCTTTTTCTGTTTGCTTGCACGCATGTGCAAGAAACACATTGCATTAGCTTTTTACAAAGGGTTGTGGAGATGCGGCAGTGTTGTGTCAATGGCAACAGCCCATTCAGGGGCTGGTCTCTGCCTGGCCAATACAGGAGCATGCACTGGATCACCACAGTTAAACAAGCAGGCCACTACATCAGGAATTGAACTGCTGCAATCAGGAGCACCCCATCAGTACGCAATCAGCTGTTTGGTACGCATCCCGACTGCAGCAGCCAATCACAGAGTTGCAAGCTGATGCCCCACCCCCCTTTAGTATGCCTTCTTAGGGAAGGGAAACACTTAAAAAAAAACAACAATAAAAACCGACAGGGTAGCCCACTCTCCGTCGGCATAATACCCCCCCAAAACATTTGGGTTCTGCTGAGGGGGTGCCCTATCCCCCTTGGCTCTTGCCCCTACTCCATGTGTCGATGGGGGTGCCAAATCCTCTGTCAGCCACAGCCTCCCCCCAAAAAAAGATCAATGGGGTGGCATGCTGGGAGCCCACCGCAGTGTGCCAAATAACCATGTAAATGGAAAACGGTTCTGCAATGTTTTTTTAACCTGCAAAGCAGAAAACGGTCCTGCTGAGTCCGTGACCCTCCCGAACCCACACCCACCTCTACACACCGCCTTCCCACATCACTCTCACCCTATACTTACTGTACCTCCGGAGTCCGGCGTGATGATCTTCGTGGACTGGGAACACATCTGCACTCTTCAAAGCCGACCGTTAACTGAGGAAATGCCGGTAGGCTGTATAATGGAATCCATGTTTTTTTTCAACTTTGATGCATATCTCAGGCATTTTTTGAATTTTGGCACCAAATTTTAACATGGGGATTTTGGGACCACTCCTCATGAATTATGTCACTGTCATGGCTGCAATTGGCCCTAACGGTGATTTCATGGTCACTACACAGAATTGCATTTTGGGACTGACAAAATGACAGTGCCAGTGTTCATGAGGTGGGCTCTCAAAAAGCCTATGTTGCAAATTTGGTGGAAAAAACAAAAAAAAATGACTGTTTTATGAGCATGCGTTGCGCAGTTGCTATGCATGCTCATAACTTCGCAAATTTGTAATATTTTCATGCCACATTTTTAACATTGTCATTTTTCCACACCTCCTTGTGAACAGTATAGCTGTCATTTTTCACATCCTGCCTGAAATGTGTTTTTACACTTCCGGCGCAGAATAGCGCAGTCACTGTGGGAAATCAGTGTTCAGGACAGATTACGAAAACAACAGTGACACTGTTCATTAGTAGAGGTCCTAAAATGCCTATGTTGAAAATTTGGTGACAATACTCTGTAAAACGACTGTGTTACGAACGTGCATTGCACAGCTGGAACGCATTTATAATATTTTCACTCCAGATTGGCAACATTGCCATTTTTACATACCTCCTTATGAAAAGTACAGCTTTCATTTTTCACATCCTGCCCAAAATGTGTTTTCACAGTTCTGGTGCCGAATAGCGCGGTCACCGTTGGAAATCAGTGTTGCGGACACATTACGAAAATCACAGTGACGCTGTTCATTAGCAGAGGTCCTAAAATGCCTATGTTTAAAATTTGGTGGGGCAAAAGTCCATGAAATGACTGTATTACGAGCGTGCAGTGCGCAGTTTCCATGCACGTTCGTAACATCGCACATTTGCAATATTTTCACTCCAGATTGTCAACATTGCCATTTTTCTGCAGCTCCTTATGAACAGTACACCTGTCATTTTTCACATCCTGGCCAAAATGTGTTTTCGACTTCCGGAGCAGAATAGCATAGTCGCTGTGGGAAATCTGTGTTTGGGACACAGTGATATTGTTCATTAGCAGAGGTGCTAAAATGCCTATGTTGAACATTTGGTGACAAAAGTCCATAAAATGACTGTTACGAGCGTGCGTTGAGCAGTTTCCATGCATGCTCATAACGTCGCACATTGGCAATTTTTTCATGCCAGATTTTCAACATTGCCATTTTTTTGCACCATCTTATGAACAGAACAGCTGTCATTTTTCACATCGTGGCCGAAATGTGTTTTCGTACTTCCGGTGCAGAATAGCGCAGTCGCTGTGGGAAATCCATGTTCAGGACACATTATGAAAATCACAGTGACACTGTTCATTAGCAGACATCCTAAAATGCCTATGTTAAAAATTTGTTGACAAAAGTCCGTGAAATGACTGGGTTCGAGTGTGCATTGCTCAGTTTCCACGCTAGCTCATAACCACACATTTGCAATATTTTCACTCCAGATTGTCAACATTGCCATTTTCTGCAAACTCCTTATGAACAGTGCACCTGTCATTTTCACATCCTGGCGAAATCTGTTTCGTACTTCACAGCAGAATAGCGCGGTCGTTGAGAGAAATCTGTGTTTGGGACATATTACAAAAAACACAGGGACACTGTTCATTAGCAGAGGTCCTACAATGCCTGTGTTGAAAATTTGGTGAGAAAAGTCCGTGAAATGACTGTGTTATGAGCATGCGTTGCACTGTTTCCACGCACGCTCGTAACTTCTCACATTTGCAATATTTTCACTCCACATTGCCAACATTGCCATTTTTCCACACCTACACAACAGTACAGCTGCCAATTTTCACATTTCACCCAATATGTGTTTTCAGACATGTAGCATACAATGGCGTGGTCGGTGTGCAAAATCAATGTCGGGACAGATTAAGAAAATCACAGTGACATTGTTCATGAGCAGATGTCTTAAACTGGCTGTGTTGAAAATTTGGTGACAAAAGTCCATAAAATGACTGTGTTAAGAATTTACATTGTGCAATTTCCACGCACCCTTGTACATTCACAAATTCATGATCTTTTCAGTCCAGATTTTCAACACTGGCATTTTTCCACACCTCCTCATAGGCAGTACAGCTGTCATTTTTTCACATCCTGCCCAAACGTGTTTCCACCCATGTAGCGCTTTAATGGGCGTAATGCGGTAATGAAATCATGGGTTACATTAATAAAATCACAGTGACACTGATCATGAGCAGAGGTCTTAAAATGGCTGTGTTGAAAATCTGGTGAAAAAATTCCTAAAAATGACTGTCTTATGAGTGTTCATTGTGCAGTTCCTATGCACGCTCGTAAGTTTGTGAATTTTCAATATTTTCACTCCAGATTTTCAACATTGCCTTTTAACCACACCTCCTTATGAGCAGTGCAGCTGTCATTTTTCACATCTTGCCCAAAACGTGTTTCTGCCCATGTAGCGCACAATGGCACAGTCGCTGTGTGAACTCAGTGTATGGGACACATTAAGAAAATCACAGTGACACTGTTCATGAGCTGAGGTCCCAAAATGCCTGTCTTGAAACTCTGCTGTAAAAAATCCCCAAACTAATTACATTACGGGTGTGCTTTGCCAGTTTCTATGCACACTCATGACTTCACTAGTTTTTTTATATTTTCATTCCAGATTTTCAACATTGCCAGTTTTACACCTCTTCATGAACAGTACAGCTATAATTTTCACATTCTGTTTGAAATGAGTTTTCACACCTGTGGCACCAAATGCTGTAGTCGTCAGCAAAATCACCTTTCAGCTAACAAACTGATAGTGTCTCTGTTCATGTGGTGGGATCACAAAACCCATGTTGAAAACTTGGAGTAAAGATACCAAAAATGGCCAGGGTGTTAGGTTTTCAACCACAATGCCCTACAGCCATCAAAGATATGACCTGGGATTGTTAACAGTAATGCTCATGCCTTTCACCCCCACCCACACCCTGCAGCCAGTGACAAGCTTCAAGGTGTGCCTTGGACTCTTGGCCCTAGAATCCATCCCATTCTCCTATACTGCACCCATTTCAGCATATTTCCTTATGGAATGAGATGAGTAAAGCCGAACACCCAAGGCACCTAGCACTGTCAGTGTCTTGCAGGTAGAGGAGGAAATGTCATAACCGTTAGGGCAATGACTCCAAAGGCACACCCCAGTGCCTGCCAATCTCTGCAGGGTGGGGTGGGGTTGGCATTAGTTCAGTACTTCACTGCCATTCCTATACTGCATGGGCCTGATTCTCATAGGGCCCGCGCCTGGCACAAGTTTGGCAAGCAGCACCTTGCACCAATGCCTGGTGCACTCAGGGACCCTGCACCTGATTCAGGTACAGGAGGGGTCCCAGTGGCTAAGTCCCCATTCTAGCACTGACCAGAACCCTGTGGCAAATCTCTGGTGCACTGCACAGATCCACCGTGGGCCACCAGAGACTAACACAGGACCTCTTGTCCCACTAGGTAATGGGCATGTGGACCCAACCTGATGGGTCGATGTTCCCCACCATGTTTGGTGCAATTGGTGCCTGGCCATGGAGGTGAGTGGTGGGACATGGTGGGCACTGGGAGCAGTCTGCACTGGTGTGCAGGGAGTTTGGGCACCACCTGCTGGGGCATGGTGGGCACTGTACTACCATCACGTTGGAGCTGCAGTAGCACCAATAGGGCAGGCATTTTGGCTCAGGAGCCACATCAGGATGGGGTTACCAACATGGTACATAGTTGGCATTAGGAAGCCATGAGGGGTGCCATTGGACCAGTAGGACAGGGACCACACATACGAGGCCACACTCTGGTGTGTATGATGGGTGGACTGTCACCCATGGTATGCTGCACACAGGCATGTCACCCAGGGGAGAATGTCTAAGTCCCCTTATAGCTGCCCTGGCTGGTCTAAAGACACTTAGAATGTCTCCCGCCAGGTGATGCCTGTGAGCCGCAGGATGCAGCTTGCATTGGCCGCAGTCCCCCTACTACCATGCTGCAGTGCATTGCAGGTGCAAGACCTGTTTGGGGCAGGTGGACTGCGGTCAGTGTATAAAATCAATGTTTGGGACACATTACGAAGATCACAGTGACACTGTTCATGAGCAGAGGTGTTAAAATGGCTATGTTTAAAATTTGATGACAAAAGTCCATAAAGTGACTCTGTTATGAGCATCCATTGTGCTATTTTCACACACCCTTGTAAGTTCATGAACTTATGAACAGTACAGCAATCATTTTCACACCTGGCCGAAATGTGTTTTCGCTTTTCTGGTGCAGAATAGCACGTTTGTTGTAGGAAATCAGTGTTCGGGACAGATTAAGAAAATCACAGTGACACTGTCCATGAGCAGAGGTCCCAAAGTGCTTATGTTGAAATCTGCTGTAAAAAAAAAAAAACTAATTACATTACGGGTGTGCATTGTGCAGTTTCTACGCATGCTCATGGCTTCACCAGTTTTTGTATATTTTCACTCCAGATTTTCAACAGTGCCATTTTTTACACCTCCTCATGAACAGTACACCTGTCACTTTTCACATCCTGTTCAAAATGTATCTTCGCACCTGTGGTGCCAAATGGCACAGTCGCTGTGCAAAACCACCTCTCACCTAAAAAACTGATAGTGTCATTGTTCATGCAACGAGGTCACAAAAAGTTCATGTGGAAAACTTGGAGTAAAAATACCAAGAAACGTCCAGGACGTTAGAGTTTTTGACCATAACGCCCTACCCTGAAGGGACTGACATGTGTCTGGGGTGTGACTTAGGATTGTCGACAGTAATGCTCATGTCATTCCACCCCACCCCCACCATGCAGCCAGTGATAGGCATCAAGGTGTGCCTGGGACTCTTGCTCCCAGAGTTCACCCCATTCTCCTATACTGTGCCCATTTCAGCATATTTCCTTATGGAATGAGGTGAATGTAAAGCCAAACACCCCAAGGCATACCTTGACACTCGTCAGCGTCTGAAGGGTAGGGTAGGTAAAATGTTGTGACCATAATGGGTGACAGCTCAGAGGCACACCCCAATGTTTGTCCATCTCTGCAGGGTGAGGGTGGAGTTGGCATCAGTTCAATACTTCAATGTCATTCCTATACTGCATCTGTCTAACTCCTGCACTTCAACTGCTAATGCCAGCAAGCAAATATTCAGCATTGACAAATGCTTGTTTTCTGTAGGTTTTGTACTTTCAGAAATCTTTGTGAATCCAGCCCCATTAGCCCTACAGATTACTCTGACTGGGAAATGCACCAGCTACTACAGGCAATTAAGGACTTAATCGCTGCAACAACAGGCTGGATAGGAATTATGTCATCACTCACTAATTGGAAGAAAAATCTTCACAGTTTTCAGTTAGTGCAGAACACGTAAGGCCCTGTCCACACTGCAGCCGAAAACCCTTCTGTAACGTTACAGAGGGTGTAAACCGCATCGATAATGGCGTGCATTTACACGGTAATGCGTTGCAGCAGGCATTCGTAACCGTTGTAGAAACCTGTCGGATTGGTTTCTACAATGGTTACAAAAACAGTTTCAAGGCTGTAATGTTACCGCCTGCCATCTAAACGCACCACAGTTTAGCCCCCAGTCATCCACTAGACCAGCAGGCAGTGCACCACAGAGGGGCACTTGGGAGGCAGAAGGAGAAGGAAGCACTGGGAAGGCAGAGAGGCACAGGAGTACAGTAACCAGTGCAGCGAGATGGAAATGGTGCAGGGCAGCACCTGCACAATGTCTGAGGCAGGGAGACCAGGGCAGCCGGGAGCACACACCGAGAGGGTGCAGCCAGGAGGCACAGTGTGGCAATAGGGGGTGCTGCCTGCCACAGCTGGCCAAGGACTGTGAGGGGGAAGAGCACTGGTGCCTAGGGCAAACAGTGGGCACAAGCAATAGGGAGCCATCAGCAGACACCAGCACTGTGTGCCACAGGTGTGAAGGGGTCCCCAACAGCTGCCAAAACCCAAGACCAGCCCCAAGAGGACAGCAGTGCTAGAGCATACCACAACAGCACCACTGCAGAGTGACCTCAGCCCCCAAGCACTGCCTGTGACTGGCGGAGGGTAGAAAGGACTGTGGCAACAGTGTCCACATCCACATGCCACACTGCCCACCTGCAGGACCATGTCAGATCGCGGTGCCACCTGGTCGGATGAGGCCACAAAACTCCTGGTGGAGTTCTGGACACAGGAGAAGGTGCAGGAAGAACTAGCCAGTGCAAGGCACAACACGAAGGTGTACCAGAAGGTCTCAAAATACCTGTATGCAAATGGGTGGAGCAGAAGGCAAAGCAGTGCCGTGATAAGATAAAGCAACTGAAAGTGTGGTACCATAAAACCAGGGACAGCAACAGACGCTCGGGCGCGTGTACTGTGCCCCTTCTATGATACATTGGATACCATACTGGGAACACAGCCTACCACCAAACCAGCGTTCATCCTCGAGAGCTCACAGGTGGACAGCCCTGAACTGGACATGGAGGATGATGGGGACACCACCAGGGATGTGTACCAGTACCTGGGGAATGAAGATGATGACAGTGTGCAGCAGGAGTGCCCCGACACAGGTAAGTGCATTGTGCAATGTGTATGCTGGGTTCTTGCATGCCGGTGGGGGTGTATCCTGGGCACGCAGCACAAGGTGATAGGCATGGCATGGGTGGTGGCACTGGTTCACTCGAGTGAGGTTGCATGTGGCACCTGAGGTGTGTGTAGGCACACAGGTGAGTGGGGGACATGGGCATGGGGCTGTGTTTGGTGGTGGGGGTTAGGGGTGGGGTACGCACCTGTGTGTAATGGTGACAGGTGTGTTCTGCCATTCCAGGGCAAGACCCCGGTGAGGGGACATCGGTGGACACTGACGCAGTGGAGGTCTCCCCAGTGTCCTTGGTCCTGCAGGACATGATGCCAGGAACCTCCAATGACGGCTCCACTGCAGGGGAAGACCACCATGTGAAGCAGCAGGGCAACCAGGCACCCCTGGTGAACCTCAGGAAGAGGAAGTTGAAGACAGCATGGATGGCAGAGGTCCTTGGGGCGGTGCTGGAACCTACATGTAGGATGATGCAAGAGCACCACAGAGAGCTGATGGACATGGAGAGGGAGTGGGCATGGGAGGAGAGGGCATTGGAGGAGCGCTTATGGAGACAGGAGGCAGAGCAGACAGAGCAGTTCTTCACACAGATGGTCCAGTTACTGGCCATGCAATGCCAGCAGCCACCACCCGCAGCCACAGCGCAATGGCCGGGTGCCATCCCCATGGCACACACCACCACAGTCCCATCCCCCTGTGGCCTGTTCCCCCGTGGGTGTGCCACCATGCCAGTGGCCACTAAGTACCACAGTGGCATGGCAGACCCTGCCATCGCCCACCCATCCACTGCTGGTGGACACACAGGCTGCGTGGCACAAGCGGCCTCCACCAGGATGCATCCCCCGACTGTGCAAAGTGCCCCGCAGGCGTGACCCCCCACTACAGGGTATGGTGTACATGGGTGGTGTCACTGCCTCCACCACCCAGCCACCCACGTCCAAGGCAACACCAGCTGGTGCCAGCATGGCACAGCTGTACCCCACAGGTGTCACGTCAGCCACCGCTGGCCTGCACACAGTGATTCACATATCTGGAATGTGTAGTACAGTATGGGCTGCATGCCCATTGGCTCACACTGTGAACCAATTGGCATGCAGCCTTACGTGTCAGTCGGCGGGCATCAGGGGCGTCATGGAGGTGGGGTGCTGCCACCTGCCGGCTGACTGGAGAAGGCGGTGGGGCTCAGTGGGCGGGTGGGAGGGGACCCTAGACCACCAAGGTAATGGGACATTGTATGTTTTACAGATGCTTACGATCAGGCAGAGTGCGGTCCACTGGACCACCAGGGATATTGGCCGGGGGGGTTATTTCAACAGATGCCCACTATCGGGCAGCAATAGGTCCACTGGACCACAAGGGCTATTGGACGAGGATTTCTTTTGTATTATAACACATGCCCGTGATCGGGCACATATTGGTCCACTGGACCACCAGGGATATTGGATGGGGAAGTCTTTTTTTTAGACAAATGCCCGCGGTCGGGCTGCAGGAGGCATTGGTCCCTGACGGCTGCTGCCTGGCAGGGTGCCAGGCACAAGTCTTCGGGGATCAGCGCACCTGCATGCTAATAGGATGCAAATGGGGCCATAATGACATGCAAATGGCCCCATGTGCGTCTTGCATAAATTATGACCCCATTTGCATGTCCCCTTTTGAATATCACAGGTGCTGTGAATGGCGCAATGGCACTTGCGCTAGCTCATCTTCATGCTCCACTCTGGACACTTACGCTGGTGCAGTGCCACTGCGCCATGCACAGTGGGGGTGGCCAGGGTGCGATATTCAAAGCTGCTGAGCCATAGCACAGCTCCGTTGAATATCACCCAGGCACCCCTGTGCAGCCAAGTTGAGCTGTGCCCAGGCTTACACCACAGCCTGGCGAGTTTGAATATCCGCCACTATTTTTTAGGGTTAATATGTGAGCTGTGATGAAAATGTAGGCTCAAAGGAGGCTTTATCAACTGTGAAAGAACTGACTTGTGATGGGACTAGTTCCCTCACAGGAGGATACATGTGATTTAGTCCTTTAAAAAATCTCTTATACATTTCTTCCCTTCTCCCACAGGGTGGAGCTTACTTTGTTGCCCTGGGGCCCATTTGCCCCACCCTCCCTCTGCCCTCTGCTGCCAGTCTGGGGTCCTAGAGGGTCCTCATAAGTCTCCATCTGGTCCTGTTATTGTCTGGTTATTTGGGGGCCAGAGGAGTCAGTTGGGACCACTGCTGTTTCTGGCACTGTAAAGATGCTTGCGAGATCTGTGCATTGTGCCTGGTGTCTTCTTGCCACTGTAGTGGCTTAACAATTGCCTCTCTGGTGCTCCCAACCCCTATATAAGCTAATTGGGGAGTCAGACACCTGGAGGAGGCACCCTGAATGTGGCTATAATGTTTATTTAAAGAGTGCCAGTACACGATAGAATAGGGAAATCTGCATAATAATGAGCATACATGAATATTAATGAGACTGAATGCTGTTCCTGGGGGACTTTATATCGGATCCAGCAATGGACATAAGGCAGGCTCTTTAGTTATAACTGCAGTCGCTTAACAAAGTGTAAAGGCTGATTTTGGACAATGGGACAAATATGTGTTAAGACTGTATTTTGTTGAAGACAAGCATTAAAATTGGGACTGCTATCTAAACTATATGGATCTGTGTATTAGGCAGCCATCTTTTCTACTCTTATGCCCTGTGCCAGCCAGTCAATAACTTAGGCACCCAAAGTCTGATGAAATGCCTTTTGGGAGAGGTATGAACTTTATTCTAGACACCAAGGACTAATCACCAATCAATAATTGAACAAGGTTAATGTTTATTAATATTTGTGAAGAACAGTGGGATTTAACTAACTGGTAGCTGGAATTTGTTGTGTGAAACCCCAGGAACTTTTGCAGTTTGGACTCTGTTGTCAGGGCTTTGATCGAATCAGGAGGGTTTATACTGTGTTGAGAAAGGTTGGTAACCTTTTCTGGACTTTATTGGTCAAAAGGTCAATCGCCTGAGAATCTGAAAAAGGGGTTTATTCTGTCTGAAGGAACTGTGGTTGCAGCTGAATGTCTGAGACACTGGTTGAAGGCTTCTTTCCTATTTGAAGAACTGGAGTCTGCAGTGGGCCTGTATCAGTGTGGAAAACCCTGATCCTGTAAAGTGGGTTATTTGGAACTGTGTGTGCCAGAGCTTAAAGCTGGCACTCGGTCTGAAACTGAGAACAATTGTGGAAAGGGTTTGCAGATATCCAGAGCTTAGGAACCTGCCCAATTTTCTGAAATCCAGGTGTGGAAGGGTGGAGTGCCACTCCAGAGACTGTAGCTGCTAGCCAATAGCCACTGGTGAGGTGGAAGTTAGAGGGTCCATTGCTGCCTACCAAAGCTGATAATTCCTGATCAAGGAAAGAGAAACTGCAGCTTACATAGATGCAACTTGGAGCCGATAATTCCTGATCAAGAAAAAGAGAAACTGCAACCTGCATAGATGCAACTTGGAGCGAGGTAGGGAACTTTTAACTCTTATCGAGTGGGGCAGACGAGGCTGCATGGAGCCATGGGCACGTGCCTGAGTGTTAGAGCACTTGGATCCATTTAAGGGAGCCACACCATGGGGTCACCCTTGGTCTGGGTTCACTTGTGGCCTAAGAAGCCTTGCATCTGTGTTCTATTCTCCAGCCTGCCTGGCAGGCCGAAGGTGACAAGCTGCTAGACTTTGCAGGCAAGTCAGAAGGTGTCAAGCTGCTAGACTCTGCAAATGAGTCTAAAAGTGGAAAGCTGGACAAATTTGCTGCTTCAACCACACCCTGCTGCTGTCTTGTTGCTCTGCTGCTCTAAGGTGCCATTCCTCCCTCCCTCAAGCTCACTGAGCAGAATCTGCAATCCAGTGTCTACTGAACTGTGAGTAACTCAGGGCCTGCCCTGACCAAGGGGCCTGTTTAGAAGTTGTCTAAAAGTGTAACTCTGTTTATTCTCAAGCAGCAATCATGCTCCTAGGGCCCCAACGCAGGCCAACCCATGGCAACGTACAGGCCTGGAAAGGTTTGGGTATCCAAACAGATTGTTGGGGTACTAATACCATTAGAGAGGGAGTGAATGTGCTGCTTGGGGTGGGCGTTGTTGGATCAAACTGATTTCTCTGCCAGCTGTTACAGATTTCATGCCTACTATTTCCCATTACCCTAAATAAAAGTTTTAAGGTTATTACTGTTAAAGGTGTCCATGAGCATATTATTAGCTACAGCCTCTAATTTTATTATGTATTTTATTGCAAAACAAAGTGGTTCTCTGTGACTTGGGTGACTGGATGGAGAGGTGGAGGTACAGAATCCTGGGGGTTGTACTCCTCCAACACCTGGCCTACTATTATTCTTCTCTGGGTGGGGGCACCATGTTACTTAATTTCTATCTTGGGAAATAACCCTCAAGCATCATCAAAACAGAACCCAGGCCCCTTAACCTGTGTAGTAGTCAGCAGGCAGGGGTACGGCACCTGGGTTACACATTGGGTGTGCTGCAATGGGATTTTCCCTACCTTCAGATCTGAAAGCATAAATAGCTGGTGAATGCACCTTAAAGGTAGATAGTTATAGACCTTGGGGCTTTAAGTGTACCAAGTAATTCAAACCCACTTATATATCCGATTTTTGTAGTGACATTACAAGCGTCACACCAAATACTGCATTCTTTAATAATTTTATGTCAGCTGGTGCCACGCAAGCATTTGTGTATGTGCATGTACACCCTTAGCAGCTGGTGTCCTGTGGGGGCGGGACCAGAAACATATGGAAAAACCTCAACCACAGCAAGATGGCAGGCTATCCCTCTTAGGCTCCACAGCATCCACTCAGCACCCTTCCAACATCTGAATTTAAATTTGGTGGGAGTTTAAGGTCATCCACGGAGCCCAGTCCTGAAGAACAATCTTTTGAGGTACCAAGAAGTGGGTTAAGTCTGGAGACAATGGGTGATGGGACTGGGAGGATCGCCACGAGGAAAGCCGTCTGTGAAATGGGCAAAATGAGTAAATTAAAAAGAAAAAGTGAGCAAACCTGAAACTTTCTCTGGTCAAGAAAGTGCTGGCCAGGACAAATCCCTTTAAAGGAGTTAGTGTAGCACTGTGGTTTAGGGCACTGAGCTGCAAAACTGGAGACCCTGGTTTGAATCCCACAGCCCCACTTTTATACTGTGACTCTCAGCAAGACACTTAACTTTCTTGTGCTCACAGGTTGCACCTGGAAACAAGCTGCATCTCATTGTGCCTTTCCTGGTTAATTAATTTCCTTTCCAAACTCAGTTCTTTTCACCACATGTGGGCTTTTCTTCACCTCCCTAAAGCAAGCGTGTTATATACCCATTGTTAGCTTGACTCTCTGTGAGGATTAATACTTGCTGCAGGATTTTTCCTTGAAAAACAGACTGCTCCAGGTGCACAATAGGAAAATAGGATGGCTAGCTGCAATAAGGTAGTGCAGTATAGAACTATTCCTGGCTGGTTTGTCTCTGCCCTTCTAAACCAGCATATATCTGCAAGGGCTGCTCTTCCCATGCCCTTCCAGGTGTAGCCAAATAATATCCACCTGATCTGTGCTTTTCAAGCCCTTCCAAGCTCAGCCCACAACAGTGCCACCCCCACACCACATATTGCACAGTACAATTGCTTAATCTTGTCCACTGGTACTGGAGTGCACTACCCCCTTCCCCACTGGCACCAGTGTTTTTTTTCTTAGTTTCTTTCTCTGTCTGCCATCCTTGGTCCTGGTGGCACCCTCCCAGACCTGTCAGCAACCTGTCTTGTGGACTTACAGGTTAACCACCACTTACAAAAAGCCACATCAGTGAGTGGTCTCCCTCGTAGGCTTGTGCGATGTCTGTGAGGGATGCCAAGCAAACTGAAGCAATATCCTTTGTTTGCTCCCTCAGGCATCTGCTAAGACACACGCATGCATGTGGACATCAGCACATGCCCCAAACATCTGCTGGTCCTACTGGTGGTGCCACTCTGTCTCTGCCATGGCGGAAGGCAAGTGGTGGGTAAGAATCCCCACTTCCTAAGGGAGGAGAGTCATCTTGGTATGCTCAATCCTCCTTCACCTGACCGATTCTCGAGCAACCCTGGTCCTTTCCTGAGCCCAGGTTGCCAGCATGGCAGGAGGTAAGGTACCAGTGCCTCCACCTTTAATGTCACCAGAACAGACTACAGGTACCAGTGTTTGATGCCTTTTAATTATTAGGGTGCTTGCAGTGCTTCACTAGGTACCCGATCATGGAAAAGGTGGAGGCCCGCTAATGTTGCACATGTCTGGCATTAGTACGGTACTTAAAAATAAAGCAATGTTTAATGAAACAAATCCCCAAACTGTTTCTGCTTTCAGAAACAGTACATTAGGGAGAGCAAAGGGGTAGAGTCAGCTGAAGCTCATGAGGTATAGCAGGGAGCAAGTCAGTTGCAGGGACTGTGGGGTGCTCTTCTTCAGGGTTTTGCTCTGGAGGATCTTTGCAGAGCTCCATGCTCAGCTGTAAGCAGCTAGCGAAGAGAAATCTCACCTGCGGTATCAGCTCAGCTAAAGCCCACAGCCCCATTCTCCCAGAGGTCAATTGGTCTAGTTGGGTGGAAAGTGGTATAATGGGGGAGGGTAGAGGGTGGCATGGCAGAAACAAGGAGGTCAACCAACCCCTGCACCATCCCGGAGGCAAATAGTTTTGTACCCTTTGAGGAGACTCAGGTACCTGACTGCACCAGGGGAATCTGGGCCAGTCAGGAAAAATGGGAGTGATGACCTGATGGCAAACTAGGGTGAAAGTAAGAAGAGAGCAGCTAGAGAGTTTTAGCAGTTGGGGATTCCATTATCAGGGGAGTAGAAAGGGTGGTGGGTGGGGGGATGATCAGGTGCCTTCCTGAGGCATCAGCCATCTGAGACATAGACAGAATAGGGAGGATTGTAGAGGGGAACTGAGGGTGCTGCTATGCTTGGGCACCAATGATCTGGGGAACCTTTCTGGGAGCAAGTGAAGGGAACTTTCAGAGGCTGAGGGAACAGATTACAAGCACGCCTGCTTCCTGGCCTTTTCTGAGGTCCTCACTGTGTGGAATAGTCAGAGAGAAAAGATGGAGTAAGGAGGGAAGATAGAGGAATTAAATGGTGGTTAAAGGGTTGGTGTCAACAGAAGGATACCACTATATGGGGCACTAGGGGCTTTCTGGGACATGAGAATCTTCAAAGGTGTCACATTCCAAGACTAGAACTTTAATCTTTGCATTATTCACAAAGTTCATATCCCATTTATGCTTAACTGTGCTACTGATTTTGTGGCATGTAGCAAACAAATAAACAAACAAACAAACAAACAAAGCCTTCACCTGAAAAGACAGGGCATGAGTGTGCTGGGGCAGAAGTTTGACGTCTGCATCAGACAGTTAAACTGACTGTATGGAACACTAAGGCTGGGGAACCACAGTAAAGGGAGTGCGGAGGGAAACCTAGCTAGTGCCCCCCTATACTGGGGACTGCAGCAGTATGGTGTGTAAAAATAAAACTGAGATTCAAAAGGAGTATTGAAGAGCTCAAAGGCAGAAGGCTCTCAGCATTGCAAGCAATAGGAAAAATCAGAAGGCAAGGAGAATGGAAAGGAATGCGGTGTAGGATCACAAAAGCAGAAAAAAAGGATCCGGAACTAGTTGGTAGGGTTGATCTTAATGTCACAATTCTGCGTAATAAATCAGTGAGCTTCAGGCATTGGTGGCAGATACTGAGGTGGACCTTGTAGCCATCACAGAAACCTGCCACAGAAAATAATGACTGGGAGTTTTCAGTCCCAGGTTACAGAATGTTTCAACAGGACAGGGGGAAGGTTGGGGGCATAGCTCTACATGTCTGGGAGGGCATAGAGGCTTTAGAGGATGGACACATCTGGTGAAGCAAAGGGTAAAGAGAGTCACTGTGGGGTCACCACATGGCACTGTCAGGCAAGAAAATATGGGTAAGGATGATCTGTAGACCACCAGGACAAAGGAGAGAGAGAGTGAGAGAGAAAGAGAGAGAGAGAGAGAGAGAGAGAAAGAGCTGGCAAGGAAGTGAAAAAGGGGGAAATGCAGGTGGTGGGTGATCTGAGCCTGCTGTATGTTGACTGGGACGTTCCGAGTGGTCAGGTGCACCAGAAGTCAGGCTCTGCTGGTTACAACGCAGGACTGTCTGCTGGTACAGCTGGATAAGGAACCCACTAGACAGGCAGCCATTCTTGATTTGTTGCTCACCAATTCAGAGATGGTGAGTAGAGTGAGTGTAAGGAAGGGATCAAGGAGATACAGAGGATCTACAAAGGCTATGGAGTTGGCCTAAGGTTTCTGCAGTCGGAATCCAGTGCCAAAAAGTCAAGGCTATGCACCTAGGGGAAAACATAGGACAGAGTACTGGATGGGATGGGTTAAACTGAGCACTACGGCAGAGGAAAGGGACCTGAGAGTCATTATTAGTGATTCCCTTAAACATCAAGTAGTAGTAATGCCCCAAAGGTGGGCATTCCAGAAAGTTAAAATAAAAATAAATAAACGCAGAGTACATAGGTGCTCAGGGTACCTGCTGCAGGGGTAGGCAGCAGGGTACTGTACTAAGGGGCCCCTAGACATAGAGAGTCAACCTCCTGACACACAGAAACACTGTAAATAATAGAAAAGTGCCCCTGTGCACTTACAGCTGGTAAAAAAAAGCAGATTGTAAACCATTACATGTCATAATGGTCTGGATGGAATGTTGTGCTGAGTGGCTCATGCACAGCATTCCAATCCAGTCATTCTAGAACCCAGGCAGGTTTAACTTTAAATTTAATTCTCCAGTTGGTCAGTTCCTGGGCAGCTGTTGAGGAGAGAGGACACAGTAAGTCAAAGGGACAAGGAAAGGGCTTACCTGGGGGTTGAAGCCATCCCTGAGGATTTAGCTGTGTGCCTGCTCTGCCTCCACTGCCTGAAGATCCCTCCTGCTGCTGTAGTGCTGTGTTTGGTGGTGACCGCGGGGCACCACGAAGAAGCAATGCCATTTCTCCCGCATTTTAAGGGCTTTTATTCCCTCCGTTTTATTATTTTACCCCCGAGTGTTGTTTCAACAGTTTCTCCGGTCCCACGTCGGCAGCAAGCAAGCAGCATCACTTTTGGCCATCGGAGGCCCCCCGGAGCCGTCCCTCTCGCTGCCTGATCCTCCCCCACTGCCAGCTCTCCTCCTGCCTCCCAGTGACAGCCATGAACTCCCCGGAGACCACAGAGCGGTGAGTCGGCGGCAGCACACGCAGTGCTGACCGCCAGTTTGAAGGGGGACTGTATTTTTGTTGAAAAGCGCAGTAAGTGCTTAAAGGAGGCGGCCGAGTGCCGCAGGGGCATCGGGTCATTAGGACCCTCAATTTTAATATTAATTGTGGAGGCGGGCCTAGTGACGCCCACGGGGAGGGGCCAGTGTATTAAGGCCATTTTAAAGGCCTATGAATATTTAACAGGGGGCAGAACTGAGGCAGGGGTTTGCCAAGATAAATGACAGTAGCTCTTAGTGAGCTGGAAATTTAAAAGGGCAACGCATTTAAAAGGACAATTCAGGCCCAGCTGCAAAGTAGGGCATTAGGCCCAGTATAAAGTGGGGCACCAGGCCCAAAGTTTAGAGGGGCGTTAGGCCCATTATAAATTGGGGCACCAGGCCCAGTACAGAGTGGGGCACCAGGCCCAATGCAACGTGGGGCACCAGGCCCAATCTAAGGTGGGGCACCAGGCCCAAGCTAACGTAGGGCATCAGGCCCGAGGTAAAGGTAGGGCATTAGGCCCTAGGTAAAGCCTGGTCTATAGGGAGGCCCCGGCCTAGCGGAATAGGGCAAGCCAGGCTAGTGGTACTAAAGGGAGGCCCCGGCCTAGCGGAATAGGGCAAGCTAGCCTAGTGGTACTAAAGGATTCCTAGCCACAACGTACAGTAAGGGATCCTATTCCAGAATACCCTACCTATAGAAACAGGGGTTCATTTGAGAGTGTTCAATTTGCCTATACTGTGAAACTACTGTGATTACTGTACTGCTTATGCTGAACTATTGCCCTAAGTACCTGAACCATTGCCTAAGTACCTGAACGATTGCCTAAGTACCTGAACTATTGTCCCAGTACCTGAACTATTGGTCTAAGTACCTGAACTATTGTCCTAAGTACCTGAACTATTGGTCTAAGTACCTGAACTATTGCTCTAAGCACCTGGACATTGGCCCTTATCAGTAACAATTACCCCTGATGTTATAGTTTGCCCTCCTCTGGCAAATTATTGTATCATTCCACAGTTCTTTGGGCATTCTTCAGTTACATGTTTACTACTGTACGAAGACAGTCTCAATCTTCTACCACACTGCAATCTCATAGTATGGTCTGTAACACCACGTACGCAGAATCAGTCTCTACTCAGAAGAAGACGTCCTTCCAGCATTCTTCACTCCTGGGAGATCATCCATCGGCTCATCCCATCCATTTGTGTCATCCGCCGCAGTTGAGTCCGTCGTCAGTCATACAAGTCGTACTCCACTGTTTTCTTGTTTGCACAGCTTGAAAGTACGTCCGTCGAAATGCATCACGACAGCCGTGCTAGTGTTGTTCCGTATGGTTCCTGTTCCAGATGTCCCAAAGTTGGTTACCCTCTATAGAAGAGTGAGCTCATCTTGGAGAACCTGTTCTGTGCCCCCACTGGGTCGTTCTCCGAAAGTCGAGTCCGTCGAAGCCCAGTCCGGGACGCGTCCGCCGTTTCTTTGTTTTGTGTTAGTTCCTCATCCTAGGATTGCAGAGTCAACCATCATCTCTTCAGATTCTTATGGTTCCTGGTCCTATCAGAGTTCCTTCCGAGTTCAACTGGCCCTTGGAGTGCCGCAGCATCAGTCAGGTTGTGGTAGTCCTCCATTGGATTCATCGCCACGCAGATCTTGATCTTTCTTCATCCTTGGCAACCCTAGAAGTGGGTTCTGGCCGAGGAACCTCTTGTTTCAGTGTGTTATTTCAGGAACCAGTTGCTTTGGTTCTACATTCTGGCAGCCTTGGAGAGAGTGGGCTTTTGCTGAAGATATATGGTCTGTTTACCAAACCTCTCACCACCCCAGTGGCCTTATCTAGGTCCTTGCTGGGAATTGAGATTAGGGTTCTATAGTTCTGTTTTATTTCCCTTGTAGCTACCAATGAAGAACGACGGTGTACAATGAAGACGCTGGATCTCTGGACTCTTGTAATATCTGGACACTTATGGAAATGTATAATGCTAATTACCCTAATACAGTGCTGAGTAGCTTATGTCACCTGATTCTCATTTAGAGTATTGAAGTATAGAATAGTGTCAGAATAAGAGTGGCAGTAGGCCTAGAGTTTATTCTTGTAGTAATAACTGTAGAAGTGGTAGATAAAAGTATTTCCCTGTTCCATTGCCCTATTGTTCTTGGGCAACCCCTCCTCCTTCTTGTGACTGTGTCTGTCTACCCTTGGTACCAAATAAACGCCCTGCGGGCATCAAAATACTAAGCTGCCTCCTGCCTCTCCTTGTCTGGATAGCAGTTATCCTATCCACATAATTCGGACCTTTGGTGCCTCATCACATCATCTCGAGCAGAGCACCACTAGATCACCACACCAGTGTAACAAGGCCTATAGTAAGGCTAATAAGATGCTGGGGTGTATCAGAAGGGTACTGGCAACAGGGAAAAGGAGGTACTGCTTCCTCTATATATACTGTAGGTCACTGTTGAGGCTGCACCTGGAATACTGTGCTAAGTTCTGGAGTCCTCACCTAAGGAAGGACAAGAACAGAATTAAGATAGTTCAGTGCAGGGAGACCAAGATGATTCATGACCAAAAGTGCAGATCTTGCAAAGATTGTGTCAAGGCACTGAACATGTACTCACTGGAGACCAGGTGAGAGACAGGGATGATAGAAACGTTCAAGTTCCTAAAGGGAATAAACAAGGTGAACAGCGGGAACTATATAGTAGGCATACAGAGTCAAGAACCCGAGGTCATGAGTGGAAACTGGTAGGGGAAGGTCTAAGAGGGATGTGAGGAAAGGTGGTGGAACCATGGAACAGTCTGCCAGTGGAGGTGGTGGGTGCCAAGACTGTAAATGGTTTCAAGCACGGCTGGGGCAGAGTGAAGGGTCTGATGGTTGTTCGGGTCAGCAGTAGTAGAGAGGGCTGTCGGGGAGAACTGGGATGAGGGATAAAACTGTGTATGAATAATAGGTCCTGGGGCAGATATGGAACTCTGGGTAGACTAGATAGCACATTGGTCTTTTTTTGCTATCACTGTCTATGTCTCTGTGTAACCCAAATGCTCTTACACCTCAACTGAGGCATTTGTAACTCCAGCCAGATGTTCTAGTCAATTAAATGCTTCCAAACAATGATGCAGACTTCTATTGTCAGGCATGCCCTGAGTTTACCCACGGTTTCTCAGACAAGGTAACCTCCCTTGATGTGCAGGGGTAATATAATAGTTTGCATTAAGTCTTTGGCTGTTTTCCCTATAGCTCAGTCTGTTTCTTCTCTCCTGTCTGTGGCATTGGTCAGTGTCCATATACCGTTACTAAAATGACACCGGCACGGCGAAACATGGAGAACGACACCCGCACAGTGAACCGCAGCACAACGGCAAGTGCAGCGCACCGACAGCCCTGATATGTTGACAGGTACTCCCCAGTGACGTGCAGGTGGACGGCAGCAGAGATGTCAGAAGCAGCTACAAAAGGAGAGGGGGTGCAGGTGGTAACCAGGAAGACAATGCCGGCGGAATACATGCACAACGTATGGGGCAAGAGGCTACTAGTGGAGGGTGGCTATGTGTACCAGCGGGAGAAGAGCCATGGTGCAGTGACCTACTGGAAGTGTGTCCAGTACACCTTGGCGTGGTGCAAGAGCAGGGTGAAGATGGATGGGGAGCAAGCCATGGGGCTGTCAGGCTGGCACAACCACATCCCCCCATAGCAGGCGTCGGTGTCTGGAAGAGTAGGGAGGCAGTAAGAAACGGGTGGTGAGATGATGGAGACCACCCAGCAGGTGGTCATGGCATGCTGTGCCGGGGTCAGTGAAGTGGTAGGGGGTCCCTGCCACCTGTCGGCTACTTGAAGCACACCGTACAATGGGTGAGGTGGGCCATCCGCAGCGCACCAGTGGATCTGCTCACCCTGGCAGACCTCCACATCCCTGAGGAGTACCAGTCATCACTTGGGGGTGGGCTGTTCCTGCTGCACGACTCTGGGGGCATGACTAACAGGTACCTGCTATTCAGCATGCAGTGCAATCTGGAGTACCTGACATAGTGCAGCCTGTGGTTCAGTGACGGCACCTTCAAGAGCTGTCCCTGGCTCTTCTACCAGCTCTGCAGTATCCATGGAGTGGAGCACTCTGCTGTGCTGCTTGCGGTCTACATACTAATAATGAACAAGATCATGGCAGCGTACACAAGCGTGTTAAACAGGGTGGCCGAGCTGTGCCCAGGCGTAAGCCCCCATGCCTTGATGCTAGACTTTGAACTTGCCACCTACCGGGCACTCCGTGCCATATTCCTGGACCTGGAGCTCAGAGGGTGCTTCTTCTACCTATGCCAGAGCCTATGGCACAAGCTCCAGCAGACCCCTGACCTGGTGTGCTGCTACACAGAGAATGATGCCTTTGCCCTTCACCTCCGAATGCTCTCCGCACTGGCATTCGTGCCCCCACAGAATGTGTGCCACGTATATGAGGAGCTGCAGTCCTGGGACATGTTCAAGCAGTATGAGGAGCTGCTGCAGGACTACCTTGCTTATTTCAAGGATACCTGGTTGGGGCGCCCGATCAGGAATGGGATATGCTGGCGACTGGTGCACCCCATCGAGTTCTGGAGTTGCTATGCCAACGTGAGGGAGGACCTACCCGTACGAACAACACCATCGAGGGCTGTCATTGGGCATTAAGTTCCCTGCTGGGTGCAGCTCATCCATTGGTATGGTGATTCATTGACGTCCTGCAGGTGGAGCAGAGGATGACTGAGGTGAAGATGCAGCAGGTCATCAGCGGCCACCTGGTGTGCAGATCCCAGCACCGGTACAGGGACACGACATCGTAGAGCAATATGGCAGCCACAGCAGGAGGGACTACCTGATGAGCATTGCTCTCAACATCAGGCTGCAGGTGTAGCTGCGCCCGACCAACAGACTGGGTGCCATTGGTACAGGGGGCAGGCATGGGCACTGTGTGTGTGGGGAGTTGGGTTCCCGACTGGTGTGTTCACTGTATTGATGGCCTGTGCCCCATTAAAGTGCAGTTGTGTTTTCAGCAGCTCATGTGTGCCTGTGTCTTGTTTGGGGTGGGACTGGGGTGGTGTCTCTTGGCCTGTGTGGGGTGCTGCAACACCTGTGGTCGCATCCGGGGGCCACAGTGGCTAAAGTCATGTCGGACATGCACTGAGCTTGTGCCTTGCGGGTGGCCCCGCTGTTGCCTGAGCCTGTCAGTGCTCCTTCCGACTACATCAGCCCCCGGGTACTATGCTGGGTCTGTGCCAGGTGCATCTGGGTGTACACCCTGGGCAGAGCTGTGTCAGTGACTGGTGCCACTGGGGTTGCATGGCCCGGTGGCTGTGCTGACTGGCTCACCATGTGTGGTACCCTGGTACCACTGCCTGCTAAGGAAGGGGTCCGGTGGCCACAATGTGCCTCCCATTGCACTTTGTGTGCCATCCCATGTGTTGGGCTCACTCTGCAGTGCGGGACTTGCTGTGTCGGCCATCGCCTGCATTTGCGTCGCTGTGCTCACCGCACTCTACCGCTGTCACTGTTGAGGTTGTCTCCCACATTGCTGCTGCTGTAACATGGGTGAACCTTCCAGTGTCATTGGGTGCTCTAGCTGTCCTTCTGGTCAGGTCAGGTCTCTCCCAACTTTAACAGGCAGTAGCAAATTTCGACGTCACAGGGCAGCTACTCATGTGAATGTCAGAGGCAAACCACACACCCAGCATATCCTGGCATCCAGTCATGAGGGGTGTCAATGACCAGTACCTGTTCTGGTACTGATCAGGTGGTTTCAGTCATGGGGCTTGATTTTCAAAGTCCCAATAATGCCACAAGTCCCTGGTGTACTGATCATTTGGCGCACAGGACTTGTGACATTCTCCCGGCTGGCAATCAGGATTTTCAATCCTGAGTGCCAAATGCCACAAGTTAAACCAGCTTTCCCCTGGTCTAACTTGCACCATTTGGGGGACCCTTTTTATATGGCTTGTACTAAATCTTTGGCACAAGCTGCTGTAAACTGAGAAAAGCATCGCACCTGTGCCCAACAGTATAAAATTGTGTACTGTTGCGGCAAAGAAGTTTGGCACAGCTGGACCAAACTGTGACTTTGACACAGAGCTTGGACGCAAGCCCTGCATCAGCCTTTGAAAATTGAGCCCATAGTCTCTACTTACAGCACAGCAAAGTCTCTTTGAACTGCTGAAGCCTTCAACTTCACTCTCATATGGGGTGCAGCATGTGATTACCTCCTTCCTGTAGCAGAGTTTTTCTCCTGACTTTTGTTCTCTGTCCCTGGCAGGCATGCAGTATGTTTCTCTCATGCAGCCATCTGTGTCAATAGTACTTAGGTACCAACATCAGGGACTCACACAAACTGATTTGGGTCTGTTCAGCTCCAGCTGTCAATAGTAGCTCTTGTTTGCCAGTCAAGCTGTCAATCAACACGGGCAGCTCTGGGAGGGCTGCCACTCAACAGATGACTGGCGGCTGCACAGGTGCCCAAATTAGTTAAGACCTACACAAGACCAGGAAATGTTGGGCTTTCTCTCCACAAGCAGTCCAACTCTGATTGAGAATCCAGTCATCTGCTGTCACAGTTGTGTCAGAGATGATGTAATGGCTGCCAAGCAGTAGTCCATATATGATGCTTCCATAAAGTTCTTATTTACATATAGCTTTGCAATTTAAATGATAGTTTGGGCCATGGCTCAAACAGGTCCTGCGTAAGTCCTCCTTCCTGTCTGGTTTGGTTAGTACAATGATTAGGAATGTCTCAGTTTAGTTCAAAGCACTGAAGCATCAGCTCCATCAGTGGTGATTGGCACCTTTGATGTGCAAGTGGAAGGGGCCTTAAAGGTATAGCACATAGCTAAATGTATGTGTACAAAGAGTTGTATTATGAAGGTTACTGTGGTCTGATACTTCAACACAAACCACTAAAGTCATCGAAAGTACTAAAACTAGTAACATAGAAACATAGAAACACAGAGCTGTAGAACTATGCAGAATGCTGAATTATGCCAGTGGAATTTGTGCAGAATGGCATTTATGCCTCTGAAATGCTTTTCAGAAATTCTTTTTGAATTTCATGGGATTCTGAAAAGCTTTTCTACATACATTGCAAAATAATTTTCCACAGATTACTGAAACCCTATATGAATGTATGCAGACTGTGGAGAAAGAATCCATGTCTTATGTAAGCCGCTGATTAGTAACCTGCAAAAAAAGTTTCCTTTTCAAAATTTAGGAATTGCATTACCAATGGAATTCCATGTAATTAGATGGGATTTTCAGAAATTCCAAGGAATCCTGTTCTGAGGGAATACGAAAATTCTGCACAGCACTATGCAGCTGGGGTCCTATGGTGATGGAGAGACCCATAGTACTGGACCATCTGGAAGTCAGCATTACACTGTGTTCTGGTAAATTTCTTGCAGTGGTCAAGTTGTACACCAGTTAAGTCCTCCCTCTTATTTTTTATACTTTATTTATAGCAGAACAGCCTGGGATGCAATATCTTGTTTATAGAGGGTCTGCTTCTACCCAACTTTATGCCTCCAAAGCACAGAAGCACTGAAATATCACATAGATAGCATTACATATCTCTCATTTCATTGTCCAGTTCTCTAGCTACTGGACAAAACCACCTCAGGGAGCAGAAGAGCAGCCAGTCATGTTAAAGCCATGCTGCATGTTAAAGATTCCTGTTAAGGCTTTAGCGAGTGAAGCACCAGGGTTATATGTGGACCGATCTCCGACAGTACATTATTGTTTGTCTAGAAATCGTAGCTTGATGAGAATGTATCGGTGTAAGTTGTATTTTTCAGAATGGAGCACATAAGAATCCTGGTGGCAATAAATGTATTTTGTGTTTGCATCTAAATCATTCAATTTGTACCCCTTTTGATACAAGGAAATAACCTGAGGCTACCTTGAGTGGGGTGAGTGCATGAACTGCCTGTTTACATGTTTGTGATCTGGGGAGTTAGCCACTCCTTCATGCTCTGGCCTTGCACCAAGACTGCTGAATGAATTTTGATGAGACTGCGTATCAGAGGACACTGCTGGGTATCATCCATTTCAAATTTCCTTCAATATTTTTAACTGGTGGGCCTATACCTCTTATGTTTCTTCATGGAGATAAAATGTTAAGTTAGGACTCATTTTGAGTGGTGCCACATTAAAGATGGCACCAGGGAAGCTAAGATCCCTAAAGCACTGGAATTAATATGTAGCCCAGGTGCCATGTGCCAGTGGGCTACTACCTCTGTCTGTTGTCCCTCTAACAGGTTAAGTGCCTGGGTCCTGCTATGGTGGTGTTCGGGGTCCTGTCCCAAAGATAATAAAAGTGTGGTGCCTCCACCCAGAGAGAATTAGAAGTGGGTCAGGTGACTGGCTGGTACAGCCCACTGGGATACTGCACCTACCCACCTCCCCTACCAACCACCCCACACACTGGATACCCAGCAATTCAGTACCACCATAAACCATGAACAATAATGCTTTGACAGACTCAGAGAATTCCTGCACACACAATTTCAAACAGTAAACCACAGCTTTACTGGGGGTATAGGACTGGGGAAGGGGGTACCGGGACCAAGGATGGCTGTGGATAGAAAAACTGGTTAATGATATAGCAAAGCAACAAACATTGGGGCCCGCAGGCTGAACCCATCCCCACTGTTACCAGTGTTTCCCAGATGTTCTTAGGGGTACCCACTAGGTGCAGGCCTGGTATGGTGCCACAGGTTGGCCGGCTGTTGGGGCCCTGAAATATTTTAGAAACTTGAAAATGATTAACAAGCAATTCCCCTTTGTCCCTCTCAGGAACCAGGTCTTGGGTACTCATGGTTTGAAGCTCTCCACCAGGGTAAAATGGAGCTCCTTGGAGTTGTGCAGCAAACTGAGAATCAGGCCAGCCAGGATCACTCCGTCTGGATGGCACTTGCTTGAGGATCATGCAGCTGGTCACCTTGATTGTAGTTCTGGCTGCTTAACACCTTCAGCCACTTCTGGCCCACTGCAGAGCACTGTGGCAGGACAAAAACCAGCCCCTGAAGGCCCAGACCTGGAACTGGCCCCACAGCCCTGCCTCACAATCGAAGCGCCCTAGCACTCATGTGTAAGATGCGTGACCTCCTCAGGCAGTGAGTCCCACTTGGGAGAGGTTAGCAAGTTCTCTCCACGGCTCTGGGTGAAGACTCCCTAATGGTGTAAGTCCTCCTGCAGTCCCTGCGCTGAGTTCTCAACAAGAAGGATTTTCAGGCAGGTGCTGCAATGAAGTCCAGTGTTAATTTTAGTGGGTGCTAGCCTCTATCTTGATCAGTGCCATTGCAGTTCAGCAGGGGAAAACTCAGCAGCAATAACCCCCTGCACACAAGTCCACACTTTCAGTTTAGCAGTGTCCAAAACCTTTCCTCGGCTGCAGCAAGACCTCAGCTCTCAGCCACTTTTACTAGTACACTCAGGACACACACAATTCATGGCTAGCACCCTCATGACCAGACACACTCAGCCTCTTCAAGAAAAATGCAGTTGCAGTCCACACAAGAAAACAGCCTTTCAGCAGCAACTGTAGTACTCAGACAATCTGCTCAGTACCTTCGTCTAGCTCAATTTCCTAGTGCAGGGTGTGTGCAGCATTTAGTCTCTCCATGAATAGCAAGCAACTCTTACATACCTGATGAATCAGCACCACAGTTCAGTCTCTTTCTCTCTTTCCCCCTTCTCACTCTGTTTCTGCAACACAGCAGTCTCCAAATTCAGGTATCTCCAATTCAGCAATACGGTAATCTCCAACATGGATATATTATGATAGACTGAAACTCGGTATCCCATCACTCGAGATTCCGAGTAAACAGTCCCAGAACGCAGCCACCCAACAGCACCACCTGCCCAACGTAATGTCAGGAACACCACAAAATGTAATGAAAAGACAATGTGGGGGGGGGGCTTCCCCCACCCCCCATAACTAATATAACAAACTCCAAGGGGGAGTGGACTCCAGAGTAAAATATAAAATTAGTTACGGGGGGAAGTCTAGGGCCAAGATGTATCTGGGTTGGGAACAGAGCCTGGGTCTAGTAGTACACGCTAGATGAGCTGCCAGTGGCTTAGTCCTCCATGCCACCTGGGCAGCTTGACCAGCTTCCACATCCTGCACTACCTTGTAGAAGTCTGTCACATCCACTACCTTACCCCTGTCAATATCTGCTTCCTCCCCGTCGGGCATGGAGATGTCAGGCCTACAACAGTTGGGACAGTGCAGCTGTCGGGCAGTAGTGCCTGGGTAGGTAAGTGTTGGGATAGTGAGTCACGGGAAGTCAGAAGAATATCTCCAACACAGGGCCTGGGTAAGGCCCTCATGTCCAAAGTCCAAACTCACAAGATAGCCCTGACTCGTACAGTGCCCTGGTCCAGCCTAAAGAAATCCCAGAAAGGCCACACTGTTTCATTCAAAAATCCAGCATTCTGATTGGCTGATTGGCTGATGGAGCCTATCAATAACGGATACCATAGTGATCAATATTTCCTGATTGTTTATTGGGGCATGAGCTAAGCACCAGGATTAGTCCTCTCCTTTTCCCAGGAGCCCCTTTGTCACAGTTTTAGGTGCCTAGCTCACTAACTGGCTGCTGCATTGGGATCAATGTGTTAACAAGATGTCAGCCCCCAGTCTGTGTAGTGCAGGGTAATACAGTTCCACACCTCCTGAGGTTTGGCGCAGCACAACATGACACTTTACTAACCCAAACACCCCACCAGGTTGTAGCCCAAACAATGCCCTTTCCAGAGAGCCCACTGTTGTGCAACTAGCCCCTGTACATTTTCTGTTGCTGCCGCCAAAACTCTGTCCCCCTAGGCAGCAGTGACACCCTCATTAATATTCATGAGTGTTCATGAATCATTCATGAACCCTCGATCATGCCCCGATCCCAAACGTTTTATTTAAACTTTATAGAGGCTTTTTTCCAACCCCTCTGAGGTCACCATTTAGCTAAGGAGCGGAGTTTGGACCACCAGACACCCTCCGGAATGACCGCAGAACAGGCAGTAGCCCAGATCAAAGTGCCCATGGTGCATGCGTGGTCTCCCGCTGCTAAGGATTGCAGCAGAATGCAGTGGGCGGACCGCGATTAAGTTTTAAGCCCAAACTGGGCTGAAATAACATAAAGGGATTGCTTGGGGAGTCCAGAGCACCAGACAATAACACAGGCCTGATTATGGACAACATGGGGATTTGGGGAGGATGTTAGGAGAGAACAGGAAAAACGGAAGCAATCAAGGAAAGCCCCGAGAGGGGGGTTACAAATACAACCGGAGTAAGTCACAATATTCAAATAAACTGCACAACACAACCCCAAACTCAGGCTTGTTTACTTCAGCTAAGGAGGTTCAACTATTGTAGAGATCCCAAACAATTTTGTTGACTGGCATGTGAACATTTATCAATAATAGTAGGTTATGGTACTGCACATGTGCACTAGAACAGGAATACTGTGTTTTGGAAACTTAGAGTTCAGAAATATTTAATTTAACAAGACACCCCTTACTGAGGCTCATTTCATGCATCTGCATAGCGACCAGAGCATGGTGGTGGTGGTTGTGGGAGGGGGGAGCTGGAACTATCATGATTTTACTTCTAATAATAATAATACAAAATGAAACTAGGCTTTTTACTCTCAAAGAAGTAGCATAATGTGGGTAAATCTGTGTTTTAGTTTTGAAACTCATGGAGGTGCTGGCTGCCCCACTGATGGCCTCATTCAACAGCTCACTGGAAACAGACGTGGTTCCCAAGACTAGAGGAGAGCAGACAGGGTTCCTCTCTGGACATGCAGCAGCAGTGAGGAGGCTAGCAACTACAGCCAGTCAGTCTCACATCAGTGGTGGGAAATTAACCCGTTAGAGGAAAGGTTGGTAGAGTATCTTGAATCCAGTGGGCTCCTAGACAAGAGGCAGCATGGATTCAGTACAGGAGGTCATGGCAGCTAAATCTGATTGATTTCTTCAACTGGGTGTCCAGGGCAATAGATCAGGGAGGGCCACACAGGAGACTGATAAAAAAATTGAGAAGTCTGGGGAGTGGGTCTCAAAGTGGTGAATTGAGTAAGGAACTGGATAATGGATAGGTGACATAGGGTGGTGGTTAATGGCACTCACTCTAATGAAGGAAGCGTGACCAACAGGGTGCTGCCAGGCTCAGTACTGGGACCAGTCCTCTTCAATGTCTTCATAAGTGACATTGCTGAATAACTGGATGGGAAGGTATGCCTTTTTATGTTGTCTTGCGCATGCAAAAGCAACATATTGTGGTAGCTTGGAATAGCAGGTTTTGGAGGCTCGCTAGTGTCGTGGCCAGTGGTGCCACTGCTTTTTCGGGCTGGGCTGTGTGGCATGAATGAAATAGCCTGCTGTCTTTGACAGAAGTGCAAAAGCATGCCACCAACTTGAAACAATATCGCTGCTGCAATGAGGGAGCACTCCCTCATTGCAGGGCATGCCTTGCCTGGTGAAACATTTCAATAAAAATGGTGTCATCTGTCGCCGTCCGCCTCTCACAGTCCCCAACAAGCCGACGTCAGGGATGTCCAATCCCCCTGTTGGCATGCCCCCTTCCCAGTTCATTTGCTGATGGGTGAGCCCAATCCCCATTGGCATAATGTCCCCCATATAATTTGTTTGCCAAGGGGGTGCCCAATCCCCCTTGGCATCATGTACCCCCCAACATAGAACCCTTTTTTATTTGCTGATGGGGTGCCCAATTCCTGTTGGCTCCAGTCCCCCCAAAAACACCAAGGTGGCATGCTGGGAGACCACCCCTGGGTGCCAAATGTACCTGTGGAAAAAGAAAACCATCGAGCAAAATTGTTTTTTTTGTACCTGTAAATAAGAAAATGGTCTCTCATTGTTTGCTGTGCCCCCTCTCCCAACCCGCACCCACCTTCAGTGCACCCCACCTCCCGCATCCCCTCACCCCTGCTGCACCTCAGGACCTGGCGTGACAATCTTTGGTGAAGCGGGAACACATTTGCATTCTTCAAATCCTACCACTAACTGAAGAAATGCAGGTAAGCTGTGTAATGGCAACAATGGGGGGTCAACTTAGCGGATATCTCGCCATTTTTGTGACTTTTGGCACCAAATTTTCAACATAGGGTTCTTGGGACCCCACCTCATGAATTCAGTCACTGTCATGCCATTATTCGGTCCCGAAAGGTGATTTTGCAGTCCTGAAAGATGATTTTGTGGTCACTGAGTGAAATCACCTATCCAGGTTGAAGTAGCAAAATAAGTGTCACTGTTCATGAAGTAGGCTCCCAAAAAAGCCTATGTTATAAATTTGGTGACAAAATTCCTCAGTGTGACTATGTTACAAGCGTGTGTTGCACTGTTTCCACGCACACTCATAACTGCAAGAATTTTTAATATTTTCACTCCAGATTTTCAACACTGTCATTGTTGCACACCTCCTTATGAACAGTACAGCTGTCATTTTTCACATCCTCCCCAAAATGTGGTTTTGCACATCTGGTACACAATGGTTCAGTCACTGTGGGAAATCAATGTTTAGGACAGATTAAGAAACTCATAGTGACACTGTTCATGAGCAGAGGTCCCGAAATGCCTATCTTGAAAATTTGGTGAAAGAATTCCACAAAATGACTGTGTTATGAGCATGCATTGTGCAGTTTCCATGCACTCTTGTAACTTCAAGAATTGTTAATATTTTCACTCCAGATTTTCAAAATTGCCATCTCTTCACACCTCCCTATGAATGGTACAGCTGTCATTTTTCACATCCTGCCCAAAATGTGTTTTCGCACATCTGGCACAGAATGACATGGTCGCTGTGGGAAATCAATGCTCAGGACAGATTAACAATATCACAGTGCCACTGTTCATAAGCAGAGGTCCCAAATGCTTTCATGAGGTACGGTCACAAAAAGGCCATGCTGAAAATCTGTAGTGCAAATACCAACAAATGCCTGGGGCGTTAGGGTTTCTAACTATAACGTTCCACTCTATACAGACTGACAGGCATCAGGGGTGTGCCTTTGGATTGTCGGCTGTAATGCTCACACCATTCCATCCCCACCCTGCAGCCACTGACAGGCATCAAGGTGTGCCTTGGACTCTTCAGACCCAAAGTTTATTCCATTCTCCTATACTGCACCCATTTCAACATACTTCCTTATGGAATGGAGTGAGCGTAAGGCCCAATGCCCCAAGGCACAATGCAGCACTTGTCAGAGTCTGTAGGGTAGGGTGAGGTGAAATGGCATGAGCGTTATGGCCGATGACCCAAAGGCACACCTCAATGCCTGTCAGTCTCTACAGGGTGGGATGGGGTTGATCTCGGTTCCATACTTCACTGCAATTCCTATATGAATTTCTCGAACTACTGCACTACCAATGCCAGCAAGACAACATTCGGCATTGACAAATGCTTGCTGCAGATGACACAAAAATCTTTAATAGGGTGGACACTGAGGGGTGGAGGGTGGGAGTGGAGATAATGCACAGGGGCCTTGGGAAACCTGAGGAGTAGTCACGAGCATGGGAGTGGGGTTCAATGCTGAAAACTGGGGTTATCATATCTGATGACCTTAAAGTGGTAGAGCAGTGTGACAAATCAGTGGGTATGGCCAGTGGGATGCTGGAATGAATAGGAAGAGGTATCTCCAGCTGGACGAGGGAGGTAGTGTTGCCACTGTATTGCTTGCTTGTGAAACACCACCTGAAGTATTGTGTCCAGTTGTGAAGGCTGCACCTCAGAAATGACACAGAGAAGGTGGAGGCAGTCCAGAGGAGGGTAACTGAAATGATGCAGGGGTTGCTTCAAAAGCCCTACAAGGACAGACTGAGGGATCTCAACGTGTACACCCTGGAAGAAAGGAGAGCGGCAGGGGACATGATAGAGACCTACAAGTACCTCACAGGGGTGAACTGGATGATGGAAGGGAGTCTGCTTTAAATGAGATAGAACACCAGGACCAGAGGGCATGCAATGAAGCTGGAGAGGAGGGGCTTAAGAGGGATGTGAGGAAGTTCTACTTTACTGAAAGAGTGTACACCTGGAACAGACTTCCAGCTGGAGTGGCAGAGGCAAAATCTGTAGGCGGCTTCAAGCATGTGCAGGATAGCCAATGGGGAATATTATTAAATAGGCAAGGAGGAGGGAGGGTCACCTGAAATTAGATAGGGTCTGCACAGACAGACAAGGCAGGGACCATCTGGACAGACTGGGTAGGCCTAGTGTTCCTTTTCTGCTGGCAAATTCTATATTTCTATGTTTCTTAAATGGTTAAAGTGCGGAGCTGTAAACCTCAAGACCAGAGACTGAGTCTGCCACTTATTCACTGCTTAACCATGGCCTGAGCAAGTCACTTGACCTCCATGTGCTTAACTGCTCTCTAATTTTTTTCTCTAATTCACTGTTGTCTTTGACTCTTTCCATGTGCTGAAAGTGACAGAACCACTCTCCCCCTGGATTGTAAAGCACATCAGGACACAGATTTTGTAAAAGATGCTATGTAAAACCAACTTTCTTTCCTTTTATAGAAAGGTGTGAGCCCAGTACTCTGCATTACCACATTGCACTGCCACCAATGGGAGACCAGGGCACACATGCAGTCATTGGAATTTCACACCCGTGATGGCTTGGGTTGAGGAAAGTAGTAGATGTGTGATCCTAGGCCCCCTGAGTAGGGAGGATGTGGGTGTGGCCCTGACCTCTGGAGAGGAAGTACATGAGGGAAGACCCTCTGCTCCCTGGTGGGGATTTGGGAAGGAGAATGTGGTTGTGGTCCTTGGCCACCTGGTACATTGGTGTAGCCCTTTCCCCATGGGGAAGGAAGGCTTGGGTGTGGTCCTTGGTCCTCTTGGAAGTGAGGATGAAGGTGTGGTCCTCAGTCCCCTGAGGAAGGGGGACCTGGGCCATCTAATTTTTGGGCACACATTGCTGGCCAGCCAGGGAGCAGCATAGGCATCAGCATGGGAGGTAGTTTCTCACCCACTCTCTCAGTCAGAGGATGTGTGCATGCAATGGCAGCCCTGAGCATCAGAGTGGGGGATGGAGAGAACATGTGAAGAAAACATGGCAAAACTAGGGAACCTTGGGCTTGATCAGCACTCCCTAGTCTGGTTTTGTAGCTGCCTGACGGAGCGTTCCCAACAGGTCAAATGGAGAGGCACTATATCTGAACCCCTCATTCTCAAGGAAGAGGTAGCCCAGGGATCCATACTGGGCCCTCTCCTGTTCACGCTATTTGTCAAAGACCTGAACAAACACTGCGGAGGATGCTTGCTGGTCCAGTGTGCAGATGATGAAGTGATCTACCAATCCTCAAGTAGCACTGTGGATATTGGGTCCCACATCCAATGGGACTTTGCATCACTAGAAACCTGGCTGTCAGAAAACAGGCTAATCCTCAATGCCACAAAAACAAAAGGCCACGGTCTTTGGCCCCAGAACACTTGGGCAGGACCAAACCTCTCTACTCTCTATAGACTCCTCTACAGGTACCTCTATTGAGGTTATGAAATCTCTAAAGTACCTGGGTATGAAACTGGAGCAAGGCCTTACTCTGAAGCCTCATGTTGATCAGGTAACCAAAACTCTGCACCACAACTGGGCTTGCTCTACCATCTGAACGCTCAGCTAGTCCCTGAGACCAGGATCACATAGCCAACAGCATCCTGCTACCAACGTTGACCTATGCTGCCTCTGTCATGCAGGGCCTGGTAAAACAGGAGCTCACTAGAATGCAGGTACTATTTTTATTTTTTATTTATTGTGATATTCAGAAAGACCTTTAAGTCAGAGACTCATTTACAAAGGTTCCATCATATATACATAAATTGAACAGGACGGACTTAAAATACAGAAATACAGAACATAACAAAGTAACATTAATAGTAAAGAAAAAAGAAACAGGTTACATGGTTGTTTCATGGAGGGTTAACAGAGATTTAGGTACTTTAGCACAGCCAGGAGGAAGGAAAAAGACAGAGAGAGATTCTGTAGGAGGCTGATTGTCATGTTTCGTAAATGCATTTTTTTCTTTTTTTTTTTTTGTACAGTGATCTGCTAATAGACTGTTTGTAAGGAGGCAATGTCAGATCAGGTATCAAGGGTAGTCACATCTATTTGAAGCCTGCAGGTATTCCCTTAGCTTTGATTTTATAAGGTAGCGCACTTCGCCACATAGTCTCACAAAAGGAGATACCACTGCGAGGCACTGACCTCCCTTAAATGGCTGTCTCTTACAAATTGACTGCAGTACCCTTTGTTTTGTAATGCATATAAGATGTGCAACAACACCTCAGACAAACTGACTGGGCTGCTGGTCCCTAGAGTATGGACAGACAGCTCCAAACCACTGGGAGAAATCTCCTTGAAATACTCAGGGCTCACACTGCAGCGGGTGACAAATCCTTCTCCCATGTGCTATGGAACGGCTCTGGTGCTATGGAATAAGCTCCCATAACAATTGCAGGATGCGACCTCCTTGGGAATCTTCCAATCCAGGCTGCGGGCACACCACTTAAGGAATAGCACTTGTACATGTGCAGGAACACTGAGCAAGAAAGACTAGTTCACTGGCCCAGGCCAGTCCAGTCCTCTGCCAGACGGAGTCACACTGTCCATTGTCCTGATTGTTCAGTAAGTCCACTCCCATACTAATTACTTGTATTACTAATGTATGAATGCTTAAACCATACCATATACTAAAGACCTGACCTCCGCTCTGTGATGACCAGATTGTAACCTGAAATGGTCAAATGCTTGCTTTGTACCTTCTCTGTATATGAAATGTTCTACTGTGTAACTAAATCCCGGTTGCCCCTGAAAAAGGGACCTTCAGGGCCCAGCGGGCTTACCCTATCATCAAAATTGAATAAATAAATAAATAATAATAAAAAAAAAGTAGACAGAACAAGACATTCTGAAGCACTGCAATTAATACAGTATTTATTTAAACTCTTCCATACCAGTGTGGTCCCATTCAGTTGCAGCATTTAAAGGTACCTGGGATCATGAACAGTAGCAGCAGATGTATGCTTGTTACAAAGTTACACAATAAATTAAACTAGCTGTTCTTATTAAAAATAAATGCATTTTATATACTCCATTATGTACTCCTTTTCAGCCTCACCAGTGTTGATCCTTGCCATTCATTTTTGTTTGTACTGTAAATCCATATATGTGGACCTACATTTTATGTTCATTAAGTTATGGCTTGCATTTCATGGCTTGAAGTTTTTTTTGTTTCTTTTTGCAGTTAATCTTTTATTGACTTTTCCAATTTTACAGTATAACATCCATAAAGAAACATATGCAAAACATTGAGCAATACAGCTTAGTCTGTGGTCAGAATGGAATCACAGTTGTATGAATGTAATAACAAAGGTCGTTCTTGAATATACAGAGAACAGTGCATTTGCTGTCACCTTACGTAGTTATTTTGTTCTTCCAGACGTGTAATGTCAAGGCATGTAATCAGTATACTGGTACTACATACAGTTACAGGTGTTACCTTCATCAATTGGGCCTACACATTGTTCATAATACATCTAGAATAATAGCCGGGTCCTAAGTACTAAGTTATCATCTGTAGGGCACCTTAGTAGACTAAATCATTCACACTTAAAGTAAACAGTATGGAGACTGGGCAGCATGTGGGGGAAGGGGAATCTGGCACCGGCCTTGGAGGCCACTAGGAACGCATACTTGACTGGTGGGGAAGGGGTCACATTTATTTACTCAGACCCAGGGCTCAACATGTGGGTGGCCAAATGAGCCTTTGCTTTTGTCTTGTTAAAGAACCTCATGGAGGTTTCACCAGATCTTTGCCCTGTGGGGTCCCTGGGTTACCTGCTTGCTTTTTGCAGGAAGTGCATAAAGGGAACCACCTGAGCAGATAGGTCTTAGGGGGTGGGTGCCAACATGAGTCATTCTAGAGTGTGTAGCTAGTGTCTCCATGGCCAAGAGCCACTCCTTGCTCTGTAGTGCGCCACCTTCACAGGACAAATCTTTTTGCCTCCACTGATGCACGCACTAGCCAGAGTGCTGGCTGGTTCTTAAGGTGGGACTTGATCAGGGGATTTCCAAGAATCCAGAATACTGGAGCACTTAGTAGCTGAGAGCTGAGAATCTTGGAGCAGTGGGTGATTACCTTTCTCCAAAATGGGCAGATTGGGGTACATATCCATAGTACGTGTAGTAAGTCAGCACCATCGTCTCCACACCTCCAGCATATAGCATCCCCCCAAATAGTCATCTACTTGAGTTGCACTGGTGTGCGATGCCACAGATGTTTTATTTTATTCTGGATTAGAAAGCTGAGGGAGTCCCTACATGCTTTCCAAGCAATGACCCAGCCTGATTCCCAGTCTTTATCTGACAAAGGGGAACCTAGCATGGCCTGTCATCTGTGTTTAGCTGACTGTGATGGGTTGGGAAAGCCTCTCTCATATGTTTATATATCCTGCCAGCTAGGCCTTTGGGTGCACACATCCATTTATCTATGGGAAGCTTATTGGGAACTTTTTTCCCAGAGGCCAAGCAATCCCTGGAGCTGCACTCTTTACCCTTCTAACTTTGATAGAGGTGTCATAACTGGAGGTACTTACAGAAATCCCCCCTTTCTATCTAATTTTTCTCCTGGAGTGAGGAAAAGCTAGCCATTGAGAGCCCATCCTCCAACACGACATCCCACAGTCTATGAATGTGATTGTCCCTCCAGGCCTCCCATATGAATGTTTTTTTCCTACCAATTGTCCAACGTGGGTTATGCCAGAGATATGAGTATTTTCCTGGGTTTACACATGATTTGGTAATCCTACCTAGCTGCTGCCAGACATTGTGTGCCACTTTTATCGTGAGCCAGTACCTAAACTGGGGGGGATGGGTCTGACCCAGATATCCTGTAAGATCTGACCTCTGCAGCCACATCCAAGAGCAGGGTCATTCTCGATGCCCTGCAGGGGGCTGGCCTTAGACAGCTAGTGTTGGAACCCACTCGGGAAGGAGCAATACTAGACCTGGTACTCTCAAATGGAGAGAGGATCACAAATTTAGAAGTCAGTAGACATCTGGGAACAAGCGACCACTGCACAGTGTGCTTCACAATGAGCACAACCATGGAGATAAGCCATACAAAAACAAAGATACTGGACTTTAGAAAGGCTGACTTTGGCAAAATGGGTGAATACCTGAAAAATGCACTAGCAAATGACCAAAAAGGAGGGGTGGAAGAACAATGGAGAAAAATCAAAACTGCCATCAAGGAGGCAACAAGCCTTTGTGTGAAACAAATAAAGAAAACAAAGCGGAGTGAAAAAACACTATGGTTCTCAAAAGAGGTGGCAGGGAAGGTTAAGGAGAAAAATGTTGCATTCAAAAAGTATAAGGAATCACAGAAGGAGCATGACAGGGAACTGTATCAATTAAAGCAGAAAGAAGCAGGGAAGGCAGTCAGACTAGCAAAGGCCCAAACTGAGGAAAAAATAGCCAACTCAGTTAAGAAGGGGGATAAAACCTTTTATAGGTACATTAGGGAGCATAGAAAGATTAAGAAAGGATGGTGAAGATTAATAAAGGAGAGGGGAGGTGGGCAGAGGGAGACAGTGAAAAGGCAGAGATACTGAATGAATACTTTTGCTCAGTAGTCACAAAAGAAGATGAGGAGAAGTTACCTAAACCAGACAATAGAAGCACTCTGGGTAGGGGGGTTGACACCAGTCCATTCACAGAAGAAAAAGTCCTGAAAGAACTCCTAAAACTCAAGGTGGACAAAGCAATGGGGACTGACGGGATTCACTCCAGAATCCTAAAAGAACTAAGGGAGGACCTAGTGACACCACTGACCATGCTTTTTAACAAATCATGGCAGGATGGGGTGGTGCCTGAGGACTGGAGGAGGGCAGATGTGATTCCCCTTCACAAAAGTGGGAGCAAGGCAGAAGCAGAAAACTACAGACCTGTAAGTTTGACCTCAGTGGTAGGGAAAATGATGGAATCACTTCTGAAAGAAAGAACTGTTAAGTATCTAGAGGCCAGCGGGGCACAGGACCCAAAGCAGCATGGATTTACACAGGATGGTCATGCCAGACAAATCTAATTGATTTCTTTGACTTGGTGACCAAAGTAATAGACCAGGAGGGGCTGTGGATATGGCCTACCTAGACTTTAGCAAAGCATTTGACACAGTCCCGCACAAAGATTAATAATCAAGTTAGCCAGCCTGGGAGTCCCAGGGTGGTAGCCTGGTAGCAAACTGACTGCACAATAGGACACAGAAGGTAATAGTGAATGGAACACATTCCAAAAAAGGGGTTACTAGTGGAGTACCTCAGGGTTCAGTACTGGGTCCAGTCCTGTTTAACATCTTTATAGGTGACATTGCAGAGGGTCTGGAGGGAAAGGTATGCCTCTTTGCAGATGACACAAAGATCTGTAACAGAGTTGATACACAAGAGGGGTAGAAAAGATGAGAAGAGACTTGGCAAGGTTGGAGGAATGTTCAGACATATGGCAACTTAGATTCAAAGGATACTGGGATGCATAGGAGGGATATCACAAGTAGAAAAAGGGAAGTGGTTATCCTCTATACAGACAGTTGGTGAGACCCATCTGAGTGTTGTGTGCAGTTTTGAGACCTAATCTATGCAAGGACATAGACAGGATGGAAGCAGTCCAGAGGAGGGCAACTAAAATGGTGCAGGGTCTGCAGCAGAAACAATATGAAGAGAGACTGAGAGAGCTTAATATGTATACTCTTGATGAAAGGAGGGATGGGGGCATGATAGAAATGCTCAAGTACCTCAAGGGAATCAACAAAGTCCAGGAGGGTAGCATCTTTCAGAAAAAGAGATGTGTAAGAACAAGGGGACACAATTTAAAGATAGAGGGGGGACGGCTCAGGGGTAATGTGAGGAATTTTTTTTTCATGGAGAGAGTGGTGGATACATGGAATAGCCTTCCTGAGGAGGTCATTGGGTTTAAAACAGTGGGGGAATTCAAACATGCATGAGACAGACACAAGGCAATTATAGTGGGGGGTTGCAGAAAGTAGGCTGTTGGTTAACTAGAATCTGCAGCTTATCCAGTAGGTAGGGAAATGGGAAGACTGGGTGGGCCAAGTGGTCCTTATTTGCTGTCAAAGTCTATGTTTCTATGTTTCTATACCTCACTCTCTCTGTGTCCACCCACATATGCCCTGGAGTTAGCCCTGATGTTTTAGAGTCCCATAAAGTAATGGAACAGTATCAGTTGCATGCATATTCATTTTTCTCACAAGAAAAGTAATATTACATTAAGAGACTGCAGTAAATTAAGCAATTGTCAGATTCATTGCTTATAAAATGTTACATATGCTTCAGGGGGGAAGGTGTGTGGGCTTGGTGCATCTCCACCAGGAACTAGGAGGCAGCACATTCTAGAGGTTATAGCACTGAGCTGTGAACCTGGAGATCCACTAGACCTGGGTTTAAGTCCTACAGTGGTACTTACACACTGTAGCTCTGAACAAACCATATAGTGACCCTGTGTTCCCGGACCTCACCTGGAAACAAGCTTTGGCTAAATCTGCTGTGGCGGAGGTAGGCTACACCCTTGGCTATGACTACTTTTCTATCTCCTTATTTCCTAGAAAGAGTTAATGCATTTCTCTTTGATCTTCTTCTCCCCCCCACCATAGGTTGGCCACCAAGCGTAGCTCTTTACTATCCCCACTAAACTTACTACTAATTCTCTTTTTTTATTCTTTTTTCCATTTCCATCCATCCAGTCCCTGGAGTGATGCCAAACACCCAGAGAGGTCTTGTGTAAAGTGCATAAGTGAATTTTGTGTACAAAAAGCACAAAGACTATTTTAAATAGGAATTCATATAGTTAATAAAGCCTTTTTGGATAAAGGGATTCAGAAGTCATGTAAAACAATGACAATTTCATGATTGGTGCAGTTATGGAAAATCCTTAGGGTATTTTCATATTTTCATAAATTCACACTATAAACCTGTTACTATATAAGGTTCTATGTATGGGAATGTGGTATACTTTATAAAAGTGCTTAGTCACTGTGGATCAGAGATATAGAGAGACAATATCTGTGGAGATATATTCTGTACCTTTAACTGAACCAGGAAATCCCCTGAAACTACCTGCTCCTTTGGTTTTGAAACAATATGTTCAGACATGAAACAGCATGTCCAGATATGCAAATAGAAAAGGGCTCAGTCAGGTGACCCCACCAAAAGATATAAAAACATCTTCACTGAGTTCACTTCAGTTCAGCCCAATGGGGCTCAGCACTGAGAGGAGAAGAGAGGCAGACAAGTTGTTGAATGCAGATGAGAAGGGTCTTAAGAGCTTCAAGATCCAAGACTGTATTATGTGAGAAACTACTGATGTTAAGTGGTGATTTTCTTGCAATTTTTTGTTTTCATTTATTATTTTTCAAACTTTTGAAAATAAATAGCACACCAAGATGTGTTTCAAACCTGTATATTTGCCTCATCTGAATTTTATTCTCACATGCTGTGACAAACTTGGTGTTAGAAGTGGATAGTACTGGTTGTCCAGAGAAACAAGGGGAGACCAGTATCCAGTTACCAGCCCTGGTATCCTGACATAGTGGGCAAAAGCAGGATGGCATACCCAGGATCTCATTGATGCCAAGTTTCTGTTGAAGAAGGAGGGGCTTTCCAGTGTGCATATCATAGCCCAGATGAGAAGGACTGGAGGGGAATTACTAACCAGACTGGAGTTTGATGAAATGCAGAGGTGGACCAGCACTAGAGAGAGGTGGAGCATTACTGCCTGGTGCTGATGGAAGGTTCCTGACCAGAGGATTTCATGGCAGAAGCAGAGGAGCAGGATCCTTGGGTACTAGAGGAGGACCCCCTGATGATACATTTGTTGCCAACCACTTTCGAGATCCCATTGTTGCCCATTTTTCCGGGCTGCTGCTATTTGGAGGACAATGAGATGAATGCCCCAGTTAAGACTGTTTCAGGACATTTGCATATTGGGATGAAGACTTCAAGCAACAGGAAGACACCATGGTGGTTGAATGGGCGTTCCATGTTTTGAACCCCTGTGATATGGTATGAAATGTATGAAACATGTAATGTTTAAAATTAATATACAGTAGCATTAAGGCTGGTGCTGAGTACAGTCAGTCAGGGTACCAGAATGGTGTAAGGGTTGAAAGGAAACCCTGGTATGTTAAAAATAAGGGTTGAAAGGAAACCCCAAAGGTTTTGAAGTTAGAAACTGGCTGGTTGATATTCAGCATAAGAAGGTTCCTTGTCTACCAGAAAATATATGAAAGGGAATTGGATAAATGAAATGTATGAAATGATTTCTAGAAATGTATAACATAAAAAAAATGTCTATACTGTATGATATAAAATGAGGAACCTAGGGTCATGGAGGATTGAGGTATGGGGTGGAACCTATGATTAGGCCCCTGAGTGGAAACAATGTGTTAGAATGGAGTTAGAGCTGGGTACAACTCACCCCAGAGAAAGTTGTGGTATAGGCCTGTAGGGTCGCCCTGATAGCTAGATGGAGGAAGCTCAAAGTCAGCATAAACCTGCAGGGCTAAAAAAATGTCAAGTGATGGGTATGGAGGAAGTTTGAAGTCAGCATAAAACTGCTGTGTATTACTTCCTATTTTATAATGTACTGATGAAGGTATGCTAGTGGGTGCACAGGACTGAAACAATGCCAAGTGATGGATTCTGAGACAATGCCAAGTGGTGGATTCTGAAATGATGCCAAGTGATGGGTATGGAGGAAGCTCAAAGTCAGCATAAAACTTTTGTGTATTGCTTCCTCTTTTTTTAATGTACTGATGAAGGTACAATAGTTGGTGCACAGGGTTTTGAAATGATGCCAAGTGATGGGTTCTGAAAAGATACCAAGTGATGGATTCTGAAACGATGTTAAGTGATGGGTGCTGAAACAATGTCTATTGATGGGTATGTGATATTACATATGAAATGTCCGAGTTGTAATAACCAGAGTGAAATAGTTAGGGGGTAGACAGCCATTACAGACTGAGCTGTTTACTGACTGCATACATGAATACTGTGCTGAAGTATATGACAGCCCCAGGGTAATGTTGTGAAAGTATTGTCATACTGCAGTAACTTGGTTGATGGACAGTACTAAAAATAGTTGAATTAAGGGACCCTGGGGTGAAGCTGTCATAGTGGGTGAGAGATAGTTTCAACCAATCCCCGGTCTACTATTTTGGTAAAATATTTATGACTGAGAGTTTTATTTTTTAAACAGTATAGTTTTGAGTTTTTTTCTTAAGGAGGGAGGTGTGTGGCAGAGGTAGGCTACACCCACAGCTGTGACTGATGGACCATTTTTCTCTCTCTCTTTATTTCCTAGCAACAGTTAATGCTTTTCTTTTTCCTCTTCTCCCCCCCCCCACCCTAGGTTGGCCACCTAGTGTAGCTCTTTACTATCCCTACTAAACTTACTACTAGTTCTCTCTTTTCATTCTTTTTCCATTTCCATCCATTCAGTCCCTGAATGATACCAAACACCGGAGAGGTGTTGTGTAAAGTGCATAAGTGCATTTTGTGTACAAAAAGTACAAAGACTATTTTAAATGGGAACACATACAGTTAATAAAGCCTTTTTTGATAAAAGGGATTCAGAAGTCATGTAAAACAATGATAATTTCATGATTGGTGTAGTTATGGGAAATCCTTAGGGTATTTTCATAAATTCACACTATAAACCTGTATAAGGTTCTATGTATGGAAATGTGGTATACTTTATAAAAATGCTTAGTCACTGTAGATCAGAGAAACAGAGAGTCAATATTTGTGGAGATATACACTGTACCTTTAACTGAACCAGGAAATCCCCTGAAACAACCCCCTTTTGGCTTTGAAACAAGAAGTTCAGACATGAAACAGCATGTCTAGACAAGTAAATAGAAAAGGGCTCAGTCAGGTGACCCCACCAAAAGATATAAAAACATCTTCACTGAGTTCACTTCAGTACAGCCCAGTGGGGCTCAGCCCTGAGAGAAGAAGAGAGGCAGACAAGCTGTTGAATGCAGATGAAAATGGCCTTAGGAGCTTTAAGATACAGGACTGTATTATGTGAGAAACTACTGATGTTAAGTGGTGATTTTCTTTTCAATTTTTTTGCTTTTATTTATTATTTTTCCAACTTTTGAAAAATAAATAGCACACCAAGGTGTGTTTCAAATCTGTAAATTTGCCTTATCTGAAGTTTCTTCCCACACACTGTGACACCTGCCTTTCTTGGCCAAAAGGTCTAAATACATAAGCCAACAGTAGTCAAGTCATAGCAATTTTATATATATGGGGTCCAACCTACAAGGCTCTGTATACCTTACAAAACTAACATACTGTACATAATCATCAATAAATAAAACAACAAAATTGTAATTACAAATACTTATAATCATTGTAAGCCAACACAGACAAGACTTGAGTGCTCTCTGACAAACATCTACCAACAAGGTGTTAAGTGTGGACGCCCTTTGCAGAACAAAGTGGCAGTCAGCTCAAAATCTTTGCCCTCTGACAACTTTACCCTAAATGGGATTAGATAACGAGTCCTTTTTGACGGAACAGAGGGGGTGGATGGGGGGGTGTACCGACAGGAGATCTGTATACACTTCATCCTTTGCCAATCCCTTTTCACAGTCCATAAACATGACTTACTAAAACATGTGATGTGACCATGCATTAAAATAGTATAATTACTAGTGTCCCCCCTTTATTACAATGTTTCTGAGCCCTTTCAAAATCTGTAGTAACTGGCAAAAGCCATAATAACCAGTTATTCTGGCATCTGGAGGCTTGAGCACCACTGCTGGTAAAGTCGGCAGGTGATGATGGTGATCAGGATGGAGACTAAAGATAGAAAAAGCTAAAAAAGAGGACTTAATCATAGTAAAGTTACCTTTTAATATTGTAAGCGCTAAAAGTACACTTATTTATTGATCTTTGAGGCACTGCACTGAACCAGAGAAAAACAAAGTTGGAACAAACAGATACTGCATTTACATGAAAAGTACCTGGATTGCTGCAGTCTCCATCAATCTGCTGTGGTTTTATGAATGCTTCTGACCAGCGTTCACATGATTGGGCTGTGCACTGTTGCAGTTGATCTGTAAATCTGCCTTAGCTGAAGGGCTGTGCACTGTTGAGCTGCAGTTGATTTCTGTAAGATGCATGGAAATGCAGATGGAAATGCAGAAGTCTTCCAAAAATCAACTGAAGTGCAGCCTGTCAAATCACATCAGCATTGTCTTGAATGGTAACAGTCATTCAGACGGCTGCGCAAAACACCCACACCAGTACATGATCCCAAACATAGAGAGATTGTGGTGAAACAATGCTTGCACACAGTGTGATGTGGGTGGCATTCACATTACTAAAGAGGCAGCATCCTAGCAACTCTGCACCACTCACAATGGTGCAAAAAAGGCAGTGTGAATGACCCTAGAATCATGCATAAAAAAAAATTGCTCCAGAAATTATAAACAAGCATTTGTCAATGCCGAATGTTTGCTTGCTGATATTAGCATTGGCGTGCAGGAGTTAGACAGAAGTAGAGTAGGAATGGCAGGGAAGTACTGAACTCACGCCAACCCCACCTCCACCCTGCAGAGATGGACAGGCATTGGGGTGTGCCTTTGGGTCATTGCCCATAACGGTCATGGCATTTCACCTCACCCTATCCTGCAGACACCGACAAGTGTTGAGGTGTATCTTGAGGTGTTCAGCTTTACGGTCACTCCATTTCGTAAGGACATACACTGAAATGGGTGCAGCATAGGAGAATGGGGTGAACTCTGGGGCTGAAGAGTCCAAGGCACACCTTGATGCCTGTCACTGGCTTCAGGGTGGGGGTGGAAGTGCGTGAGCATTACAGCCAGCAATGCAAAGTCACACCTCTGATGCCTGTCAGTCTGTACAGGGTGGGACATTATGGTTAGAAACCCTAATGCCCCGGGTGTTTCTTGGTATTTACACTACAAATTTTCAACATGGCCTTTTTGTGACCCCCATCCCATGAAAGCATTTGGGATCTCTAATCATGAACAGTGGCACTGTGATTTTATTAATCTGTCCTGAATGTTGATTTTCCACAGCGACCATACCATTCTGTGCCAGATGTGCAAAAACACAGATCAGGCAGGATGTGAAAAATGACAGCTGTAGCATACATAGAGAGATGTGAAGAGATAGCATGGTTAAAAATCTGGAGTGAAAATATAAAAAATGGCTCAAACTTATGAGCATACATGGAAACTGCACAACACCTGCTTGTAATACAGTCATTTACTGGAATTATTTTACCAAATTTTCAACATAGGCATTTGTGACCTCTGCTCATGAACACTGTCACCATAATCATCTCAATCTGTCCTGAACGTTGATTTCCAACTGTGACTGTGCCATTGTGTGCTAGATGTGCGAAAACACATTTTGGGCAGGATGTGAAAAATGCAGCTGTACTGTTCACCAGGAGGTGTGCAAATTGACAATGTTGAAAGTTTTGAGTGAAAATATTACAAATTGTCTAAAGTTATGAGTGTGTGTGGAAACTGCACAATGCGTGCTCGTAACATAGTCATTTTATAGGCTTTTGTCACCAGATTTGTTTTTTTTTTTCAGAATTTCTAATATCCATTTTTATTAAGTTTCCAATGTGATTACAAACAAGACAAACAAGACAGACAGCCCTGGCATCCCAGGGTACACAATCCAAAAACTGATTGTGTATACTATTTACAATAAAACTATTTACATACACCAGGAGGCATCCACCCCCCCCAGACATAACAACCCCCAAACTTAACAGTGTTCCCATAATCAAGCCACCTATTGCTCGCTTTTTCTAGTTTCCCCATATCTATCTCACTGGGGTCCCATGCAGTTTGGCCTGAGCACTCCTGGCCAGGTTAGAATTGAGCTATAACCTGTCACGAGGGTAGAGCCTCCTGCCCCCGGAAAGAGAGAGAATCCCAACCTCCAGCGCTAAGGCAGACCTTCCTATTATCACTCAAACAAGTCCTCAAGCTTTATTGGACTTCTTATTAACTAAATCTGTCCCTAACAACTCCCAACCTTTCCATATGCCATATTTCCTTTAATTTCAGGATTTTAGCTAAACACAGACCCACAGACAGACCTGTGTGATTCGAATATCTCTTTATTAGGAGTAAATTGCCTCCAGTGGCACCCATCTTTTAATATACAACTCTTTCTTCCCCTCTAAGTAAACATACCTTTTGATTCTGTTAAGGGCCCCCACAAGATTTCCCACCCATTGCTCGTACTCATACAACTGATTGTCCTTCCAATGTTGAACCACAAATGATTTGACTACGAACGTAATTAGGGATATATGATATTTTGATACTGTGCCCCTCATTTGCGACAAATCCCCTAGAATACAGATCTCCGGTATAATATATTCTGAGTAGTCGAGCAACGGGTCCATCCGCCTCTTGATTTCTCTCCATAGGGGCGAGATTTTACTACAATTCCATAACACATGTAGTAGATCCCCCTTTTCTTGACCACACCTAAAACACAGGTCTGTTTGCCTAAGGCCTCTTTCAAATAGTTTCACAGGGGTAAAATATAAATTAGAAGCAATGAAAAAATGCAGACTTCTATATTTGGGTATTGTTATATATTTGCTATTTTTCCACACGCTGGCCCAGTCAATGTTTTGGGGCCAACCCATCCCAGTATGACACCGAATGGGGAGCCCGGACCAAAAACTCAATTAAGACTCTATATATCTGTGATAAGGGTCTAGATTTGGGGTCAACCTCTCTCAGCCTGTCCCAGTTAAATAAGCCATCTGACATTCCCCCTTCTTTAAGAACCCTCCAGCAAATGTATAATTTGCAGTCTTTGGAAAAGGGCATTCTGTCACACTGCATTGGGAGGACCACTCTGTTATCTTGAATGACATCCTTTAGGTGTAGGCCTGAGGCCCACCCAACCCATCTCCCTTTAAGTACCTTGCTCCCTATAAGTAGATTGGGATTACCACCGCGGTTGATCTTGAGCCGTCATTTGGCGCCTTTCTGTACTCGGGTTAGATATGACCACCAGGCATCTGCTCCCTTCTTAACTGGGCCTCCACTCCAGCCATAAAACACTGAGCAATATTAGCATATAATGGGGCTTCTGGGAAAGCCCAGCCTCTCTCAATGTATGAGATTCTAAATACAGCCACTCCGAACATAATCCTCTCCTCCAGACCACGGCCCCAGCGGTTCATCAAACCCTAGCTGCCCCGCTCTACATAGTATAAGTGGAGGTCTGGGACTTTAAGCCCACCTAAGTGGGAGGGGAGACGAAATCATTGTGTTTTTCCTAGGGGTTTACCCCATAAAAGTCAGATAGTACTTTCTGATCGCTATAAACCATTTTTGGGAATACTATATGGAGCTAAATATACTGGGTATAGTAACCTCGGTAGCAAATTATTTTAATAAGCCCAAGCCGGGCCATAAAATTTAGGGTAGCTTATTCCATCTTATTAAATCCCCTTAATAGCTGACAGCGCCCTTCCATATTGACTTCTGCCTCCAACTCGAATTCCTTGTAATCCAAATACCTAAATACTTAAATTTATTCGACACCCATTGTACTCTTAGTTGAGCAAAGTCCACCGATACACATGTGGCGCCAGGGGAGGATCTGTGTTTTGGTCACATTGCTTATAATTAGACACTTTAGCAAAACTGTCAATTAGCTCTCTAGTTTTCTCAAACCCCTCCACTGGGTCCCTGAGATGTAGCAGAATATCATCCATAAAAACTGAGAGCTTCAGTTCTTTCCCCAGAATCACCACTCCTTTTTATCTGTCTATCCATATTTATGGCCCTCAACAAGGGTTCCAAATAAATATTGAATAGTATTGGGGAAAGTGGGCAACCTTGTCGGGTTCCATTTTTCAATTGAATCTCCCAAGAGACATAGCCGTTACATAGAACTCTAGCCGATGGGGCAGCGTATAGATTTTTAATGCCTTTAAGGAAGCCTTCCGGAAAACCCATCCTCTCCATTACGGCGAATAAGAAGGGATGCGAGACCCTATCAAACGCCTTCTCTGCATCTAAAGATATTAACGCTAGAGGTAATTGGGAGTCCACTGCATAACTCAGAATGTGATGGAGCTTCTCAACGATCAAGAGCACCCTCCTGGCATAAACCCCACCTGTTCCTGACTAATTATAGCTGGTGCTATTCGCCATATTCTATTAGCCAGTATTTATGTCAGAATTTTGACATCCTGATTCATTAATGCAATAGGCCTATAGCTAGATAATTCGTCTCTGGGTTTACCCAGTTTCGGATTATGGTAATATAAGCCTGATAGAGAGGGGAGTGGGGAACCCCTTCTTGTATTACACTATTAAAGAATTCCTGAAGAAGGGCATTATAGTGTGTATGTGGGTCTGGTAGAACTTCGCTGTAAGACCATCTGGTCCTGGTGTCTTACCCAGAGGCAGTGATTTAATTACCTCTGTAATCTCTGCTACACTTTTAGGCACTGTTAAGTCCCTGGCCTGCCCCGGATCTAGCACCAGTAAGGGGACTCCATCTAGAAATGTCTCAATATCTTTCTCTCCCACCCTGTGTCCAATTTGGTATAGTTTTTTAAAATAAAATGCAAAGGTATCTACTAGGCCCTGGGGTCAACTATCACCTTCCCTCATGTCGAATAGATGTCACTGTTCTACTTGCCTCCCACTCCTGACTCTGGCCGCCAGCAAGCGTCCCGAACATCTCCTTCAGTAAATACTTAGCTTTAATTTTCTAACCAATAATCTATCTTACCATAGGTAATATCCCCAGTTCCTGCCTTAAGCTTCTAAGCTCCCATCTACTCCTCTGAAGTCCCTCTAAGGAGTCAAGAAACTTATAGCTCTTACTAAAAATCCTCCTTGCTCTCCTCTGCCTGTTTCTCTGGGCTGTCAGCTCCCGTGCTGTTCCGTGTCAGAACCTTACAGGTTGGCCCGCCAGTTTCCTATTTAACAGGGTAGGTAATTGTTGCTGTATAATACATATCAGGGCTCCCTCGAGTTCATATTTAGCTAACGGGTCCGCCAGTACAGCATCTCTCAACCGCCATCGAAGTGGCCTAGGCGCATCACTCTAGGGTTCCCACATCAACTTAATTGGGGAATGGTCCGAGAAGATTCTGACTTCCGTCTCCACCCCTTTGATACCCACCAATACCTCCCTGTCAACTAAAAAGAAGTCAATATGAGATTGAGTTTTGTGTGCTGCCGAGTAAAATGTCATATTGTTACCCACCCAAAGCATGGATGCGTATTGGATCCACAAGCGCCATAGAATCTAACATTTTGTTCAAGGCTACTTGGGCCCTTGTTAATGGCCCTCTCACCGGTGGGATTCTATCCATCCAGTTATCCCCATAGACATTCCAGTCCCCTGCTATGATAAGCACATGTCCCGAGAAACCAACTATATCCCTCTCAATCGAAACAAAAAATTCTGGGTTGGAAGGTGTTGGGCCATATATAGAGGCTACTAGAGTAGCCCTACTGTATAGTAAACCGGATATATAGACCCCTCTACCATCGTTTCTTATCATCACCTGATCTATACTACACGGGCATGACTTCCTAATTAGGATTGCTACTCCCGCTGAGGCCCTCTCCGTACCCGTTCCATAAACCTGACCCACCCATACTCGCTTGAGAGTACCCAATTCCTCTGTCAATAGATGAGTCTCCTGTAAGGCAACAATATGGGCCCCCAACTGATCCAAGTGTCTCATAATAATGAGATGCTTACGTCTACCCCTGAGTCCCTTAACATTCCATGAGATTAATCTAATACTCACCGTTCCCACGACTAAATAACGCAGTACAATTACTGAACCCCAGAACCTTGCCTGAGCCTGCCCTTTTTGTCTCTACCCGGCTGGATTCTCTCTCTTTCCCAAATCCCCCCTCCGCCCTAACCCCTAGCCCCCGATCCCCGGATCGTACACCTATGATTCCTCGGATCATCGATGAGCTCCTACCCAGACCACTCCCCAGCCCCTCTATGACCTCCAACTCTCCGAAATCGAACTATAGTCCTTTCATAACCAAATATTACTTTTCTTTCCACCTTAACTTTCTAAATGTTAAACTGGTTCCATCTGGATACCATTTTGAAACCATCGAGGTTTAAAGTCCTCATCCTAACCCAACCCATTGTACCCCTTCGCCTCACCTAAGCTGCCTAACTGATAATAGGCAGAAGATCTATAACAAAACAGATACCAGGAGTCCAATGATTGGGAACTCCTTTTTGAGGACCTTCTAACAGCTCAAAATTAATGCCTTTATTCATCAGATGTCTGGGTCCTCTGTCCCTCCTTACCCAACCTATCCCGTCTGCTTCTGACACCTAATTCAGCATCTCCCTCTGAATAATCTCATATTAAACCCAGCAGAATATACAATAGTGCTGACGAATTGGCCCCTTCCAGTTCTCCACCCCTTCCTCCTGCGTTCTATATAAGGTTTCAACCTCAACATATTCCATTTTGAAATCGAGAGAAAATAAAATAAAAAGACAAAATAGCCAGTTCACAGTCCCAGCCTTGGAAAACAATCAGTTCTCTTCCAGAAGACCGGAGCAGCTCAAGTCGGAGCTCTAAATAACTCTGGCAGCTCTATTCACAGCCCTTCCAGTGCTTCCTTAGCCGTGAGATAACATTTCTCTCCTGCCTGCAACCCAACCACCAATGCTTGGTACTGGGTGAAACTTGATCCCGCCATATATAACTTTTTTAATGTCCACATATTCTTTCTGTTTTCCTCTCACAGTGGGTGTTTGGTCCTGGAACATCCACAGGGTAGCGCCATTCCATTGCAGAGATTTCTTTTTGCTGCTGCACAAGCACAAACACTTTTCTTTATAATTAAGAAAGCGCATAATGATAACTCGGGCCTGGCCCCGGTGGTGGTACTCCCTCAGAGCCCTATGGGCCTCTCCAAGTTGTATGCTTCTCCATAAGGTGATCGGCCAAACTGCTTAAGTAACAGGTCTTGAATGAACAGCACACAGTCAGCTCCTTCTGTCCTCTCTGGCAACCCTCCTAAAATTAAATTATTCCTCCTATCTCGACTCTTGGTCTTCCAGCTCTCTTCCAGCTTTTAATCTGCCTCTTGACCAGAACCAGCTCCTGTTCCGAGGTGGAAATTCTTCTCTCCTGAGACACAATCCTGGCTTCTGCATCACCCATTCTCTGGGCTAACGATTGCAGCACAGGCTTAACTGCTGCAAAATCCATTACTAGCCCCTGGAGCAGCTGTTTGATCTCCTGCAGGTCTCCGTTGCCTGTCTGGGGCTTTTCCTCCTCTCCTACCACCTCCTCCTGCTCTTTGGGGGTTGGGGACTGGGGCTTAGGCCTTTTAGAAGCTGGGGACCTCCCTACCAGGGGTTCAGTACTCTTGGCGTCCATCTCTACGTGAGCGCGCGGCTTAACGCCTCTCGAAAACAGCCACCGCTTGTTGCACTGCAGACCCGAAAGATTCTCTGCCGCCTGCTAATTTTAGCTCTCGATCGAGTCCGCAGACCTTCCGACTTTGCGGTCGGATGAATTAGCACTAATCGGGTAAGCCTGTGGAAGACTTAACTTAATTAATTAGCTGTGGGCCTCAGAGCAGTCTGTAGAGCGTCTCACTCATTCAGCTCATCACGTGATCTCCTTTTGTCACCAGATTTTTAACGTAGGCACTTTAGGACCTATGCTCATGAACAGTGCCATTGCAATTTTCTTAATCTGTCCCGAACACTGATTTCCTACAGAGATTGTGCTATTCTGCGCTGAAAGTGCGAAACCACATTTCAGCCAGAATGTGAAAAATGACAGCTATACTGTTCATAAGGAGGAGTGAAAAAATGCCAATGTCGAAAATCTGGAGTGAAAATATTACACATTTGCTAAGTTACGAGTGTGCATGGAAACTGCACAGTGCACGCTCCTAACACAGTCATTTTTTTTTTATTTTTTTCACCAAATTTGCAACATAGGCTTTTTGGGAGCCCACCTCATGAAAAAAATGACACCGTCATTTTGTTAATTGGTCCTGAAAGGTGATTCCGTGCAGTAACCGCAAAAATCACCTCTCGGAACCAAGTAACCAGATGACAGTCACTGAATTCATGGGATGGGGTCCCAAGAACCCCATGTTGAAAATTTGGTGCAAAAATTCATGAAATGGCTTGAGATACCCATATAAGTTGAAAAAACATTTATGCAATTATACAGCTTAGTGGCATTTCTTCAGTTCATGGTTGGCTTTGACGAGTGCAGACATGTTCCCAGTCCACCAAAGAGTGTCGTGCTGGATTCCAGAGATACATATGGGGTGAGGGGTGTGGGGAGGTGGGGTGCACAGAGGGTAGTGTGGGTTGGGGAGGGCACCAGACTCAACAAGGTTTTTTTTTTTTGCAGGAAAAAAAACAACGCAGGAAGGTTTTCTTTTTCATAGGTGATTTTGTGTGCTGGGGTGGGCTCTCAGCATGCCACCTGAGTGTTTCTTGGGGGGTTATAGCCAATGGGATTGGGCACCATTGTCTGCACATACAGAGTGTCTGGGGGTGCATGAGCTGAGGAGGATTGGGCACCCCCCGACACACAACAAATGGGGGCATTATGCCAACGGGATTGGGCTCCACTGGCAAATGAAGTTGGGAGGGCATGCCATCAATGGGATTGAGCACCCAGCTTTCATGGGGACTGTGAGAGTCAGACGGTGAAGCCGCCACCATTTTATTGAAATGGGACATCAGCAAGGCAAGCTACAATTTGCTGTTGCAATCAGGGACTGTTACAGCAGCAAAAACAGCTGATTGTTAATGACAGGATGCTACCTGACTGCAGTGGCAAGTTTCTTTCAAGCTGGTGACATGCTACAATACTGCTGTCATGGACAGTGTGCTCCTGTATTTCGCCAGAGAGACCAACCCCAAAATAGACTCCAGGCATTGGCTACAACACTGCCACACCTCCACAACTCACTATTATAGCAAGTTACCACAATATGTTTCTTGCGTATGCGACAAACATAAAATAAAGCATAGACAGTTGTGTGTTTATGGTTTTTAAACATGCTCCACAACTGATAAGCTCATAAACCTCCTGAGCTTCACTTTTAAAATTAATGGCTCATCACTCACCTCAGCTGTGTTAGAAAACATTGTAACGCACACCTGCCTATGCATTATTCTCTATTTAATTTACTTCCAGTGCCTGTAGCTGTCTGTTACACTGTACAGTTCCACACCCCACCTTACCCTCCATTGATCACCCTTCATTTAAAAGAGAGGGAGGAAACAAAAATTTGGCAGTTTTGTTTTAGTTTTATGTATCTTTTTCTGTTTAGAAAGGTGATAGGCTGGCCAGTGGCGCTGAGGCAATGGACGTTTTACCTCATGCCACACCAGTGACCTGGGTTTGGGAACAAATTGGGTCATCTGTGAGCCAGCTTAGGGGAAGGCACAGAGTAGGATTGAGTAACTGAAAGGCAGCTCTCCTCTCCTGGGTGGTGCCTTGTTGCCACTGTAGTTCCACTGCCCCTGGATAGAGGTCTGAGGGCAGCGAGGTGGGTGGGGTGGCAAAAGTAGTGGGAGGCTTCCGTACTATGGCATGCATGTGCCTCCACATGCACATGCATGGCTAGGACAGGGATGGAAGAAAAATGGAGGAAAATGGGGTAAAAAGGTAATAGAAAAAAGAAGAAGTGCTACTGCGGAGTACAACACATTGATAGAACTACCAAAAATGTAAGAACTCATGAGTAGTGCTCATGTCGGTTCCATGTCATAATAGTGATTGCAAAATGGTAATTGTTATTATGAGACGTAGTGTATATCGCCAGAAAACAAATTGGTGATATACACTCCCACGTGACCCGACATCCGAAAAAGAAAAAGTATTTTTGCAGAGGGGCTGCCCTCTGTGCCCAATTTCATTGGTAGGCTTTTACTCCTGCACCCCTAAATAAGGATTCTCAACTCCAGGGGTATGTCAAGGGGCAAAATCCTTGTATTGGAAACAATTTAGTGCCACAGCAACAGGCAGCAGTGAAATTTTCCTGCACCCGTCCCGAGCTAGCCACCCACAACACCACAAGGCTAGCTCGGAGGCAGCAGGCACACCAGTCCCCCAAACCACTTCCCTGTCCCTCCCCTTCCCCTCACTATCCCCCTTTCCTGTCACCCTGTAGTACCCTCATGTTTGCGTAGGGTCGCTATCCTTCCAGGATAGTCCAGGAGGAAAGTGCTGAATATGAGTTGGCATTTTGACGGTCGCTCATATTCAGTCACCATCCTCACTGGATAACGCTCGGGTCCTTTAAAAAGAAGAAAAAAATGAAATGTTATGTATTGCTTTATGGAGAAAATATGAAGCAGTTTTTCAGATTGTGTGTCTGTTTTTGTATGGCTGGGGGAAGCTTTTAAACAATAATAATACTGTTCATAAATTGGAAATGTTACAGTGTGGTATTAAAATGCTTTGATGTAAACTCTGTTGTGTTATTGCTTACTTGATTATTATATGAGTAGGAATGGAGTATCCTTCCTTAGGAAACAGTTCTTAACTTGCCTTTGTCTACCTGTCTACCTCTCACTGCTGTATCTCCAATTACAATCTCCTTTACCCTCGGCATTATGAGCCCCCCCCCCATTTTGGTTCATAATAGCAAACAGCACTACCTGCACTTTCTGTAGCCCTACTCTCTTGTACTTAGATGAAAGGACCACATTTTATAACAGGTTCTGATGTTAACCCCTGCTCATGCAACTTGATCAGTTTATAACCCATGTGTACTTTACTGTATTTTTTATTGCTGTTTATATTTTACTCTCCCTTGTCTGCTCCATTTATAAGTACCTTATTGACTATTGTATTATGAGACTTTTGCCTAAACTGTATCCTGTAATAATTGTTTTTATCCTGTACTAAATGTTTAATACCGATGCTTAACTAAAATGTTTCATGACATGGAACCTCTGTAAATGATCCTATGGCTCAAAGGTGTTTCAGAAATCTAATAAATAAATAAATGAATCTTATGTATTTTCTTGGAGTGTGTTCTTGCTGGAGGGTGTACAGCAGAGGAAAACTGTTTTTCCTATGGATCGCTTGGTCCTTGATCTAACTAAAACATTTCTGACCTGGAATCTCAGCTCGTAGACATCAATAGCTTTGCTCAAGAATTTGCAAAACTAGCTGGGGTACATATAATGCACTGCAGACATTTGTAAGTTAAGTAGGCACTATATGAAGGAGCTCATGGTATCTTTTAAAGGAGGAGTATTTCTAATTTTAATTAGAAATAAAGGAGACAGTTCTGATGATCACAGGCAGGTACAGTATGAAGAACCTACAAAAGTTGGAGTAGGTTACTTTATTTTGCTTAGCACTGATGTACTGTCCACAATGTATATAACAATTAGCATGGCCAACCATGCACAACAGGGCTATGTTTCCATCAAGGGTTCCGATAACATCATGGGGACCTCTAGAGCAAAACTGATAACACAACCAAGTTGTGCAGGGTTTTTCATGTTTTATTTTATATAGTACATGGTTTGAAACATAAAATTAATAATACTACATTTTTCTCCCCAAGAAATCTTTGCTTTAATGTTGTATTATTTAAAAAAAAAAAAAAAAACAGAAACCCACCCTCACCTACCTGCTGTCATCCAAGAAAACAAAAAGATACCTGAAAGAGAAAACCTTCCTCGCTGACTGTCCTGACCCCTGCTCCCCCACCCGCACCCACCCTCTGTGCACCCTGCCTCCCCACACCCCTCACCCAATACTTACCTCCGGAGTCCGCGCATGATCTTCGGTGGACCGGGAACACATCTGCACTCTTCAAAGCCAACCGCAAACTGAGGAAATGCCGATAAGCTGTATAATGTAATAAATAGGATTTTTTCAACTTTGCTGCATATCTCAGGCATTTCTTGGAAATTTTTCACCAAATTTTCAACATGGGGTTTTTGGGGCCCCGCCTCATGAATTCTGTCACTGTCATTTTGTTAATCGGCCCTGAAAGGTGATTTTGCTGACATTGCGTGGAACCACCTTTCAGGACCAATTTATAAAATGACAGTGTCACAGTTCATGAGGTAGGCCCCCAGAAACCCTATGTTGAAAATTTGGTGAAGAAATTCCCTAAAATGACTGTTTTATGAGCATGCATTGTGCGTGTTAATACGACGCCGTAAGTTCGTGAATTGCAATATTTTCACTCCAGATTTTCAACATTGCCATCTTACCACACCTCCTTATGAGCAGTACAGCTGTCATTTTTCACATCTCACCCAAAGCATGTTTCCGGCGCATGTAGCACACAATGGCGCAGTTGGTGTGCAAAATCAATGTTCGGGACAGATTAAGAAAATCACAGTGACACTGTTCATGAGTAGAGATGTTACAATGGCTATGTTAAACATTTGGTGAAAAAAGTCTATAAAATGACTGTGTTATGAGCGACCATTGCGTAGTTTCCATGCACCCCCGTACATTCATGGATTTCTAATATTTTCAGTCCAGATTTTCACCACTGGCATTTTTGCACACTTCCTTATGAAAAGCACAGCTGTCTTTTTTCACACCATGGCCGAAATGTGTGTTGGCACTTCCAGTGCAGAAATGCGTGGTTGCTGTGGGAAATCACTGTTCGGCACAGATTAAGAAAATCACAGTGACACTGTTCATGAGCGGAGGTTCCAAAATGCCTGTGTTGATAATCTGCTGTAAAACATCCCCAAACTAATTGCATTATGGGTGTGCATTGCACAGTTTCTACAAACGCTTGTGACTTCACCAGCTTTTTTAATATTTTCACTGCAGATTTTTAACATTGCCATTTTTTCCACCTCTCCATGGACAGTACAGCTGTCATTTTTCACATCCTGTTCGAAAAGTGTTTTCGCACGTGTGGTGTCAAATGGCGTAGTCACTGTGCAAAACCAGCTTTCGGCTAACAAACTGATATTGTCACTGTTCATAAGGTGGGGTCACAAAAAACCCATGTTGACAATATGGAGTGAAAATGCCAATGAACGTTTGAGACGTTAGGGTTTCCGACCATAACGCCCCACGCTGTAGAGATTGACAGGCATCAGGGGTGTGACATGGGATTCTCGCCTGTAATGCTCATACCATTCCACACCATGCAGCCAGTGAGAGGCATCGAGGTGTGCCTTGGACTCTTTGGCCCCAGAGTTCACCCCATTCTCCTATACAGCACTCATCTCACTGTATTTTCTGATGGAATGGGGTGAGCATAAGGGCCAAAGACCTCAAGGCACACCGTGACACTTGTCGGTGTCTGCAGGGTAGGGTGTGGTGAAATGGCGTGGCTGTTATGCCTGATGACCCAAAGGCACATCCCAATGCCTTTCAGTCTCTGCAGGATGGTGGCAGGGTTGGCTTCAGTTCAATACTTCACTGCCATTCTTATTATGCAGCTCTCTAACTCCTACACTACCAATGCCAATGCCAATGCCAGCAAGCAAACATTCGGCATTGACAAATGCTTGTTTATTTTAATGTTTGTAATTGAGTAAGTTTTAGAGATGACTTGGAGCATTGAGACACTTCAGTGACTTGTTCTGAGTCATGTAGTGTGGACGTGGTGAAATCAAATCCAGGTTTGGTGTATTGAATATAGCAAGTTTGTTGAAAGCTCATTACTCTAACCTCTAGGCTATACTAAGAATACTGTTTGTGTGTGTTCTTAGTCTGTGTAAGTGTTTCTGAATGGGCTGTGAGTGTTACAAACACTATGAGAAACAGGTGAATGTGTTTGGTAGTGCTAATTGAGTTAGTGTCAACAAGCAGTGAGAAACAAACTGTGAGGCACTGTGATTTAGAATACAGGTTTTATTAAAAATGACTGTAGCATAGTCATGGGCTGGGAGCTTTACACACACCATGGGAAAGCACTGAATGTCCTTTGCTATGTTAATTGAGTTACTTGCGAGTACTGTAGCAGTGATAAACAGAAATTGTGAGGTACTGTTATTTAGAATGTAGCGTTCTTGAAATGACAGTAGCATAGTAATGGGTTGGGAGTTTTACACACTATTGTTAACAGTTGAATGTTCTTTGCAGTGTTAACTGAGGTACTTGCAACTAGCAGTGAGAAACAGATTTGTGGAGAAGTTCAATTTAGTATGCAGGCTGAAGTGAGTGAGTGAGAATGAGTGAGTGGAGGAGTGAGTAAGTATGACATCAGCATAGTAAGTATATTTGTAAGTTATTTTAACTCCAGTGATGTCATCATAAGTTATTTCACTGCAGTGGAAATAACTGAAGTTATCCCACTCATATTGCTCTCACCTCCATTGTGTGTTGTATATATATATATATATATATATATATATATATATATATATATATATATGGTACATCATGTGCTATTTCTAGGCACTAAGTCACTGTATACAGGTTATTCCACACTCTAACATTAGAGAAGTGAAAGACAGGAAACATCAAAGACATGTGATGTCCTGCCTAGTTTTTTATATATATTCAGCATCTATGGGGTTACTATATAGTATAACAGCATAGTCAGGGAAAGCAGTAGCTGCTAATTTCAGGATCAGGTAACATTACATAGGATTTTCAAAGGGATCTGGCACCGCTTTGTTTGAAATTGGAAATCTATCCATGGTCTACCTCTATCCTCATTTCAGATGCAGTTGCATCTGAAAAAAAAATAGCATATGCTTCAGAAAATGATGCAAAGTACAATTTGCATAATTATTTGACACAAACTGTCACAAACCCAGACCTGATGTCAAGAATGGACAGATTGTTTCATAGCTAGGGCAGGTGGATGTAGTCGCAATTGAATGGGCATAGAGACAACATGCACCTGCCTCTGGGTCTGCCTCTAAAGATCCAGCCCTTTTGGTTAAGGAAGTGGTGATTCCAGTGGTGCCAAACCAGTTTTTGGTGTGTGGTTTTCTGAATGTGGTCTACGTCATGTGTGAAGGAGAGCATTCATTTGTGGCCAGTCCACAGATACTTCAAAAAGGTAAACATCTCTGTACTGTATGCTCACTTTAACAGGGGTAGGTTATGTCCAGAATAAAAACATATATAATAACACCATGACATTTGTGCCAAATCTGTTTTTACTGATAACACCACAGGAAGATTCCAGAATATGATGAGTTACCTACTGTATCTTTGTAATCAGCTTTGGTTTCCCCAAGGCAACAAAGGCAGAGGTAGTTACATTTCAGTGTTAGTTATACTGACAGTTAGAATGACAGGTAATCAAATTGCAATTACCATATATCATTTAGCAGTAAGGCATTAATGGGGAGGTAATCACTCCCTAAGGAGTGATAAAAGACACAGTTGTGAAGTCAAGCACCTCCCCCTCCCCAGGGGTGCAATTAATGAGGCAAACCCACCCCCAGGATGGCATAATTTCCTGTGGCAGCATGAAACACAATTTCTATTCCTTCACTTTAAATATTCATATAGTTAATATTTCCTCAGCAACCTAAATATAGTGAGGATACCAACTTTACCTTAAGATTGAGATATTTTATCCAGAAGGATTTTCTTTTGTACTCATGTACAGATTCTCCCTGGGATAAAACACATTAAGGTTAACACCTCATTAACAAGACTGCAGGGAGGGGGTGGGGTCAGTATTACACTAAAAACATACAATATAAATATGTTCAGACAATAATAACTTAGAAAGAAATTACAAGACCCTTGAGAGAATCATGCAAAATTGGTTTGAACTAGGCATGAAAGTGAGGCAAACATATGGCAGTTTAGTAGAGCACCCATCTAGAGGATGCAAAGTATGTTCTTCTACCATCCTTGGTTTGAACCCACAGAAAGTTCAAAAGCAGTATAACCTTGAGATTTAAAGTGAATGCTGGCATCCTATCCTTCAAGAAATTTCTGAAATATCAATGAACTTCCTCAACAGTTGCACAATACTGTATATGAAATGATTCAGAGGCAGCTCGTAACTATAATCTAAAAAATCTACACTGCATGGTGCGGCAGCTGTGGTAGTACAATGTATATGGTGATCCAGAAACCAAAACTAAATAAAGTGGACCACAGTTCATCGCTGGAACCAGAGCCATTTTTATTTTCATGAATCCACAGATGCATGCCCATGCCACTAGCTTCTACAACTTACCCACACATAGAATAGTACAGACACAAAGACAGAGACACACACCCATATACACAGTATATATGTGTATATATATACATATATATATATATATATATATATATATATATATATATGTACAAACAACACACAATACACACTAATGCACTATTTATTTCTTACTCAGTGCTGTCCATTAGCTGCAGCTGAGGCCTCCTCTGTACCACTTGTGCATTTGACAATTTAATGTTCGTCCCCCAATAGCAGAAGAGACATTGAGGGATACAAAATGTTGTCCCAGTAGTCCCACATTCTCCCCGCACCCACTACAGTGCAGCAGATGTCTGGCTCCATTCGTGAAAGGTCCAGCCAAGGTCAATGAAGGGAGATGTTTGGCAGCTCGGGACTAAGTCAGGAGGCATGTGAGACTTGCAACAGGTGGGTGTTGTTTGGTGGCTGGGGAATGGGTGGGGGTATGAAGAGATATGTGGCATTGGTAGGATGATGGTGGTGGTAAGAGAAATTGATTGGGAGACAGGCAGGACATACAGCAGTGTGAACGTGTTACTTGGCAATCAGGAGAATGGGTTTGGAGGTAGGCAGAATTTGTGGCTGCAGAAGGGTGTTGACTGGCAGCTATGGGAATAGGTCTGGAGATGTACAGTTTGATGGCCAGGGAAAGGATTGGGAGATGGGCAGAATTTGTGGTAGATATAGGGTATTGTTTGGTGACTGAAGGGACAGGTTGGGGAGGTGGGTGTGAGTTGCTGAAGCAGCAGGTATTGCTTGGCAGGCAGGGGAAGTACATTGTGAGATGGGCTGCTGCTGTACAGTGTAGTTTTTATGTTTGATGCGCATGCCCACCAAACACTTTGAGACAGTAACAGAAAATGAGAGGTGTGTCACTGCCACACCAATTACAGCTGTATCTGCAAGAGGTGTGGCAGTGTACACCAATCACCAAGCACTCTGGTCATGACAGCAGTTCAGCTCTGCTGGTGTGCCATGTCATGGACTTGAAACAAATAAACCGCTCCAATGGGAGCACTTCATTTGTAGCCCGAACTCCTGCCATGTTTATTAAAGTGCACACTAATGTGCATGGCAGCAGTTGTTCCTGTATTCTCTGTCTCCATCCCTGCTCCTCTGAACCCCCCCCAGCTTCAACTGTGGCCATGGTGTGGCCTCCTGGTGCTAGTTTCTGTCCCCCCTCAACATTAGCCGCCATGCAGCTTTTTCTTACAGCTGACACTGGGGTGCCCAATCCCTGAATCGGCGCATACCCCCATATTAATGTGGCACACTGGGAGCCCACCCCAGTGTCCTGAAACATTTTTTGGTTTTATGTTTCTGACATCAGGATGCCCACTCCCAGTGTCGAATGTCTGCCCCCCAAGCCTGAATAGATATTTTGCCAACATCAGCATATCCAATCCCCATATTGGCATGTTTCCCCCAACCCCCAACTAATGTAGCGCACTGGGAGCCCACCCCAGTGTGCCAAAATATTTGAATATGTTTCCAACACTGGGATGCCCACTCCCGGTGTTAAATGCACCCCCTTCCCCCACAAACCTATTCAGTGCTGACATCAGGGTGCCCAATCCCTGTGTCAGCATGCTCCCCCATCCCCACTATTGTGGCACACTGGAAGCCCACCCCAGTATGCCGCTATTCTTTTTTTTCCCTGTAAAGTAAAGAAAACTGTCTCTCTATGTCTTTTATTCTATTCTTTCCTGTAAAAGAAAACAGTCCATCATCATCTCCTCCTAGGCCCCCTCCCCCATCCCCACCACCCTCTGCCTAGCTTTCCTCCCCACACCCTCACCCCATACTTACCTCCTGAGGTCTAGCACTGTTATCTTCCCTGGACCAGGAACACATCTGCACTCTTCAAAGGCTACCGACAACTGAGAAATCACAGTAAGCCTTATAATGGAACTCATTGGGGGTCAACTTAGGATGATATCTCAGCCAATTTTAGGAATTTTGGCCCTAAATATTCAACAACATGGTTCTTGGGACCCCATCTCATCACTGGCACTGTGATTTTGTTTCTCAGTCCTGAAAGATGATTTTGCAGTCACTGCACGGAATCACCATTTGGGAATGATTAACAAAACAACAGTGCCACTGTTTATGAGGTGGGGTCCCAAAAAGCCCATGTTGCAAATCTGGTGAAAAAGTTCCAAAAAATGACAATGTTACATAGTTTCTACTCCTGCACATAACTTCGCTAATTTTTTATATTTTCACTCCAGATTTTCAACATTGTCATTTTTTCAAACCCCCTTATGAACAGTATAGCTGTCATTTTTCACATCCTGCCCAAAACATGTTTTTGCACCTGTGGCACAGAATGGTGTGGTCACTGTGCAAAATCAACTTTTGGGATGGAGTACTGAAATGATAGTGCCACTGTTCATGAGGTGGGGTCCCAGAAAGCCCATGTATAAAATTTGGTGAATAAATTCAAAAAAATGATTGCATTATGGCTGTGCTTTGCACAGTTTTTAACCATGTTCGTAACTCCGCCAAGTTTTTATGTTTTCACTCCAGATGTTCAACATTGGCTTTTTTTCACACTTCCTCACAAACAGCACAGCTTTCATTTTTCACATCCTACCCAAAATGTGTTTTTGCACCTGTGGCGCTGAATGGCACAGTCGCAGCATGAAATCAGCTTTCGAGATTGTGTAACAAAATGATAGTGTCACTGTTCATGAGATGGGGTTCAAAAAAACCCATGTTGAAAATCTGGAATGAAAATACCAACAAATGTCCAGGGCATTAAGGTTTCCAACTGTAATGCCCCCCCGTGAGAGACTGACAGGTGCTGGGGTGTGACTTGGGGTCATTGGTCATAGTTCTCACTCCATTCCATCCCACCTCAACCTGCAGCCAGTGACAGGTATCGAGCTATGCCTTGGTCTTCAGCCCTAACATTCACCCACCATCTCTGCTTATTTCCTTATGGAATGGGTGCGTGTAAGGGATGGGGCCTAAAACCTGTCAGTCTCTATGCAGGTGGAGTGAAGTGGAATGGTGTGATCATTATGGCCGAGGACCCAGAAGCACACTCCCAATACCTGTCAGTCTCTGCAGGGTGGGGGATGGCATTAGGGTTGGAAACACTAATACCTTAGTAAGGAAGTAAATCAGGGAATGGCAGTGGATGTCACCTACCTTGATTTCAGGAAAGCATTTGATGCTGACCAGCATAGAAGGCTGATATAACAAGATGGGTAGTCTGACCACAGGGCACAAGCTGATAGATTGGGTTAGAAACTGGCTGATGGACAGGAGGCAAAAGGTGGTGATAATGTGATCCAATCCATGAAGAGGGTGATGACCAGCGGGGTACCTCCGGGATTAGTCCTGGTACCAGTCCTATTCGATGTCTTCATTACAGACATTGTGGAAGGCCTAGAAGGAAAGGTCTGTCTGCCTGTTTGCAGATGACACGAACATCTGTAAAAGAGTGAATACTCCAGAAGGGGTGGAGAAAATGAGCAGACACATGGAGAGCTGTGAAAAATGGTCTGAGGAGTGCCAGCTGAGGTTCAATGCAATGAAGCACCTGGGAAGAGGGAAACCTGGGGAGAGTTACTGGATGGGGTGAGGTGCTGATGATCACCAAGAAAGAAAAGGACATAGGAGTTATCAGTTCTAATGACCTTAAGGTGTCAAAACAGAGCACAAATATTGTAAGGAGGTCCAGTGGCATGCCTGGGTGCATAGGCAAAGCATCACTAGCAAAAGGTATGAGGTGGTGATGCCATTGCATAATACACTAGTGAGCCCTATCCTACAGTACTGTGTGCAATTCTGGAGGCCACAACTGTGCACAGACATGAACAGGGTGGAACCGGTCCACAGAAAGGCAACCAAGATGGTACATGCTTTGCAAAACAGAACATATCTGGACAGATTAAAGGACCTCAATATGTACATGATAAATACATTCAGGTACCTCAAGGCCATACACAAGGTGCGGGGTGGACATCTTCCAGTGCATCAAACATTTGGCATTGATAAATGCTTGTTTAAGGTTCTGCATTCCCTGTCTATGAACACCTAGTCTTCATTTTACTAAACTAGGTAAGCTGCATTAACTGGAGGTATTATTTTATTTGCTCTACATTTGGCTAAGTTAAGGAATTTAGTAGCACACAGTGATTTGTTTTAATATCTGCTTCGAGTATGGCTTGAGCAAGTAGATGTCAGGTTTAGCCTAAGTCTCCCTTGTAGATGTACTGTTAACATGGCCATCAGTACAGCGTAAAGCTAGACAGCAAACTGCATCACCAGCCTATGTGATCCTGGAGATAATACAGTTAGCACGGGGTTATGCAGAATTCATTTATTCATTCATTCATTGGTTGTTGGCAACTAGGTAAGTCCATTGGGTAATAAAATGCCTGTTTACAAGGATGACCTGGGGCAATGAAAATGCCTCAAAATTGCACAAAATACACAACACAAAACATTAACCATAAAATTATATTTACATTCATGTTGTTCAAATAGATTTCTAAGTGCCACATTGTTACATCATGTAATTTGCCTCATTATTGCATTATTGCACTTATTGCCATGACCAGTTTTTACTGTGATAGTATGTTGTTATGTGCTACACCCATTGTCTTATGCATCCACTACAATTTGCCACTTTGCTGCATCATGTAATTTGCCTCATTATTGCACTATCTTGTTGCCAGGACCCGTTTTACTACGATAGTATGTTATGATGTACTACACCCATTGTCTTATGCATCCTACGGCAGATTGTCACATTCTTGCATTATGTAAATTGCCTCACTGCTACTCTGTCTTATAGCCAGGATCTGTTTTATTGTGATTGTACGTTGTGATGTATGAAACCCATTGTCTTATTCAAAGTATGTTCCTTTTATTTTGTAAATCTGTTGTTGTACACCTGTCTTGTACTAGGATCTCCTTGTGAATGAGCTTGCTCTATGGAGTTTCCTACAATAAACTTGAAGTGGAGAAAAAAAGACATAACTGTAGCATAATTCCAAATTCATACTGGAAGCGAATTCCAGAATTTAACACAACTGTATGAAAAAAAATCTTGTCCTTGTGTTGTCTTTCTTATGGTGTACAACAGATTAGTTTTACCATTAGATGGCAGATTTATTTCAAAATGAGCCAACTGAAACAAAGTATGCACAGAAAAAATAACATAAGGCATAATTTAACAGATGGGGGAGGCAGATTTTTAAATTTGTTGAGTGAAGATGCAACTGGGTTACCCATCTGCATTTGTTCCCACCTATATGCATACAAAACATAGAGTGTGGGATATTCAAAAGGGTTGCACATGGTGCAACAGTGTTGCTATGTGCAACCCACTGAATGCGCCCTGGTGGCGATATTCAAGGGTAGGTTGTACTGCACAACCCCAGATGCACCGGGGTGCACCAGTAAGGTATGCTGCGCAAGTGCAGAGGGCGTGCCCATGCATATCGGCACATCCTGATATTCAACCCGGGATGTGCGGTGCATATGCAGGCACAAACCCACCTTGTACTGCACAGGGGGCACAAAGATGTGCCCGTAATAAACAGGAGCATGGCGGGGGACACCCACAGGTGGGCTACCATATTGCTGGGTGCAACACGGCAGTCGCCTGCTGTGGGTGGCCACCCAACCTCCAGAGACACAGTCTGGGCATCTTCCCCCACCTGATCACGATATACATATAATAACCCTGGTGGTCCAGTGGACCCGCTGCCCTTAATCGTGGGCATATGAAAGAAATATCCCTGGTGGTCCAGTGGACCCTACTCATCACCCGATCATGGGCATAGTTAATGACAATCCCAGATGGTCCAGTGGACCTGCCCCTGCACGATCGTGAGCATATGAATAACTTCATTCTCTGGTGGTCCAGTGGACCCGATCCCCAGCCCAATCGTGGGCATATGTGTTAAATGATTACCCTGGTGGTCCAGCGGTAGCCACCCACCCACTGAGACCCACCAACCAGCACCCCGCTGGTCAGCAGCGGGCAGCAGCTCCCCACCAGCAGGCCACCCACCAACTGACAGCATACAGTATGGCTGTATGCCTATTGGTCTACTGTGTGGGCCAGTGGGCATTCAGACCATACTGTACATTACAGTCCCAAATCTGAATGAACCATTCACATTTTGGGACTGTGTGAGACAGTGAAGTCTGTACACCCATTGGCCCACGCAGTGGACCAATAGGTGTACAGCCGCACTGTACGCTGTCAGTTGGTACAGGCCGGGCGGCTTATGGGTGGGGAATCTGCCACCCGCCGCTGACTGGGGTGCAGGTGGCTGGTCATAGTGGGCGGGTGGGGAACAGGGGTACCGCTGGACACCAGGGTTACTATTTAACACATATGCTTGTGATCGGGCAGGGGATCAGGTCCACTGGACTACCAGGGATAATGTGAACACTTATTTCCATGATCGGGTGGGAGAGTGGGTCCACTGGACCACCAGGGATACTATAATCATTATGCCCACGATTGGGCAGGGGAGCAGGTCCACTGGACCACCAGGGATATTTTTCTGCTATGTCCACGATTGGGCATTGGGGTATGTTGCCCACCGAGGGGCAGGGGCATTGGTCACTGACTGCCGCAGCTCCGGCACAGCACCAGGCGCAAAGTCACTGGTGATCGGCGACTGCATGCAAATGAGGTTATAATGACATGCAAATGACCCCATTTGCACCTTGCAAACATAATGGCCTCATTTGCATGCTCAATCTCCGCTCTTGCTGTGCCAAAGCAACTGCACTTGCACTGTGGCCCATGCTCCTCACCGCACCTGACTTTCACTGGCACAGTGCCATTCTGTAGCAGGTGCAAGTGCCCCAAGTGCCATATTCAATGATGCTGAGCCATGGCGCATAACTGCTGAACATCACCTGACTATGCTCTGGCTCAACCCAGCTGCACTGCACCCAGGCTTGCGCCCCTGCCTCAAGCAGTATGAATATCCCACCCAGAAAGTAAAGTTCCAGAAAAGAAGAATTTGTATATTTTTGCATCACATTTCAAACAAACCGTATCCCAAAACATTTTATAAGCAATGAGAAACTGTCAGCAAAGTGGCTGCACATGTGTGGTGGTAGTCTTTCTGCACATTAAAACCCACACACAGCTTAGAACAATGACATGGAAAGGGTAATGTTGGCCAAGGCACAGTGGAAAATCCACTACTCTTGCAAAAGTGCATTGGGTTTTACTTCACGGCACACCAACCAGAACAGCTACAGCAATGGGCAGAAATGACCTCAGTTTAGGGTACCATCTGAAGAATGGCACACCTTAACAGTACTGCATCCCCTAGTACTGCATTCAGATGCCAAAGTTTATAGCATGAGCTCAATCCCAGTGTGGGACTAGAACCCACAGCCTTCAGACACAGATGCAGATGTGCACCAAACTGGGCATGCTAATACCTAAGGAAACCCAGAATATTAGGACAAAATACCATGTCATCTGTAATGTGAGGGAGTATGTGATCTGTCAGTGCTTTGTTTAATTTTAGAAAATGGGGGAAAAATCCCAGTCTCTGATTGTCTGAGCACCCCATCTATGGGTGCATTTATGTGCCAACAGAGACATGGTAAAAATGAGTCCCATGACAACCTGACTGTGTGCCACGAGAAATTACTTCCCTCAAAACATTTTTAAAAGTAAAATATCCACCATCTTCTTTCCTTGCTTAGCATGTGACAGATCCACCTCCCAACACACATTCACTACATTAAGTGCCACAAACTGACACTTTCTGGTACATCCTCCTCCTCCTCCTCCTCACCACACACACAAAAAACATGTCTATATCTTCTAGCTCTTGCACAAAGCATGCTACCTTTGCATCACTCACCTCCAGTGCTCACCCACCTGCTTCCTCTAGTGCTCAAGGTTGCAATGCATCTGTGGGTGCCACAATGACAAAACTGCCACTCATCTCATCCACGTGGCAGTAAATATTCATCATCTTATCCACACCCAGCTTCACTTGCTTCTAATGTGAATACTTAATAAACAAACAACAGGAAGCAACCAAAGGCAGAACCAGGAGGGGAACAAACTGCAGGGGGTTAAAAAGTGCAGGACATTCAAAACAGTGGCACATCACAAAACACACCAGTACCCTCTAATGCCAGTGCCAGCAGTAGAGGGACTTCTTTAAATAGCTAACTTTTTTTAATAAAATGCAGCCCAGATCCAATTTTCTAAGTGTAATAATACCCTTCAGGGTGCTGGGTGTGGGCTATACCGGACCTCTCAGGAGCTATAAGGCCCCTCCCATCTGCAGTGCTGAGTTTCATTATACCCCAATACCACCCATCTTGTTAGGTATTGTTGCTAGCACTGGGTCTATTGATGTTTTTGTATTGTCGTACTTTGTTCATGCTTTGTATTTCTTTGATATTTTTTCCCCCGGCTTTCTATGTAAATGTGAAAGCATTTGCTAATGGACTAACCAGATCTTTTAATAAATGAATAAAAAAATAAAATAATTAATTGATTAATCGGTTCAAGATCTTCAAATAAAGAAGTTTTCACACCACAGCTGGTTTACTTCATGTTATGATTTGTATCCACCATGTCTTTTGTTTTGTTGACAAAATGAAATAGGGCAGTCTAAATACTATATGCCTGACCTATTGCCTTGGGACTTCTCTGGGTTGCCATAAAAATAATTTTATCATGTCATATCTCAGTATCAATCATTCAAAGAAAGGAGTCAATCAGATATAACCCTTATTCTTTGGATGCATCAGTGCTTCTTAACAAATGTATTAATTTCCAGTGGCCAGATTCTTTAAATGATATGTTTAATAAAGGGGTTCCTATTATCAAGTTCCGTATCTGTTTAATGCAAGGAATTGGCAGGACTGGAGGCACTGACACAAGAACGACTGGTCCGAGTAAAATTCCCTGCCACTCAGCAGCAGTTTCCCTGATGTTTATACCATATGTGTGACAACATTATCAATGTAGTTTTTTTTGTAACAGAACCTTATTAGAATTTATTATCAGGCTCTAATATCGCTCTGGCAATTTTTAAAACGTTGATCTTTCAGCTCTGTTTACCCCCCTAGCAGGTCTTTATTTAGCAAGAAGACTGGTGGTGGAAGTAAAATAACCCCAGAAGAGGCAATAGATAGTATATGTACCACTCCAGGATCTTTATTAGAATCATTTCACTTCACTGACAATAGCTTAGGGGTGGACACTGATGGTTATTACAACTGTTTTTATACTTTAAAAGGTTCCAAAAGTTCTGATAAGGTTCAGATAGCTGTAAGAAACTTTCAGAACCTTTTTGTGGTTCTTCTGTTCCATTCCTACATTAGTAACATAGTAGCTGATGGCAGATAAGGATCACTAGGTCCATGTAGTCTGCTCTTATTCCTTGCCTGCATCAGTGTCCACTGACCCTACTGGTCATTGGCTTTCATCTCTCTTCCCACATCAAAGTTCCTTTATGCCTATCCCATGCATGCTTGAATCTCCCACTGTGTTAACACACACCGCTTCCTATGGCAGGCTATTCAAAGCTTCTACCACCTTTCTGTGAAGAAGAAGGTCTTCAAATTTCCCCTTATCCTGCCCTCCAATCTCATATCGTGCCTCCTCATCCTTGTACAAGTCTTGTACTGAAAGATGTCACCCACCTGCACTTTGTTCAAGCCTTTAAGATACCGTCAAACTTGAAATCTTTATTGTCAAATCATTTTCACTATTCTCACTGAAGCAGTAATCTGTGCTAAAATTAATTTATGCTAATTTGTAATTTTTCCATTACAGTGAATGTGGTGCTAATGATTTAGTGCTAAATTTAATTTACCAATTATGGTTGCATTTGTGTTGGTGTTGAAATTACTTTGCATGAAAATAATTGCAAGGCTATGCCTGTAGTTCAATGGGTGGAGCAACAAACCACTCCCCCATCAGGCATTTAAAGGCCACCCCTCCTCGCTAGTCCATGATTCATTACTTTTGTTGCAGCCAGAGGCACCGCTACTCCTATCTTCATCTCTGTGTCTCTAACCTTTCTCCAGTTGCTGTGTTTTTGCAGCACCTCCAGCCGACAGCTCGCTCCATTTCCCTGCTGCTTGTCTGGTGGCTTGCACCTTCCTGCAGCCACTGGTGCTGTGGCTCTGCTCCTCCAAATGTTTCTATGGGTCCCATTTCTCGGCCCTCATTCTTTCCAGGATCCACTCACCCTCCCTCTCTCTCTCTATCTCTGGTGTTTCTAGGTCTCCTCCTGCCTGTGATTTGTGGTGACATCACCCGCCGGTGCCTGGCTCATGGCCCTACTCAGTCATTCCCTGTTTTTCCTCTGCCACCGCTTTCTCCCCACCGGTGCCTTAGCTTTCACCTGACTCCCATTCTACAGTTCCATGTTGGCCCTCAAGGCTTCCCTCATCAGCATATCTTGTATGTTCATTCGTGAACCTCCACTAATCCATTACAGCTTCATAGCTCCTAACTCTCTACCTTAGTACATCGTACCTCAACTGTCGGCTGTGGGCTTCACTCAGCCATTCTCATTCTCTACCTTTATGTAGTTCTATCCATCCCTAAGTTGTCTTCTCAAGATACCGGTTGGCACACACTCCTGTGGTTGCTACTGTAACCTGCCTTGTCTGGACCCATGTTGGGGTTTCCTTTGCTCACTCTGACCTCTCCATAGGTCTACTCATTCACATCGCTTACTAGAGCATACCTTTCATATGGGTCCTGTGCTACCTTGACTCAACCTGCTCACCACTCGGAGAGGTACCTTCCATGTCCATTGCTGCATGGCTCAGGACTAGCCTGTAGCTGGTGGTCTTGCTCTGCACCCACGAAGTCTGCATCAAGAGCATGTGAAACCTGGAGTGAGGTCCTTCTCCCTGGCCCATAGTGAGAATGTATTCACTCCAGGTGGACCTTCAGCTGTTCCTCATTTCAGTGACACCTCTGGATGTTGAATTTATGACTTCAAGCTGTGAGGGGTAGGGCTCTCATCATCAGGGCCCCTTTGGCTACCTGAGTGGGTTTGGAGGCACCCTCTATGCCATTCTCCATCTGACCATCTGTGGTTCCCCTGGTCTGTTTCGTAGGCTTGTGTAGGCTGGCAGAGTGCCCCGGCCATCTTTTCTCTCCTTTGCTTTTGGGTGTCTAGTTGCAGAGACATAGCTCATAACTCTCAACAGCATTCCTGTTAGGATGAGTGAGAGCTTCATTTAAATTGGAATATTTTCCTCTTCCTCAATATCAACTTTAAATTGCAGTAGCTGAGCCATCACTAACCAAAACATCCTTCAGCCTGAAGGAAGGTGACCTAGGATCCCACAATGGCTTTAAGTCACACGCATAAATCATACCAGTTGTGTAAGCACACTGAATTACAAGGCTATACCTGTAGTTCAGTGGGCGGAGCAACAAACCACTCCCCCATCAGGCCTTTAAAAGCCGCTCCTCTTGGCTAGTGCAGGATTCATTTCTTTCATTGCCCCACCATCTTCCCCTACTCCTCCAGTGGTGCGTCTCTCTTTCCTGTGGGCTTCTTCCTAAGCTACCATTAGCCATGGGAATCATTCCTGTGGCACCTACTGTATAGGGTTGGAACCCTTCACTAGGGTTTCTCGCCATCGTACCCCATCAGGGTGGTATGTCCCATAGATAGAGAGGCAGACAGTCACAATGTATCTAAGTCCCACAACATAACACCACTCGGGGGGGTTCCGTTCACTCAATGTTTCCCTAATTGCTACCACCCCAACTGATGATTCCTGCACTTTCTCCTTCTTTTAACACTTCTGTCTCTCCCCATTTGTCTTCACCTACCTTTCTTAAATATTTTAGTTATTATTATTCTATTTGTAACTATACCATCCTGTCAGTTTTGTATTTTATTTCAGTTGTGCGCTTTTTATTTCTTCAATTTGCATCTTTGTTGTACCATATGTTTTTGTATTGTGTATTCTACACTGGACGTTTGTGAAAACAGGCATTTTTGTTCACATACTTTTCCAGTATACAAATAAAATTGATTGATTAAGTCACACAAGTATACATCATACCAGTTGCGTAAGCAATCTGTAACTACCTGTCTGTGTCAAAGGATCTCCTTGTGAATGAGCTTGCTCAACAGAGTTTTCCTACAATAAACTTGAACTTGAACTTGGACATTGAACTAGTTTTACAGTACCTGAAGGTCTCTATCATATCCCCCCACTCTCTCCTCTCTTCCATTGTATACCTATTTAAGTCTTTTAATCTGTCCTCACCCTCATACATTTTCTGATGCAATCCCACACCATTTTGGTTGCCCTTCTCTGGACTGCCTCCACCATATGTTCTTGTGAAGATGTGGCCTCCAGAGCTGAACACTGTATTCTAGATGAGGCCACATCAGTGTTTTGTATAAGGGCATCACCACTTCCCTTCTTCTGCTAGTGATACACCTTCCTAGCACGCCAACATCCCACTGGCCCTCCCACAGCCTTGTTACACTGTTTGGCCACCTTTAGGTCATCTGAGATGATTATCCCTAATCCCTTTCTTCCCTGATGATTGTTGGCACTACCCCAATCATGTAATTCTCCACAGGGTTTCTTCACCCTTGGTGCACGATTTTGCAATTCTTTGCATTAAATTTTAATTGCCACACTTTGGATCATTTTTCCAGCTTTCCCAGACCCCTCCTTGTTCTTTCAACCCCCTTTGGAGTGTCTACTCTATTGCAGATCTTGGTATCATCTGCAAACAGGTAAACCTCCCCCTCCAGCCATTCAGTAATGTCACTGATGAAGACATTTAAAAGGACCAGCCCCAGGACTGATCCTCAAGGCACCCCACTGGTCACCCTCCTTTCCTTGGATTTGAACCCATTCACTACCACCCTCTGCTTCCTCCATTTTTAACCCAGTTTTCCACGTTGTGTCCCACCCTCAGGATACCTAGCTTGCTCACCAGTCTTCTATGTGGTACGGTGTTGAAGGCCTTGCTGAAATTGAGGTAGGCGATAATCCACTGATTCTCCATGATTCACCTCCTTTGTCACCCAGTCAGAAAAATAAATCAGATTTGTTTGACATGAACTTCCTGCTGTGAAATTATGCTGCCTTGGATCCTGTGCTCCCATGGTTTCCAGATGTTCCAGAATCTTTTCCTTAATCACCGCCTCCATAACCTTACTCACTATTAAAGTGAGGCTGACCAGCATACAGTTTCCTGCCTCTTCCCTGCTACCACTTTTAGAAGAGGGACTGCATGCACCTTCTTCCAGTCCTCTGGAACCACCCTTGTATTGAGTGACCTACTGAAAGGGCCACCAGCAGTGCTGTTAGCACTGTCCATAATTCCTTTATTATCCTTCGTATATCATCTGGTCCCATCACTTTGTCCACCCTCAGTTTTGTGAGTTCCTCCAGGACTTTCTCTTCTGTAAAAGGACTGGTGTTTACCTCTCTCCCCCCCAAATGCTTCTGCTGCCTAGTTGTGGTCCCTGTCCCTCCCCTTCTACCATGAATACTGAACAGAAGTATTAATTCAGTATCAATGTTTTTTCTAGTTCACCCTCGACACATACGCCTTTCTCCCCTTTGAGCCTTACAGTCCCTCCCCTGGCCTTCCTTCTATCACTAATGTATCTATAAAATGTCTTATCTCCCCTCTTTACCATCTGCGCTAATCTCTCCTCTGTCTGTACTTTCATGCTCCTAACAGTGTTCCCTGCCTCCCTCTGTCTCTCTAGGTACATTGCCCTATCCTCCACCTTCTGAGTCTCCTCGTATTTTCTGAAAGCCCCCTTTTTGTCCCTCACTTTCTCTGCCAGCTCCTTTGTGAACCATAGTGGTTTGTTCCTTCTTTTTTGCTTGTTACTCAGCCTAATGCACTGATTTGTCACAGTGGCATTTTTAGCCTGAATAATGGGGGTATGGGCCCTATCAGTTTATGCTGCCCTTATAACAATAATTACAGCAGCAGTGCCATCTTAAGCTCTGAATGACTGAGACAGCTGGGCAGCCGTGCCTCCACTCTGCCTCTGCCCCACCCACTGCAAAGCTCCTACCTTGGCAGTCACTGTCACAGCAGCAGCCAGGGCTTGATTTCCCTGTGTCCCAAACACCAGATATTGGATGATAATCCCTGAGCTTCTCCGAAGTCTGTCGGAGACTCAGTCAGTCTGGTGATCACATGGGTGGGGCAGAGGAAGACCGTCAACCCGACCAATAAGTAACCATCACATGGGGGTCCTTCCTGTTCCAATCAAGTGTGGCCATATGGGTGGGCAATGACTTTGATTGGAGCAGGTATAGGCTGGAGGTAGAGCTGGACAACTTCATTGCACTCTGCTGTAGAGTGTGGAGCAGTCAAGCGGAGCTAGCAGCGAGTCTTCAGGACTTCCCTGACTAAAAGTAAAAAAAAAAAATTTAGTTAAAAAACACACCACAGACTTTCTGGTGGTCCGGCGATCATCTCAATAATAGGAGGGATGGAGAAGGACAGACAAGGAGAGAGAGGGAGACAGAAACTGGGGCCTGAGAGTGGGATGATCGGGAGAGGGACTCAGGCTGCAGCTCAGAGGGAGTGGAGAAAAGAAGGGATACTCATTAGAACAAAGTAGCAGGAACCAAACTGCTGTGTTGAGCAGCCTGCAGTGCAACAACAGGAGTTAGAGAACTTGGAGCTGCTTCAATTAGTGGCTACTAGTACTGAAGTGGGTGCAGCAACACAGGAGCAGAGTACTAGTAGTCTGCTGCACTGGTAGTGTACTTGAACTATCTTGTTGTAGGCCACAGTTAAGACCTCCCAAAAAAAACAAGATATAACAAAACTAAGAGAGCAGAGGGAGCTCAGAGGGAAGAGGAGAAGAAAGACCACACGCAGTCTAATTACAGGGAGAGTGTCAGAATGCAGCAGGTGCCAGGAGGAGCTCAGCTGAGCAGGCTGTGCCCTGCAGTGTATATTACTGAGTTGTAAGAAGAACTAAGAAGAGTAAGATCTGTACTAAAATATATATATAAATAACAAAAAAAAAGGTTTCTTTGAATAATATAAAGGAGGAGCTCAGGGGAGAGGAGCAGAGAAACAGACTGACTTGGGAAGTGAGTGAAAACAGCAGCAGGTGGAGGAGCTGAGCAGCCAACCCTGAAAGAGCTGCTGCTGCAGTTTATGGTTTTCTTTTAATTCCTTGCCTGTACCATCACTAGTTACTTGATTGCCTACAGCTTTGGGGTAGCCCTTGCCCCAGAAAAAAAATTACATTACCTAGATTACCTAGATTTTAGCAAGGCATTTGATACAGCCCCACATAAAAGATTAATACACAAGTTAGCCAGCCTTGGAGTGGGTCCCAAGGTGGTAGCCTGGATAAAAAAATTGGCTAGACAACAGAATGCAAAGGGTAGTAGTAAATGGAGTCCACAGTGAAGAAAGGAGGGTTACCGCAGGGTTCAGTACTGGGACCTGTCCTTTTTAATGTCTTTATAAGTGACATTGCAGAGGAACTGGAAGGAAAAGTATGTCTTTTTGGAGATGACACAAAGATCTGCAACAGGGTTGATACACCAGATGGAATGGAAAGGATGAGAAGGGACTTGGGAAGGTTGGAGGAATGGTCAAATGTATGGCAGCTCAGATTCAATGCAAAGAAGTGCAAGGTAATGCACCTGGGAAACAAAAACCCAGGGCAAGAGTACACAATGGGGGGGTGAGATACTGACAACAGTAAAAATGGAAAAGAACCTGGGGGTAATTATATCAGATGACCTAAAGGTGGGCATGCAATGTGAGAAGGCAGTAAGGAAGGCTGGAGGGATACTGGGATGCATAGGGAGAGGCATCACCAGTAGAAAACAGGAAGTTGTTATCCCTCTGTACAGACAGTTGGTGAGACCCCATCTGGAGTACTGTGTGCAGTTCTGGAGACCCCATCTCCACAAAGACATAGACAGAGTTGAGGCTGTCCAGAGAGGCAGCCAAAATGGTGCAAGGTCTGCACCAGAAGACATATGAAGAAAGACTAAAGGAGCTTAATATGTATACCCTTGAGGAAGAGGAGGAGAGAGGGACATGATAGAAACTTTCAAGTACCTCAAGGAATCAACAAAGTCCAAGAGGGTGGCATCTTTCAGAAAAAAGAGATGTGCAAGAACAAGGGCCCCAATTTGAAGATAGAGGGACAGCTCAGAGGTAATGAAGTATTTCTTCACAGAAAGGGTTGTGGATGCATGGAACAGCCTCCCTGAGGAGGTCATGGAGTCAAGAACAGTAGAAATTCAAGAATGCATGGGACAGACATAAGGCAGTCCTAGTGGGGGGTAGGAGGAAGTAAGCTGTTGGTTAATTAGGATCTGCAGCTTATCTGTTAGGTAGGAAAATGGGCAGACTAGGTGGGCCAAGCGGTCCTTATCTGCCATCAAATTCTATGTTTCTATGTTTCTATGTTACATGATTGGCTACAGACTTGACGTAGCCCCAGAAAAAATTACTTGATTGCCTGCAGCCCTGGGATATAACCCCAGAATAAAGTAAATTGGCAGGGTTTCTTGTTTGCCCATCACTGTCAGTAATTACTCGATTGCTCATGATCTTGGGGTATATAGCCCCAGAACAAAACATAGGTAAGGTTTTTTATTTGCCTGTCACAAATTACTCAGTTACTTACAGCCTTGGGATATAATCCCAGAATAAAGTAAATAGGCAGGGTTTGTTGTTTGCCCATAACCCACCACTGTCAGTAATTACTCGATTGCTCATGGTCTTGAGGTATATAGCCCCAGAACAAAAATGACAGTTTTTATTTGCCTAGTACAGTCATGAATTACTTGGTTGCTTACAGACTTGGAATATAACCCCAGAAATAAGTAAACAGGTTTAGTTTGTGACTACCGTTACTCACTAGCCTACCTACATATGTACCACCATAGTATAATAAATCATCACTTTTATTATTTTGGCCTACAACTGAATTAAAGTAGAACAATGTCAAAAACAAAATGAGTCATGACGTAAGGTCTTTCTATAATATGGGAACAGACAGCAAAAGGCCAAGAATAAGTTCTTCATGAGCATCCTCTTCATCTTTGAATGAGACCATGTGCACAGACAAATAACTGATACTGATGCATCTTGTTATAAGCAAACAAGTGAGATAGTAAGTCATCAACTTGACAGTATTAGTACTGCTAGCACTACTAGTGCAAGCATTGAGCAGTCTTGTACTACCGCCTCTATTGTATTAGCTTGCCCCAGGCCTTTCCAGTATCTGACCTTGATGATAACCCCCTACTGATCTTGGCAATAAAGAGAAAGGCCCCACTCAGCCTATCACTAATTTCAGTACCAAAATGTATGGAGGTAAAAGACAGGGCTTTAGCCATCACTGGTACAAATATTTTGATTGGTTGGAGTACAACTGTGAAAAACAGAGTGCATTCTGCTTTGCATGTAGATGATCCATGTATGGTCAGGGATGTGCTGATGAAGCCTTTACAACTCAGCCCCTCTACTTCTCTGCCTAGCACCCTCTCTCTCTCTCCCCTGCAGTTTCTCTCGAACTTCTTTCTTCACCTTACCTAACTGTCCATCCAACTATTAGGAAGCCCAGTGCAGCCTCCTTTTAAAACTCTATTTTGTAACATTCCCTGCCCTGTCCCCAGCTGCAAGCCCTCTTTTTACTTTTATCCTCCCTCCTTGTTGCCTGCTGTTATCCCCATGTCTGACCATATCTCTGAACCTAGCACCCTCTTGAACCTCAGCTGCTGCAGCTTTCCCACCCCTACTTCATATCCCCTTGCACTTATCAGTTATTTGGCATATATTTTCTAAGATTTGTCTGTTGTGTCCTGCACAAAGCACTGAAGCATATACATGAGTCCTTAATCTCTTATCTCTCACAATGTAACCATGGAAATACATCCAAAGCACTGAGACTTTACAACTTCTTGATGTCATTCAACACTGCCATTTGTCTTTTCCTGTTTGATTACATTCTCTTAGTCTTGCTTAAAGTTTCCAGAGTATTCTCCTAGTTTGTTATTTAACTTCACTGCTTTGTTCTAGCCTAATTGACTGTCCTGATGCTTTGATTTGAATTTTATGTTGTGAATGCTTTGACCTGAATTGTATGTTGTTAATTACTGCACAGCCTATGTATAACTGCCTTGTTTTCTATCCTGTCATACCTGTAATGTTTCCTTGTAACCTCCCGGGTCGTGCCTGAAAACAGTCATCTCTATGGCTAGCGCACCTACCTGGTAAACAAAAACTAAATAAAATTAAACTAATGAACTCGAGGGTTTCAGAACTGGAAAAAGGCATTGGAGAAAGTCAGGGCACACACATCAAGTCACTCTCATAGAAGTGCAATGGCTGCTTGATCTGCAATATACGTGCACTCAGGAAACAGGTAACATCATGATACACGTAGACAAGGGCAAGGTTAAGGAAATTCAGCAAAGAAGAGATTACATGAAAAGACTAGTAGAAGTCACTCTACATTTGGGTTGGCTAGGTTTGCTTTTCCATGGTCACAATAAGGATGAGCAGAGTGTTAATAAAGGAAAATTCAAGGAGACTTTAAATGATTAAAAAGCTTGAAAGAGTTCTTCAAGTTAATGAGTCCATCCATCAAATGCAACATACATATCAGCGAATCATAGAATTGTCTGATTCAGTCTGCTGCATCCTGTATTACAGGTGAAATTGTGCAAGAAGCCAAAATGCTAAATTTGTATCAGTCTTATGTGACGACTCTCTAAACATTTCATGTCAGGAACACATAAGCATATGTGTCAGATATATTCATAACCATAAGCCTGTTGAATGATTTTTATGTTTTGTTAAAGTCTCAGAACTGGATGCAAAGGATTGTGTAGTAACTAATGGCACCTTGAACAAATGTGATATCTTTGAGCCAGATATTACTTTTGTTGCTCAAGCTTATGACAGTAAAAGTGTCATGAGTGGTCATCTCAACGGTGTTCAGGAACTCTTCAAAAGGGACCACCCTCAAACTGTGTATGTTCACTGTTATGCACATGAGTTAAATCTAACTCATGTGGATTCATGTCAGTGCATTCCTGAAGTAAAATATTTCTTTGAATTGGTGCAATGCTTGCATACATTCTTTTTGACATCAGTAGTGCACAGTGACAGACTGAAACAGGTACAAGAAGACATGAGACATGACAGAACATTCAAGGTCACAACTCTGAACAGCACCAGGTAGGGATGTCAGAAAAAAAACTATGAGAGCACTGAAGCATACCTATGACACCTTAATCTCTTATCTCTCGCTATGTGACCACGGTAATACACCCACAGCACTGAGACTGTACAACGTCTTGATGTCATTCAACACTGTCTTTTGTCTTTTCTTGTTTGATTACATTCTCGGATTTGCAGAAGGACTCCACAGCCTACTGCAGACTGAAGATCTGGATCTAGCCAGTACTGGCATTGCAGTAGAAGCATTTATTGATACTTTGGTTTCATTCCAAAATGAAGACAAATGTAAAGAATTACTCTGTGAAGCAACAGCATTTGCTGTGCCACTTGACATTGCTCCTGATGCTGCAACACAACAAAGGACCCATCCATGATGTACCCATCACTTAGCAGCTCATTGTGATGCATATGTAGTTGACAGAAGAGTTAGAGAACAGCAGCCAGTTACTTTGGAAACAGATTATCAAACTAAAATTTACTATCCAGTGTTAAATAACATGATTTCTGAATTGAGATGCTGATTTTCAAAAGAGGGGGTAGACCTACTGAAAGCAGTTCAGGCTTTGAAACCAACTAGTTCTTTATTTTAGATAAGACAACGCTAAATGTTATATGCAATCATTATAAGTACAACTTCCCAAAAGAAATTGTTTGTAGCACAATGGTTTATTGAAAGGTTGCCTGCTGAAAACTCCCGTGGAACATTTCTTTGTTGCTTGACTCACTGCCACTGGCTATGTTTCCTGGCATTCACCAGTTAGGTACTATTGCACTTACCATACCAGTCACTACGTGTTCATGTGAATGATCCTTCAGTGCTCTAAATCGAATAAAGACATACCTGAGAAACACAATAGGTCAGGACAGACTAACTGGTCTTGCTACATTAGCAATTGAGTGTGAGGCCACAGAACAAATAAATGTAGATGAAGTCATTGACAGATTTGCCAAACTGTCAAACAGATGTGTTGATCTTTTGCTTCCTGCTGCAGCCAGTGCTGCAGAAAATCATAAATTATATGAAAGGATCTAACAATTCATAAAGACTGAGACCAACAACTATTTCAGTGTGGTTCAAGTCATGATCTGTATTGCAGGGTGTTCAGTTACTAATTCCCTGCATTTGGATTGATGCACATTACATGATTGCTTCTAAAGTTCACCCATTGTCACATATTCTTCATTCTTTTGATTTCTTCCAATGGACAAATCCCCCCAGTGTCCCACCCACCACCACCATGCCCCATTTGGTTTTGAGAAAAAAATATGAAAAGATAATCATTACTTAGATGATTTTCCTTCTGTCTTTGTATGTAGATAGTTCTGAGACTAAGGCAATAAGTATGTTCCCTGGTTCTTCCACTTAGCTTCCTGCTGTGTATTTATGTCAGGGTTTCAGCTACAAAATCCCTGGTTCAGCTTACACCTGCTGTGTATGTCCGCATTTCAGCTATGAAATCCGTGTGCTTGTCTTTCTGCAAATTTCATAGCAAATGGTTCTAAAATGTACAATTTGCCAGCTAATTCTTCATACTTTCTTGCAGGGGCAAACCACAGTTACCACCCCATGTCCAGCCCCAGGCACCATTTGGCTTGGGAAAAAACATTGTTAATCTTAATCAATCAATCAAAATTTTTATTTAACCAGGTGAACATCATTGAGCAAGTTCATTTTCAAGATGGATCTGTCTGTGTTTGTGAGCACTTGGTTCTCAGACAAAGGCAATCAGCCAAGTATGTTCTGTTTCCCTAGTTCAAGTGACCTGCTGTGTATTTCAGGATTTCATCTACACAATACCTACATTTTATCTTACTGCAGAGTTAATAGAAAATGCTTCTAAAATCATAATCTGGCACATAATTCTTCATAATTTCTTGCAGGGGTAAATACCACCCCAATCCATGTCCAGCCCCAGGCACTGTTTGGCTTGGGAAAAATATTGTTAATCTTTTTCTGTCTGTGTTTCTGAGCACTTGGTTCTCAGACTAAGACAATAAGCCTAGCATGTTCTGGTTCCCTAGTTCAAGTGGCCTGATGTGTTTTTCAGGATTTCAGCTTCAAGATCCCTATACTTGTCTTGCAGAATATATCATAGAAAATGGTTCTAAAATGCACCATTTGGCACCAAATTCTTCAAACTTTCTTTCTGGGGGCAACTCCCCCCAGACCCCCAATTTGGTTAGTGTCACTGATGAGGGCATATGCCCCCCCCACACTTTTACAATCCTACTGATGATACTGATTTCTTGACTCCAGTAAGGCTTCTTTTAGATGTGCACACTGCTCCTCAACCTCTCCCCCTGGATCCCTTCTTACCAGGGTTTCTTTGATCTCTATCCCTATCCTAGCAAAGTCCACCCTCCTGAAATTCAGAACCCTTGTCTTTGTGTGGCTCTCCTGCAAAGCTGTACTGATGTTGAACCACACTGTATGGTGGTCAGTGGACCCTAGGTGCCCATCTACCTTGACTTCCTTGATCCTGTCTCCACTGGTCAGCACATGGTCTAAAAGTCCCTGGCGGGCTCCTGAGCCAAGTGCCTGAGGCCTGCCCCTTGCAAAGATTCTATGACATCTCAGCTCCTGGCTGAAGCAGCTGCTGGGATGGTCCACTCCATGTCTGGAATGTTAAAATCCCCCAGTAGCAATACCTCCCCCTTTGCAGGCATCCCATGTATTTCCTCCATTATTGCCCTACCTCCTCCCTCTGTGCCAGAGACCTATAGATCACTCCTGTGTGAATTGATTTTACCATTTCCTGGCTCAAGTGTTGCCCACACTGCCTCGGCTTCCCCCTCTCTACCCTGCACTGCCATCACTTTAATACCTTCTCTGACATAGAGGGCACCCCCCTTTTATCCTTTCTATCCCTTCTGTGTAGGGTATATCCTGGCACATTTTCCTCCCAGTTATGGTTTCCAGCGTACCATGTTTCAGTAATTGCCACTATGTCCAGGTCTGTCTCTCCATCAAGGCTGCCAGGTTTGGGATTTAGTTTTCCAGACTGTGGGCATTTGTATACATGACTGTCCATGTGTCAAGGCCTGTGCCCCTTGCATTTCTACCTTTGCATTTCTTCTTCCTCCTTCCTCCCTGGTTTCTTTCTCCTGCTGCCTCTCCCCCTCTGCCTTTTCTCTTGTAATGAGCCCAGGAATATCTGTCCATGTTTCCCAGCCTGTCCCCCTTGTAAGTGTTCACTCTTGCTTTCAAGTTCCCCCTTCCCAACCCTGATTTCTTTCTTTTGTTGCCTCCCTTCCTCTGCCTTACCCCTTGTAATGAGCTCAGGAATTTCTGTCCACAACATTTCCTCCTGTTCCACCCTGGTAGCTACTCTGACCTGTGGGAGTGGACTGCCTAAGTCTCCCTGCTCCCAACTGCCCCCCCTTGGTAAGTTTAAACGATTGGCAAGGAAGCATCCAAACATTTCATTGAGGACCACAGTCCCCTTCCTGGATAGATGAAGACCATCCCCCATCCCTCAAGATGGGTCCCCCGTCTCCAATGAAGCCAACCCATTTTCTCCACACCAGCCCATCAACCAAGTATTGAACTTGCTGATTTGAAGATTTATAGCCTCTCCTCTACCGTGGATTGGTAAAAAACAATCAGCTTGAATTCAGAAGTAACAGTAAAGGATTATCCAAATCACACAAACAATACCACCATCTGGGGGTTCAGCCGAGTCCTCTGACCCATTCTCCTTCTCATGCATCTGCGGGAAGAACACTGTGTGGTTCAACAATGTACAGGATTGAGCCTTTTAAATTACCTCAGCCCTTTCTTTGGATTTGGCACCTTTCCTGCTGTGCCTGATTGGCTGTAAGCCTCCGGTTTTCAAAAACAATCATCTGGCGCCTGCTGTTAAATGGGATATGAAACAGATATACAAGCCCCAAACTCTTTATCAGCTAACAACCAGTTTGAGCATCTGTCCTATTTGCCCTGCCCAATTTCACTGAACCTCTGTTAGGGGAAAAAATTACACAAAATAATTACCAAAGCTGTGTGTCTCCCCTAGAAGTACAATTTTACCAGCAGATTTAGATTAATGAACTGTATAGCTGTATAGCTAGTTCTCTCAGGTGAACTGGATAGATAATAAACACTGCTGTCCCCATATATTGCTATGAGCCCATTCAGAAACAGAGGCAATAAGTATCAAAAAGGATCAAGAAGTGAAAAGAAACCCAAAGCAAAAACGGTCACATAAAGGATCCTTTCAGCGGTCTACTGATGATCCCTCCTGTGTAGCTTACCCTTTAGTTCCTTGTGCATTAAACAGATTTCATCTAGAAGTCTTATCTAAGACTGAAACAAATGTTGCCCATCCTAAAGTGCTGTTTACAAGTGTTATCTACTACTAAACAAACTCTGGCCAGAGCTGATAGGCTGCAGCAAAGCTACAAGCCTGCATTTGCAAATGTAACATAGACTCATAAATGTGTTGTTTTGTAATATTTTTATACCAAATTTTCAACATAGCATTGTTATGACCCTTCCTCACGAGGAGGGCAGGCAAAATTTTCAACTCTTGGCTTAAGGTGATTTTGCTCAAGGAATGCAAAATCAACTTTTGGGATGCAAAAACACATTTTGGCCAGGAGTTGACAAATGACAGCTATCACATTCATGAGGTGCTATAAAGAAATGACTATGTTGAAAATTTGGGGTAAAAATATTGAATATTACCAAACATACGAGCCTGCATTTGAAAAATTCAATCTAAGCTCATAACTTTGTTGTTTTTTTAATATTTTTACACCAAATGTCCTACATAACATTCTTATGACACCAACTCATGAACAAGGGCAGAGAAAAGATTCAACTCCTGCACAAGAGGTGATTTCATGCAGGGTCCATGAAATCACTTTCTAGGATGTAAAAAAACATTTTGGCCAGGATTTGAAAAATGACAGCTATCACATTCATGAGGTGCTGCAAAGATATGCTTATGTTGCAAATTTGGGGTAAGCATATTGAAAAGTACCAAAGTTACAAGCCTGCATTCCCAAAATTCAAAGTAGGCTCATAACTTTGTTTTCAATATTTTACACACCATTTTCAACATAGCCTTCTGATGATCCCACCTCATGAACAAGGGCAGAGAAAATGTTCAACTCCTGCCTGAAAGGTGATTTTGAGCAGGGACTGAGAAATCACCTTTCAGGACAGATCTGCCTAATGACAGTGCCATTGTTCATGAGGTGGGGTCCCAAAGAAGGCATGCTGTAAATGTGGGTCCAAAATATTTAAAAATGCCCAAGTTACAGCACTAAGTTCAAAACCCCATTGAAATACATTGAATTACATACCTGTGTCTTCAGTTCACAGTTCGTCTTTGAAGGGTGAAGATGTGTCTGCAGTCCAGAGAGGATTACAGTGTTGGACCCCCAATGGGTAAGAAAGGGCTTGAGGGGTTGTGGGGTAGTGGGCGCTGAGTGGGAGGGTGAGGTGGAGGGTAGAAGACGTTGATGGACCTTTTATTTATTTATTTTTTACAGGTGAAAAATCAAGACCAAATTGTTGAAGTTTATATTTTAAAGAAGTTTCATCTGTACTTACTTTCAAGCTTAGGTGATGCAAATTTCAAATCAGGAGTAACATCAGAGTGATGCCATTATAAGAGACTCCAGTTTCTGTAACTGAGCTTATAGGCTTTTATCAGCTCCCATACCAAAGCTACAGTGCCTTGCTATCTATATGTCAGTTGCTGCAGGAAAGTTTTGGTGTTCTCTCAGGTGCTACTTTTCTGTTTACCCACTGTTTCAGCAATTCAAACAGTTACTTATTCCCATGCCACATATCTCCAGGTTGAAACATCTCTTCACTTCTGTAGTCAGTATTGAATCAAACACTTCTCCAATATACCAATGTCCACTAGAAGAGGAAAAGTGCATTCATGTATAATACATAGGTGTACTGGAAGAGATATGGTTTTACACAACTGACATATAGATAGCAAGGCACTATAGCTTTGGTATGAGTAACTGCAATTACTACTAAGAAATTAATTACTTTTATACAGCCTACTAAGTGCAATTTTAAATGTTTCACCCCTCAACGTCTCAGCATTTGTAGCTCGAAGAGATTTCACATAAGCCTCACACTATGGCACTTCTCCTATATGTCTCTAAATCATTACACAGGTGTAATGATTCACAGTTCTGAAGTTTTAAAGTTTTTTTTAAAGAAAAAGGACTTACAGCGTTGCACTGCAATTTTGCATACTTACCCTCCATCCACCTCCTTGCTCAGATTAGTTCTTCTGTTGTTCTTCTGTTTAACTGCACTTTTTACTTGTTATATATATTTATTTATTGAAATGTTTAATCAGGAAGGGCATACTGAACAACAAGTTGCTCATCTCATGGTGCATCCTGGGGGAGAGGGTATCAGGAAAACATACATACAGCCATACATTATTACAAATTATTCAGTAAAAGAATGAACAGTGTAAATAGTGATGAAGTTAACAGAAAGTAATGAGCATAATAAGTGCAGCATATATACAATTTATGCAGGTAATAGCTCGAGGGATACAGGCCAAGTGCTAAAACTTGTAGAGTACAAGCTTATCCATATTGAGGCAAATAGCACTGAACCAGCTAAAAGGTGAACAGAGAAAAGGTTAAAGGTTAACAGCAGAGGAGGGGTAAAGTAGGGGGTGAATGAGGCACAGTTATAGGAATTAGCAGAGGAGGGATAGAGTAGGGCTGGATAAGGTGCAGCTATAGGAATTGAGATAGTTATTATATTGGTAGAATGATTAGGAGGAGGCAAGGGAGAAACCGGGGGATTAGCTGCAGGTACAATTTACCGAGAGGAAGTTAAGTAGGGCAGAAGAGATGGAGTAATTATCCCCTCCCCCCTTCCTCAGGATACATCTGGAAATTAGCTTAATGGCTCAGTATGTCTTCCTGGTAAATCTCTTTTAAGTAAATAAATTAACTAGTTCACCATTGATCCATGCTTGCAAGTGCTCCACTACTTCAACACTCTAACACTCTTTTGTTCCGTCTCCCATGTTTTCTTTAACCCTTGTTTTTCCTGTCTCTGTCTCCCACAGCATCTCTGTCTCCTTCTCTGTCCCCTTCCCTACCCCTCCTTGTTGCTCCACTGGCCAGGCCAGTCAATCCTCTGGATCATTATCCAGGTACATCTATGTCTGTATTAAAACAAGTTCAATGGCCTATGCAGCCAGTATAGTGTTATGCTTGTGCAGCTGTGTTACTTAGGTTTTGGCCGTTTGCAATCTCTAAGCCAGAGGAATTACCACCCTGTAGGGGTACCAAAAACAAGGAATCCTCAGAGGGTTCTATCCCTAGAGATGCTGTGGGATGATTCCCTTGGCTAAAAGTACCTTAGGAAGGATCCCAAGGAGAGAGGTGCTGCCGCTGGGGAGGATGGCGGGGCAAATCAAAAGTGCTTCAGAAGGAGGCTGAGGGGAGCTGCTTATATAGCTCAGGAAGTGGAAGTGGCTGGCTTCTTGTCCGTTGAACCATAGGTGGAGCCTTCCAAATCAATAGCCTATGCAGTCAGTATAGTGTTATGCTTGTGCAACTGTGTTACTTAGGTTTTGTCTGTTTGCACTCTCTATTCCATATGAATTACTACCCTGTAGGGGTACCAAATGCAAGGAACCCTTTAGAGGGTTCCACCCCTAGAAGTGCCACGGGACAATTCCCTTTGCTAAAGGTACCTTAGGAAGTAAGTAGAAGCATGAAGTATATAAGCAATCAGTAGTTGTGAGACATAGTACTAGATAAAGCATCAGGCAGCTTGATAACATAATAGGATTTGCAGGTTAGCAATGGCATGGATCTGATGGGTTGCAAGAGAGAATGAGGGGACCTCCTAAGGAAAGAGACAACAGCAATTGGGAAACCATCCCCCTCCATCCAACAGCAGATCCTGCCTATGGAACACAGCGCTAACTAACAGTTATGATTTGAGACATGGAGGAGAGGAGAGGAAAAAAAAACTTTGAGGAGGAACTCTCTGGGGATCCAAGGCCTAGATTACCTTCTCTTCACGTACGGGATATTTTATTTAGTGACAGCTCTGCTGCTACAATTTGGAAACCCACTTAAAGGTGGATGGAAAATATTCCAATTTGGAGGGAAACTCTCTCTCTATCTTTTTAACAGGAATGCCGTGGAGGGTTGCAAGATAGTAGCTCTGCAACCACCACTCCAAGGTGGGAGGGGAAGAGTAATGACCACTGAGGCACTCACCCAGCCTACCGATCTAAAAAAACAAAGTACTGTAAATGAACCAGAGATGGTCGCAGGGAGAATGAGGTGAAGGTGCCTTGCTAGGAAACCACTAAAGCCAGTGGACAACCTTTATAGTGGAAACTACTAGAGCTAAAAGAAATTGCTGTAACCTCCCTTCATGGCTTAGTCATAAATTCTACAACTTGAGGTGCCGTCGGTATGGTTGACAACTGAAGGTCCACCAGAGGCACATTCCAGTTATGGGCCAGGTGAGCAGCACCCGCCCTAAGCTTCGCATGCTGAAGCTGTGGACTCTAGGTGCAGGTGAGACCATCATCTGCAGGGGAACTCTGTGCCAGAATGGTATGGCTGGCATGCCCCAGGGACTGCTGAGGAGCTGAATGAGCATTCAGTGCTGAGACCTTGCAGAGGGCAGATGACAGAGAGCATTGAGCAATGATGACATGAGCAGGAGTGGATCTGGACATAGTTCAGTAAGGCAGGGTAGTTCAATAGGGCAGTGTAATAATAGTCGGAACTGCACGTAGGTCAGTAAGCAGTAGGAATAATCAGACCTGCATGTAGAGTCTGCAAAACATAGTAGCAATGGTGGGACATGAACGTAAGTGGGAGAGGCAGCACTATGATAGTGGGGCAAGCCAGCCAGGCCTTCAAAAAGCCAGTGAAAGTGACAAATACTCTGAGGATTTTCAGTGGCAGAGGCAGGATTTAGAACATAAGTAATTAGCCACATGGGGCCATGACTCTCCAAACACTTCCAAGTTCCCACTGTAGGAAAAACAAGAAAGTGATGGAAGAGGTCGAGAACCACATGGTGTAAAACTTAGTTCACAGCATCAGCAATAGCTTAGCTGATCTCAGGGAGTATAACAACAGCTGCATAAACAGGGACTAGCATCAGTTATGAGTGGTAGTATTCTATAAGCATGGAATGGAGGGAAGCACAATGCTGTGAAAGAAGCTATGACCATGTGGGAGGTAGATAAAGCTGAAAAAGCATGGTTGAGCTACATAGCAAGGGTTCAGAATGAGCCTGAATCAAGTGAAACAATTAGGCGTGTAGCATGGGAGCAGCTTTAGTTTGAGAAGAACACAAGTACTGATTGCAATAGCAATGAGAGTATCTGAAAGAAGTAGCTTGAGCTCTAAAAAGACAATGGTAGGAGCTTAGAAACCAAGCCCCCAAAACAAAACAAAACAAAACTAAGACACACAAACACAGAAAAAACAGGGAAGGGACAAAGGAAGCACAGCCCGAGGCAAAATACGAACCAGAAGCAGAAGAACAAAACACAGAAGTCCAGTAGAGCAGAAGAACAAAACACAGAAGTCCAGCAGAAAGAAGCAGCAAGGGGGCAGACAGCTGCAGAGGACAAATGGACAGAGCCTCTGGCTGGCAAAGGAAAAGTGCTTAAGAAGGAGGCTAAGGGGAACTGCTTATATAGCTCTGGAAGTGGGAGTGGCTGGCTGCTTGTTCATCGAACCATAGGCAAAGCCTTCCAGTTATGGCTGTAAGTTCAAAACCCCACTGAAATGCATTGAATGGCATACCTGTTTCTTCAGTTTACTGTCCAGCTTTGAAGAGTGAAGATGTATCTGCGGTCCAGAAAGGATTATAGTGTTGGACCCCTGAAGGGTAAAGGCTTGGGGGGTGGTGGTTGCTGAGTGGGAGGGTTGGGCTTAAGTCTGAAACTGCACAAAAGACATCGATGGATGGTTTTCTTGTTACAGGTTAAAATAAAAAATAAAAAACGCAACCAAGATGCCTGAGATGACAACCATGACACTGGGGGATTGGGGACCCTCAGTGTCACTATTATGTTCTGGGGGGTTGTGGGGTGCTGGGTGTTAAGAGGGAGGGTCAGGTGGTGGGAATTAAGTAAAAAAAAAATAAATACAAATAACAAAGAACCACGCATGCATGGTATGGGGTAGGGGATGAGGATTCCTGCACTGGGGAATTGGGCATCCCCACTGTAACTATTAGGTTTCGGGGGTGGGTTCTAAGAGAGAGGTTGTGTGGGGACAGTGTATTTCAGTGGTCACAGACTGCCAAAAGTGAAAAAGACATAGTGCAACTGCAGAGTGTTCTGACAGCAGATGCGGCTTTTCAGACACCCTAACATGTTGTTGTTCGCAAGGAATGTGGGAGTGCTTTTTCAAAAGCAAGAGGTCTGCGGGGCTCTGCCCACTGCAGCCCTAACCCTAAAAAGTTGAATACTTGCTGTGTTTCAGGTCCTTTGTTTTACTAAGTAGCGTTTCTGAGTCTCTGTATGCAAGCTCTAAAATTGCAGGCTGTCTGGAGTAACGTAGATTTATTGCTTTTAAAGCAGCAATACATGTTACGGTAAAAATTTCAAACTTGACTTTTTTTCTATTTTAGTTAGAGCAAACTTCTTATAATATAAAATGTATAAAGAATGTTAAAGCAAATTCAGAATGGGGAAAGAGGTATTGTGCAAGACAAAAGATATGTGGTCATTTTAAATCTTTGGGCTGCAATGTAGCCTAGAGGTTAGAGTAATGAGCTATGATGCACTTGGAATAAGCAGCAGATCTGGGTTTGATTCCATAATCTCCACTTGCATACTGTGTGACTCTGACAAATCAGCCATTTACCCTCCTGTGATGCCCTGAAAACATATACTTGTGCCTAGTGGGCCTCACCTGGTTCCAAAAAGGAATAAAAAGGTATAGGTCAAAATTTCCACCATTTAACATGTGCTACTGTTTCAAGGTGCATGTGATGTCAGGAAAAAAAAAGCCAATCGCTATTCCATTGAGTTCTTGCACCTACCAGCTCAGAGGGAATAACCTGTCACACCAGTTTTTTGAAAGTACTGATCAAGGCTGAATTTTGGACATGCAGTATCAGATTATAGCTCCTGTTTTAGGATGTGTTCCACATATTCACCTCCTGTTCCATGAAGTAGTTCTTCCTGAAATTTCCCTTGAATTGTCCTCTAAGTGACACTGTGTGCCCTCTTGTTCTCTTCTCCTTTGATATTCTGAAGAGCTTTTTGAATCAGATGGAATTGTACCTTTCTGGAGTTGAATTCTGTGATCATGTCTCCAACAGGTACAGTATCTGCTTTTCAATGAGACCCGCATGTCCTAAAGCATTCTGTCAATTACGAATAACACACAACAGGGTGTGTGTGTCGTGCTGGGATAATGGCATGCCTTGGGTGGCTGGGCATGAGACCAGGCTGAGTGCTTTCAACACCAAAGAAGTGCTGTCATCCCCATGACACACACCCTGGAGTGCATTATTGCAATTATAAAATGACTTGCTTGTACAAAGGTGAAAGAAATACTTTTTCAAAATACATTTTTAGCTGAGTTTTGAAGAGGGCATGATGTTGTTCTGGGATAACATCACTGTTGAAGGTCAGCACTAACCAATAAGAGCCCAGGAATTTTTCTTGACACTGTGTAATCGATCCTTATAGCTCATCCTCTCCAAGTGCTTGATGCATTTCTTTCATTCAGTCTGTAAATCATTTCTATTGACTTTTGAAAAGAATAAACACATTCAATATTTGTGAGAACAGACTATGGCTTTTCTGTCATACACAACATTCACAGTGTTGAATTATTTCAAGTAGAAACATAGACAGGAAGGACAGGAAAAGACCAGAAAAATCCATCTATTCTGTTCCAAGATTCTTTCTAATGTTAATTATTTCCCTCATCTCCCCTGCTTTCTGCATTATCCTATCTTATAACTACCTTAAATGCATCCCAGCTTCTCTTAAAGGGACACTGTCAACCCCCGCCTTAGGTCTCAAAGTGTCCCTAGTCTAAAAAACACATGTTATGATTTCCAGTATTCTGTAAAGATTGCTGATGTAGATGGTAGTTTGATTCTGACTCTTTTTTTCTTTAAAAAAGTTAAACACATACTGCCCACCATGCTAGTGTTACCACACCAACACAGGTTTGTTTACATTCCTTGATGAGTTCCAATTGCATCTTTCCTGGACTTGGGAACACCCACAACACAGTCTACCCCTCATGATGCAGTGGGAGTTTAGGAGGCTATTGCCCATGAGTGACTGTACTGTTTGAGTGGGTTTGTAACGCTCAGGAAGAACAGAAGAACAGATCCAGGACTGTAGACAAAACAAGGTTGTTTATAAATATACATTAGCATGCTTTTCAGTTCTACTAAACAAGGAGACAAACAAAACAAACAGCAACACCAATGACTTTTGGAGAAGGTAAGCTGTCATAAAATGTTAAGTTTTTAACTAGAAATAATATGATGAAAAACAGGTTGACAGTGTCCCTTTAAACCCTGAAATTGTCTGCCTCCACAACCTTGTCAGGGAGTTTGTTCCATCCCACCCCACCCTTTATGCAAAATAATACTTTCTAATGCCATTTTTGAACCTACCCCCTCCATGTTTAGAACATGACCCTTAATGGATGTTTCGTGTTTTATATTAAATAAACCTGCTCTGTCCGCTCTATTGAATCCTTTCATAAACTTGAAAGTCATTATCATGCCCCTCCTCTCCATTCTATCTTCCACTGAGTACATGCTAGAATGTTTCAGTCTTTCTCTGTATGTTTTGCCTTGCTGTTCATGGATCACCTTTGTTCCCCTTCCCTGCACAGTCTGTAATCTATCCTTACTCTTTCTTAGACACAAACCCCTGAATTGCACACAATACTCCAGGTGAGGCCAGACCAGTGATTTATACAGGGACAGTATCACCTCACTCCATCTGCAAGTAATCCCTCTCATTATGCACCTGGGTATCCTGTTAGTACTCATGTATGCTTTACTGCACTGACTGACAAGATGGTTTTAAAGTTATTTCTTATTACACAATGGACATAAAAAACTTAACCTAATTGGTCAGTTAAGGTCTTTACTTGTGGGTCAGTCCTGAAAAGACCCAGAACTGAGGAAGGGCATTTATAAAAAATGAAACAAAACATAATTAAATACATTTCCAATTTATTTTACAAATGGGCCCATTCTATAATAAAGGTCTGCAGTACATGGGTAATTGGGGAAATGCCTACTTCTCTTGGGGTTAAGTTCCTCAGCTGAACCTTGACAGACACATCACACAAGACGTAGGTAAGTCCCCCAATAACCCACACCCTGTCATGCTTTATTGCTTAGTCATCATCATCCCAAATGAAAAGAGAAGAACTAGCAGATATGTTGGCGTCCAAGAATTTATGCAAATTTCTCTGATGATTACCTAGAGGGTAAGCAATTCATTTTGTGGCAGGAACCGGCCTAGACGTTAATTGACAAAGTTTGTTAATCATGCTTGCTATATGCCCTGATTCCAGTTGGGAATGCTGTGGGTGCCATACTAGTAGCAGCAGTTTGCCAGATGTTCAGCATCATCAACAGTGTTTGTCACTCAGGATAGAGGATGCCTGTTGGTTCCTGCAGACTGAGCTGCTCTGCCTAAAAACATTCTAGTCTGAGTACTGTTTTCCTCAGGTTGCCACCTTAGCCCATATTGTATCTTGTCCCTAATGTTCCTGAAATCTCACTATTAGTGTATGTGCATTGATGGGGGTGTCAAAATTCTATTTAGCACGACAAATGCATACAGAGGCCACATACATCTGATCTCTAATGTCTAGAAACATAGAAGTTGAGGGCAGATAAGGACCACAAGGCCCATCCAGCCTGCTCATTTTTCTACCTTACGAATGTGCCATCGGCCTTTGCTCTGTCAATGGCCTATCTATTCATACTCATTTGTATTGCTCCCTTATGCCTATCCCATGCCTGTTTGAAGCCCTGCACTGTATTCATAGCCACCACTTCCTGAGGTAGGCCGTTCCATGCATCCACCACCCTTTCTGTGAAAAAGAACTTCCTCACATTACCCCTTAATCGTCCTCCCTCTAATCTCTTGCTGTGTCCTCTTGCCCTGCTATTTTTCTTATATTGAAACATTAGATTATTTCACCTTGTTAATGCCCCTAAGATGTTTGAATGTTTCAATCATATCAACTCTCTTCCCTCCTTTGCTCTAGGGTAAACATATTGAGCTCCGTTAATCTGTCCTCATATGTCTTCGGATGCAGTATCTGCAACATTTTGGTTGTCCTTCTCTGGATTGCCTCCATTTTGTTAATGTCCTTGTGCAGGTGCGGCCTCCAGTACTGCACACAGTACTCCCGATGGGGCCTAACCAGTGTCTTGTAAAGAGGGATTATTACCTCCCTCTTACGACTTGTGATATCCCTACTAATACACCCCAATATCCCTGTAGCCTTACCTACTGCTTTAGTGGTCTGCTTGAATGATTTCAGGTCATCTGTGATGATGATGCTCAAGTCTCTTTCTTCCCTTGTGATTGCCAGCAACTCCCCTCCCAACCTATAGGTGGCTTCAGGGTTTCCTTCCCTATGTGCATGATCTTGCACTTCCTTGCGTTAAACCCCAGATGACCATTTTGTCAGTTTATCCAGATCTCTTCTTATTCTGCCCACCCCATCTGGATCATCTACTATGTTGCAGATCTTGGTATCTTCTGCAAACAGACAAACCTTACTCTCCAGTCCATCTGCAATGTCACTGATGAAGATATTAAAGAGGACTGGCCCCAGGACTGATCCCTGAGGTACCACACTTGTGACTTGCATCTCTTCTGACTGTATACTGTTTACCACCACTCTCTGTTTTCTGCCCACCAACCAGTTTGCCACCCAGTTGACCAACTTCTGACCTACCCCGAGCCTACCCAGCTTATTAATCAATCTTCTATGTAGAACAGTATCGAAAGCTTTGCTGAAGTAAAGGTAGGTGACATCAACTGCACCCCCTTGGTCCACCACTCTGGTTATCCAGTCAAAGAAATCCATGAGATTAGTTTGACAGGACCTTCATTTTGTAAACCCATGCTGTCTTGGATCCTGTGCTCCTATGGATTCCAGGTGTTGCACTATCCTTTCCTTAAGGAGTGCCTCCATAATCTTGCCAACTACTGAGGTAAGACTGACTGGTCTGTAGTTCCCTGCCTCCTCCCTTCTGCCACTCTTGTGGAGCGGGATCATACGAGCCCTTCTCCAGTCTTCTGGGACCTCTCCTGTGCTCAGAGACTCACTAAACAGTTCTGTTAATAGCTCTGCTAGTTCCACCCTTAGCTCCTTTAGTACTATGGGATGTATGCTCTCAGGTTCTATTGCCTTGTCCACCCTGAGCTTAACGAGCTCTTGTAGGACCCTTTCTTTTGTGAAGGGACCTGTGCACACCTCCCTTCCCCCTGTGTCCATGGTGCTCAGCTGTGGGTCCTGCCCTACCTTCTCCTCAGTAAATACTGAGCAGAAGTATCTATTTAGGATAGATGCTTTTCCTTGGTCCTCCTCCAAACACTCCCCCTTATCCCCTTTGATCTTAGCAATACCCCCTCTAGACTTTCTCCTTTCACTAATGTATTTATAGAAAGTCTTGTCCCCTTCTTTTACTGTTCATGCTAGTGTTTCTTCTGTTTGGGCCTTTTCCTGCCTTTCTGCCTTCCCTGCTTCCCTTAGGGAAGTTTGGTATGCCTCCCTATCTTCATCCCGCTGTGTTCCCTTATATTTCCTGAAGGCCAGCCTTTTGGCTCTGACCTTTTCTGCTACTGTTTATGAGAACCAAAGTGGTTTCCTCCTATTTTGCTCTTGCTTTTCTCCCTAACACAATAGGATGATGCTTCAAGTATTGCATCCTTAATGCTTGCCCACTTTGCCTATACCCCCTCTCCTGTATGTCTACTTGCCAGAGCTAGCTTAACTCTGTTGGCCATGTTATCAAAGTCAGCTCCTCTGAAGTCCCATAAGTTTGTCTTGGAATGGGATGATTTAATTCTAGTGGCCAAAGTGAATCATACCATTTGATGGTCACTGGACCCCAGGTGACCTTCTACCTGGAGATCTGTGATCCTTTCCCCATTAATCAGTACTAGATTTAGGATAGCCCTGTCTCTTGTGGGTTGTTGTACCAGTTGTTTGAGGCCCTTCCCCTGCAGGGAATCCACTATGTATCTAGTTCTGGTGGATGTTCCTGCTGGTATTGACCAATCTGTATCTGGCATGTTGAAGTCTCCCATTATCAGAACCTCCCCTTTAACTGTCTTGTTTTGTATTGCTTCTAACAGTAATGTGTCGATGTCCTCCCCCGGTCTGGAGGCCTGTAGACAACCCCAGTTCTTATGGCTGTCCCATTTCCTGTTTCCAAGGTGACCCACAGTTCTTCTGGCTCCTTATGTGTATTCTGAATTTCTGTAGCTTTGATATTTTCATTGACATAAAGGGCCAGTCCTCCCCCCCTCCCTTTTGCACCTCGGTCTCTTCTGAACAGTACATAGCTGGGTACTGAAGTCTCCCAAGTGTGGTTACTTTTGAACTTTTGAATTCCTCTGATGGCGAGGGTCCAGAAGCGCTGCTCCATCTTGGTGCTTCTGGATCTCTCCTCAGCATTTGACACTGTGGACTATGGGGTTCTGCTTGAGTGCCTGAGGGTTATCTGTGGCCTGGCTGGTCCACTTCTCAGATGGTTCACCTCTTTCCTAGCCAGCAGGTCCCAGAGGATGGTATCTGAGGTTTTTTCCTCTGAGCCATTGTCTCTGCTGTGCTGGGTCCCTCAGGGCTCAGTGCTGTCCCCCATGTTTTTCGCAGTGTATATGCTGCCCCTTGGAGATACTGTAAGACAATATGGGCTGAGGTTTCACTGCTATGCTGATGATACACAGCTCTATCTGTCTTTTGCACCTGGCCAGGATAGTGCGGTCTCGAACATTGACATGTTCAACAGCTGTCTGGCAGAGATCCATGACTGGATGAAGTCCAGCTGGTTGAAATTGAATTCCGGGAAGACTGAGGTGTTGGTTGTGGATCTGGGGTGCTGGAGAGAGAGGCTGGTGGGGGGGTTTACCCTCTGGGCTTTGGCTTGATGGTGTACAACTGCCTACCTCTGAAAGGGTGCATAATCTGGGGGTAGTTCTTAACGATGGGCTGACACTGCATGCGCAGGTGTCGGCAGTCATCAAGTCCTCCTTTTACCATCTTAGGAACATTGGCAGAATTAGGAATTTTGTTCCATCCTATGGTCTGCCCACGTTGATCCATGCCTTTGTGACCTCTCGCCTTGACTACTGTAACTCCCTTTACCTGGGGTTTCTGGGGGTTGATATCCACTGTTTGCAGCTGGTTCAGAATGCTGCGGCATGATTGTTGACTGGGACTTCACGGTCCACTCATATTACTCCCATGCTGCATGATCTGCGCTGGCTGCATATACAGTGGTGGAGCACCTTCACGGTCAGTCTTCTGACATAGAAAGCCCTGCATGGACTGGGACCGAGTTACCTGCAAGAGCTCTTGACTCCCTACAGCCCCGGATGTCCTCTCCGCTCAACTGATGCTGGGTTGTTAGAGGTCCCCAGGGTGCGGATGAAAACATCTAGGGCCTGGGCTTTTATGTTTGTGGCACCATCCCTGTGGAACTCTCTACCTCATCAGATTAGAGAGTGCAGGACCATGGTGATCTTTAAAACCAGCCTAAAAACATATCTGTTTAAGCAGGCTTTTAGCATTTGATGTTTTTATGGATTGTGGGATATTTTAATTGAAGTTGAATTATTTGTATTGAATTGTTTTATGATGTGTATGCATGTACAGTGCTTTGACTCTAGAATTGCACTATATTAATAAAAATATTATTATTATTAACCATGTTTTGCTAATGGCTACTATGTCCAGTTTAGCCTCTGTCATTGTTGCCTGCTGATCTGGGATCTTATTTTCCAGACTGTGGGCATTTGTCTACTTGATTTTCCATTGGCCAGATTTCAGTGTGTTAGTTATTGGGCGAGGTCTGGTGCTTCCTCTGTGTGTTGTATGGGGAGCAGGACCTTTTTCCTTACCTGGTTATGCAAAGGAACTACAAACATGCTGAACTCCTGTTTGAGCAGTAGCTGAGAGGGGAGAGGTGTTCTTCCCATTCTATGTATCGGGTGCTGCACCCCACTCCCCATTTGCTAGTTTAAATATTCTGCAAAGACTTAAAACTTCTGCCCCAGTGCACTGACTCCCTCCATAATCAGATGCAGTCCATTGAATTTAAAGAACTTTCACTCCCAAAAATGTTGCCAGTTACCTACAAATCTGAGTCCTTTTTTCTGATACCAGCCCTTGAGCCACATATTTTGCTCCCCTATCTCCCCTTCTCTGACCGTCTGTCTGTCTGCCCCCTCTCCAAGACCAGCAGGATCTCAGAGAAGGAGATGCTGGATTAAATGGATGACAGTTTGTCTCCCAGCCTGGTTGTGTCTTCCTTGGTCTCTACAACTGACCGGCTGGTGAGACCGTTAGTCCCTATGTGTACCAGGACATCAATGTTTTCTTCTGCTTCCTGCATGATTTTAGCAATGTGGTCAGTGTTTCTCCATGCTGATGTACTTGGGAGACACCTGACCATTACCCCTGGCAGGAGGTAGGTATCAACTCCCCGAATCATGGAGTCTCCTATGATCAGAAGTGTTTTGGATTTCCTTTTTGCTCTGGTCCCTGTTTTGGGTGAATATTGTTGTGCCACCTCCTGTGCTGCAGTGTCCTCTGCCCCTTTGTTTGATTTCAGATATAGAGGCAGATATCTCTTTGTAGTTTTTATAAGGTTTGTGGAGGTGATACATTGGAGACCACTGAGTGATGGGGCACCCTGTTTGCCCTTCCTAACCACCTGCCAACCTCCCAGACCAACTACCCTCTGAGATCGAGGTGCTTCAATTGAATGTTGGGGAAATGGCAGGCTGTTCTTATAATATATTTCCTCCTGAATATGCGATTTGAGGTGCACAATCTCTGCCCATGCTGCCTGGAACTGAGTTCTTAGATCTCCAATGGGCGAGCATGTAGGACAGCATCCTAAATCATGTGTAACTGCCATTTTTAAAAGTGCTCCACAGTACCTGCAGTCAATAATATCCATCCCAGTTGAGTTGCAGGTTTATAACCTGGTCTGAGTAATTAGAAGGAAGAAAATTAAAGCAAAAGTTTGATTTTTTTGTTTGTTTGTTTTTGTATAACTTGTTATAACAAGTTAAAATACTTGTGCCCCTGTAAGTGAGGTCACTGTGTGGATACCCCTATGATCCTCCCCTTCCTGCTTTGCTACAGGAAATGTCATGACTGTGCTACTCTATAAAAGAAGTGTAGCATGGGGTGGTAGGGGATGGGGTGGGTGGCTTGGCCCTTCCCCTGCCGAAAAAGAAGAACCACAGATGAAAGAAACAAGGAGGTAATAGCAGAAACAATCAACCAACAACAATTACAGTAACCCTGAAAGCTTAGCCTAATGATAGATAAAACTATAAAACCGTACGTACCACCTGTAATAATTTCACAGAAGATATACCCTGCAAAAAACACTTTGCTACAGAGAAAAATAAAGCAGTAACATAAGATATACCTTGCAATCAGAGAAGATTACAGCAGTAATCTGTAAGCACAAACCTGTAGGCACACCCCGTAATAATGCAGCAGAAAGTATACTCTGTAAAAGCAATTTGAATCAGAGAACAATAAAGCAGTAAAATGTCAGCAAAACACAGCAACAAACCCTGTGAGCACAAAAGAAAATAGTAACACACAGTAAATCTGCCTAGCCAGAACAAGCCTTAACATTTTTCCTTGCTCTAATAATGTTCCTTGCTCTATCCTTACAAGTAAACCTAAAAGAAAAGAGCTCAGGTGAAGCAAGGTGCCTTTGCTGGCAAACCTAGAGTTATTTTGTGCTTCAACCCCTTCTCTTCGGTGATAGAACTAGCAAAATACAGATACAGAGGCCTGTGGCACTCTTTCCTAGTTTTATATAAGATTTTTTTTCTTAAATCTTGAATCACTATACAAACTTAAAATCTTGTTCTATGTTCTGAGTGGTATTTGATCAGAAAAATTTAGCTTCATTTTTAATGTCTTTGATTCATGTATTGAAGTGATAACATTTAATTGAGGTATGCTTTTGATTTTGTATTAAGTAAGTAAAGCAATAACCCACGACAGGGTATGGGGTTATTGGAGATTAATCAACACCCCTTGTGAGTTGTGAGGCATAAGGCAGCAGGCCAAGTGTTCTCACAGCACCCATGGTGTTGATTAATCCCCAATAACCCCATACCCTGTCATGGGATATTGCACTTATTACATAGGTTATGTTTAAACAACAAAAACATATCCATAAAGGTGTGTTTTTGCTGTTTAATAGCAACAAAGGTAATGTATCCTGCCACCTTACAAAACAGTCCCTAACAAATAATACATACTGCATTGCCTCTTATGCCATAGAAATGTCACGCATACACTACTGACATGATCTGTGACATTTCTTGTGCATAATACTGTCTGCTACATTGCCTACCACTTAATCAATAAGGCATGACAGGGTGTGCGACGTTGCTGAATAACGTCACACCTAGGGTGAGTCTTCTACCACCCTAGGTGTGACGTTATGCAGTGACGACTTATACCCTGTAGTGCCTTATTGCAATTATAATATGGCTATAACAGTTCTGACAAGACTTTAATGATTAAGCAATAAAGATGTGAAACAAATCAGAAGTTATAACTTTATTATAATTAATTTAGACATAACATCGAGATAAAATAGTCCCTTCAAAAGCTTTACTGCATTCCTCCATATTGCTTTCACTGAATTTGTTATATCCAACTTTATTACTTTGAGCTTAGCAATATTTTTATACTCCTGCTTTTATCTAATTTTTCACTTTGCAGAGTTGAACACATTAATGTTAACAGTCCCATTTAATGTCCATATAAAGATCACTTGCGCTGCAGCATCCATATGGTTATTTTCTGTGTTTCCTTGTTCTGTTTTTTTTAACAAGAGTGAAAACTGACCTAACAAACAGAAAAGAACAATTAAGCAATTAGACATGACAGGGTATGTATTGTGGTTGGATAGTGGCACACTTCAGGTGTGTCATGAGGCATGAGGCATCACTGAGTGCCTTCAATTCTACTACCCAAGAAGTGCCGGTACATCCAGGAGTATCACTGTGATTATAAAATGGGTCCAAGATGTTTTTTCTTTTGGGGGGGGGTAAAGAAATGCACCAAATCAAAAAAGAAATAATTTTATGACTTTTTTAAAACAGTCCAAGCACATCCCAGCACTGACATGCCATCTCAGATTTAAATATTATGTACAACAAAATTCATGTATTTTTAATTATCTCTTAAACCCTCCGGTTTCACCCAGCCCAACCCTTTTACCCATCCCCTCACCTTTCTTTCTTCTTCTTTATAATAATCCCTCTTTTTTCTCTGTCTTGTCAACATTCAGGAGATGGAATGTTTACTACAGATAGAATGCAAGAATTCAAACCTCTGCTCAGTTCTGCTAGTAGAATGTTTACTCCCAGTAGAATACAACAGAAGGCCTCAGATGGAACCAGGGCTTTTGTTTTATCTGTAACAGCTTAAACAACACAGATTTCCCTAGTAAGTATGTGAGGATAGGAGGGGGATTTTTCATGATCAGCAAAGAAACACCATAAATTAAAATTCTAAGTACTGTAGTACTTCATTTTTTAAGTTTTGTATGTGTGTAACAAGATTATTATGAGGGCAAGTAAAATTTAATTCTTATATTTATAAATGTAATACAGTTTTATTTTTAGGGCCTAGTTGAAGGTTTTTAGTGAGTAAAGGTGACAGCCACATTTGTGATGGCAGTCAGGAAAGGCTGGTACTATTGATTTTATTGTGAAGAGGCTACTGGACCTTCTTCCAGTGCTGCATCATGGGATATCAGCACTGGGTTCCGAGCTCCTCAGCCAGTCAGATTACAGGATTTTTTATAGCCATATTATAATGTTACTGTAGCATCCCCCCAAACGCGATACACATGCACAGTACTGAGGATTGATGTACACACTTCAGGCACGATTTGGCACTCAAGGTCAGCTGCAATACCGAAGCTCATGGTCATCCTTATCTGTCACTCTGTCCCCCTCCTCTCTCCACAACCACTGTATGCTGTCCACCCGTGATCTGCCACAGTGTGAGAAGCATTACCAAGTGCAGGTAAACATGTTTTGGGACAAGCACAGGTATTGACTTTTTCCCTGTCGCTTCCTCTGTCTCTCTCTCTCTCTCTCACACACTTGCTGTCTCTCTCTCACACACACTCACTGTATTTGTCCTTTTCAGCCTGTGCTCTGCCACTGGGTGGCTGACAAACAGAAATAAGGGTTGCAAATGACATCTTGCTCTCCGCACAGCACTGGACTCTACTATTTCTGTCTGTCTCTCTCTCTCCTGCTGCTAGTCTGCTGTTTGGTTTTTGTGTGTCTCTCTCTCTCTCTCCATCTTGCCCTTTCTGAACAGCACACACAGGGGAGATAGGAGCGGGTAGTGGCCTTGAATGGCAATGTGACGTCTTAGTGGCGAGATGCTCCCTCTCTGTGTCAAGTGGAAAACAGCCTTGGCTATGGACACGCACAAATCAATGCCTACAGAGTTATCCACACACTGGTAGCCAGAACATAGCTTCTTGCAATCTGCACCGCGGGTTCTGTTGTCCCTGTCACTCTCTGTCTCTGCTAAGAAAACAGCAGCTGCATGGCTCTGTTGGGTGGGGGGGGGCTGCTGGGGTGTGGTGTGTGTGTGTGTGTGTGTGTCTCTCACTCTGAACACTACGTTTGGTGTCTTGCTGTCATTGGCACTGTCTGCCAACATATTGTGGTGGTGGAGAAATTGGGAGGGTCTCACTGAGAGTCCAGCCATATGTAAAAGTCAGTGAAAAAACATAATACTTCATAGTGGCTTGCCTCATCGGCACTGCCTGCCATGAAACCAACACTGCCACAATGGGAAAAACAGAGAGGGACAGGACAGAGCACACATTCAGATTTACACTGTGCCACTCATCCCGATGCCACCCGCTATGCCTGTCTCTCTCTCTCTCCCTCTATTTCTCTCTCTCTCTCTCTCTCCCTTGCATGTGTGCTCATAGTTCACAATTACACAGAGACCACTGCAGATGGTGAATACTTGCGCCCCAGGATGACTCTGCACAGCACTGTGATTGTCACAGTTAATGTGCACTGTGTAGAGGTGTACTACTGTGGATTGCATGCCTCACTGCCTCGGGAGTCCCACTGGCTCTCTGCCTACTTTTACATGGCTTCCAATCACATATACTTGCATTAATAAACAGAGTCACTCTGTGAAACCGTGGATTAATGCTAACTTAATTCATGGGCATGCAGAGCCACTCCACCAGTGCCATAGCTCGTTTTCTCCAACTCATGTTTTAAAAACCATCATATTAAAAATTTTTACAGATGCAACACCAGTTTTAGGATTTACAGGAGGGTGGATTTTGGGGGCATAATCTGGGATATCCCTGATACAGGTGTCGCCTACAAAGAGGCCCAAACCAGGACATTTTACAGCACAACAGCATGTTAGCCTAATACTTTGGCTTTCTGTTTGTTCACATCAATTTTCATAAAATAACTTAGTCACAATTCATTTAAATTCTCTTTCACTTGTTAATGAAAGTAAGGAATTATTTTTTTTCTGATCTCAGATCAGGATAGTTTCTATTTTTACTGTTTTTTTCCCTCAGGATGTAGTAATTCAAAACAGGACCATCATAGTTAGAGTCAAACTGAGGGCTATCCTGGTTAACCATGGAAAATCAGGGACAGCTGAGATGGTGGTAATGGGAGAAGTATAACATGAAGGAGAGAAGAGGGAGAGAATTCACTGGTGGAGGTGGTGTGTGTGTGTGTGTGTGTGTGTGTAGGGGAGGGGGTTGTATTTGTTTGGGATGCAATTTTCTTCGCAGTGCCTGTACTTCACTCATATAAAATACATACTGCACTGCTAAAAGTGAACATACAAATAAATGCAATTATGCTTTTAAGAGGATGCTGGACTTGCTTGATCATGTCTTTATTCTTGAACTTGAAATGCATGACACAGTCAAGGATGAGTTGTGGGTCAAAATTATTTCATGTCTGGTTACTTTAATTATAGGTTGAGGTGCCTGTGCAGCACTTAAGCACTTACAACCTTGTGTTAGTAAATTTCACTGTACGAGTTACAACAAAGAAAACTGTGCATTCCTCTAGCTATTAGAAGCATCTTCTGTAGACTTCATCTTTGGATGTGCCACTCTACAAGATTGCAGTACGTAAATTACAGTGTCTTTAGAGCTGGTGAATCATCTGCAATTATGACATTCTTTTAATTCCCTCACAGAAACACACACACACACACACACATATGCAGTGAGTCTTGATATGGTGCTTCTGCTCATGGGTTGCCTGCAAGCATGTACTGTACCTTCCTGGTTAAGTGCCATCTTGATCCTTGCAGGCTGCTTCAGAGACAGACGCTTCTGCTTCTCTTAGCGCTGGGAGCATGTTACGTATAGGTGACACTCTTTCAATTCTAATTAGATCAATTTCTAATTAAATCCTGAACAGCTTATAAAAGGTTTTTGTTTTCACATCTTTCGGACTCAGACGTGTGCACATTATTTGCAAATTACATGATAATTGCTCATTTGCATGGTTGTTTGTGTAGTCTGTAATTTCTAATCTAATTTCTTATTTTCAAGTAGGCATTGCTTTTTAAAAAGTGATCCCCACAAGGAATCTAGTTACATTTGTTTACCCCTAAAGTAATTTAGATTATGTTTCAATACTGTCAGTAAGTAGCTACGTTGCTTAAAGAGCAATGGAAATATAACATTGGCTTTATGTTACTTTCACTGCAGAGGTGTATTTGTTATATAAATATTGACCAGTGTTGAGTAGAATAGTTGAACACCAGAGCCCCCGAGAGATAGACTATTGACCTGAAACTGTTATAGTAGGGCAATATGACTACTGTAGGTCAATAGTCCATCTGTAGGGGGCACTGGTTTTCAAATATTCCACAAAACCATACTTGCCAGTATATGTGTTTATTAAACCTTTCCATGTCTACAAAAAACTAGAGTATCACCTTGAACTGCATCAAAGCTCTGCTGGTGGTAGAAACATAGAAACATAGAAGTTGGCAGTATTAGGAGACCGCCAGGTCCATCTAGTCTGCCCATTCTGTGACCTACAGTATTCTAGTACTCTTATTTTGATACCCTAGTTGCCCTTTGGAGTAAGGGCTCCCTTGTGTCTGTCCCATGCATTCTTGAATCCCACCATGATGCCATCCCCCACAACTTCAGGGGGCAGGCTGTTCCAGGCATCCAACACTCTTTCCATGAAGAAAACTTCCTGGAGTTGGTAGAGAACCTCCCTCCTTGCAGCCTGAGATCATGTCCCTTGGTCCTGCTGCCTCTTTTGAAGTGAAATAGTTCCTGTGTCTGTACCTTATTTTTGCCTTTTATGTATTTGAAAGTCTTGATCATGTCCCCTCTCTCTCGTCTCTGTTCCAGGGAGTACATATTCAGTTCCTTCAGTTCCTTCAGTCTCCTCCCATAGGATATGTTCTGCAGCCCCTGAATAATTTTTGTCATCCTTCTCTGCACTGTTTCTAACCAGTCTATGTCTTCTCTGAGGTGAGGCCTCCAGAACTGGACTCCGTATTCCAGGTGAGGCCTGACCAGTGATCTGTACAGTGGTAGAACCACCTCCCTTCTCCTGCTTGTGATATCCCTCCCAATTCTCAAAAGAGGTGGCGGTGAAGGTTAGGGAGAAAAAAATAGCATTTAGGAAGTATAAGGAAACACAAAAGGAGCAGAACAGAGAACTGTACCAGTTAAGGCAGAAGGAAGCAGGGAAGGTAGTCAGAATAGCAAAGGCACAAACTGAGGAAAAGATAGCTAACTCGGTTAAGAAGGGGGATAAAACATTTTATAGGTATATCAAGGAGTGTAGAAAGACAAAGGGAGGGATAGTGAGGCTGAATAGAATGGATGGTGGGTGGGCAGAGAGTGACAGTGATAAAGCAGGGATACTGAATGAATACTTCTGTTCAGTATTCACAAAAGAGGAAGTGGGGGAGGTGCCTAATCCAATTAACAGTAGCACTCTGGAGAGTGGGGTTGATCCCAGTCCTTTCATAGAAGAAAAGGTTCTGAAAGAACTCCTAAAACTGAAGGTGGACAAAGCAATGGGGCCAGATGGAATTCACCCCAGAATTCTAAAAGAATGAAGCAGAGAACTAGTGACACCACTGACTATGTTTTTTAACAAATCATGGGAGAATGATGTGGTACCTGAGGACTGGAAGAAGGCGGATGTGATTCCGCTTCACAAAAGTGGGACCAAGACGGAGGCAGGAAACTACAGACCTGTCAGTTTGACCTCTGTGGTAGGGAAAGTGATGGAATCACTTCTGAAGGGAAGAATTGTTGAGTACCTAGAGGTCATTGGGGCATAGGACCCAAGGCAGCATGGGTTCATAGCGGGAAGGTCATGTCAGACGAATCTAATTGATTTCTTTGACTGGGTGACCAAAGTAGTAGACCAGGGAGGGACTGTGGACATGGCCTACCTAGACTTTAGCAAGGCATTTGACACAGTCCCACACAAAAGATTAGTAGTCAAATTAACCAGCCTGGGAGTGGGTCCCAAGGTGGTAGACTGGGTAAAACATTGGCTAAACAAACAGGACACAGAAGGTAATTGTAAATGGAGTCCACTCTGAAGAAAGAGGGGTTACTAGTGGGGTACCGCAGGGTTCAGTACTGGGTCCAGTCCTTTTTAATGTCTTTATAAGTGACATTGCAGAGGGACTGGAAGGAAAAGTATGCCTCTTTGCAGATGACACAAAGATGACATGATAAAAACTTTTAAGTACCTCAGTGGAATCAACAAAGTCCAAGAGGGTAGCATCTTTCAGAAAAAGAGATGTGCAAAAACAAGGGGACACAATTTGAAGATAGAGGGGGGATGGCTCAGGGGCAATGTGAGGAAGTATTTTTTCACAGAGAGGGTGGTGGACGCATGGAACAGCCTTCCTGAGGAGGTTGTGGGGTCTAAAACTGTGGGAGAATTCAAGAATGCATGGGACAGACATAAGGCAATTTTGTGGGGGTAGGAAGAAATAGGTTGTTGGTTAAATAGGATCTGCAGCTTATCATCTAGGTAGGGAAATGGGCAGACTAGGTGGACCAAGTGGTCCTTATCTGCCGTCAAAGTCTATGTTTCTATGTTTCTATGCAACACAGCATTCCGTTGGCTTTTACCTGTGCCTTCTCACTCTGCTTTCCAACATTCAAGTCATCTGAGATTATGATTCCCAGGTCCCTCTCCTGGTTTGAGCCAGCCAGTCATTTGCATCCTAAGTAATACTCCTTTTTGGTATACCCCCCCAACAGTGACACCAACCAAGCAAACTACGTTGACGTCAACAACATCAACAGTTCACTGTGTTGGTGCGCCAGAGACCTGGGCACACTGTCTCCCAGTTCTACACCCCTTCCCTGAATCAACTGTGACTCAGAATTGATTATATTTAGGATGGGGGGGGTACAGGGGAAGAGCCCCTGCATGGGGTGTTCAGGGGGCGAAGCCCCCTGATAGAAAACAGAGACCGGGAGTCTTTCAGGATTTTGAAGTGCAACTTGTGGGTGACATAAATTCCGTTGCTGTGATGCCAATCAACTAAATTGTTGTCGAACCGGCATCATAGAGCCCTCCTATTTTGGATTTTTGTTTCCAGTGTGCATGACCTCACACTTTTTGGCATTAAATCTCAGTTGCCATGCTCCAGGCCATTCTTCAAGTTTCTTAAGGTTTGCTTCCATCTTGCCCCCTCCCTCTGAGGTGTCAATACTGTTACACTTCTTGGTGTCATCTGCGAACAGACACACCTTCCTCTCCAGTCCATCAGCAATGTCTCTTTAAAACATCGAAGAGCAGAGGTCCCAGTACTGAGCCCTGGAGCACACTGCTGGTTACCCTGCCTTTGCCTGATAGTGTTCCATTTATCTGTACCTCCGGGTTCTGCCCCCTAACCAATTTTGTATCCATCTGACTACTTCTGGACCAACTTCTGTGTGGTTGAGCTTCTTTGCCAGCCTTCTGTGTGGAACTGAGTCAAAGGCCTTACTAAAGTCTAGGTAGACCACATCTACTGCCCTACCTTCGTCAACTATTTTTGTGAGGTAGTCAAAAAACTCTTTTAGATTTGTTTGGCATGACCTTCCCACTGTAAAATCATGCTGTTTTAGGTCCTGTTGGCTGCTGTCTTCTAGGTATGGTAAGATCCTGTTTGATTAGTGTCTCCATTAGGTTACCCACCACAGACGTGAGGCTCACTGGTCTGCAATTACCTTCCTACTACCTGATTTGCCTTTTTCCAGTCTTTGGGCACCACTCTGCTGTTTAAGGATTTGGTGAATAGAGATGCCAATGGGGCTACTAATTCTGCCCCCAGTTCTTTTAGGATTCTGGGGTGTATCTCATCCGGTCCCATAGCTTTGTCCGCTTTCAGTTTATTAAGCACCTCCTGTACTTCAGTCTCTGTAAAAGGGCTAGTGTCTACCCCTGGTTTTGGGGTGTTGTGTTTTCCCAGGGCTGGGCTATCATCTGGGTCCTCCTTAGTTAACACACAGCAGAAGTACTTGTTGAGGATTTTGGCTTTCTCTGGGTTTTGTTTGGTACATTTCCCTCCTTCAGTAGCAATCTTTACTATACTCCTTTTTGTCTTCCTGCATTCCCTAATGTATCCAAAAAAGATTTATCTCCTCTCTTTGCCCTTTCTACTATCTTTTCTTCTGTTTGGGCTTTTGTCTTTTTTAATTTTTTGTTGTATTTTCTCATTTTTTTTTTGTACGACTCTCAGTCTTACTCAGTTTTGTTTTTTTGGTGTATGTTGTATGCCTTCTTTTTTTCCTTGATTGTTGTAGCCACTTCCTTGGAAAACCATAGAGGATTACTTTTTCTCTTTGCTTTGCTGACCCATCTGGCACATTGATCTGTGGCAGTCTTTATTGCTGTCTTGATCCTGTCCCACATGACCTCCACCTCATCATCTTCTGTCTCCCCTAAATGGTATCTTACGTTGTTTCTTATTTTTTGGAAATTGGCCTTTTTGAAATCTAACACCTTATTTTTGAATGGCTGGTGTCCTGTGTTATGTTAACCTTGAAGCTCACTATACGATGGTTGCTGCTGCCCATTTGGCACCCCACATGGGTTTCATTGATCCTTTCAAATCAAGAATGGTGTCTCCCCTTGTTTGAGTTTTAATAAGCTGGCACAGTCATGCACCTTGTAGCGACAATAAGAAGTCCCCACTTCTTTTTGTTGCTGCTGGTAGAGTGTTCCCATTAATGTCTGATAGGTTGAAGTCCCCCATTAGTATTACTTCACCCTCATCCATCATTCTTTGGATTTCTTCTATTAGGTCTTTGTCTCCTTTATTCTCCTGAATTGGGGGCCTGTATGCGACACCAATTTTGAAGTGTTTTTCCTTGTCTGAATCTACTGTTAGCCACAGGAACTCGATGTCCCCATGGTGCCGTTTCAGCTCTATGGCTTTTATTTCTTCCCTAATATAAACGGCTACTCCCACCCCCCTTTTTTTTGCTCTTCCTGTCCCTCCTGAACAGGTTGTAACCAGGTATGGCTGTATCCTATCCAAGGTTTTCCGTTAACTACATTTCTATCACAGCTACCCAGTCCAGTCCTTCCACTTCCATGATTGCTGCAAGTTCAGGAAGTTTGTTGGTTAGGCTCCTAGCATTTACAACCATTGCTTTCTGGGAATGCACCTCACTTATGGAGTGAGGTTGCATCCTCTTCTTGGACTGCTGCAGGTTGTTGTTTCCAACCAGGAGATTATGGATGTTGTGGTTTTCTTTTGGGGACTGGTTGCTGGTGATTCTGTGATCGAGGAGAGTGTTATCTTAGTTTCATTTTCTGGAAAGTTATGTGCAACTTCAGAGTTTAGGGGAGTGATGACAAGCCCACTGACAGCAGGGGTGTGAGCTGTGACCCACTCCCCTATCTTCAGTTTAAACAACCTGTATAGACATCAAATTTTTGTCTGGGCGCTCACGCACCCTGCCTGTTTAGGTGCAAACCATCATATTTAAAAAATGCTCTTTCCCAGAAGTTATACCAGTTCCCTATGAAGTGGTATCTTTTGTTTTGGCACCATTTCCGCAGCCATGAACTGAATTTGTCTACTTCAATCTCTCTGACTCGCTTAGTGCCTTTTCCTCTTTCCCACACTTGCAGCACTTCTGTGAAGGCTAATTTGGATGGAAGGGAAGAAAGTTCATTGGCCAGTTCATCAAAGTGTTTTTTGGCCTCCTGGACTGTGTGATTGGCCAAGTCATTGGTTCCAAGGTGTATTGTTACATGTGTCACCTACCCTGAGTCCTGCAGGATTGCCTTTATTCGGTTTGTGTCTCTAATTGCAGAAACTCCTGGTAGACACTTAACCACGATATTGCTTTTTTCATTCTGTGTTAGGTGGTGTTCCACTCTGTGGCTCATGGAATCCTCTATTATTAGAATTTTGTTTCTGTTTTTGTTTTGTATTGTTTGTATTTTGGTTATCAGTGATATTGTTTTCATAATTTTTGGTTTTGGTATTGTTTTTTGTTTTATTTTTAGTATTAGCAGTTTTGTTTTTATTGTAATTTGTATTGGGTTCATTTGGTGTTTTAGCCTTTCTAGGTGGCATGTTTTCTTTTCCTTGTATAACAGTTGCCTTGGTGGGTGGCAGTGGTGTGAACCTGCTTTTTGTTGAGATGGCTGGGATAAGCCTCTGGTTAGAATCTTCTTTTCTGGGCCACGAATGATGCCTCTTTTTCCTTATCACCTGCCAGTCCCTATGGGCCCTGTCTCAAGGCCTGGCCCCAGGCTGCTACTCTGGTCCTGGTGGTGTGGTGGTTGAAGAGGTCTGTTATAGAGTTCCTTGTATTGAAGGTCATATATTATAGTCCAAACATCCTGTAGTTCTGCTGCAAGATCTGCTATGACCCAACACACATAGCAGGGTCTTGGTTGCCATTTGTAGAGCCTATTGTACAGTGCCCCACAGTTTTCGCAATTGACTATGTCCATTTTTCAGTTGTAGGGTAGTGTATTGTATTATATCCTGTAGGAAGTGTGGACAAAACACAATTTATGACAGTAGCAGCTTTTTTGTCTTTCTTTTCTCCCTATCAGGTGGTGTGGGTGGTACCGAGTGCCTATAAATTACGATGACCTTGGGGAGGGTGGCATTAGTGGGAAGGAGGGTGGACAATTTCAACTGTTCCCTGCAGGATGAAAAAAACAATCAGGTAAGTGTTTCAGAAGTAGAGTGGCACCTTGCTTTTCTGTGGAGAGTAAGGCTGGGAAGCAGCACTGATTTGGTTTTAAGCTCCTCGCCCAGACATGGGCGCTTGTACAGCATGTGGTGAGTGTGATCTTCCCTGGTTCTCAAGATTAGCTGTGTAGCCCTTGCTGTAACAAGTAGTGGCTAATAAAGGAAACAAAATGCTCCTTTCAGGGGACCATGTGTTTCTGCTCCCTGCTGCTATGTGGGAGCCAGGACAGTTTAGTTATCCGCTGGAGAATTCTGCTCTCAATAGAGCAGTGTTTCGCCCGACAGCACAGGGATCTGAACTGGCAGAAGCTGTCATGTCACAGTAGCCCTGTATAGGAGGAAATCACAAAAACAGTGACTAAGCCCATTTAATTAAAATCACTGCGTGTTAGCATAGGACTAAATAAAACAAATGCAGTCACTACAGTAGACAATATCCCTGGATGTGTGTTATACACAATGACATGTCACAAAAGCACTGTATAGGAGAAAACACAAACACTGCGTCATATTAGCCCTGTGCAGGAGTAGTGAAACACAACTTACTCCAGCCACCGAGTGAAAGAGATGCACAGCACTGCTACAAGCTGTGTCTGAACCCTATAGCGGCGCCTGTCTCCATAGTGATGAGGCAGTAGAGATGTTTTATTGCCTGCCCCCCAGTAGCTCCTTCTGGTGACTGCTTGCTGGGTGACCACTGAAGAGGCAGTTTAAATCACCTTATGCTGAGAGAGCAGCCACGGGCTAGGTCTGAGCTGAGTGACTGAGGAGAGAAGTCACCTCAGTGGAGCTATGAGCCCAGACTGTGCACTCCAAAGGGGATTCACCCAGGTAGAACTTCTGTCAAGGAATCCTGCGTCTGCACCAGTGTTAGTCTGCCTACCTTCCTTGATTGCTCTCTCTCCCTGTTGGTGAAGATCAGTGATGCTCAGCAGACAGTAAGGCTAGGGGCTGGACCGCACTTGGCGTATGCCGCCTAGGGTTGCCTTTTGTCTCTGGTCCCCCACCCCCACAATGTCCCTGGCATCTATGTATCTATGTTAAAACATTTTCCCTGGTAGTAGTTGACCTCCCCAACTCCTGGTTCATAAGAATTTTTTCCCTGGTAGTGTAATGGCTCACCCTCCTTCTGATTGTAAGTATTATTTTAGGTTGCCTCCCTGTTCCATCTACATGATTGACTGATGGCAGGCCAAGCTTGAGATGGTGGCCAGTATTTACCCTCTGCACACCAATGGTGCCAGCTGGCATCTTATGCAAGTGCAATGACTTGCCTTAGTTAAATGAAATTTTCACTTAGGTAAGGCAAGTCATTGCACTTGCATGAGACAGTGACCTGCAGCGGAGTCGAGCAGAGAGTAAATACTGGCCACCATCTTGGGATTGGCCAGCCAGAGGGGGTGGGGAGCGGGGATGTAATATCAACTAATATTTACAACTGAGATGGGATTGGGCCACTGGACTATCAGGTAAATAAAAAAGAAGAGATTTATTTTTTAATGTAATTTGCAAAAAGGAGACAGCACTCACCTCCTGTCTGAAAAGCTGAAGAAAAGGCACTAGTCCACTATTTCTTTCCTCCCATTTTATTGTCCAAGAGTACTAAAGTGAAAAGAACAGCTTAAAAAACCAGTTCATGGTGGTGCTGGAATGGCAGCAGAATGCTGCCACTGACCTAACATTTTACTCCACCCATGGAGATTTGTCAGATTCATAATTGTAGAGCCAGGCACCACCGTACCTGGTACACATCCATCTCTTCAAGATTGTACAGTATTTTTACGTCTGCATGAGCTGAGCTCCACAGACATTTTGCAGTCACTGAAGGAGACAAAAGGGACGATGAGCAGAACTTGTCCCCATCCTCTCCTACAGTAATGTGGTGAGTTTTCCACAGCACTAACTTCATTGGTGTTGTGTGGTGTCTCTTCTTCCCCTTCCTTCTGCGGACGGTGCTCCCCTTCGTGGCACACTCACACCCCCCCCATGGGTGCACTACTTTAATGTGGTACTTCTGGATTACTTTTGCACACATGCACTTGTGCACAGACCTCACTGCAGAAACAGTAGCTGTGTTCAATATGGCCACCTTGTCTCTGTGTGCATGCGTGAAGTACAGCGACCATCTTGGATATTTTTATTTTCATTGATTGTTTTATTTTATATTTAGTTTTTGTTGACTGGGTAAGTGCACTAGACACATTCTGCCTATTTTCAGGCATGACCCGGGGGAGGGGGATACAGATAAATGGCCAACTGACCTTGAACCAGATTAAACTGTCGGTGGTATTTTTGTGAATGGGGGGAAATTTGGCCAGGGCACCGGCGAAATTCCATTATTCTTTTCGCGAAGAGCCATGGGATCTTTAACATCCACCTGAACTACCACCAGAATAGGCAGATGGGACCTCGGTTTAATGTCTTATCCAAAAGACGTCACCTAAGGAGTGCAGCACCCCAGTCATGCTGCACTACAGTGTCAGTATTGGGATATTAACCCAAGTGCCTGGTGTGGGGATAGTACTCACAGCCTTTTGATCTCCTAGCCTCAGAGGCGAGTGTGCTACCTGCTGAGCCACTGGCACTGGCACTGGCAGGCTTCCCTGCTGTGAGCGCTGTCTTCACAGAGCACTTATTACACTTATTGGGCATAATTATATGTACTGTTGGATGTACTGCTAGATTTACTACCTGCACTACTTAAAAAAAAGAGAAGTCATTAACAGTGCTAATAAATACACCCAGAATTCAAGCTAACCTGACATTTTGTGTAACAGTGCCTCCTTGCCTAAATAAACAAGAGGTAAGAGCTCATCTCCTTTTTGTGCTGACTGCTGTAGTGCTCCTGACTGAATCAGAAGTCCCTCAGTTATTGCTTCAACTGAACTGGACATGCAGATACACCCATGCAGGACTGGACTGGATTCTGAAATAGTGTCTTCGAGCTGAACTTAGTGTAAATAAAGACATTTTGGAAAGACTGCTTGTGGACTGCAAATTTGGCAGTCATTTCCACTTTCTCTGACCTGAGTTGGCATGGTGACAGGGTCAGAGGGTGACTGACTAATCAATCAGGGTCACAGTGCCTGTGGAGAGAGACACAAGGGCTTAAGGTCTTCTGGTGGACTTCATTTATCCAGGTGCCTTTGCAGCATCCAATTGCCTGTCATGGTACAAGCCTCCAAACCTACTAAAAGTGATTGACAGCTTGAACAACCAATCAGGAGCAGTGATTCCCAATGAACAGCTGGGCCTGTTCTAACTTACAACATAGAACCATAGACAGCAGATAAGGACCACTTGGCCCATCTAGTCTGCCAATTTCTCCCTACCTACACTATTACCACAGACTGTACCCAATCTACAGCTCTTTCTCCCTCCCACTTTCTTTTCACTATTACTCCCTTGTGCTTATTACATGCATTCTGGAATCCCACCACTGTTCTCACCCCCGCCACCTCTGCTGGAAAGCTATTCCAAGAATCCGCCTCACTTTCTGTGAAGAAGTACTTCCTCATGTCTCTCCTGAATCTACCCCCTATCAGCTTCATAGCATGTCCCCTTGTTCTTCAGCACCTTTTCTTCTGAAAAATACTTCCTTCCTGTACCTTATTTACCCCGTGAGGTAACAAAGATCTCTGTCATATCCTCCTGTCCCTCCTCTGTTCATGGTGCACATATTGAGGTCATTTAGTCTCTCCTCATAAGGCTGTTGATGCAGACTATGTACCATTTTAGTTGCCCTACTCCGAACTGCCTACACTCTGTCTATGTCCTTCTGGAGACATGGGCCCAGATTTTCCAGCGTGTATGTATGCCGCAAGCCCTCAGTGCACCAAACATACGATGCACAGGGCTTGCAGCATTCACTAGGTGACAGTCCAGAATTTCCATCCCTTGCACCCGGCATAGGTCCTTAGACCACAGTATTGTGGTTTTGCTTGTGCTCTTGCTCCAGGACAAAGTTACGGTGCTTGTGTCATAGCATTGGTGCAAGCAGTCAGAATCACTGAACTGTCTCAACTGCACCTGAGAATGAAATTCAGATGCAGTTACAGCAAAGGGGACTAGTGCACCACTATAGTTAAAGTCCCATGGTGCAGGACTGGATGCAAGTCCTGCACCTCCTTTGGAAAATCCGCCCATGGTCTCCAACTGGACACAGTACTCTAGGCGGGTCTTAACAGCGATCTGTACATAAGTAACAATACCTCCTCTTTCTGCTGGTGATACTCCTCCCTGTACCCCAGCATCCCTCTAGCACTCTCCACTGCCTTGTCACCTTTAGGTCACCTGATATGATTACCCGGGTTTCTTTCCTGATTGATGGTCGTCAATACCATGACACTCATTTTCACTAGGTCACTGGGTTTCTGTGCCTTAAGTAAATTATTTTGTACTTTTTCCCATTGAAACCCAATGCCAGAACCTTGTCCACTCCTCTAGTTTTTCTCAGATCTCTGCTCATCCTTTCCACCCCCTTCCCCAGAGTGTCCATCCTATTGCAAATTTTGGTGTCATCCAAAAAGATGCATACCTTCCCTTCCAGCTCCTCTGCAATGTCACTTAAAAAGACATTAAGGAGGACTGTTCCCAGCACTGATCCCTAAGGCATCCTGCTGGTCACTCTCCCTCTCTCCCTTTCCGTAAACTCCATTTACCAGAACACTCTGTCACCTATCCACTAAACAATTTCTTATCCAGTTTACCACCTCTGGACCCATTCCTAAGCTACCCAGCTTGCTTGCTAGTCTCCTATGTGAAATGATGTCAAAAATCTTACCGAAATCTAGGTAGACTACGTCCACTGTTCCCCCCGATCTAAATCCTTTGTCACCCAGTCAAAGAACTCTATCAGATACATTTGACGTGACCTACTGCCTGTGAAACCAGAATGCCTCAGATCTAGTAACTCACTGGATTCAAGAGGTTACACAATCATTTCCTTCCGCAGTGATTCTATTAACTTTTTCACCACAGATGTCCGTCTGACAGGCCTTTAGTTGCCAGCCTCCTTCTCCTACCACTTTTTTGTAGTGGGACTACAGCTGCCCTTCTCCAGTTCTCTGAAGCCACTCCTGTTTCCAGCGAGCTGTTAAATAGAACTGTCAGAGGTGCAGCCAGTATTTCCCTGAGCTCCCTCAGTATCCTTGGATGCATCCCATGTGGTCCCATTACTTTGTCCACCTTCAGATTAGCAAGTCTTTTCAGGACTGTCACTTCCAGAACAGGACTGGTGCCCGCCACCCTCTCTCCAAAGCTTCTATTACTTTTCTAGAACTGTATTAGATCTGTGTAAGATCACAAAGAGAGTGGATCTTGGCATGCTGTTGAGACAGACCATCTGAAGCTGTGCTGCAGCAGAGGCAAACTGAAGGAAGGAGAGAAGCAACAGTCCTGATGAGAAAAGGAGGTAATTGCATACTAGCTCAGTGCAAGCTGAAGTTGAAGGCTGCAACTATCTTTTGAGAGATGTTGCTGTTTGGTCCAAACCACCAAACTATGATTGTAGTTAGTCTGAGAATCCCCCCACAAAGTACCCCAGTCCAGTGTTGGTTATTGCAATACACTAGCAACTGTGTGCCAGAATGTGTTTTGGTCAGGTAGGGTTGGATTTCACAGGCTGAGCTACCCTGTATGCATAAGGAGATTGTCTGCTGGATACAGAAGTCAGGAGAAGCCAGACTAGAACCAGAGAAAAACAATTGTTTGCACCAGCTGACACTGAATGCCACAGAAGAAAGGAGGTGGAAAGAGAGAGAGAGAAAAACCAGCCAGTGAGGGACTCCCAGCAACTGCACCATCACCACTGTTCACTGAGGGACATTCTCTGATCCTTGTCCTATAACTGCATTGAATTATCTCATAGTTGAGAAAGCATTAAACTGACTAGGCCATCCAGACAGAATTTACAGTTACTCCTTGTGGGTTAAATAGCATTTTAGAATTCATTTGTATAAGTGCTGTTCCACCCGGCAGTCATGTACAATGACCTTGGGCCCTACTGGTTTGGGTACCCAGTGAAGCACAGGGGCTCTGTAGTAATATCTTAGGGTTACATACTGGTACCAGTAGCAAGAGGGTAGTGTTTATCAGTACAGGTGGGCAAAAGCAAAGCTACAGTGCAATATTTGATTTGGGGAGGACACTGTTATTGCGCTGAGCCTGGAAGGGACTTGAAGCACAGCCACAAGTTATCAATAATGTGTATATACTGTAGGCTGGATTTGGATAGGCAGTGTAGAGCCAGCTAGGAGTTATACTCGCTTCCTCACTTCCTAAGATCTGACCTTAAATAAAACCGCTGTTGTTGTATTACTAATCACTGTCTGAGCACTTGCATTTTAGAGTGTAAGTTGCATTCTTTGTAGGGACTGTGTTTGCAGTGATTTGGTGCATGGGAGAGTTGATCCTGTTGGGTAGGTGGGTGTGCACTGCATCTCAAGGAGTGGGACTATAGTTACACCAGGCACACTTAAACCTTTTTCTGGGTGGAGGCATTGTGCTATTTAATTCTAACTTTGGATATGAACCCTCCAGTCAAGAGTTGAATGGACCTAGGCCCCTAATCCTTGTTGAGCCCATTAGCAGGGGTAGCCACTGCAACAGCAAAAGCAACCCAGTGGCATCAGTGATGATGTAATCCCATGTTAAACACCTATCTGTTGTGCGCCCCTGGAATGAGGGTAAGCATGGCCCAGGGAACAGGTTATATCTAGGGGTATTTCTGCCATGCTGGAAATTCCCTTACCTCCTTCACCTTGCTGTTGTTTTGTTCCCCCTAGTTGGGATTCTGTGTAGTACATCACAATTCAAATAGAAATCAGCCACAGTCACCTGTTTCCCATCTTTTTTTTAATAATGATTCAATTACCACCAAGTTCAGTATTTTTGCTCATTTGGGCTTAATGGTATTTTAATCATAATCTTTTTGATGGGAATCTGGTGAGATAGTGGTTCATTTCTGTTTGAATTATTACATATTAACATACTAAAATGCCAGCAGAATAGGCCTAATGGTCTTTCACGTCTGCTCGTATGGTCAGCCCCCACCCTGGGAGCTGACCTTGCTGCCCCCCTCACCTTCTCTGGCTTCTCCCTTCCCAGTTCCGGATATTCTCGCTGCATTGGATTTTGCTTCCAGAAACCTTCCCCTGTACCTGTCCCACCCCCTCTTGAATCCCTCCACCACCTCTGCCTCCACCAGCCCCCTAGGCAGCGCATTCCATGGCTCCACCACCCTCTCAGTGAAGTAGCACCTCCTCCTTTCTCCCCTGAATCTTCCCCCCTCCAGCTTCCACCCATGCCCTCTATTGGCCTTCTCCTCCTTCCTTCGAAGCACCCTGACTGTTCCTCCCCTATTTACCCCCTTCATGTACCTGAAGACCTCTATCATGTCCCTCAGGTCCTTTCTCTCTTCCAATGTGTACATATTTAGCTCTTTTAGCATCTCCTTATAGGTCCTGTACCCCAAGCCCCAAATCATTTTGGTTGCCGTCCTCTGGACCCTCCAGGAGTTTAATGTCCCTCTTTAAGTGTGGCCTCCAAAACTGCACGCAGTACTCGAGGTGCGGCCTCATCAAGCAGTTATACAGAGGGAGTATCACTTCCCTCTTCTGGAGGTGAACCCCCTAGCGATGCATCTCAGCATCCTGTTGGCCTTGGCTGCTGCCCTCCTACAAGTTTTCGAGTTATTCACATTGACATCCATCCCCACCCCCAGGTTCCTCTCAGCCATCAAGACTTTTAGCATCCCCAGTGTGTACACCTGGCCCGGGTTTCTGACCCCCAGTTGCAGTAACTTCCATTTCTCTGCATTGAACCTCAGCTTCCACTTTCTATACCATCTTTCCAGAGCCTCCAGGTCCCTCTGTAGGGCCATCCTCCCCTCCTCCCCATCCACCACTGCCCCCAGTTTTGAGTCATCTGCAAAGAGACTCATCTCACTCCTGATACCTGTCCTTATGTCAGAGATGTAGGCATTGAACAGGAGGGGCCCAAGGACTGATCCCTGTGGGACCCCACTAATGATCCTCCTTGGGGATAAGACTATCCCACCAACTGCGACCCTCTGGGTCCGGTCCTGGAGCCAATTGCCTATCCATCTAATCATCTAGTTCCCCACCCCCATTTCTCCCAGCTTATCCAACAGGCCTACATGAGGAACAGAGTCAAATGCCTTGCTGGAGGTCTAGAAATAGGGCGTCCACTGGTCTACCCAGGTCAAAGGCACTCGTCACCCAGTCTAGAACTCCACAAGGTTTGTCTGACATGATTTCCCAGGACAAATCCATGCTGTCTATCGTCCAGGCACCCTGACTTTTCCAGGTCCTCCCAACCTCTCCTTGACAATGCCCTCCATCACCTTGCCCACCACCGATGTCAGGCTGATAGGCCTGTAGTTCCCTGCCACCTCCCTTGATCCCCCCTTGTGGATAGGCACTATATGTGCCACCTTCCAGTCCTGGGGCACCCACCTTGTCCTCAGAGAGATGGTGAAAAGCTCCACCAGGGGTTTCGCCAGGACATCCACAAGTTTCTTCAGCACTCTGGGATGTAAGTTATCCGGCCCAGGTGCTTTCTCTGTCTTAAGGGACCTGAGCACTTCCCTCACTCTCTCTGCTGTGATTCCCACTTCCGCTACCTCTTCTCCCTACTTAGCCTTCCCCCCTTCTGCCAGTGATGCCTCATCCTCTCCCCAGACCCGCCGATCCGTAAGGGTCCTGCCCTCCTCAGTATCACTGTCTCCTCCCATGTATAATGCAGCACCCCCATTTTCCTTGGTGAAAACTGAGGCACTATATGCACCACCTTCCAGTCCTGAGGCACCCACCCTGTCCTCAGAGAGATGGTGAAAAGCTCTGCCAGGGGTTTGACCAGGACACCCGCAGGGTCCTTCAGCACTCTTGGATGTCATTTATCCGGCCCCGGTGCTTTCTCCATCTTAAGTGACCTGAGGGCTTCCCTCACTCTCTCTGCTGTGATTTCCACCTCCGCTACCTCTTCTCCCTGCTTAGTCTTCCTCCCTCCTGCCAGTGATGCCTCCCCCTCTCCCCAGACCCGCCGATCGGTAAGGGTCCCCCACCTCCTCAGTATCATTGTCTCCTCCCATGTACGATGCAGCACCCCCATTTTCCTTGGTGAAAACTGAGGTGAATTACTCATTTAGTACCTCAGCCTGCTCCCCCGGGTCTTGTGCCCATCTCTCCCCTGTTTTAATCCTGCTAATCTGCCCCTTCACCATTCATTTTTCCCCAGTGTATCTAAAGAACCCCCTTGTTCCCTCTCCTAAAAGACCAAGTGCTCATGGGAACTTACTGGAACCTAATTCTAGGCACCAAAACAGCAGACCTACAATGCATCTAGTGAGGTTCATGCATTATTCATTTTTCTTGATTGATAGGTCCACTAGCCAATTGGAGGCGATACAACCAAAAGTTTCAGCCATTCAGGAGCTTCAGGACAGCCCCATAAAAGACAGTTTTCCAGCATTTTGCTAGATTAGAGATTTCAGATTGCAGATTCGAGAGGGAGATCAAGAGAGATTCAAGCAGCAGCCCCCCATGGGGGTAGGGGCTCAGGCCTTCAGCCATGCAGCCAAGCCTGGAGATCCAGCTAATCCTCTCTAGCCTATAGGGGGTTTGCCTTCATTAATTGGTTAAAGTTTAAAAGTAATGTAGTTTGTTAAACTGCTAGCCTGGAGATTGCCAGAATGTCCTCCAGGTACTATCTCTCCCTTCCATGTCGGGGAAAGATGTGGCCCAAAACCAGATGATATCAAGCAACTGTGAGAGAGCCAAAAAAGGCCTCAGCTGTGAGAGAACTGAGCAGAGGGGGCCCACTTAGGAGCCAGGACTCTCGGGATGGTGGCCGGAAAAACAGAATGCCAGGATGGAATGGCAGACTGGGAAAGCCAAAGGTAGAAAAAATGATTAACAAAAAAATATTCTGCCCCGAGGGCAGACAGGCCCTCATGAATATTTAAATATGACCAGGGCTCTGGCTCATTAATATTCATGAGCCCCGATTGGAACTCCCTCGTGGATCTTTTTAATTCTTTTAGAGAGCAGCCGCTTAGGGGCCTGTCCATGATCACTGGGTCCCAGTCACCACATGGGGACCCTGGGACCGACAGAACACTCTCTAGCTAGACTGCAAACTGTAGCAATTGGAGATATAAGGTGCTGCACACATCTGCGCGATCCCTGCTGCCTCGAGGGCATGCTTCATGTCAGTGGTCACAGTTTAAGCTCTTCAAGCCCCTGAGGGATGGATTTTACAGGGACTGTGACTGGGGCACCAGAAAAGGGCAGAAACAGACCAGGGGATCAAAAACAAACTGCAGACTGATTCGGGATGGGATGCACCCGGGAAGAGAGGAGGAACAAGGGCTGCAGGCCTCAGGTAAGACCTCATTTGGCAGCGGGGTTGCACATGCATCCTGCAGACAGAGATCCTACTTTGTCTGGCAGCTGTCCTTCCTGCTGGAGCCTTACCTGCTTCTTTGGGTCTGAAACATTAGCATGGGCACTCCTTCAAACCCAATCACCCCCACCAAGGACTCCCTTGATGCCATGGGTGAACCTACCATAGGACAGTTGGCAATTGGGTTGTTTCCCTTGAGGAGAACCCCTCTTAAGGTTCCTATGCCTTCCGAGTAGCCCAAGTACATAATTTCCTTGTATAGACAAGTTGCAATGAAATGTCCCCAGATCCCCAGTGCTCCCTTCTACACCTCAGATGCTACACCTTTTAGTCTGTACTCCCCACTAATACCACTAATGCCAAAGGTCTTCCTAAAGCTCCTACCCACTGATGTCCTTGAGCTCCACAGTTCCAAGCAGAACTACTTACCTCTCTCTCTGCCTCTACGAACTGCTCCTGCTTCTGTTAATCCCTTTGCTGCTCCTCTGCTGCTCATCAGCTTGTCTACTCTTCTCCTCTTCCAACTCTTCCCCTCTTCCTGGTCCCCATCTTATCCACTCCTACTGCCTCTCATACTTCCTCCTCCCTCTTCCTCCACTCCCTTATGACAGTCTTCTTCTGGAGCATTGTGCCCTCACTTGGCTCAGCCGTATACCTTGTATTTGCTAATGTATATACAGTATATTGTATCACACTACCTGTTGTAAATGTTTGTATTTTTTTTCATTTCATTTTTTAATTTTTATACTTGTAAGCTGGATGAGCAAAGCTGCCCTGTTTCGCCAATGACAAGTTAAGACAATATCATGAGACAAATATAAAAAAATACAGCATACAATAAATACACAGTTGAATACAGAGTACAAATATACAATCAGTTTAAATCACTACAAAAATGTATGCAAAACATGTGCAAACATCCTTATCCATCAACCATTGTTTTAACCTGGATTTGAAGGACCAAATTATTTTACTTTCAATGATATCATGGGGCAGAGCATTAAAGAGTGGTGGAGCCCTGTATGATATAGATCTCTGGCCATGGGCTGTAGCAAACAGGGGAAGTCTAAAAGTAAACTTCGACTGAGACCTAGTGCAACATAAATTAAGGGATCTGGGGAACAAACAAACACTGTATCATACTACTATTTTATTTCAACCTTGTTGTTTTGCATGTCTTCATCCATTGCTATTTTTGTCCCTCAGGTATATATACATTGTTACATATTTAATTTGTTCTGTAACCCTTTGGCTATATTCCTCAGGTTGACCCTGAAAAAAGGATTGTAAATTGTCTCAGCTTGGCAGAAGACACCAGGAGAAAGGACTGCTGTGTGACTGGACTTTTCTGCTGGGACTAAAGAAGAAGAACTTTTGTACTTGGACCTTTAATTTAGGGTAAAAAAAAAACCAACAAACAAAACAAAAAAAAGTGTGCATTTGTCTGGGTTAACTGAACTGAATGGGTATCTGAACAGTTATCTAGGTGTAAATCTCAGGTGATTGAAAGGACTTAATAGCAGTGAGGTTTAAATTACTTGTAGAAAGATCTAGTAAGTAGGGGGAGTGGCTTAGCTAGAAGGAAGCTACATTTAAAGACTGCCTTAGAAAGATTCTGCTAATAGCTTGGCAGAAGACACCAGGAGAACGGACTGCTGTGTGACTGGACTTCTCTGGGACTATATTGCCCTCCTTCCCTGCCCTCCACCCAAAGCTAGTTCTATTTTTATAGGCACAGGATTTGACTGACAACAGGAACTTCCTGTTTGGGAGCAGGAAGTGAGTGATCACAGAACCACCAAAAACTCACCATCCTAGAAGGGCAAGAGTAGCTCTCTGGCCCCCTCTAGCTGCTGGAGGTCTGCCTCTGAGCAAGTAAGAGGTCTACTGAGAAATATAGGATATTCTTGTCTCAGAACAGAACAATCAGGAGCTTAAAGGGCACACTGGCAGAAAGTAAGGACAGAGAGAGAGAGAGAGAAAAAAACAGAGGAAAGAGTAAGGATTGCAAACAGTTAAGGGGCCAGAAATAAGACATGATTGGAGGGGTGCAGTGCAGTGCAGTGGCTGTGGAGCAGTAGTCTTCTGGGAGACGTTCTGGAGGATGCGGTGTTGTCCCATCTGCAGGAACCTCTCTGAGCTGAGGAAGGAGGTTGCTCATCTCCAGGCTGAGTTGGCCAGGATTTGTGGGACCTCCTCTTCCATCCAGGGACCACCAGTGCCACTGCTGTTGCCTCAGAGGTTGCCAAGAAAGAGGAGCGGTAGAACCACAGTGGGCTCAGGGAGGGTGAGGGTGGTGGAACAGAGGTGCATCCCTCCAGTTGTACCTCTCAACAATTCCTATGCCATTCTGGCAAAGTGTGGTTCCTCTATGGAGGCACCCACAGTGGAGACCAAGGAGGATGCTGGGAACCTCCACAAAGGAGACCCACAGAAGGGTGGCAGGGGACCCTGCAGGGGAAGGAAACAACTCCTGGTGGGGGACTCCATTGTTAGGAAGGTAGAACTGGGGGAGGAAGGGGAGAGGGAGGTAAGGTGCCTGCCTTGCGCCATGGCTTGGAGGGACAGGGAGCAATCCTCAGGATTGCTGGAGCAGCTGTACAGGGGAGGGAGCTGGATGTCATTGTCTGCCTAGGGACAAATGACCTGGTGAAGAAAGGGATTAGAGAAGTGCAGGAAGAGTTTGTGGAATTGGGGAGGGGCCTTAGTCAAGTAGCATGCACGGTAATCTTCTTGGAGGTGCTGCCCATCTATGGCATAGGAGAGGCTCGGGTGTTCCACACCATGGGATTCAATCAGTGGTTGAAAAACTGGTGTGGAGCTCAGGGATTTGGCTTCATTTGGGACTGGGGTCCACCTGGAGTGATGCAAGCCTATACTGGCATGATGGGTTGCATCTGTCCGGGAGGGAACCAGGATCCTAGGTGATAGGTTTAAATGCTTCATTGGTAGCTTTTAAACTAATGAGGAGGCACTGGAAAGGAGCAGGAAATCCTAGCCCCCAAATAATCACGGTAGTAAGTCACGGCAAACACCAACACAGAGGTGTCGATAGGAGAAGGGCAGAGGTAAATGGAGAAAGTGACAAAGGCAAGAAGGACAGGGATGGGGCAAAATGGAGTAAGGCCATCAGGAAATGGAGGTAATGGTACCAATGCCCATAGTCTGGGCAACAAGCTCCCTGAGCTGGTGGCCTTGATGGAAGAGGGATGCCTGGATATCGTAGCAGTCACAGAAACAGGTACACAGAGAACCATGACTGGGATGTTAACATACCAGGGTACATACCTACAGGAGAGACAGGCAGGGGAGAAGAGGGAGGTAGCTCTCTATGTAAAAGGGATAAAAGCAACTGAACAAAAGAGTAAACAGGGAGGAGAGGAGGCACTGTGGGTCACCTTGGAGACTGGAAAGGGCACCACAATCTGCACAGGTGTTGTGTACAGACCCCCATGTCAGGGGGAGGGAATGGACAAGGATATGATAGAAGGCATTCTTAGAATGGCAGAGAAAGGGGATATACTGTTGATGGGAGACCTGAATATGCCAGATGTTAACTGGAGCACATTTGCTGCAGCCACATCCAAGAGCAGGGCCATTCTTGATGCCCTACAGGTGGCAGGCCTTAGAAAGCTAGTTTTGGAACCCACTCGTGAGGGAGCAATCTTAGACCTCGTACTCTCAAACAGGGACAGTGAGATGATCTCAGATCTAGAAGTGGGTTTCCATCTGGGGACAAGTGACCATCAAACTGTGTGGTTCATGTTAAACTCAGCTACAGAGTCAAGCCATACAAAAGTGAGGGTACTGGACTTTAGGAGGGCTGACTTTGGCAAGATGGGAGAGTGCCTCAGAAAAGCACTAGCAAACAGGCTAGAAGGAGGTGTGGAGCAACAATGGGGAATCATCAAAACTGCCATCACAGAGGCAACAAGCCTCTGTGTGAAGCAAATAAGCAAATCAAAATGAAAGAAAAAGCCACTATGGTTCTTAAAAGAGGTGGCTGTGAAAGTCAGGAAGAAAAAGATAGCATTCCGGAAGTATAACGAAACACAGAAGGAGCAGGACAGAGAGCTGTACCAGTTAAGGCAGAAGGAAGCAGGGAGGGAAGTCAGAATAGCAAAGGCCCAAAGTGAGGAAAAGATAGCCAGCGCAGTTAAGAAGGGGGATAAAACCTTTTATAGGTACATCAGTGAGCGTAGAAAGACAAAGGGAGGGATAGTGAGACTGAATAAAATGAACGGTGGGTGGGCAGAGGGGGACAGTGAAAAAGCAGGGATACTGAACAAATATTTCTGCTCGGTATTCACAAAAGAGGAGGGGGAAGTGCCTAATCCAATTAGCGGAAGCACTCTTGATAGGGGGGTCGATCCGAACTGCCTACACTCTGTCTATGTCCTTCTGGAGACATGGGCCCAGATTTTCCAGCGTGTATGTATGCCGCAAGCCCTCAGTGCACCGAACATACGATGCACAGGGCTTGCAGCATTCACTAGGTGACAGTCCAGAATTTCCATCCCTTGCACCCGGCATAGGTCCTTAGACCACAGTATTGTGGTTTTGCTTGTGCTCTTGCTCCAGGACAAAGTTACGGTGCTTGTGTCATAGCATTGGTGCAAGCAGCCGAAAATCACTGAAACTGTCTCAACTGCACCTGAGAATGAAATTCAGATGCAGTTACAGCAAAGGGGACTAGTGCACCACTATAGTTAAAGTCCCATGGTGCAGGACTGGATGCAAGTCCTGCACCTCCTTTGGAAAATCCGGCCCATGGTCTCCAACTGGACACAGTACTCTAGGCGGGGTCTTAACAGCGATCTGTACATAAGTAACAATACCTCCCTCTTTCTGCTGGTGATACTCCTCCCTATGTACCCCAGCATCCCTCTAGCACTCTCCACTGCCTTGTCACCTTTAGGTCACCTGATATGATTACCCCCGGGTTTCTTTCCTGATTGATGGTCGTCAATACCATGACACTCATTTTCACTAGGTCACTGGGTTTCTGTGCCTTAAGTAAATTATTTTGTACTTTTTCCCATTGAATCCCAATGCCAGAACCTTGTCCACTCCTCTAGTTTTTCTCAGATCTCTGCTCATCCTTTCCACCCCCTCCCCCAGAGTGTCCATCCTATTGCAAATTTTGGTGTCATCCAAAAAGATGCATACCTTCCCTTCCAGCTCCTCTGCAATGTCACTTAAAAAGACATTAAGGAGGACTGTTCCCAGCACTGATCCCTAAGGCATCCTGCTGGTCACTCTCCCTCTCTCCCTTTCCGTAAACTCCATTTACCAGAACACTCTGTCACCTATCCACTAAACAATTTCTTATCCAGTTTATCACCTCTGGACCCATTCCTAAGCTACCCAGCTTGCTTGCTAGTCTCCTATGTGAAATGATGTCAAAAATCTTACTGAAATCTAGGTAGACTACGTCCACTTTTCCCCCGATCTAAATCCTTTGTCACCCAGTCAAAGAACTCTATCAGATACATTTGACGTGACCTACTGCCTGTGAAACCAGAATGCCTCAGATCTAGTAACTCACTGGATTCAAGAGGTTACACAATCATTTCCTTCCGCAGTGATTCTATTAACTTTTTCACCACAGATGTCCGTCTGACAGGCCTTTAGTTGCCAGCCTCCTTCTCCTACCACTTTTGTGTAGTGGGACTACAGCTGCCCTTCTCCAGTTCTCTGAAGCCACTCCTGTTTCCAGCGAGCTGTTAAATAGAACTGTCAGAGGTGCAGCCAGTATTTCCCCTGAGCTCCCTCAGTATCCTTGGATGCATCCCATGTGGTCCCATTACTTTGTCCACCTTCAGATTAGCAAGTCTTTTCAGGACTGTCACTTCCAGAACAGGACTGGTGCCCGCCACCCTCTCTCCAAAGCTTCTATTACTTTTCTAGAACTGTATTAGATCTGTGTAAGATCACAAAGAGAGAGTGGATCTTGGCATGCTGTTGAGACAGACCATCTGAAGCTGTGCTGCAGCAGAGGCAAACTGAAGGAAGGAGAGAAGCAACAGTCCTGATGAGAAAAGGAGGTAATTGCATACTAGCTCAGTGCAAGCTGAAGTTGAAGGCTGCAACTATCTTTTGAGAGATGTTGCTGTTTGGTCCAAACCACCAAACTATGATTGTAGTTAGTCTGAGAATCCCCCCACAAAGTACCCCAGTCCAGTGTTGGTTATTGCAATACACTAGCAACTGTGTGCCAGAATGTGTTTTGGTCAGGTAGGGTTGGATTTCACAGGCTGAGCTACCCTGTATGCATAAGGAGATTGTCTGCTGGATACAGAAATCAGGAGAAGCCAGACTAGAACCAGAGAAAAACAATTGTTTGCACCAGCTGACACTGAATGCCACAGAAGAAAGGAGGTGGAAAGAGAGAGAGAGAAAAACCAGCCAGTGAGGGACTCCCAGCAACTGCACCATCACCACTGTTCACTGAGGGACATTCTCTGATCCTTGTCCTATAACTGCATTGAATTATCTCATAGTTGAGAAAGCATTAAACTGACTAGGCCATCCAGACAGAATTTACAGTTACTCCTTGTGGGTTAAATAGCATTTTAGAATTCATTTGTATAAGTGCTGTTCCACCCGGCAGTCATGTACAATGACCTTGGGCCTACGGTTTTGGGGTACCCAGTGAAGCACAGGGGGCTCTGTAGTAATATCTTAAGGGTTACATACTGGTACCAGTAGCAAGAGGGTAGTGTTTATCAGTACAGGTGGGCAAAAGCAAAGCTACAGTGCAATATTTGATTTGGGGGAGGACACTGTTATTGCGCTGAGCCTGGAAGGGGACTTGAAGCACAGCCACAAGTTATCAATAATTGTATATACTGTAGGCTGGATTTGGATAGGCAGTGTAGAGCCAGCTAGGAGTTATACTCGCTTCCTCACTTCCTAAGATCTGACCTTAAATAAAACCGCTGTTGTTGTATTACTAATCACTGTCTGAGCACTTGCATTTTAGAGTGTAAGTTGCATTCTTTGTAGGGACTGTGTTTGCAGTGATTTGGTGCATGGGAGAGTTGATCCTGTTGGGTAGGTGGGTGTGCACTGCATCTCAAGGTGGGACTATAGTTACACCAGGCACACTTAAACCTTTTCTGGGTGGAGGCATTGTGCTATTTAATTCTAACTTTGGATATGAACCCTCAGTCAAGAGTTGAATGGACCTAGGCCCCTAATCCTTGTTGAGCCCATTAGCAGGGGTAGCCACTGCAACAGCAAAAGCAACCCAGTGGCATCAGTGATGATGTAATCCCATGTTAAACACCTATCTGTTGTGCGCCCCTGGAATGAGGGTAAGCATGGCCCAGGGAACAGGTTATATCTAGGGGTATTTCTGCCATGCTGGAAATTCCCTTACCTCCTTCACCTTGCTGTTGTTTTGTTCCCCCTAGTTGGGATTCTGTGTAGTACATCACAATTCAAATAGAAATCAGCCACAGTCACCTGTTTCCCATCTTTTTTTTAATAATGATTCAATTACCACCAAGTTCAGTATTTTTGCTCATTTGGGCTTAATGGTATTTTAATCATAATCTTTTTGATGGGAATCTGGTGAGATAGTGGTTCATTTCTGTTTGAATTATTACATATTAACATACTAAAATGCCAGCAGAATAGGCCTAATGGTCTTTCACGTCTGCTCGTATGGTCAGCCCCCACCCTGGGAGCTGACCTTGCTGCCCCCCTCACCTTCTCTGGCTTCTCCCTTCCCAGTTCCGGATATTCTCGCTGCATTGGATTTTGCTTCCAGAAACCTTCCCCTGTACCTGTCCCACCCCCTCTTGAATCCCTCCACCACCTCTGCCTCCACCAGCCCCCTAGGCAGCGCATTCCATGGCTCCACCACCCTCTCAGTGAAGTAGCACCTCCTCCTTTCTCCCCTGAATCTTCCCCCCTCCAGCTTCCACCCATGCCCTCTAGTGGCCCCCTCCTCCTTCCTTCGAAGCACCCTGACTGTTCCTCCCCTATTTACCCCCTTCATGTACCTGAAGACCTCTATCATGTCCCTCAGGTCCCTTCTCTCTTCCAATGTGTACATATTTAGCTCTTTTAGCATCTCCTTATAGGTCCTGTACCCCAAGCCCCAAATCATTTTGGTTGCCGTCCTCTGGACCCTCTCCAGGAGTTTAATGTCCCTCTTTAAGTGTGGCCTCCAAAACTGCACGCAGTACTCGAGGTGCGGCCTCATCAAGCAGTTATACAGAGGGAGTATCACTTCCCTCTTCTGGAGGTGAACCCCCTAGCGATGCATCTCAGCATCCTGTTGGCCTTGGCTGCTGCCCTCCTACAAGTTTTCGAGTTATTCACATTGACATCCATCCCCACCCCCAGGTTCCTCTCAGCCATCAAGACTTTTAGCATCCCAGTGTGTACACCTGGCCGGGTTTCTGACCCCCAGTTGCAGTAACTTCCATTTCTCTGCATTGAACCTCAGCTTCCACTTTCTATACCATCTTTCCAGAGCCTCCAGGTCCCTCTGTAGGGCCACCCTCCCCTCCTCCCCATACACCACTGCCCCCAGTTTTGAGTCATCTGCAAAGAGACTCATCTCACTCCTGATACCTGTCCTTATGTCAGAGATGTAGGCATTGAACAGGAGGGGCCCAAGGACTGATCCCTGTGGGACCCCACTAATGATCCTCCTTGGGGATAAGACTATCCCACCAACTGCGACCCTCTGGGTCCGGTCCTGGAGCCAATTGCCTATCCATCTAATCATCTAGTTCCCCACCCCCATTTCTCCCAGCTTATCCAACAGGCCTACATGAGGAACAGAGTCAAATGCCTTGCTGAAGTCTAGAAATAGGACGTCCACTGGTCTACCCAGGTCCAAGGCACTCGTCACCCAGTCATAGAACTCCACAAGGTTTGTCTGACATGATTTCCCCAGGACAAATCCGTGCTGTCTATCGTCCAGGCACCCTGACTTTTCCAGGTCCTCCCCAACCTCTCCTTGACAATGCCCTCCATCACCTTGCCCACCACCGATGTCAGGCTGATAGGCCTGTAGTTCCCTGTCACCTCCCTTGATCCCCCCTTGTGGATAGGCACTATATGTGCCACCTTCCAGTCCTGGGGCACCCACCTTGTCCTCAGAGAGATGGTGAAAAGCTCCACCAGGGGTTTCATGGGACATCCACAAGTTCCTTCAGCACTCTGGGATGTAAGTTATCCGGCCCAGGTGCTTTCTCTGTCTTAAGGGACCTGAGCACTTCCCTCACTCTCTCTGCTGTGATTCCCACTTCCGCTACCTCTTCTCCCTACTTAGCCTTCCCCCCTTCTGCCAGTGATGCCTCATCCTCTCCCCAGACCCGCCGATCCGTAGGGGTCCTGCCCTCCTCAGTATCACTGTCTCCTCCCATGTATAATGCAGCACCCCCATTTTCCTTGGTGAAAACTGAGGCACTATATGCACCACCTTCCAGTCCTGAGGCACCCACCCTGTCCTCAGAGAGATGGTGAAAAGCTCTGCCAGGGTTTGACCAGGACACCACGAGGTCCTTCAACACTCTTGGATGTCATTTATCCGGCCCGGTGCTTTCTCCATCTTAAGTGACCTGAGGGCTTCCTCACTCTCTCTGCTGTGATTTCCACCTCCGCTACCTCTTCTCCCTGCTTAGTCTTCCTCCCTCCTGCCAGTGATGCCTCCCCCTCTCCCCAGACCCGCCGATCGGTAAGGGTCCCCCACCTCCTCAGTATCATTGTCTCCTCCCATGTATGATGCAGCACCCCCATTTTCCTTGGTGAAAACTGAGGTGAATTACTCATTTAGTACCTCAGCCTGCTCCCCCGGGTCTTGTGCCCATCTCTCCCCTGTTTTAATCCTGCTAATCTGCCCCTTCACCATTCATTTTTCCCCAGTGTATCTAAAGAACCCCTTGTTCCCTCTCCTAAAAGACCAAGTGCTCATGGGAACTTACTGGAACCTAATTCTAGGCACCAAAACAGCAGACCTACAATGCATCAAGTGAGGTTCATGCATTATTCATTTTCTTGATTGATAGGTCCACTAGCCAATTGGAAGCGATACAACCAAAGTTTCAGCCATTCAGGAGCTTCAGGACAGCCCCATAAAGACAGTTTTCCAGCATTTTGCTAGATTAGAGATTTCAGATTGCAGATTAGAGGAGATCAAGAGATTCAAGCAGCAGCCCCCATGGGGTAGGGGGCTCAGGCCTTCAGCCATGCAGCCAAGCCTGGAGATCCAGCTAATCCTCTCTAGCCTATAGGGGGTTTGCCTTCATTAATTGGTTAAAGTTTAAAAGTAATGTAGTTTGTTAAACTGCTAGCCTGGAGATTGCCAGAATGTCCTCCAGGTACTATCTCTCCCTTCCATGTCGGGGAAAGATGTGGCCCGAAAACAGATGACATCAAGCAGCTGTGAGAGAGCCAAAAAAGGCCTCAGCTGTGAGAGAACTGAGCAGAGGGGGCCCACTTAGGAGCCAGGACTCTCAGGATGGTGGCCGGAAAAACAGAATGCCAGGACAGAATGGCAGACTGGGAAAACCAAAGGTAGAAAAAATGATTAACAAAAAAATATTCTGCCCCGAGGGCAGACAGGCCCTCATGAATATTTAAATATGATCAGGGCTCTGGCTCATTAATATTCATGAGCCCCGATTGGAACTCCCTCTTGGATCTTTTTAATTCTTTTAGAGAGCAGCCGCTTAGGGGCCTGTCCATGGTCACTGGGTCCCACTCACCACATGGGGACCCTGGGACCGACAGAACACTCTCTAGCTAGACTGCAAACTGTAGCAATTGGAGATATAAGGTGCTGCACACATCTGCGCGATCCCTGCTGCCTCGAGGGCATGCTTCATGTCAGTGGTCACAGTTTAAGCTCTTCAAGCCCCGGAGGGATGGATTTTACAGGGACTGTGACTGGGGCACCAGAAAAGGGCAGAAACAGACCAGGGGATCAAAAACAAACTGCAGACTGATTCGGGATGGGATGCACCCGGGAAGAGAGGAGGAACAAGGGCTGCAGGCCTCAGGTAAGACCTCATTTGGCAGCGGGGTTGCACATGCATCCTGCAGACAGAGATCCTACTTTGTCTGGCAGCTGTCCTTCCTGCTGGAGCCTTACCTGCTTCTTTGGGTCTGAAACATTAGCATGGGCACTCCTTCAAACCCAATCACCCCCACCAGGGACTCCCTTGATGCCATGGGTGAACCTACCATAGGACAGTTGGCAATTGGGTTGTTTCCCTTGAGGAGAACCCCTCTTAAGGTTCCTATGCCTTCCGAGTAGCCCAAGTACATAATTCCCTTGTATAGACAAGTTGCAATGAAATGTCCCCAGATCCCCAGTGCTCCCTTCTACACCTCAGATGCTACACCTTTTAGTCTGTACTCCCCACTAATACCACTAATGCCAAAGGTCTTCCTAAAGCTCCTACCCACTGATGTCCTTGAGCTCCACAGTTCCAAGCAGAACTACTTACCCCTCTCTCTGCCTCTACGAACTGCTCCTGCTTCTGTTAATCCCTTTGCTGCTCCTCTGCTGCTCATCAGCTTGTCTACTCTTCTCCTCTTCCAACTCTTCCCCTCTTCCTGGTCCCCCATCTTATCCACTCCTACTGCCTTCTCATACTTCCTCCTCCCTCTTTCCTCCACTCCCTTATGACAGTCTTCTTCTGGAGCATTGTGCCCTCACTTGGCTCAGCCGTATACCTTGTATTTGCTAATGTATATACAGTATATTGTATCACACTACCTGTTGTAAATGTTTGTATTTTTTTTCATTTCATTTTTTAATTTTTATACTTGTAAGCTGGATGAGCAAAGCTGCCCGTTTTCGCCAATGACAAGTTAAGACAATATCATGAGACAAATATAAAAAAATACAGCATACAATAAATACACAGTTGAATACAGAGTACAAATATACAATCAGTTTAAATCACTACAAAAATGTATGCAAAACATGTGCAAACATCCTTATCCATCAACCATTGTTTTAACCTGGATTTGAAGGACCAAATTATTTTACTTTCAATGATATCATGGGGCAGAGCATTAAAGAGTAGTGGAGCCCTGTATGATATAGATCTCTGGCCATGGGCTGTAGCAAACAGGGGAAGTCTAAAAGTAAACTTCGACTGAGACCTAGTGCAACATAAATTAAGGGATCTGGGGAACAAACAAACACTGTATCATACTACTATTTTATTTCAACCTTGTTGTTTTGCATGTCTTCATCCATTGCTATTACTGTCCCTCAGGTATATATACATTGTTACATATTTAATTTGTTCTGTAACCCTTTGGCTATATTCCTCAGGTTGACCCTGAAAAAAGGATTGTAAATTGTCTCAGCTTGGCAGAAGACACCAGGAGAAAGGACTGCTGTGTGACTGGACTTTTCTGCTGGGACTAAAGAAGAAGAACTTTTGTACTTGGACCTTTAATTTAGGGTAAAAAAAAACTAACAAACAAAACAAAAAAAAAGTGTGCATTTGTCTGGGTTAACTGAACTGAATGGGTATCTGAACAGTTATCTAGGTGTAAATCTCAGGTGATTGAAAGGACTTAATAGCAGTGAGGTTTAAATTACTTGTAGAAAGATCTAGTAAGTAGGGGGAGTGGCTTAGCTAGAAGGAAGCTACATTTAAAGACTGCCTTAGAAAGATTCCGCTAATAGCTTGGCAGAAGACACCAGGAGAACGGACTGCTGTGTGACTGGACTTCTCTGCTGGGACTATATTGCCCTCCTTCCCTGCCCTCCACCCAAAGCTAGTTCTATTTTTATAGGCACAGGATTTGACTGACAACAGGAACTTCCTGTTTGGGAGCAGGAAGTGAGTGATCACAGAACCACCAAAAACTCACCATCCTAGAAGGGCAAGAGTAGCTCTCTGGCCCCCTCTAGCTGCTGGAGGTCTGCCTCTGAGCAAGTAAGAGGTCTACTGAGAAATATAGGATATTCTTGTCTCAGAACAGAACAATCAGGAGCTTAAAGGGCACACTGGCAGAAAGTAAGGACAGAGAGAGAGAGAGAGAAAAAAACAGAGGAAAGAGTAAGGATTGCAAACAGTTAAGGGGCCAGAAATAAGACATGATTGGAGGGGTGCAGTGCAGTGCAGTGGCTGTGGAGCAGTAGTCTTCTGGGAGACGTTCTGGAGGATGCGGTGTTGTCCCATCTGCAGGCACCTCTCTGAGCTGAGGAAGGAGGTTGCTCATCTCCAGGCTGAGTTGGCCAGGATTTGTGGGACCTCCTCTTCCATCCAGGGACCACCAGTGCCACTGCTGTTGCCTCAGAGGTTGCCAAGAAAGAGGGGTAGAACCACAGTGGGCTCAGGGAGGGTGAGGGTGGTGGAACAGAGGTGCATCCCTCCAGTTGTACCTCTCAACAATTCCTATGCCATTCTGGCAAAGTGTGGTTCCTCTATGGAGGCACCCACAGTGGAGACCAAGGAGGATGCTGGGAACCTCCACAAAGGAGACCCACAGAAGGGTGGCAGGGGACCCTGCAGGGGAAGGAAACAACTCCTGGTGGGGGACTCCATTGTTAGGAAGGTGGAACTGGGGGAGGAAGGGGAGAGGGAGGTAAGGTGCCTGCCTTGCGCCATGGCTTGGAGGGACAGGGAGCAATCCTCAGGATTGCTGGAGCAGCTGTACAGGGGAGGGAGCTGGATGTCATTGTCTGCCTAGGGACAAATGACCTGGTGAAGAAAGGGATTAGAGAAGTGCAGGAAGAGTTTGTGGAATTAGGGAGGGCCTTAGTCAAGTAGCACATCGGTAATCTTCTTGGAGGTGCTGCCCATCTATGGCATAGGAGGCTCGAGTGTTCCACACCATGGGATTCAATCAGTGGTTGAAAAACTGGTGTGGAGCTCAGAGGATTGGCTTCATTTGGGACTGGGGTCCACCTGGAGTGATGCAAGCCTATACTGGCATGATGGGTTGCATCTGTCGGGAGGAACCAGGATCCTAGGTGATAGGTTTAAATGCTTCATTGGTAGCTTTTAAACTAGCCAAGGGAGGAGGCACTGGAAAGGAGCAGGGAAATCCTAGCCCCCCCAAATAATCACGGTAGTAAGTGCGGCAAACACCAACACAGAGGTGTCGATAGGGAGAAGGGCAGAGGTAAATGGAGAAAGTGACAAAGGCAAGAAGGACAGGGATGGGGCAAAATGGAGTAAGGCCATCAGGAAATGGAGGGTAATGAGTACCAATGCCCATAGTCTGGGCAACAAGCTCCCTGAGCTGGTGGCCTTGATGGAAGAGGGATGCCTGGATATCGTAGCAGTCACAGAAACAAGGTACACAGAGAACCATGACTGGGATGTTAACATACCAGGGTACATAACCTACAGGAGAGACAGGCAGGGGAGAAGAGGGGGAGGAGTAGCTTTCTATGTAAAGAAAGGGATAAAAGCAACTGAACAAAAGAGTAAACAGGGAGAGAGGAGGCACTGTGGGTCACCTTGGAGACTGGAAAGGCACCACAATCTGCACAGGTGTTGTGTACAGACCCCCATGTCAGGGGAGAATGGACAAGGATATGATAGAAGGCATTCTTAGAATGGCAGAGAAAGGGATATACTGTTGATGGGAGACCTGAATATGCCAGATGTTAACTGGAGCACATTTGCTGCAGCCACATCCAAGAGCAGGGCCATTCTTGATGCCCTACAGGTGGCAGGCCTTAGAAAGCTAGTTTTGGAACCCACTCGTGAGGGAGCAATCTTAGACCTCGTACTCTCAAACAGGGACAGTGAGATGATCTCAGATCTAGAAGTGGGTTTCCATCTGGGGACAAGTGACCATCAAACTGTGTGGTTCATGTTAAACTCAGCTACAGAGTCAAGCCATACAAAAGTGAGGGTACTGGACTTTAGGAGGGCTGACTTTGGCAAGATGGGAGAGTGCCTCAGAAAAGCACTAGCAAACAGGCTAGAAGGAGGTGTGGAGCAACAATGGGGAATCATCAAAACTGCCATCACAGAGGCAACAAGCCTCTGTGTGAAGCAAATAAGCAAATCAAAATGAAAGAAAAAGCCACTATGGTTCTTAAAAGAGGTGACTGTGAAAGTCAGGAAGAAAAAGATAGCATTCCGGAAGCATAATGAAACACAGAAGGAGCAGGACAGAGAGCTGTACCAGTTAAGGCAGAAGGAAGCAGGGAGGGAAGTCAGAATAGCAAAGGCCCAAAGTGAGGAAAAGATAGCCAGCTCAGTTAAGAAGGGGGATAAAACCTTTTATAGGTACATCAGTGAGCGTAGAAAGACAAAGGGAGGGATAGTGAGACTGAATAAAATGAACGGTGGGTGGGCAGAGGGGGACAGTGAAAAAGCAGGGATACTGAACAAATATTTCTGCTCGGTATTCACAAAAGAGGAGGGGGAAGTGCCTAATCCAATTAACAGAAGCACTCTTGATAGGGTTGGTCGATCCCAGTCCTTTCACAGAAGAAAGGGTTCTGCAAGAACTCCTAAACTGAAGGTGGACAAAGCAATGGGTCCTGATGGAAGTTACCCCAGAATTCTAAAAGAATTAAGGGAGGAACTAGTGAAACCACTGGCTACTCTTTTTAATAAATCATGGGAGGATGGTGTGGTACCCGAGGACTGGAGGAAGGCGGATGTGATTCCCCTTCACAAAAGTGGGACCAAGATAGAGGCAGGAAACTACAGACCTGTCTTTCTGACCTCGGTGGTAGGGAAAGTAATGGAGTCACTTCTTAAGGAAAGAATAGTTGAGTACCTAGAGGCCAGTGGAGCACAGGACCCAAGGCAGCATGGGTTCACAGTGGGAAGGTCATGTCAGATGAATCTAATAGATTTCTTTGACTGGGTGACCAAAGTAGTAGACAGGGAGGGCTGTGGACATGGCCTACCTAGACTTAGCAAGGCATTTGACACAGTCCCACAAAAGATTAATAGTCAAATTAACCTGCCTGGAGTGGGTCCCAGGGTGGTAGCCTGGGAAACATTGGCTGCACAACAGGACACAGAAGGTAATTGTAAATGGAGTCCACTCTGAAGAAAGAGGGGCTACTAGTGGGGTACCGCAGGGTTCAGTATTGGGTCCAGTCCTTTTTAATGTCTTCATCAGTGACATTGCAGAGGGACTGGAAGGAAAAGTATGCCTTTTTGCAGATGACACAAAGATCTGCAACAGGGTTGATACTCAAGGAGGCATGGAAAGGATGAAAAGGGACTTGGCAAGGTTGGAGGAATGGTCAGAAGTATGGCAGCTAGGATTCAATGCAAAGAAATGCAAAATAATGCACCTGGAAACAAGGACCCAGGGAAGAATACACAATGGGTGGGAGGTAGTAACAACAACAAAAGGAAAGGACCTGGGGGTATCATATCAGATGACCTTAAGGTTAGGAAGCAATGTGAGAAGGCAGTAGGGAGGGCTGTGGGTATACTGGGATGTATAGGGAGGGCATCAGCAGCAGAAAACATGAAGTTGTTATCCCTCTGTACAGACAGTTGGTGAGACCCCATCTGGAGCACTGTGTCCAGTTCTGGAGACCCCATCTCCGCAAGGACATAGACAGGATAGAAGGTAGTCCAGAGGTGCAACTAAAATGGTGCAGGGTCTGCAAGAGAAGCCGTATGAGGAGAGACTAAGGAAGCTAATATGTATACCCTTGAGGAAAGAAGGGAGAGGGACATGATAGAAACTTTTAAGCACCTCAGTGGAATCAACAAAGTCCTAGAGGTAGCATCTTTCAAAAAAGAGACTTGCAAGAACAAGGGGACACAATTTAAAGATAGAAGGAGGGTGGTTCAGGGGCAATGTGAGGAGTATTATTTCACAGAGAGGGTAGTGGATGCATGGAACAGTCTTCCTGAGAGAGGTTGTCGGGTCTAAAACTGTGGGAGAATTCAAGAATGCATGGGACAGACATAAGGCAATTCTTGTAGGGGTAGGAAGAAATAGGCTGTTGGTTAACTAGGATCTGCGGCCTATACTGTAGGTAGGGAAATGGGCAGACTAGATGGGCCAAGCGGTCCTTATCTGCCATCAAAGTCTATGTTTCTATGTTTCAATGGACTTACCCGGTTACCAAAACTCAATAAATAAATAAATAAACTCTAATTGCTTCTGACATGAACACATTCATTCTCTACTCTAAGCTCCTCCCATCAAGCTATCTCATCAGGCTGACACCAATCAGTCAGATTTGAGTACAAGCACCCACAGCAAAAACAACCACCTTTCCCTTACTGGAAAGAAATAATAGTGTACAGTGGAACGACATAGTTCACTGAAATCTAGCACTCTCAAAATGTTGTTCTGCTGCACTAGTGACATCCGCAGTGCAGCAGAACCAAAAAGTGACATCCGCAGGACAGCAGAATGACTTTTCGTTCTGCTGCAGTGCGGATGTCACACATGGTGTCTTCGAGCAGCAATCTGACAGTTAGTCTTATTTTAAAAAGAAAGATGTAGTAACTTTTTTTGAGGCAATGACGTTCCACTATACACTATACAGAACAGTGCATGCATACCATTTAGCGGCAGGGCTGTTCTTTCACCTCGTTGGTACTATGATGACTGATTACCTCTCAAGCTGTGCTCTCGAGGTAATCTGTTGTCATAGTATCAACTCAGTGAAGAATAGCCCTGTTGTTAACTGTTACGCATGCACTATCCTATATGTTGTTACATAATTAATATTGGAGGGGGTGCACTAAATTATGCTTCAATTGCTGCTGCTTGTGCCTTGTGATAAGATCTTAGACCAAGAGGCCATCATGGCAGAGGCTGACCTGGATATAGTGGCCATTACCAAGTCATGGTGCACTGAAAACCTTGAGTGGGACATAGAGACAAACCAGGCTATACACTTTTCAGGAAAGAGAGGGTGGAAGGAGAAAGAGGGGGGTGTTGTGCTTTACATGAGGGAAAGCATAAAAGTGACAAAGATACAGGGAATATGGGGCAGCGGTACAGTGGGTCACACTGGAGACAGGAAACGGAGCTGCTGTTTGCACTGGCATGATCTTCAGACCTCTGGCACAGGGGGGAGGAGTTAGATAAGGTACTGGTGGAAGCCACTGGCAAAATTGACAGAAAAGGGGGAGGTGCTGCTTGAAGGTGACTTCAATCTGCTGGATGTAGATTGAAGCCTTCCAGCTGTGGCTCCAGCTAGAAGCAGGGACACCCTGGACTCCCAGCAGGATTCCTCAGGCAACTAGTCAGTTGTGATGGCGCAAAACCGGACCTGGTACTAACTAACAAGGACAGTATTGCAGACATCAAGGTAGGAGCCAAATGGGGATCAGTGATCACCGTACTGTGTGGTTCAGTATAAGGATGGCTGTGGAATCAAACCATACAGGAACAAGAATCCTGGTCTTCACGAGGACAGATTTTATAAAGATGGATGAATACCCTGATTATAAGTCGAATCTCTTTTACTTATATAGTATAGTATAGTGTTTTCACCTGTTGCTCATATAGTGCTAAAGTACCTGGAGTGACTGTGCTTCTTTAATGTGCTGGTTAGTTTGATGTAGCTTTATGTTTTTGATCTTTCAAGGATTCAGGATGGTGTGTGAACCCTGCGTATCTTTGGTTTCTTTATACTGGATGTTATTGGGAAAAAAAATGCAATAAAGTGCTAAATGATTAAAAAAAATAAAAGATGGATGAATGCCTCAGGGATGACGGGGGGGGGGGCGAGGAGGTGTGGAGTAACTATGGGCAAAGTTACAAGGGGGCATAGTGAAAGCAAAAAGCTTCTGCATCAAGCAAGCAAACAACAGCAAAAGGAAAAAGAGACCTCTATGGTTTGAGAAAGAGGTGGCAGAAAAGGTAAAGGGTTAAAAGGTTGCATTCAGATGGTATAAGGAGAGACAGAGGGAGGAGGAAATGGAGGTGTATCAGGGGAAACAGAAGGAAGCAGGGAAAGCAGTAAGGAGTGCAAAGACACAAACTGAAGAGAGATTAGTCCGGATGGTAACAAAAGGGGACAAGACTTTTTATGTATGTAATCAAAAACAGGAAGACCAAGGGAGGGATTGTAAGGTTAAAAAGTGAAGACAGGGACTGTGCAGATGAGGACCAGAAAAGGCAGACATCTTAAACAAATACTTCTGCTCAGTGTTCACATGGTAAGGGTAGAGGAACAAACCACAAAAAGGTGTAACAGGAACTTTAAAGGGGGTGGGTGGACACTATTCCTTTTTTGGAGGAGAGAGTCCTAAAGGGACTTGCTAGTCAAAAAAGTGGACAAAGCAATGGGGCCAAATGGGCTGTATCCAATGTTATTAAGGGAGCTAAGGGAGAAACATAAAAAAACAGACTTTGATGGCAGATAAGGATTGCTTGACCCACCCAGTCTGCCCATTTCCCTACCTATTGGATAAGCTGCAGATCCTAGTTAACCAACAACCTACTTCCTCCTACCCACCCACTATAATTGCCTTATATCTGTCCCATGCATTCTTGAATTCCTCCACTGTTTTTGACCCTATAACCTCCTCAGGAAGGCCGTTGCATAGGTCCACCACCCTCATCATGAAAAAATACTTCCTCACGTTGCCCCTGAGTAGTCCCCCCTCTATCTTCAAACTGTGCCCCCTTGTTCTTGCACATCTCTTTTTCTGAAAGATGCTACCTTGTTGGACTTTGTTGATTCCTTTGAAGTACTTGAAAGTTTCTATCATGTCCCCCTTCTCTCTTTCCTTTCCTCGAGGGCATGCACATTAAACTTCTTTAGTCTCACTTGGTGTGGTTTCTGGTGCAGACCCTGTACCATTTTAGCTGCCCTCCTCTGGACTGCCTCCATCCTATGTCCTTGTGAAGATGGGGTCTCCGGAATGACACGCAGTACATAGAAACATAGAAACATAGACTTTGATGGCAGATAAGGACCACTTGGCCCACCCAGTCTGCCCATTTCCCTACCTACTGGATAAGCTGCAGATTCTAGTTAACCAACAGCCTACTTCCTGCCACCCCCCACTACAATTGCCTCATGTCTGTCCCATGCATGTTTGAATTCCCCCACTATTTTAGACCCAACAACCTCCCCAGGAAGGCAGTTCCATGCATTCACCACTCTCTCCGTGAAAAAAAAAAATCCTCACATTACCCCTGAGCCGTCCCCCCTCTATCTTTAAATTGTGCCCCCTTCTTCTTACACATCTCTTTTTCTGAAAGATGCTACCCTCCTGGACTTTGTTGATTCCGTTCAGGTACTTCAATATTTCTATCATGTTCCCCTGTCCCTCCTTTCATCAGAAGTATACATATTAAGCTCTCTCAGCCTCTCTTCATATGGTTTCTGATGCAGACCCTGCACCATTTTAGTTGCACTCCTCTGGACTGCTTCCATCCTGTCTACGTCCTTGCATAGATGAGGTCTCCAAAACTGCATGCAGTACTCCAGATGGGGTCTCACCAACTGTCTGTACAGTGGGATAACCACTTCCCTTTTTACGTTCACTTGTGTGCATGCACAAGGCGTTTTAGAAGTAGCACACTTGGAGGTGTGCAGGAGCTCAATATGACAGCGGTGTTCCTCTGCTTCAAAGGAAAGCACCACCGCCATACCGAGAGCCGCCGCCTCTGCATCATCATGCCTGCCACACCCCTCCAAAGCCGTACATGCTGGGAGCCCACCCCAGTGTGGCAAACGTTGTTTACCGACGGGGGTGCCCAATCCCCCATCGGCTCCACGGCTCCCCCCCAAGCCATCCTGCTGCCATGCTGGAAGCCCACCGTCCGACAGGCACTGCGCAGTCACTGCGCAAAATCACTCTTCAGACTCAAATAATGCCATGACAGTGGCATCATTCATGAGAAGGGGTCCCAAAAACCCCATGTTGAAAATTTGGTGCAAAAATTCCAAACAAAAAAGACTGTTTTATGAGTGTCGTTGCCAGTTCCTCTGCGCACCCTTACATTCTTAATTTCAATATTTGCTCTCAGATTTTCAACATTGCCATTTTACCACACCTCTTCATGAGCAGTACAGCTGTCATTTTTTCACATCCTGTGCAAAATGTGTTTCTGCCATGTAGCGCACAATAAGCGCGGTTGGTATCTGCGAACTCAATGTATGGGACACATTAAAGAAAATCACAGTGACACTGATCATGAGCAGAGGTCTTAAAATGGCTGTGCTGAAAATTTGGTGAAAAATTCCTAAAAATGACTGTTTTATGAGTCTGCATTGCGCAATTCCTACGCACGCTCATAAGTTTGAGAATTTTGAATATTTTCACTCCAGATTTTCAACATTGCCATTCTGACACCTCCTTATGAGCACTGCAGCTGTCATTTTTCACATCTTGCCCAAAACGTGTTTCCGCCCATGTAGCGCACAATGGCACAGTCGGTGTGCAAACTCAGTATATGGGACACATTAAGAAAATCACAGTGTCACTGTTCATAAGCAGAGATCTTAAAATGGCTATGTTGAAAATTTGGTGAAAAAATTCCTTCAAATAACTGTTTCTGATGCGTTGTGCAGTTCTCATGCAGCTCGTAAGTTTGAATTTCAATATTTTCACTCCAGATTTTCAACATTGCCATTTTACCACACCTCCTTATGAGCAGTACAGCTGTCATTTTCACATCCTGCCCAAAGCGTCTTTCCCCATGTAGTGCACAATGGCGCTGATCGTGTGCGAAATCAATGTATGGGACACAATAAGAAAATCACAGTGACACTGTTCATTAGCAGAGGTTTTAAAATGGCAATGTTGAAAATTTGTGAAAAATTCCTAAAATGACTGTTTTATGAGCGCATGTACAGTTCCCACGCACGCCATAGGTTTGCAAATTTTCAATATTTCCACTCCAGATTTTCAACATTGGCATTTTACCACACTTCCTTATGAGCAGTGCAGCTATCATTTTTCACATCCTGCCCAAAACATGTTTCCGCCTATGGCGCACAATGGGGGTAACAAAAAGGTCATGCTGACAATTTATTGTGCATATACCAGCAATCGCACAAGGCATTAGGGTAAAGCACCATACATGCCACACACCACTGCAAATACCTGCAAGCGAACGTTCGACATTGACAAATGCTTGTTCTAGTTGTGATGCCACTTCCTGTGCATTCCAGCATCCCCCTGGCTCTCCTAACTGACTTCTCACATTGCTTACCAACCTTTAGATCATCTGATATGACTACCTCCAGGTCCGTTTCCATTTTTGTTGTTAGTACCTCCCCTGCTATTGTGTACTCTTCTCCTGAGTTTTTGTTTCCCAGGTGGATTACTTTGCATTTCTTTGCATTGAATCTAAGTTGCCATATGTCTGACCATTCCTCCAACCTTGTCAAGTCCCTTCTTATCCTTTCTACACCCTGTTGTGTATCAACTCTGTTACAGATCTTTGTGTCATCTGCAAAGAGGCATACCTTTTCCTCCAGACCCTCTGCAATGTCACCTATAAAGATGTTAAAGAGGACTGGACCCAGTACTGAGCCCTGAGGTACTCCACTAGTGACTCCCCTTTCTTCGGAATGTGTTCCATTCACTATTACCATCTATGTCCTGTTTTGCAGTCAGGGTGCTACCCAGGCTACCACCCTGGGACCCACTCCTAGGCTGCCTAACTTGATTATTAATCTTTTGTGCAGGACTGTGTTAAATGCCTTGCTAAAGTCTAGGTAGGCCATATCCACAGCCCCTCCCTGGTCTATAACTTTGGTCACCCAGTCAAAGAAATCTATTAGATTTGTTTGACATTACCTTCCTGCTGTAAATCCATGCTGCTTTGGGTCCCGTGCCCCGCTTGCCTCTAGGTACTCAACAATTCTTTCTTTCAGAAGTGATTCCATCATTTTCCCTACCACTGAGGTCAAACTTACAGGTCTGTAGTTTCCTGCTTCTGCCTTGCTCCCACTTTTGTGAAGGAGATCACATCTGCCCTCCTCCAGTCCTCAGGTACCACCCCATCCTCCCGTGATTTGTTAAAAGTGTGGTCAGTGGTGTCACTAGGTCCTCCTTAGTTCTTTTAGGATTCTGGGGTGAATCCCATCAGGCCACATTGCTTTTCCACCTTGAGTTTTAGGAGTTCTCTCAGGACTCTTTCTTTTGTAAATGGACCGGTGTCAACCCCCCACCCAGAGTGCTTCTATTGTCTGGTTTAGGTAACTCCTCCTTATCCTCTTTTGTGAATACTGAGCAAAAGTATTCATTCAGTATCTCTGCCTTTTCACTGTCTCCCTCTGCACACCTCTCCTCTTCCTTATTAATCTTCACTATTCCTCCCTTAACCATTCTATGCTCCCTAATGTACCTATAAAAGATTTTGTCCCCCTTCTTAACTGAATTGGCTATTTTTTCCTCGGTTTGGGCTTTCCTATTCTGACTGCCTTCCCCACTTCTTTCTTTATTAATTGATACAGTTCCCTGTCGTGCTCCTTCTGTGATACTTATACTTTTTGAATGCAGCCTTTTTCTCCTTAACCTTTCCTGCCACCTCTTTTGAGAACCATAGTGGTTTTTTACTCTGCTTTGTTTTCTTTATCTGTTTCACACAAAGGCTTCTTGCCTCTATGATGGCAGTTTTGATTTTTCTCCATTGTTCTTACATCTTCCTTTTTGACCATTTGCTAACGTATTCCTCAGGTATTCACCCATTTTGCCCAAGTCAGCCCTTCTAAAGTCCAGTACGCTTGTTTTTGTATGGCTCGTCTCCATGGTTGTGCTTATTGTGAAGCACACTGTGCAGTGGTCACTTGTTTCCAGATGTCTACTGACTTCTAAATTTGTGATCCTCTCTCCATTTGAGAGTACAAGGTCTAGTATTGTTCCCTCCCGAGTGGGTTCCAACACTAGCTGTCTAAGGCCTGCCCCCTGCAGGGCATCGAGAATGACCCTGCTCTTTGATGTGGCTGCAGAACATGTCATCCAGTTAACATCTGGCATATTCAGATCCCCCATCAACAGTATCACCCCTTTTTCAGCCATTTTGAGAAAGTCCTCTATCATTTTGTTGTGCATTTCCTCCCCTTGAGACGGGGGTCTGTATACAACCCCTGTACTACCAGTACTCCAGATGGGGTCTTGTCTCACCAGCTGTCTGTACATAGGGATAACAACTTCCTGTTTACTACTGGTGATGCCTTTCCCAATGCATCCTAGTATATCCCCAGCCCTCCTTACTGCCTTTTCACATTGCCTGCCTACCTTTAGGTCATCTGATAGGGCTACACCCAGGTCCCTTTCCATTTTATTTGTTGTTAGTACCTCCCCCCCATTGTGTAGTCTTCCCCCGTGTTTTTGTTTTCCAGGTACATTACTTTGCACTTCTTCGCATTGAATTTAAGCTGCCATACTTTTGACCATTCCTCCAACCTTGTCAAGTCTCTTCTCATCCTTTCCACCCCCCCTTGTGTAAGATCTTTGTGCCATCAGTAAAGAGGCACACTTTTCCTTCCAGTCCCTCTGCAATGTCTCTTATAAAGATATTATAGAGGACTGGCCCCAGTATTGAACCCTACTAGTACCCCGCTAGTAACTCCCCTATATTAGGAGTTGACTCCGTTTACTATTACCCTCTGCGTCCTGTTGCCCAGTCAAGTTTTACCTAGGCTACCACCTTGGGACCCACTCTCAGGATGGCTAACTTGTTTATTAATCTTTTGTGTGGGGCTGTGTTAAATACCTTGCTAAAGTCTAGGTAGGCCATGTCCATAGCCCCTCCCTGGTCTATTACTTTGGTCACCCAGTCAAAGAAATCTATTAGATTTGTCTGACATGACCTTTCTGCTGTAAATCCATGCTGCTTTGGGTCCTGTGCCCTGCTGGCCTCTAGGTACTCAGCAATTCTTTCTTTCAGAAGTGATTCCATCATTTTTCCTACCACTAAGGTCAAACTTACAGGTCTGTAGTTTCCTGCTTCTGCCTTGCTCCCACTTTTATGAAGGAGAATCACATCTGAAGAAGAAGAAGAGAAGAAGAATCAGCATTTATATAGCACTTTTCATACACAGTATCCCAAAGTGCTTTACAAGCAATGCTAGACTGGTAGTGAAGTGACTGAATGTGTGGTGGCGGCCATATCGCACATCATCACCCACACACAGCCTGGATAATTGCATGAACCGGTTTATGGGAAGGGGAATGTTAGCCAGGACACCGGGAATGTTCCCTGCTCTTTATGAAGAGTGCCCTGGGTTCTTTTACTTCCACCTGGACACCCACCAGGACAACACCAGGACGGGCAGAAGGGACCTCGGTTTAACGTCTCATCCGAAGGACAGCACACCCCAGCAGTACAGCACCCCCCAATACTGCACTTGGAAGCCAGCGATTTTTAAGTGCAAGTCCAATCCCAGTGTGGGACAAGAACCCACGACCTTCTGGTCCAGAGGCGGATGTGCTACCAACTGAGCCACGCTGACACCCTCCATCTGCCCTCCTCCAGTCCTCACGTACTACCCCATCCTTCCATGATTTGTTAAAAAGTGTAGTCAGTGGTGTCACTAGGTCCTCCCTTAGTTCTTTTAGGATTCTGGGCTGAATCCCGTCAGGCCCCATTGCTTTGTCCACCTTGAGATTTAGGAGTTCTATCAGGACTCTTTCTTCTGTAAATGGACTGGTGTCAACCCCCCTACCCAAAGTGCTTCTATTGTCTGGTTTAGGTGACTCCTCTTATCCTCTTTTGTATATACTGAGCAAAAGTATTCATTCAGTATCTCTGCCTTTTCACTGTCTCCCTCCCTATTAATCTTCACTATTCCTCCCTTAACCTTTCTATGCTCCCTATGCAGTTTCCTGCCTCTGCCTTCTCACACTTTTGTAAAGGGGAATCATATCTGCCTTCCTCCAGTCCTCATGTACCACATGATTTGTTAAAAAGGGTAGTCAGTGGTGTCATTAGTTGTTCCCTTAATTCTTTTATAATTCTGGAATGAATCTCATCAGGCCCCTTTGCCTTGTCCACCTTGAGTTTTAGGAGTTCTTTCAGGACACTTTCTTCAGTGAATGGACTGGAATTGACTCCCTTATTCAGAGTGCTTCTATTGTTTGGTTTAGGTACATTCCCTTTCTCTTCTTTTGTGAATACTGAACAAAAGTATTCATTCAGAATCTCTGCCTTTTCACTATTACCCTCTACCCACTCCACCTCCCCTTTATTAGGCCTTACTATTCCTTCCTTAGTCTTTCTTACTCCCCAATGTACCTATACAAGGTTGACATTTATCTAGAAAAGGTTTTATTCCCCTTCTTAACTGAGTTGGCTATCTTATCCTTGTTTTGGGCCTTTGCTGTTCTGACTGCCTTCCCCCACTTGCTTCTGCTTTAACTGATGCAGTTAAAGCAGAAGGAATTGCTTTAACTGTACTGTTACTGGCTGCATCTCTGACAGTCCTATTTATTATCTCACTGAAAACAGAAGTGGCTCTTGAAGAGGGCAGATATAGCATCATTTCACAAAGATGGCAGCAGGGAAGATTCTGGCAATTATAGACCAGTCAGTCTGACATTGGTGGTGGAAAAGTTAATAGAAACACTGCTAAAAGAAAGGACTGTGGAATATCTTGAATCCAGTGGATTACAAGACTCAAGACAGCATGGATTCATAAGGGGGAGGTCACTGCAAATTAATCTGACAAATTTGTTTGACTGAGTGACCAAGGAATCAGGTTATGATGGAGCAGTGGATATGGCCTACCAAGATTTCAGAAAGACTTTCAACCCCATTCCACATAGGAGACCAGTAATCAAATTCGGTGCAATATGAGTTGGTCCAAAGGTGGTAACTCAGTAAGAAATTGGTTAGCTGCTAAATAACAGAGGGTGGTGGTAAATGGAGTTCACTCCAAGGAAGGGAGGGTGACCAGAGGGGTACCTCAGGGTCAGTGCTGAGACTGGTCTTAGGGTGACCAGTGGGGTTCCTCAAGGATCAGTGCTGGGACCAGTCTTCTTTCATGTCTTTATAAGTGACACTGCAGAACAGCTGGAAGGGAAGGTCTGCCTCTTTTTGGATGATGCCAAAATCTGCAACAGGGTAGACACATAAGAGGTAGTGGAAACCATGAACAGAGACTTGGGAAAAGTCAGGGAGTGGTCCAAGGTATTGCAGCTGGGTTTCAATGTGAAAAAGTACAAAATAATGCATTTAAGGCAGAGAAACTTGGGCACAGAGTAAAAAATGGATGACATGGCATTGATGACCACAAAGTAGGAAAAAGACTTGGGGGTAACCATATCAGATGATCTAAAGGTGGCCAGGCAGTGTGCCTAGGCAGTTGAGAGAGCTAATGGGAAACTGGAGTGCATAGGGAGGGGCATCCCAAACTGAAAGTGGGAGGTGGTGTTGGCCCTATATATATTACCTTGAGTACTGTGTCCAGTTCTGGAGATGACGGGCTTAATTTGCAAAGGCTGGGACTGGTGCAATGGGGCTTGTAGCAAGGAGAAATGGTGCAAGGGGCTCCTTTCATCACACCTTGTGCCAGTCCCTATTTTTGAAGGGACCGTGCACCACTGGGGGGATCACCTGTGCTACCCGGGCTTGCCCTGTCCTTGTGATGGCCGCAAAAGTGTGCCATGGCAGAAGTGGGCTTGCTCTGGGGGCAGAGCAGCAATATCCCCTATATGGGGATTTTGCAAGCCTCCCCCAAGGGGCACAAAGACCCACAGTTATACCAGCCCAGAGCTGGTGTAGGCTTCCATGCACCACTGCTGCAGCCCTCAATGGGTGTGAAGTGAACTGTGCCCCTCAGGGGGTAGGCACCCAGACAGCCCCTAACACCAGCCAGACCATTGCTGGAGTGGCCTGTGGTCTGTGGCAAGTGAGAGCCCACAATCCCCCTCTCGTGGTGGTTCTGGTGCATCTTTCACTCCCACAGACCCACACTAGCCCTACTGTCCCCCATCAGTGCAGTTGTAATCCTCTCCCCCCAGCTGGACCTATCCCCCCACATGCCAAGGTGCCCTACGGATGATCCCCCCAGAAACCAGTGTGACTGGCCAGTGGGTTGCCATCACTAGCCACAAATGCAGCAAGCCAGTGGCATAGCTTGTGGCAGTGCCCTTCCATACGCTGTTTGGTCGGTGCATAGGTCTGCTTGTGGCAAACTTGGGGACTTTGGTACTGGGAACCTCTTCTAATGAGAGGATTATCTACAGAAAAATAAAGAGGCAAAGAGGGCCATTAGGGAAGCTAAAGCAGACACAGATCTGCATATCACAGAGGGGGTCAGGAATGGAGAAAAATAGTTTTTCAGATAAATTACTGAAAAAAGGAAAAAAAAAGGTAGGGGAATCATAAGGTTAGAGGAGGGAGTTAGGGTGATAGAGGAGGAGGAGGATGGGCAAAAGACCGCCATCCAAAATGATTACTTTTGCTCAGTTTTCACTTAGGAGGACAGCTGGTCCATGCCAGAGAGTGGCATCAAAGTGGCCAGTAAGGGAATCCTGGAAATGAGGCAGCCATTGTTTACTAGTGAAAGGGTTCTGAAAGGGCTGGCTGCCCTTAAGATAGATAAAGCCCCAGGACCAGATGGGCTTCCCCCAAGGATACTCAGAGAATTAGCCATGTAGCTGACTGAACCACTGATATGTCTGTTCAACAGCTCACTTAAGTCTGGGGAATTTCAAAGGGATTGGAAGGTGTCAGATATTGTACCACTTTGCGGTGGGGGACTATGAAGCAACCAGGGAACTACAGGCCTGTTTGCCTAACATCTATAGTGGGGAAGCTGATGGAGGATTAAAGAGGACTACATAGACTACCTGGAGGGCAACAGGCTCCAGGATAGTAAACAGCATGGTTTTGTCGCAGGAATATCTTATTACACTAAACGTATAGTTTTCTTTGACAGGGTGACAAAGTAATTAAAAAAAGGGCCATGCTGTGGATCTGCTCTACTTTGACTTCAGCAAGACTTTTGACTCAGTGTCTCACAAACGATTGCTCAAGAAAATGGAAGATCTGGGTGCAGCTAAACCCATAGTGAACTGGGTGGGTAACTGGCTAGAGGGGAAGCAACAGAGTGGTGGTGAATGGGGTTAAATCAGAAGAAAGGAAGGTTATGAGTGAGGTTTCACAGGGACTGGTCCTGGATCCAGTCTTCTCCAAAATGTTCATTAGTGATATTGGAGAAGGAATCCAGGGAAGGTTGTGTCTCTTCACATATGACACAAAACTATGTGGAAGGTTGGATAGTGATGAGGGAATAAGGGAAATGCAGAGAGACACAAAAGCTAGAGGGGTGGTCAAAGGTCTGGCAGTTAAAATTAAATGCTAAAAAGTGCAAGGTAATGCACCTAGAGAAAAAGAACCCTAAGACAGAATACTGGATGGGAGGAGAGAGAGACTTAGCACTACAGATGAGGAATGGGATCTGGGAGTTATCATTAGCAACTCATAAACAATTGAGTCAATGCAACAAGATCTATAGCATGGCTGTAGACAGCAACAGGATGCTGGGATGCATCGGGAGGGGTATTGACAGCAGACGAAATGAGGTAATACTTTCCCCCCTGCAAATCCCTGGCGAGGCCTCATCTAGAGTACTGCACTCAGTTCTGGAGTCCTCACCTCAGAAAGGATAAGGATAGGCTGGAGACAGTGCTGCGCAGAGTAATAAAAATGATTCAGGGCCAGCAGAGCAGATCCTATGAGGAGCGCCTCAAGGCACTAAATATGTCCTTACTGGCAGCCAGAAGGGAGATATGATAGAGACCTTCAAGTTCCTTTAAGGACACCTAAACAACTTAATTTTAGAAATAACTTAAAAATCTGGCTTCATAGAGAGGTGAAGGAAAGACTGCTGTTTACATTGATGCTAACATTGCATTTATCTGAATAACATAAATGTAGTTTTGTAGCCTCTGAAAAAGTAAGCTTCAGTCTTCCAGTTCAAAAAACATACTCTGCTTATTCCCTAAGATGGCTGCCAAATGTGTGAAGTGATGACATCACAGGAGCTAGAGGAAGAGAGCTACATGACTCTATAGTGCTAACTAGTTCTGTTCCCCCCTTTATTTAGAATTATTTCCATAACGTGATCAAAACCCTGACTTAACATGCTGATTATTTTGATCAATGCATGTTAGGCTATGGTTTTGTTCATTTTGTTTAATCTAAAGTGCTGAAATTGTGTTGTAATCCAACTAACTTTCTCTTTGGCAAACTGCAGTACAGAACACATTTTCAAATACCTAGTGGTCTAGTGGTCATGTGTTGCCCTGATGGTTGTAGCAAAGTTCTGGTCTGGTCCAATGCCAAAGTTCATGCTTTCTTTGTGATACACAAAATGTGCTTCTTTTGTAGTCTTCTTTTTCCTTATGGCACCCCCCCCCCAAAAAAAAAAAAAAACACACACACACAGGTAGTCCACCAGCCATCAAACAGTCCACTGTTCACACCCTGCCCTTATTACTAACTGGGGTCGCATATGAACTTCTCAGTCCCACAAAGAGAATTGTCACACTTCAGATCGTAATCTTGTACCTCAGAGAGTAGTGCACATCTATACTGATTTGCTTCATTGACTGGCACTGTTAAATTATTCCTCCCAAAACACTCTCCAGCCTTCTTTCATCAGTGTTTCACTTCTGCTGCCACAATAAACATCAGGCAGATCACCACCCTTTTGCACAATGAAACTAGTATTTACAGTCCCCCTGTTTTGATTTCTTCCCACCTTATTAAACAACAACTATGTCTTCCTGGGGAGCCAAGAAAGAAGCACTGAGAAAACTGCTGTTCATACCCTCATAAGAGATGGACTTGCTATGGATAACAACATTTTTAGGCAGAGGAGGCATACTAATGCCTTTTGTGAATCCACCCGACCTCCAACATTGGTCTACTCCCTTACTCATGATCTGCAGAACCCCACATGACAATCTTCAGCAATCCTTTTCCAGTTCTTTCTGTGCCCTTCTTCACAATGTGAGTTGGCTGGATCACCACTCATCCGAATCTTGAATGCTGTATATACAGTCCCCTCGATACTGTCACAACAAACCTTGACAAACCCATCAAAGGTAATCTCCCTTCACTGAATTCAGCTAACAATTTAAGTGCTGCCCTGCCACTCCAAGTATATGCTATTGCTGCCTGCTCTCATCCATGGTCAGGTAGTGATCACAGTGCTGGCAGCCCCACATCTCAGATTACAAAGTGATCTGTTCAACTTTCCCTCCTCCTGTCTTCCCCCCTACCCTAAATGTAGCTGTACCCTGCATGAATGGTCTCCTCAGCCCTCCCTGACAACTATTCATCACTCCTTCTTCCTACATTGAAAACTGGTGAGTGCACCACCCTTCCACATCATGAATACAGTTAGTACAGTATCCCAGATTTTTTTCTCATATCAATGATTAACATGATCTTTCCATTGAGTCAGGCTGATAGTAGCAGGGCACAAGGGAGAAATGGGCTTTCCTACCCTTATAAGGTCTAGGTTACCTATGTGTCGTAGGGCACAGGTGAACAAGTGGACAATACTGGTAGTCTGACACACGAACAGTCTTTAAGTTTTCAAATGTATTTTTCTTCTTCCAAAAGTTAACTCAAATCAGGACACATAAGTTACAGCAAACTGTTACGACAGTAGAAATCAAAGATTACTGATTGTTTAATCCAACATCTTGGAGCAGTTCACAGAGCTCCATGGAGTCTGCCTCCAGACCCAAAATCTATCTGAATTCACAACCCAAAGAACAGTGATTTTATACAGAAGAAACCAATCATGTGATGAGCTAACTCCGCCCCTTAACATGTAACTTATTAAATTCATTTAGAATTGTTTTAAACTTACTAGGATCACTGTATTCATTATCTAGTACATAATGATAACTATACAGTCTAACAGATTTATTTTAAACAGCTTTTAAACATTGTTTATTTTAAACATCCCCTGAAGCACCACCCATCCGTCACTGTAGCAATATATAAGGGGTTAAGTTATGGCCGGACAGCACTATAGAGCACTGAGGCATGGGGGAGACATGAAGCAGCAGCACTTTCCAAACCTACTTAAACACAAAAAAAGGTAATTTCAAACATGCCTCTCTGTGTTTTGTTATTACTTGAGCAGTTTTAATCTACTGTATGTTTTAACTGACTTCAGGCAGGAAGTAGTTCAAAATAATCTACCTTTTATAATCAGCTTTACAGCCTGCTAAACAAAGCCGAAAACCATTACCCCAAACAAGTGAGTATACTTAAGGAAATGAAACCACAAGGGCACAGCAAAAGTAGAGAAACTGATACAGAGCAACCACATTAAAGTACAAAATCACACATACCTCCATAATGCAAACCACCACAGAATATTATGCTGGTCCAACTTTAAGCAGAAATGCATGGTACCAAAAGGTCTCTCACACAGTCTACAAAGGGTGCTGACAAAAGACACACACGTGTTTCATCCTACCAGGACTCATCAGTGTGCCTAGTCTGTTTGACACCCCAGTGGAATGAACCAGCTACCCTCAGATGGTCTATCTGGGTTATGTTGTGGTGAACCCAATAAAAATAAAAAACAAGGTAAAAGGCAAAGACCTGCTAACAGAAGACAACATCACCCAGATAGACCATCTTAGGGTAGCTGGTTCATTCCACTGGGGTGTCACACAGACTAGGCACACTTATGAGTCCTGGTAGGACAAAACACATGTGTGTGCCTTCTGTTAGCACCCTTTGCAGACAGTGTGAGAGGCCTTTTAGTACCATGCATTTCTGTTTAAAGTTGAACCAGCATAATATTCTGTGGTGATTTGCATTATGGGAGTATCTGTGATTTTGTATTTCTTTGAAACTTGGCTTCCCGGCCAGTGCCCTTTGGGGTAACCATTGCCTCCGTGCTTGCGTGCTGAGGTTCTTTGTCACATTAAAGTGTTGCTGCTTTTTAGTTTTTTATGTGGCTACATTAATCTTCTGTTTCCTAATCCTTTACTATCACTTCCTAATACCAGGACTGTGACTTTTAAAATAAAGAAATAAATCTGGAGACAAAGCATGGTTTTAAAGCACATTCATGAATGCACATTTAAAAGCACACAAATGGCTGAACTATACAGCACCTTTTCTGTGTGACAATGCGCACACTCACTGCTTCACAAGTCAGCCAGCAAGGAACCTATAACTTCCTGCAGGGAATGAAGATAGGGAAACCCACTACAGCTTCAGCCCCCACCCCCTTCCCCTCAGGCTCTGCCGCTTGCTGTACTGCACTATTTAAATCAGGATCCCAACACTGTCTTCTGTTGTTTTTTTTTTACATATTGGGGTTTTCCTACCACAGAAAGCTTTAAATGCAATGACAATTACAAGAAGTTTTAGGGCACTTAACACTTCGCAAAGTGACTCTGTGACACTATGATTTGGAACTATTAAATGATGTGCATAATGATGCATGCACCTGTCATTTAATGTTGCCCAATCAAAGGTAGCCAAGATCTTATAAGGGTAAGAAAGCCCAATTCCCCCTTGTGCCCTGCTGCTATCAGCCAAGCTTACCAGAAAAATCATGTTTATTTTTGATATGTCAAGAAAAGGGGACTGTACTAACTGCATTCATAATGTTGAAGAGTGGTGAGCTCATCAGTTTTGCTGTGGGGAGCAGAAGTGAAGAATGAATACCAGAGGGGGACTGAGGAGGTCATTCATGTAGGATACAGCTCTATTCTGGGATGGGGAAGATTGGGGGAAGGGGAGCAGATCACTGAGAGATCTGAGATGTTTGGCTACCGGCGCCATGACCACTACCTGATCATGGATGAGAGCAGGCAGTGATGACAAATACTCAGAGTGGCAGTATTTTGCCTAAATGGGTATCCGTATTTAGTGTAGGGTGATTACCTTTTGGGGGGTTGTCAAGATTTGTTAAGACAGTATTGAGGAGACTGCATATACCTCATTCAAGACTTGGAAGAATGGTGAGCTAGACAACTAGCAGTGTGGAAGAGGGCAAGGACAAGGACTGCAAGAGAATTGTTGAGGATTGTCCTGTCAGATTCAGCTGATCACAGGTGAGGGGGTAGACCAATGCTGCAGGTCAGGAGGATTCGATCAAGACATTAGTACATGTTCCTTTGCATAATAATGTTGTTATTCATAGTACATCAAACCCTTATGAGGGTATGACCAGCACTTTTTCTGGTGTGTTCCAGTACTTACTGCTTAGCTCTCCAGGAGGACATAGCTGTTGGTCAATGAGGCAGAAAAACAAATGGGGGACTGTACGTACTGCCTTCATTTTGCAAAAGGGTGATGATCCACCCATTGTTCATTGTGGGAGCAGATGTGAAACACTGATGGAAAAAAGAGGTTCAGAGAGTGATTCAGAAGGCATCCCTTAAAAGTGGCAGTCAATGAAGTGTATCAGAATAGGTGTGTGCTACTGTCTGAGGCACAAAATTATGATCTGAAGTGTGATATTCTCTTTGTGAGACTGTGAAGCTAATATGTGGCCCAGGCAGTACTAAGGACATAGTGTGAATGGCAGACTGTTTGATGGCTGGTGGGCTAGCTGTGTGAGTGTGTGTGTGTGGGGGGGGGGATCATAAGGAAAAAGAAGACTATGAAAGAAGCATATTTCTGAACTACCAACAAAGCAAGATTATTGGCATTGGACCAGACCAGAACTTTGCTACAACCATCAGGACATCACATAACCACTAGACCACCAGATAGTTAAAGAGTTGTGCTGTACTACAGTTTGCCACAGAGAAAGTTGGTTGGATTACAACACAATTTCAGCACATTAAAGTAAATAAAATGAACAAAATCAGTCTAACATGTGTATTGATTGAATTAATCCACCTGTTAAACCATGGTTTTGATAATTTTGGTGACACAATTTCAAATAAAGGTGGAAAACAGAACTAGTTAGCACTACAGAGAGCCATGTAGCTCTCTGCCTCTAGCTCCAATGATGTTATCACTTCACACATTTGGCAACCATTTTAGGTAACAGGCAGAGCAGTTTTTTTTTTAAATATTGGAAGACTGATGCTTAGTTTTTAGATGCTACGAACTATTTATGTTATTCATATAAATGCAATGTTGGCATCAGCGTAAACCACAGCCTTTCCTTTAGCTCCTTATGAAGTTAACATTTTGAATAATTTGTTGGCAAAATGTTGTTTAGGTGTCCTTTAAAGGAATTAACAAAGTGAACTGTGGGTAACTATTTAGCCTGAATACCATTTTGTGGTCACATGGACATGAATGTAAATTAATAGGAGGTAGGTACAGGAGGGATATGAGGCATTGCTACTTTACGGAAAGGGTGATGGAAACTTGGAACAGTCTATCAGCTGAGGTGGTGGGTGTGAAAACAGTCAGGGGATTCAAGCAGGACTCGGACATAATGAAGAGAATAGTGGTTACCAAGAGCGACAGGACCAAGGAGGAGAACAGAAAATATGAGGAGGGTTAGTACCCTGGAGGAACAGTTGGTTACAGGTTATAGGGAACTTGAGTAGACTGGATGGACCGCTGGTCTTTTTCTGCCATCATTTTCTGTTTCTGTGGATGCGTGCAGGGTCCTTGGCCCACTTGAGTTTGCCGCAGGTGGTGGTACACTGCCCAGTGCACCATCGTTAGAAAAATAGAGCCCCGCATCACCAGAAGAACATGGACAGAATGGACACTGAGGTTATGAAAACCCATCTGTGGCATGAATCTCAGAGTTCTAAGATACAGTGTATCTCTGGAAGAGCAATTAGTAAATAACAAGATGATCACAGACATTCTATTTCTCTAGATGTGATAGTACAGAAAACAACTGCAGACCCATATTTGCCAATAAAGTCTTCCTTTTCTGGATTACTAGTTAGTATGTATCATATCTCCTTTTCCACTGTTTGTGAGATAGTTCAGCTGATGTGCCCCCCTTCAGTCTGGAATAAATCACCCCTCCCACTCACACCCTGCTTTATGGAGTCTCTGGCTTCTCTCTTAAAATCCCACTTAGTGTCTCCCTTGACTCAAATCATTCATTCCCTATCCAGCTCACAGAGTACCGTATAATGCAAAATATTTCCCCACAGGGTAGCTCCATTTTACCTTTAATGATCCTTCCTACAGTATCATGGTTTGATTAATCTCTTTATTTAATCCTGTATCACAACTGAGTTGCATAGATAGCTCCTTGCATGTATTTGCTCGCTAAGTATCTTTTTTGTTCATCTTTTTATACATGCTGTAAATGTTATAACAGATCTGACTCTGATGTAAAGTGCTTTGTAATTGTTTCAATACAAATATCCTCTGTATAATTGTAATGTGATCTTTATGTTCCTCCAGGCTTCCAGTACCCACAGAGTCTTGGGCACAGAACCATGAGGACATGGGAATGATCAAGGAATTTTAGCCTATGCATGCCAACCCCACCTCTTTGTGGTACACCCCCCCCCATAGCATCTAATCATTTCTAGAAATATGTGACTTTCTGGTAGGCTGTTAGTCATCTTAGAGGCAAACAATAGCTTTTAAAAAATAGGAGATAATAGGGCTTATAAAAGTGGTTTCTGTCTTCAGGGAGGAATAACATTAAGTAATTATTTGTCATTTTATTTTTTCTTGATTTAGTGCACTTTGCTACAAAGTAATGCTATTGAGTCCTCCCTCCCACCCCACATGTTCCCCGGGGACATGAGTTTCTGCCTTGTGGCAGCTGCTGCCTGATTCTGAAACCTTGGTAGAATGACAGGCTCTGCGCCTGTTACTGTCATTGAGCCAGCCTGCCTACAGATTGAACATGGAAACACTGCAATACATCCTCCCTGATCGTTGCTATGGAGGTGAAGGGGCATCAGCTCTGATCCAACAATGTGGCAGACTACAGGTGTGCCAGCTGCTGAAGCATTTAGTGCATGCTGGTCAACAAGCATAGCAGTCTACTGGGCTTATGATGCATAAAGCAGCATACTTCAGTTGACAAGAGCAGTAGGTTGCAGGTCCAAGCCCCACACTGAGGGATTTGTATTGTGAGACGTTATAGTGTAGTGTTTAGTGTACAGAGCTATGAATCTTGACATCCAACAGACCCAGGTTTGAATCCCACAAATGCTACGTGTATACTATGTAACCCTGAGTACCTTACTTATCTCCTTGTGCTTAATTCTGTTCCCGGTCACATGTGGAAATGAACTTCAACTTGGTGTGTTTTTACTGGGTAAAAAAAAAAAGTTGCCAATAAATTAAAAGACATTGAGCTCATACCTAGTGTTAACACTGCACAGCAACACTAGGGGGTGCTACGTTGTTGCAGGGCAGTCCTTTGGATATGAAACTAAGCTAAGGACCTTTCTGACCATCTACCCATCTCTGATGGTTGCCAAGGTGGACATTATACTCTTTTACAAAAACGGTTTTGGAATACTTCAGAATTCCAGCAACATTATTGATCTAAGCACATCACCTGACCATTCATTAATCTCTGGTATATGCACAGTTCATAATGAACCAGCCCTAATCTACCTAGCAACAACCAAACTAACTGAAAATAAGCATTTTTTCCATTAAAAAACTTTGTCTCTTAAACTAAAATAAAAGAAAACATAACACAGCATAGGTTTCTTATAAAAGCACTTTCCAGGTAACCCACTCCAGGATATGGGTTTCTTGAGATCTAATGCACTTCCTGGGTGCACTGAAAGGCATTCAGCCACTGGCATCGTGCCTTTCAGTTATGTATGACTTCTCTAGAAATGCATGCTCTGATGTGGGTTATTGCTTATACAGCAAATCACTATTTGTAAAAGAGTAAAGCCTAATATTCCAGTTGTTGTGACCTGATTTGCAGGAGCAAAGTGGTACTTTTACACACTTGCAAAACCAGCATGCATAATTAAACTGCATTATAAATGGATTGCAATTGGCCTCTTGATGTAAGAATCATTAGCAATGAGAAAGGGGCAGGGACTTAATTTGGCTGCTTAGTCAGGAAATCTTTAACGTGGCAGTCTAGCCACAAGTGTGCGGTGGATGCAGGGGAAGGGGCTTTCATTACTTATGGAGGAGGTTTACATCCACCCCACACAACAAATATACTGCTGGTAAAGGAAGATTTCTATAGAAAAACAGGATTTTTCTTAAACAAATAACTGCACAACTATACAGTATGGGGGAAAACAAGGGTGACTAGTTGGGGCACTTGAAGGCCTTGTGGTGCCAGCCCAGCATTGCCTGTTATTTCTTTTGGGAGGGGCATATGCCAAAAGGGAACTTGTGTTAGTACCAATATATATCTTCAAATACATAATTGGTCAGTAAAAGATCTTGTCATACTGGCAAAAGTACAATCTACAAAGAAACCTTGAATAAGTCATATCAAATATTAAAGGATACTGCCCTATTGGTGCAGCTGCAGTATTAACTCTTGCAGTGCCAGCAACACATCTTCACATTTGAAGCTCAGGGTATTACAGCCAGTGGGAGAGAAGGCTTGATCACCCAGTGAATGTTATCTGCATAGGAGGGTGGGGGACTTTCTCCATTGCACTAACACCACCCTGGGGGTCCACAGGTGACAGTACAGCTGGAGCTCTGAGTAGGAGAGGGGGCACACCGACTGGCTCTGAGTCAGCAAGCTCTATGCGCTCATACTTGAGCCTTCATCATCAGTGTTCTGCTGAGGTATGGAGTCAAATCAGGCATGCAAAATGCCCGGCCTAATGAATGACACTCAGCACTCTCATGCCCTATGCTGCCAACTGGAGTAGGGGGTGATCAGCTATCCATTTTTGGATTTGGATACCTCAGATTCTGATCCTAAATTTAGGACTGGAGATTTTCAGATATAGTGCCTAGTGCCCTAAATCCTAATTTGCAGTATTGCTGATAGGATGGTAATGCTATGGTTTTTGGATTCAGATTCTGAAACCCAAATCTGGTAATTGGACTGGATTAAGATTCAGATTAGGATTATCCTGCAATCCTTAAAATGAAAAAGGGATACCATTTTGAGATTATCTGATCACCCTTTGACTGAAGTACCAGAAAATATATGACAGAGGGGCAAGCTGGGTGCCGTAAGACCCCCCCACTGCAAAGGAAAATCCATGGGGCATCAGCTCCAGAGAAGGCAGTTACTGAGGCTGAAAGTTAGCTAGTATCTGATGGGGCTGACAGGGGTAGATGGAGGATGACAGAGACTGTACAAAAACTGTAAATGATTACCTAATCTCTAACAGATATAGGGATGCTCAACAGTCCACTAGTCCTATAAATAGTGGATATATAATGTATGGTAGAACGTCGTTATTGTCATCTTTTCCTCATGTTGTTATGCTATCGATGTGACGTAATGAAGTTGTTAATCCATCTACGATACATCACATCGATAGCATAACAAAAAAAAGGAATTCACATGCACGTTAAGTCCAAAAGCAGCACTATTAGCCGCAAAATTCAAAATCAGCTGTAACTGTCATTTTTGCAATTGCCAGAGACCCAGTTTTCCCTTTTGTTGTTTTGTCTCCCGTTTCCCAGTAGGTCTGAAGGCCAAATCACCAAGTAGTTCTTCAAACATCTGCTATTTACAGCACAACCCCTTCTAAACTACTTCACAGCAAGGATGATTAGACGCCACATGACATTCGACCCCGATGCCCATTTCTTCATTTCTGTCTTTCTGTTTTGCGAGATAAGGCTTTTTCTTTGTTGTAAATCTACTATGCTTTACTAAATCAAAACTACTGTTAACAGTACGAATAAAATTTAACTTCTTGAAGTGAACAAAGTTATCTCATTTTCATCTGTCTAAGGTAAGAAAATCACTGCTGTGTTTAATGTGTAACTCGTCATTCTTTGATGCACACAATGCCCATACACAATAAATGACAATGTATGGGCATCGATGAACAACAACACTAAGTGAGCATCTTGTGGATCCCCTGGCAACTTTGGTAAACCTCTTGAGCTACGCTCCCGAGGTTTACATGGGTTGCCAGGGGAACCACTAGAAGCACTAGAAGCTCACATAGTGTTATTGTTCATTGATGCCCATACATTACCCTCTATATAATGGCCTGAATTAAAGTACGCAATTTATCCTAATGAGTGACAGAGCAGGACCATAACTCATGAGTGGCAGAGCCACAAGTAAGTTATGAAAGTCCTGCCCCCTCACAATTGGATAAAAAGTGTATGTTCTGAGTCAAGCAATTGTGTATTTGAGTCATACTACATCAATGTATAAGTTATACTGTACTGTTAAAACCATATATTTGTGTAAAGATTTAACTGTTTCTCTGTGAATGCTGCAGCTAACTTCAGGGCAGGACAAGGCTACTGTGATGTCAGCATTGTGAATGCTGCTCTTTGATTGGTTCTTAGGTTCAGGCCAGTCATTGTGAAATAGCTAACTACCAGATAAATGTTTAACTGGAGGTTGCAAAGTGAGATAAATGAATTCATCATGAAAAATTTACCACTGGTATTGTATAAATGAGGTAAAATGCTATATTTTCTCATAGTTATGATCTTGTCCTTTGTTGTTTTTGTGGTATTTTGTGAATATGGCATTTCTGTCACAATAGAAGACATCTACTGTCAAGAGAAAAGATATGAAATATGTTTTACTATTACATTAAGAATGGGTTATATGAATTACTGCTTTATTTTGTTTATAATGTATGGGAGAGCCTTATTACTGCTTAGAAGCAGTAAGATTATTTCCTTGTAATCCCATCACTATGACGTCAGGGGCTATTAACCCCTCTTGAGTACGTCATAGCAATGGGATTACTACTGGAGCTGATCTGCGCACGTGCACATCTTAAGTAGTGGCTCTCAACAAGCAGCCATGGCAGTGAGTGTTGGCCCATATGGAGATGGGCACCATAGCTGAAAAAGAAAAATAGAACCCACCGGCAAATAAATCTTTTACTGCTACTGTACTTGGGGGGGGGGGCTTAAGTACGAAACATGCTGTTCTGCCACCCCTGCCCTCCCTCATACTTCCAGATCAAGCAGTCAGAAATGGAATCAGTGAGCCCAGATCACCAAGGCTCTACTTCCTTTCACATCAGCTGCCCTTAATTTAAAAAGAAAACAGAAAGCAAAAGTAAACACCATTAGCTTTTATAGTGTATGGATCCCATACATTATAAAATCTAATGGATGACCAATAGGCAATAACCTCACTGAAATCGCATCTCAGGGTTTCCATGACAACTGTAAACCTCTCGAGCTGTGCTCTCGAGGTTTACCTTGTCATGGAAGCCTTGATGTGATTACTGCGTGGTCATCGCCTGTCGGCCATCCATTATCCTGTATATGCTATTACTATTTATGTTTATTTTATCAATGTATAGTCTTATATTTGTTGGTTTTTCTTGTGCAATTTGATTGCAGAAATAATAAAAATTATATAATAATGCATTGTACTAATGCAGAGTCAGCATGCCATCAAAGTGACACAAGCCACTACACAAATCATATGTCCTTTTAAAGAAACAGTTCACAGTGGAAAGAAATGCTTGCACCTTCTATGTGTAACCCCACTCTGGGGCTGGAGTGCCAGAGTCAGTGTACTAATTTATACATCATTGTATATTTGGTTGGGGTATAGCAGTCCAGGCCCTTAAAGGGTTACATTTCCCACCTTCAGTGAGCTGTCTGTATTAAGAGCACCCGGGGGGAGGGGCGTTCTGCTGGCGTGGGAGCGGGCAAGAGGGAAGGAGTTGGTTCTATAGGAAGAGTGGGGCAAATTGCCTACTTGGTGCATCAAAATTTGAGGAGTCTGCTGGGGAAGACAGAAGGCCCAGAGAAAAGATGTGGCAGTGGCCGTGTGTAGAATAGAAGCCCTTTCCCCTTGAGAAGAAGCTGTGAGCCTGCAGGATGGCAAGTTATGTGGCTTCTGTGGGTCAGAGTCCAAATTGTGGCAGAGTGGATGGCAGAGCAGAGAGACTGTTTGGGACTTCATGTCCCTGGTGGGAATCTACCACCAAGAGCTGTGAGCCTTCAGGAGCTAAGCTGCAAGGATATGTGGCCTGAAGGGAATATGTAGGGCCTTAGATGGAGTTTGCTTTCGGCGTTGTGGTGACTTGAGGCGAGTGACAAACTACCTCCTTGAGGACATGTCCCATAGTTTGTGGGGCAGTCACTCAAGATGTGGGGTTATGGCCAAGTGGAGTGCATTTCAGTTTGGGGTCCTGCCAGAGAGCAACAGTGAGACAGAGAGAGAGAACCTAGGAGTAAAGTGAAACGCTACTTTGGGAGTGTGCTGGGTTTTTCTGAAAATGCTCAGTGTGACATATGTGCTGCCTGCTTTTAGAGCAATAATTGGAACCTCTGCCTGTGTGCAAGTGTTGTTGTGAGAGCAGGCAATGATTTCATGGGAATCAATCCCCCTCCATTCCCGCAGCAATAGCTGAGCCAGGCTGCCACTTCTCTGGAATCTGAAGAGGCTGTAGTGGAGGGATGGTAGAGACTGTTTGCACAGATGGGCCTCCAGTGGAAGTAAGAAGCCACTGTTTCTAGTGACAAGATAGACACTGACCCTCAAGGTGATGATTTGCCTCCTGAACCATCAGAGCAAGTACCGGATAACAGTTCTACATTTAAGCTTATGACCCATGAGAATTTCCGTGCATTTTGCCAGCTCAGTGAATCAGAGTCAGTAAGGCATCAGTAAGGCCCTCTGAGACCGCTTCAGGCCAGCAACAGGTTCCTTCAAGCCCCTCCTCAGAGACATTGGGTGCTGCACCATCTGTGAGTCACTGCCAGTCACCAGAATCACCAGTGAACCTGCTCGGGGAGGACCCCCCTGTGAAAGCCAGAGAGTGTGGGTCCACTGGTAAAGCCAGAGATCAAGATCAAAGATGTTCATAAGGAGGAGCCTGAAAAGGACTCCCTAGTGGCTTTCCACTCAGTGATCTTATTTATTTAAACATTTGTTATCCGGGAAAGGCACGCTGAGCCAAGTCTCAATTCCAGGTGTGACCAGGGGGCAGGGGAGTGGGGGAATACAACATTTCCAAGTACAAATAAGCAATTTTACAGTGTGGTTTACAAGACAGAACAGATAAGCATTTAGGCTGTACAAATGCAGTTACATAGCAGTTGTTAAGAGCAAAATACAAAATACAGGGTACATTACAAGAGATAGGGGGGTTGCAGCATCAAGGACATTGTGAGATAAGTGCTTTGTATGGGCATCTTTCAGTGGTAGAGTAGAGTGGGGCATGAGCAAGTTCAGTTGTGACAATGACAGGGGGGTGGAAGAAGATGAAATTGTTGTTTGCAAGCAAGGTGAGAGGAGGAGCTTCTAGTATGGGGGATATATTGTTCCACAAACTGGGGAGCTGATAGGAGAAAGCAGCTTTGCCAGCTGAGAAAGCTAGTCAAGGCAGGGTGAAGTATCTTCCATTTCTGTGCCTCACTTCATAGGGGGAGTGAGAGTCCAAGGAGAGACTGTCAATTAGGTAGGAGGGAAGCATGTTGAACCAAAATTTAGATATGAGAGAGAAGGAGTGTATATAATGTCTGTGCTACAGCAGGGGGAGGTCAAGGAGGGAGCAACGATCACATTGGTGAGTTTGAAGGGGTGAGTTTGTTGTGAATCAACAGAAAGAGTTTAAGACAGTGTTTAGCTTGGACAGGGTGGCTACAGGGGCAGAGCTATAGACCACATCTGTGTTGTCGAGTATGGGGAGGATCATTTTAGACAGGATTTCCCATCTGGCTGGTAGTGGGAGAGAGTCTCTGTGCTGGTACAGCATCCCAAGTTTGGGGTGTAATTTTGAAACGCTGGCATCGGGGGTTCCCCCACCATACTGTGCACCCTGACCTGAGCATAGAAAGGCATTCAGGCAGATTCAAGAGCAGGAGCATCAGAGCAGAGGTATCAAGAAAGCACGTGGCTACCGCAGGGTCAGGCACTCAGAACACCTATCCAGAGTTTGCCAGAGTGGTCCCAGGTGGAACGCATCATCCGAAGGCAGGTCTGAGAGAAGTACCCACAGTACAAGTACCCTTATTTGCTGGAATGTATCTGGGATCATCAACTACAAGGGACTGACTTTAACCAAGAACTATGCTTTGTTGCAGGACCTGGATGGAGGATGTGCCCGTTACTGTATGGAGGCATGTGATTCCTTTGGTCTCCCCTGTACCAAGCCCAACCTCCATTACTACTTCACTAGATGGTGAGCTGTTGTGGCCCGGGAGTTCAGTGGAACCTGGAGCGCTGACATCCCCATCTGAAGACTACAGATGGATGAGATTGACTCATTTTGATTTCTCTTTCCATGGTTCATATGGACTAATATCTGGGACTTTTAAAATGTTAGTATTAATCTGATTGGGACATTTACTAGTTGGGACATTTAATGAGGGGTGTTTTACACCTTGAAAACTGTGCTGTTAATAGTGTTGCTGTAACTTTTAGCACTGAGGACCCAATTCTCAAAGATTCCTTGGAGCGATGCAAGTTGCATCACTCCAGGGATGCAGCAAACTCTGGGTGTGCTAGGGACCTTGTGCCTAATTCTGCAAGAATCAGGGTCCCAGCACCAAATGTCCTGGGGTTACTGCAAGCTGCAACCTGCACCCTGCACCAAAGAGTTGGCGCACCTGAGGGATGTGTGGCAAGGACCTGACCCCCCCCCCCACCAGACCTAGCACAACACATGCGGGGCATATAGTCATACGGTCTGTTGTGTTATGGTGGAATATGCTGAATTCTGCTCTTTTATCTCTGATACAGCCATGCTTTTGTTTCTGTAAGGCTGCAAATGGTCACAATGTATGGGTACCAGTTACTGTACCATGTAGTACAGTACATGGCCCTGCTGGCTTTTTTGTGATTCATAATGCATCTCGGATACCCCGCTGGGTGCCATATCTATCATGGTCATTTACAACTGTTCCCCCGATTCATCCTCTGCCACACCCCCATCCCTTATGCCCTTGGCAGCCCAAAGTCTACCCTGACTCACTGGTGTAAGCCACTAAGACCACCTCAAGGCTGGTCTGAGTGGTGCTTCATCCTGAGGCCATGGCAGCGCTTCTGGAATCCCCCCCCAAAAAGAGTGTTGCAGGCCTGCCATGGCACAAGCCTCCTTGTGCCCTGGTACACCTGGTTGTTGGATGCAACCCTGGCGCAAGGGGGCTTTGTCGCAGCTGTGTTAGATTCGCCACAGGCTGCTTTACAGAATTGCGTTTGATGTAAGTTGTGATGCAAGTCACCACTTGTGTGAAACACTTACATCACAAGTCTTTGCATCAATCTGTCTTTTGAGAATTGGTCCCTGAAAGTTCATTGTGCATTATGAGTAAGAATGTTGCTATGCTGTATAAGTATCTTTGTGCATGAGAGTTTGAACCCTGGTTGGGCCATCAATACTGTTGCTGGTAAAATTATGTTCCAGTAAATTAAATCATCATCGAATCAAAGTTTATTCATAAAAAGGCACCTTTCTACAGTTCAAGTACATACGAACAACTCAGCAATAAAATCACGAACAATAAAATGTTAAAACATTTAAAACCATAAATCATTACAATGACCAACCAACTTAAATGATGGCAGTATAGTGTAGTGGTTTAAGTCTCTGAGCTGCAAACCCGGAGACCTGGGTTTGAATCCCGCAGCCCCTACTTGCATACTGTGTGACCCTGGGCAAGTCACTTAACTTCCTTGTGCTCCCAAGTCACACCTGTAAATAAGCTTTCAGCTTAGTGTGTCTCTCCAGGTAAAAAATTAAAATATATATAAAAAAATACTTCATCACCAAAAGCTAGGCCAAGAGGTAGGTCTTCAATTCCATCTTAAAACATAGGACAATCAGGCATTCTCTTATCTGACAGGGTAGAGAATTCCACTGGGTAGGGGTCACAAATGCAAATCAACAGGCTCTAGATGTTTGTAAATGCACCTGGGAATCTCTAGCAATCTCTCGTTGGTGGATCAGAGAGGCCAGGAGGAGTGGTAGGGAGAAAGGAGATCTTGCAGGTAGCGGTGTTCCCCTTGTCATGTAGGGCTTTTTAGGTCAGTAAACTGACCTTGAAGGTGATACGTCACCGCACTGGCAGCCAGTGCAGTCTGCAGAGCACAGGGGTAATATGACTGGTCCTAGAGATACCAGTCAAAAGCCCGGCAGCCGCATTCTGCACCAGCTGCAGGCAGCGCATATCAACCCCTAATAATCCTAGGTATTGGGCATTGCAGTAGTCAAGGCGAGTGGTCACAAAGGCATGGACCAACGTTGGAAGATCATCAGGAGGGATCAGGTGTTTCACCTGGGCTATATTCCTCAGATGGAAAAAAAGAGGTCTTGATAACAGCTGACACCTGCAATTTTAGGGTCAAACTGTCATCAAAAATAACACCCAGGTTCTGCACTTGATCTGAGGTGGTAAGCTCTACACCCCTGAGCCAAAGGCCTGAGGGTTGTCTGGCTGACACACCCCACCTCCGACGGTCTGGGTCCACAACCAACACCTCAGTCTTATCCAGATTCAACTTTAACCAACTAGCACTCATCCAATCCTGGATCTCGGATAGGCAGCAGTTAAACACTGTGACAGTATGTCCCTACTCGGGCACGAAGGACATGTACAGTTGAGTATCATCTGCATAGCAGTGAAAACTCAAACTGTACTGCCTAATAATGTCTCCCAATGGCAGCATATACATGGCAAACAACATGGGTGCCAAAATGGAGCCCTGTGGTACCCAGCAGGACAGGGGGAGAGGTCAGAGGAATTAATTCCAGAGACCACTCTCTGTGTCCTACCCATGAGGAATGATTGAAACTATCTGAGGACAGTGCCAGATAGTCCACAGATGAATTGCAAGTGCTCCAGTAGCACACCATGGTCCACCGTGTCAAATGCTGCCGAGAGATCAAGGAGGACCAAGATGGAATGGGTCCTCTGATCTCTTACTGTTAGGAGATCATTAAGCACCCGAACAAGGGCTGTCTTGGTGCTATGCCTCTTCCTAAATCTGGAACTGAGCGTGTCATAGATATCGTGGGTGGATAAATTATCATCCAGCTGCAGCGCAACCACCTTCTAGATAACCTTCCCAACAAAGGGAAGGTTAGAGACAGGCCTGTAGTTGGTGAGACAACCTGGATCAAGGGATGAATTTTTCAGGAGTGGTTGTACAACCTCCTCCTTAAGGGAATCTGGAAAGATCCCCTTCTCCAAAGACCTACAGACTATCTCAGCCAGGACAAGGCCAATTTCCTTAATGCACCCCGCAAAGAAGACAAGTTAGGCCTGGGTCCAAACTACAGTTGGTTGTCTGAAAATTCTGGATGATCCTCATGATGTCTGGCTGGCCAAAGTCGGACCAGATAAACCGGCTGCTCGTAACCTCTCACCAACCTCTGCAATCCCCCACGGAGGGGGCCAGATGGATCCCGGACCTGATGGTGGCAACCTTATCTTTGAAAAATTGAGCAAGCTCATCACACCTCTCTTGTGACAAGGCTCCACCAGACTGTAGAAAGATTGGATTGCACAATCTGTCCACAGTCCGGAAGAGCTGAGCCTGTCGATTTTGTGCAGTGGCAGTCTCCTTGGACTGGAATTCTGCCTTCTTACAGGTGATTGTCGATTAATAGACAACATAATGGTCCATCTTCTAAGTCTGTCATCATCCAGGTTTTCCACCAGGACCTCTCCAACCTTTGACCAACTCTCTTCAACTCCTTCAAAGTCCCATCAAACCATGGAGACCTTAGGCGAAGAGTAAGTGATTGAACACGAACAGGAGCAATGGACTCCAGGGCATTCAATAATGCCTTAGTATAAGCAAGTACAAGATCACCTGGACCCATGCTTTCACTCATCAAGCTAGATAGGTCTAGAACCACCATTAGGCCCTTTGGGTGACACCTCTCAAAGGGCAGTACTGGACCATCTCCGTAGGGGCAGGCCCATTGGGGGAGCCACAAAACTGGACCTCATGGTGTGAGTACAGTACATTTATAAATGTTGCGAAGTGTGTGTGGGGATGCACTTTTGAGCAGAGTCTAGTTGAAGCAGTAGGCAGTAAGTCTGTCAGGACTTCTGTTAGTTAGTTAGGCAGGTATTAGGCCTTGGAGGCCACTCCCTGGGTGATTAGGCAATCCGCCCTGAGAGTTCAGAAGGTTGGGTGGCCAGGGTGAGCTCAAACGCATTTTGGAGAGTTGAACTCTAGGGGACCCAGTTTGTCTTTCAGTTAGGGCAGAATATTTCCACCTTCATGATGAAGCAGCCTAAGCCCTTTTGAACTTTGGCAGAGGGGGAGTGCACATACCTTTTCTATCTGGGCCCTGGAGGGGTGGCACTCTGGAGCTTGATGAGGGCATCAAGCTTTTAAAGGTGGGAGAGTTGTAACCTCCCCTTCTGGGGTTAGAGTGCCAGAGTCAGTGTACTAATTCATACACCACTGGATATTTGATTGGGGCATGGCAACCCAGGGCCTTAAAGAGATACATTTTCAACCTTTATGGAGCTGTCTGTATTAAGAGCACCCTGAGGGAGGGGCAGGCTTTTCTGTTAGCATGGGAGCATGCAGGCTGGAAGGAATTGGTGGTGCTGGAGGAGCGGGGCGGATTGCCTGCCTGGTGCATCAAATTTTGGGGGGTCCACAGGGAAGACAGAAGGCCTGGGGAGAAGATGTGGCTGCAGCCATGTTTAGCATAGAAGCCCTGCCCCCCTGCAGGGAAGCTGTGAGCCTGCAGGATGACAAGTTATGTGGCTGCTGTGGGTCCAAGTACGAGTCATGGCATAGTGGATTGTGGAACAGAGAAAGTATTTGGGACTTCATGTCCTCGGTGGGAATCTACCACCAAGAACTGCGAGCAGAGACTAGACTGAGATCTATGGCCTGGAAAGAGAGATATAGGGCCTCAGATGAGTTCCTGCTTTCCTCGCCGTGATGACTTGAGGTGATGACAAACTACCCCTCAGGGATGTGTCCCATAGTTTGTGAGGCAGTCACTCAAAATGTGGGGCTATGGCTAAGTGGAGTGCATTTCACATTGGACGAGGGAGGGAGGGAGGGAGGGAGAGGGAGACAGAGACAGAGAGACAGAGACAGAGAGACAGAGAGACAGAGAGACAGAGAGACAGAGACAGAGAGACAGAGACAGAGACAGAGACAGAGACAGAGACAGAGAGACAGAGACAGACCTAGGATTAAAGTGAGTGCGCTGTTTTTTTCTGAAAATGCTCAGTGTGACATACTGTACCTGCTGCCTGGTTTTAGGGGTCATTCAGTTCACACCCCTCAGATATGGACATTGCGTGTGGACTGGAGAACAGGGTTGGGACTTTGATATAATGGACTCTCCTGTCCTATGCTGCAAGACCATCGTGGGATGTTTTCCTGCAAAGCCCCTTGTTATTAAAGGATCTTTTGCTTGTAATTTTATATGCGTTGCATTTTATTGTCCCCTTAATTGGAGCTGCTAATGGAGTTTTGCTTTCCAACCTTCTCACGGAGGTCACTGCCCTCCAGGATCCCAATGTAAGTCATCGAGTAGGTTTCTGTTGAGGCCCTTCCCCACGGATACTCCACCAGCATATCTCTAGACACCGGGAATGGGGGGTTGGGCTACATATGATTATAGCAAACTCCATACCTTGAAAAGAACATATTTCATACGCGCACGCGCACACACACACACACACACACACACACACACACACACACACACACGCCAGGAAGGAGAGACGTGTAATTTTTTTTAAATCTTATAAAAAGGGATGTAAACTTCCACCAGCAATCCACACTGTGAAAGTCTGCAAGTAAAACTCATGACATTTACAAACTGCATTGGAATTTCATCATATTTTTACTGGATTAAATCTGGGTAAAGAGATTAAAATATAGGAGCACATGCGTGCTAAAATTGGATGACACTAATGAACTTCAAGTGAAATTCAAGCAGAACTAAGGTTCACTTGAATCTCGCAAGTTTCCATGGAAGGGAAATCTGGCTGACTCAGGCAAAATAATCTGGCTCAGGTATATTACTGCAGCTGACTGTTGTCATGGCAGACAACTGAGTACAAAAAGACAAACACAGCAAATTAGATAAAACAAAAAGGACATATGTGAAGCACCATTACTTGTCTATTAAAATAAATTAAATGATGTGCCTTCAGCAGCACATAACTGTGTAATTTACAGTATATTACAGGAGAACTGCAGTGAACCTGCAAGCCAGCATTTGCTGTAGAAGCTGTTATTCAATACTGGTTCACATTCTATCACAGTTCCATCTTTACTGGCCTCTAAGTAAACCCAGTGGGTGTCTCTAACTTGTGCACTGATGGTAAGGAGCATTTTAGAATTTAATTTATTTGTTTACAATTTTTGACCAGGAAAGGCACACTAAACTGTGAAAGCCTGTTTCAAGGTACATCAGGGTGGGGTGGGGATGGGGGGCACATGGACCTGTTAATGATGAGGGAATGTTGGTCATGACACTGGAGAAACTCCTCTACTCTTTATTAATAAGTGTCATGGGATCTTTTACTTCTACATGGATAGTGACCGGGGATGAGCAGAAGGGACCTCGGTTTAACACTTCTGAATGATGGCACCTCAACAGTGCAGCGCCCCCCTGTTACTGCAATACAGTGTCATACGAACATACGAAATTTGCCAGCAGATAAAGGCCTAGAGGTCTATCAAGTCTGCTTGAATGTGCAGCTAGCACCCCTTATTCTGCAGCTGCCCCTCCCTTCCACCCTTCCCCTTCATTAACCCTCTCCCTTGTCCTGTCCCATCTTCGTTTGAAGCAGTCCACTGTTCTACTGCATACCACTTCTGCAGGTAACGCATTCTACCCAGCCACCACCCTCTCTGTAAAAAAGTGTCTCCTCATCTCCCTCCTGAACCTTCCTCGCTCCAGTCTCATATCATGGCCCCTGGTGGCCCTCCCCTCCCTTACTTTGAACAGCCCCTCTGTACCCGTCTTGTTTATTCCTTTCATGTATTTAAAGGTTTCAGTCATGTCACCCCTGTCTCTCATCTCCTCCAGTGAGTACATGTTCAACTCCTTCAACCTACTCTCATATGATAAGTCCCCCAGCCCCTTGATCATATTTGTCACCCCACGCTGCACCCCCTCCAGTAACTTAATGTCCCTCTTCAGATATGGACGCCAGTACTGCACGCAATACTCCAGGTGTGGTCTAACTAATGACCTATACAGTGGCAGAATCACCTCCTCCCTCCTCGAGGATATACCCCTTGCAATACAACCCAGCATTTTGTTGGCCTTTGCAGCTGCCTTCCTACATTGTGCTGAGTTGTTCATTGACCCTGTAATGAGCAGACCCAGATCCTTCTCCTCCTCTGTCTGGGCTAGCTGCACTCCCCCAGCTGGTAACTCCTCCTTGGGTTCTTCATCCCAAAATGCAGCACCTTGCACTTTTGGCATTAAAGCCCAGTTGCCAGGTCTGACCAGGTTTTAAGCTTTGCCAGATCATCCTGCAACCCTGCCATCCCCTAGGTCATCCACCACCACGCCAACCTTGGTATCATCAGCAAACAGACTGATCTTGCTCTTGATGTCCCATGATATGTCTGCAATGAATATCCCAAACAACACTGGTCCCAACACAGAGCCCTGTGGGACACCGCTCGTCACTGCCCTTGGGTTGTAGAGCTCCCCACCCACCACCACCCTCTGTTGCCTTCCCTGCAGCCAGTTTCCTACCCATCTCACCAGCTTTCCACCTGCCCCTGTGCCTACTAGCTTCCTTCCCAGCCTTCCATGTGGCACCGAGTCGAATGCCTTACTGAAGTCCAGATACAGGACATCCATTGCATGGCCCCTGTCCAGTTGCCTAGTTACCCAGTCATAGAACTCCACCAGGTTGGTTTGGCAGGATCTGCCACATATGAAGCCATGCTGTCTGCTGTTCTGTAGTCCTTTGTCTTTTAGGAGGTCCACCAGCCTCTCCTTCAGGATAGTCTCCATCAGCTTATCCACGATGGATGTGAGGCTCACTGGCCTGTAGTCTTCCAGTTCATCCTTGGGGCCACTCTTGTGGAGTGGCACCACATGAGCCATCCTCCAGTCCTGAGGTACACACCCTGAATGTAGTGAGACATTAAATAGGTCTGCCAAAGGTCCTGCAAGGACCTCTGCCAGCTCCTTCAGTACCCTGGGGTGGATGCCATCTGGGCCTGGCACCTGTCCACCCTCAGTGCCTTCAACCTCCTCAACTCTGCCTCCATGATTTCCCCATCTGTCACCACTTCCCCACTGCTTCTGCCATTTCTCCCACCTTGGGTGTCCCCCCTCTTCTCTTTAGTAAATACTGAGCAGAAGTACTCATTTAGTGCTTCGCCTTATCATCCACTGCTTCCACCAAACCCCTCCTTCCTAATCCTTACTATGTGGTCCTTACAGCTCCTTTCTCCCTGATGTACTTAAAAGTCCTTTCTCCTTCTTAATGCCTTGTGCCAGCCTGAGTTCCGTAGATGCTTTGGCTCCCTTACTGCCCTTGTCACCTCCTTCGATTCTGTCAGGTACTCTCTGTCCTCCCCCCTCCCTGTTTTCTTGTACTGCCTAACGGCAGCTCTTTTCCTCCTTACCTTTTCCATGACCTCCTTGCTCAACTAGCTTGGTTTCTTAGCCCTAGCCTTCTTGCTCTGAGCTTTGCAGCAGGTTTTGGTTGCCTCCACTATCCCCAGCTTTATGAGCTCCCACCTCTGGTTAGTATCCATACTAGATTGAATTCTGGTCAGGTACCATTTTACCACTTCCCCATCCTCCCAAAGTCGGCCCTCCTGAAGTCCAGCACTCTTGTGCCAGATTCCACTCCTTTCTTGCCCATATCCAATGTGAGCCATACTGAGTGGTGGTCACTTCCTGACAGCTCTGTGACAGCTTCAGTGTCAGTTATGTGTATTACCCCAAGTACCTGGTGTGGGGCTAGAATTCATGACCATCTGATCTTCCGGACCCATAGGTAGGTGTGCTACATACTGAGCCTCTGACACTGACTATATCTTCAGTTGGAAGCCACCCTCAAATATAAGCTGCCCTCGAATGCAAGCTGAAGGCCATAGTGAAACGTTTCAATAAAAGACGCTATCAAATTTAAGCCACGACCTCTAATTAAATTAGATAACTCACTTACAATAGGACTTATGCAATGCACTGAGGAAGATTCTTACCAGCTGCTATTTAGTTGTATCATCTGTTTGTGATTTTTTTTTCCTTTTATATATGATCATTATTTTGTTTCATATACCAGTTGATGTTTATGTTTATTTTACTATGAAGTAGACCATTAACAAATTCTGGATGTGTTAAAAGTTTTACATGTCGGTGTAAGCCACTGTCGAATACAAGCCACCCTCATATTCAGGACACACTCGTAAATAGACCACACTCGAATACAAGCCACAGGCAAAAATATAAGAGTTTAATAGAAGCCGTGGCTCATATTCAGAGATGTTTGATCCTTATTCAATGAGTGTGGCTCAGTTAGATGATGATTTAATTTAGCAAGAATATGATGATCTGAGGGACTTTCTTTTTCCCTAGTTGTTTAACTAGGAGTGGCACACTAAGCTGAAAGCTTGTTTACTGGTGTGACCTGGTAGCACAGGGAAGTTAAGTGACTTGCTCAGGGTCACACAGTATGCAAGTGGGGACTGTGGGATTCAAACCCAGGTCTCCAGATTTGCAGCTCAGAGCCTTAAACCACTGCACTATACTGCTTTCCTACCCTACCCATACCCTAGTCCTGTGTTCCAGTCTTAGAGAATTTGTGTTCTGTTACCAATACCAGTACCACGTCATCGGCTGAGTAGGTAACATGCTTGCCTCTGGAGCCAGAAGATCAGATGGTCGTGGGTTCTAGTCCCACACCAGGTATTTGGGGTAATAATAACCGTAACTGACAGTGTAGTGCAGTACAAGGGGGGAGCTGCACAACTGAGGTGCCATCCTTTGGATGAGATGTAAAACTGAGGTCCCTTCTGTGCATCTCTGGTCACTGTCCAGGTGGAAGAAAAAGATTCCATGGCACTTATCGATGAAGAGTAAGGGAGTTTTCCCAGTGACATGGCCAACATTCCTCCATCAATAAAACAAGTCCATGTAACCCACTCCCTAGGATACACCTGGAAACAAACTATCATAGCTTAGTGTGCCTTTCCTGGTCAAAAATTGAAAGTAAATAAATAAATGAATACCCCCTCCATGTCTCATACCACACCAAATAATACAAATGAAGGAATCTGCCTTTCAGTCATCAAACACTTTAACCCTTTTCCCTGTGTTGTCATGGCTCTCTCCTCCCTATGATACATCCCTGCCCAATTCAACCAAAGTCTATCAGCAATGACTCAGTAATACTAAATAGTTTAAAGGAGGGATGCAAACTTAAAGAAATTAAAGAATCAATTTTTATGGTATTTTTTAATTTATTTTACAGTTTACATATGCTGGATAGCACAGCTGAAAAGCAACATCTCATTTTCATGTCGTTCTGCTTTTACCCATTTCTGCAACTGGGTGGACTGAAGCTCTGAGTAGTTAATGAAAAATGGCACAAAAGGCCGTCATTTAACCCAGTGCAGTAAAAGCTTCCAGTTAGGTGTCCTGACCATAATAAAACTTTTTACACTTCTTTTTTTTATGTATTTTATTCATAACTGTTAATTGCTAATCAGGCTCGGAAGGCTCAAGGAGGAGGTGCTGTGGTTGGGTAGGGAGTTGGAGAGGATGGGGGGGCTACTGGGGTAAGAGGGTCACCCTGAAAGGGTAATATGAGGGAACTGCATGGAAGGAACTTTGGGTCGGGGGGAGTAAACTGAACTGGGGACCAGGAACAGCTGGGGGAAAAGGGTCACCCCATGAGGGTAACATGAAAGAACCACTTGGGGGGGAAAATCTGGTTGAGGGAGGGGGTGTGCATGGGAGCAAACCAAATTGGAGGTCTGGCACTGCAGGGAGGACTGCAGGCAGGAAGGAAGAACTGGTACACAGTAAGGCAGTGGGGGTGAGAAATAGGTTTGTGGTCCTGGCAACACTGGGAGAGGAGGGGGGAAAGGATCATCAAGGGAGGGCAGGAGGGGGGGCATGGGGCAGGCATAAGGGATGGAAGTAGATTGGAGGAAGTCAAGGGTAATGCGGGTGGGGCATAGGGGGAATGGTGAGTGAAGGGATCAGTGAGGAAGGAGAAGGAACAGAGATGGGAGGAGGGTTGAGAAAGGTAGAGGGGATGGGGTTCCAGTGAGAATGGGGGGGGTTGTGGAGGTTGGTGAAAGAGCAGGGAGGGAGAGGGATGACAGGTCAGGGGTTGGTGAACAGGGAGCCATGGGGGAAGGGAAGAGCTACAAACATGGTGGACTCCAGTGATGGCTACCTTGGTAGTAGGGTGGTGGTGGGGAGAAGAGGTTCTGATAATGGGAGACTTCAACACGCTAGATACAGATTGGTCAATACCAGCAGGAACATCTGCCAGAACTAGACATATGGTGGATTCCCTGCAGGGGGAGGGCCTCAAACAACTGGTACTTAAACCCACAAGAGACAGGGCTATCCTAGACCTAGTACTGACTAAAGATAAAGGATCACAGATCTCATAGAAGGTCACCTGGGGGCCAGTGACCATCACATGGTATGGTTCAATTTGGCCACTAGAACTAAATCATCCAATTCCAAGGCAAAAATATGAGACTTCAGAGGAGCTGACTTTAATAAGATGGCCAACAGAGTTAAGCTAGCCCTGGCAAACAAATACTGGTGAAGGGGTACAGGTAAAGTGGGCAGGCATTAAGGATGTAATACTTGAAGCAACATCCCACTGAGTTAGAGAGAAAAGGAAGTGCAAAAGAAGAAGGAAACCACTTTGGTTCTCAAAAACAGTAGCAGAAAAGGTCAGAGCCAAAAGGCTGGCCTTCAGGAAATATAATTTAGGAGGCAGTATAGCGCAGTGGTCTAAGGTTCTGAGCTGCAAATTTGGTGACATCCAGCAGACCAGACCTGGGTTTGAATCCCACAGCTTCCACTTGCATACTGTGTGACCTTGAGCAAGTCACTTAACCTCCTTGTGCTCCCAGGTCGCTCCTGTAAAAAGCTTTCAGCTTAGTGTGCTATACCTGGTTAAACAACTAAATAAAATAAATAAATAAATAAATAAGGGAACGCAGGATGAAGATAGGAAGGATACCAGACTTCCCTAAGGGAAGCAGGGAAGGCAGTAAGGCAGGCAAAGGCCCAAACCAAGGAAACACTAGCACAAACAGTAAAAGAAGGTGACAAGACTTTCTATAGATACATTAGTGAAAGGAGAAACTCCAGAGGGGGTATTGCTAAGATCAAAGGGAATAAGGGGCCTTGTGAGGAGGAGGAGGAGGATGATATAAAAGCATCTATCCTAAATAGATACTTCTGCTCAGTAATTACTGAAGAGAAGGTAGGGCAGGGCCCACAGCTCAGCACATGGACACAAGGGGAAGGAGGTGTGCACTAGTACCTTCACGAAAGAAAGGGTCCTACAAGAGCTCGATAAGCTCAGGGTGGACAAGGCAATGGGACCTTGTGGCATACATCCCAGGGTACTAAAGGAGCTAAGGGTGGAACTAGCAGAGCCATTAGCAGAACTGTTTAGTGAGTCTCTAAGCACAGGAGAGGTCCTAGAAGGCTGGAGAAGGGCCCATGTGATCCCGCTCCACAAGAGTGGTAGGAGGGAGGAGGCAGGGAACTACAGACCAGTCAGTCTTACCTCAGTAGTGGGCAAGAATATGGAGGCACTCCTTAAGGAAAGGATAGTGCAACACCCGGAATCCATATGAGCACATGATCCAAGACAGCATGGGTTTACAAAAGGAAGGTCCTGTCAAACTAATCTCATAGATTTCTTTGACTGGGTAACCAGAGTGGTGGACCAAGGGGGAGCAGTTGATGTCACCTACCTTGACTTCAGCAAAGCTTTTGATAGTGTTCCACTCAGAAGATTGATTAATAAGCTGGTAGACTCGGGGTGGGTCCAGAGTTGGTCAACTGGGTGGCAAACTGGTTGATGGGCAGAAAACAGAGTGGTGGTAAATGGTATACAGTCAGAAGAGATGCAAGTCACAAGTGGGGTACCTTAGGGATCAGTTCTGGGGCCAGTCCTTTTCAATATCTTCATCAGTGACATTGCAGATGGACTGGAGGGTAAGGTTTGTCTGGTTGCAGATGACACCAAGATCTGCAACAGAGCAGAGGATCCAGATGGGGTGGGCCAAATTAGTAGAGATCTGGATAAACTACAAAATGTTCAAAAGAGTGGCAACTGGGGTTTAACGCAAAGAAGTGCAACATAATTCACATAGGGAAGAGAAACCCTAAAGCCACCTATAGGCTGGGGGGGAGTTGCTGGCAGTCACAAGGGAAGAAAGAAACTTGGGCATTATCATCACCAATGATCTGAAATCATCCAATCACACTACTAAAACAGTAGGTAAGGCTAGGGGGATGTTGGGGTGTATTAGTAGGGGTATCACAAGTTGGAAGAGGGAGGTAATAATCCCTCTTTACAAGACACTGGTTAGGCCCCATCTGGAGTACTGCATGCAGTACTGGAGGCCACATCTTCACAGGGACATTAACCAAATTGAGGCAGTCCAGAGAAGGGCAACCAAAATGGTGCAGGAACTGCATCAGAAAATATATGAGGACAGATTAACGGAGCTCAATATGTATACCCTAGAGCAAAGAAGGGAGAGAGATGATATGATAGAAACATTCAAACACCTTAAGGGCATTAACAAGGTGAAAGAGTCTAACATGTTTCAGTATAAGAAAAATAGCAGAACTAGAGGACACAGCATGAGATTAGAGGGAGGCCGATTAAGGGCTAATGTGAGAAATTTCTTTTTCATAGAAAAGGTGGTGGATGCATGGAATGGCCTACCTCAGGAAGTGGTGGATATGAATATAGTTCAGAGCTTCAAACAGGCATGGGATATGCATAAGAGAGCAATACAGATGAGTATGAATAGATAGGCCATTGACAGAGCAAAGGCCGATGGCACATTCATAAGATAGAAAAAGAAATGGGCAGACTGGATGGGCCTTGCGGTCTTTATCTGCCATCGGCTTTTATGTTTCTATGTAGGGTGGAGGCAGGAACAAGGAATAATGAGCTGAGAATACTAGTGCTGGGGGATTCCATACTAAAAGGGATAAGATGGGGCAGTAAGGGGGAAGGCACAGTCGAGTATGGGTGGAGGCTATACCTGAGTTAACGGCGGGCAGGGTGGGGCAGTCAATTCTGAAGTGAACAATAGGGGCAGGAGGAAACCCCATCTTGTAGTGCGTGTGGGTACAAATCACATGGCAGGGGAGATGGTGGAGATGGTAGGGGAGAGGTTCAAGGAACTGGGAAGTGTGTGTGTGAGGAGCTGGGGGAATTGGTGGCCTTCTCAGAGATGCTACCAGTGCCCTTCGTGGGTACAGTGAAAAAGATACAGAGGATACAGGTCAGTGGGGGGGGATGGGGAGGAACCTGGGACAATAGCAATCTATACGCAAGAGACAGGCTACACTTAAGCACGGAGGGGAAGGAAACATTAAAACAGGTGCTAGAGGGGTACATAGCAGCAAAGGTGAGTTTAAACTAGATGGAGGTGGTGAGTGGACAGCTGGTAGGCAGGGAACCCAGAGAGGGGAGCCTGATGAGCTTACCCACCCAAGATAACAGGGAAGGAGTCAGGGTAGAGGCATGGGGGGAAGGGGGAACCCCGGGAAATACAAAGAAGGAAACAGGGTGGAGGATGATCATGTTGAATGCAAGGAGCCTAGGCAATAATGTAGCTGAGTTTCAGGCTTTCTTGGCAGTGAGAGGGGTGGACATTGTGGCCATCATAGAAATGTGGGATACCCAGTACCAGGACTGGGATATGATGATCCCAGGGAATAGAATATTCAGGAAGGACAGGACTAAGGAGAAAGGGGTGGCAATCTATGTATGAAAAGGGATAAAATGCATAAGGGAGGAGGGGGAGGAAAATGGTACAGAGGCCCTATGGATGCAGTTGCAGTTTCAGGACTCAAGATGGAGGGAACTAAGGATGAGGGTAGTATACAGACCCCTGGCAGAAGGGGAGGACCTGGACAGAGAGTTAGCTGAGCAAATCAGAAGGGTCTGTAGGAAAGGGAACACAGTGGTGGTGGTGGACTTGAACCTACCTGGGATGGATTGGAGCACTCCAGCCACCACAAGCACGAGAGAGCAGGTCATACTAGAGGCATTTCAGGACAGCTTCCTAGTACACTTGGTACATGAGCTGACTAGATTGGGGAAGACTCTGGACCTGGTACTTTCAAATGAGGAGGCTATAAGGGATCTGGGGTGAAGAACCCTCTGGTTGGGAGTGACCACCACTCAATGTGGTTCAAGCTCAATATGAGTAGGGAAACAGGGGGTATGGGGATGAGGGTGACAGACTTTAAAGGGGCAGACTTTAACAGGATGGGGCAAAGAAGTGGGACATTATTAAACAAGGGCTGAAGGAGGCCACTGGGACATGTACAAAGACACAGAGTAAGAAGGGAAGGACAAAGAATCCTAGTTGGTTGACTAAGGAGGTTATGGAGGGAGTAAGGGCCAAGAGAAGGGAATTTTGAAAGATGAAAAAATTGGGGGGGTTGACAAGGAGGATAACCTGAAGAAGTCCAGGGAGGTTACTAGGCTGGTCAGAGTGACCAAGGCCTCAAGGGAACTGAGACTGGCACAGGGTATTAAGGAAGAAGAGAAGGACATCTTCAGATAAGTTAGAGAAAGAAGGAAGAACAAGGACCAGATCATGAGGATTAGGAAGGACGGAGGGTGGGTAGAGTAGGGGGATGACAGGCAGAGGCATTAAATGAATACTTCTGTTCTGTGTTCATGGAGGAGAAAGAGGGGCAGATACCCCAAGGGGGGAGTATGGTGGGTAGTGGGGGGGAGGGTGACTGACGCAGGTATTACAGAGGACAGGGTAAGGGGGGTGTTAAGATGAAGAGGGGGAGGAGGGTGGGGCAGCTGCAAGTTGAGGGGCTAGCTGCACATTCAAGCAGATTCGATAGACCGTATAGGCCTGCTTCTGCTGACATTTTCATATGCTTGTATGCTATTGTGTCCTAACTTCTGATACACAGTGATGTCGGCAGCCATCTCACACTCACCGTCAAAAGCTCTATAAAGGAAGACTAAAGGATTGCAGCATGTACAGTACACCCTGGAAGAGAAAAGTGAAAGGGGACATGATAGAGACATATAAGCACCTCACATGGTGAACAGGTTACAGGAGGGAAGTCTCTTTCAAATGAGAAAGAGTGCCAGGACCAGAAGGCATATGCTGAAGTTGGGGGGGGGGAGTTTAAGAAGTATGTAAGGACGTACTTCTTCACTGAAAGAGTGGTAGACTCTTGGAACAGACTGCCAGTGGAAGTGGTGGAGGTGAAAACAATAGGGTGTTTCTAGTATGTATGGTATAGTCATGGTGGAATATTAGTAAACAGGCAGAGAAGAGAGAGAGAGAGAGAGTCGCCGGAGACCAGTTAGGGTCTGCAGAGACAGAGTGGGCAGAGACTGTGACATAGATAGCCAGTTCTGAGTGCTATATTATATTTTTTTAATATAAAATGTATTAATGCCTCTGCTGAAAATTCAAATCCTCTAGGAATGCCCTATCTCATCCCCCCCCCCCAGATTTTAGCTGACAGATGCAGGCCAAGAGAACTGCTGACAGCATTGTATCACACACACTCAGTCTTTTTAGAGACAATGTGTTACTGTAAGACTTTTATTAAGGATCCTGTTTCTCCGAGGTAATTACAGAGTTAAGTTAATTTTGTTAAGAGAGAAATCATAAACTAGGTTTATGATGTTAAAATAAGGGAAGTTAGGATGTTACATAGAGGTGTAAGGTTGTAAATGACCCTATGAAGCCTGTGTGAAGAGGGTACAGCATGAGATCAAAAGAGGTGTCATTGAAACTTGAGTTATGCTAAGGCTGCAGAATTAATACATCCTGTATAGCTGTATAGTATAGATTAATAAAATTACATCATGTGGTTGTATAAAAATATATTTTTGTTAGATATTTGATCAGAGGAGGGGCTGGATGACTTCATCCAAAAGGGGCTGGCCAATACTGCTTGAAAAGATTATTCTTTTTCACTATAGAGATGCATTTGTATTTGACGCTGACTAAGGAAACATCTGAGCACTGAAAACAGGTATTCAGAAAGCTAGACAAAATCTAAATATAGTTGTAGGAATTGCACTGTTTTAAACCTTGTTTTGTTTAAAGATATGTATGTCTTGTGTTATAAGAGTTCTGTATTATATGTTTGACATATTATTATATATTTTAATAAAAACTCTAATTTTAGAGCAAACCTGGTCTGTCTTTGAATTGCTTTCTTTTGCTGAGAAATATTTATGGTTCAGCAGACATATAGCTTGTATGGTGGTACCAAACTGGAAATAGAAGCATTTTAAATCTGAGTTCTTTATTAAGTTTTAGGGGTTCATCTCTGAATACCTGGTTAGGTGCCCATAGGCAAAGACATCTGGTCCCCTGAAGACAGATATCTGAGCCTGTGCATTGGGTATGCTAGCAAAAGGTTACAGTTTGAATCCCTCCAGAACTGAGACCAAAGGTTGATCCGAACTCACAAAAACAGACAAGAGGGTTACCTTGTCTGTTACACTGTTCACAAGACTGTGCTCAGAGGTTGGCACTTTGGGAGTAGAGGACCTGACCTGCTGAGTGAGTTTGTGACAGATTGGTTGGCAGCGGTGGAATAATTTTGGTATCACAAGCTTTATTGTTCTGTCAGCTGAGACTGTTAGCTCTCTTGCAAAGAAATAAAAAGACAGTTTTATTTTAAAAAGAAAATAGAACTATATATCACTTGGTGTACAGTCAAGTTCCTACCTATTTTATATTTTGTTCTAAACTGCAAAGTCAGAATAGCAGTAGTTAGGAGAGATGGCATCCTACTACAGCAGGCACACTGTGGAACAGTTAAAACAGTTGTGCGAGGACAGAGGAGTCCTGTTCGAGGTAAAAGCCAGTAAGCAGCACCTCAGAGAGGCCCTGATGATAGCAGATACCCAGAGCAGGGAGTCACAGACCATAACTGAAAGGAATCAGACCTTGAGTGTGGCAGATCTAGTGACCAGTGAGGGGTCCCGAGCTGAAGAGGCGGATAGCAGAGCCACTGTCAGTGAAGGGCCACAGCAGCAGAGGAAGGTCACCAGTATCCTGAATCCAGAGGTACTCAAGCGGCAAATTGAATTGAGGAGGATAGAACTGGAGGCAGAGCAACAACAGAGGAGGCAGACCATGAGGAACGTGAGTGCCAGTGACAGGCAGAGGAGAAGAGAGAGCAAGAATGCAGAGCTGCAGATGAGAGGAGAGAGGCGCGCCAGTGGCAACATGAACTGGAGAAGCTACGACTCTAACCAGCGGCACCAGGGCAGGTAAGTGGCTTGGGTTTAACTAGGACTGCAGGACTGGATTACAAATTGAACTCTAAATTAATAGCTGAGTTTAAGGATGAGGAAGATATAGACACCTTTTTAAATTCTTTTGTAAAAGTTTGTATTCAGGCTAAAATTCCTAGAGAGTCCTGGAGCTTCCAGCTATCCCTGTTACTTACCTGAAAAGCTCGGGATGCATTGGGTCTTATGGATAATTAAGACAGTGGTGATTACAGCAAGTTAAAAGCTGCACTACTAAAAGAGTTTTAATTAACTGCTGAATCATACAGAGCTAAATTCCGTAAGCTCAGGAGAAGCCCTGATATGAGCTATGAGGAGCTAGCCATGAAACAACATCAGTTTTTAAAATGTTGGTGGGAAGGAATTGAGGCAAACACCATTGATAAAATTGAAAATCTGATTTTATTAGAATGTCTTTATTGGGCATGCCCAGCAAAGTTAAAAACCTGGCTAGAGGACCGAGATCCAAAAACAGTGCAAGAGGCTGCTGAACTCTCGGACCGCTATGCCAAGAGCAGACCTGCTCTGAGAGCAAATGGGGAGGGCGTGGCAGTGCAGAAAGGGAAAAGCATGCCTTCAGGGCAGCTAAATCCCTCACTGCCTCCACCAAAACAAGTTAGACCCAGGTTTCCAAGAAAAGATTTCTCTGAAGTAAGAAATGCTTGTTGGTTATGTAAAGAAACTGGGCACATTGCCAGACAGTGTCAAAGAAGGGCAAGCAATAATGCACAAAGCAGTACCAGAAAAAAAGTGGGTTGTTTGTGTGTTCCTGAGAGCATGCCAGTGAACATGAGAGAACACATGCACCCAGTCATGATAAATGGCATACAGACGCAGGGGTTAAGGGACACAGGTGCAACCCTGACATTGGTGAAAGGGGATCTAGTACAGCCTGGTCAGCTTATCCCAAACAAATACGTGACTGTACAGGACTTTGCGGGTGAAGCAAAAACATTGCCACTGGCCAGTGTTCTCCTGGACTGGGGTGAAACAGGGGGAACTGTGCAACAGGTGGCTGTAGCTAAAACATTAGCAGTAGATGTGATCCTGGGTAACAATCTCCAACAGGGGATGGTACGTGCAGTTACCCGTAGCCAAGTGGCAAGGGAAAATAGTAGTTCCCTGAACCCCACAGAAACCAGTGTGGAAACCACAGAGAGGCTGGTTCCCCAGCCCGTGTCTCTAGATGGGGAGACAGATAAAAAGGAGGTAGAAATGTCCCTGGTAGTGAGTGACCACACAGCTATGGAGGTTACTCCAAAGAGGGAGGGGTGACCAATTGTCAGAGGATTAGGATTGACAGTGATCCTGAGGGCCCTGACGCTAGTGCTAGGGACCCTAGTTTAGCGACTGAAGGGGACCCGTCCCATGCCTTGTTACTGTGTGAAGGGTTTACAGCTGCTCAGAGGAGTGACCCTAGTTTAGAGAAGCTGAGGGCTTGAGCAGACTCTGAGGGCACATAGGGAGGTGACGGCAGACATAAGATTTATTGGGAAAATTGACTTATGTATACACAGGCAGTACAGACAGAGGGAGGGGTGCTAGGCAGGCAGCTTGTCATTCCCCAGGGGTATCGTGAGCAGTTGCTCAAATTGCACATGATATTCCCTTGTCTGGTCATCTGGGAATCACACAAACTATGCAGCGGTTGGTCCATAATTTCTACTGGCCTAACTTCACCCAGCAGGTGAAGGAGTATTGCAGGTCTTGTCACTTGTGCCAAGAAATAGGAAAGGCGGGGAAGAACACCCAAGCTGCCCTTATCCCCTTGCCCTTAGTAGAGGAGCCATTCCAGAGGGTGGGAATGGATATTGTGGGGTCTTTAAATATCCCCAGCTCCTCAAGGAAGAGATTCATTCTGACTGTGGTGGATTATGCCACCCGGTACCCAGGGGCAGTCGCCCTATCCTCACTGAGGACAGACAAAGTGGCAGATGCCTTACTTGGGATTTTCTCCCATGTTGGGTTTCCACAGGAGGTAATCACCGATCGAGGGGGTTCCTTCTTGTTGGACCTGATGAAGTGTTTATGGAAGAAGTGTGGGGTGGTGCAGAGATGCACGACATCGTATCACCCACAAGCCAATAGGCTTGTGGAACATTTCAATGGTACCCTAAAGTCAATGCTCCAGGCATTTGCTGAACAACATGGGAGGGACTGGAAGAAATACCTTCCCCACCTGTTGTTTGCATACAGAGAGGTGCCTCAAGAGTTGACAGGATTTTCCCCCTTCAAACTCTTATATGGACACCGGGTACATGGGCCCCTAGACTTAATCCAGGAGGACTGGGAAGGCAAGCACGCCAACCAGGGATCTCCCATTGTGGATTATGTCCTTAGGTTTAGGGAAAGGCTGAAGGAGCTTATGGGGACAGCCCAGAACGACCTGGCAGCTGCTCAACAGAGACAAAAGGTGTGGTAGGACCACAGAGCCAGAGTTCACTCGTACATGGTGGGTCAGGAAGTCATGGTCCTCATCCCGGTCTGGAAAGACAAGCTGCAAGCTGAGTGGGCAGGACCATACAAAGTGGCTAGGAAGGTAAATGACGTGAGCTACATTGTGGAGTTATCTGACAGAAGACAGACTGAAAGGAAGTACCACGTCAGCATGATGAAGCCATATGCAAATAGAGCTGACATGGTGTTTGCCGTGTGTAGTCATGGGGAGGCGACAGACGAAGGAGACCCCCTTCTGGACTTACTGGAAGACAGTAATCGGGAGTCCTCTGTGGAGGCAGTAAAATTGTCTCCCCAGCTGACCCCAGACCAGATCCAGAAAGTGAGGGAGGTTTTAGCAGACTTTGCCCCCTTGTTTAGCACCAAGCCTGGACTAACCCCCTTAGTGACACATGATGTGGAGATAGGGAGACAGACGCCCATACGGCGAACAGCATATCAGGTGTCAGAGGCTGTCCAAAAGGATATTAGGAGGGAAGTGGAGGAGATGCTCAATTTAGGGGTAATCCAGAGATCCCACAGCACCTGGGCCTCACCCGTAGTCCTTGTGCCCAAGCCAGATGGCTCAACTCATTTCTGTGTGGACTATCATTGAATTAATGCAGTCACGAAGTCCGACGCCCACCCAATGCCCCAGACGGACGGACTCCTGGACAAGTTGGGAGGGGCGACCTACCTTACAACTATTGACCTGACCAAGGGGTATTGGAAGGTAGAATTGACAGACAGAGCTGGGGAAAGGTCGGCCTTCATCACTCCGATAGGCTTATTTGAGTTTGAAGTAATGTCTTTGGAATGAAGAACGCCCCGGCCACTTTCCAAAAGTTGGTGAACCAGGTGTTGAATGGTGCTGAGGAGTACGCTGTAGCGTACCTGGATGTCATTGCCATCTTCAGTACCAGCTGGGAGGAACACCTATCCCACCTTAGGGAAGTGCTGGGCAGGATACAGAGGGCCGGGCTCACTGTCAAAGCCGAGAAGTGCCAGGTGGCCATGGGGGAAGTGGCATACCTCGGGCATGTGGAAAGCCGGGAACAGCTCTGTCCCAACCAAATAAAAACAGAGGTGATTCAGGCATGGCCTAGACAAGAAACCCAGAAGCAGGTCAGGAGCTTTCTAGGGATAGCAGGGTACTACAGGAAATGTGCACCCAATTACAGTGCCCTGGCTGCTCCCCTCTCTGACCTGACAAAGGAAAAAGATGCCAAAGAAAATTACTTGGGGCCCAGCCTGTGAGGAAGCCTTTATAAGACTCAAGGTGGCACTGTGCAGTGCTCCTGTTTTGAAAAGTCTGGACTATAGCAAAACCTTTATAGTTCAGACGGATGCCTCAGATGTGGGTATTGGGGCAGTACTTAGCCAGATGTCTAGCCAAGGGGCAGACCACCCAGTTGTGTACTTGAGCTGGAAGCTTATCCTCAGGAAGCAAGTGTACTCCACAGTGGAAAAGGAGTGTCTTGCAATAGTGTGGACCCTGAAGAAATTAGAGCCATAATTATATGGACAGCATTTTGTGGTGCAGACTGACCACAACCCCCTGGTTTGGCTGATGCAGATGGGAAAGAGCAATGGGAGACTACTAAGATGGAGTCTTGCTTTGCAAAGATATGATCTGACAATCATACATAGGGCAGGCATTTAGAAACAGAATGCCGATGGGCTGTCTAGGGTCTATGAGGAGTGAACTGATTTGGGAAGCTTATCCCATGTAGGGGATAGATCCCCTAAATTCAGTCTAGGTGGGGAGGAGTGTGATGTAGACAGCCAGTTCTGAGTGCAGTATTATATTTTTTTTAATATAAAATGTATTAATGTCTGTGCTGAAAATTCAAATGCTCTAGGAATGACCTCTCTCATCCCCCCTAGATTTTAGCTGACAGATGCAGGCCAAGAGAACTGCTGACAGCATTGTATCACACACTCAGTCTTTTTAGAGATAATGTGTTACTGGAAGAATGTTATTAAGGATCCTGTTTCTCTGAGGTAATTACAGAGTTGTTAAGTTAATTTTGTTAAGAGAGAAATCATAAACTAGGTTTATGACATTAAAATAAGGGAAACTAGGATGTAACATAGAGGTGTAAGTTTGTAAATGACCCTATGAGCCTCTGTGAAGAGGGTACAGCACGATATCAAAAGAGGTGTCATTGAAACTTGAGTTATGCTAAGGCTGCAGAATTAATATATCCTGTATAGCTATATAGTATAGATTAATAAAATTACATCCTGTGGTTGTATACAAATATATTTTTGTTAGATATTTGACCAGAGGAGGGGCCTGATTACTTCATCCAAAAGGGGTTGGCCAATACTGCTTGAAAAGATTATTCTCTTTCACTATAGAGATGCATTTGTATCTGACACTGACTAAGGAAACATCAGAGCACTGAAAACAGGTATTTAGAAAGCTAGACAAAATCTAAATATAGTTGTAGGAATTGTACTGTTTTAAACCTTGTTTTGTTTAAAGATATGTATGTCTTGTGTTATAAGAGTTATGTATTGTATGTTTGACATATTATTATATATTTTAGCAAAAACTCTAATTTTAGAGCAAACATTGTCTGTCTTTGAATTGCTTTCTTTTGCTAAGAAATATTTATGGTTCAGCAGACATATAGCTTGTATGGTGGTACCAAACTGGAAACAGAAGCATTTTAAATCTGAGTTCTTTATTAAGTTTTAGGGGTTCATCTCTGAATACTGGTTAGGTGCCCGTAGGCAAAGATATCTGGTCCCCCAAAGACAGATATTTGAGCCTGTGCACTGGGTATGCTAGCAAGAGGTTACAGTTTGAATCCCTCCAGAATTGAGACCAAAGGTTGATCCGAACTCACAAAAACAGACAGGAGGTGACCTTGTTTGTTACACTGTTCACAAGACTGCGCTCAGAGGTTGGCACTTTGAGAGTAGAGGGCCTGAGTGAATCTGTGACAGAGACCATATGGGCAGACTCAGTCGGCCAAGTGGCCCTTTTCTGCTGACAAATTCCATGATTCTATGGTTCTACCAGCTGGCTTCCTATGCTCTGGATATGCTAATGAGGTCTGCTGCTCTCATTTGCATATTGAGGTCCCATGCAAAAGTACAGGCTTTTTGTGTCATGATCAGTGATATGATGAGTGTTAAAATGGGTGCCAGGGCTAACTGCATGAAACTGGCACAGAGGGAGGTTCATTAAGAATGTTAAGAAGCACATTTTTACAGAAAGAGTGGTGATGGGCTGCAAAAAGCTTCCAGAGGATGTCATTGAGGCTGGAACAGTGGTAGGGTTCAAAAGGGGATGGGACAGCACATAGAAATAGTCTGTTATGAAGCAGCCTGGAGGTGGGAGGAAGGGTGGATTGACAAGGACGTAGGCCTAAAATTAGACAGGTTTGGGCAGAATGAGTAGGCTGTCAGAACTTTATAAGTCATTATGTTCTGTGTTTTTATGATCACCTAATGAGGCACAAGTAGCTGGAGCATAGTGAAGAGACGACAAGTCTAACTAGTGAAAATCTGGAATTTGCAGTGGTACAGTAAATCTCAGTAAACATTCACAGGTAAAAATGGTGGGGTTGTTAACAAACCTCAAAACTATGTTTGAAATCTAGCAGAAACATGTGTGGCAACCTACAGTCTAAGTGGTGGATACATAGAAATTCTATTTCTTGGTGCAGCTCAATGGATAATACCTATTGATTAAACACAGAGCTTTCAGTATGGTACAAGGAGAACTCCTCACACACTCAGAAGAAGTCTTTATCAAGCCAGCAATGCTGATGTTGTAAGGTAGAAAGCAGTATATGTGCGACTTGACAAATTATTATATTTTTTTAATTAGGTAAATTTTATTGACTTTTAAATAACAAAGGCAGAACAATGCACTGCAGAAAACAACCAAAATAGATCAATATCCCCCAACCGCCTTCCCAAGCCCAACCCCCTCCCTGGTGGAGCCACCATAAAATAAAATAAACATGAAAACACAGGAAACTGGGATAACCCCCCAGAAAGTAAACATACTGGAGCCAGAGAACAATACAATATACCAATATTACTATCCGCCCTGAAACCAACCAACTCTAGACACTATAAAGGGTATAATATTTACCCATTTCTTATCGAAAAGATGTAATTTATGCCTTAGACTAGCAATCATGCATTCTAATCTTAAATTAAAGAACAGTTTGTGCAGCCACTCCTGGTAGGAAATAAAAACTTGGTCGAGCCAGTGCCTCAGTACCACTTTCTTCAAGGAGAGTGAAATTAAAGCCATATAGAATCTTCGTTCTTTAGCTGTTACAGAACTGTAATCCCCTAGAATACAAATCTCAGGTCTAAATAAACCTTGTAATCCCAGAAGGGGATCCGCTTTAGCCTTAATGAGATGCCAAAGAGGGGCAATCTAAGAGCAATGCCAAAAAATATGTATGGTTGAACCCTCGTCCTGCCTACACCGACTGCACACAGAAGAAGGTAACCTCTCCATTTTAGTTAACTTTTTAGGAGTGAAATAAAGATTATTAGGAATGTTAAATTGAGTGAGTCTCAGGCTGTCCTAAGAAACATAATGATAGAGATCAGACCAAATAGATTGCCATTGCGAAGCGAATAAAGGAAATGAGGTGTCCCAGGAAGAAGAGGACCCTTCCAAATCTGGAAAAACCTTTGCTAAGAGCAGAGAGTACAATGTAGAGATAACATGGGGTTGTAATACCAGCTGTTTAATATTAGTTAAAAACTCTGAGAAATCAGTAGTCCCTTCACCTGGCCAGAACCATTGAAACAAAACATGCCTGAGCTGGAAAACTTTGAAAGCATGATTTTCTAACTAAAGACAATCAAGTCACAGCAGCCGTGGATAACAAAGTGCCATCAGAGAGCAGGTCACAGACCAGGATATCACTCAGCTGGAGGAGCCAATCGGCAGTAATAACATGCCCTCCAATCAGTAGGTTACAATTGTGTAGAATAAGTTGGGAAATGTCCTTGGAAATAGGCTGTTTCAACAAGGATCAAAATGGGGAATACACTCGTAGTGAAGTACGCATGATGGTATTACGCACATTTAAAGGCAGAGATTTCCAAGGGGTGAAATCAAAGAGGGCACAGATAATCCAGTACTATTGAGGGCGTCTAATTCTAAATCCAGCCATATAGGTGAATAAGATGAAATAGGACCATCAGGACAGGGAGAGAGCCAACAGAACAAAGAAACATAGAATATGATGGCAAATAAGGGTCGCTTGGCTCACCTAGTCTGCTCATTTCCCTACCTAATGGATAAGCTGCAGATTCTAGTTAGCCAACAGCCTACTTTTTCCTACCCCCCCACTAGAATTGCCTTATGTCTGTCCCATGCATTCTTGACTTCCTCCACTGTTTTTGACTCCATGACCTCCTCAGGAAGGCCATTCCATGCATCCACAACCCTCTTTGTGAAAAATTACTACCCCACATTACCTCTAAGCCATTCCCCCCTCTATCTTCAAATTGTGTCCCCTTGTTCTTGCACACCTCTTTTTCTGAAAAATGTTACCTTATTGGACTTTGTTGATTCCCTTGAGGTACTTGAAAGTTTCTATCATGTCCCTCCCCCCATCCTTTCCTCAAAGGTATACATATGAAGCTCCTTTAGTCTCTCTTCATATGGCTTCTGGTGCAGACCCTGCACCATTTTAGTTGCCCTCTTCTAGAAAGCCTCCATCCTGTCTGTGTCCTTATGGAGATGGGGTCTCCAGAACTGCATGCAGTACTCCAGATGGGGTCTCACCAACTGTCTGGGGGATAACAACTTCCTGTTTTCTACTGGTGATGCTTCTCTCTATTCATCCCAGTATCCCCCCTGCCCTCCTCATTGCCTTCTCACATTGCTTACCCACCTTTAGGTCATCTGATATGACTACCCCCAGGTCCCTTTCCATTTTTATTGTTGTTAGTATCTCACCCTCCCATTCAATGCTCTTCCCATGAGTTTTTGTTTCCCAGGTGCATTACTTTGCACTTCTTTGCTTTTAGTCTAAGCTGCCAAGCATTTGACCATTCCTCCAACCTTGCCATGTCCCTTATCATCCTTTCCACCCCACCTTGTGTATTAATGCTGTTGCAGATCTTCATGTCGTCTGCAAAGAGACATACTTTTCCTTCCAGTACCTCCACAATCTAAGTGTCTAAGTCTATTTCTAAGTGTCAGTGGCTCAGTAGGTAGCACACTTGCCTCTGGGGCCAGGAGATCAGAGGGCTGTGGGTTCAGTTCCCTCATCTGGCACTTGGGTTAATACCCCAGTACTGACACTGTAGTGCAACATGAGAGGGGTGCTGCAATTCTGAGGTGCCATCTTTTGGATGAGATGTTAAACCGAGGTCCCATCTGCTAGGATTGGTGGTAGTTCAGGTGGATGTTAAAGATCCCATGGCACTTATCGGAAAGAGTTGGGGTGTTTTTATTTACAATAGTGCATACAAATGAATCACATAAGAAACATACAAAAAAGAAAATCACTTGATAAACAAAAAATACACTCAAATCCCCCCCACCTTCAAAAGAAATCCCACAAACCCAAGCAGTAACATTCTCATACGGTCTCCCCCAAAAGGGGACATCGATAAATTAGCTATTTATATTTAATAATATGGGAAAAGCCTTTCCACCAAAGTATAACTTTGACAACATTATACAATTGTTTGTCTTTTAAGTAAACTCTCGATAATTCATTACTTACATAACAACAATACCCTTCCGCTGTACTCCATTTCTGATAAATAACCCATTGACATCTGAATTGCCATAAACAAAATCTTAAGCATGCAAAAAAAATCAACAAAGTATGTTTATCATAAATTCGTAGGCGAGGAGATACTACCCCAATAATGAAAGTTTCATAATCCAGAAATAACAGCCAAGACATATTCCATCTATTTGCCGCATATTTCCACATTGATTTAGAAAAAGAACAGTTCAGAAAAAAATGCTCCATTGTTTCTTCCTGGTTAACACATCCTGGAAAAGGGCAGTTCCTCTAATTTCTAGCCTTATATTTAGCTGTTCCTCTAATTTTCAAACAGCCATACATTGCAAGCCACTGTACTTCCCACATATAAACAGGAAGCCTGGGGTTATTTAGTTGGGCTAAAATATTTTCATTTCTGACTGAAGGGCAATTCTTGAAACAAGGGTCTTGTGGATGAACCCCAGACATTATAAACTTATAAATAGGCTTTGTGACGTTGGAAGCTATTTGGTCTTTTACCATTTGCCATTTATACAACTTCTGAGCTGTTGGTCTGAAATATGCTGGAAAATGAATGTGTGGATTAGTTTTAGGAGCAAAATTAACCCGTGCTTTCATACACCTCTCTAAGACTTGCCTGATCCAGTAACCATCACGACTATCTGGAGACGGTAAACATCGTCTTAAATTATGCATGATAAACAGAATATGGCAAAAAATTACTGGCTACATCATACCTAATCCCCCCTTTTCTTTAGCCAAATAAGTATAACATCACCTCACTGGGTTCAATCTATTCCCCCATAATTGTTGAAAACAGCAACTATACAATCTAGCTTCTAATTGAACTGGTAAAGGAAATATTTGAGCAATATATTGTAAACAGGGGAAAATAAATTGTTTTAGAGAATTTAAACTGCCTCCACCTATCTATTTTAGCTTCAGTTATTTTAAGTACCAAATCACAATTCTCCACTAGCATGTTCTGGGGCCCAAATAAAACACGCAGAATGGATAACTGTGCATTGGAGAAAGAAATATCAATTTCATACACAAATGTGTGAGAAACACACCCTATCGATAAACCCCTGGATTTTTTGCAATTAACCTTAGCATTAGAAAGTGTGGAAAACAAATACAATTCTTTAAAAAACTCCGCTATTTGCTCCACTGTATTAAAAAAAGGCAGACATCATCTGCAAAAGCCTGTACTAACGGTTGGTTATTGCCTAATGGCTTATGAATTCCTTCCCATCTAGGAGGGATAGTGAGAGCCTGTAGTAAAGGTTCTAAAGAAAAAACGTATAGTAAAGGGCTCAGTGGACACCCCAGCTGGACCCCTGTATTCATTAATATACCATTCGTGATATTCCCCTTAATTACTGGATATACTGTAGCAGATTTATAAAGGGCTCTAATAATCCCTACAAATGACGCAGGAATCCCTAAAACCCCCAATACTTGAAATAGAAAAACCTGGTTAACCCTATCAAAAGCCTTCTCCAAGTCAATGGATAACACATATCCTGGCTTTCCTTCTAGGGATGAAACCTCTGTTATGTCTCTAATTATTGTTAGAGCAGACTGAATTCACCTATCAGGTATTCCACAATATTGTAAAGGAAAGATGACTTTATCCGTAATGAGTCTTAATCTGTTATTTAACAAAGAAGCAAACATTTTGTAATCAGAATTTAAAATATAAATAGGCCTCCAATTCTTGATATCCCCCATCCCCTGATTTAAAGATATAAATCAATAACCCATCTGAAAAAGAAGGAGAAATCAATATTCTGGACATAAAAAAAACTTGAAAACTAAAAGTAAACATGCTGTTATTTCTACTTGAAAAGTCTTATAAAACATGTTAGAAAGACCATCCAAACCTGGAGTGGTATTTTCATTTCATTTATTATCACTGATTCAATTTCTTTGCAAGAAAAAGGTTCTGCCAATTGTAAAATATCCTGGGGATCCAACAGCTCAGGAGGCACCCCTAAATATTTGACAATCTCAGACATTGAAGGCTCAATCATTAGTTTTAAAACATCAAAATGGTCCTGTATCATGGAGTTAATCCTGTTTTCATCCTCCACCTTAATCTAATTCTGCATTAAGTAATCTAAGGACGTTGAGTCTTTAAGTTTCTTACATAATTCAAAAGGGTCCCCTAATACTGTTTTAGCCAAATGATTTTTTAAAATAGCTTGCAAGGTCTGAGATCTCATATGCTGGAACAATTTCATTTGATTTTTTATAATATCAATTTGGGCTGAATAATCATACCTGGATGTATTACCCAAGGAGATTAAGTGCTGTAAGTGGGACCTTAATCATAAATAGGACAGAAAATCAGAATTCCGTTTTCGGAAGCCATATTTTTTTAAACCAATTGCTACAATCTCCATTCGTTTCTAACCACTACAGGCCTAGGTCTGAATAGAGAAAGGCCACTGACAATCTAGCTTGTAAAATAAGGGAAATAGAATTACATACTACCCTCTCCATAAGGATAGAGGTATTTAATTTCCATCTAGTAACTGGTTTCTTAACAAATAGAGCAAATCCACTTTCTACCTGGACTAATAAATGATCTGAAAATTCAACAGGGATCAACTTAAACTTTCCCATTTGAACATTTTTAGAAAGAAACAAATAATCAATTGTGCAGCCCATTTTCCCTTTGAAGAATGTAAAGTTAGATCTTAATTTGGCTGCATTGTTACAATTTACTAGATCCCCTGTCCTAATAATGCTGGCCAGACAATTTGAGTCACAATAAATTTTTTTGTTTAAACCTTCCTTTATATTGAGACTACAATTGAAATCCCCACCCCAACAAATATAAAGAGAGGAAATCAGGAAAGGCTAAATTAGTTTCATATATTCAGATCTAAGGGCCTTCATCTGAGAATTATTTATATTTATAAATCGACATTGTCTAGAATGCCATAAACCATCAATAATTAATAACCTCCCAGGAATTAAATCAACTAGTTTCTGCAAAACAAAATGGAATGAATTAAATAGTATCCCTCTCCCATCTGCCCTGTCCCTGCCAAAAGACCAATAAGATGGCCCCCAGGGCCAATCCCTTTGAAAAAAGCTACTTGTTCCTCAGAAAACATCCAAGTTTCCTGAAGAAAACTAACCCCTAAGTACTGATCCCTCAAGAGCTGAAAGACGGCTCGTCTTTTAACAGAGTTTAGTAAGCTGTGTGTATTCAAAGAACTCCAAAGGAAACCAGCCATTTTAGTTCAAAAGGGAAAGAATTAGACCTATTTTTCCCTCCGTTTTTTTCCTTTTCTCCTTATATTCTTCTGCAGGGATGCCTAAATTACTTTGGATGGATCTTTGAGAATCCGAGTCCGCAAAATCCATTTCTGAATCTCCCCAAGAGAGGCAGCATAGGAGATTCAATAGACTCACTCTTTTGTACAACTACAGCCTTCACATGCCTATTCAACGTCTTGGAGGGAAGGGAGACACTCCTTCCCTATCCATTCTAATACTCTCTGAATCTGCTGGATCACTATAGCAAACTGGTACCAAAAGGTTTGCCACCTCAGAATCAGCTGGGACAATATTTTCAGGAACTTCAAGGAGGCAAAATGGTTGGGGGGGCCTAAAATGGAAACAGATGTATTTGGTTCCTCCCGAAAGAAGGGAGATGTCGCAACTACCTAGGACCCTTCTTTTGTGGAAACTGCATCTTGGGCATGTTGAATGATTAAATCAGGACTGCAACATGAGGCTTTGTTCCTAGCAGCCCATGGACATTCTCTGAAAACAAGGCCACAATCCTCACACAAATCACACTTTGTATGATTAGCACATTGCATAGTAATATGGCCTACTTCGCCACAATTATCACATCTAGGCTGGTCACATACACTATATAGATGATTCTTAGCCCCACACTTGTAACATGCCCTGGGCTGGCCACTATAGAAACAGACTCCTCGATCCCTCCCCAACAAAAAAGCATTAGGAATGTGTTCGATCCCAGAGTCTGACTGTCTGAGTTTTACCTAATATTTCCACTCCGACCCTGTCCAAAACTGCTCTGAATCCAAAATGGATTCTGGGTTACTTTGAATCTCACATTTTTGGGAAAGCCAGTAGGTGATATCTTCCACATGGACCCCCTCATTCCTAAACATAACCGTGACATTTTTTATTAGAGGTTTAGTGAGTGGAATCACCAAGAAGGGGGTCCATATGGGAGAAACTTTTACTTGACCATATCTTTCCCAGAAAAGGTCTAAATTATAAGCTGATCAAAAGCTAATATCAAAATTGTCTTCTCCAGATATATTAATGAATGTGAATACATCTCTAGGTAAAAACTTCAAAGAGTCCTTAATGAAACATTTCCCCACATATTGTCTATCGTGTCTTGTTTCCAATCCCCCTTTGTAGAATATTCTTACAGCATTTCTCCTAGGAGCAGCTTCCCTCTTAGATTTGGGAAAAAGTTCTGATAATAGGGGTTTATTAGCAGGCCCTGAGACCTCCATACTCCAGTTCTCTTCTAAAACCTGCCCCTCTGAGGAACTGGCCATAACTGAAGGTGCTTTAGGCTTTAATTCAATTGATTGAGTAGACATAGCAGTCCCCATAGCCAAATTCCCTTTGAAATCTTTTTGAATAACGTTAAGCTCAGTTTTGGGCCGCCACTCCGGGAAGCCAGATTGTAAATCCAATTGAAAATCCCAAGCCAAGTCTGGAGACCAAACCTCAGCAGGCCCTCTCTCCCATCCAGCCCCTTGCAGCGCTTTTTGTGGGGTTCAAGAATCATCATGTAATACAGATTCCCCAATCCCCTGAGAATTAAAGTCAGCCTCTGCATTTTTCCTGTTTGCCTTTGACTGAGAGTTCTCCAGAACAACAGATTTCTCCCCTTTCGTAGATAAAACTAGGGGTGTAGGGTTTGAAGGTTTAGAAAATTAGAATTCTGTGACCCCATTTTGGTTAGTAGCTCCAGTTTGATATTTAATTAAAGAAGGCTCGGTATCAGCCAGGTCTACCGTCGGCTGCAGAATAAACACAAACCCTGACTCTTTAGAAAGGGTAGCAGCTGTGTGAAACAGTGATTCAGGTCTTTTTTGCACTGCAACCCGAGAAGGGTGTGTGAGTCTATCTGGACGAACAGTTACCTGTTCCAAAGGAGCGTCACAAACAGTCAAGTTGCACGGCTTTTGGCACTCGCTTTTATCAGCGATAAAACTGCCAGCCGGGAGAAAGATATCTTTCTGAGAGCACTCACCCTCCTTTGACTCCATTCCTGAGCTTTCCATTTCCTCATTCTTCCTGTCAACACCTGCAAACGTCTTGTCAGGCTTCTCAGCTGAAACAGGCAATGACGTTATTCCATGTAAAGGGCTAGGCACTGCCGCAGTGATACTTTCCAATGCCTCACTTTCCCCGACTGGGGAGCCAGTCGTTTCCATTGAAATTCTCATTTCCATTTTTGTTTCTTTAAACAATGTTTGCTCCAAAACTGAAATTGCTTCACGAAAGACTTCATCTCCCTCAATATCCACCACATCCACTGAACTTTCCAAACTTTGTTTCTCAACCAGTCGTGAGGCCTCCCGCACCACTGGACACACATCCTTCTCCTTCGGTGACTCCCCCAGAGTGGCCATCTCACAGCAGGATGGCCGTCCACCCACTGAAGAGTAGGGGAATTTCCCCGGTGTCCTGGCCAAATTTCCCTCATTCACTAAAAATACCACCAACAGCTTAATCTGGTTCAAGGTCAGTTGGCATTCATCTGTATCCCCCTCCCCCCCCCTGGGTCATGCCTGAAAATAGGCAGGATTTGTCTAGTGCACTTACCCGGTCAACAAAAACTAAAATGATAAAAAAAAAAAATCTCACTTTTAAAGACGTTAAACAGGACCGGTCCCAATATTGAACCCTATGGTACCCCACTAATAACCCTCCTTTCTTCAGAGTGGCCTTCATTTACTATTACCCTCTGTGTCCTGTTGTCCAGCCAATTTGTTACCCAGGCTACCACCTTGGGACCCACTCCAAGGCTGGCCAACTTATTTATTGATCTTTTATGTGGGACTGTGTCAAATGTCTTGCTAAAGTCTAGGTAGATCATGTCCACAGCCCCTCCCTGGTCTACTACTTTGGTCACCCACTAAAGAAATCTATTAGATTCATCTGACATGACTTTCCCACTGTGAATCCATGCTATCTTGGGTCTTGTGCCCCGCTGGCCTCTAGGTATTCAACAATTCTTTCCTTCAGAAGTGATTCCATTATTTTACCTACCACTGAGGTCAAACAAACAGGTCTGTAGTTTCCTGCCTCTGTCTTGCTCCCACTTTTGTGAAGTGGATTCACATCCACCCTCCTCCAGTCCTCAGGTACCACCCCATTTTTCTATGATTTGTTAAAGAGGGTAGTCAGTGGTGCCACTAGTTCTCCCCTTAGTTCTTTTAGAATTCTGGGGTAAATACCATCAGGCCCTATTGCTTTGCCCACCTTCAGTTTTAAGAGTTCTTTCAGAACCCTTTCTTCTGTGAATGGACTGGTATCAACTCCCCTATCCATTGAGTTTCTATTGTTTGGTTTAGGTACCTTGCCCTCCTCATCTTTTGTGAATACTGAGCAAAAGTATGCGTTCAGTATCCCTGCTTTTTCACTGTCACCCTCTGCCCACATTCCCTCCCCTTTATTAAGTGTCAGTATCCATCCCTTGGTCTTTCTTCATTCCCTAATATGCCTATAAAAGGTTTTATCCCCCTTCTTAACAGAGCTGGCTATCTTTTCCTCAGTTTGGGCCTTTGCTATTCTGACTGCCTTCCCTACCTCCTTCTGCTTTAACTGATATAGTTCTCTGTCCTGCTCCTTCTGTGTTTCCTTATATTTCCTGAATGTTATCCTTTTCTCCTTAACCTTTTCTGCTACCTCTTTTGAGAACCATAGTGTCTTTTTCCTTCATTTTGTTTTATTGATTTGCTTTACACAAAGGCTTGTTGCCTCTGTGATGGCAGTTCTGATTTTTCCCCATTGTTCTTCCACCCCTCCTTCTTGCCTGTTTGCTAGTACTTTTCTGAAGCACTCTCCCATTTTGCCAAAGTCAGCCCTCCTAAAGTCCAACACCCTTGTTTCTGTATGGCTTAACTCAACAGCTGTATTTATTGTGAACCACACTGTTTGGTGGTCACTTGTTCCCAGATGGCTACCCACTTCTAAATCTGAGATACTCTCTTCATCCCTGTTTGAGAGTACTAGGTCTAAGATTGCTCCCTCCCGAGTGGGTTCCAACACTAGCTGTCTGAGTCATGCCCCCTATAAAGCATCGAGAATGACCCTGCTCTTGGATGTGGCTGCAGTAAAGGTGCTCCAGTTAACATCTGGCATTTTCAGGTCCCCCATCAACAATATCTCTCCTTTTTCTGCCATTCTAAGGAGTTCTTCTATCATTTCCTTGTCCATTGCCTCCCCCTGAGACAGGGGTCTGTAAACAACCCCTGTGTTGATTGTGGTACCATTTCCTGTCTCCAGGGTGACCCACAGTGCCTCCTCCTCTCCTGCTTACCCTTTAGTTCTGTTGCTTTGATTCCTTCCCTTATGTCAAGAGCTACTACTCCTCCTCCTCTTTTACACTCCCTGTCCCTCCTGTAGATTGTGTACCTTGGTATGTTGACATCGCAGTCATGGTTCTCTGCGTACCATGTTCCTGTGGCTGCCACAATAGCCAGGCATCCCTCTTCCATCAAGGCCACTAGTTCGGGGAGCTTGTTACACAGGCTATGGGTATTGGTACTCATCGCCCTCCATTTTTTTTTTTTATCCTCCTCCCTCCTTGCAGCCCCCTCCTCTTTGGGAGACACCTATGGCCTTATCAGCCTTTGCTAACCTACCTGGAGCCGGTGCAGTCCATGCCCCATGGAGCCGTGGCTATACCCCCCAGGCGGGTATGGGGTGGGACCCCCAACCATCCCGACGTTCTACTATGCTTCGTCGGCATGCTGTCCCCGGACAGGTAGGGGCATTGAAGGTAGGGGCCCTGGTGCTCCATCTACTAGGTGGCTGCAAGGGTTTTTTCCTGGTGTTTCTCGACGTGCCAGGTTCAGTGATGTCAAGGCGCTGAAGCGCCGACGTCTGGTACGTCACTCCTCCATCTGTTGGAGCATCGGGCTAGTTGTACCTCAGGTCTCCACCCGGGGTCAGACAAGCACCGAGCTCCGGTATCCCCCCTCCCCCCGGAGAGGATGAGCAGTCCCTGGGACGCTCAAGTCCCTCCCCTCGGCCAGCCCTCCAGCTCCGGGCTTGTTCCCGAACCGGGTGCGCTGGCGTCATGGCCAATCCGCCTTACCCTTTTAGGCCCATCCCTGTCCTTACTGCCTTTGCCTTTTCTGGATTTACCTCTGTCCTGCTCCTATTGACTTCTCTACCTTTGCGCTCACTTGCCACTAACTACCCTGTTTTGTGGGGGGGCGGTGGGCTGATTTCCTGTTTCTCTTCAGTGCCTTTCCCCTTGGCTAGTTTAAATGCTTGCCAATAAAGCATTTAAACCCATCACCTACTATCCTTTTTCCCTCTCGAACAGATGCAGACCATCATGTCAGTATAGGCCTGCATCCCTCCAGGTGGACCTCCAGTCCCCAATGAAGCCAAATCCCTGAGCCCTGCACCAGTGTTTCAACCAGTCATTGAATCCCATGGTATAGAGTACCCTAGCCTCACCAATGCCATAGACAGGCAGCACTTCCAAGAAAGTTACTGTGCATGCTACTTGTCTAAGGCCCCTCCCCAACTCCACAAACTCCTGCTGCACTGCTCTGATCCCATTCCCAGCCAGGTCATTTGTCCCTAGGTGGACAATGACATCCAACTCCCTGCCTCGTGCAGCTGGTCCCACAATCCTAAGGATTTGATTCCTGTCCCTCCAAGCCATGGCACTGGGCAGGCACCTTACCTCCCTCTCTCCTCCCTTCCCCAGTTCTACCCTTATAATGATTTAGTCCCCCAGCAGGAGTTGTTTCCTTCCTCAGTGGGGCCCTATGCCACCCTCTTGTGGGTCTCCTTTGTGGAGGTTCCCAGAATCCTCTTTGGACTCCACTGCAGGTGCATCCATAGAGGAATCACACTCTTCCAGAATGGTGACTGAGTTGTGGAGATGCACAACTTGTGGGATGCAGCTCTGTTCTACCACCCTCACCCTCCCTGAGCCCATCATGGTCCACCGCTCCTCTTTCTTGGCAACCTGTGAGGTAGTGGTGGCTTGGGTGGTCCCTGGGCGGGGTAGGAGGCTTCTCAAATCCTTGCCACATCAGCATGGAGATGGGCAACCTCCTCCCTCAGACCAGAGGGGTGCCTGCAAATGGGGCAGCAATGCAGCCTCCAGAACATCTCCCAGAAGACTGCTGCTCCACAGCCAGTGCATTGCACCACTCCCCACATGTCTGTCTCCCTTTCTGTTTAAAGTATGTAGAACCACTTTTATCCTGCTCATTTTTTGAAATTTTAGCATTCACATAGGTGAATCTACCCTCTGGTTAGCCTACCTGTACAATTTCAGCCAATTTTGTGCAGTTTGCTGTTCGAAATTTAACTTTTTATTCCATACTTGTTGTGCCCTGCTTTTCCTTGTTCTCATGCATGTGGTCCTCTCAAGAGCACTCGCTACCTGGAATCCCCACCCTTATGTGATGTCAAATTGACCTTGCACTCCAGAGATGGACTTCTGACTGCAATCATGTACCCAGTGCTGTCACTTATTGTTCATCACTTGATCACGGCAAGTGTAAGTTTATGAATTTAGTAGCTGAAACTTTCATATGCCAGAAACCAAATCTGTTTTCTTTTGAACTATCGGTGTAGTTGCAAGCTGCTACTGCTACCCAATGCTGTCACTCGCTGTCAGTCGCAGTGTTGTGGCTATCACTCAAGTTTCTAAAGTGAAAATCAGCAGAGCAGTGGAAAGATGTTTTTTTTCCACCTTTTGAATGACAGATGTAACTTATTCTCTGTCCAAGAAAACATATTGTTTACTGTAGCTGTCATTACTTTTGCTTTTATTTCATAAAAAGTGTCACTCGCTGGCCACCACTGGATCATGGCTGCTATAAGTTGGTAAAATGCATTGATCAGTAGAGTAGAGGAAAAGTGTTTCTTCCACAGTTCTTATGGCAGAAAACCATGACAAATAAATATTTTCAGTCGCTATCATTAGTTTCCCTTTTATTTCATCACATCTTTCTGGGAAGTTATTGCCATTGAAGGTGCCTGCTATCACATGACATTGCAATACAGATTTTGACATGAATTGATAAATAAATCATGTTATGTGTACTCTTTTGCAGTTGTGTTGATTTCATAGTGTTATCATATTTGTATGTGATAATTTACTGCCTGACAAAGTGAGTCTATGAATGATGCAATGTAATAAAACCTCACTATGTATATATAGCTGAGCCTGCCAGAAGCCTTTAGACAAGTTGAATGGAAGCATAATGTACACAATGCTGGCATTTGTCAGTTGCGCTGTAACGGCAATTGCAAGTTTATGAATGCAAAAGAAACAAGGTAATCGAAAGATGTCTTTTGCACTGTCTTATGGCACAAACCAAATCTATTTGCTGGAGAACCATTGGTGCAATTACTAGCTGCTGCTGCTCCCCAGTGCTGTCGCTTGCTGTCTGCTGCAGTGTTGTAGCTGCTACAAGTTTCTAACCTGTAACTCGGCACAGCAGTAAAAATAGGGTATATTCCACCATTCTAATACTTCCCTGTTTATTTCATAAATAATGTAAATCACTGACCACCACTGGAGCATGGCTGCTCTAAGTTCATAAGCTGAATATCCGTAGAGTAGCAGAAAGATATTTGTTCTACTATTCTTATTGCAGAAAACCATAAAGAATACATAATATCACTTTTATGTCCTTACATGCACCTTTCTGCAATGTCATTCCCATTGAAGGTGACTTCTATCACATGCCATTGCCATACCAATATGGGACAGAATTCATAAGTAATTAATGTTATGTGCACCCATTTCAGTTTGTGTTGATTTCAGTGTGTTACCATATTGTTATGTGAAACTTTACTGAATATTTTTAATTACCTTTCAAATTACATCATTTGAGAAATGCAAAAAACATTTGGGACTACCAATTCATCAAAGTGAATACATGGTAATTGTCACAAACGATTTATGTGCAGATGGAATCTGAGGACAAACTGCCTATCTGTGTTATGCATACACACACACACACACACACACACATATATATATATATATATATATATATATATATATATATATATATACACAAACACAATAGGAGTGAGTGGTAAATGAGTGAGATAAAACAGTGTATCATCCACTGCAGTGTGATATTTTTATCCTCTGCTTTACTGTGATGATATCAGCCATTTACATACACAGGTCACAAAAGGTCATCACTCTAGGCAGCTTTCCCCTCAGCATGCAAGAAGCACTTGTGCTGTTACCATAGACACAAATGCAGAACTACTTTAGAGGTCTCACTGCTGTCTACCGCTAACTCAGTGAGCATTACAAAACACACCTACCCCCCCGACCAACTTCCAGCTCATTACTGTGACTGCAGCCAGAATTCTAAACAGCACAGCTTCAAAGAACAGTCTAAACTACTGCCTGCAGCTAAGTCAACTACCACTGAAACACACTCTCACTTGTTCCTCAAACTCTGATTCTCATCCATTACAATTACTGTAATACTATCAGCTTGACTACAGCCAGAATCCTAAAGAGCACAATTTCACAGAACACTCTGCCTGCTTCTAACTTAATTACCACTGAAAACATTATCAACTGTTCTGACACTCTGCCTCTCAGTTCACTACAATTACTGTGATGCTGTCAGCTTCACTGCAGCCAGACTTCTAAACAACACAACCTCACAAAAGTATGTCTCTCACTCCTACCTAAAACTAACTCATTTAGCATTGCAAAACACACTCATGTGTCTCCCAGAGTTTATAACACTGCCAGCCCATTCAGAAAAGCTCACACACAGAATGAGCAAACACATAAACAGAAACAGAACACAAGAGAGCATAACAAAACTTCTAAAACACTTGGCCCTATTGTGTATATCAAATACATGATGGGCAGATCGTGTGCTATAGCAAATATTGTCACTACTGCATTGTGAGCTTTGGATAGCTCACTCGTGCCTTCAGCACTCCTGAGATATCCAGAGCTCACTCTGCAGGAGTGACAATATTTGCCATATCACACTCATGCCCATTATGTATCCCATATATACATACACACACATATATCTATATATCTATCTATATATATATATATATATACATACATATCATAGCAGTTGTCTGCAGGGTTCAACAAATACTATAGCCCGACGTCCCGGGCTACCAGGGCACAGTCACGGACAAACAGATGGCACAGGAGTACTTGTCCATGGACAAGTAATGCTTTACAAACATTTTTTTTGCTGCACTGCCATGTTCCTCCATTAGGAAGCTTGCTGGTAATGGCACCGCTCAGCCAGCCATCATGTGATCAACACAGGGAGCTCAGCCTGTCAGCCACATGATCTTCAGTGCCTCAGGAGCAAGCGCTGTGTATCAGGAGCGAGCTGCAGCTACGGGGGAAGGGACCGAGGAGGAGCCACTCATCCACTCATCAGACTGGCAGGTGTGCCATCTATTCAGGCATTGACAGATCTGGGCTTATGGGCTGCAGCTGTGGTAAGAACAAGAACACCGATTGCATTCATTGGTCAATGACTTGGCGCCGGTATCGGAGTCACGCCCCACTCACTTCCGCGTTGCCCAGTGCTCACTCACTTTTCTCAGCTCATTTGGGAGAAAGGACGTGGTGTGTTGTGCTTAGCTAGTAGCTACTGAGTTGTTGAGTTTAATTTGTTGTGTGGCGAGGAGTTGGACTCGGGACTCCGTTTCCCGTTGCTGTTGTGCCTGACTGGCGACTGTTGCAAAAAGCAGGATCAATTATCGGAGGGAGTTTTAGGACTGGGACTGACTGGATGGGAGTTTGTCAGCCAGGGGAAGGGAAGGGAAGGGCGGAAGGAAAGCAAGACCAGCGACCACAAGTCAAGCTGGTGCTGCTGCTTGTGAGGCGTGGGATTAATAAATCAGAAGATTTCCTGGCTCTTTCCTTTCTGAGGGTGATGATCTACTACCACTACTAAACAAAGCCAGGGTGGTGATGAGAGAGAGGAGAGACAGATCTGTAATTTGTAATAGCCAGAAGGAGAGAAAAAACTAACTGCTGCAGTAAGGGGGAGAAGATTAACATCATATAGGTGAATTATTACCACCAGAGCAGATCTGTAGTAGTGAGAAAAAGGGGCTTTGTGTTGCCAGAGACTAGAGTAGCAAGTAACTCTTCTTCTTAAAAGGGAGGAGACAGCAGAGAGTGAACAATTAAAACATCCTAGGAGAAGTCAGTCAAGAGAGACTAAACAGAGCAGGGCTTGACTGTTTTGCTTCACTTCCTTGCCCTAAGAAAAGGAGAAAAAAAACTGTGTTTGCAATAATTGCATGCACTTAGTTTGCAGTACAGCAGCTGAGCTTAGAGGACAAGGTGCTGCAGCATACTATTAGCTGATTCAAACAACTAACAAGAGTTTTGGTTGGACAGGAATTTAGCACCAGAAGCAGTGGTGATAAAAAACTTAGTTGGCCAAAAACAGGCTGGACATTAGATAGACTGAGTCTGCTAGTGAAGTAGACATTAAAAATATCCAAAAAGGGGACTGATTGAACGACCTGAACCAAATGAGAGACCATCCCTTCCCTTCCATTTAAAACTTAAGGAGAAAGAGAGGAGACTGGGAGAGAGCAAGTGTTTTTGCACAGAGAGCTAAGGGGACTGGGTTGTGCTTTGTTTGTGTGTGTGTTGTTTGTGTTGCATCCCGATTCCACCAGCCAGCCAGAACAGAAACAAGTAAAGGGCAAGGGCACTAGGTAGGGACTCTGGAGGGCAGTAAAGTCTGTCTAAAGGAGGAAGGGTTTGCTTGCTGGGCTCTGTGTTGCCCTGAGAAAAGTAAAGGGAAAGTGAAGTAAACGAAAAAAACAGAACTAACTGACTGAGAGAGAGAGGATGGAGGAGGGAGGACATACAAATAATAGTGTTGTCTTCCTGTGCTGTGTGTTGGACGAGGGCAGGGACAGTCACTGGGACTGGGACGGACATTGTGTGTGTTGTCTATGTGGTTGCTTGGCAAGTGTGTGCAGCAGTGTGAGAAAAAGGTAAAAAAATATAAACAAAAAAAGTAAGCATCAAAGCAAGCAACAGCAATAACATCATTCCATTCCTCCCCTTAGTAATGCTGTTGCTATTTCTTCCCATTCTTGAAGTCCACTGCCTGACTGCCTTGATTCTGTAGTTTACGCAGCCTTAACCTGTAAAGGTTAAGAAATATATAAGTGACTGTCTGCTGCTGGCTGCCAGCTCCACCATCCCCCTCCTGTCCCCATTCTATTCTAACAAACACCAGTGGAAAAAAACACTAGCACCACACACAGTGACTTTAACAGAATAAATTTTATTAGCATCACATAACAATAAGTAATCACTGTGTAAGCAGAGAGCCAGACATTGAGGCATTCAAAATGCAGAAGACTAGTATTAAGCATAGTAAACAGCAAAGTCTATTATCCGTCTGGTCAGCTGACTCAGCAGCACCAACAGCATCCTCAAGTTCTTCTAATATAAATACACCAACTACTACCTTCGCAGATGAAAGTGATAAGGAGTCTGCATCTGTGGCACTAAATAGAACAGGTGATCATCAGGCATTTGATTTAAGCAGTGAGCTGCCTAGTGAGGCCTTAGCTGAAGCCCCTGTGTCACTTCCCAAAGAAACTCAGTTTTGTACCTGTTGATGATGACTTACAAGAGAAGCGAAGTAAAGACAAGAAATACGACCAAGAAAAAAGGGCCAGGCTGTTTCAGCCTCATTGGCTGACAACTTATAAATGGTTGAGATACAATGAAAAAAAGGGATTGATGTATTGCAAAGTGTGCGAAAAGTATCCCACTATTGCAACACCAGCCTTTTCAAAAAAAAACAAATGTGTTTGCCACAGGCTCTAACAATTTTAGAATTGAGTCAATACGTGCACATGAAAAGTCCAGTCCACATGTGCTATGCCAGAACCAACATATTCTGGAAAGTGGCCAGCGTGCAGTTCATTGTGATATCAGTGAGTCACCACTCTATCAAGCCTTTGCACAGTTGGAAGAGGCCACAAAGGTGAAGATGAGACACCTGTTTAACACAACGTACTCCATTGCAAAAAATCTGTTCCCTTTTTCCGACATGGATTGGTATGTGAATTGCAAGAGAAAAATGTAATTAAGTGTGGTCCAAATTATACCAATGATAAGCGAGCCAGGGACTTTTGCAGAGCTACATCTGCTGTTCTATGCAACACAAAGATGCAGACTATTAAAAATGCAAAATATGTTACAGTTCTTGCTGACGGCCGCACTGATGCGGCTATAATTGAATGGGAAAATAGCTTCCTCCGTTTTGTAAATCCTAACGCAAAAGATATATGTACATATCTGATCCAGGCCGTACCTTTGGAATCCTCAAATGCTGAAGGTGTCTTTAATGCAATAAGTACTGCATTAGATTCTTTACATCTTCCTATCACTGACCTATCGAATGTGAGCAATCCAGGGCCACTTCTGATTTCTGCCAATTTTGATGGGGCATGTGTAATGCTGGGTGAAAGGGGTGGAACCATCGCAAAGTTACGGGAGCACTGTCCTCACATCATTGCCATGCACTGTGTTGCCCATAAGCTGGAGCTGACAGTTCTTGATACGATGAAAACAAACCCTTTCATATCAAACCTTGAAAATACTCTAAAGGGCATCTTTTAATTCTACCAATATAGTCCCAAAAAAATGAGAGAGCTTCAAGAAATTGCACAAGTGATAGATAGTGATCTGGCACACTTTAGTGCAATTAAACAGGTGAGATGGCTTGCCAGAAGATCTCGTTCAGTACATGCAGTTCAGGTGAACCTACCTATGGTTGCTCAGCACTTGCAACAAACTGCAGCTGATGCTGATGGATCAAAAGCAAAAGTGCTGTTAAGAGAGATACAGTCTGTGCACTTTGTCAAATCTCTTTATGTGCTGCAAGATTTTTTGCCCATTCTTAAAAATCTGTCACTGCAGTTTCAAAGAGATGACTTAATAATTCTTGAAGTATTACACCTCATCGAGACCTGCCTCCTCCGACTGATGGAACCGAAATCAAAGCCAGGGAAATACATGACAGATTTCCTAGCTAATTACAAACCTCAGGACAGATGCATGGACTTTGTAATTCCAAAGAAGGGAGTTGAGAAGACTGTTCCCTTCACATTTAGAGACAACTATCCTGAAATAAATTTCAGGACAGATACACAACTGCATACTTTAGTAGATGCAGCAATATCTTACATCGATGTAAGTTTTCAAAATTTCTCGGAGGTGCCTCTGAAATGGTTCAGCTGCCTGGATTTCAAGCAATTTGATCTACCAATAGAACAACTTGCAGAGTTTGGGACCAATTAAGCGGCTAATTTGGCAGCATACTTTAATTTTTTTACAGAAGAGCAGCAGGAAACTATTAGATCAGAATATGCTGCATTTAAGGCTCTGATGAAATCTGTAGTTGACAAACCCTATCTGCAGGTGTATACAAGATTGCTGAAAGAAAAACCACCCCAGATTGCTCATATGCTAGAGTTAGTGGAAATATTACTGGCAATGAGTGTGTCAACTGCAAAGTGTGAACGGGCGTTCTCCATTCAAAAATTGATAAAGACAAAGATAAGGACACGTCTGGCAGATGACACACTACAGTCACTTCTTCAAATAGCAGTAGAGGGTCCCGACCTATATGACTTCAATCCAGATCCAGCAATAAACCACTGGCTGCTGTCTGGTCCAAGCACTCGACATGTTTATGGGCATGCTACTACTGCTGGTTCAACTGAATCTGATGCTTCTGTATTTCATACTGTTAGCACTGCTGCTGCTGCTCCTACATCATCCTGTCCTAGCACCACTAGTGCACTTGATGTTGGTGACAATTCTGAATCTGAGGAGTTCTGATTATGTTTGCCCTAATTATTTTCTGCTTCATTCTGGCTTATGTGGGACTGAATGGAGTCTCTGGGGCACCATGTGACTTGGCTCAGACTTCAAATCACACAATCTGTATTAAGAAACATTTAAAGATATTTACATATTTGTTTTTACTGTTTTCTATAGCTTATATCTATGCAGCATTAATAATAGAATGACACCCAGCCATTTACTTTGCTGCTACATAATTTTTTATATGTTTTCCTTAAAATATGGCAACCCGACCATCAGACTACCACTTGTGACAGTGGGACTACCATTTTTGGATGGGCCACTTGTCCTGGACTACCACATATATTTGAAATTTGTCAATCCCTGGTTGTCTGTCACTTGTAGTTACAATTACAATAACAAGCATACTGTCAGTAAAAGAAGACGCTGTCATACATAACAAGCATTACTGGTGCTATGGAAAGAGGCTGACAAATGTGGAAACAAATTATTTGGTTGAAAGACAAATATAGGTGTGCACTTATTTTTGTGCTGGCTGTGTGTGTGGGTGGGGAGGGGTCTGGCTGTGTATGTGCGTGTGTGTGTGTGTGTGTGTTTTTGTGTTTTGTGTGTGTGGGTGTTGGGTGTGTGGTGTGTCTTACAGGCCAGAGTGACCCTATCAGTATGCGTGCATGAGTGCGGATGTGAATGGACCTCTGTCAGGCTGGCTACCTTGATGTGGTACAGAGGCTTATCACAATGTTTCCTAAACATTGCAACTATAAATCAGCCAATCTCTGTCTGTGTTGTGATAACAGAAAGTGTTGAAAATATATAAAATATTTATCTATTGTGATTTGTGGCCTTATGCTTATGTGACTGATATGTGGGGCAGTCCCACTGCTTGTGTTGCATGCCACAGCATATTTTGGTTTATGTTTACATAATGTGGGTGGCAAAAGGGCTGCCTAAAGTGTGGTGGACACATGGCATCAGTTATGAGTACAAGATTAGCATTCCGGCCTACACAGTTGAGGATGCATGGGATTTATGAAGTGGGTTGCCAAAAAATCCTAATCTACTTAGTGCAACAGCATCAGGTGACACTTTTTCATCCACAACCACTTCTCTTGCTGAAGTGTGTTGTAAAAGTCACGCATGTGGTATCCATCTCTAGAGATGACAATTTAAACCATTTCATCTCATAGAGTCTCAGCAATGCAGCCCACTCTTCGGCTGTCTTGCAACCTTGTATTTAACCCCCTCCAACATGGGTTGTCAGACACTCTCCACTAGTGTACTGTCACCATCGGACACTATGACTGAGAAAGTTGTGAGATGCACCGCAACACACATTCCCCCCGATGCCTGGCTGTCAATGTGGTCTCACACACTGTACTCAACAAGTCTCTCCATACTGTGTACGTTCCAGAGGACAGGAGGAGGGATGATGTGGTCCCTCTCCACAACAGTGGGAACAAAGAAGGAGCAGGCAACTACAGACCTGTCAGTCTGACCTAGGTGGTGGGTAAAATAGTGGAATCACTGCAAAAAGGAAGGATAGTGGAACACCAAAAAGCCAGCAGAGCACAGGATCTGTGGCAGAATGGATTCACATCAGGAAAGTCATGTCAAACAAATCTGAGAGACTTCTTTGACTTGGTGACCAGGGAGGTGGCTCTGGGAGGAGCGATGGAGGTAGCCTACCTTGACTTTAGCAAGGCGTTTGACACTGTTCCATGCAGGAGGCTGGTGAACAAGTTAGGTAGTCTGGGACTGGGTCACAGGTTGGTAAAATGGGTTGAAAATGGCTTGATGGATAGAACACAGAGGGTGCTGGTAAACAAGGTTAAATCTGAGGTGGGGAGGGTGACAAGCGGGGTACCACAGGTATCAGTTCTGGGACCAGTATTATTTAATATTTTCATCAGTGACTTTGCGGAACAGTTGGAAGGGAAGTTATGCCTCCGTGCAGATGATACCAAGATCTGCAAATGGGTAGACTGCCCAGGAGGGGTGGATAAAATGAGACGAGATTGAGCCAAACTTGAGGAATGGTCTAGAGTGTGGCCGCTAGGATTTATGCACAATCCTACACTTGGGGATCATGAATCCATGGGAGGACTACATGATAGGGGAAGGAAGTTAGAGACCACACAGCAGGAAAGAGATCTGGGGGTGATCAGATCTGATGACTTAAAGGTGGCCAAGCAATGTGCCAAAGCAGTGTGGAAAAGCCAATGGGGTACTGGGGTGCATAGGGAGAGGTATCAGCAGCAGAAGGAAGGAGATGGTAAGAGAGCAAGCAACACACAAACACTGGGAGCAAAAAGAAAAAAGGCCCAAGTGGACATTTTGCTAGGCTGCCAGGCTTCACCAAAGAGTGGTTCATAATCATTTGCCCTATCAACTTGATTAGCAGCTGAAGAGGTCTTTTGCACGTGTATGCATGCGCGCGCGTGTGTGTGTGTGTGTGTGTGTGTGTGTTTACAAAGCAAGGGCAGACTTTGCAAAAATGGGGGGGGGGGGGGACATCTCAAGAAAATTCTGGCAAAGGAGGATGCTGGAGTGCATAGGAAGAGGAATCACCAGTAGAAAACATGAGTTGGTGATGTAACTGTACAGTCAATTGGTGAGGTCACATATGTATTACTGTGTTCAGTTCTGGAGACCAACTCCAAAAGGACATAGACGGAATGTAGGTGGTTCATGGAAGGGCAACAAGAACGGTGTTGGGAGTGCACCATAAACCGTATGAGGAAAGACTGAAAGACCTAAATAGATTTACTCTGGAGTAAAGGAAGGAGAGGTGGGATATGAATAGAGACATTCAAATATCTCCAGGGATTAAACAAGGTACAGGACTGCAGCATCTTTCCAAAAGAAGAGATGTGCAAGAACAAGAGGTCACAATATGAGGCTGGAGGTTGAGACTCAGGTGTAATATGAGGAAGTACTTTTCACTGAAAGGGTGGTTAGAAACATAGAAACATAGAATTTGACGGCAGATAAGGACCACTTGGCCCACCTAGTCTTCCCATTTCCCTACCTAATAGATAAGCTGCAGATCCTAGTTAACCAACAGCCTACTTCCTCCTACCCCCCACTAGAATTGCTTTATGTCTGTCCCATGCATTCTTTGAATTCCTCCACTGTTTTTGACTCTACGACCTCAGAAAGGCCGTTCCATGCATCTACAAGCCTCTCTGTGAAGAAATACTTCCTCACATTACCTCTGAGCCGTCCCCCCTCTATCTTCAAATTGTGCCCCCTTGTTCTTGCACATCTCTTTTTCTGAAAGATGCTACCCTTTTGGACTTTGTTGATTCCATTGAGGAATTTGAAAGTTTCTATCATGTCCACCCTCTCCCTCCTTTCCTTGAGGCTATACATCTTAAGCTCCTTTAGTCTTTCTTGATATGTCTTCTGGTGAAGACCCTGCACATTTTGGTTGCCCTCCTCTGGACAGCCTCTACCCTGTCTATGTCTTTGCAGAGATGGTGTCTCCAGAACTGTTCACGGTACTCCAGAAGTGGTCGTACCAACTGTCTGTACAGATTGCCAACAACTTCTTGTTTTCTACAGGTGATGCCTCTCCCTATGTTTCCCAGTATCCCCCAGCCCTCCTTACTGCCTTCTCATATTGCTGGCCCACCTCTAGGTCATCTGATATGACTACCCCCAGGTCCCTTTCCATTTTTGTTGTTGTCAGTTGATATGTGGAACAACCTCACTGGGGATGTCATAGAGACAGAGACAGTAGGTGAATTCAAGAATGCATGGGATAGACTGACGGCAACCATAATGGTAGGAAAGAGATGGTAAGCTGCAGATCTATTAGGATCTTCAGTTTTAGGTAGGTAGGTAGGTAGGGAAATGGGCAGATGAGGTGGGGACTACAAACTTTTAAAGCCAGTTCCATGGTTTGGGGAACAGCCAGTAGAATGAGTGGGGTCATAGGGATCCCCTACTGGGCCATCTTTACAATATGTGTTGTACTGTAGCCCCTATGTGCATCATTTTTTTTTTATTTGCATTACAACCTGTGGCATACTTAAAGTTTTTAGAGGCACACAGCAGCTTTAGTCATTGTGACTGTTCTTCCCATCCCATCCATTGCTGCCCATTCACTTATTATTAACAGTGTCATAGTTTGGTGAGGCATTGCATGACATCATGCTGCCACATTAGAAGGAGCTGCATAGCCCATTATTGCTATTTAACAAGGATATAAAAATAAAAAAAAAAAATATGTGAAAATTGATAAGGTGAACTTTTGAAGTTGCCCAACCTACCCATAAGCAAGGAGGCACCCAGCATCTACAGGGTGTTCTGGTATCTAAAATTGGCTTTGCATACGTTCTCACAATTTTAATTGTTAAAGTATTGATTTTAACATGATGTGCCATCACAGAAACTGGTTTTGTTAAATGTTGTTGTATTGTCTGGCCAGGAGAAAACAGTGATAATGCATTACTACTTTTGTTTACACATAGAATGACCAATGCAGCCCCAGAATGTATAATGCGATCTTTCACATTCTATATGTTACTACTGTTTATTTCAGCACCATGCATGCTCCAGATCTTTGGTTGTTGGCTGAGAGGACATGCTCAGTAGGACTAGGTAGTACTGCATACATGGCATTGCTTTGCACTTTCTATATTCGAAGCACTTATGCACCCCTACACATGCCAGCAATAGAGCTATAAGGGCATTTCACACTCTGGTATGCAGTGGTATCCCATAGAATTGCAGAGCTTAGAGATTTGAAGTGGAGAGGGAGAAGTTACAGTGAGAATGTCATATTACCACTCGCCTGAATGGTATACCCCATATAAATTCTTGGAGCCATCTAACACTAAACTGTTGGCTACAGACATTCAGAATGTTTGACTGATGATCTGTGCCTCATTTCCAGAGACCTATTCTGAAAACATGAAGATTGTCTCCCTTGATTGCAGCTTGGACACTAGCTGAAAGTCCTAACAGTGGAGTGATAATGTCTCACTTTTACTGCAGTCTTTTGTGGGATACTTGCAGCTCAATGAAATAGTCAATTAACAGCAGTCCACCCTTGATTACAACTTGGACACAAGCTGACAGTCCTTAAAGTATAGTGATAATGCAGCACGTTAAGTCTTTTGTGGGATACTTGCAGCTCAATGAGCTGTTAATCACAGTAAGCCATCTGAAACACTTAGCCTGATGATCATGGGGTACTACAGGACAGGACAATGATTTTAGTGCACACCATGATTCTAAAATGGTCTTCTTCCTTGATGGCACATGCTGATCTTGTCACCTTTTCTTGTACTTCAATTCTACAACCCACCCCCGGGGGTACATAGCTGTATGGGGTCATCTCTCTTTTGTGTGACAATGTCACTCTGGGGTGTAGCCTGATATTTCTGTTTTGTACACATACTCTGCAACTCCTGCCCCCTATAACAAATGTACACATCCTCTCAACTGTGGCCCACCATTTTAAAATAAAGCATCTTATTAGAAGACTTATCTAACTGAATAACCAATACTGGCCTGACATCACATCTAGTAGGAGGCTGAAGGAGGAGGAGGTTGTGCTGCATGTTGCTCTCTGCCTTGTGGAGAAGGCCAGAGAAGCAGGGGAACACTGCTGGTTTTATGTTTTATAACAAGTATACCACTGTTGCCTCAGAAACTTGTTCCCTTATTAGAATTTCTTATATGCACCACGCCAGAGTTCCTCCATAGAGTGTGTGTGCTTTCTTTCCTGTAGGTGAAAATTCCTCGATGGTGGATGGGGTAAAGCTGGGGATAGAAGGCTGGTGTCAAGTTCCCTCCCTTCGGGGAGCTTCAACAGCTTTACAGACCCCAGAACCACTGGAAGAAACTGGTCATTCAGACCGACTGAGCAATGCCTTGGAAGGATACCCCTAAGGAAAAAGACGAATGCTTCAGCTATTTGGACTTTTCATACTATTCATTTAAGATTCTGAGAATTCTGAGGACTTCCCTACAAAAAATAAATAAATAAATAAATAAAAATGTTTTCCATATTTTGGGATTCGTTTGGTATTGGTTTTATGTCCATACAGTAGTTGGTAATAATGACAGTAATAACAAGGAATGTATATTAGTGGTCTAAGCTAAGCTAATATTAATTCCCTTGCATTGCCCCTGTGTTTCTGTATTGTGTTTTGGTGTTTGTAAAATATCTTATACATCTTATACATTGTATATGCATAGTATACATATTGACACACATGGGATATGCTGGGTGCACATATTAAGAAGAGTAAAGGAAAGATTTTTTCTCTATTTTTCCTACCCCGCCATCTAAGGGTTAAATTTGGCCCTGAAATGATCGGGGGAAAAAATGTGTATAGGTAGAGGGCTAGTGGGTTAAAATTGAAACTGGCTTTGAATTGCACAAGGTAATTGATTTACCTAATTTATTTGCCTCGAACTCTGCAGGGTAACTGATTTATTTTAACATCTTCCAATTATCTCCCATCTAGCTATCCTATTGAGCTAAATTACTTATGGAGACATACTCACGTAAGTGCACTTGTTAGAGCTTTCTATCTAGTTGGTGACCCACTCTACCAGGTGCTTCCCTTTACTTGTCATTGATTATCTGATCACTGATAGGTTAATTGGATTAGTTGAGTGTGGCCAAGTTTAACACGAGCCTGACCCTGAAAGATTTATCTCCTGGAGGGCTTGCTAGCAGTATTATAACCACAACTTTAGAGAAAGGAGGCTGTAAATCCTGAGTCTGAGCCAGTGAATGCCTCTTTAAACTCTTTAACCATCTGTCTTAACTTTATGTTTTCTTCTATGTGCAAAGAATTGGCCACTTCACTCAATAGCTGTTAACCTATACAGCCTGAATAGCATGAAATAAGTGTAGCAACTACGCTAGGAATTAAAGTTACCGTTATTGTGGGTCCTGCAGAGATTTATTCAGGCTTACAATTTGCTGTGTCATTATTTGTGTACTACTATCTGGTCTCTTATGTTATATAGCAACCTTGGCTATCAAGTCGGTGACCAAGTAGCTTAATGGTGTATGGCGGAATATGGCTGAATACTTTGGTTACATTACATATGACAGGTTCCAGACTGATTAAATTTTGGGGAAAAAAAAACCCCAGCCCTGTCTAATGTGCAGGATCTTTGCCAAAAGCCAGTAAGTTATTTTAGTACCTTCCATTTATACAATCTTGTAAATTATATTGTATTATTGTATTATACTAAGTATGACAAAGGTTTCAGAATATACAAACTGTGTTTGTGCTTCATTTAGCATTTTTGCTTTTATATCGTTACAATTAAGTAGATTTACTATAAGCTCACAGGTTTTACTAGATGCCATAGATGTTATTTTTTTTTCTTTTAACACAAGGTTTTGGATACATAATCCACTTTTAGAAATCTCAAGCTTTATGTGCTCTGGTTTTATTTTAGTGAATGTTTTTGACTGTCCTAAGCAGCACATGTGGCGCATACAGCTAAGCTAGCTAACAAGAACAAAAGGGGCCTGCAGGGAGTGGAGATATCCCTGTTACAAGTTGGGATTCCATTTTTGCTGGATTTGCAGTTTATCTTGGACTTATTCTACACTTGGACATTTAGATACCTGGATATTCTGGACTCATTTAATCATAAACACCTGGTTCATCATTCTGACCTGCCTCCTATGTAAAGAAAGGCTCAGATAAGTACTGTGATATTACTTTGATTTGACCTGTAATTTGTGAAGTCCCTAGGATAACAGTGGTCATTGTCATTGTCAAGCAATAATACTCAGATTTAATATTGGACCTGCACATTTTTTTATCTTTCAAAAGCCAATTATTTTATGAATTATAGACCCTAGAGTTCACAAACTCAGGAGATTTTAACCATGATGAGTGTGGTTTATTCCTCTGTGAATCATTGAAGGTAGCTTTTATCAACACCTGTGGTACAACCTTGTATGTTATTTGATGTATGCTATCTGTTCTCATTGAGCTTTAGTAGTTTTTAAAAGTATCAGAATAACTGCATACTACTACTATGGTACTGAAATGTTCATAGTTAAAATACAAAACATGGTTAATACATGCAGAAAAGCAGCTGCCACAGCAATACTGAACATAGAAGAGCCTATTATCATAAAGGTTTCATGTGCAATTTCCTTGCAATTTACTGTAATTTCTGCTAATAATTCTGATGACATGATATAGGTAGAGTTTGAGAAACAGGCTAAAATTGCTCCTGAAAAAAGAAAACCAGAGGGAAGAACAAATCTCAACATGCAAAAGGGAATAAGAAAGCAAAATATAAAGAATAGTTTAAATGAAAAAAAAATAAGCAACAGAGTAAAGGTAAAACAAAACAATCAAAAATGAATGATCATTTTAGACAGACAGGGGCCTTAGAAGCCAAGATTGAAACAAATGTAGATGCTACAGTTTCCGGTAAGCCTATTAGGAAAAAGAACATGTCACTGATTAGTAACTCAGGACAAGATTGTTCTAGGCTCTCTTCTACCCCCCAAAGTGTTTAACAAAGACAATGTTTTCTTTTTCTCAGAGGAAGATCCTGGTCTTTCTTATGTGTCTATTGTTACAGTTAAAATTAATGAAAACAAACCTGTCAACAATAATAGCAATAGTAACACAAGTAAGAGTCAAGGTAATGAAGCCTCTTAGACTTATACTATGACTCTTTTTCAAACTTATTGAACTTTTCACCAGAATTACGTAGACCAGAAATCAACCATAATACTCATTTAATCCATGAATTAAAAAGTATTACTATGGATTTACATGGCACCTTAACTAGCCTTAACAAGTTACATTTAATGGGCCTCAAGAACAGAGTTTCTAATTTACACCAGACTAATAATGTAGGGGCAAAATCTGACTTAGTCTCTTCTTATCCTTTTAGCCTTGATGAAGAATTATCATTTTTTTAAAGATCCATTTGCTGCAGACCTTATGATTCTTGATCAAATAATTGCAGTCTACAATGAAATTGAAAGCATGAAAGGCAATATTGCCATTAATGGATTTTGACTGGATAATATCCTTCAAAACTGAACAAATTGATTTCACATACTAAATCTCCTTCCATAATTTTAGCGGATGCACTTAACTTAAGGCCAGATGTTTCTACCTTGTGCATACCTAATACTCCTGTTAAAGGAGTGCCTCCTTTAAAAAGGAAGAAACAAAATAAAAAGAACAGAAGAAATAGAAAAAATTGCAATAAAAAATGTTGGAATCTGAATGTCTGGTGAAGGATTGCACTAATCAGAGTTTCAATGCTTCTGATAATCAGTTGGAAATTAGCACAAGTGGTTTTACAACAAGTGACACTCATAGATTGGAAGATGGAAGAGATAGTCATCAAAAATTTTAATTAACCCAGGTACCAGAAGATTCTGCTGTAGGCAATCAGCTGATCAACTTTGACCATAAGACACAGTTAGAAGCTATCTCAGCACAGATAAAGAGGTTTGAGCTAAAACTAAAGGCTCTTAGAAGTGATTGGAAACACTGGTTCAGCGATATTCAAGCTGACCACTGTGATTCCCATACAATAGTAGCCACAGACATCACCAGATATTTCCTGAAATTTCTGTGATATTTCTAGAGAAATCTCCTGCTTCCTGCATTTCCACAGTAGGGGAAGCAGAGAGAAACTCCTCATAAATTTTGTGAAATATCTGGAAATAGCTGGTGATGTCTATGGCTATCTATGGCTACTACTGTAGCACACAGTCAGACCCTAAACTGGGACTCTTAAAGGTACAGCCTGAACAAAAACATGATGGCATTGTTAATATCTCAGATTGTGCAATCATAGCATTATATGGCTATAACTGGCAAGTTAATAAGCCAATGGAGAAAATAAGGAAAATATTGTGCACTTAATTAGAACGATTACAGGAGCAGATTTAATGCATGGAAATGCAGGCTGCAGTAGTCAACAATTGTTGAATTTACTGTCACCTCTTGTGGAGAGACTTTGAGATTATTAGGTGATTAACCTTGGTGGCAAACTCCTAGTAGTGTGTGAGTGTAGTCATTTTGCTATTTTGGAACTTTGCAGATTTAATGCAGACTGATGTGCAAATTTGGAAGGATAGGGACTTCAAGGGTACTGAATGTGTGTTTATTTTTATTCTGCTACTAGAACTGCCAATCAAATTTGGCTTAACAGTAGATTATTAGAGAATGCGGAATGTTTTATTGATTTTGTGAATAGCGATCAATTGAATGTAAACATATGTAATCAGCAAAGGCACCTCAGTATTTTTGGGTTTAAGTGAAATTCCTAATGAAAATGTTTGAAAATTATAGAATGTTTTCCTAAACCTCTGTACAGATCTAAATAAATGATATCTACTGATGGAAATCGGATAATAACTCAGGGCAGGTTGATGTTGTTATGGAAGGGGATGCAATTATAAATAAGATTCTTACAAAATCATCCCTGTTGGATCTGGTTGGAGTACATATTGTAGACAGTAAAATACTCAGTTCCCAAATTGGAAAGAAACAAGAAAAATCCATCTCCAGAAATGAAATGAAGCCCCAAAAGATTTTGTCTATTTATGGCCTTAGTAGGTCTAAAAATAAGAATCCCTTAAAACTCAAATAAACAGTGAATAATCTACTGGAACAATTGTTACACATCTCTATTGAAGATCTGGGTGCTATCCAGGTTTTCCACCTAAGTAACAACTTAGACTGTGATCAAGTTAAACTTTTGATAAAATATGACAGTCTATACAAAAAAGATCATAAATAATACCAACATTCTTGACACCATGGGCCTTTATGTATTAGGCCATGATCTTGAGGTCAATGAAAATGGTAATGATGCTGCAGTATGTACTCCATCTGCTCTGATTGATTCCTCACCAGCAGAAAATCTCCAAAGATGTTTCAACATCTCTGTCTCAAATAGATATGATGCACGCTGTCCTCAGAATGAGTGACTAATAAAGGACTCAATTGGTGAGGAAAGAAAGGACTCAACTAATAGTATATTGGGCAAATCAGAAAAGATAATAATTGTCATGACATGGAACATTGCTAGATTAATGGGAAAATGTAACAACCCTGAATGGGCTTGATTTCTTAACAGTAAAGATGTCATTGTTTTCAAGAGACATGGGAAAGCTCTGCAATTTATCTAAATGGTTTCCATCTTATATATTCCCCAGTGACCAAAGAAGCAAATTATGGCAGACATAAAGCTGGTTTGGCAATCTATATTAAAGTTAAGAAAGATATAATAATTGGCTCCAGAACCGGACCCAGAGGGTCGTAGTTGGTGGAATAGTCTCATCCCCAAGGAGGGTCATTAGTTGGGTCCCACAGGGATCAGTCCTTGGGCCCCTTCTGTTCAATGCCTATGTCTCTGACATAAGGACAGGAAACAGGAGTGAGATGAGTCTCTTTGCAGATGACTCGAAACTGGGGGTGGTGGTGGATGGGGAGGAGGGAGGTGGCCCTACAGGGGACCTGGAGGCTCTGGAAAGATGGTCTAGAATGTGGAAGCTGAGGTTCAATGCAGGAAATGCAAGGTACTCCACCAAGGCGAAACCCGGCCAAGTGCACACCCTGGGGAATCACAAGTCTCGATGGCTGAGAGGAACCTGGGAGTGGTGGTGGATGTCAAGATGAATAACTCTGAGACTTGTAGGAGGGCAGCAGCCAAGGCCAACAAGATGCTGGGATGCATCGCTCAGGGATCACCTCAGAAGGAGAAGTGATACTCCTCTGTATAACTGCTTGGTGAGGCAGCCTTGAGTACTGCATGCAGTTTTGGAGGCCACACTTAAAGAGGGACATTAACCTCCTGGAGAGGGTCCAGAGGAGGGCAACCAAAATGATTTGGGGGCTTGGGGACAGGACCTATGAGGAGAGGCTCAAAGAGCTAAATATGTACACATTGGAAGAGAGAAGGAATGGGGACATGATAGAGGTCTTCAGGTACATGAAGAGGGTAAATAGGGAGGAACAGTCAGGGTGCTTTGAAGGAAGGAGGAGGGGCCACTAGAGGCATGGGTGGAAGCTGGAGGGGAAGATTCAGGGAGAAAGGAGGAAGTTCTACTTCACTGAGAGGTGGTGGAGCCATGGAATGCACTGCCTAGGGGGCTGGTGGAGGCAGAGACAGTGGAGGGGTTCAAGAGGGGGTGGGACAGGTACAGGGGAAGGGTTCTGGAAGCAAAATCCAATGCAGCAAGAATATCCAGAACTGGGAAGGGAGAAGCCAGAGAAGGCGAAGGGGGCAGCAAGGTCAGCAACCAGGGTGGGGGCTGACCAAACGAGCAGACACAAAAGACCGTTAGGCCTATTCTGCTGGCGTTTTAGTATGTTAGTATGTAAAAACACCTTAAAAATTGATCATAATTACATTTTACAAAACATTATCTTGAACTTGATTCCTTTTACTTTATTCAATATATTTATTCCACCAAGAATAAAGAAATAACATAATATACATTTATGGGATAGTTTATTTGAAAGACATGGATGAAATAAAAACACATGTTTGGATAATAATAATTTGGTCACAGGGGACTTTAATGCCAGGGTGGAACAACTTGATCAAAAGGAAATTCTCAGGGATGTGTTAGATACTGATGTAATAGGACCTAGGAAAAGTCAAGATTTACATACAAATGAGCGGGGAAAAATTAATTAAATTAATTGAGAAGAATGGGTTATGGCTATTGAATGGTAGAATAAACAGAGATCTTGAGGGTAAAACTACATATTTTTCATCTAATGGTGAGAGTGCAATAGATTATGTTATATATAATATGGAGCTGGTAAAACTTATAACAGAACTTCACATACAGATGAGATTGGAAAGTGATGATGTGGCTATATGCTTAAAAATACAGTTTGAAGAAAAAGTATTGATCTTGTAGAAAATCCAGGGCTCCTAGTTCATTTAAGTTGAATGGGGAAACATTGATTGAAAACAGGTAAAATTATGGGTGTGGACTTGCATAAAGTCATGCAGATATTTGAAAACAAGATGGAGCAAATGGAATCAAGCTTTGTATTTCATGAACAGATTGAATATTTAATGAATCACTTAAATCAGGATATCAATACAAATATTTATGTTAAAGTAACAAAAAATATTCAATCATCCCAGAGTTGGTTCGATAAAGAATGCAAGGTAGAAAAGAAAACATTAAACAAACTTATAAAGTGGACTAAAACATTTCCAACTAAAATCAATTTCCAGAATCTTAACAAAGTTAGGAAACAATATAATAAATGGCTACATAAAAAGAAACTCCTCTATCAACAAAAACTATTGCTGGAAATGCATAAAGTAATTCAAAGCAATGATATGCATTCATTTTGGAAATCAGTGACCAAAAGAGTAAAGGAATATAAGCCATCTTTGTCTATATATGTCCCCAAATAAACCTGGATAAAGCATTTTAAATTAATATTCACTAGACTGGAGTTAGATAACACAGATGACATATTAATAAAAAAAAAAAAAAACTAGAGTTAAGTACGAATAAAAATATCACATTTTCAGAAGTAGAAGTTAACAGAGCAATCTTAAAACTTAAAAATAACAAAGCAGCGAGTGAAGATGGAATGCCTTCAGAAATATATGAAGAACATTAGGAATTCTGTACCCCCCTGTTAACTTATTAGTTTAATGTGTGCACTAAACACATGCATATTCTGCTTGCATGGATAAAAAACAGTATTGTACCTTTACACAAAAATGGTTTAGTTTATGACCCCAGTAATTAATGGCCAATTAGCTTGTTGAATGTAGTCTCTAAAGTCTACACAAGGCTCTTACATGATAGCTAAAGAGATTGGGTGGTGAAAAACCCCATCCTTTCCCCCATCCAGGCTGGCTTCAGACAAAGGTTTTCTACTATAGACAATGTATTCGTATTCACACACTTCATAGAGAAATATGTCCATTGGAGGAAAATGAAATTATACACTCTGTTTATAGACTTTTCATCTGCTTTCAATTCCATAAATAGACAAAATTGTGGACAACTTTGTTAAGTCTAAAGATTGATAACTTTGCTGACTATGATTTGTCTCCTTCATCAAGGAACTTCATCATCTGTAAGATATAACAAAGGAAATATAACAGAATATTTCAAGACACACAGAGGTTTCAAGCAGGGATGCTTGTTAGCGCCATTATTGTTTAATACATATATTAATACACTTTTGTATTTTGATAAGAAAGCTAAATTGTATTCTCCAAAAATTAATAATACATGTTTTCATACACTAGCTTATGCAGATGATATTGCTTTGTTTTCCTTATCAAAAATTGGACTGCAAAAGAAAATAGATATTTTCCAAAGGAAGTGTGACTGTCTGGAGTTATCCATACATTTAAACAAAACAAAAAATCATTATATTTAATACCCAAAGGAAATGATATTTGCAACCTAAATTTTTCCTAGGAGAAAATATGGTTGAAATAGTGAATAATTATCAAAGTTGGGGGGTGAACTTTATAAATGCAGCTATTTGGGTTGCCCATCAAAGGGATACACATTTAAAGGCAAAAATTATTGCTAAAGCATTGCTGACATTTAATTTAAAATATGGAGGAAACTCTATCATCCCAGCTCTGAAGGCTGAAAAAGCCAAAATAACTCCGGTTATAACACGTGAAGCCAAAGTTTGGGAACACCAAATTATGAAGGAGTCTGAAATAGTCCCTTCTTACTATTATAAGACATTATTGGGTGTACCCCAGCTTGAGCACAAATGCAATGGTCAGGTCAGAGCTGGGAAGAGTCCCAATAGTTACGATGAATTAATTAAGTTTACTCTCCAATTGGTTGAGGATGATAAAACAATATGTTTAATAAATTCCCCCACACCTGCTTAAAAAGATTTCAATGGTCTAGAGAAGGTCACACATCTAAGTGGCTGACTGCTTTGGAAAGATATATTATTAAAACAAATATGACTCAATTATGGAATGATTACAATAGAAAGATAGTCATTTCACCACAATTCAGAACCTTGACAAAGGAAAAATTATTTGAAAAGGCAAGGAGCGCAGACATGAGTACAATAAAAGAACAAAAATGCTCAGAACGGTTTAAACTTAATAAAATAGGGCAATGCCTGGAGGATTACCTAACTTTGCCTATTCACCAGGTGATAAGAAATTAATCACCTGGGTCAGCTTTGAATTAATAACATCCAAATACGTACATTATAACAATATTATACTATCAAAAGAAAACTTAAGTAAAACAAGCCAACAATGTAGATGCAACAAAGGACATCTGGAATCAATTGCACACATAATTAACATATGTCCATTATACTTAATACCTAGTAATAATTTTCTCCTGAATTGTTTTAAAATATATTTGGATTTTAATTTTTGTTATGATTGTACAGCGCTTTGAAATTTGAAAGGCGCTTTAGAAATAAAATTTATTATTATTATTATTATTATGAACAGTAATTATGATAGGGTGTTTATTCTCTTCCGCCCAGGATACCAGGAGGATGCCATAATGATATCCAAATTCATCTCCTCAGTAATCAAAATAAAGAAGAAATACTATAGATTACAGAACAATATGCTGAAAAAGCCACATGATCTATTTTCCCTGCCATCTGTTGTGTATTGAATGCATCTTGCACTGTCATTCAGTGTGACGGTCATATGTACTGAATGTACGTTGTCATGGAATTTATAAATACTCAGCGATAGAATATGTATTCACCAATGTTGAAAGTCACTGTACTGATATAATGAAATGAAATATGAATACAATGTGCAATAACACTTCCTTGTTTTAATGGTTTATGTATGTATTTTGTATTTGTAGAAACTGTGCTCTGCGTACATAAAGGCATATTTATGTTTATTTCTATGCTGTGAATTATGTAATCTGGATGACTTTAATTGTCATGACTTTGTCTGCTAACAAACAGAAAAGTTGATCAATAAACTGAAATTGAATTGACTTATCTAATCTTTAAACAGGCTGTATGCATATAGATTAATTAGAAGTGTAAATAGATACAGACACTAAGAGGTCTACATTAACTCACACCAGCTTATACTGCTAGTGGTAACAAAAAAGTATTTGGTTGGGACAGGTACTCAAAAAAACTGTACACAAATGTGTATAGTGAGTATGTGTACCCACACCCTTGATGTTGCGAGCAAGTGTTTTTGCCTCTGTGTATAGCTTTATGTCTGGTTTACCTGAATTCAGTGTATGTATAATTGCAAGAAATGGAAAATGTAAAAAATGAATTGGCTACAAAGTGACCACCCATGTCTTCATACCAGTGTTACCTGTGCTTTCAACTTGATTTATAGAGATAGGCATCCAAAAATGGACAAAATGTATTAAAAACACAATGACACTGGGTGTTTTCATAGTTGCATCAATTGAACATGGACTGTAACCATATGTAAGTCATTAAGCAGTGGAACACTGAAATGAAGAAATGGTGAAACAGTCAAAGTACTGTATATAGTCCCATAAACCTGTGCATAGACAGTCATCTGTCATGACATGGGTCATACATTAACATTTGGTGGCCAAAAGCCTGTATAGTGCTCAGAAAGTAATGCAGCTCTTATTGCAGTCACCACGCATGTAGGCAATACTCTTCTGTTGTGATGTCCCAGCCTCCTCCATATCCATGAGATGAAGCATCTGTAGGCAGCATACTGAAAGGTTCTGTGTGATTAATTGAAAGAAAAAGCAATATTGTAATGAATGGTTTGCAGCTGTAGATTTCACTATTTCACTTGGTTGCAAAACAGACACGTGATGGCTACTGACATCAGAACTACAAGAAAGTAATGCCATCATGTGGAAAAACCATAGAAGGTTGATTGCAACAATGGTAAATCTGTACTGTACACTGCAGACAAAGTCCACATGTTACCATACAGCAGTTATCAGAACAAGTCACGGGATTGATGTGATGGTTACCGTATCTTGCTCAACATGTTATCATCATGCCCGCATGTGTGTGTCTCATGGATGATGATAATGCTGGTGAAAAGGGGCAACAGGGACAACTAAATGTTAGCATTACGAACACACAAATATACTAAAAGACAGGCTAGTGAGCTTCTTGGGAGAAAATGGTCTCCAGGATGGTCAACAGCATGAACTTATAGCAGGGAGATCCTGCCAAGTCAAACCTTGTAGAGTACTACGACTGGGCGATGTGGGAACTGGATAAGGGCCATGCAGTGCATGTCCTGTATTTTGACTTCAGCAAGGCCATAGATTCAGTGCTGCATGAGAGGTTGGGGGGAACTGGAATACGTGGGGGTGGGACCAAAAATGGTGAAATGGATCTCAAACTGGCTAAAGGGAAGGCAGCAAAGGGTGGTGGTGGGGGGTGGACTTCTCATCACCGAGAGTGGTGACGAGTGGAGTACCACAGGGGTTGGTACTGGGACTGGTGCTGTTTGGGATTTTTATTGCAGACATCACACATGGGTTCCAAAGCAAGATCAGTCTGTTCATGGACAATACCAAGAAGAGAGCTGTGGTTGATGATGTGGAGGGGTGGAAGGGGTTGCAGGAGGACCTGACTAAGCTGCATGAGTGGGGGGAAACATGGCCGTTGGGGTTCAATGCCAGGAAGTGCAAGGTTCTGCACTTTGGAGCCAGGAACCAGGGGAGGAATTATCACTTGGATGGGGTACAGTTGGGGAGCTACACAGAACAGAAGGACCTAGGAGTGATCATTAGAGGGAGCATGAACAATTCTGCTTTGTGCAGGAAGGTGGCAGCAAAAACCAACAAAATGCTGGGGTGTATTGAGAGAGGGATCTCCTTCAGAAGGAGGGAGGAAAGTTATCCTGACCCTGAATTGGTCATTGGTCAGGCCCCATCTGGAGAGCCACGTGCAGTACTGGCACCCATTCCTGAAGAAGGACATCAAATTGTTGGAGGGGGTGCAACAAAGATGATCCAGGGATTGGAGAGCAAGCCCTATAAGGATGGGCAGAGAGAGTTGAATATGTATTCACTGGAGGAGAGGAGGGATGGGGCATATGATTGAGACCTTTAAGTATCTGAAGGGGATAAACAAGACAAACACAGAAGGGATTTTTCAGATGAGAAGGAGTGGGACACGAGAAGGCATGGACTGAAATTGGAGGGCGGGGGATTCAAGAGGGAGATGAGGAGACATTTTTTCATGTAAAGAGCAGTGGACATATGGAACACCTTACCACAGAAACATAGACTTTGATGGCAGATAAGGGCTGCTTGGCCCACCTAGTCTGCCCATTCCCTACGTATTTGGATACGCAGCAGATTCTAGTTAACCAACAGCCTACTTCCTCCTACCCTTCACTATAATTGCCTTATGTCTGTTCCATGCATTCTTGAATTACCCCTCTGTTTTTGACCCCACTGCCTCCTCAGGAAGGTGGTTCCATATGTTCACCACCCTCTCCATGAAAAAATACTTCTTGACGTTGCCCCTGAGCCGTCTCCCCCTCTGTCTTCAAACTGTGCCCCCTTGTTTTGCACATCTCTTTCTCTCAAAGATGCTCTTGTCTTGGGATTTGTTGATTCCCTTGCGGTACTTCAATGTTTGTATCATGTTCCCCCCTCCCAACTTTCCTCAAGGGCATTATATATTAAACTCTTTCAGTCTCTCCTCATATGGCTTCTGTTGCAGACCCTGCGCCATTTTAGTTGCCCTCCTCTGGACCGCCTCCATCCTGTCTATTTCCTTACGGAGAAGGGGGCCCCAGAACTGTACGCAGTACTCCAAATGGGGTCACACCACCTGTCTGTACAGAGGGATAACAACTTCCTGTTTTCTACTGGTGATGCCTCTCCCTATGCAGCCCAGTATTCCTCCAGCCCTCCTTACTGCCATCTCACATTGTTTGCCTACCTTAAGGTCATCTAATATGACTACCCTGAGGTCCCTCTCCAAATTTGTGTTGTTGTTAGTGCCCCCCCCCCCATTGTGTACTCTTCCCCTGGATTTTTGTTTCCCAGGTGCATTACTTTGCACTTTTTTGCACTGAATCTAAGCTGCCATATTTTTGACTATTCTTCCAACCTTGCCAAGTCCCTTCTGATCCTTTCCACCTCCCCCTTATGTAGCAACCCTGTTGCAGATTTTTGACTTGTCTGCAAAGAGGCATACTTTTCCTTCCAGCCCCTCTGCAATGTCTTCTATAAAGACATTAAAGAGAACTGGTCCCAGTACTGAACCCTGCAGTACCCCACTAGTAACCACCCTTTCTTCAGTGTGTACTCCATTTACTGTTACCCTCTGCATCTTATTGGTCATCCAATTTATTACCCTGGCTATCACCCTGGGATCCACTCCCAAGTTGGTTAAAGGGACACTGTCAACCCCCTTAGGTCTCAAAGTGTCCCTAGTTTAAAAAACATATTTTATGATTGCGAAAATTCTGTAAAGATAGTTGATATAGCTGGTAGTTTGATTCTGACTCTTATTTTCTTTAAACAAGCATTTGTCAATGCCGAATGTTTGCTTGCTGGCATTGGCAGTGGTAGTGTAGAAGTTACAGAGCTGCGTAATAGGAATGGCAGTGAAGTATTGAACTGAAGTCAACCCCACTACCACCCTGCAGAGAGTGACAGGCATTGGGGTGTGCCTTTGGGTCGTCAGGCATAACGGCCATGCCATTTCACCACACCTCACCCTGCAGACACTGACAAGTGTCACGGTGTTCCTTGGGATCTTTGGGCCTAATGCGCATCCCATTCCATTAGAAAATATGGTGAGATGGGTGTGATATAGGAGAATGGGGTGAACTTTGGGGCTGAAGAGTCCAAGGCATACCTCGATGCCTCTCACTGGCTGCAGGGTGTGGAATGGTATGAGCAATACAGGCAAGAATCCCAAGTCACACCCCTGATGCCTGTCATTCTCTACAGGGTTGGGCGTTATGGTTGGAAACCCTAATACCTCAGGCATTCATTGGTATTTTCACTCAAATGTTCAACATGTTTTTTTGTGACCCCACCTCATGAACAGGGGAATATCAGTTTGTTAGCCAAAGCTGCTTATGCACAGTGACTACGGCATTTAGCACCACAGGTGCAAAAAATATTCCGAACAGGATGTAAAAAATGACAGCTGTACTGTTCATGGGGAGGTGTAAAAATTGCAATGTTGCAAATCTGCAGTAAAAATATTTAAAAAAATAGTGAAACCACTAGCGTACATAGAAACTGTGCAATGCACACCCGTAATATAATTAGGTTGGGGATTTTTACAGCAGATTGTCAACTCAGGCATTTTGGTGCCTCTGATCATGAACAGTGTCACTGTGATTTTCTTTATCTATCCCGAACAATGATTTCCCACTGTGACCACGCATATCTGCGCTGAAAGTGTGAAAACACACTTCAGCCATGTTGTGAAAAATGACAGCTGTACTGTAAATAAGGAAGTGTGGAAAAATGCCACTGGTGAAAATCTGGACTTAAAATATCACAAAGTCATGAACTTACGAGGGTGTGTGGAAACTGTGCAATGCTCACTCGTAACACAGTCATTTTATGGACTTTTGTCACCAAATTTTCAACATAGCCATTTTAAGACCTCTGCTCATAAACAGTGTAACTGTGATTTTCTTAATCTGTCCCAAACATTGCTTTTACACACCAACAGCACCATTGTGCGCTACATGTGTGAAAACACATTTTGGGTGGCATATGAAAAATGGCAGCTGTACTGTTCATAAGGAAGTGTAATAAAATGGCAATGTTGAAAATCTGGAGTGCAAATATTAAATTCACAAACTTATGAGCATGCATAAGAACTGCATAGCATAGCTAAATAAAACAGTCATTTTAGGAATTTTCACCAAATTTTCAACATAGCAATTTTAAGACCTCTGCTCATGAACAGTGTCACTGTGATTTTTCTTAATATGTCTCATACATTGATTTAGCACATTGACTGCGCCATTGTATGCGCTACATGAGGCGGAAACACATTTTGGGCAAGATGTGAAAATGACAGCTGTACTGCTCATAAGGAGTGTGGTAAAATGACAATGTTGAAAATCTGGAGTGAAATATTGAAAGTTCGGTAGTTCTGAGCCATGAGGAACCGCAATGCACGCCATAAAACAGTCATTGTTAGGAATTTTTCACCAAATTTTCAACATAGCCATTTTAAGACCTCTGCTCATGAACAGTGTCACTGTGATTTTCTTAATTTGGCCGGTACATTGATTTCACACACCGACTATGCCATTGTGCGCTACATGGGCAGAAACACATTTTGGGTGAGATGTGAAAAATGACAGCTGTACTACTCATAAGAAGGTGTGGTAAAATGGCAATATTGAAAATCTGGAGTGAAAATATTGAAAATTCGCAAACTTACGAGCGTGCGTAGGAACTGCACAACGCACGCTCATAGAACAGTCATTGTTAGGAATTTTTTCACTAAATTTTCAACATAGCCATTCTAAGACCTCTGCTCATGAACAGTGTCAATGTGATTTTCTTAATTTGTCCCGTACATTGATTTCGCGCACCGACTGCACCATTGTGCGCTACATGGGCGGAAACACGTTTTGGGTGAGATGTGAAAAATGACAGCTGTACTACTCATAAGGAGGTGTGGTAAAATGGCAATGTTGAAAATCTGGAGTGAAAATATTGAAAATTTGCGAACTAATGAGTGTGCGTAGGAACTGCACAATGCACGCTCATAAAACAGTAATTTTAAGGAATTTTTTCACCAAATTTTCAACATAGCCACTTTAAGACCTCTGCTCATGAACAGTGTCACTGTGGTTTTTAATTTGTCCCGCACATTGGTTTCAATACACGACCGCCCATTGTGCGCCATATAGGCGGAAACACATTTTGGGTGAGATGTGACAAATGACAGCTGTACTACTCATAAGAAGGTGTGGTAAAATGGCAATATTGAAAATCTGGAGTGAAAATATTGAAAATTCGCAAACTTACGAGCGTGCGTAGGAACTGCACAACGCACGCTCATAGAACAGTCATTGTTAGGAATTTTTTCACTAAATTTTCAACATAGCCATTCTAAGACCTCTGCTCATGAACAGTGTCAATGTGATTTTCTTAATTTGTCCCGTACATTGATTTCGCACACCGACTGCACCATTGTGCGCTACATGGGCGGAAACACGTTTTGGGTGAGATGTGAAAAATGACAGCTGTACTACTCATAAGGAGGTGTGGTAAAATGGCAATGTTGAAAATCTGGAGTGAAAATATTGAAAATTTGCGAACTAATGAGTGTGCGTAGGAACTGCACAATGCACGCTCATAAAACAGTAATTTTAAGGAATTTTTTCACCAAATTTTCAACATAGCCACTTTAAGACCTCTGCTCATGAACAGTGTCACTGTGGTTTTTTTAATTTGTCCCGTACATTGGTTTCACACATCGACTGCGCCATTGTGCGCTACATAGGCGGAAACACATTTTGGGTGAGATGTGACAAATGACAGCTGTACTACTCATAAGAAGGTGTGGTAAAATGGCAATGTTGAAAATCTGGAGTGAAAATATTGAAAATTCATGAACTTACGAGCGTGCGTAGGAACTGCGCAAAGCATGCTCGTAAAACAGTCGTTTTTTGGAATTTTTCCACCAAATTTTCAAAATAGTCTACTTGAGAGCCCACCTTATGAACACTGGAAGTGTCGTTTTGTTAATCAGTCCCAAAAGGTGATTTCACACAGTGACTGCGAAATCACCCTTCGGGCCCGAATAACGCCATGACAGTGACAGCATTCATGAGAAAGGGTCCCAAAAACCCCATGTTGAAAATTTGGTGCAAAAATTCCCAAAATGCCTGAGATATGCAACAAAGTTGAAAAAACCCTATCTAGCCCATTATACAGCTTACCGGCATTTCCTCAGTTCGCGGTCGGCTTTGAAGAGTGCAGACGTGTTCCCGGTCCACCGAAGATCATCGCGCCGAGCTCCGGAGGTAAGTATGGGGTGACGGGGGGTGTGGGGAGGCAGGGTGCGCAGTGGGTGGGTGCGGTTGTGGGAGGGGGGGCAGAGAAGCGCCTGGGACCGCTTTTAATTTACAGGTGTAAAAGAAACAATAGATGCGTGGACGTTTGCCATGCTGGGTGGGCCTCCTGCATGGCAGAAGGACGGCTGGGGGCATGGAGTCAAGGGATTGGCACTCCTGCTGGCCATGAGATTTGTTGCCACGCTTGGGGTGGGCCTCCCAGCGTGGCACCCTGTACTGGGGGCAGGAAGCCGACGGGGCATTAGGCACCCCGCCGGCACACTAGTGAGTTGCCACGCTGGGGTGGCACCCAGTGTGGTAATGGAAGGCTTTGGGGAGCGAGCAACCCTGGCCGGCTATAGAGTGTGTGCGGGGAGCATGCAGTATGCGTGTGTGTGTGTGTGTGTGTGTGTGTAGGGGAAGGCGATGAGCAGGCGATATATTATCGCTGCTCACTGAAGCATAGCCCTCTTTCAACTGGATGCCACTGCATTTTTGAGCTTGTCATAGACAGCTCCAGCATGCATTGGCGGACAGGGGCCGCGCCTGCCAACACACTGACTGAATTGGAGGAGGGGGTGACACACCTCCGAAAACTCGGATGATGGCACTATGTTTCTTGCACATGCATGCAAGCAAACATAAAAAGTAAAAAACAGATTGCCCAACATACTGGTGTTATCACACCAAAACAGGTTTGTTTACATTCCTTGAACAACTCCAGATGCATCTTTTCTGGACTTGGAAACACTTACAAAACAGTCTAGCCCCTCATGATGCATTGGGAGATTAGGAGACTACTGTCTTATGAGTGACTGCACTGTCTGTGTGTGTTTCTAGCGCTCAGGACATAAGCAGTAAGAACCGGACCACGACTGTAAACAAAAACAAGATTGTTTGTAAATATACATTGCCATGTATTTCAGTTCTACTAAGCAAGGCTACTGCAAAACAAACAGCAACATTAATGAATTTTAGAGAGCTTAAACAATCATAAAATGTGGGGTTTCAACTAGAAATAATATGATGAAAAACAGGTTGACAGTGTCCCTTTAACTTGTTTATTAGTGTTTTGTGTGGGACTGTGTCAAATGCCTTGCTAAAGTCTAGGTAGGCCGTATCAACAGTACCTCCCTGGTCTACTACTTTGGTCATCCAGTCAAAGAAATCTATTAGATTGTCTGATATGATCTTCCCACTGTGAATCCATGCTGTCTCACGTCCTGTGCCCCGCTGCCTCTAGGAACTCAACAATTACCTCTTTCAGAAATGATTCCATCATTTTGCTTACCACTGAGGTTAAACTAGCAGTTCTGTAATTCCCTGCCTCTGCCTTGCTCCCACTTTTGTGAAGAGGAATTACTTCTGCCCTCCTCCAGTCCTCAGGTACCACACCATTCTCCCATGATTTGTTAAAAAGGGTAGTCAGTGACATCACTAGGTCTCGCCTTAGTTCTTTTAGAATTCTGGGGTGAATCTCGTCAGGCAGCATTGCTTTGTCCACCCTGAGTTTTGGGAATTCTCTCAGGACCCTTTCTTCTGTGAATGGACTGCTATTGACACCCCTGTCTAGAGTGCTTCTATTGCATGGTTTAGGTACCTCTCTCTCTTCTTCTTTTGTGAATACTGAGCAAAAGTATTCATCCAGTAACTGCTTTTCCCCTGTCATCCTCTGCCCACCTCTCCATCCCTTTATTATGTCTCACTATCCCTTCCTTGGTCTTCCTTCACTCCCTGATGTACCTATAAAATGTTTTATTCCCCTTTTTAACAGAGTTGACAATCTTTTCCTCAGTTTGGGCTTTCGCTATTCTGACTGCCTTCCCTGTTTCCTTCTGCATTAACTGATACAGTTCTCTGTCCAGACGAGATAGTGTCCTTTAGGACAGTGGGCATTTTCAAGAGGGGTTGGGACAGGGTAAGGGTAAGTGATACTGGAAAAGGGGCAAGAGGGGTAGCTGTGAGATGAGGGGCTAGCTGTACTCTTGAGCAGACTAAACAAACCATGAGGCCTGTTTCTGCTGGCAATTTTGTATGTTCATAAGTACCATTGGCACGTAATTTAAAACTGCACACAGCAGAGTTCCAATGTTGCCACTGTACCCTGCACTTGACTGGGTGCACAAAGATGATATATTTGGTGTAACAGCACAGCGTCTGAATAAGAATGTAACTGAGTATGTGCTTGGCACTGACCAGCAATAAGCAACTTATAGGACAGGTCTCCAGAAGTAGGGAACCACAATGGCATGCACCCATGATAGATTCCCAAACTTCCAAGGGACGCAAGCACATGAAAACATTGTTCATGCAGGGTGCTCCATGATCATTTGCATACCAGTTATGGGCTCATCTGCATGGTGTGAACACATGTGTGATGTGGTCCAACCCTACACTTGCATAGTATCAAACAGCTATAACTGGTGCTACAGTTCACCCCATAACCACTTCCTATTAATTGCTGTAGGTTACAAATGAAATGGTACTTGGTGTCTGTTATTCCACCACCACTACAATCACTGAAACAATGTTCAAAATAAAATATTCCCCGGTGTCCAGTGGGCCCTCCCACCAATCTCAGCCATGCCAGATGAGGATGTGGTATACACTGTTGTCTAACGCTCACTCTCCCCCATCCGCACCCATGCCCAATGAATACTGTAGTATTGCCTTGAGTACAGTGTTCCCTGCACACAACTGCAGGCATGTTTATGTGGTAAACCCTTGTGTTGAGTGTATCTCCCCACCCCTGGAGCCATCAATGTGAATATTATAGATAAATCATTCACTGGTGTGCAGTGCCCCAACTTCCCTGTCCCTGATACACTGTATACTAGAGTAATGCAGTTCTGTGGTGTGAAGCAGACCATCCATGCCCTACCACCATGGCAAGTAGTGGTACAGTATCACATTCCACCATCTCCCAACTCAGAGTGAGCAACCATCACAACAATTCTGTCTACATGATGGGCAGTCACCAACTAAGCTGTCATTTACTGAGCACTTTCAGAGATGACTGTACATTACATGCTCACTGACTGCGCAATTGCCTGGTGGATGAGGCAGAGACTGGAGGGCTGTGCCAGTCTTGGGTTCTAGGTGAGGATTGGGTGGGATGTGGCGGTGTGGTGGGGCACTACCTGCCATGGTGGGGAGTAGGCTCAACATCAGAGAAGGGCACTGTTCTATTATGCATAGGATCAGGGATAGTGAGGGGGCCACTGAGACTGTGGAATGGGTTATTTTTTTACATAAATGTGATTGGGATGGGGGAACCCTCGACACCAGGAAAATGGTGTCTGTGTGTCAGGCAGGCGACTAGATGGGGAGGGTCTTTCATGGTGTGACAATAGTGAATTGCATATACATAACCACAATTATTACTTGTTTCTGGGACAATCAACTTGTCTGAATGTACTCACTCATGGACAGGACCATCATCAAAAGGGCCACTGATAGACAAGTACTCATAATATGATACACAGGCAACATTCGACTGAGACATTTCTCTCAAAAACACTCCACCTCTGTTATGCAGGAGTAGTGTTCTTCATGCAGTTCAGACAATACAGCATTCACCGCACGGCAGCAAAAACATTCAAGTGCTGTGTCCATGACAGCAGAATGATTACAGGTGCACCTATACCAAAACAACCAATACAATAACACAGAAGTTTGCATGCAGTGAAAGTAAACATACTGTAGATGACAAAAAACTCTGACACAAATACTGTACATAGCCTGCCTCAAGGGCTGTGTGAGGAAAGACTCAATAAATTAAATATGTACTCTCTGGATGAAAGCAGAGAAAGGAAAGACATGATGGAAACATTCAAATAACTCCAAGGCATCAGTAAGGTACAAGTGGGTGCCATATTGCACATAAAGAGATGCTCAAGAACAAGGGGGCATGATATACAGCTGGAAGGGGTGAGACTTAGAGGGGTTGTGAGGAAATAATTATTTACAGAAAGGGTGCTGGATTCCCAGAACAGCCTCACAGCAGAGGTGGTGTGTATCAAGATGGTAACAGAGCTGGGGGCAGAGATCATTTAGGGTCTACAGTACCACAGTAGGTCAGGACTGTAGGATGGACTAAGCTGTCCAGGAGGTCCTATTCTGCCTACAGATTATATGTTTCCTAATAGAGGGATGTACAGTACAATGTACTCTGTATACAAATGTATACTTTATAATTGTGTTTTCTCATGAAAGATGTTTCTCCCTTGCCACAGGATTGTAGGGCTGTGAAGCTCAGCAGTAATAGCATCTGACGATACACATAGCTAAGGGTTGGTAATAATACAATATTAAAGTATTGCTATATAATATTGCAAGGTGAAATAATTGTTTGCTAGAACCACAAAAGTGAGTGTTTTACATACAATCTAAAAATCTAATAAAACAAACCTTGTGCTGTCTGGCTTCTGTCTGATGATAAATCTGGGGGGCAGTGGGATGGGAGATTCCTTGAAACAATCCACAAAACACTAAGGAACAATTGTATTGGCTGTGGGTTAATATGGAATATGAGGTACACATACCAAGTAATAAAATATATAAAAGGTCCAGTAGAAAGTGTACATTGGTGGTCACTCCAAAAATCTTTTTAATTTGAGTAACGTTATTGTTTGTTTGTTGAATTTTGTTGACCCGGTAAGCCCACTGGGCCTAGAAGTCCCTTTTTCAGGGGCAACCGGGGAGAGAGACAGATGGTAAGCAACGGAAACTGAACCAGATTAAGCTGTTGGTGGTATTTTTGGTGAATGAGGGAAATTTGGCCTGGACACCGGGGACATTCCCCTACTCTTTTCGATAAGTGCCATGGGATCTTTAACATCCACCTGAACTACCACCAATCCAGGCAGATGGGACCTCGGTTTTAATGTCTCATCCGAAAGACGGCACCTCAGGATTGCAGCACCCCTCTCATGCTGCACTACAGTGTCAGTATTGGGATATTAACCCAAGTGCCAGATGTGGGAACTGAACCCACAGCCCTCTGATCCCCCAGCCTCAGAGGCGAGTGTGCTACCTACTGAGCCACTGACACTGGAAATATTATGAGTGTTACAGGCATGACTAGTAATGCATAAAAAATCATCAGTTAAATGCCAGTAAAAACACAGTGATGCGTATATTACGTCATAGATACATAGATACATAGACAGTGTCGGCAGATAAGGGCCTATGACCCACCCAGTCTGCCCATATAAGCTTGTAAGTTCAGTTTATGTTCTCCTAGAAGTCTGTTGCCCCTTACCCCTGACCTCCAGAATTTCTTTATGTCTATCCCATGCATTCTTAAATCCCGTGATTGTCATGCCATTTTAAAGCTATGGCAACAGTTTTAAACTTTCTTACTATGGATATAAACAGCTGTTATAACTTATTAGTGGGCCATTAAAAAGTACTAAGTGCTGACATGACCGAAGATGCTGTATATCGGAATTCTATATATTTTTATAAGCAGTCATTTTTGACTTGTTCAAATTTGTTATTTATCGTAGCTTGTCTCCAGGTTAGAAAGCATAAACGAGGGCTATTCCTTTATAGTGATGCACTTGCATTTTACATTGATGAGGGATATTTCTTTGCTAGTACCCAACACAAAGTCCAGAAATATTCTGTGATATTCAAGGCAGAAAAGTCCCTCACCTTTTTGTATCTTAATTTTCTTTTTAAACAATCGCTTCACAGTATGAACTTCGGGAGCATTTCAGTGCAATTTGCAGAAGGAGGTATCATGCTCTCCATGCTTTGCTTTATCCTAAAAATGGATATACAGAAACTCAGCACCAGAGATTGGAAAAACGTATCCTGCAGCTGAGGAGGGTGAATAAAATTGGCTAAAGGGCAGACAGATGGGCAGAGAAGAGAAATGCATATTTACTTATATGGTTGTGATGCACTTGCATTTTACATGTACTTCTCTTGCAAGCTAAAGAGCTAAAAGGCAGTTACAAAACCATTGAAATCATATTAGTGAATGGGCTAGCATATGGCAGTGTGCAATGGGAGTGAGAGATCAAAAACCTAACAGTTGTCCAGTCAATGGGCCAGTCCATTCATTTGTATACTTGCTTGCCATTCTGACACTAGATGGATTTATTTCCTCAATGTAATTTTCAAGGGCACAATAGTGTGATTTTACACACTGATTACAGCAGCAAGATATGTTATGCTAGGAAGGTAATGTTTTTGCTGTCAGGAGCCAAATCACCCATTCACAAAAGGCAGTAGTCTCTACACCCTACAGTCACATGATTCTGAAGTACAAACATACGTTTGGCAGACAAGTGTGTCACACAAATGATGCAAGTCAGGAATAAATATAGAAAGGTGTGGCATGCTATATAAATAAGGCACTTTGCATACAGTAGCAGTTTGTGGTATATGAGCTGCTATAAGTAGTGTTTGGAATTTCCATTGCCTGGGGAAAAAGCAGGCTGTTCAAAGTAACTGAATCATTACACATTTTCTAGGCAACAGTGCATAAAAAACTCACCAGTCCAAGTTCAGTTTGCCATTTCTGCCTTCTGAACCAGAGCTGTCAATCCCAGTATCAGAAGCAGCTTGAGCACCATCACTAGGAATGGCATGGGATACTAGAGGCTCAAATTAGTATGGCTGGATACCAATAGTAAAGTTTAGATTCATGTCCTCGACATCTTCAAATTCTTCAAATTGAAACATGGTAGAGATTGATCACAGGCACAGTAAAAATGTTAGAAACGTCTCCTTTTTATATGGCAATGCACAGCATGAACCACGTACAATGTTGTTTGGCCAGTGTGACGTCAGGGGAGATCACGGGTGGGTGGGGCTAAGCTCTGTTTTTGGGAAGAACAATGAGAATATTGATGGACCAAAAAGCTCATTCTGAAGTCCTTTGGAGACTGAATTTCAACATAAAAGTATGTTTTGTGGCAATAAATAGCCTATAAACTATCAAACTCAAACCTCAAATGAGGAAAAAGTATACTTTTACATGAACTATGTTTAAGTGTCTTTTAAGATTTTTTTTGTTTTGTTTTTGTTTTTAGTGTGTGTGAGTGTGTTTACCAACTATTCAGTGTGCTGTGCTGTTAAGAATATGAACAGGTGTATGTCCTTTGCATTTAGGGGAAGTGATGTCAGAACCCCTGATATAAAGAAAATGATATGCTTGGGGTGGGTAGGGTGAGGGGCTGGGTGGTGGGACTAAGCCCATACCTGTCAGAAACCATCCACTACAACTCTGACCCACTACCCCCAATGAATGCCTTCTTTCCTTTCAGACACCTACTTCACAGAGTTTAAGTAACAGGTCTAGTCACAAATGACTGCAAATATTCTCCCAGCTAGATTTCCTCCCTGGCAAATAAAAGTTACACTAAGCAAAGTCAACCCCAAAAACAGAGAACCAAAACACTGACTTATACCTACTTACACAGGCCTCAAAATTAAGAATTCAATTCAGTGTACTCTATTAAATCACCTCCATGCTTTAAGGAAGCTGGTGGCTGCTCTCTGTCTCAGCTGCAGCAGACAGAGTCCACAAACAACTTCTGTTTTGAATCCACAGTTCCTCAGACCCCTTTCGGCTCCTCCCCTTATCAGACAGCATTTCACAGAGATTAAGTAACAGGTCTAATCACAAATGACTGCAAATATTCTCCCAGTAAGATTTCCTCCCTTGAAAATACTGTATAACCCTTTAATTCCGTGGTAATTTTGTTTCCAAGCTATTCGCTTGTCACCAATCATCCGTGAAATTAAAGTGCACGTATATAATTGGCTTGCACATACTGTATTCTAAACATCTGTTTACACATCGTTTCTCCCAATAATTCCTGAATGTGGATTTAGGCACTCAACAAGTGTTCCTGTGTGTTCTGCAGCATGTTGGAGTAACCCAAAAATGTAGCAGCTACTTTGAATCATGTGATACTTTTTCAAATCATGTGATTCAAAATACTATCAGTGCATTTCCATTCTACATGCTATAAGTATGAGTGCTAGTGTAGGGAACAAAAGTAAAAAGTAAAATAACAGTGACGTGGTTTGCTGGATTAACTTGCTTAAAGGATATTACACCTTACAAAGAGGGCACAACTCAACATTTCAAAACGTGAGTGAATGTACAAATGTTCGAACTGTGAGCGTGGGGAATGTTGTGGTGTCTATGCTTCAAACAACATGAAGTCTTGCTATATTATAGACATTAGCAGTTTGATCCAGCTCTAGAACTGCCCCGGAGTGAAATGGTTAAAACCATTCCAAAATAGAATTTTGGCATGAGAGCAGCTCTATCTGTGTCATTTCAAACTTGAACTGTCAGATTCTTTACTCGCCTCAGTGAACAGTCGCTCCGGAGATTTCTCCTTCTGCTCGGTTCATTTTCAGTTTAAAGTGTTTTCTCGGTTGGATTTAACCGAGAATAGTTTTATTTTAACCGCAAAACCGCTCGTTCAAGCTCTATCTGTGGTAAACTGTGGTAAATGAAGGTTTTGTCTGTGTGGAACTTGTAAGTTATCGGTTCGGTTTTGAACCGATCAGTGGGTTTAAAACTCATTTAAAACTAAAAGTTACTATTTTAGAGTGCGGTTCCCGGTTCTTATCGGTTCTAAAAAAAACGGATTTATTACGTTTTTTTCCAATACCCGTGACACGGTTAGGAACCGATAAGGGTGTCTTGCCTGGCACTGCCGTTAAAAGGGCAAGTTTTTGGTTAGGCTGGCATTATGTCTGAGAAACCCAAAAGAAAAACTGGGCCCACTGGGTTTCAACACTGTGATGTTTGTGGGGAAGTCTTTGCCAAGGCTGACCCACACACCACATGTGTTTATTGTCTGGGGTTTGACCACCTCCAGTCAGACTGCCAGGTATGTAAGAATTTCCTGCAGCCACCCTGGAAAAAGATTGGGCAGGCTCAGGGAACGAGAGGCCAAAAGTCGGCTGACCCGGATGGCCAGCCTGGTTCGGTGCCAACCGAACCAGAGGGAGTGCCCTCTGACCAGGGCCAGACTTCCTCGGGCCAAAGAAAAGCTGGTTCTGAGGAACCAATTCCAGTAAAGAAAACAAGAAAATCAGCAGGTCTGGAGTCCAAAATTCCTTTTCCAACTGCTGCAGAGACAGCAAAAGCCATACAAATTGTCCAGTCACTGTCTCAGGGTCTGTCCGAACCACCACTATCTGGTAAAAGGTCGGTTCGTCCGGTCCCAGTGGTTCAAGATTATGATATTGAGGAATTTTATGAACAAGAGGAGGGGGGGGAGGATTATGAACAGTATGAATGTGGCTGGGAAGGTCTGGGTGTGCCCATTGAACCGGACATCTCCCCAGACAGACCTTTAGAATCTCCCCCTATGCTGTCTGAGTCCCCATCTCATTTTATGTTTTATAAAAAAGTTGCTGAAACCTCCAGCTTCCTTTAGAAGAGGCTGTGGATGAGCAAGAGGAGCCTGATTTTGTAGAAATGATGGACATTCCAGAGTCTAGAGATTGTCTATTCCTTTACATAAGTCTTTTAGGAAACAAACAATTAAAATTTTAAAAGCTCCTAATTCTGTGCCTCCTGTAGATAAAAAGATGGACAGAAGGTATACATTGTCAGGCCCTGATACAGAATTCCTTTCTCAGCAATGCAGTCATGTTAGGTAGTTCAGGCTGTTGCCTGTGATAAAGCTAATATTCCTTGGCTTACATCCTCCTGACAAGGATTTCAGGAAGATTGATGCCATGGCAAAAACAGTATATGGCAGCCTCTCTGGACTCAGGCAAGCAAATTATATGGCTTATGTAGCTAGGTATCAGAAATCTAGATGGGATAGTTATGTAATTGGCCAAGCAGGCCCATTAGCCAGCCTGCTAGTGAACTGAAACAGGTGGCTGCTGATGGCATTGAGCTCTAAGGTTCAGTTTCATGCTGCTGTGGATGTTAATGATGTTTCCTCTAGGGTCATGGCCACATCTGTAGCTTTCATAGGTTGGCCTGGCTCAGGTGTACTAGTTTGTCACAGGATACCCAGACTAAGGCTATGGATTTTCCTGTGGTGGAAATTCTCTGTTTGGAGAGCAGACAGAGAACTACATGAAGAAGATGGATGAATATAGGACTACTTACAAGAGTGCCCAGGCTAAGGAGCTGCAAGCCACCCCTCAAAGGCATGCCCCCAGGGTAGGGGTAGGCCTTTTCACAGGCCTTTCTACTAGACTCCAGACCTCCTCTGCCTATGCTCAGAGGGGCTTCTTCAGAGGCAGGGCAGACGGAGGGTGGGCAGACCTGCTTCCACCCCCAGCCTAAAGCTCCATAAACAGGCACCCTGATGGGTGCCCAGGGCCGATTCTCCTGTACCAGTGGGGGGCAGGCTGGCTTACTTCAGTCAGAATTGGGCTTTTAACCTCAGACAAGTGGGTTCTGGAAGTAGTGGGGTTAGGTCTGCTCTCAACTTCAAAAAGTTTCCCAAGTTGAGAAGCAGACTTTTCTACCTGCAAGTGCTTCAGAGACCCTCGCCTGGAAACAGAGGTCTCATCCCTGTTAGCCTCGGAGCAGTAGAAAGGGTTCCTCCTGCATCAGGGCAGGGGTCTGTATTCCAGATACTTCCTTACCCCAAAAAGACAGGAGAGTGGGGCCTATTTTAGATCTCAGATATCTGAACAAGCATCTTTTGAAACCAAAGTTCAAAATGGTAACTCTGGCAATGATTTTACCTTCCTAAGGCCAGGGACTGGCTAGCCTCCCTGGACCTCAAGGATGCCTATTTCCATGTCCTAATCAGAAGATCCCATCGAAAGTACTCAGATTTGAACTGCCCTCAGGTCATTACCAGTTCAGAGCAATGCCCTTCGGCCTCACTCTCTGCTCCAAGGGTATTCACAAAGTTTCTAGCAGTGGCAGTGGCCACTTAAGGAGGCAGAGGATTGCTGTTTTTCCTTATCTAGACGACTGGCTCATTGCAGGCCAGTCCCAGAACAGGTAAAATCTCACCTGCAGGTCACCCAGCAGCTCTCACCTCCTGGGTTTCTGCTAAACCTACTAAAGTCGGTTCTGGAACCAGTCCAGGTACTCACCTTATAGGGCAGAATTGGACACAAGCTAGCCAGAGCCTTTCTTCCACCAGAAAGGTAAGGAAATTAGTGGCTCTGGCTCTCTTCACTCTGCAGGTCTCAACCAGCAAGACACTTTCTGCAGCTCTGGGGCACATGGCTGCATCCACAACTGTTGTGCAGGGAGCCAGATTTCAGATGAGAGACATTCAGTTTCACTTGAGAACCTTTTGGTCTCAGAGAAGAGACCCCTTTCCAAGTTGGTCCCAGTGACTCGAACCTTGATCCTAGCTCTCCAGTGGTGGCAGGATCAGAGCAATTTAAGAGCCGGGGTCCCTTCATTTCCCTTCTCACGACTTGACTCTCACTACAGATGCTTCCTTCTGGGTGTGGGAGCCCACATGGGCGACCTTCCACTCAGGGAGTTTGGTCCCCAGGAATCTCTGCTCCACATCAATTTGCTGGAACTCAGAGCTGTCTTTTTAGCTCTTCAGCTTTTTCTGCATCTGTCCATGACAAGGTGATACAAGTCAGAACAGACAACACCACAACAATGTGGTACATCAAACAGGGGCACTCGGTCTTCAGCCTTGTGCACCGAGGCAATGAAGTTGTGGTCTCTGGCCTATTCCCTGAACACTTCCCTCATAGCAGTTCATCTTCCAGGGAAGGACAATGTCCATGGATGCCTCAGCAGGATTTCCCAGGGCCATCACTTAATGGTCCCCGGATCCTCAAGTGCTGGGGATAGTTTTGCCAGGTGGGCATCCCTCAGATAGATCTTTTGCAACCCCAGACAATCACAGACTTCCTCTGTTCTGTTGCAGGCCTCCAGTGCTGGGCTCAGTTCCCCTGGATGCCCTTCTTCTGGATTGGGAGGGAAGTTCCTCTATGCTTTCCCTTCTCTCCTATTCAAAGTACTAGTCAAATCAGATCTCAGCCTTGCAGGGTGATTCTGATTGCCCCGGATTGGGCAAGGCAGCCCTGGTACCCACTCCTTCTGTCTCTGACATTCCATCTTCCCTGTGCCTCCCCAGGAATCACAATCTGTTGACTTGTGCCCAGGGAAGGGTTTGTATCTGACTCAACCCTCAACCTCAAGGCCTGGCTCTTGAGGAGTTAGAGTTTGCTGATTTACACCTCTCTCAGGGTGTTCTTGAGATCCTAAAGGCTTCCAGAAAGCCTTCCACGAGGGCTACTTATAGTTCTAAATGGAAAAGGTTTTCCATTTGGTGTGCTGGGAAAATATTTCCAGAATCTGCTGAATTGCCCATTTTGTTAGATTACATGGTACATCTTAATTCCTTGGGTCTCAGACCAGCTACCCTGAGAGTTCATTTGGCAGCTGTGTCTGCTTTTTTGTCAGCAGGAAAGTCATCCCTCTTTCCTCTCATCCTGTGTTTTCCAAGTTTTTTAAGGGATTACTCCATACTAATCCTCCCTTTCGGGAACTGGCCCCTGCTTGGGACCTTAATGTTTGCATTGCCCAGTTAATGCAACCTCTTTGAACCTCTGTCTTCTGCAGAGCTTAAGTATCTAACTTGGAAAACTGTTTTTCTAGTGGCTATCACTTCGCCAGGCGATAAGTGAATTGAAGCCTTGTCAGTGGAGACTGACTTTATTTCTTTCCACATGGGATAAGGTAGTCCTTAGGACTAATAGGAAGTTTTGCCTAAGGTGGTTTCAGATTTCCATCTTAATCAATCTATCTCCTTCCAGTATTTTTCACTGATCACTCCTCTTTGGGTGAGAGGAGGTTGCACAGCCTGAATGTTAAGAGAGCTCTTAGTTATTATATAGAGTGTACCAAAGGTCACAGGTTCGAATCCTCCAACTTTTCCTTACCTATGGTGAAGTTGGGAAAGGCAACCTGCCACTAAGAGATCAATAGCCAGGTGGATTGTCTCTTGTATCCAATTTTGTTATCAGAGAGTGGGCAGAGCCCCCGGTTTGAGGGCTCATTCTACCAGGGTACAGCAGCATCTCTAGCTGCTGCCAGAGATATCCCTTTATTAGAGATTTGCCAGGCTGCTACTTGGAAAACGGTACACAGTTTTACTAAGCATTACTCCTGGATGTCCAGGCCAGGAGAGATGCTCAGTTTGGCACAGCTGTTCTTCAGAGCCTATTCCTAAGTAGGTTCTGCCCTCCTCCATGGAGGTACTGCTGTGTATTCTGTTAATGTCTATAATATAGCAAGACTTCATGTTGTTTGAAGAAAAATTACTCACCTTAGTAATGTTGTTTCTTCTAATGGAGTCTTGCTATATTATAGACCTCCCCCCCAACCTGCCCCTCTCAGAACCTCTACTTGGTGGGGTGCGGGCAACTTAGTGTGGGCACTACTTATGTCCTGTTAGCATTTTGTCCCCTTTGGGACTTTGGGGGTGTGTATGTGTGTGTGTGTGTTTTGTTATACTTATGTTCCATTTTCATATGATTAGAATGGTGTTAGTATTTCTGGTCCCCTGACTTGAGTCTTGGGTGTTGGGACCATCAATGGTTGTTATTATTTAGGTAGCCATTTGGCTAGTGTAGGTTACAGCTTCCACACAGACCTTAGTGAGTTTGGCTCGTAAAGATCTGACAGTTCAAGTTTGAAATGACACAGATAGAGCTGCTCTCGTGCCAAAATTCTATTTTGGAATGGTTTTAACCATTTCACTCCGGGGCAGTTCTAGAGCTGGATCAAACTGCTAATGTCTATAATATAGCAAGACTCCATTAGAAGAAACAACATTACTAAGGTGAGTAATTTTTTCTTATGCCAGGTCTGGGAACCATGGAGTTGGTATGGTGTAATGCAGTTGGACGGGGGTGGTGTTGACTGGCTGACAAGTGATTGTGTAGTGCTAGTGCACTGTGTTTAATGTCAAGTTGTGCTTGAGTTCACATTTAAAAACAAAAACTTTATTAAACAAAAAAAGGAGAAAAAATTAAAGATATCTGGCACTTCTTTTTTCTTAGTAGTTGAGGCACTGAGCATGTGCTTCTAATATTCCTGCTTTGCGGAATCCATTGATGATCTCATTTTCCCTTTTGCCAACTTGGTTTATGCTGCCACCAGCCACTGAGTGTGCTTCGCTTTTAGGCTCTGCATTCTTAAGTCTATTTTAATGTCTCCAGAAGCACGTCCACTTTGAAGCTGGTCTGACATGGCATCAGACTACCATGTGGTGAAATGTTGCTTTAATTCATCTTTAAGCAACTTGGTCACCATTAGATCAAGAGGCTGCAATAAGTCAGTGCATGAGGCAGGAACAAAAGTAGGGACAATTTCATTTTGCTCCAGGCATTGTAGTACCTCTTCAGTGGTGTGACCCCTGAACAAATTCATCACCAGCAGTGATCTCTGTTCATGGGGTAGGTCCATCTGCAGCTTGATTTTTTAATGTAAGGGAGAAGCACCTCCATGATGAACTGCAGCATTGTTTCACTGCTTGCCCAGTGGTTCTCAGAATGGCTTATTAACCAGCCATCTGGGAATTTGAAAGCAGAGTATCAGTTGTCAGTCTTTCCCTTATAAATGATCTGGTGGGGAAGAAGTTCTCCAGTCATTGAGATTGCAAGCATGACTGATACTTGCCTCTTGTCACACAGCCCACAGACCTCCACCTGCTTTGAACCGATAGTCGCCATGGTCCACTGACTGCATGGCACTAACTGTATGCCAGTCTCATCTAAATTAATGATAAGGGCAGGAGGGATCAGTTCTTGTCCACAATCAGTAGCCACCCTACCCAGGAATTTAGCCTTTAACTCTGGGAAGTCAAATGGGTTTTTTCTAGCAGCTTTGGTCGCCTTGCATTTAGAATACCCCATGTGACTTGGAAGCTTCCAGGACCACTGCCTAGTAAATGTATGATGCCCACTATTCTCAGATAGCAGGTCAGGGTTGTGAGCCTTGACTACGCCAGATGCTATGGCCAAAACCACATGAGCATTCACAACTGCCCCCTCTGACCTAGGGCTTTTTACAGTCTTTTTCAGCTCCTCCTCAACTTCATCAAGGAGTAATGCAGGATGCCCACGGGGTTTAGTTGGCAGTTCAGGAGTCAGTTTGGTGGGGTCAGGGGACTTCCTAAGCTCTGAAAGGTAGTCCTTCTTGAACCCACACACAGTACTCTCATTTATGGTGCTTGAGTACTTCTTGCAGCAATAGCGAACAGCATTCATAATCCCGTTCTCCACTGCATACTTGCCGACCTTGAATTGGACACCTGCAGCGTATTTTGTATATTCTGTCCGGTGCTTCTTTGGGACAGACCCAAGATGTCTGTAGAGAGTTCTGTGATCGCTGCCTCGGCAATCTGGAGTGGGACTGCAGCGGTCTGGCTAAGACCTTCAGCACTCAGGGACTCACCGGATAAGTCTCGCTTGACAGCAGGCTTTTTGTTCAGCCAGGATAAGAGAGACATCTTACTCAGTAGTCAGTAGTCTGGAAAATGATGGAATACAGTTGCTGGTATTCTCTTCACTTTGTAGACTACTGACAGCTGACTTCCGAGTACTATAATACTGGGAATATATGTTGACGCTAAATTGTAAGCATAGTGTCACCCTGGGGAATTTTACTTGCACTAATATATTGCATTATTCAGTAAAAGTTACACTAAGTAAAGTCAACCCCAAAAACAGAGAACCAAAACACTGACTTCTACTTACTTACACAGGCCTCAAAATTAAGAATTCAATTCAGTGTACTCTATTAAATTACCTCCTTGCTTTAAGGAAGCTGGTGGCTGCTCTCTGTCTCAGCTACAGCATTAAGGTGGCTAGCTAAATAGTAAATGAGGAAATGAGGTAACTTAAGGACACCCAGATTTTTAGGAGCAGCAAGCTTCTTGTAAGCCCACTTCAGGGCTTTCTTAGCCCAGATAAATTCAGAGATCATTCAATGGACTCACTGAAACCAGGACAGAGGAAGCCAAAAGTTTAACATATTAATGGGGTAAAAAATATGGGGGAGGATATTCATCTTGATAATATTGATTCTCACCATAAAGACAAGGGGAGGGCCTGCCACCTCTGAAGATCTTGTCGAAGCTTAACCACCAGGTCATCCAAATTAAGCTTATGCATGAAAGCTGGATCTTTCATGAGGTGCAGACCTAGATATTTAAGAGAGCAGGGAAACTAAGTCAAAGCCAACAAAATGATATCCTCTTGTTATAAGTGGCATAGCCTCGGTTTTGCTGAGATTCAATTTATAGTTGGATAACCAGCCAAATTCTTCTATATTCCATAATGCAACTGGCAATGAGGTCTGAGGGTGAGCAATGTGCAACAGAATGTCATTCTGCATACACTGAAAATTGGAGAGTATGGGGTTCCACAGGGACACCAGACAAATCAGGACATGACTTTAACTGGAAAAGTAAAAGTTCCAGATACAAATTAAAAGGAAAAGGGAAAGGGGACAACCTTGATGAGCACTAGCAGCCAAAGCAAAAGAAGTGGGGAACATTCCATTGCAGTAGATCCTGGCCGTCAGGGAAGAATAAAGAATCCCAATCCAACTAAGAAGATATTCTGGGAAACAAAAAAAAAACAAGAAATCCCAACTAATCCTGTCAAAGGCCTTCTTCGTGTCCAGGTAAGCCAACACCACAGGAGTGATGGAATCCCTGGCCACAGAGAAGACGTCTGCTAATTTCCCAGGTGATCCACTGAGATTCAAGCGGACAAAAACTCCACCTGTTCCTGACTGATAAGTCCAGCCCAAACACGATCCACCCTCTGAGTGAGAATTTTAGTTAAGATCTTAATATCGTAATTCATCAATGAAATGGGTCTATAATTAGAGACCAAATCAGAGGGCTTACCAGGCTTGAACAGGAGAATTATCAAATGCTTTAGAATGGTGGGATCAGAAATACCAGAACTGTAAATATAAAGATAAAAACAATAAAGTAGAGGAACCAAATCTGTAGTAAAGGTTTTGTAAAAATGTGATGAAAAACCATCCATACCAGGAGGTTTGTCTGGGGACAAGTTCAAAATAGCAGACAGGATTTCAGCCTCAGAGATTGGCTGAGACAAAAACTCCCACAGGGACTCCAGCAACTGTGGAAGAGGCACAGCCCATAGATATTCCAAAAGCTGGGCTTTTAATGGTGGAAGGGGACTGGTGCTATACAGATCTTTATAAAAAATCCCAAATTCTTGGGCTATATCTCTAGGCTGGTTCTTCAGAGTGCCGCCAGATGCTGTAATAGCAGAGAATAATCTGGAAACCTCCTGATTTTGGAGATGCAGCACCAACAGGTGGCTGGCCTTGTTGCCTTGATCAATGTACTGCAATTGTGTCTGAAGAATAACGTACTTCACTTTCTTCTGAAGGATATCAGCATACTTATCCCTCAAGACCATCAACTCCAGGAGGGTAGCTTCAGGAGTCGAGGGGGAGAGAGAGAGTGCTCAATATCTGCAATATGTCTGAGAATGTCTTCAGCCACCTGCTCCTGCTGATGTTTATGTTTAGCAGAGAGCCAGATAAACTCACCCCTAAGAAAGCATTTAAGGGCCAACCACACCAAGTCCCCTTTCCCAATAGTTCCAGTATTATGCTGGGAAAATAATGCAATTTGATCCTTAATTCTCTCCACCAAATATTTATCACTGAAAAGCTGATTGTTAAGCTTCTAGATTGTGTCTCTCTGTAGACTAGGGACCACAGAAAGCCTAAGCCAAATCACTGAATGATCTGAAAACACCCTGGCATCAATCTCACCATCCAAAACCCCAGAAAAGAAAGATAGACTGATTAATAAAACAATAATCAGTCTTAGAGGGCACTAACTTGTTTTTTTTCTCTTTTAGATATTTCCTGAAGAAGACCTAAGGTCGAAACATAGATTTTTAACTCTATTTTCTATTTTCAGCATGCATTTAATATAACCATTTTGTTTTGCTTTTAGACCACATGCTGACGCAGCGCCTTGTCTTTGTTTTTTTAGTCTTAGAGTATGACCCATGGACAGGAGAGAAGAAGGTGCATACCTTATCCTGTGGATGTAGTATCTGCTAAGGGTCACACAAACCCAAGAACATCATCATGTCTCGAATGGAACATTGATCGGAGGATAGCCCATGTAGGGCCCCACCAGACCTGTCTAGGTCAGGAGTAAGAGTAATGTTTCAGTCTTTTCTTATAAGAAACATGGTGGAGAGAAAAGGAGAAAGCAAATCAACCAGTCCCATGAAGAAGGAGGGATCAGATGAATTAGGGCCATAAACACTGCTGAGAGTTACCTCTGACCTGTCCAGGACACCCCGTACAAAAACATATCTGCTGTTTGGGTCTTGAAGGCACTGTTGGCATTGAAAGCTAACCGCCTTAGAAATCAGGATGGCTACCCTTCTGCTAGAGTGATTGAACCTGGAAGCAAAGACCTGGCCCACCCTCTCTCTGCGTAATAACAAAGTATCCGAAGGCAGAAAGTGGGTTTCTTGTAGAAAGACAATATGGAATTGTAGATACATCAAATGTTTAATAATTTGATAATGTTTAGAAAGGGATGTGGCCCCTTTGACATTCCAAGAGACATATTTCAAATAATTAGCCATTTACAAAGGTTAACCATATTCTAATAACAGTACAACATATAATACACAAAAGAGTAACCCAATGAACAGGTGGGCTCCACCAAGCCCCACCACCTTGACCACCTCCCCACAAAAATACAATAGAACACTTAGAGTCTTGAAATAGAAATAAAGCTCCAACCCCTCCAACCCACAGCCCCCTACAAGCAAAAGCCCTACCCCCTCCCAAGAACTCTAATGAATGGATCTAGAAATAGAAATAACACCCCAGTCCCTGAACACCCCAGAGCAAGCAGAGTAAAAAGCCTGAATCTCTGAAATAGATAGAAGCCTGATTGCCAATTACCACCCCCACCCTAAAATTATCCTGGCAGCATCACCCCAGCAAACCCTACCCAAATACGAAGAAACCCCCGAACCCCTTACCAGAACATAAAAAGCAAACCAAAAATACCAGTGGGTAATACTGCCCCACCCCAACAGGCGAGGGGTATCCCACCCATGAACCAGTTTGTGAAAACCATCCCTCAATGTGACATTAAGTGTCCCATCTACCCACCCCCACTCCATCTACTCATTAAGAATAAAGCAGTCCAAGAATGAAAAAACATCTGTACGACCATACAAATAAAAATCAAATATATAGAACTAGTACAGAAAGCTAAGAGCTAAGATGGGGTTGCTAAGCCCCATTAACCAAAACTCATGTAAGTCCATACCAATCCTTGCTGCATAAACATATAGCTTAGCCAAGTATGATCCTAGGGCTGCACATATGAAAAATAAGAAAAATGGACCCCAACATTAACCCAAGAAACTATAAACCATCCATATCGATAACCAAAAGGGAGGAGAAAACCTCCCAGGTAACAGTCTCAACTTCACAAACAGTATATAAAGTCTGCCATGGGAAGGGAGATATGCCAGCATCAAAGGGCAGAATTCATGGAGCTGAATAACTCCATACAGGGCCCAAGTACTGGAAAACCTTCCTCACTGCTGACACAGAAGTCTGAAGAAAGATCATTAAAGGAATAAGCAGGCAGTGTAAAAAGTCTCCAGTTAGTCCAACAAGGTGTTCCTGCCGAAGCCAGACCAGTGGATGCCCTGATTCAGAATGAGAACCCTAGACCGGCAAATAACAAACAAACAAGGAGAGACCTCCAAAAGTCAATATTAAAAGTCTGTCTGTTTGCTCACCAGGGCCCCCGGGCAAAACCGACATAAATCCTGTTATTGTTGAAAGGTAAATTGTAAAAGCACTCACTTGATGCTCTGAATTATGCAGATCTGAAGAGCAAGGAGGTACCACAAGGAAACACAGTGGTTGAACCATAAACTGGAAGTGTGCACTTTTCAGATGAATTGCTGTGCTTAAAACATCTCAGTCCTTCGGCCCCTTCCAGTCGTTTGAATGAAGAAGACCGATCTTTGGTTCCATGGTCCATAAAATCAATGGAGAGTCAGTCCATCATAGCATAATCCTAGAAACTGGTATGCCAAACAGAACAGCCCGGGAAGTACAGCAGAAGCCAGTCCATATCAGGAAGCTGAAGGGAAGACTTCATAAATTATTGAAACTAGGACTAGTTGTTTTTTTTGTACTTTGGTAACCTGGTAAAGCCCACTAGGCACAAGTGTCTGTTTTTAAGGGTGACCTGGGAGCACTGGGGTGGTTAAGTGACCTGCTCAGAGTCATACAGTATGCAAGTGGAGGTTGTGGGAATCAAACCAGGTCTGCTGGATGCACCAAGCTCATTAACAACACGTAACTGTAAACTCTAGGCTATACTGCCAGCCCATGCCAGTTGCAGTAGTAAAGAACAGTGTATTAAACTGATGTACAGTACTGTATGTATGTATGCATTCTTTTAATTTTGCTGTATGTATCTGTTGCTGCTATACCCTTCTGCACAAGACACTCATGGAAATAAGAATACATATATTGCTCTTTCTTTAAGATCCTCTTCAAGATATCACCATTTAGTCATAATATAGTAGATTTTAAGCTGTCTGCATCAAAACCTTAGGCGTGGCCTACTGTAGCAAACTTTTGCCTTGCTGTCACTGGTCTGTTGTGCACTCACATATGAGTGAGCAGATGCCAGGGCTGCTCCTAGTAGTTTCATGCTGCAGCCACCTGGCTATTAGGGTATCTTGATCTAGTTCTCACCCCACCACTAGCCACTGCTCACCCAGTGCATGCCTTACTTTTGACAACACAACCAACCTTTCAGTCACTCCCAGGAACCTCTTAACTGCTCTGTATCAGGCTTTCTTCTTACTTGGTAGTCGTGCTTTTTTGGTAGCCAAACACCAGTATGTTCAATGGAAATGCATTTTAACTATCCCATAAAACACCGTATAGTCACAGAGAACATTACCTATATAAATATTTAATATTTACACTACTAAATCACAGAATATACAGTAAAATATAACAGGGATAAAACACACTTGGGAATGCAAAATAAAAGAGCTAAATAGAAAGATTGCTAAAAGAAGATCCTCTCTAGTCTCTAGATTACAATCTAACAGGTCGTATCCCAGTCCTGGGTTGCTTCTTCTCTTAGGAACCAAGTGGCCACTAAGGCATAAGATCAGTGGACACAGAACTTCTATGCAACTGAATCTGACTTTCTGAAACCAGTATTATCACGCTAACCCTCTCAAGAGGGGTATACCTACAGAATCCCGATATGCAAGATCCTGACATGCAAGATTCCACCACCGTTTTCCCGACAGGCAAGTGCCCGACAAGGGTAAAATCCTGACATGGAACTACCCTACAGTGGAAGTGTGAGTGCCATGGAGGCGATTATATTTTAGTTATTGGGGAGGTGGGGGCAAAGCCCCCTCATAACAGAGGATGTGGGCCATAACTAAAATATAATCACCTCCACGGCACTCACATTTCCATTGTAAGGCAGTCCCATGTTGGGATTTTACCCTTTACGGGCATTTGCCTGTTGGGAAAATGGGGTTGGATCTTGTATGTTGGGATTCTGTAGTGGATCCCTAAAGAGGTCCACCCACCTATGGCATCTTCCTGTCAATCAGAAGAGCAGACCCACTTTGTCCCTTTGTCATGAAGCTCTCCCATCTAATATTCATAACTCCAGACACAGTTGTTTATTGGAAGTTACCTACAGCAAGCCCAGCTGCTTCAGTTTGTTGGATAAGTCTCCCAAAACTGCAGTGTGCTGCAGGTGGTCAACTCCCAACTAAGACAGTACATTGAGGATGCTGACCTATTAAATCCAGCCCAATCTGGCTTCCTGCATCACCACAGCACCATTACAGCTCTTATTAAGGTCACAAATGACTGGCTGAATGCCCTGGATGCCAGGAACATTGTATGCACGCTGTTTCTTGACCTTAGCAAAGCAGTTGATATGGTGGATCACACCCTGCTTCTGGCTGCCTTAAGGAATATTATCATTAACAATCCATCCCTTGAATGGTTCTCCAACTATCTCATTGACCATTACCAGCAATGTATTTGTGACTGTATCATTTTGCTGATGTATATCTACTCCAGGTCCATCTTTTAAATGAGTTTTTTCTCAATGGTGTTCCGCCTGGTTAAATAAAGATACTGATTGATTGATTGATTGATTGATTGATTGATAGATGCAGGGCTTTCTCTAGGCAGCTCTTTGGATATAAGGATGAACTCTTAAGCACAATTTCTGGGTTCATTCCCAAAGGGAAATCTGCTCACCACCGGGGTTCTTTATAATAGCTGTGGATGGTCTATAGCTCCATAAAACAAAGTCCATTGTAACCTTGTCACACTTCCTGACTGTTGAGTTTAAAAAACAACCTGCATCCTACACATCTACTAGCCCTCTGACATCTCACCTCCCCCATGCACCCTGGGAATGCACATCATGTTAAATTAATTGTAACTTCTGCCAGTTTATAATAAAAATCCCATCCCTCACCTGTAACAAATCATGAGTAGAGACAGTGTAAATATTTAATTCACTGGCAAAGTAGGTGCGAATCGCAGTACTCGCAATTCATGAAAAATTTGCGAACTACATGGCAGAACTGCCAATTTTGCTGTTTTTTTTATTTAAATAAAACTTCCCCCACTCACTGAGCTGTGAAACCACCTGTTCCCACATCCAAGAGCACTGAAATCATGATACCCAACTCCCCGCCATCCCCCAACTGACACCTCTCTTCCTTCTCCCCCCCGCCCCAGTGAACATCATGTTGCTGTCTGTGGTTGTTACAAAAGGTAATGTCTTCCCCCAAACCATGCACCAAATATACTCCACCAGCCTCCCCCCACCTGAGCCCCACTGTCTTTATGACTTACACCCAGTGCCCCAATCAACCATCCTCCGTTTCCCACCACTCGCCTCCAACCACCAGCACCCACAAAAATCAACCTGCAAATAAAGAAAATGCTCCCCTAATGCAGAGCATCTGCCCTTTTCAATTACAGCTCCCATTTCATAGTGACATGAATGAATGAATGATGACTTCTTTGCTCCTAGTAGAACCTGACTGGTTGAAAATTCAACCAGTCAGGTTATACTAGGAGCAAAGATGTCACCATTCATTCATTTGTGCCATTACGAGATGGGAGTTGGCACCAAACAGAGCAGCTGCACTGCAACAGTGATCCATTTCTTTACTTGCAGGTTGATTTTGTGGGTACTGATTGGGGTAGGTGGGTGGCAGGGACTAGAGGGGGTTGGGGACTTGATGTAGGTCACAAAGACATTGGGACTTAGGTGGAAGGAGGTTAGTGGAGAGTATTTTGCATGCGGGTGGGGGGAAGGGATTATCTTTTGTAACATCCACAGGCAGCACAAGGTTGCCATCAGAAATAATAATCTCGATTATGCCATGGCAACATTACAATGAGGCCAATCACGGACCAGCAGCCTCACTGAGATTTGTAGATATAGAGAAAATTGAAGTTGGAACAAGGAGTGGGAATTTATTGAACAAACTTCTCCAGAGGGAGGATTTTTGGATATTTGCCCTTAATACTTTAACCACATGTGGTCTTTGTCTGCTGTACCGAGTAGTAGCCAACATCAGTTCTCCCTGATGTCACACTGACATGTATGACTTGCAGGCTCTGCCTGTCGAAGATTTGCTGGTATCTTTCACAGTTTTCTGGGAGCATTCTGACAGGTCTGACTTGTAGGGTCTGCCTGTCAGAGATGTGCTAGTGTCTTTCACAGTTTTCTGGTAATATTTAGGTATGACTTGCCTATTCTGCCTAATTAATTTTTCCAGCTCCTGTTAGACTGGCAGGCATGACTTGCAGGCTCTACCTGACAGCTCTTTTGTTAGCCCCTTTTTACCCCTACAGCACTTAGACTTGCAGGCTCTCGCTGTTTGTATCTTTGAGTTTTCGTATTGGCCCCCCCCCCATTCCTTTGGTTACTTGAGTATTGCTCGGCCTTGTTGTTTTTTTTTTTATTTGTAATTTATTGCCAGGTTTGCTCTAGTTTGGTGCACTTTATTATGAATCAGTTCTAGCCATGATTTTAATACATTGTTTGCATGTTGCACTTTTTAGCGTGCTCTTCCATGGTGCTTTTGTCTGGCATTTTTCTGTGCCTTAGCTGCTACTCACATTTTTAATTTACTAAGCACACCATTAGCACTTTACACTTTATAACTATTCATCATTTAGAAGCACGGTGTCACTTTAAATCAGATCCTTAAATTTGTAGAATGCAGAGCATCACACTCAGACTCTGAAAATGACCTCTCTGGTCGATACTTAAGCACGAGTCCACCCATGATACACTGCGTGGTGGCATGTTCAGTTTCTGGTGTCTTGGAATTACTTGTTTGTTTTTTTGGCCGCAACAGCCTGGGATTTAGTATTGTGGACTACACGACTGTACCATCTGGCTGCAACAAGCTTCCTTTTGGTTTACTTTACCAGGCTTTAATTGTGCAGCACTACAAATCCGGTAACATTCTTTTGTCTATTCTCTTAGACACCTTTGTAAACTGCTGTTTTTTGCCTCTTGTGTGTCTGTGTTGCCATTCACAACACATGTAGTTTAGTGGTCTTACCACTACATGTATGTTTGGTGCTTTTTTGTTTGATATTGCCTGCAGACTGCAAAAATTAAAAAAGTTCTTGGCTTGACTACGTGTCTGCTGTGTTTGTCCAGTAGCTATGCTCACCTTCTCACTACACAGTGAGCCTTCTTCTGTTGTCCAGTTGGTTTCACACTCCAAGGTTGTGCACACTATCAATGTTCAGTGGGAGATACCTCTAAACCCTGTTTCCAGTATCCACAGGCAGCAACATGTTGTTCTCAGGGGTGGGTGGTGGGGAGGAGGGTGCCAGTCCCTAGCTCCAAGAATTTGCTGAAATTCACAGATTTTTTCACAGAGCAAATTTCAGCAGCTTCATACACCTCTAATCATGAGCCAGCCAACTCCCCTTCCCTGTCAACCTTCCAAACTCTCAAGTTTAAGGGACAACTCACCACCCTACACACCCTACAATCCCCAGGATACCTCTTCCCCCAAAGCAATACAGCTCAGTGGTTAACAGCAGTGAGCTGCAAACCTGGAGAACTTGGTTTGAGTCTCACAACCACCACTTGCATACTGTGTGACCATGAGCAAGTCACTTAACTTCCCTGTGCTGCCAGGATGCACCTGAAAACAAGCCTCAGCTTAGTGTGTCCTTCCTGGTTAAGAATCGTAAATTAAATAAAAAAAAATAAATACAGCTCCCAAATTTAAGGATACAGGGGAGCTGGACACCTTAAGGTCCTGTTCTGGACATATTGTAATGTTTGTCTTCTTTTCAATGTTTCAACTAATGAATTAACTGATGATAACCCCCAATAGTAACACCTGATTGACCGACAAGTGGAGGATTTTGGTGGCTGAAGGTGGGATGGGAGAGGACTCAATGAGAAACAGTTGAAGGGAGCTCAGATGTCAGGGAACTGTCTTGTGTAAACTGTAAGTTTCTTGTTCCTTGTCACTTTGTGTTCCCTCTAGCAAGCATGTAAAGTTTTGTTTCCTTGTACTGTTTTCTTCCTGACTCTGATACATTGGATGCTTGTGAAAATGGGAAATTTTGCTCACTTGTCTTTCCAGTATAAAATAAATGTAAGCACTGTCTGGGAGCTTACTAGTTTATTTTGGTTGCTTAGTGCAGCTAGGCTGGTTGCATGGTGTAGCTAGGCAGGAAGAGCTAGAGGTGCCAGTAAGTCTGGGATTTGGACTTGCTTACTGCATGCGGGGGGCCCCATCCCTAGAGGGTATAAATAGGAGACAGATTATTTTTCTGGGGGATTCTGCAAGAGGAAAGAGAAGAGAGAGAGAGAGTCTGGGGGGGTCGGTCCACAAGTTTGGACAGGGCCGCAGTGGGGCCAGGGTGGTCCACTTGCCACCCTGGCCCTCCTACCTCAAAGACCCACATATGAGAGGTGCAGTGGTTTTTTGCTGTGTTAGTGAAGGGGAGAAGTTGGAGCTAAAGAATGGGGCCTGTCAGTGCATTTGGGAACTGAAGCCAGGGGAGAGAAAGAATTATGGAGGTCTGCCAAGTGAACTTCGGCACCTTGGTAGGGTAAGCACCGATGGGGCCTTTTGAATTAAAGTAGTCTCACCAGTGGGTGAGTGCAGTTCGTGGAGTTAGTGTTGTCCTGTGAGTGGGCCTGCTATGGCAAATTGGGCCCAGGGTGCAGTTCAGAGGTGGCAGCCTGGACTGTTGTTAATGTAGTGGTGGCAGCACTACCCCCTTTCTTCTGGCTAGTGGCCACAACAGAGCTGGGACTCTCGAGTTTGGCAGCCTGGGGATGCAGGGAAAAGTCCATGTGGGGAATTGTTGGTTGGGACCCCGGCAAGGAGACAGACTGTCTGGGTGCTCCTTGTGGCATGACACTTAGTCCCCTGGGTGAAGACAGTCCAGAAACTGGAATCACTGTATGACTAAAGGTGCTGTTGGTTTTGGGGCCAGGATAGACACTGAAGAAGTCATTCTAAGCTCATGGCATCAGTGACTGTATCCAAAAGGTTTTCAGTGGTTCTGTTATTGCTAAAGAACACCATTTTGACTGTGTTTTAACACCGTGAAGTGAAGAATAGGCTCCAGGAATTGTAAGGTACCCCTCTGTGGAGAAAGTGTGTGAGAAGGCCAAGTTTGAAAGAAGAATTAGGACAGTAGAAACATCTTGTGCTGTCATAGCCCCTATGGAATGTCTAGTGCTTGAGAATTAAGGAAAGGAAAGTGAACTAGAGAGAGACCTGAGTAAAGATCTTAAGGAAACTGGAATAGAAGTGCTGCTTAGTACGAGCTACCTCGGGGTGTGGCCTTTTGGCCCGCTGTGTTGCTGCTCTCAGGAATGAAGCCTTGTTGGCTCAATAAAATTACTGCATAAAATAATTCAGTATTTTGGCAAAAGAGACTGTTGCAGGATTTGGGTGTTCACCTGTAAGTGTTTACCCCCCTGCTACATGGAGTGACTGTTCCTGTTTATCACCTGTTCATTGAATGGGATCTCCTGTTTCTGCAGTTCTGGTGTTTGCCTTGTTTGGTGGAGAAACTGCTGCTAAAAAGAAGTTTACCTCCACAGGGTGTTTCAGTGTGTTCCAGGATTGATCCTGAAGAACCAGTGCACCATGAAGGAGGAGTCGTTGAGAGGCCTGCCAGGTGAAGATGGTCTACAAAGGCCATCTGGTGAAGTGGGCAAGGCCAGGTAGGTGAAGATCTGCATCATCCCAGCGCACCATTCCTTCATCATCTGGCAGCCAGGGGGCACCCCCGATGGAGCTTATCCATCACCAGCACCACCCATGGGACTCAGGTACTGGTTTCCTGTTTTATTTCTGGACTGTGTTTTCATGGGTGTACAGTCCTCCCCTTCCAAAGACGTTTACCACTTGGATACCTCTAGACATGGGGAGGGGGGGCTTACATAAAAATGATATGAAAGTGCTCAAGAAACCATGTAAAGTGCATAAATAAGTTCTCATTCACCTCCATTGCATGGCATGGGCAACATTGTTGACAGAAAGACCAAACACACACCCTCAGCTTAAGTTTTAGATACATATGGTGATGAACATTTATTATACAGCAAGTCTTTGCAGGCCAGAGCAAGAATCAGAGGGGCACTTAGTCTTTAGCTGTGGTGGTGCCCTGGAAAAGGACACAAAAACATGATTTCATAAAAAAACAGCCTAAACAGTTCCAACTAACCAATTCATGTGTCTGTGTGTGCGACTTATTTCACCGAGCCAACAGTTCATTTGCACCTTGCCTCTTTCCTGACTCAAGCATCACTTTTTGAACAAGGCACATTAAATGTCCAATACTAATCTGCTACCATGCAGTGGGTGTCCAGAGCTCAATTGGCAACAATCCTGGGCATACCTTTCTTCAATCAATCAGCCACCTCAAGGGAAAACAGGGGACCCGTGCCAGATGCACACGGTGCTCTCTTCAGGTGTTGATACATTCCAAAACTGATTCAGAGTTCTGTTCAAAGGCTCTAGTGGGAGTCTCTGTTTACAGTTGTACAATTTACCAATCCAAAGGGCAGCTCTGACCTAGCTCCTAATCCGTGTTTGCCCATCCTGGGATCCCGACCAGTAGCTATACTCTTGACAGCTTGGCAAAACCTGGTGCCACAATCCAGTCTGGAACCACAAATCCAGTAGTGCTCCTGCCCCTGGAGTTCAGAGACACATGCTCCCTCTTCTCCCCAGAGCTCCCAAATTTAAGGATACAGGGCAGCTAGGCACCTTGTGGTACTGTTTTGGACAGATTGTGGTGCTTGTCTTCTTTTCAGTGTTCCAGCTAATGAATTAACTGATGATGCACCCCTATAGTAACACCTGATTGGCTGACAAGTGGAGGATTTTGGTGGCTGGAGGTGGGGGGAGTTCATTCTGCAAACTGCATGGGAAACAGTCAAAGGGGGGGCTCAGGGGTCAGGGAACTCTCTGGTGTAAACCATTACTTTACTGTTCCTTGTTATTTTGTGTTCCCTCATGCAAGCATGTAAAGTGCTCAAGCAAGCATGTAAAGTGCATAAATAAGTTCTCACTCACCTCCACTCCATGGCCCGGGCCAACGTTGCTGATAGAAAAACTGAACACGCACCCTCAGCACAAGTTTCAGAAACAGATGATGCTGTGTGTTTATTAAACAGCCAGATAGTTCTTGCAGGCTGAACCAAGAATCAGAGGGGCGCTTAGTCTTTAACTTTGGTGGTGCCCTGGAAAAAGACACAAAATCATGTTTACATTAAAAGCAGTCTAAATAGTTCTAACTAATCTATTCATTTTTGGGTGCATGTGACTTATTCCTCCAAACTCATAGTTCCTCCCATCTCTCCAGTTTCCTGGCTCACGCATCACTTTGTGCACAAGGCACAGAGAAGGTCCAACACTAATCGACCACCATGCAGTAGGTGTCCAGAGCTCAGTGTGGCAATAATCCTGAGCATCTCCTTCTTCGACCGGCCACATCAAGGGAAAATGGTGGACCCATTCCAGATGCACACGGTGCTCTCGTCAGGTTTTGATACATTCCAAAACTTATTCAGAGGTCTGTTCACAGGATCCAGCAGGAGTTTCTGTTCACATATACAGTTTAGCAGTATCAGGGGCAGTTCTGACCCAACTCCTAATACAGATTTGCCCATCCTGGGATCCAAAACAGTATCAAATACCCCTGGCAGCCTGGCAAACCTGGCATCATGACCCAATCTGGAACCTCAGTTCTATGAGGACACCTGCCCCTGGGAGCTCCAAGACAGATGTATGGCAAAAAAGTCACTTCTGCCCCCAGCCTAGCACAGTTGCAGCTAAGGAGACCACTTGTCACATAGGTGCAATCTAGGGGTTCCTGTCTGGTTCACCTGTGCCCCTGGGAGTTGACTGTAGTTTTCTGTGTAAAGAGAAAGGAACGTAACAGTAATGACACTTGGAAAAACAAATGGAAATTTAGAATACTGAAATTAATGACCCACTGCTCGAAAGAGCAGAAGAAACATGAACCCTGAAGCCAGGCAAAACATAAGTCTGCAATAGGGATTATGTCCTGGTGATATTTCATTTTGAAAAAGGTTTTATCCAAGCACATTGGAAGCCACTTAATGCAACAAACCACTGTGCACCAAGTCTGTTTGACAGCTCTACATTGTATTCCTGTATATAAGTTATATTTCAAGTGGCAGTTTCAGCTTCTGCATCATTAGGACAATGGAACATAGGGACCTAGAATTCACAAGACAAAAAAAGACCATGTGGTGCAGCTAGTCTGTCCCCCCCAACACCACCCCCATCAGCTCACAAGGGTACTCATCATGTAATGTGTTATGGCTGTAATGTGTTTGTGCACACATTATGGCCATCTACAGGGTTGAGTTATATTATTTGCATTTGATTCACTGACATTTTTATTCATATTTGAACATGTTTTTGCTACAGTTGTACATGTTTACATATCAGACTTGTTTCTGTTGCTAATGGCAGAAGATCACAGGTTTTAAAGTTATCAATAAAATCTACAGTTATCTCTAATATAGGTGTTTATGTTAAGAGCAGGAGGGTTCATAGGGTACAATCCCTAGATGCAGCATGTCCAATTCTGCCATTTGGCCTACAGTAGACACTTGCACAGGTGCTACAGCAATTAATTAACAGACCAAAAGGAAAGCAAAAGCACCTTTTGTTCTCTGAATTGTGCTGTGCTGAGGCATGCCGTGATTGATTGTGAACTGAAACCCTATAGAATCAGACATGCTGCACGTCTGGACAGTATGTGAGTCACACTAACCTCAACCAAGGGATAATACTACCTTATGTGGACTAACACATTTTCAGATATATAGGAGTGATTGGTAACAAATGTACTATTTGGGTAGAATAACTTTTGCATTGCATGGTCTTAGTACACAGTAATGTTTTGTCTTCATTATTGTTCTGGCACTCTCTGGGAAGTGAGGGTATAGTGGGTACCCCTGTTTTTCACAGGCACACTGCACTACCATTCACTATGTTGATAAAAGCTACTGTACATGCTTTTAGTCAGTTCTGCTCTCAAAACCTGTAAGGATGACTGCACAAATCATAAGGGTGACAGCAGTGCCAGTAGATACAGTCATCTGCCCAGGCTACAGGGGAATTAGGCCATCAAAATGGTACAGTGGCAATATGAGACAGTACTGCTGCACTGTCAGGTGGCATTATATTAACAACAGGTTGTGAACATGCCACCCAGGCCAGTAGGAAGATACATATATTAAAGAAGAGACGATTTCTGAATGGGCGTGGCTTGCAGGTCACAAATTACACACTCTGTTGAAAGAAATGGTTTCGGTTGCTTCCAGTGGAACTTTGTCACACATGCTCCATGCCTCGGGTTGCAGCAGGATACACATGATTGCTTAGGGAAGCTCTAGATGAGAGAAGTGCCAGGGTATTGAAAGATTCTTCCCTGGCCCCGTTCGATATCTTTATTTTGTGGAGTTCATTAAAGAGTTTTTTATATCTGTATGACAACCCCATGTTTACTGTGTTCTGCAAGGATGATATCTTGCCAAAGAGTGGTGATGTTAAAATCCTGCATATGAAGCTGCCAGCGTTGTAAGTGCAACTTGTTGCCTACTTTGATACAATTCATTTGTGTGATTGTGTGTGAGACAGCACTGTCCTGTCTCCAGCATCAATTTTTGCACAAGGCACAGAGAATGTCCAATACTGATCTGCCACTATGCAGTGTGTGTCCAGAGCTCAGTGTGGCAACAATCTCCGGCATCCCCTTCTTCAACCAACCAATCACCTCATGGGAAAACACTGGGGACCCATGCCAGATGCACACAGTACTCTCTTCAGGTGTTGGTAAATTCTAAAACTCATTCAGAGTTACGTTCAAAGGCTCTAATGGGAGTCTCTGTTCACACTTATACAATCTATCAGTCCAAAGGGCAGCTCTGACCTAGCTCCTAATCTCATTTTGCCCCTCTTGTGATCCCAAACAGTATCCATACTTTTGACAGACTGGGAAAACCTGGTGCCATGATCCCGTCTGAAACCTTAGATTCTTTAGGGCTTCTGCCCCTAAAAAGTCAGAGGCAGGCCCTCCCTCTTCCATCCAAAGTCCCCAAAGTTAAGGATACTGGGCAGCCAGGCACATTAGAGTCCTGCCGTGGACAGACTGGGGATGTGTGTCTTCCTTTCAGTGTTCCAATTAATGAATTAACTGATGATAACCCTTATAGTAACACTTAACTGGCTGACAGGTTGATGATTTTAGTAGCTGTGGGGGGGGGGCTCATGCTGCAGACTCAATGGGAAACAGCTGAAGGGAGACTTAGGTGTCACAGTACTCTCTGATGTAAACCATATTGTTCTTTCTCAATTTGTGTTCCCTCAAGCAAGCAAATAAAGTGCATGAATACATTTTCACTCCCTTCCATTCCATGGATTGGGCCAGCATTGCCCACAGAAAGATGAGCACTGACCCTCAACATAAGTTTCAGAAACAGATGGTTCTGTGCATTTATTATATTTGCTTGCACGCATGTGCAAGAAACATAGTGCCACCATACGAGTTTTTGTAGGTGTGCCTCCCCCAATTCCAGTGCCCTGCTCCCTTTTGCAGGTGCAGCTGCACCACTCTAATGAATGTCGGAGCTGTCTATGACAGCCCTTCAGATGCAGTGGCGTACAGTTGAAAGCAAAAAAAAGCTGCAAACAGTGGTGGTAACGTGTAGGCAATTTGCATACTGCCGTTGGCAGGTAATTTACATACTGCCGTCAGCAGTATGTAAAGTGCCTTCACTCTGCACTGCATCTGAAGCTGTCATAGACAGCTCCATTTTTGTCTAATTCCCCCTCCCAAGTAGCATGCTGGGAGCCCACCCCAGCATGCTCATGCACTCCCCCCCGCACACCGTATGGCCGACGCCCAATCCCTCGTCGGCTTCACTGCTCCCCAAACAGACTTCCGGTGCCATGCTGGGAGCCCACCCCAGTGTGGCAAAAGTACGTACAGCTGACTTGGAGTGCCCAATCCCCTGTCAGCTCCACTGTATGGTTTGAACCACCCCAAAAACAGAGCTCCACGTGCCACGCTGGGAGCCCACCCCAGCATGGCAGAAGTCCATATGGCTGACAGTGGTGCCCAATCCCCCATCGGCTCCACTGGCTCACCCCCCAAAAAAAACTTCCAGCTGCCACACTGGGAATCCACCCCAGTGTGGCAAACAGTCCCACATAGTCTAAAGAAACATGAAACCTGTAAAAAAAAAATGGTCCCTCGTTGACTGTTTTGACCCCCTCCCCAACCCACACCCACCCTCTGTGCAAACCCCTCCCCCACCCACTTACCTCCAGAGGCTGGGCGGCGATCTTGGTGGACCGGAACACATCTGCACTCTTCAAAGCCGACCGCAAACTGAAGAAATACCGGTAAGCTGTATAATGCAATAAATGTTTTTTTTTCCAACTTTTGTGCATATCTCGGCCATTTTTGGAATTTTTCACCAAGTTTTCCACATGGGGTTCCTGGGGACCCATCTCATAAATTCAGTCATTATCATTTTGTTATTCAGTCCTGAAAGGTGATAACGCAGTCACTGCGTGGAACCACCTTTCTGGACCAAGTAATGAAACGACAGTGTCACAGTTCATGAGGTAGGCCCCCTAAAACCCTATGTTGAAAATTTGGTGAAAAAATTCCCCAAAATGACTGTTTTACAAGGGTGCATTGCGCAGTTCCTATGCAAGCTCGTAACTTTGAGAATTTTTAATATTTTCAGTCCTGATTTTCAACATTGCCATTGTATTTTTGTAGCACTGCTGTACTGTTCCTCTATTTGTATTATTGTACCTATGTTGCTGTTGTTCAACTGTTCTCTTTCTGTCGTACTCTCCTGGGTCATGCCTGAAAATAGTCATTTTATGGCTAATGCATCTACCCGGTTAACAAAAACTAAATGAATAAATAAACAAAATTTAACTACACCTCCTTATGAACAGTATAGCTGTCATTTTTCATATCTCACCCAAAATGTGTTTTCACACATGTAGCGCACTTTAGAGCGGTCGGTGTGCAAAATCAATATTCAGGACACATTAAGAAAATCACAGCAACACTGGTCATGAGCAGAGGTGGTAAAATAGCTATGTTGAAAATTTGGTGACAAAAGTCCTTTAATGACTCTATCAGCAGCGTGCATTACGCAATTTCCACGCACCCTCGTAAGTTCAATAATTTGTAATATTTTCAGCCCAGATTTTCAACATCGACATATTTCCATACCTTCTTATGAATAGTACAGCTGTCATTTTTCACACCCTGGCCGAAATGTGTTTTCGCACTTCCGACGCAAAATAGCGCAGTCACTGTGGAAAGTTAGTGTTCAGGATAGATTACAAAAATCACAGTGACACTGTTCATGAGTGGAGGTGCAAAAATGCCTGTGTTGATAATTTGCTATAAAAAAATCCCCAAACTACTTACATTATGGGTGTATGTTGCGCAACTCCTATGCACCCTCGTGACTTCACCAGTTTTTGTATATTTTCACTCCAGATTTTCAACAATGCCATTTTTTACACCTTCTCACGAACAGTATACCTGTCACTTTTCACATCCTGTTCGAAATGTGTTTTTGCACCTGTGGTGCCAAGGTGTCACTGTTCATGTGGTGGGGTCACAAAAAACCCATGTGGAAAACTTGGAGTAAAAATACCAAGAAACTCCCAGGGCATTAGGGTTTTCAACCATAATGCCCTACCTTGTAGGGAATGACAGGTATCGGGGTGTGACTTGGGATTGTCAACAGTAATGCTCATGCCATTTCACCCCCATCCCCTCCCTGCAGCCAGTGATAGGCATCGAGGTGTGCCTTGGACCCTTTGCCCCCAGAGTTCATCCCATTCTCCTATACTGTGCCCATTTCAGCATATTTCCTTATGGAATTAGGTAAATGTAAACGCGAAACACCCCAAGGCACACCTCGACACTTGTCAGTGTCTGAAGGGTAGGGTGAGGTGAAATGTCATGACCGTCATGGGTGATGACCCAAAGGCACACCCTGAAGCCTGTCCATCTCTGCAGAGTGAGGGTGGAGTTGGTGTCACTTCAATACTTCAATACCAGTCCTATATTGCATCTGTCTAACTCCTGTACTTCCACTGCTAATGCCAGCAAGCAAACATTTGGCATTGACAAATGCTTGTTAAATGATGAGACAGTCCTTGCAGGCCAGACCAAGAATTAGAGGGGCATTTAGTCTTTAGCTTTGGTGGTGCCTTGCAAAGGGCACAAAACATGTTTCCATTAAAAAGATCCTAAATAGTTCCAGCTAACCAATTCGTTTGTGGGTGCATATGACTTATTCCCCCAAACTCAGAATTAATTTACGGCTTGCCACTTTTCTGACTCAAGCATTACTTTTTGCACAAGGTACAGAGATATTCAATACTAATCTATGGCTATGCAGTGGGTGTCCAGAGCTCAGTGTGGTAACAAGCGCAGGCATCCCCCTTCTTTTTGTTTTTTACCTTTATTTTATCAGGAGAGGCACACTAAGCTGAAAGCTTGTTTACATGTGCAACCTGGGAGCACAAGGAAGTTAAGTGACTTGCTCAGGGTCACGCAGTGTGCAAGTGGGTGCTGTGGGATTCGAACCCAGGTCTCCAGGTTTGCAGCTCAGAACCTTAAACCACGGTGCTATACTGTCTCCTTCTGCCTTCTCCACTCAACCAGCCACCTCAAGGGAAAACAGGGAACCCATGCCAGATGCACAAGGTGCTGTCTTCAGGTGTTAAGTTTCAAAACTCATTCAGAGTTCTGTTTACAGGATCCATTTGGAGTCTCTGTTTATACTTAAACAATCTACCAATCTGTGGGACAGCTCTGACCTAGCTCCTAATCCCTGTTTGCCCATCCTGGGATCCCGAACAGTATCTATACTCTTTGCAGCCTGGCAAAACATGGTACCATGACCCAGTCTGGAACCTCAGATCTATTAGAGTTCCTGCCCCAGGGAGCTCCAAGACAGGTGTATGGCAAAAAAGTCACTTCTGCCCCCCCTTCCCCAGCCAAACATAGTTGCAACCAAGAAGCCCCTCACCAGCTGACACATCGGTCAGCAGCAAGTCATCTGTTGTCAGTATCAGAATAAGTGGAATCTTACCTTTTTGGGGAACTGAAAATACAGCTGCAAACAAATTAGCAGATTTCCAGCACTTCCTATCCTCCCATGCAGCAACATCAGTTTCTTTGTTCAGATCCTGCAATTTCATGGCCCCAGGCATCAGAGATATACTTGTTCAGGAAGCTGGAGATTCCTGTTTGGTTCACCTGTGCCCCTGGGAGTCGGCTGTAGTTTTTTTGTGTGAAGAGAAAGGAACACAAAAGTAATGACACGTGGAAAACAAATGGGAATTTAGAATACTGAAATGAATGCCCCTCTGCTCCAAGCAGCAGAAGAAGCATGAACACTGAAGCCAAGCAAAACAGAAATCTGCGATAGGGATTATGTCCTGGTGATATTTCATTTTGAAAAGGTTTTATCCTAGCACATTGGAAGCCACTTAATGCAATAAACCACTGTGCACAAAGTCAGTTTGTTTGGCTGCTCTGCATTGTATTCCTGTATAGAAGTTACATTTCAAGTGGCAATTTCAGCTTCTGCAGCATTAGGACAATGAAACATAGGGACATAGAATTCACAAGAGAGAAAAATATCACATGGTCCCACTAGTCTGCCCCCACCACCCACCAGCTCAGAAGGGTACTTATCATGTAATGTGTTATGGCTGTAATGTGTTTGTGTACACATTACAGCCGTGTATGGGGCTGAATTTTATTACTTGCATCTGATTCACTGATATTTTTATTTATATTTTAACATTTTTTAATAATACTTGTCTCTGTTGTTAATAGCACAAGACCAAAGGTTTTAAAGTTAACAGTAAACTCTGCAGAGTTTTCCCTAAAATACGTGTTTCTGTTATGAGCAGGAGCCTTCAGGGTACAGTGCCTACAAGTAGCATGTCCAGTTCTGCCATTTAGCCCACAGTAGGCACTTGCACAGGTGCTACTGCAATTAATTAACAGAACAAAAGGAAAATAAAAGCACCTTTTGTCCTGCAGATTGTGTTGTGTTGAGGCATGCCATGATCTGTTAGGAGCTGACACCTGGCAGAATCAGACATGCTGCATGTCCAGACAGTATGTGTGTCACACTGACCTCAACCAGGGGTAATAATACTTTATGTGGCCTAGCACATTTTCAAATATATAGGAGTGATTTGCAAAAAGTGTACTATTTGTGTAGAACAGTTTTTACTTGGTATAGTCCTAGTACACAGTAATATTTTTTTGTTTTCATTGTGATCTTGGCACTCTGTGGAAAGCCAGAGTTTTAGTGGGTCCATCTGTTTCTCACAAGCACACTCTACTACTGTTCATTGTGTTGATGAAAGTCACACCCTCTTAGCGGGCTCAGCTATCATAACCTGTTAAGACAACTATGCAAATCCTAACGATGACACTGGTGGCAATAGTTGCAGTCATTTGCCTAGGCAGACTAGATGGACCCTAGGTCTCCTTCTGCTATCTCATTTTCTAAGTTTCTAAGCTGCAGGGGCATTAGGCCATCAAAATGGTGCAGTGACAACATGAGGCATTACTGCTGCACTACAAGATGGCATTATTTTATTTATTGAAATGTTTCTCCAGTAAGGCACACTGAACAACAAGTTGCTCATCTTCCGGTGTGACCTGGGGGAAGGGGTATATAGAGAATGAAACAGTACTACAGTTATAGTGCATAAGACAAAAAGTTACATACATAGGAAAGAAAAACTGACAATAACAATTGCCAAATTAGTAACAAGGGTGGGGAAACAAGGGAGCAACACAGACAGTAACCGATACATAAAGCAACTAGCTGGTAGTAGGGGTAGCTTTAGTATAGGAGGAATTGAGAAAATATAGGTAAAGGGGATAGGAACTGGAGGGAGCAAAAAGTGCATAGGTATTATCGGATTTGTAAAGTGCCAAATGGAGAGGTAGGTTAGGCAAAATTTGAACAACTGACATTTATGGGATGGGGGGGGGAGAGTAAGGGGGGGGATGCTGAGCCCCAGGTGAGGTCCCTCCAGGATGTTGAGATCCTGCAAGGCTGCAGGCAAGGCAGGGAGGGAGGAGATAAGAGAAGTTGTAGGCATGTCAGGAGATTGGAGGAGGAAGGGGAGGGATCACGGGCCCTGAGTGAGGACCCTTCAGGATGCTGAGAACCCTGCAAGGGTGCAGGCAAGGCAGGGAGAGGAGAAGGGGACAGTAGTAGGTGTGCCGGGGGGGAGAGAGGAGTTTAGCAAGATGGTGTCAAGTCCCAGGTGCAGAAAGAAGGGGGGGCCAAGGGAGAGAGAGAGAGGAGAGCCAAGACCAACAAGGATCCCATCAGGATGCAGAGAACCCTTCAAGTGGACAAGAAGGGAGGATGCAAATGAAGGTGTAAAGGGAATGGTTGGCTACAAGAGATAGGGGTGAACAGGAGGGAAGAAGGAGGGAAGAGAGAGCTGAGCCCACAGGGAACCCTTCTGAATGCTGAGAACCCTGTAAGGGGGCTGGGAAGGTTGCAAGGAAGGGGTGAGGGAAAGGTGAGCTACAAGAAGACAGGGAGAAGGTGGAAGGGGAAGGAGAGTCGAGCTGACAGGGACCTCTACAGGATGCTGAGAACCCTGTAAGGGGACTGGGGAGGCAGCAAGGATAGGGTGAGGGGAAAGTGAGCTACAAGAGATGAGGGGAAGGAACAGTTGAACTGAGGGTAGCTACAGGTAAGGGGTGATATGATGCATAAGCAAGGGTGTAGTTAAGGAGGGTCATGGCAAGAGCAGTTAGATAAGACATAGTTATGTAGGTCAGAGCTGAGGGAGTAAGAGGAGGAGTGAGGGATTTCAGGGGGTAGGGAGTTCAAAATTTTGGGGAAGCGGTGAGAGAAGCCAGATTGACCCCATGTTGGTGGAGTGCCTAAGGATCGCCAATGTACGTGAGTCAGTGGATCTAATGGAATAAGTGTGGGGAGGGGTGATGAAAGAAGAAGAGAGGTAGTTGGGGAGTACCCCCAGCCAGTGACTAGAGATGAGCTTAGCGCAGTGGTATAGGCATCTATTTGTGAGAGAGGAGAGGGACAGTGCTTCTTAGAGATAGCATTGGTGGGTGCTAGAAGGAGCATCTAAGCCAAAGCAACAGAAAGAGTGGAATAGAGTGTCCAATCTGGTCAGGGAGGATTTGGGAACAGCACCATACTGTACATCGCAGTAGTCGAAGATGGGGAAGATCATCTTCTGAATGCCTAGCAGTAGGAGGGATGCAACTTTGGTTCCTCAACGGAGCACCAAGCTTGGGACCCAGTTTTTTCAGGATAGCATCGATATGTCCAGAGATATGCGAGGAGTTGTTCCAGCTAAACCCCAAGATATCTGAAGGAGGAAGTGTCCTCTAAAATAGTCCCATCCAGGGTGTGGAAAGAGGGGAGGTTGGGGAGCCTAGAGAGTCTCTGCCTATTGCCAAAGATTATGGAGACTGTCATCTTGTCATTGAGGAAGAGGGGATGGTTAGCAAACCAGAACTGAACTTGGTTGAAATCATGCTGCAAGCTGGTTGTTTCCTCAGCAAGACTTGAGCCAGACGCATACAAAACTGTATCATTGGCATACATGTGGATGGAGGAGAACAGGGAGCAGACTGAGGGCAAGTCATTTAGGAAAAGAGAATAAAAGGGGATCAAGTACCGAGCCCTGTGGGACTCCAGTGGTGATCTGGGGGGGGGGGATGATGACTGAGATACTGACTGATTGAGTTCTACCAGTGAGGTAGGCTCTGAACCTGTTTGTAGCCCAGGATGACAGGCCTGCTCTAGAGAGAGAGTCCAGGAGCAGGGTGCGGGTGACAGTGTTGAACACTTTGGCAAGGTCGACAAAAATGGTTGAGGTGATAAGGCCTTTGTCCATCCCGGTTAGGACGGAGTCAGTAAGTCTGTCAGGGAGGTAGTAGTGGAGTGTTATTTCCTAAAACCAGATTGGAACTGAGTGAAAAATGAGGAATGAGAGCGGTAAGAAGTACGTTGGGAGAGTACCAGATGTTCTTGGAGTTTAGCGAGGAGGGATAGGAGGGAGATGGGGTGGTATTTACTAGGGGAAGAGGGGTCACCTCCTTTGGGCAAGGAGAGGATGACAGCATGTTTCTATGCATTAGGGACTGAGCGTGTAGTGAAGGAGAGGTTTAGAATGAGGGAGAGAGACTAAGCAATGGCATGGGGTGAGAGTGAGAGGAGTTTGGGGGTAGAGGTCAGAAAGGGAGGAGCCTTTTGTAGGGTTGATAGTGAGTAGGGCTTTTAAGGCATCTTCAGGGTGATGGCTGAGAAGGAGATGTTGTGGGTAGAGGGTGAGGGGGGAATGGTGTTGGGAGGGAGGGAGGGGTAGGAAGGGGTGCCTTTAGAAGTTCTGCAGTGCAAGAGGTGTAATCAGAGTTAAATTTACTGGTGACTGTGCTCGAGTTCGGCAACAAGGCGTTGTTTATTTTGAGGACCGGGGGTGGTGGGTGGGATTGGGGTGTGAAGAGGGCATGGACCCCCTTCCAGAATTTTGAAGGGGTAGTTATGTTTGTGAGGAAGGCCCATTTGAAGTATTCAGACTTTGCTAATCTTGTTGCCTTGGTGCAGATGATTTAGAGCACACGGTATGTAAAGAAGTACCCAGGGGACTGGGTTGACTTATGAAGTTTCCAGGCGCAATCTCTAGCCCTGAGGCAGGCCAGAGGTTCAGGAGTTATCCATGGAAGAAGACTGCCCCAACTCTGGCTGATTTGAGAGGGGTGAAGGTATCCCAAGTACGTAGAAATATATCGTTGAAATAAGCCAGGGCCATGTCAACCGAGGAAAAGGAAGTTAGGGGAGACTAGTCAGAGAGGGTGAGGTGGTGCAGTAGAGGTTCAAGGTTCGGTAAGTTAAAAGAGCATAGTTGCAGGGTTTAATTCAGGAATTTAGGCCTATGTACTTTCCGGACTAAGAAGATTGAATTATGGTCACTGAGATCATCAGGAAGGATTCCAGATTTGATTACTCTGTGAGGGTGGGAGATGAGTGCCCAGACAGGCAGGGAATGATTTAGTGTCTTGTGGTTTGGGGGGGTTCTGAGATCAGTTAGGTGATATTCAGGGCTCCAATATCATTATGTGTTTTGGCAGATTTTGGTGATAGTCAATTTAAATTGAAATCACCCGGGATATATAGTTCTCCAGATTGTGAAAGGGCCGAGATAGAGGTGACTAGGCCAAGTGTGATAATTGGCTGGATGTTTGGGCAGCAGTAGACACTGACTATGAAGCTAGGAAGAGTGAAGAGCAGGGACACTTGCATGGCTAGAGCGTCATGGGTCACTGGATTAGAGGTTGAGTATGTTGTAGAAAACTGGAGAGAGGTGAGTATGTACATGGCAATGCCACCACCTCTACCTGCATGGTCTTGTCTTAGGATAGGGAAGCCTTGGATGGAGACTGATTGGTCCGAAATTCTGTCCTTTAGCCAGGTTTCCATAATGATGAATATAGCAGGCTTTAGGGTAAATGCCAGGGTGTGGAGGAGGTCAATTTTTAGCTGAAGGCTACAGATGTGTAGATGAAGGAGTCTGAGTCCTTTTGGGAGAGCAGAAGGCACAAAGGAGGGTGAGGTGGTAGCTGAAAGGAGGACCAGTGTGGGAGATGCAATAGGACCAGGGTTGGGGTGGATGTTCCCTAAGGCAAGTAAGAGAAGGGCAATAATCAGGAAATTAATTTTAGGGCACTTGTGAGAGGAGGAGAAGGAGGAAACCTTGGGCCTGGAGCAGTAGGAAGGGGAAAAGAAGGAGAACATTAGATGATGAAAGGCAAGATTAGCTGACACAGAAGTCAGGGGACCATGGGGGTGGATAGGAGAGTGAGACCAGGGTTCAAAAAGGGGAGAGGGAGTGATTGTGAGGATGAAAATAGGGGACTAAAGATGAGAGGTAGTGATTTGAGTGGGGCTGTCAGATCCCAGTGGGTAGTGTACAAGAGGGGGCAGTAAGGAGATGGTTGGAAGCAGCAAGAGGGGGGAAGGTGGAGAGACAGAGATGCATTGACAGGGGAGAAGTGGGTTAGATTGATCTGTAATTAAGAGAAATGAGGACTGAGTAAGGGAGCTGAAGATGGGTAGGAGAGGAAAGGGGGGAAGGAGTAAAGACAGTGGATTAAGGCAGTCCACAAGAGGGAACTGAGAAGGATTTGCTTTGCTAAGAATTGGCCCTCTAGTGGCCGACAAATACAACCAGCAGAGGGGAAAGAAGATACTTCATTATTCACAAGGGAGGTGGGTCACCTGATCCTGGGGCTATAAATATAATTGCACAGATTTAGTGGGCGGGGAACAAACTAGCTGCTATGGGTTGCTTCTGAAGCAGAAGCGGCAGTCAGAAGTACAGAAAATGCACAAGAAAAAGCTCCAGAAATCAAGTTTAAAGCTAGAGCTAAACAGTCCAATAGGAGAGCCTGTTAACAACAAACTGTGGATATCCAACCCAGGCCAGTAGGAAGTTAAGAATATCAAAGAAGAGACAAACTATGAAAGGAGGTGGCTCGAAGAACACAAATTATGCACTCTGATGAAAGGAATGGGTGTGTCTGCCTCCAGGTGGAACTTTGCTACACATACTCCCTGCCTTGGGCTGCAGCAGGATACGCATGAAGCTTCAGATGAGTGAAGTGCTGCGATATTGAGAGATTCAGCTCTGGCTCTGAGTGATGTACCTTTGTTTTTATTTTGTGGAGCTCCATGAAGAGTTTTTTGTATCTGTATGAAAACCCCACATTTACTGTGTTCTGTTTGGATGGAATCTTGCCAAACAGAGGTGACATTAAAATTCTGTACATAAAGCTGTCAACATTGTAAGTGTAATTTTTTGTTGCCTAGTTTAACACAATTCTTTTGTATGTCTGTGTGACTTATTGCCATAAACCCACAGTTCGTTCACACCTGGCCACATTCCTGACTTAAGCAGCATTTTTTGCACAAGGCACCGAGAATGTCAATACTAATCTGCTACCATGCAGTGGGTGTCCAGAGCTCAGTGCGGCAACAATCTTGGGCATCTCCATCTCCATCAAGCCAGCCACCTCAAGGGAAAACGGAATCCATGCTGGATGCACAACGTGCTGTCTTCAGGTGTTAATAAGTTTCAAAACTCATTCAGAGTTTTGTTCAGAGAATCCATTTGGACTCTTTGTTCACACTTATACAATCTACCAATCTGTGGGGCAGCTCTGATCTAGATCCTAATCCCTGTTTGCCCTTCCTGGGATCCTAAACATCCAGGCAGCCTGGCCAAACCTGGAATCATGACCCAGTCTGGCACCTCAGATCCATTAGGGCTCCTGCCACTAGGAGCTCTGAGACAGGTGTGTGGCAAAAAAGTCACTCCTGGCCCCCACCCAAACACAGCTGCAACCAAGGAACCACTCACCAGCAGATACATCAGTCAGCAGCAAATCATCTGTAGTCAGTATCAGAATGAGCAGAATCTTACCTTTTCTGGGGAACATAAAATACATGTGCAAACAAACAGATTTCCAGAACTTCCCACCCTCCCATGCATCAACAACAGTTTCTTTGTTCTGACCCTGCAATTTCATGGCCCCTGGCATCAGAGACATACCTGTTCAGGAAGCTGGAGGTTCCTGTTTGGTTCACTTGTGCCCCTGGGAGTTAACTGTAGTTTTTTTTGCTTATGTGAAGTGAAAGGAACACAAACATAATAATGACATTTGGAAAACAAATAGGAATTCAGAATACAGAAATTAACGCCCCACTGCTCTAAATGGCAAAAGAAACATGAACACTGAAGCCAAGCAAAACAGAAATCTGCGATATGGGACTATGTCCTGTTGATATTTCATTTTGAAAAGGTTTTATCCAAGCACATTGGAAGCCACTTAATGCAATAAACCACTGTGCACCAAGTCAGCTTGTTTGACAGCTCTACATTGTATTCCTATATATAACTTACATTTCAAGTGGCAGTTTCAGTTTCTGCAGCATTAGGACAATGAAACATGGGGATCTATATTGCACAAGACAGAAAAATACCACATGGTCCAACTAATTTGCCCTCACCCACTATCTCTGAAAGGTACTCATCGAGATGTGATGTGTTATGGTTGTACACATTACAGTCACGTATAGGGCTAATTGTTATCATTTTCATTTGATTTAGTGCCATTTTTTATTTATAATTTAACATTGTTTGCTAAAAGTTGCATTTCAACATATCAGACATGTTTCTGTTGTTAATGGAACAAGACATTCATTTCAACATATCATACTTTTTTCTGTTGTTAATGGCAGAAGACCACGATTTTTAAAATTGTCAATAAAATCTGCAGAGTTTTCCCTAAAATATGTATTTATGTTATGGGCAGCAGTGTTCATAGAGTACAGTCCCTACACGCAGCATGTCAAGTTCTGCCATTTGGCCCATAGTAGACACTTGCACAGGTGCTACAGCAATTAATTAGGAGACCAAAAGGAAAACAAAAACACCTTTTGTTCTGCAGATTATGTTGTGCTGAGGCATGCCGTGATCTGTCGGGAGCTAACACCTGTCAGAATCAGACATGTTGCATGTCCAGACAGTATGTGTGTCACTCTAACCTCAACCAAGGGGTAATATTACTTTATGTGGTCTAACATATTTTTCAAATATAGAGGAGCGATTTGAAAAAAATGTATGTGTAAAACAGCTTTTGCAATTACATGGTTTCAGTTCACAGTAATTTTTTTTTTTTATTAGGATTCTGTCATTTTCTGGGAAGCCAGTTTTTAGTGGATCTATCTGTTTCTCACAGGCATACTGCATTCTCACAGGAACATTATATTACTGTTGAATATGCTGATGAAAAGCTACACCTTCTTGATTGGCTCAGCTCTTGTAACCTGTAAGGACAACTGTGCAAACCATAAGGATGACAGCAGTGGCAAGGGATACAGTCATCTGACTAGGTTATAGGGGCGTTAAGCCTTCAAAATGGTGCGGTGGCAACATGATGCATTACTGCTGCACTACAAGATGGCATTATGTTAACATCAGCTTGTGGACATGCCACCAAGGCCAGCAGGACATTTAATTATATCAAAGAAAAGACAACCTCGGAACAGGGGTGGCTTGCAGGTCACAAATGATGCCGTCTGTTGAAAGGAATGGCTGCGTCTGCTTCCAGGTGGAACTTTGTCACACATGCTCCCTGCCCTGTCTGCAGCAGGATGCACATGATTGCTTAGAGAAGCTCCAGATAAGTGAAGTGCCAGGATATTAAGAGATTTATCTCTGGTCCCGCATGATCTGTTTATTCTGTGGAGTTCACTGAAGAGTTTTTTGTATCTGTATGACAACCCCACATTTATTGTGTTCTGCTTGGATGAAATATTGCCAATGAGTGGTGATATTAAAACCCTGTACATCAAGCCACCAATGTCATAAGTGCAATTTGTTGCCTGCTTTGATACTTCTGAGTTTCTGTTGCTGTTGGAATGTTTGTTGGGTTAGCCATAGCCATCCCTTCTTGGCTGCACATCCCTGTAACATATGTACAGCTGTAACTGCATGCAGCACATGATTGCTGAAGGAAAAGGTGCAGTAGATGAGGATGGGCCTGGAGAGTTTCTAGAACCACAGCTGAGTCTGTAGGCTGTGGACCAAAAACAAATCGTAAATGGCTGCCTCCTAGAGATAATTACTTATCACTGACTTAATGTGTTTTTCCTGTGCTTCCATCCCTCCATAGGTGCATACATATGTGTTGGTACGGAAGCACAGAGCCCTCTGGGCCCTGCAATTCTATTTCTCCCAAAAAGCAATTGTTTTGCTTGGTTGTATGGCTTGTTAAAATTCCAGTGTTATCCTATGGGAATTTTGATTGTTTAATTTTAATGTTTTTTTTTTATATGGCCCCTAAATGTTTGGGGGTATTTTGTGTTATTCATGAAGTACTCATTAAGATCTTTGTTTTGATATATAATCAATCAATCAATCTTTATTTTACCAGGTGAGACACCATTGAATAAAACTCATTTGCAAGGTGGACCTGGACAATGAAACATACAAAGAATGAAGCAAAAATTCATAGCATGGGGCAATGCAAGGGTACAAAAAATAATTTGAGGGGAAAAAATCAACAATGCTCAGACACAGGAATGAAGACAAAAATGGTACAGGATAATACAGCAGATATTTACAGTAATTATATATACAACATATACATAGGTGTACAGTGGAATATATATCATTGATTAATGTGAAATGATAAAAAGAGGGACCAACGCCAAGGCAGAATTCTAGGAGGAGGAGGAGAAAGAGGAGTAAAGGAGGGTTATGAGGCTGCATAAAAGGGAGGGGAAGGGAAGGAGACAAAAGGGATTACGAGACTGCCAGGAAGAAGAGTTGGAAGGGGCAGCCAGAAGATCACACAGGGTAGGTGTCCCAAGTCCCAGGGATCAAGCATCAGTCAGCTAGGGATCAAGCATAAATCAGGAGAAGCAATTGCAGGGCTCATTGAAGAAACATGCAAAGAGCATTTTGAAAGCTGGCAATTTTATAGGGATTACTACATTCAAGGTCTTTTGCAGTTTATTCCATAGTGACAGGAGTGTGTAGCTTATCGAGGCTCAACAAAAATTGGAATTGACCTTGGATATAAGGAGTAAGATACAGTATATGTAAGGCTTCTCAATGTGTTTATTTATTTATTTAGCTTTTGTTAACCGGGTAAGTACACTAGACAAGTTGTATGCCTATTTTCAGGAACAACCCGGGAGAGTACAAACAGGTAATACAGGGTACAACAATACAGCAAAAGTTAGGTGAATAGTTAAGTCTCACACTAGTTGAAATGATTACATATTCACTTGGAGGTTAGGTACAATAAGTCAATAAAGCTGCAGGCAATATACAGAGTAAGACAGTGAGGATAGAATACATAGTGAGTTGACATTGAACAACATTGACTATCTACTACATGCAGTACACGTCTGCAGGCACTCAGTAATATACTGTGGAAGTTTCTTAGTGAGAGCTCTAAGGGTCTAGAACGCAGCAGTTTTCTGTCTTCTAAAACTCAGATGTCCACCTTATCATGGTGTAGAGGGTGCAATGGTGGGTGGAGTACGTGACTCCAATAAAAAATCTTATAGCTCAGTGATAAAGAGTGTCGAGTTTGGATAGTGCAGTGCAGGGATGATGTCCATAAATGAAGTCTGCATAATCCAAAAGTGGAATAAATGTTTTTTGCACTAGCCTGTTTTTTTTGTCCTTTGTGAGTAGATCATTGAGCAGGTAGAAGAGGCCAACTCTTTGAGTTTTTTCAAAAGTTCTTCGATGTGGTCGGCAAAGGAAAGTTTATAGTCAATCCAAAGCCCAGGGTATTTGAATTTTGCCACAAAGTCTAAGGATTCAACTAGGTGTGTGGTAATTTGAGGAACATGACCAAGGGTATAGGGATTAGGTGTGTTGACAACTGGGGAGAAAAACATTGCCTTGGTTTTCTTGGCATTTAGTAATAGTTTTTGGTTTAGGAGGTTGACCTGCAAGTGGCTGAAGTATAATTGTATGTCCTCACTGATGAGATCAGGAGAAGGCCTATCAATGTAGAGAACTGAATCATCTGCAAAGAGATGAATGTTAGCTGATTTGATGCCTGAGTCAATATTGATGTACAGTACGAAAAGCAAAGGTCCCAGGATGGAATCCTGTGGAAAACCTCTGGAGAGTTTTTAGTGGAGAAACATCTCCTTCAGCTTTGACCTACTGATGGCATCCAAATAGGTAGCTTTTGAACTATTTTATTTCTCCGGAATCCAGTCCAACATGTCTATGCATGGTCAGAAGCAGATCATAATCCATGGTGTTGAAGGCCTTACTTAGGTCAAGAAATAAGGCACATACTTAGTTTCTGGCGTCTAGGGCCTTCTGCCAGTCATTAGTGACTTTGGCAAGAATGGAGACAGTGCTATGACATGGCCTGAAGACTGATTGCATTGGACTCAACAGATTGAAGGTTTCCAAGTATTTTCCAAGCTGGGCATTGACTAGTTTTTCAAGCAATTTGAATAGTATGGGTAACAAGAATATCGGCCTGTAATTATTTAGATTACTGTAGTTGCTGGACTTTTTTTTTGTGTTAATTTATTTATTCACCTGGTCCCTGGCAGCTGTGCATCCTTTTGGATTTCCCCAGCCCTGTTCCCTGCTCTCAGCCTACTCTTCCAGCTACCCCACAACTTGTCCCCCTGGTGGGGTGGCAGGGATCCCCTCAACCTGCCTAACTCTGGATTCGATGCTGGAAGGGTGATTGCCCGTTGTGGGGGCAGCACCTGTGGGGATGAACCATCACTCTGCCATGCCAGTAACCATTTTTCCTCCTGTAATTTGGTTCCCCTAGACAAGGCGTGCAATGACTCCCAAGGAGCGAGCATGCACACTCCCGTACGTGCTCCTCCGAATGTCTGCCTTGTCTACCCCCACTCTGTAGCTCTCAGTATGCCAGACCCTTAGCCTCTTCCAGGGGCCAGTCATGCACCAAATTACTGGTGTCCCCCCACCCTGGAGAAGGACAGCAGATGCTGGATGCTCCATCCCTCTCCTCCCCTGCCAACCACTGGCGGCCCATGCATGTTCCTAAACATGGGTCGCCAGCATAGAGTGAGATAAGGTAACCAGCACCTCAGCCCTCAGTACCACTGGGCTAGCCGTGGTCACTGGACTTGAGGAGAGGGATGACTTGAGCAGTTTTCCAAATGGATGGAACAACACTCTGCATCTAAGGATAAATTGAAAAAGTGGGTAATAGGGGCAGCCAGGACATGGCAACTGAGTTAAAAAAATACGGATCAATCAGGTCAGCACCCACACTCTTTGTGGTGTCCAAATTCAAACGTAAGTCTTCAACTTCCTTCAAGGTGACTGGTCTGAATGTGAAGACTTTATTAGGAACGGGGTGTCCAAGGCTAGGCAGGCTGGATCCTGGGCACAAAGATGGGAGCAAAAGTTATAGGCAGGGGAAGAGTTAAATGCTAGCCCAGCAGTTACAAAATGGTTGTTGAGGAGGTCGAGAATCATTTGTTTGTCAGTGATGAAGGAGCCACCAGAGGCGATTTTAGCTGGAGGGAGTTTGCTGGGGAGTATCCCTCTAGGTTCCTTAGGGTCTTCCAGAATTTAGAGGAACACTTAATGAGAGTCCATTTTGGTGCAATAGTAGGTGGCTTTTTCTGCCCTAATTAGTAGTGCAATGGTTTCTAGCAGCCCTAAAGGTTGTGCAGTCAGCTGGCAGTTTGTTTTTTGGGGCTTTTTTTCCAGAGAAGGTCCCTATTATATAATGCATATCTTAGATTTAGTCATGAATCGAGGGTTTGTTTTCTTCTTCATAAGAACTTTCACTATGGGTGCATGCTGATTTAGTGCACTCACTACAATGCTCGGGAAGATTCCGTGGGCCTCGTTCATGGTAGAAGCCAGGTAGAACTCTTGCCAGTTCAAGTGCTGAAGGTCTGAGAGGAAGATATGAATGTTGAGGTCTTGTTTACTTCTTTTTAACGTAAAGTTTGAGGTGGAAACTGGTCTAGGTGCAGATCTAACACAAGCTATAGAGCAGTGGTCACTAAGGTCGTTAAAGAAGATGCCCGAGTGAGTGAAAAAGGGTGGTTTATTCACTAAGTTAAGGTCAATTAGACTGCTATTGGCTGGGTTTTTCCTTATTAGAATGGGCAACTTCCATAATAATTTGTGTAAGCCCGAAGGTGTTGCAAATGTCCTTTGGGGTTCAGAACTAGCAGTAAACCAGTCCAGATTAAAATCGCCCAGAATTATAACCTCAGAAGACTGAGTTCTGAGAATGTTTCATAGGTTGTTCAACACCCTAAGCCCCACCGATGGGGTCTGTAGCAGCCTATAATACTAAAGGACATAAAAGTAGAGAGCTGAACCTTTAGTGATAAACGTTCAAATTCCTTGGGTACTGAGGTAGCATCTGTAACAGTGACTGATAATTTGTTCTGAACGTAGATAGCTACATGTCCTCCTTTGGAGGGTCTGTCAGATCTGAAGACATTGCGAGATGATACATTTACTTCTTGATCCAGAGTGGAGAGTCTGAGCCAAGTTTCCATCACAACAGTATAATCAGGCTTTGTATGAAAATCCAAGACTGAAGGGTGTCAATCCTCTTTAAGAGACTGCAGGCATTTACATGAAGTATACTGATCCCTTTAAGATGGGCCAGCTCTGATGGAGCAGTGATAGGGGCAATGGGACATGGGTTTAACTCGACATTACCTGAGCATAGGAGAAACAGCATTTGGAGCTTTTTAAGAGAGCTTAAGAGTAGTCTAAGGAGGTGGAACTATCTTCTACTGTAGGGATAGAGTGAGGAGGATACAGAGTAACTAGGGTGAGATTCAAGAGGCCCCAAGGAGGCATAAAAAAGCACCCTGGCCTCAAGGTACTGGGAAGTCTGGAGCACTAAGGAGGGCTAGAGAAGTGGGGTGATCCACAAGTCATAGGTTATTAGGGTGTCATGGCACCAAAGGGTCAGCCTGGTGAGGTCCAGACTGGGAAAGAAATGTGTAATATCAGCCATAAAGGGTTCCTCAGGACTAAGTCTGTTAGAAGGGGCCCCAAGAAGGTGTTCAGATTAAGGGACTGGGGTACAGAAGGACAGGCTTGTGAGGCAACATAAAATATCAGAATGAGTAGCATTGTGAAGGGGAGGGTGGATATTTACTAAGGGAGAAGCAAGTCCTTAAAGATCTGCAGACCAAGATCAGCAAGGCAGGGATGAGTTGTAAATTTTGATCAGCAGACCAAAGGGGCCATGGGCTGCAATGAAGAACTAGCAAGCAAGTGAGTGTTAGAGGCCTCTGAAAAGCAGAGAAAAAACACAGCACCACAATTAGAAACTGCCAGGGGAAAGGGGTACAAAGTGCTAACAACCTGGGAGTTATAGAAATCCACAACACTGCAAATAGACTGTCAGGGGAATGGGATATTTATTTATTTATTTTATTTAGTTTTTGTTAACCGGGTTAGGTGCACTAGCCAAAGTTGACTATTTTCAGGCACGATGCAGGAGAATACATACATAAAATGAGATGAGATTATACAATACATAGTATATAGTACAGGTACATAGTATATAGTACAGGTAGGTTAGAATACAGATCAAGTCAGACAGTACTTGAGATAGTACATATAGCTATGCAGAGATGACAAAAGTGACATTAGTACATGCAAATAACTGAAACTGGGCTAAGTGGCAGCTATAAAGACATTTAATGCAAAGCTTGTTTAGAAGTGAAGCAATGTCTTGGGCGAAATAGGGTGGTTAGCTGTGAGGCATTAAGTGGGATCAAAGTATGTGCAGGGGTCCCGGGATAGGTGGCAATATAGTTTTTTGAAGATTGGTGGAGTTAGCCTGCCCCAGGGCAGGAGGGAGGAGTTCCAGGTGGCTGGGGTGGTGCAGTGAAATGCTCCAGAGCTTTTTGAAGTAAGACACCTGGGTATGGCGAGTAGAAATTTGTTTGCCGAGCGTAGTCCGTGGGCAGGTGTCTGTGGTACAAGTAGAGCTGCAAGGGAGGACGGGGTGTGGTTATGGATTACAGAGTCTGTGAGGGTCCTTAGGGAGTATAGTCAGTAGGCAGTTGGGGAGAGCCAGCCTAGGTCTCTATACCGTGTGCAGTGGTGCTTGAGGCGATGGGAAGAGGAGGCATACCGACATATGTTGTTATATGCGACATCCCATTTATGGAGAGCAGTCTTATGGGCATTAGCAAAAGTGGAGACACCATATGTCAGTGCTGGAAGCAGAATGCCCTTGGCAATTGCCAATTTGGCAGATGGTGTTAGCAGGTGACAAGTCTTATAGGCGATTCCAAGTTTGGCATTTGTTGCTTTACAAGTTGACTTGATGTGTAGACTGAAACCAAAGGATTTATCAAGGAGGACTCCCAGGTATTTGAAGGATGTGACACAGTGGATGAGAGACCCCCCCAGAGTCATGGACCAGGAGGGGTTCCTTACAGGCCCTGAGTTTGGGGGCAGTGCCAAATAGCATGGCTTGGGTCTTTTTTGTGTTGAGGATGAGCTTATTACCATTTAGCCATGTTTGCACATTCCTGAAATCCGAGGAGAGGTTTTTGTTAATGATGTTAACTTTGTTAGCACTGGAGTAGAGGACAAGATCATCAGCATATAAGATAGCTGAGCAGGAGAGTATGGCATAATCTATGTTGTTGATGTATAGCGAGAAAAGAAGGGGTCCCAGGATGGAGCCCTGGGGTACTCCGATGTCATTGCTGGTCACATCTGGGAGAACGGAGCTGAATTTAACAAGTTATAATCTGTTTGCTAGGCAGCTGTTCAACCAGTCAACTACTGAGGATGAGAAGTTAAGTCTATGCAGGGTTGAGAGAAGCAGGGGATGATCAACAAGATTGAAAGCTTTGGTAAGATCAATAAATACTGCTCCAGTGAGTAGACCTTTGTCCATGTTGCAGAGTACATCGGTGGAGAATTTGAGAAGAGTGGTTGAGGTACTCTGCCCTTTTCTGAAACCATGCTGGGTGTCTGAGAGAAAGTTGTTCTTTATGACATAGTCAATGGTTTGGGTTGCAACAAGCTTCTCCAGTAGCTTTCTTAGCACAGAGAGGATGGCTATGGGCCTGTAGTTGTTGATATCCTTTGAGTCTCCTTTTTTAAGGATAGGTGTAACTCAGGCAATCTGGGACAATGCCAAAAGAGAGAGAGAGAGAGACTGAGTGAAAATCTTGGCCAGATGCGAGAAAATCAATGGTGCCGCTAGCTTCAGGAGTCGTGGCTCGAGTGAATCTGAGCCGGGGCTAGTGTTGTTGGATATGTTTTGCAATAGCCTTTGGACCTCAGATCTAGATATAGCTTTAAAGTGGAAAGGAGGGGTAGTAGTTAGTTGGCAGTGGTTAGCACCAGATGCAGATCTCTGGGGTGTGCAGTAAGGCTGAGATGCTGTGGGAGGTGAAACGAAGGATGAGGTGTACTGAGACAGGTTTGTGAATAATCTGTTAAAGGCATTTGCTATAGTGTTCAAGTCATTGCAATGTACACCATTTAGGATCATATCCCCTGGGATCGATGACTGGGTAGCTCCAAGAAAGATCTTGATATGTGTCCAGAATTTTCTAGGGTCACTAGCAGAGTTTGTGAGCAGGTCCTTGCAGTAGATGCTCTTTGCTGTTCTGATTTGTTTTTTACAGGCTCTCCAAGAGGCCCTGTAGGTATTGTAATCCTCCGGTAGTCTGGACACTTTATACTTCTTCCAGAGTTTGCCCCATGTGTGCAGGTTAGCCAGCAGGTCCTTGTGTAGCCATCTTGTTTGTTTACCCCTGACCCTTCTGGTGACCTTTAGGGTATGTTTATCCTGAAATGCTGTGAAATTATCAATGAAGATATCACGGGCTATTTGAACATCATGGGAGTGATAGAGTTCAGACCAGTTGCTGCAGGATACATCATAGAGGAAAGCTTCCATGTCCAGTTTGGCAAAGTTGGTAATTGTGATGTAGCGTGGAGAGGGTGGGGGACCAGTCTCCGGGCTCCATACACAGAAAGTGGGGGAGTGGTCTGTGATAGCATCTGCCAAGATGCCTGCAGTTTGCACATGGTCAAGGCAATTCACCAGCACCCAGTCTATGAGGGTGGAGGTAGTTAGAGAAGGCGTGGTTCTAGTGGGTTCAGTTAAGATCTGGTGCAGGTTATAGCTCTGCATTAGTGTCAGCAGTGTGCTGTGAGTTGGTCCCAGCCAGTTTAGGTTAAAGTCACGTAAGATTATGACTTCACTTTGCTTGGCATTTGTGACGATTTGATTAAGTGAATCCTGAAGACCTGTGATACCTCCAATGGGTGGGTTGTAGGCACAGATAATGTGGATTTTTTTGCACCAAGGGCAATGGTTGTGTGTAGGGACTCACAGACTGAGGGTGAACCAGTGGGTGGGCAGACCGTAACATCAAGATGGTTTTTATAGAGGATAGCAACCCCCCCCCATGTTTTGAGGAAGGCCTATCTCTCCGTGTCAAGGAATAATTGGGCAAGGAACATAAGGAGTTTGGAATGTGAGTCTTGAGCCATGTTTCAGACAGGCACAGTAGGTCAGGATTGTACACTTTCGTTCATGCCTCAAGGTCAGCAAAGTGCTTGGCAATGCTCCCAATATTCATATGGGCAATGAGAAGCCCTTTTCCTGAGACAGCCAATAGGTCAGTGGGAGAGTGGTGGACAGAAGGGCCAGGGTTAAATTCTGCATCCCCCTCTCAAAAAAAGGATGATGAGGAGTAGGAGAAACCACAGTTTAATAGTGTGGAATGGGAGATGAACCAGTTGTGTCATTTTGTATTTTCTGAGCATACAAAATGAGTTGTAGGTACAACCCGTCAGAAGAATAAGGATGGTGTAGGCATGCACATGTTGTGTTTCGGCAATTTTGTTGGAGAAAGTAAAGTCATTGTGTTGTGAGGTATTTTCTCCATAGTGGTTGTTGAGTGGAACAGAAGTAGATACCCCATGTAAGCATAATAGCAGTATCAGAATCAGGATTCGTCCACCCAATCTATGAGTTTCCAGTTTTGATGTGATGTGATGCTAAGCACCTAGATCAAGGAGATACCACTTTAACTTAAGTCAGCTCAATGCTACCAATGATAGCAAGGTACCATAAGTGGGAAGGGAAAGTAGTGTATTTAAAGAGTGCTGGAGCAGGGGAGAGTGGGTGGGGAGAATATTTAAGTTTAGATTGCAGCAGGGGTCAGAAGAGCAAGAGCAGGCAAAAATTTAGTGCCTCAAAGAGAAAAAAGCCATAGATTCAAACAGCAGCCTGCCAGACCAATCCCAGGTGAGCTGCAAGTTCAACAGCTAATCACGGGCAGTCACTGTTTGCTGCAGCCAATCAGTGGTCTGATCTTCAGCCCCATGCAAGGTCAGTGGCATACCTGAAGCTGTGACTTCTGTGGCAGGCAGTGGAGGTGGCACAGCTGGCTAGCTTCTCCAGCCGAGCCACTCTTCTGGTGGAGCCTGCACCTGATCAAGGGCAGCCTAAAAAGAAAAAGAAGATGGGAGGGTGTTAGATATAAGCCAGGAGGTAAGAGGAAGGGTTAAGAAGTTAATCAGTGGCAGGGGACAAGAGGTGGTGGAAGATGATTGGTGGGCAGGGAGCAGAAGACAAAAGGCAGAGCATTTAGTGGAGGAGAGGGGGAAGGGTTGTTAAGCTGGAGCCAGCAAAGAACTGTAGATGGCCACAGCATGAGCAAAGAACAAAGGAGTAGGGGGAATTCAGAGAACAGGAAGAAAAGGCAGAGCACTTAGAGGACGGGAGGGGGTTGGGGTCATTAAGCTGGCACCAACAATTAACTTACATAGAAACATAGAATTTGATGGCAGATAAGGACCGCTTGGCCCACCCAGTCTGCCCATTTCCCTACCTAATGGATAAGCTGCAGATCCTAGTTAACCAACAGCCTACTTCTTTCTACCCCATCCCCTAGAATTGCCTTAAGGCCACAGCAGGAGCAAAGGGCAAGGGAGCAGGGGTATTCAAGGAAATGAAGAGCAGATATAGATTGTACTTTAAGTGCAAATATTGAGGGAGTTGTGGCTTGCTGAAGTTGAAATGTGGAAAAAACATTATTTTGAACAGAACTTTTCTCATATGAATGAGACAACTGCACAGAAAAAGATCCAATCGTATGAAAAAATAATAAAGGGATCTTTTTTCATGAGGTTGTGTTGTTCATATGAAGATGAATCCCATCATACAGAAACAGAATGTGAAAAAAAAACTAAGTCCAAATTCTTTTTTTGTATTGTATGACTGGATCTTTTTCATATGGCCCAATTCCTTTTTCGTATGGCCATGTAAAAATTAAATTTGATTCACAAAAAAAGATTTAAAAATCTATAAAAAATACATTTCTGGGTCATTTTTCATAAAAGTAACTCCAGAAACCACCCAACAGGGTCTTGATTAACAAGATGCATATGTTGGTGTCTCTGTAGGATCTAACTTTTATGGGCTTTAAAGAAAATAAATTTAGAAAAATGGGAACATTATAGAACCATACGAAAAAAATAATTTTTTTTCTCATGAAAGGTAACCCCCATATGAAAAAGGATCTTTTTTGTATGGACCAAATTCTTTTTTTCATTCCAAGCAGCAATCAAAATAACTAGACTGAACACACTTTGAACCACCATTTCAAATTCTTAAAACTTTGAAATAGATTAATATTTTTCCACCAAACAAGCAAAAGGCACCATTCTGAATGAAACCCTTTTCACCCTGAAAATTTAAATGCAAAATTCCAAACAGTCTGGGTGCTAGGCGACGAAAAATAAATAGCAGAACCCCACTTTTCTTTTTACTTTTTTTACCATCCAGATCTCGGAATCTGCACATCCAATTGGACAGAAACTTAGAATATCAAGAGAACCTGTCCCCAGGAAAGCACATGAAAACTTTTGTGCAAATCTGTTGAACGGTAATTGAAACACAGAAACATAGAAGTTGATGGCAGATAGGACCACAAGGCCCATCCAGTCTGCCCATTTCTTTTTCTACCTTATAAATGTGCCATCGGGCTTTGCTCTGTCAGTGGCCTATCTATTCATACTCATCTGTATTGCTCCCTTATGCCTATCCCATGCCTGTTTGAAGCTCTGCACTGTATTCATAGCCACCACTTCCTGAGGTAGGCCGTTCCATGCATCTACCACCCTTTCTGTGAAAAAGAATTTCCTCACATTCCCCCTTAATCGGCCTCCCTCTAATCTCATGCTGTGTCCTCTTGTCCTGCTATTTTTCTTATACTTAAACATGTTAGACTCTTCACAAAGTTATTCACAACAGTCACAAAGTGCAAAGCTTGGAGTTATAGAAACATAGAACATAGACTTTGGCGGCAGACAATGACCACTTGGCCCACCTAGTCTGCATTTCCCTACCTACTGGATAAGCTGCAGAGCCTAGTTAATAGAAACATAGAAACATAGAATCTGATGGCAGATAAGGACTGCTTGACCCACCCAGTCTGCCCATTTCCCTACCTAATGGATAAGCTGCAGATCCTAGTTAACCAACAGCCTAATTCCTCCTACCCCCAACCCCTAGAATTGCCTTATGACTGTGCCATGCATTCTTGAATTCCACCATTTTGTTGACCTCACAAACTCTTCAGGAAGGCTGTTCCATGTTTCCACAACCATCTCTGTGAAAAAAATACTTCCTCACATTACCTCTGAGCCATCTCCTTTCTATCCGCAAATTGTGCTACCTTGTTCATGCACATCTCTTTTTCTGAAAGATGCTACCCTCTTGGACTTTGTTGATTCCCTTGAGGTACTTGAAAGTTTCTATCATGTCCCCCATCTCCCTCCTTTTCTCGAGGTTATACATATTAAGCTCCTTAAGTCACTCTTCATATGTCTTCTGGTGCAGACCCTGCACCATTTTAGTTGCCCTCCTCAAGACTGCCTCCATCCTGTCTATGTCTTTGCAGAAATTGGGTCTCCAGAACTGCACACTCTGCTCCAGATGGGGTCTCACCAGCTGTCTGCACAGAGGGCTAAAAACCTCCTGTTTCCTCCTGGTGATGCCTCTCCCTAGGCATTCCAGTATCCCCACAGCCCTCTTTGCTGCCCTCTCACATTGCTTGCCCACTTTTAGGTCATCTGATATGACTACCCCATGTCTCTTTCCATTTTTGTTGTTGTTAGTATCTCACCCCCATCGTGTACTCTCCCCTTGGTTTTTGTTTCCCAGGAGCATTTCTTTGCACTTCTTAGCATTGAATCTAAGCTGCCATACATTTGACCATTCCTCCAACCTGCCACATCCCTTCTCATCCTTTCCACCCCACCTTGTGTATCAACTCTGTTGCAGATCTTTGTGTCATCTGCAAAGAGACAGTTAAACAACAGCCTATTTCTTAGGGCCCCCACAAGAATTGCCTTATGTCTGTCCCATGCATTCTTGAATTTCCCCACTATTTTTGATCCTCACAACCTCCTCAGGAAGGCCGTTCCATGTGTCCACCACCCTCTCTGTGAAAAATACTTCTTCACATTACCCCTAAGCCATCCCCTCTCTATCTTCAAATTGTGTCCCATTGTTCTTGCACATCTCTTTTCCTGAAAAATGCTATCCTCTTGGACTTTGCTGATTCCTTTGAGGTACTTAAAACATTCTATCATGTCCCCCTCTCCCTCCTTCCCTCAAGGACGAATATATTAAGCTCCTTTAGTCTCTCCTCATAAGGATTCTATTGTAGACCCTGCACCATTTTAGTTGCCCTCCTCGGGACTGTCTCCATCCTATGTCCTTGTGGAGGTGGGGTCTCCATAACTGAATGCAGTACTCCAGATGGGGTCTCACCAACTGTCTGTACAGAGGGATAGCAACTTCCTGTTTTCTACTGGTGGTGCCTCTCCCTATACATCCCAGTATCCCCCCAGCCATCCCTACTGCCTTCTCAAATTGCTTGCTCACTTTTAGGTTCATCTGATATGATTATCCACAGGTCCCTTTCCATTTTTGTTGTTGTTAATACCTCCACCCTCCATTGTTTATTCTTCTCCTGGGTTTTTGTTTCCCAGGTGCATTACTTTGCACTTCCTCGCATTGAATACAAGCTGCCATACTTACGACTATTCCTCTAACCTTGTCAAGTCCCTTCTCATCCTTTCCACCCCTCCTTGTATAGTAACCCTGCAGATCTTTGTGTCATTTGCAAAAATGCATACATTTCCTTCCAGTACCTCTGCAATGTCACCTATAAAGACAATAAAAAGGACCGGACCTAGTACTGAACCCTGTGGTACCCCACTAGTAACCCCCCTTTCTTCAGAGTGGACACTGTTTACTATTACCTTATGTGTCCTGTTGTCCCACCAGTGTTTTACCCAGGCTACCACCCTGGGACCCACTATAGGCTGGCTAATTTGTTTATTAGTCTTTTGTGTGGGACAGTGCCAAATGCCTAGTCTAGGTAGGCCATGTCCACAGTCCCTTCCTGGTCTACTACTTTGGTCACCCAGTCAAAGAAATTGATTATAGTCATCTGACATGACCTTCCCGCTGTAAATCCACGTTGCGTTGGGTCCTGTGCCCCACTGGCCTCTAGGTACTCAACAGTTCTTTCCTTTAGAAGTGATTCCATAATTTTCCCTACCACTGAGGTCAAACTGATCAGTCTGTAGTTTCCTGCCTCTGTCTTGCACCCACTTTTGTGAAGGGAAATCAGCTGTTTGGAGCGACCGGGAGAAAGGAGTTGAGGAGCAGGTGAGAGCTGCTATATTCCATCAAGTGACTCGATCTCCACGGACATTTGCTAGGGGCAGCAGTACAAAAGTAACTTTTTCCCTGCATTACTGGATATTTGAACTGTGTGCTCTGGACTGAAATCAGCTAATTTGGAGGGGGTTCGGTGGTGGACCAGCACTATTGGCTGAATCTGTACTGGGGAGGGGCTTTTACCCACTTCAAATGCCCAAGCCGACCATACTGCAAGCAGGTTCAGCTGTTTAGAGCGACCAGGAGAAAGGAGTTGTCAGAGCAGGTGAGAGCTGCTATATTCCATCAAGTGACTCGATCTCCACAGACATTTGCTATGGGCAGCAATGCAAAAGTCACTCTTTCCCTGCATTACTGGGTATTTGAACTGTGTGCTCTAGACTGAAATTAGATGGTTTGGAGGGGGTACAGTGGCGGACCAGCACTATTGGCTATATCTGTACTGGGAGGGGCTTTTACCCACCTCAAAAGCCCGCACAGACCACGGGTGTGAGTGCCGTGGACTGAGCATTGTGAGTGGCACGAGCGCCATTCGGTAAGAAAAATTTTGTTGGATATTGGTATTACTGATGTTATGTACTTAAACAAATAAAACAAAATGCATTGGATTGGTTTACTGGGAGGGTGGTTTCTGATGGGTATGTGGTTAGTAAATACACAAACATCAGAAACCAAGAGTAACAGTGCTTGTGGGGGTATGGTTTTAATAACTTAAAAGGGAAACTTTCAAGATCATCAGTTTGCTTTTGTTAAGAGATGTAACACCTTTACAAATATGAAAAGGATGTTTCTTATACCCTTAGTTGTTAAGTATTGTATATCTGGAGTAGTGAAATGTAGAACCAAAAGTTTAATTTGTTTGGCTCTACTGGCACAATGTGGTGACATTGAAAACAACCCAGGGCCTAAGAAAATGAAGAAGTTATCTGTTGTACATGAAAATGTGAGAAGCATTACACATAAGATTGACCAGTACAGGGTGTGGGTTGCTGAATCAGGTCAGGACATTCTTGTAGTATCAGAGACTTGGCTTCACTCAGGAATAAATAATAATGAGTTAGAACTATCAGGATACAGGGTCTTGAGGCAGGACAGGAAAGGGGGGGGGTAATGTTATATGTAAAAAATACATTAGGGCCTTTCCACTTATTGGCAAAAAATGTAGAAGGAGTAGATGGTTTATTAATAAAAATATTAAAGTTAAAATTAGCAATTGGAGTTTTTTATGCCCCTCCCAAAACTAAAACAAGCACATTTTATACTATAGCTGATATTCTGTCAGAGATTGCAAAAAATAAATGTATGTTACTAACGGGAAACTTTAATGCTAATTGGGAGCAAGACAGAGGGAAAAAGTTAAAAATAAGCATGGAAGTTCTGGGTCTAAAACAAATAATTCATCTACCTACATGAAGTTTAAATAATAGAACCCATGGATCTATTTTGGATTTATTTTTTATCTTGCAGGACTTAAGAATGGAGGAAGTAAAAATTCTTCCTCTTAACCTAGGGGATCATAACCCTTTTCTATGTACTTTGTTAGTGCAGGGAGTTCAAGTAGATGATAAACAGGACCATTGGGTGCATGATCTGAGGAAGTTTAATGAAAAACCCTTCAGGGAAAGCCTACAAAATTTTAACTGGAACAGAGTGTATCTAATACCTGATTTAAATTTAGCTATTCAGGAATTTACTGACTCTTTCTGAGACATTGTACAACAGCATGCTCCCTTAATAAAAAAAAAAAAGATGTACCTTGGCTAATGGTCCATCTAAAAACTCAATTACGCATTAGGGATAGGACTTGGAGGAAAGCAAAAAGGACTAAATTGGAGAAGAACTAGAATATATTCAAACACTGGAGAAATAAGTGTAAGAGGGATGTAAATTTAGCTAAAAAAGGTACTATCAAAATGTTTTTAAAAAGATGCAGGATCCAAATAAGTTTTGGAAAAACATCTCTGATCTGAGGAAACCGGTGAAGACAGAGAATCCAATTATTCTATTAGATGGGGATAATTTGGTTGAAGATCCTGTAAAGGTTGTTAATTTATTGAACACTTATTTTAAGGATTTACCTGACTTAAAAATACCTACATTGAATCTCAATGCAACTTGTCCTGAGCAACAGAAAATGACTGCCCCTTCCACTAACATTAGAGGATTCAAATTGCAAAAGGTAAAAGTGAAAGAAACAGTAAAAGAATTAAATAGTCTGAAAGTCTCGAAGAGTGGAGGTTTAGATGGTATTGATGTTAGGTTTTTAAAGTTTGGAGCTGATTTAATTGCCCCAATGATTATGTATTTTTATAACTGGAGTATTGAGTCTTCTTTGGTTCCTGAAATATCGAAAGCAGGGAAAGTTGCTGCCTATATACAAAGGCTGAGATAATACACATCCCTCAAATTACAGGCCAATAACTTTACTTCCCATCCTTGTAAAGGTACTGGAGAAGCTGGTAAATTACCAGCTTGGCCAGTATCTTAAATGAGAAAATATTTTAACAAATTTCCAGTACGGGTTTAGAGAGGGGAGGTCTATGTACACCACTCTAATTGACTTCAACAACCTAATAACTACATCATTAAATCAGGGTAGGAGCACTGAGGCGGTGTTAGTAGATCTCAGTAAGGTTCTTGACCTGGTACAGCATGATTTATTGTTACAAAGGTTGTCTGATATAGGGATACAGCAAGCAGCTCTGCAGTGGTTTAAATCTTATTTGTCAGAACATAGACAATATGTCCAGTGTGGGACCGATGTCTCAGGTCTGGTGGATATGGATAGAGGGATTCCACAGGGCTCAATTTTGGGCCCTGTGTTGTGTAATATCTATATAAATGATTTAGTAAATCAGATGATGGCTACAGATATCTGGCTTTATGTGGATGACACAGTTCTTGTGGCATCTGCAAACAATCCCGATGACCTGAGTCAGTGGCTCCAGACAGACTTTTCCTCCATGAAGACTTGGATGAGGGACTCTGGCCTGTTAATAAGTTTAAATAAGACCCAGTATATGATTTTTTCTGTGGGTACTCAAGCAAATAAAAATGTCTCAGACTTGCAGATTAGATTCTCAGATGAAACTTTGGTTCAGACTGTGACCTCCTATAAATATTTAGGAGTCTTTGTGGCTTCCCGGATGACTTTCTCTGAACATATAAATTCCCAGATTAAGAGAGTTAGTCAGGGGCTGGGATCCCTTATAAGGATGTCAGGTTGTTTGTCTAGTGATACTAGAGCCAGATTGGTAAAACAATTACTCTTGCCAATACTGGAATATGGATCCTTTCTTTATATGTATTCAAACCAAAAATCATTGGCCAAATTGGACCAAATGTATTATCGGGTGGGGAAATACATAACAAGAAAGGCTCATGTAACCCACCATAGCCTAGTCTAGCAGGATCTTGATTGGCTGCAACCTGCAGCTAAGACAGAATACTTGTGGACCCTGGTTTGCCATCAATTGATTTATACTGAAAACTTATTGCATCCATTAAAATATTTGATTCAGTCAGAAGGAGAATCATTCTATACTGCCAAACTGAGGAAAACATCAGCAAAGATACCCACAGATAGAATCATGAATAGAACGGAGTTAAGACATTACAAAATAGTTTAGCCAAACATTGGAATAAACTGCCAGTTGAATTAATCATGATTGCTAATTTGCACATGTTCAAACTTGAATTGCACAACTTTTTAAAAGTTCAATGTAAATGTTCCTAGATTATAATATTGTGGTCCTTTTTATCTTCTTTGTATTGCATGTTTTGTAATGTTATTTTGCTGTTGTTTATGTCTGTATTATCTGTAACTTTTAAGAAGATACCAAAGGAATTTGTTGTAAATGGGGTTTTCCCAACAAAATTACCTGTATAAAAATAAATCTTTTTATCAATCAATCATCTGCCCTCCTCCAGTCCTCAGGTACCACACCATCCTCCCATGATTTGATAAAAATGCTAGACAATGGTGTCACTAGTTCTTTTAATATTTTTGGGATTCTGGGGTGAATCCCATCAGGCCCCATTGCTTTGTCCACCTTCAGTTGTAGGAGTTCTTTCAGAATCCTTTCTTCTGTGAAAGGACTGGGATCAACCCCCCCCCCATCCAGAGTGCTTCTATTGATTGGATTAGGTACCTCCCCCTCCTCTTCTTTTGTGAATACTGAGCAGAAGTAGTAGTTCAATATCCCTGCTTTTTCACTGTCCCTTTCTTCTCACACACCATCCTCTTTATTCAGCCTCACTATCCCTCGCTTTGTCTTTCTACACTCCCTAAAGTACCTAAAAAAGGTTTTATCCCCCTTCTTAATGGAGCTGACTATCTTTTCCTTTGTTTGGGCCTTTGCTATTCTGACTGCCTTCTCTGCTTCCTTCTGATTTAACAAACTTCTCCTCCATTGTTCTAATACCTTTCCCAGCCAGGTCATTTATTCTCCCTCCCCCATGCAGCTGTTCCCATGATCCTAAGGATTCGCTCCCTGTCCTTCTAAGCCATAATGCCAAGCAGGCACCTTACCTCCCTCTCCCCTCCCTCCCCGAGTTCTACCCTCCTAACAATGGAGTCCCCAACCAGGAGTTATGTCCTTCCACTATGGGGTCCCATGCCACCCTCTTGTGAGTCTCCTTTGTGGAGGTTCCCAGCATCCTTCTTGGTCTCCACTGTGGGTGCCTCTATAGAGGAACTATACACTGCTAGAATGGCATATGAATTGTGGAGAGGTACAACTGGATGGATGCACCTCCCTCACCACCCTCACCCTCCCCGAGATCACTGTGGTCCAACCGCTCCTCTTTCTTAGCAACCTCTGAGGCAGCAACGGTGATCCTGGTGGTCCCTGGGTGGAAGAGGATGTCCCCTGAATCCTGGCCAACTCAGCCTGGAGATTAGCAACCTCCTCCCTCAGCCCAGAGAGGTGTCTGCAGATGGGACAACATCGCATTCTCCAGAATGTCTCCTGGAAGACTACTGCTTCAAAGTCACTGCCCTGCACCACTCCCATCATGTCTTATTTGTGGCCCCTTTAACATAGAAATGCTTACTCAACCCTAACTGCAGTGGCACTACCATGCCATTATAATTAATAATTTCACTACTATTCAATGGAATTACACAAAATGTTACATGCTCAGTCTGGGGGTCAAGGCGTCTTGATTTGCTAAGATTCATTCCAGTCAGATGTGTGGATTTCAAGACCTGGATAGTGCGATTTTAGGAAAAATCTGGGGTTTCTGCTGTTTTTCTTTTGTCATCACCAACAGCCCAGACAGTTTGGAATTTTGGTATGAAATTTTCAGGGTAGAAAGGGCTTGCCCCAGAATGGTGCCTTTCATTGGTTTGGTGAAAAAAATATTAACTCTTTCCAAAGTTATAAGAAGTTAACATTTTGGATCTGAGCATGCTCAATAGGGTATCAAACAGATTAAATATGTTTTCTTGAGGACCAATTTTTAATAATTTTCCAGATTGCTGGCTTGCCAGCTGTGCCGATCAGCACCGGTACCACTGAAACCCAAAATGTTGCAATAGGGGAAAAGAAAACAGTAGCTTCTTTCATGAGTCTGTGCTGTCTCTCAGTGGCAAAGCCTGGCAGAGATATTATGAAAATGGAAATGCCTAGTTGCCAGCACTCTGAGTCATCAACCCAACCCACCATAGTCTTCATCCCTTCCTCCTGATCCTGAGACTCCATGAACAGACCCCTGCCTGTGACTGTCACTGCAGCTGCAACCTCCTAACCTGGTCTGGTCAGACTGTGTGTGGTTGGTCAGTGTGGAGTTTGACATGTGAGTGGAGCCTAGGTGTGTGTGCACCACAGAACAGTCTACCAACTCCATCTTCTGCTGGCACTCTCAGACAGACTGACTGCCAGCTCGGTTGGTAAGCTTATCCATGCTGCAGCAGATAACATTGCTGGGATTGAGGGCAGAAGTTATGTCAAGTTATTGATCTATAGAAATGTCTATCTAGTACTGCAGTGTTTTTTTCAGTTATGTCTTATCTCTGACTCTCACCTGATTGTGTGAAACATAGAAACATAGAATCTGTCAGCAGATAAAGACACAATGGCCTACCTAGTCTGCCCTATTTTCCCTACCTATAATGTCACCACAGACCTTACTCAGTTTTTGGTCCCCTCCCCCCGCACAGCTAAGATCCCTTTGTGTCTGTTTCATACATTATAGAACCCTGTCACCATTTCTGCCCCGCCACCTCTGTTAGCAAGCTGTTCCATGTATCCACCACTCTCTATGTGAAAAAGTATTTCCTCACATTTCTTCTGAGCCTCCCCCCTTCTATCTTCATAGCATGATCCCTTGTCCTTGAGTTTTTTTTTTTGTGGAAAATGCTTTTCTTCTGTTCCTTATTTTTGTCTGAGGTATTTGGATGTCTCTATCATATCCTCCCTTTCCCTCCTTTCCTCCAGGGAGTACACGTTTTGTTCCTTGAGCCTTACCCCATAGGGCTTTTGATGCAGGCCATGTACCATTATGGTTGCCCTCCTTTGTACTGCTTCCACCCTCTTTATGTCTTTACAGAGGTGGGGCCTCCAGAACTGTATACAGAACTTCAGGTGTGGCTTAACCAGTGATTTGTATAGGGGTATTATTACCTTCTCCTTCTGCTGGTAATTCCCCTTCCTATACAACCCAGCATCCTTCCAACCTTCCCCACTGCTTTGTTGCACTGCTTCACTACCTTCAGGTCATCAGAAATGACCCCCCGTCCTGTTCCTGCTTTGTTAACTGTTAATACCTCTCCTCCCAGTTGGTATGTTGCTCCTGGGTTCTTATGCTCCAAGTGCATTATTTTGCACTTCTTTTCATTAAAGCCCAGCTGGCAAGCCCATAACCATTCTTTCATCTTTTCAAGATCACTTCTCATTTTTTTCACTCCTGATTCTGATCATCCTCCTCCTGCTGCTGCTTACTACTGCTCACTGCTGTCAACTCAAGTGACTAGTCCTGGTGACGGTCCTGTCTGAAGTCCGACCCTGTAAAATACAGTTAAGTTACTTAACAGCCATGCCTCTGAGAGTCTGACTCCAATTAGGGTGGAGTGGTGAGGATGAGATGGGACTAGGAGGCTGTCTGCTGTCTGCTATGTGGCTGCACCTGTCCTTGTGCCACTGCTGTAACAGGGAGCAGCTAGCAAGGGCTGTGCTTACAATCCATCCTGGCTGAGCTAATAGGGTGAGCCACCCTAGGGACCCTATGCACACTGTTATGACTGTGATGTCTGCACAGTAACTTGATTCCTGATGCATTGGGTTGTGAGAGGGGTCGAACTGGGGAGCAGAGTTGACTTTCATGGGCAACAAGTTCCTTTTGTACAGACAACAAACCTTCTGACTGAGGCTATATACAGTAGCTATCCCGAAGTTCTGAATAAAATATAAAATAATAGAGGTGCCTACTGTATTTTGTAGCTATGAAGTACAGTTACATTGCACAGCAAAGCAAAGCAGACAGCAGACTGGAATGATTAAATGCACAGATGCAGTCAATCTTTGGGAGCAAGAAACTAGTGCAGTAGTGGGTGTGGGAGGACAAACGCTCTGCATTTTGCCAACAGCCTGTAAGTAAATTGACATTTTTGTTCCACTGTCCCATGGACCATTCTGCTTCTCTTCCATTCCTTACTGTAGTGCCTGACTGCTGGTGCAGAAACCTGGGTGGGGGGAGTGTCCTCTTTTTAATGTCTCAAAATCTGGTAACCCTATGTCAGCAGGCACTGAACTGTATCAGTCAGAAGGAAGAAAGATGAACTCGTGGACCAGGAGATGCTGCTGAAAAAATATCTGTTTTCTCATACCACACAATTAGTGTATACCATCACCAAATATAGACACGCTGCAGCCAGGATAGATCCCCAATACTCTGAGGATTACCAGCCTTTTCATCAGGAGGAATGCTGCAAAGATTCTCATGCCTGCTTTTAAATGTCATACCTTAAAAGGTGTCAGGTTTATTATATTATCTTTCATAGGGTACTCTTCCCTGTAGTTAAATGTTAATTTACCAATGCAGTATGAGAACCTCCTCCAGCAGATAAGTTAAACACATTTTAATAAATATTGGAAAGATCTTATGATAATTTAGCAATGTTAAATCACATTGCAAAAAAAAAAAATAGCCAGATAAAAATGATTTTAGATAATACAATAGTTCAACAAGTCTTTAAAATACCAGATTTACTAAAACTGCTGCTTGACTTCTCAGCATGCCAGAGAACAAGCAGAGCACCAGGAAGAAGGACCCGCTGGTATAACTAAACTTCTCTACTGGGACTATATTGCCCTCTTTCCCTCCCCTCCACCCCCCTACCCAAAGGCAGTCCTACTTTTATAGGCACAGGATTTAACTGACAACAGGAACTTCCTTTTTGGGAGCAGAAAGTGAGTGATCACAGAGCCACCAAAGACTCACCATCCTAAAAGGGCAAGAGTAGCTCTCCGTCCCCCCAGCTGCTGGAGGTCTGACTCTGAGCAAGTAAGGAGACTACTGAGGAATATAGGAACTTCTTGTCTCAGAACAGAAAGATCAGGAGCTAAAAGGGCACAGAGGTATAAGTAGGGACAGAAAAAAATAAACAGAGGAAAGAGTAAGTATTCCAAACAACAATTAGAGGGCCAGAAATAAGACATGATGGGAGTGGTACAGTGCAGTGGCTGTGGTGCAGCAGTCTTCCGGGAGATGTTCTGGAGGATGTGGTGTTGTCCCATCTGCAGGCACCTCTCTGGGCTGAGGGAGGAGGTTGCTCATCTCCAGGCTAAGTTGACCAGGATTTGTGGGACCTCGTCTCCCACCCAGGGATCATCAGGGTCACTGCCGTTGCCTCAGATGTTGCCAAGAAAGAGGATCAGTTGGACCACAGTGGGCTCAGGGAGGGTGAGGACGGTGAAACAGAGGCACATCCCTCCAGTTGTACCTCTCCACAATTTCTATGCCATTCTGGAAAAGTGTGATTACTCTATAGAGCCACCCACAGTGGAGACCAAGGAGGATGCTGGGAACCTACACAAAGGAGACCCACAGGAGGGTGGCATGGGACTTCTGAAGGAAAGAATTATTGAGTACCTAGAGGCCATATCAGATGACCTTAAGGTTAGGAAGCAATGTAAGAAGGCAGTAGGGAGGGCTGTGGGTATTCTGGGATGTATAGGGAAGGCATCACCAGCAGAAAACAGGAAGTTGTTATCCCTCTGTACAGACAGTTGGTGAGACCCCATCTGGAGTACTGCGTCCTGTTCTGGAGACCACATCTCTGCAAGAACATAGACAGGATGGAGGTAGTTCAGAGGAGAGCAACTAAAATGGTGCACCGTCTGAAAGAGAAGCCATATGAGGAGAGACTAAAGGAGTTTAATATATATACACCCTTGAGGAAAGAAGGGAGAGGGGGGACATGATAGAAACATTTAAGTACCTCAGTGGAGTCAACAAAGTACAAGAGGGTAGCATCTTTCAGAAAAAAGAGAGGTGCAAGAACAAGGGGACACAATTTGAAGATAGAGGGGGGACGGCTCAGGGGCAATGTGAGGAAGTATTTTTTCACAGAGAGGGTTGTGGATGCATGGAACAGCCTTCCTGAGGAGGTTGTGAGGTCTTAAACTGTGGGAGAATTCAAGAATGCATGGGATAGACATAAGGCAATTTTTGTGGGGGGTAGGAAGAAATAGTCTGTTGGTTAAATAGGATCTGCAGCTTATCTTCTAGGTAGGAAAATGGGCAGACTAGGTGGTCCAAGCGGTCCTTATCTGCCGTCAAAGTCTATGTTTCTATGTTTCAATATTTCTATGTTTCTGTTATACTTTACAAACATGGGGGGAAGGGGTGAGGAGAGGGGAGAGCAAGAGGGAATAAAAGTTGCAGTCAAATTTATAAAATGTGTTGCTCCAGGGAACTCTTTTTTCAAATCCTATCAGTTCTCTAGTTGTTAATGATTTTTCTATATAAACAGGTTGAGGAGGAGGGAGGGAGAGACCCAGAATTAACATTTTGTTAATCATGGTACCTGTTATAAAATGTCTCAGTGAATTCCCCTATTTTCTATTAGATCTGCTTTAATGGTTCATGAAACATGGATAAATTATCATGATCAAGAAGCAACTCAGCAATATATCACTAAAGTACTAGTATATCATTATTTCATAAGTTCCCTATTACTCTATAATGAGTTTGTTTCTGGATCAGTTTACAATATGCTTTTATATATACACTGTGCTTAATAAATTGTAACCCTTAGGCTGCTGACAGAATTAGAACGTATAGGAATTCTGGACTGATATATCAGTCTGCAGCGCAGCAAGGGTTAAACCCATTATGATCAGCTGACAATTTTTTGTTGTGGGATTGCAATGGGAAATGGGACAGAAGTTCATTTTATTTTATTTTTTATTTTAGTCTTTGGTAACCGGGTAAGGCCCACTAGGCACAAGTGCCTGTTTTCAGGAGCGACCTGGGAGCACTGGGCAGTTAAGATACTTGCTCAGAGTCACACAGTATGCAAGCAGAGGTTGTGAAAATCAAACTCAGGTCTGGTCTGCTGGATGTATCAAGCTCATTCACACCTCATTCCTCTAACCTCTAGGCTATACTGCCAGCCCTGGTACATATCAATTACATATTAAAAAACATTTGGTAACATAATTTGTTTCCATAAATATACCAACTTAAAGCATCACATGTCATTCTCAGACCAGATCTGGGGCTATTGTAGATGAGGATGGGGAGAACAGAGAAATATTATGTTTAATAAAGGACTCAGTGTGATTTGCAGCTCTCTCCATAACCGGTTATTTATTTATTTTTCTACTTAGGCTGCTTTCTGTTTGAAATTCGCCTGCACTATGTGTGAAAAACTCTATGTCGAGACATTACACTAATCATATGGTAGCGGTCAGGGAATTTGCTACTTTAATTCATAAGACACCGATAATTTAGCTGCAAAAAAATACATGTTTTACATTTGTTCTTTGCTTCTTGACCTTGCCAGTAAACTTTAAATATAAATGCATATTTTTCAGAGTATAATTGAAGCGTGTTGTAATTGGTGGTGGTGGTGGGCGTAATTAAGCAATAAGGCAAGACAGGGGGTGTGTTATGGTGGGATAACAGTCCACCTCAGGGTGGGTTGAAGCAAGAGGCACAGCTGAGAGATTCCATCACCTGAGAAGGGCCGTTAGCCCACCATAACACACCCCCAGGAGTGTGTTATTGAGATTATGAAATGGTTCATATTTAGTAAATTTTATGCATTTTTAAACATAATACTTTCAGTTGGGCCATTGTGCTGGGATAACGGCCCAGCTGAAAGCAGCTCTGGGCAAATCAGAATTCAGCATTCTTTCTATCCATTTCATGATATATCATTATTTCATGACTTCCCTATTACTCAACATTATGTTTGCCCCTAAATTAATTTACAATATGCCTTCCTACATGCACTATGCCTAATAAATTTTAAACCCATTATAATCAGCTCACAGTAAAATTGTTACAGGAATATAAAGGGACAAGGAACAAAGATTCATTGACATATCAGAAACATATGATGAAATTAATTCATTTCCATAAACATGCCAACATGAAACATCACAGTGGTATTTTCAGAACATATCTATGGCTATTGTAGGTTGCGTGGGGAATGAAGGATTATTATATATATGATAATGGACCCGGTGTGGTCTGCAGCTATTTCAGGAACTGAACTATCTCAGAAGGGCACTTTCTGTTAGTTCATCCTTCCCTGTTCTTTTCTGTTACAGCCCTGGTTCAGTGTACACTTTGAGTTTGCTAACAGTTGTTCCCTTTTAGACAGGATTGTGCTGATGGTGCAAACACTGATCTTAAAATCCTCGGCAATGACTGAAGTTTATGTTTGTCATGCCCTATTGACTTGTTTGCTTGTCTATCTCTACTTGATGTTGTTTGTTACCTTTTTACTGGTCCTGTTTTTTCTTATCTTGTAATTTTAAAACCAAAATAAAGTATGTGGGTAAAGGAAAAAGCATTTTCACCTCACAAAAGTATCTTTTTTCGTGACTCAAGATATTAAAAAAAAATCTTTTTTCAAAACAAGAGTCACAAAAAAAAGATTTCTAATCTTAAAAAACAACATTTCAAGGGCATTTCTGCAACAGTTACATGCAGAATCCATCTAAGGGGGTCCCGATAAGCAAGCTACATGTCTTAGTTGCTCTCCAGATTATAATTTTTGTGATTTTCCAAATTTGGATTTTTAGGGAAAAGGGGAAAACAAGATGGTGGCAAATGAAAAACCTCATGAAATCCTCACAAGAAAGGATCCACTCTTTTATTTATTTATTTATTTTGCTAAAAGTTTTTTTGTTTGTCCCACATGTGTTGCAGTCTCCTTCTCACATTGAAGGAGCTAATTGCTTTCCTCCCACAGCTCTTCCAGGGGATTAGGTGTGTATCTGGGGTGGAGCTGATGAACTGTCAGTAACTTCCAACAGAGAGAAGGGTTAAAAGATCTGGTTAGTTGATATCTTGGAGGTGGAAGACTAGGTTTCCTGGCCAAGGCACCTAGCTTCACCTGAGCTCTTTTCTTCTAGGTTGCTTGAAATGACAGAACAAAGAACCTTACCAGAGCAAGGATAAGGATTGAGGCTTCTTTTGGCTAGGCAGATTTACTGTGTGTTGTTATTTTTATTTTGTACTCACAGGGATTGTAACTGTTTGTTGCTAACATTTAATTGCTTTATTTTTATCTGATTCAAATTGTTGCTTGGTATATCTTCTGCTGCATTATTACAGGGTGTGCCTACAGGTGTGTTCTTACAGATTACTGCTGTGATCTTCTGATTCAAATTGTCTTTTGCAAGGTATATCTTCTGTTACTGCTTTATTTTTCTCTGTAACAAAGTGTTTCTTTCAGGGTTTATCATCTGTGAAATTATTACAGGTGGTGCTTTACAGGTTTTACAGTTTTACATATCATTAGGATAAGCTTTCAGGGCTACTGCATTTGTGCTGGCTGATTGTTTCTGCTCTTACCTTCTTGTTTCTTTTGTCCGTGTTTCTTCTTTTTTGGCAGGGGAAGGGCCCAGCCACCCACCCCCATCCCCAACCACCCCACAGTACACTCCTTTTATAGGGTAGCACAGTTGTGACATTTTCTGTAGCAAAGCAGGAAGGGGCAGATTAGAGGGGTATCCACACAGTGACCTCATTTACAGGGGCACTAGTAATTTAACTTGTTATAGCAAGTTATACAAAAAAAAACAAACAAAACACAAAACCAAACTTTTGCTTTCATTTTCTTCCTTCCAATTACTCTGACTAGGTTATAAACCCAGCAACTTATCTGGAATGGACATCATTAACTGCAGGTACTGCGGAACACTTTTCAGAAGGGCAGTTTTACAGTATTTAGGACACTGTCCTACATGCTAGGCCATTGAAGATCTAAGGGATCAACTCCAGACAGCATGGGCAGAGACTGCGCACCTCAAATTGCATATTCAAGAGGAAATATATTATAAGAACCACCCACCATTTCCACAACATCCAACAGCAGCACCTCGACCATAGAGGGTAGTTGGTCCAGGAGGCTGGCAGGTGGCTAGGAGGGGCAAATCAGGTGTCCCATTACTCAGTGGTCTCCAACATATCACCTCGACAAACCATATAAAAACTACAAACAGGTATCTTTCTCTATCTCCGAAATCAAACAAAGGGGCAGAGAACACTGCAGAGCAGGACACTGCAGCACAAGAGCTAGCACAACAAAACTCTCCCAAAACAGGAACAAAAACAAAAAAAGCAAAAAGGGAATCCAAATAACTTCTGATCATAGGAAACTCCATGATTCAGGGAGTTGATACATATCTCCAGCCAGGGGTAATGGTGAGATGTCTCAAAGGTACATCAGCATGGAGAGACACTGACTGCATTGCTAAAATTGTTCAGGAAGCAGGAAAAAACATTGGCATCCTGGTACACATAGGGACTAATGATCTTGCCAGCCAGTCAGTTGTAGAGACCAAGGAACACCTGACCAGGCTGGGTGACAAACTGTCATCCATTTTGTCAGGCATCTCCTTCTCTGAGATCCTGCCAGTCTGGGAGAGGGGGATAGATAGACAGAAGGTCAGAAAAGGGAAGATAGAGGAGCAAAACATGTGGCTCAAGGGCTGGTGCCAGGAAAAAGGACACAAATTTGTAGGGGACTGGCAACAGTTTTGGGAACAAAAGTTCTTTAAATTTGATGGATTGCATCTGACTAAGGAAGGAGTCAGTGCATTGGGGCAGAAGTTTCATGTCTTTGCAGAATATTTAAACTAGCAAATGGGTAGAGGGATGCAGCACTCCATATGTCGAATGGGGAGAACATCCCTCCCCCTGAGCTAGTAGTCAAACAGGAGTTCAGCATGTTTGTAGTTCATTTGCATCACCAGGTAAAGAAAAAGATCTGGCTCCCCATACGATGCACAGGAGAAATGCTGGACCTCGTCCAACAACTAACACACCGAAATCTGGCCAATGGAAAATCATGTACACAAATGCTCACAATCTGGGAAACAAGATCCCAGACCTGCAGGCAATAATGACAGAGGTTAAACTTGACATAGTAGCCATTAGCGAGACATGGTTTACCAGTAACCACACTTGGGAGACTTCAGTCCCTGGCTATGTACTGTTCAGAAGAGGCTGAGGTGCAAAACGGAGTGGTGGAGTGGCCCTTTATGTTAATGAAAATATCAAAGCAACAGAAATTCAGAATACACATAAGGAGACAAAACTGTGGGTCACCTTGGAAACAGGAAATGGGATAGCCATATGAACTGGGGTTGTGTACAAGCCTCCAGACCAGGGGGAGGACATAGATATGTTACTGTTAGAAGATATACAAAACATGGCAGCTAATGGGGAGGTTCTGATATTGGGATACTTCAACATGCCAGATACAGGCTGGTCAATACCAGCAGGGATATCTGCCAGAACTAGACACATGGTGGATTCCCTGCAGAGGGAGGGCCTCAAACAATTGGTACAGCAACCCACAAGAGACAGGGCTATCCTAGGTCTAGTACTGACTACAGGGAAAGGATCACAGATCTCCAGGTAGAAGGCTACCTGGGTGTCAGTGACCATCACATGAAATTATTCAATTTGGCCACTAGAACAAAATCATCCCATTCCAAAGGAAAAATATGGGACTTCAGAAGAGCTGACTTTGATAAGATGGTCAACAGAGTTAAGCTAGCCCTGGCAAAAAGAAATACAGGTGAGGGGGTACAGGCAAAGTGGGCCAGCATTAAAGATGCAATACTTGAAGCAACATCCCATTGTGTTAGTGAGAAAAGGAAGTGAAAAGAAGAAGGAAACCAAGTTGATTCTCAAACACAGTAGCAGAAAAGGTCAGAGCCAAAAGGCTGGCCTTCAGGAAATATAAGGGAACACAGCAGGATTAAGACATGGAGGCATACCAAACTTCCCTAAGGGAAGCAGGGAAGGTAGTAAGGCAGGCAAAGGCCCAAGCTGAGGAAACACTAGCATGAACAGTAAAAGAAGGTGACAAGACTTTCTATAGATACATTAGTGAAAGGAGAAAGGGGGTATTGCTAAGATCAAAGGGGATAAGGGTGTGTGTGAGGAGAAGGAAGAGGACCATGTAAAAGCATCTATCCTAAATAGATACTTCTGCTCAGTATTTACTGAAGAGAAGGTAGGACAGGGCCCACAGCTCAGCACCATGGACACAGGGGAGAGGGAGGTGTGCACTAGTCCCTTCACAAAAGAAAGGGTCCTACAAGAGCTCGATAAGCTCAGGGTGGACAAGGCAATGGGACTTAATGGCATACATACCAGGGTACTAAAGGAGTTAAGGGTGGAGCTAGCAGAGCCATTATCAGAACTGTTTAGTGAGTCTCTGAGCACAGGAGAGGTCCCAGAAGACTGGAGAAGGGCTCATGCGATCCCGCTCCACAAGAGTGGTAGCAGGGAGGAGGCAGGGAACTACAGACAATTCAGTCTTACCACAGTAGTGGGCAAAATTATGGAGAGTCTCCTTAAGGAAGGGATAGTGCAACACCTGGAATCCATAGGAGCACAGGATCCAAGACAGCATGGGTTTACAACAGGAAGGTCCTGTCAAACTAATCTTCTAGATTTCTTTGACTGGGTAACCAGAGTGGTGGACCAAGGGGGAGCAGTTGATGTTGCCTACCTTGACTTCAGCAAAGCTTTTGATACTGTTCCACATAGAAGATTGATTAATAAGCTGGGTAGGCTTGGGGTGGGTCAGATGTTGGTCAAGTGGGTGACAAACTGGTTGACGGGCAGAAAACAGAGAGTGGTGGTAAATGGTATACAGTTAAAAGAGTTGCAAGTCACAAGTGGGGTACCTCAGGGATCAGTCCTAGGGTCAGTCCACTTCAATTAGTCAACAAAAACTAAATAAATAAATAAATATCTTCATCAGTGACATTGCAGATGGACTGGAGGGTAAGGTTTGTCTGTTTGCAGATGTCACCAAGATCTGCAACAGAGTAGATGATCCAGATGGTGTGGGCAGAATGAGAAGAGATCTGGATAAACTAGCAAAATGGTCCGAAGAGTGGCAACTGGGGTTTAATGCAAAGAAGTGCAAGATCATGCACATAGGGAAGAGAAACCCTGAAGCCACCTATAGGCTGGGAGGAGAGTTGCTAGCAGTCACAAGGGAAGAAAGAGACTTGGGTATCATCGTCACCGATGACCTGAAATCATCCAAGCAGACCACTAAAGCATTAAGGATAGTGGGATGTTGGGTTGTATTAGTAGGGGTATCACAAGTCAGAAGAGGGGGTAATAATCCTTCTTTACAAGACACTGGTTAGGCTCCATCTGGAGTACTGTGTGTAATACTGGAGGCTACACCTTCACAAGTACATTAACCAAATTAAGGCAGTCCCGAGAAAGGCAATCAAAATGGTGCAGGGACTGCAACAGAAAACATATGAGGACAGATTAATTGAGCTCAATATGTATACCCTAGATCAAAGTAGGGAGAGAGGGCTGATATGATTGAAACTTTCAAACACCTTAAGGGCATTAACAAGGTGAAGAGTCTAACATGTTTCAGTATAAGAAAAATAGCAGGACAAGAGGACACAGCATGAGATTAGAGGGAGGCCGATTAAGGGGTAATGTGAGGAAGTTCTTTTTTCACAGGAAGGGTGGTGGATGCATGGAACAGCCTACCTCAGGAAGTGGTGGATATGAATACAGCTCAGGGCTTCAAACAGGCATGGGCCAGGCATAATGGAGTAATACAGATGAGTATGAATAGATAGGTTATTGACAGAGCAAAGGCCAGTGGCACATTCATAAGGTAGAAAATGAAATGGGCTGACTGGATGGGCCTTGAGGTCCTTATCTGCCATCCACTTCTATGTTTCTGTGTTTCTATCCCCATATGAAAGCTGCACACAGTTACACTGAAGTGCTGACTGAGCATACTCAGAACCCAAATATTTAAAATTTAATAACTTTGAATGGAATAATAGTTTTTCAGTAAACCAGTGAAAGGCAGCACTGCAGGCTAGAGGTGTGAAAAAAAATCCACCGGCGTAATTTCCTCGAAAGTCAGACTTTCACTTCCGTGAAAGTTTGGAAATCATTTTGGCAACTTTCATGGAAATTTAACCTTAAAATGGCAGAATAAATGCACCAATTGAGGGTTAATGTATTAAACTGTGAGAAACAAATTTTGCTGAACTGATCACTGTCAGTGGTCAGCTCCATGGCTTTTCCCCTGCAGTTTAATACATTAATCCCTCCCCCCACTGATCGCTGCACACTGCACTCCCCTCACTGATTGCCAGCCCCATATAAAAAAATGTGGTCCCCCACGGCCAATAAAATATTTGGTGTTTAGTGGTCCCTTCCACCCACCTATTACTGGCCCCATACAAAAAAGAAAATCCTTGATGTCAAGTGGTCCCCTCCCACCCGCTGCTGATCACTGGCCCCAAGTAATATAAGCCCTGGTGTATTGTGGCCCCCCACCTGATGATTGCAGGCCCAAAGTAAAACAAAAGTACATAATTTCCCCTCCCTGGTGTCTAGTGGACCCCCTCCCTATCACTGATCCTCTCAGTAAAATATTTGCTTAATTCCCTAGTGTCTAGTGGCCCCCCCACACACTGTCAGGAATCTTCCCACCATCCCACTCCCCCCATCCTGACCCCAAGTGGGAGACCAGCACATCCCTCCTCTCTCTGCCATGGCTGGCCACTCACTGAGCTGTCAATGAATGAGTGCATGCTTGAACAAGCACTTGCTCATTCATTGACAGGTCCCACTCAGTGGTAGTATCAGTTTCTTTTTGGGGAGGCATACATGAGCGGAGGGCTGTTTCAGTGGCTGGGGGGGACAGGATGGGACCACTACACCCCATCCTGATCCCCAGATGACCAACAGAACAGCCCTCCGCTCATGTCTGCCACCCCACAGAGTGTGATACTACCAGTGAGCGGGAACTGGAATGTCAATGAATGAGCAAGAGCTTGTACAAGCACATGCTCATTCATTGACAGCTCAGTGAGCAGCCAGCCATGGAGGAGAGAGGAGGGCCGTGCTGGTTGCTCGCTCTTGATCAGGATGGGGGGGCAGTGAGGTGGGGGACTACCTGCTTGAGTGGGGGGGTAGGTCCACTAGACGCCATGGAATGAAGGAACTATTTTACTAAGGGGATCAGGGATAGGGAGGGGGTTCCTCTAGATGCTAGGGAGGGAAAATTATTTAATTTTTGTTTTATGTTGGGCCAGCAATTGGTGGGTGCGTGGACCACTAGACACCAGGGATTTTAATACTTAGGGCTGGTAATTGACAGGTGGGAGGGGATCACTCGACATCAGCAATTTTTTTTATATGGGGCCGGCAATTGGTGGGTGGGGGGACCACTAGACACCAGGTATTTTTCTTTATATAGGGGCCAGTGCTCAGTGGGGGAAGGGGAACCATCAGACACCATTTTTTTTTTTTTTTATTTGGTGGCAAAGATTATCAGGTGGGGGGCCACTAGATGCTAGGGATTTGTTTTACAAAGGGCTGGTGATCGGCAGGTAGGGGTGCCACTAGACACCAGGGGCCGGGAGAAATTACAGGGGGCCAGTGATTGGTTGGGTTGGCTGTATTACAATATAATACATTAAACTGTGGATGGAATAAATTCCACAATTTAATGTATTATTCTGAAGTTCCACCCAAAAAATATGCAGAAGAGGGTGAAAATCCATGGAACAGGTTCGGAAGATTCCAATCTTGACAACGTCGGAAATGCAGAAAATTTCACAAAATTTATGAAATTTCACAGGAGTTCTGAGAAAGTGGAATTCACAACTTTTGCACCTCTCTGCTGGGGGCCAATCCCTTTTTATCCTGAAAATTTCAGATCCAAATTCCAATCAGTCTGGGTGCTAGGCAATGGCAAAAAATCAGCAAAAAACAGTGATTTTTTCCCACCAGAATGAAACTTGGCACATCAAGAGATCTTCCCCACCAGACTTCACATGCAACATTTCATGCAAATCTGTCAAATGGTTGTAAAGGAATTAAAGTGCTAAAATTGGGGTTTAACATTAAACTGCCTACTCAACCATAACTATAGTGGTGCTACTGTGCCACTATAACACATATACTCATAGCTTTGCCCATGTTTAGATAGCTAGATAGATATCTATTTTATTTATAAAGCACCCAATTCCAAAGACTCTGGGAGCCGTACAACACAAATCAGCAACAATAATACCCATAAGCAGCAATTCATCATTAAAACAAATTTAACATTTCTATCTATCCCTTAAAACCAATATATCAGTCAGTGAAAGCCTACTGGAACAGGTATGTCTTTAACCCCTTTTTAAAGGCTTCTATTGAGGGGGCCTCCCTTAGATAACCAGGAAGGAAGATCCACAGAGCAGATGCCACCACAGAAAATACCCTACCCCCAGAATACCGCAACCTAATTCTGGGAACTCTAAGGAGGCCTCCCACGACAGAACGGAGTGCCCGGGAAGGACTGTAGGGGACAAGGAGATCTTGCAGATAGACAGGTCCCCTTTCATGTAGGGTCATGTAGGACAGGAGCCCTACCTTAAAGACAATCCTCCATCTGACTGGCAGCCAGTACAGTCTGTGGAGGACCGGGGATGATATGCTCACCTCGTCTCACCCTGATCAATAATCTTGTCACCACATTCTGCACCAGCTTCAGCCTGTGGAGGTTGCCTCCAGATAACACTAGGTACAGGGCATTACAGTAGTCCAGCCTGGAAGTGATGAATGCATGCACCAGCATGGTCAGATCTTCAGGTGGGATCAGGGCTCAGATTTGAGTGATGTTCCTGAGATGGTAAAATCTATTCCTGATGATGGCTGACAGCTGCTCATCAAGCATCAAACCATCATCCAGGATCACACCCAAATCCTTCACCTGTCTGGACAGGGTAAGCAGACCGCCCCCTAACACTAGGCCAGGGGGTAACCCCTCACTCCCCGCCCTGACAAACTAGCTCCACAACCATTGCCTCTCTCTTGTCTGGGTTAAGTTTAAGTCAGTTCTGAGTCGTCCATGCCTGGATCTCATCAAGGCAGCTGTTAAATGCGAAGGCTGACACCTGGGTATTGGAACTAGAGTCTGAAGGTGCAGGACTGAGAATAAGCAGCCAAATGTGTTGGAGCATATAGTTACAAGCAGATCATGCTTATACAGTGTATTGATGGTATTCATCCAGATAAATGGAAAAATAAAACAGTATGACACAAAAGTGGTTTGTTTGAGCACATCATTGTAAAAGATTGAAGGCACTCTCCCGATGAAGCATGTTCAATATGTGAAAAATTGAGTTTATGGCCTCATTAAATAAACTTCAAGAGTGAAATGAATCAAAGTATTGTCTTTATTCACTCTGGAAATAGCGCCCCCTACTGATAATATTTTTTGTGAATCTGGGTTAAGTATAAGTTAGCTTTGAGTCATCAGTGCCTGGATCTCATCAATGCAGCTGTTAAATACGGATGCCGACATCTGGGTTTCAGGCATACAGGAGAAGTACAGCTGGGTATCGTCTGCATAGCAGTGAAAACCCAGCCCATACCACCTGATAATATCCCCCAATGGCAGCATGAACACCATGAACAGCAAGGGTGACAAGACTGAACCCTGCAGGATCCTACAACACAGAGGCTTCGGGTTAGATGAGGCTAACCCCATCATCACCCTTTGCACTCTTCCTGTCAGGTATGATCAGAACTGGTTGATGACATTACCAGACAGGCCACGCCAGAACTGCAGGGGGTCAAGTAACACCTCATGGTCCAGGTGTCAAATGCTACAGACAGGTCTAGGAGGACTAAGATGGTCCTGTCTCTCCTGTCCCTTGCCATCAGGAGATCATTAAGCACCCTCACCAGGGCGGTCTCTGGACTATGCCCCACACAAATCCCAGACTGGAAGGACTTGTATGTAGAGGAAGAGGCAAGATGCCTCTGAAGCTTTATGGCCACCACTTTTTCAATAACCTTTCTCGATAAATGGGAGGTTTGGGACTGGCCTGTGATCGCTGAGGCAGTCCGGGTCCAAAGAGTGTTTCTTCAAAAGTGGTCTAATCAAGGCCTCTTCTAAGGCCATTGGGAAGACCCCACTCCTCAAGGAACTCCAGATGATGCCAGCAATCACAGTTCCTATCAGGTCCAAGCATCCAACCAAAAGTTGGGTTGGACCTGGATCCAGTTCACATTGGGTTGGCTGCAGCTTTGAGATTATTTTCACCACCTCCTCCACCCCAACCTGCTCAAACTCATCCCAGACAGGAGGAGTGTTTTGACAAATTTCAGGCTGGACCCTGCATCTCCATAGAGAGGTACTAAGGGACCCCATCCCTGATAGAGGACACTTTGTTGGTGAAGAATACAGACATCTCAACGCACCAAGTGCTAGAATCTGCTCCCCAACACAGAGACAGGCAGGATATAATAGCCTGTCCACTGTGTGTAAAAGCTGAGCTGATCTGTTCCTTGCCAAAGCAATCTCCCTAGACAAATATTCTTCTTACGGGAGATTGCCCCCTGATAGTCAACATAATGTGACCTCAGGGCCAACTTGTCCTCCAGCATGCCGGATCTCCTTCAGCATCTCTCTAACCTCTGCCCCTTAATCTTTAAACTCTGGAGATCCTCATCATATCAAGGAGGTATCCAGCAAGTAGACAAGGGATGGACACAAATGGGTGTGATAGAATGGAAGGCTGCAGTCACTGCCCCATTATAGGCTGCCACTGAATTTAATTTACCTGGATATACCCTGTTTCATCCTGACAGGCCCAAAAGGGGTGGAGGAGTATTGCTCCATGACAAAAACTGTTTAGGACATGTGTAACTTGTGCTTAAGGGTTCTGAAAATAATATAGACTATCTGGCCATTGGTGTATTAGCACTGAAAACAATATTTGTGGTTATATATTCCCCACCAAACACTAAATTAGAAAGAATTGAAGGGGTAATAAATAGAATATATAATATTTTAGAGGATAGATTATTAGTATTAATAGGGGACATAAATTGTAAATGGTTGGGTCCCCGTGGTAACCAATTAAAATAAATAGTTTCAATCCTTGATGTTACCCAACACATAACTACCCCTACAAGATATACCAATACCACAAAAAATAGGACTACTTTGGACCTTGTTTACTTCTTCTAGGGACTTGGAAAACTTGGAAATACTTTCCCCTTATCTGGGAGATCATAACCCGATATGGGGAATGTTTTCAACATCACATATACAGGGATTATTTGATCATACTATTTATGTAAGGATTAGAGATCTAAGAGAATGTTCTGCACAAAAATATTTAGCGGACATAGGTAGAGAAAAATGGGATAAATGTTTATTAATCCCTGATTTTGATTTAACAGTACATTATTTCACAGATATATTTAATAAAATTTGTGATTTTCATGTTCCAAGGAGGAATTTAGAAGTTAAAAACGCTAGAATCCCATGGATCAATGAACAAGTATTAAAGTCTATAAGGGTCAAAAATAGGCTTTGGAAAAGGGCCAAGAAAACCAGGCAGGAGAAGGATTGGATACTCTTTAAGAAAGAGAAAAATAGATGTAAACATAAAATAAAGAAGGCTAAAGTCACTTATTATAAAAATAAGATGCACAGTGACAACAATCCCAGGAAGTTTTGGCAGAATATTAATAGTTTAATAGATCCAGGGCGAAAAGATTTAACCAAAAAATTAGCTGTAGAAGTTCAAGGTACACAAATGGATGATCCTTATGTGGTCACAAAGTTACTAAATGATTTCTTTGTGGACCTACCAGGGTACAATGTTGATGTAGACAATTTAGGACTAAATAGAGAAGAATATAGGGAGAAACAAGATATATACTCCCCTTTCAGATTTAAAGTATTGAGTATAACTGAGGTGTGTAAAGGTTTGAGAAGTTTGAATATTCACAAGTCAGCAGGAACTGATGAGCTGGAGGGCAGATTTTTGAGACTAGCTGCATATAAAATTGCTCCAGTCATAACACATATATTTAATTGGAGCTTACAATAAGGTACCTTCCCTTAAGGGTGGAGAGAAAGTAAAATAATTCCTATCTTTAAGGGGGGGGGGTAGCATCAGAAATAAACAACTATAGACCAGTCGCTCTCCTCTCTATCTTGTCCAAATGTCTAGAATGACATGTTCATGCACAAATTATGGAGTATATGAAAAACATAGTTTAATCATACCTTATCAGTCAGGGTTCTGAAAAGCACATTCAACTATGACAGCACTTCTGGAATTTAATAATTTGATCAATACATCACTACATTCAGGATTGGAGACAGCAGCAATTTTTGTTGATCTGTCAAAGGCCTTTGACCTGGTGAACCACTCCGTCCTTTACAGGCAGTGGAAGATATGGGTATTACAGAAGGGCACTGGTGTTGGCTGCAGTCTTACCTTGGAGGGCGTTCTCAAAGAGTTATGATTTCAGGCAGTATGTCATCTACCAGAACTGTAAAAAGAGGCATACCCCAGGGGTCCATTTTGGGACCCCTGCTATTTTTGTTATTTAACAATAGTTTGCCATAAGTTGTGAACATCTCACAGGTGAGACTGTATGCTGATGACACTGCAATTATTGCATCTGGTTCCAGTAAACAGGAATTACAACAAAAACTGCAATCAGATTTTGATAATCTGAGGGAGTGGTTCACAAGGTCAGGACTCATCATGAACGTAAAGAAGACAAAGTTACTACATTTTGCATCAAAACAAAAAGGAAAACTTCAAGTTAAAATAGATGACAAAGAAACATTACAGCAGGTGGACCAGTATTGTTATCTGGGTGGTGTTTTTGATACTCAAATGTCCTTTAATGTACATGTGAACACATTAATAGACAGAGCAAATAGAAGAATAGGTACATTACATAGAACAGCAAAGAGCCTGGGGAAGAGTGCTCGAAAAACAGTGGCAGAGCAATTAATTAAGCCCGTAATAACATGTGGGGAACTTGCGTACCATACAGCAAATAAACAAATGTTAACTAGACTAGATAGGGTAAATTAGAAACTGGCAAGGTACGTCTTACAAAGTAATTTCAGAACCCATCATTGAGTCTTACTGTCTCAATTACAGTGGCAATCCCTGGACATAAATTGTATTAGGTCATGGCAGAAAATAATATATAAGTATCACATTTTTTATTCATACCATTACATAAATGTTGTATTATTTAATAAACAAAAGTTAACTGATAAATTCAAAAGAACAGTTCATGTAGAAAAAAATCCACATTCCTAAAACTCAAAACAGACATGGAGAATGAACATTAAGCTATCAAGCATCTAAATACTGGAATATTTGACCATATTCAGCTCGTACTTCACTATCATATGACCTATTTATTCAGGATATAAATGACTTAGGTCAGTTTAGATGTTTATGTAGGTAGAGTGGTTGGACTAAATTTTTGTGTTTAGGGATTCCGATGCTCATAGGTGGGTACCATAACTTCAAGAACAGTTTAATTTATAGGTGCTGTTGGACTATTAACTGACCCATCTTCTTGGGATAAGATAGAAGATGATCTGGATGTTTAAGTAACTAGATTACAATTTTTTAACTTTAGTGATAAACTGACACAATGTTTGTAGATTTATTATAATTCCCAAAATATACTATTGATATGAGTAAGCGGATTATTATGGTTTTGTATAAACATTTTTTTAAGTCTATGTGGATAATGTATAGTGTTGAGTGTTGTAATCTTAGGTATTAGAAAGTCTATGTGTAATAAGATTGTGATGATTATGTGTCCATGTGTACACATTTATAGATAACTTTAATAAACAGGTCTGCTTTGTAAACTGGGTTTTTAACCCAAATGACATGTATCCTGTATAAAAATAAAAGTTTTACTAAGTTTTACTACTCCAATCGCACAAGCCACCCCAACCCTTGATATATCCAGCACCGCCAATAGTTTAATCGAGGAAACTCCTCTTAATGGGCAGTACCAGACCACCTCCACAGGAGTGGGACTAACTAGGGGGGTGCCACCAAGTGTGAACCTCACGGTGCTATGATCTGACCAAAATACAGTATCAACACTGAGGTCAGTCACATCTAACCTTAAAGAAAAGACCAGATCCAGTGTGTGGCCACCCAAATGCTTAGCTGTTGTTACTTTTTGTGTCAGGTCCAGGGCCCCCATGCTTCCCAGGAAACCTCTCCCAAAACCTGAAAGCCCGCCATTGACCCAGGCATTGAAGTCCTCCTGAATTAATCACCTGGGAGACTCCAACATCAGGCCAGTGATGAGCTCTTTGATCTCCCACATAACATCCCCATCCACACCAGGGGGACGATAAAGCACAAGGACTCCGAAACCTGCCCCCACACCACCTCAGGTGTCACACACTTGAACAATCATGTACGACCTACAGGTAGCACTGTGAGGTTCAGGCTGGTTATAAAACAATTGGCCAACCCCCCACCCCTGTGATCATCCCTTGTGTTGTGTATCACGGAGTACCTGGCCGGCACTGCCGTGTCCAAAATGGGGGCATCATTTTCATACAACCATGTCTCCATGATGCAGGTCAAGTTGACCAAGGATATGAAGTCCACCATTATGGCAGTCTTATTCCTCATCGACCTGGCATTGCATAACACAACCCGAGTAGGATGAGGTGAGGCAGTCGGACTGGCCAGCTGTCAACAATCCATTGTGGAATCCTTGGGTATGGGAACAAAACATGGCATCCCCTCTCCAGTTCCTATTTCATCCCAAGGCATCTCTTTGTCCTCACCACCCAAATCCCAGACACCCCAGCAGCCACCCGGGTACTATCACCGCCAGACCCCCCCCGAGCTATTCCCAGGGCTCTACACCTCCGGTAGGCCTCAGCTGGAAGTCTTGGGAGCTCAAAGGGATGGAGGCCATGGAGGTAGTCCCTCAAGTAGTTGCACCTTATGGGTCCCTGTCCCAAACATAGTTTCATGCAGTAGTTATTACCAGTCTAAAGCCACCTCCTCAAAGCTGCTCAGGTTAGCACTACTCTGACATGCACTCCTCCTCCTGCTACTCTCAGATAATATATACCCCAACCCAGGTCCACTCCCTACCTCTGTTGATGCCAGGCAGAGAGGCCTCCTGCTGGCTACAATCAACATCTGCAGCCTCCCCAAAAAATTCACCCTCCTACAAGGCTGGATTGCCCAGTATTTGCCTGATATCCTAGCTCTATCGGAGACCTTGCTTTCGGATAAAATACCAATCAGATCTATCACCCTCAGTAACTACACTATCTACCTGGCTGACAGAATCAGCAAGGGGGGAGACGGATGTGCTGTCTATGTAAAATCCTCCCTTCGCTCCCTTGAGGTCCACACACCGCCATCTATGCATGGAGCCCAGACACTAACAGTCAAGCCCAGCCTAGGCAATCCATGTAAAACTCTTTACATTATATCAGTCTACATTCCCCCCTAGTGACCAAAAACTAGCCTTCAGTTCTGTGCTGGATAGTATCTCCCATCTTCCACCTCGAGTGAAATCGTTTTACTGGGTGACTTCAATGTCAACTGGCTCTCGTCTGCCTCATCCCCCAGCAAACACTCAGCTTTAGCTTGTGACCTCACCCAGGTCATCAATTCCCCAACTAGACTGGATACCAGAACAGGGACCTCAACCCTCATCGACCTTATCTTCACCAACAGGCCTAAAAACATCTCCCAAGTCACCGTGCTCCCTGACTTTCTTAGCGACTACTCCTCTGTGACCAGCCTGTAGTCTGCAAGAATCCTCTCCTCCCCCCCAAATGTCACTAGATACAGATGACTTAAAAAAGGTTGTCTAGCATGTTTCAAATCCCTCCTTGTATCCTGCGATTGGTCCCCTGTTAACACAGCCTGGTCAGTGGACACTGCACTCACCTACTTTATTGCCATCTTCAATAGGGCCTGTGATATTTTCGCACTCTTCCCCAAACAAATTTTAAAGAAAAGAAACACACCTTGGATCTCCCAAGCTCTACTTGAACAAATGCAGCAGAGGGATAACCTGTGGCATAAGGCCCTTGACTCGCAGCTTCCACAGGATCGGCAATGATACAGAGAAGCCCGTAACAAATGCACATGGGCCACCAGACAAGCCAAATCCATGTACTGTAAACAAACCCTCACCTCCACCTGGGGCTCTGGGAAAAATTTCTGGAGCAATATCAAGGATCTCTATGGGAAAACTGTTTCCCCTACCCGTATCCAACTTATAGTAAACGGGGCTACCACCCATGACCCTATGGATATCTCTGAGGCACTAAACACCTCCTTCTCAGACCTCTCTCATATTCTCCCACCTCACTTCTTTGACCCTACCACCCACACATCCCACATCGCCTCGGCCACCAACATCCTTGCCCCCTTTAGGCTAAAAGTCATCTCATGTAAGGAGGCCCTAAGTTATCTCACCAAGGCTGTGGAGAACTCCCATTACAGCAATGATCCCCTGGACCTCAAACTCATTTGACTTTCACTGCATGTGACACTGCCACATCTTACTAAAATCCTCAACCTATCCTTATGTCTCAGCCAATGCCCCTCAGCCTGGAAGAGAGCAGTAATCACGCCCATCCTGAAAAGTGGAGACCCTACAGCTGCAAACAATTATAGGCCAATATCAATTCTCCCACCCCTCTCTAAGGCTCTTGAAAAAACAGTATCGGATCAACTAACTGACTACCTATCCAAACATGACCTGCTCTGCCATGAACAGCATGACTTCCGAAAGGGCCACAGCACCTCCACAGTGCTTATTGAACTCATTATTTTCATCCATGAGGCACTAGATCAAGGCTCCATGGCTGGAGTTATCTATGTGGACCTGGCCAAAGCATTTGATATGGTTAGCCATGAGTTCCTACTCCATACCCTTCCATACCTAAACTTTGCTCTGTAAGTCTCAGCATGGTTCAAAAACTGCCTCTCATATTGGACCCAACAAGTCAAAATAAATACTACTATCTCCTCATGCAAAACAGTTTGTACTGGTGTCCCACAAGGGTCTATCTTTGGCCCCCTACTTTTCACCCTCTACCTTAATTCTCTCCCTAAATCCTGCAGTGGTCTCATGCTACTTTATGTGGATGATGTGGTTTTATATTGAAAACTTCATCATCCTAATTCCCTTCAACTGGCTCTACAGAGTCACTTTAGGGAAATAGAAACATGGTTCGCTGAACACCGTCTTATAATCAACTACAAGAAAACAAAGACCATGATCTTTGCACAGCACCAAAGCTCCCATTGTCAAGCACCCCTAGTAGTAAGAAACACCCACAACTCCACCCTGGAGCAGGTCACAAGTTTCAAATACCTTGTAGTCACCTTAGACTCCTTCCTCTCATACCAGTCGCACATCCAACAAGTCACCTCCTCTATTAACATGAGATTAGGTATCCTTTACAGGCATAAGCACTCCCTAACCCCTGAGGCCATGCATCTCACTGTATCCTCATCTGTACTTTCCTTGGTTGACTACGGTATTGTCATATGTGGATCAGCTGATCAAACCACCCTATGTAGCATCAACATTGCCCTTAATAAAGCTTGCTGTCTAGTCTCTGGATGTGTTAGGTTAACGCATACATGTGAGCTTTATAATCAGACAGGATGGCTAAATTTCCAAGGCTGGCTAAAGTACTTTACATGCTTCCTTGTCAAAAAGATACACCTTAAGGAAGCCTCCTCTGGCCTCCACCTGTTCATCCATACAGTCCCCTATAGGCAGACCCTAAAATGCTCAGCAAACTCTATCCTTCTAGTCCTCCACTGCAGAACCTCACTTGGACAAAGATTATTCCGCTATCATGCCCCCCTATGGCTGAACAGTCTTCCATCCTCCATCTCCATGACCCATAGCCTCAGCCAATTCAAGACAGATCTCAAAACCCTGCTCCTGGACTCAGCAACCTGTAACTGTAACTGTAACTGTAACTCATCTCACTCACATATTGTTGCCACCCCACCCACCTTAACTATGGAAACTGTGGCCACACAGGAGCCTACTCTAGCTCAGCTTACTATCCTGTAGCAAATGAATAGCAGGTTGCCACGCCACCCTCTTATGTCTCCCCCCCCCCACTGTCCTGCCAATGCAATTCTGGGTCCTCCATGACCCTACAAAACTATTTCCTATATTGGCACTGACCAGGGTACTTCCCTATGTTCCCAGATGAGGTAACTCACGATATAAACTATAACCTGGACATACGGTCCATGTATTACGACAAGTTCTTGTAAACAAATGTTACCTGTATATGTCTAATTTCTGTATTTTGTTTTACTCTGTATTCTTTTCTCTTACACACTGAATTGTTATTTCTTTAACTGACTTGGAGCCTTTGCAATCCAGTCTATGACTCAAAGGATTGTAATTCTGATTCTATACAATAAACAATTCACATGCACTAATACTAATATAACACAACCCCCCTCAACCAAAATAAACTAAGCAATTAAAACAACAACCTTCCCTCCCCCCACATTAAACAATGTCTAAAGTAATAATAAAAATAAAATCCTTATTTACTCATAAACTCCAACTCATACTATTTTATATACCTCACAAAACAAAATCCAACCCCACACAATATTCCTTAAATAAATCAAATTAATAGAGGACAAAGCAGCAAAACAATAACAAAATAGCAATAGCAAGCTGAGATTGAGGCCAGTAGGTCACTATTTGACCACAGTTTACTTTTCAGGAGAAGTTCCACTGTCAAATGTAATCACAGTTGAGTGGATTTAGTCTTATATCTTCTGCTAAAAGGAGCATGCCAGAACTCTAAAATGATCTTACATAGTGGGAGGAGGAGCTCTCACCATCACCCTCCTCAATGACTGTCCAGTAACTGTAGCACTCTCACTACCCCAGTTTATCAGTTTTTAAAAATTAACAGATTGAGAGTCCCTCTCATTGCCTCTGAAATCGAAACATGCATACAGTACCAGTATCTGCCTCCAATGATGTTATGTCCAAGCTACTCAAATTCCATGTGGTAAGTCCAGGTGAATCTTCCACTGAAGCATTAGAAATGTACACTCCCCAAGAAACATAGGATCCAGGCCACAGAAGTAATCAGTCACCAAGTCAATCAGGCTTAACCCCAAAAGCAGACTCCTGGGCCAAGCATCTCCCCTGACTTTGGTATACTGGTACATGCCAGACCCTAGTCAAGCATTCCCCAGCATCCTCAGAGCAATCAGAAAAGTCACCCATCCTACAGCCGGCACCATTCAACCCCTTAGGGGGAACCACTCGACCAGGCACCACACCCCAAGTCAAGCTGACCAACCTTCACAGTCCACGCCAAAGCACGGTCGATCTGTTCTCTGCTAGAGAGATAGTCCATCCACAGAATAAACCAGGAAAACTGCAAAGAACAACAACTCCAGTCCTCACCGCAGAAAGCATTATTGGAAACCCAAGTTCACAGCTGGTCCCAAAAATTCATGTCTTACACCCATTCACTGAAAAGTCTTCTGAGGGACTTCTTCAGAATCAATATCCCCTCCACAGTACACCCACAAGAAGAAGCATCAGAGCTCTATCCTCAGGCTGACAGCATTTTCTTCACAGTGCCACATACACAAATGTAAATGTTAACTGGCAAAAATACTAGCAATTGACATCCAAAAACTAGAGTAGTCCAAAAGATAGACTACTTCCATTTAAAAAACCTTAGCACGATTGCTGACAGATAATAATACTACAAACGAAGACACAGTAAATCACAATATGCTAAATAAAAAAAAACAATTACAAACAACTTATTTCTTAGCTGTTTCTAGGCTGCTATAGTAGCTGGCCCAGCATGGTCACCATCTTGGATTTAGAATTGCACAAAATTTTGCATCCACTGTCTGGAGAGTAAGGTGTCTTGACTTGCCAAATTTGTTCCAGTCAGTTGTGCAGATTCCAAGATCCAGATAGTGTACTGTTAGGAAACATCTGAGTTTTTTGTTGTTTTTTGTCATTACCTGCAGCCCTGAGTGTTTGGAATTTTGGCCTATAATTTTTAGGGTAGAAAGAGCTTGCTCAAGAATTGTGCCTTTTATTAGTTTGGTGAAAAAATATTAATCCGTTCTCAAGTTATAAAGATTTTAAAGTTTGGTTCTTAGCATGCTCCGTAGGGTATCAAACATCTATCCAAAAGACCCTACTGAGCATGCTCAGCACTGAAAACCGAGCATGCTTAGAACACCAGACTGTGGATGCAAAATTTCATGCAATTCCATTGAATGGGGCAAAGCTGTTAAGGTGCAAAGTTAGAGGTTTAACATTAAACAGCCTACTCAGCCCTAATTATAGTGGTGATACCACGCCATTATAATATAAATATGTAATACATGGATGGGAGCTTTTCCCAATACAGAAGGCCATCATTTATTTCCCTGTATACTTGCGATTAATCTATAAATTAAAAGTATATACCTGTACTAATTAAATAATTACAGTTATATACCTACACTGATCAAAGCTATATACTGTACGCACACTAATCAAACAATTAAAAGTATATACAGTAACTATAGTAATCAAAAGTTCAGAGATATACAACAAGAATGATTCCTAGATTAGCCAAGTTACCTCATAAATCCAGATTGTCATGTACCGGTTTACACTCGCTGCAGATAAGAAGGGCTAGGGGGGATTTATTGTTAATATATAAGCTTCTTAAAAACCCTGATTTGATGAATAAATGCAAATTAGCTCATGATACTCGACATATTGTCCCAAGATGCCACACTAAACAACTCATGGTACCTAAAGCTAACACTAATCTGAGACTAAATTTCTTTTCATTAAGGGCACTGAAATTATGGAACAGACTACCACAGGAACTAGTGGATTCAGTGAACATTGAATCATTTAAAAAGGGAGTAGATAAATGGTTAACAATGAGATTATAACTCTAAATGTTCCCACTGTACATGGGGAGAAAATCTAGATGGGCCTCGGCCTTCTTTTTTCTCAGATTAACCAAGTAAACCAAGTAAAAGTATATACCTACCTTACATTAAACCCTGTAGGACAATACTAATAACATAATTAACATATCATTAGGAAGCTAGCCAAACCAATTAACATGCTGCAAAAGAACCTAGAAAAAAGATACTCAAAATGGTCCTAAACCCAGAAATCCCCCAAACTCCTAGCTGCACCCACTATACACCATTCCCTCCTTGTTGCAAAAGACCTTCAGGTGCCATACTGTGATCGCAAATGTGATATCCATAACAATAAGCATCCTAACATATATTCAACAAACAATGGGCAAGGGTGGAACACTCAGAAGTATATCTCGGTGGCTAATTAAGACTATAAGGCCACTCCTCCTTTGGGCTTGTGGCTTTAAAGCCCTAATTAACATAGAAACATAGAAACATAGACTTTGAAGGCAGATAAGGACCACTTGGCCCACCCAGTCTGCCCATTTCCCTACCAACTGGATAAGCTGCAGATTCTAGTTAACCAACAGCCTACTTCCTGCCACCCCCCACTACAATTGCCTTGTGTCTATCCCATGCATGTTTGAATTCCCCCACTGTTTTAGCCCCAACAACCTCCCCAGGAAGGCAGTTCCATGCATCCACCAGTCTCTCCGTGAAAAAAGATTTCCTCACATTACCCCTGAGCCGTCCCCCCTCTATCTTTAAATTGTGTCCCCTTGTTCTTACACATCTCTTTTTCTGAAAGATGCTACCCTCCTGGACTTTGTTGATTGCCTTGAGGTACTTGAATGTTTCTATCATGTCCCCATCCCTCCTTTCATCAAGGGTATACATATTAAGCTCTCTCAGTCTCTCTTCATATGATTTCTGATGCAGATCCTGCACCATTTTAGTTGCCCTCCTCTGGACTGCTTCCATCCTGTCTATGTCCTTGCATAGATGAGGTCTCCAAAACTACACACAGTACTCCAGATGGGGTCTCACCAACTGTCTGTACAGAGGGATAACCACTTCCCTTTTTCTACTTGTGATGCCCCTTCCTATGCATCCCAGTATCCCCCTGGCTCTCCTCACTGACTTCTCACATTGCTTACCCACCTTTAGATCATCTGATATGACTACCCCCAAGTCCCATTCCATTTTTGTTGTTGTTAGTACCTCCTCTGCTATTGTGTACTCTTCTCCTGGGTTTTTGTTTCCCAGGTGCATTGCTTTGCACTTCTTTGCATTGAATCTAAGTTGCTGTATGTCTGACCATTCCTCCAACCTTGCCAAGTCCCTTCTCATCCTTTCTACACCCCCTTGTGTATCAACTCTGTTACAGACCTTTGTATCATCTGCAAAGAGGCATACCTTTCCCTCCAGACCCTCTGCAATGTCACCTATAAAGATGTTAAAGAGGACTGGACCCAGTACTGAGCCCTGAGGTACTCCACTAGTGACCCCCCTTTCTTCAGAATGTGTGCCACTCACTATTACCTTCTGTGTCCTGTTGTGCAGCCAGTTTGCAACCCAGGCTACCACCCTAGGACCCACTCCCAAGCTGCCTAACTTGATTATTAATCTTTTGTGCGGTACTGTGTCAAATGCCTTGCTAAAGTCTAGGTAGGCCATTATCCACAGCCCCTCCCTGGTCTATTACTTTGGTCACCCAGTCAAAGAAATTAGCTACCTCAATGGGTATACATCCTTGCATATCACCCTTACCCATAATTTATTCTATGTATATATTATAATCTGCAAATACATGTGTTAATGCACCAGTTAGGGTAACTTAATGCCACAAAAACAGGGAAATGTGGCATTGGGGTTTCCCACCCAAATGCCTCCCACCCCTGTAAGTAGCAAAAGGGAAAAAACATTAGGGATTTGGGTCTCAGGAGTCTTGGCAATTAGTCATAGAGTCTTCCTGAAAATTTGGTGTCAAAATATGCAAAACTGGCTGAGTTATGCATCAAAGTTAAAAACCCTATTGAAATACATTGAACTACATTTACCTTACTTTCTCATACAGCAGTCAGCAGTTCCAGCAGCAAGATATGTCTTCGATCGAAGAGTGGATTTTGAATCTGGGACCTGTTCAGGTGAGTAAAGGTGTGTGGAGGTGTACTGCTGGGTGTGGGGTGGTAGGTGCTGAGTGGGAGGTGGGGTGGTGGAGGGTAGATCAGTGAGGGACTATTTTCTTTTTTGTACTGTAGATAAAAAAATAATAATTTAGGGCTCATTTTCTTTATTTCATATTCAGCCACCAATTGGAGCATTGCTGGGGTGCCACTAGACACCAAGGAATATATCATTATTATGGGGACAGCAATCAGCAGGTGGAGGTTGCCACTAAACACCAGGAAAATTATTACTGTAATGGGGACAGAGCTCAGCAGGTAGGGGGTGCCATTAGATATCAGAAAATATATTATTATTACTAAAGGAATGGCAATAGAAGGGTATGGGGATACCACTAGACACTGGGGGAATTACTATTATTACTGGGACAGTGATTGGGGGGTTGGTTATTGCCACTTGACACCAGGGAAATTATTATTGTTACTGGGGGCAGTGATTGGTGCATGGGAGTTGCCACTAGACACCAGGGAAATTTGTATTACTGTTATTGGGACAGCGATCAGAGTGTGTAGGTGCCACCAGACACCAGGGGATATCTTATTATGAAGGGGACAGTAATCAGTGGGGTGGGTGCCACTAGACACCAGAAAAATATATTAATGGGAGACACTGGTTGGCAAGTAAGGAGTGTCACTAGACAGCAGGGAAAGAGCATATGATAACGGGATGGTGATCAGAAGGGTGGGGGTGCCATTAGACACCAGGGCAACATTACACATTGCCAGGACTGGCAATGGAGTAGGGGGTGCCACTAGACATCAGGGAAGTGGCGGCCCACAGCTTACACTGCAGCTCGCAGCATAATTTCCATCTGCAGTTGCAGCACTCAGGAAATTCCCACTGTTCTCATACAGGGAATGTGGGTTGAGGGCTCCTCTCGTTAAGCTGGGCATCCAGGATTTTGGGTGCCTAGAAAAGGCATTTCTGCACCTCATTTTAAAAAAACAAACATCGAAATATAGCTAAATTGGGTCCATTTAGCTAGGTTCTGTTGGTTGTTTTTTTTTTTAAATTCCAGCATTTGTATGTATTTACTACCCTTGTGATTTTGTTGAAAAAAACAACAAGCTGGAAGTCAGAATGGCACAAAAAAATGTTTGGTGCTGTGTTCAGCAAATGGTGCAAAATAAAAAAAAAACTGTCCTCGACATGTGCAGGTCAGAAAACACTAACATTTAGAGCCTTATAACTCTGGAACCCCTTAATATTTTTTCACCAGACATATCAAAGACACTAACTTAGGACATGCAAGTCTGGGAAAAAAGTTCCATTCTATGTAGGCTTATGTGAGAACAAAAAAAAAACATGTTAGGTATAGGAAAAAAGTTAAGCCTTTTACGTAAAAAGCTGGATCTTAGAAACTGCACAAGATGCCATTATACAAATTCCCACAGAACAAGACCTTGCCTCATAGACAACACATGCAAAATTTCAGCTCATTTCATAGAAGGGTGCCATAGATATTAATGTGCAAAGTTAGGGGTTCAACATTTGAACACCTACTGAACCCTAACTATAGTGTCGCTACCATGCCAATATGATAGGGGTGGTAGCACCCCCATAGATAGGATTGAATAGGCTGTTTACTGTTAAAGCCCAGTTTTGCACTTTATAACTTTGGTGTCATTTGTTGAAATAGCCCAAAATGTATCATGCACAATCAGGCTGTCAGAGTCTCAAGACGTAAAAAGTTTTATGATGACATCATTTCAGTTTTTGAGATTACAAAGTACCAAAATTTAGAAAAAAAACATGTTTGATTTCCTTATACAGTACAGTACTTTATCCACATCTATCTTATAAAATGGCAAAATTGTTTTGAAGGGGAATGAAAGTGTAGGAGTGCAGTCGCACTCTGATATACGTATGGTCATGTGATGTGTTTCAACCAAGCCAAGCAGCAGAGATAATTTTCCTACACATATATATATATACTGTAATATATATATATATATATATATATATATATATATATAAAATGGGTAGGAAAAATTATGTCTGTTGATTGGTTGAAACACATCACATGACCATGCATGTATCAGTGCAAGACCACACACCTGCAATTTCACCCTCCTCCAAAACAATTTTGCATTTAATAAGATAGATAACTCACTCTAGGGTGTGTGGTCATGCTTCGGTATACGCACACCTTGGGTGGTTGACACACTTGGTCTGCGGTCTCATGTGTAACAATGCATACCAAGGAGTGCATATATCAGAGCATGACCACACACCCTAAAGTAGGCTACCTATTACATATATTATAGTTAGGGTTGTGTAGCCACTTCTATGTTAAATGCAAACATTGGCACTTTAATAACTTTGCAACTGTTTATCTGATTTGCCTGATGTTTTTCATATGCAGCATTCAACCTTAGATCTCTGGACCTGGAAAGTTTCGTTCTGGTCGGATGTACGGTTGTGGAACTGTAGAGCATCCAAAATGTGAAAATTAGCCAACTTTTGCAAATCTTTCAGCCTGGCATAATGGAGTGAAAAATGCATCTGAGTGGATTCAAATGTGCATGTCTATATGTGGTCTGGGTTAAACTGGTGCCTTTTGAAGAGAACAATTATTAATCCATTTAAAAGTTATGCAAGTTTCTCATGTCCCATTGTAGCCTATGGGAAAATTTATATGTGCATTGTGAAAACTTTTGAGATCACATTTTTGTTGTCGTGCTCCCTGAATTTGCTTTCATGCCACAGCCATCTTGTTTTCAGTTAGCAAGAGACAAAAAACATTGTAACTCCAAAAATAATGCACTTTGGTAAACACTAACAGTTGTGTTTACCTAATTGGGCCCTTAGGAACATGACCCTGGCATTAGTTTTTCAGCAGGTGGTCTGGAATATGTTTTTCAAAGTTTGTCCACCATTCTGCCATTTTCTTGTCGTGACAACACTTTTGTTGTCGCGACAATGACTGCCATAAAAAAAGGAACCACGGCAAAATTTTTTCTGTGTGCAACAGCATTCCCATTATAGAGTTAGGAGTGCCACGAACACATTAAAGTTATCATGAAAACACTGCATGAACACATTTTCCCATGTGTTGTTTTCTTTGTCACTTCATTGTGCCAAGTTGGATTGTGCTTTTGGGCTGAAATTTGCAGGGTGGCAAGCCCTGGTCCCACAGATGTGCATTTTTGTGTTTTGGTACCAAAACATTCAACGGGTCCATATTTACAGCATTACAAAGTTGAGAAATTTCCCATAAGATAACATTGTGGTGCCCACGGTGTCTTTCGGCACCCGTATCTTGAAAACGAGTCAAGATACGGATTTTTTGCTACCCGCAGCTCAGTCCACCTTAAGCAAGTATGGAGGTTTGGAAGTCATGATTACAACTGCAGTGAAATTTTTTTCATAGGTTTTACGGTTACTGAGATATTGGCAAATTAGTGTTACAAGGGTTCCTTTTCAGGCCTATAGGGCTACTGTATGGCTCAGTTGTTATGTGTAAGTGGGAACGCAGGGCTTGGAGGGCCTGTGTTCCCACAGACGGATATCATTATGTACAAATGGGCAGTTTGGTGGGAGCGCGCATACCATTTACTAATTACATTACACTTTTTCCAAAAGTTAGGAAATTCATTGCAAAAAGCTTCATTAATGCATCAGTTAGGGTTAATGTCACAGTGATGAAAGTTTGGAAATTCCATGTTAGTGTTACCACCCTACCCCCACCACCCAACCCTACAGGCACCAATGGGCAGTGGGACATGCTATGGGGCCATCAGACCTAACGTTCACCCCATTCTCCTATACTGTAGAGTGTCAGCTTGTTTACACATGGCATGGGGTGAGAGTTGGGCCTGATGACCTCATAGTACACCTCAATGCCTGTTGGTGCCTGTAGGGTGGGCTGGTGTGGGTAGGGTTGAAGGGGTGGTTACCCTAACATGGAATTTCCAAGCTTTTGTCTCTGTGACATCAACCCTAACTGATGTATTAATAAAGTTTTTTGCCATGAAAATAGATATGCATATATATATATATATATATATATATATATATATTCATGACAAAAAACTCTGTTTAATGCATCAGTTACGGTTGTTCCACAGTGACAAAAGTGAGGAAATTCAGTGTTAGGGTTGCCACCCCTTGCACCCCAAGCCAAACCCGTCCCAACCAACAGGCATTGGGGTGTGTGTTGAGGTCATCGGTTCTAACTTTCACACTATCCCATGTGTAAACAAGCTGAGGTGGTGCAGCATAGGAGAATGGGGTGAGAGTTAGGACTGATGACCCCGATGCACACCCCGATGCCTGTTGGTGGGGATGGGGTGTGTTTGGTGTGCAAGGGGTGGCAACATCGAATTTTCTTGCTTTTGTCACTGTGGAATAACCCTAACTGATGCATTAAACAGAGTTTTTTGCCATGAATTTCCCTTCTTTTTGAGAATGAGCACTATAAATATTGAATGGAATGTGGTGGTGCCGAGCTCCCACCATGTGATTTTTTGTCACATAGTAACGCTGATGGTAATGGAAATGCAAGCACAAATGGTAATGCACATGGTGATGCCAACGTAATGGTAATGCAAATGGTAAGAGAAATGCAAGCACAAACGTTAATGAAAACAGAAATGGTAACACAAATTATAATGCAAATGCTAATGGCAACAGAAATGCAAACATTAACAAAAACAGTAATGTAAACATTAACGCCAACAGAAACACAAACAGTAAGAAAAATGCAAACGGTAATACAAATGCAAACAGAAGTGCAAACGGTAAAGGCAACGGCCCCACAGAAGAAAACAGTAATGCAATAGACAATGGAAATGCAACTGAAAATGCAAACGCTAAGGGCAACAGAAATGCAAATGGTGACGAAGATGCAAACAGTAACGATAACACAATTGGAAATGCAAACAGTCGCAGTAACAGCAACGATGACGTCAAAGTGAACAGCAATGTAAATGGAAACACAAATGCAAGCATGGATGGAAATGCAAATAGTAATGCACACGGTCATGGTACCACAATTGGAAATGCAAATGCTAATGGTAATAGCAATGATGATGGCAAAGGAAACACAAACACAAATACAAATGGAAGCACGTACACTAATGCAAATGGTAATGCACACGATGACGCAAAACAAAACACAAACAGAAACAGTAATGGAAACGGAAATGGTAACAGCAATGCAAATGCAAGCACAAAAGAAAATGCAAAGGGTAATGCACACGGTGGTGTAGACGGGAACACTAACGCAAACGGTTATGAAAACACAAGTGGAAATGCTAACTGTAACAGTAACAAAAGCTGCATAGAAAAACACAGTGATTTCAAAGAATGTATACATAATAATGGGCCTCAGAGCAGAAAATGAGCACTTGGAATACTAAATTGCTTATAACTCAGGAAATGTACAATGTGGAAAAAAATTAAAAAAATTCATATAATTTACAACTTTCCTGGCTAGTTTTGTACTTAGCCCCTTAGGAGGGAACTAAGCATGTTTCCAATGAAAAGTCTGTATCTCAAACCATTTCTGAGATACAGGCCCCGAAAGGCATGGCAGACACCTATTTTTTTGGGCATAGTGTCTCAAAGTAGTGTCGCAAATCACTACACTTTCACAAAAAAATTACAAAAGTGTCATAGGTGTGACACTACAGTTTACAAAAATTTCAAAAACATATTTCTGGGGTGTTTAACCACACAAAAAAGACATGACTAGCATCCTCAGGGCTCGACCAGGTGAACACAAAAAGAATTGTGTTCCTAGAGGGTCCCAAATTTAAATGCCAAGCATTTCTGTGACCAGTAACTGAAAAAAAAATGGCTGACTCGTGACACTACAGGGGTCATTCGGGACACTAAAAACTACATTTGCGACACTGTCAAACCTTTTATTAACTTTTCCCATTGACTAGAATGGGAAACTTGTTTTTTGAATAACTTGAACCGTGTAATATTTTTTCACAAAATCCTCCAAAGGCACATCGGGGACCCTGGCAGCATGTTCCCTGAAGGTTTTGGACCAGTCGCGCAAACCGTGTGATCTGTAAGTGCGAGCAAAGAATGCACAAAAAAGTGTAATTGTGACTTTTTATTGTGCTTTATAGCTCTGCAATCATATATCCAACCATTGCAAAACTTGGTAAATCCAAAGATCCATGGTACTGCTCTGTACCTGCCAAATTTCACCAAATCCATCATGTGGTGGCAAAGTTATTAAGCTGAAAACTTTCACACTTTAACCTTAAATGGGGTACTCAACACTAACTATAGTGGCACTACCATGCCACTATTTTATATATATATATATATATATATATATATATATAAATTTAATGCATCAGTTAAGGTTGTTCCACAGTGACAAAAGTGAGGAAATTCGGTGTTGGGGTTGAAAGCCCCCCTTGCAACCCCCCAGTTCTCCCTCCCAACTGGCATTGGACCCCAACACAGGTGTAAACAAGCTGAGGTATAGGAGAATGGGGTGAGAGTTAGGACCGATGACCCCAAAGCACACCCCGATGCCAGTTGGGGGGGTGGGCTGGGGTGGTGCAAGGGGGGCTTTGAACCCTAACTCTGAATTTCTTCACTTTTGTCACTGTGGAACAACCCTAATGGATGCATTAAACATAGTTTTTTGCCATGAATTTCCCCTTCTTTTTGAGAATGAGAATGGAATGTGTTGGTGGGAGCGTGGGCCCTTCGGCCCCACACTCCCACCATGTGATTTTTTGTGACATAGTAACGATAACTGCAACGCAAATACAAGCGCTAATGGTTACACATATGGTGACACAAATGTAAATGTTAAAGTAAACGTTAATAGAAACACAAGTCCAAATTGATGCCAAAGCGAACAGTGACGCAAACTGAGATGCAAGCACATACAGAAATGCAAGTGGTAACGTGCTCGGTCACAGTAGTGCAATTGTAAACTCAAATGGTAATGGTAACAGCAACAATAATGCCAAAGGAAACAGAAAAATGAAATGCAAACGCAAGCGCATACAGAAACGCAAAGCGTAACGCGCATGCTGATGGTACCACAATTGTGAATGCAAATGGAAATGGTAACAGCAAAAATAACGCCAAAGTAAACAGAAATGGAAATGCAAATGCAAATGCAAGCACATACGGAAATGCAAACTGTAATGTTCATGGTTACGGTACCGCAATTGTAAATGCAAACGGTAATGGTAACAGCAACAATAACTCCAAAGCAAACAGAAATAGAAACGCAAATGCAAGCATGTATGGAAATGCAAACTGTAATGCTCATGGTCACGGTACCGGTATTGTAAATGCAAATGGTAATGGCAACAGCAACAATAACGCCAAAGGAAACAGAAATGGAAATGCAAAGTGAAAGCGCATATGGAAATGCAAACCGTAACGTGCACAGTCATGGAACCGCAATTGAAAATGCAAATGGTAATGGTAACAGCAAAAATAACACCAAAGGAAACAGAAACAGAAACATGAATGCAAGCGCCATACGGAAACACAAACCATAATGCGCGCAGTCATGGTAATGCAATTGCAAATGCAAATGGTAACAGCAACAGCAAAAAAACCCTACCAAAGTAAACAGAAATGGAAATGCAAACACAAGCACATACAGAAACGCAAACCGTAACGTGCATGGGCATGGAAATGCAATTGGAAAAGCAAATGGCAACAGTAACAACAACGATGCAAAACGAAAGACAAACGCAAATGAAAACAGAAGCACGTCCGCAAACAGAAATGGTAACGTGCACGGTGACGCAAAGCAAAACTCAAACACAAACAGTAGTGGAGGCACAAATGGTAACAGTAATGCAAATGTAAGCACAAATGGAAATGCAAAGGTTAACACACACAGTGGCATACAAGGGAATGGTAATGCAAACGGGTATGAAAATGAAACTGGAAACACTACGTGAGACAGTAACTGGAGCACACACCCTGGTTTTCGCCAACAGTTGCATAGAGAAACACAGTGACTACAAAGAATGTATGCATAATAATGGGCCTCGGACCAGAAAATGAGCTCTTGGAATACTAAATTGCTTATATCTCAGGAACTGTAGGATGTAGAGAAAGAATTTTAATTTCCTATGATTCATGACTTTCCTGGCTACATTTGTACTACAAACCCAAGGGGATAAGCATTTTTCCAACTAAAAGTCTGTATCTCGCAGCATTTCCAAGATACTGGCCCCGAAAGGCACAGTGGATGCCGCAATGTTAGTCTATGGGAAAAAGCATCAACTTCGGAGTATGTAACTTTGCATCTGAACAATATTTTTTCACTAAACCACAAAAAGGCACATCTGTGAGATGTTGGCTGTCTTCCCTTCAAATTTCAGCCCAAAAGACCAAACCGTTATTTTTCAGCAGGGTGGCAAAAAATTCCTGTCATTTTGGCCATAGCGTTGCAAAGTAGTGTCGCGATTTGCGACACTTTCTCAAAAAAAATCATGAAAGTGTCACAGGTGTGACACTACTTAGTGACACAACTTTTCCCAAACATTTCAAAAACATATTTCTGGGTGTTTAACCCCAAAATAAAGACATGCCTAGCATCCTCAGGGCTCGACTAGGCATACACAAAAAGAATTGTGTCCCTAGATGGTCCCAATTTTAAATGCCAAGCATTTCTGTGATCAGTAACTGAAAATAAATGCTGACTCATGACACTACAGGGGTCCTTTGCAACACTAAAAACTGCATTTGCGACATTGTCAAACTTTTTGTTAACTTTTCCCATTGACTATAATGGGAAACTTGTTTTTTGAATAACTTTTGAACCGTTCAATATTTTTTCACAAAATCTTCAAAAGGTACATTGGGGACCCCAGCTACATGTTTCCTAAAGTCTTCGGACCAGTCACATAAACCAAGCAACCTGCAGGCATGAGCAAAGAAGGCACAAAAAAATGTAACTGCACACCAGAATGTCGTGTAATAACTCTGCAGCCTTATATCCGACTGGTACAAAGATGGCAGATCCTGAGATCTATGGTTTTGCCCCATACCTGCCAAATTTCAGGCAAATCTGTTGAATGGTGGCAAAATTATTGAGGTGCAAAATTTCACCATTTAACCTTAAATGGGGTATTCAACCCTAACTATGGTAGCACTGCTGTGCAACCATTATTCATATATATATATATATATATATATATATATATGTAGTGACTTGCAAAAGTATTCAACCCCCTTGAAAGTTGTCAGATTTGTCTGGATTACAAATGAGACTTACATATATTATTCCAGTCAGTATTTTTATTGCAAACTCATATGCTCTAACAGTATATCCTCAAAGCCAAAATTCATTATACAGCAGCACATCTTTTAAAGTAAATTAAAAACTGGAAAATGCTGCTTGCAGAAGTATTCAACCCCTACACATTAGTATTTGGTAGAGCCACCTTTTGCTGCAATAACAGCTTTAAGTCTTTTGGGGTAAGTATCTACCAGCCTTGCACACTGTTCTGGAGTGACTCTTGCCCATTCTTCTTGGCAGATTTGTTCCAGGTTGTTCAGGTTGGTTGGGTGACGCTTGAGGACCGCAATTTTCAAACAGTGCCACAGATTTTCAATGGGATTGAGATCTGGACTTTGACTT